>JAIOJX010000002.1:67455500-72255500 GCA_022376925.1 Tragulus kanchil
TGAGGAAGTAGTTGGGGATTTCCCCTCAGTTTAGGTTTGTCTGGTATTTTTCTTATCAGGGCTTTGGTTTTTGGAAAAAAATGTCATCAAGGTGAGATGCCTTTCTTGTTTACCAGCAGGGGAAATTTGATATCCATATGACATGATGTTAATGTTGCTCCTCATCATTTGATTAAGGGGGTGTCTGCCAGGCTTTTCCACTGGAAAGTTACTATTTTTCCCTTTCCATACTCTACCATGAGTGCATTTTTATCTTAAAAAGTCTCAAGTTTTCTAGAAAAATTTATTGTCTTACTTTGTTCTTTTATAATTTGGTAACAGGTAACACCTTCTTCCAGGAAAAGGGGAATACAAGTTTATTTGAATTTCTTCCTGGAATGTAACATAATCTAAAGTCATCTTTTCAACAAATATTTTTGAAATATTAAAATATAACTCAACCCAGTGCTGACTGTTCCATATAGAACACTTACATCAATATCATGACTCATAGTCATAATGCATTTGAACTATGCTTGTCATTGATTGACTAGGTTTCCTAGAACTTATAAAAGCTCACTAATATGGAGTCTTTATGACATCAATCAATAAAGAAAGCACTCAGAAATATCCTCTTTTTTATACAGAAAAAGCATTGTAATATATTTATGTGACATTTTTGAAAAGTTTTAGCAAAAAGAAATATATCTGAAATAAATATGATGAGTTTTGATTTGCTTCAGAGGAAAAATTGCAAAAGCACAATTTCATTTAAAACTATATATAACTCCAAAGCTTCCTCTTGTCAGTGAAAACATGTGCATGCAATAAAATGTTACTGTGACATACTTTTTAAAATAAGAATGTTTATATCGCTTCCCTTCCCCTTGTGGTCATTTAGTTCAAGGTTTATCACCCACATTCACTTGAGTTATACCTGTTGCTTCCTGAACCCCCCTAATATTAAAGAGAATGTTTGTAGATATGACAGAAACAAGGTCAAATAATTGGCATATTAAACTTAGACTCGTAATATTAGACTCACAATCATAGCGATTCTAATATTTCACTTACCTTTTGATTAGGTCCCCAGGAAAATATATAGTCATGTCATGTACCTATAGAATAATTGCATAGTTACAAACAAATTACAACAGCAAATGATTAAGTTTTAAAACTTGGTAGTGGTTTAGTTTTTCTTATCAGGGCTTTGGTTTTTGGAAAAAAATGTCATCAAGGTGAGATGCCTTTCTTGTTTACCAGCAGGGGAAATTTGATATCCATATGACATGATGTTAATGTTGCTCCTCATCATTTGATTAAGGGGGTGTCTGCCAGGCTTTTCCACTGGAAAGTTACTATTTTTCCCTTTCCATACTCTACCATGAGTGCATTTTATCTTAAAAAGTCTCAAGTTTTCTAGAAAAATTTATTGTCTTACTTTGTTCTTTTATAATTTGGTAACAGGTAACACCTTCTTCCAGGAAAAGGGGAATACAAGTTTATTTGAATTTCTTCCTGGAATGTAACATAATCTAAAGTCATCTTTTCAACAAATATTTTTGAAATATTAAAATATAACTCAACCCAGTGCTGACTGTTCCATATAGAACACTTACATCAATATCATGACTCATAGTCATAATGCATTTGAACTATGCTTGTCATTGATTGACTAGGTTTCCTAGAACTTATAAAAGCTCACTAATATGGAGTCTTTATGACATCAATCAATAAAGAAAGCACTCAGAAATATCCTCTTTTTTATACAGAAAAAGCATTGTAATATATTTATGTGACATTTTGAAAAGTTTTAGCAAAAAGAAATATATCTGAAATAAATATGATGAGTTTTGATTTGCTTCAGAGGAAAAATTGCAAAAGCACAATTTCATTTAAAACTATATATAACTCCAAAGCTTCCTCTTGTCAGTGAAAACATGTGCATGCAATAAAATGTTACTGTGACATACTTTTTAAAATAAGAATGTTTATATCGCTTCCCTTCCCCTTGTGGTCATTTAGTTCAAGGTTTATCACCCACATTCACTTGAGTTATACCTGTTGCTTCCTGAACCCCCCTAATATTAAAGAGAATGTTTGTAGATATGACAGAAACAAGGTCAAATAATTGGCATATTAAACTTAGACTCGTAATATTAGACTCACAATCATAGCGATTCTAATATTTCACTTACCTTTTGATTAGGTCCCCAGGAAAATATATAGTCATGTCATGTACCTATAGAATAATTGCATAGTTACAAACAAATTACAACAGCAAATGATTAAGTTTTAAAACTTGGTAGTGGTTTAGTTTTTAAGTTGTGTCCGACACTTGCGATCCAATGGGCTGTACCCTGCCAGGTTCCTCTGTCCAATTTCCAGGCAAGAATCCTGGAGTGGGTTGCCATTTCCTTCTACAGAGGATCTTCCTGACCCAGGGTTCAAACCCGTGTCTTTTACATAACAAATAGTCTCCTGCATTGCAGGCAGATTCTTCACCTCTGAGTCACCAGGGAAGTCCTGGAGTACAGGTTAAGAGGGTGAAAGGCATAACTTGCAACTAAGTGATATTTACTGCTGGAATGTAGGCATGTCTGGTGATGGACTTCAAGAACCTGTTTCATCTAAAGTTCTGTTAGACACTGAGGTAAAAGGCAGCACTTTTGTGGTCAGGACACAGAGCATTGCATAAAACATAAGAACATGCTTCCACCTTCTGTGTGTAAGTAAGCATAGCTTCTGCTGCATCTGTAGTTCAAGAACAGGGTGTTTGTTGGCACTAGGAAGGTTTCAACACATTAACTGTGGTTGTAGAGGTATTGACAGTGCCTCACTGGGGGAGCATCAGCCAGGGGCTGAGATGACATCAGTGATGTCCTGTAGATGCCACTATAAGTGCTAGACTATGGCTAGAAGAAATCTCAACAGTCCAGTTGAAGAAGGTGGATGGTCCCAAGTTTATCGGGGTCAGTTTTCTTAGTCACCATGCTATCCATGCTCTTGTGGTGATTAGCTTGCTTGAAAGGGACAGTACAAACCCTTGATAGGGATAGTACAAGCCCTCTAGGTCTACTGTCAAGAATCTGAAACACGTATCAATACCAGCAAAAAACTGGAAATAAATGTGTAAAGCAGACATGAAGAACTTGATTATCACCCACTGGCATTTATAACCACAATCTCCAGTTTTTAAATAGTTTAATGAAGATAAATAAAATAAGGCATCTCACAAAATGCATTTATTTTGTCTTTCTGTCTTTTTTTTTTTTTTTCTTTTCCTTTTTCTTTTTTTCCTGATAGGGCAATTTTTCTCCTGTTAGGCAAAAATGTTGAGAGCAGTACATAGAGTGACCACTTGGTGTCAGGAGCTACTAACTGTTCTTACAAAGGAACTAGATTTTCATTCTCAAAAAGAAACAGCATTTTTACATAATTTGCCCCCTTAATTTTCTCTGATTCTGATGCTTTAACAACTGAACATTGTAATACAAGTTCCTCTGTCCAATTTCAGGCAAGAATCCTGGAGTGGGTTGCCATTTCCTTCTACAGAGGATCTTCCTGACCCAGGGTTCAAACCCGTGTCTTTTACATAACAAATAGTCTCCTGCATTGCAGGCAGATTCTTCACCTCTGAGTCACCAGGGAAGTCCTGGAGTACAGGTTAAGAGGGTGAAAGGCATAACTTGCAACTAAGTGATATTTACTGCTGGAATGTAGGCATGTCTGGTGATGGACTTCAAGAACCTGTTTCATCTAAAGTTCTGTTAGACACTGAGGTAAAAGGCAGCACTTTTGTGGTCAGGACACAGAGCATTGCATAAAACATAAGAACATGCTTCCACCTTCTGTGTGTAAGTAAGCATAGCTTCTGCTGCATCTGTAGTTCAAGAACAGGGTGTTTGTTGGCACTAGGAAGGTTTCAACACATTAACTGTGGTTGTAGAGGTATTGACAGTGCCTCACTGGGGGAGCATCAGCCAGGGGCTGAGATGACATCAGTGATGTCCTGTAGATGCCACTATAAGTGCTAGACTATGGCTAGAAGAAATCTCAACAGTCCAGTTGAAGAAGGTGGATGGTCCCAAGTTTATCGGAGTCAGTTTTCTTAGTCACCATGCTATCCATGCTCTTGTGGTGATTAGCTTGCTTGAAAGGGACAGTACAAACCCTTGATAGGGATAGTACAAGCCCTCTAGGTCTACTGTCAAGAATCTGAAACACGTATCAATACCAGCAAAAAACTGGAAATAAATGTGTAAAGCAGACATGAAGAACTTGATTATCACCCACTGGCATTTATAACCACAATCTCCAGTTTTTAAATAGTTTAATGAAGATAAATAAAATAAGGCATCTCACAAAATGCATTTATTTTGTCTTTCTGTCTTTTTTTTTTTTTTTCTTTTCCTTTTTCTTTTTTTCCTGATAGGGCAATTTTTCTCCTGTTAGGCAAAAATGTTGAGAGCAGTACATAGAGTGACCACTTGGTGTCAGGAGCTACTAACTGTTCTTACAAAGGAACTAGATTTTCATTCTCAAAAAGAAACAGCATTTTTACATAATTTGCCCCCTTAATTTTCTCTGATTCTGATGCTTTAACAACTGAACATTGTAATACAATTTGCAAGAACTGGCTAAAAATATTCATAATTGTAACTGTCTTGAATTTAATGTTAAAATGTTTAATAGATCTCCGCTGCATATTAATTTAAAAGTTGTACTGATCTGCTTGTGGAGTTAGATGTAGTAAGTAACCACTCTAGAGAGGTGAGTACATGTCCTCCTCTATACTATGACAGGGTTGGCCTAGAAAGAATATGGCACAAGTGGTAAAGAATCCGTCTACAATACAGGAGACACAAGAGATGTAGGTTCCATCCCTGGTGCAGGAAGACGCTCTGGGGGAGGAAATGACAACTTACTTTAGTATTCTTGCCTGGGGAATCCCATGGACAGAGGAGCCTGCAGGCTCAAATCCATGGGATCACAGAGAGTCCGACATGACTGAGCACACACATAGACACACATGCACACAAACATTTAGCTTCATCTTCATGCACCAATGTCTGAAGCAAGCAAAGACCAAATCTCTTCATATCTGCTCTCATGAGGAAACACAGTCACAGTGAAAGAAGAGTTCCTTTCCCAAGGCTGTGTCTTGGTGAGGGACGCACAGTTCAAGCAGTAGAAAATCAGGGAGATGAGAAGTACTAATATAGTGACGATTTGAGACTACGATAATAGAAAAGTATTCTGGGAAGACAGAGTAGGAAAGTATTTAAGAGTGTAAAGATTAGGACCAATCATTTGAATTCATTTTCATAAATCACAGGCTTGTATTTTCATCAGTGTTTGAGGCACCTAAGTAAACATGAGACTCTAATCCCCTTGATGGTCACGAATTTTAAGCACAACTTTTTGAGAAGGAGGTTTGAGTACAGGATTTGTTCAGAATTTGAGCTCCCCTGCACACAGCCCAGTTTACTATAGATTAATAGTCGTATATTACATCTGACCTCAGAATGCAATTTTAGCAGGACTGCACAAATTTGGGGCTAATGGAAAAGCCCATAATCAATCATGGTAGCTCTTGGAGTAATAGCTGAGAGAATAATGTGGATACTGGTTAAATTAGAATTATATTTTTGAGAGCACAGATTTTGGGACTAAATTATCTAGTTAAAGAACCAGACTTAGGTACCACTCTGTCAATGAAAAATTTCTAAAGTCTTAATAGAGTTGTGTTTTTAATCCCAGTTCTATAAATATACCTACTTTTTTCTTTAGAAATATGGGTTCTTTCTGGAAGAGAATTTTGTGAGGGGTTAGAGAATATTTTACGACCCATGAAAGGACTCAAGTGGCCTTGCAGGAAGAATTGTGAATGTGGACTCAATGTCAATTAAAGTGGTGCTTCTATGAAGGTCTGCCTAATGTCCTGGAATATGGATGTGGCAGGATTTGCAGTGACTGGAATTTATTTAATAACTCATATAACAGCGTATTAGCACAGATTATGCCAAACGTGCATAGGAGAATCACCTCAATGTGCTGTATAAAGAGGCTTGTGGCAGAAGAAATCTCTGGGTAAACTTCTTGAGGAGTTTCATGGTTCAAGGGAATGACCCAAATTCGCATTGTTTGTAAATATAATTAGGATTAAGGAAAAGAGGAAGCAGTATCCAGTGGATGGGGAAAAAAATGGTGTGTGTTGGTGGGGAAGAATGCCTAATGAAACTTGAGGTATTGAGAGGCAGGAGTTAATTCTACAAGATGGCAATTCTTTGGCAGGAAAAATAGTTGGGCTTCTCAATCTTGATCTGGACATATTCCTGCAGCATTGCTAATATAGTGACGATTTGAGACATTAAAGTATTCTGGGAAGACAGAGTAGGAAAGTATTTAAGAGTGTAAAGATTAGGACCAATCATTTGAATTCATTTTCATAAATCACAGGCTTGTATTTTCATCAGTGTTTGAGGCACCTAAGTAAACATGAGACTCTAATCCCCTTGATGGTCACGAATTTTAAGCACAACTTTTTGAGAAGGAGGTTTGAGTACAGGATTTGTTCAGAATTTGAGCTCCCCTGCACACAGCCCAGTTTACTATAGATTAATAGTCGTATATTACATCTGACCTCAGAATGCAATTTTAGCAGGACTGCACAAATTTGGGGCTAATGGAAAAGCCCATAATCAATCATGGTAGCTCTTGGAGTAATAGCTGAGAGAATAATGTGGATACTGGTTAAATTAGAATTATATTTTTGAGAGCACAGATTTTGGGACTAAATTATCTAGTTAAAGAACCAGACTTAGGTACCACTCTGTCAATGAAAAATTTCTAAAGTCTTAATAGAGTTGTGTTTTTAATCCCAGTTCTATAAATATACCTACTTTTTTCTTTAGAAATATGGGTTCTTTCTGGAAGAGAATTTTGTGAGGGGTTAGAGAATATTTTACGACCCATGAAAGGACTCAAGTGGCCTTGCAGGAAGAATTGTGAATGTGGACTCAATGTCAATTAAAGTGGTGCTTCTATGAAGGTCTGCCTAATGTCCTGGAATATGGATGTGGCAGGATTTGCAGTGACTGGAATTTATTTAATAACTCATATAACAGCGTATTAGCACAGATTATGCCAAACGTGCATAGGAGAATCACCTCAATGTGCTGTATAAAGAGGCTTGTGGCAGAAGAAATCTCTGGGTAAACTTCTTGAGGAGTTTCATGGTTCAAGGGAATGACCCAAATTCGCATTGTTTGTAAATATAATTAGGATTAAGGAAAAGAGGAAGCAGTATCCAGTGGATGGGGAAAAAAATGGTGTGTGTTGGTGGGGAAGAATGCCTAATGAAACTTGAGGTATTGAGAGGCAGGAGTTAATTCTACAAGATGGCAATTCTTTGGCAGGAAAAATAGTTGGGCTTCTCAATCTTGATCTGGACATATTCCTGCAGCATTGCTATGGTAGAAATAGGAAATATGATGTGGTCTAATGAATAGCTGGGTGTCTCACAGGCCCCAGGGTAAGTGATATATGCCCCATGATGATGGAGACTGTAGATGCTCTCAGTATTTCTTTGGTTGTGACAATAATGACCATCCAGTAGATTTAGACCTCCAGATTCTTCTGTATCCTGCATCCCAGAGGGTACAGATTCGGAAGACAAGGAGCTTAAATGGGATTGTCAGAATGAGTCAATGCCAAGTTAAACTTGAATTTCAGATAAACAACAATTTCATAGTAGAAATATGTCCTAATACTGCATGGAACCTACTTAAAATAAAATATTTTTGTTGTTTACCTGAACATCAAATTTCATCTGTCAATCATACCAAAGTATTGTATTAATGTGTTTGTTTGTTAGCAAGAAATGGCCATGAAACTTCCTTGGTTGTCCCAGAAGCTAAGACTCTGAGCTTCCAATTCAGGGGGCCAAGGTTAAATACCTGGTGAGGGAACTAGCTCTCACATTCCACAACTAAGAGTTTGCTTGCCTCAATGAAGACTAAAGATCTCACTTGCCACAACTAAAGCTTGGCACAGCCAAATAAGTAAATAAATTAAAAATGAAAAGAAAGAAATGACTGAGGTGAGTTCTGCCTGGCTTTACCCACAATATCCTCTAGACTCAACCTAAGAAGTATACCCATTCCCAACAAAAGAAGATAGGGAGATAGTTTCTGTCAGTAGAGTAAGTCTATGGACAAAATGTATTATTGAATATTAAAAATCTTTTTTTATTAGATTTTTATAAAATATAAAAATCTTGTCTAACTGCATTTAGAGAACATGTGATAAGATGAAAATGAAAACTTATAGGACTTCCCTCTCAGCCTATGACTAATAGAATGTCAAACCTACCAAAGTATAGCAATAGATTTAAAACGATTGACTGTTGTCATTGATTTAATGAAGAGTGAGGCAGCAGAACAAAAGCTTGGAATGATTCACGTTTTTAGTTAGGTTGGACAAGCAATATTGTGAACAGGGAGAGAAAGGGGAATACTGAGATGTCCTTTAGTGAGCATCTCCACCATGCAGCTGAGTATATCCATTTGGAACCTAACAGAGAATCTGCTAGACTGAAAGACATAATTGGTATCTGAAGCCAGAAAAATGGAAATAATCATGGAGATAAAATGTATAGATAGTGAATTACAAAGGGCCAATGACAGAACCTTGAGGAACATATATATTTAAGGGAATGATAAAGCGAAAAGAACACACAAAATAAACTAGGAAGATAACACGTTTCTGTATAGTGCTCTTCTGAATGAGCATGAAAAAAAAAAAAAGCGCTCCTTCTAATGCAGAGGGAAAGAACCAGTGCTGTCTGGAGAAAAATGACAGATAGGCATTCCATGGCATTCCTGTCAAAAGTTCATAACCTGAGTCTGATCATGAGGAAACAGACAAATCCAAACTGAGGGACTTTCTATCAAAAAAAAAAAAAAAACATCCTGTATTCTTTAAAAGTAGCAGTATCAGAATGTCATGAAACACAAAGGATGGCTCAGGAACAATTCCAGCTTAGAGAAGACCAAGGGGATGTGACAACTGAATATAACACATGAGCCTCAATTTTCTTCTGCTATAAAGGACGCTCTTGAGACAAGTGATGACATTTGAATAAAATAAGTAGGTTTGAATATTTAAAAATAAACTAGGAAGGAAACTAGGAGAAATGGTTTCATGGGGCAAAAGAGATGAGAGCTTCACAAAGGAAGTATTTAAGAATGTTGAAAGCTGATGAGGTCAAATAAGATGTAAAGTAAAAAATGGTCGTTGAGTTTGACAAGTGGAGTGTTACAGGGGATTGTGTGCCAAAATATATTTATTGAACCTGTGGGAGCCAAAGCCAGATTACTGTGAATGGGCAAGTCACAGAAGTATGGAAGTGGACACAGTGGATACAGATCTGTAAGGAGGTCAGCTATGCATTACAGGAGGCTCAGCAGTATTTCAGAAGGAGACATGGGATTGAAGGCGAGCTCCCTGCTCTTGGAATTGAGGCCTTTTTTAATGATTAAAATGTTGATCATGTTTATGAGGTGGTGAAGTTGAGGGTTTATGAGGGTGAACCTGGAGAAGAGTGGACAAACAACAGAAAATGATCAGGGTTCTGAAAGTAACAGAAGAGGTGGGAAACAAAGGGACAGATAGAGATGTTAATTTCCAAGAAGAGGTAGAATGTTTTGTCTCCTGTCTCCTGAACTGTGACTAAAAGGAAGGGGATAACAGTCAGTGGGTTGTACTAGAAGGGGAGGTAGGAGGAGACAAATAACTTGGAGAAGCAAATAAGGTTGTCCTGTCAGAATTAATTGTATGTGAATACATCTACAAGGGTAAAAATAGTCATGTTAGCAAATTTTGACTGAAGTCTAGAGAAAGAAGGGCTCAAACTAGAAAAAGTCCAACAAACCGGAGAGCAAAGCAAGTATAACAAAAGGGTCTAAGGTGCAGAACTGGCCTGGCTCATTCATAGAGCAAAGTGCTCAGGCGCATCACCTGGCAGATCTATCACTATAAAAATGTAACAGAAGATCCTAGTGCCTTTCAGCATTCACATATTTTGGCTAACTTCTCTTGTTCTTATTTTATTCTCATTAAGGACTGTTTATTGGAGAAGGAAATGGCAACCCACTCCAGTATCCTTGCCTAGAAAATTCTATGGACCAAAGAGCCCTGAAGGCTACAGTCCATGGGGTTGCAAAGGGGCAGACATGACTGAGTTATCTTGTTATCTCAATTTGCTCATCTTGAAAAATGGGTATAATTAATTCTAATATTTGCCTAATAATATTTGCTTTATTTGGAAGAAGACTGCATGTAAAACTCGTAGTGTAATTTTTGGCATGTTTTAAGTACTTAAATGATATTAACTATTAATATTAGAACTGTACCAAACTCACCATTCCTCCAAAATCATAAACTATGTTCCAAACTGTACTTATATCCTATATCTTTCTTTCTTCAGTAAATATATATGTATCCATAAATAAATGGAGGATTATGCTTAACTTCACAGGTTTTGTTTTTTGGGGGGAGGGCCACTTTTATTGATCTTTCATTTATTTATTTTCATCCATCTTTGTTCTTTGGCCTGTATGGGTGGGCCTCCCATTGCAATGGCCTCTTGCTGCAGAGTGCTGGCTCTGGGTGCATGCGCTTCAGAGCTCCGGCTCAGTAGTTGGACACATTGGTCAAGCCACTCCATGGCACGTGGGATCTTCCCAGGCCAGGGATTGAACAGGCGCCCCTTGCACTGCAAGGTGGTGTCCTTACCCACTGGACCACCAGGGAAGCCCAACCTCACAGTTATTTATGTATTAAGTGAGGGTGCATAAGTTCCCTTGCCAAAGAGCTTACTACTGGTTGGGTAAAAGAAGATGATGAGAAACCTATCAGTCAAGACACAATAAAACAGAGTGCCTGTCCTCTAATGCTATAGTAAGCAATTCAATCACCCAAATAAGAAAACCATGTTTCTGTGACCTGTGTCCTCTCCCACATCCCTTACACCCAAATCACCAAATTGCTTTTCAGTGGATGTGGAGGAAGGTGACTTGAAAGTTTGTTCAGATTTGAATCTCTTAGAGGTATTCTTTCTTTACCTTCAGTTTCAGCAGGAACCCAAGGTCTTTTCATCTTTCTGATCTCTCTGTACTTCTGTGTGTGTGATCCCTTACCCTTATACTTTTTTCCTCATGGTCACAAGATGGGTGTTAGACCTCTAGCCCCTATGCCCACCCTCCAGGCAAAAAGGAGGAAGGAGAAAGGCATGGACCTTTCTAAGTGGACTTTGTTCTTGTGAACAAGAAAGGCCAGCCTTTCATAGAAGCATCATTTACATCTCATGGACTAGAAAACCATACATTCTGTAGTTACAAAGGAGGCTTATCTGTTGACTGTGTTATTAACAGTCATATGACTACTTAAGCAAACAGGTTCTATTAGGAAGACAGGTATGTGGGAAATGTGCTACAGGGTTACTAGGAGTGTTTGGCACACATGACTGATTTAATCCTGAGCTTGGTCTTTAATGACAGTACTTCCATTTCCATTGTAATATAAATACTCTGTAATTTTTCTTTCTTTGTTGAGTGATAATCAGTTGTGTCCAACTCTTTGTGACCCCATGGACTATAGCCTGCTAGGCTCCTCTGACCATGGAAGTCTCCAGGCAAGAATAATGCAGTGGGTTGCCATTATCCTAGTTCAATATTTTTGTTCTTTAGTAAATACAGTTACAGCTTATATTTTATAACAAATATCCATTTAAAAATAAAAGTCTAATATTTTAAAATTTGTCCTTTCCTGTTTTACTACCTGATAACCACTTTGTTTAACCTGAGTTTTACTGTAAACCTTCCTATATTTCTTGGTGGGACAGGATAATTAATTCCCAGGCCAGGGATTGAACAGGCGCCCCTTGCACTGCAAGGTGGTGTCCTTACCCACTGGACCACCAGGGAAGCCCAACCTCACAGTTATTTATGTATTAAGTGAGGGTGCATAAGTTCCCTTGCCAAAGAGCTTACTACTGGTTGGGTAAAAGAAGATGATGAGAAACCTATCAGTCAAGACACAATAAAACAGAGTGCCTGTCCTCTAATGCTATAGTAAGCAATTCAATCACCCAAATAAGAAAACCATGTTTCTGTGACCTGTGTCCTCTCCCACATCCCTTACACCCAAATCACCAAATTGCTTTTCAGTGGATGTGGAGGAAGGTGACTTGAAAGTTTGTTCAGATTTGAATCTCTTAGAGGTATTCTTTCTTTACCTTCAGTTTCAGCAGGAACCCAAGGTCTTTTCATCTTTCTGATCTCTCTGTACTTCTGTGTGTGTGATCCCTTACCCTTATACTTTTTGCCTCATGGTCACAAGATGGGTGTTATACCTCTAGACCCTATGCCCACACTCCAGGCAAAAAGGAGGAAGGAGAAAGGCATGGACCTTTCTAAGTGGACTTTGTTCTTGTGAACAAGAAAGGCCAGCCTTTCATAGAAGCATCATTTACATCTCATGGACTAGAAAACCATACATTCTGTAGTTACAAAGGAGGCTTATCTGTTGACTGTGTTATTAACAGTCATATGACTACTTAAGCAAACAGGTTCTATTAGGAAGACAGGTATGTGGGAAATGTGCTACAGGGTTACTAGGAGTGTTTGGCACACATGACTGATTTAATCCTGAGCTTGGTCTTTAATGACAGTACTTCCATTTCCATTGTAATATAAATACTCTGTAATTTTTCTTTCTTTGTTGAGTGATAATCAGTTGTGTCCAACTCTTTGTGACCCCATGGACTATAGCCTGCTAGGCTCCTCTGACCATGGAAGTCTCCAGGCAAGAATAATGCAGTGGGTTGCCATTATCCTAGTTCAATATTTTTGTTCTTTAGTAAATACAGTTACAGCTTATATTTTATAACAAATATCCATTTAAAAATAAAAGTCTAATATTTTAAAATTTGTCCTTTCCTGTTTTACTACCTGATAACCACTTTGTTTAACCTGAGTTTTACTGTAAACCTTCCTATATTTCTTGGTGGGACAGGATAAGTAGATTTTTAGAACTATTAGAAGATCATTATTTTAAGTACGGTTTTATATCTTCAACAATCAAAACTATCAGTTTTGAACCTGGAGGGTATTTTCAGCCTTCATCATCTAAAAGATCACTTTGTCTAGGCTTTATTGGCTAGAAAAAAATTAAGATTATGTGAATTTATAAACCCACCATTCTCATAATTGCCATTTCTATTAGAATTTGATCTACGATGTTGGTTGTATTTTAAAATCAAATTTAAGAGGGTGTCAGTATTTTCTTTTTAAATGCACAAGTTTGATTAATACCTTTCTGAGTATAGTTAGGGCTTTTTTTTTTTTTTAATCCAATATTTTCCAATTGTCACACATGCAATCCTCTGTAAAAGATAATGACTGACCAAAGGAGCTGTCTCTTTGAAAACAAATTTAAGCATAAATCCATCATGTAGGGACATTTAAATCTCTAGCACAGAGGGAAGTCATTAGGGTAACAACAGTGAAATGTTTTTAAAGATATTTATATAGACAGTTCTTGACATATGATGGTTTGACTTAGAATTTTACACTTTACAATGGTGCAAAAAGCATATGAATTCAGTAGAGATTGTACCTTGAATTTTCAAATTTTATCTTTGCCCCAAGATAGCAATACTCTCAGGGGGTATGTGGGAAATGTGCTACAGGGTTACTAGGAGTGTTTGGCACACATGACTGATTTAATCCTGAGCTTGGTCTTTAATGACAGTACTTCCATTTCCATTGTAATATAAATACTCTGTAATTTTTCTTTCTTTGTTGAGTGATAATCAGTTGTGTCCAACTCTTTGTGACCCCATGGACTATAGCCTGCTAGGCTCCTCTGACCATGGAAGTCTCCAGGCAAGAATAATGCAGTGGGTTGCCATTATCCTAGTTCAATATTTTTGTTCTTTAGTAAATACAGTTACAGCTTATATTTTATAACAAATATCCATTTAAAAATAAAAGTCTAATATTTTAAAATTTGTCCTTTCCTGTTTTACTACCTGATAACCACTTTGTTTAACCTGAGTTTTACTGTAAACCTTCCTATATTTCTTGGTGGGACAGGATAAGTAGATTTTTAGAACTATTAGAAGATCATTATTTTAAGTACGGTTTTATATCTTCAACAATCAAAACTATCAGTTTTGAACCTGGAGGGTATTTTCAGCCTTCATCATCTAAAAGATCACTTTGTCTAGGCTTTATTGGCTAGAAAAAAATTAAGATTATGTGAATTTATAAACCCACCATTCTCATAATTGCCATTTCTATTAGAATTTGATCTACGATGTTGGTTGTATTTTAAAATCAAATTTAAGAGGGTGTCAGTATTTTCTTTTTAAATGCACAAGTTTGATTAATACCTTTCTGAGTATAGTTAGGGCTTTTTTTTTTTTTTAATCCAATATTTTCCAATTGTCACACATGCAATCCTCTGTAAAAGATAATGACTGACCAAAGGAGCTGTCTCTTTGAAAACAAATTTAAGCATAAATCCATCATGTAGGGACATTTAAATCTCTAGCACAGAGGGAAGTCATTAGGGTAACAACAGTGAAATGTTTTTAAAGATATTTATATAGACAGTTCTTGACATATGATGGTTTGACTTAGAATTTTACACTTTACAATGGTGCAAAAAGCATATGAATTCAGTAGAGATTGTACCTTGAATTTTCAAATTTTATCTTTGCCCCAAGATAGCAATACTCTCAGGTAATGCTGGGTGATGGATCAAGCCCATGTTTTTACTCATGTATTTACCCATATGATCATGAGGGTAAATAACCAATGCATTTACAGCCATTCTATATCCATACAGCCATTCTCTTTTTCATTTTTACTACAGTTTTCAGTAAATTACATGAGATGTTTGATACTAATAGGTTTTGTGTCAGATGATTTTCCCTAACTGTAGGCTAATGGAAGTGTTTTGAGTAGGTTTAAGGTAGGCTATGATAAGCTATGATGTCTGCTAGGTGAGATGTACTATATTCATTTTCCACTTAGTGATATTTTTAACTTAAAATAGGTTTATCCTAAGGTCACCCCATTGTAAGTCAGGGGATATCTGTACTGAAAATGTCCAATTGTATTCATGTGCCATGTGCTGTGCTTAGTTGCTCAGTTGGGTCTGACTCTTTGTGACCCCATGGACTGTAGCCCACCAGGCACCTCTGTCCATGATATTCTCCAAGAATACTGGAGTGGGTTGGCATTGCTTTCTCCAATTTATCTGCCATAGCCACAGCCGTTTGATATCAAGTCCTGAGTATTTTTAGGGGCTTCCTGGATGGCGCTAGTTGTAAAGAACTTGCTTGCCAATGCAGCGAATTTAAAAAGATATAGGTTTGATCCCTGGGTCAGGAAGACCCTCTGGAGGAGAAAATGGCAACCCACTACAGTATTCTTGCTTGGGAAATCCCATGAACAAAAGAACCTGGAGAGCTGCAGTCCATAGGGTCGCAAAGAGTCAGACACTACTGAAGTGACTTAGCATGCACACAGTACTAAAGCTTTTTATCTTAGAAGGCAGAGCCAATTATCTACCCAAATATCCAAGAGGAATAATGTTGCAAAGGAGATACGAGTTATAAGAGCATGACTTGAGTGACTGTGAATTTGGAAGCTTCTATTTGAAGCAAAGAGCCATTTTTGTACTGCATACTAATTCGCTTCCATTGTTTCTGACTCTTTGGGATCCCATGGACTGTAGCCCGCTAGGCTCCTCTGTCCATGGGATTCTACAAGAACGAATACTGGAGTGGGTTGCTTGGCCCTCACCCAGGGGATCTTCCCCACCCGGGGTTCAAACCCGTGTCTCCTGTGGTTCCTGCATTGCAGGCAGATTCTTTATTGCTGAGCCGCCAGGGAGGTCCTACCTTTCCTTTTAAGTTGTTTATTTGAGTTATTCTGGCAAAGGAGAGACTACCACTGCAATCAGTCTGACTTCTAAAATTATACTCACCTAACAGAGGAAGCATCAATCAACACTTCAGAGGGCTGAGTGTGGAGTTGTGAAAAACACTAAGAAGCAAGAATGTTCATAGCAGAGGCTTCCCCTGGTGGTCCAGTGGGTAGGGACACCGCCTTGCAGTGCAAGGGGCGCCGGTTCCATCCCTGGCCTGGGAAGATCCCATGTGCCGCGGAGCGGCTGGACTGATGTGTCCAACTACTGAGCCGGAGCTCTGGCGCGCATGCGCCCAGAGCCGGTGCTCTGGGACAACAGAGGCCACCGCGATGGGGGGCCCACAGGAGCCAAGGAACAAGGACGGATGAAAAATGGAGAAATGAAAGACCAATAGAAGTGGCCCGCCCGCACCCCCCCCCCCCCAACCCCACCCCTGCCCAAAATAAATAAATAAATAAATCTTAAAAAAAAAAAAAAAAAAGAATGTTCATAGCAGTATTAATAATAGCCCAAATGGCACTAACCCCGATGCCCACGACTCACAAAAAAAAAGACAATTTTCAGATTATCTGTAAAATGTATACAAAAATGAAAATAAACCATAGCTACATGCAAAAACATGAATGACTCTCAAAAACATGATATTGAAGTGAGGAAGGCAGACATAAAGAAGCGCTTGTTATTATGATTCCATCTATATAAAGTTCAGAAAGATGTTACAAGTAGTGGGGACTTTGAGGATGTTGGCAATATTTTGTTTTCTGTTGCTTTGTTATTTTCTGTTAACTTGATCTGAGTGTTGGATTACAGAAAATTATAAGAGCATGACTTGAGTGACTGTGAATTTGGAAGCTTCTATTTGAAGCAAAGAGCCATTTTTGTACTGCATACTAATTCGCTTCCATTGTTTCTGACTCTTTGGGATCCCATGGACTGTAGCCCGCTAGGCTCCTCTGTCCATGGGATTCTACAAGAACGAATACTGGAGTGGGTTGCTTGGCCCTCACCCAGGGGATCTTCCCACCCGGGTTCAAACCCGTGTCTCCTGTGGTTCCTGCATTGCAGGCAGATTCTTTATTGCTGAGCCGCCAGGGAGGTCCTACCTTTCCTTTTAAGTTGTTTATTTGAGTTATTCTGGCAAAGGAGAGACTACCACTGCAATCAGTCTGACTTCTAAAATTATACTCACCTAACAGAGGAAGCATCAATCAACACTTCAGAGGGCTGAGTGTGGAGTTGTGAAAAACACTAAGAAGCAAGAATGTTCATAGCAGAGGCTTCCCCTGGTGGTCCAGTGGGTAGGGACACCGCCTTGCAGTGCAAGGGGCGCCGGTTCCATCCCTGGCCTGGGAAGATCCCATGTGCCGCGGAGCGGCTGGACTGATGTGTCCAACTACTGAGCCGGAGCTCTGGCGCGCATGCGCCCAGAGCCGGTGCTCTGGGACAACAGAGGCCACCGCGATGGGGGGCCCACAGGAGCCAAGGAACAAGGACGGATGAAAAATGGAGAAATGAAAGACCAATAGAAGTGGCCCGCCCGCACCCCTCCCTCCCCAACCCGACCCCTGCCCAAAATAAATAAATAAATAAATCTTAAAAAAAAAAAAAAAAAAGAATGTTCATAGCAGTATTAATAATAGCCCAAATGGCACTAACCCCGATGCCCACGACTCACAAAAAAAAAGACAATTTTCAGATTATCTGTAAAATGTATACAAAAATGAAAATAAACCATAGCTACATGCAAAAACATGAATGACTCTCAAAAACATGATATTGAAGTGAGGAAGGCAGACATAAAGAAGCGCTTGTTATTATGATTCCATCTATATAAAGTTCAGAAAGATGTTACAAGTAGTGGGGACTTTGAGGATGTTGGCAATATTTTGTTTTCTGTTGCTTTGTTATTTTCTGTTAACTTGATCTGAGTGTTGATTACAGACATGTTTCCACGTCATGAAAATTCATACTTTTGCATGTGATTTATATGCATTTCTATATGTATGCTGTAATCAGTGTCATTTAATGACAAAACTATCATCTATGGCATCATGATTAAAGGTTGGTGACAATATTTGGTAGGAAAAAGGAGCTTGTGATTAGGATGGGACCTCCGTGGGTTTTAGGGGAAGCTGATGATAGTCTACTTCTTGATCTGGGAGGTGATTAAAAAGGTGTGTTCACTTTGTGATTATTTTCTGTGCATTCAAAACCTATACTCTTTTCTATATGTGTCAATGGTACTCAGTCGCTCTCTTACGTCCAACTTTTTGCAACCCCATAGACTGTAGCCCACCAGGCTCCTCTGTCCATAGAAGTTTACAGGCAAGAGTACTGGAATGGGTTAACATTTTCTACTCACTCCAGGGGATCTTCCAGATCCCCAGAGATCCAACCTGCATCTGCGGTGTCTCCTGCATTGGCAGACAGATTCTTTACCACCAATATCACCTGGGAAGCCCCTTTCTATATGTAAGTTATACTGTGGCTAAAAACTAAACACAAAACAGAATACTGAAACGACTTGTTGTTATGCTGTCACGCTTTCTGAGTAAATGTGTACTTATAATAAGATATATGAATCCAGGCCTAAAATGTGACACAGTCATGATGTGGGAAATAATGACTATCTCTTCTGTTGTCCTTGTGAAATGAAAGTGACAACTTTCTCCAGTAAACCTTGTTGAGGATGCAGTATTCAGGATACAAATCATGCCATAGCTTATTTGGTGATTAGAAGAAGAGGTTTGTCAAGACTTTTCACTACATATTATTTTCTTTAATTTTCTAAAAGCATATGTTTTGAGTCATGTATTACCTATTTAAAAATTTAAGCATTACAAATAAAATATGCAAACACACTAAAAAATTAATTGTCTAAATAAAATCTAAGGAATAAAAGATATGACTCTGTATTGATCTTATTAGCATTTATCTGCACTTAGTTTTGTAACCACTTAACCAAAGTATAATGATACTGTCTTTTCTTTTATAATTTCATGAGCCATAAAATTTTGCATCTAAATAAAACCTCAATGGAAACCAATGTAATTACTTATTTTGTATACTAGCACACACACACAAATCCAACATAACAATACTTAAACTATGGAATGAATAATATTAATATTATAGTTTTCTTTGGCAACCATCCTTTGAATATGTTCCACAAACATTACACTATCAAATTACTTTGCTCTTGAATCAACAGCAGTCATTCCTCATTCTGCTGTGATTATGTCAAATTTCCCATTAAATATTGTGTTCTGATATTTTAGGTTCATTCTAAATTTAAATCTGCTGTTGTTCCCCTAATAAAATTTTTACTTGATAGCAGCTTTTACCTACTGGCTTGTATGTATAGAATTGTGGAACTAGTTCTACCCCCTGCAAATATTTGTATCCAAAATTATATCTCAAAGTATATTTTAGCCATTATGGCAAATAATTCCAAATGATGGATCACAACTATTTTAGCTTCCCCAGAGATCAACCTGCATCTGCGGTGTCTCCTGCATTGGCAGACAGATTCTTTACCACCAATATCACCTGGGAAGCCCCTTTCTATATGTAAGTTATACTGTGGCTAAAACTAAACACAAAACAGAATACTGAAACGACTTGTTGTTATGCTGTCACGCTTTCTGAGTAAATGTGTACTTATAATAAGATATATGAATCCAGGCCTAAAATGTGACACAGTCATGATGTGGGAAATAATGACTATCTCTTCTGTTGTCCTTGTGAAATGAAAGTGACAACTTTCTCCAGTAAACCTTGTTGAGGATGCAGTATTCAGGATACAAATCATGCCATAGCTTATTTGGTGATTAGAAGAAGAGGTTTGTCAAGACTTTTCACTACATATTATTTTCTTTAATTTTCTAAAAGCATATGTTTTGAGTCATGTATTACCTATTTAAAAATTTAAGCATTACAAATAAAATATGCAAACACACTAAAAAATTAATTGTCTAAATAAAATCTAAGGAATAAAAGATATGACTCTGTATTGATCTTATTAGCATTTATCTGCACTTAGTTTTGTAACCACTTAACCAAAGTATAATGATACTGTCTTTTCTTTTATAATTTCATGAGCCATAAAATTTTGCATCTAAATAAAACCTCAATGGAAACCAATGTAATTACTTATTTTGTATACTAGCACACACACACAAATCCAACATAACAATACTTAAACTATGGAATGAATAATATTAATATTATAGTTTTCTTTGGCAACCATCCTTTGAATATGTTCCACAAACATTACACTATCAAATTACTTTGCTCTTGAATCAACAGCAGTCATTCCTCATTCTGCTGTGATTATGTCAAATTTCCCATTAAATATTGTGTTCTGATATTTTAGGTTCATTCTAAATTTAAATCTGCTGTTGTTCCCCTAATAAAATTTTTACTTGATAGCAGCTTTTACCTACTGGCTTGTATGTATAGAATTGTGGAACTAGTTCTACCCCCTGCAAATATTTGTATCCAAAATTATATCTCAAAGTATATTTTAGCCATTATGGCAAATAATTCCAATGATGACCACTTTTTTCTCCTCTTTCTGGAGAAAAAGTCAGACAACTATTTTCAGCCTTTCTTGCTTTTAAATGTGCTTACATAATATTCAATATTTGTGGAATTAAACCATTGATATTTTATAATTTTTACATCAATTGTTCTACCTAACTGAGATAACTAGCTGGTACATCTGATGTTATTTCAAGATATTATTCATATATAATATTTATGCTTACAAATTAATGCAATTTTGCCTTCAACTGGACACAAAAGCATAAATTCAGAAAATATCATTGTAATCTATCATTTAAATCAGAATTTAAACTGACTTTAAACTTTAAAGGTATGATTTCAATTAGCAAAATATTATAAGCCAAATAGGTCATAATAATATATTCATTTAAGTACTCAGTTACTTTCTTGGGCTCCAGAATCACTGTGGATGGTAACTGCAACCATGGTATTAAAAAACACTTACTCCTTGTAAGAAAAGCTATAACAAACCTAGACAGCATATTAGAAAGCAGAGACAGCACTTTGCCACCAAAGGTCCTTATAGTCAAAGCTGTGGTTTTTTTCCAGGAGTCATGTTTGGATGTGAGAGTTGGACCATAAAGAAGACTGAGTGCCAAAGAACTTATACCTTTGAACTGTGGTGCTGGAGAAGACTCTTGAGAGTCCCTTGGACAGCAAGAAGATCAGTCAAATCAGTCCAATCCTAAAGAAAATCAACCCTTGATCGCACATTGGAATGAATAATATTAATATTATAGTTTTCTTTGGCAACCATCCTTTGAATATGTTCCACAAACATTACACTATCAAATTACTTTGCTCTTGAATCAACAGCAGTCATTCCTCATTCTGCTGTGATTATGTCAAATTTCCCATTAAATATTGTGTTCTGATATTTTAGGTTCATTCTAAATTTAAATCTGCTGTTGTTCCCCTAATAAAATTTTTACTTGATAGCAGCTTTTACCTACTGGCTTGTATGTATAGAATTGTGGAACTAGTTCTACCCCCTGCAAATATTTGTATCCAAAATTATATCTCAAAGTATATTTTAGCCATTATGGCAAATAATTCCAATGATGACCACTTTTTTCTCCTCTTTCTGGAGAAAAAGTCAGACAACTATTTTCAGCCTTTCTTGCTTTTAAATGTGCTTACATAATATTCAATATTTGTGGAATTAAACCATTGATATTTTATAATTTTTACATCAATTGTTCTACCTAACTGAGATAACTAGCTGGTACATCTGATGTTATTTCAAGATATTATTCATATATAATATTTATGCTTACAAATTAATGCAATTTTGCCTTCAACTGGACACAAAAGCATAAATTCAGAAAATATCATTGTAATCTATCATTTAAATCAGAATTTAAACTGACTTTAAACTTTAAAGGTATGATTTCAATTAGCAAAATATTATAAGCCAAATAGGTCATAATAATATATTCATTTAAGTACTCAGTTACTTTCTTGGGCTCCAGAATCACTGTGGATGGTAACTGCAACCATGGTATTAAAAAACACTTACTCCTTGTAAGAAAAGCTATAACAAACCTAGACAGCATATTAGAAAGCAGAGACAGCACTTTGCCACCAAAGGTCCTTATAGTCAAAGCTGTGGTTTTTTTCCAGGAGTCATGTTTGGATGTGAGAGTTGGACCATAAAGAAGACTGAGTGCCAAAGAACTTATACCTTTGAACTGTGGTGCTGGAGAAGACTCTTGAGAGTCCCTTGGACAGCAAGAAGATCAGTCAAATCAGTCAATCCTAAAGAAAATCAACCCTGAATGCACATTGGAAGGACTGATGCTGAAGCTGAAGCTCAAATACTTCAGCCACTTGATGCGAAGAGACAACTCATTGGAAAAGACACTGATGCAGGGAAAGATAGAAGGCAAAACGAGAAGGGCGTGGCAGAGGATGAAGTGATTAGATAGCATTACTGATTCAATGAACATTTTTGTTGTTGTTCAGTCACTAAGTCATATGCAACTCTTTGCAACACCATGAACTGCAGCACGCCAGACTTCCCTCCTGTCCTTGACAATTTCACAAAGTTTGCTCAAATTCATGTACAAAAAAATTAGATCTATAGTAGAAGCCATGCAGTCTGGACAAAAGAGGAAACTATCTCTTTGGGAAAGTATATTTGGGAGATAAAGTACATGGAAAGTTAACTACCCACTGAGGTGCAAATCTATTTCCAAACAAGTGTAGAAAACATCAGTGACTTAGATAGATTCATTGGTGAGATGTTTGACCTAATGTTTCCCCTCAGTGGGCTGTAATTTCATCTTCAGATTAGTTAGTACAGATTTTTTTTAATTGACAAATATTTTGTAGTTGATCTCTATAAAAGGAAACTGATCCAATGTAGCTCTTTTTAAAGTTTCCACAACTTTATAGTGAAGAGACACTGAGTCAAAATCAAACAGATAGCTAATTACATATAGTTTCTATGGAGAATGAAGTCCAAAGACATTCTTCCGAAGATAGCTTAATCAGCCAGCCCTCTGAGGGCACTATTATGCTACACAGTTAATGCCAGTATTTTACATGATTCATCAGGATATTCTGTGTGATATTGCTTCAGATTATCCCTGGATTACCCACCAGTTGCCTCTCACTGCCTTTATTCCTACCCAAGCCATCATCATCTCTTACATGAATTGCTGCCATAGCTTCTTTTTCTCTGCTTTTGCTCCTTTTCTTGCTCATAGTCTCATCTCAACACAAGTGTGAGAAGAGCGATTCTAAATATAAGTCAGATAAGGTCACTTCTCAAACCCTGTAATGGCTCCCATTTCACTAACAGACTACAGGCCAAAGTCTTTACAATGACTGACTTACCAATACTTTGGGTTCTCTAAAGGCAGAGCCTGAGGTGAGGATTTCTGCAAAAGTGGTGTACTGGAGGTGTAATTCCAGGTGCAACCTGGGAGAGTTGAAGCATGATGGAGAAAGGGAAAGAGTTGAGAAAGGATGTCACGTCAGGCACAGTCCACCATGGTCTGATCTACAGCAATAGGGCTCTGGTGCCCAGAGAGATCACAGAGCTCGTCCCTCTTGAGGCAAGGAGATCAGCTCTGGGAATGCTCATATCTATCAACACATTGTACACTGGCTGTGTGCAAGGGGGTCGACCTCCTACCACATGTGGCTCCTGCCTGCTGAGCACTCATAGCACTGCATGTGCCTGATAAGGGGGCTACAAGCAGGCTGCAAAGCATCTACTACACTGACCCACAGGACCCCAGAGATGGTGGTGCCCAGTACCTCTGACCTTATCATCTGTCCATCTCTCCCACTCCACCCCAGCCACATTAGCTCCAGTGCTGGTTTTCAACTCAGAGCTAGGGTTTGGCAACTTGTTCCCGCACTTCCTACCTGAGAGCAGGAAGCTGGAGTTTTAAAGAGAGAAAAATACAAGTGTAAAGTGGCTATTTAGATTGTGGGGAAGTGAACAATCAAAGAAATGTCAAAGAAAATGAGAACCTTCTTGCATTGCTGAAAGTGTAAAAACTGCAGCTCTTTTGGCAGCATTAAATAAAATAGCTATTACTTTCCTGGCAATATACTCCAAAGAATCTTTTACGCAGACACAGAAAGAGACATAGGAAAGAATCTACATCTCTGCGTTCTTTCCACTTTAGAAATGTGGGCATAAATTGGGCAATGGGTGGATAAAATTCAAAAATGCAGTCAGCAGTCAAAAGAATGAATGAATTCTACATGTTATCACTAAGGCTAGGTGTTTCAAACATGCCTCTGAATCTAAAGATGAAGAAGCAGAATAAGAAGTATAATACAATTTTTTTTTTTTTACAACACAAGTGTGAGAAGAGCGATTCTAAATATAAGTCAGATAAGGTCACTTCTCAAACCCTGTAATGGCTCCCATTTCACTAACAGACTACAGGCCAAAGTCTTTACAATGACTGACTTACCAATACTTTGGGTTCTCTAAAGGCAGAGCCTGAGGTGAGGATTTCTGCAAAAGTGGTGTACTGGAGGTGTAATTCCAGGTGCAACCTGGGAGAGTTGAAGCATGATGGAGAAAGGGAAAGAGTTGAGAAAGGATGTCACGTCAGGCACAGTCCACCATGGTCTGATCTACAGCAATAGGGCTCTGGTGCCCAGAGAGATCACAGAGCTCGTCCCTCTTGAGGCAAGGAGATCAGCTCTGGGAATGCTCATATCTATCAACACATTGTACACTGGCTGTGTGCAAGGGGGTCGACCTCCTACCACATGTGGCTCCTGCCTGCTGAGCACTCATAGCACTGCATGTGCCTGATAAGGGGGCTACAAGCAGGCTGCAAAGCATCTACTACACTGACCCACAGGACCCCAGAGATGGTGGTGCCCAGTACCTCTGACCTTATCATCTGTCCATCTCTCCCACTCCACCCCAGCCACATTAGCTCCAGTGCTGGTTTTCAACTCAGAGCTAGGGTTTGGCAACTTGTTCCCGCACTTCCTACCTGAGAGCAGGAAGCTGGAGTTTTAAAGAGAGAAAAATACAAGTGTAAAGTGGCTATTTAGATTGTGGGGAAGTGAACAATCAAAGAAATGTCAAAGAAAATGAGAACCTTCTTGCATTGCTGAAAGTGTAAAAACTGCAGCTCTTTTGGCAGCATTAAATAAAATAGCTATTACTTTCCTGGCAATATACTCCAAAGAATCTTTTACGCAGACACAGAAAGAGACATAGGAAAGAATCTACATCTCTGCGTTCTTTCCACTTTAGAAATGTGGGCATAAATTGGGCAATGGGTGGATAAAATTCAAAAATGCAGTCAGCAGTCAAAAGAATGAATGAATTCTACATGTTATCACTAAGGCTAGGTGTTTCAAACATGCCTCTGAATCTAAAGATGAAGAAGCAGAATAAGAAGTATAATACAATTCAATTTCAGTAAATGAAAAACATACAAAACTACTGCATATGATTTTTGATACACATGTGTTAAAGTTGGCCTAAGTGGTAAAGAAAAAACAGTTATGATGGGAGATGGAGACAAATATTGAAAATAAAATATAAATAAGAGCTTCATAAATCAATTATAATTTGCAATAACTGTGATTATTTCTTTGCATATCCAAGGCCTTCCAAACAACAGCAGTCATAAAAACAGAAGACCAGATATAGAAGATAAAATACTTCAGTGTACATATTATTTATAGAAAGGAGGATAAATGTATAATCATCTCCTAGAAATCTCAGAGATGAGTTGTCCAGTGAGCAAGGAAGGATGAAGAGAAATGACTTACAGAATCCATGATTATTAATTTGTGATTTGTGAGAAGTCATCAATAATAAATTTGTTTAGTGTGTCATGTGTATTATTCTAATCTTGTCAGCTTAGAGCTGTTTTTTAAGGTTCATTACAGCTTTTACTCCTTTCCATATTTTTCACCAACTGAGTGTTTGGGGAAAGGTAATCTTCAAGATTTGGGAAATGTAATTGTATAAGTGTTCTCCCAGTTACCTTTACCCTGTTCTTCCTTGTGTTCAATGCAGAATTTCTCAAGAATTTCTCCTGTTTTTGGCAGATAAGGGGTGGGAAGTGGCTATCTTGGACATTCTTTTTTCACTTTTTTAAAAACTTTATTTTATATTGGAGTATAATTGATTAACAACGTTGTACTAGTTTCAGGTGTACACCAAAGTAATTTAGTTATACATATACATATATTCATTATTTTTCAAATTCTTTTCCCGCATAGGTCATTACAGAATATTGAGTAGCATTCCCTGCACTATATAGTAGGTTCTTGTCGATTATTTTATATTTAGTAGTGTTTATATATTAATCCCAACTCCCTAATGTTTCCCTCTCCCACACAGCTCTTGGCACTTTCTTTTAAAAATAAATATGTTTAGGGACCTCCCTGGTGGTCCAGTGATTGCGAATCGGCCCTCCAGTTCAACAGGCATAGGATCAGTCCCTAGTCTAGGAACCAAGATCTCATCTGGGACATTTTAGAATGTTTAATAACATCCCTGTTCTCTACCTGGGGCTTCTCAGAAGGCACTAGTGGTAAAGAAACCACCTGCCAATGCAGGAGATGTAAGTTCGATTCCTGGGGCAAGAAGATACCCTAGAGGAGGATATGGCAGCCCACTCCGGTGCTCTTACCTGAAGAATCCCATGGACAGAGGAGCCTGGCGGGCTACATTCCATGAGGTCACAAAGAATGAGACACAACTGGAGTGACTTAGCACTCACACAAGGTCTCTACTTAGGTATGTACTCAGCACCAGGAGCACCACTTCACTAGTTGTTACAACCAAAAATGTCTCCAGATGTTGCCAAATAGCTCCCAAGAGTTAACAGAAAGCTGAACCAAATTGCTGGGTAATTCTTAAGAAGTTGGTCAGATTTACTGTGATAAATAAAAACCTCCACACACTAACCACTCTCTGTGGATACTGTACACCTAATCCCAAAGGAAATATGTATAAGAATATACAAGTAATAGAAATACATGTCCTGAGTGTCTGTGGACACACTCCTGAAACATACATAAATATTTCAATTTTTAGGTTGAGCCACATGAAATTCCAGTATTCAATCAATACGGTGGTTTTGTGTAGTTCTACCTACCAATTATCAAAATCTGCTATTGTTTATTTCCTCTACTAGAACTTACACTCCCTGAGAGTTCTTTGATGTATCCCTTGTTGGCCACTAAGACAGTATCAGACACAGTGTGTGTTCTGTCAGCACTGACCATAGCATTATAAATATGCTAATTAATACACACAAATATAATTATATACATGTAGCTGGAGTTATTAGAGAGCCATAGGAAAATAGTAGTAAAACTTGTCTTCTGCAACTATTGACTTGGGAAAGTTTTGTACCGACTCAAAATATTCTTCATTCATTTTAACTACCTCCTACATGTCTAAGTCTATCTAACAGTTCCAGTACAGGTTTTGGAGTGAGATATTCCAAAGTCTGAATCCTGGAAGCATTACATACTAGCTATATGATCTTGTCTGTTAATGTATATGACAGTACGTATTTCACTGGATTGTTCTGAAGTTTAAATATAACAGTATATGCCAAGTACCCATCACACTATCAGCTCCCAGTTGGTGTTCAACACATAAGAGATTTCTGTTCTTCTCCCTTTACCCACTCCTAGTGATTGAACATCTTCTGATTTGCCTGTTTTTTGTTTATTTTGGTTTTTGATATTTCTTCTCAGCTTGAATTATGTTTTTCAGGAAGATTTATCCAAGTAAAGTAGGAGTTCATGGGCTCTATTCTATTTGCTTATTTCATTTCTCAATCTAAAAAAAAATTTCCATTAGCTACAGGTACAGATGTTATAAATTTAATTGCATTCTGTATTTGGTAGATGTACAGAATTTATGCTTTACTTATTATTAGAATTTAACATAATGACCTCTAACTATAATCATATTCCTTAAGGTATTTAATATTGAATTTCATGTTCTTTAATCTTATACAAATAGGGAGGATAATTATATTGCAATTGTACAATTGTTAAAAGATATCACTAAATGCATTTAAACATTTTCCTTTTAAGTTAAATTATACGCTAAACACTTAGTTAAAAAATACTTATCTTTTCAGCTGAATATATTTTTTCTTCTGAGAAGGCTTAAAAACAAGGTTGTGTGACGTCCTGAAAAGGTTTGAAAAGATTACACATGTTGTGCACAGACCAAATGTTGCATATCTAGAGTTTTATTTTTAAAGGAAGCATTTATTTAACAACTGATTTGCAAAAGTGTTTCATTAGCCTTTGGCTATAAAATAAATTGCATTCTTCCGTTGATATCAGTAGGCTCAAAGTCTGTCCCTGCCAAATACTTCCCTTTAGTACCAGAAATACTTGCAAGGAACAGACCAAAATTCACTTTATCAGTTTAAAAATATATCCAGTAAGAGACCCATTAAAAATTGATTAGAAAACATAACACAGGGCTTCCCTGGTGGTCCAGTGGGTAAGGACACCGCTTTGCAGTACAAGAGGCGCCGGTTTGATCCCTGGCCTGGGAAGATCCCATGTGCCGCTGAGTGGCTGGACCTATGTGTCCAATTACGGAGCCGGAACTCTGGAGTGCATGTGCCCAGAGCTGGTGCTCTGTGACAACAGAGGCCACCGCGATGGGAGGCCCACACAGGCCAAAGAACAAAGATGGATAAAAAATAGACAAATGAAAGACCAATAGAAGTAGCCCGCCTGCTCCCCTCCCTCCCCACCGCACCCCCACCAAAATTTAAAAAAAAAAAAAGAATCTTAGAAAAACTTTGAATGTTTAAAAAAAGAAAAAGAAAAAGAAAACATAACACGAAAGAATAAAGCAATCATCATTATCAAGAGGTTTTTTTAATAAGCTATTTTTTAGAAGAACTAATCTACTCGGAACTTAGTTTGTCTTGGTATACAATTCTAGGGGGTGACCCTGACTTGTTTATGTGCTCCGACCTAAGCTGCCCACCTCACAGACAAATGTAAAAGGAAGGGAAAGTGCTCCTCAGTAGGGAGAGTGGATACTTCTCTTGTGCATATAACCAAGATGCTTGTGTGCAGGCACACACACACACACACACACACACACACACACACACACTCTCCAACACAATTTTTGCAGCTTAGAAAAATTGAGATGCCATCTTTCCCCTTTCTGACCTTTTCCCATCTCCTTCTATTTTCCATACATTCCTTTTTTTCCCCTTGCTCCCTTATTTATCATTATATTGCTTTCTTCAATTTCCCCCAACTCTTATGACCACCCCCCTCCAAGAAGGTGCCTTGTGAGAAGACATCTTCAAGCCCCTCTTTCTCCATGGAGATGAGAATTTCCCTCACTTTATTCATTCGTTGATTCGGCAGCTCTGGGTACATTCTAAATGCCAGATACAGGAGAAGCAGAGATGAACAGACTTGAATTAGCCTCATCTGGTTCTAGTCAAACTATAAATAATTATGACTCCACAGTGGTTATGTTCTCTATATTCTCTGTCCCATTTACTTATAAAAAATGTATTTTCTTTCATTTGAGGAATAGGATACCATTTCACAAGCGTTCAGCAATTTTCCAAGTGTCATCCCTGGTGGTCCAGTGGGTAAGGACACCGCTTTGCAGTACAAGAGGCGCGGTTTGATCCCTGGCCTGGGAAGATCCCATGTGCCGCTGAGTGGCTGGACCTATGTGTCCAATTACGGAGCCGGAACTCTGGAGTGCATGTGCCCAGAGCTGGTGCTCTGTGACAACAGAGGCCACCGCGATGGGAGGCCCACACAGGCCAAAGAACAAAGATGGATAAAAAATAGACAAATGAAAGACCAATAGAAGTAGCCCGCCTGCTCCCCTCCCTCCCCACCGCACCCCCACCAAAATTTAAAAAAAAAAAAAGAATCTTAGAAAAACTTTGAATGTTTAAAAAAAGAAAAAGAAAAAGAAAACATAACACGAAAGAATAAAGCAATCATCATTATCAAGAGGATTTTAATAAGCTATTTTTTAGAAGAACTAATCTACTCGGAACTTAGTTTGTCTTGGTATACAATTCTAGGGGGTGACCCTGACTTGTTTATGTGCTCCGACCTAAGCTGCCCACCTCACAGACAAATGTAAAAGGAAGGGAAAGTGCTCCTCAGTAGGGAGAGTGGATACTTCTCTTGTGCATATAACCAAGATGCTTGTGTGCAGGCACACACACACACACACACACACACACACACACACACTCTCCAACACAATTTTTGCAGCTTAGAAAAATTGAGATGCCATCTTTCCCCTTTCTGACCTTTTCCCATCTCCTTCTATTTTCCATACATTCCTTTTTTTCCCCTTGCTCCCTTATTTATCATTATATTGCTTTCTTCAATTTCCCCCAACTCTTATGACCACCCCCCTCCAAGAAGGTGCCTTGTGAGAAGACATCTTCAAGCCCCTCTTTCTCCATGGAGATGAGAATTTCCCTCACTTTATTCATTCGTTGATTCGGCAGCTCTGGGTACATTCTAAATGCCAGATACAGGAGAAGCAGAGATGAACAGACTTGAATTAGCCTCATCTGGTTCTAGTCAAACTATAAATAATTATGACTCCACAGTGGTTATGTTCTCTATATTCTCTGTCCCATTTACTTATAAAAAATGTATTTTCTTTCATTTGAGGAATAGGATACCATTTCACAAGCGTTCAGCAATTTTCCAAGTGTCATCCAGCTGGTAAGTAGAAGAGCTGGATTAACCCAAGTTTCTAAACCCCAGACCAAAGGTCTCTGTGCTGCACTGCTGAGTGCCCTGACCAGCTGTCTCTCCCAGCTGAGTTCTCATAGCACAGCGTGAATGCTTATGTGACAGGTCCTTACAGACCTGTGCCGGAGCACTTTATCCATAGGGTGTGGGAGTGGTTGGAACTCTTGGTGTCCATCAGAGGCAGGGAATAGCAGTAATTTCCTCGATGATCGAGTCTTGGGTGTAGATCTTCTCCTGCCTCTTCCTTCTATTCAGAAGTTTTATCCACTCGACTTTTTGTCCTCCCCCTCCTTCCTCACCTGCCATGTATGGAGTGAAGAGCACCCTTAAGCACTTTGCATAAGGTGATGAAATCTCAATAGTGATTCTTTTTTAATATAATATAATATCAATTTATAGTTCCAAGTTTAGGTTCTCAAAATTTTGTTTTACAACAGATTAACAGTGTAAATAATGCATAAACTTCTAAACAAAAATAAGTTTGGTCTCCAGTGATTTTTGAGGAGGAGGCATCTTTTGTTGTAATCAACTTAGGCTTTTCTTATGCTTACTAAGAGTAATGGGTAGAAACCTATTAATAGAACTCTTTATGAGAAAATTCCCATCTGACAACCCCCCAAAACCTTTAAAATCCTCATTGTCTGTGAACTCACTCTTCAAGCTTTGGGTTCTTTCATCCTTTTCCCTTGCTCCCTTATTTATCATTATATTGCTTTCTTCAATTTCCCCCAACTCTTATGACCACCCCCCTCCAAGAAGGTGCCTTGTGAGAAGACATCTTCAAGCCCCTCTTTCTCCATGGAGATGAGAATTTCCCTCACTTTATTCATTCGTTGATTCGGCAGCTCTGGGTACATTCTAAATGCCAGATACAGGAGAAGCAGAGATGAACAGACTTGAATTAGCCTCATCTGGTTCTAGTCAAACTATAAATAATTATGACTCCACAGTGGTTATGTTCTCTATATTCTCTGTCCCATTTACTTATAAAAAATGTATTTTCTTTCATTTGAGGAATAGGATACCATTTCACAAGCGTTCAGCAATTTTCCAAGTGTCATCCAGCTGGTAAGTAGAAGAGCTGGATTAACCCAAGTTTCTAAACCCCAGACCAAAGGTCTCTGTGCTGCACTGCTGAGTGCCCTGACCAGCTGTCTCTCCCAGCTGAGTTCTCATAGCACAGCGTGAATGCTTATGTGACAGGTCCTTACAGACCTGTGCCGGAGCACTTTATCCATAGGGTGTGGGAGTGGTTGGAACTCTTGGTGTCCATCAGAGGCAGGGAATAGCAGTAATTTCCTCGATGATCGAGTCTTGGGTGTAGATCTTCTCCTGCCTCTTCCTTCTATTCAGAAGTTTTATCCACTCGACTTTTTGTCCTCCCCCTCCTTCCTCACCTGCCATGTATGGAGTGAAGAGCACCCTTAAGCACTTTGCATAAGGTGATGAAATCTCAATAGTGATTCTTTTTTAATATAATATAATATCAATTTATAGTTCCAAGTTTAGGTTCTCAAAATTTTGTTTTACAACAGATTAACAGTGTAAATAATGCATAAACTTCTAAACAAAAATAAGTTTGGTCTCCAGTGATTTTTGAGGAGGAGGCATCTTTTGTTGTAATCAACTTAGGCTTTTCTTATGCTTACTAAGAGTAATGGGTAGAAACCTATTAATAGAACTCTTTATGAGAAAATTCCCATCTGACAACCCCCCAAAACCTTTAAAATCCTCATTGTCTGTGAACTCACTCTTCAAGCTTTGGGTTCTTTCTACCACATGAGTGACTCCTCTAGGACCCGAGGCACTGCCCTCAACACAAATGATTGGCTGTCACTTTTGAGTTACTTTAAAAAGCTCAGTTTTATAAAAAGTTTGGCTCAGTTGGGTTTTAATCAGAAGCAATTATAGTGCTTTCTGCCAGTCCCTTAAGTGCTTTGGCTCAAGTCCATTTTTATCTTTCATTTGTAACTTAGATCTTTAAGAGGTGTGCAACTTCATATAAAGGCAAAGCTTTGGAAAGAAAATAAGTGGCTGTGCCAAAAGTTTCATGATATGTTCTTTATTTTTAGCTTGATATTTATGACTGGAAATATATAAAGGCTTTTTGTAAAAATAAATTTAAAAGAAGTGAAAAAGGTAGAAAATATAAAGAGAAAAGAAAATATCCCTTTATATTATTTCACTGAGGCCACCTACTTCCAAACTTGGCTAAATGTCCTTTAAACCTCTATATATTTCACTTAAGCGAGAGAAAACAGAAATGATAAAAGTAATTAAACCATATAATCTAATGGTATGTATCTGCCATAGCAAGGTAAAGCTATATTAGATATTCTTGTCCTACCATTTAATAATTAGGCAAAAAACTAAAAGCCTGATTTAATTACACTAATGAGCACACTGGAGGAATGCCAAATGTGCTGAGATTTGAAGATACTAGCAGAAGGAAGACAGTTATTTATTCCATAACTAAGAATTCTTGATGCCTGTTCTTCACCTAACCCTCAGATGTTGTAACTCAGGGTGTCAACTTGGACCCATTTGCTCTCCAAAACCCTCAGTCTGAATGATCATATTTATTTCCATGGCTTCCCATGTGTAAGATAACCCCCGAAGAAATTCACAAAGTAGAAGGGAACGAGTACCATACTACAGTAAACATACTACAAGGCAAAAGTCAGCCAGCACTGTAAGAGAGGTAAAACAAAATCAATTGTATGTTCCAAGGATGCAGAGAACACATTCAGATTTTTCTTCTAAGAGAAAAAAACAAAGAGTATATGGATGGTCAATACAAGAGTGTCTTTTGTACAGGGCCTAGGAGCATGGGCATGTTGAGTCAGGTGGCAAAGGACGAAAGGATTCTAAGTAGAGGATTAAATAGTAAATAGATACAAAAGGAGAAAAACTGCAAACGGTGTTCAGGGAACATGTTTTTGTTTTCACAGGTTCACATCGGTCACACATAAGAAAGTACGAGGAGGCAGGATGGAGATGTAGAAACAGTATTGCAAAGCAACTTGAAAGCACTGAGAACACAATCATAACCAAAAAGACTTATGCTAAATCCTCATCCTAGATGAGCAGGTAGTTTCGAGGGGGAAGAAAAACGTCCCAAAGCTCCAAAGATCTCCTTTTGTAGAGAGAAAAATTATAGCCTTTAGAATAAAACCAAAACAATGTTTGATGACTATCCTATTTTCACTGTGCCTCAGCTTCATCTAATAAAATGGAATTGTGATTCCTATTTCTTAGGGTTAATGTGTAATTTAAAGACAATGTATGCAGCACATTTAATATAGGTTCTGGCACACAGTAAATATTTCTAAGTTTACAAATAGAAGGATCTTCTTTACTCAGTTTACCCATTCAAATGCTAATCTCTTCTGGAAACACTCCTGCCAATCAAAACATACCCAAAAAATTATGTTTCACCAGCTCTCTTTGTTTCCCTTAGCCCAGTTCATCTGACACATAAAATTAACCATCACAGACTGCATAGCACCAAACAAAAACAGCTGACATTTGTAAAAACTGTAACTGTAGGTGTAACTGCAGCTCTTCCTTTAACATAACCAATTCCTTTATCATTTTATCCAACATGGGAGCAGGTTGGTGGCAAGCATAGCGCCATGTTTCCAGTAAATGGAGAATTCCTATGCTGAGGGTTTGGCCTGTTCCAGATCACTGCATACTCTGCACAAGGAACTCCAGAAACATGTCCATGTGAAGTGTGGTCCTGGAAGTTCTTCTTCTGTTCATAGCCCTGGCCACCTCTTGAACTTTTCTACTGTTGGATTATTTATTAAATGAATTGCACGTAGAATCACAGACTAAGGCCTTCTGGGTAATAAGCAACTAATTGTTCTCATTTCTTTGTGATATGTCACCTTGTTATGAGACTTTATGCTAATTGCCACAAGAAAATTAAAGTTGGAAAATCAGTACAACTATGATAAAAAAAAAAAATGAAAACTTTCAAATTGTGAGGCAGAAAAGAAAAAATTAAGAAACAAACTCAGGGGCTTCCCCTGGTGGTCCAGTGGGTAAGGACACCGCCTTGCAGTGCAAGGGGCATTGGTTTGATCCCTGGGCTGGGAAGATCCCACCTGCCGCGGAGGGCCTGGACTGATAAAACATTAAAATGCCTAAATCACTCATCCTAGATGAGCAGGTAGTTTCGAGGGGAAGAAAACGTCCCAAAGCTCCAAAGATCTCCTTTTGTAGAGAGAAAAATTATAGCCTTTAGAATAAAACCAAAACAATGTTTGATGACTATCCTATTTTCACTGTGCCTCAGCTTCATCTAATAAAATGGAATTGTGATTCCTATTTCTTAGGGTTAATGTGTAATTTAAAGACAATGTATGCAGCACATTTAATATAGGTTCTGGCACACAGTAAATATTTCTAAGTTTACAAATAGAAGGATCTTCTTTACTCAGTTTACCCATTCAAATGCTAATCTCTTCTGGAAACACTCCTGCCAATCAAAACATACCCAAAAAATTATGTTTCACCAGCTCTCTTTGTTTCCCTTAGCCCAGTTCATCTGACACATAAAATTAACCATCACAGACTGCATAGCACCAAACAAAAACAGCTGACATTTGTAAAAACTGTAACTGTAGGTGTAACTGCAGCTCTTCCTTTAACATAACCAATTCCTTTATCATTTTATCCAACATGGGAGCAGGTTGGTGGCAAGCATAGCGCCATGTTTCCAGTAAATGGAGAATTCCTATGCTGAGGGTTTGGCCTGTTCCAGATCACTGCATACTCTGCACAAGGAACTCCAGAAACATGTCCATGTGAAGTGTGGTCCTGGAAGTTCTTCTTCTGTTCATAGCCCTGGCCACCTCTTGAACTTTTCTACTGTTGGATTATTTATTAAATGAATTGCACGTAGAATCACAGACTAAGGCCTTCTGGGTAATAAGCAACTAATTGTTCTCATTTCTTTGTGATATGTCACCTTGTTATGAGACTTTATGCTAATTGCCACAAGAAAATTAAAGTTGGAAAATCAGTACAACTATGATAAAAAAAAAAAATGAAAACTTTCAAATTGTGAGGCAGAAAAGAAAAAATTAAGAAACAAACTCAGGGGCTTCCCCTGGTGGTCCAGTGGGTAAGGACACCGCCTTGCAGTGCAAGGGGCGCCGGTTTGATTCCTGGCCTGGGAAGATCCCACCTGCCGCGGAGCGGCTGGACTGATGTGTCCAATTACCGAGTCGGAGCTCTGGAGCGCATGCGCCCAGAGCCAGTGCTCTGCAACGACAGACGCCACCGCGATGGGAGGCCGACAGAAGCCAAAGAACAAAGACGGATGAAAATAGAGAAATGAAAGACCAATAGAAGTGGCCCGCCCGCTCCCCTCCCTCCCCAACCCGACCCCTGCCCAAAAATAAATAAATAAATAAATCTTTAAAAAAAAAAAAAAAAGAAAAAAGAAACAAACTCAGCTACAATGCATGATAAAGGTTATTTTAATGACCCAAAATAATTATAAAATAGAAAATTTTCTATACTGATATTCTGAAAGAGAAACATAAGGCTGTTGTTTATATCCTTTTAAAGATACTTGATTAGGTGTTAGAGCTACTTAAAAGATGCCAGGTCTGTATTGCTCCTGGTTTTCATTGTCTTCCAGCTATAAACACTAAATTCAGCCTTAATAAAATGTCTGACAAATGAAACCAAATTTTCAAAAAAAATTTGGAAATGCCTGTTAGGAATTACCTACTGATTTTCAATACCCAGGAAACTCTATTCCTGCACATCCTTTATGTACTACATCATTCAGGCCTCTTTCTATAGAAAGTGATTTTTGTATTTTTACCTCCTCTAGTCCTCTGTGAAACAGATTGTAAGTATAGCAGGTGCCTGCATTCGCTGTGAATGATAACTAACAAGGCTCAAGCTATGTTTACTGAATAACCATAGAAATCTATCTTGGTACCTAAAGAAAATAAATACCTTCAACCATTCAGCAACTTTCTTCATTCATTTTGTAATTCACCACTCACTCATTCACACTATTTTTTTGTTTCAAGTACAGTGCGCAGTACTGAATCAGATAGTATAATGAAAAGAAGAGTTAGATGACATGGTACCTGCTTTTAAGAAGTCAGTAGTCCTTCTAGGATAACTTTGTATAACAAAACCTTCAATTAAGTGATAATTCAAGAGCTATTACAGAGATTTCCATTTCTAAATTAAAAAACAAAAGTTTTATATGGAGTAATGTCACTTGTAAAATGCAATCAACTTCTGGAATTGAGGAAATGAGGCTGCAAGTCATCGAGTTCATTGAGTCCTTGTGATAGGGACAGAGTAGAATAGGTAGGTGGTTGTAGAGTCCCAGTAGAGGATGGTAGGCAGAAGGGTGAAACCTGAGAAAGTTTGGGAGGCCAGTGAGTTGACAATAACTCAGGAGAACTGCTACTTGTTCAGTAAAGCAGGCTTGACTGGGTATAAACAGCTGATGAAGGAGGAGTAGGCGAAGAAGGAACTAATGATGTATGCCCTGCATCTGCATCTACTTGAGGGGGGCGGTCTTCTACCATCCTATATATATTGCTGCCCACTCAATCAAAGAGAGAGAGAGCAGAGCTTTCCTGCCTGCCTGCTTGCACCACTTACGAGTATCCTACCCTAATAAATCCTCTTCTTGCCTATCACTCTGCCTCTCACTGAATTCCTTCTGCATTGAGGCAGGAAGAACCCGAGCCTCGGTGGGTCCAGATGCTGGGTGAGGGCTGGATTAAGTCTTGGCCGCGTGGGTTCGAGTCCCAGACAGGGTTTTGGCCGGGATTGAGACCTGACTACGTGGGTTCAAGTCTCAAGCAGGGTTTGGGCTGGGGTTAAGCCTTAGCCACATGGGTTCAAGTCCTAAGCAGGGTTCGATCAGGTCTGGGCCCTGGGTTTAAGTCTCAGATCGAGGTAAAACCCTTTCACTTGGGTATCAGAACATCCATATTTCCTTGCAAATCATGTCTTAAACTATTCACCTTACGTATGCTTAAATGATTATCAGAAAACTATCTACAATCATGAATAAATTTATTCTTATATGTATTATTAAGTGTGTCAGCACGTTTGGAAAATTCAGCAATGGCCACAGGATTGGAAAAGGTCAATTTTTATTCCAGTCCCAAAAAAGGGCAATGCCAAAGAATGTTCAAACTACCACACAAGCACACTCATTTCACATGTTACTAAGGTTATGCTTGAAATCCTTCAAGCTAGGCTTCAGCAGTACTTGAACCAAGAACTTCCATATGTACAGTGAGTTTAGAAAAGGTACAGGAACCAGAGATTAAATTGCCAACATTCTTCGGATCAAGAGATTTCCATTTCTAAATTAAAAAACAAAAGTTTTATATGGAGTAATGTCACTTGTAAAATGCAATCAACTTCTGGAATTGAGGAAATGAGGCTGCAAGTCATCGAGTTCATTGAGTCCTTGTGATAGGGACAGAGTAGAATAGGTAGGTGGTTGTAGAGTCCCAGTAGAGGATGGTAGGCAGAAGGGTGAAACCTGAGAAAGTTTGGGAGGCCAGTGAGTTGACAATAACTCAGGAGAACTGCTACTTGTTCAGTAAAGCAGGCTTGACTGGGTATAAACAGCTGATGAAGGAGGAGTAGGCGAAGAAGGAACTAATGATGTATGCCCTGCATCTGCATCTACTTGAGGGGGGCGGTCTTCTACCATCCTATATATATTGCTGCCCACTCAATCAAAGAGAGAGAGAGCAGAGCTTTCCTGCCTGCCTGCTTGCACCACTTACGAGTATCCTACCCTAATAAATCCTCTTCTTGCCTATCACTCTGCCTCTCACTGAATTCCTTCTGCATTGAGGCAGGAAGAACCCGAGCCTCGGTGGGTCCAGATGCTGGGTGAGGGCTGGATTAAGTCTTGGCCGCGTGGGTTCGAGTCCCAGACAGGGTTTTGGCCGGGATTGAGACCTGACTACGTGGGTTCAAGTCTCAAGCAGGGTTTGGGCTGGGGTTAAGCCTTAGCCACATGGGTTCAAGTCCTAAGCAGGGTTCGATCAGGTCTGGGCCCTGGGTTTAAGTCTCAGATCGAGGTAAAACCCTTTCACTTGGGTATCAGAACATCCATATTTCCTTGCAAATCATGTCTTAAACTATTCACCTTACGTATGCTTAAATGATTATCAGAAAACTATCTACAATCATGAATAAATTTATTCTTATATGTATTATTAAGTGTGTCAGCACGTTTGGAAAATTCAGCAATGGCCACAGGATTGGAAAAGGTCAATTTTTATTCCAGTCCCAAAAAAGGGCAATGCCAAAGAATGTTCAAACTACCACACAAGCACACTCATTTCACATGTTACTAAGGTTATGCTTGAAATCCTTCAAGCTAGGCTTCAGCAGTACTTGAACCAAGAACTTCCATATGTACAGTGAGTTTAGAAAAGGTACAGGAACCAGAGATTAAATTGCCAACATTCTTCGGATCAAGAGAATTCCAGAAAAACATCTGCTTCATTGACTACACTAAAGCCTTTGACTGTGTGGATCACAACAAACTGTGAAAAATTCTCAAAGAGCTTGGTATACTAGACCACCGTACCTGTCTCCTGAGAATCCTGTATGCAGGTCAAAAAACAACAGTTAGAACCAGACATGGAACAACAGACTGGTTCAATTAAAAAAGGAGTACACAAGGCAGTGGGGCTTCCCCAGCGGCTCAGTGGTAAAGAATCAGCCTGTAATGCAGGGAGCCACAGGAAACGCGGTTTCCATCCCTGGGTTGGGAAGTTCCCCTGAAGGAGGGCATGGCTACCCACTCTAGTATTTTTGCCTGGAGAATCCTATGGAGAGAACAGCCTGGTGGACTACAGTCCATGGGGTCACACAGAGTCAGACACATCTGAAGCAACTTAGCACACATGCACTGTGCTCTGAGGCCACGGGCATGCAGATGACATTTTCTTTTCCATTTCTTTCATATCTAATATCAATATCTTTTGCACAAATGTGCAGTCAGGGCACTCAACATGGCTGTTCTCTTGCTGTGTATCTCCTGCCAGACCAGTACCTGCCATACCTAAGCTCCTGACTGACCTTCCTAAATACTTTCTCCAAGGCTTCAGCTGATGATTGTTTTCATCAACTGGGCAGAAAGAGGCGTGGCCCTCTGCTGGTTTCCCTGGTAACTAATGAACCCACCTGATATCAATTCCTCCTACACTCCACAGTCTTGGAGAGAGAGAGGTGGCCACCATTTCCTGCTCTCCTCCACCGCAGAGTGGGGTGTCTCTCCAGGACCTTGCTTCAAACAGGTAAGTTCCCCCATCCGTTAAACCAGTGGTATCTCTGTAGTTGACTCCCGCCTGTTTCTTCTGTCTTGAAGCTAGGCAAGTGCAGGCTTTGTAGGCCTGTGAGGGTGTAGACCAACAACAAAAAACACTATATAGCCTTTCCCTTGTCAGCAATGTGTGCAAACACTTTATTCTCTTATGCTATTGTATTGACTGTTAAATAATAATGCTGTTTTTACAGAGTAAACAAAAGTGGATACAGTCAGAAAAGGTATTTTCCTCCTGCTAATCTCAGAGGGAGCCAGTCAAGGCCTCTGTCCATATTGCGGACAGGCTGAAATTTAGAAAAAACAAACTTTACCTTGCTACATCCCCACTTAATATCTATCATTGGTGTCCAATCACCATTAGAATAAAACCAAACTCTTTTAGCATAGCCTTAAGGCCCAACAGGATCCTGTCCCTTCCTACCTCTCCCTTTCCATGGTCCAGACACTCTGACCTTCCTCCATTGTGTATACATCTCAATTCTGGAGCTAGACTGCCTGTATCCAGTTCTCAACTGGCCATTTACTAGCTCTGTGATCTTATAAAAAGTACATAATATAGGTAGGCCTCACTTTTCTCATCGATATAATGGATGTAATAATGTACCTACTTGACACTTTTTTTGTTATGAGGATCAAGTAATATACATGAAAGTATCTATTTGTGCCTGCCTGGCACACAGAGCTATGAGAGGATCTTTTGTCCTGTATAGTGCATTTTCTTTTCCATTTCTTTCATATCTAATATCAATATCTTTTGCACAAATGTGCAGTCAGGGCACTCAACATGGCTGTTCTCTTGCTGTGTATCTCCTGCCAGACCAGTACCTGCCATACCTAAGCTCCTGACTGACCTTCCTAAATACTTTCTCCAAGGCTTCAGCTGATGATTGTTTTCATCAACTGGGCAGAAAGAGGCGTGGCCCTCTGCTGGTTTCCCTGGTAACTAATGAACCCACCTGATATCAATTCCTCCTACACTCCACAGTCTTGGAGAGAGAGAGGTGGCCACCATTTCCTGCTCTCCTCCACCGCAGAGTGGGGTGTCTCTCCAGGACCTTGCTTCAAACAGGTAAGTTCCCCCATCCGTTAAACCAGTGGTATCTCTGTAGTTGACTCCCGCCTGTTTCTTCTGTCTTGAAGCTAGGCAAGTGCAGGCTTTGTAGGCCTGTGAGGGTGTAGACCAACAACAAAAAACACTATATAGCCTTTCCCTTGTCAGCAATGTGTGCAAACACTTTATTCTCTTATGCTATTGTATTGACTGTTAAATAATAATGCTGTTTTTACAGAGTAAACAAAAGTGGATACAGTCAGAAAAGGTATTTTCCTCCTGCTAATCTCAGAGGAGCCAGTCAAGGCCTCTGTCCATATTGCGGACAGGCTGAAATTTAGAAAAAACAAACTTTACCTTGCTACATCCCCACTTAATATCTATCATTGGTGTCCAATCACCATTAGAATAAAACCAAACTCTTTTAGCATAGCCTTAAGGCCCAACAGGATCCTGTCCCTTCCTACCTCTCCCTTTCCATGGTCCAGACACTCTGACCTTCCTCCATTGTGTATACATCTCAATTCTGGAGCTAGACTGCCTGTATCCAGTTCTCAACTGGCCATTTACTAGCTCTGTGATCTTATAAAAAGTACATAATATAGGTAGGCCTCACTTTTCTCATCGATATAATGGATGTAATAATGTACCTACTTGACACTTTTTTTGTTATGAGGATCAAGTAATATACATGAAAGTATCTATTTGTGCCTGCCTGGCACACAGAGCTATGAGAGGACTCCTATTGTTTGTTATTCTTGTCCAAGCCTTAATACTTGCTTTTGTCTCTGTTTATAAGGCTGCCTTTCCTTTAGCTAAAATCCACTTATTTATTTTATATCAGCTTAAATGTTATATGTCTAGAAAATATTTTTTTCCACTTAAATTAGATCAGGACTCCCTGTTATACACTTCTCTACTACCCATATATCCTTAGAAGCACAGTAATGATTAGATAATTAACTTAATTCTTTCTGGTTTTTTGCTTGAATTCATCGCCACTGCTCTAAGAGTATAAACCCAGTCCATCATGCTAATCACCTTGTAACCCCTTCATCTCTCACCCTCAGTATATGGCCAGCTCCCAATGTTTCAAATGACTGATGAATTTCATTTGCTCTCTTTCTTCGTGTCCTCTCAGAATTGAGAGAAACAAGGAATGATGAGACCAGCACAGAGGCATCAGGGGCCCTCAGGACACCTGTGTGGTCTGAAATGCACTCTGCACTGCAGCAACGTGAAAGGAGAAATGAAACAGTATGGAGAGACGGATAACATCAAACTGGGGAACAAGTTAGAAGGTAAGAAAGGACACACTTGTCTCATAAAGGAAAGAATAATTATCCCAATCATATTCCTGAAACTGGGGCAAACAAGTCAGTCATGGCAGAAAGTATGAATAGGAACTCCTACCAAGATCTCTCATATCCACAGTTCTGCCTTGGGACCACAACAAAACAAAGTCCAACTCAAACAATCAAAATACTATCCATTAATTTGGTGTCCAATCACCATTAGAATAAAACCAAACTCTTTTAGCATAGCCTTAAGGCCCAACAGGATCCTGTCCCTTCCTACCTCTCCCTTTCCATGGTCCAGACACTCTGACCTTCCTCCATTGTGTATACATCTCAATTCTGGAGCTAGACTGCCTGTATCCAGTTCTCAACTGGCCATTTACTAGCTCTGTGATCTTATAAAAAGTACATAATATAGGTAGGCCTCACTTTTCTCATCGATATAATGGATGTAATAATGTACCTACTTGACACTTTTTTTGTTATGAGGATCAAGTAATATACATGAAAGTATCTATTTGTGCCTGCCTGGCACACAGAGCTATGAGAGGACTCCTATTGTTTGTTATTCTTGTCCAAGCCTTAATACTTGCTTTTGTCTCTGTTTATAAGGCTGCCTTTCCTTTAGCTAAAATCCACTTATTTATTTTATATCAGCTTAAATGTTATATGTCTAGAAAATATTTTTTTCCACTTAAATTAGATCAGGACTCCCTGTTATACACTTCTCTACTACCCATATATCCTTAGAAGCACAGTAATGATTAGATAATTAACTTAATTCTTTCTGGTTTTTTGCTTGAATTCATCGCCACTGCTCTAAGAGTATAAACCCAGTCCATCATGCTAATCACCTTGTAACCCCTTCATCTCTCACCCTCAGTATATGGCCAGCTCCCAATGTTTCAAATGACTGATGAATTTCATTTGCTCTCTTTCTTCGTGTCCTCTCAGAATTGAGAGAAACAAGGAATGATGAGACCAGCACAGAGGCATCAGGGGCCCTCAGGACACCTGTGTGGTCTGAAATGCACTCTGCACTGCAGCAACGTGAAAGGAGAAATGAAACAGTATGGAGAGACGGATAACATCAAACTGGGGAACAAGTTAGAAGGTAAGAAAGGACACACTTGTCTCATAAAGGAAAGAATAATTATCCCAATCATATTCCTGAAACTGGGGCAAACAAGTCAGTCATGGCAGAAAGTATGAATAGGAACTCCTACCAAGATCTCTCATATCCACAGTTCTGCCTTGGGACCACAACAAAACAAAGACTCCAACTGACAAATAAATTCCGTCATAGTATTCTCACATCTCTGTTTACTCATGCTCAAGTCCTACATGGTCTTTTCATTTTGTTTTATCTTTCCCTCACTTTTGTCTTAAAGACCAAAATCAATTTTGGTGAGCACCATAAAATATATGTTAGGCTACATGCTCACTTTTTCTCTCTGAAAAATGCTTATGTGTACCCGTGAATAGCTTTCTATTGTTTCCATGGGTATATATATATCTTTTTCTTTTCCTTTCCATTGTTTAACACCCAGAATGACTCCACTTATTTCCCTTTCTGATGCTTCAACCTTTCTGCACTCTCCAGTGCTAGCCAGAAGATGTCAGTCTTACAACTCAAATTGATTTTTGTCCATCTCCTAAATAACCAGAAACAAGTCAGCTTAAGATACCAGGGCAACTTTGAAATCCCCTAAAACTCCAAATAATAGACATACAATTCTATGCACTAGGTTATCCTTTATTGTACTCAAATACATCTTGTCTATTTGGGATTTACATATTTGTAACTGGTTGGCAGTTCCTATTCACAGGTCTTTTCTAGATAGCTGAAACCAAACCAGTGTTGAGTCTAGAGAATAACAGGACTGTGAAGTCTGAAGGGCCTTAGAGCTCTCTACCCTCTCTACATGAATTTCTTTTATTCAAGAATAGAATGTGATTTCTTAGTACAAACTCATTTCCCTATTCACAACATTCATTTATTCATCAAAATTTTAACAGAACTTATTCTATATGCTTGGCAATGGAATAATTGCTAAGAATCAAATGTAAACAAAATGAGGTAGACACAATCTCTGTCTCCTTAATGGGTTGAATTGTGCCCTCCCTAAAATAAAGGTGTGATGAAGTATACCTTTATGGAGAGACGGATAACATCAAACTGGGGAACAAGTTAGAAGGTAAGAAAGGACACACTTGTCTCATAAAGGAAAGAATAATTATCCCAATCATATTCCTGAAACTGGGGCAAACAAGTCAGTCATGGCAGAAAGTATGAATAGGAACTCCTACCAAGATCTCTCATATCCACAGTTCTGCCTTGGGACCACAACAAAACAAAGACTCCAACTGACAAATAAATTCCGTCATAGTATTCTCACATCTCTGTTTACTCATGCTCAAGTCCTACATGGTCTTTTCATTTTGTTTTATCTTTCCCTCACTTTTGTCTTAAAGACCAAAATCAATTTTGGTGAGCACCATAAAATATATGTTAGGCTACATGCTCACTTTTTCTCTCTGAAAAATGCTTATGTGTACCCGTGAATAGCTTTCTATTGTTTCCATGGGTATATATATATCTTTTTCTTTTCCTTTCCATTGTTTAACACCCAGAATGACTCCACTTATTTCCCTTTCTGATGCTTCAACCTTTCTGCACTCTCCAGTGCTAGCCAGAAGATGTCAGTCTTACAACTCAAATTGATTTTTGTCCATCTCCTAAATAACCAGAAACAAGTCAGCTTAAGATACCAGGGCAACTTTGAAATCCCCTAAAACTCCAAATAATAGACATACAATTCTATGCACTAGGTTATCCTTTATTGTACTCAAATACATCTTGTCTATTTGGGATTTACATATTTGTAACTGGTTGGCAGTTCCTATTCACAGGTCTTTTCTAGATAGCTGAAACCAAACCAGTGTTGAGTCTAGAGAATAACAGGACTGTGAAGTCTGAAGGGCCTTAGAGCTCTCTACCCTCTCTACATGAATTTCTTTTATTCAAGAATAGAATGTGATTTCTTAGTACAAACTCATTTCCCTATTCACAACATTCATTTATTCATCAAAATTTTAACAGAACTTATTCTATATGCTTGGCAATGGAATAATTGCTAAGAATCCAAATGTAAACAAAATGAGGTAGACACAATCTCTGTCTCCTTAATGGGTTGAATTGTGCCCCTCCCCCTAAAATAAAGGTGTGATGAAGTCCCCCAGTACCTTAGAATGTGAACTTTTTTGGAAATAGAGCCATTGCAGGCATGACTAGTTAAGAAGATGAGGCCATACTGAAGTAGGATGGGTGCTTAATGCAATGTGACTGGTGTCCTTATAAGAAAAGGAGAGAGACAGACATGGAAAAGCTGGTCATGTAACAACAGAAGACAATATTAGAGTGATGCATCTCCAAGCCAAGGACTGCAAAGGATTTTATTATTATTATTATTATTTTATTTTTTAATGGGAGGGTACTTGCTTTACAATGCTGTTGTGAATCAGCCATAAGTATGTGTGTATATCTATATCTGTATATAGATATGTGTGTGTGTGTGTGTATATATATATATATATATATCCCCTCCCTCTCGAGCCTCCCTCCCAACCCCCATCCCACCCCTCTAGGTAGTCACAGAGTGCTGGCCTGGGCTCCCTGTGTTATATAGCAGCTTCCACTAGCTATCAATTTAACACACAATACTGCATATATGTAAGTGTTACTCTTTCAACTGGTCCCACCCTCTCCTGCCCCCACTGTCCATTCTCTACATCTGTGTCTCTGGCAAACATCGGAAGCTACAAGTGGCAAGATAAGATTTGCCCCTATATAGGCTTCCGAGAACCTAGTTTACCCCTTGGTTTTAAATCTTGGGACTTACTGGTGGTTCAGCAGTTAAGACTCCACACTTACACTGCAGGGGCATGTTTTCAGTCCCTGACTGGGGACTAAGATCCCACAAGCTGTGAGGTGAGGTCAAAAAGTAAACAAAGAAATAAATTTTAACCTCTAGCGTCCAGAACCATGAGATAATAGAGATCTGTTGTTTTAAGTCGCCTAGTTTGTGCACTTTGTTACGATAGCTCTAGGAAACTAATACACCCATAAAAATATGACAAAAGACTGAGGTTAAGCTAATACAATGTAATAAATACTCTTATAATTGAAATATGAGCTGTGATGAGAAAATGAGAGAAATGCCCATCAAAAGGGGGAAGCATCAAAGCACAAAGTTTAATAGACTAGTTGAACAAAATGAGGTAGACACAATCTCTGTCTCCTTAATGGGTTGAATTGTGCCCCTCCCCCTAAAATAAAGGTGTGATGAAGTCCCCCAGTACCTTAGAATGTGAACTTTTTTGGAAATAGAGCCATTGCAGGCATGACTAGTTAAGAAGATGAGGCCATACTGAAGTAGGATGGGTGCTTAATGCAATGTGACTGGTGTCCTTATAAGAAAAGGAGAGAGACAGACATGGAAAAGCTGGTCATGTAACAACAGAAGACAATATTAGAGTGATGCATCTCCAAGCCAAGGACTGCAAAGGATTTTATTATTATTATTATTATTTTATTTTTTAATGGGAGGGTACTTGCTTTACAATGCTGTTGTGAATCAGCCATAAGTATGTGTGTATATCTATATCTGTATATAGATATGTGTGTGTGTGTGTGTATATATATATATATATATATCCCCTCCCTCTCGAGCCTCCCTCCCAACCCCCATCCCACCCCTCTAGGTAGTCACAGAGTGCTGGCCTGGGCTCCCTGTGTTATATAGCAGCTTCCACTAGCTATCAATTTAACACACAATACTGCATATATGTAAGTGTTACTCTTTCAACTGGTCCCACCCTCTCCTGCCCCCACTGTCCATTCTCTACATCTGTGTCTCTGGCAAACATCGGAAGCTACAAGTGGCAAGATAAGATTTGCCCCTATATAGGCTTCCGAGAACCTAGTTTACCCCTTGGTTTTAAATCTTGGGACTTACTGGTGGTTCAGCAGTTAAGACTCCACACTTACACTGCAGGGGCATGTTTTCAGTCCCTGACTGGGGACTAAGATCCCACAAGCTGTGAGGTGAGGTCAAAAAGTAAACAAAGAAATAAATTTTAACCTCTAGCGTCCAGAACCATGAGATAATAGAGATCTGTTGTTTTAAGTCGCCTAGTTTGTGCACTTTGTTACGATAGCTCTAGGAAACTAATACACCCATAAAAATATGACAAAAGACTGAGGTTAAGCTAATACAATGTAATAAATACTCTTATAATTGAAATATGAGCTGTGATGAGAAAATGAGAGAAATGCCCATCAGAGGAGAGCAAAGGAAGGAGTTCTGGAGGAAGTGACTTCCCATTTCAAAAGCCAACAAACAAAAAAGATGTCAAAGACATGCCCAAGTAAACTATTGTGAAGCAGTAGAACCATTTTATAAACAGAGAAAAGTACCTAACTTGCCTATTTATAGTCCGTCTTTGCTCAGCTTTAAACTTGATTTGATATTATTAGAATTGGCTTTGAATATTATTAGGTATGAATCTGAACTCAGATGTTCAGGCACTGCATCATATTTTATTTATAATCATTTTCATTCTCTATATTATGTAACTAAGAGAAACATAGACCTCTTTCATATCTACAGTGACTGGAGCAACCAGTTTGTGTAAGAACTCTTATAATTCCACAGAATCTTCATCTTTTTTTTCCTTCCCTTCTGCACCCTTCTGTATGCCCTTATTTCTGCCCCATCAGAGTTCTATGCTTCTTCTGTTCTCTCTGCTTTTTCTCTGCATCTAACTTGACTAAATTTCTACTGACTGACTTCCATTACTTCCTTATTGTACAAGCATTTTCTAGAATCTCTCATGTGCCCACCAGAATTTTTATTTACCACCCTCTCCTCCCAGTCTTGTTCCAAAATCACTGTCTTCCCTCTGGACCTCCAAGTCAAGGTTCTCCAAAGACATAAAGCCAATAGGAATTGACTCACATGAATGGAGGAGACTGAGAAGTCCTACATTTCCATCTGCAGTGTTTGAGTCTGCACTGTCATTCAGTCTAAGTCCAAATGCTGAGACCCAGGAAACCCAACAAAATTAAACCCCAGTTTGGGGGCAAGAGAAGATGAGATAGATGTTCCCACTCAAGTAGTGACTCTGACTACTCATGAGATAGATGTTCCCGCTCTGTGACTGCTTAATTGCAAAATACTAGTTCAAATGCGAATATCATCAAGAAACAGCCTTCCAGACACACCCAGAACAATAGTTAGTCTAGGCTCACCATGGCCACACAAGTGAACATATAAAATTAACCTTCATAGCCTCTAAGTCTTTCTGGAACTTTTAGTCATGAATACCCCTCAGCTCTCCTTGCTAAACTCTTCAGGCAACCGATCTGTGGAAGTTTCCCAGTGTAGGGTTGCCCTGTGCAGGATTACCCAATGCATCTCTCACAGCCCTTTTCTTCAGCATAGTTTTAAGACCTTGACGGAGAAAACCTGTACACCAGCTCTGCTTTGGAATGAGTCGGTTGATTCTTTAGATCATTAAATTTGTTGACCCAAAACAAATAGCCAATTATTTCTCTAGCAAAACTGGGTTTATTCAGAACCATTGAAGAATCGCAGTTCAAGGTCTGCAAACATGGCAAGCCATGTGCAAATCCCTGCACAACAAGGGAAAGAGAACTCTTTCGTAGAGGGATAAAAGGAAGTTAGGAAGCCTATAGTAAGCAAAGAGTCCATGGCATTTTATTGGCTGAGTTGTTGACAGGAAAGAAAAGGAGTCTGTCTTCTTCCTGTTGGGCTCAGTTATCATCATAGGGCATGAGAGCTCCCTCTTCTGGTCTCCAGACTCCACAATTAAATATAGTAATTGAGTTTATTAATTGTTTACAATTCTCCCTTTTGATCAAGATCTCTCTCTCTGAAAGCATCTCTGATCAAAAGTAAGGTTTCTCCAGTTTAATTGACTTTTTGTCCCTAAATGACAAGAAAGGGCTTTCCTGGGTGTGGTGCCACCTGTTAGAGGGAAGGAACACAAATGGGAAATCTGTTGAGATCACATTCAAGTAACTAGGAAGGGTAGGAGAGAGAATTTTCAGGTGTTATTATTCTTTTTTCAATCTAAAGTCCATGTGTTATCAAGATCACCGGTACTGGAGATCGTCAGAAACATTATGTCCTCATCAAAAGTTCTATGACAAGCTTCCAGTAGGTCTACATCCTGGTTTGTCTCATTTGCTTCAGTCCTAGGAACTCTTTACTTTCAGGTCTCCAGGTGATGCACAGGTTCAAAAAGTGTTTGGTGTTTTCTTTAGGTGTGTCATGTGAATCCAAGATTCTTTTCCCTGAAGTCTGGAAGCACAAGAGCTGGTTAGCAATAGCTGGTAGGGCCTTTCTAGCAAGGTTGAAGAGAGTCTTTATGAAGATACTTTTTTTCAACAGAGAAAATCTCCAGGTTGCAGAATGTAGTACATAAGGCTTTATCTCCCAAGAGTGCACTGTGAGAGGATTGCTTTACCAAAATAGGGTTATTTTTAATAGAAGAAGTTAGGTCTTTGCAATATTGAAGTATCTCTGCTTTTATCAGTTGCGAGTCAAAAGAGGCAGAAATCAAGTGCATTGGGAATTCTGTGGCTATCTCTAAGAGTTTATGAGTTTAAAAAAGAGTGGATATAAAATTCAGAAAGGCCAATGGAAGTGCTTTTCACTAAGGTATTTGAAGGTCTTCTACAAAGTTTGCAATCGAGTGTTTTTGTTTTGACTTAAAACAGTAGAAATTCTCTCATGGTTCTAGAAGTTTGAAGTCTGAAATTAGGACCATGCTATCTCTGAAGGCTCTTGGGAAGGATCCTTCCTTGTCTCTTCCAGTGATCCTTGGACTTCTTCAGGTTGCAGATGTTTCACTCTAATTCCTGCCTCTGTTATCACATTTGAAATTGAGTCTTAATAATACTTTTAGTGTGTTACACTAAGCCAGAGGAATTATATTGATAAATACAGGGAAGTGTTGTAAACTGACCAAACAGAACAGACTTGGTGCCAGACCTGACTAGTAAGATGGGTCCCTTGATCACTATTAACTTCAAGAGTTCTCCATGGAGGGATAATCTTTTCCAGAAGGGCTTTAGCCTCAAAAATAGAACTTGCCTCTGTATAAGGGAAAGCTTCAGTTCAGTGTGACAATATACACACCATGCCTAAAACATATTTATATCAGTTAGACTGAAGAAGTTGTATGAAATCCATTTGCAAACCTAAAATAGTTCATTAGGCAGTTAAAAATGTCTGGCAGTGGTCAAACAGGCTTCCCTGGGTTGTATTTTGGACAAATGGGACAACTGTGGTAGGCTCTTTCCGCAAGCTTGTGATGTTCCCCCACAAATGTTGATTCTAAATACTATCTTTTGTCAGTAGACCAATGGTTTAATACATGTACAGTGATGAGGAGTGGGAATTTTAGAGTCTCTGGTATGTCTCATTGGAATTCATCTAAATCAGAGCTTTCTCTTTTTATCAAACCAACAATTGTCAAATTATTTATTTATTTTTCTTTTCCGAAGCCAATTATTGGTCTTTTCTTGCCAAGTTTTGTAAATTATCATTTGGAGAAATATCCCTGTGGACCATTACAGAGGCTTGGCTGCTGTTGGTTCCCTAAAGAACAGCAACATCAGCAAGATGATGTCCCTAAGCCTCCAGGATGTCAAGTTTAGAATGTCCCAGAATCTTAATAATAGCTAAAGCATCAGGAAAAAGTATTGCATCTAACAATCTATGAACACAGGGACCATTTTAAATTTTATTTATGGAAGTATAGAAGCCATATTGTTGCTACAGTATTCTAAAATCATGAGCTACTCTGAAAGCATATCTAGTATTAGTATGAACACTGTCAGTTTTGTCCTTGGCTAATGTCCAAGCTCATGTAAGAGTATAATTCAGCCTGGGAGCTGAAGTAGCCATAGGCCAAGATGCTCCCTCAGTAACACCAAAAGGAGTTGCAATAACATATCCAGCACAATCTTTGCCATTGTCATCTTTCAAATAAGAACCATCAGTGAACCATGGAGTCAACATTACCCAGAGAGATTTCCTGCAGATCATAATAAGGAGGAGTCAAGAAGTGATCTCTCAGTGTTAGGTAGTCATGAGGGTCTTCACTGGTGACAGAAGGGAGGAGAGCAGCTGGGTTAAGGTGGTTATAACAGTGTAAAAGAGTTGTGTGCGGAGCAGTTAATGAAAAGACTTCATAGGAAGTGAGGTAGCTGACTGAGAAATGTTGAGAGTGATGAGAATTCAGAAGAAATTCTGTGTGAGGTACAAAATGCTTAAAGAGGATCTCACAATAATTTTCTCAGTGGCCTTGACCAAAAGGGCAGCGGCAGTAATGTCTCTAAGACAGGAGGGGTGTCCTTAGGTCACAGGGTCCAACTATTGGCTATAATAACCTATGGATCAAAGATGCATCTCATGTTTTTGAGACAGTACCCCAAGGACATTCTTTTCATATATGAAAAGGAAAGGGGAAATCTGGTCATTGGAATGTCCAAGGGCAGATGGGCTCATCAAATTCTCCTTCAAGGCCTTGAAGGCTATGCCAAAACTGGGTCAATGATGTTACTGCTTAGTAAAACATGCATTGGTTTGGCCGTAAAAGAGAAATTTGGAATCCGTTTTTAGCAATGACTAACTAGCCCAAGAAAACCTCTCCGTTGGCACTTAATTTTGGGAAACTTAAGACACCCTGAAGTCTGTCTGGACACACATGTAAACCTTGTTCTGATAATCAGATGAAACTGCAATGTTTCCTTGGCAACTTTATGTTCCTTTAAGACTAAAAGCTTTAACAAGTAGATGCTGTCTTCTTGTGAGGAGGCTTGTGAAAAAGAGCAAAGAAGCAAATCACCCACATATTTGCAACAAAGTAGAACCCCTCAGGAACTTTATATTATTCCAACCAGCTTTCAGGATTTCTGAGAAATAAGAATGGCTCTAGGTAAGACCCGGAGACATTACTGTCTAGGTGAATTGTTTTTATTTCCTAGCGAAAGCAAAGAGGTAGTGGCCTGCTTCATCAGCTGGAATATTAAATAATGTACTGCATAAGTCAATTACAGTAAAGAATTTGCTTCCAGTGGGAATGGATATTAGCAACCTGTGAGGGTTAGGAAAAACAAGGTGTTAAGGGATAACAATGGTTATTGCTCAGAGGCCCTGGAGTAACTTTTATTTTCAGCAGTTAGGTTTTCTGACTAGAAATCATATTGCGGGTAAGGTGCTATCACTGGTGACAGAAGAGGAGAGCAGCTGGGTTAAGGTGGTTATAACAGTGTAAAAGAGTTGTGTGCGGAGCAGTTAATGAAAAGACTTCATAGGAAGTGAGGTAGCTGACTGAGAAATGTTGAGAGTGATGAGAATTCAGAAGAAATTCTGTGTGAGGTACAAAATGCTTAAAGAGGATCTCACAATAATTTTCTCAGTGGCCTTGACCAAAAGGGCAGCGGCAGTAATGTCTCTAAGACAGGAGGGGTGTCCTTAGGTCACAGGGTCCAACTATTGGCTATAATAACCTATGGATCAAAGATGCATCTCATGTTTTTGAGACAGTACCCCAAGGACATTCTTTTCATATATGAAAAGGAAAGGGGAAATCTGGTCATTGGAATGTCCAAGGGCAGATGGGCTCATCAAATTCTCCTTCAAGGCCTTGAAGGCTATGCCAAAACTGGGTCAATGATGTTACTGCTTAGTAAAACATGCATTGGTTTGGCCGTAAAAGAGAAATTTGGAATCCGTTTTTAGCAATGACTAACTAGCCCAAGAAAACCTCTCCGTTGGCACTTAATTTTGGGAAACTTAAGACACCCTGAAGTCTGTCTGGACACACATGTAAACCTTGTTCTGATAATCAGATGAAACTGCAATGTTTCCTTGGCAACTTTATGTTCCTTTAAGACTAAAAGCTTTAACAAGTAGATGCTGTCTTCTTGTGAGGAGGCTTGTGAAAAAGAGCAAAGAAGCAAATCACCCACATATTTGCAACAAAGTAGAACCCCTCAGGAACTTTATATTATTCCAACCAGCTTTCAGGATTTCTGAGAAATAAGAATGGCTCTAGGTAAGACCCGGAGACATTACTGTCTAGGTGAATTGTTTTTATTTCCTAGCGAAAGCAAAGAGGTAGTGGCCTGCTTCATCAGCTGGAATATTAAATAATGTACTGCATAAGTCAATTACAGTAAAGAATTTGCTTCCAGTGGGAATGGATATTAGCAACCTGTGAGGGTTAGGAAAAACAAGGTGTTAAGGGATAACAATGGTTATTGCTCAGAGGCCCTGGAGTAACTTTTATTTTCAGCAGTTAGGTTTTCTGACTAGTGAAATCATATTACAAGACTGTTACAAAATATAATGAGGCCTGAGCCTTGTAATCTTCTATTATGGGCTTTATACCTCTAGGGATTGCTTTATGTATAAAGTATTGATTAATTCTGGAAACAGATTTTCAGGCATATATTAGAAATGTAATGGGAGTTGTGCTGTGAATTTTATCAATATGATTTTGCCTATAAGGAGGGTGGTGTCTGATTCACTAGGGACAAAACAATCAGTGTTTCCACAATTAGCTATAGTATTGTCAGAAATGAAACCAATAAAAAAATGTCAAAGGGTCATTTAATTTACCTAATTGGTTACTTCAATGTCTGCTGTCTAAATTCTAGAATTACTTCCCTCTTTCAGGAAAAATTCCAGCATACTGCCTTTGTACTAATAGCAGAAACCAGGAAGATTTTTGTTTGTTAAAGGTCTTTATTAACTAGAGTTGATGATTAACAGTTTTTAGCAGTCTTCCTTTTAGGTTACGCATCTATTAACAGAAAGCAAGAGAGTTGGCTTGCCAGACTGACCAAGTCTGGAGTAGACATAGTTTTCCATTCCATCGTGATCTTTTTTACCGGAAGGAAAAGGTCCTGGTTTAGCCCATTAATAAAGAGTTAAAGGGCAACCTTAACATCTAGAGGATGACCCGAATCTTCTGAAGTCAATTGTATAGCCATAATTAGGCTTATCAGATTTTTTATCAAAGCATAAATTTTGTTCCAATCAGCAGACTTTGGAAAAGCCTTAGGAACTGCTTGATGAAGTCACCTAACAGTTGCAGATACCGAACTTGTCTCCCTGGTGTGAGTCTAGAAACTTTTCAGGATTTTTCCCAATTAGTTTTCATCCAATGCTCGGCCTGGCCTTCACAAGCATATGAACTAGTTGATACAAGTTAGAGAAACCAGGTTGATAAGTTTGAATGATTCTATTACATTCCTTAGCATATCAGTGAAAATCTTCAGTTACTTCAGAAAATCTTTGACTATTGCTTGTTTCAGTTCAAGGATTATAAGAAATTAACTATTTCACCCATAGATCCTCAGAAGGCTTACTTTTAAAGGAACAGGTTCTGATAAGTTTCAGAGTAAAGAGTGAAGAGAGTTTCAGAGTAAAAGAGCTGTTCAGTGAGAGAATGAGCATGGGGACCAAGGCTACTGCCGCATAGGCAGCGTAGAAGGAGAAAGGAAGATGGCACCAGAGGTGGGGCCTGGGTCACAAAGCCAAGTACGAGGAGTACAGGACTTCAGAAGCCACTTCATATTTCTCTAGTTGTTTGTTTGCCTCAATGTTAAAACCTTATTGTGCAGAGAGGCAAATTTTAGGCTCCTAATAACATTTGGAAGTTCAAAATACCAATCAAAATAGGCTTTTCATTCAGCTTTGGAAATTTTAGAGATATGGTGGTCCAATTCAGTTTTAAGAAAAGAAAGTTTGTGGATTTCAAAACTTCTCCATGATGGCAATTGATATGCTGAGTAGCCTTTGATAAGGTCAGCCTGATTAGTCAGAATAAATATGAGGAAGAACAATAGTTTGTAAACATAAAGTGACTGGATTCCCTGTAGGGGTGGTAGCCTCAAAATAGCTAGGATCCCATTTTCAGGAGTTTTCTCTAGAGCAAAAGAATACTGTTTTTAACAGCCTAGACAGCAGAAACAGCTTACAGCTCAACTCAAATAGCCTGAACAGCTCAGATAGCTTCGAATTCAGACAGTTTAAATGCTTCAAATATCTCAACCAGCCTGCAGGCCTAATATCAGACCATTCTAAGAAAACAGCTCGGTCCTAGAGGATGATTTTTAGTCAAAGCATAAATTTTTTGTTTTCCAATCAGCAGACTTTGGAAAAGCCTTAGGAACTGCTTGATGAAGTCACCTAACAGTTGCAGATACCGAACTTGTCTCCTGGTGTGAGTCTAGAAACTTTTCAGGATTTTTCCCAATTAGTTTTCATCCAATGCTCGGCCTGGCCTTCACAAGCATATGAACTAGTTGATACAAGTTAGAGAAACCAGGTTGATAAGTTTGAATGATTCTATTACATTCCTTAGCATATCAGTGAAAATCTTCAGTTACTTCAGAAAATCTTTGACTATTGCTTGTTTCAGTTCAAGGATTATAAGAAATTAACTATTTCACCCATAGATCCTCAGAAGGCTTACTTTTAAAGGAACAGGTTCTGATAAGTTTCAGAGTAAAAGAGTGAAGAGAGTTTCAGAGTAAAAGAGCTGTTCAGTGAGAGAATGAGCATGGGGACCAAGGCTACTGCCGCATAGGCAGCGTAGAAGGAGAAAGGAAGATGGCACCAGAGGTGGGGCCTGGGTCACAAAGCCAAGTACGAGGAGTACAGGACTTCAGAAGCCACTTCATATTTCTCTAGTTGTTTGTTTGCCTCAATGTTAAAACCTTATTGTGCAGAGAGGCAAATTTTAGGCTCCTAATAACATTTGGAAGTTCAAAATACCAATCAAAATAGGCTTTTCATTCAGCTTTGGAAATTTTAGAGATATGGTGGTCCAATTCAGTTTTAAGAAAAGAAAGTTTGTGGATTTCAAAACTTCTCCATGATGGCAATTGATATGCTGAGTAGCCTTTGATAAGGTCAGCCTGATTAGTCAGAATAAATATGAGGAAGAACAATAGTTTGTAAACATAAAGTGACTGGATTCCCTGTAGGGGTGGTAGCCTCAAAATAGCTAGGATCCCATTTTCAGGAGTTTTCTCTAGAGCAAAAGAATACTGTTTTTAACAGCCTAGACAGCAGAAACAGCTTACAGCTCAACTCAAATAGCCTGAACAGCTCAGATAGCTTCGAATTCAGACAGTTTAAATGCTTCAAATATCTCAACCAGCCTGCAGGCCTAATATCAGACCATTCTAAGAAAACAGCTCGGTCCTAGAGGAGTCACACCAAAAGCTTCTCAACTCAGTTTCCATAGACGAGCCCCTATTCCTGAGGAATAGGAATTAGCAAGGTTCTGATGAAACAGCCCCTATTCTCAAGGAATGGGTCAAAGGCTAAACCAGTTCCAGTTGGAACAGCCTGATTGCAAATTAGACTGAAGTGAATATGAATAATGAATATGTGTGTGTTGAAGTTGCTTCAGTTGTGTCCAATTCTTTGTGACCCTATGAACTGTAGCCCACCTGGCTCCTCTGTCTCTGAGAGTCTCCAAGCAAGAATACTGCAGTGGGTTGGCATGCCCTCCTTCAGAGGATTTTCCCAACCCAGGTATTGAACCCACGTCTCTAATGTCTTCTGCGTTGGCAGGCAGGCTCTTTACCATTAGCACCACCTAGGAAACCTAGTCCCATACAGATCAAGGCTTTAACCAGAAAGAATGAAACCTCAAAATAGATTCTGATTAAAATCTGGGGAGCTTCAAAATATAAAAAGGGCAGAAGCTTAATCCAGGAGAAAGATAAACCTTCAAACCTCAAGTTTTACAAGAAAAGCAGTGAGCAGCAATGAGCTCAGTGTAGGTACCACGCTTATATATTCACCATCCCTGGAGCCATCGGGGGTCTTCTCTGGATCCCAGTATGGGCCACCAAAATGTTGACCTAAAACAACCAGACGGCCAGATATTTTCTCCAGCCAAAAAAAAAATGGGTTTATTAATAATCAGCCAAGAAATTTCATTTTGTGGTCTGCACCTATGGAGTGAAAGTGTGTTAGTTACTCGGTCGTGTCCAGTTCTTTGTGACCCCACAGACTGTAGTCCACCACGCTCCTCACCATGGGATTTCTCAAGCAAGAATACTGGAGTGGGCTGCCATTTCCTTTTCCAGGGGATCTTCCTGACCAGGGATTGAACCAAGGTCTCCTGCATTGCAAGCAGATTCTTTGCAAGTCTCTGAACAGCCAGAGACAAAGAGAATTCTTTTACAGAAGAGAAAAAGTTGGGAGAGCTATAGTAAGCAGAGTCCAATTGCTGTCTCTGCCAAGAAAGAAGGGGAGTCTTCTTTCTTCCTTTTGGGCTCTACCATCATCACAGGGCATGAGAGCTACCCTTTCAGGTCACCTGATTCCATTTAATTGATGTTTCTGTTCATTATATTTTTATAATTTCAGTGGCTATTATGGTGCTACTATTGCTCCCAATTAAAGAACTCTTGACCTCATATGATTTGGGTTAGCGAAATTATTCAAGGTGCGTAATATCTTTTTTTCAAACCTTTTCATAGCCTCAGGAAAACTGAAAACTGAAAGTGAAAGTTGTAAGTCGTGTCCGACTCTTTGCAACCCCAAACTGGGAGGGTGTAAATCAGACCTGGCTTCCTGGACAGTGTGTAAGTGGAGCCCACAGTGAGCTGCACACATACCATCATCCCTTTGTATTCACAGGGGATTGGTTCCCGGACTCCTGGGGTTCTGAAATCTATGGATGCTCAAGTCCCTTATATAAAGTGGCATAGTATTTACATATAACCTATGCACATTATTCTACACACTTTAAATTATGTCTAGATTACTTATAAGTCAATGTAAATGCTATCTAAATAGTTGTGTATACAAGATAAATGCTATGTAAATAGTTACTGGTATACAGCAAGCTCAAGTTTTGCTTTTTGAAAACTTAGGGAATTTTTTTCTAATATGTTCAATTCCATAATTGGTTAAATTTGCTGATGTGAGACCCACAGATATGGAGGGATACTGCACTGCTTCTCCTCCCCCCATCTCAGAAAGGAAAAGCTACTAATAGTGGATTTTTCATTCAATCATACTACTGATAAAACAAAAGTAATGGTTAGGTAAATGATGAGAGAACTTAAAGTAAGTATATAGATCCATTTGTAAAATAACTGTGAAGACTGTAGCAAGTTGTAAAATGTTTTTGATTAAGAAAACTATAGGAAAAACTAGATTAAAAATTAATAAATGGTAAGATTAAACAAAGCAAATTATTTTCTGCCACAAATAATTCATAAATTTCATTTTAAAAAGCCCACAGGAAAATTACTTATAATCTCATCATCTTTAAGTAATCAAATGGTTTTTCTTTTTTTGTCACTTTTTGGCTTGCTGCACACTTATCATATTCTCTAACTAAAAATTAATTCATTCAACTGTTTGGCATATATCTATTTAAGGGCCATTTAATATACTCTAAGAAAAACTATTAAAGTTTCTAGAGAAGTGTCACTCCCTCACAGTCCTCCTCTTAAGAGAAACCTTAAGGAGAATTCCCTTTGTGAGGCCTTCTTAATCCTATTCTCAGATCAAGTGGTTGTTTACACCTCTGGATATATTATTATAGGAGAATTTAAACCTATATTGTAATGATTGCTTAGCAAACTTCTTTTTAGCTAGACACTGAGCAAGCATATTGAAAACAAAAACTATCATATTTCTTATGGTAAGCCCTGGGTCTAAAACTGTACTCAGTTTATAACAGAGACTAAATGATAGAGGAACAGGAGAGGAAAATGGAGAGATAGAAGAGGAGGAAGATGAGCAGGAATGTGTGAGAGATTAGTGCTGGAGTAAGTGAGTTTGAGATATGCACATATGATTTGACTGCAGCCCAGGGAACAGCAGTTTCAAACCATCAAAAAAGCAATTCTATTGGACTTGAGAAGTGGTGACATCCATGCCCTTGGTTTTATTAACTTGATGCTTGTTAAACTGAACAGTCAACCCTGTTATCCTACATTGTAAATTATATTTATTTTATGATCCAATCCATTTTTAACAAGAACAGTACAAGTAGTGGAGATCATTATGGGAGCTTAATGACCTCTTATGATGAGTAAGAGAGATGTTTTGAAGATAATGTCTGCCTCTTAGAATAATAGAGCTGCACATGTTTTTGTTTTATTAGTTTAGAACAAATAGAAAATATGGTTTTATTTTTTGTTTAGGATTTCACCACAACCTTGAGTTTTAGTAACTCTTGATTTATTAGAATTACATGTGCAAGAAGAAAAAACATCTGCCTTGTCTATTTCTCTGTCTCTGTGTCTGTCTCTGTCTCCTCCCCTCTTTCATCACAATCTGTCACCCCTCTTTCATACACACCTTACCCCATAGCAGAGGGAAGATTGCTCTTTTTGTCAGGCCAAGAAATCCCTAATAAGGATTTGAATATCCATTCCACACTGTGTGTGTGTGTGTGTCTATATATGTATTTTATAGATCACTGAATGTTTACTCATGAAGTTACTATAAAGGAAGGTTTACATTGTTTATTCATTTGTTGAAAGCAATATTATTTGATCCTTGCTTATGATGATATATGATTTTAGGAATAAATGCACTCTTTTTGAGACTCTTCTACCTGGATATTAGATGTTTAAAGGTTCCCATAATTTTGCAGTCTTTGAACTTGTGCTGTTGTTCAGTCACTAAGTTGTGTCCAACTTTCTACAACCCCACAGACTGCAGCACACCAGGCTTCTCTGTCCTCCACTATCTCTAAGAGTTCAGTCAAACTCATGTGTCCATTCTTTGGCACTACCTTTCTTTGGGTTCTGAATGAAAACAGACCTTTTCACGTCCTGTAGCCACTGCTGTGTTTTCCAAGTTTGTGCAATTTGAGACTGAGGAAAATGGAGAGATAGAAGAGGAGGAAGATGAGCAGGAATGTGTGAGAGATTAGTGCTGGAGTAAGTGAGTTTGAGATATGCACATATGATTTGACTGCAGCCCAGGGAACAGCAGTTTCAAACCATCAAAAAAGCAATTCTATTGGACTTGAGAAGTGGTGACATCCATGCCCTTGGTTTTATTAACTTGATGCTTGTTAAACTGAACAGTCAACCCTGTTATCCTACATTGTAAATTATATTTATTTTATGATCCAATCCATTTTTAACAAGAACAGTACAAGTAGTGGAGATCATTATGGGAGCTTAATGACCTCTTATGATGAGTAAGAGAGATGTTTTGAAGATAATGTCTGCCTCTTAGAATAATAGAGCTGCACATGTTTTTGTTTTATTAGTTTAGAACAAATAGAAAATATGGTTTTATTTTTTGTTTAGGATTTCACCACAACCTTGAGTTTTAGTAACTCTTGATTTATTAGAATTACATGTGCAAGAAGAAAAAACATCTGCCTTGTCTATTTCTCTGTCTCTGTGTCTGTCTCTGTCTCCTCCCCTCTTTCATCACAATCTGTCACCCCTCTTTCATACACACCTTACCCCATAGCAGAGGGAAGATTGCTCTTTTTGTCAGGCCAAGAAATCCCTAATAAGGATTTGAATATCCATTCCACACTGTGTGTGTGTGTGTGTCTATATATGTATTTTATAGATCACTGAATGTTTACTCATGAAGTTACTATAAAGGAAGGTTTACATTGTTTATTCATTTGTTGAAAGCAATATTATTTGATCCTTGCTTATGATGATATATGATTTTAGGAATAAATGCACTCTTTTTGAGACTCTTCTACCTGGATATTAGATGTTTAAAGGTTCCCATAATTTTGCAGTCTTTGAACTTGTGCTGTTGTTCAGTCACTAAGTTGTGTCCAACTTTCTACAACCCCACAGACTGCAGCACACCAGGCTTCTCTGTCCTCCACTATCTCTAAGAGTTCAGTCAAACTCATGTGTCCATTCTTTGGCACTACCTTTCTTTGGGTTCTGAATGAAAACAGACCTTTTCACGTCCTGTAGCCACTGCTGTGTTTTCCAAGTTTGCTGGCATATTGAGTACAGTACTTTAACATCATCATCTTTTAGGATTTGAAATAGCTCAACTGGAATCCCATCACCCTCACTAGCTTTGTTCATACTAATGTTTCCTAATGCCCACTTGACTTCACACTCCAGGATGTCTGGCTCGAGTAACTACACCATCATAGTTATGTGGGTCTGTGTATGGTTTTTCTGTGTATGTTTGCCACCTCTTCTTAATCTCTTCTGCTACTGTTACATCCTTACCATCTCTGTCCTTTATTGTGTCCCTCTCTGCATGAAATGTACCCTGGGTATCACTAACTTTCTTGAAGAGATCTCTAGTCTTTCCCATTCTATTGCTTCCCCTATTTCTTTACATTTTCACTTAAGAAGACTTTCTTATCTTTCCTTGCTATTTTTTGAAATTCTTTATTCAGCTGGGTATATCATTCCCTTTTTTCTTTGCCTTTTGCTTCTCATCTTTCCTCAGCTATTTGTAAAGCCTCCTCAGACAGCTATTTTATCTTCTTGCATTTCTTTTGCTTGGAGTTGGTTTGGGTCACTACCTCTTGTACAATGTTATGAACCTCCATAGTTCTTCAGGCACTCTGTCTATCAGATCTAATTCACTGAATCTATTTGTCACTTCCACTGTATAATCATAAGGGGTTTGATTTAGATCCTACCTGAATGGCCTAGTGATTTTCCCTGCTTTCTTCAACTTAAACCTGAAGTTTGCAATAAGGAGTTGATGTTCTGAGCAACAGTCAGCTCCACATCTTGTTTTTGCTGACTATATAGATCTTCTCCATCTTTGGCTGCAAAGAAAAATTATAATCTTACTCATTTAGGAATAAATGCACTCTTTTTGAGACTCTTCTACCTGGATATTAGATGTTTAAAGGTTCCCATAATTTTGCAGTCTTTGAACTTGTGCTGTTGTTCAGTCACTAAGTTGTGTCCAACTTTCTACAACCCCACAGACTGCAGCACACCAGGCTTCTCTGTCCTCCACTATCTCTAAGAGTTCAGTCAAACTCATGTGTCCATTCTTTGGCACTACCTTTCTTTGGGTTCTGAATGAAAACAGACCTTTTCACGTCCTGTAGCCACTGCTGTGTTTTCCAAGTTTGCTGGCATATTGAGTACAGTACTTTAACATCATCATCTTTTAGGATTTGAAATAGCTCAACTGGAATCCCATCACCCTCACTAGCTTTGTTCATACTAATGTTTCCTAATGCCCACTTGACTTCACACTCCAGGATGTCTGGCTCGAGTAACTACACCATCATAGTTATGTGGGTCTGTGTATGGTTTTTCTGTGTATGTTTGCCACCTCTTCTTAATCTCTTCTGCTACTGTTACATCCTTACCATCTCTGTCCTTTATTGTGTCCCTCTCTGCATGAAATGTACCCTGGGTATCACTAACTTTCTTGAAGAGATCTCTAGTCTTTCCCATTCTATTGCTTCCCCTATTTCTTTACATTTTCACTTAAGAAGACTTTCTTATCTTTCCTTGCTATTTTTTGAAATTCTTTATTCAGCTGGGTATATCATTCCCTTTTTTCTTTGCCTTTTGCTTCTCATCTTTCCTCAGCTATTTGTAAAGCCTCCTCAGACAGCTATTTTATCTTCTTGCATTTCTTTTGCTTGGAGTTGGTTTGGGTCACTACCTCTTGTACAATGTTATGAACCTCCATAGTTCTTCAGGCACTCTGTCTATCAGATCTAATTCACTGAATCTATTTGTCACTTCCACTGTATAATCATAAGGGGTTTGATTTAGATCCTACCTGAATGGCCTAGTGATTTTCCCTGCTTTCTTCAACTTAAACCTGAAGTTTGCAATAAGGAGTTGATGTTCTGAGCAACAGTCAGCTCCACATCTTGTTTTTGCTGACTATATAGATCTTCTCCATCTTTGGCTGCAAAGAATATAATCAATCTCACTTGGGTATTGACCATCTGTTGACGTCCATGTTTAGCGTCGTCTCTTGTGTTGTTGGAAGAGGGTGTTCACTGTGACCAGTACATTTTCTTGGCAAAACTCTGTTAGCCTTTGCCCTGCTTCATTTTGTGCTCCAAGGCCAAACTTGCCTGTTACTCCAGGTTTTCTCTTGTCTTCGTACTTTTGCATTCCAATCCCCTATGATGAGAAGGATATCTTTTTTTTAAGTTAGTTCTAGAAGTTCTTGTAGGTCTTCATAGAAATATTCAGCTTCTTTGGCATTAGTAGTTGGGGCATAAACTTGTTGAGTCAACTATTCATTCATTTATTCATCTGTAAGTCTATTCTTTATGGAGCAAACACCTGTTGGATGTCTATGTGCATGACTGACTAGGATTAGTCACAGAGATGACATTAACAAGATAAGATCACTTGTTTTTAAAGATCTCACAGTTTAGAAAGAAAGAATAATAAAGTCACCTGATAATTACAAAAACGGAGTATATACAAAATGATGCAAAAAGAGAAAGGAGGGCATATTTCTGCCTGTAAGGATTAAGGAGAGCATTGGTGAAGTGATTCTGTTTAATGCAGACCCTAAACATACGATGAAGTCATTGTGAGGTTCACAGCTGAATCATGAGAAAGAAGAATAAAAGTTTCCTTAATGCATTAAATTTGATTAGTAAAATGACAAAAGTGAAAAGCAGGCTTAGATTGCCAGAAAAGTTCCCAGAGATGATGATAATAATAATAATAATAATAATAATAATAACTCATCTAAATAACACAGAGAAATCAGTTTTGATTTTAATTTGTGCCTAAGTTCTATGAATTCATGTATGTGACTGTACATATCCTTTCTCAGGTTTGGAAAATTTTCAGCCATTATTTTTTTAAACATGCTTTCTCTTCATTTCTCCCTTTCCTTCTAGTAATTGTATAATGTGAATATTGTTTTAAATAATGGTACTCTATAAATTGCATAAGCTTTAGTCATTCTTTTGTTATTTTTTCTTTTGACTTGATAATTTCAAATGACCTATTTTGAAGCTCACAGATTCTTTCTTCTGCTTGATCAAGTCTTCTATTTATAGTCTGTACTGCATTTTAAAATTTTCATTCATTGTGGACTTCTCTGGTGGTTCAGTGGGTAAGGACACTGCCTTGCAGTGCAAGGGGCGCCGGTCCGATCCCTGGCCTGGGAAGATCCCATGTGCCGCGGAGCAGCTGGACCCATGTGTCCAATTACCGAACCGGAGCTCTGGAGCGCATGCACCCAGAGCCTGTGCTCTGCGACAACAGAAGCCGCTGCAATGGGAGGCTCACATGGGCCAGAGAACAAATATGGATGAAAATAGATAAATGAAAAGACCAATAGAGGTGGCCCGCCCATCCCCCTCCCTCCTCAAATCTGCCCCCTCCCCCCAAAAAATTTCATTCATTGTACTCTTCAGTTCTGGAGTTTCTGTTAGGTTCTTTCTAAACAACATCTGCTGAACTCAGTTTGTTCATGTACGGTTTGCCTGATTTTGTTACTTGTCTGTGTGCTGTTGTAGTGCTCTGAACTTATGTAAATACACTATTTTGAGTTCCATGTCAGACAGTTCATAGATCTCTATTTCTTTGGGGTTAGTTACTGGAAAATTACTGTGCTCTTTTAGTGATGACATCTTTCTTTGATTTTTCATGTTTCTTTTGTTACTCTCTGTACATTTGATGGAGCAGTCTCCTCTTTCAGACCTTACATGTTGGCTTTGGGGAAAGACCTTCATCTGTGAGTGGTTGCAGTGGTGCTGGCTGGATAGGGTGTGGTAGCTCTGGGTCTGGGGAGGGTTCAGTCTTTAAGATTTTAACAGATCAACTATGTACTTTTCATAATGTGCTTTCTCACATTTACCGATTGAGAAAGAAAATAATGATCACAACAATAAATACAGAAAATACACTAAATTGAATCATGATAAAAATTCTCAGAAAAATAGGACCAGATGGGAAATACTTATTCTGACAAACTTTTAAGAAATCGATAAACAACATAATACATAATGATGAAATATTGCACAAATCTGACCTGATTATGAGAAAAGGGAATAATACCTAATATAAGATTTTCATTCAACATCTTACTTATGGTCCCAGAAAGTATAAGAAAAAGAAAGCCAAGAAAAAAAAAATGGGAAGATTATAAAAGAAGAAACTACAGTCATTTTTCAGGATTGTTGCATACAAAGTCAATATTAAAGAATCATTTTTTTCTGTATGCACAGTAAATAAGTGGCAAAGTAAAACTTTAAATTGGCATTTACAATAATATTAAATGTCTAAGAATAAGTATAATTAAACCTGTCTCAAAAATACTATGAGATATTTCTGTAAGAAATATTAGAAGACACAAGTGGGAGTTGTACACTGTTTTCACTAATTGAAATATTCAACACATTTTAGGATGTCTATTTTGTTTTAAATTGACTTATAGTCCGTTCTACTTTAATCATAGTCTGAGGTAGAGTGTGTGTGTGTGTTTGGTGAAAATTAATAGATTCTAAACCATATAAGAAAATAGCAGGCTTAAAAATAGCCAAGATACCACTGACATGGGAGGCCTGCACAGGCCAAAGAATAAAGATGGATGAAAATAAATAAATAAACAAAAGAGGCCAAAACTTTAAAAAAAAATAGCCAAGATAATCTCAAAAAGGAAAAAATTTGGAATGTTTACTCTGCATTATATTGTGGCTATTTTGAAACTCGCAATTCAATGAAATTAGTACAAGTATTAATTCAGATTTTTCATGTTTCTTTTGTTACTCTCTGTACATTTGATGGAGCAGTCTCCTCTTTCAGACCTTACATGTTGGCTTTGGGGAAAGACCTTCATCTGTGAGTGGTTGCAGTGGTGCTGGCTGGATAGGGTGTGGTAGCTCTGGGTCTGGGGAGGGTTCAGTCTTTAAGATTTTAACAGATCAACTATGTACTTTTCATAATGTGCTTTCTCACATTTACCGATTGAGAAAGAAAATAATGATCACAACAATAAATACAGAAAATACACTAAATTGAATCATGATAAAAATTCTCAGAAAAATAGGACCAGATGGGAAATACTTATTCTGACAAACTTTTAAGAAATCGATAAACAACATAATACATAATGATGAAATATTGCACAAATCTGACCTGATTATGAGAAAAGGGAATAATACCTAATATAAGATTTTCATTCAACATCTTACTTATGGTCCCAGAAAGTATAAGAAAAAGAAAGCCAAGAAAAAAAAAATGGGAAGATTATAAAAGAAGAAACTACAGTCATTTTTCAGGATTGTTGCATACAAAGTCAATATTAAAGAATCATTTTTTTCTGTATGCACAGTAAATAAGTGGCAAAGTAAAACTTTAAATTGGCATTTACAATAATATTAAATGTCTAAGAATAAGTATAATTAAACCTGTCTCAAAAATACTATGAGATATTTCTGTAAGAAATATTAGAAGACACAAGTGGGAGTTGTACACTGTTTTCACTAATTGAAATATTCAACACATTTTAGGATGTCTATTTTGTTTTAAATTGACTTATAGTCCGTTCTACTTTAATCATAGTCTGAGGTAGAGTGTGTGTGTGTGTTTGGTGAAAATTAATAGATTCTAAACCATATAAGAAAATAGCAGGCTTAAAAATAGCCAAGATACCACTGACATGGGAGGCCTGCACAGGCCAAAGAATAAAGATGGATGAAAATAAATAAATAAACAAAAGAGGCCAAAACTTTAAAAAAAAATAGCCAAGATAATCTCAAAAAGGAAAAAATTTGGAATGTTTACTCTGCATTATATTGTGGCTATTTTGAAACTCGCAATTCAATGAAATTAGTACAAGTATTAATTCAGTCTAATTAGTACAAGAATAGACAAATAGGAAAAAATAGTATTCTGAAACAAACTTTTCACATGCTTCCTTATTGATCTAAAAACAAAGACTCCATTACCAATCATAAAAAAGAGTAGTCTTTTCAAAAGAGTACTTTGGGTCAATTGCATATCTGTATAGGAAAATAAGAAATTGACCCCTCTGTGATACTACATATAAAAACTAACTTAGGGGCTTCCCCTGGTGGTCCAGTGGGTAAGGACACCGCCTTGCAGTGCAGGGGGTGCCAGTTCGATCCCTGGCCTGGGAAGATCCCACGTGCCGTGGAGTGGCTGGACCGATGTGTCCAATTACCGAGCCAGAGCTCTGCAGCGCACATGCCCAGAGCCGGCGCTCTGAGATGACAGAGGCCACTGCGATGGGAGGCCCACACGGGCCAAAGAACAAAGACGGATGAAAATGGACAAATGAAAGACCAATGGGGGTGGCCCGCACGCTCCCCTCCCTCCCCGACCCACCCCCACCCCCACCAAAATAAATAAATAAATAAATCTTAAAAAAAAAATAAAACTAACTTAAAATTAAATATAATGTAAAAGATAAATAACCCAGTTCTTGAAAGACTACAAGAGAATATCTTTATGACATTGGAAAATAGTCAAAATTTTTGAAGAGGCACACAAAAATCACTATGACAAAATAATCATTTTGTTCTTTGTTCACACCACTTAGTATACTAAAAATGAAAACCACAGGTTAGGATCAGAAATTTATAATACATATATCTGACAAAAGGCTTGTATACAGAATACATAAATGACACATGTGAAAAAATAGGAAAGATGAACATTGTTTTAAAAAATGGGCAAAAGACTTGAATAGATACTTCACAAAAAGGGTATTAAAATCACTGATAAAGCCAGATAAAGATACTATAAGAAACTATGAATCAGTATCCCTTATGAATATAGAAATAAAATCCTCAACAAAATAGCAGTGAGCTGAATTCAACAGCATATTAAAAGGATTATATAACCATGACCAAATTGAAATACTCAAAAGTGTACTTCTTGAAATTCAAAATTAAATCTTGCAATTTGAGCTCTAACAAGTTAATTTATTCAGTTTATCTCTTTTTTCAAAGATAAATTTCACTATCTTACTGCTCACAATTGTTGTCTTCAATAATTGTAATACTCTAAGAGCTTCAGACCCTGGACTTTCTGGCAGTCCATTTTGTGAACATGTTGGTCAAATTGCATATCTGTATAGGAAAATAAGAAATTGACCCTCTGTGATACTACATATAAAACTAACTTAGGGGCTTCCCCTGGTGGTCCAGTGGGTAAGGACACCGCCTTGCAGTGCAGGGGGTGCCAGTTCGATCCCTGGCCTGGGAAGATCCCACGTGCCGTGGAGTGGCTGGACCGATGTGTCCAATTACCGAGCCAGAGCTCTGCAGCGCACATGCCCAGAGCCGGCGCTCTGAGATGACAGAGGCCACTGCGATGGGAGGCCCACACGGGCCAAAGAACAAAGACGGATGAAAATGGACAAATGAAAGACCAATGGGGGTGGCCCGCACGCTCCCCTCCCTCCCCGACCCACCCCCACCCAACAAAATAAATAAATAAATAAATCTTAAAAAAAAAATAAAACTAACTTAAAATTAAATATAATGTAAAAGATAAATAACCCAGTTCTTGAAAGACTACAAGAGAATATCTTTATGACATTGGAAAATAGTCAAAATTTTTGAAGAGGCACACAAAAATCACTATGACAAAATAATCATTTTGTTCTTTGTTCACACCACTTAGTATACTAAAAATGAAAACCACAGGTTAGGATCAGAAATTTATAATACATATATCTGACAAAAGGCTTGTATACAGAATACATAAATGACACATGTGAAAAAATAGGAAAGATGAACATTGTTTTAAAAAATGGGCAAAAGACTTGAATAGATACTTCACAAAAAGGGTATTAAAATCACTGATAAAGCCAGATAAAGATACTATAAGAAACTATGAATCAGTATCCCTTATGAATATAGAAATAAAATCCTCAACAAAATAGCAGTGAGCTGAATTCAACAGCATATTAAAAGGATTATATAACCATGACCAAATTGAAATACTCAAAAGTGTACTTCTTGAAATTCAAAATTAAATCTTGCAATTTGAGCTCTAACAAGTTAATTTATTCAGTTTATCTCTTTTTTCAAAGATAAATTTCACTATCTTACTGCTCACAATTGTTGTCTTCAATAATTGTAATACTCTAAGAGCTTCAGACCCTGGACTTTCTGGCAGTCCATTTTGTGAACATGTTGGTCAATGTAACTAATTTGGAGCAAAGTGCAGTCAGAATTTAGAGAAGTCATTGTAGGACACAAATTAATATGCAAAAAGTTATTCAGATGTTCAGATACATAAAATATGATTGATATTGGATACAAGAAGAGAATAGTATAAAGCATGTTATTATCCTTTTTGTGTGAGGTATTAGTTTCATTAAAATAAAACTTTTAACTTCAATACTCTTACTGGTCTATATAAATATATTTTTAAAATTTAAGCAGAGACTCCATTTTGATTGATAAAATTTTAGAGCTTGTTTGGATGCTAATGAATAAGGCAGAGGTTGGCAAACTTTACAGCCTTCTGACCAAATCTGGAATTCTGCCTGCTTTAGTTAAAAATAATTTTATTGGAATGTAGCCATGCTCTTTTGTTTACAGATTTTCTATGGCTGCTTTTGCACTAAATGCAGAGTTGAGTAGCTGAATAAAAATCTATGTGGCCTACAAAGTCTAAGTCTAAAAATGTTTACTATCTGGCAATTTTACCAGACACAAATTTGCCAACCTCTCAGTTAAGCACATAATAAAATGAATTTCAAGTATATTTCTGTGTTATCAGTTTCTTAGTGAGAAATAATATTTTTTACAATGATGCTATGTGCTACCAAAATTGTATTCCTGTTTTCCTCGCAAAACAAATAACTTTATCTTTAATGGTGACTTTTTAAACTGAATATATACTAGCATTCACAATATGACAGAATGATCTTCTAAGATTTTAACACTGATTTTATGAAATTGATGAAAAAAATCAACGAGTTATTGGAATTAACTGAGTTTTCTATTTAAAGCAGCAGATAACCATCAAAAGTAGATAATTCCAGTGGTTGGGAGACTTGGGATTGAGGAGCGGCCTTGGGATCAATTCTTGTGGCAGATACAGGAAAGAAGCAGAGTTGAGCAAATGAAGTCAAGTTTGCCCAAAGATAGCTTTTGCCACCTCATCAGATTTCTTCTGCTGGTCAGAAGAACTCCTGGGACAGGTGGGACCTTGCCCAAGCAGTTCTGTGCAGCTAAAGCCAACCCCAAGGGGAGTGACAACTGTAAACTGTTCTCCACCAGCCTTCCCAGTAGCTGAATTAATGAGGAGTATCCAGGAGGTGCATCACCATGTCTTTCACTTCTTTATATGTGTTCAGAAAGCAGCTCCTCCGTCACTCTGATGGGCCTCTCTTCCTTGGGAAAACTTAGAAAAGGAAGGGCAATGGTGCTGGCTATTAATCCTGCAGCTGCACCTGCTGTAAGGATCCTGTAAGGATTCTTTTACTTGCCATTTCAGATTGCTCTTATGCTCAGAAAGCATGTCTGGCAGTCTTGCCTGGCTACAATGCCCTTTTTAGACTGAGTTTGCCGGAATTTTATAAAAGCGGGGCCAGAGGTTGGCAAACTTTACAGCCTTCTGACCAAATCTGGAATTCTGCCTGCTTTAGTTAAAAATAATTTTATTGGAATGTAGCCATGCTCTTTTGTTTACAGATTTTCTATGGCTGCTTTTGCACTAAATGCAGAGTTGAGTAGCTGAATAAAAATCTATGTGGCCTACAAAGTCTAAGTCTAAAAATGTTTACTATCTGGCAATTTTACCAGACACAAATTTGCCAACCTCTCAGTTAAGCACATAATAAAATGAATTTCAAGTATATTTCTGTGTTATCAGTTTCTTAGTGAGAAATAATATTTTTTACAATGATGCTATGTGCTACCAAAATTGTATTCCTGTTTTCCTCGCAAAACAAATAACTTTATCTTTAATGGTGACTTTTTAAACTGAATATATACTAGCATTCACAATATGACAGAATGATCTTCTAAGATTTTAACACTGATTTTATGAAATTGATGAAAAAAATCAACGAGTTATTGGAATTAACTGAGTTTTCTATTTAAAGCAGCAGATAACCATCAAAAGTAGATAATTCCAGTGGTTGGGAGACTTGGGATTGAGGAGCGGCCTTGGGATCAATTCTTGTGGCAGATACAGGAAAGAAGCAGAGTTGAGCAAATGAAGTCAAGTTTGCCCAAAGATAGCTTTTGCCACCTCATCAGATTTCTTCTGCTGGTCAGAAGAACCCCTGGGACAGGTGGGACCTTGCCCAAGCAGTTCTGTGCAGCTAAAGCCAACCCCAAGGGGAGTGACAACTGTAAACTGTTCTCCACCAGCCTTCCCAGTAGCTGAATTAATGAGGAGTATCCAGGAGGTGCATCACCATGTCTTTCACTTCTTTATATGTGTTCAGAAAGCAGCTCCTCCGTCACTCTGATGGGCCTCTCTTCCTTGGGAAAACTTAGAAAAGGAAGGGCAATGGTGCTGGCTATTAATCCTGCAGCTGCACCTGCTGTAAGGATCCTGTAAGGATTCTTTTACTTGCCATTTCAGATTGCTCTTATGCTCAGAAAGCATGTCTGGCAGTCTTGCCTGGCTACAATGCCCTTTTTAGACTGAGTTTGCCTGAGAATAGTCATTTTCCATCAAAATTGGACAGGGAGGTACCAATGAGTCCAAATGCATTATCTAGGTGTCAACAATATTCCTCCAAAGCGTAATACCAGCCCTTCCTCCTGCTGATGATCAGAGCCAAACATCCTTGCCATGGTGCCTCCCTCTTCTTGTTTGATGACCTTCGGACACATGAAGTCTGAATTGCCCAGACAGCCCCTCACCTAAGTATTCTCCTTTAAGGGACCGGAATTATAAGCCTAAGAGTACAGAATTGTCTGGACAGAGGCACAAATTCCTACAGTTAGTCACTGAGAATGTGAAATGATGATAAGTACAGCCACTCCTGCTTCTGTGTCATAATTCCTGAACCATCATTTTCTTCCTATGGAAGGCATCATTCCATATAAAGTTCTTTGACTTAAGATATATACAGTGACCTGCAGGATGCTGCCCCATCCTAGTAAACGTTTCACCTCTAAACTAGCAGTTAAGTTATGCTTCTGTAAGACTTTCCAGCCCTCTATCAGGTATCAACCTCTGGGTAGTGTGGTATGTTATGGGATTAGTAGATTGTATTGTCATGGGTCCACTTTCGTACCTCTTTTTCTCTAAAGTGAATTCCTATTCTCATAAGATCATGTGCTGGTAGGTTAGACACGCCATATGCCTTCAGAGATTAGTGCTGGTTGTAACTCTATAGGCTGGAAATGCAAATTTCTACCTAGGATGTGTGCTGATTCCTGCTTAAATGAATCTTTGTCTCTTTCAAAGTGAAAGGGAGCTCAACATAGTCACCACCTAGAATATCAGACTTAATGCTGGTCTCTGTGGCTAGCAGGCTAGAAACACAGCAGCAGTGGCTAGATCAACCTTGGTAAATTGGAGCCTATGTGGTCAGGTTCATTTATAGACACTGTGACTAATCCATTCATGTAGACAATGGCAAAGTCTTATATCCACTGATTTGGCGGGTAAGGAGGTGAAAAGTGAGGTGTTCAGGTCTACAAACATTGGTAAGACAGGGGAGGATGCCAAGTCATTTTCGGCAGTCTTGCCTGGCTACAATGCCCTTTTTAGACTGAGTTTGCCTGAGAATAGTCATTTTCCATCAAAATTGGACAGGGAGGTACCAATGAGTCCAAATGCATTATCTAGGTGTCAACAATATTCCTCCAAAGCGTAATACCAGCCCTTCCTCCTGCTGATGATCAGAGCCAAACATCCTTGCCATGGTGCCTCCCTCTTCTTGTTTGATGACCTTCGGACACATGAAGTCTGAATTGCCCAGACAGCCCCTCACCTAAGTATTCTCCTTTAAGGGACCGGAATTATAAGCCTAAGAGTACAGAATTGTCTGGACAGAGGCACAAATTCCTACAGTTAGTCACTGAGAATGTGAAATGATGATAAGTACAGCCACTCCTGCTTCTGTGTCATAATTCCTGAACCATCATTTTCTTCCTATGGAAGGCATCATTCCATATAAAGTTCTTTGACTTAAGATATATACAGTGACCTGCAGGATGCTGCCCCATCCTAGTAAACGTTTCACCTCTAAACTAGCAGTTAAGTTATGCTTCTGTAAGACTTTCCAGCCCTCTATCAGGTATCAACCTCTGGGTAGTGTGGTATGTTATGGGATTAGTAGATTGTATTGTCATGGGTCCACTTTCGTACCTCTTTTTCTCTAAAGTGAATTCCTATTCTCATAAGATCATGTGCTGGTAGGTTAGACACGCCATATGCCTTCAGAGATTAGTGCTGGTTGTAACTCTATAGGCTGGAAATGCAAATTTCTACCTAGGATGTGTGCTGATTCCTGCTTAAATGAATCTTTGTCTCTTTCAAAGTGAAAGGGAGCTCAACATAGTCACCACCTAGAATATCAGACTTAATGCTGGTCTCTGTGGCTAGCAGGCTAGAAACACAGCAGCAGTGGCTAGATCAACCTTGGTAAATTGGAGCCTATGTGGTCAGGTTCATTTATAGACACTGTGACTAATCCATTCATGTAGACAATGGCAAAGTCTTATATCCACTGATTTGGCGGGGGTAAGGAGGTGAAAAGTGAGGTGTTCAGGTCACAAAATTTAAACAGACAGTCACTCTAGGACTGTGCAGTACAGAGTTACAGCTAAGATTGAGTGCCTCCTTACATTTTTGCATCCTAGGTGCCTCACTTGCCCTATACTAGTTTTAGCCTGCCTAAGTCATTTTGTTTACTTGGTCATTTAGTACACCTTCCATGGTGGTTACATTCTGATGAGTATTAACATGTGACAGATAAACCATTTGTGTCCATTCCCATGTGATAACTATATGCATTTGTGTCAAACATCCTTGTCTTCAAATTTCCAGTCTTTCTCTTTGCATACTTATGATCAATCAGCAATGGCATTTTCCAATGTCCATGATGCACTTCCTGTTTATCTCCTAATGTTGAGCATTTCGCTGTCTGACAATCCATGCACTGTCCATTAAAAGGGCTATTCTCTCATCTCTGTCTTTCATGGTCACCTCTGATTAAGCCTTGAGAACAGCCACATATTTGCATCCAAATACTAAACTGATTCATCTGTCTAGAACTCAGGCTTTTTCTTCCTCCATTAGCTGGTCATAAAAGCTGCCTGGTAGTTCAGCTGGTAAAGAATCCACCTGCAATGCAAGAGACCCCGTTTTGATTCCTGGATTGGGAAGATCCCCTAGAGAAGGGAACAGAAGAATTCCATGGACAGTGGAGCCTGGTGTGCTAACAGTCCATAGAGTCACAAAGAGTTGGACGTGACTGAGTGACTTTCATTCATTTCATAAGACCTTAAGTCTGAGTTGAAAGAGGGTTGCTAGTGCAGCAGTGTTGAATAAGAGAGTCTGGGCTACCTGCTCATGCAGTCTGTGTGTGTGTGTGTGTGTGTGTGTGTGTGTGTGTGTGTGTGTCCTCTGTGTGTGTGTGTCCTCTCATCCCACTCCTGAATGCATCACTTCCATGTTACAGTGGATTGTTGCTAAACATGCTCAACTTTATGACTAAGCAAGCCATTGTCAATATAGTTGATCACTCTGATGTCATGTGCTGAGTACATCCTCTGAATCGTTGCCAGTTTTGACCGCCAGCCTATAAGAAAGGTTCTGCAGGAGGTTCAGTTTGAGATGAAAGAAATCTTGCATTGTGTGTCATATAGACCTGACTGTATTTAAGCTACCATAATAACTAGGCCAGTTACACAAGAAGTGGCTAGTGCTTTAGAGGGCTTGGTAAAACACACAAGATGCAGACACTGGAGGGTAAATTTTACAAACATCTAGCAGTCTGGCACATCAGTAAAAGTTTATTGGATATAATGGTCAGGGCATTCTGATTTATCCTATCCAAAGACACACAAGATGCAGATTTTTGGAAGTGGTTACTTTTTTCAGACTTTGTCTTGAACAATCTTGTGTCAAACATCCTTGTCTTCAAATTTCCAGTCTTTCTCTTTGCATACTTATGATCAATCAGCAATGGCATTTTCCAATGTCCATGATGCACTTCCTGTTTATCTCCTAATGTTGAGCATTTCGCTGTCTGACAATCCATGCACTGTCCATTAAAAGGGCTATTCTCTCATCTCTGTCTTTCATGGTCACCTCTGATTAAGCCTTGAGAACAGCCACATATTTGCATCCAAATACTAAACTGATTCATCTGTCTAGAACTCAGGCTTTTTCTTCCTCCATTAGCTGGTCATAAAAGCTGCCTGGTAGTTCAGCTGGTAAAGAATCCACCTGCAATGCAAGAGACCCCGTTTTGATTCCTGGATTGGGAAGATCCCCTAGAGAAGGGAACAGAAGAATTCCATGGACAGTGGAGCCTGGTGTGCTAACAGTCCATAGAGTCACAAAGAGTTGGACGTGACTGAGTGACTTTCATTCATTTCATAAGACCTTAAGTCTGAGTTGAAAGAGGGTTGCTAGTGCAGCAGTGTTGAATAAGAGAGTCTGGGCTACCTGCTCATGCAGTCTGTGTGTGTGTGTGTGTGTGTGTGTGTGTGTGTGTGTGTGTCCTCTGTGTGTGTGTGTCCTCTCATCCCACTCCTGAATGCATCACTTCCATGTTACAGTGGATTGTTGCTAAACATGCTCAACTTTATGACTAAGCAAGCCATTGTCAATATAGTTGATCACTCTGATGTCATGTGCTGAGTACATCCTCTGAATCGTTGCCAGTTTTGACCGCCAGCCTATAAGAAAGGTTCTGCAGGAGGTTCAGTTTGAGATGAAAGAAATCTTGCATTGTGTGTCATATAGACCTGACTGTATTTAAGCTACCATAATAACTAGGCCAGTTACACAAGAAGTGGCTAGTGCTTTAGAGGGCTTGGTAAAACACACAAGATGCAGACACTGGAGGGGTAAATTTTACAAACATCTAGCAGTCTGGCACATCAGTAAAAGTTTATTGGATATAATGGTCAGGGGCATTCTGATTTATCCTATCCAAAGCAAAGGACAGATTTTGTACTGTGCACTTCCTGTCATGTTTCCTAACAAATCCTGATAGGATCCTTCAGATTCTGGTGGCAGCATATTCCACATTGGGGATGTTCTGACTGGATGAATAGATAATCCAGATCTCTTCACACTATCTTATGACAGAGAACAGGAAAGTTAAGCTAGTCCAAGTTCAAAATCATATCTGTATACTGTTTTCTGATCTACTGGAATGCCAACTGTTTCTGATCCTCTGATAGGAATGCTGCAAGTACCTCAGCCTATATAAATCTGCTCTAGCAAAGTACCAACTCCCAACAGCTGGAGGTTTCATTCATTGGTTGAGCTTTCAGTAGTCCATAGTTAATCTAGTTTCTGCATGGGCCAAACTGGAGAATTAAATGGAGAAGTGACAGAAAGCATCACTCTAAGAGATGGGACTAATTTATGCCATCCTTCTCCTCCCCCAATATAGTATTATCTTTGTTACAGGAGATAAAGCTTCAAATGCTTCCCTTGGCCTTACCTACTATGATATAATCCATAGGTCAAATACCCAATATGGGGATTGTGCCAACTACCAAGGATTCCCATTCTAAATGAATACTAATGGAACTTTAGAAATGATCACCAGGGGCATCTGTGATTCCCAATGGACTGACTGTGAGACAAACCTAAGCTAAAACCTCATTTATCACATGGCTACTATCTGCCCTGACTGTAACCAGATGGTAGAAATGGAGCATGATAACGCTTTGGGTCTTGGTGATGCTGATATCAATGTGACCTAACAGGATGCAGAATGTTTGGTTGAGGAACAAATGGCCTAATGCCTTTGGGGAAAAACTGGGTATTGTTGCCCCCAACTGTTTTGACCGCCAGCCTATAAGAAAGGTTCTGCAGGAGGTTCAGTTTGAGATGAAAGAAATCTTGCATTGTGTGTCATATAGACCTGACTGTATTTAAGCTACCATAATAACTAGGCCAGTTACACAAGAAGTGGCTAGTGCTTTAGAGGGCTTGGTAAAACACACAAGATGCAGACACTGGAGGGGTAAATTTTACAAACATCTAGCAGTCTGGCACATCAGTAAAAGTTTATTGGATATAATGGTCAGGGGCATTCTGATTTATCCTATCCAAAGCAAAGGACAGATTTTGTACTGTGCACTTCCTGTCATGTTTCCTAACAAATCCTGATAGGATCCTTCAGATTCTGGTGGCAGCATATTCCACATTGGGGATGTTCTGACTGGATGAATAGATAATCCAGATCTCTTCACACTATCTTATGACAGAGAACAGGAAAGTTAAGCTAGTCCAAGTTCAAAATCATATCTGTATACTGTTTTCTGATCTACTGGAATGCCAACTGTTTCTGATCCTCTGATAGGAATGCTGCAAGTACCTCAGCCTATATAAATCTGCTCTAGCAAAGTACCAACTCCCAACAGCTGGAGGTTTCATTCATTGGTTGAGCTTTCAGTAGTCCATAGTTAATCTAGTTTCTGCATGGGCCAAACTGGAGAATTAAATGGAGAAGTGACAGAAAGCATCACTCTAAGAGATGGGACTAATTTATGCCATCCTTCTCCTCCCCCAATATAGTATTATCTTTGTTACAGGAGATAAAGCTTCAAATGCTTCCCTTGGCCTTACCTACTATGATATAATCCATAGGTCAAATACCCAATATGGGGATTGTGCCAACTACCAAGGATTCCCATTCTAAATGAATACTAATGGAACTTTAGAAATGATCACCAGGGGCATCTGTGATTCCCAATGGACTGACTGTGAGACAAACCTAAGCTAAAACCTCATTTATCACATGGCTACTATCTGCCCTGACTGTAACCAGATGGTAGAAATGGAGCATGATAACGCTTTGGGTCTTGGTGATGCTGATATCAATGTGACCTAACAGGATGCAGAATGTTTGGTTAGGTCCCTTTCTCCAGGGTATACTTATCTGAGTAAATGGCACTAAGTGCCTTTGGGGAAAAACTGGGTTAGTCATTATCATGTGCATTTGCTGTGGTTCCTCCTTCCTAGGAACACAACCTTTTTTTAAGTCAATGAACTCTGAGTCAAAAACTGCCCAAGATCTACAAACTAGATGAGAATTTTTTTTTTTTGAAACACCTGGCCTCAGGCTCCTAATCACGCACCCTGATATTTTCTGATGGTACAAGTGGACATCCAGCTGAGAAAGTTAAAAGGGAAAACAGAGACTCAGAGAAAATTGTTACAATAAAACTAACTGACAAAAGAATTTTATAGATCCAAAATACATAAAGATCCTGAAAATCAAAAAAATGTAAAAAAGAAAAAAATATTTATATAGGTATATCAATAAAATGATATGTAGGCAACCAGCTAGCATATAAAAAGATGCTCAACACAGAGAGGTTCCTGATTCTATAATATGGGAATAACTGATGTTAGACTACCATTCTGTTATAAGCAACTCTAAAACTGGTCAAAATATATTTAAAATGGGTTTTAGATATTAAATGACAGTACAGGATTGTAAGTTCTGAGACAAGAGAAACTAACCAGGTGAATCCTACAATTAACCTGGATGTGTGCTTCAAGGCAGTTTCAGATTGAGACCCTGGAAAAGAAGTCTTAACTGAGCACAACAATATCACTGAACTATGGAGACAAAATTTGATTTTTGGTGCTATTAAGTAAGTTAGAATTTGCAAAGGATGCAACCATTGATAGCAAGTGCTACTGAGAAGGAGGTCCACAAATCTGCAGAGGGATTCCCACACGTCTTTACCTGCATATTAAGCTGTGCATTCACAGGGTATGTAACACTAGAAAAGGGAGTAACTGGGGAAAGAGCAATTATAACTATTATAACTGCTAGCTCCAGTACAGGGCTGGAGGACATTAGATAGATTAGATATTAGAGTTCTAGTGTGGAGAATCCTAACTGAACACTATCACTTTTAATGGGAACATTGAAGAGCAATTATTTTACAGTAATGTTTGGTTAGGTATCAATGTGACCTAACAGGATGCAGAATGTTTGGTTAGGTCCCTTTCTCCAGGGTATACTTATCTGAGTAAATGGCACTAAGTGCCTTTGGGGAAAAACTGGGTTAGTCATTATCATGTGCATTTGCTGTGGTTCCTCCTTCCTAGGAACACAACCTTTTTTTAAGTCAATGAACTCTGAGTCAAAAACTGCCCAAGATCTACAAACTAGATGAGAAGTTTTTTTTTTGAAACACCTGGCCTCAGGCTCCTAATCACGCACCCTGATATTTTCTGATGGTACAAGTGGACATCCAGCTGAGAAAGTTAAAAGGGAAAACAGAGACTCAGAGAAAATTGTTACAATAAAACTAACTGACAAAAGAATTTTATAGATCCAAAATACATAAAGATCCTGAAAATCAAAAAAATGTAAAAAAGAAAAAAATATTTATATAGGTATATCAATAAAATGATATGTAGGCAACCAGCTAGCATATAAAAAGATGCTCAACACAGAGAGGTTCCTGATTCTATAATATGGGAATAACTGATGTTAGACTACCATTCTGTTATAAGCAACTCTAAAACTGGTCAAAATATATTTAAAATGGGTTTTAGATATTAAATGACAGTACAGGATTGTAAGTTCTGAGACAAGAGAAACTAACCAGGTGAATCCTACAATTAACCTGGATGTGTGCTTCAAGGCAGTTTCCAGATTGAGACCCTGGAAAAGAAGTCTTAACTGAGCACAACAATATCACTGAACTATGGAGACAAAATTTGATTTTTGGTGCTATTAAGTAAGTTAGAATTTGCAAAGGATGCAACCATTGATAGCAAGTGCTACTGAGAAGGAGGTCCACAAATCTGCAGAGGGATTCCCACACGTCTTTACCTGCATATTAAGCTGTGCATTCACAGGGTATGTAACACTAGAAAAGGGGAGTAACTGGGGAAAGAGCAATTATAACTATTATAACTGCTAGCTCCAGTACAGGGCTGGAGGACATTAGATAGATTAGATATTAGAGTTCTAGTGTGGAGAATCCTAACTGAACACTATCACTTTTAATGGAAAACTCATGAAATCCAAGTTTTGGAGTAGAGTTTATCTTCTTTGTGTAAAAGCTGTTCTAGCCTCACCTTAAAAGAACTTAAAGATGGGACTCAAAGGGATCAATCTGCTCCATATGAAAGTTAACCACCTACTGGAAAATAAAACTTAATACTCTATCAAGGAAAATCAAAAATTCCAGACATTCAACAACAAAATACTTCAGGTCCAAAATACAGTAACAATTGCTAGACATGCAAAGAAGAAAGAAAATGCAATTCATAGCATGAGAAAGATCAAAAGAAATAAGTGACAGAGATGATCAAATAATGACTTTTAAATCCTATTATAAGTATGTTTATAGCAATACAGGAAAACATAAGTATAATGAGGTAAAAAATGGAAATTTGAAGTGAAAAACTGAAGTTATAAGAAAAGATAAAGTGGAGAGTCTAATATTAAGGAATATAATAACTAAAAACAATAAATCAAAAATCCACTGGATAGTCTTACCAGAAGATTAGCCACTACTGAGGAAAAGATCAGTGAACACAAAAACAAGACAATATACACTACACAAACTGAAGATGCTTTGCAGGGAGGAGAAAAGACTTATAAAATAAATTACAAAGAGATATCACTACAAATGTACCAAAATTTGTTAAAATTTAAAGATTTGCCAAATTAACTATAGTCCAGTAAGGGAAAAAAAAAAAGATTTGTGGAGGAGAGTTGATGTGATGTAGAGCAATAAAAAATGTTGCTGGTGTCAGTACAAAATATAATGTCCACATTAGAAAAGTGCTTGGAATTTTCTAATAATGTTAAATGATGTATGACTCAACAATTAGTCCTACATATACACCCAGGAGAAACAAGAACACATGTTCACACAGAAAAATTCAAAGTATTTTATCTTTAATAACCCCTAACTGGAAACAATTCAAGTGTTCATCAGTTTAACAATGGGTAAATAATTTGTAGTATATTCTTACAATGGAATAAATGAAAGAGAAGAGCTGCTGGCAAACATAACATGAATAAGTTTCAGTGATATTATGCTTAGAGAAGGAAAACAGAAAAAATTCTGTTTCAAGTGATTCTTTTCTATGAAATTCATAAAGGAGTGAAGCTAATGTATATTGATAGAAGTCAGAGTGGTTTCCTCTAGGGTAGGTATTAACCTAAAAAAAAAGTTGAGGAAAACAATCTGGAGTATTGAAAATATTTTCAGTTTTGATCTGGGTGGTACTAACAAGGGTGTAATTTACATATTTTTAAAGATTTCAACAACAAAATACTTCAGGTCCAAAATACAGTAACAATTGCTAGACATGCAAAGAAGAAAGAAAATGCAATTCATAGCATGAGAAAGATCAAAAGAAATAAGTGACAGAGATGATCAAATAATGACTTTTAAATCCTATTATAAGTATGTTTATAGCAATACAGGAAAACATAAGTATAATGAGGTAAAAAATGGAAATTTGAAGTGAAAAACTGAAGTTATAAGAAAAGATAAAGTGGAGAGTCTAATATTAAGGAATATAATAACTAAAAACAATAAATCAAAAATCCACTGGATAGTCTTACCAGAAGATTAGCCACTACTGAGGAAAAGATCAGTGAACACAAAAACAAGACAATATACACTACACAAACTGAAGATGCTTTGCAGGAGGAGAAAAGACTTATAAAATAAATTACAAAGAGATATCACTACAAATGTACCAAAATTTGTTAAAATTTAAAGATTTGCCAAATTAACTATAGTCCAGTAAGGGAAAAAAAAGATTTGTGGAGGAGAGTTGATGTGATGTAGAGCAATAAAAAATGTTGCTGGTGTCAGTACAAAATATAATGTCCACATTAGAAAAGTGCTTGGAATTTTCTAATAATGTTAAATGATGTATGACTCAACAATTAGTCCTACATATACACCCAGGAGAAACAAGAACACATGTTCACACAGAAAAATTCAAAGTATTTTATCTTTAATAACCCCTAACTGGAAACAATTCAAGTGTTCATCAGTTTAACAATGGGTAAATAATTTGTAGTATATTCTTACAATGGAATAAATGAAAGAGAAGAGCTGCTGGCAAACATAACATGAATAAGTTTCAGTGATATTATGCTTAGAGAAGGAAAACAGAAAAAATTCTGTTTCAAGTGATTCTTTTCTATGAAATTCATAAAGGAGTGAAGCTAATGTATATTGATAGAAGTCAGAGTGGTTTCCTCTAGGGTAGGTATTAACCTAAAAAAAAAGTTGAGGAAAACAATCTGGAGTATTGAAAATATTTTCAGTTTTGATCTGGGTGGTACTAACAAGGGTGTATACATATGTAAAGATTTCATCAAGCAAAATTAAGATTTGTGCATTTTCTTCATTATTTGTAGTTTTCCCACATATGTTATTTATTGTCACCCTCCCAACTGAAATCTAAGTTCTTGAATACTCCTGTATAATTCCAAAACAACACAGTGTTGAATGTGTGTGTGTGTGTGTGTGTGTGTGTGTGTGTGTAGACTTTTATTTAAAGGCAAACACTACATTCAGTAAGAGAGAACATTAGTTGGCACTGGGGATCCAAAAGACAACGATAAACAGGTTTACTAGGGTTCTTTTTCATGTAGTAATACTCCTTATCTCTCAAGAGTTGTGTGATGAATCTTAACTCAGGAGAACCCAAAGCAGAAATTCTCAATGGGATCTTCTGTGTTCTGCTGGTCACATAGCCAAACTTGACTGTCAGCTATCAACTAATTAAATTAGGGTTCTTCAGAAAAGCAAAACCAATGATATATATATATATACACACACACACATATATATGTATATATAGCATATAATAAAACTCCTCATATGTATGCATACACATGTATATCTATTTATTATATACATATTCTATACATGTATGTCTATATATTATATAATGTATATGTATGAGGAGAGTTATATATATATAAAATCTTGCAGATCTGCTGTCTACAAGCTGGTGAAACAGGGATACTGGGAGTATAATTAAGTCTGAGCTTGAAGCCCTGAGAGTCTGTGGATTGATGGTATAAATCCCAGTCTTAGTTCACACAGAAAATTCAAAGTATTTTATCTTTAATCCCAAGTTTAACAATGGGTAAATAATTTGTAGTATATTCTTACAATGGAATAAATGAAAGAGAAGAGCTGCTGGCAAACATAACATGAATAAGTTTCAGTGATATTATGCTTAGAGAAGGAAAACAGAAAAAATTCTGTTTCAAGTGATTCTTTTCTATGAAATTCATAAAGGAGTGAAGCTAATGTATATTGATAGAAGTCAGAGTGGTTTCCTCTAGGGTAGGTATTAACCTAAAAAAAAAGTTGAGGAAAACAATCTGGAGTATTGAAAATATTTTCAGTTTTGATCTGGGTGGTACTAACAAGGGTGTATACATATGTAAAGATTTCATCAAGCAAAATTAAGATTTGTGCATTTTCTTCATTATTTGTAGTTTTCCCACATATGTTATTTATTGTCACCCTCCCAACTGAAATCTAAGTTCTTGAATACTCCTGTATAATTCCAAAACAACACAGTGTTGAATGTGTGTGTGTGTGTGTGTGTGTGTGTGTGTGTGTAGACTTTTATTTAAAGGCAAACACTACATTCAGTAAGAGAGAACATTAGTTGGCACTGGGGATCCAAAAGACAACGATAAACAGGTTTACTAGGGTTCTTTTTCATGTAGTAATACTCCTTATCTCTCAAGAGTTGTGTGATGAATCTTAACTCAGGAGAACCCAAAGCAGAAATTCTCAATGGGATCTTCTGTGTTCTGCTGGTCACATAGCCAAACTTGACTGTCAGCTATCAACTAATTAAATTAGGGTTCTTCAGAAAAGCAAAACCAATGATATATATATATATACACACACACACATATATATGTATATATAGCATATAATAAAACTCCTCATATGTATGCATACACATGTATATCTATTTATTATATACATATTCTATACATGTATGTCTATATATTATATAATGTATATGTATGAGGAGAGTTATATATATATAAAATCTTGCAGATCTGCTGTCTACAAGCTGGTGAAACAGGGATACTGGGAGTATAATTAAGTCTGAGCTTGAAGCCCTGAGAGTCTGTGGATTGATGGTATAAATCCCAGTCTTAGTTCGAAGATCAGTGAACCAGGAGCACTAATGTCAAAGAGCAGGGAAAAAACAGAAGTTTCAGCTAAAACAAACAAAACAAATGTACTCTTTTCCTGTTTTTTATTCAGGCCCTCGAGTATTAGGTTATGAAAGCTGATGCCCACTGGCATTGGTGAAGGCAAATCTATACTCCGTCTACTGCTCCAAATGCTAATCTTCTACCCTATTGACAAATCCAGAAATAACATTTTATTAGCTTACCTGGGCAGCCCTTGGCCCAGTCAATTTGATGCATAAAGTTTATCTTTACACAGGAAAGCTCCTAAACAAGCCAACTTAGCCATCCTCAGGCACATTGTATCCCACTGCCCTTTTCTTGGCCAAGAGCCCAAGTCAGACCTCCAGACTTCCTCAGAAAGAATCACAGAGAAGTCTCCATTTTCTGTCTGAATTCTCAGCAAATGCTTGTGGGTTTAAGTTCATTTGCTGAATAACATGATTTGGCCACATTTTGAATCCATTTATGCCTACATAAATTCATGAAAGATGTTTTTTAGCCTTTCCATAAACCCTTAATAGAGTTTCCTCAAGTAGAGAGAAGATGATTGATTTCACATCCCAAATCTTGAGTTATTTTTCTGTTGGCTCTTTTCTCTGAGAGATATTTTACTTCCATTGTATATATTTCAGCTTATAAGACATGACTGCCTTTTTGTCTTTGCTCAAATTTAGTAAGTTATTTTTAAAGTCTTAGATTATTAAAGACATAATAAGTGAATAGCCAATGTGCAAAGGGAAAGTGCCTTCACTTAGAAGTGTGAAATTAATTGAAATTGCCTTTTGCCTGAAGATGGTACTACTACCAGGAACACACCATAAAGTGATAACTATAAGCCTAAATACCTCATTGTTATAAATATAAAAGCCTGGCAAATGCGTGACCATTTGAGGGTTCAGTTGGTATAATACTTTGACGTAAAATAGTGCTTCTGAAACTAGAAAAGCATGTCTACTTTTGTCCTGGAACAGTGTGCCCTAGTCATATGTAAATCAGTTGACTAAAAGCTCCATGAGAATAAAAACCTTGTCAGGCGCGTGTGTGGTTCTATCTCCACAGATTAGCAGAGTGACTGCACAGAATAGACACTCAAGTTGCGTTTATGGAATTAGTGAATGAAAAATGACAAGATCGAATAAAGCTTTGCTTGCAATTGTGGCCTAAACCTTTACTCCTGTTGAGGTCAGAGGTTCGAATTTTCATTTTCTTGGAGAGAACTCAACAAGACTCAGCTGGTCTTTTTATGGGAATTTAGAAGTGGCTCCAGAGGCACCTAGCCAATTCCACCCCATGGATGGACATGTTTAACACCGTCACAGTACCCCTTACTAGGAGAGGAGCACGTTTTCAGTTTTACCCAAGATCTGGTAGAAATCTGGTAAATGTGGGGGTTAAAGAGACAATGACTTTGGCAAAGGAAAAACTAAAGATAGTATCTTTTTAAAATGTAAATATAAATCTTTGCCTGTCCTCAATTTTCTAATGTCTTCCTTTCACATAGAAAATCCAGAACTCTTCTTCTGAGTTACAAGGTAGCACAAGGGCTGCCTGCCACCCCCTCCCAGCTTTCTTCTGACTGTAACTTCAAGAGTTCTTCCCCATGTTCAGTGCTCTGCCTCGCTGGCCTTCTTGCCAACTTTCAGACATCTCAAGCACATGTGTAGTCCTGGTGCCCTCTGCCTGCACTTTGAACTCTTCTCCCAGCCCCTCATGGCCCTGGCTCCCTGTCAGTCCCTGACCAAGAGGCACCTCCTCAGTGTGGCCTTATCTGGATGGATATAGATTATTAAAGACATAATAAGTGAATAGCCAATGTGCAAAGGGAAAGTGCCTTCACTTAGAAGTGTGAAATTAATTGAAATTGCCTTTTGCCTGAAGATGGTACTACTACCAGGAACACACCATAAAGTGATAACTATAAGCCTAAATACCTCATTGTTATAAATATAAAAGCCTGGCAAATGCGTGACCATTTGAGGGTTCAGTTGGTATAATACTTTGACGTAAAATAGTGCTTCTGAAACTAGAAAAGCATGTCTACTTTTGTCCTGGAACAGTGTGCCCTAGTCATATGTAAATCAGTTGACTAAAAGCTCCATGAGAATAAAAACCTTGTCAGGCGCTGTGTGGTTCTATCTCCACAGATTAGCAGAGTGACTGCACAGAATAGACACTCAAGTTGCGTTTATGGAATTAGTGAATGAAAAATGACAAGATCGAATAAAGCTTTGCTTGCAATTGTGGCCTAAACCTTTACTCCTGTTGAGGTCAGAGGTTCGAATTTTCATTTTCTTGGAGAGAACTCAACAAGACTCAGCTGGTCTTTTTATGGGAATTTAGAAGTGGCTCCAGAGGCACCTAGCCAATTCCACCCCATGGATGGACATGTTTAACACCGTCACAGTACCCCTTACTAGGAGAGGAGCACGTTTTCAGTTTTACCCAAGATCTGGTAGAAATCTGGTAAATGTGGGGGTTAAAGAGACAATGACTTTGGCAAAGGAAAAACTAAAGATAGTATCTTTTTAAAATGTAAATATAAATCTTTGCCTGTCCTCAATTTTCTAATGTCTTCCTTTCACATAGAAAATCCAGAACTCTTCTTCTGAGTTACAAGGTAGCACAAGGGCTGCCTGCCACCCCCTCCCAGCTTTCTTCTGACTGTAACTTCAAGAGTTCTTCCCCATGTTCAGTGCTCTGCCTCGCTGGCCTTCTTGCCAACTTTCAGACATCTCAAGCACATGTGTAGTCCTGGTGCCCTCTGCCTGCACTTTGAACTCTTCTCCCAGCCCCTCATGGCCCTGGCTCCCTGTCAGTCCCTGACCAAGAGGCACCTCCTCAGTGTGGCCTTATCTGGATGGATATAGCATCTATAACTCCTGGGTGTTATGGCATGGATGTGTTTACCAACTTGCTTATTGTTTGAAATCCTCACCAGGATATATGTTCCTCAAAGGCAGGAAAGGCAGGAGTTTGGGGTTTTAGCAAAGTTTTATGCTTTTTTTGTTTTCCATATACTCTTTCCTTGGTTCTTAGAACAATGGCTGGAACAAACCAGGCACTTCATAAATACTTGTTAAATAAATAAATGAATGACTTAAAGAGATGAATAAGTGATGTCATGACTGCTGCGTAGATGCTGCAACAGATAAAAGGACAATTTTCCAACAAATATGAGAGTCTGTATAACTACGTCAGATTGTGAAGAACCTCCAAGGTTCAGTAAGAAACACTGAGATTTCACCTAAAACCCCAGACTTTTCTTTCTTTTGGATTCCAACTGCTAGACACCACAAGACAGCTTATTTGCTTGCTAGCAGGGGCTGATTCCAATCTATAGCTCCCATTATGATTATGTGCATCTCCGGTAGTTGCGTCCTGCCAGTGTTTTGTACAAGGCAGTTAAAAGGTAATTTCTCGTGTATTCATAGGTGCTTTCACACTAGTACTCACTTTCCTGGGGCTGAAAGACAAAGAGGGATATTTCTCTCAATGCTAAGGACCTGTGGCAGAGGAAACAATGAAAACAGAGCATTACCTGTTTTCCTTGGTGCAATTTTAAAGCTGCGTTATTTTAAAACAAAGAAGCAGATGGAGAAGTTAAAGTGAATCCTACATTTGCTGTTTGGAAGCACTTGCTGGGTAATTGCTGGGCTCTGAGTGATTTGAGGTAGGAAATGGGATGCAGATTTAATGAGATCCAGCCTAAGGCACCATTAGCTGAAGCCCAGAATGGCAATAGTAGAGGGTTATTGTCCTGCTTTTTGATTTCGCTTCCTTGGCCTTAGTGAAATGACTGGAATTTCTTAGTCCAATACTATGGGATGCGTCACTAAATCCAGTCCTGGTGCCCTCTGCCTGCACTTTGAACTCTTCTCCCAGCCCCTCATGGCCCTGGCTCCCTGTCAGTCCCTGACCAAGAGGCACCTCCTCAGTGTGGCCTTATCTGGATGGATATAGCATCTATAACTCCTGGGTGTTATGGCATGGATGTGTTTACCAACTTGCTTATTGTTTGAAATCCTCACCAGGATATATGTTCCTCAAAGGCAGGAAAGGCAGGAGTTTGGGGTTTTAGCAAAGTTTTATGCTTTTTTTGTTTTCCATATACTCTTTCCTTGGTTCTTAGAACAATGGCTGGAACAAACCAGGCACTTCATAAATACTTGTTAAATAAATAAATGAATGACTTAAAGAGATGAATAAGTGATGTCATGACTGCTGCGTAGATGCTGCAACAGATAAAAGGACAATTTTCCAACAAATATGAGAGTCTGTATAACTACGTCAGATTGTGAAGAACCTCCAAGGTTCAGTAAGAAACACTGAGATTTCACCTAAAACCCCAGACTTTTCTTTCTTTTGGATTCCAACTGCTAGACACCACAAGACAGCTTATTTGCTTGCTAGCAGGGGCTGATTCCAATCTATAGCTCCCATTATGATTATGTGCATCTCCGGTAGTTGCGTCCTGCCAGTGTTTTGTACAAGGCAGTTAAAAGGTAATTTCTCGTGTATTCATAGGTGCTTTCACACTAGTACTCACTTTCCTGGGGCTGAAAGACAAAGAGGGATATTTCTCTCAATGCTAAGGACCTGTGGCAGAGGAAACAATGAAAACAGAGCATTACCTGTTTTCCTTGGTGCAATTTTAAAGCTGCGTTATTTTAAAACAAAGAAGCAGATGGAGAAGTTAAAGTGAATCCTACATTTGCTGTTTGGAAGCACTTGCTGGGTAATTGCTGGGCTCTGAGTGATTTGAGGTAGGAAATGGGATGCAGATTTAATGAGATCCAGCCTAAGGCACCATTAGCTGAAGCCCAGAATGGCAATAGTAGAGGGTTATTGTCCTGCTTTTTGATTTCGCTTCCTTGGCCTTAGTGAAATGACTGGAATTTCTTAGTCCAATACTATGGGATGCGTCCTATCCAATTACAATGGCATCCAGGGACACCCATATGTAACAACACAGAGGGAAATCAATGACTGGGAACCTAGTGCCTTTCTGGGACTAAAGGTCAGCCTGTTTTGTTACAAATGGGTTGACTGAGATGGCTGTAATGTTCCCTGCAGAGCAGCTAAACTTAAGACAGGTTCCTTCCTACCATAGCCCTAGGACCTTCCTTTTCTTAAAGCATTTACTTTTGAAACTTGCAATTACAAACTCTTTCTCTGCCCTTTTGAAATATATGAAAGTCTTCCCCCAACCTCTTGCCAAGGTTTACAATCCAGAAATTTCTTTCTCAAAGATCTGGAAATCATCACTGAAAAACATTAATAAACACTGAAGGAAGCAGTACCCCTAGCTCCCAGCTAGGAGGCAGAGTAGACACCTAACTTCAATGGAGACCAATTAGTAAACACAGATGGCTTAATCAGAGATACTTGGAAACATTTCTTAATTAGAAATATCAGGAATAACTTATGGTGCTGAATACATCCCACAGATAAACCTTCTTAGTCCTCCAGTAATTTTTCCATTTACTCGCCCAGAACTTAGAAACTCTTCTGCCGTTTGTTGAGGGAGTTGAGTTCAGTCTCTCTCCCGTATATCAAAGGTCTTGAATAAAGCTTTCCTTGCCTATTTAACTTTGTCCAGTGCCATTTTACTTTGAAAGGGCCTAGTATGAAAAATGGTGGTGAGGACCTTGAGTAACTCACTTAAAAACCTGGGTGCGTCCATTTGCTGGGCTGCCATAACAAAATACCATAATACAATAACAAAATCTCACCGTTCCAGGGGCTGGATGTCCAAGATCAAGATGTTAGCAGGATTCGTTTTGAGATAAACTGGGATCTGGGGCCTGGGACTCTACCAGAGTGCTTCACCTGGACAAAAACATCTCCTGGAACAAGAGTCGTACTGACAAACTATAAAGGACTAAAAATAACTGCACATGTGTGCAGCTAGGTCAATTATATACACTATGAAAAGGCCACAAACCAACTGCCATTCCTGAGGTGCTGGGAGCCAACGCAGATAATGTGCGTGATCCATGCACTCAGCGCCACCAAAAGGGGTGGGCAGATCACCTAAGTCACACCTCCTGCCCAGCCCACAGGCCATGCCTGTTGCTATGATGTGTAAAGAACCAGCTCACCCCTCCTCCGGGAGCAAGCAGGGAACCCGTCACTAGTATTTGTTTCTTCATGCTGCAGCTGCCAATAAAGTCTTGTATGAAGTTCTTGTCTGGCCTCTTACCAATTTCAATTCATTAGAGTCCAAGGACCTGAGCTAGGAACAGTTTCTCTGGAGACCTCTCTCTCTGTCTTGCAGATGGCCTCTTCCTCCCTGCATTTTCAAATGGTGATCCCTAAGTGCCTGTGCGGTGTGCGTGTGCGTGTGCGTGTGTGTGTGTGTTTACAGAGTTGTTTACTGCCAAACATCAACCTGAATCAGTCACAGGTATACATATGTCCCCTCTCTCTTGAACCTTTGTGTTTTTTGTGTGTGTGCCTAAATTCCCTTTTTGTATAAGGATACCAGTCAAGTTAGATTAGAAATGGCCTCATTTGAACTTAATCACCTCTTAAAAGGCCTTATATCTCCAAATACCATCACATTCTAAAGTACTAGAGATTGGGGCTTCAACATACCAATTTGGGAGAATACATTTCGGCCCATAACACTGGAACTCTTATTTCTGTTGCTCCTTCCAAGAGGAAATATCTAAAAGCTGCATTTTGTAAAATGACTTCAATCATTTTGTGAAAAATTTTCCCCAGGATAATGACCATGCATAATCATATTAGTGTCCACCCTTAGTACCAAAAGAATAGTAGGTGAATATTCAGTGCCTCTCAAATAAATAATATGGAGAGGGCTGGGGAGATGGGAAGGCAGGGCTTCTTAACAGGAAATATACTTTGGGAGATGAGATGAAGATATTTCAAATGCCAATCACTGTATCATGGTTTTTTTTTTTTTTTTAAATACCCTAATTGTGTTGGAACCAACATAGTTATGTCTTTTTTAATCACAAAGCAAATCAAACATCAATATTGAATATAATGACAATTTTGATAACTTTCCTTTGGTACTTTTCTCTGCATAGGCCATCATCCACATACACATAGACCACTTTCTAAAAGACCCTGCCTCAGGGCACTCAAATCGTTCTTTGAAAGTGTTCCAGAAGACACAGTAGAGCTGAAGAGTTCCTTTTACAGGTCCCCATAAAATCTCCAGTATTATCTCAAACCAAATTCCACTTTATATTAGGAAATGCCAGAAACTGTAAGATGTGAAGAGAACAATTCCATTAATACAACACATATACTCATTCAAGGTGTGCTATACTCTGTGAAGTTTGACTGCTGACTTAAAAGACTGATAGGAAGATTGTGAGCCAATGTGTCTCATTAGTAGTCCACAGTCTGCCAAAAAATTCATCGGTGTTTTCTAAAATGAAATAATATAAACATATGCAGAGGCATTTATGAATTGGGACTACAAACTCCTTTCAGACTGAGAAAGTTGTCCTTGGGCAAGGTGAGGTTCAAAGCCAATTTTTCAAGCTAAGGGGCTGGCAAGTAAGTAAGGGGAAGTGTGTCCTTGGCTACAGGCAAGTTTTACTGTCCCAATAAATTTTTGAATAGTATGTGTAAAGATACATTTACTTCCCATCTGAATTCATCCTTACTGTGAATGGTGTATTATTGTGGGATATTTTTTTCAGTTTTGTAATTTTACCTGAGAGATGTATTTTTAGTCTTATTGAAAGTGACTTTACTGATAGGCTTTTTCCCCCCAGAACTCTACAACTGTGCCCACACATAGCCACTATGTAACTTTGTTGACCTCAGTGTGTACTGTATACATTCTGCATATCCATGCATTTCAGGTCACCAGGCCCCTGCTTTTATTCTTCATTTGAGTGGTTTTTCTGATGGTCTTCATTTTTCCCAAGTATTTCCAACTTCCCCAATCCTAAAAGTTATCGACTTTTCTTTTCCTTATTATTTTTTGTTTTGATGTCACTCTTTCTTCCCTCTCCACTTATCCAATTTTTAGTGGGATTATTTCCCCACACATCCACCAATTCTTTTATTTATTATTATTATTTTTTAATGGTTTCTTTGGGGGTGGGGGGTAGCAGGTTGGGAAGGGAGGGAGGTGGGCGGGCCATTTCTATTGGTCTTTCATTTGTTTATTTTTCATCCATCTTTGTTCTTCGGCCCATGTGGGCCTCCCATCGCAGTGGCCTCTGTTGTTGCAGAGCACTGGCTCTGGGCGCATGCGCTCCAGAGCTCTGGCTCGGTAATTGGACACACAGGTCCAGCTGCTCCGTGGCACGTGGGATCTTCCCAGGCCAGGGATGGAACCAGCACCCCTTGCACTGCAAGGCGGTGTCCTTACCCACTGGACCACCAGGGAAGCGCCCCCCCCCCACATCCACCAATTCTAATAATAATAATGACAGTTCAATTTACTTGGTATTTTCTATATACCAAGAACTAAGAACAGTGTATGGATTAATTCATTTACTCTGCACGACCACCTTATGAGGTCATTGCTGTTGATTGCTATCACATTTTACAGTCTAGACTTAGAGGCACAGAGAGGTTAAATAACTTGCTTAAGGACATACAGCCAGTTATTGGTAAAACCAGAATTTGAACCCAGGTAGTCTGGCTTCAGAGTCTGTGATTAGCATTGCAGTAGAGATAAGAGTAGAGATGTTATATAATAATCCCACATACATTTTCTAGTGATCTTCCATGTATTTCTTTCTCAGTCTATCTCTGGGCAATGAAGATCCAGAATAAGAATGCACAGCCCCAAGACGCATTAAACTGTTACAAGCGGGAGATTTGGGGGCTGAGAGATCCTGAAAAATACAATGCCTTTAGCTTCCCAGCAAAAGAATAAAACAGCTTGTTTAGAATTCATTCAAGAAAAGACCTTAGATTTAAAACCATAAGCCTGTCTGGTGACATGGTACTAATAAGAAAAGCTGGATGGCCAGGCTATTTTTAAAGTAAATACCGAACTTCAGAAAACTTTAGCTATATTTTCCTTTGAGGCCAGGTTCTCAAAGTAGCCCTACCTTAGGGTCTTCTCAGGCAAACCCCTTTTAGCACACAGATGCCACTGAGTACTGCAGCCTCCTCCTTTCAGAGGCAGAGAGGAGGGGCCCAGAGGTGATTCAGAGAGGAAGGGCTGGGACTGTTGTAAGTTGAATTGTCTGCATATGCTGAATCAGTTAGAATCATAAATGCTGTGAACAGTAAATAGGAAATAGCAAATACAGGGAACTAAGGTTAGCTTTCCCTTTTGGGCCCGGGGCCTCCCATCACAGTGGCCTCTGTTGTCGCAGAGCATTGGCTCTGGGTGCATGCACTCCAGAGCTCCGGCTCGGTAATTGGACCCACTGGTCCAGCTGCTCCGTGGCACGTGGGATCTTCCCAGGCCAGGGATGGAACCAGCTCCTTGCACTACAAGGCGAAGACCTTACCCACTGGACCACCAGGGAAGCGCCCCCCCCCCCACATCCACCAATTCTAATAATAATAATGACAGTTCAATTTACTTGGTATTTTCTATATACCAAGAACTAAGAACAGTGTATGGATTAATTCATTTACTCTGCACGACCACCTTATGAGGTCATTGCTGTTGATTGCTATCACATTTTACAGTCTAGACTTAGAGGCACAGAGAGGTTAAATAACTTGCTTAAGGACATACAGCCAGTTATTGGTAAAACCAGAATTTGAACCCAGGTAGTCTGGCTTCAGAGTCTGTGATTAGCATTGCAGTAGAGATAAGAGTAGAGATGTTATATAATAATCCCACATACATTTTCTAGTGATCTTCCATGTATTTCTTTCTCAGTCTATCTCTGGGCAATGAAGATCCAGAATAAGAATGCACAGCCCCAAGACGCATTAAACTGTTACAAGTGGGAGATTTGGGGGCTGAGAGATCCTGAAAAATACAATGCCTTTAGCTTCCCAGCAAAAGAATAAAACAGCTTGTTTAGAATTCATTCAAGAAAAGACCTTAGATTTAAAACCATAAGCCTGTCTGGTGACATGGTACTAATAAGAAAAGCTGGATGGCCAGGCTATTTTTTAAAGTAAATACCCAACTTCAGAAAACTTTAGCTATATTTTCCTTTGAGGCCAGGTTCTCAAAGTAGCCCTACCTTAGGGTCTTCTCAGGCAAACCCCTTTTAGCACACAGATGCCACTGAGTACTGCAGCCTCCTCCTTTCAGAGGCAGAGAGGAGGGGCCCAGAGGTGATTCAGAGAGGAAGGGCTGGGACTGTTGTAAGTTGAATTGTCTGCATATGCTGAATCAGTTAGAATCATAAATGCTGTGAACAGTAAATAGGAAATAGCAAATACAGGGGAACTAAGGTTAGACTGTTTGCATCATGTATGTTTTGATTTAGCTTTTAGAAAGGCCTTTTGGCACTTTCAATGCTATACAAACTATGATAAGCTTATTTGAAATTAATTTTAAAAATTTCTTATGTATCTACATACCTATGAAGTTTTACATACACGCTTAAATGAGATCCTTACGTATTCTTTCACTTTCTGCTGTTTTCTTTTCTAAGTACCAGCATTTTTCTTTCCCTCTTTCTCTTCTTTTTCCTATCCTCCTCAAACTCTTACTTACCCTTCTGTTTTCCCCAATGATGTAAAAATAATATGCAAATACACACATTCATATACATAGATGAATATACATATGCACATAATGATAAACCTACCTACAAACTCACATATAAATACATGCAAATATTATGCACATATACACACCTACATTTATAGGTGCATATGTTTTATGCACATATACACACCTATAAACAGATGTGCATATTTTTGTATTTATAGATTGTATTTATGTACATTCTTTTCCTCTCATCAAAGTCTGCCTCTTAGGTCATCAGGGCTAATTCCATCATTCTCTCATTCCTAGTTAATGGCTAAGCACCAATTACCCAAGATTTGTAGGTTTATCTCAGGCTTTCAGCTCCATAAGAGTTCATACATTCTCTGCAGTTCTGTCCTGCCACTTCCCCTGTGCTCTCTTGGAAGTTAAAGTCTATCACCAACAAAGTCTACTCTCCTCTCTTTCTCTGCTTTGAATCTCTGCTACGGCTGTGTATGGCTGCTGTAACAAAGTACTACAAACTCAGGGATCGGAAACAACAGAAATTTACTCTCTCAATTCTTGAGCGCAGGAATCTGAAATCAATATCCCTCGGCTGAAATTAAAGTGTTAGCAGGATTTTGTTCACTCCAGAGCTTCTGCGGGAGAATCTATTCTTTGCCTCTTAAAGCTTCTAATGACTGCTGGCACTCCCCGGCTTGCCTCATTGCTCCAGATTTCAAAGGAAGCGACTTCAAATCTCTCTGATCCATCGACATATCCCCCTCTCTTGGCATATATTCTCTTCTCTTTATTAAATCTCCCTCTGTCGCTTGCTCTTACAAGGATACGTGGGATTGTAATTAGGGCCCACCTGGATAATTCAGGATCACCTCCGCAACTCAAGACCCTAAATTACATTTGCAGAGAGATATTTTCTCCCAAGTTAGATCACATGTCCAGGTTCCAGTATTAAGAACTGATCTTTTATGAAGTTATTATTCAGTCAACCACCATCTGCTTGCTCTGTCTCGGACTGATTCTTCCCTAAGGCGAATGTGTCTTCTGCAGCACCCTCAAAACAGTCTGGGTTTTGTTTGTTTTTAACATGCCACAGCCCAGAACTGAGGTAACTGAGGAACCTCCTTATTCCTCATCAACATCACTGTTCCTCTCTCCTTCCAAAGCAATGGTAGCCTTAAAGCACATTCTCTGATAAGAACCACCCTCTGTCAGTACCATCTACAGATCCTCAAACTCTCCCTGAAGATTTTGTCACACAGTTGGCATTCATTTCTCCAGTGATTTCAATATTCACATAACGTGAGCTTATTTCTCAGTTTTTAAATCTCTTCAAATCATCTTCAAACTTCCAGTACTTCCTCCCACATTCACCATCAGCAGATGACTTTGCTTCTATATGTCACTGAGAAAATATAAGGAATTAGAGGATGTGTTCCACACACACCACCTCATCTGCCAACACCCAGCATCTGTACCATATACTTCCTTTTTGTTTATAATACAGGAACCATTTACACACCTTCTAAGATCATTCCCCTCCACCTGTGTACTGAAATTCATTTCCACTTATGTACCTTAAAACATCAGGCTAGCAATTGTCTCCTCATTCTTCCATCAACAATTTTCCTCTACCAGATGATTTTTATCAGCATACAACCATTCTGAAATATTTAGCGTCTTAAAAACAAGCACAAAACACCTCCTCCCAGCTACTGCTCTATTACTGTATTACCCTTTCTCTTAAGTCAAAACTGTCTTGCAAGATTTGACCATAGTTGTCTCTTATATCCCCAGTTTTCCCATTCTGTCTTAAACCTTTTCTAGTCAGGATACCATTCCCATTACAATAAAAAAAAATCTTGAAAAAATTACAAATGTATAAACTATTTCCATGTTACTAAAGCGAATGGCCCCATTCTCTTTATCTAGCAGAAACTGGTGCCAGTCCTTTTCTTGAACCACTTTTTTATCTGGCTTCCTGGAAGTTACTCTCTGGTTTCTCTTCCTACTGCATTAACTAATCATTAATCCTCAGTCACCCTTGTTGACTGCTTCCCAATCTCTAAGGTTTAGCCTTTGTTTGGTCATGACTCTATGCCCAATGCACAGAATCACATACAATGAATACAGCCCCCACCCCCCACACAGAATATTTTTGTTTTGTTTGATTAAAATAGGGCCATATCATTTACACATTTCTATATATTGCTGTTTTAACACAACAGTACTTCATGAAAATCCCACTAAGTCAATTGGTGCAGCTCTAATTCATTCTTAATGTCTGGATCATATTCTGTGGTGTAGATATGACACAGTTTATTCCCATCTTTTGCAGACCTCTTTGTATGCAGCTCCCTTATCCCTCATGTCCTCAACTTTAAAATGAGAATAATAAGTTTTATCTCACTGGGTGGTTGTAAAGATTAAATGAATTAGAAGAATGCTCAGCACAGAATATGGCTTGATAAGTATTCTCTGAGTTCTTAATGGTAGTAGTAATATTTGTTAAAATTTATTTTATTTTTTTGGGGGGGGCGGGGATCTGGTTGGGGAAGGAGAGGAGTGGGCGGGCCACTTCTATCGGTCTTGCATTTCTCTATTTTCATCCGTCTTTGTTCTTCAGCTCCCGTGGGCCTCCCATCGCGGCCGCCTCTGCTGTCGCAGAGCGCTGGCTCTGGGCGCACGCGCGCCAGAGCTCCGGCTGGGTAATTGGACACATCGGTCCAGCCGCTCCGCGGCACGTGGGATCTTCCCAGGCCAGGGATGGAACCGGCGCCCCTTGCACTGCAAGGCGGTGTCCTTATCCACTGGACCACCAGGGGAAGTCCTATTTGTTAAAATTTAGTTCTAAAGTCATTCTAGGAAGCTACCATCACTCTGATACCAAAACCAGACAAAGACACTACCAAAAAAGAAAATTACAGGGCTTCCCCTGGTGGTTCAGTGGGTAAGGACACCGCCTTGCAGTGCAAGGGGCGCCGGTTCGATCCCTGGCCTGGGAAGATCCCACGTGCCGCGGAGCGGCTGGACCGATGTGTCCAATTACCCAGTCGGAGCTCTGGCGCGCGTGCGCCCAGAGCCGGCGCTCTGCGACAGCAGAGGCCGCCGCGATGGGAGGCCCACGGGAGCCGAAGAACAAAGACGGATGAAAATAGAGAAATGAAAGACTGATAGAAGTGGCCCGCCCATCCCCCTCCCTCCCCATCCCACCCCCCAAAAAAGATAAATAAATAAAATTTATTTAAAAAAAAAAAAAAGAAAATTACAGGCCATTATCTTCAATGAATATAGATGCAAAAATCCTCAACAAAATATTAGCACATGGAATCCAACAAACTGTGAAAATGATCATACTCCATGGTTAAACTGGATTCATCTCAGATTCACAAGGATGATTCAACAGATGCAAATCAATGTGATATACCATCTCGACAAAAGAAAAGATGAAGACCACATGATCATCGCAATAGATGCAGAAAAAGCATCTGATAAAATTCAATATCCATTCATGATAAAAACTGTCATCAAAGACAGAGGGAACACAAAGGAAAAAAACAAAAAGAAAAAAAAATATAGAGGGAACACATCTCAACATAGTAAACGCTATTTATGACAAACCTAGAGCCAACATAGTACTAACAGTGAAAAGCTAAAAGCCTTCCCAATGAAATTCTAGAACAGAACAAGATGCCCACTCTCAAAACTTTTATTCAAAGTGGTATTGGAATTCCTAGTCAGAGGAATCAGATAATAAGTAGAAATAAAAGGCATCTAAACTGGAAGAGAAGAGGCAAAATTGTCGTTATATACAGATGACATGATACTATATGTGCACATGCTTAGTCACTCAGTCATGTCCTACTCTTTATGCCTCTTTGGACTGTTGCTCACCAGGCTCTTCTGTTCATGGAAATTTTCAGGCAACAATACTGGAGTGGTTGCCATTTCCTTCTCCAGGGGATCATCCTAACCAAGGGATTGAACCCGTGTCTCTTGTGTCTCTTACATTTTCAGGCAAATTCTTTACCAACTGAGCCATATATATAGAAAAACATATAGATTCCGCACAAAAATTGCTAGAACTGATGAATGAATTCAGCAAGGTTGCAAAATATAAGATTACCATACAGAAATTCACATAAATAGTGAAATACAGAAACCTAAAAAATAATCCCTTTTAAAATTATGTCAAAAAATAATACCTGGGAATAAACCTGAACAAGGAGGTAAAGGACTTATATGTCAAGGACTATAAAATATTAATAAAGAAAATTGAAGATGATTCAAAGAAATGGAAAGATATCCCAAGCTTTTGGATTAGAAGAATTAATATTGCTAAAATTGCCATGGAATCCAACAAACTGTGAAAATGATCATACTCCATGGTTAAACTGGATTCATCTCAGATTCACAAGGATGATTCAACAGATGCAAATCAATGTGATATACCATCTCGACAAAAGAAAAGATGAAGACCACATGATCATCGCAATAGATGCAGAAAAAGCATCTGATAAAATTCAATATCCATTCATGATAAAAACTGTCATCAAAGACAGAGGGAACACAAAGGAAAAAAACAAAAAGAAAAAAAAATATAGAGGGAACACATCTCAACATAGTAAACGCTATTTATGACAAACCTAGAGCCAACATAGTACTAACAGTGAAAAGCTAAAAGCCTTCCCAATGAAATTCTAGAACAGAACAAGATGCCCACTCTCAAAACTTTTATTCAAAGTGGTATTGGAATTCCTAGTCAGAGGAATCAGATAATAAGTAGAAATAAAAGGCATCTAAACTGGAAGAGAAGAGGCAAAATTGTCGTTATATACAGATGACATGATACTATATGTGCACATGCTTAGTCACTCAGTCATGTCCTACTCTTTATGCCTCTTTGGACTGTTGCTCACCAGGCTCTTCTGTTCATGGAAATTTTCAGGCAACAATACTGGAGTGGTTGCCATTTCCTTCTCCAGGGGATCATCCTAACCAAGGGATTGAACCCGTGTCTCTTGTGTCTCTTACATTTTCAGGCAAATTCTTTACCAACTGAGCCATATATATAGAAAAACATATAGATTCCGCACAAAAATTGCTAGAACTGATGAATGAATTCAGCAAGGTTGCAAAATATAAGATTACCATACAGAAATTCACATAAATAGTGAAATACAGAAACCTAAAAAATAATCCCTTTTAAAATTATGTCAAAAAATAATACCTGGGAATAAACCTGAACAAGGAGGTAAAGGACTTATATGTCAAGGACTATAAAATATTAATAAAGAAAATTGAAGATGATTCAAAGAAATGGAAAGATATCCCAAGCTTTTGGATTAGAAGAATTAATATTGCTAAAATTGCCATGCTATCCAAAGCAAGCTACAGAGTTAATATGACCACTATCAAATTACCCATGACATTTTCACAGAACTAGAATAAATAATCCTAAAATTTATATGGAACCATAAAAAAAAAAAACCAGGATTTCCAAACCAATCCTGAGGAAAAGAACAAAGCTGGAGGTACAGCCCTTGCACACTTTGACAATGACTCCAACTATGACTTTGACTCCAAAGCTACAGTAGTCAAAACAGTATGGCATTGCACAAAAAACATAGGCATATGGATCAATGGAAGAGAATAGAGAACCCACACACCTATGATCAATTAATTTTCCTCAAAGGAGGTAAGAATACAATGAAGAAAAGACAGTCTCTTCAACAAGTGGTGCTGTGAAAACTGAAAAACTACATGAACAATAATGAAATTAAAATATTTTATTATATTATATAAAAATAAACTCAAAATGAATTAAAGACCTAAATGCAAGTTGCTGTAGTTCAACTGTTAAGCCATGTTCAACTCTTTGTGACTCCATGGTCTATAGCACACCAGGCTTCTCTAAAGAGAGGATGTTATAAGACTGGATGCTATAAAACTCTTAGAGAAAAATATAAGCAGCATATTCTTTGACATAAATTGCAGCAATATTTTTTTGGATCTGTCTCCTAGAGTAATGGAAATAAAGGCAAAAAAAACAAGCAAAAGGGGCCTAATTAAACTTGAAAGCTTTTGCATAGCAAAGGAAACCATAAACAAAATGAAAAGACAAGCTATGGACTGGGAGAAAATATTTGCAAATGATATGACTGACAAGAGATTAATTTCCAAAATACACAAACTGTTTATATAGCTCAATTAAAAAGAACAATAAAGATGGGCAGAAGACCTAAATAGATATTTCTCCAAAGAAAATATACAGATGGCCAGTAGGCACAGGAAAAGATGCTCAATATCACTAATATAAAAATGCAAAGCAATACAATGTAGAATCACCTCATGCTGGTCATAACAGCCATAATCAAAGTCTAGAAATAATAAATTCTGGGGAGGATGTGGAGAAAAGGGAACCCTCCTAGACTTTTTTTTTTTTTTTTCTTGAAACATTTATTTATTTATTTTTTTGGGGGGGGGTGGGTTGGGGAGGGAGAGGGGGTGGGCGGGCCACTTCTATTGGTCTTTCATTTCTCTATTTTCATTCGTCTTTGTTCTTTGGCCAGTGTGGGTCTCCCATCAAGGTGGCCTCTGTTGTCGTAGAGCGCCAGCTCTGTGCGCATGCGCTCCAGAGCTCCGGCTGGGTAATTGGACACATCGGTCCAGCCGCTCCGCGGCACGTGGAATCTTCCCAGGCCGGGGATCGAACTGGCGCCCCTTGCACTGCAAGGCGGTGTCTTTACCCACTGGACCACCAGGGAAACCCCCTCCTACACTTTTGATGGTAGGATGAATTGGTAGAGTCACTATGATGAACACTATGGAAATTCCTTAAAAAACTAAAAACAGAGTTGCCATATTATCAAACAATCCCACTGCTGGCCATATTTCCAGATAAGACAAAAACTCTAATTTGAAAACATACCTGCACTCCAATGTTCACAACAGTACTACTTAACAATAGCCAAGACATGGAAACACTGCTAATAAACCAAATCACTTAGCATAAAAGAATGAAAAATGCTTTTATAAGCAGCATATTCTTTGACATAAATTGCAGCAATATTTTTTTGGATCTGTCTCCTAGAGTAATGGAAATAAAGGCAAAAAAAACAAGCAAAAGGGGCCTAATTAAACTTGAAAGCTTTTGCATAGCAAAGGAAACCATAAACAAAATGAAAAGACAAGCTATGGACTGGGAGAAAATATTTGCAAATGATATGACTGACAAGAGATTAATTTCCAAAATACACAAACTGTTTATATAGCTCAATTAAAAAGAACAATAAAGATGGGCAGAAGACCTAAATAGATATTTCTCCAAAGAAAATATACAGATGGCCAGTAGGCACAGGAAAAGATGCTCAATATCACTAATATAAAAATGCAAAGCAATACAATGTAGAATCACCTCATGCTGGTCATAACAGCCATAATCAAAGTCTAGAAATAATAAATTCTGGGGAGGATGTGGAGAAAAGGGAACCCTCCTAGACTTTTTTTTTTTCTTGAAACATTTATTTATTTATTTTTGGGGGTGGGGTTGGGGAGGGAGGGGGGTGGGCGGGCCACTTCTATTGGTCTTTCATTTCTCTATTTTCATTCGTCTTTGTTCTTTGGCCAGTGTGGGTCTCCCATCAAGGTGGCCTCTGTTGTCGTAGAGCGCCAGCTCTGTGCGCATGCGCTCCAGAGCTCCGGCTGGGTAATTGGACACATCGGTCCAGCCGCTCCGCGCACGTGGAATCTTCCCAGGCCGGGGATCGAACTGGCGCCCCTTGCACTGCAAGGCGGTGTCTTTACCCACTGGACCACCAGGGAAACCCCCTCCTACACTTTTGATGGTAGGATGAATTGGTAGAGTCACTATGATGAACACTATGGAAATTCCTTAAAAAACTAAAAACAGAGTTGCCATATTATCAAACAATCCCACTGCTGGCCATATTTCCAGATAAGACAAAAACTCTAATTTGAAAACATACCTGCACTCCAATGTTCACAACAGTACTACTTAACAATAGCCAAGACATGGAAACACTGCTAATATCCATCAACAGATCAATGGCTAAAGAAGGTGTGGCGTGCACTTAGCTATAAAAAGGAATGAAATAATGCCATTTTCATCAAGACAAATAGGCCTAGAGACTATCATACTAAATGAAGTATGTCAAAGACACTTATCAAATATATCACTTAGATGTAGAATCTAAAATAAATACAAATGAACTTATTTACAAATCAGAAATAGACTTACAGACATAGAAAACAAATTTATGGTCCCAAAGGGGAGAGGGGAGAGCTGGAATAAATTAGGACTTTGGGATTTAGGAGACAGATGCTACTATACATAAAATAGATAACAATAAGACCTATTGTACAGCACAAGGAACTGTATTTATTATCTTGTAATAACCTATAATGAAAAAGAATCTGGAAAGAAAAAATACGTATGTATATTATATTCTTTGCTGAATCAGTTTACTGTACACTTGAAACTAATATAACCTTGTAAATCAACTATACTTCAATAGAAAAAGAAATTCTCATTATGTACATGTGCTCCAAATACAATGATCTTATATTAAGGAAGAAAAATGAATGAACTGCTATTTTTATTTAACAAAATATCTGCTGTATCTAAAAGGGATTTATAAATGCAATTGTTTTGGTCATTTGCTATTGCTATAAAATTGCTGAATCTCTTTTTACTTGCTTCTTAGTAATTTTGATGATGTCCAATGAAATTTTAATGATTTCTTCAAGGAATTGTTGAAAATATTTATCAATAGCAAATTAACTAGACATATTTTTCCTTTCTTTTCTTTTTAAGGAACATAGTTAAATGTCTGTTAATCTTTTTTACTACTATTAATCAAGAAAAGGCATGAAATTTTGACCTTAAACTTTTCCTTTATGAAACTACTGCTTTGTATCAGCATTACTAGATGGAATGTTAGTTAGTCTCAAGTGTCTGAACTATTGAGTGGCAGTACCAAGAACTGTGCATCAGTATTTCTCCTGGAGGCACAACCTCCAAGCACAAAGGAATGTCTACTCTATCTGAAGAAAGGGAAATTACAGAAAAATGTTTTAAAATTGTGTCTCCCACAGATTCCTCTTTTCTTGGTAAACAAAACAAACAAACAAATGAATTAGATGTGATGACTTACTTTTCTTGGATGTATCTTTTACAGAACTATAAAGCCAAAAGGTTTAACACTGACCCTGGCCTCTCCATTTAGCAGGGAGAAGAATACACAGTAAACGACACATTAGACTTCCAGATATATGCAGATTCCATTCTCTTCTATAAATATCCTCATTGTAATTGCCGGCTTCCTATTAGGATAAATGCATTCAGAGTTAGATTTGAATGATACAAGCTGGCTTTCTGCCTTTTGAGTTGTTGCAATTTTGCTATTTCCAAATGTGTTGTAAATAGAGAAGAGAAAGAAAAGAGTGAAAGGGAGATGAGGCCTTTGGTAGCAGCTCACTAGCAAGTGTGGTTCACAAACCAAAAACTCCAGGGTGTATCAGGGTTTGGGGGAAGATCCTATCCCCTTTCACCCACCCACCCCAATCCTTACCAAGTGACTTAATTTTTTTTTTCTTTTTCCTGGCCATGTCAACTACTACCTCCAAATGACCTTTAGTTCTTTTATCTTTCCACGTGTTTTTCACATTTGGGAGATGCGAGACTAAATGATTTGCAGCAAGCATAGCCTTTCAGTAATATGACTGAATCAGAGCATTTCACTCATATGACTGAGTCATGATTAGGTACTAATATATTGCCTAATACTCAGATGGCAGTGCTATTCCCGAACAGACTTGCAGAATAACTTCGATGACAGAATATTCATTCAACAAGTATTCACTAGGTGCTGGGAATACAGCTATGAGAAGAGAGTGGGCCCTCCGCTCACAGAGCTTCCAGTCATTCTAAGAAAACAAGTATTAACAATTAAATGAAAAGTAATAAAGTTCTAACATCTCCTCATGATAGCCCCTAACTCAGTCTTGGCTGACTAGTTAATAACAGATTATGGACCTGGGCAACACAACCCACAGGTGGCAGCCTGACGTTTGATCTGAAACCTAAACGGAATTTAGCCGATAAAGTAATGTGTGAAAGAGATCCCAATAAAGGGAACAGGATGGGAAGATCTAGACTGTTGAGGCAAGAGAACATTCCAGAGGGAAAAAGAAATTGAAACACCCAAAGATTTTATAAAACAAAAACTAGTTGGATAAAGCAGAAGCGGAGCCCACAGGTTATGCTGGCTGACAGTCCAGAGCTGGCTTTGTCCCGGATTAGCTTGCCCACACATTGAGCCACTGCCGGACCTCGCCGCATCCTCACAGACAGTAGAAGACTAGGTCTCTCATCAGCACCTGGGTGCCATGTCTTGACCAAGACAATGGAGACTGGATTTCACCCCTGACTTGTACCTCAGCGGATCCCTCCAACCTTGCACCTGAACAATCTTAGGTATAAGCCCTGCACAAAGAGACACACAGCTTGTCTTTTGTTTTGACCTTGATATGTCCTGAAACTCCATCGGCTAGATGTTAACTTGGTAGAGTAATTGTCCTCTTAAAGAACCTTTAGGTGATGAAACCATAATTTACACAAGTTAATTCCATCATCTTGCTTCTCCCTACTTGGGAACAGTGGCACTGAGGAGATAAGAATTTGAGTTAGAGGGCTTCCCCTGGTGGTCCAGTGGGTAAGGACACCGCCTTGCAGTGCAAGGGGCGCCGGTTCGAGCCCTGGCCTGGGAAGATCCCACGTGCCGCGGAGCGGCTGGACTGATGTGTCCAATTACCGAGCCGGAGCTCTGGAGCGCATGCGCTCAGAGCCTGTGCTCTGCAACGACAGATGCCACCGTGATGGGAGGCCCACAAGAGCCAAAGAACAAAGACGGATGAACAGAGAGAAACGAAAGACCAATAGAAGTGGCCCGCCTGCTCCCCTCCCCGATCCCTGCCCAAAAATAAATAAATAAATAAATCTTAAAAAAAAAAAAAAAAAGAATTTGAGTTAGAGATGAAGAAAAGACGAATTATTCTAAAGCTTGATGGCTTTAGTGGGAGGAACAGAGAGAGGACGGAAATTTCGTAGAATTATATGGAGTATTTTATTAAGATAGCATAGCTAAGAGGCCAGCAAAGAGAAAGACTAAACAGCCTTGAGGTGCGTGAATGAAAAATGTAAAAGGGCCAAATACCAGCTTCACTGATTCTGAAGTTTCCCCTGAGCTGACCCTGCCTCCAAGGGGCATGGTCTTTTCCCTCCAGAATGCATCCCTCAGACTCCTACTATTAATTCTGCAGTTCAGTGACCTTGTGGGTTGAACTGATTTTTTTTTTACTTCTGTCTGACTTGGAGACCTAATCACCATGGCTAATATTGTTTCAATGGGCAGACATGGGAATTCCAAACCACCTTACAAGTCTGTGTGTCAACTGGAATTACCTTAAATAGAAATCAAGGAATATTCTTCTCTTAAGAGTGACTTCTGAGTGGTATGGCTTAGCATTGCATTTCAGTAGATCAAACCAAAACAAGGAAGCATAAACACAAAAGTGAAAAGCTGTCTAGAATTAGAGCTTGGGGAAAGCAGGTTGCCTGGCAACCAAATAAACTCAGTTAGTCCAGCCTACATCTTGCCTTTTTTTCCCTGAAACTCCATCGGCTAGATGTTAACTTGGTAGAGTAATTGTCCTCTTAAAGAACCTTTAGGTGATGAAACCATAATTTACACAAGTTAATTCCATCATCTTGCTTCTCCCTACTTGGGAACAGTGGCACTGAGGAGATAAGAATTTGAGTTAGAGGGCTTCCCCTGGTGGTCCAGTGGGTAAGGACACCGCCTTGCAGTGCAAGGGGCGCCGGTTCGAGCCCTGGCCTGGGAAGATCCCACGTGCCGCGGAGCGGCTGGACTGATGTGTCCAATTACCGAGCCGGAGCTCTGGAGCGCATGCGCTCAGAGCCTGTGCTCTGCAACGACAGATGCCACCGTGATGGGAGGCCCACAAGAGCCAAAGAACAAAGACGGATGAACAGAGAGAAACGAAAGACCAATAGAAGTGGCCCGCCTGCTCCCCTCCCCGATCCCTGCCCAAAAATAAATAAATAAATAAATCTTAAAAAAAAAAAAAAAAGAATTTGAGTTAGAGATGAAGAAAAGACGAATTATTCTAAAGCTTGATGGCTTTAGTGGGAGGAACAGAGAGAGGACGGAAATTTCGTAGAATTATATGGAGTATTTTATTAAGATAGCATAGCTAAGAGGCCAGCAAAGAGAAAGACTAAACAGCCTTGAGGTGCGTGAATGAAAAATGTAAAAGGGCCAAATACCAGCTTCACTGATTCTGAAGTTTCCCCTGAGCTGACCCTGCCTCCAAGGGGCATGGTCTTTTCCCTCCAGAATGCATCCCTCAGACTCCTACTATTAATTCTGCAGTTCAGTGACCTTGTGGGTTGAACTGATTTTTTTTTTACTTCTGTCTGACTTGGAGACCTAATCACCATGGCTAATATTGTTTCAATGGGCAGACATGGGAATTCCAAACCACCTTACAAGTCTGTGTGTCAACTGGAATTACCTTAAATAGAAATCAAGGAATATTCTTCTCTTAAGAGTGACTTCTGAGTGGTATGGCTTAGCATTGCATTTCAGTAGATCAAACCAAAACAAGGAAGCATAAACACAAAAGTGAAAAGCTGTCTAGAATTAGAGCTTGGGGAAAGCAGGTTGCCTGGCAACCAAATAAACTCAATTTTGCAAATTTCAGTATGTACTAATTAATGTGAGGGGGGGTACAGATACAGAGTCAATTACTTCCTGTACAGTGTCACTTCACCAGTACTACTGGAAGACTTAGTTGAAATTTACATTTTGATTTTTAAAAAAGCCCTGAGTTTGCAGTAGAATTCAAGTTGATGGAACTTCAAGGGGAGTCATACTGAGAAATAGACACTGAGTCAGGTGCTAAATGTGTAGCACCTCAATTAATCATTATAACAACTTTTCATGGTTCTTCATTAGTCAAATATGGAATCCAAAGCACAAATGTAAGGTGACTCTAAGCCAGTAGGGGATGGATTGAATTCTATTTTACGTAGCTCTATAAATCTTACTTTTTCTAACATACCATTTTGCTTTCTTTTTTGTTAGTAATTTTTAAGTACGTGCATATACCAAATGTACTGTGTCCCCACTTAATCTTCACAACACAAGTCTAGTGGACATATGGTTATTTACATTTTATAAATTAAGAAACTGAGATTCAGTAATGTTATGTTCATTGGGTAGGTGGCAGGTGGTACAGTGGTGTATGGCAGGTCTTATCAACAGTGGGAAACTAAGATTTAAAATCCAACTTCAGTTCTTCCACTCCCAAATAACCGCCTCTTTCAAGATATTCTATCCTGAACTCATTAAAATACCATTATGCCACTTAGAATAAAATTGGTGTTCTGATACTTTCCAAACTTACCTGTTTTTTGACCTCCCCTCAAAGGCATGTTCTCCCCACCAGGGGGTCTCCCAACAAAGGGATCAAACCGGAGTCTGCTGCATTGCAGGCAGATTCTTTACGATCTGAGCCACCAGGGAAGTGAGCTACAGTAGAAAATAATCTTATATATTAATACAAGCCATATTGATGGCTGATTAGTGAGTTCATTTATTACAGCTGATCCCTGCATGTTTCCTAGGACACAGCAGAAGACAGAGCGTTCTAGCACACTAGAATGACCCTCTCTTGTTGGAATATTAGATACTGAGGCAGACCAGGCAAGAGTGGACACATTTTAGCAAATAATCTTTACCACACTCCTAAAATCATATGATAGATAAGTAAATAAACCCAGGATATTATGACAGAAGATTCTTGTGGTGTATGCTCTGCTTACATTAATAAATATGTGACTTAAAACAGCGCAACAGGGCAAGGTTTCATGAACCTACAACCGATCTGGAACATTCTTTGGTTCTCAGTTTCCTCTCTTTATCATAAGAGGATGGAAACTGTCTTCTTGCTCCAGTCAGGACTCTCACATACAGGTGATAATCTAAAAGAAAAATTACAAAAATGAGGTTAAGCAGGATGGCAGTCCTGGATTACAGTATTTTTCTGTTTTGCATAGTTGAAAGCTTAACATTAAATACTATATAAGAAGGTATAGTTATTTCCCCATTAAATTAAAAGATTATAGACAATCAGCATAAAAATTGAAAGCAGAACAAACAAAACCCCAAAATCCACACTGTATTTCTTTGGGAGAACTAATACCTACTCAGTCTCTTAGACTGCCTCTGTAATAAAGTTAATGATATTTTCTTCTTGTTTCCCCGTTTAATAAAATATTTGCCTACAAGTCTGGGGATGAAGAAGTGATAAGGCTTAGAACGTCACTGAATTGTGGCCTCAGATTTTGTCCTTCAGTTTCTTCTCTAGCCCTTCCATCTCAGCTCTTCTGCATGTGAGCTTTATTCCCAGGTTCCCCATGTGGCATCGCCAAGGTGATGACCAAAAGCTTCAGGCTGAGAGCCTGCCAGTTTAGCAAACACCCACAGGAAAAGAGTGCTACTTTCCTCAGGCCAGATTCCTCAGATTAACTCTGATTTGCTAGGTTTTTATCATATGCCTATTGCCCATCTGATCAGGCAGATTCTTTACGATCTGAGCCAACAGGGAAGTGAGCTACAGTAGAAAATAATCTTATATATTAATACAAGCCATATTGATGGCTGATTAGTGAGTTCATTTATTACAGCTGATCCCTGCATGTTTCCTAGGACACAGCAGAAGACAGAGCGTTCTAGCACACTAGAATGACCCTCTCTTGTTGGAATATTAGATACTGAGGCAGACCAGGCAAGAGTGGACACATTTTAGCAAATAATCTTTACCACACTCCTAAAATCATATGATAGATAAGTAAATAAACCCAGGATATTATGACAGAAGATTCTTGTGGTGTATGCTCTGCTTACATTAATAAATATGTGACTTAAAACAGCGCAACAGGGCAAGGTTTCATGAACCTACAACCGATCTGGAACATTCTTTGGTTCTCAGTTTCCTCTCTTTATCATAAGAGGATGGAAACTGTCTTCTTGCTCCAGTCAGGACTCTCACATACAGGTGATAATCTAAAAGAAAAATTACAAAAATGAGGTTAAGCAGGATGGCAGTCCTGGATTACAGTATTTTTCTGTTTTGCATAGTTGAAAGCTTAACATTAAATACTATATAAGAAGGTATAGTTATTTCCCCATTAAATTAAAAGATTATAGACAATCAGCATAAAAATTGAAAGCAGAACAAACAAAACCCCAAAATCCACACTGTATTTCTTTGGGAGAACTAATACCTACTCAGTCTCTTAGACTGCCTCTGTAATAAAGTTAATGATATTTTCTTCTTGTTTCCCCGTTTAATAAAATATTTGCCTACAAGTCTGGGGATGAAGAAGTGATAAGGCTTAGAACGTCACTGAATTGTGGCCTCAGATTTTGTCCTTCAGTTTCTTCTCTAGCCCTTCCATCTCAGCTCTTCTGCATGTGAGCTTTATTCCCAGGTTCCCCATGTGGCATCGCCAAGGTGATGACCAAAAGCTTCAGGCTGAGAGCCTGCCAGTTTAGCAAACACCCACAGGAAAAGAGTGCTACTTTCCCTCAGGCCAGATTCCTCAGATTAACTCTGATTTGCTAGGTTTTTATCATATGCCTATCCCTGAACCCAATAGAAGAAAGTCGAGTCCCTGATGGCCAAAGCTGGCTCATTTGGACTCCCAACTGCTGAGGGTAATGTCAACCGGATCAGAGCCACAGGGACTGAGAGAGGGAGAAAGTGGTTCCCCAAAGAAATAGTGGACAGTTCCAAAGAAAAAATAAGCTACCACAAGTGTCCTTTCAAAACAGTGGAAAGATTGATTCGTTGAAAACTCCATTTAATACAAAGGAAAAATAAAACATAAAATGAATTAGAAAATGTGAAAAAAATTATCAAAGACATAGCTGTTGATGAAGATATGATCAAAGTGCCTTTGATAGTATGCAAAGAATTATAGGTAGATCAATAAAACAAAGAACACCTTTCCCTTTGAAGTACATTTAATGTGTCAGATTGTATTATACCCAAAGTTGGTAGTAGGGAGTGTTGACCAGGTAACCTTTGACTAATAATGCAATGATAGCACAGCCACAGTAGGATGGAACTGAGCAATGTCCCTCAGGTTTGTGTGACCCTGTGGTTCTTACTTTAGAACCCATAATACCAGAAGAGAAGCATGTGTCCAGAGAGAATTTGTAAATAGAAAGAAAAGGAGATTCAGCATATAGAACTCATTCAATAGGGTGAATCATTTCCAAGACTTGTTATAGGATATGCTCCCATCTTAACTTCTGACTGGCTAGCTACTTCTTCTGCAATATAACCTGTGCTGACCACCTATCATGAAAAATCAAGGGGTTGGAGGATGGGTTGGCCCCGCTGCCCATGCTTAACTTCTGACTGGCTAGCTACTTCTTCTTGTTTCCCCGTTTAATAAAATATTTGCCTACAAGTCTGGGGATGAAGAAGTGATAAGGCTTAGAACGTCACTGAATTGTGGCCTCAGATTTTGTCCTTCAGTTTCTTCTCTAGCCCTTCCATCTCAGCTCTTCTGCATGTGAGCTTTATTCCCAGGTTCCCCATGTGGCATCGCCAAGGTGATGACCAAAAGCTTCAGGCTGAGAGCCTGCCAGTTTAGCAAACACCCACAGGAAAAGAGTGCTACTTTCCCTCAGGCCAGATTCCTCAGATTAACTCTGATTTGCTAGGTTTTTATCATATGCCTATCCCTGAACCCAATAGAAGAAAGTCGAGTCCCTGATGGCCAAAGCTGGCTCATTTGGACTCCCAACTGCTGAGGGTAATGTCAACCGGATCAGAGCCACAGGGACTGAGAGAGGGAGAAAGTGGTTCCCCAAAGAAATAGTGGACAGTTCCAAAGAAAAAATAAGCTACCACAAGTGTCCTTTCAAAACAGTGGAAAGATTGATTCGTTGAAAACTCCATTTAATACAAAGGAAAAATAAAACATAAAATGAATTAGAAAATGTGAAAAAAATTATCAAAGACATAGCTGTTGATGAAGATATGATCAAAGTGCCTTTGATAGTATGCAAAGAATTATAGGTAGATCAATAAAACAAAGAACCCCTTTCCCTTTGAAGTACATTTAATGTGTCAGATTGTATTATACCCAAAGTTGGTAGTAGGGAGTGTTGACCAGGTAACCTTTGACTAATAATGCAATGATAGCACAGCCACAGTAGGATGGAACTGAGCAATGTCCCTCAGGTTTGTGTGACCCTGTGGTTCTTACTTTAGAACCCATAATACCAGAAGAGAAGCATGTGTCCAGAGAGAATTTGTAAATAGAAAGAAAAGGAGATTCAGCATATAGAACTCATTCAATAGGGTGAATCATTTCCAAGACTTGTTATAGGATATGCTCCCATCTTAACTTCTGACTGGCTAGCTACTTCTTCTGCAATATAACCTGTGCTGACCACCTATCATGAAAAATCAAGGGGTTGGAGGATGGGTTGGCCCCGCTGATGCACTGGTAGGTAGCATTGACTTTCAGCTGTGGAGTAGAGAAAATGGGGACTGCAGTTGAACTGTGGACAACAAGAAGTTTATTCACAAGGAACACTGAGAAGACAAGTAGAGGACAACAACCAGATCTGAAGCAGTGGTTCGCTGACAAGGGGTATACAAGGGAGAGTGGATTCAGGGAGAAAATCCTAAAGAGATCTCTGAGTCCACGGAGTCTGGGGAGGGAAGCCCTTTCCTTGACTGTGGTTTCACCCACACTATAGGTGATCAGGAAAGAAAGGTCCTTAAAACAAAATTGAAGTGTTGTATCCATGAGAAAAAAGAACACAAATCTATCCATCCATCCATACATGCATAAATACATAAAACCCTCATAAAAACTTGTCTCAGGCTGTTTTTGCTAGCCACAGGCAGAAAATGGATTATATTTTGAAAGAATGAGTAAAATTTCTCACCTTCCAGATATACCTAAATATAATGTATAATTATATAGTGTGTAATCCTATATAATGCATAATCCCTGGGTTGGGAAGATCCCCTGGAGAAGAGCGTGGCAACCCACTCCAGTATTCTTGCCTGGAGAATCCCTGTGGACAGAGGAGCCTGGTGGGCTGCAGTCCATGGGGTTGCAAAGAGTTGGACACAACTGAGTGACTAAGTACAATTTGCACTGGATTGTGTGCAGAAAAGGAACATCTGTCATTATCCTTTTGTCATTTCCCAAAAACTTACAAAAAAAACTTCAAGTGTCATTAAGAATTGTTTTGTCTTGTTTCCGCAATGATAGCACAGCCACAGTAGGATGGAACTGAGCAATGTCCCTCAGGTTTGTGTGACCCTGTGGTTCTTACTTTAGAACCCATAATACCAGAAGAGAAGCATGTGTCCAGAGAGAATTTGTAAATAGAAAGAAAAGGAGATTCAGCATATAGAACTCATTCAATAGGGTGAATCATTTCCAAGACTTGTTATAGGATATGCTCCCATCTTAACTTCTGACTGGCTAGCTACTTCTTCTGCAATATAACCTGTGCTGACCACCTATCATGAAAAATCAAGGGGTTGGAGGATGGGTTGGCCCCGCTGATGCACTGGTAGGTAGCATTGACTTTCAGCTGTGGAGTAGAGAAAATGGGGACTGCAGTTGAACTGTGGACAACAAGAAGTTTATTCACAAGGAACACTGAGAAGACAAGTAGAGGACAACAACCAGATCTGAAGCAGTGGTTCGCTGAAAAGGGGGTATACAAGGGAGAGTGGATTCAGGGAGAAAATCCTAAAGAGATCTCTGAGTCCACGGAGTCTGGGGAGGGAAGCCCTTTCCTTGACTGTGGTTTCACCCACACTATAGGTGATCAGGAAAGAAAGGTCCTTAAAACAAAATTGAAGTGTTGTATCCATGAGAAAAAAGAACACAAATCTATCCATCCATCCATACATGCATAAATACATAAAACCCTCATAAAAACTTGTCTCAGGCTGTTTTTGCTAGCCACAGGCAGAAAATGGATTATATTTTGAAAGAATGAGTAAAATTTCTCACCTTCCAGATATACCTAAATATAATGTATAATTATATAGTGTGTAATCCTATATAATGCATAATCCCTGGGTTGGGAAGATCCCCTGGAGAAGAGCGTGGCAACCCACTCCAGTATTCTTGCCTGGAGAATCCCTGTGGACAGAGGAGCCTGGTGGGCTGCAGTCCATGGGGTTGCAAAGAGTTGGACACAACTGAGTGACTAAGTACAATTTGCACTGGATTGTGTGCAGAAAAGGAACATCTGTCATTATCCTTTTGAACATAGTCATTTCCCAAAAACTTACAAAAAAAATCTTCAAGTGTCATTAAGAATTGTTTTGTCTTGTTTCCTAAGGCCCTCTTGCCTTCTACAAGGCACCACCTATAAATCAATATTACTACCCAACTGAGAGGAAAATAAATGAGTCTTCCCAGAGGACAGGAGATGGGGGCGGGGGGCGGGGGAGGGCGTTGACAGAGGATGAGATGGTTGGATGGCATGGCGGACTCAATGGACATGAGTGTGAGCAAACTCTGGGAGATAGTGGACGACAGGAAGCCTGGCGTGCTGAAGTCCATGGGGTTACAAAGAATCGTACTAACAGCCAGGAACAGAGTCAGGAAAGAAGCCAAGACTATAAAACTGAGATAGTGCAAGGGCATCACAGCCAAATAAAGGAGAGTAAGATGTATACCAGTTAAGGGAGAAACAGCATCAGTATCTTGATTTTAAGAGAGAAAATGGGGCAATAACTAGGCTTTTTACTAAGTGCAACAAATCCTGCTCGTAATAGTAAAATTTGATTTGTAAGGTACTCAGAGAGAGACCTAATAAGCTTTTTCTAAAACATATAAAAGAGATGCTCAGGGACTTCCCTGGTGGTCCAGTGGGTAGAGAGTCCACCTTGCAGTGCATGGGGCACCGGTTCAATCCCTAGCCTGGGAAGATCCCACATGCTGCGGAGGGATTGGGCCAGTGTGTCCAATTAGAAACCAGTGCTCTGAAGCGCATGCGCCCAGAGCCAGTGCTCTGCAAAGAGAGAGGTCCCTGCAATGGGAGGCCCACCCATGCCAAAGAATAAAGATGGACAAAAACAAATGGTGAGGAATGGGAATCAGGGATATACATATGACTAATATGGGATTATACATATCTATAAATGGCAAAACACTGTAAAATTAAAATTAAAATTTAAAAAAAAAATGGTGACTTAGAGGCAAAAAAAAAAGAGAGAGAGAGAAAGATGCTCAACGAGATGATAACCAAGTATAGGGGCAGTATCAATAGAAGAAAATGGCACCCAGGGAGGGAGTACAGTAAATTAAGTCCCAAAGGATTTTAAGATAGTGGTAGAAGGAAGCTAGCTCTCCAACTGAATAAACAATAGAACCCGTCTTGGGACCAATGATCAGTGAATAAGCTAACTTAAAATATGTGTTTTGAAAGGTCTGTGCAGTTATGTGTGTATTTTTAATTGAACTGTAATCCAAAATTCCATGAGCACCTCATTTGCTTCACTGTCCTTCTGTTCTTTTTTTAATGAATTTCCTTAAAAGTTCCAAATTTCCTTAAAAGTTCCAAATTAAGAACCATCAGTACATATTCTGACATATGCATAAATACCTGACTCAAATGAGACCTATAGATAGATGAACCTTTCTCTTTACCCGGGAAAGGTCCTTTCTCTTTACCCGGTTGCTCTCTCGTCCTCAGAGAGGGAGAACACTTGACCCCCATTTAGCTCATTCACTTTTGTTTGCTATAGAGAGAGAGCAAAAGGAGTACAACATAATTTTTCTAGGATAATTCATTAATAATAATTGATAACAGAGCGGGTTGAATTTGTCCAACTACATAGATGTAAGCCTACCCAGAATGATTTCTGTACTTAGTTGAAAACCCATCCTAGGAAACCAGGAAATGGGTAACTCTGAGACTCTATCACTGTCTACAGCTATCAGTCCTGATGTGCATAAAATCCCTTGGCAGATAGGCTTTCTCCTCCCTTGCCAAAGTTAAATAATGTGAGTGCAAAGAAAGGAGTAAGTGAATCAAGGGATGGAGTATAGGAGGGAAATCCATCACTGTCCCAGTAACTTCTGAGACTCAGCAGTGCAGCTCTGGTCAGCCCTTTGTCACCTGAGACCAAGGTCCTCACTGTTTTGCTGATGTGAAAGGTGAGCAGATCGATAAGCATGGAGCTGTGCAGTTTTAGAAGGAAGATATGTCAAGAATACATTCAAGGCCTGTGCACTTCTGCTTCCAAAGGAGCTCTGGAATCTGTCACTCTGCATGTCTTCATTTACAAAAAAAAAGGAGTGTTTACCTCCCCATCTACCCCAAAGACGTCTTCTGAGAAATAACCAACAAATCTCTAAGTCCTTCTCGGATGACATGATAAAAGCACTAGTAAGAAACTAACTTCTTTTGAAAAATGTTTCTCTGTGCTATTGAAAAACAGAGTTACAGCTGGTCCTCAATTTAATATAATTATTAAAACCTAAGCTAGTCCCAAGTTCTAAATATACAAATAAAGTTTCACAACTTTAGATGTTAAAATTTGACATTTAATTTGCAGTTCTGCATGGTAAAGCATTTTATGATATCCTTGTTCTTTTTATTAATGTGACTTATAGAACCACACTCTAAGTAGCATATTGAAACTTATTTACTGATTTAGGATAATAGCATTGCTCAATCATGCACAACATATTCTTATTCTAGACCTAGTAAAAAATGAAGGATGACTACCGTGACAAATTATGTCCTATGGTCAGCAGAAGAAGGTCAGAGGATCGTAAGAAAATACCCCTCCACACACACACACAATTTGTCTTTAAGTGAAATTCAATTTTTTCCCCCATCATAACTTCAATTCTAGCTATTAAAATCCCAGTTTAAAATGTATACATGTATCTAATGAAAAGCTCGTGAAATATGAGCTTTAAGGTGACTGCAGAAGGTTTGCTATTTTTAACTCACACATTTTCTAATCAAAAATGATCTCATCACTTCAAAAATTAGGACTGTACACACACTACTGTGAGCAAAAAAATAAAAATAGTTTAATCTTAACAAAATGTGATTTCAAAGTTAAGTATTAAAGTAAAGAAGAACATGAAATGTTGATGCTTAGTTTCCCTGGAAGGTTCTTTTTTGTACTTGTTTACTCTGTCTGCAAAATCAATTTATACAGTTAACTCTGACAAAATATATTTAAAAAATGAAATTATGCCCTGCTAATATCTTCAGTATGATTTTAATTCTGAAATAAGATAAAGCTTAATAAATCAATGTATTTAAGCAAAATAATTGCTGATAAAAGTAAGCTTCTCTTCTGAGGAAAACTTTGAGACTCATTGAACAACTGGTGTCGTGGGCACCGTGTTCCGAGCTTACTCTGATTACTATTCTCACTAGTTCTCGCTAAGAGAAACTATATTAAATAGCTCTGAGACTTTTCCGCGAACACAGCGTGGTCCCCTCAGGGTGTGAGCCTCGGACCTCAACAATAAAGTATCGTGGTCTCAACTATTGTCAAACCAAGAGTGGGTTTATTAATCATCAAATAAAGGCAAGCATAAGCAATCAGAAATGATCAGAGCTCAATCAAATGTAAACAAATGTTCTTACCCCAGAGCTGGAGAGTCTCGACCCCATCAGGCTCAGCCGATCTCCGTGGGCGAGGCTAATGCACAATCCTTCCCCACCCCTTTTTATATTTTTTCTAACTAGAAATCTCAAGCTAATTAATAATCATGAAGAAGCTTTTTGTCTCTCTAGAGATGCAAAAGAGGTCATCACCAGAGCCCTTTGCTCCTCCACCTCTTGAGGAGAAACATTCTTACAATTCTTAAGTTACAAAGGGCGCTCCGAATTTGTAAAGTGTTTCATTAGCATTAAAAAGTGGTAAGAGGAAGAACCTTTGTGTTCTGTATTGGTCTCAGAGAGGCGAGGCTTGCAGGCAATGCTTATCCTTAGTGTGAGAAGACAATTGTCTGTTTAGCACGGATATCTTTCTTAATTTTTGTGAGAAATGAACATGTCTCCAGGTGTCCATAACACTAGTTGCATCAGATCTTCGTTGTAATTCCTAAAAAGGGGAAATGGAGCGCATTTGTTGATTTCTGACTTTCTATTTTCCACCTAAGGTCATGTAGACAAATCTTTTAAATGAGTTGAAGCCATGATATCCATACAAACCATTTCAATCCTACCTCAATCTCAGTTCCCTGAAAGGTATTCTGAAAAAAAAAAAAATTGAAGTTTCTGCGGTAATGAATTTCTGTGTTTTGTACCATCTAGTCTGGAATGAAAATGGCCAAATAACTATCGACACTTTCATTTCCTATAGTTTATCATTTGAAATACATCTGGTTGTGTTGTTGAGCAAAGTATAGGCTTTGAAATGTGAAACTCTGCTTTATGCTTTGGTACTAACTTTGCACAAGGTTAAAGTGAATAAATCACTAATGAGAGACTGGTGTCGTGGGCACCGTGTTCCGAGCTTACTCTGATTACTATTCTCACTAGTTCTCGCTAAGAGAAACTATATTAAATAGCTCTGAGACTTTTCCGCGAACACAGCGTGGTCCCCTCAGGGTGTGAGCCTCGGACCTCAACAATAAAGTATCGTGGTCTCAACTATTGTCAAACCAAGAGTGGGTTTATTAATCATCAAATAAAGGCAAGCATAAGCAATCAGAAATGATCAGAGCTCAATCAAATGTAAACAAATGTTCTTACCCCAGAGCTGGAGAGTCTCGACCCCATCAGGCTCAGCCGATCTCCGTGGGCGAGGCTAATGCACAATCCTTCCCCACCCCTTTTTATATTTTTTCTAACTAGAAATCTCAAGCTAATTAATAATCATGAAGAAGCTTTTTGTCTCTCTAGAGATGCAAAAGAGGTCATCACCAGAGCCCTTTGCTCCTCCACCTCTTGAGGAGAAACATTCTTACAATTCTTAAGTTACAAAGGGCGCTCCGAATTTGTAAAGTGTTTCATTAGCATTAAAAAGTGGTAAGAGGAAGAACCTTTGTGTTCTGTATTGGTCTCAGAGAGGCGAGGCTTGCAGGCAATGCTTATCCTTAGTGTGAGAAGACAATTGTCTGTTTAGCACGGATATCTTTCTTAATTTTGTGAGAAATGAACATGTCTCCAGGTGTCCATAACACTAGTTGCATCAGATCTTCGTTGTAATTCCTAAAAAGGGGAAATGGAGCGCATTTGTTGATTTCTGACTTTCTATTTTCCACCTAAGGTCATGTAGACAAATCTTTTAAATGAGTTGAAGCCATGATATCCATACAAACCATTTCAATCCTACCTCAATCTCAGTTCCCTGAAAGGTATTCTGAAAAAAAAAAAAATTGAAGTTTCTGCGGTAATGAATTTCTGTGTTTTGTACCATCTAGTCTGGAATGAAAATGGCCAAATAACTATCGACACTTTCATTTCCTATAGTTTATCATTTGAAATACATCTGGTTGTGTTGTTGAGCAAAGTATAGGCTTTGAAATGTGAAACTCTGCTTTATGCTTTGGTACTAACTTTGCACAAGGTTAAAGTGAATAAATCACTAATGAGAGACATCTCAAACTCTCTAGCCCACTGGGGCAAAGCAAAATAGCCTTTTTTTTAAAAAATCTTTTTTTAAATTTTGGCCTCTTTTATTGGTCCTTCATTTATTTATTTTCACCCATCCTTGTTTCTTGGTATATGTGGACCTCCCACTGCAGAGGTCTCTCTCGCTGCAGAGCACCAGCTCCGGGCACATGTGCTCCAGAGTGCTGGCTCACAACCAGACACACTGGTCCAGCTGCTCCATGGTGGAGCCGGATCCCATGGTACGTGGGATCTTCCCAGGCCAGGGATCAAACCGGCACCCCCTGCACTGCAAGGCGGACTCCTTACCCACTGGATCACCAGGGAAGGCCCGTAAAATAACTTTTTAAAACAACTTGGCCACCTATGATGTGCTCGTAACAATCATCATAGGAGTCTGAGTAAAGTTTGGAAATCCTTTTTCAGTTTTGACTATCTTATTTCTTCAACAGAGTGACACTCAACAAAAGTTAATAGAAATCCAGTCACAGTATTATGATCTGCAATTCAAGTTTCAGGTGATTCTCTCCAATCACATTGTCAACTGTGAAAAATGAAAAGAGAGTTAAGAAGCTTTTTTTTTTTTATCAGTGCTGGAACATTTCTACCGAGAAGCATTTTCTCATAGTATAAATCCAGCTTACAAAACAGCTGATGGAGCAGCAGTCTCTCTCACTTTCTCTGTTTTCTTTTCTTTCTTTCTTTCTTTTTTTTTTAACATTCAGTTCAGAGATTTTATACTGTTATTCTAATGGCAGTCCACAAATCCATGAGTCAATACTGATACATGTGCCACATCCCAGACTGCACACAGGGCTTGGTTCAGTTCCTCCATAATCTCATCAGTGTGATTGACAATTGCCGTCAGAACTGCCACTTAAACTGGCCACATGCAGCGGTAAACCAGGCAATCAGGAGTTACAAGAAAGGAGACTCTCTATATATAAAAAAAAAAACAAAAAAACAAAAAAAAAAGAAGGGAGATTCTCATGCTGTAAGATCAGTGAAGACTTTGCCCTATGTTTAGGGATGCCTCACCACCGAACTAAGAGGAATAGGGGGGAACTAAAAGTAGGAAACAGCTAGAACCCAATGCAGAAACTGAATACCAAAATCCCTTGTTTTACTGGATGCACACCACAAAGTGTGTCTTCATGCCTCTTTTCTATAACTCTGAGCTACTGATTGCATATCATGGTATTTTTCAATTTAAAACATTTGACAGAAAGTCAAATTAAAGTTTATGATAAAAACAGAATTTCTCAGATATTCTACTAACTCTTCCTATTAAATAATATTTTTTAATTTCTGTTTCAGAGGTTTATCTATTAAACAAAGACCTTAATGAATAATTAAGCCATAAAGGGTTGTCACAAGTTGTTCTTGCAAATGACTGGATCTTTAGGAGTCTTAATATAAAACATGATGCTTTTAATTTCATGCTGTCTAGCAGAGAGACTTCTATTCTTACTGTACTATTCTGAAACAGATATTATGCTATTTTTAAAATGTATTTGTTTGTTTATTTTTGGCCATTTCTATTGATCCTTCATTTATTTATCTTTGTTCTTTGGCCTGTGTGGGTCTCCCATCATAATGGCTTCTCTCATTGCAGAGCACTGGCTCTGGGCGCATGTGCTCCAGAGCTCCTGGTCGATAGTTTGACATATCGGTCCAGCTGCTCTGCGGCCCATGGGATCTTCCCAGGCCAGGGATCAAACCGGAGCCCTTTGCACTGCATGGCAGTGTCCTTACCCACTGGACCACCAGGGAAGAACTTTTTAATGTTTAAGATGAGCAATTAAGTTAAAATTCCCTAATACCACATCATTTTAAAGAATATATATGTAACAGATCTCTAAGGGTTTAAATATTTCAAAGTCCTGAGACAATTTTGCTTCTTCTGGAGACCAAGTCCAAAAGTTCTAGAATAATGTAATACTGTGGGGTTTCAGGTGTTGAAATTACAACAGATTTTCAAAGATTGCAACAATATAAAGAAATTTCTGAAGGTTCAGAGCAAATTCTATTTAATCATTAAAAGAGAAGAAAGGAGGCCCTGATTTGAAGCTATATTGTGTACATTTCCTGGTCTTTAAATTTTGTCTCATTAAGGATTTCTTCATTCCTTTTTGTTTTGCTTCGTAGAACCCCTTGAACATAGCCTATATGCCCTTTCTCAGAATAACATTTTTGAAAGAGTAAAATAAAATAGAGGGCTTCCCTGGTGGTCCAGTGGATAAAGAGTCCACCTTGCAGTGCAAGGGGCACCAGTTCAATCCCTAGCCTGGGAAGATCACACATGCCCTCAAGCAGCTGGATCGGTATGTCCAATTACAAGCCAGCGCTCTGGAGCACATGCACCCAGAGCCAGTGCTCTACAAGAGAGGCCGCTGCAATGGGAGGCCCACACAAGTCAAAAGAATAAAAGATGGATGAAAATAATTAAATTAATTAATTAAAAACAATTAAAACTAAATAAAACAGAGTTTGTGGCTAAAAATAATATATATGTGGTAGATAAATGACAAATTGATTCGTGGCTGGAGGCCATATACACCTCCCAGTTTATGTAAGGTAAAATTCTCAATAAAGTAAAATTTCCAGAGGACTTACTAGCAACAAGGTGGCCCCTAGGGACAGGAGCAAATCCAGCATCTATTGGTTACCTTCCTTTAGAAGCTGACAATGTCAAGTCAGAGTCAGGCATTTGTGGGAGTGAGAGATTCATTTCTTAATGTGCCACAATTTTTTTTATGTTAGTGGCTTTTACATTAATTTAGAAAGAATATAAACCAATACCTTTAAAAGAAAATATTTACAGGCCTCTGGGTCCCTCCTGATTCTAAAGCTAAACTCAGCCTCTGCAAAATGTCACCATTTTTTAAAGAAGTTTCAGTGTCAGAGACCAGAGGTCTGAACAATGTCATCACCTTCTGCATCCTTGAGAGCACATTTCTCCCATATGTACACGATAGATGCTATTCTGATCTTCAAGTATCTGAGAGAGATATTCAATTGTGTTTGTGTGCGTGTGTGTGTGTGTGGTTTATCTCTTTTTTAGTTATTATTATAATTATTTTTATTTTACTTTTGCTTTTACAGAGTTTTGTTGTTTACAGATATGTATAGTCTCAGATTAGTCATATGTTTATCACTGACCTCTCCGTCCTCTGTCCCTTCCCAGTCCCCTGTGGTTTATCTTGTAGGCCTCCTATCACATTGCTAGGGGAGAAGCCTGGCCTCTGTGAGGAGACTGCTGGCAATCCAGGCCACCACCGTCCAGTCTCCCTTCCTCCAGTCATACCAGTGTCAGGCCAAGGCCACCCTGCTGCAGAACATTACGCAGATTCACTCTGGTTAAGTAGTCTTCAGCAGACGCGAAAGTGGTGAGTGTGATTTCCTGGCTATTGCCTTTTAAAAGTGAGTTTGCCTCCTATGTGCTCTATTTGCCCTTCTCATTGTCTGAAATTCAGATGATCAGCAACTCCACTTTTTTATTATTAACTTTATAGTTGGTTTACAATGTTGTGTTTGTTGTGTTTATTTCTGGTATACAGCAAAGTGATTCAGTTATATATATATATACACACATATATAATACACACACACACACAGAGACACATATACACACATATATGTGAACATATACTTTTTCAGATGCCTTTCCATTACAGGTTTTTGAAAGATAATTATTGTAGTTTCTGTGCCATACATTATGACCTTACTGTTCATATAATAACTTTATATATAGAAGTGTGTGCTTCATATATAGAAGCATGTATCTATTAATCCCAAACTCCTAGTTTATTCCTTCCCCATGCCTTTCCTATTTGATGACCATGAGTTTGTTTTCTGTTTGTGAATCTTTTCTGGTTTTTTCTTCATTTTTAATTTGTTTTATTTTTAGCTTAGAAACAGCAGACATTTATTGCTCAATTCTAGAGACAGTGTGTCTCTGATTAGGGTGCAGGTTCTGATGAGGGTCATCTTATGGGCTACAGACTCCTCATGGTATCCTCACATGATTCTCAAGGGCTAGCGAGCCCTGTAGAGTCACTTCTTTCTCCCTTTTTAAAACTTTTTATTTTATATTGGAATATAGTTGATTAACAATATTGTGTTAGTTTCAGGTATATGGCATAGTAACTCAGTTGTACATACACATGTATCTATTCATTTTCTAATACTTTGCCCGTTTAGGTGTTATATAATATTGAGCAGAGTTCCCTATGCCATACAGTGGATCCTTGTTGGTTATCCATTTTAAATGCAGCAATGTGTACATGTCAACCCCAAAGTCCCTAACCATCCTCCCTCCTGTATCCGTTTCCCCACCGCATTAACCATAAGTTCATTCTCTAAACCTATGATTCTGTTTCAGTTTTATAAATAATTTCATTTGTATCATTTTCTTAAATTGCCACCCTGCTGCAGAACATTACGCAGATTCACTCTGGTTAAGTAGTCTTCAGCAGACGAAAGTGGTGAGTGTGATTTCCTGGCTATTGCCTTTTAAAAGTGAGTTTGCCTCCTATGTGCTCTATTTGCCCTTCTCATTGTCTGAAATTCAGATGATCAGCAACTCCACTTTTTTATTATTAACTTTATAGTTGGTTTACAATGTTGTGTTTGTTGTGTTTATTTCTGGTATACAGCAAAGTGATTCAGTTATATATATATATACACACATATATAATACACACACACACAGAGACACATATACACACATATATGTGAACATATACTTTTTCAGATGCCTTTCCATTACAGGTTTTTGAAAGATAATTATTGTAGTTTCTGTGCCATACATTATGACCTTACTGTTCATATAATAACTTTATATATAGAAGTGTGTGCTTCATATATAGAAGCATGTATCTATTAATCCCAAACTCCTAGTTTATTCCTTCCCCATGCCTTTCCTATTTGATGACCATGAGTTTGTTTTCTGTTTGTGAATCTTTTCTGGTTTTTTCTTCATTTTTAATTTGTTTTATTTTTAGCTTAGAAACAGCAGACATTTATTGCTCAATTCTAGAGACAGTGTGTCTCTGATTAGGGTGCAGGTTCTGATGAGGGTCATCTTATGGGCTACAGACTCCTCATGGTATCCTCACATGATTCTCAAGGGCTAGCGAGCCCTGTAGAGTCACTTCTTTCTCCCTTTTTAAAACTTTTTATTTTATATTGGAATATAGTTGATTAACAATATTGTGTTAGTTTCAGGTATATGGCATAGTAACTCAGTTGTACATACACATGTATCTATTCATTTTCTAATACTTTGCCCGTTTAGGTGTTATATAATATTGAGCAGAGTTCCCTATGCCATACAGTGGATCCTTGTTGGTTATCCATTTTAAATGCAGCAATGTGTACATGTCAACCCCAAAGTCCCTAACCATCCTCCCTCCTGTATCCGTTTCCCCACCGCATTAACCATAAGTTCATTCTCTAAACCTATGATTCTGTTTCAGTTTTATAAATAATTTCATTTGTATCATTTTCTTAAATTCCACATGTTATATAATATTTGTCTTTCTCTGTCTGATTTAGTCTGATAGTCTCTAGTTCCACTCTAATTGCTGCAAATGGCATTATTTCATTCTTTATATATGTGTTATATATATTGTATGTATATATATATATATATATATATATATATACCATATCTTCCTTATTCACTCATCTGCTGATGAACATTAAAGTTGCTTCTGTGTCTCAGCCATTATAAATAGTGTGCTATGAACCGTGGGGGTGCATGTATCTTTCCCAATTATAGTGTGCATCTTTTCCGGATATATGCCCAGGTATGGGGTTGCTGGATCATATGGTAACTCTGTTTATAGTTTTTTCTTTTGAGGAACTTCTATATTGTTCTTCAGAGTGGCTGTATCAGTTTACATCTCCACCAATGCTATAGGGGTCTCTTTTCTCCACAGCCTCTCAGAATTTATTATTTGTAGACTTTTTGATCATAGCCATTCTGACTGGTTGGAGGTGATACCTCATTGATTGTGGTTTTCACCGCAACTCATTTTCACTGTGCGTGCAATGAATACTCTAAAAGATGGTGAAAAAACATCATGGAATGCTATTGAATTCCTTGAATGATTGGGTGATCCTTGGTTAGGGGGGACTGTTTATTATAACAGTTCATCCTACTCTAGCCAGTATATCTCCTATATATGTAATACCTAATCTCCATATGTCATTTTCTAATACTTTGCCCGTTTAGGTGTTATATAATATTGAGCAGAGTTCCCTATGCCATACAGTGGATCCTTGTTGGTTATCCATTTTAAATGCAGCAATGTGTACATGTCAACCCCAAAGTCCCTAACCATCCTCCCTCCTGTATCCGTTTCCCCACCGCATTAACCATAAGTTCATTCTCTAAACCTATGATTCTGTTTCAGTTTTATAAATAATTTCATTTGTATCATTTTCTTAAATTCCACATGTTATATAATATTTGTCTTTCTCTGTCTGATTTAGTCTGATAGTCTCTAGTTCCACTCTAATTGCTGCAAATGGCATTATTTCATTCTTTATATATGTGTTATATATATTGTATGTATATATATATATATATATATATATATATACCATATCTTCCTTATTCACTCATCTGCTGATGAACATTAAAGTTGCTTCTGTGTCTCAGCCATTATAAATAGTGTGCTATGAACCGTGGGGGTGCATGTATCTTTCCCAATTATAGTGTGCATCTTTTCCGGATATATGCCCAGGTATGGGGTTGCTGGATCATATGGTAACTCTGTTTATAGTTTTTTCTTTTGAGGAACTTCTATATTGTTCTTCAGAGTGGCTGTATCAGTTTACATCTCCACCAATGCTATAGGGGTCTCTTTTCTCCACAGCCTCTCCAGAATTTATTATTTGTAGACTTTTTGATCATAGCCATTCTGACTGGTTGGAGGTGATACCTCATTGATTGTGGTTTTCACCGCAACTCATTTTCACTGTGCGTGCAATGAATACTCTAAAAGATGGTGAAAAAACATCATGGAATGCTATTGAATTCCTTGAATGATTGGGTGATCCTTGGTTAGGGGGGACTGTTTATTATAACAGTTCATCCTACTCTAGCCAGTATATCTCCTATATATGTAATACCTAATCTCCATATGTCATTCTGGGACTATATACCCAAAGAGTAGAGTGAACAAAGTCAATTCGGTTCTGTTGCTAGAACAGTAAACAGCACCAGGAAAATAATTTGTCCCATTACCATTCAAGACAGGTCAAGGCCTTGAACTATGGCACAACCTTTGTATAACTTACAAAATGACTGCAGCATTAGTTCTATATATACCATTTATTAATATTAGTTTAAAGGATAATTTACCCATTTAGAATACAAGATTTTATTTAAAGTGTTTCATATATTAATGCTGATTTAAAGTTCTAGGTAAGTAATACAGAAAGAAGAAACTATTCACTGAGTTGTTCTTAATACTCATTTATATAATTTAAAGATGTAAATCTTAGGGAACCAATAAATCTAAGGTTTGGAAATACTCCTTGTTTACATACAATCTAGCCATCTATCCTATGTTTGAACTGCCTCTACAATATACCATCTCAGGTAATTATAATAATGATGATAAATACTATATATTACTGCTGCTACTATCACCATCACCACCATCACTTTTACTATTACTTTTTTATGAGCACGATGTACCAGGATTGTACACTACCACATTTACTGTATTAATAATTCAACCTTGTCATTCAATTTCTATAATGATAAGAACTCAGTAACTCCAGAGGCAGATTCTATCATTGTGTAATCTTACTCTTGAAGACTTTTGGTTAAAAGTTCAAAATTAAGCTATAAATAAAATTTAAGATCATTCCTTAAAGGTGTACTCTGAGCAGAATACAAGAAAAAGAGTTATATTTGAAAATAAAAGAAATTGCACGTTATTTCTTGATCCACAACTAACTTAGGTTTGAATGTGAGTGTAAGTCACTTAACTGTGTCCGACTCTTTGTGACCCCATGGACTGTAGCCTGCCAGGCTCCTCTGTTCATGAAATTCTCCAGGCAAGAACTGAAGTGAGAGCTGTTCCCTTTTCCAGGGGAGATTCTCAGCGCAGAGTTCAAACTGAGGCATCTCCCATTGCAGGCGAATTTCTTTACCGTCTGACTCACCAGGGAAATCCAAGAATACTGGAGTGGATAGTCTAGCTGTTCTTCAGATCTACCTGACTGAGGAATAGAACTAGAGTCTCCAGCATTGCAGGCAGATTCTTTAGCAGCTGAGCTACCACATAAGCCCCCTTATAGTTAGGTTTACTGTCCACTATTTTGTGGGGGAACGGGGGCGGGCCACTTGTATTGGTCTTTCATTTATCTATTTTCATCCATCTTTGTTCTTTGGCCCATGTGGGCCTCCCATCGCAGTGGCCTCCGTTGTCGCAGAGCGCCGGCTCTGGGCGCATGCGCTCCAGAGCTCCGATTCAGTAATTGGCCACATGGGTCCAGCCGCTCCGCGGCACGTGGGATCTTCCCAGGCCAGGAATGGAACCGACACCCCTTGCCCTGCAAGGCGGTGTCCTTACCCACTGGACCACCAGGGGAAGCCCCACTATTTTTTTTTAAGCCATTTAAAAACTAACCTTTGTAATGATAGAACATATAACATGAAATAATGTGACAGTCAAGGGGTGTATGAAATTATTTTCCAAGCAAACTTCCATATTCAAACGCAAAACTTTCATGGCATGAAATCAAGCATAACACTTAAAAAAAAAAAAATCACTGTTGATTGCAACACATACCTAAAGATTGAAAGTGCTTATCTGTTTTTATGTCATCAAGGAAACCTTTCTCTGATTTTCTAGTGAAATACATTGCATGAGAAATAAACAGAATAAGCACCAAAGTACGAAATAAAAACCCATACTTTAAAAAAAAGAGGTTTTTAAAATATTCATGAAATATTTAAAGACCTTAATGTTTTAATTTTAAACTCCTATATACAAAGCATTCAAAAATCAGAACAACAACTTTGGAGTTTATATTCTGAATCTTATAATACTCTTCTCTAAGTAGAGGTAATGGAATTTTAAAGCCTAAAAATTAAATTCTCAATCAAAATTATTTACGCTGTCTTAAACACTAACAGAATACAAATACAGTTGAACATATTATGCTTGTTAACTATTTTAAACTATAACAAAATAGATAGAGCTATATAGCCAGCATATCAAAATAATATTAGAGAGAGGTCATAGGTATTTTTAAAGACTGTTTGCATCGTCAATATGAAGAAGTATTGGTGGGATTTCATGTGAGATTATGCAGGGCTATGCAGATAAAGTGATAAAAGAATTTTTCCCAAAAGGTATTAATTTAAAGATGGATAAAATGCCATAGATTATAACTCGTTATAAAATTCTCAGAAAGGAAGGAATAAATCAATGCCGTTGCATGGAAAACACCTTAGGCTGAAATTTATCAACCTGAGCTTGAACTGTGAGAGGTTGAACAGGAACCAAATCTTCAAATTGTTTCTGTCTGCACTGTCAGGTTCAGAGCAAAGAGTCTGAAAAAATCATAGGTGCTCAGTAAATTTTGATAAATAAATTCAACCACTGAGAAGCAGTTATTATAAAAGTTTCTTCACATTCTGGCTTCAAGTTTTCATCAATTTTTATTGATATTGGACTATGTGATCCCTTCCAAGCTTATTAATCTGTCATTCTTACCAATTTATAAGTGTCACCCAGTTGTTTAAGCCACACACCTGAGTCTCCTTGTTCCTCAGCTCTTACATCTGATCCAGGACCCCCTTAGGTGGATCCTTCTACCTCATATCACAAGAAGCAATCCACTTTTCTTCAGTGCTGCTGTTATCACACTAAGCTTTCATTCTTTCCTTACTCAATAACATTCCCTGTTTCTTCCCTTCATTCCACCGTCTACTGGTAGTCAGAGATTCAAGCATGTATCATTCTTATTGAAACTCTTTCCTTGGCTTCTCATTAGCCTTTGTTTACATCTCTAAAACCTAAACATCTCCTAAGAAGTCTATCATAATCTGACCCCTTTTTTTCTTCCTAGCTCTTGTCTCTTTTCTTGTGATTCTTCTCTTCAAATTTTTAATGCTCTGGCCCAATATATTTTCTCCATGCATTCAATGTATTATATTTTCTCCCTTTTCCATAACTGTTTCTTAGGTCTATTTCTTCTACCTGAAACTTTCATGCCTTCCCCTAAGTCTTGGACTTAAAGAATTTTATTCCTCTTCTAGGTCTCATCTTTTTCCCACTTAAACTAGGTTAGGTTCCCATAATATTCATTTATTTGCAACAGTATATTTCTGTTTTAGCAACATTCATTATATAACATCTGTACATTCTGAACATTTTTCTCACAAAGTCTTAAAATGTATGATATCAGAAACCATGTCTTTGAGTACTTTGTTTCTAGCTGAATCCTGGCATTCCAGAACAGGTCCTGTGCTTTGTTAATTACTCAGTTAATTTTTATCAGTCAGACCCTGTAAATTCCAAATTAGTGTTTTCTATTGACATGGAATAAGGTCACCAAAAACCACCAAAAAAAATTTGTGTTTTCTCATTAATGGAATAAGGAACCAAATCTTCAAATTGTTTCTGTCTGCACTGTCAGGTTCAGAGCAAAGAGTCTGAAAAAATCATAGGTGCTCAGTAAATTTTGATAAATAAATTCAACCACTGAGAAGCAGTTATTATAAAAGTTTCTTCACATTCTGGCTTCAAGTTTTCATCAATTTTTATTGATATTGGACTATGTGATCCCTTCCAAGCTTATTAATCTGTCATTCTTACCAATTTATAAGTGTCACCCAGTTGTTTAAGCCACACACCTGAGTCTCCTTGTTCCTCAGCTCTTACATCTGATCCAGGACCCCCTTAGGTGGATCCTTCTACCTCATATCACAAGAAGCAATCCACTTTTCTTCAGTGCTGCTGTTATCACACTAAGCTTTCATTCTTTCCTTACTCAATAACATTCCCTGTTTCTTCCCTTCATTCCACCGTCTACTGGTAGTCAGAGATTCAAGCATGTATCATTCTTATTGAAACTCTTTCCTTGGCTTCTCATTAGCCTTTGTTTACATCTCTAAAACCTAAACATCTCCTAAGAAGTCTATCATAATCTGACCCCTTTTTTTCTTCCTAGCTCTTGTCTCTTTTCTTGTGATTCTTCTCTTCAAATTTTTAATGCTCTGGCCCAATATATTTTCTCCATGCATTCAATGTATTATATTTTCTCCCTTTTCCATAACTGTTTCTTAGGTCTATTTCTTCTACCTGAAACTTTCATGCCTTCCCCTAAGTCTTGGACTTAAAGAATTTTATTCCTCTTCTAGGTCTCATCTTTTTCCCACTTAAACTAGGTTAGGTTCCCATAATATTCATTTATTTGCAACAGTATATTTCTGTTTTAGCAACATTCATTATATAACATCTGTACATTCTGAACATTTTTCTCACAAAGTCTTAAAATGTATGATATCAGAAACCATGTCTTTGAGTACTTTGTTTCTAGCTGAATCCTGGCATTCCAGAACAGGTCCTGTGCTTTGTTAATTACTCAGTTAATTTTTATCAGTCAGACCCTGTAAATTCCAAATTAGTGTTTTCTCTATTGACATGGAATAAGGTCACCAAAAAACCACCAATATGGTCAAAAAGAAAAGAACCATTTAGCACACCTCTCTCTCCAATTCTATTAACCTTCAATTAAAGTTTCCTCTTCAATTCCATTAACCTTCTTTGCTAAGCAGATCCAGACTTGATATAGGGCAAGAATGTGTACCTAACTCACAATCAGCTCCCAGCCTTGCTTCTATTAATAGCCATTAGGTTCTAGTTACTAAAATGTTCCCTAGGGGCTTCTTCCCAAACTCATCATCCTGAAGGAAAGCCTTTTTCACTTTGCCCTTTGTATGTCCCATTTTTCTGGGCTAAGTAAGAATGTAAAGTCCAACAGAAAAACTGCCATCTTTCCTGACTGAATGTGGCATGTTGTAATTATTGTAGAACAGGAAGATTGGGTGAGCCCAGTTCAGTGCTGAATGTTCTCTAGCCACAACACCAGCAGCAAGCCACTGTCTTCTGGACTTCCTCTTACTAGAGAAGAAACCCCTTATTTGTTTAAATACTTTCTGAAAGCTTATTTTGCATCTGATCTGAATGTATTAACTCAACCCAGTTCTTTCCGTTTCAAGCTGTTGAGAACTCACGAGTTTCAGTGCAGTCATCTTTTAACTGAGAAACATGATATCATCTTACAGAGTATTTAAGAAAATTAAAAGTCAACAACAGAAAGGTTTTTAGCTTATGATCTGATACAGTAGTTTCTCAATAAAACAAGAAATGGCACTGCGTATTTTTTCAAAACTTTGTGTTGAGGTTTAACCTATTGACCACCTTCCCTAATTCTTGGACTTAAAGAATTTTATTCCTCTTCTAGGTCTCATCTTTTTCCCACTTAAACTAGGTTAGGTTCCCATAATATTCATTTATTTGCAACAGTATATTTCTGTTTTAGCAACATTCATTATATAACATCTGTACATTCTGAACATTTTTCTCACAAAGTCTTAAAATGTATGATATCAGAAACCATGTCTTTGAGTACTTTGTTTCTAGCTGAATCCTGGCATTCCAGAACAGGTCCTGTGCTTTGTTAATTACTCAGTTAATTTTTATCAGTCAGACCCTGTAAATTCCAAATTAGTGTTTTCTCTATTGACATGGAATAAGGTCACCAAAAAACCACCAATATGGTCAAAAAGAAAAGAACCATTTAGCACACCTCTCTCTCCAATTCTATTAACCTTCAATTAAAGTTTCCTCTTCAATTCCATTAACCTTCTTTGCTAAGCAGATCCAGACTTGATATAGGGCAAGAATGTGTACCTAACTCACAATCAGCTCCCAGCCTTGCTTCTATTAATAGCCATTAGGTTCTAGTTACTAAAATGTTCCCTAGGGGCTTCTTCCCAAACTCATCATCCTGAAGGAAAGCCTTTTTCACTTTGCCCTTTGTATGTCCCATTTTTCTGGGCTAAGTAAGAATGTAAAGTCCAACAGAAAAACTGCCATCTTTCCTGACTGAATGTGGCATGTTGTAATTATTGTAGAACAGGAAGATTGGGTGAGCCCAGTTCAGTGCTGAATGTTCTCTAGCCACAACACCAGCAGCAAGCCACTGTCTTCTGGACTTCCTCTTACTAGAGAAGAAACCCCTTATTTGTTTAAATACTTTCTGAAAGCTTATTTTGCATCTGATCTGAATGTATTAACTCAACCCAGTTCTTTCCGTTTCAAGCTGTTGAGAACTCACGAGTTTCAGTGCAGTCATCTTTTAACTGAGAAACATGATATCATCTTACAGAGTATTTAAGAAAATTAAAAGTCAACAACAGAAAGGTTTTTAGCTTATGATCTGATACAGTAGTTTCTCAATAAAACAAGAAATGGCACTGCGTATTTTTTCAAAACTTTGTGTTGAGGTTTAACCTATTGACCATGTTGTGACAGTTTCAGGTGGACAGCAAAGGAATTCAGTCCTGCATGCACCTGTATCCATTTTCCCCTAAACTGCCCTCCCATCCAATCTACCACATAACATCAAGCAAGCAGATTCCTTGTGCTGTACAGTAGGTCCTTATCTGCGGAATTGAAAAAGAAATGTTGAAAATGAATGTATATACTTATGAAATAGAAATAAACTCACAGACTTAGAGAAAGAACTTACAGTTGTTGAGGCAGGTGGAAGGAGAAGGAAGACAAGGAGAAGGGATAGTTAGGGAATTTAGGATAGACATGTATATCCTGCTATATTTAAAAAGGATAACCAACAAAGACTTACTGTCACTGCCTTTTGATAAAAAAGAGAAATAACATGTATGCAGGCTTTGTAGCCAAATAAAGCTTCTATCTACTTGGAAGCTTAGTTTCCCAATTGTAAAATGAGAAGAATAATATCTACCTTGGCAAGATCTATGAGGAGTAGAGATAAAACATTTAAAGCAATAGACATTTAAAGAATGCCAATTAACATTCATAACAGAAATAGCAATTCACAGTAATACACTTATCTTCAATTATAGCAACTGAATGAAGATACTTGTCTCCACACAGCAGATTTTCCATAGCGAATTTTAAAATTTTGGTAGCATGTTTAGTTTTCTTCTATAGATTAATTTTCATTTGGAGGTTAGGGAGAAGGCCCAAGCCCTTTTGAAAATTTTAAGAACACTATCAACCTTATATTCAGAAAAAAACCACACATATAAAAGCTTTTATGTTCACTTTTAGGGGATTATGGGTTCTCTTTAGTTTTATGGGCCCCAAGATAGCATTATACTCTCCAATCAAGGGTTATGGAGTTTCAACGGGTCATCCTAATGTAATAATCTCATATATAAAGTTATCCTGTGGAATAAAGTCTAAGACATGTATTAGAAGCCTTTAATAAACTATCTCATTGCTTTATTGCCACGTTTACCCCATTACATGATAATCATATAATTTAGAAAGGTACTCTTTTAGCAAATCAGCATTTAGAAGTTTATGTTGTACATATTTGTGCTTGGACGTGTTAAGTTTCATTTAAACTTCATTAAAGGAAAGGGAAAAAGAAGAGAAGACATCCAAACAAGGAAAACTAAAATCAGTAGGCTACAAGCAGCTATCTACAATGCTATCCAAAGCTCCACTCAGGGAAAGGACAAATAAAACTCAGAGTGATAACTCCTCAAAAAAGAATTACATTTCTGCCAAAACATTGCTGAGATGACACATGAGACTCCCAGTAGTTGTAGTTTATAATGACTCTAGTGTTACTTTGTAGTTAGAGCAAAGGTGAGCTTGGGAAAGATGCTATTTCAGATTCTCCAAGTCACAGGATTTCACTATGGCCTTGACCAAGTTATACAAGTTTGCTTTCTTTTCTCCTATACCTGCAAAAAAGAGAAGCATTTTTAATCTGCTCTGTCCTGACCAAATGCTTAATAGACAATAAATGTGTGACAAGTTTAATAAATGCTAAGCATTCCTTACATTTCATTTTTTAATTGAAATATAGCTGATTTACAATCTAATATTAATTTCAGTTGTACAACATAATGATTCAATATTTTTACAGATTATATTCCATTTAAAGTCATTATAAAACAATAGCTTTACAATGTATCTTTATTGCCTATCTATTTTATGCATGTTAGATTTCAAATACCAGTTGTACTGCATCCACTCACTATGCCATAAAGGCCTGGGCAGGAGGCAAGATTCTGGAGAGTCATCTATATCCATTCAATAGACCTGTCTTTTGTACACAGTGTCAGGTTTCAGCCTTGCAGGCATCTATGTGTTTGTGTCCCTGGGCTGTCTTTCTATCTTCTCTTTGTACTTGCTTCATGGATAATAATTATGATTATTGACTTACACTGTCATCAGAAGTGAGAAAAGAGACTATTTCTTTTTTGCTATACACCTGTGTGTCTAAGATTTTCCTGTTTATATCTATGTGGACATTTTCACATTGACTCAATATGTAGGAGTCACTCAAATGGTTTCTCTCAGTAGCCGTATCAGAACTTACCCTAGAAAAGGGCATAAATGTCGCTGAGGAAAAGCAAACCTGTCTTTTGGGAATTCATGCTTCCCAGGAAGAGGGAAAGAGTTCTTTCATCCACAATGTAAAAGTGAGGAGAGACAGAGGCAGAGAATGGAAATTGCTCCAATATATACTGGTAAATGTAGTTTTTAAAACCTAATAGAGGGCTTCCCCTGGTGGTCCAGTGGGTAAGGACACCGCCTTGCAGTGCAACGGGCGCCGGTTCGATCCCTGACCTGGGAAGATCCCACGTGCCGCAGAGCGGCTGGACTGATGTGTCCAATTGCCGAGCCGGAGCTCCAGAGCGCATGCACCCAGAGCCGGCGCTCTGCAACGACAGACGCCACCACGATGGGAGGCCCACAGGAACCAAAGAATAAAGACGGATGAAAATAGAGAAATGAAAGACCAATAGAAGTGGTCCGTCCGCTCCCCTCCCTCCCCAACCTGACCCCGCCCCCAAAAACCTAATAGAACCCCATAAAAAATACAAATACTTCCTATAAGATATTTCTCCTAAACTGAAGAAAGACCTGAATTTGAAAAAATAAAATTAGTTTTTTAAAATTCAATTCTCATTCATACATAGGAGATGACAATAGAAGTCAAAAATGCAAAAGTGATGTTACATAGAGAAAACAAAATGAAGAATAATGCATAGGGAGCATGTTTAGATTTCAAATACCAGTTGTACTGCATCCACTCACTATGCCATAAAGGCCTGGGCAGGAGGCAAGATTCTGGAGAGTCATCTATATCCATTCAATAGACCTGTCTTTTGTACACAGTGTCAGGTTTCAGCCTTGCAGGCATCTATGTGTTTGTGTCCCTGGGCTGTCTTTCTATCTTCTCTTTGTACTTGCTTCATGGATAATAATTATGATTATTGACTTACACTGTCATCAGAAGTGAGAAAAGAGACTATTTCTTTTTTGCTATACACCTGTGTGTCTAAGATTTTCCTGTTTATATCTATGTGGACATTTTCACATTGACTCAATATGTAGGAGTCACTCAAATGGTTTCTCTCAGTAGCCGTATCAGAACTTACCCTAGAAAAGGGCATAAATGTCGCTGAGGAAAAGCAAACCTGTCTTTTGGGAATTCATGCTTCCCAGGAAGAGGGAAAGAGTTCTTTCATCCACAATGTAAAAGTGAGGAGAGACAGAGGCAGAGAATGGAAATTGCTCCAATATATACTGGTAAATGTAGTTTTAAAACCTAATAGAGGGCTTCCCCTGGTGGTCCAGTGGGTAAGGACACCGCCTTGCAGTGCAACGGGCGCCGGTTCGATCCCTGACCTGGGAAGATCCCACGTGCCGCAGAGCGGCTGGACTGATGTGTCCAATTGCCGAGCCGGAGCTCCAGAGCGCATGCACCCAGAGCCGGCGCTCTGCAACGACAGACGCCACCACGATGGGAGGCCCACAGGAACCAAAGAATAAAGACGGATGAAAATAGAGAAATGAAAGACCAATAGAAGTGGTCCGTCCGCTCCCCTCCCTCCCCAACCTGACCCCCGCCCCCCCCCCAAAAAAACCTAATAGAACCCCATAAAAAATACAAATACTTCCTATAAGATATTTCTCCTAAACTGAAGAAAGACCTGAATTTGAAAAAATAAAATTAGTTTTTTAAAATTCAATTCTCATTCATACATAGGAGATGACAATAGAAGTCAAAAATGCAAAAAGTGATGTTACATAGAGAAAACAAAATGAAGAATAATGCATAGGGAGCATAATTTGTCAAAAAAAATGATGGGTAGATAATATATACACATATGCCCATATATCTTATATACACTCATGTTATTTATTCACATATGTTTTAATTTTAAGTGGAAGAAAGTAGTGATTCATGTTTATTGCAGAAAGAAGACAAAAACATCAACAAGGAGACAGGCTAGCTTATTATGTAGGTTTTAGTTTGACACTAATTGATAGTACACACAATTATTTTTGACATTATGTAAATTTTCCTAAAAATAAAAAAGAAATTAAAGAAGCGAATGAACCTAAATGTCTAACCATTTGATAGCATAAGCACACAGAGACAAACCATACCAAATGACTTTGAGCCACACACCAAATTGTGCATTTCTAGCAGGATATAAGCAAAGGACAAATGTATTTGAGGAAAAATTTTAACCTTTTTTTCTAATGGTCATATTCATGGGATGGTGTCATTATTGTTATTCTGAAATTTTTGTGTGTATAGTTGGGGGTAAAACAAGTACATATTGAGATGTAAGTCTCTGACACCCCAAAAAGGAAGCAGATGAGGTTGTTAGTGAGATTGATGAGATTAAAGGAAAACCTTCTGGTCCTGAATGTAAATAGAAAATGTCATTATAAACAGAAGGTAATTCTTTTTATTGAAGTATATTTGATTTACAAAGTTGTGTTAGTTTCTGGCATACATGAGAGTGGTTCAGCTATTACATATATATAATGTGTACATATATATATATATTCTTTTTATGTTCTTTTCCATTATGGTTTATTATAGCATATTGAATATAATTTCCTGTGCTATATATAGGACCTTATTGCTTATCTATAATATTTTATATATGTTAGTCTATATCTGCTAATCCCAAACTTCTAATTTATCCCTTCTCACCCCTTTGCCTCTTTGGTAACAATAAGTTTGTTTCCTATGTCTATGAATCTGTTTCTGTTTCTTAATAAGTTCATTTGTGTCATATTTTAGATTCTACATATAACTAATCTCATATATTTGTCTTTTAAATAGTATCATAACCTCTAGTTCTATCCATGTTGCTGCAAATTACGTTATTTCATTCATTTTTTATGGTCAGGTAATACTCCATTGTGTGTGTATATATATCTATATATCTATACATATATACCACAGCTTCTTTATCCACTCATCTGTTCCTGAACACTTGAGTTGATTCTGTGTCTTGGCTATTGTAAATAGTGCTGCTGTGAAGCACAGAGTGTATATACTTTATGAATTTTAAAAGTTTTCATATTTTCCAGATAGATATGTGTTCAGAAGTGGGATTGCTGGATCATATGGTAACTCTAGTTTTTTTGAGAAACCTCCATACTGTTCTCCATAGTGACTGAACCAATTTACAGTCCCACCAACTATAGGAGGGTTCCCTTTACTCCACAACCAAAAATATTAAATTTTATATATTTTCTTCAGACTTTAACTGATCAAGTAGGCAAGTAACTGTTGATAAATGAATATTGTAATTTTGAACACTATAAATAATGACTGACTTACCTAACATCTACCTTTGAACACATGAAGTCTGTATTTATTTATTTATTTTTAAAACTTTTTACAGAGTTTTGTTGTTCACAGACATGTATGTTCCCAGATCAGTCATATGCATATCCCTGGTCCCCTCCCCACTCCCCGGCTCCTCCATCCCACCCCTCCAGGCTGTCACACCAAGCCCTTGTAGGAACTCCTATTCCATTAGCACAATGACAATAGCTATCTTTTCAACACATGACAGTATAGGTTTCCATGTTACTCCCTCTGTTTCCCACCCACTGTTCATTCCCCACAATGTCCATATGTCTATTCGCTGTCTGTTTTTCCATGGGTTCACTGTGTGCGTTATCATTCCTCTTTTACTAGATTCCATATATATGTGCTAGTATACCATACTTGTCTTTCTCTTTTTGACTTACTTCACTTTTTATGATAGGTTCTAGATCTAACCACCTCATTAGGGCTGATTCTTCTGCATTTCTTTTAACAGCTGAGTAGTATTCCATTGTATGTATGTACCAGGGCTTCTGTATCCATTCATTCGTCGATGGACATCTAGGTTGCTTCCAAGTTCTGGCTATTGTATAGACAGCTGCAATGAACATTGGGGTACAGGTGCTTCTTTCAGTTTTGATTTTATCTGGGTATAAGCCTAATAGTGGGATTTCTGGGTTGTATGGTGCTTCTATTTTTAGTTTTTTAAGGAATCTCCATTCTTCCATAGCAGCTGTATCAATTGACGTTCCCACCAGCAATGCAAGAGGACTCCCTTTTCTCCTCACCCTCTCCAGCATTTATTGTCTGTCGATTTGTTGATGATGGCCATTCTGACGGGTGTGAGGTGATATCTCATTGTAGTTTTGATTTGAATTTCTCCATAGTGACTGAACCAATTTACAGTCCCACCAACTATAGGAGGGTTCCCTTTACTCCACAACCAAAAATATTAAATTTTATATATTTTCTTCAGACTTTAACTGATCAAGTAGGCAAGTAACTGTTGATAAATGAATATTGTAATTTTGAACACTATAAATAATGACTGACTTACCTAACATCTACCTTTGAACACATGAAGTCTGTATTTATTTATTTATTTTTAAAACTTTTTACAGAGTTTTGTTGTTCACAGACATGTATGTTCCCAGATCAGTCATATGCATATCCCTGGTCCCCTCCCCACTCCCCGGCTCCTCCATCCCACCCCTCCAGGCTGTCACACCAAGCCCTTGTAGGAACTCCTATTCCATTAGCACAATGACAATAGCTATCTTTTCAACACATGACAGTATAGGTTTCCATGTTACTCCCTCTGTTTCCCACCCACTGTTCATTCCCCACAATGTCCATATGTCTATTCGCTGTCTGTTTTTCCATGGGTTCACTGTGTGCGTTATCATTCCTCTTTTACTAGATTCCATATATATGTGCTAGTATACCATACTTGTCTTTCTCTTTTTGACTTACTTCACTTTTTATGATAGGTTCTAGATCTAACCACCTCATTAGGGCTGATTCTTCTGCATTTCTTTTAACAGCTGAGTAGTATTCCATTGTATGTATGTACCAGGGTTTCTGTATCCATTCATTCGTCGATGGACATCTAGGTTGCTTCCAAGTTCTGGCTATTGTATAGACAGCTGCAATGAACATTGGGGTACAGGTGCTTCTTTCAGTTTTGATTTTATCTGGGTATAAGCCTAATAGTGGGATTTCTGGGTTGTATGGTGCTTCTATTTTTAGTTTTTTAAGGAATCTCCATTCTTCCATAGCAGCTGTATCAATTGACGTTCCCACCAGCAATGCAAGAGGACTCCCTTTTCTCCTCACCCTCTCCAGCATTTATTGTCTGTCGATTTGTTGATGATGGCCATTCTGACGGGTGTGAGGTGATATCTCATTGTAGTTTTGATTTGAATTTCTCTAATAATAAGCGAGATTGAGCATCGTTTCATGTATTTTTTGGCCATCTGTATGTCCTCTTTGGTGAGATGTCTCTTTAGATCTTTTTCCCATTTTTTGATTGGGTTTTTCATTTTTCTGATGTTGAGTTGTCTGAGTTGCTCGTAGATTTTGGAGATTAATTCTTTGTCTGTTATTTCATATGCTATGATTTTCTCCCACTCTGTGGGGTGTCTGTTCAACTTTTTTGTAATTTCTTTTGCTGTACAAAAGCTTTTAAGTGTCATTAGGTCCCACGTGTGCATTTTTGCTTTTAATTCCGCTATTCTAATAGTTGGGTCAGAGAAGATCTTGCTTTGATTGATGTCCTTGAGGGTTTTGCCTATATTCTCCTCTAAGAGTTTGATGGTTTCTGGTCTTACATTTAGGTCCTTAATCCATTTTGAATGTACCTTTGTGTATGGTGTCAGGGAATGTTCTAGCTTCATTTTTTTTGCATGTAGCTGTCTAATTTTCCCAGCACCATTTGTTGAAGAGGCTGTCTCTGTCTCATTTTAGATTTTCACCTCCTTTGTCAAAAATAAGGTACTCATAGGTTCATGGGTTTATCTCTGGGTTCTCAGTCTTGTTCTATTGATCTATAGTTCTGTTTTTGTGCCAATACTATGCTGTCTTGATGACTGTTGCTTTGTAGTATAGTCTGAAGTTAGGGAAGCTGATCCCTCCAGCTCTGTTTTTCTTTCTAAGGATTGCTTTGGCTATTCGGGGTCTTTTGTGTTTCCATATGAACTGTGTTATTCTTTGGTCTAGTTCTGTGAAGAATATCATTGGTAGTTTAATAGGGATCGCATTGAATCTATAGATGACATTTGGCAGTATGGTCATTTTCACAATATTGATTCTTCCGATCCGGGAACATGGAATATCTCTCCATCTGTTTAAGTCTTCTTTAATTTCTCTCATGAGTGTCTTGTAGTTTTCAGTGTACAGTTCTTTTGTTTCTTTGGGTAGGTTTATTCCTAGATATTTGATTCTTTTGGCTGCGATGGTGAAGGGGACTGTCTCTTTGATTTCGTTTTCTGAGTTTTCATTGTTTGTGTATAGGAATGTGAGTGATTTCTGTATATTGATTTTGTATCCCACGACTTTGCTGAGTTTATTGATTAGCTCTAGTAGCTTTGTAATAGTGTCTTTGGGGATTTTTATGTATAATATCATTTCGTCTGCAAAAAGAAAGAACTTTACTTCTTCTTTTCCTATTGGATTCCTTTGATTTCTTTCTCTTCTCTTATTGCTGTTGCTAGAACTTCCAGGACTATGTTGAATAATAGTGGTGAAAGTGGACACCCCTGTCTTGTTCCTGATCTCAGAGGGAATGCTTTCAGTTTTTCACTGTTGAGGACAATGTTCACTGTGGGCTTCTTATATATGGCTTTTACTAGGTTGAGATAGGTTCCTTCTATGCCCATTTTTTGAAGAATTTTTATCATAAATGGGTGTTGTACCTTGTCAAAGGCTTTTTCTGCATCTATTGAGATTATCATGAAAATTATAGTTATAATAATTAACAACAGTAAGATAACAAAATTCCTAAACAAAATGTGTGCAAAGTGCATTTTATAATCACAAAGCAATAAAACTTGAAATATAAATGGTTGAATAAGAGATAATTAAAATTTTAAAACACTATTTCAAATTATTCTTAGATAAGTATATTATAAATATACTGATAAATCATTTAGAATATGTCACTAATGGACACTTCCAAAAAAGTAGTATGGGATGTAGCCAAAGCAATATTCAGGATACAATATATGGCCTTATATCACAGATTATTCAAGATGAAAAAAAAAACTAAGAGAACTTAATCACTTATTTTTCTTCTTTTTGTGATTAATAGAATATGTCCTTAATTTCAAAAATTCCACAGTGTAATCTCACATAAGAATAAAAGTTAATCATAGTCTTAGCATTAAATCTAGCAGAACAATTATGATGAAAATGGTAAATCAAGAAATGGTAATGGTAAGAAATTAAATTTTTTATTACTGTAATTTATTATAGAAGTAACTGAAAATATAAGACTATCAATATTTCATTATAGGCTAAAATGTCATTTTATAAAATTTAGTATCTCAAAAATAATTCAGGAATTTCAAAATTCAATAATACTTACTTAACAGAATTTTTAAGTGGTTCTTTCTTTCAAACAAATAGACAAAACTAGTTTTTAGTAGTGAAGCACTTTAGAGATGTGTTAAGACTACAGACCACTGCAAGGTATTATCAGTAATAACTTTTGAATATTTACTAAGTTAATATAAAATCTTAAAAGGCAAAATAGTAGGTCAGTTCTAGAGGGACTGTAGATCTAAATATGAAAGATTTTATGCAATGAATTTTTAATAGTAATCCAGAGGATCAAAAAAAGAAATATAGACCAGTGGAAAAGACAGAAAACAGAGAAAAACCCACATGCCTATGGGTACCTTATCTTTGACAAAGGAGGCAAGAATATACAATGAAAAAAAGATAAGTCTCTTTAATAATTGGTGCTGGGAAAACTGGATAGCTATGAGTAAAAGAGTGAAATTAGAAAACTTCTTAACACCATACACAAATAAAAACTCAAAATGGATTAAAGACCTATATGTAAGACCAGAAACTATAAAACACTTAAAAGAAAACATATGCAGAGTATTCTTTGACCTAAATCACAGCATCATCCTCTATGACCCATTTCCTAGATAATAGAAATAATATAAAAAATAAATAAGTGCGAACTAATTGAACTTAAAAGCTTTTGCACAGTGAAGGAAACTATAAACAAGGTGAAGAGACAGCCCTCAGAATGTAGAAAATAATAGCAAATCAAACAACCAACAAAGGATTAGTTCCCAAAATATACAGTTTATGCAGCTCAGTACCAGAAAAACAAACAACCCAATCAAAAAATGGACAGAAGACCTAAACAGGTATTTCTCCAAAGAAGACATTCAGATGGCTAATAAACACATGGAAAACATCACTCATTATTAGAGAAATGCAAATCAAAACTGCAATGACATTCTGGTCAGAATGGTCATCATCAAAAAATCTACAGACAATAGATACTGGAGAGAGTGTGGAGAAAAGAGAACCCTCTTGCACTGTTGGCGGGAACATAAATTGATACATCCACTATGGAGAACAGTATGAAGGTTCCTTGAAAAACTAGGAGTAAAACTACCATATGACCTGAATCCCACTACTTGGCATATATACCCTGGGGAAACCAGAACTGAAAAAGACACATATTTCTTAATGCTCTCTGCAGCATTATTCACATTAGTCAGGGCATGGAAACAGCCTAGATGTCCATCAACAGATGAATGGATAAAGCTGTGGTGCAAACATACAGTGAAATACTACTCAGCCATAAAAAGAAACATACTGGAGTCAGTTTTAATAAGGTGGATGAACCTAGCACCTGTTATACAGAGTGAAGTCAGAAAGAGGAAGGCATCTATCATATATTAACATATATATGAAACATAGTTCAAACTGATGAATCTATTTTCAGGGAAACAATAGAGACACAGACATAGAGAACAGACTTGTGGACACAGTAGGTGAAGAAAAGGGTGCGATGAACTGAGAGTGGCATTTATTCTTCCGCCTGTGTGGGCCTCCCATTGCAGTGGCCTCTCTCCTTGCAGAGCACTGGCTCTGTGCGCATGCGCTCCAGAGCGCTGGCTAGCAATAGGACGCACTCGTCCTCCCACTCCGTGGAACGTGGGATCTTCCCGGAGCAGGGATGGAACTGGTGCCCCTTGCACTGCAAGACAGACTGTTTACCCAGTGGACCACCAGTGGGTAAAGTGACATCTTTTTTAAAATTTGGGAAACGTATAGGTATTACAATTTTTATAAAAGTAAATGAAAATAATAGTCATTTTGAAGGTTAAGAAAAAGAATAAAAATGAAGAAATCAAGACTGTGGAAAGTTTAAAGATAAAATGTGAATAAAGGAATGTAAAAACAGATACATATCTTAATGTAAAAAACAGAGGATATAAAACTTCCACAAGTACACAAATTCAAGGAACTCAATGAAAAACTGAAAGGTACTTCCCTGGCTCTCAAGTGGTTAAGACACCGTGCTTCCACTTCAGAGTTCAATACCTCATCTGGGTCGAAGATCCTGCATGTCATGCAGTGTGACCAAAAAACCGGGGGAAAAAAGAGGAAAAATATAGATACAGATAATAATAGTACCTGAAATAGAAGAGCTGATCAATGTGTTTAAGTGTGCTGAAAAAGGACTATATATTGCACATGCTTAAACATTTGATTATCTCTATTTAAATGGACATTTCTGAAAAAAGATATACAAAATTTGACTCAAAACAAAGTTGAGGAACAGACTATAACAAAAACATAAATTAAATCCAGTTATTCACATTAGGGCATGGAAACAGCCTAGATGTCCATCAACAGATGAATGGATAAAGCTGTGGTGCAAACATACAGTGAAATACTACTCAGCCATAAAAGAAACATACTGGAGTCAGTTTTAAGAAGGTGGATGAACCTAGCACCTGTTATACAGAGTGAAGTCAGAAAGAGGAAGGCATCTATCATATATTAACATATATATGAAACATAGTTCAAACTGATGAATCTATTTTCAGGGAAACAATAGAGACACAGACATAGAGAACAGACTTGTGGACACAGTAGGTGAAGAAAAGGGTGCGATGAACTGAGAGTGGCATTTATTCTTCCGCCTGTGTGGGCCTCCCATTGCAGTGGCCTCTCTCCTTGCAGAGCACTGGCTCTGTGCGCATGCGCTCCAGAGCGCTGGCTAGCAATAGGACGCACTCGTCCTCCCACTCCGTGGAACGTGGGATCTTCCCGGAGCAGGGATGGAACTGGTGCCCCTTGCACTGCAAGACAGACTGTTTACCCAGTGGACCACCAGTGGGTAAAGTGACATCTTTTTTAAAATTTGGGAAACGTATAGGTATTACAATTTTTATAAAGTAAATGAAAATAATAGTCATTTTGAAGGTTAAGAAAAAGAATAAAAATGAAGAAATCAAGACTGTGGAAAGTTTAAAGATAAAATGTGAATAAAGGAATGTAAAAACAGATACATATCTTAATGTAAAAAACAGAGGATATAAAACTTCCACAAGTACACAAATTCAAGGAACTCAATGAAAAACTGAAAGGTACTTCCCTGGCTCTCAAGTGGTTAAGACACCGTGCTTCCACTTCAGAGTTCAATACCTCATCTGGGTCGAAGATCCTGCATGTCATGCAGTGTGACCAAAAAACCGGGGGAAAAAAGAGGAAAAATATAGATACAGATAATAATAGTACCTGAAATAGAAGAGCTGATCAATGTGTTTAAGTGTGCTGAAAAAGGACTATATATTGCACATGCTTAAACATTTGATTATCTCTATTTAAATGGACATTTCTGAAAAAAGATATACAAAATTTGACTCAAAACAAAGTTGAGGAACAGACTATAACAAAAACATAAATATTTAAAATCTTTTAAAAACTGTTTCCAAAAAGTGCTCAATTCAGATGCTTGAATCAAGTATTTCTTTCAAATTCAGAGCGCAAATTCTTTTCATGATAAAATTCATACCATACTCAGTTTCCAGAAAAGCATAGGAAACCTTTCTAAGACATTTTTAATAAATTAACCATAGCCTTGACACTAAAACATGGCAGACAAAGCACCCCACCACGGCTGTGGTGAGACCACAGGTGTCTCTTCTGTTTTAGACAAGGATGCCCTCCATCACCTCGAGACACTAACTCCCTGCCCAGTATCGTGTCATCAGGCAGAGTCCCAGCAGGAAACAGATGGAGCACCCAGCTGAGACTGGGAAGAGGCTTTCTAACAGAGAGGCTGTTAGTTGAGGTGTGGCAGGGTTATGGGAACTGACTTGTGATTTTGAAGCACAAAGGGACTAGCACTGTTTAGAAGCACGTATGCCTCATAGGCCTGAGGGGACAAATAAGGAAAAGGTGTTAGAACTCTGTTGAGAGCTGGGATCACTGAAGAGAGGCTGGCTGATGGAAACTCTTAATTTTGGAGAGACTTAGTTACTCCCAGAGCCACAGAGCAGTCAAGAGAAAATAGTGACAAGAAGCAAGTGGACTAATTTTTTTTTCTCTCTCCTGTCCTCCAACCTTCAGTCAGTGCTTTTTCACTACTCAAAGAATGATGGAGACATTTGTCAAAGGACACAGGTACCACCATCAAGAGGCTCATTGGTCAAATTAGGGACAATTAGCTCATCAAAATAACTGATTATAATAACAGATTATAAACTGGAAAGAAAAGATGTCTCCCTGGTTAAGGAACACCGTGCTTCCACTTCAGAGTTCAATACCTCATCTGGGTCGAAGATCCTGCATGTCATGCAGTGTGACCAAAAAACCGGGGGAAAAAAGAGGAAAAATATAGATACAGATAATAATAGTACCTGAAATAGAAGAGCTGATCAATGTGTTTAAGTGTGCTGAAAAAGGACTATATATTGCACATGCTTAAACATTTGATTATCTCTATTTAAATGGACATTTCTGAAAAAAGATATACAAAATTTGACTCAAAACAAAGTTGAGGAACAGACTATAACAAAAACATAAATATTTAAAATCTTTTAAAAACTGTTTCCAAAAAGTGCTCAATTCAGATGCTTGAATCAAGTATTTCTTTCAAATTCAGAGCGCAAATTCTTTTCATGATAAAATTCATACCATACTCAGTTTCCAGAAAAGCATAGGAAACCTTTCTAAGACATTTTTAATAAATTAACCATAGCCTTGACACTAAAACATGGCAGACAAAGCACCCCACCACGGCTGTGGTGAGACCACAGGTGTCTCTTCTGTTTTAGACAAGGATGCCCTCCATCACCTCGAGACACTAACTCCCTGCCCAGTATCGTGTCATCAGGCAGAGTCCCAGCAGGAAACAGATGGAGCACCCAGCTGAGACTGGGAAGAGGCTTTCTAACAGAGAGGCTGTTAGTTGAGGTGTGGCAGGGTTATGGGAACTGACTTGTGATTTTGAAGCACAAAGGGACTAGCACTGTTTAGAAGCACGTATGCCTCATAGGCCTGAGGGGACAAATAAGGAAAAGGTGTTAGAACTCTGTTGAGAGCTGGGATCACTGAAGAGAGGCTGGCTGATGGAAACTCTTAATTTTGGAGAGACTTAGTTACTCCCAGAGCCACAGAGCAGTCAAGAGAAAATAGTGACAAGAAGCAAGTGGACTAATTTTTTTTTCTCTCTCCTGTCCTCCAACCTTCAGTCAGTGCTTTTTCACTACTCAAAGAATGATGGAGACATTTGTCAAAGGACACAGGTACCACCATCAAGAGGCTACTATTGGTCAAATTAGGGACAATTAGCTCATCAAAATAACTGATTATAATAACAGATTATAAACTGGATAAAGTTTAACTTGAATAAAATAAGAATCTAGGAGCTTATACTGTTAAAAAGAAATAAACCAATAAGCAAGTCAATGGGAGTACAGAGAAAGCCCTTCCCTAAATAGAATGTCAGTCACTAGATACAGAAGAAAAAAAAAAGAGTATCACAGTCTTATCATGAGCTCCAGGGCAACACTAAAACCTTGCTGAAAGGGCTAGGTCAGCTTCAAAGTTCAGAAGCTTTTTCCTTTTATCACCTGAATTACTGTGTAGTTTATAGTTTTTTATCACAACTATTTACACAATATTTAAAATTCTGTTGTAAATATCTACCTAAGAATAAAAAAAAAAAGTTTCCAAAATTCCAAATGTGAAGTGATGAAAATCTGAACTAAGGAGGTTGAGAATCTGAATTGAGGAAGTGGCAAAGAGGATAAGTCACATTGTTGGGATTCAAAATACATTTCTGATGAATAATAATTGAATAATTATAACAAGTAATGTTTCTGACCAATTAGATGCAAGTGGAAAAGAATTATGACTAAATTTAAGGTTTATAGCTTGAGAGACTAAATACACATGTATGTGTATGTGTTGCTCAGTTGACTCTGACTCTTTGCAACTCCATGGATTGTAGCCCACAAAGCTCCTCTGTCCTGGAATTCTCCAGGCAAGGATATTGGAGTGGGTTGCCATCTCCTTCTCCAGGGGAATCTTCCCAACCCAGGAACTGAACCTAGGTCTGTTGCATTGCAGGTAGATTCTTTACAGTCTGAGCCAGCAGGGAAGCTCCTGGATACATACAGATGACATTAACTGCAATAAAAGATAAGAGAGATACGGAATGTAAAGTTTAAGGTATCTTCAGGACAGTCAAGTGGAAATTTCCAAAAGACATTGGGAATCACAAACATCTTAAATATTTCCTCATAGAAACACAATGTATCAAGAAAGTTAGAATCTTATTAACATGACAAGTAGTATTATCTCATTCCTGCCTCTTCTAGGAAACTGTACCTGAACAAAAAACATATATGTTATCTCTGGTCAGGTCATTATATGCACTTACCCCTTGAATTGCATTGATGTTTATATGCATGTGTGTCTTTACTAGCTCTGTCTATGCTGTTATCAACTCATGAAGAATCTACTGCTCCACAAGAAATTAAATTCTATTTTTTTTCTCAAAGGAAATGATTCCAAATGGATGTTTTGTCCACCAAAGTGCCTGACATGCTTTTCACAGGAACTGGCCCAACCCAGTAAGGTGTGTGTTCTTAGTAGCTGCTGGTGGGCATCCTATGTTGCTGTTATTCAGATCAGAAAAGTGATTTTTGTTTCCTTATATCACTGCCAGGAGGCCTCAATATTGTGGTTGAGAGCAGGTGCCCTATGGTGTTTCTGATGAGTTTTATGGAAAAGAGGATAATTCTTCTAGCTGTTAGCCTCAATTAGAGAAAGACCTGTTCCTGGCTTCTCTCTCCTCTGATTTGAAGTGGAACATGAAAAGAAGCGACTCACATAGTTCTTATCTTTAACTGTCCCTGCCGTCTATCAGTGTTAGAGAAAATAAAAACAAAACAGAAACTCTACAATGTTGTAGCGTGATAGAATTTGCAATTTTTTTTTATCGTAAACAGCATCTATTGACTCTATAATATATATATAACAGAGCCCCACAGACTCAGAACCACCAGGCAGTTCAATCCACTGCCATCTTATTATGTGGAAAGAAGAGTTTATTTCTAGTTATTTGAGTTTGACTGTCTTTAGGTCAGATTTGAGCTTTCTGGGTGTACCACAGTCCCCACCAACCCTTGTTTAATACCTGTCTACACTACATATTCAATTTGGAAGTGCAGAGAAAGCTAATTCCAGAATTACTTGTCTTAATTGGTATCATTTAAACTATTGTGACAAAGTAAATCCTGTATGTAAGTTTACCTTTTAGTTCAGTCTCTCAGTTGTGTCCAACTTTGCAGCCCCATGGACTACAGCACACCAGGCTTCCCTGTCTTTCAGTATCTCCCAGAGCTTGCTCAAACTCATGTCCATTGAGTGGGTGATGCCATCCAACCTTCCTGCCTCTTCTAGGAAACTGTACCTGAACAAAAAACATATATGTTATCTCTGGTCAGGTCATTATATGCACTTACCCCTTGAATTGCATTGATGTTTATATGCATGTGTGTCTTTACTAGCTCTGTCTATGCTGTTATCAACTCATGAAGAATCTACTGCTCCACAAGAAATTAAATTCTATTTTTTTTCTCAAAGGAAATGATTCCAAATGGATGTTTTGTCCACCAAAGTGCCTGACATGCTTTTCACAGGAACTGGCCCAACCCAGTAAGGTGTGTGTTCTTAGTAGCTGCTGGTGGGCATCCTATGTTGCTGTTATTCAGATCAGAAAAGTGATTTTTGTTTCCTTATATCACTGCCAGGAGGCCTCAATATTGTGGTTGAGAGCAGGTGCCCTATGGTGTTTCTGATGAGTTTTATGGAAAAGAGGATAATTCTTCTAGCTGTTAGCCTCAATTAGAGAAAGACCTGTTCCTGGCTTCTCTCTCCTCTGATTTGAAGTGGAACATGAAAAGAAGCGACTCACATAGTTCTTATCTTTAACTGTCCCTGCCGTCTATCAGTGTTAGAGAAAATAAAAACAAAACAGAAACTCTACAATGTTGTAGCGTGATAGAATTTGCAATTTTTTTTTATCGTAAACAGCATCTATTGACTCTATAATATATATATAACAGAGCCCCACAGACTCAGAACCACCAGGCAGTTCAATCCACTGCCATCTTATTATGTGGAAAGAAGAGTTTATTTCTAGTTATTTGAGTTTGACTGTCTTTAGGTCAGATTTGAGCTTTCTGGGTGTACCACAGTCCCCACCAACCCTTGTTTAATACCTGTCTACACTACATATTCAATTTGGAAGTGCAGAGAAAGCTAATTCCAGAATTACTTGTCTTAATTGGTATCATTTAAACTATTGTGACAAAGTAAATCCTGTATGTAAGTTTACCTTTTAGTTCAGTCTCTCAGTTGTGTCCAACTTTGCAGCCCCATGGACTACAGCACACCAGGCTTCCCTGTCTTTCAGTATCTCCCAGAGCTTGCTCAAACTCATGTCCATTGAGTGGGTGATGCCATCCAACCTTCTTGTCCTCTCTCGTCCCCTTCTCCTTCTGCCTTCTATTTTGCCCAGCATTAGGGTCTTTTCCAATGAATTGTCTTTTCGCTCCAGGTGGCCCAAAAATTGGAGCTTCAGCTTCGGCATTAGTCCTTCCAATGAATATTCAGGGTTGATTTCCTTTAGGATTGACTGGTTTGATCACTTTGTAGCCCAAGGGACTCTCAAGAGTCTTTTACAACATCACAGTTTGAAGGCATAAACTCTTTGGCACTCAGCCTTCTTTATGGTCTACCTCTCACATCCATACATGACTACTGGAAGAACCACAGCTTTGACTATACAGACATCTGTTGGCAAAGTGATGTCTCTGTTTTTTAATACGCTATCTAGATTTGTCATCGCTTCTCTTCCAAGGAGCAAGTGTCTTGATTTCATGGCTACAGTCACTGTCCAAAGTGATTTTGGAGCTCAAGAAAATAAAAGTCTGTCACCATTTCCATTGTTTGCCCATCTATGTGCCATGAACTGATGGGACTAGATGCCATGATCTTAGTTTTTTGAATGCTGAGTTTAAAATCAGCTTTTTCGCTCTCCTCTTTCACCTTCATCAAAAGGCTCTTTAAGGGCTTCCCTGGTGGTCCAGTGGGTAAAGAGTCTGCCTTGCAGTACAGGGAGTGCCAGTTTGATTCCTGGCCTGAGAAGATCCCATGTGCTGAGGAGCGGCTGGACTGGTGTGTCCAGTTACCAGCTGGCACTCTGGAGCGTGTGTGCCCACAGCCGGTGCTCTGCAATGAGGGAGGCCTCTGCAGGAGGCCCACACAAGTCGAAGGATAAGGATGGATGAAAATAAATGGATAAAGAACCAATATAACAGGCCAAAATTAGAAAAAAGAGGCTCTTTAGTTTCTCTTCTCTTTCTGCCATAAGGGTGGCATCATCTGCATATCTGAGACTATTAATATTTCTCCCAGCAATCTTAACTCCAACTTGTGCTTCATCCAGGCTGGCATTTTGCATGATGTACTCTGCATATAAGTTAAATAAGCAGGGTGACAATATACAGTCTTGACGTACTCCTTTTCCAGTTTGGAACCAGTCCATTGTTCCATATTCAGTTCTAATGGTTGCTTCTTGGCCTGCATAGAGGTTTCTCAGGAGACAGGTAAGGTGATCTGCTATTCCCATCTCTTTCAGAATTTTTCAGTTTGTTCTGATATACACAAAGGTTTTATTGTTGTCAGTGAAGCAGAAATAGATATTTTGCTGCAATTCTGTTGCTTTTTCTATGATCCAATAGATGTTGGCAATTTGATCCCTGGTTCCTCCCTTTTCTAAATCCAGCTTGTATATCTGGAAGTTCTCAGATCGTATACTGTTGAAGCCTTGCTTGGAGGATTCTGAGTATGACCATAATAGCATTGGAGGATTTTGAGCATGACCTTGCTAGCATGTGAAATAAGTGCAATTGTGCGGTAGTTTGAACATTCTTTGGCATTGCCCTTCTTTGGGATTGGAATGAAAACTAACCTTTTCCAGTCCTGTGGCCAGTGCTGAGTTTTCTAAACTTGCTGGCATATCGAGTGCAGCATTTTAACAGCATCATCTTTTAATATTTGAAGTAGTTCAACTGTAATTCCATCACCTCTATCTTTGTTTGTAATCATGCTTCCTAAGGCCCACTTGACTTGACACTCTAGGATGTCTGACCCTAGGTGAGTGTGGTCACATGATCATGGGTACCTGGGTTATTAAAATCTTTTTTGTATAGTTGTTCTGTGTATTCTTGCCATCTCTTCTTAATATCTTCTGCTTCTGTTAGGTCCATACTGTTTCTGTCTTTATTGTGCCCATCTTTGTATGAAATGTTCCCTTGGTATCTCTAATTTTCTTGAAGAAATCTCTAGTCTTTCCCATTCTATTGTGTCCCTCTATTTCTTTGCAGTGTTCACTTAGGAAGACTTTTTTCTTTTTTATCTTTCCTTACTATTCTCTGGAACTCTGCATGCAAATGGTTAAAACTTTCCTTTTCGCCTTTGTCTTTTGCTTCTCTTCTTTTCTCAGCTATTTCTAAGGCCTCCTTCGACTACCATTTGGCATTTCTTTTTCTTGGGGATGATTTTGATCACTGCCTCCTGTACAATGTTACAAACCTCCATAGTGCCATAGCTCTTAAGGCACCCTGTGTATCATATCTAATTCCTTGAATCCATTTGTTACTCAGCCATTTTTTATTGGATAAAACTGAAGTTCAGAAACACTCGGAAATTTTCTCACAGTTCACACAGTTCCTAAATAGCCAAATAAGACTTCAAACTTAAAACAGGTCTTTTGCCCCCAACCCGCTCAGGGACAGTCATGCTTCTTTTGTATCTCTGATTAATTAGGACAGTTGTGTCAAGCCTCTTTGATAAGAGGACACATCCTAAGTGTTACCTGACCTGTTAGTATAGACTTGAGGATATGGGGAAAGGCAGATCTATCCATCCATCCACACTATCATTCACCCTTCCACAGATCCATCACAGACAAGGTGACAAGAATTCCTCTTCTGATTTTCTCTTCTCTCAGCCTTCATGTTTTGTTTTGTTTTGTTTTTACTTCTTCCCTATTTCTCAGATTCGAAAGATATTTTTAAGCACTTGCCCCTGTACCAGGCAAGTTCATACTATGGGGGAGGTTGCAAGAAGGAGCACAGAGGTTGCTTCCTCCAGGCTCTGTCTTTTCTAGGACTGTCTTGGACCTCTCATAAAATAGAACTGATTTTAAAAAAAATGCTGAAAAAGAAAAAACCCAGAAGTGTTTTACTACTTGGTTTTAAATAACTCACAAGGATTGGAAGTCAACTCTATTACAGCATAAGCTAATGTTGCTATATTTAGTTGAAAACCTGAATCATATAAACATGTAAATGTGAATTCAGTCCCACAGTTGTCCCTATCATTATGGTTCCTTTTAGAGCACTGGTGTAACCCATTAAGAATATACTATTCATCAGGAGGAATGTGGTAACTCAGAATACGTCTATTAGAACATATTTTGGACCAATTTTACTGTGTTAATGCTTTATTTCTGATTATAATAATACACCAAATTGAACTCAGTAGTCAGCGTTTCCATACTCAGATAACTGACTTGAACTCATTAGCTTTCTTTTAGCCTCTTAGCTGTATAATTTCACAACTGGATCACAGGTGGGTGCCTAAATTTGTCTTTTGCTTCTCTTCTTTTCTCAGCTATTTCTAAGGCCTCCTTCGACTACCATTTGGCATTTCTTTTCTTGGGGATGATTTTGATCACTGCCTCCTGTACAATGTTACAAACCTCCATAGTGCCATAGCTCTTAAGGCACCCTGTGTATCATATCTAATTCCTTGAATCCATTTGTTACTCAGCCATTTTTTATTGGATAAAACTGAAGTTCAGAAACACTCGGAAATTTTCTCACAGTTCACACAGTTCCTAAATAGCCAAATAAGACTTCAAACTTAAAACAGGTCTTTTGCCCCCAACCCGCTCAGGGACAGTCATGCTTCTTTTGTATCTCTGATTAATTAGGACAGTTGTGTCAAGCCTCTTTGATAAGAGGACACATCCTAAGTGTTACCTGACCTGTTAGTATAGACTTGAGGATATGGGGAAAGGCAGATCTATCCATCCATCCACACTATCATTCACCCTTCCACAGATCCATCACAGACAAGGTGACAAGAATTCCTCTTCTGATTTTCTCTTCTCTCAGCCTTCATGTTTTGTTTTGTTTTGTTTTTACTTCTTCCCTATTTCTCAGATTCGAAAGATATTTTTAAGCACTTGCCCCTGTACCAGGCAAGTTCATACTATGGGGGAGGTTGCAAGAAGGAGCACAGAGGTTGCTTCCTCCAGGCTCTGTCTTTTCTAGGACTGTCTTGGACCTCTCATAAAATAGAACTGATTTTAAAAAAAATGCTGAAAAAGAAAAAACCCAGAAGTGTTTTACTACTTGGTTTTAAATAACTCACAAGGATTGGAAGTCAACTCTATTACAGCATAAGCTAATGTTGCTATATTTAGTTGAAAACCTGAATCATATAAACATGTAAATGTGAATTCAGTCCCACAGTTGTCCCTATCATTATGGTTCCTTTTAGAGCACTGGTGTAACCCATTAAGAATATACTATTCATCAGGAGGAATGTGGTAACTCAGAATACGTCTATTAGAACATATTTTGGACCAATTTTACTGTGTTAATGCTTTATTTCTGATTATAATAATACACCAAATTGAACTCAGTAGTCAGCGTTTCCATACTCAGATAACTGACTTGAACTCATTAGCTTTCTTTTAGCCTCTTAGCTGTATAATTTCACAACTGGATCACAGGTGGGTGCCTAAATGCTCATTCATGTCTAGTGAATGTTATTTTAGATCACTCTTAAATGCAGCAGGTTTCCATACATACAGACTACTACCTCAAAAACTAGAGAGTGAAAAAATGGATGTTGAGATTGGATTCTTAAAAAATAACTTCAAAGTGCGTGCTAGGTTATTTTACATGTACTTGCTGGTAACAAAGAGAGGGTACAGAGGCCTATTAGACATATAGCCTTTCTTGAGCAGAGTTTAGTAGGCTACATTCATGACTAGTAAAGTTAGGGCAGCAGAGTTTATTAATGATACCTTTTAAGAAATATTATATGTAAAACTTTGGAGTCTAGCAAAATCTCATAGAGTATTCTTAAAGGAGATAAGTGAATCTGAAGAAAAAACTCGGAGTTCGCACAGCAACTGTAATCAAAATGTAAACACTGAAGCTTTTCCCTCAAGCTCTCAACTCTGATATATTTAACCACAGACCATATTTTCTTAAGATAATTTCCTGCTACAACACAGAAGGAATGCCTTGTGGCATTTAGTTATCATTGCGTCAAACACTTGCATCAAAGGTAGAGAGATAAGATTTGATCATTTAAAGCCATATATATCACATATATAGTTATAATATTATATATATTATATATAATTATATAATTTTATATATGTATGTATAAATGTATTTAATATATGTGTAGGCTCAGTTGTGTCTATTTGCAACCCCAGGAACTGTAACCCACCAGGCTTTTCTGTCCCAGGCAAGAATACTAGAGTAGGTTGCCATTTCCTTCTCCAGGGAATCTTCCCTCCTTCAGGAGCTGAGCTTGAATATCCCAATAACTCCCAAGGCAGGGGAAGGGAGGGGGATGATCTACCTACAATGCAGAGCAACTAGCCTGTGGAGGAATTGCCTACATCAAGAGAACAACTGGGAGACCCAGTTGGGGACTACACTTCGAACATTTTTTGGACCAATTTTACTGTGTTAATGCTTTATTTCTGATTATAATAATACACCAAATTGAACTCAGTAGTCAGCGTTTCCATACTCAGATAACTGACTTGAACTCATTAGCTTTCTTTTAGCCTCTTAGCTGTATAATTTCACAACTGGATCACAGGTGGGTGCCTAAATGCTCATTCATGTCTAGTGAATGTTATTTTAGATCACTCTTAAATGCAGCAGGTTTCCATACATACAGACTACTACCTCAAAAACTAGAGAGTGAAAAAATGGATGTTGAGATTGGATTCTTAAAAAATAACTTCAAAGTGCGTGCTAGGTTATTTTACATGTACTTGCTGGTAACAAAGAGAGGGTACAGAGGCCTATTAGACATATAGCCTTTCTTGAGCAGAGTTTAGTAGGCTACATTCATGACTAGTAAAGTTAGGGCAGCAGAGTTTATTAATGATACCTTTTAAGAAATATTATATGTAAAACTTTGGAGTCTAGCAAAATCTCATAGAGTATTCTTAAAGGAGATAAGTGAATCTGAAGAAAAAACTCGGAGTTCGCACAGCAACTGTAATCAAAATGTAAACACTGAAGCTTTTCCCTCAAGCTCTCAACTCTGATATATTTAACCACAGACCATATTTTCTTAAGATAATTTCCTGCTACAACACAGAAGGAATGCCTTGTGGCATTTAGTTATCATTGCGTCAAACACTTGCATCAAAGGTAGAGAGATAAGATTTGATCATTTAAAGCCATATATATCACATATATAGTTATAATATTATATATATTATATATAATTATATAATTTTATATATGTATGTATAAATGTATTTAATATATGTGTAGGCTCAGTTGTGTCTATTTGCAACCCCAGGAACTGTAACCCACCAGGCTTTTCTGTCCCAGGCAAGAATACTAGAGTAGGTTGCCATTTCCTTCTCCAGGGAATCTTCCCTCCTTCAGGAGCTGAGCTTGAATATCCCAATAACTCCCAAGGCAGGGGAAGGGAGGGGGATGATCTACCTACAATGCAGAGCAACTAGCCTGTGGAGGAATTGCCTACATCAAGAGAACAACTGGGGAGACCCCCAGTGTAGGAAGAGGACACTTCCAACACTTACAGAAGCACCAATTAATAAAGAATGAACAGGTAGCTGGCATCCCGAAAGACCTAAATGGTGGGTGAAACTATACCTATCACGTACTCCATTTCCTTTTCTCCTCCATGATGTAGCCCCTCCTTTTTCCTTCTAACCATTGACATAGAATTATAAATGAGAGCAGAAGGTAGCCAGGTGGTCTTGAGAAATGGAGGAGAAGCAGCTGACCATGTCCCGTTCTCACTGCAGGCCACTAGCCAGAGTTGAGCCCATCGGATGGACTGGTGTGGAGTATACAGGCTCTAAATTGAAGGAAGGTTTAAAATTCAAGCACTAGGTTAAATTGAACAGTTTATTATTTTAAAAATTGACACTCTTCTTGTTACACTTTAGAACTAGCACAGAAGCTTATCTAAAATTTAATTCAGGAGCAAGAGAAAAAACAAGCCAATAGAGCAGATTTGTTGGTGCAGCAGTGTGAAAAAAGGAAATTGATAAAATGCATCCCTAAAAATGATAACTTGTTTTAGAAACTGTTGAGAATGGGAGGAAATCCTTAAACACTCCTTTTTATACCAAAATCTCAGTTCTCCTCTTGGTTACCTGACCACTTCCACCACCACTGGATTAGGTTCTGGACTTTGCCTTGCTCCTTCTCTTGTGTTCCATATTTCCCTGTGGATCCCTGAGTTCCAGATAAGCTTTGCTGGCTCACTGTCTGTCTTTACACAGACCACCTGATGCCTCTGCTGCCTGATTCCATTCAAGTTTTAAGGTTAAATCCGAAATCAGTCTGTTATTCCCGTTATTGACCTGTATCTGGGGGCTTAGTCACATTTCTGATTCAATTCCTTCCATTTTCCTTTGTCCCAAAGAATTCATTGATTGAAAAATTCCCAACCGTGATCAGAGAAATGGCATTCAAGTAATAAATATAAACTAGCCAAATCAGCACATTGACCTGCTCAACCTCTTATCAATAAGGAATATGAGTAATTCCTGAAGAATCATTTTCTAATGCATTTTGCCACTTGATTTTATTAGTGTATTATTGTATTAACATGACATGAAGAGTTCCCTGTGTACTATCAGATTAAACAAATGTTTGCCACTTACTTTTTTATGGGTTAATATTTTTATATAATCAATTCTGATCTTCACAAAACCATCTTGTACAAGTAGGTATTGTTTTATCCTCTGTACAGATAAGGACATTGGCTCAAGAGCTCTAATGACTGGCACATGAGTGACACAACTAGAACCAGCTCCATACTTTTCTGCTCCAGGAAGAACTAGAATTTGGCAAAATCATGGTTTAGGAATAATGTATAACGGATGTTGGGAGGATCATAGTCAAGTTCCAAAGGACGTATTTAGGGATTCATGAAGAATTTTTCAGAATATTGACTGAGAAATGAGATAGATAAAGACAGACAGATGGAGAGAGCTCGGCTTTGGCTAAGATCCCAGGAGTAGAAACTGCTAGACACTATAAATTAAAGCCAATGCTTGGACTTGTCCCTGGCTGTAGACAAATATCACTGTGGAACACCACCAGAGAGATGGAGTTCACTTCGCTTGTTGTTCTAGCTGGCACCATTTGTAACCTCAAGAATCATTCTCTAACAGAGCATGGCGGGGAACACAGACAAAGTCACCCATTCCAAATTCAAACTGAGTGCTTGTAAGTGATAGATGAAGGAAGCTTTGCAGGCAGATAAGAAGCAGGGCTTTGCTTCCTTCTACAGACTCCTTGTTATTTCAACCATGTGATGACACTCCACTCCAGATAAGCTTTTGCTTTGGCCTTAAAAGTTTGCTCACTGTCTGTCTTTACACAGACCACCTGATGCCTCTGCTGCCTGATTCCATTCAAGTTTTAAGGTTAAATCCGAAATCAGTCTGTTATTCCCGTTATTGACCTGTATCTGGGGGCTTAGTCACATTTCTGATTCAATTCCTTCCATTTTCCTTTGTCCCAAAGAATTCATTGATTGAAAAATTCCCAACCGTGATCAGAGAAATGGCATTCAAGTAATAAATATAAACTAGCCAAATCAGCACATTGACCTGCTCAACCTCTTATCAATAAGGAATATGAGTAATTCCTGAAGAATCATTTTCTAATGCATTTTGCCACTTGATTTTATTAGTGTATTATTGTATTAACATGACATGAAGAGTTCCCTGTGTACTATCAGATTAAACAAATGTTTGCCACTTACTTTTTTATGGGTTAATATTTTTATATAATCAATTCTGATCTTCACAAAACCATCTTGTACAAGTAGGTATTGTTTTATCCTCTGTACAGATAAGGACATTGGCTCAAGAGCTCTAATGACTGGCACATGAGTGACACAACTAGAACCAGCTCCATACTTTTCTGCTCCAGGAAGAACTAGAATTTGGCAAAATCATGGTTTAGGAATAATGTATAACGGATGTTGGGAGGATCATAGTCAAGTTCCAAAGGACGTATTTAGGGATTCATGAAGAATTTTTCAGAATATTGACTGAGAAATGAGATAGATAAAGACAGACAGATGGAGAGAGCTCGGCTTTGGCTAAGATCCCAGGAGTAGAAACTGCTAGACACTATAAATTAAAGCCAATGCTTGGACTTGTCCCTGGCTGTAGACAAATATCACTGTGGAACACCACCAGAGAGATGGAGTTCACTTCGCTTGTTGTTCTAGCTGGCACCATTTGTAACCTCAAGAATCATTCTCTAACAGAGCATGGCGGGGAACACAGACAAAGTCACCCATTCCAAATTCAAACTGAGTGCTTGTAAGTGATAGATGAAGGAAGCTTTGCAGGCAGATAAGAAGCAGGGCTTTGCTTCCTTCTACAGACTCCTTGTTATTTCAACCATGTGATGACACTCCACTCCAGAGCCTATTGGAGCAGAGGAACCACACTGGTCATCATATGTTAGCAGAGAATGTCAGGGAATACAGGAGCTTCTCCGTATTACATGTGAGGTTTCTCTATGGTGCCTACAGTGGGCATACACTAAAAAGTAGCATTTTCTGCTTCAACTGTGAATATGAGAGAGTGTGGCGTGGGCTAGGAAAGGACACGCAGGAATCCAGTGATAAATTTGCAAATGGCTATGAAACATCTGTGATCCTGCCTATAATCCTGCAACAAGACATCTGTTTACCATGGTCTCTATAGTCAATGACAGTTGTAACACAGTACTATATTTTAGACTTTAATTCTAAAAGTATTAATATGTCATATAACACAAGCCATGTACTAAGTACAGAAGTAAACAAACTAGACACAAATCTTGAGCTTCACAATCAGCTTTCAACACCCTAGTAACAGCAGAGTACTGTTCCACTATATATTTTATTTGATAATAATATTAATAGTAAAATTAATTACATCTGAACAACACAGTAAAACAGTACTGTATCATGACCCAAAGTATAAAAGAAATATCCATAGTCTATATTCATATAAATAAATGATTAAATAAATAAGTGGGAACAAGTAGACAAGTCTCCCCCATGGAGAAGAATTCCAAATAAACTGTCAGTATTCTACCCTCAAGGACATGGAATACAACACCCAACTACTTAAGTATGGGCTGCTCATAGTGACTTCCTTCCAAAGAACAGAGTATGGAAAAGAGTAACTTAATGGCAGCAAGACCTGGAAACACTACATCCACCAGATGATGGAGGGTGACACCAACAGAGATGAGCCATGTTGATAGTATGCACCCTTGATATTGGTGTGAGGAAGATGGCACTTCACCTCTTCGGTCTTCCTCCCCAAACACTTAACCAATCTAATGACAAATCCCAATTGAGGGACATTTTGCAAAATACTCAGCCATTAATTCCTAAAGCTATCAAGGGCATCAAAAATAAGCAAAGTTAACTCAGACACAAAAACACTTTGACTTAGATGAAGGAAGCTTTGCAGGCAGATAAGAAGCAGGGCTTTGCTTCCTTCTACAGACTCCTTGTTATTTCAACCATGTGATGACACTCCACTCCAGAGCCTATTGGAGCAGAGGAACCACACTGGTCATCATATGTTAGCAGAGAATGTCAGGGAATACAGGAGCTTCTCCGTATTACATGTGAGGTTTCTCTATGGTGCCTACAGTGGGCATACACAAAAAAGTAGCATTTTCTGCTTCAACTGTGAATATGAGAGAGTGTGGCGTGGGCTAGGAAAGGACACGCAGGAATCCAGTGATAAATTTGCAAATGGCTATGAAACATCTGTGATCCTGCCTATAATCCTGCAACAAGACATCTGTTTACCATGGTCTCTATAGTCAATGACAGTTGTAACACAGTACTATATTTTAGACTTTAATTCTAAAAGTATTAATATGTCATATAACACAAGCCATGTACTAAGTACAGAAGTAAACAAACTAGACACAAATCTTGAGCTTCACAATCAGCTTTCAACACCCTAGTAACAGCAGAGTACTGTTCCACTATATATTTTATTTGATAATAATATTAATAGTAAAATTAATTACATCTGAACAACACAGTAAAACAGTACTGTATCATGACCCAAAGTATAAAAGAAATATCCATAGTCTATATTCATATAAATAAATGATTAAATAAATAAGTGGGAACAAGTAGACAAGTCTCCCCCATGGAGAAGAATTCCAAATAAACTGTCAGTATTCTACCCTCAAGGACATGGAATACAACACCCAACTACTTAAGTATGGGCTGCTCATAGTGACTTCCTTCCAAAGAACAGAGTATGGAAAAGAGTAACTTAATGGCAGCAAGACCTGGAAACACTACATCCACCAGATGATGGAGGGTGACACCAACAGAGATGAGCCATGTTGATAGTATGCACCCTTGATATTGGTGTGAGGAAGATGGCACTTCACCTCTTCGGTCTTCCTCCCCAAACACTTAACCAATCTAATGACAAATCCCAATTGAGGGACATTTTGCAAAATACTCAGCCATTAATTCCTAAAGCTATCAAGGGCATCAAAAATAAGCAAAGTTTGAGAACTGTCTCAGACACAAGAAGTTTAAAGAGTCGTAATGGCTAAGTGTTATATGGTACCATGGGTGAGATCCAACGAGAGAGAAAAAGAAAAAGGACATTATAAGACAACTAAGGAAAAAGTAATAAAATACAGACTTTGGTTAATAGTGACGTAATGGTTCATCAATAGGTTCATTAATTGTAACAAATGTACTGTACTCGTGTAAGATTTGATAACACAAGAAACTGAATGGAGGTATATGAGAACTCTGTGTACTGTCTTCACAGATTTTAGTAAATCTAAAGTTGTTCTAAAATAATAATACTATTAAAAAAAAAGAACTTCTAGCTCCCTTTACAGTTTCCAAGTTACTTTCATACTCATTAACATCATTTAACTTCATCAATTCAATGAAAGATGGATCTCTCCATGGTGCAGGTACTCTTGCAGACATGCAGAAGCACAGCCCCTAATCCAAAGTATATAATTTAGCCTTGAGCATGGATAGGAAGATTGGCCTGATTAGTGTTATAAATGCACATTTTGTAGGTAACTCTAAACAATGGCTTTAGAGACACTGAGATTTACCAAAACTACATAGCTTTAAAGTATCAGAACAAGAACTAAGTAGTAGATTTTACAACTACAAATTTATTTCCCCATTAAAATGAATTTATAACTGGTGGTAATACTATTTTACCTGAGAGATTCCATCATAACATGGATTTCTAAGACCATATTAGTATGGGTACAAGATGGTGAATATAAGATAATGTTTTTATTTCATGTCATTGTCCCCTGGGGAACTGAGAATTCTCTGTCAGGTTCAAACTTCCTGAAGTTCTTTTTTCCAAAACTCCTTAACTGATGTGAAATTAAAAGACTTAAATTTAATACCATACTCTATGGTCTCACTTTTCACTCAGTACCATACTGTATGGTCAGTGTTTCCCAGTCCTTTTACCAAATGATGTCCTATCGAGTTGAATTCAGATATCCTCTGAGATTCCTTTACTGCAAAAGTCCAAGTGCTTAACTTCCAAGCATTCACTTTCAATGTTGGCAGAGCACTCCTAAAAAGAGCCATAAGGGCATCAAAAATAAGCAAAGTTTGAGAACTGTCTCAGACACAAGAAGTTTAAGTGTCGTAATGGCTAAGTGTTATATGGTACCATGGGTGAGATCCAACGAGAGAGAAAAAGAAAAAGGACATTATAAGACAACTAAGGAAAAAGTAATAAAATACAGACTTTGGTTAATAGTGACGTAATGGTTCATCAATAGGTTCATTAATTGTAACAAATGTACTGTACTCGTGTAAGATTTGATAACACAAGAAACTGAATGGAGGTATATGAGAACTCTGTGTACTGTCTTCACAGATTTTAGTAAATCTAAAGTTGTTCTAAAATAATAATACTATTAAAAAAAAAGAACTTCTAGCTCCCTTTACAGTTTCCAAGTTACTTTCATACTCATTAACATCATTTAACTTCATCAATTCAATGAAAGATGGATCTCTCCATGGTGCAGGTACTCTTGCAGACATGCAGAAGCACAGCCCCTAATCCAAAGTATATAATTTAGCCTTGAGCATGGATAGGAAGATTGGCCTGATTAGTGTTATAAATGCACATTTTGTAGGTAACTCTAAACAATGGCTTTAGAGACACTGAGATTTACCAAAACTACATAGCTTTAAAGTATCAGAACAAGAACTAAGTAGTAGATTTTACAACTACAAATTTATTTCCCCATTAAAATGAATTTATAACTGGTGGTAATACTATTTTACCTGAGAGATTCCATCATAACATGGATTTCTAAGACCATATTAGTATGGGTACAAGATGGTGAATATAAGATAATGTTTTTATTTCATGTCATTGTCCCCTGGGGAACTGAGAATTCTCTGTCAGGTTCAAACTTCCTGAAGTTCTTTTTTCCAAAACTCCTTAACTGATGTGAAATTAAAAGACTTAAATTTAATACCATACTCTATGGTCTCACTTTTCACTCAGTACCATACTGTATGGTCAGTGTTTCCCAGTCCTTTTACCAAATGATGTCCTATCGAGTTGAATTCAGATATCCTCTGAGATTCCTTTACTGCAAAAGTCCAAGTGCTTAACTTCCAAGCATTCACTTTCAATGTTGGCAGAGCAGCATAACATAATGAAAAATCCCTGGATTGCAATTAGAAGACATAGAGTCAAGTTCTAGTTCAAACACTGGCTAGTTTCATTATTTTGATCAAGTTAATACCCTTTCTCAGTAACAATTTCTTCATTTGTAAAATGGGGATAATATCATTTACTCAGAGGTGTTTAAAGTGCTAACTAAATGTTTGTGTGTGACTCACCAAGTACAAAACTTAAATCAAAGTTGGGGTTCAATAAACCTCTAGGACTGGAAACTTGCTAGGGAGTGAGATACATGATACTGGGTGAAGGAGAACAGGAAAGCAAGAGGAAAAGGGTAAAGATGAGAGTCTATATTATAAGATTATCTGGAAGAAATGCTCATCGGACATGTAGAACACAAACACATTTTCTCTCCCCTTGCTCCCAACCTGAGACCTCCTCTAGTGGTTCAGTTGCTAGGTCATGTCCAATTCTTGAGGACCCTATGGACTGTAGCCCGCCAGCCTCCTCTGTCCACAGGATTATCGAGGCAAGAATACTGCAGTGGGTAGCCATTTCCTTCTCCAAGAAATCTTCTTTATCCAGGAATCAAGCCTGGTTCTCCTGCATTGCAGGTAGATTCTTTACCAACTGAGCTACAAGGGAAGCCCTTAGGAGAACTTCAACCATGTCACAAAAATGAGCCAACAGGACAGTCTGAATTGGCACATGTCACTGGCTAGGTGTTGGAATTCTTTGAACACTTGAGGCCCCGAAGATAATCCAGAATGCTTGAATATATTTCTGTCAAAATAAAAGTGAGTAATTTCTTATTCATGCCTTGACATCTTGACAAATTGCATAATCCAATGTGTAATCTAGAGCATGAGCCTTTTGAATCATAGCTCTTGTTCTGAAGACAGTTCAATACAACCACATACAAAAGTAGCATCAGAAGGTTGTTTAAGCCCTTCCATTAAGTTAAATGTAATTATATCTCAGACTTTTATATTATAAATGATGTCTCTTGATGTTCCTTTAAACTAAAATGTACTGAAAAGGGGGAACTCCATATGAAGTCCAAGTGCTTCACTTCCAAGCATTCACTTTCAATGTTGGCAGAGCAGCATAACATAATGAAAAATCCCTGGATTGCAATTAGAAGACATAGAGTCAAGTTCTAGTTCAAACACTGGCTAGTTTCATTATTTTGATCAAGTTAATACCCTTTCTCAGTAACAATTTCTTCATTTGTAAAATGGGGATAATATCATTTACTCAGAGGTGTTTAAAGTGCTAACTAAATGTTTGTGTGTGACTCACCAAGTACAAAACTTAAATCAAAGTTGGGGTTCAATAAACCTCTAGGACTGGAAACTTGCTAGGGAGTGAGATACATGATACTGGGTGAAGGAGAACAGGAAAGCAAGAGGAAAAGGGTAAAGATGAGAGTCTATATTATAAGATTATCTGGAAGAAATGCTCATCGGACATGTAGAACACAAACACATTTTCTCTCCCCTTGCTCCCAACCTGAGACCTCCTCTAGTGGTTCAGTTGCTAGGTCATGTCCAATTCTTGAGGACCCTATGGACTGTAGCCCGCCAGCCTCCTCTGTCCACAGGATTATCGAGGCAAGAATACTGCAGTGGGTAGCCATTTCCTTCTCCAAGAAATCTTCTTTATCCAGGAATCAAGCCTGGTTCTCCTGCATTGCAGGTAGATTCTTTACCAACTGAGCTACAAGGGAAGCCCTTAGGAGAACTTCAACCATGTCACAAAAATGAGCCAACAGGACAGTCTGAATTGGCACATGTCACTGGCTAGGTGTTGGAATTCTTTGAACACTTGAGGCCCCGAAGATAATCCAGAATGCTTGAATATATTTCTGTCAAAATAAAAGTGAGTAATTTCTTATTCATGCCTTGACATCTTGACAAATTGCATAATCCAATGTGTAATCTAGAGCATGAGCCTTTTGAATCATAGCTCTTGTTCTGAAGACAGTTCAATACAACCACATACAAAAGTAGCATCAGAAGGTTGTTTAAGCCCTTCCATTAAGTTAAATGTAATTATATCTCAGACTTTTATATTATAAATGATGTCTCTTGATGTTCCTTTAAACTAAAATGTACTGAGAAACTAAAATCCCGTGTCCCTGGTCTGTGGTGAAGGTCATCTAAACATTGTCTCTGCCGCCTCCAGGCCCCCTCCCCATCACCCTAGCTGTGGGGGAGATGTTCTGCAGTGGGCAATGGCTTAGGGGGACATCCCTTCTTGCAAAGTGTGGGAAAGAGGGCCTCCAAAGACCCCTTCCTGCCTTGGATTCCCTGATCCCCAGCATTTTCCCCTTTAATACATTTTTTCTGGCCTGTAGCATTTGCTGCATAATGTTTAGGCTCTAAAATTTTATGAGCCATTTTTCTGTTTGAAAGTTACCACATTTAGGTTAAATGCTGAATTTATTTTCTGTATGCAAGTTCTAGAGCTCTAGGTCATGATCATTTTCGAAATCAGTCATCTTCATAATAAACGTGCATAATTTCCATTATAGGTAATGATCTCTGTGGCTCAGCGTTGCCAAGTTGAGCCCCATATCAACTTGCAGAACTGTTTGAAGGCCTCATACGTACAGTGGCGTTACTGGTGATGATCCCAGCCATATGAAGTCAGTGTTTCAGTTTCTCTTGTCAGCAGCTTCATTGGCAGGACAAAGTATACAAGCTTTGCCAAAGCTAATATATCAGGTAGCTGGGCCTCCAAACAGATGTGTTCTCATTTCCTGTTACTTGTCCTTTGTCCTTTATTGACAAGTTTCTGTATGTACACCAGGCCAAATTGTAATGCTTATTTGGATGCACTCAAAACCCATTGTACTCCTTGGTCATATGTGGCTAAACTTGAGAGTTGACTCTGATCCGTTGTTTAAAGTCATTGGAAACATTTAGGACTCCTATCCTATGGCTGAATTATCACTTTAATATTTTCTGCTGTTATCAGGGAAGCTGAGAGTTGGGGTGAAAAAGGATCGTGGAAATAAACTTTACCTGACAAGTCCCCATTCCTGACCTACCTTAATTTTTGCAAAGTCCTAGATTCATGAGATCGAAACTTTTAGTCTATGCACCAGCTAAATGGCTGCATCAAAATTACCTGATATGGATGCTAACAACACTGCTTTCCTGACCCTGCAGCAAACCTATAGAATCAGATATTCCTGTAGTAGGGCCCTGGAATCTGCACGCATTTTTTTTCTTTTTTTTCATTCATTTATTTATTTTCATCCATCTTTGTTCTTTAGCCTGTGTGGCCCTCCCATCACAGTGGCTTCTCTTGTCGAAGAGCACCGGCTCTGGGCGCATGCATGCAAGAGCTCTGGCTCAGTAGTTGGACACATTGGTCCAGCTGCTCCACTGCACGTGGGATCTTACCAGGCCAGGGATCGAACCGGCACCCCTTGCACTGCAAGGTGGTGTCCTTTCCCATTGGACCACCAGGGAAGCCCTTTTTTAAAAAAATATATACAATTTATTTAATAAATTGTCATTCAAAATACAGTGCAGGAACCTGCACACTTTTTAACCATTAGTTTATCAACGAGATTAAGGGTTCAGAGAGAAGGTTCTCTTTGACCCAAAGCATTCCTAAGATGTCTAAACCTGTCTTAGGTTGCAACTGATATGGATCTTTCCTGGGGCTCAGGTTTGATCTATGGCAGGGTTATAACACCACAGTAGGTCTTTAAGTCTTCCCAGTTTGTTCCAGGACTAGTGTCAACTCCTGGCAAAGGCAAAGGCATACGTGGCAAATCCTGAGCACCTGTTGCCCAGTAGGTTCTATTTGAGGGTTTTCCATTGATGCCATGGGAAACTATCATTTGTGGTTATAACCTTCTTCTACTTTCTAAAGGAGATACACCCCAGAGATTGGACAGTCCCTTGTATAAAGATAAAAAAGATTCATGGGGACAGAAGTTTAAAGGAACAGAGAAAAAAAATAGTTAAACTGAACTACATGAGAAGGAGTGAGAGGAAGTTGTGATGGGAGTATCAGATCCAGAAAGGGGAAAACTGTAGCCTGGAAAGTCAGGCTCTGGAGGGTAAGAAAGAAAGACAGAAAGAGATATGAGACTGAGAACTGTTTTGTGTGTAATTAGAATATAGACTAAGCTGCTCTAGCAAGAAGGTCTCAAAATATGGTGGCTTAAATGAGACTGGTTATTTTGCTAACATCTCATGAAGTACGAATAGTTGTGGTTTCTAAGGTTTGTTTGAGTTGTTAGTATTCTTTGGGAGTGGAAGTGATAGTTGCTTTGTTGTGATTAACTCTTTGAGATCCCATGGACTGTAGCCTTCCAGGCTCCTCCTGCAAAGCAAACCCAAAACCTCCTTAAGCAAATGTTTTTAGATAGGAGAAAGACCTATTGCTTATTTTGGAAACTCAACTTTTGAAAGCCTTTTCCCACCAAAGAGTTGACATGCAGAGCTCTGGCTCAGTAGTTGGACACGTTGGTCCAGCTGCCCCACTGCACGTGGGATCTTACCAGGCCAGTGATCGAACTGGCACCCCTTGCACTGCAAGGTGGTGTCCTTTCCCATTGGACCACCAGGGAAGCCCTTTTTAAAAATATATACAATTTATTTAATAAATTGTCATTCAAAATACAGTGCAGGAACCTGCACACTTTTTAACCATTAGTTTATCAACGAGATTAAGGGTTCAGAGAGAAGGTTCTCTTTGACCCAAAGCATTCCTAAGATGTCTAAACCTGTCTTAGGTTGCAACTGATATGGATCTTTCCTGGGGCTCAGGTTTGATCTATGGCAGGGTTATAACACCACAGTAGGTCTTTAAGTCTTCCCAGTTTGTTCCAGGACTAGTGTCAACTCCTGGCAAAGGCAAAGGCATACGTGGCAAATCCTGAGCACCTGTTGCCCAGTAGGTTCTATTTGAGGGTTTTCCATTGATGCCATGGGAAACTATCATTTGTGGTTATAACCTTCTTCTACTTTCTAAAGGAGATACACCCCAGAGATTGGACAGTCCCTTGTATAAAGATAAAAAAGATTCATGGGGACAGAAGTTTAAAGGGAACAGAGAAAAAAAATAGTTAAACTGAACTACATGAGAAGGAGTGAGAGGAAGTTGTGATGGGAGTATCAGATCCAGAAAGGGGAAAACTGTAGCCTGGAAAGTCAGGCTCTGGAGGGTAAGAAAGAAAGACAGAAAGAGATATGAGACTGAGAACTGTTTTGTGTGTAATTAGAATATAGACTAAGCTGCTCTAGCAAGAAGGTCTCAAAATATGGTGGCTTAAATGAGACTGGTTATTTTGCTAACATCTCATGAAGTACGAATAGTTGTGGTTTCTAAGGTTTGTTTGAGTTGTTAGTATTCTTTGGGAGTGGAAGTGATAGTTGCTTTGTTGTGATTAACTCTTTGAGATCCCATGGACTGTAGCCTTCCAGGCTCCTCCTGCAAAGCAAACCCAAAACCTCCTTAAGCAAATGTTTTTAGATAGGAGAAAGACCTATTGCTTATTTTGGAAACTCAACTTTTTGAAAGCCTTTTCCCACCAAAGAGTTGACAATTGACCTTTTGAAATATTTCAACAAAGTTATAGGGAAAGTTATTGGCTAAAATTTTGTCAGTGTTTGTTCAGCGATATTCAAATCTGACAAATAAGGACACAGTTGGGTGTTAAATTTGCTTCCATAGATAATTAAGAAACATACTGTGTCATGGAGGTAAGCAATATCTAAGGTCTCTATGACTATACTGTTTCCATTAGCTAAAGAGCTACTTTAAAATAATGACTATGCTTCCCAGTGTGACTAACCTTATCTCCGAGGTAACATTCTACCCAAAAAGGCATAACATCTCTTTCTATATATCCACGATTATCCTGCCCATTAAAAATGAGCCATTCCATAAGAAGCCTGATTTGTCTTTCCAGTGATACAAAAATCTTCTGCATACCATTTCCTTTAGTGAGTAGAGAATTATGGATGTTTAATCAAAAGCTGGACACTGACAGGCATGGACCAAGACAGTATAAGGACTTAGAATTACACTCAGCGCCCTGATTCTCAGCACAGAACTCAAGGAACAAAAAAGGGAAAGAAAAGAGAAACCTACTCTGACAATGTCTTGCTAAAAACAGGAAACAGTCTCCCCAGGGTCAGGAATTAAGGTCACAGAAGAAAGTATGAGTTATTCTGACAGAAAACTTCTCTCTCAGCTCTATTTGTGAGTGTTGATACTTCTTTTTTTTTTTTTTTTAAAGATTTATTTATTTACTTATTTTGGGCGGGGGTCGGGTTGGGGAGGGAGGCGAGCAGGCAGGCCACTTCTATTGGTCTTTCATTTCTCTATTTTCATCCGTCTTTGTTCTTTGGCTCCTGTGGGCCTCCCATCGCGGTGGCGTCTGTCATTGCAGAGCACCGGCTCTGGGCTCATGCGCCCCAGAGCTCCAGCTCGGTGATTGGACACATCGGTCCAGCCGCTCCACGGCACGTGGGATCTTCTCAGGCCAGGGATCAAACCGGCGCCCCTTGCACTGCAAGGCGGTGTCCTTACCCACTGGACCACCAGGGGAAGCCCGTGTTGATACTTCTTGTGCATATTGGGTGGCTCAGAGAGTGAAGAGCCTGCCTGCAATGCAGGAACCTGGGTTTGATCCCTGGGTCGGGAAGATTCCCCTGGAAAAGGGAATTGTAACCCATTGTAGTATTCTTGCCTGGAGAATTCCATGGATAGAGGAGCCTGATGGGTTGTAGTCCATAGGGATCTCAAAGAGTCAGACATAACTGAGTAACTAATGCTTTCATGTTTCTCATAAGAGACATGATTTATTTAGGAGATGTCTACATCCACCTCACCCTATGTGATGTCTGTGAACATTGTCTTAAAAAAATATTTCTGTGGTTAAAGTTGGGAATGTTGTATATTCCATCACTCAGTTTGAGATACACAAGATACATCAACATATTAAGGCTGTTAAAAAATCCCTTAATTTTTTGGCTTAATGTAGTGTTTTCAAAATTTATTTGACTACCAAAATCTTAAAAAGAATACTATTAATATCCTACCCATCACTCCCAACCCCTCACTCACTTAGTGATCAAGGAGTCTTTTTTTAAAGCATAAATCCAGTTGTGTCTCATACACACACTCAACCATCTCCAATGGCTTCACATCAACTCATTAGGGAAATCAGAGTCCTGACTGAGGTACAAAGAGTCCCACACCATCTGGTCTCTCACCTCCATCAGTATCTGCCTAACATACACCTCCCCGGGCCACACCAAAAACTTGTTCTCTTTAGATTATGTCAAACACTCTTTTGCCTCAAGACCCTTCCCAGTGCTACTTTTCTACCTATACTATTTTCCCCCAGATATTTCTATTCCTTTCACACTTACTCTATTCTGATTGCTACTCAGATACCACTTTCTCAGGAAAATTTTACCTTTCTCTGTAAAATACCATATCTAGGCTTTCCCTGGTGGTTCAGTGGGTAAAGAGTCTGCTGTGCAATGCAGAGGGCACCAGTTTGATCCCTGGCCTGGGAAAATCCCATGTGTCACAGAGTAGCTGGACTGGTGTGTCCAATAGAGAGCCAGCACTCTGGAGCACATGCTCTGCAATGGGAGCAGCCGCGGCAGTGGGAGGCCCACATGGGCCAGGGAGTGGGGATGGATGAAAATAAATAAAAACCAACAAAAGAGGGCAAAATTTTTTAAAAAATAAAATAAAATATCATATCTGAAACAATCAGTTCCTTCTCTGTCCTTTAGCCTCTGATTAACCTCATCTTATTTTTCTTCATAATATAATACTATTCATTACATGAAAATGTGGAATTATTTATTTTCTTATTTCACATTTGCCCTACTAGATGCAAACCTAGATCTTTTCTGTTTTTTTTGCTTCTTTATCCACAATAAATATTGTGACACAAAGCAGGTACTCGATAGTACCTGACACATAGCAGGTACTCAATAAAGAAACATGAAATGAATTAAAGGACATTCCATTGGATCAGCATCTAATGGAATATACTCAGGAATTGTTGGTTCTCATAATGCAAAGCAACTGATACATTTAAATAATTCAAGCAACCAACTAAATTCAAACAAGCAATAAAAGAAGAATTCATAAAAATAGTTGTTTGGATAATAAAAAATTGTTTTGGACTATCATTTTATAATTACAATTTTCTATGTGATGAGCCGTTTCACAAAGTAAGCTTTAGTTTGTTTTTGCTGAGATAGGTGAGGTTCTAATTCCTCGGTGCAGTTGTTTTCCTATTTTTTCATAGCTGCAAATTTTTCTGCTCTCAAAATCTACCTAAAGTTCTGTGAATTACTATCTGGCTGGATCTCTACTGGAGAATATTAAAAGATTCCATGACCTTCAGTAAGGAACAATGCAAAGTACTCTTCTGGCTACCAAGATCTAAAGTACATAAAATCTTGAATTTTGTTACATTGTAATTTAAGAGGCCTTGCATCAAGAAATCAATGTCACAATTTCACAATTTCACATTATTGGAATTATGATTCCAGTGATCTTATTGTGAACTCGAAGTTCAACTATTATAACCATTGAAAAATTAGAGAAAAACAATTAAGTAAAAATGTGTTTCCTTGAATATGCCACAAATTGAGAATGGAGTCATAGTCCCAACCATCATCAACATAGTGAGAAATAATTACCCTAACTTCAAAAAGTGTCACTCACTGTCACTGAAAAATTACCTGCTCGAAGGATGAAAGAAACCAGCATTGACAGTTACTACTAAATTCCTCCCCCTAGAAAAGCCCTAATTTCTAGCTGCCACTAAAAAAGAAAAATGATTACCATACTCTTGCTTGGTAATCATTTACAAGTTGATTTTTCAGACAGCTTAGGACAAATCTGATGAAAAGCCTCATTTTTCATAATTATAGGAATAGTACATAGTGAGTTGGAAAGAGGAAAAATCTTTTATGTGTGAGAATGTCACCATCACTGGAAGCCTAGGTATGGATGAATGACTTGGATGGACTTGAATCCCAATCAGTCTAAGGACTGGAGAATAAAAAGGTTAGAGGAAATAGAATAATGCAACAAAGATACCAATTTGGAAGTTTCAAATGAGACATAGGAAGGGCTATAAATATAAAATAGCAATGGCTTACAATGGAAAAGGCTCTGTTCTATTTTAAACCTCATAATAAGGACTTGGGCAAGAAATTCTGTATACCCCATTCTTTAGATGAAGAAACCAAGACATGAAAAGGCCAAGTAACTTGTTCAATGTCTCACTGTCACGGGTCTCAGATTCCAATTTAAACCCAGGCATTCTGGGTTAGCATACAGGCTAGAAATACTGTGTAAAATACGGGGGTATCTCAAGAGAGTGACCTTATGCAGAGATGTGGGGGAAACAGCTAGACAAAAAATGCTTTTACAACACTAAAATGAACTCTCCAAAAAGGTGATGAAAGAGAATGCAAGAACATGTAGATGAGAAAGAGATTTTGTGAGGTTTCTTTTGCAAAATCCATCTTTTGAGCCCCAGCCCCTCTCCCTTTAAGTCAGAGTGATGGGTGGCTCCAGCCCCCTCAAGACAAGTCCAGAGACTGAGAGAGGGTTAACGAGAGGGGTTTGAGAAGACTGCTCCAAGAGCCTTGGTTATTAGGGACACAGTAGGCTAAAATCTGCTCTTTGTCTCTGGAAATCTGGAAGGCAAAAGAAACAGACTCAGGAGCAGCTTTGATGGTGGGGCTAAAGCAAGTTTCTTCAGCTTCTTGAAAGTTACTATACACCTCTCTTGCAGTGGACCAAAGAATGTGTGGTATTTTTTTGTGTATGTGAAACAGATGGAGAGCAACATTTTTTCCAACTTCAAAAGTGTCACTCACTGTCACTGAAAAATTACCTGCTCGAAGGATGAAAGAAACCAGCATTGACAGTTACTACTAAATTCCTCCCCCTAGAAAAGCCCTAATTTCTAGCTGCCACTAAAAAAGAAAAATGATTACCATACTCTTGCTTGGTAATCATTTACAAGTTGATTTTTCAGACAGCTTAGGACAAATCTGATGAAAAGCCTCATTTTTCATAATTATAGGAATAGTACATAGTGAGTTGGAAAGAGGAAAAATCTTTTATGTGTGAGAATGTCACCATCACTGGAAGCCTAGGTATGGATGAATGACTTGGATGGACTTGAATCCCAATCAGTCTAAGGACTGGAGAATAAAAAGGTTAGAGGAAATAGAATAATGCAACAAAGATACCAATTTGGAAGTTTCAAATGAGACATAGGAAGGGCTATAAATATAAAATAGCAATGGCTTACAATGGAAAAGGCTCTGTTCTATTTTAAACCTCATAATAAGGACTTGGGCAAGAAATTCTGTATACCCCATTCTTTAGATGAAGAAACCAAGACATGAAAAGGCCAAGTAACTTGTTCAATGTCTCACTGTCACGGGTCTCAGATTCCAATTTAAACCCAGGCATTCTGGGTTAGCATACAGGCTAGAAATACTGTGTAAAATACGGGGGTATCTCAAGAGAGTGACCTTATGCAGAGATGTGGGGGAAACAGCTAGACAAAAACTGCTTTTACAACACTAAAAATGAACTCTCCAAAAAGGTGATGAAAGAGAATGCAAGAACATGTAGATGAGAAAGAGATTTTGTGAGGTTTCTTTTGCAAAATCCATCTTTTGAGCCCCAGCCCCTCTCCCTTTAAGTCAGAGTGATGGGTGGCTCCAGCCCCCTCAAGACAAGTCCAGAGACTGAGAGAGGGTTAACGAGAGGGGTTTGAGAAGACTGCTCCAAGAGCCTTGGTTATTAGGGACACAGTAGGCTAAAATCTGCTCTTTGTCTCTGGAAATCTGGAAGGCAAAAGAAACAGACTCAGGAGCAGCTTTGATGGTGGGGCTAAAGCAAGTTTCTTCAGCTTCTTGAAAGTTACTATACACCTCTCTTGCAGTGGACCAAAGAATGTGTGGTATTTTTTTGTGTATGTGAAACAGAATGGAGAGAATTGAACTGGAAAATCTGTGTTTTGTTCACGCTTTTTTCCTGGTACCTGGGGTACTGTCCTAGTGGTTAGAACAGATTGTTCAGTGACTATGTACTAATTTTATAAATTATTATTCTTTCATTATAAAATATTATTTTACAAACATCAAGTATATTTATTAATCTAGTAAAGGTTAGTATACAATATTAATATTTAGTAAAAAAGATAATAAACAGAAACTTCCATTAAGTAGAATTGGGAGACCAGTAAAGGGAGCTCACACACCCTGTGATAACAGCGGAACCCTCTCCAATGGAAAGGGGCTTCTTTGGTGGCTCAGATAGTAAAGAATCTACCTGCAATATGGGAGACAAGGGTTTGATCCCTGCAGTGGCTACCCAAATATTCTTGCCTAGGAGAATCCCTCCTTGCACCACCAGGCTCACAGAGTTTCACAGGCAAGTGAAATTAAATTTCTAAGATTCCAATCAACCCAATCTTCTTCATACTCTGTTAGAGAATAGAAAGATGAAATACTCCTAAATGCATTCTGTGAAAACAGTGACTGGCAGCCAGGCAAAAAAGAAGGGAAGCAAGTTCATTTTTCTCACGATCATAAATGCAAAGTATCCTAAATAAAACATTAATGTAATGATACAATACATTAAAGTGATAATAGTCGATGTATAACTTGGATACATTCCAGGAATGTGAAGATGATTTAGTGTTATAAAGTTAATAAATGTAATTTGCTACATTAACAGATTAAAGAAAAAAAAGTCATAGAACTTTTTCAAAGACTCAGTAACAAGTTGATAAAAATGAACTTAAATTCAGGATAAACTCTCAATAAATTACAATAATAATGGGTAGCTAAATAACAACAACATACTCCACATTAAGCATCACCCAACTTGAGAAAAATAGATGAAGATGCCTATTGTGGTAACTTCTGTTAGCACTTAATTGGAGGACTTAGAGTCAGAAATATAAAAACTAAGATAGGAAGAATTGAAAATAAATATGTTTGAAGGCATTATCATTTACATAGGAAATCCAAAAGAATCTGCAGGTGATTTACTAGAAATAATGAAAGAAGTTGCCAAGGTAGATACTCATTTCTATATACAGAATGGAGAATTGAACTGGAAAATCTGTGTTTTGTTCACGCTTTTTTCCTGGTACCTGGGGTACTGTCCTAGTGGTTAGAACAGATTGTTCAGTGACTATGTACTAATTTTATAAATTATTATTCTTTCATTATAAAATATTATTTTACAAACATCAAGTATATTTATTAATCTAGTAAAGGTTAGTATACAATATTAATATTTAGTAAAAAAGATAATAAACAGAAACTTCCATTAAGTAGAATTGGGAGACCAGTAAAGGAGCTCACACACCCTGTGATAACAGCGGAACCCTCTCCAATGGAAAGGGGCTTCTTTGGTGGCTCAGATAGTAAAGAATCTACCTGCAATATGGGAGACAAGGGTTTGATCCCTGCAGTGGCTACCCAAATATTCTTGCCTAGGAGAATCCCTCCTTGCACCACCAGGCTCACAGAGTTTCACAGGCAAGTGAAATTAAATTTCTAAGATTCCAATCAACCCAATCTTCTTCATACTCTGTTAGAGAATAGAAAGATGAAATACTCCTAAATGCATTCTGTGAAAACAGTGACTGGCAGCCAGGCAAAAAGAAGGAAGCAAGTTCATTTTCTCACGATCATAAATGCAAAGTATCCTAAATAAAACATTAATGTAATGATACAATACATTAAAGTGATAATAGTCGATGTATAACTTGGATACATTCCAGGAATGTGAAGATGATTTAGTGTTATAAAGTTAATAAATGTAATTTGCTACATTAACAGATTAAAGAAAAAAAAGTCATAGAACTTTTTCAAAGACTCAGTAACAAGTTGATAAAAATGAACTTAAATTCAGGATAAACTCTCAATAAATTACAATAATAATGGGTAGCTAAATAACAACAACATACTCCACATTAAGCATCACCCAACTTGAGAAAAATAGATGAAGATGCCTATTGTGGTAACTTCTGTTAGCACTTAATTGGAGGACTTAGAGTCAGAAATATAAAAACTAAGATAGGAAGAATTGAAAATAAATATGTTTGAAGGCATTATCATTTACATAGGAAATCCAAAAGAATCTGCAGGTGATTTACTAGAAATAATGAAAGAAGTTGCCAAGGTAGATACTCATTTCTATATACAGGAAAAATTTAGACAATTTAATTTAAAAACTTTTATCTTTAAAATGGAAACCAAAGCATCAAAAATACAGAGTTAAACCTAATATATGATGTAAAAGCTTCTTGGGAAATGTGTAGACATCATTGAAAGACATTGAAGAAGAAGTAAATCAACAATGGGATACATACTCATGAGAGGAAGGGAAGCATAATGAATCCAGGCTATCTGAGGCACTACTAAATATCCACGCTCATTTTGGAGCTGTAGTAACCATGTCTTGGTAGAGGAACAGCAAATTTGATCACTATATAGATTGAAACACACCCACCATATGGGATACTTTGATACGTATGTGAAAAAGATAGCATGCCAAATCATTTGGCAGGAAGGGCATTTTGACACATGGAGCTATCCATTAAGGGAATAGATGAAATTGAATTCCTCCTTACACTATACCCAAATATCAGCTGCAAATGCTTTGATACTTTGGGAACCAGTCAATGCAGTCACATCTTGTAAAGCTGAACATAGTCTATGACCCAGCAGTTCTCCTAGGTATGAGCCTAAGAGAAACTCCCGCACATGTACGCCAAGAAACCTGTACAGATATGTTCATAGCGGCTCTGTTGTATAGTGGCAAAAACCTAAAAACAATAATATTGAAAGGAGAATGGATAAATTGTGTCATTGTGGTATGCTCATATAATAAGATTTAAAGATCCGAACAAATGAGCTAAACCTGGACACAGTTTACTGACAGGTAGTAACAATATAATTTCAAGTGAAAAATAAACCAGAGAAGATTATATACATCTTCATATTTTCTTTTTATAAATTTTAAAATAGCTAAAAAATTTGGTGACTAGATATGATAGAAACATACTACAAGGGAGAGGGAGGTTCAAGAGAGGGGGATATATGTATACTTATGGTTGATTCACATTGTTGTATGGCAGAAACCAGAACAATCTAAAACAATTATCCTCCAATTAAAAATTAAAAAAAGAAATATAATGGGAGAATGATAAGTACATTTGGGATAGTAGTTGTCTTGGATAAAAAGAAAAGAGTAAGATGCATGAGATGAGAAAGATGCATGTTAGCTATCTTCAGTTCTCTTGTATATTTGGACTTGTTAAATGTTCCTCCTAGGGGAAATGGTTGAAAATGACCTTGAATGGAATAGTAATAAGAGTGGGTCATAGATCGATGATCAAAATTAACCCAGTTCTATGATTCTAACACCCAATTAAAATAAGAACCTTTTAAAATAAGAATCCCATTAATTGTGTTATAGAAGGGAGGCACCAAGGCACAAAGAAGTCCAGTAACTTAATTAAGTGGTAGAGCCAAGATTTTTTTATCCAGATGGTCTGACCCAAGAGCCCATGATCTTAGTTCGTTGTCAGTATTAGCACCATGTGGAAGGTACAGATATGAAAGAGAAAATTAAAGAAATAAAGTAAAAAGTATATGAATAGTAGCAGCAGTGGTCAAAGCAGACAGTATCTTTCAGTGAACTTAGAAGGCCCTTGTACCATGACTGCACTACTCCAGGTAAACACAGATAGCAACAGAGATCCTATATAATCTACAAGAACCCGGGAATCTGAGGAGCATAGGATTTGGAATGAGCAGAGTGACACAGGAGAAGATATTGGGAAGCATGACTGAGCAGATTCCAATCCTTGGAAAGAATTCGTGGTTAATATATAAGCTACCAGCGCATAATATAAATTATGCAGTCTGGGCACATGTGCTCCAAATGTCAGCTGGAACTACCCTGTTGTCTAATATTTAACTAAATTTTTATAAAATGTTGGGTTCCCTTTCCTCTATGTATACCAAATTCAAATGGATCCTTGAGCACTCACATTTCCTCTGGTGCCTACATTTGAATTTCTGCACCTGTGAGTCCTCAAACTAACTCACATCTTACTTCCAGTGACTGTTCTCTTCTCTCTTCTCTGTACTAACCCAGACATAGAACACACCTCCTTTTATATTATTTAAATCCTACTCAATTTTATGTAAAATTTGTATGGCATGGAAACCTTATGGTTGATTCACATTGTTGTATGGCAGAAACCAGAACAATCTAAAACAATTATCCTCCAATTAAAAATTAAAAAAAGAAATATAATGGGAGAATGATAAGTACATTTGGGATAGTAGTTGTCTTGGATAAAAAGAAAAGAGTAAGATGCATGAGATGAGAAAGATGCATGTTAGCTATCTTCAGTTCTCTTGTATATTTGGACTTGTTAAATGTTCCTCCTAGGGAAATGGTTGAAAATGACCTTGAATGGAATAGTAATAAGAGTGGGTCATAGATCGATGATCAAAATTAACCCAGTTCTATGATTCTAACACCCAATTAAAATAAGAACCTTTTAAAATAAGAATCCCATTAATTGTGTTATAGAAGGGAGGCACCAAGGCACAAAGAAGTCCAGTAACTTAATTAAGTGGTAGAGCCAAGATTTTTTTATCCAGATGGTCTGACCCAAGAGCCCATGATCTTAGTTCGTTGTCAGTATTAGCACCATGTGGAAGGTACAGATATGAAAGAGAAAATTAAAGAAATAAAGTAAAAAGTATATGAATAGTAGCAGCAGTGGTCAAAGCAGACAGTATCTTTCAGTGAACTTAGAAGGCCCTTGTACCATGACTGCACTACTCCAGGTAAACACAGATAGCAACAGAGATCCTATATAATCTACAAGAACCCGGGAATCTGAGGAGCATAGGATTTGGAATGAGCAGAGTGACACAGGAGAAGATATTGGGAAGCATGACTGAGCAGATTCCAATCCTTGGAAAGAATTCGTGGTTAATATATAAGCTACCAGCGCATAATATAAATTATGCAGTCTGGGCACATGTGCTCCAAATGTCAGCTGGAACTACCCTGTTGTCTAATATTTAACTAAATTTTTATAAAATGTTGGGTTCCCTTTCCTCTATGTATACCAAATTCAAATGGATCCTTGAGCACTCACATTTCCTCTGGTGCCTACATTTGAATTTCTGCACCTGTGAGTCCTCAAACTAACTCACATCTTACTTCCAGTGACTGTTCTCTTCTCTCTTCTCTGTACTAACCCAGACATAGAACACACCTCCTTTTATATTATTTCTCCCAAACTCACTTTCAGAAGGCATTTTGTATACTACTTTAACACAGCAACCAATTTAACTTTTAATATTACACATCCCTATTTAAGTGTCCTTTTGTTGCCATGCCACCCAGCGTTCCTCAACAACCATCCTTGCTCACAGCTTTAAGCCAATAACTATGTGTGTCCCATTCTCGTTTTTCTTCATCTACCCTCTAATTTCTTCCTTGGCTCAAATTCAATATCATGCTGGTTTCGCACATAGAGTAGTTTCACTTCCTCTTCCTTCTTTACTTAAGAACACCACCCAAACTCTGTCAAAACATTCCACCAAGGTATTTTTCCATACAAAGATAACACCTTTCTCTTTCTTTTTTTCTGGGAGCGTGGGGTAGGATATGGTTGACTACCCTTTTTCTTTAATTTATTTTTTGAAGGATAATAACTTTACAGAGTTTTGCTGTTTACTGCCAAACATCAACGTGAATCAACCATAGGTTTACATATGTTTCCTCCCTCTTGAATTTCCCTCCCATTGCCCTCTCCATCCCACCCCCTATAGAGAGCCTTTGTTGAATTTCCCTTAGTCCTACAGCTGATTCCCATTGGTTTTCTATTATACATTTGGTAATGTAAGTTTCCATGGTACTCTTTCCATACATCTCACTCACTCCCCTTTCTTAAGTTCTATCCTTGTGCCATTTAATATTTGTATGTTGAGCAACCAACAGCAGCTACTAGAAGCTCCTAATGCATCCCCACCACTTCCTTGGATCCTTCGCTGAGACCTCAGACCTCCTTCCTATGAGCCAGCAATTGAACAGATAATGGACAGTCCAGTAGAGAGCCTTGATGCAGACTTACAGACAATTCAAAAATATATTTAGCATCACCTTATAAAGTATGTATGTAAAAAGAAATTACGAACATATATATTCATGATAAGAGATAGAGAATGAGAAGGGGAGAATGGTCCTTTTTGACATCTTAACAATCCTGGCCTATTCCTGTGGTTGAAGACCCAGACTTTCTTTCAGGAATCTATCCCTCCTCCATGATTTTCAGAGTCCCTAGATGTATCACTCAGTGGACTAAGGATCAATGTCACCCAAATTAAGCAAGTCAGACTCTGACTCCTGGTAATTAAGATTGTTAAAATATTGCATGGGACATACTAAAAATTATTGATTGTTTATCTGAAATTCAAATTTAACTTTGTGTCCAGTGTTTCTGTCAGCTAAATCTGCCAAGCCTACCAGTAATTTAAGTCATAGCTGCTTGATACAGACAGAAGCCAGCTTCTCCTCTATCCATTGGTTTCTGCCTCCAAGATTCCCTAGCACTACCCAGGTTCTGTCCTGCCTCAAATCTGGTTATTTAGTTATTACTCCAATTCTTTGTCTATCCCTTGTCTTATTTCCTTTCAATATATTTAATTTTTCTTATCTTTATGTGTATCAGATATCTAAAATTGTTCTTTTAATGTTTGTAGCAAAAAATCTTGGTTGAAATATCATAGCAGATACACAGCTGGTGCTCACATGCTCAGTCTTTGTGTGTGTGCTAAAAGTCACTTCAATCGTGTCTGACTCTTTGCAACCCTATGGACTGTAGCCTGCCAGGCTCCTTTGTCCATGGGATTCTCCAGGCAAAAATACTGGAGTGGGTTGCCATTCCATTCTTCAGAGGATCTTCCCAACCCAGGGATTAAATTCAAGTCTCTTATGTTTCCTGCATTGGCAAGTGGGTCCTTTCCCCTTTAAACTGAATTTATTGCCACTGAGATCTAAGATAGAAATGTTTATATTAAAAAATTGAGACTTCTGGTTTCTCCAAAACCTCCAATCTGGCAATAGGGGTTGCACTCCTATATGGCAACAGCTGTCTGGATTGGAATAGTCATTCCCTTTAGACAGAACCTGTGTTTGTTTATTATCTGTCAGGCCCTGAGGCTATTTGAGTATGTGATTCATGATATATATAGTACCTTCATTTTCCCTAGTTTGTTTTTATCGCTTGCCTGATTCAATTCACGTTAACTCGGTATGTCTTTTAAAACCTAAAGTAGTTGGCACTAAGAAGAATGAAAAAGTTATAGTCCAGACTATCAAAGAACCTGTTAGTCTAATGAGGGCTCAGACACCTCAAAGTTAAGCAAGTCAGACTCTGACTCCTGGTAATTAAGATTGTTAAAATATTGCATGGGACATACTAAAAATTATTGATTGTTTATCTGAAATTCAAATTTAACTTTGTGTCCAGTGTTTCTGTCAGCTAAATCTGCCAAGCCTACCAGTAATTTAAGTCATAGCTGCTTGATACAGACAGAAGCCAGCTTCTCCTCTATCCATTGGTTTCTGCCTCCAAGATTCCCTAGCACTACCCAGGTTCTGTCCTGCCTCAAATCTGGTTATTTAGTTATTACTCCAATTCTTTGTCTATCCCTTGTCTTATTTCCTTTCAATATATTTAATTTTTCTTATCTTTATGTGTATCAGATATCTAAAATTGTTCTTTTAATGTTTGTAGCAAAAAATCTTGGTTGAAATATCATAGCAGATACACAGCTGGTGCTCACATGCTCAGTCTTTGTGTGTGTGCTAAAAGTCACTTCAATCGTGTCTGACTCTTTGCAACCCTATGGACTGTAGCCTGCCAGGCTCCTTTGTCCATGGGATTCTCCAGGCAAAAATACTGGAGTGGGTTGCCATTCCATTCTTCAGAGGATCTTCCCAACCCAGGGATTAAATTCAAGTCTCTTATGTTTCCTGCATTGGCAAGTGGGTCCTTTCCCCTTTAAACTGAATTTATTGCCACTGAGATCTAAGATAGAAATGTTTATATTAAAAAATTGAGACTTCTGGTTTCTCCAAAACCTCCAATCTGGCAATAGGGGTTGCACTCCTATATGGCAACAGCTGTCTGGATTGGAATAGTCATTCCCTTTAGACAGAACCTGTGTTTGTTTATTATCTGTCAGGCCCTGAGGCTATTTGAGTATGTGATTCATGATATATATATAGTACCTTCATTTTCCCTAGTTTGTTTTTATCGCTTGCCTGATTCAATTCACGTTAACTCGGTATGTCTTTTAAAACCTAAAGTAGTTGGCACTAAGAAGAATGAAAAAGTTATAGTCCAGACTATCAAAGAACCTGTTAGTCTAATGAGGGCTACAGACACCTCAAAGGAGAATTTCATATGTAACATGGCGAAATAAATAATAGAAGTAAGTACAGGATAGGGTGAGAACCAGTAGAGAGCATTTCCTTCAACCCAAATTACCAGGGAAGATTCTGGTATGAGTTTAGAAGATGATGAGTTTAGAAGGACAGGGGAAAAAATTCCAGAGAGAAGAGCAGGTTTAAAAAGGGGAAGAAGAAGGCTTCCTTGGTAGTCCAGTGGGTAAAGAGTTCACCTTGCAGTGCAAAGGGCACCAGTTCGATCTCTGACCCAGGAAGATCCCATGTGCCACGGAGCGGCTCAACCAGTGTGTCCAATTAGGAGCCAGCTCTCTGGAGCGCATGTGCCCAGAGCCAGTGCTCTGCAATGAGAGAGGCCACAGCAATGGGAGGCCCACACAGGTCAAAGAATAAAGATGGATGAAAAATGGATAAATAAAAAACCAATAAAAGAAGCCAAAATTTAAAAATAAAGGGAGGGGGAGGGGGAGGGGGAGGGGAGAAGACATGAAACAGCAGGTGGAGTGTGAATAAGTGCTAAGGTTTGGTTTTATTTTGTTTTTTGACAATCAGCAATTTCCGGTGTTACAGCCTTAACTCTGGCAAATACTTATTTACTAGAATTTAGCCCCAAGCTTTATCTTTACTCCTTGCTTATAAGTGTTGCCTCAACCTTGACCCACTTGAGGATGTACTGGTTTCTGAGTGAGTGACAGTCACTCAGTCATGTCCCACTCTTTGTGACTCCATGGCTGAGCCATGGGATTCTCCAGGCAAGAATAATGGAGTGAGCAGCCATCCCTTTCTCCAGAGGATCTTCCAACCCACATTGCAGGCAGATTCCTTACCATCTGAGCCATCAGTGTTAATGTTCCATTCTGTTTTTGCAGTCACCCTCCAGAGATGTGTGAACTCCTCTCTTAAAGAAAAAGGTCATGACACTACTTCCAGGCTTATGGCTTTACAAAAGAATTCAAGCCAGTATGAGGCAACTTCATTTTCTTGATCTACCAGACTGTGTATCTTCAAAACCAGGTTTGTGCTCTATGATTTGTTAGGTAATTAATCTCTTCTAAAATACCATACATTTTTAGTATTAAACCTCATAGATCAAACTCAATAAGATAATGTTTCTATAAGCTTGTTCTATTTGTTGCTCGGCTCATAAAAACCCCTACTATGATATAGATGTTCTTAAAAGTATCATGAGGAAACAAGTTTTGTCTAGTTCACTGCTGAATCCATATTTCTGCAAACAGTATTTGACCTCATGAGTACCTACTTAATGAAAATGATTTGTCATTATTTTAAAAATATATTTTTGTAGTTCCACTTACATAGCTTTTTAAAATGTAACCAATACTAATCATCTTTATCAAGCAAATAAAATTAGTGTGACTGGTTAAACTATAGACCATAAACATTCCTTCTTGTTGATATTTAAAAGAAAATTTGGTATTTAAATTACAGGCTTACTTTAAAATAGACAAAGGATCAGCTGCAAAACCATTTCAGTCTCTTTGTATGGTGTTGGGATTCAAGCAACTAATATAACCAAATCTTTCTCTTCAAATTATAAGATACATCAAGTGGTAAACTGGGAGTTATTTTGTCATGTTACTTATAAGGTATTTCAAGGAGAGAACCAAATGGACATATCAGCATGTTAGGGAAATTATCTACCCACTTACTTCCTGATTACCTATCTGTTTACACACAATCTTGTTCCAGAAAAGATTGACTATGGCTTGCAAAATTACATAAGATACTTAGATAGCATAGATTAAAACAGAGCAAAAGGAAGAAACAAAGAACATAAAATGCAACCAAGAGTGCTAAAATACAAAATGTACGTCATAAAGACTCACATGATTGCTGTAGCTGAGTCACAAACTTGGCCCTGAGCATTCTATCAAGTCCATGGGAAAATGGAAACTTGATTAGTTCCTCGGTGCAAAGAGTTCATAATGTAGAAATATTAATTNATCAGGATGAGTTACAAAGGTAATGTTCCATCTGAGCCATCAGTTTTTGCAGTCACCCTCCAGAGATGTGTGAACTCCGCTCTTAAAGAAAAAGGTCATGACACTACTTCCAGGCTTATGGCTTTACAAAAGAATTCAAGCCAGTATGAGGCAACTTCATTTTCTTGATCTACCAGACTGTGTATCTTCAAAACCAGGTTTGTGCTCTATGATTTGTTAGGTAATTAATCTCTTCTAAAATACCATACATTTTTAGTATTAAACCTCATAGATCAAACTCAATAAGATAATGTTTCTATAAGCTTGTTCTATTTGTTGCTCGGCTCATAAAAACCCCTACTATGATATAGATGTTCTTAAAAGTATCATGAGGAAACAAGTTTTGTCTAGTTCACTGCTGAATCCATATTTCTGCAAACAGTATTTGACCTCATGAGTACCTACTTAATGAAAATGATTTGTCATTATTTTAAAAATATATTTTTGTAGTTCCACTTACATAGCTTTTTAAAATGTAACCAATACTAATCATCTTTATCAAGCAAATAAAATTAGTGTGACTGGTTAAACTATAGACCATAAACATTCCTTCTTGTTGATATTTAAAAGAAAATTTGGTATTTAAATTACAGGCTTACTTTAAAATAGACAAAGGATCAGCTGCAAAACCATTTCAGTCTCTTTGTATGGTGTTGGGATTCAAGCAACTAATATAACCAAATCTTTCTCTTCAAATTATAAGATACATCAAGTGGTAAACTGGGAGTTATTTTGTCATGTTACTTATAAGGTATTTCAAGGAGAGAACCAAATGGACATATCAGCATGTTAGGGAAATTATCTACCCACTTACTTCCTGATTACCTATCTGTTTACACACAATCTTGTTCCAGAAAAGATTGACTATGGCTTGCAAAATTACATAAGATACTTAGATAGCATAGATTAAAACAGAGCAAAAGGAAGAAACAAAGAACATAAAATGCAACCAAGAGTGCTAAAATACAAAATGTACGTCATAAAGACTCACATGATTGCTGTAGCTGAGTCACAAACTTGGCCCTGAGCATTCTATCAAGTCCATGGGAAAATGGAAACTTGATTAGTTCCTCGGTGCAAAGAGTTCATAATGTAGAAATATTAATTCATCAGGATGAGTACAATCAGACAGGATGGATTCTTTAATATCCTTATATATTACTTCAGTGTAGGATGCTAATCACAGAAGAGAACAATTTAATAAAAGCAATTCTACAAGGAGGAAATACCTCCTGGTGACTTGCCTCTCCTTATTACTTATTGACATAATTGACATGAGTAGCTAATAATTACAATACACACAGCATGCAGTTGCTAGTACAGTCTCTGGTGTAGAATATTCCTATTTATTTTTGTTTCCAAATTATCATTTCATTTTTCATGTATTTCTAATCAGCAAGAAGAGAATACTCCTGTATCTCTAAAAGTGCTGTTTAAGAAAGAACCACCAATAATCTTGACTTATAGTTTATTACAGGCTTTTATGTTTGCTACTGTATAAAGAAAATTACCATTTAAAAACTCAGAAATATTTAACTATTTCCTTTCTATTTGTACGAAGTATGTGGAGTTCAGCTGCTGTGTCAGCCATAGAATTTAAAACATCCCATTGTTATTTTAATTATTTATGACAAAGAAATGTAAAGTTTACATTGTTTGACAAAGTCATGATATTTAAGCAAACAACAGTCTTTTAAAAGGGTAAATGTGAAAAATTTTTTTTGACATATAATTGTTTCATCTCATAAAAGTATGATAGAAAACAGCTTAGTTTTTAAATCAACCCCCATGGGAGGGGAGTGGAAGTTTTAAATTCCAACTTAACAAGCATTTGTTGTGCAGTGGCTATGTGCTAAGCAATGTGCTAAAGGTTTTCACACATGGACCACAGTAAGTATCGTGGCAACAACCCTGCAAGATGGGTGCTGTCAACTGTATTTTACAGATAGAGAAGCTGAGACTCTAATCCTAAGGCCCGTCAACTTTTTCTAAAAAGGAACATTGATGAATCACTCTAGAGATTGTGGGCCATTAAGTCTGTGTCACAATTACTGAGCTCTGCTGCTATCATGTGAAAGCAGCCACAACGGATGTTAAACTAACGGGCGTGGCTATGTCCCCAAAAATTGGATCCCCCAAACAGATGACATGTCCTTGAACCATGGTTTGCATGCTGAAAACATTAATAACTTGCTCTTAAAGTCACTAGTATTTGTACTAGATCACTCAGCTAATAAGTAAGTAAATCTGGAATAAAATTTCAGTTTTCTGCTTTGAAGTTCACTATTCTTTATGCTCTCCTGTGACTTTTTCAGTATCTTTTTATTCAGTTGTGTTCCATCTAGCCGAAATAATATCCCAGCAGACTTGTCAGGAAAGTCTATCAGGATATTCAATCAGTAATCAACTAGTAGTTTCATTTACATTTTTGGCAAAAAGCTTTAAAAAAGTTTTTTGCTGAATTTAAAGGTAGTCTCTTTTCCTAAACTAAACAAATCAACAGATTAATTTATCTGTCTACCCAACCAGCTGATATTTGTGGAGAGGCTCCCAGATGCTGGGCATTGCAGCCAAATTTGGAGAAACCAAAATAAGTAAGGTACTAACTAATAAGGGACGTCAACCAAGCTCCCTGGGATACATGCTTTAAATTATAGGCTGCTCTGGATCTTTCCTAACAAACCTTTAAGGAAAATCCTAAAAGTGTAAAAACTGAAACCAAATAAGTATGTACTAGAATGAAGTCCAGCATTGGTTAAGTAATACAACATAACCCAGTTTTCTAAAAGTATAAGATTCAAAAATGTCTAGTTACCCATCAAAAATTTCAAGCAGGGAAAAAAAGACATATAAGCAGAAAATCAATGAATAGAAATAAATATAGAAATAAAAATGATAGAATTAATAGACAAATGCATTTTAAAAATCTATTATAAATATGCTTTATGTATTCAAGTAGGTAGAGGAAATATGAATAGGATGAAAAAAGGGATGGAAAATACAAAATAAACCCAGAAGGAACTGCTAAAGGTAAATTATATATATATGATTAAGAACAGATTAAATAATGCAAAATCTAAAAGAAAATCAGTGAACTTGAAAACATGCCAATAAGAACTTCCAAAATGAAGCAGAATGAAAGTAAAAAACAAATAGGGATGCATAGGACAACATCAAGTAGTCTAACACATTGTTTTGAGGGCCCAGAAAAATAAGAGTGAGAAAATAACACAGAAACATTTGCCTAAGAAATAATGATGAAAAATTGAATAGATGTGATACAAATTATAAACCTGTATTTCAAACCAAGATGACATGTCCTTGAACCATGGTTTGCATGCTGAAAACATTAATAACTTGCTCTTAAAGTCACTAGTATTTGTACTAGATCACTCAGCTAATAAGTAAGTAAATCTGGAATAAAATTTCAGTTTTCTGCTTTGAAGTTCACTATTCTTTATGCTCTCCTGTGACTTTTTCAGTATCTTTTTATTCAGTTGTGTTCCATCTAGCCGAAATAATATCCCAGCAGACTTGTCAGGAAAGTCTATCAGGATATTCAATCAGTAATCAACTAGTAGTTTCATTTACATTTTTGGCAAAAAGCTTTAAAAAAGTTTTTTGCTGAATTTAAAGGTAGTCTCTTTTCCTAAACTAAACAAATCAACAGATTAATTTATCTGTCTACCCAACCAGCTGATATTTGTGGAGAGGCTCCCAGATGCTGGGCATTGCAGCCAAATTTGGAGAAACCAAAATAAGTAAGGTACTAACTAATAAGGGACGTCAACCAAGCTCCCTGGGATACATGCTTTAAATTATAGGCTGCTCTGGATCTTTCCTAACAAACCTTTAAGGAAAATCCTAAAAGTGTAAAAACTGAAACCAAATAAGTATGTACTAGAATGAAGTCCAGCATTGGTTAAGTAATACAACATAACCCAGTTTTCTAAAAGTATAAGATTCAAAAATGTCTAGTTACCCATCAAAAATTTCAAGCAGGGAAAAAAAGACATATAAGCAGAAAATCAATGAATAGAAATAAATATAGAAATAAAAAATGATAGAATTAATAGACAAATGCATTTTAAAAATCTATTATAAATATGCTTTATGTATTCAAGTAGGTAGAGGAAATATGAATAGGATGAAAAAAGGGATGGAAAATACAAAATAAACCCAGAAGGAACTGCTAAAGGTAAATTATATATATATGATTAAGAACAGATTAAATAATGCAAAATCAAAAAGAAAATCAGTGAACTTGAAAACATGCCAATAAGAACTTCCAAAATGAAGCAGAATGAAAGTAAAAAACAAATAGGGATGCATAGGACAACATCAAGTAGTCTAACACATTGTTTTGAGGGCCCAGAAAAATAAGAGTGAGAAAATAACACAGAAACATTTGCCTAAGAAATAATGATGAAAAATTGAATAGATGTGATACAAATTATAAACCTGTATTTCCAAGAAACTCAATAAATCCCAAGGACTATATGCATAAAGAAAACATGATAGTAGATAGAAAATCTTAAAACCATCCAGAGGAAAAGAATTATTATATATAGAAGAAGGAAGATAAGAATTATCACAAACTTCGCATCAGGTGTGGGGCCCTGAAGGAAAGAGGGCCTTTGCAAGCATAGGGAAGCTTAAGCACATATTTGCAGTTTGGTGCTAAAAGGATGCCTACAGTAAGAGACAGGGCATGGTCTAAGGTCCATTGTCAAAACTTCTGATTGATCCCCCTGGTGCTCACCATGAGTTCCTGTTGCAATGTAAATACGTAATTGCTCGACCTTTAGCTTGATTGGTGTAACTATAGGAAGTCCCTTGCAAACCCCCCTTCCTTTGCCTCTAAAAACTGTTAGTTTACATTAGTAAAGTGGAACTCCTCCGACAGAACCCCTGTCGTGTCTGGTCCTCCCTGGCATGCTCCAGCGGGCGGGAGGGGACACGACAGCAAGGCTCATCTCTCTGCGAGATCTCCCGGTTCAGCCGGGGGCAATCCCGCTGCCTTCCCTTTCTGCGGAAGGCCCCCGCAATCAGGAACTATCCAAGGCAGTAGAAAATCTGGTGACATCCTAAAAAGATGAAATTCTTTCAGCTTAGAATTCTGTCTAGCTATTCTAAATAGAATGAACTTTCAATCTAGAATTCTTTACCCAGAAATTTATTTTAGAAATTAAATGAAAATAAAGACATTTTTGGGTAAGCCAATATGAAAAGAATTCATTGCTAGCAAACCTATAGTAAAGAAAATACTAATAAGGAAAAGAATGTGTGGCTTTCTGTTAAAACAGTGCTTAGAGTGAAATGTAGAGCATTGAATGTTAAAGTTTATCAAATGAAAATAGTCTAAAGTCAGTGATGTGTGATATTTCCAAATGAAGCAGAATGAAAGTAAAAAACAAATAGGGATGCATAGGACAACATCAAGTAGTCTAACACATTGTTTTGAGGGCCCAGAAAAATAAGAGTGAGAAAATAACACAGAAACATTTGCCTAAGAAATAATGATGAAAAATTGAATAGATGTGATACAAATTATAAACCTGTATTTCCAAGAAACTCAATAAATCCCAAGGACTATATGCATAAAGAAAACATGATAGTAGATAGAAAATCTTAAAACCATCCAGAGGAAAAGAATTATTATATATAGAAGAAGGAAGATAAGAATTATCACAAACTTCGCATCAGGTGTGGGGCCCTGAAGGAAAGAGGGCCTTTGCAAGCATAGGGAAGCTTAAGCACATATTTGCAGTTTGGTGCTAAAAGGATGCCTACAGTAAGAGACAGGGCATGGTCTAAGGTCCATTGTCAAAACTTCTGATTGATCCCCCTGGTGAGCAATGCATGCTCACCATGAGTTCCTATTGCAATGTAAATACGTAATTGCTCGACCTTTAGCTTGATTGGTGTAACTATAGGAAGTCCCTTGCAACCCCCCCTTCGTTTGCCTATAAAAGCTGTTAGTTTACATTAATAAAGTGGAACTGCTCCGACAGAACCCCTGCTGTGTCTCTTCCCTGGCATGCTCCAGCGGGCGGGAGGAGGCACGACAGCAAGGCTCACCTCTCTCTGAGATCTCCCGGTTCAGCCGGGGGCAATCCCGCTGCCTTCCCTTTCTGCGGAAGGCCCCCGCAATCAGGAACTATCCAAGGCAGTAGAAAATCTGGTGACATCCTAAAAAGATGAAATTCTTTCAGCTTAGAATTCTGTCTAGCTATTCTAAATAGAATGAACTTTCAATCTAGAATTCTTTACCCAGAAATTTATTTTAGAAATTAAATGAAAATAAAGACATTTTTGGGTAAGCCAATATGAAAAGAATTCATTGCTAGCAAACCTATAGTAAAGAAAATACTAATAAGGAAAAGAATGTGTGGCTTTCTGTTAAAACAGTGCTTAGAGTGAAATGTAGAGCATTGAATGTTAAAGTTTATCAAATGAAAATAGTCTAAAGTCAGTGATGTGTGATATTTCCACATTAAGAAATAGAAAAAAAAAGAACAAACGAAACTCAAATCAAGCAAAGGAGGGAAATTACAAAGACTAGAATAGAAATCGATAAAATACAAAACAGAAAAGTTAATACAGAAAATCAGTAAAACTGAAAGTTGATTTTTGGTAGATAACAATAAAGTGTATAAATGATTTAGACCACAAATATGAGAGCTAGACAGTTTCTTAAGAAACTGAGACTCAGACTGGAGAACTGATGTCCTTGTGGTCATTTACCTATTAAGTGATAGGATCTTAACTCAAACCCAACTGTGAGTCTAAATTGCTATTACTTTTAATATGTCAGCAGTAGATAGGTAGATTATGTACCATGAGAGTGGGTGATATGGTAAGATAAGTTTTCCGTCCTACTTTCCCTTACCCTTAAATGAGTGACCAAGGGCTAAAAATGAAAGTGAAATATTTTCAGTATCTGAAGTTGAACACACTAGCATAGATTACTGTATATCCAGCAGTAACAGTAAGAGTTCATTGCCAGAGTCCAGGTTCATGGTTGTCTAGTGGAGGACTCCAGTCGTTGGCGCTGTTCACACCGTGGTCTGTGTGAATGGTTCCCCTGCAGTGGTGCAGCGGGTCACCTGTGGCTGCTCCAATTCATTCATTAGCTAAACAAATTTTTCTTGACTTTCTGGTATGTGCTTAGCTCTGGGCTAGGTTCTGAGGATACAAAGATTAATAGGAGTTTTACGTGGGCAAAGGGACAGAAAATGACAATATGTTAGAGTTGACAGCAGAATAAAATGATGATTCTTAAGAGAAACTCCTAACTCAGAGGGCAGATGAGTATCTGGGATTTGCCTCTTTTCTCTCTCCGACTTTAGTTTTTTTATTCCTCAACCCTGACCCAGGGATTCTGCACCACAAAGGTGTTAGTGCACCAATGGTCGAGGCAGGAATGACTCTTTTTCAGGAAGGTGATAGTGGACTTATAGAATTCTGGTGACATCCTAAAAGATGAAATTCTTTCAAATTTTTAGAAATAGAATGAACTTTCAATCTAGAATTCTTTACCCAGAAATTTATTTTAGAAATTAAATGAAAATAAAGACATTTTTGGGTAAGCCAATATGAAAAGAATTCATTGCTAGCAAACCTATAGTAAAGAAAATACTAATAAGGAAAAGAATGTGTGGCTTTCTGTTAAAACAGTGCTTAGAGTGAAATGTAGAGCATTGAATGTTAAAGTTTATCAAATGAAAATAGTCTAAAGTCAGTGATGTGTGATATTTCCACATTAAGAAATAGAAAAAAAAAGAACAAACGAAACTCAAATCAAGCAAAGGAGGGAAATTACAAAGACTAGAATAGAAATCGATAAAATACAAAACAGAAAAGTTAATACAGAAAATCAGTAAAACTGAAAGTTGATTTTTGGTAGATAACAATAAAGTGTATAAATGATTTAGACCACAAATATGAGAGCTAGACAGTTTCTTAAGAAACTGAGACTCAGACTGGAGAACTGATGTCCTTGTGGTCATTTACCTATTAAGTGATAGGATCTTAACTCAAACCCAACTGTGAGTCTAAATTGCTATTACTTTTAATATGTCAGCAGTAGATAGGTAGATTATGTACCATGAGAGTGGGTGATATGGTAAGATAAGTTTTCCGTCCTACTTTCCCTTACCCTTAAATGAGTGACCAAGGGCTAAAAATGAAAGTGAAATATTTTCAGTATCTGAAGTTGAACACACTAGCATAGATTACTGTATATCCAGCAGTAACAGTAAGAGTTCATTGCCAGAGTCCAGGTTCATGGTTGTCTAGTGGAGGACTCCAGTCGTTGGCGCTGTTCACACCGTGGTCTGTGTGAATGGTTCCCCTGCAGTGGTGCAGCGGGTCACCTGTGGCTGCTCCAATTCATTCATTAGCTAAACAAATTTTTCTTGACTTTCTGGTATGTGCTTAGCTCTGGGCTAGGTTCTGAGGATACAAAGATTAATAGGAGTTTTACGTGGGCAAAGGGACAGAAAATGACAATATGTTAGAGTTGACAGCAGAATAAAATGATGATTCTTAAGAGAAACTCCTAACTCAGAGGGCAGATGAGTATCTGGGATTTGCCTCTTTTCTCTCTCCGACTTTAGTTTTTTTATTCCTCAACCCTGACCCAGGGATTCTGCACCACAAAGGTGTTAGTGCACCAATGGTCGAGGCAGGAATGACTCTTTTTCAGGAAGGTGATAGTGGACTTATAGAATTGTTGGCTCATTACAGTGCTCCTAGGTAAATAAACCTATAAGACTAATAGTCCTGTATTTGTGACTATTGACTATATTTCTTTTCAATGTGAAAGTTACTAGGCTTACAGACTCTCCCTGTCAGGGGCAAATCTGAGAAGAAACATGGGAAGGGAAGGGGATGAGGAAATCTCCTTCTGCCAAAGCTGTAAATCCCCTGAAGGGAGGAGCCACAAGTGTCTTGTTCAGGAGCCATGAGTGTCTCCCTCTCACACCCTGGACACACTGGTGCTGGATTGTACATGAACATCAAATAAGTGAATGAGCAACTGAATGGCAGAGGCATGAAAGTAGTAGTCAGGGAAAGGACACTTTCCAGGAATGGGAAAGACTGTTCTAAGCAGAGAGAATAGCATGTGCAAAAAAAAATAAAGAACAAGAGAGTATAACGACTTCCAGGAACTAATGACCAGTCTAGCAAGAGTTGAGAATAGGAGAGTAATAAAGAATGAAAGCTGGAGATGACATTCTGAGTCAAAACACTGGTCAATTCCTCCTTTAGCATCATGAACTTGTTGAATAAATTGCTTCACTTCCCACAGACTGGGTCAGCATTCGTTAGCATCAGCATCAGCATTCGTTAGCATGTCAAAATGTCTAAAAAATAAAGCATTAAACCACCATCCATTTGTCATTTAGCTTTTGAGGATATCACAAGAAACAGATCTACCATTTTGAGTATAAGCAAATATAAATCTTTAAAATGTGTAATATATTCTAAGTTTTCCCCAATTTTACTAACTTTATTTGAGTTTTGTCATGGTTGGGAAGCACATAAAATCATTCTGTAGTTAAAAATACTGTTAATCAATCTGAAAACTAACATTTTCTTTCTTGTGCTTACAGCAATAGCTTCTAAGAGCTTCATTTAAATTAAATATGTCCAATTATAATAAATGCCTCTAATGAAAATCTGAAAACACAGGAATAAAAGCAAAGGAACAGTATCACTGAAGAGACAGTTCTAAAGGGCAGTCATTATTCACTTTCTTGTAATTGCCCTCAGAATTCACCATCGCCCTTAAAAGAAGGAAATCAAAATTATATATAATTTATTAGTAACAATAGTACTTTGGGAGTTTTTCCAGGTAGTTCACATAAATGGGAAAACTAGTGTATATGTGATCATGCATATCCATCAGAGTACTTAAAAATGAGCTTCCCAGGTGGCTTCTTTAAGCATAGTAATATTAATGTACACTAGAGAAAAAGGGTGACTCCTTCCCCATTGCCCTCGTGTGCCTATTGCCTTATTCACGTATAGTTGTGGGAAAGCATACAAGAAGATAAACTGTCAATGCCAACATTTATTGCTTTTAATCTACGAGAACATATTTTAGCTATAAAGAAATGTTTTTAATCTCTCAGCCTTGATCTATACCTGGCAGGACATTAACTCTTCCAGGTCTGGGCTTGTGTGATACACATGTGAGACTATTTCCAGACTAACTCTTATGAAGCAATTAAAAACCAGGCGTTCTGGCTAGATGTGTAGTCACACAAGTAGCATTAGAATCAAAGTCTATTTGAATGAAACCTATGCACAAATCATTTTCTTTTAGCAAATTAGCATCTGTCCGAGGATGGAGTATCACATTCTAACTAATGATCTGTATAGCAGACAGATTTAAGTGCAGAGGCACAGGGAAATTGGACAGATTTCTCCCTACTAATAATACTAAGTTTTGCTGTATTTTGGAGTCATAAAATTGTCTTAAGAGCTTTAGGAAGCATCATGAGAAGCCTATGGAATAGAATATATGCCTACTGTCTCTGGGATATCTTAATTCCATAATTAAGTTTAACTCAAACAAATTTGAGTTAGATAGGTTGGTTTTCTCTTCATTTGGCTGATAAAGAAAGTGAGAGCAAAAACCTGACCAGTAACAAAACCAGGAGCAATCAGAATTTGAATCTAACTCTGTCTAACTCCAAAGCCTCTCCTTTGTCTTACCTGCCAATGGAGTGTTCATCCTGTATAAACATTTAAAAATACGTGGCTTGGAGTGTGTAGCAGCTTTACTCCTAGTGCTCATACATCAGTATTATTCTTTCCTTCAGAATAAAGAGGATACTTTACTGTCATGGGGGAAAGTCTTGCATTACTCATTTATGTAGAAAAGTCTCTGTAAAGTACTCTGAACAGAAGAGATCCAGAATAAATACACTTGTTCTGTTTATAATGGTTCATTTTTAAATAGCACTCCGTAGAAAAAAAATGACATCTATAGCTGTTGATATAATCACAAAGGCTGAGAATATTCTCTCAGCTTCATCTTGAATATCAAACAACATAAAGTAACTTGCTACAGGAATATAGCTGTTGTTATGATAAATTAACCTTTGACCTCTCCAGTATTCCAGTCATGGAAAACCTACCTCAGTAAAATTCCGATTTTCCTTAGGGGAACTGCCACATGGATTTGAAAAATTTAGGTATCCTCCAGGTCTGGGGCTTGTGAATACAAAAATTTGTAAAAAGACTACTTGATCTATACCTGGCAGGACATTAACTCTTCCAGGTCTGGGCTTGTGATACACATGTGAGACTATTTCCAGACTAACTCTTATGAAGCAATTAAAAACCAGGCGTTCTGGCTAGATGTGTAGTCACACAAGTAGCATTAGAATCAAAGTCTATTTGAATGAAACCTATGCACAAATCATTTTCTTTTAGCAAATTAGCATCTGTCCGAGGATGGAGTATCACATTCTAACTAATGATCTGTATAGCAGACAGATTTAAGTGCAGAGGCACAGGGAAATTGGACAGATTTCTCCCTACTAATAATACTAAGTTTTGCTGTATTTTGGAGTCATAAAATTGTCTTAAGAGCTTTAGGAAGCATCATGAGAAGCCTATGGAATAGAATATATGCCTACTGTCTCTGGGATATCTTAATTCCATAATTAAGTTTAACTCAAACAAATTTGAGTTAGATAGGTTGGTTTTCTCTTCATTTGGCTGATAAAGAAAGTGAGAGCAAAAACCTGACCAGTAACAAAACCAGGAGCAATCAGAATTTGAATCTAACTCTGTCTAACTCCAAAGCCTCTCCTTTGTCTTACCTGCCAATGGAGTGTTCATCCTGTATAAACATTTAAAAATACGTGGCTTGGAGTGTGTAGCAGCTTTACTCCTAGTGCTCATACATCAGTATTATTCTTTCCTTCAGAATAAAGAGGATACTTTACTGTCATGGGGGAAAGTCTTGCATTACTCATTTATGTAGAAAAGTCTCTGTAAAGTACTCTGAACAGAAGAGATCCAGAATAAATACACTTGTTCTGTTTATAATGGTTCATTTTTAAATAGCACTCCGTAGAAAAAAAATGACATCTATAGCTGTTGATATAATCACAAAGGCTGAGAATATTCTCTCAGCTTCATCTTGAATATCAAACAACATAAAGTAACTTGCTACAGGAATATAGCTGTTGTTATGATAAATTAACCTTTGACCTCTCCAGTATTCCAGTCATGGAAAACCTACCTCAGTAAAATTCCATTCAGAAGAAGGTATAGAATGAACTATAGATTTTCTCAGGAAAACTTTGGGGGGGGGGTAGGGGGAACTGCCACATGGATTTGACATTTCCCTTATTTCTAATCTCATTTAGGTATTCTAACAACACAAGAGTTAGGAGAGGCTCAGAGAATGCCACATGAGGCAAGATTCTGCTTAGCAAGAACACAAGAGAAGAAAAATAGTGCCTGTAAGATTCCCTTAATAAGGCACCAGTCTATATTTCTTCCCAAACTCCACCCCTAACCTTCTCCTTGTGGCTCTTCCCAGCTATTTTACTTTCTACACATTTGGATATGATTTCAAAGGGAGAACCATAAATAAACAGAAGTACCCTTACTTTCTGCCACACCTTTAATAGTTGCAGCATAGAGGTTGAACAGATGAACATTGGAATACATGAAGATTGGGCTTGATTTTGCCTTCCTGTTTTGCCATGGTCTTGGGTAGGTTGCATATGCCTCAGTCCCCTGTATATAAAATAGGGCTAATAACAGTATGTTCTTCACAAAGTTGCGCTGAGGATCAAATGTAAAACATTTATAGCAATCCCTAGAACAGAATAGGTTTTCGATCAGTGTAAGCTATTGTTTATATTTTGAAGAAGTTATAAGTTTAATTCTTTACCTTCATACTAATATAATTATAAAAATTTCATGTATACTTTCAATTTAATTGTGAAAAACAGTGTTTTTGTTCCAAGCTTGTTGTTTCAGACTCTCATTAAATACTTAGGAGAAAATGTCCCATCTGTCTCTGCACCATATTTCAAACCTCACTGGAACCTCATACATCAGTATTATTCTTTCCTTCAGAATAAAGAGGATACTTTACTGTCATGGGGAAAGTCTTGCATTATTTTAAAAATTTAAATTAACAGAAGAGATCCAGAATAAATACACTTGTTCTGTTTATAATGGTTCATTTTTAAATAGCACTCCGTAGAAAAAAAATGACATCTATAGCTGTTGATATAATCACAAAGGCTGAGAATATTCTCTCAGCTTCATCTTGAATATCAAACAACATAAAGTAACTTGCTACAGGAATATAGCTGTTGTTATGATAAATTAACCTTTGACCTCTCCAGTATTCCAGTCATGGAAAACCTACCTCAGTAAAATTCCATTCAGAAGAAGGTATAGAATGAACTATAGATTTTCTCAGGAAAACTTTGGGGGGGGGGTAGGGGGAACTGCCACATGGATTTGACATTTCCCTTATTTCTAATCTCATTTAGGTATTCTAACAACACAAGAGTTAGGAGAGGCTCAGAGAATGCCACATGAGGCAAGATTCTGCTTAGCAAGAACACAAGAGAAGAAAAATAGTGCCTGTAAGATTCCCTTAATAAGGCACCAGTCTATATTTCTTCCCAAACTCCACCCCTAACCTTCTCCTTGTGGCTCTTCCCAGCTATTTTACTTTCTACACATTTGGATATGATTTCAAAGGGAGAACCATAAATAAACAGAAGTACCCTTACTTTCTGCCACACCTTTAATAGTTGCAGCATAGAGGTTGAACAGATGAACATTGGAATACATGAAGATTGGGCTTGATTTTGCCTTCCTGTTTTGCCATGGTCTTGGGTAGGTTGCATATGCCTCAGTCCCCTGTATATAAAATAGGGCTAATAACAGTATGTTCTTCACAAAGTTGCGCTGAGGATCAAATGTAAAACATTTATAGCAATCCCTAGAACAGAATAGGTTTTCGATCAGTGTAAGCTATTGTTTATATTTTGAAGAAGTTATAAGTTTAATTCTTTACCTTCATACTAATATAATTATAAAAATTTCATGTATACTTTCAATTTAATTGTGAAAAACAGTGTTTTTGTTCCAAGCTTGTTGTTTCAGACTCTCATTAAATACTTAGGAGAAAATGTCCCATCTGTCTCTGCACCATATTTCAAACCTCACTGGTCACTAACTTCCCTCCACTCAAAGCTTTTCCATCCTTCTACATTTATGATTATGTGTTTCTAATGAGTTAAAAGAGGAGCATTCACATGTTGTCACATTTATTTATCCCAACTTTTCATGTGAATAATATTCTCATTTATTTATTAACTCACTTTTAGTCACAACCCACCTAATGGCATGCTAATCTCTCCATGGCTTTTTTTTCCCCCTAGAAATACACATGGCCATTAAAACCAGCAACGGTTGTTTTGGTTTCTTTTGAATTATATAAACAATTAGATTCACAGAAGGCAACCCAGTGCTTCCAGTTTTTTGGAGACTGTTAGATTTAAGAAGTGAAAGGCCCAGGTCCAGAGAACTTCTTGATCCCAGACAAAGTAGGACAGTTGGTTTTTCTACATCATTAATATTGAACAAATGCATTGCACTTGTCTTTAAAATGTTTCAAACCATTAGAAAATGAAGTACAGTGAAAATGGCAATGGACTTTAGACAAAATTGCTGCTTTCCGATAACATCCTGTTTTGCAAGTCAGTCAAACATTAAAGGTTGTCATTTATAAAAAAATTGAAATATTGCTCTTCATTACACTAGGGCTGTTGTGAAGGTCAAATGTAGTAATGGTCAGGCAGGCAGAATCTTTTTTTTTTTTTTAAAGATTTATTTGTTTATTTATTTTTGGGCGGGGGGCGGGTTGGGAAGGAGGGGGGCGGGCGGGCCACTTCTATTGGTCTTTCATTTCTGTTTTCATCTGTCTTTTGTTCTTTGGCTCCTGCGGGCCTCCCATCGCGGTGGCGTCTGTTGTTGCAGAGCACCAGCTCCGGGCGCCGCGCTCCAGAGCCCGGCTCGGTGATTGGACACATCAGTCCGTTGCGCTGAGGATCAAATGTAAAACATTTATAGCAATCCCTAGAACAGAATAGGTTTTCGATCAGTGTAAGCTATTGTTTATATTTTGAAGAAGTTATAAGTTTAATTCTTTACCTTCATACTAATATAATTATAAAAATTTCATGTATACTTTCAATTTAATTGTGAAAAACAGTGTTTTTGTTCCAAGCTTGTTGTTTCAGACTCTCATTAAATACTTAGGAGAAAATGTCCCATCTGTCTCTGCACCATATTTCAAACCTCACTGGTCACTAACTTCCCTCCACTCAAAGCTTTTCCATCCTTCTACATTTATGATTATGTGTTTCTAATGAGTTAAAAGAGGAGCATTCACATGTTGTCACATTTATTTATCCCAACTTTTCATGTGAATAATATTCTCATTTATTTATTAACTCACTTTTAGTCACAACCCACCTAATGGCATGCTAATCTCTCCATGGCTTTTTTTTCCCCCTAGAAATACACATGGCCATTAAAACCAGCAACGGTTGTTTTGGTTTCTTTTGAATTATATAAACAATTAGATTCACAGAAGGCAACCCAGTGCTTCCAGTTTTTTGGAGACTGTTAGATTTAAGAAGTGAAAGGCCCAGGTCCAGAGAACTTCTTGATCCCAGACAAAGTAGGACAGTTGGTTTTTCTACATCATTAATATTGAACAAATGCATTGCACTTGTCTTTAAAATGTTTCAAACCATTAGAAAATGAAGTACAGTGAAAATGGCAATGGACTTTAGACAAAATTGCTGCTTTCCGATAACATCCTGTTTTGCAAGTCAGTCAAACATTAAAGGTTGTCATTTATAAAAAAATTGAAATATTGCTCTTCATTACACTAGGGCTGTTGTGAAGGTCAAATGTAGTAATGGTCAGGCAGGCAGAATCTTTTTTTTTTTTTTAAAGATTTATTTGTTTATTTATTTTTGGGCGGGGGTCGGGTTGGGAAGGAGGGGAGCGGGCGGGCCACTTCTATTGGTCTTTCATTTCTGTTTTCATCTGTCTTTTGTTCTTTGGCTCCTGCGGGCCTCCCATCGCGGTGGCGTCTGTTGTTGCAGAGCACCAGCTCCGGGCGCACGCGCTCCAGAGCCCGGCTCGGTGATTGGACACATCAGTCCAGCCGCTCCGCGGCACGTGGGATCTTCCCAGGCCAGGGCTCGAACCGGCGCCCCTTGCACTGCAAGGCGGTGTCCTTATCCACTGGACCACCAGGGGAAGCCCCAGGCAGAATCTTGATGAAGGAAATTTTACATATGTTATCTTTTCTGATCTTAAAATTTAGTACTTAATAGTGCTCCTATGAATTCATGGTGGTTATGCAACACATTGTGTAAGTTACAGAATAGTCGTGTCTTTACTTCTGCCCTCCACATATCCTATAAAGTTCTTTCTTGTGGCCTACTCTGTCTACAAATATGCAGAAAAGAGAATCTGACAAGTTTAGTTTCCCTTGGCCACGTAGACATATCACAAAGCTTCCACTATGTTCTCCAATTAATGGATCATGACAGTTTTGTTGCATTTCTATTTCATCAGTTATTAACATTCCTCCCTAATTTAGACTAGAAACTTGAGGAGCAATGTTTCCTTCTTTTATAAAGATAATGATAGTACTACTGCATTCCTGTTAAGTTCTTGTTGTATCGTGCCTCTTAAAATTTAATTAGATATTCATGTAACTTCTCTATTGGTTAGAAATGCATTTGTCTATGCAAATTTTAGCCAAAACAAATAAACAAAAGCATGTCATAAATAAAGTAAAAATTTATTTCTTCCCATTCACAAAAGAGTGGGAAGTTTAGAGCTGGTCAGTCCATGGTCATCAGAAAAGCAGAGTTTTTATATCAATAAGTCAGTCTCTTCAAAGATACTTTATGATCCACTAAGGTTTCTACATCTCCAACCATCACACTTACTTTTCAGGAAGAAATAAAATTTAAAGAGCTTATCTGCCAGATCCCCTACGGCTTTTTTTTTTTTTTGAAGTTCCACTTGTATCTCAAAGATACAAGAATTTCAACAGAAGCTGAGAATTATAGCCCAGAGCTAAGCATGTTGCTCAAGGAAAATGAATATTGGGAAACAAACAGCAATGTCTGCCATAATTTCTAAGAAGAAATACTCCTTACTTAAAGCATACTAAGCAGGACTAAATACAGCTTTCCTCCCTAGGGATGAGAACATTATCAAATATAATGGTGGCCTTTAAAACAGTTGATATTGTGGCAGGTGATTTCATTCAACATTGTCAACAGATACATTTGAAGTTACAAACGGATATTACAAAGAAAGCCCTCAAACTCTTAATCTGAAGCAGTGGAGATAATACAGAAACCCAAAGTTTCCCATCAAATGCATGATATGTTAATTACTTGAAAATTGTGCAAAGTGTTAACGCTCAGTTGGGACCACAGGTACCCAGAAGCTATAGGAACTGGAGCCCATAAACAGGACTGTGGATGGTCTGGCAGGTCAATATCCATGTGAAACCATCATGATATGAACCGGACTGTGGATAGTTTTGCTTTTATTTAGTCACTATGTCATATCCGACTCTTTGCAGCCCCACGGGCTATTGCCTGCCAGGCTCCCCTGTCCATGGGATTTTACAGGCAAGAACACTGGAGTGGGTTACCATTTACTTCTACAGGGGATTGTCCCAATCCAGAGATCAAACCAGTGTCTCCTGGGTCTCCTGCATTGGCAGGTGGATTCTTTACCACTGATCTTCTGGGAAACTGTAAAGAATACAAGGGTCCATAAATTTGCTATAGGGCATTTTTCCAGTTAAGAGAAGGAGGGGGCTCTAAGAAGAAAGAATTGGTAAGAATTCTGCGGACCTGCAGATATAAAGGAAGCTATACAAATTTAACTTAGGTCCCAGAATTAGTGTCTATTTACAATCACAGCCTGTGAGCCTAAACTATCCGCCTACGAAAGATAATTATTCATCCATATGACCAAAAACATCTCGTCAAAACATTTTTTTCTCTTAATTATTAAGAAAGTTTTGCCAGACAAAGCACAACTTTAATGAAACCAACATAATGTTCTATCTTTGCATTTATACTTTCCCCCTTTGCATTTTAAAAAAAGACCGAGAAAGTTGGTTTGTCAAAATTTGCTTGTCACTTAACCCTGCTGATTCCTATATATGAAGTGTGACTGCAGTGTTGTGAGACTAATGTCTCACAGATGTGGTGGCATTTATGCATCCCAGAGAATGCCGCATCCACTTCTAAGTGTAATAGGGCCAGAAGGCAGTTATGGTGGGTGCTACAGTTCCAAACAGTTTGGGAGTTCATGTTTTAGAATTCAACAGAGACTGTAGCATTTTTTTTCTCAGTCCTTGTTTTATGTAGGTCTTTTTTTTTTTTTTCCCCCACATTCATAGTGCTTCTTTTTTTGCATCCTGCTTTGGTAAAGAAGTACCCAGAGAAGGAGTCTGTTTTCCATGTTAAGCCTTGAGGAGAGTCAGAGAATATGGTTAAGAGCATAGGCTCTGAGGACAGAGTGCCCAAGTTCAAATCCCAACTCTGCTCCACTGGAACTGCACAGTCCTTGATGAGTTTCTTACCATCTCCTTGTCTCAGTTTTCTCACCAGCTAAGTGGGGGGAACTAAAAATAGGGCCTAAGGCTGGGCTGACGCATCAGTTAGAGTTTAAGTACTTTAACTGTGGGAATAAGATCCCTGGGAGCCATCAGCGGAGGAATATGGTATTGGTAAACAAGCATGAACATTCTAGAAAATAGAAGCTTCTATTTTTACCTCACAAAATATTCTTAAGCGATTCAATTAAATCTGGAACAACCAAGTATTTACTGTTTTTTTTTAAAAATAAAAATGTAGCACCTTTGTAATTAATGTCTTAAATCTTTAAAAAATAACAAAGCCTCAATAACATAAAGGAAGAACAGAGCCAGGTATTTCTAAATTAGCATTCATGTTTTAAGGGCAAATTAGAAGTTTGTTGTTGTTGTTGTTCAGTTGCTAACTCATGTTCAACTCTTTGTGACCCTATGGACTGAGCTATTAAAGGCAATCTCTAGTTTTCTCGTTAGTTCACCTTCAGGATTGTACAGGCTAAGCTCTACACTTCAGAGTGATTTTATTTCCTCCCTTCAATAATTCAATATACATAAAGATGTGTCAGCTTGACAGGTCAAATTTAGTTTGAGGAAACAAATTTGAAAAATAGAATCAGTTATTGGATAGTTTTAAAAGATCTTCAAATTGTGTAATTACAGCCTTTGCTCAGTTTATTAAATCTAATTTTATTCCCCAGTAAGAACAGAGTGGTTATCCTCAAACCACCATGTAAAAACAAGACTGCCATCTGCTCCAGCTACAAAGCTCTAGTGCGGATGGATCCCTCGGGCTCCATGACTCACACAGAGCCCGGGACAGCAGGCCAATCAAGCTTGCTGGCCAGGAAACTGTCCATGTGCTCTCGAAATGTTCATTTGCATTTGGAGTTTTGCAGGAGTATGTGAATTCAGACTTGATAATAGCTATGAAAAAATTAGTTTTCACCAAGCATATGTTTGTTTATTTTCAAGTAGGCTGGGATTTGAAGAGTTCAAGTAGGCTCTCAGTTGTCCTTTTAGGCACTTTGCAACTCATGTTCACAGACAGGATGTTTCGGTGACTGGCCTTGGCTATGGCTGTTCCCTTCATCCTTCAAAAGGATGCATTCGCTTTCAGGGAGAGTATTCCTGACTATGCCTCATGCATATCTCCTTTTTCTGATTATGAGCATTGTATAAGCAGTACCTGAAAGTCATTTATATCATGAGCTTGAATCAGACAGAAGGGAAACCTTTATTAATGCACAAAACAGAATTCTTTCAAATCCGAGATGAAAGGCAATTTTTGGAGTGCATTTTTGCGATGGCTTTCATTTCTTTTAAATTAATTTACATGTTTTAAGGGCAAATAAATAGCAAGTTAAAAAAAAGCCTCAATAACATAAAGGAAGAACAGAGCCAGGTATTTCTAAATTAGCATTCATGTTTTAAGGGCAAATTAGAAGTTTGTTGTTGTTGTTGTTCAGTTGCTAACTCATGTTCAACTCTTTGTGACCCTATGGACTGAGCTATTAAAGGCAATCTCTAGTTTTCTCGTTAGTTCACCTTCAGGATTGTACAGGCTAAGCTCTACACTTCAGAGTGATTTTATTTCCTCCCTTCAATAATTCAATATACATAAAGATGTGTCAGCTTGACAGGTCAAATTTAGTTTGAGGAAACAAATTTGAAAAATAGAATCAGTTATTGGATAGTTTTAAAAGATCTTCAAATTGTGTAATTACAGCCTTTGCTCAGTTTATTAAATCTAATTTTATTCCCCAGTAAGAACAGAGTGGTTATCCTCAAACCACCATGTAAAAACAAGACTGCCATCTGCTCCAGCTACAAAGCTCTAGTGCGGATGGATCCCTCGGGCTCCATGACTCACACAGAGCCCGGGACAGCAGGCCAATCAAGCTTGCTGGCCAGGAAACTGTCCATGTGCTCTCGAAATGTTCATTTGCATTTGGAGTTTTGCAGGAGTATGTGAATTCAGACTTGATAATAGCTATGAAAAAATTAGTTTTCACCAAGCATATGTTTGTTTATTTTCAAGTAGGCTGGGATTTGAAGAGTTCAAGTAGGCTCTCAGTTGTCCTTTTAGGCACTTTGCAACTCATGTTCACAGACAGGATGTTTCGGTGACTGGCCTTGGCTATGGCTGTTCCCTTCATCCTTCAAAAGGATGCATTCGCTTTCAGGGAGAGTATTCCTGACTATGCCTCATGCATATCTCCTTTTTCTGATTATGAGCATTGTATAAGCAGTACCTGAAAGTCATTTATATCATGAGCTTGAATCAGACAGAAGGGAAACCTTTATTAATGCACAAAACAGAATTCTTTCAAATCCGAGATGAAAGGCAATTTTTGGAGTGCATTTTTGCGATGGATTTCAACTGCCGCTTTTCCTTTTTTCCTATTATTTGCTTGCTTTGTCCTGTTTCAAAGTGTTAATCTGGTGCATTGAGAAAGTTTCCTTAAAAAAATTTTAAGATGGCCAGTATGAACTCACTGTAGGCAGTTCAAAGGAAAATCTCTAAGACTCCTTAAAGTTGTACAAGATATGAAGCGCACTTCTATGTCTGGTATGATATTATATGTTGGCCCTCAGAACATGAATAGGAGTATGAAGTTACAAATATAATAATATCTAACACTGTCACAACTTGATTTAGACACTTTATATATATTAACTCGTTCTCTCTTCACAGCAACATCATAAGGTAATCACTTATTATCTCTGTGTTACAGATGAGAAGCCTGAGGCTCAGAGAAGTTAAGCAAACTGACCAAGGTCATAAAGCTGGTAAGTACAAGGAGCTGTACTTAATAAACCAGAAACCTCTGTAAAATTGAGTCGAGAGACCAGAAGGGGGAGCTCACATACCCTTTGAGGATAGCAAAGCACATTAGGAAGAAGAAAAATTCTTTTTTGGCAACAACTCAGTCAATGAAAAGCCTTAGACTTTTATGTTTACTATAGCCCTCCTGACTTCTTTTCCCTGTCTATAAAAATATTCTCCTTCCCTTGCCCTGCAGGGACTTGCCTGCGTCTTGCCTTGCTTGCAGACCCTGAATTGCAATTCTCTGCTGATCTTGATAAGCTCATCTTTGCTGGAAAAATACATTGCAGTCTATTTATTTTAAGGTCAACAGGGCCAAGGTATGAGCATTAACAGGGACAAATGAGTTCCCTAATGCCTAATTAAAAAGGGAAAAGAGCTAACATTTCTTGAATTCTTATTTTGTGCTTGGCATCTTTCTAAGAACTTTTTATGAATTACAAATTTTATTATTTACACATCTATGAGATGGGTATGGTTATTACCGCTCCCTGATTTTTTATAACAGAGAAGAGCATTGAGCAGAAGAAGGTTAAATAACTTTACTTAATGTTACAAAGCTAGTAAACAATGAGGCAAGGACTAGAACTGACTCCAGAACCCTGATTTTTATTATTTTTAATACTTTAATGAATATTAATATATTTTAAAATATTAATATATTTTAATATTTTAATGAATAAGTTTTTTTAAACATGCAACTCAGTAGATTCTACCTAAGAAAATGCTCCCATGAATCACACACATAGAAATCACTAATCTCAGATAATATCTGACACCATTTTTTTTTTAATTTTTATTTTACTTTTACAGTTTTGTTGTTTACAGATATGTATGATCCCAGATTAGTCATATGTATATCCCCCCATCCCATCCCTCCCGGCTATTGCACCACGCCCCTGCAGGATCCCCTTTTCTCACAGCGCAATGACAATAACTATTTTTTTCACATATGACAGTATAGATTTTCATGCTACTTCCTTTAAGCCTCCCACCCACTTATCATTCCCCACAATGTCCATATGTCTATTCTCCATGTATCTGACACCATTTTTAAGAAAAACAATAGAAAGTGTTGTCTGTGGTCTCCATTATAAAATTGTCCAAATCAACACCTGGGTTTTCCTAAGTTAGAATATTTGGTGCATCACTTTTTCTGTGCCTTGTGTCTTTAAAATAAAGTTAATTAAGATTATGGTTTGGTCTCTGGGGAAAACTGATTTTCATAACTTGAAAATCTCACCAAGAAAAAGAAAAATCAGAAAGATAACTTCTAGATATTTAAAAAATATTCCCCCCTCTCAAAACAAATGTTCCTCAGCTCTAAGCTTGCCTAAAGGATCAGGAACCAGAAATAAATGGGAACAGTTACACGAGGAGAGACACAGCAAACATCATAGGACAACTTTGTATTCTCATGGACAAACGTCATAAAATAACTTTGTATTCTCACTGACAGCTCGGGGAGGGCAGTTCCCTGCTGCCCAATAGCTGTGTGATGTTCAGCAAAACCTGCCTTCCTGGATTGATGAGGTATAAAAAATGGCCATCATAGTATCTGAAAATGATGAGACCAGTCCTGAAATGACGGTGTCAACACTTAGAAAGTACTGTGGAAGGCAAATACAAATGATTAAATTTTGTGTGGCAGAAGGTGCCGGCATGCAAAGCACCAACAGTCATTTCCACAGAGAAGCATTTATCATAAATTGGGTATAGATGGTGGCCAGGCAGGTGAGTGGAAGATAGCCTGCATTGCTTGCTGACTGCAGAACAGAGGAGAGAAGTTTGTACTGTCACTGTAAGTGACATTGGCTCATTCCATGGACATCAAGCCTTACAACTGACTTCGTTCCAGGCCCACCAGCTCAGAGCATCTCCCCTAGTGCCCAGAAGTCCTCTGTGGAGCTCTTACTATGTGAAGAACAATTCTAATCATTCTCTATCCCCATATTTAAACCTTGAAAACTCCACGAATAGGAGTTTTTGCTACTACCAACTTCACTGTACACATCAAGAAACCAAGATAGGGAGAAATGAATTACTCAGGGTAAAACAGGTTAAAATGGAAGAGCCTAGAATTCAAAGACAGACAATCTGACCTCAGATTCCTCCCTCTTAACATTCTATACTAGGGGACGGCAAACAGTAGCCTGCTGGCCAAATCAGCACATGGCCTGTTATTTTCATGGCCATGAGCTGAGAATAGTTTTTATGATTTTAAATGGTTTGGAGAAAAATCAAAATCAGAATGATCTGTGACACATGAAATTCGCATGTGAGTCACGTGAGATTCAAATTTGATTGCTCATAAACAAAAGCTTGATTGGAACACAGCTTCACATTTTCAGTTACATATTGCTTTTTGTGTTATGACAGCAGAAGTGAGCAATCACATCAGAGGTTGTGTGGTCTGCAAAGTCAAAAGCACCTATTCTGTTCTCTGACCTATTACAGAAAAAGTTTTCAGTGCATGGTCTGTGCCATACTGAGCAAGGGCTGGGGAGGAATCTCCAAATTTTCCAGACCCAGGCGACAACATGCTGCCCAAACCAGCTTTCCATTCCACTTACCACCATCTGTTTCACTCTCCAGTCTTTGCTCCTGTCTGTGAACTTGACACAGGACCACATTTCTGACCTACTGCCAAGAGGTGAGCTTATTCTTTTGTCTTGAAATATTAAAAAAGGCTAAACCAGTGAAAAGCACCCAATCTGGGGCAAAGGTATAAAAAATGGGGGGCCATCATAGTATCTGAAAATGATGAGACCAGTCCTGAAATGACGGTGTCAACACTTAGAAAGTACTGTGGAAGGCAAATACAAATGATTAAATTTTGTGTGGCAGAAGGTGCGGCATGCAAAGCACCAACAGTCATTTCCACAGAGAAGCATTTATCATAAATTGGGTATAGATGGTGGCCAGGCAGGTGAGTGGAAGATAGCCTGCATTGCTTGCTGACTGCAGAACAGAGGAGAGAAGTTTGTACTGTCACTGTAAGTGACATTGGCTCATTCCATGGACATCAAGCCTTACAACTGACTTCGTTCCAGGCCCACCAGCTCAGAGCATCTCCCCTAGTGCCCAGAAGTCCTCTGTGGAGCTCTTACTATGTGAAGAACAATTCTAATCATTCTCTATCCCCATATTTAAACCTTGAAAACTCCACGAATAGGAGTTTTTGCTACTACCAACTTCACTGTACACATCAAGAAACCAAGATAGGGAGAAATGAATTACTCAGGGTAAAACAGGTTAAAATGGAAGAGCCTAGAATTCAAAGACAGACAATCTGACCTCAGATTCCTCCCTCTTAACATTCTATACTAGGGGACGGCAAACAGTAGCCTGCTGGCCAAATCAGCACATGGCCTGTTATTTTCATGGCCATGAGCTGAGAATAGTTTTTATGATTTTAAATGGTTTGGAGAAAAATCAAAATCAGAATGATCTGTGACACATGAAATTCGCATGTGAGTCACGTGAGATTCAAATTTGATTGCTCATAAACAAAAGCTTGATTGGAACACAGCTTCACATTTTCAGTTACATATTGCTTTTTGTGTTATGACAGCAGAAGTGAGCAATCACATCAGAGGTTGTGTGGTCTGCAAAGTCAAAAGCACCTATTCTGTTCTCTGACCTATTACAGAAAAAGTTTTCAGTGCATGGTCTGTGCCATACTGAGCAAGGGCTGGGGAGGAATCTCCAAATTTTCCAGACCCAGGCGACAACATGCTGCCCAAACCAGCTTTCCATTCCACTTACCACCATCTGTTTCACTCTCCAGTCTTTGCTCCTGTCTGTGAACTTGACACAGGACCACATTTCTGACCTACTGCCAAGAGGTGAGCTTATTCTATCTTGAAATATATGGCTAGACCAGTGAAACAACTGACAAAGGATTGATCTTCAAAATACACAAGCAGCTCATCCAACTCAGTGTCAGAAAAGCACCCAATCAAAAAATGGGGAAAAGACCTAAAGAGACATCTCTCCAAAGAAGACATACTGTCCAAAAAAACACATGAAAAGATGCTCTACCTCACTTATTATTAGAGAAATACAAATCAAAACTGCCATGAGATATCACCTCACTCCAGTCAGAACGGCCGTCATCAAAAACTCTACAGATAATAAATGCTGGAGAGGGTGAGGGGAAAAGGGAACACTCTTGCATTGTTGGTGGGAATGTAAATTGATACAACCAGTATGGAAGACAGTATGGAGATTCCTCAAAAAACTTTATCTGTAAACAACAAAGCTCTGTAAAAGTTAAAAGTAAAATAAAAGTTTTAAAAAATAAATAAATAAATAAATTTTAAAAACTAAGAATAGAAGCACCATATGACCCAGCAATCCACTATTAGGCTTATACCCTGATGAAATTAAAATTGAAAGAGACATTTGTACCCTAATGTTCATTTTAGCACTCTACGCAATAGCTAGAATATGGAAGCAACCTAGATCCATATCTAGGTTGTTAGTGGGGCCAGTGAGGAGGAGTCAGGGATATACCCATGATGGATTGGGGGTTATATGGAGCTGTAAACAACAAAACTCTGTAAAAGCAAAATTTAAAAAAAAAGAGGGAGAGAATCATAAAAAAGAAAAAGAAATGGCCAGAAGACCTAAACAGACATTTCTCCAAAGAAGACATACAAATGGCTAATAAACACATGAAAAGATGCTCAACAATACTCATTATTAGAGAAATGCAAATCAAAACTACATTGAGGTTATCTCCTCACACCTATCAGAAGGGCCATCATCAAAAAATCTATAAACAATAAATCCTGGAGAGGGTATGGAGAAAAAGCAACCCATGTGCATTGTTGGTGCAAATGTAAATCGACATAGCCATTATAGAGAACAATATGGAGATCCCTTTAAAAAACTAAGAATAAAACTACTATATGACCCAACAGTCCCACTACTGGACATATTCCCTAAGGTAGCCGTAATTGAAACATGTACCCCAAAGTTCATTGCAGAACTATTTACAATAACTAGGACATGGAAGCAACTTAGATGGTCATCCACAGATGAATGAAGAAGGTATATATATACAATGGCATATTATTCAGCCATAAAAATGAACATATTTGAGTCCATTCTAATAAGGTGGATGAACCTAGAGCTTATTATACAGGCTGAAGTAAGTCAGAAAGAGAAAAACAAATATCATAAATTAACGCATATATATGAAATCTAGAAAGATAGTCCCAATGAACCTATTTTCAGGGCAGCAATGTAGACACAGACATAGAGAACATAGTTGTGGGCACTGTAGGGAAGGAGAGGGCAGAACAAATTGAGAAAGTAGCATTGAAACATACATTGCCATATGTAAAGTAGATAGCCAGTGGGAATTTGTTGTATGATGCAGGGATAGGGTGGGACAGAGGTTTGAGAGGGAGGGGACATATGTATACCTATGGCTGATTCATGTTGATGTATGGCAGAAACCAGCACCATAATGTAAAGTAATTATCTTCCAATTAAAAACAAATAAATTCTAAAAATGATGTACATCTATTTAAGTAAAGTGAATCCATTGATTCAAATAAAAATCATTTTTATGGGGGAAAAAAAGAAATATATCACGTGAAGCATAAACATGGCACACCAGCAAAGCTTGATGAGGGCAATCTACAAAATGAAACTAGAAAGAAAACCAAGTTACCAAAGTATATTTACTGTGACTTTAAAATTATATGAACCAGTGTTCAAGTGGGAAGGGAAATAAACATTTTAAAATTAATTATATGGCTCCCATCAGAGCTCTGATAGAAGGATAACCACTGCAAAAAACAGAGGTGGTCCCTTCAGCAAAGGTGATCCTTCGCTGATCCTTCTCTGTGCCTCAGCAATTCTTCCCAGAGAATAAGAAAATACAAGCGAGTCACTCGCTGAAAACACCCGTGTGCATAAAACAGCAGTCAAGGCGGAAAAGGCAGAGGTAATTGGGAAGGTAGTGCTTCAGCCTCTGTGATCACCGGATTTCAAATATTTTAATAAATAAATTAAAATCCATGTTTAATTTAAACATTAGTTTGATAAAAATTGCACCTGAATACTTCATGCTTGGCTTTTATCTCTCATAATCACTATAGCAACAGGACAGGAGCAGGATTTGGCATTTCCTTAACCACGGCCAAGGAGGTAACCTATAAAAGAGGTGAACTTTCAACAAAAGATCCCTAAAATATACATCATTAGACCAGTAGAGCTCTGGTTTTCTCTTGTGTTAATATGCATGCCACAAGAACAGAAAACAAATATCATAAATTAACGCATATATGAAATCTAGAAAGATAGTCCCAATGAACCTATTTTCAGGGCAGCAATGTAGACACAGACATAGAGAACATAGTTGTGGGCACTGTAGGGAAGGAGAGGGCAGAACAAATTGAGAAAGTAGCATTGAAACATACATTGCCATATGTAAAGTAGATAGCCAGTGGGAATTTGTTGTATGATGCAGGGATAGGGTGGGACAGAGGTTTGAGAGGGAGGGGACATATGTATACCTATGGCTGATTCATGTTGATGTATGGCAGAAACCAGCACCATAATGTAAAGTAATTATCTTCCAATTAAAAACAAATAAATTCTAAAAATGATGTACATCTATTTAAGTAAAGTGAATCCATTGATTCAAATAAAAATCATTTTTATGGGGGAAAAAAAGAAATATATCACGTGAAGCATAAACATGGCACACCAGCAAAGCTTGATGAGGGCAATCTACAAAATGAAACTAGAAAGAAAACCAAGTTACCAAAGTATATTTACTGTGACTTTAAAATTATATGAACCAGTGTTCAAGTGGGAAGGGAAATAAACATTTTAAAATTAATTATATGGCTCCCATCAGAGCTCTGATAGAAGGATAACCACTGCAAAAAACAGAGGTGGTCCCTTCAGCAAAGGTGATCCTTCGCTGATCCTTCTCTGTGCCTCAGCAATTCTTCCCAGAGAATAAGAAAATACAAGCGAGTCACTCGCTGAAAACACCCGTGTGCATAAAACAGCAGTCAAGGCGGAAAAGGCAGAGGTAATTGGGAAGGTAGTGCTTCAGCCTCTGTGATCACCGGATTTCAAATATTTTAATAAATAAATTAAAATCCATGTTTAATTTAAACATTAGTTTGATAAAAATTGCACCTGAATACTTCATGCTTGGCTTTTATCTCTCATAATCACTATAGCAACAGGACAGGAGCAGGATTTGGCATTTCCTTAACCACGGCCAAGGAGGTAACCTATAAAAGAGGTGAACTTTCAACAAAAGATCCCTAAAATATACATCATTAGACCAGTAGAGCTCTGGTTTTCTCTTGTGTTAATATGCATGCCACAAGAACAGAAAACAAAGAAATTAAATATGATGATTATCTCCAAACAGGGGATATTATCTTCAGGGGGATTTTTCTGCATGTGAACAGTAGGTTTACAGGTCCCCAAGAGCTTAATTCTTTGATATCATGTGGGTTCTTTTCTGCTCTGTTCCCTTAGGTAGAGCTCAGCCTTTGCAGTCTGCAAGCAAGGGGCCTTATGGGTGTGAGGCATAGCAACTTGGGCATTTTCCACACTGAGGTAAGCCAAATAGAGTAGACTTGTAGGCTGCCAGTAAATGCAGCTTCACCAATGTGATAAAATATCAGGGGCACAAGCAGAGGGTCTCACTTCCCAGTCTAGGTCCAGAGAACAGCTTTGTCCAGTTGTGCAGAGGAAAGCCACTTTTCCATTTTGATTCTCTCAGGATATTGGGGTAGGAGAGATGTTGTAATATGACTCTGGGCTACCTGAACCACAAACATAGTTTCCTTTGATTCCCGAGAAGAGTCTAAAATACTCTAAAAAGTCAAACATTGAAAATCAAAACTTGTCAGTTATTCCCACATCTTTGTTTTACAGGTCAGGAAACTGAGGCTCAGAGAATTGAAGTAAACTGTCCAGGGTCATCCAGACGATTTACCAAACACTTTGGTAAGCACGCATCTTGCTTCCCTGCTCCTCCAAGCACAAAACCAATTATTTTTAAAACACGGAAACTGAAAATGAACCTGCTTTACCAGTAGCTAATGTTGCTTGTTAAAACATGTTGTTTAAAGCTTGTGTCTGAGATGGGAGTACTACACCGTGTGCATAAAACAGCAGTCAAGGCGGAAAAGGCAGAGGTAATTGGGAAGGTAGTGCTTCAGCCTCTGTGATCACCGGATTTCAAATATTTTAATAAATAAATTAAAATCCATGTTTAATTTAAACATTAGTTTGATAAAAATTGCACCTGAATACTTCATGCTTGGCTTTTATCTCTCATAATCACTATAGCAACAGGACAGGAGCAGGATTTGGCATTTCCTTAACCACGGCCAAGGAGGTAACCTATAAAAGAGGTGAACTTTCAACAAAAGATCCCTAAAATATACATCATTAGACCAGTAGAGCTCTGGTTTTCTCTTGTGTTAATATGCATGCCACAAGAACAGAAAACAAAGAAATTAAATATGATGATTATCTCCAAACAGGGGATATTATCTTCAGGGGGATTTTTCTGCATGTGAACAGTAGGTTTACAGGTCCCCAAGAGCTTAATTCTTTGATATCATGTGGGTTCTTTTCTGCTCTGTTCCCTTAGGTAGAGCTCAGCCTTTGCAGTCTGCAAGCAAGGGGCCTTATGGGTGTGAGGCATAGCAACTTGGGCATTTTCCACACTGAGGTAAGCCAAATAGAGTAGACTTGTAGGCTGCCAGTAAATGCAGCTTCACCAATGTGATAAAATATCAGGGGCACAAGCAGAGGGTCTCACTTCCCAGTCTAGGTCCAGAGAACAGCTTTGTCCAGTTGTGCAGAGGAAAGCCACTTTTCCATTTTGATTCTCTCAGGATATTGGGGTAGGAGAGATGTTGTAATATGACTCTGGGCTACCTGAACCACAAACATAGTTTCCTTTGATTCCCGAGAAGAGTCTAAAATACTCTAAAAAGTCAAACATTGAAAATCAAAACTTGTCAGTTATTCCCACATCTTTGTTTTACAGGTCAGGAAACTGAGGCTCAGAGAATTGAAGTAAACTGTCCAGGGTCATCCAGACGATTTACCAAACACTTTGGTAAGCACGCATCTTGCTTCCCTGCTCCTCCAAGCACAAAACCAATTATTTTTAAAAACAACACTGGATCACTACATATGAAACTGAACCTGCTTTACCAGTAGCTAATGTTGCTTGTTAAAACATGTTGTTTAAAGCTTGTGTCTGAGATGAGGAGACAGTACTCCCATGGCTTGTTCTGCCCTGGAGAGGTGGCGAATGCTCACCCTAATCTGAGACAAGCGAGGAAAGTTGCTGCCGGCAGCATCTCCTTCAGAAGGTAATCAATCAGTCAGTCAAGTTTCGATCTTTGAGGTACATTTAGCCCTTAGGTAAGCCGATTCAGTCAGAATTTATTAGGCGCGGATGTAATATTATAGAAATTTTCATTTTCCAGCTGCATTAGTATTCAATTACACATACACAAGTAGAGCACAGGAGAATGCAGTTATTTTGGCAAGGTTCAGCTTGTCTTCAATTATTAGGATGTTGTAGGAAGAAAAATAGAATGTTTATTCCTAAAGACATCCTCATTACAAGGAATCATGGTAGCAGGTAAGTTGGAACAACCCATAGTTCTGTAAACAAGCTGTACCCTCCCACCCCTTCCCTTTACTACACTCATTCTTCCCTCAGCCTGAAATCCTCCCTCCTCTTCTGGCTTTCAGATTCAGGTCCAGGACTGGCTGTTCCTTGAGCCTTTTTCATGTTCCAGGCCAAGCTGATGGCCTCTCTTATATACAACTGAGAAGTTCTCTGTGTTTCTGTTGTTGAACTTTCAAGGTCATATTGTAACTCAGACTTTATGTTTGCCTGTCATGCTCATTGGACCATAAACCACTTGAGAACAACGGACCCTGTTTCTTATTTTTGCTCCCCACAATGCTTAGAATAATGAGGTACACAGTAAATACTTATATTCTGAAATAATGTTTTGTGCATATGATACTAACTGAACTTTTGTAATCTGCACACCTCATCTCATTTTCTCCCCTAAAAGCATGCCCTTGAAGACCTTGACATCTTGCTCCTTTGCACACATTTGCCTTCCTCTTTCATTCTTAGAGTGATTAAATCATTTGGCTAAAACTCAGAAGTAACCTGAACATTAACACTGGCTCTGATTGCCAAGAGGGTGGAAGGTCTACAAAGCTAGTGCCTTTGCCCAGGGATGCTGGGGTGGTAGGAGCTGCACATCTTCTCTTTATCAGAGAGGCTTTCAAACTCTTTGACCCAACTCACAGTAAGATGGACATGAGTTTGAGCAAGTTCTGAGAGATAGGGAAGGACAGGAAAGCCTAGCCTGCTGCAGTCCTGGGGATCACAAACAGTAGGACACAACTTAGTGACTGAACAATAAACACACTGCATTATAATTGGCAGTTTGTAGAAGTCATCCCTGTCATGCTGGGAGCTCCTCTGCGCTTTTCATATTCACATTTCTGTCTATAATGTCTGGCAGAGAGCCTGTCACATAATTGGCACTCAATAAGGGAGCCTTTAACAAGTGGGAATGGATGAACAGGTAGATGGACAAATGAACCTCCACAATGAAGGTGAGAAATCACTCTGTAATGTTCTCTCTTAATTCATTCACCACATTTCTTTCCTGCCATTCGTGTTGGAAGAGGATTTCCCAGAAGGCTGGAAAGCGTAAGAAAAATTATAATAAAATATTGCAGAAATGTCTCATCTTAGAGGACATTACCATGATGCTTTCATAAGCTGAAATTTTGTTCCATATTAATGCCTCTTTTTATTTTTTTAACAATCACGTCCATTATTGAGGTGGGCTTTGGTTATCTAAGATGGTATACTTTTGATTTTGACAGACCTTACTAATCTCCTTCAAACAAACCCCTATTTCTTATCTCCGTCACTCCCAACAGGCGCCCACACCTTCTCCAGGGGTTGGGCAGCCTCTAGAAGTATCAAGAAACATTTCCTCAGGGAGATGCGGGCCCTTCTGCATATCAGTGCTCTCGGATGATTTCATCAGTAACAACAAATAGTCAGCTGCCACTACAACCTAATAGTTCAATGACCAGATTTTATTCTTAACTATTTACTTACTGTCTTCCTTTCCTTTAGAAATATATCTATAGTTTCAGAATTCTGTGTTCTCCTTCCTGTCTTAGCATTCTATGTACTGGGTTCCCTGGTGGCTCAATCAGTAAAGAATTGGCCTGAAGTGCAGGAGACCTCGCCTGGAGAAGGAAATGACAGTCCATGCCAGTATTTTTGCCTGGGAAATCCCATGGACAGAAGAGCCTGGAAGGCTTGCATCCATGGGGTGGCAAAGAGTTGGACACGACTTAGTGACTGAACCACCACCATACTGTGTAAGCCAACAATTCCTGACAACTAAAACAAATCTTTTTTTTCAAGGTTCTCTTTTACAGTCATTATAATTTCAAAGGCATCAGTAAGAAATTTCAGTTCTGCAATTTCTCTCATTTACTATGTACATAACTGTGATGAATGAACGAATGTTTGCATGTTGTTAATTTGTAAAATTAGAGGCATGAAAATGTTTAGTATTGTATTTCACATTTACTAAGTTTTAGAAGAATCAGAGTGATTACAGCATTAGGACCTCCATAGAGATGTGTCTTAGTCGAAGCACTAAGAAAATTCCACTGGATACAATAAGACAGATCTTATAACTTATACATTTTAAAGTTGGTATGTGGTATTCTGGCAAAGTTAATGCTGTCAGTTTTATTTTCCATGAGCACATTGTGTTTAGAGAATAGTAAATATACTAGACTTCTAGTATGTGCCAAGTACTGGACTGAGTGCTTGATATATACTATGTCATTTCCTCATCATAACTGTTCTATGAAATGTAGTTTAAGTCAATCATTTGGGGAAATTAATTCACTCATACAAATACAGAAAATTTTTATTGCACACAAACTGCCTTTTCTATATGGTGTGTATATTCTGTCTGCTGCATACTGCGGGACATACTCTAAGTGCATAAAGCAGAATTCACCCTAAATCTATACAGTTACTTTTTTGAAGTTTTGAATTTTTTACAGGTAGCCATTATGTAGGTCTGTATGAAAATAAGGTATGTAAATTCATATGCAAATGATGCCATCATTTTGGAAACAATTTGGGGGATTTCTTAGAAATGTAAACATATATTAAATTTATGTCCCAACAATTTCACTCTCTTATCCAAGAGAAATGACGAAATGTTTTCACAGGCCTTATATTTGTGTGATATTTATAGAGGTTTTACTTGTAGTGACCAAAACATGAAAATAATGTGTAATTCTATACTGGGTTCCTGGTGGCTCAATCAGTAAAGAATTGGCCTGAAGTGCAGGAGACCTCGCCTGGAGAAGGAAATGACAGTCCATGCCAGTATTTTTGCCTGGGAAATCCCATGGACAGAAGAGCCTGGAAGGCTTGCATCCATGGGGTGGCAAAGAGTTGGACACGACTTAGTGACTGAACCACCACCATACTGTGTAAGCCAACAATTCCTGACAACTAAAACAAATCTTTTTTTTCAAGGTTCTCTTTTACAGTCATTATAATTTCAAAGGCATCAGTAAGAAATTTCAGTTCTGCAATTTCTCTCATTTACTATGTACATAACTGTGATGAATGAACGAATGTTTGCATGTTGTTAATTTGTAAAATTAGAGGCATGAAAATGTTTAGTATTGTATTTCACATTTACTAAGTTTTAGAAGAATCAGAGTGATTACAGCATTAGGACCTCCATAGAGATGTGTCTTAGTCGAAGCACTAAGAAAATTCCACTGGATACAATAAGACAGATCTTATAACTTATACATTTTAAAGTTGGTATGTGGTATTCTGGCAAAGTTAATGCTGTCAGTTTTATTTTCCATGAGCACATTGTGTTTAGAGAATAGTAAATATACTAGACTTCTAGTATGTGCCAAGTACTGGACTGAGTGCTTGATATATACTATGTCATTTCCTCATCATAACTGTTCTATGAAATGTAGTTTAAGTCAATCATTTGGGGAAATTAATTCACTCATACAAATACAGAAAATTTTTATTGCACACAAACTGCCTTTTCTATATGGTGTGTATATTCTGTCTGCTGCATACTGCGGACATACTCTAAGTGCATAAAGCAGAATTCACCCTAAATCTATACAGTTACTTTTTTGAAGTTTTGAATTTTTTACAGGTAGCCATTATGTAGGTCTGTATGAAAATAAGGTATGTAAATTCATATGCAAATGATGCCATCATTTTGGAAACAATTTGGGGGATTTCTTAGAAATGTAAACATATATTAAATTTATGTCCCAACAATTTCACTCTCTTATCCAAGAGAAATGACGAAATGTTTTCACAGGCCTTATATTTGTGTGATATTTATAGAGGTTTTACTTGTAGTGACCAAAACATGAAAATAATTGAAATATCCACGGGTAATTGGATAAACTATGATAGATTCACATAGCCATACAACTGAATGTTGTAGCAGTTAAAGGGAACCAAGCTACTGACTCATGCAACAAAATGGCAAAGTATAAAAACATGCTGATTTGCGTGTACGTGAAAGTGCATACTGTATAATCCCACTAACACAAAGCTCTTCAAAAGGTAAATACAGTCTAGAGACAGAAAGCCAAGCAACATTTACCTGAACACAGAATTATTCAGAAAATACAGAAGTGAATGGAAAGGAACATAGGGAACATTTTGGGGTGACGATGTTTCCTGTATCTTAATTGTGGTGGTTGCTACAAAGCTTTATAGATTTACTAAAATTCATAAAACTCTATAGCTAAAGTGAATTGTTTTATGTAAATTGTACCTCAATAAAATGGATTCTTCGAATGATATATACATATCTGGGAAACAGTGTTACATGTCTGCATCTATGTGTCTGACATGACATATAAGAGCAGAAGTGGAACTGAAGGTCAAATACAAAGTTGATAGACTTAGTAAGCAAAAAAAGCATTTTATTGGCAAAGTCTTACACAACTATTTATGGAAGGGTATAAATTTGGACTTGAAATTCCTAGCAGCCAGAGTAAGTCATATTCAGCTGACAAAATGGAATTTTATAATAACTTAATAGAAATAACCTTTTCATATTACATGAATTTATTTATTTACTTTTACTGACATAGTTGATTTATAAGCTCAATTTTTTTTGCACACAAACTGCCTTTTCTATATGGTGTGTATATTCTGTCTGCTGCATACTGCGGGACATACTCTAAGTGCATAAAGCAGAATTCACCCTAAATCTATACAGTTACTTTTTTGAAGTTTTGAATTTTTTACAGGTAGCCATTATGTAGGTCTGTATGAAAATAAGGTATGTAAATTCATATGCAAATGATGCCATCATTTTGGAAACAATTTGGGGGATTTCTTAGAAATGTAAACATATATTAAATTTATGTCCCAACAATTTCACTCTCTTATCCAAGAGAAATGACGAAATGTTTTCACAGGCCTTATATTTGTGTGATATTTATAGAGGTTTTACTTGTAGTGACCAAAACATGAAAATAATTGAAATATCCACGGGTAATTGGATAAACTATGATAGATTCACATAGCCATACAACTGAATGTTGTAGCAGTTAAAGGGAACCAAGCTACTGACTCATGCAACAAAATGGCAAAGTATAAAAACATGCTGATTTGCGTGACGTGAAAGTGCATACTGTATAATCCCACTAACACAAAGCTCTTCAAAAGGTAAATACAGTCTAGAGACAGAAAGCCAAGCAACATTTACCTGAACACAGAATTATTCAGAAAATACAGAAGTGAATGGAAAGGAACATAGGGAACATTTTGGGGTGACGATGTTTCCTGTATCTTAATTGTGGTGGTTGCTACAAAGCTTTATAGATTTACTAAAATTCATAAAACTCTATAGCTAAAGTGAATTGTTTTATGTAAATTGTACCTCAATAAAATGGATTCTTCGAATGATATATACATATCTGGGAAACAGTGTTACATGTCTGCATCTATGTGTCTGACATGACATATAAGAGCAGAAGTGGAACTGAAGGTCAAATACAAAGTTGATAGACTTAGTAAGCAAAAAAAGCATTTTATTGGCAAAGTCTTACACAACTATTTATGGAAGGGTATAAATTTGGACTTGAAATTCCTAGCAGCCAGAGTAAGTCATATTCAGCTGACAAAATGGAATTTTATAATAACTTAATAGAAATAACCTTTTCATATTACATGAATTTATTTATTTACTTTTACTGACATAGTTGATTTATAAGCTCAGAATTTTGATTAAAATTCTTACTCTTCAATCTTTTGTGTAGGTCATGACGCTTTGGGGAAGCTTTTATAACTGGCGTTAACTCTTCCTTGAACATGCTTCAACCAACCAGATAAACGGTAGATTACAGAGGGTAAGAAGCTATGTGTATGTATGTTTCTACTTTAGTTTTTCTATTTTAAAATATGTTTAGGTTGATTTCTACTGTCCTTCACTTTTTAAATCTAAGATTTTATTTTCTCCACAAATGTGGACACTAAGGAATGGAAGTATAAGAGAAATAGAAATACATGGTTGAGAAATAGAAAGGAAAGGCACATTGTGCCTAAAGTACACATTGTTGTAGTTGTTTAAGCACTAAGTCATGTCGAACTCTTTTGCGACCCCAAGGACTGTAGCCTGCCAGGCTCCTCTGTTCATGGGATTTCCCAGACAAGGATACTCTACTGGGCTGCCATTTCCTTCTCCAAGGGATGTTCCCAACCCAGAGATCAAAACCTGTGTTTCCTGCAGATGGATTCTTTACCACTGAGCTACCTGGATACAGCAAAAAATAAAATAAAATAAACACATTATTACTGTGTAATGTGTTTTACGTTTCAGATTCTGTGCCTTTTCCAGTAAACACAAACACAAGTCATAATCCCATTTTATAAAGTATTTTTCTTTGTTGATTAACAGTTAACAGTCTTCTCTGGCTCGTATTTAAATTTCAGCAAAAATGAATTTTGTTACCTTTTGTATCAAATGCTTTCAAATGTATCAAGTTTGCCAAATGCTTTCTTGTACACCAGGCTCTGTGATAAACCTTAGATCTGAACAGAGGAAATTTTGAAGGAGACTTAATTCGGTATCTAGGTGACTCAGCATGAAATCCTGAGTTGACTTTGCTACTTCAAGAATTCGGACCTTCTCCCCCAGTTCTAGTGATGAAGTCTTCTGTGGGTTCTGTGTCTGAGTCTCAGTTCAATAGACTACCCCTCAATCTGCTCTTCTAAACCTAGAAACCTGCACAGTTGCACAGTTTCTCTCAGGAAGCGGAGTCTGTGCCAGTGTTCTTTTGCCAGTATTTGCTGATATTGTCACCTTTCCAAATCCTGGCCGTTACCTGAATCTAGCATACCCCCTGGCCCTCCCACAGCCTGAACCCCCACATGCCACCAGCCCACCCCCACCCCCAGAATTCCAGAGACAGCATTTGTCGGTGTAGCTCAGTGGTTCTTAATCATCACCATGCGTACCAGAGGCTGGGCTTCACTTCCTGACTAATTAAATGAGGATATCTGGGAAAGGGACCTGAGTGTCTATATTTTTGTAAAGCTCTCCAAATGATTCTGAAGTTTAACCAGGGATGAATAGAGGGAAGCAAGGGAGGGTTCAAAGTTTTAAGGGGTTCTGAGAAAACACTAAGATACCACTTTAATGCAATATTTTCTAAAAGTCAAAATGAATGCAAAATAATCCATAGTAAACAAAAGATCAGAATTTTAAATAAAGAATCCACACTTGGAACCTGAGGTGAAAGGGACAATTCATAATAATAATGATTCTGTCTCTTTTATTTTGAACGTTGATGTTTTATTCATCATAAGCATTCTGCATAAACTTCAATTTTTTAAATATTGCATTAAAATATTAATGATATTAAGTTGTGAGATTTTTGGCATCCTCCTAAATAATGCGCTCCCCTCACCCTGACCAGGGTCCTGCAAACCTAGCCGGAGACTGTGTAGTGTCTCTGACCCCACGGCCACTTGACCACAGTGAGCACAGATACTCTCTTTCCCAACAATCCCCCACCTGCCAAGAGAAGCTCCATGTATGACAGTAGGGAAGAGAGAGAGTGATAGACACAGAGGAGTAGAACCAGTCAGTTGCTTTGGTCCAGAACTTCAGTCTCTTTCTCAGGCCCTAGTCCAAGAGCAGGCAATACACCAAAACTCAAAATACTTAGGAAGGCTAAGCTGGGCCTTATATATCCCATCTCCTCTAATCAGAACATCTTTACTCATCTCACCTTTCCAAAAGAAGCTGTACTTGTCTTCAAGGCTGTTCTCAGATGTCACCTTACCTCAGAAGCCCTCTCAGTCTGTTGCCCCCACTACCCACAAATGCTTTCCTTTTCACAACCTAAACCCTCTTGACATATCTGCACATGTCTGTAACTGTTCATGAGTGACTCCTCCCAATAGGCCACAACCTATTTGAAGGTCAAGCTAAATGTTCTGTACTAGATGCTTGGTACATAGTAAGTGCTTACCAATTAAGCGCTAAAAGCATATACGAAGAACACAAAACAGCGACTTGGAATGGTGTCCTTACAGAGAAATGCTGAAGAATGTGATCAGATGTACCAGGAGTTGGAATTGCCAGGGCGTACCAGAGGCTGGGCTTCACTTCCTGACTAATTAAATGAGGATATCTGGGAAAGGGACCTGAGTGTCTATATTTTTGTAAAGCTCTCCAAATGATTCTGAAGTTTAACCAGGGATGAATAGAGGGAAGCAAGGGAGGGTTCAAAGTTTTAAGGGGTTCTGAGAAAACACTAAGATACCACTTTAATGCAATATTTTCTAAAAGTCAAAATGAATGCAAAATAATCCATAGTAAACAAAAGATCAGAATTTTAAATAAAGAATCCACACTTGGAACCTGAGGTGAAAGGGACAATTCATAATAATAATGATTCTGTCTCTTTTATTTTGAACGTTGATGTTTTATTCATCATAAGCATTCTGCATAAACTTCAATTTTTTAAATATTGCATTAAAATATTAATGATATTAAGTTGTGAGATTTTTGGCATCCTCCTAAATAATGCGCTCCCCTCACCCTGACCAGGGTCCTGCAAACCTAGCCGGAGACTGTGTAGTGTCTCTGACCCCACGGCCACTTGACCACAGTGAGCACAGATACTCTCTTTCCCAACAATCCCCCACCTGCCAAGAGAAGCTCCATGTATGACAGTAGGGAAGAGAGAGTGATAGACACAGAGGAGTAGAACCAGTCAGTTGCTTTGGTCCAGAACTTCAGTCTCTTTCTCAGGCCCTAGTCCAAGAGCAGGCAATACACCAAAACTCAAAATACTTAGGAAGGCTAAGCTGGGCCTTATATATCCCATCTCCTCTAATCAGAACATCTTTACTCATCTCACCTTTCCAAAAGAAGCTGTACTTGTCTTCAAGGCTGTTCTCAGATGTCACCTTACCTCAGAAGCCCTCTCAGTCTGTTGCCCCCACTACCCACAAATGCTTTCCTTTTCACAACCTAAACCCTCTTGACATATCTGCACATGTCTGTAACTGTTCATGAGTGACTCCTCCCAATAGGCCACAACCTATTTGAAGGTCAAGCTAAATGTTCTGTACTAGATGCTTGGTACATAGTAAGTGCTTACCAATTAAGCGCTAAAAGCATATACGAAGAACACAAAACAGCGACTTGGAATGGTGTCCTTACAGAGAAATGCTGAAGAATGTGATCAGATGTACCAGGAGTTGGAATTGCCAGGGCACATTGCACAGTAGAGGTATGCCCTGACTTCCTCTTTACTGCCCACATGGAAGACTTTGAAGTCTCACGCTTTTAGAAGCCTGATAGCTGATGAAAATCCTGGGGACAGCGAGAGAGGAAGAGGTGCTTTATGAAGTGTGACTTTTCAAGAGGCTTTTCAGATTGGAGCTGGTGGGGTTGCGATGCGGTAGGGAGGCAGTGCTTTCACTTTAGAAGGCATTTTTTCCCCCAAAATGCAGAGGACTCGACCTGAAACAAGGTGCTCAGCGTAATCTCTGTCCCCCAGGGCAGGGAGAGAAGTAAAGAAGGCACTGCTTTTTCCAGTCTGCTAAATCAGTTGGGGAACAAACTAGAATTTGGATGGAAATCTCATCCAGGTAACAGTTGGCTGATCTGTCTCTCTCAGGAACTGCCTGTGACACCAAGGTTATAGTGCGTGTGATTACTGAGAGAAGCCGGCATGTGACAGGAAAGAGGGAGGAAATGAGGACAAGACACATCCTATGCCCCACAAACCACTCCCCACAAGCACAACTCATGGTTATTATTTCTAGCAGGAATATGGATTCTTGGTTGCCAATCTTTCCATGTTTATGAGAGACAGAAATCCAGATTTAATGTACAATTTCTCAGTATTGAAAGGGATAGTCTAACTCTGAGCCTACATTGTAACAATTTCTGAATAGAGTCTACATTACTTAGGAAGGCTAAGCTGGGCCTTATATATCCCATCTCCTCTAATCAGAACATCTTTACTCATCTCACCTTTCCAAAAGAAGCTGTACTTGTCTTCAAGGCTGTTCTCAGATGTCACCTTACCTCAGAAGCCCTCTCAGTCTGTTGCCCCCACTACCCACAAATGCTTTCCTTTTCACAACCTAAACCCTCTTGACATATCTGCACATGTCTGTAACTGTTCATGAGTGACTCCTCCCAATAGGCCACAACCTATTTGAAGGTCAAGCTAAATGTTCTGTACTAGATGCTTGGTACATAGTAAGTGCTTACCAATTAAGCGCTAAAAGCATATACGAAGAACACAAAACAGCGACTTGGAATGGTGTCCTTACAGAGAAATGCTGAAGAATGTGATCAGATGTACCAGGAGTTGGAATTGCCAGGGCACATTGCACAGTAGAGGTATGCCCTGACTTCCTCTTTACTGCCCACATGGAAGACTTTGAAGTCTCACGCTTTTAGAAGCCTGATAGCTGATGAAAATCCTGGGGACAGCGAGAGAGGAAGAGGTGCTTTATGAAGTGTGACTTTTCAAGAGGCTTTTCAGATTGGAGCTGGTGGGGTTGCGATGCGGTAGGGAGGCAGTGCTTTCACTTTAGAAGGCATTTTTTCCCCCAAAATGCAGAGGACTCGACCTGAAACAAGGTGCTCAGCGTAATCTCTGTCCCCAGGGCGGGGAGAGAAGTAAAGAAGGCACTGCTTTTTCCAGTCTGCTAAATCAGTTGGGGAACAAACTAGAATTTGGATGGAAATCTCATCCAGGTAACAGTTGGCTGATCTGTCTCTCTCAGGAACTGCCTGTGACACCAAGGTTATAGTGCGTGTGATTACTGAGAGAAGCCGGCATGTGACAGGAAAGAGGGAGGAAATGAGGACAAGACACATCCTATGCCCCACAAACCACTCCCCACAAGCACAACTCATGGTTATTATTTCTAGCAGGAATATGGATTCTTGGTTGCCAATCTTTCCATGTTTATGAGAGACAGAAATCCAGATTTAATGTACAATTTCTCAGTATTGAAAGGGATAGTCTAACTCTGAGCCTACATTGTGCAGCCCAAACCATACATTTCTGAAACCTGAATCTGGGTCATGGTCATTAACTTGTAACTCTGGATGATTTGGGAAGAGAACTAGATACTCAACAAGTAGATATTCATGGTTCAGAGAGTGGAATTCACTCAACAGGATTCAAGTTTTACCTTAATCCTTTTGTTCCCTAGCCTTGAACATGGTCCTGTCTACTCTGAATCTGTTCTTCCATCAATCTCTTCTAGAAAAAAAAGAATTTCTTAAAATAATCAACCTGTTCACCATATAGGGAATTAAGGGCTGTTTTTGGTTGTCAGTCTGAAATAAAAGGAGACAAACATTAACATCTGGTATATTCAGTTGGTGTCTGGAGTAGAAAGACATATTTTCTGAAATTCCACTAAAAACTATAAGGATTTGCCCATGAACTATTTTAGAGAAATAAAAATCAAGATGAAGTACATGTTTCTAAAAAAAAAAAAAAAAAAAATGGCTTTTAGAGTTCTGTGCATTACCAGAGTGACCCTGGTTTATATTTCCACTGGATATGTTTCCTACCTAGAAATAAATTGCTCAGTGATATGTGTGCTTGGTAGTCCAGAGGGTGGGTGGAGAGAAAAGAGGTATCCAGAACAGTTAGAGAGATTCTAGTAAGTGAGGTGCAGCCAGAGTGGGAAAACAAAGTTCACAGATTGTGTGTGTGTGGTTTAGTCACTCAGTCGTGTTCAACTCTTTGGGACCCCATGGGCCATAGCTCAGCAAGCTGTTCTGTCCATGGGATTCTCCAGGCAAGAATACTGGAGTGGGTAGCCATTTCCTTCTCCAGGGGATCTTCCCAACCCAGGGATGGAACTCAGGTCTTTTACATTGCAGGCAGATGCTTTACTGTCTGAGCCACCAGGGAAGCCCTCACAGATCACATGTAGATTTAAATTGATGTTCTTGTCTCAAACAGGTTTTTTTTTTTTTTTTTAAGTAAACTCTGTAAGCCTCAGAAAATTGCATCTGAAATGGTTTAAAATCATTTTAACTCATTTTTCATTCATATAATGTGAGAGGTGGGAGCCAGCTTTACTGGTTCCCGGGAGAAACAGTCCACTGGTTTTCATAGCAGAGAAAGAAGTTGCTTTCAGCTCAGACAAATATTTCAAACTTCAAGGGCTGTGTCTGGACGGAGACAGATTTGCTGTCCTATCACACAGGAAGTGTGAATACATTTCAGGACTGCCCAGGTATGGGAATTCCCCTCCAACTTAGACTATAAACAGCTACAAGACTGGCTGCTTCAAACCCCCTCGCTGGTGATTTCAGTCTTCATGCATCGTTAGCACATTTCAAAGTAAATCCTCTGAGGAGAGAAGATTATGAATCAGTGAGGACTGACGGGCATGTGTTGAGTGTGTGGTGTGTGGGAGAGCGAGGAGGGGAGAGACAGAGAGGCGATCGTGTGCTCATTAGGGGACGATCTATGATTTGACAGGCTCTCTGCTGCTGCTCCCGCAGCTGCTTCTGCTGCGGCTGGATGGTCTGTCATCAGTTGGAAAGGCTGCGCGGGTTTAGAGGAACCGCAGTTCTGAAGACGGAGCACTGCCAAGTCGTCTCCCTGCCAAACAAAGTAGACAGGGCTTTCTGCAGGGCTGGAAACTCAGACTTTCTACTGCTTCATCCACCTGGAAGAGCAGGCAGAGCTACAGAGAAAAAGGTAAGAGAAGAAATCGTTCTCTGTTGGGTCTGCAGGGCAGGGGACCAGAGAAGGGGTAGGTTCAAAGGTTTGCTATGTTTAGCCCTTTGAGAGCTAAGGAGGCAGATGCTAATTTTCTGTCAAGCTTTATCATTGACCCTCTTGGCTTCCACCACCCACCCCTCTGTCTTTTTCTTTCTTGTACTTTTCCCAAGCATCTGAGAGATTTCTTTATATTTATTTTTCAGGTAGCAGACATTGTTCCCCACCCTCCACCCTTTAAGCAGTCTTTCAAAACAGGGGGACTTTTTTCTGCCTCTTAAGAATTTTTCCCCATTAAGAAAAAAAACGGTCCCTCTTACTGTAAGGCAATCAAAACCACGACTCCATCCTACACTAGGGTTGCAATAAAAGAAGTTTTTGGGAGCACATATGAGTCCTATTACTGGATAAAAATGGGAGGTGAAGGGAGAGGACGTGTGAATTCCCTGTAAGTGGCTGTGACACTGTGAATGCATATGGACTGCAACTCTTCACAGGGGAGAGAACCACAGAGACAAAGGCAGGGCACCAGCAGGAAGATGTGTTGAGAAGTGCTTCAGAGAATCCTCAAGCCACCAAAGATGGAGAACGAGACTGGAAATGAACTGAACCAAACCCAGCTTCAGCCACGAGCCGCGGTGGCCCTAGAATACCAAGTGGTCACCATCTTACTGGTGCTCATTATCTGTGGTCTGGGCATCGTGGGCAACATCATGGTGGTGCTGGTGGTCATGAGAACCAAGCACATGAGGACCCCCACAAACTGCTACCTGGTGAGTCTAGCAGTAGCTGATCTCATGGTCCTGGTGGCCGCAGGCCTCCCCAACATAACCGACAGCATCTACGGCTCCTGGGTCTATGGCTACGTCGGCTGCCTCTGCATCACTTACCTCCAGTACCTGGGCATTAATGCATCCTCTTGTTCCATCACAGCCTTTACCATTGAGCGGTACATCGCGATCTGTCACCCCATCAAAGCCCAGTTTCTCTGCACATTTTCCAGAGCCAAAAAGATAATCATCTTTGTCTGGGCTTTCACGTCCATTTACTGTATGCTCTGGTTCTTCTTGCTGGATCTCAACATCAGCACCTATAAAGATGCTACTGTGGTGTCCTGTGGCTATAAGATCTCCAGGAATTACTACTCACCTATTTACCTAATGGACTTTGGGGTCTTCTATGTTGTGCCCATGATCCTGGCCACTGTCCTTTATGGATTCATAGCTAGGATCCTCTTCTTAAATCCCATTCCTTCAGACCCTAAAGAAAACTCTAACACGTGGAAAAATGACTCCACCCACCAGACCAAGAATTTGAATTCAAAGACCTCTAATAGATTGAGTGTCTTCAAGGAAGCAGGTAAGCAAATATAAACCTCCAAGTTCGTTCACAGAGGAAATGGGGAGAGAGTTCAAGGAAGCTGCCCTCTTACTGTAAGGCAATCAAAACCACGACTCCATCCTACACTAGGGTTGCAATAAAAGAAGTTTTTGGGAGCACATATGAGTCCTATTACTGGATAAAAATGGGAGGTGAAGGGAGAGGACGTGTGAATTCCCTGTAAGTGGCTGTGACACTGTGAATGCATATGGACTGCAACTCTTCACAGGGGAGAGAACCACAGAGACAAAGGCAGGGCACCAGCAGGAAGATGTGTTGAGAAGTGCTTCAGAGAATCCTCAAGCCACCAAAGATGGAGAACGAGACTGGAAATGAACTGAACCAAACCCAGCTTCAGCCACGAGCCGCGGTGGCCCTAGAATACCAAGTGGTCACCATCTTACTGGTGCTCATTATCTGTGGTCTGGGCATCGTGGGCAACATCATGGTGGTGCTGGTGGTCATGAGAACCAAGCACATGAGGACCCCCACAAACTGCTACCTGGTGAGTCTAGCAGTAGCTGATCTCATGGTCCTGGTGGCCGCAGGCCTCCCCAACATAACCGACAGCATCTACGGCTCCTGGGTCTATGGCTACGTCGGCTGCCTCTGCATCACTTACCTCCAGTACCTGGGCATTAATGCATCCTCTTGTTCCATCACAGCCTTTACCATTGAGCGGTACATCGCGATCTGTCACCCCATCAAAGCCCAGTTTCTCTGCACATTTTCCAGAGCCAAAAAGATAATCATCTTTGTCTGGGCTTTCACGTCCATTTACTGTATGCTCTGGTTCTTCTTGCTGGATCTCAACATCAGCACCTATAAAGATGCTACTGTGGTGTCCTGTGGCTATAAGATCTCCAGGAATTACTACTCACCTATTTACCTAATGGACTTTGGGGTCTTCTATGTTGTGCCCATGATCCTGGCCACTGTCCTTTATGGATTCATAGCTAGGATCCTCTTCTTAAATCCCATTCCTTCAGACCCTAAAGAAAACTCTAACACGTGGAAAAATGACTCCACCCACCAGACCAAGAATTTGAATTCAAAGACCTCTAATAGATATTTCAACAGCACAGTGTCTTCAAGGAAGCAGGTAAGCAAATATAAACCTCCAAGTTCGTTCACAGAGGAAATGGGGGAGAGAGTTCCTGGTGAGATGGGATCAACTTTGCCCTTCTTAGTTGATGGCAAAACTAAAACACAGTCATGCAAATGTTTCACAGTGTAAGCTTCTACTCTGCATTCTAAATCCTACAAACTAAGGATCTAAAAATAGATGGGGAAATGTTGATGGCACATCAGTAGGTACCCATTCCTGTGCTATGAAAATAAAAGGAAATAGAACTCTAGAATTCCACCTTAAACATGTTTGTGCCTCTCTGAGAAAAGTTATCAAAATATTTAGGCCATTTCTTGCCTCTTTAGGGAGCATCTAGATATTTTTAAGAACTCCATTGTCTAACAAATATTTGATAAGATAGTTTAAGAAAAGTGAGCCAAAACAATAATGAAACTGAGAGGGGTTCCTGTACATTTTTAATTTCAGTCTTAGTGGAGAAAGATTCCCTTCTCCTTCAGCCCCCTACAAAATGTCTCAGCATGCAGAAGCTCAAAATGCACTCTTCTCAGGGAGTATTGTGATAAAAAAGATAATACCAAGCTCAATTTGTTACAAAGGATGAATTTTTCAAATATCTTTTTCCTATTAAGCATAACTAAAAATCCTTCCTTGTTTCAGATCACCTGAATGCCCAGGTGATTATGGTTAAATAGTGGTTTTATATGAATGAAGTATAACTGCTTGTCAGTAGATATGACTTGTAATACAATGCAGGAATAAAAATATTTCTGTATCATGTGCACATTTACCTAAAGTTACACAGTTGTTCTAAAAGCAAGAAAAACAGGTGACCAATAAGACTTGCTCTTTCAAATAGGTTGAATTTTCTTTCTTTTTAATCCTGTAGATAGCTTTTCCTCTGTGCATAGATAGAAACTGAGTTCATTTTTTAAAATATGCACGTGAATCCTTCATTCTCTCATTTCCTACACTCTGGGTTAGCTGACGTATGAAGAATTCTGATTGGACATTGGACACATAGGGAAGTAAGTTTCTAATAAAGAGTGGTGTTTTAGACATGCACGAAATGAATAATGAATTGTCACTAAAAAGAAATATATACAACATTTTAAATACCATGAAACTTGATTTATATAACATTTATTATGAAAGATGCCTAGATGACAGAAATGGAAGACTTGAGCATCTATTGCCAGATCTTAGATTTCTGTTGCTTTGGGTCTAGCAGTACTACCTAAGACAAGGCATATTTGGCCATCTATCACCCAGAACTTGATTAAGGAAAACTCAGAGAGATCTGCTGGCCATCTGCCAAGGCAAACATTAACAAATACAATAAGAGGGTAAAGAATATGTACATCTCAATTAGATGCTAACTGAAAAGTTATCAAAATATTTAGGCCATTTCTTGCCTCTTTAGGGAGCATCTAGATATTTTTAAGAACTCCATTGTCTAACAAATATTTGATAAGATAGTTTAAGAAAAGTGAGCCAAAACAATAATGAAACTGAGAGGGGTTCCTGTACATTTTTAATTTCAGTCTTAGTGGAGAAAGATTCCCTTCTCCTTCAGCCCCCTACAAAATGTCTCAGCATGCAGAAGCTCAAAATGCACTCTTCTCAGGGAGTATTGTGATAAAAAAGATAATACCAAGCTCAATTTGTTACAAAGGATGAATTTTTCAAATATCTTTTTCCTATTAAGCATAACTAAAAATCCTTCCTTGTTTCAGATCACCTGAATGCCCAGGTGATTATGGTTAAATAGTGGTTTTATATGAATGAAGTATAACTGCTTGTCAGTAGATATGACTTGTAATACAATGCAGGAATAAAAATATTTCTGTATCATGTGCACATTTACCTAAAGTTACACAGTTGTTCTAAAAGCAAGAAAAACAGGTGACCAATAAGACTTGCTCTTTCAAATAGGTTGAATTTTCTTTCTTTTTTTTAATCCTGTAGATAGCTTTTCCTCTGTGCATAGATAGAAACTGAGTTCATTTTTTAAAATATGCACGTGAATCCTTCATTCTCTCATTTCCTACACTCTGGGTTAGCTGACGTATGAAGAATTCTGATTGGACATTGGACACATAGGGAAGTAAGTTTCTAATAAAGAGTGGTGTTTTAGACATGCACGAAATGAATAATGAATTGTCACTAAAAAGAAATATATACAACATTTTAAATACCATGAAACTTGATTTATATAACATTTATTATGAAAGATGCCTAGATGACAGAAATGGAAGACTTGAGCATCTATTGCCAGATCTTAGATTTCTGTTGCTTTGGGTCTAGCAGTACTACCTAAGACAAGGCATATTTGGCCATCTATCACCCAGAACTTGATTAAGGAAAACTCAGAGAGATCTGCTGGCCATCTGCCAAGGCAAACATTAACAAATACAATAAGAGGGTAAAGAATATGTACATCTCAATTAGATGCTAACTGTGGGCTAGCAAAGAAGGTCGAGTAAGTTCATTCATTAGGCTCATTTATATTCTTGTTATAAATTCTAAAAAAATTGTTTGCCTAATCTAATGTCTTCCCTTTCAATTACAGTCAGTAGTACCTATTGGCATTGATAATGTTCTTTAAATTGCTGATTGTGTTACATGTTCACATTCTTATTTCAAAGCTGTTACAGATAGGCTGTCCTTACAGAGGCTGAGTTGTAAAAATAAAAAGCCAAAGACTTGACTCTAACTCTGAATCATGCCTGGCTTTAAAATGCCATGGTTTCAATCAAGTTTGGATGTATGACCTTGGGTAAGAACTCTCTGTGCCTCAACTTCCTCATCTTCAAGGAGGAAGATAAATAGTAACTTGGGCTGATATGAAAGTTCAATGAAATACCTTATGAGGAACACCTAAAGTGGAGTGTTAGTTCATCTGAGTGTTTAATAAGCCTCATTTTGAGCTTTTTTAACATGTTGGCAGCTGTAAGGGAAATAGAGATTTGTTCTTTAAATTATACATGCACCATTAAAACAAAGATCATATGTTGAACAGGTGTATATGACTTGCTAACTTCTCCAAGGAACTTTTTCATAATTAAGGCATTTGGAATTGTATTCAGAGTGTTTGGGGGTGTCAGAATACCATCACCGTCCCTTTGCATCAGAATCCTGAGGTGCCAAAGGACTCAAAATGTGCTAAACAGTCATACACAATGAAGAGCCCTGTAACAAATGTCAGTAACACCATCCTTGAAAAACAAGGGGTGCCATATAAGTCCATAGAAGTGCATTGAAGTAATAGGCCATATAATCCAGTCTTGATTATAGATAGGGAAGGAGTTCAAAGAAAAGAAAGGAGCCTGTGGGGCTAGAGGAATCAGAGAAGCCTTCATGGAAGAGGTGGCATTTGAGAAGGCTCTGGAAGGATGAGGATAAATTGGAAAGTGAAAGTCAAGCGGGACAGTGCTTTACACAGGAAGGACATGGCTGGGAAAGATGGCATTAAGGCTGGGAAAAAAAGTTATGCTCAAACCATTAACAAATACAATAAAGAGGGTAAAGAATATGTACATCTCAATTAGATGCTAACTGTGGGCTAGCAAAGAAGGTCGAGTAAGTTCATTCATTAGGCTCATTTATATTCTTGTTATAAATTCTAAAAAAATTGTTTGCCTAATCTAATGTCTTCCCTTTCAATTACAGTCAGTAGTACCTATTGGCATTGATAATGTTCTTTAAATTGCTGATTGTGTTACATGTTCACATTCTTATTTCAAAGCTGTTACAGATAGGCTGTCCTTACAGAGGCTGAGTTGTAAAAATAAAAAGCCAAAGACTTGACTCTAACTCTGAATCATGCCTGGCTTTAAAATGCCATGGTTTCAATCAAGTTTGGATGTATGACCTTGGGTAAGAACTCTCTGTGCCTCAACTTCCTCATCTTCAAGGAGGAAGATAAATAGTAACTTGGGCTGATATGAAAGTTCAATGAAATACCTTATGAGGAACACCTAAAGTGGAGTGTTAGTTCATCTGAGTGTTTAATAAGCCTCATTTTGAGCTTTTTTAACATGTTGGCAGCTGTAAGGGAAATAGAGATTTGTTCTTTAAATTATACATGCACCATTAAAACAAAGATCATATGTTGAACAGGTGTATATGACTTGCTAACTTCTCCAAGGAACTTTTTCATAATTAAGGCATTTGGAATTGTATTCAGAGTGTTTGGGGGTGTCAGAATACCATCACCGTCCCTTTGCATCAGAATCCTGAGGTGCCAAAGGACTCAAAATGTGCTAAACAGTCATACACAATGAAGAGCCCTGTAACAAATGTCAGTAACACCATCCTTGAAAAACAAGGGGTGCCATATAAGTCCATAGAAGTGCATTGAAGTAATAGGCCATATAATCCAGTCTTGATTATAGATAGGGAAGGAGTTCAAAGAAAAGAAAGGAGCCTGTGGGGCTAGAGGAATCAGAGAAGCCTTCATGGAAGAGGTGGCATTTGAGAAGGCTCTGGAAGGATGAGGATAAATTGGAAAGTGAAAGTCAAGCGGGACAGTGCTTTACACAGGAAGGACATGGCTGGGAATAGGATGGCATGGATTTGGAGAGGGGACCAGGATGAGGGATATACGTGAGAATTTTTATAGTAGAGTGATTTGATTGACTAAAATGAAGCCTTTGGGGGAACAGAAAAAAAGTAAAATTGGATAAATAGAGGAAGAAGACAGAGGAAGAAGACTGAACTCAGTGCAGGGGCAACCAAGAGTATGATTGGTAAGAGCAAGAGGCAGAAATGGGGAAAGTGGTATGTGAGGACATTAAATCTGACAGCTGTGGACAAGGCAAGTCTAGAAGCTGAGAGATGGGTGGCAGGAGGACCACTTTGGAAGTTGTTGGTAGCAATTCAGTCATGAAGTATTGTAGCAAGATTCTCTATCAGGAGAATTTAAAGTAAGGTGTGAACCAGAGAGAGGTTTCAAAGAAAGAGGGGGTGAGATGTGAAGATGTCAGAAACAAAGGATGAAGAAGGGACAATTCAGTGGTTCTGGGTCTGGAAGAGTGGTAGTGTTCCCCGATGAATGGAATGAATGACAGTCATGAAGGGGATTCAGTTTAGTCCAACATCAGTGACCCTTTGATCTGGCTTTTTCCTGTTCTAAAATGAGTCTTCTTGTAAATCTTCCAAAGGTTCTAACCTCCAGCTCCTCTACCCACAAGGACTTTTTTTCTACTATTTTCTCTGCATATTTTTTCTTTCAGGCAGTTTAATTTACATTTTAATAAATATTCTGTCTGGACCAGGTCTTTCTAACCAAGTAATTAAAGTCAAATATGCATAGCCTAAAAGAACTACATTTTAGAGGAGGTAAAAACAATATTTATGTGTAAGGGGCAAATGTGAAGTTTTTGTTTGTTGGCCTGTTTGCTTTTTACTTATATCTCCTATGAAGAAAACCAGGCAAGAATCCTTTTTCTTCCTGTTGTTCAGGTTTAATTATGTTTTAGAAAACCAACTAAATATTTGGTAAAGTCGATCAAACAAATTACTCAGAATAATGGCTTGGAATTGTATAGACAAAAAATTGTCTGATTGACTAAATCTTTTGTTTGACAGTTGGTTGTTTTGATATTGGAGATATGGTTTAAATGATCATGTTTGTCACATTTCAGCTCTGTCTATACAATACCAAAAGATTTCCCACAGTTCAATCAATTCAGGTGTTCAGCATTATGTAGATAAAATATCTTTATCATTGTGCTGTATATTTCAGAGGAATTGATTGGATCTTTTGGTATTTTTGAGTATCTTGGTAAGGGACTATACTGGAAATAAACACATTCAATTCCAATACTTGCTTTCCAGAGGATGCAGGATTGTGCTATTTTATAGATCAGACTACCAGTTTCATTTTCAGTTGAGTCACTCTAATGTACTTTTCTTTGTACAGTATAACTAATGGGGAACTTGTAACATAGTCCAAGTAGAAACTCCAAGAGTTTGTGGCAAATTTTTCATTATGGGTTTTGTTTGACTGAACAGATCTTTAAAATGCCTATCAGTCTTCATTTTTCTAAATTTCTTAAAAGCCTTCTACCTGCCTCGAGGAATGTTGGTAGCCCAAGAGAAAAAGTCAGTTTTCCTTTCAAAGCCATGTGTGTCCCTTATCTGTTGCTATTATTGCTATTGTTGCTATTGTTGCTACTGATGATAGAAAAGCAATCGTGTGTATCATGGAAAACAGAAAACTAGGCATAAGGAAAAATGGCATCCTTTATCCCACCTCTCAAAACCACAGTTTATTAGCATTTAGTTATATTTTTTCTCATGTTTCTCCTTGATCTTTTTTATATCATTATGGTCAATCTATAGATACATAATCTTATATGCTGCTTTTACCCAAAATGTTGAAATTAATATTCTCAAGAACAGCACAGAGTAAAAGAAAATGGATAAGATTGTAAGTCAGTTTTTCTCAACCTCAGTTTTCTCATTAATATAATGGAACTAACAGTTCCTCAGAGAGTTACTCAAATCATATGAGATGCATCAGACAAAATGCATGGTTCAGGATTTTGTATCACCAGTCAGTCTGTACCATCAGCCGCCCTTCCCTCAGTCCTGTGCTCCTCAGTGACCCCCACCTTCCCCAGCCCCCAGGCAGCCTCCTGACTCTGACTGAGCAATCTGAGTAGTGTGGGTTCATGGGAAATGAAAAACTTGGATTAAATAAAAAGAGGGACTTAAATGTGTCTCTTCTCTCCTGTCTCCCTCCAACTCTTAACTCTAGTGTAATTTGCTTTTTAAAGAAGACATCTTGAACAAGGCAAAACAGGGCACAAAGGGAAAAAAGGCATAATAGCAGTAGTAGGGCTGACATTTGGAAACATAAAGTCCCTTAAATTGTGTGGATGACCTAATCAATGATTAACCTTAAAGGCAAGTTAATGATTCTAAACTCTTCAGCATTAGACCTAAATCAGAGTTTTCTTAAGTTTCCCAGGACTGTTTTCATAGTTCTTTCACAGGTCCATCTTTCATTTTTTAATTGTTTTGTTTGCTCCATTTGTCTGGGCCCAACTATATCCTTAATAACATAAAGATCTCTTAGCTGCAAGGGGAAAGGTGCAGTTTTTGTCACTTAGCACACAGATATCTAAGTGTGCCATCTTATTCTTTATTATTAAAGGCAAGTGTTCCATTTTCCAATTCACATCCTATATAAGGAAAAACTCCATCTGCATTAAATCACCTCAGTGAAAGTACCCTGCAGGTATATGTTTTGTGTCCTTTGATTAGATGAACAGACATTGTTTATTCCCTATTTTACACTTGCAGCTTTGAGATATAATTTCACTGGTAGAGAAAAATAAATTCTTCTGTGTGTCTACAAAAGAGAAAACCCTGCACTTCTATAGAATTCTCAGTTTGACTACACACCAGAAAACACCTTAAAATCAGCTAACTTTGAAAATGAAAAATTATATTTCTTTACCTAGGCTCTTGTGAATTCTTCAAGTTTCAGACAGTCCAAGTTACAGATGTATGAAGGCTGGGATATACCCATGTTCTTAGTCTCTTTTACTTTTGTTAAGAGTTAGGGGAAGATGAAAGATGTAAAGCAAGAGGTAGGTCAACATTAAGTAGAATTTTGTGGTAGATCATTTTACTCATTATACTCAATGAAAAGTGAAAGTGTTAGTCACTCTTGTGTCTAACTCTTTGTGACCCCATGGATTGTGGTCCTGTCAGTGACCCCACCTTCCCCAGCCCCCAGGCAGCCTCCTGACTCTGACTGAGCAATCTGAGTAGTGTGGGTTCATGGGAAATGAAAAACTTGGATTAAATAAAAAGAGGGACTTAAATGTGTCTCTTCTCTCCTGTCTCCCTCCAACTCTTAACTCTAGTGTAATTTGCTTTTTAAAGAAGACATCTTGAACAAGGCAAACAGGGCACAAAGGGAAAAAAGGCATAATAGCAGTAGTAGGGCTGACATTTGGAAACATAAAGTCCCTTAAATTGTGTGGATGACCTAATCAATGATTAACCTTAAAGGCAAGTTAATGATTCTAAACTCTTCAGCATTAGACCTAAATCAGAGTTTTCTTAAGTTTCCCAGGACTGTTTTCATAGTTCTTTCACAGGTCCATCTTTCATTTTTTAATTGTTTTGTTTGCTCCATTTGTCTGGGCCCAACTATATCCTTAATAACATAAAGATCTCTTAGCTGCAAGGGGAAAGGTGCAGTTTTTGTCACTTAGCACACAGATATCTAAGTGTGCCATCTTATTCTTTATTATTAAAGGCAAGTGTTCCATTTTCCAATTCACATCCTATATAAGGAAAAACTCCATCTGCATTAAATCACCTCAGTGAAAGTACCCTGCAGGTATATGTTTTGTGTCCTTTGATTAGATGAACAGACATTGTTTATTCCCTATTTTACACTTGCAGCTTTGAGATATAATTTCACTGGTAGAGAAAAATAAATTCTTCTGTGTGTCTACAAAAGAGAAAACCCTGCACTTCTATAGAATTCTCAGTTTGACTACACACCAGAAAACACCTTAAAATCAGCTAACTTTGAAAATGAAAAATTATATTTCTTTACCTAGGCTCTTGTGAATTCTTCAAGTTTCAGACAGTCCAAGTTACAGATGTATGAAGGCTGGGATATACCCATGTTCTTAGTCTCTTTTACTTTTGTTAAGAGTTAGGGGAAGATGAAAGATGTAAAGCAAGAGGTAGGTCAACATTAAGTAGAATTTTGTGGTAGATCATTTTACTCATTATACTCAATGAAAAGTGAAAGTGTTAGTCACTCTTGTGTCTAACTCTTTGTGACCCCATGGATTGTAGCCCACCAGGCTCTTCTGTCCATGGAATTCTCCAAGCAAGAATACTGGAGTGGGTTGTCTTCCCCATCTCCAGAGAATCTTCCTGACCCAGGGATGGAACCTAGGTCTGCTGCATTTCAGGCAGATTCTTTACCATCTGAGCCTCCAAGGAAAGTCAATATTGGGGAAGATTCAATATTCTCCTCAATTTAATGAAACATTCACTCACAACCCCAAAGCACCTAATACTCTCCTAGATATGGAGGTCATCAGGATATAAAAAAACAAACTCTTCACCTTGAAGGGGCTCGCTATTGGCCATGTACACAAATAATCCTGAGTAAACCACTGTGTCTTACAATAGAGGACACAGTATCCATGAGCAGAAAAGCAAAACGGGGAAGAGCAGAGGTAGGCTCAATGGAATTCATGACATTGATCTGGGCCTGTAAAGATGCGTGGAATGTCTAAAAGCAGCAACAAAGAAAACAGAAAAGGAAGACAGTTCAACCGAGGCATGAGTAGATAGGGAGGACTGGGCATGTTCAGGTAGAGAAGAGCCTAGTATCAATGAAGTAGGACAATGGAAGTGAACTGTCTACTGAAGGAAGCCTGAATCTTCTGCGGTCCTGCTCCATCTAACTCCCATTGCTCCTCTCCAGCCCTGACCCTTGTCGCTTCGCCCACTTACCCCACACCCACGGTTACAATTCCCACCTATGAGACACAGCTCTAGCAGACATCTGACCCATACACCTGAGGGGGTTTTACATCGTATAAATACATCAAATCCACTATGTTGAAATCTAAATCCATTTATTTCCTTCACAAATCTGTATCACTTTCCTTCTTTCCTATTTTAGGCTCCCAAGCCACAAATCTAGGAGGGCTTCTAATTACTTTCTGTCCTATATACCCACCTCATGTGATAGCCAAATGCTAGTGGTTCTAGTTCCTGACTCTCATATTTGAGCCCCTCTGTCACACGACTGCTCTCCTAATTCACCATTTCCCACCTGCTCCATTTCAGGACACACCTCACCAAGCCTCTCCCACTCCACTGTCCCCCAAATCATCCTGCACATTGCTCACTAGGGGGGCTCTCTAACACAAAAATATGTTATCAAAATGCTTTTTTAGTTCCCTGAGGCCTAGAGTTCAGACCTCTTGGTATAACAAATACAATCCTGGCTCCTTTATACAGTTTTTAACTTTATCGCTTATGGCTCTCCTAACTTACACTTTATTCTCCACTGGTGCTAAATTATTTGTAGTTCTCTGAAAATACTATGTTCTGTCAGCTATAACATCTTTAATTGGCGAGCTCCCAATTATCTTCCAAGTCTCACATCAAATGGTGTCCCCCCATGTGCACCCTCAAGCCTTCCCTGAATGTCTCAGGCATATTTATAAAACTGAGTGCCTAGCTATAACCATTATGTTAGGTATTCTACCTGTGTCCATAGGACTTTGCATTTCCTTCTGGTTCAGTAATTCATATGTATCATATAATTGTTACCTGTTGGTCTTCCCACTGGCACTAACATCTGTAAGAGTAGGATCCCTATTCTCAGGGTCTTCAGCACTGGCAGGTAGCAGCTCCCCAAAGAGCATGTTTTGAGTTGTGTGTTACAGCCAAGGAATACTGACTTTGCAGGAGCAGGTGGCTAGCATTTCTTTCCAAATCTGCATTCAGTGACATCACACTGGTTGCTTAAAATTGGCCGTGGTCGGAGTACTAACATTGTAGAAATCAGCAAATATGATATTTCAGTACCCCTGCATTTTTTATGGAGAGCCAATTGTTAAATATTGATCAGTACACTTCTCTGTGTGTGTGTGTATCATACACAATAAGTGAAAGTGTAAAAGAGTAGGTGCATTCACACGTTGAGACAAAGTCAATTCCAGCATTCTATTTTGCTCCCTGAAAAGTTATTTTTTATTTATTCCATATCCTTCTCTGATTTTAATTAAAATTTATTTTCTTTTATTGGATGTCTTTTGAATTCCAGAATAGCAAACCAAGCAGCCACCTAGTGTGACAGTGAGTTTGTTGCTAGGTAAGAATTTTGAGGAAGATCTGCCCAGTTTCAGACAGAAAAGGCTGTCTTGGAAGATTCAAATCATAATTTACTTCTTATATAAAATCCTGTTGGCTTTCCAATGAACCTTTCAAAGATTCTCCCCATTGAGAGAGCTATACTGGACAGACTATTCAGATGCAGAGAGATGGCAACTTAGGGAAGGAAACAATGTAAGCAGAAGTATTAAGATGATAATAAATCTATCTGAGTGCTCCTCGGTGGCTAATTTTCCTAAAACAATTTGCACACATCATCCTCTTTCAAAGTGAAATATTCCCAGTCTCCTCTGACTGGCTTTCAAAGCCCTCTAAAATCTGACCTTTTCATCATTTTTCTGGCTTTGTTCAGCCATTATTTCTTTAATTCAATAAACAGTTATGAACACCAATTTCATGCCAGATATTACTCTGGATAACAAATAATAATCACTGTCTTATGGAACTTTCTGTAAAATACAAAAGATCACCACTCAAAAACAGTTGGAGTAGTAGTTTTTTTTTCAGATATATAGCCAAGAGTGGGTCATATAATAGCTCTGTATTTAGTTTTTTGAGAAATCTCCAAAATGTTTGACACTGTAGCTATAGCAACTTACATTCCCATCAATAGTGCATGAGTGTTTCCTCTTCTTTACATCCTTGCCAATAGTTGTTGTTTGTGGTCTTTTTGATTATAGCCAATCTGACAGGTGTGAAAAAACAAAACCACTAATTTGAAAAGATGCATGCACCCTAATGTTCATAGCAGCATTATTAACAATTACCAAGATATGGAAGCAACCTAAGCACCCATCAACAGTTGAATGGATAAGGAAGATATGGTACACCTATACATTGGTATACTACTCAGTCATGAAAAATAATGAAATTTTTGTCATTTGCAATGACATGGATAGTCTTGAAGAATGTAATGCTAAGTGAAATAAGTCAGAGAAAGACAGAAGTACAACATACATGATACTGGATGATATCACTTATATGTGTAATCTAAAAAATAAAACAAATTAATGAATATAACAAAAGACACAGACCACATGGTTATCAGTGGTGGGAAGAAAAGAAGAGGAAAATTTAAGGACTAGTTGTGACAGTGAGTTTGTTGCTAGGTAAGAATTTTGAGGAAGATCTGCCCAGTTTCAGACAGAAAAGGCTGTCTTGGAAGATTCAAATCATAATTTACTTCTTATATAAAATCCTGTTGGCTTTCCAATGAACCTTTCAAAGATTCTCCCCATTGAGAGAGCTATACTGGACAGACTATTCAGATGCAGAGAGATGGCAACTTAGGGAAGGAAACAATGTAAGCAGAAGTATTAAGATGATAATAAATCTATCTGAGTGCTCCTCGGTGGCTAATTTTCCTAAAACAATTTGCACACATCATCCTCTTTCAAAGTGAAATATTCCCAGTCTCCTCTGACTGGCTTTCAAAGCCCTCTAAAATCTGACCTTTTCATCATTTTTCTGGCTTTGTTCAGCCATTATTTCTTTAATTCAATAAACAGTTATGAACACCAATTTCATGCCAGATATTACTCTGGATAACAAATAATAATCACTGTCTTATGGAACTTTCTGTAAAATACAAAAGATCACCACTCAAAAACAGTTGGAGTAGTAGTTTTTTTCAGATATATAGCCAAGAGTGGGTCATATAATAGCTCTGTATTTAGTTTTTTGAGAAATCTCCAAAATGTTTGACACTGTAGCTATAGCAACTTACATTCCCATCAATAGTGCATGAGTGTTTCCTCTTCTTTACATCCTTGCCAATAGTTGTTGTTTGTGGTCTTTTTGATTATAGCCAATCTGACAGGTGTGAAAAAACAAAACCACTAATTTGAAAAGATGCATGCACCCTAATGTTCATAGCAGCATTATTAACAATTACCAAGATATGGAAGCAACCTAAGCACCCATCAACAGTTGAATGGATAAGGAAGATATGGTACACCTATACATTGGTATACTACTCAGTCATGAAAAATAATGAAATTTTTGTCATTTGCAATGACATGGATAGTCTTGAAGAATGTAATGCTAAGTGAAATAAGTCAGAGAAAGACAGAAGTACAACATACATGATACTGGATGATATCACTTATATGTGTAATCTAAAAAATAAAACAAATTAGTGAATATAACAAAAAAAGACACAGACACAGGTACAGAGAACAAACTAGTGGTTATCAGTGGTGGGAAGAAAAGAAGAGGGAAAATTTAGGATTAGGAGATTAAGAGGTACAAACTACTATGCATAAAACAATCCTCAAAGACATATTGTATAGCACAGAAATGTAGATAATATTTTATAATAACTATAGATAGAGTATAACCTTTAAAACTGTGAATCACTATAAAGTACACTGGTAACTTATACAATATTGTACATCAACTATAATTTTTTTAAGTTGAACAAAACAGTTGGAAAATACAAAGGCTCTACAGTGTGTAGAAGAGATAAAAGGAGTGCGTGAACACTGCACATAGGGCTGGAAAGCAGGCCCCCAACCGAGAAGAGTCATCTCTCTTTTGAAAAACAAGTAGGTATTCACCAGGCCAACATGAAACCAACAGCATTTGTCATTTATGTAACCAAGCAGAGCCCAGGGTAAGACCGCAGGAGTCCCTGTGTGTCACTGAAAATATCTAAATATGGTTCTAAGGCACCAGGGAACCACTGAAGGATGCTAACAAGGATGGTGGCAAATGAGATTTGACCTTTTGGAACTTTACTCATGAAATTGAACAATGAATCCAGCCCATAACCAGGGACACAGAAATGAGGCTTTTGCAATCCGAGCAAGAAAGTCAAGACCTGAATTAAGATGTCATTGTAGAGAAGGTTAGGAAGGATGTGTAAGAGTTACATCAGTGGGATTTTATTACTAATTTGGCAAATAAAAAAGAGAAAAGTTCCTAAAGCAAGTCCCAGATTCTCAGCTGGAGTGACTGGACAGACAGTGACATTAGCAAGTATGACACAGAATATAAGAGGAAGAACAACCTTAACCATATTTATTCCTTCCTATAGATGCAGCTGTGTCCACTAGATTCTCCTGTGAGTATCAGGCTCATTTAACATTGTAACCTTGCTACTACAATTTTGGCCACGAGTAAAGCCCTTCCCACTCTCGATACCTCCCATCTCTCTGAGAAGCTAAAGGACCCAGCTCAGGCTACAGTTAGAGCAAGGAATCCCATGTGCTCAACATCTACCCAAAGGCACAGTCTAGCGTGAGTTTTGGAGTCAGAAAAACATAGGCTCAATTCTACTTCCTGTCTCTGTAACTGTGGATAAATTTTATTTCTTGATATTTGTTTGTTCAAGTGTAACATGGGGTACTAATGATACCCACTCATAGGGTTGCTGTGAGGAAATGCCTCTTAATAAGCATGCAATAATTCTTATCTACTATACTTAAATTATATGTCATAGTTAGAATATTATTTATCCCCACTTTATTCATGAAAGTGCAAACATTTCAGACTGGTAATTCATTCCTGAAAAAGACAAAGTGTAGAGGTTATAATAGAGGTGGAGTTTCCAGGCTCATCTAACAGCATATTCATAAGATCAAATTCATATTTCTTGATCTCCTGCTATATGCCCACAGAGAAATATGTAAAGCACATTAAGTTTATGTGAACTGAACTAACTCAATAAATCTTCACAACTATCCTGAGAAGCAGGATCTAACCATAAAGAGGATTTGGAGGCACACCAGTGAAAAGTGACCTGCAGCTGCGGCAAAGCTTGGACTTTAGCCCAGCACACCTGCTTCATTTCAACCATAGAGCAAGAGAGGATGAAAGGAGAGATGCGTGAGGGTTTCCTGGAACTGGAGGTTTGGGTCAAGTTAAAGAAAGAGGTCTTTCCAGATAAAGGAGAGGGATGGGAAGGATCTGACAGTATTATCAACAGGATTATGGGAGATAAATCTGGAAGACCTACAACTGGGGCTGGATCAGCAAGACCAGAAATCCAAGCACAGGACCCCCACTGCCATCCATCTCCCCAAGCCACCCACTAAGGCTAGTGAGCAGCACCAAGAAAGTCAAGTTCCACAGGGCACGGCTTTGGCGTTTCCCTTCCGATGGGCCCTCGTTAACATTTGCCTATCCATGCACAGGGCCAGCACCAGTTCCTTCCTTCTGGACCACAAATGCACGTTTCAAATCTTTCTTCTCTCCTCAAGTTATCACACCTGGAGTTATTGTTCTTCTGAAATACCCCAGCATCCACCCTCTCCTCATGATCTGAGCAAGGAATCCCATGTGCTCAACATCTACCCAAAGGCACAGTCTAGCGTGAGTTTTGGAGTCAGAAAAACATAGGCTCAATTCTACTTCCTGTCTCTGTAACTGTGGATAAATTTTATTTCTTGATATTTGTTTGTTCAAGTGTAACATGGGGTACTAATGATACCCACTCATAGGGTTGCTGTGAGGAAATGCCTCTTAATAAGCATGCAATAATTCTTATCTACTATACTTAAATTATATGTCATAGTTAGAATATTATTTATCCCCACTTTATTCATGAAAGTGCAAACATTTCAGACTGGTAATTCATTCCTGAAAAAGACAAAGTGTAGAGGTTATAATAGAGGTGGAGTTTCCAGGCTCATCTAACAGCATATTCATAAGATCAAATTCATATTTCTTGATCTCCTGCTATATGCCCACAGAGAAATATGTAAAGCACATTAAGTTTATGTGAACTGAACTAACTCAATAAATCTTCACAACTATCCTGAGAAGCAGGATCTAACCATAAAGAGGATTTGGAGGCACACCAGTGAAAAGTGACCTGCAGCTGCGGCAAAGCTTGGACTTTAGCCCAGCACACCTGCTTCATTTCAACCATAGAGCAAGAGAGGATGAAAGGAGAGATGCGTGAGGGTTTCCTGGAACTGGAGGTTTGGGTCAAGTTAAAGAAAGAGGTCTTTCCAGATAAAGGAGAGGGATGGGAAGGATCTGACAGTATTATCAACAGGATTATGGGAGATAAATCTGGAAGACCTACAACTGGGGCTGGATCAGCAAGACCAGAAATCCAAGCACAGGACCCCCACTGCCATCCATCTCCCCAAGCCACCCACTAAGGCTAGTGAGCAGCACCAAGAAAGTCAAGTTCCACAGGGCACGGCTTTGGCGTTTCCCTTCCGATGGGCCCTCGTTAACATTTGCCTATCCATGCACAGGGCCAGCACCAGTTCCTTCCTTCTGGACCACAAATGCACGTTTCAAATCTTTCTTCTCTCCTCAAGTTATCACACCTGGAGTTATTGTTCTTCTGAAATACCCCCAGCATCCACCCTCTCCTCTCTAATGCTCTTTCTTTAATTCTAGCCTCATCATGTCCACACTGGAGACCAGGAGGCTGGTCTCTCTGCCTCACCAAACTTGTAGATGCTTCCTTCCTAACCACACCCCCACCTCTTAGCTGCCCTCTTCCAATTCATCCCCAGGGTATTGCTAGAGTCAGTTAAAACACACACTTGAGGCCACTGCGATGGGAGGCCCATGCAAACCAAAGAACAAAGATGGATGAAAATAAATAAATGAAAGACCAATAAAAGAGGCCAAAATTTGAAAAAGAAAGAAAAAAAAACTTTTTTTTAAAATGCACACTGGATGCCTTGGCTATGCCTACACTGCCCAAGTCTTCCAATGTCCTCATTTTCTACCGGTTTACATCCAAAGTACTACCCAAACACAAGGAGACGGTTGTGTCCTGCTCCCTGCTTACTTCCTCATGCTCATCTCCTTTCTGTCCCCAACAAATCGATCCACAAGCAGTGTCTTTATCTGGCCACACACTCTCCTGCCTTCAAAGCAGTGTGCATACACCCCCTAGAGCAAGCATTCCAAACAGAGGCCAGAACAGTGCTGCAAATGGAGAAACACCAGTCTGCCCCTGGAGACAAGGAAAGCCTGCTCTGAGAGCTGATCCAGGAGAGGGTGGATTGGAAGTTAACAGGGCCAGTCAGAAACTGCACGCACCACATTGCTAGAGCAATTTGTTCAAATGTCTCCCACCAGATTGTGGGTCCCACAATGGCAGAAACATCACTCTGCTCACTTTTGTCTCCACAGTGCTTGTCACAGGATCTAGGGACATGTTGATAAATGACGAAGCTAGTAAAGGCTCGCTACAAAGGATGATGCAGAGAGAAGGGTCAAATCGGACTGTATAGCGCTTTCAGGAGACCAAAAATGGTAACGTTGTTGAAAGAAATGTTAAGGGAATAACAGTTGACACTGTCAGAAATCTTTAGCTTATGATGAGGATATGGAAATTTTAGATTGTAAGCAGAGTTTAGAAGACATTAGATTCTTCATAGTCAGGAACAGATATGTGCATTTATGAACCAATAGAATAATAGAAAGTATGCCTATGATTGGATTTATTCACTTATTTATCCTTTTTATTAAGCTACAGTTGACATTATATTCATGTCAGGAATATAAGTGATTCAACGTATGTATATATGTTATTGATCACCACGACAAGCATAAGAACCATCTGTTCCCATACAAAGTCACTGTGGTAATTATGTCCATGGCTTATAAATTTTTTTACTAGAAATTTAGACTTCTTAATCCTCTTTGTTTATTTCATCCTACATCCCACCACTGTACCCCTTGCTAGCTACTTATTTGTTCTCTATTATCTATGAGTCTGTTTCTATTTTATGTTATTTGGTTTTTTAGATTTCACATACAAGCACAGTTCACTTCATTGCACTAAAGGTATTGCAGTTTTTGCAAACTGAAATTTTGTGGCAACCCTGTGTTGCTGGATGATAGCATTTTTAGACCTAATGAAGGTATACATATTGATTTCTTTAAGACAAATGCTATTACGCACTTTTTTAGACTAGAGTATACTGTAAGCATAACTTTTATATGCCCTGGGAAACCAAAAAACCCATGTAACTTGCTTTATTGTGATAGTCCCTTTACTGCCATGGTCTAGAACCAAGCTCGCAGTACCTCTGAGGTATGCCTGCATAAGTAGAGTCATACAGCATTCGTCTTTCTCTGTCCCACTTACTTTACTGGGCATAATACCCTCTAGTCCATCCATGTGCTGCAAACAGCAAGATAGCATTCTTTTTTAAGACTGAGTACTATAGTGGTGGGGGAGGACAGGAGCCACTTTGGAGGGGCTAGCTGGGACAGGTGGGCTGAGTAAAGGGGGTCCAAGGGAACACCAAGGTGGGCTACCTGGTTTTCCAATGGACTGTTACATGGCACCTGGCAGCCCGGGGCCAGCTAGGTAAAAGGAGAGTAAAGGAGGAGAAAATTGGCACCCACCAGTGCTTTTGTCCCCAGAGAAAGTGCTACCAGATCCCTGTTCCTCTGGTACCTGTATGTCAGTCAATGATCTCCTCTGTGTGTGACCCAGGTTCTTTCCAAGCTGCTGCCTCTCTGCTGGAACTCAGAAGGAGTGAGTTTATGTACAAGCCCTACAGGGTGAAATCTATTTCCCGCAGCCCTCCAGCTCTCCTGGTCATAAGCCCCGATGGGTTTCAAAGTCAGATGTAATGGGGAGATCATCTTCCCAGGGAAGGACCCCTGGGCTGGGGAGCCCCCACAGAAAGCTCAGACCCCTCACTCCTCAGGGCTGGGGTGAGGGGACCCCATGGTTGTGATATCCCTCCCACTCGTGAGTGGCAGTCCTGAGGGTGTGGGTTCTGACTAGACTGCATCTTGGCCCATCCTACCCCTCTCGCCGTGGTCCTGTCTTTATATCCTGAGTTGTAGAAAACCTTCTATGCTTGTCTTCCGGTTTTTCTCAGAGATCTGTATGTAGTTGTGGTGCGTCATTGAGAGGAGGTGAGCTCAGGATCTTCCTCTTCCACCATCATGATTCCAACCCTGACTAGAGCTGAATTTTTTTAAAGGGAAGGAGAGACTGACAAAAACCAAATTCTGGAGGAGGGACTGCATTTAGGAGGCTAGAAGAGGTCTGGATTCTCAGCTAGAGATTTTTAAAAACCCACAGATCCCCCCATCTTGGAATAGCCAGAGGGCCAAAGGCATAGTTGTAGTGAATGATTCCATTTACAAGAGAAAGTAAAGAAAGAAGAGTGAGCCAAGGAGAATGAGAAGGTTCAGTTAAATGAAGAAGTGAATTTATCTAAAACTGGGAAGTCATAGTCTTGCCTCCAGAGTCAGACACAACTCTTCAGAGCTGCATGGGAAAAGCTGCTGTAAAAAGAACTTGAATAAACTAAAACTCAGATTAGCTCTAAAGGTTCAACAAAGCTAAATATATGGGCATATGGAATAGGATGAATAATGTAAAACTCCTGATGTCCATATTTAGTTGAAGTAAAAATAGAAAATATTATCTTGGAAAAGAAAATGCTGCAACATTTTATAGACAACACAGTGACTTTTAGCCAAAATCTATATCCCTTGGATAGATTGCCTGAAGGTAATTACACTGTAGCTGCAAGTAAGTAAAGCATCCTATGCCTTTTCCTTCTGTGCCTTTGGTTGGTTGAGTTTTATGGGGATTTATGACTATGGGAGAACTCAGCATCCTTTCTGCAGGCAGCAGCTCCTAGCTGGGAAAATAAGGAAGTGGCTCAGTGAGAGAGCAGCAGCACTACTGTGAAAGCGAGAGAGGAAAGAGGCAGGATAAGGACAGAGAACCCCATGGATTTTTTACAGAACATTTGTAAAGGCAAGTGACTCAAAACGCCCATGTGCAGGACTAACATCCTGCCATGTTTCCTGTGATGAGAGTCCAGCTTTGTGACTGATTCTGTCTGACAAGCATTTGAAATACTATGCGTGCAGAAAAATCTGGATGGGAAGAGTGAGAGGAAAGAGTGCGCTGAGATGGTTTCTGCAGGGAAAGATAGCAAAGGGCTCAGATTCAGGATGAATTTACAGGAGTGATATTTATTTATTTATTTATTTATTTATTTATCTGTTTATTAATTCTTTATTCTAAAGGTTTTACAGAGTTTTGTTGTTCACAGACATGTATGCTCCCAGATCAGTCATATGCATTTCCCTGGTCCCCACCCCAGGAGTGATATTTAACTAGATACTATGAAGTGCTAGAATGGACCACCAGACATTTCTTTAGAAATCAACAAGACGTGTCCCTGAAGAAGTTAAGAGCAAGTAAGTCAATACTTTTATATAAGCCAACTGTAGTACACAGTGGAGTTATCACGCTGGAATCAAGGGTGATTCTGTTAAATTCTTATAATCCCTTCCAGTGCACTATTATATGGAATGGGAAAACAGTGGAATTAAGGACAGATATTCATCCACTCATTTATGATTCAATGAAAAACCTACTGTATGTCAGGCACTGAGTTAGGCACTAAGACATGAAAATGAACAAGACTTCTGAGTTAGGCACTAAGACATGAAAATGAACAAGACTTTCTACTCACAAAAGTGTCACAGTCTAATAGGGAAAGGATGAATGTAAACTAATCATTAGAGCCATAAAGGAATAAGTGTTATCATAGGAAAAGGCACAGATTAGTGCTATCTGACCTAGATAGCTTGGGGAGAAGTGAATATTAAAAAGGCTTTCTGGAAAAGAAGCCTTCTAAACTGAATGGGTGATGGAAATTAATGAAAGCTTTTGAGGTGAAAGAAGGGAAGGAAGGTGGCTTTGTAAAGGTAACCATACAGGTAAAGGCCAGGAGTCCAGAAAGAACACAGTCAGTCGAAAGAACCACAAGCAGCTCATTAAGGCCAAGCAACAAAAGAGGAGACTAAGCCAGGAATAAAGTCTTAGTCTAGGATACTGAGAATTTGCACAGTGTTCTAAAGACTATGAAAAGTCATTAGAGGACTACAAGGCAAGGTTTGTTAGACTTATGCTTGAGGATAATCACTCTTTTCAGAAGGCAAAGAATTAGATGACCATCAAGGGCATTCGTTAGGGGAGTGCTGAACCATATGAGTGAGATAATCTGAGTAATTCTGCTAAGGCCTAATATGATGAGGGAAATCACAGTGAGAATAGAAAGAAATAGATGTATTTGGAATAGAACCAATAGATTTGTTATCTGTAGGTGTGGGGAAAGGGGAGGAAAAGGACTCCAACACTTGAACCACTGAGAAAAAAAAGTGGTATGATAGTTGAGAGTCTGCCTTCTGAATCTGCTGCCCATGCGAGTGCCTGGAGCATAAAAGTAATAAACATTACTATTAACTGGATGATGTAATTCCCTGAAATGGAGACCATTAGTGGAGGAATTAATTGTGCTCAAGGAAGGTGAGCATGTTAATTCAGTTCTGCCTTGATTTGAAGTGTCAATAGAATACACAGGTACAGTTGGAAACATAGAGCTCAGAAGAAATATCTGACCTGGAGATAGAGAACAAATCAGGTGTTTTGAAGACTCTGGAGTAAGTATAAGTATAGGAGGAAATTTTGTGGAATAGAAATAGCTTGAATTATGGGGAGACTAGATGAAGAACAAATAGGAGACGTAGAGTCCCAGGGCTTCCTGGGTGGTTCAGACAGTAAAGAATCCACATACAGTGTGGGATACCTGGGTTCCATCCCTGGGTCAGGAAGATCCCCTGGAGGAGGACATGGCAACCCACTCCAGTATTCTTGCCTGGAGAATTCCATGGACAGAGGAGTCTTGTGGGCTACAGTCCATGGGGTTGTGAAGAGTCAGACACAACTGAGGAACTAATCACAGCACAGAGTCATAAAAGCCAGAGGAGGGGACTTTCAGTAGTGATCAGTGAAAGAGGTAAAGATAAGAACTGAAAAAACACCTTAAACAGGCATTGGTAACCTTTGTGAGTAACATTACCCAAAAGGGTAGGGAAGAATAGTAAGTCAGATCTCATGGAGTTGGTGAATGAGTTGATGAGAAGAAGACTAGGAAGAGAGTAAGAGTAAATAGCTATCTTAACAAACCTGATTGTGAAAGAAAGAACAATAATAACAATAAGGAGCAAGGCAGGGTATTTATGTTTATTTTATTTGTATTTTATTTCTTAAGATGAAGCACCCCGAACCTTTTTAAATCCTAATAAGAAAGAGCAAGTCGAGTGGGCAGAGTTATCTGTAGATACACAAGCCAGGCTAAATATTGATAGAGCCCAGTTCCTGAGGATGCAAGAAGGGGAACCAGGAAGAGTGCAGGAGAAGCTGTTAGCCTTGGAGAGGAAAGGAGCCATCTTTGTTTTCCTTGTCAGCAGGATTTGTGTCTAATTCACTGACCCATTTATAGCACCTTGCACTGCACCTGGCACATAGAAGTGTACAAAAAACATTACTATTAACTGGATGATGTAATTCCCTGAAATGGAGACCATTAGTGGAGGAATTAATTGTGCTCAAGGAAGGTGAGCATGTTAATTCAGTTCTGCCTTGATTTGAAGTGTCAATAGAATACACAGGTACAGTTGGAAACATAGAGCTCAGAAGAAATATCTGACCTGGAGATAGAGAACAAATCAGGTGTTTTGAAGACTCTGGAGTAAGTATAAGTATAGGAGGAAATTTTGTGGAATAGAAATAGCTTGAATTATGGGGAGACTAGATGAAGAACAAATAGGAGACGTAGAGTCCCAGGGCTTCCTGGGTGGTTCAGACAGTAAAGAATCCACATACAGTGTGGGATACCTGGGTTCCATCCCTGGGTCAGGAAGATCCCCTGGAGGAGGACATGGCAACCCACTCCAGTATTCTTGCCTGGAGAATTCCATGGACAGAGGAGTCTTGTGGGCTACAGTCCATGGGGTTGTGAAGAGTCAGACACAACTGAGGAACTAATCACAGCACAGAGTCATAAAAGCCAGAGGAGGGGACTTTCAGTAGTGATCAGTGAAAGAGGTAAAGATAAGAACTGAAAAAACACCTTAAACAGGCATTGGTAACCTTTGTGAGTAACATTACCCAAAAGGGTAGGGAAGAATAGTAAGTCAGATCTCATGGAGTTGGTGAATGAGTTGATGAGAAGAAGACTAGGAAGAGAGTAAGAGTAAATAGCTATCTTAACAAACCTGATTGTGAAAGAAAGAACAATAATAACAATAAGGAGCAAGGCAGGGTATTTATGTTTATTTTATTTGTATTTTATTTCTTAAGATGAAGCACCCCGAACCTTTTTAAATCCTAATAAGAAAGAGCAAGTCGAGTGGGCAGAGTTATCTGTAGATACACAAGCCAGGCTAAATATTGATAGAGCCCAGTTCCTGAGGATGCAAGAAGGGGAACCAGGAAGAGTGCAGGAGAAGCTGTTAGCCTTGGAGAGGAAAGGAGCCATCTTTGTTTTCCTTGTCAGCAGGATTTGTGTCTAATTCACTGACCCATTTATAGCACCTTGCACTGCACCTGGCACATAGAAGTACCCGGTACATGTTCATTAAATAAATGGAGACATGAATGAATTAAAGAAGGAATGAATAAGATACCCCACCCCCCCAAAAAAAAGAGATGAGGAGGACTATATTGCAGATTAGTTTTACGTTTTGGGTCAGGAAGTGGGGAGATCTCACAAGCTGGTCTCTACTTTTCTCAGTAATGGGATGGACAGTATCAACTGAGAATGAAGAAGCAATAGCGGAGGAAGGGGACATGGCAGTTTGCTGTGGGAAATGGCAACATTTGATGACAGGGAGAATGGGAACAGGACTCAGTTCCATTCTTGTTTAGAAAAGATGAACCAGAGTAGTAGTAAATTGTTGTTGTTCAGTAAATCGTGTCCAACTCTTTTGAGACTCCATGGACTGTATCCTACCAGGCTCTTCAGTCCATGGGATTCTCTAAGCAAGAACACTGGAGTGGGTTGCCACTTCCTTCTCCAAGGGATCTTCCTGACCCAGGGATCGAACCCGTGCCTCCTACACTGGCAGGCAGATTCTTTACCATTGAGCCACCAGGGAAACCCAGCAATAAATTACAGGTGATCAAACTTCTTAGTGATATCTGAATACTTGCAGTGGACCTCTTCTAAAACTAATTCTCAATAAATGTCTTCTTCAGCCAGGAATATCTGTCCCTTTGTTTGGACTATCAGAGGTCTTTACTCATGGTGCCCTATTTAGATGAGCCATTTCCTTGTCCTCAAGGTTGTTCCCTTTTCTGTTACAGCAAGTGACACACCCACCTCCAGTACAATTTCTCATTTAGCACTTCATTCCCCTTCATTGAGGCAAGGAAGGAAGGCAAGACAAAGGGCCAGATCAGATCAAATGTGATGCATTGCAACAGGACAAAGATATCCACATTTACCAGAATTGCTATGGGAAGCTCTGCCTCCAAACCCCTTCATCAAAAACATTGTGAACAGAATGAGCTCAAGGGCAGAGACTCCTTCCTGACCATCTAGAGCCAGATCTCTCCTTTATCAGTTTCCTCAGACGACATGCCTAGGGTTTAGTCTGTTTTCCCTCTCCTCAAACATCTTGCCTCTTTCCACTTTATCTCTGTTTTAAATTTTTATTGAAGTACAGTTGGTTTACGGCATTGTGTTAGTGTCAGATGCACAGCAAAGTGAATCAGTTATACACATACATATACCTACCCCCTGGATTATTTTCCCATGTACATCATTAAAGAGTATTGAGTAGAGTTCCCTGTGCTGTAGAGCATATCTGAGAATGAAGAAGCAGATAGGGAACAATAGCGGAGGAAGGGGACATGGCAGTTTGCTGTGGGAAATGGCAACATTTGATGACAGGGAGAATGGGAACAGGACTCAGTTCCATTCTTGTTTAGAAAAGATGAACCAGAGTAGTAGTAAATTGTTGTTGTTCAGTAAATCGTGTCCAACTCTTTTGAGACTCCATGGACTGTATCCTACCAGGCTCTTCAGTCCATGGGATTCTCTAAGCAAGAACACTGGAGTGGGTTGCCACTTCCTTCTCCAAGGGATCTTCCTGACCCAGGGATCGAACCCGTGCCTCCTACACTGGCAGGCAGATTCTTTACCATTGAGCCACCAGGGAAACCCAGCAATAAATTACAGGTGATCAAACTTCTTAGTGATATCTGAATACTTGCAGTGGACCTCTTCTAAAACTAATTCTCAATAAATGTCTTCTTCAGCCAGGAATATCTGTCCCTTTGTTTGGACTATCAGAGGTCTTTACTCATGGTGCCCTATTTAGATGAGCCATTTCCTTGTCCTCAAGGTTGTTCCCTTTTCTGTTACAGCAAGTGACACACCCACCTCCAGTACAATTTCTCATTTAGCACTTCATTCCCCTTCATTGAGGCAAGGAAGGAAGGCAAGACAAAGGGCCAGATCAGATCAAATGTGATGCATTTCAACAGGACAAAGATATCCACATTTACCAGAATTGCTATGGGAAGCTCTGCCTCCAAACCCCTTCATCAAAAACATTGTGAACAGAATGAGCTCAAGGGCAGAGACTCCTTCCTGACCATCTAGAGCCAGATCTCTCCTTTATCAGTTTCCTCAGACGACATGCCTAGGGTTTAGTCTGTTTTCCCTCCCCTCAAACATCTTGGCTCTTTCCACTTTATATATGTTTTAAATTTTTATTGAAGTACAGTTGGTTTACGGCATTGTGTTAGTGTCAGATGCACAGCAAAGTGAATCAGTTATACACATACATATACCTACCCCCTGGATTATTTTCCCATGTACATCATTAAAGAGTATTGAGTAGAGTTCCCTGTGCTGTAGAGCAGATTCTTAGTAGTTATCTATTTTATATATAATAATGTGTATGGACTTCCCACATGGCTCTAGTGGTAAAGAACAGGCTGGCCAATGCAAGAGATATAAGAGATGTCAGTTTGATCTCTACATCGGGAAGATCCTCTGGAAAAGGAAATGGCGATCCACTCCAGTATTCTTGCCTGGACACTCCCGTGCACAGAGAAGTCTGGTCGGCCACTGTCCTCGGTGTTGCAGAGTTGGACACGGCTGAGCACCTTATAAAGCTCCTTAGTGTGTATATGTCAATCACAATCTTCTAATTCATCACCGCCCCCATCCCCTGGTAGCCATAAGTGTGTTTTCTACATCTGTGACCTCCATCTCGTAAATAAGTTCATTTGTACCCTTTTTCTACATTTGTGACTTCCATCTCGTAAATAAGTTCATTTGTACCCTTTTTTCTTTTTTTAGATTCCACATATAAGCAATATCACATGGTATTTGTCCGCTTTATCTTTAGAGGATTTTGGAAACACTTAAAAGTAATTAGCCTTGGGACAAAAGCGACACACTCCATTTTGCACACAGTCCTTGAGTTTAACTTTGCTATTGACTTTATCTCAAAGAAAAGAAGGTATCATGAAGTACAAACACCCTTAATAAACAGGGATCCACATGATCAAGGGTTCTTGACACTTCTCATTCAAATGGAAGCATAATGGGTTCTGGTGCCTCACTGAGACCCTTGAGATGCTAAAGGAAAAAGCCAGAGAGGCTTCACCTAATAACACTTTTTTTTTCTATCAGTGCTACACTTCACGCTTTAGCATCATGCAGGATGATTGTTTATTCCTCAGAGCTCTCCCATCTCAAGAAACCTGTGCCAGCCACTCAAAATCCAGTGAAGGCCCAAATTCAGACAGGTGGAAACTGCTGTTACTCATTGTGTCTTTTAAGCTAATGAATAACAGCTACCGTTGCTGGCTCCTCCCCAACGCCACCCATTTCCTCAGAAAAAATAATCAAAACAGGTTGTTAGATCACATCAGGCTTACTGTCCCCTGCTAAACATGGTTTTGTTTTTTTTATATAGATATCTATATTTTTATTTTTTTATTTTTTTAATTTTACTTTTCATGCTTACAGAGTTTTGTTGTTTACAGATATGTGTAATACCAGATTGGTCATATGTGTATCCCTGGACCCCTCTCAGTGCCCCCCCCACACCCTACCCCTCCAGGCTGTTGCATAGCACCCCTGTAGGATCCCCTATTCCACAGCACAATGACAATAACATGTTTTAAGATAGACAAGTATCCTTGCGCATACCACAAATAGAAAAAGTACTCTGGAACTTTTTTTAAAATTATGAAGACTAAACCACACACGCACACAAAAACCACTCTGTCCTATTAAACTCAGTCAAAAGACAGCCATTTCTAGACTGAGATGACATGAATTATCTTCTCAAATAATTTTAGTGGCCATTAAGAAACTCTTGGTAGCACATAATGAAGGCACACTAAGTTTTGCAAACAGATATAAATGTAGATCCACTTTCAGATGCTACTGCTATTTTTTAAAGAGTGACAGAATAAAGCTATTAGAATTCTATCTATTCAATAAGGCCACCCTCCTGCCTCAGCTAAACTGACCCAATATAATCCCAATATTAAGGATTATTGTTGTTGTTTAGTCACTAAGTCGTGCCAAACTCTTTTGTAACCCCATGAACCACCAGGCTCCTCTGTCCATAGAATTACCCAGGCCAATACTGGAATGGGTTGCCATTTCCTTCTCCAGGGGATCGTCTCTACCCAGGGATCAAACCTGCATCTCCTGCATTGGCAGGCAGATTCTTTACCACTGAACCACCAGGGAAGCCCCAATATTAAGGTTAGAGACAAGTTATTTGCTAACATGGAGAAATATATTCTTTCAAAAACACCAATGATTTTATCATAAGGACAACTTGAATCACGGTGATTAGCAAGGATAAAATTTACAAGGCCATTTTCCCTAAAGAAAAATAGAAATTTCTGCTTTCAGAAGCAAAACATCCAGGTGAACAGTTGTGTAGTAGTGCCAGGGGAGAATAGTGTGCCCAAAAGCCTTGGTAATGTATACTGATTTGCCTGTGTATATTCTATATTTACCATCATCATAAAGATTTGAACATATTTTAATAATGTACTATAAATTTATCAAACTTTTTTCTACTCCAAGACTGTAGCCAAAATTCAGCCTCTATACACCAGACCAAATTGAGTCTCAGAGACAGCATTTTGGGTGAAGAAAAAAGAATAGCTTTATTACTTCACCCAGCCAAAGGGAACCATAGAAGGCTAATGCCCAAAAAACTGTATGTCCCGACCTGGAGGAGGTAGTAAGAGCTTTATAGTAATGGTTCAAAGAGGAGGCTGTGACCAGCTCTGACCACATTTTTCCGTCATTTGGTGGTTAGATAAGTAGGAGTCAGCACCATCAGTCTTTTGGTTCCAATTGGTCAGGGGTCCGTGTGCTTGTGGACAACATTCATATAGCTAACTTCTTCACCTAGGGGGGGTTTCAGTATCTGCCATATGGCTCAAAGATATCGTTATGTGTATCCCTTGAGGGGGAACCAGGGCCCTGCCCCAAGGCTGCACTGTTGTTTCTTGACTGTTCCTCTCTGTCTGTGTATCTCCTCCCTTTCCTGATTAGCCACTGTTTGAACCTGCCTGTAGGAACTCAGGAAGGTTGTGGAGGCTGGATGAAACCCATTTTGTGCAAACAAAAAACGGGGAACCTAGGAAGATTTTCGTGCCCAGGAGCCTCACAGTGTCCTGCTCAGTTTCAAAACCCCTAAAGAGCAGGACATTTTCCCTTCAGACGAGATCAGGCACATTCAGGGTGGGATGGCCGTAGACAGGACATTTTCTCTTTAAGCACATCCCAGCACAAATTCTAAAGGGAAGACAATTTGGCCAGCTCTTCAGGAGCCTGGAGAGGTCTGAAAGTTCCAAGAGATTCTTTCAACCCTTCTCAAAGCCTCCCCACTTGAGGTCCAGAGTCACTGTCTATATAATGCTATTTTTGATTCTTTAGTTAGTATCATGCCCAAGGTCACTTGTCCTGACTTCCTCCCACCAGTATAACCAGACAAGTAGTCTGTCCCTCTTGCCTAGGTGTCAGTGTTTATTAACCTTTGTATTAGGTAAGCCTATTGGTAGGTAAGATGTGTTGAACACCTACTTGAATGTTCCAGGCACTGTTTAGACCTTGAGAAACCAGGTGAAAAAACCTTGAGAAACATGATGAATAAATAAGACAACTAATTTACTAAAGTCAAAGAAGATTTTTCTTTACAGCAGACCCATAGACCTTACATCTTAAGGAGAGCTGGTGAGAATCAGGGAATAAATACACATAGTGTATCAGGTTGTGATATATCTGAATGTGGGAACCATAGAAGGCTAATGCCCAAAAACTGTATGTCCCGACCTGGAGGAGGTAGTAAGAGCTTTATAGTAATGGTTCAAAGAGGAGGCTGTGACCAGCTCTGACCACATTTTTCCGTCATTTGGTGGTTAGATAAGTAGGAGTCAGCACCATCAGTCTTTTGGTTCCAATTGGTCAGGGGTCCGTGTGCTTGTGGACAACATTCATATAGCTAACTTCTTCACCTAGTGGGGGTTTCAGTATCTGCCATATGGCTCAAAGATATCGTTATGTGTATCCCTTGAGGGGGAACCAGGGCCCTGCCCCAAGGCTGCACTGTTGTTTCTTGACTGTTCCTCTCTGTCTGTGTATCTCCTCCCTTTCCTGATTAGCCACTGTTTGAACCTGCCTGTAGGAACTCAGGGAAGGTTGTGGAGGCTGGATGAAACCCATTTTGTGCAAACAAAAAACGGGGAACCTAGGAAGATTTTCGTGCCCAGGAGCCTCACAGTGTCCTGCTCAGTTTCAAAACCCCTAAAGAGCAGGACATTTTCCCTTCAGACGAGATCAGGCACATTCAGGGTGGGATGGCCGTAGACAGGACATTTTCTCTTTAAGCACATCCCAGCACAAATTCTAAAGGGAAGACAATTTGGCCAGCTCTTCAGGAGCCTGGAGAGGTCTGAAAGTTCCAAGAGATTCTTTCAACCCTTCTCAAAGCCTCCCCACTTGAGGTCCAGAGTCACTGTCTATATAATGCTATTTTTGATTCTTTAGTTAGTATCATGCCCAAGGTCACTTGTCCTGACTTCTTCCCACCAGTATAACCAGACAAGTAGTCTGTCCCTCTTGCCTAGGTGTCAGTGTTTATTAACCTTTGTATTAGGTAAGCCTATTGGTAGGTAAGATGTGTTGAACACCTACTTGAATGTTCCAGGCACTGTTTAGACCTTGAGAAACCAGGTGAAAAAACCTTGAGAAACATGATGAATAAATAAGACAACTAATTTACTAAAGTCAAAGAAGATTTTTCTTTACAGCAGACCCATAGACCTTACATCTTAAGGAGAGCTGGTGAGAATCAGGGAATAAATACACATAGTGTATCAGGTTGTGATATATCTGAATGTAGAGAAAAATTAAGCAGATAACAAGGATATGAAATGCTGAAATAGGAGGGGTATGATTTTAAATAGGACAATCAGAGATAGCAAATAAATAGCCCATTTTTAGAGTGGCAGTATTATTTTGATTCTATATGCAGGCATTAGTCAATGTCATTTGTAAATCAATGCCTGAAAGAACAAGGTTTTTTTTCCCAGTGATGAAATGTTAAAACAGGCTGGCCTACATTAGTCATTTGGCTTTTATGCCCAGGAAGTATATAGCATTAGTGATACTATTGAATTATATTTCATAAACTTGTATAACTTATTCCAAAAGGAAATACATTATATGTTCTAATTTGGAATTGAAATATTTCCCAACCATGGGAATAAGGACCTCTAGGTTAGTGATAAACATTGCTCTACCCAAATACAGTGTTAGGCCTCTTCATTTTTGTAAAACAAAAAGAAAAAAATAGTATGACAATCTCTAGTTGTCCTTCTCAACTGGGGAAGAAGAAACAGTTGCCTTTTTTTAGGGACAGGATAAAAGATTTCCATTTTCTTGGTGGTAGCCAGAGTGGTTAAAGAGCAGACTGGGACAAACTGCCTGAATCCAATCCCAGTTTTCCCCCGATAAGTGGTATATGAAAGAAAGAGTTGCTCAGTTGTGTCCAACTCTTTGCAACTCGTAGTCTGTAACCACAAGACTCTTCTGTCCTTGGAATTATCCAGGCAAGAGTACTGGAGTGGGCTGCCATTCCTTTCTCCAAGGGATCTTCTCAACCCAGGTCTCCTGCATTGCAGGCAGATTCTTCACCTTCTGAGCGAAAACAGAGATGATAGTACCTTCTTTACAATACTACTGTCAATAATAAATGAGCTAGGGGCTTCCCTGGTGGTCCAGGGGGTAAGGACACCGCCTTGCAGTGCAAGGGGCGCCAATTTGATCCCTGGCTTGGGAAGGTCCGTGTGCCACAGAGCGGCTGGACTGATGTGTCCAAGTATGGAGCCGGCACTCTGGAGCGCATGCACCCAGAGCTGGTGCTCTGCGACAAGAGAGGCCACCTTGATGGGAGGCCCACACAGGCCAAAGAACAAAGATGGATGAAAATAAATAAATGGAAGACCAACAGAAGTGGCCAAAAAAAAAAAGAATATATGAGCTAATATGTGAACAAAGCACTTAGAACAGGGCTGGGTGCATAGTAAGTAATGCATGTTTTCTATATTTGTTTCAAAAACAGCTTTTGCTTTTCTAGCATTTGCTAGGTCTCAATCACTAGCATTAGCACTTGATATTCATCTTCTTATGTATTCACACAAAGATCCTGGGAGACAGTAAGACAGTTGGTAAGTGGTGGGGCCAGAATACCAACACAGAGAAACCGCTGTAAAAGAAAAGTCTTTGGAATTAGTAAATTAGGAGAGTTTTGTGTGAAAACCAAAGGAAAGAGCTGACTTGCTCAGGGATAGGAAGGCCAATCACCAATCAGTGTGTAAACACAACTCCTCCAACTGGCTTCTGTGCTGGTGTCTGCATTGCTCTCGACTTAATCACCCACCAGAGTGCCGAACTTCTGGAAAAGTGACTCCCAGGATTATTGAGAGTACAGTGTTGTTGGGTTCTTTTTTGGGGGGTGGGGGATTAGTGTTTACTTTTACTTATCTATTTATTTGACGCTGCTAGGTCTTAGCTGCAGCAAGCGGGACCTTCTATCTTTCTTGAGGCATGTAAGATCTAGTTCCCTAACCAGGGATCAAACCTAGGCCCCCTGCACTGGGAGTCCAGAGTCTTTGCTGCTGAACCACCAGGGATGTCCCCAAAATACAGTGTTAATATTACATTTTCTAGGTGATATTTTCTTACAGAGCTAACACTGACCATGATTCTGTCATTGTTGTCCTGTTGCTAAGTTGTGCCTTACTGTTTGAGACCCCATGAACTGCAGCATGCCAGGCTTCCCTGTCCTTCACTATCTCTTGGAGTTTGCTCAAACTCATATCCATTGAGTCATTGATGCCATAAAACCATCACATCCTCTGTCGCACCCTTCTTTTCCTGCTATCAATTTTTCCTAGCATCAGGGTCTTTTCCAGTGAATCAGCTCTTCACATCAGGTGGCCAAAATATTAGACCTTCAACTTCAGCATCAGTCCCTCCCATGAATATTCAGGGCTGCTTTCCTTTAGGATTGATTGATTTGATCTCCTTGCTGTTCAAGGAACTCTCAAGTGTCTTCTCCAGCACCACAGTTCGAAAGCATTACTTCTTTGGCACTCAGCCTTCTTTATGGTCCAACTCTCACATCCATACATGATTATTGGAAAAATCATACCTTTAACTCTATGGACCTTTGTCATAAGAGACATCAAATTTTAAATTAAATCTTTGATTCATGAACTGGGAGCCAGCATTATTTGGTTCGTATTTCTCATAAGCTCAATGATAATTAGATGAATAACTTGAAAAAATTAGTCATAAATTACAACAATAATTTGAACCGGCTATATGCCATCTGTTGCTTTATTTCAAGTGTTCAACTTTTCAGTTTCTAGGCAAACTGCAGTCATGAATCAACCCTATTTCTACTGTTTGCTTTTCTAAATAAAGTTTTAATGAAACACAGCAGTGCTGGTCATTTAGGTGCTGTTTATGGCTGCTTTTGTGCTACAATAGTAAGGTTAAACAGCTGAGACAGAGACTATATGGCTCATAAAGGCAAAAATGTTTACTCTCTTGGCCTTTATAGTAAAAGATTGCTAACCCTTGAACTATTCCTATTTAAAATTTTATCTGTAAAAGTATAATATACTTAGTATAGGCACTGGTAAATGACAAGTGTTGAGAAATAAATGATAGACACATAGTAAATAAATATGTTTGAATTCCACAAAATTACTCAAAGCAGAAAAGCCTAAGCTTATCACAGACAGGCTAAGTTAGCAGCTAATATATTCCCTGCCTTCATCTTGACTCTGTATCCTCCAAGGAAAGTGCTGTGCCCGTTACTTAGGAGAATTCTTGATTTCAATAGGCTCTAAACATACAAATTTAAGATGCAGAGTGACAGCTAAAGAAACAGTTTTCTAGAGTTTCATGAGTGACAGAGAAGCCACAGATGACTAAATTTGACAGCAGAAGATAGGACAGACCAAGAATGGCTGTCAAATGAGATTTATATCTTCTGGAAGCCACCTTCAACTTCAGCATCAGTCCCTCCCATGAATATTCAGGGCTGCTTTCCTTTAGGATTGATTGATTTGATCTCCTTGCTGTTCAAGGAACTCTCAAGTGTCTTCTCCAGCACCACAGTTCGAAAGCATTACTTCTTTGGCACTCAGCCTTCTTTATGGTCCAACTCTCACATCCATACATGATTATTGGAAAAATCATACCTTTAACTCTATGGACCTTTGTCATAAGAGACATCAAATTTTAAATTAAATCTTTGATTCATGAACTGGGAGCCAGCATTATTTGGTTCGTATTTCTCATAAGCTCAATGATAATTAGATGAATAACTTGAAAAAATTAGTCATAAATTACAACAATAATTTGAACCGGCTATATGCCATCTGTTGCTTTATTTCAAGTGTTCAACTTTTCAGTTTCTAGGCAAACTGCAGTCATGAATCAACCCTATTTCTACTGTTTGCTTTTCTAAATAAAGTTTTAATGAAACACAGCAGTGCTGGTCATTTAGGTGCTGTTTATGGCTGCTTTTGTGCTACAATAGTAAGGTTAAACAGCTGAGACAGAGACTATATGGCTCATAAAGGCAAAAATGTTTACTCTCTTGGCCTTTATAGTAAAAGATTGCTAACCCTTGAACTATTCCTATTTAAAATTTTATCTGTAAAAGTATAATATACTTAGTATAGGCACTGGTAAATGACAAGTGTTGAGAAATAAATGATAGACACATAGTAAATAAATATGTTTGAATTCCACAAAATTACTCAAAGCAGAAAAGCCTAAGCTTATCACAGACAGGCTAAGTTAGCAGCTAATATATTCCCTGCCTTCATCTTGACTCTGTATCCTCCAAGGAAAGTGCTGTGCCCGTTACTTAGGAGAATTCTTGATTTCAATAGGCTCTAAACATACAAATTTAAGATGCAGAGTGACAGCTAAAGAAACAGTTTTCTAGAGTTTCATGAGTGACAGAGAAGCCACAGATGACTAAATTTGACAGCAGAAGATAGGACAGACCAAGAATGGCTGTCAAATGAGATTTATATCTTCTGGAAGCCACCTTCACCTTACTTTGGTGAATATTTGCAGAGTATCAGTCAACATCCAGTAATAAGAAATGAACTCAGCATTAATCATACTGGGTTAAGCATCTCTTTAGCTCTGCATTTCTTAAGTTCTTCATAGCTATATATCCAACAGTTCTTTATTTCTACCGACTTTATTTTCCCAGACATTTTTCCTCACCATAATTCCAGTCTGATCTATCATCTATCTCTTAGACACTGAATCTTTACACATGGATTTTAATTTTTAATTTCAAGCATTTTTTAATGCCAAACCTTGTCTGCAGAGCTATAGGAAAAAAATGTAGGCACTCACATTATTTCCACCATCAGGATCTTGTGTACCAGCAATGAAAACAGATCCAAAGTAAGAATGACATTTGTAATTAGGGCTAGAGGCATCAAATAATCACCTGGAACTCCGTGGATTCCATGTGGAATAGTGTTAGTGAATTGTTTCTTCATTTATACATTCATTTCTTTCCTGAACATTTATTGCACCTACCAGGTGGAGACCTTCATATTGTTCCTCACATGAAAGGCAGAACAGGTATCCTCAAGGAGCCATTGTCTTTCTAAGGATGTTGTTATTTGTTTAGTTTATAATCAATAAATAACAAACAACCAAATGAAGCAACAGAATGTGATTATTAGTACAGAAGAAATAAACAGGGAGAGATGAAATTTACTTAGAGAAGGGTTAATACTATGCTCTCTAAAAAATATTAATTTTTCTTGATCTCTGTCTCCTCATCTATAAAGAGAATACCTACTTCATAACTCTGTAAAATAATTTTATAAGTCCCTGGCATCATGCTTAAGACATGGGAAATCTGGCCACTCTAATTGTAAAATTAGCTGTTGTTTATTGAGGACTTCTGGTCCTTCACATACATAATTTCTTCATTCTTTAGACTTACTTCTATTTCACAGATGAGTGACAGAGAAGCCACAGATGACTAAATTTGACAGCAGAAGATAGGACAGACCAAGAATGGCTGTCAAATGAGATTTATATCTTCTGGAAGCCACCTTCACCTTACTTTGGTGAATATTTGCAGAGTATCAGTCAACATCCAGTAATAAGAAATGAACTCAGCATTAATCATACTGGGTTAAGCATCTCTTTAGCTCTGCATTTCTTAAGTTCTTCATAGCTATATATCCAACAGTTCTTTATTTCTACCGACTTTATTTTCCCAGACATTTTTCCTCACCATAATTCCAGTCTGATCTATCATCTATCTCTTAGACACTGAATCTTTACACATGGATTTTAATTTTTAATTTCAAGCATTTTTTAATGCCAAACCTTGTCTGCAGAGCTATGGGAAAAAAAATGTAGGCACTCACATTATTTCCACCATCAGGATCTTGTGTACCAGCAATGAAAACAGATCCAAAGTAAGAATGACATTTGTAATTAGGGCTAGAGGCATCAAATAATCACCTGGAACTCCGTGGATTCCATGTGGAATAGTGTTAGTGAATTGTTTCTTCATTTATACATTCATTTCTTTCCTGAACATTTATTGCACCTACCAGGTGGAGACCTTCATATTGTTCCTCACATGAAAGGCAGAACAGGTATCCTCAAGGAGCCATTGTCTTTCTAAGGATGTTGTTATTTGTTTAGTTTATAATCAATAAATAACAAACAACCAAATGAAGCAACAGAATGTGATTATTAGTACAGAAGAAATAAACAGGGAGAGATGAAATTTACTTAGAGAAGGGTTAATACTATGCTCTCTAAAAAATATTAATTTTTCTTGATCTCTGTCTCCTCATCTATAAAGAGAATACCTACTTCATAACTCTGTAAAATAATTTTATAAGTCCCTGGCATCATGCTTAAGACATGGGAAATCTGGCCACTCTAATTGTAAAATTAGCTGTTGTTTATTGAGGACTTCTGGTCCTTCACATACATAATTTCTTCATTCTTTAGACTTACTTCTATTTCACAGATGAGTGTACTGAGGCTTAGGAGCCTGAGACGCCTTGCTTAATGCCACACTTTGAAAGAGGCAGAACTAAAGTCCGAACCCAGCTATTTCTGGCTACATAACTATACCAGTACTTCCAGGGCAATATCTCTGAAAAGTGTCTCTGAAGATGTCATAATCTGTGGCGAAGGTATGGGCCTCATAGCACAGGGCTGGTATGTCATGGTTTGCATTCATACGCCTTAGAGATTCATATGGATTTCTAGTCAAATAGGCGAAAAGCAGATAAATGTAAAGTGGCTCCATTCAGTTAGGTTACCTGCTGCTGTTGTTTAGTCGCCAAGTCATGTCCAATGCTCTGTGATCCCATGGAATGTAGCCCACCAGGCTCCTCTGTCCATGGGATTTTCCAAGCAAAAATACTGCAGGGGGTTGTCATTGTCTCCTCCAGGGGATCTTCATGACCCATAGACTGAACCCATGTCTCCTGTTTTGCAGGCAGTTTCTTGAGCCATATGAGAAGCCCAAGTTAGGTTAATGCCAGGTGATAAAACTATCAACCCTTACCAGGGATGCATATTACAAGAGAAGATAAGGAATACAACATCCCTTGGTGTTAGAAAGGTATAGAATACATTTCAACATGTCTTCATAACCTCCTTGCAATTAATCTTCAAACACATATCTTCCTATATTAAATGCAGGCACCAAGGCTCAGAAAGCTTTGAATGGTAGTGACTAATGAAGCTCAAATTTCAAACCAAATCTTCTGATTCTCACTCTAAGGCCCATATTTAACACATCAGAAAGTTAAAGTCAGTGATAATGCTGAATGTATGGCTTGTCGAAGGAAAGAAACATCCCCGTATTGGCCATTTCTGCAGGTTCTTCTGGGTTGACTGGAAAAGTGATTCTGTAACTTTGAAGGGGCCCAGTGTTGGTGCTGGGTGTCTCTAGAAGGAGAGAAAAAGATAGAGAAGGAGTTGGGTGCCTTTCAGGTGCTCTCAGCCCTGTGATCAGGGACTTTGTCCAAGACCTTTAGAAAAGCCCCTGTTGACCCAGAGCTTTTGGAGACTTACTTCTATTTCACAGATGAGTGTACTGAGGCTTAGGAGCCTGAGACGCCTTGCTTAATGCCACACTTTGAAAGAGGCAGAACTAAAGTCCGAACCCAGCTATTTCTGGCTACATAACTATACCAGTACTTCCAGGGCAATATCTCTGAAAAGTGTCTCTGAAGATGTCATAATCTGTGGCGAAGGTATGGGCCTCATAGCACAGGGCTGGTATGTCATGGTTTGCATTCATACGCCTTAGAGATTCATATGGATTTCTAGTCAAATAGGCGAAAAGCAGATAAATGTAAAGTGGCTCCATTCAGTTAGGTTACCTGCTGCTGTTGTTTAGTCGCCAAGTCATGTCCAATGCTCTGTGATCCCATGGAATGTAGCCCACCAGGCTCCTCTGTCCATGGGATTTTCCAAGCAAAAATACTGCAGGGGGTTGTCATTGTCTCCTCCAGGGGATCTTCATGACCCATAGACTGAACCCATGTCTCCTGTTTTGCAGGCAGTTTCTTGAGCCATATGAGAAGCCCAAGTTAGGTTAATGCCAGGTGATAAAACTATCAACCCTTACCAGGGATGCATATTACAAGAGAAGATAAGGAATACAACATCCCTTGGTGTTAGAAAGGTATAGAATACATTTCAACATGTCTTCATAACCTCCTTGCAATTAATCTTCAAACACATATCTTCCTATATTAAATGCAGGCACCAAGGCTCAGAAAGCTTTGAATGGTAGTGACTAATGAAGCTCAAATTTCAAACCAAATCTTCTGATTCTCACTCTAAGGCCCATATTTAACACATCAGAAAGTTAAAGTCAGTGATAATGCTGAATGTATGGCTTGTCGAAGGAAAGAAACATCCCCGTATTGGCCATTTCTGCAGGTTCTTCTGGGTTGACTGGAAAAGTGATTCTGTAACTTTGAAGGGGCCCAGTGTTGGTGCTGGGTGTCTCTAGAAGGAGAGAAAAAGATAGAGAAGGAGTTGGGTGCCTTTCAGGTGCTCTCAGCCCTGTGATCAGGGACTTTGTCCAAGACCTTTAGAAAAGACAACTAAATACCCACTCAAAGTTTGGCAGCCCTGAGAGCTTTATTGCTATTTAGAGACTAGCTCCCTTCCCCTCATCACTCATACTTTGCATTTTAAAATATTCTCATTGATTTCCCATCTCTGCTGGGTGAGTGGCTGAGGGATCGCTTGTCTGTATTACAGTCTATAGTATCACCCGAGTGAGGCCAGGAGAGCACAGGGGAGAAATAAGATGGGGAAATTGCTTCCCCAGAAAGGTCAATATCTCTGGACAAGTGAGATAGCCAGTAACTGGATTCCAGCTCAGGCCCAGCCAAGATGCCTCATTCAGAATTTCTAAGGTCTCATTACAATGAGAAAATGATCAAAGGAAGTAAACACACCCCCGGCGCAAAGGTAAGGAAACCAAAGTAAGACATTAAGACAAGCTTTTCCACATGCTTAGCCATTCACCAGTAATTTACTGGGAAGGGAGGGCACTCAGAGAAGACCGAATAGGACACTCAGCCCATGGAGGATGAATGGCAGCAATATTCAAGCATGGCTCATAATAGAGTTCACTGAAAGAATTATTTTGTTTTCTAAATTGAGATATCATTCCAATTTGAATCCCAGTTGTGCCAGTGGAGTTTTTACGTCACAGCATGTTTTCTGAGTACCCAACTCCTGTGAACAAGAAAACATCCAGGCAACAGGAGGCAAGCCAAGCCATTCTTCACGCACAGTTATCAGACACTAAAATCAATGTGAAAACCACCACCCTACAATAGTTGCTTGTACTGCAGCAAGTTTTGCAGCTAATTCTCAGGTTTAGCTGCAAATGTTACCTTGCACACACCTGCTTTCTGCTCTTGGCAGAAGAACCTGAAATCAGAAACATTCCAAAAAACCTTCCATCAGGACTTAGTATCATAGGATGAACAAGGAGTATCTTTTCACATGCTGAGACATAAACCCTGAGTAGAATTAACAACTAGTTGTTGTTGTTGTTATTATTTTAACATCATCTGGTCTGTTTTTTATTGAAGTATAGTTAATATACAATGTTGTGTTAGTTTCTGGTGTACAGCAAAGTGATTCTAATGTATAAAGAATATATATTTAAGAATATATACATTCTTTTTCATATCATATTCCATTAGGGCTCATTATCAGATACTGAATATAGTTCCCTATGCTGTACAGTAGGATCTTGCTATTTATGTGTTTTATATATAGTAGTTTATATCTGCTCATCACAAGCTCCTAATTTATCCCTCCCTACCACTCTGGTAACCATAAGCTTATTCTTTATGTCGTGAGTCTATATCTGTTTCATAAATAAGTTCATTTGTGTTATATTTAAAAGTGCTGTAATATGGTATTTGCCTTTCTCTGTTTGGCTTACTTCACTTAGTATGATAATCTGATCTAGGTCCATCCATGTTGCTGCAAATGACTCTCTTTCATTCCTGTTTATGGTGAGTGGTAGTCCACTGTGTATTACACACCACGTCTTCTCTGTTCACCTGTCATTGGACACTTCGGTTGCTTCCATGTCTTGGCTCTTATAAATCATGCAGCTATGAAGAGAGAAGTGCATGTATCTTTTGGGATTAGAGTTTTCATCTTTTCTGAATATATGCCTCAAATTGCTGGGATTGCTGGATCATATGGTGACTTCATTTTTAGCTTTTTAAGGAACCTCCATTCTGTCTCCCACAGTGGCTACACCAATTTGCAATCCTACCAACAGTGTAGGAGGGTTCCCTGAAGAATTAGCTTTTCATTCTCCCTACTCCTGTGCACACAGAGCCTGTATCAGTTCCAACCTTTAGACACGTTTTGGGCTTTTTTGGTTTGGGGTTTTTTTTTTTGGCAAACTTTAGGAAAGAAATATTTCTTCCCCAAATTCTAGGCAATATATTAAAGAGAATAGGGAGACTTTCAAGTCAAACTAACATGTCCTTAAAGTGCGGCTTTATTCCTTAGTGCATGACTTTTCTCAGTATCAGTTTTATCCTTTGTGAAACGCAGATCAAGTAGGGCAGTGGTGAAGAAAGTGCCATATGCACAGCCTGGTACATTTCATACATCTTCACTTCTTCTCCTTCAGTCCGCCAATTCCTTTTGCTACATTGGAATATTTTTCACTTGCCTCTGGTTTTCCTCATTCCAGATTGAACCATGTGAAGAAATGCTGCACAGTCCCCATCTCACACAGCCTCTCAGAAATTCTCAGAAAGTGAGACTTACAACCACTCAGGTCTCTCTTACCCTGAGAGGCCTTGATATAGTTTTACCTCGAGCCCTGGATCTAGTAGCTGTGACAGCTCAACATTCCACCACTTTTCCACATTATTCCTGGGTTCGTGCCTTTCCCCTTATCTTTGCTCTTGAGAGAAAGTACATGAGTGTTCATCCCACATAAAAAGTCAGGTGCAGGGCTTGCCTCGTGGTCCAGTGGGTGAGGAGTTCCCGTTGCAGTGCAGGAGGTACTGGTTCAATCCCTGCTTCAGGAAGATCCCACGTGCCGCAGAGTGGCTGAACCTGTGTGTCTAATTTTGAGCCAGTGCTCTGGAACACGTGTGCCCAGAGCCTGTGCTCTGCAAGGAGAGAGGCTACTGCAGTGGGAGGCCCACACAGGCTGAAGAATAAACATGGATAAAAATAAATAAAACTAACTAACTAAATAAAAGAGGCCAAAATTTTTTAAAAATGTGGGGTGCAGAGCTCTGCATATTCCCCACAAGAGGTGACTCACATTTGGTCTTTGGTGATGTTCAGTGATGATTCTGGAGAACTGGAGACACGCAGCAGACGTGCCACATTGCGTTATGCACAGAGGTATGACACCCTGTAACTCCAGCTGTCACTGCTGTTCTTGGATCTTGCCCACAACAGGGACAAGTTGAGGCTCTGCTGGCACATGCAGCCCCCTTTCCCTGGGATGTAGTCCAGATTCCTGTCTCCACAACCATCTCATTCAGGAAACGGCTCTGCTTGACAGAGATGAGGAAGTCCATGTCCTCAACACCCCTAGAATGGTGAAGAAAAAAATTTTCTTTCAGTTTCACTGGATACACCATACTTAAAAATTCACACTTAAGAAGTCTTGAATCACCTTTTCTTTTTTTCACTTAATCTCTACTTCTCCACCTACATGCACCCACAAATACAACTGCAGTTTCTTTCTTTGGAATGCCTGCTAACATTTTCATGGATCTTTTAAATCAGAGGAGAGCCCAGAAAACACTTCAGAGGGCTTCCCTGGTGGTCCAGTGGTCAAAGAGTTTGCTTTGCAGTGCATAGGGCACCAGTTCAATCCCTGGCCCGGGAAGATCCCACATGCCACAGAGAGGCTGGACCTGTGTGTCCAATTACAAGCCATTGCTCTGGAGCACATGCGACCAGAGCCAGTGCTCTGCAAGGAGAGAGGACACTGCAGTGGGAGGCCCACACGTTTCAAAGAATAAAAAAGATGGATGAAGATAAACATAAACAGAAAAAGGCATGATGCAAAAAGAAAAAAAAAAAAAAAAACACATCAAAATTCTTGCCGGAATAGCTATTCTGAATGGAACATTTAGATCTAGTACTTGACAGGTTGAGTCAAGATCTCATGCATTAGCATCCCTGTATGACTTCTTGTCAAGAAATCTGCAAGTAATCCACAGCACAGGCTATGACAGTCTACAATCTCTCCACCATGAATCACCACTCAGACTTCATTCACTTTTATTATACCTTAACTGACTTTGAGTTGATTCCAACCCCTTCTCCAGCCCCATCATTCAATTTTTAAATCCCATCAGTGATCTCACTCCAAGAAGCACCCACATTGATTGTAACTGTCTTTCTTAAACTGTCTGTGCAGACACTAAGTCAAAACAAAGTAGAACAAGCTCAGAGTGGAAGATTCCAGAGGCCCCCTATCAGTGGAGAGGCTTGGCTAAATTCAGATTTGTAGAACTGTCAAGTTTTTCCTTCCACTGGCCCAATTAATGTCACAAAATTCAAAGGGCCATCAATCACATTGATCACAGGTCATCCGGGAGGAAAAATATTCCCAGTAACAGAACATTTTGTTAATATGCAGCAGTGCAGGAAAACATGGATAAGCTCCAAATGCAGAACACGTCGTTACCCTTCAAAGAGTGGCATTAGGAGATTAAAGGCTAACTCATATCCATTAACCAACGAATGTGTCCAGAAGGAAGTACACTTCTGAAAATGGGAGAAGTGCAATAACCAGAGCACTTAGCTAATTTAAAGGCCATTGAGTTTCTCGGAATGCCTGCTAACATTTTCATGGATCTTTTAAATCAGAGGAGAGCCCAGAAAACACTTCAGAGGGCTTCCCTGGTGGTCCAGTGGTCAAAGAGTTTGCTTTGCAGTGCATAGGGCACCAGTTCAATCCCTGGCCCGGGAAGATCCCACATGCCACAGAGAGGCTGGACCTGTGTGTCCAATTACAAGCCATTGCTCTGGAGCACATGCGACCAGAGCCAGTGCTCTGCAAGGAGAGAGGACACTGCAGTGGGAGGCCCACACGTTTCAAAGAATAAAAAAGATGGATGAAGATAAACATAAACAGAAAAAGGCATGATGCAAAAAGAAAAAAAAAAAAAAAAAACACATCAAAATTCTTGCCGGAATAGCTATTCTGAATGGAACATTTAGATCTAGTACTTGACAGGTTGAGTCAAGATCTCATGCATTAGCATCCCTGTATGACTTCTTGTCAAGAAATCTGCAAGTAATCCACAGCACAGGCTATGACAGTCTACAATCTCTCCACCATGAATCACCACTCAGACTTCATTCACTTTTATTATACCTTAACTGACTTTGAGTTGATTCCAACCCCTTCTCCAGCCCCATCATTCAATTTTTAAATCCCATCAGTGATCTCACTCCAAGAAGCACCCACATTGATTGTAACTGTCTTTCTTAAACTGTCTGTGCAGACACTAAGTCAAAACAAAGTAGAACAAGCTCAGAGTGGAAGATTCCAGAGGCCCCCTATCAGTGGAGAGGCTTGGCTAAATTCAGATTTGTAGAACTGTCAAGTTTTTCCTTCCACTGGCCCAATTAATGTCACAAAATTCAAAGGGCCATCAATCACATTGATCACAGGTCATCCGGGAGGAAAAATATTCCCAGTAACAGAACATTTTGTTAATATGCAGCAGTGCAGGAAAACATGGATAAGCTCCAAATGCAGAACACGTCGTTACCCTTCAAAGAGTGGCATTAGGAGATTAAAGGCTAACTCATATCCATTAACCAACGAATGTGTCCAGAAGGAAGTACACTTCTGAAAATGGGAGAAGTGCAATAACCAGAGCACTTAGCTAATTTAAAGGGTTCTACCCCCACACAGACCTCCATGATTGTATTTTAGCACTTGTAAAAATAATTACTTACTGAATAGTAATTCAGCTGTGCACTGAATGCTTATTGCACCACGGGCATGTGTACAAAGGACTTCTCCCAACCTGTTGTGCAGTCCTATAAAAGTTAGTTGTGACTGACTTTGTTCATGAAGCCCAAAACAAAGTTTTAGCATTATAGAAAGTGGGATCCAACACTGATAAAGAGCCTATTTACAAATTAAAGTGACCCGCTGTGATGCTTTTGATAATCTTTCATTATAAAAATAAGTGGTAAATATTCTTCAAATACATTAGCTGATGTGGTTGTGTCACCTCCTGTTATATGACTTTGCCTTCTACGTTCTAAGAAAAATTTTTCAGACTGCCCTGAAATTTTAGATATTCTGCCACTAAATGACAGCCAAATGTGTAAGTGTATCTTGGTACCTTTTATTAAATAATTTTTGTCTGACATTTCTTTTTAAAACTTCTGTAGATTCTGTTTTTAAACTGACAATATACCTGAAAAAGGGTTCAATGATTTGTTTTCTTCTCAAGGTGGCACCTCTATATTTCTTTCTAGAACTCCACATCTTCAACAGTATTTCAGTTATAATGAACTATAAAAGAGAAACAATAGTAGGTCTGAAAGCCAGGGTCCTGGGTCTAGAGATGCACTGTGTTCCGAGTTAGCTGCAAGAAATTAAAATAAATTCTAGTAATTCCTTCAACACTTCAAGAAACTGCATTATGTCTCTGAATGCAGCAATTAAGATGATTATCAACAATCACTGTGATTAGGAACTGAATCTCTTCTTACAGTTCATCAGCATCTTGAGGGACAGGTATGGTCCAGGTGCTGTTTCCCTTTGCCTGTCCATATATCCCCAATAACACACCCAATTATGTGAAAATGATCATAAGTATGTCTGCATACTGTCTTATCACTAGCAAAATATGTTAGGTTTGCTTAGAATGTTCAAACTGGAGAGCATTAGGAGATTAAAGGCTAACTCAAATCCATTAACCAACGACTGTGTCCAGAATGAATTACACTTCTGAAAATGGGAGAAGTGCAATAACCAGAGCACTTAGCTAATTTAAAGGGTTCTACCCCCACACAGACCTCCATGATTGTATTTTAGCACTTGTAAAAATAATTACTTACTGAATAGTAATTCAGCTGTGCACTGAATGCTTATTGCACCACGGGCATGTGTACAAAGGACTTCTCCCAACCTGTTGTGCAGTCCTATAAAAGTTAGTTGTGACTGACTTTGTTCATGAAGCCCAAAACAAAGTTTTAGCATTATAGAAAGTGGGATCCAACACTGATAAAGAGCCTATTTACAAATTAAAGTGACCCGCTGTGATGCTTTTGATAATCTTTCATTATAAAAATAAGTGGTAAATATTCTTCAAATACATTAGCTGATGTGGTTGTGTCACCTCCTGTTATATGACTTTGCCTTCTACGTTCTAAGAAAAATTTTTCAGACTGCCCTGAAATTTTAGATATTCTGCCACTAAATGACAGCCAAATGTGTAAGTGTATCTTGGTACCTTTTATTAAATAATTTTTGTCTGACATTTCTTTTTAAAACTTCTGTAGATTCTGTTTTTAAACTGACAATATACCTGAAAAAGGGTTCAATGATTTGTTTTCTTCTCAAGGTGGCACCTCTATATTTCTTTCTAGAACTCCACATCTTCAACAGTATTTCAGTTATAATGAACTATAAAAGAGAAACAATAGTAGGTCTGAAAGCCAGGGTCCTGGGTCTAGAGATGCACTGTGTTCCGAGTTAGCTGCAAGAAATTAAAATAAATTCTAGTAATTCCTTCAACACTTCAAGAAACTGCATTATGTCTCTGAATGCAGCAATTAAGATGATTATCAACAATCACTGTGATTAGGAACTGAATCTCTTCTTACAGTTCATCAGCATCTTGAGGGACAGGTATGGTCCAGGTGCTGTTTCCCTTTGCCTGGCCATATATCCCCCAATAACACACCCAATTATGTGAAAATGATCATAAGTATGTCTGCATACTGTCTTATCACTAGCAAAATATGTTAGGTTTGCTTAGAATGTTCAAACTGGAGAGACTTTTGAGAAGAAGCCAGATTATTTATTTATTGGCTCAGAATATGAGATTAAAACATGTCACATGGCCTGCCCATTCTCCTCGGTGCTCAGAGATGGACTGTGAAACCAAGATTCCAGATGCCCACTGTATTTTGTCCCTCACTGATATCCAGAAGGACCGTGCCACAGCCTTTATCTCCCAGGGGGCAATGTCTGGATAAAAGCAAGACCTGTGACCATGCACAGGATTTCTTTCTGAATCATAATAGAATCAAAAATAAGAAATAGATTGTTTTTCTTAGTCAGTAGAAGAATTTCATTAAATTTCCCAGAGTACTCTGAGGTATCAGTCGATTGCCATGACTTCCTAGGCAGACTACTAAACTAATATTTGATTAATCAGAATGTCAGAGTTTACATAACTAGATCTTCATAAATGATATAGTATTAATTGGGCTATAACCCCAAAGGTAGAAGTTTTCATTTTATTTTTTATTCCATTTTATTACTTTCACATTTTAAATTTTCTTGTTTTTTTCTTTTTCTTACCCCAGGAAATAGATTAGTATGAAAGATTCTTATGTGCTTTGTTATGACAGTTTCTCCCTAATCAGTACTTTCTAAATGTAACACTCCAATTTGGGACAAAAATCATATGTAATTCCAGGGCTACCACTGATTCCTACTGACGTTATTGTTCACTTTTGATCATGTCCGACTCTGCAACTCCATGCACGGTAGCACAGCAGGCTTCCCTGTCCTTCACTGAAAGCCAGGGTCCTGGGTCTAGAGATGCACTGTGTTCCGAGTTAGCTGCAAGAAATTAAAATAAATTCTAGTAATTCCTTCAACACTTCAAGAAACTGCATTATGTCTCTGAATGCAGCAATTAAGATGATTATCAACAATCACTGTGATTAGGAACTGAATCTCTTCTTACAGTTCATCAGCATCTTGAGGGACAGGTATGGTCCAGGTGCTGTTTCCCTTTGCCTGGCCATATATCCCCCAATAACACACCCAATTATGTGAAAATGATCATAAGTATGTCTGCATACTGTCTTATCACTAGCAAAATATGTTAGGTTTGCTTAGAATGTTCAAACTGGAGAGACTTTTGAGAAGAAGCCAGATTATTTATTTATTGGCTCAGAATATGAGATTAAAACATGTCACATGGCCTGCCCATTCTCCTCGGTGCTCAGAGATGGACTGTGAAACCAAGATTCCAGATGCCCACTGTATTTTGTCCCTCACTGATATCCAGAAGGACCGTGCCACAGCCTTTATCTCCCAGGGGGCAATGTCTGGATAAAAGCAAGACCTGTGACCATGCACAGGATTTCTTTCTGAATCATAATAGAATCAAAAATAAGAAATAGATTGTTTTTCTTAGTCAGTAGAAGAATTTCATTAAATTTCCCAGAGTACTCTGAGGTATCAGTCGATTGCCATGACTTCCTAGGCAGACTACTAAACTAATATTTGATTAATCAGAATGTCAGAGTTTACATAACTAGATCTTCATAAATGATATAGTATTAATTGGGCTATAACCCCAAAGGTAGAAGTTTTCATTTTATTTTTTATTCCATTTTATTACTTTCACATTTTAAATTTTCTTGTTTTTTTTCTTTTTTTTACCCTAGGAAATAGATTAGTATGAAAGATTCTTATGTGCTTTGTTATGACAGTTTCTCCCTAATCAGTACTTTCTAAATGTAACACTCCAATTTGGGACAAAAATCATATGTAATTCCAGGGCTACCACTGATTCCTACTGACGTTATTGTTCACTTTTGATCATGTCCGACTCTGCAACTCCATGCACGGTAGCACAGCAGGCTTCCCTGTCCTTCACAATATTATCCTCTCCAAATACTTCCCAAACATTATTTACAGCAATTTGAAGGCTTAAGCTTACCATTTATGTTGATGTTTGTAACTATCTGGAAAGAAAACTAGACTTGGAGTCAAAAGACCTTATTTTAATAACTAGCTTTGCTTTTATATGTGAGCTGTATGACCTTACCTTGCTTCTCTAAGCTTAGTTGCTATTCATCAGTGGAATGGGAATAATAACACCTGTTCTACAGATCTCATGAACAGAAAAGGGTTTAAGGGCAATGAAAGTATTTTGTTAATTCCAGGGAATTAAACAATTAACTGCTATCAGGACTCCACTCAGGATGCAGGATGTCGACAAGAACGTGACGTTTTTTCCCCCTGGATTATCTCAATCACTTTGCTCAAGTATGGCTACGAACAGAAAAACAACAAGCATTGAAAAAGTAGCTCTATGTCTATATGTCTACACTTGAGAGGGGGCCATCCACTCCACTTGTGCAGTGGACTCTCTTCCCCATTCAAGAACATTGTCTTCCTATTGTCTTGTTTCTCCTTTTGTATCATAAAATTTCCCCTCTCCATGGGGATTGTTCCCTAAGCAAACAAAGATGCTGTAATGTCTGTCATCTTAAAAAAAAAAAAATTGATTCTTCGTCCCCCTCTGGTAACCCTTCTGCTTTTTGTTCCTTTTCCCAGAAAAACTCTTTTTGGTATGCTTGCAATCACTATCCACTTTTCCCATCTCCTCTTGAGCCCACTCCAAACAGGTTTGCCTGATAAATGAGTTTTTATTTGCATCAATAAATAATGCTTTTCTCTAAAAATACTTATTTCCTCTCGCTCATATTTTTCTGTCTTGTAGCTGGTCTCCAAGTTACAAAAGTAGGCTAAGAGGTTTATTCCAGTTCTTTCAGTTTTGTCTTTCACCTTTATTTTTCTTGAGTACTGATCTGTAAAATCAGATCATACTTTTTGCTAGGCATTATAGTAATAACTATTAACTGCAGGTAAATGTGTTATATACATAGAGCAGAATATTATTCAGCAATAAAATAAATGAAAGTACCATTACATGCCACAACTTGGATGAATCTTAGAAAGCCATCATGCTGGGCTTCCCTGGTGGTCCAGTGGGTAAGGTCACCGCCTTGCAGTGCAAGGGGCGCCAGTTCGATCCCTGGCCTGGAAAGATCCCACGTGCTGCAGAGCGGCTGGACTGACGTGTCCAGCTACCAAGCCAGTGCTCTGGAGTGCATGCACCCAGAGCCAGTGCTCTGCAACAAGAGAGGCCACTTCAATGGGGGGCCCACACAGGCCAAAAAAAGAACAAAGATGGAAATAAATGAAAGACCAATAGAAGTGTCCAAAAAAAAAAAAGTTTAAAAAAAAAAAAAAGAAAGAAAACATTATGCTAAGCAGAAGACACTAGTCAGACACAAAAGACTGCCTAATTCCAATTGTATGAAATGTTCAAATAGGTGAATCTATGAAAACATGAAGTACATTAGTGGCTGGGGACAGTAGGGGGAGGGTGGAGAGTGACTGCTGATAGCATAAGGCCTCTTCAGGCTGTACGATTGGCAAATTAGATTGTGGTAATAGTTACAGATACCCTTGAATTGTACACTCTAGGTGGGTAAACTTAAGTCCATGCAAAATGATACCTCTAGTTTATAAGTCAAGTTGGTGCCCTAAGCAAACAAAGATGCTGTAATGTCTGTCATCTTAAAAAAAAAAAAATTGATTCTTCGTCCCCCTCTGGTAACCCTTCTGCTTTTTGTTCCTTTTCCCAGAAAAACTCTTTTTGGTATGCTTGCAATCACTATCCACTTTTCCCATCTCCTCTTGAGCCCACTCCAAACAGGTTTGCCTGATAAATGAGTTTTTATTTGCATCAATAAATAATGCTTTTCTCTAAAAATACTTATTTCCTCTCGCTCATATTTTTCTGTCTTGTAGCTGGTCTCCAAGTTACAAAAGTAGGCTAAGAGGTTTATTCCAGTTCTTTCAGTTTTGTCTTTCACCTTTATTTTTCTTGAGTACTGATCTGTAAAATCAGATCATACTTTTTGCTAGGCATTATAGTAATAACTATTAACTGCAGGTAAATGTGTTATATACATAGAGCAGAATATTATTCAGCAATAAAATAAATGAAAGTACCATTACATGCCACAACTTGGATGAATCTTAGAAAGCCATCATGCTGGGCTTCCCTGGTGGTCCAGTGGGTAAGGTCACCGCCTTGCAGTGCAAGGGGCGCCAGTTCGATCCCTGGCCTGGAAAGATCCCACGTGCTGCAGAGCGGCTGGACTGACGTGTCCAGCTACCAAGCCAGTGCTCTGGAGTGCATGCACCCAGAGCCAGTGCTCTGCAACAAGAGAGGCCACTTCAATGGGGGGCCCACACAGGCCAAAAAAAGAACAAAGATGGAAATAAATGAAAGACCAATAGAAGTGTCCAAAAAAAAAAAAGTTTAAAAAAAAAAAAAAGAAAGAAAACATTATGCTAAGCAGAAGACACTAGTCAGACACAAAAGACTGCCTAATTCCAATTGTATGAAATGTTCAAATAGGTGAATCTATGAAAACATGAAGTACATTAGTGGCTGGGGACAGTAGGGGGAGGGTGGAGAGTGACTGCTGATAGCATAAGGCCTCTTCAGGCTGTACGATTGGCAAATTAGATTGTGGTAATAGTTACAGATACCCTTGAATTGTACACTCTAGGTGGGTAAACTTAAGTCCATGCAAAATGATACCTCTAGTCATAAGTCAAGTTGGTAGCCTGTTCCCTTCATATGTCATGTCAAGAATGGCAATTCACTTCTATGGTCTTCCTCCAAAAACTCCGTCACTTCATTGTAACTATGAAGAAAATGTCATCCAAGCTCAACTTGCAGGATATTCTATAAAATCCCTCACCAGTAGTAGTCCTCCAAACTAGCAAGACCATCAAACATCAGGAAAGTTAGGGAAACTATCACAGACCAGAGGAACCTCAGCAGATGTAATGACTGTAGGGTGGTGTCCTAGCTGGGATCCTTGAACTGAAAACAAAGGGGCATGAAATCCACATGAAGTATGAAGTTATAATTAACTCTGTGTAAGCATTGTCATTCATTATGACAAAGAAGTAAATGCACCATACTAGTCTAAGGTCGTGGTAATAGGGTGACTTTTGTGTAGAATATTTGGCAATTCTGCATTAACTTTTGCAACATCTCTAAATCTAACTCTATTTACAACTGTTAGCTAGTGTTAGAACTTGTAGTAGAAGTCATAGTACTAGTACTAGAGATGGTAGTTAGGAAAACAAGTTTCCTCAGCAACCTAGACTAGAGAATGTAGTTAGCCTCTTGTTTTTCCCAGGCAGCACACATATGCAAAATTCAGCTTTAATCCACTCAAGGAGATACAATCTAAACCTTAACAATCAGACATCTTTCCAGTTCACATCTTTGTTTAAAAACATTTTTAAGGAAGAAAAGAAATCTCTGAATAGAGTCTTTATCTAGAGATTTTATAAAGGCTACAAAATGAACTTTCAAGGAATGAATTAAAACTGTCTTGTGAGAACTATAAGCCACTTATTCTATGTAATTGAATATCATAAACAGTAAAATATCTGTGTCAGGGGGAGGTTGCACTCATGCATTCTTAGTCTCTCAGTCATGTCCAACTCTTTATGAGACCGTGAACTGTAGTTCACCAGGCTCCTCTGTCCATGGAATTCCTCAGGCAAGAATACTAGAGTGGGTAGCCATTCCCTTCTCCAAGGGATCTTCCCAACCCAGGGATTGCACCTGGGTCTCCTGTATTATGGGTAGATTCTTTACTGTCTGAGTCACCAAGGAAGTCCAAAATATCTACAGAAGGGCTTGATTGTAAAATTTCATGCTGTCCTTCATGAAAAAGATAGCCTTTCACCACAATGGCCAAGGACAGAGGCCTGCCCAGCTTAGACCCTCCTGTTCCCACCTTGCTCTTCTCAAGCATCTCTATAGGCAGTTTCTCAAGCTAAACAGTATGTCTTCACTAACTGATTCTTATGACCTCTTTTCCTGGCCCTCAATATACTCTGCAAAAATGGTTGCCTGTTTCTTCATTGACTTCTTAGCTCCATGAAGCTGATGTTCTTGGAACTCAACACCCTGCATCTCCTTTGGCAGCTGCATCTCTTCTTCTATCCTGGCAGAAGGAATACCAAGTACTCTACAGAAAATCATGGCTTTTCTAATGGTTTCCACAAGCTTCCTAAAGACAGAGATAGCTTCACTCCATTCCATGGTCTGCAATTGGAACTTGCACACTACGTTACTTCTGGTCCTCGTGCCACACCCCACTATCTCGTGCCTCCAGTTTGTCACACACACCCAGTCTCTGCAGTAACACTTGTCTTGCCTGTCTTTACCTTCAGATTTTGGCTCAACTCTCACTGCCTCTCTCACCAATCCTCAACCCCAAGTCCAGATCAGGGCTTCTCATAAAACACAAAATTTTTTGGTCTTAGCATTGATCATATTGTATCAGATTGTAAGATACATGAAGCCACTGGCAATGCAAAATTCAGCTTTAATCCACTCAAGGAGATACAATCTAAACCTTAACAATCAGACATCTTTCCAGTTCACATCTTTGTTTAAAAACATTTTTAAGGAAGAAAAGAAATCTCTGAATAGAGTCTTTATCTAGAGATTTTATAAAGGCTACAAAATGAACTTTCAAGGAATGAATTAAAACTGTCTTGTGAGAACTATAAGCCACTTATTCTATGTAATTGAATATCATAAACAGTAAAATATCTGTGTCAGGGGGAGGTTGCACTCATGCATTCTTAGTCTCTCAGTCATGTCCAACTCTTTATGAGACCGTGAACTGTAGTTCACCAGGCTCCTCTGTCCATGGAATTCCTCAGGCAAGAATACTAGAGTGGGTAGCCATTCCCTTCTCCAAGGGATCTTCCCAACCCAGGGATTGCACCTGGGTCTCCTGTATTATGGGTAGATTCTTTACTGTCTGAGTCACCAAGGAAGTCCAAAATATCTACAGAAGGGCTTGATTGTAAAATTTCATGCTGTCCTTCATGAAAAAGATAGCCTTTCACCACAATGGCCAAGGACAGAGGCCTGCCCAGCTTAGACCCTCCTGTTCCCACCTTGCTCTTCTCAAGCATCTCTATAGGCAGTTTCTCAAGCTAAACAGTATGTCTTCACTAACTGATTCTTATGACCTCTTTTCCTGGCCCTCAATATACTCTGCAAAAATGGTTGCCTGTTTCTTCATTGACTTCTTAGCTCCATGAAGCTGATGTTCTTGGAACTCAACACCCTGCATCTCCTTTGGCAGCTGCATCTCTTCTTCTATCCTGGCAGAAGGAATACCAAGTACTCTACAGAAAATCATGGCTTTTCTAATGGTTTCCACAAGCTTCCTAAAGACAGAGATAGCTTCACTCCATTCCATGGTCTGCAATTGGAACTTGCACACTACGTTACTTCTGGTCCTCGTGCCACACCCCACTATCTCGTGCCTCCAGTTTGTCACACACACCCAGTCTCTGCAGTAACACTTGTCTTGCCTGTCTTTACCTTCAGATTTTGGCTCAACTCTCACTGCCTCTCTCACCAATCCTCAACCCCAAGTCCAGATCAGGGCTTCTCATAAAACACAAAATTTTTTGGTCTTAGCATTGATCATATTGTATCAGATTGTAAGATACATGAAGCCACTGGCAATGTCAAGTGAATCTCCTAGAATAAATGGATAAGTTCCTTCCCAATCGAAAACATATGATAAGGTCATTTTCCCTGAAGATTGTTTCATGCTATTTCTCAAAGACTTTTAGATCCTGGGACAGAGGCTTCTATAAAGAAGCCATCTCTGGGGTGTCCCTGGTGGTCCAGTGGGTAAGGAGTCTGCCTTGCAGTGCAGGGGTCACCGATTCAGTCCCTGGCTTGGGATGATCCCACATGTCGCAGAGCAGCTGGACCAGTGTGTCCAAGGCAGTGCTCTGGAGTGCATGGGCCCAGAGCCAGTGCTCTGCAGTGAGAGATGCCACTACAATGCGAGGCCCATGCAGGCCAAAGAATAAAGGTGGATGAAAACAAATAAATAAATAAATAAAACGATAAAAGAGGCCAAAATTTTTTAAAAAGCCATCTCTGAACTTATTGCCCTCCCTCAGCAAAAGTGTCAGTGCTTAAAAGCAGTGACCCAAAGATATTTTCAAATTTGCATTTTTGTCACTTATTTGGAATCACAACAGAAATAAAACTTCGACAACCAACAGTGAAATTAACTGGGTATGAAAGACAATTTCCAGGACATTTGCTTTCTAGGTGTTTGCTCCTCTATGTTAAGAAATCATTAAAATCAAAGCTATGGCTACAATAAACACTTGTGAACCTTTTGGAAAGTGATTAAATGCAACCAAAGATATTTGGAATTAACTTAAATGGTTATAAGTGAGATTCGGTGTATTCTCTATTATTCCACTCTGGACATATTTTCCTCTGGGTCTTAGAAACATCATGAAATTTGTTTCATTCCACACTTCTTAAAATTTGTAAAAATAGGGGCTTCCCCTGGTGGTCCAGTGGGTAAGGACACCGCCTCGCAGTGCAAGGGGTGCCGGTTCGATCCCTGGCCTGGGAAGATGCCACGTGCTGCAGAGCGGCTGGACTGATGTGTCCAATCACCGAGCCGGAGCTCTGGGGCGCATGCCCCCAGAGCCGGCACTCTGCAACAACAGACGCCACCACGATGGGAGACCCACAGGAGCCAAAGAACAAAGACGGATGAAAATAGAGAAATGAAAGACCAATAGAAGTGGCCCGCCTGCTCACTTCCCTCCCCAACCTGACCCCCGCCCAAAAATAAATAAATAAATAAATCTTAAAAAAAAAAAAAAAATTTGTAAAAATATATTTCAAACAAAAAAGCTGAAATTTATTTAGGAATCATTTTTCTATTTAAAAGGAATTTTAATGTTAAAAAATTACAAAAATTCTTTACCAATATGTTGAAATGTTAAAACACAGAAAAGGATCATGTTTACATATTTTGAGATAATTCTTTCTATACCTCAATTTATTCAACATTGAGAACTTTCTTATGTCGCATGCTATATTAAATTCCTGAGGAAAGAGAAATAAATAAACTTTACTCATGTCCTGAAGAAGTTCACCATCTGGACAGATGGACAAATATAACTCTTTGAAAACTCTTTGAAATACAAAGTTTCAGGAGTGATGCCCAAGTATACGTGGGAAGCACACGATAGAGATGCTAACCTAAAAACAGATTACTTTACTTGAAAATAATGAAAATTGCTCCCCCACTCACATTAAGTAAAAACATGTAAGTAGGATTTCCCTGGTGTCTCAGTGATAAAGAATCTGCCTGTCAATGCAGGAGACACAGGTTCGATCCCTCATCCAAGAAGATTCCACATGAATCAGAGCAACTAAGCCTGTGAGATACAACTACTGAGCCTGTGCTCTAGAGCCCAGGAACCACAATAACTGAAACCCATGTACCTTTGAGGCTGTGCTCTGCAACAAAAGAATTCACCACAGTGAGAAGCCTATCCACCACATCTAGAGAGTAGCCCCCACTCTCTGCAGCCAGAGGACAAAAAAACCTGTGCAGCATTGAAGACCCAGAACAGCCAAATAAAATAAATTAAATTAAAAAAAAAAAATTTGTAAAAATATATTTCAAACAAAAAAGCTGAAATTTATTTAGGAATCATTTTTCTATTTAAAAGGAATTTTAATGTTAAAAAATTACAAAAATTCTTTACCAATATGTTGAAATGTTAAAACACAGAAAAGGATCATGTTTACATATTTTGAGATAATTCTTTCTATACCTCAATTTATTCAACATTGAGAACTTTCTTATGTCGCATGCTATATTAAATTCCTGAGGAAAGAGAAATAAATAAACTTTACTCATGTCCTGAAGAAGTTCACCATCTGGACAGATGGACAAATATAACTCTTTGAAAACTCTTTGAAATACAAAGTTTCAGGAGTGATGCCCAAGTATACGTGGGAAGCACACGATAGAGATGCTAACCTAAAAACAGATTACTTTACTTGAAAATAATGAAAATTGCTCCCCCACTCACATTAAGTAAAAACATGTAAGTAGGATTTCCCTGGTGTCTCAGTGATAAAGAATCTGCCTGTCAATGCAGGAGACACAGGTTCGATCCCTCATCCAAGAAGATTCCACATGAATCAGAGCAACTAAGCCTGTGAGATACAACTACTGAGCCTGTGCTCTAGAGCCCAGGAACCACAATAACTGAAACCCATGTACCTTTGAGGCTGTGCTCTGCAACAAAAGAATTCACCACAGTGAGAAGCCTATCCACCACATCTAGAGAGTAGCCCCCACTCTCTGCAGCCAGAGGACAAAAAAACCTGTGCAGCATTGAAGACCCAGAACAGCCAAATAAAATAAATTAAATTAAAAAAAAAATCTAAGTAGATATTAAATGAGGATTTAGTGTTTTACCTGAAAATTTTATAGGGAAAAAAGAAACAGATAAAATTTAACTTTAAAGTTCAGAAATTTAGCAGCAATAAGTATGTTGGAATTATATTTAGAAGAAATTGAATATTTTTGGCAACCATATGGGAATAACACGGTAGAAATCTAATTAATGAAAATGACTTTCACAGTGAGGGCAAACTATAAAGAAAAGAGCATAGGCTATGGCTTATGCAGACTTAGCTTGAATCATGCCTGTCACTTACTAGCTATGTGTCTTTAGACAAATCACATAGACTCTCTAAATCTCACTTTCTTCATATGAAAAATAAAGCCAATATTAGCTTACTCATGGGGTTGTTATAAGCATTAAATAAGATCATGTTTACATATCTTTAGGACCAGCCATTATAAAGACTCAAATGTGACGCTAGCAATCTAATTGTAAATCAAGCCAGGGGCTGAAATATGAGATGCTTAGTTCTTGGCAAGGGGTGGAAGGATGTTGGCGAGCGTGAAGCCATGACCTGATGTCAGAGAACCTGAAGTACTAGGCAGTGGACAAAGCAGAGATGTGCGTGATGATGACGGACAAAGATGATAATTACTATGGTTCCTTCTAAAGCTCAGAATATTTATCACTGAATTAAGCCTTTAATTTCTTAGAATCAATGAAAGTACTTACCCCGAATCTTCGACGTCAGCCTAAGAAAAAGCAAGCTTCTGCTAGCCTCTTGTATGAATAGATCCTCTTTATCTCTGAAAGAAGGCAGAATCTCTGAGATGCTTTATTTGGTATGATATGAACTAATGGGAAGATGACATCTTTTCACTGAACAACTTCAGTATCCCAGTCAGTCAAATATAAAATGTAGTTCTCCTATCTGTAGTGAGTCAGGAGAATAGTGAAGAGTGATCACTCAGGGAACAGGGCATGCATAGAGCAGGAGTGCCTGGGGTATATTCTTCAAGGGCAGGGAGAGCTTTAAGAAAGAGATCAAATGTCCCTGGAAGCAGTGCAAGTCACTCAATCATGTCTGACTCTTTGCGACTCATGGACAAGCCATGTAATTCTCCAGACAAGAATATTGAAGTGGGTAGCCTTTCCTCATGTCTGAACTCTTTGCGGACTCATGGACAAGAAAAAAGTTCAGAAATTTAGCAGCAATAAGTATGTTGGAATTATATTTAGAAGAAATTGAATATTTTTGGCAACCATATGGGAATAACACGGTAGAAATCTAATTAATGAAAATGACTTTCACAGTGAGGGCAAACTATAAAGAAAAGAGCATAGGCTATGGCTTATGCAGACTTAGCTTGAATCATGCCTGTCACTTACTAGCTATGTGTCTTTAGACAAATCACATAGACTCTCTAAATCTCACTTTCTTCATATGAAAAATAAAGCCAATATTAGCTTACTCATGGGGTTGTTATAAGCATTAAATAAGATCATGTTTACATATCTTTAGGACCAGCCATTATAAAGACTCAAATGTGACGCTAGCAATCTAATTGTAAATCAAGCCAGGGGCTGAAATATGAGATGCTTAGTTCTTGGCAAGGGGTGGAAGGATGTTGGCGAGCGTGAAGCCATGACCTGATGTCAGAGAACCTGAAGTACTAGGCAGTGGACAAAGCAGAGATGTGCGTGATGATGACGGACAAAGATGATAATTACTATGGTTCCTTCTAAAGCTCAGAATATTTATCACTGAATTAAGCCTTTAATTTCTTAGAATCAATGAAAGTACTTACCCCGAATCTTCGACGTCAGCCTAAGAAAAAGCAAGCTTCTGCTAGCCTCTTGTATGAATAGATCCTCTTTATCTCTGAAAGAAGGCAGAATCTCTGAGATGCTTTATTTGGTATGATATGAACTAATGGGAAGATGACATCTTTTCACTGAACAACTTCAGTATCCCAGTCAGTCAAATATAAAATGTAGTTCTCCTATCTGTAGTGAGTCAGGAGAATAGTGAAGAGTGATCACTCAGGGAACAGGGCATGCATAGAGCAGGAGTGCCTGGGGTATATTCTTCAAGGGCAGGGAGAGCTTTAAGAAAGAGATCAAATGTCCCTGGAAGCAGTGCAAGTCACTCAATCATGTCTGACTCTTTGCGACTCATGGACAAGCCATGTAATTCTCCAGACAAGAATATTGAAGTGGGTAGCCTTTCCCTTCTCCATGAGATCTTCCCAACCCAGGGATCCAATGCAGGTCTCCCACATTGCAGGTGAACTCTTTACCGTCTGAGCCACCCAAGAATACTGTAGTGGGTAGCCTATCCCTTCTCCAGGAGTTCTTCCCAGCCCAGGAATTGAACCAGGGTCACCTATATAGCAGACAGATTCTTTACCAGCTGAGCAACAACGGAAGCCCAGGAAACACAGTAACTTAGACTAAGTGATTAGATTAGTTACCATTGTGGGGACAGTTGTTGAAGTTTTTCAAAAAAAAATAGCAGTGGTTCAAAAAGCTATAAAGGCTATGTGTGTCCATAAGTGAGAAGTCTTACAGCAAATGGTGTTTGGAGAGCTCAGGCAGGAGGCAACTGCTATAGAATAACAGAGGACAGCATTACCACCCCCACAGTGTAGGATTTGTGGGGAGGACCTGGGATGGACAAGATGTAGTTAAGGGCAAGACAGAGCCCCCACATCAAAAGGGCTGCTAGAGGGCTTCCCCTGGTGGTCCAGTGGGTAAGGACACCGCCTTGCACTGCAAGGGGCGCTGGTTCGATCCCTGGCCTGGGAAGATCCCACGTGCCGCGGAGCGGCTGGACCAATGTGTCCAATTACCGAGCCGGAGCTCTGGAGCACATGCGCCCAGAGCTGACGCTCTGTGACAACAGACGCCACTGCTATGGAAGGCCCGCAGGAGCCAAAGAACAAAGACGGATGAAAAGAGAGAAATGAAAGACCAATAGAAGTGGCCCGCCCAATCCCCTCCCTCCCCGAGCCGGCCCCCGCCCAAAATAAATAAGTAAATACATCTTTAAAAAAAAATGGGGGGAGCTGCTAGAGTGGGAAAGGAAGCTATTCTAACACATTTAAGTATGATCAAGTATATGGAGCTGAATTTACAGTGGATGCTAATGACAGAGTAGATGTCTAGCTGTGGTAGCCTTATTTATACACAGCAGGATCTGTCTCGATGCCGTAACAAGCTAGAGGCTGGCAGTGGGCAGTCAAGTCACTCAATCATGTCTGACTCTTTGCGACTCATGGACAAGCCATGTAATTCTCCAGACAAGAATATTGAAGTGGGTAGCCTTTCCTTCTCCATGAGATCTTCCCAACCCAGGGATCCAATGCAGGTCTCCCACATTGCAGGTGAACTCTTTACCGTCTGAGCCACCCAAGAATACTGTAGTGGGTAGCCTATCCCTTCTCCAGGAGTTCTTCCCAGCCCAGGAATTGAACCAGGGTCACCTATATAGCAGACAGATTCTTTACCAGCTGAGCAACAACGGAAGCCCAGGAAACACAGTAACTTAGACTAAGTGATTAGATTAGTTACCATTGTGGGGACAGTTGTTGAAGTTTTTCAAAAAAAAATAGCAGTGGTTCAAAAAGCTATAAAGGCTATGTGTGTCCATAAGTGAGAAGTCTTACAGCAAATGGTGTTTGGAGAGCTCAGGCAGGAGGCAACTGCTATAGAATAACAGAGGACAGCATTACCACCCCCACAGTGTAGGATTTGTGGGGAGGACCTGGGATGGACAAGATGTAGTTAAGGGCAAGACAGAGCCCCCACATCAAAAGGGCTGCTAGAGGGCTTCCCCTGGTGGTCCAGTGGGTAAGGACACCGCCTTGCACTGCAAGGGGCGCTGGTTCGATCCCTGGCCTGGGAAGATCCCACGTGCCGCGGAGCGGCTGGACCAATGTGTCCAATTACCGAGCCGGAGCTCTGGAGCACATGCGCCCAGAGCTGACGCTCTGTGACAACAGACGCCACTGCTATGGAAGGCCCGCAGGAGCCAAAGAACAAAGACGGATGAAAAGAGAGAAATGAAAGACCAATAGAAGTGGCCCGCCCACTCCCCTCCCTCCCCAACCCGACCCCCGCCCAAAATAAATAAATAAATAAATCTTTAAAAAAAAATGGGGGGAGCTGCTAGAGTGGGAAAGGAAGCTATTCTAACACATTTAAGTATGATCAAGTATATGGAGCTGAATTTACAGTGGATGCTAATGACAGAGTAGATGTCTAGCTGTGGTAGCCTTATTTATACACAGCAGGATCTGTCTCGATGCCGTAACAAGCTAGAGGCTGGCAGTGGGGGCTTCAGAGAAACAGCTGGGAGGTTAAGAAGGATGAAAGAGGAGTATCAGTCCCTTCTATTTTGAGTAGTTTTCAAGTTCAGAACATCTAGAAAGTCTGGGCTGAGGAAGCTGAAGATTTTTTTGGACTTTGCAAGAGAGTGAAGATCAGTGGAAACTTCTTTTTAAATATGGAAGTTGTCACTCTTGAAGAAGAGGTGAGTAAATATGGGATTGGGCCCAGGGTCTCCTGATGCTCGCCACAGACACTTCTGATGCCTTGAGTCACGTCCACTTAGCCAGACAGGGATTTCAGCCATGATTTCATGGTTGTTGTGGGTGGTCCCTGCTCGCAGAGAGTGTATCCACTGTCCCCTGACTGTCTCTCCTTTCTCCAACTCAAGATTCTCTCTAAAGCCCCCAGAAGTTTCCAGGCAGGAGAATCCTGGAGGTACAGGGCAATTTAAAGAAGGTACCTCTCCACAAATGGGAAGCTGGTGGGTAAATTCCTCCCACACTGGACAAATGAATCCAAATACATCACTTGACCCAAAGTTGCCCACACTGGGAATTGTCAAAAATACACCCTATGTTTTCCTCCTCTGGGCCTTTAATCCTGCTCCCTGGGTTCATCTCCCAAATAAACTGCCTGCACTCAAGTCCTTGCCTTGAGACTAAACGTTGGAAGACAGCTGGGAGAAGGGGATCATTTTATTGTTATATTTTGGTTATGTTCTCATTTGTGTTTGCACTGCATTTCTGTTTCTCCACAGGTCACGAAGATGCTGGCCGTGGTTGTCATCCTGTTCGCCCTTTTATGGATGCCCTACAGAACTCTTGTGGTTGTCAACTCATTTCTCTCCAGCCCTTTCCAAGAAAATTGGTTCTTGCTCTTTTGCAGAATTTGCATTTATCTCAACAGTGCGATCAACCCAGTGATTTACAATCTCATGTCCCAGAAATTCCGTGCGGCCTTCAGAAAGCTCTGCAACTGTAAGCAGAAGCCAGTGGAGAAACCGGCTAACTACAGCGTGGCCTTAAACTACAGCGTCATCAAGGAATCTGACCATTTCAGCACAGAGCTGGATGATATCACTGTCACCGACACTTACCTGTCTGCCACGAAAGTGTCTTTTGATGACACCTGTTTGGCTTCTGAAATAACCTTTAGCCAAAGTTGATTTGTGGAGCAGAGGAAAATGGATGATACATAAAATGAGAATCTGTGCAGTTATCAACCCAGGAGAGGAAACAGCCAATACTCATATGTGACAACAGAGCAGATAAAGTCTTTGCCAATGCTCTAATAAATCCTGGCCCAAGATCCTCTATCCCATGAGAATGATTCTCAGTTTCCTTCTTGTATCAAAAAATATATATCATAAAAAACTTGAGCACATCTGTGAAAGATCCAAATGGTGTAAACCTTCCATTTAATCTGAGACATTCGCTATATATTCTGGGGCTGTGAAGTTAAGATAAAATCAAGACTTCAGTGTACCTTATTCAGAATAACTTTATCAAATGTATTTTCTCAGCTCCCCAGATTCCAGGCAGGAGAATCCTGGAGGTACAGGGCAAGTTAAAGAAGGTACCTCTCCACAAATGGGAAGCTGGTGGGTAAATTCCTCCCACACTGGACAAATGAATCCAAATACATCACTTGACCCAAAGTTGCCCACACTGGGAATTGCCAAAAATACACCCTATGTTTTCCTCCTCTGGGCCTTTAATCCTGCTCCCTGGGTTCATCTCCCAAATAAACTGCCTGCACTCAAGTCCTTGCCTTGAGACTAAACGTTGGAAGACAGCTGGGAGAAGGGGATCATTTTATTGTTATATTTTGGTTATGTTCTCATTTGTGTTTGCACTGCATTTCTGTTTCTCCACAGGTCACGAAGATGCTGGCCGTGGTTGTCATCCTGTTCGCCCTTTTATGGATGCCCTACAGAACTCTTGTGGTTGTCAACTCATTTCTCTCCAGCCCTTTCCAAGAAAATTGGTTCTTGCTCTTTTGCAGAATTTGCATTTATCTCAACAGTGCGATCAACCCAGTGATTTACAATCTCATGTCCCAGAAATTCCGTGCGGCCTTCAGAAAGCTCTGCAACTGTAAGCAGAAGCCAGTGGAGAAACCGGCTAACTACAGCGTGGCCTTAAACTACAGCGTCATCAAGGAATCTGACCATTTCAGCACAGAGCTGGATGATATCACTGTCACCGACACTTACCTGTCTGCCACGAAAGTGTCTTTTGATGACACCTGTTTGGCTTCTGAAATAACCTTTAGCCAAAGTTGATTTGTGGAGCAGAGGAAAATGGATGATACATAAAATGAGAATCTGTGCAGTTATCAACCCAGGAGAGGAAACAGCCAATACTCATATGTGACAACAGAGCAGATAAAGTCTTTGCCAATGCTCTAATAAATCCTGGCCCAAGATCCTCTATCCCATGAGAATGATTCTCAGTTTCCTTCTTGTATCAAAAAATATATATCATAAAAAACTTGAGCACATCTGTGAAAGATCCAAATGGTGTAAACCTTCCATTTAATCTGAGACATTCGCTATATATTCTGGGGCTGTGAAGTTAAGATAAAATCAAGACTTCAGTGTACCTTATTCAGAATAACTTTATCAAATGTATTTTCTCAGCTCCCCCCCCCAGATTATTTATACATCTGGCAATATGGCAACATGAAAAATTTTAATGTTTTCATTTAGCATTTCATTTTAATAATATAGAATGCTATTTTCATGAATATTTGAAATTACAGGGAAAACAGAAAAAAATAGTTGTTGAGTGAAAATGATATTTCAAAATATATTCACTGTATGAAGAAAAGTCATAATGCCTATAAAATTCTGAGTTGATTTGTATATTTTACAAAGTAGATAGTCATCATTCAACTTTAATATAAGTAGCCAAAACCTCAAGATAGCCAAAATTACCAATTGAGAAGACATGTAGATTTGATATTTAAATAAGTCCAGCTCTCCACTCTTGAAGCCTTCCAAATGATGGGTGAGATAGAAATAATGAGATTAAACTGAAGATACAAACATATAATTAATAATGAAAAATATAACCAAGACAAGAACAAATATTCAAAATAAGACTTTACTTTTTCCTATGAAATTTGTAAGGAACAGAATGCTATTTTTGAGCATTCCTGTGTGTAAACTATTGAGCCACGCCAAGCAAATATTTCTAGCTGAACCTAGCTTAAAAGTCTGAAACAAACAAAAAGTCTGAAACATTCTCAAAAGCTTAGTTGCTTTCTAAATTGGCCACAGGCTGACTACTACACTTCCAGATGAAGACTCCACACTGAGCATTGTAGTCTCTGGCTTTTAACTTGTCTGTAAATGCCCTTCCTTCTTGCCCACTTGTCTTTAGTAGGATCTTTTGGGGTTTTTTTTTTTAAATACTTGTGGTTGTGATCATTTGTTTACAGATTCTAAATGAAAGCAATGAAAATGTTTGTCAGCTTTATCTCCAAGAGAGCTAAAACTGATTTCATCTCATTTTTAATATCTCTTTATGCTCTTCTATAGGTTTACACTTCTATTCTAGTGATTATTAGAGACATGTAAATGTGAATCTCTCAGGTCCTACTTTAATCCCTTTCAGTTGACTCACCCACTAAGATCTGGCCAGTCAGTATCTCCCAGTGTCAAAATGGCCATTGGTGTTGGTTCACTAATAACTGATTTTTTTTTTTTAAAGATTTATTTATTTATTTATTTTGGGCGGGGGTTGGGTTGGGGAGGGAGGGGAGCAGGTGGGCCACTTCTATTGGTCTTTCATTTCTCTATTTTCATCCGTCTTTGTTCTTTGGCTCCTGTGGGCCTCCCATCGCGGTGGCCTCTGTCGCTGCAGAGCTCCAGCTCTGGGCGCATGTGCTCCAGAGCTCCGGCTCAGTGATTGGACACATTGGTCCAGCCGCTCCGCGGCACGTGGGATCTTCCCAGGCCAGGGATCAAACCGGCGCCCCTTGCAGTGCAAGGCAGTGTCCTTACCCACTGGACCACCAGGGGAAGCCCCTAATAACTGATTTTTAATGACTGGGTCAAAATTCAGTGCCCCATAGACTGGCATTTTTCCTCTCCAGGATATATCCCTATCTTGTGGATTTTTTCTGAAACCTAATTGCTAATGATAATTTCCCACACAAACACCTTCTTTATGAAGTATATGTCACTCAATTCTGGAAACATCGATTTTTAAACATTGCTTCATGGAGACTCTGCCATCCAGAACCTCTATCCCAAATATGTTTAGGTTAAAATTGGCCTCACCTACTCCATGAAAACATTCTTATCCTGTCACTGTAGCAGTTAACCAATGCAAGCAAACATTTTTAGGAAATATTCTAAAAGTCTATGCATGACACTAAAAATCCATTTTAACTGATTTTCTTTATCCTGGATTAGAGACTGATTTTGGAATCATATACACAGAGCACTAGAGAGTCCCAACCCCAAATCACACATGCAGTGTGCAGATGCATATAAACACATGCACATAGATGCATACCTTGCTTAACTTATGCTAGATTTATTTCATTATGGAAAAGAGCTAATGTCTGAGCATCTGCTATCTCTCAGATGTGCTGGTAGATGTTTAATCAACATTATCTTCATTACATTCTCACTAAGGCTATGATTTTCTTATAATAAGACCAGAGATTAATCCCCTAAACTGTGTAGATGTTGAGGAGAAAAAAATAAAGAAATGTCTTTCTTTTTCCTTTTTCTTCTTTTAAGCTGGCATGCTGTGACCTGATGGCATAAGTAATAAAAAATACATATAATTTACAGTGTGGTCATACTAGATGTTGAAAAAAATTATGATTAGTTTATATGTTATACACAGAGCATAATATACTCTTCCTACCTTTGGAAATTTACTACATGGGTTCAGTTTTTGTTTTAACACTTACAAAGTTATTTGCTAATAATCTGTTAGTTTTAAACCACATGGGAAATTCAAAATTACACAGTTTATAATGTTTCAACTCTAAAGCAAATGCCATTATGAAATTAAATGTTCCCCTTGCAGTATCCAATAGAGACTTGGGTCCACACAACACTGATACAACTTTTTAAGATATTCTTTATTACACTGCACTAAATCAAAAATATTGCCATAAATAACCAAAAGGTAGCAAACGATCAAATGAAAAATAAAAGGCTAGATTGAAAATTGCTGACAGAGTAATGTTATTAAGGCCTCCCCTAATAAAACTCCTGGAGTTACTTTATTGCCTTCAATTTCATTAATTGCTGAGTGTCTTTGGTTAGATCTTGCACCAGAAGTAATTAGGTAAAGGGCACAGATCGTGAATAAAACAAGCAGACATAAATTTCCTCCCAAGACTTTACCATCAGTATTATGAATGTATTTCTAGAACTTCACTCCAACAGAAATATTCAAAATTCTGAAGAGAAATGAGGAAAGTGTAAAAGCTACCATTATTTTTAAACAAGTCAAATGCATAGAACAATATAACATGACAATATGGCTACTTTGAGCTAAACAATTGCTTAAGTCACAGGAAAACTACAGTCATAAAACTTAAGTGTAACTAATATTAAATGGATAGTTGAATTGTTACATTTTTATAATGAAATAATAATGACAACATGTCTTAGTGATTCAGCATGTCTGCTGAATCCACATTATTCTGAACACCTTTTAAAGAATAAGAGACTTGTCACTCTTTCCATCACCCTTGTTCAGTCTCTAAGTAATATCCAACTCTTTATGACCCCGTGGATTGCAACATACCAGGCTCCTCAGTCCTCCACTGTCTCCCAAAGTTTGCTCAAATTTATATCCATTGATTTTGTGACTGCACCCACCATCTGCAGTGATTTTGGAGCCCAAGAAAATGAAATTTGTCACTGCTTCCACTCTTTCCCTTTCTATCTGCCATAAGGTGATGAGACGAAATGTCATGATCTTTTGTTGTTGTTGTTGTTGAGTTTCAAGTCAGAGTTTTCACTCTCTTTCACTCTCATCTAGGGGCTCTTTAGTTCCTCTTCACTTTCTGCCATTAGAGTGGTATCATCTGCATATCTAAAGTTGCTATTTCTCCCAGCAATCTTGATTGCAGCTTGTGATTCATCCGACTGGGCATTTCACATGATATACTCCTTGATATACTCCTTCCCCAAGTTTAAACTAGTCCATTGTTCCATATCTGGTTCCATTGCTTCTTGACCCCCATAGAGGTTTCTCAGGACACAGATAAGGTGATCTGTTATTCCCATCTCTTTAAGAATTTTCCCAGTTTGTTGTGATCCTCAGAGTCAAAGGCTTTAGCATAGTCACTGAAGCAGAGGTAGATCTTTTCTGGATCAAATGAAAAATAAAAGGCTAAAATTGCTAGGTAAAGGGCACCAAATTTTGATCTTTGGTTAGATCTTGCACCAGAAGTAATTAGGTAAAGGGCACAGATCGTGAATAAAACAAGCAGACATAAATTTCCTCCCAAGACTTTACCATCAGTATTATGAATGTATTTCTAGAACTTCACTCCAACAGAAATATTCAAAATTCTGAAGAGAAATGAGGAAAGTGTAAAAGCTACCATTATTTTTAAACAAGTCAAATGCATAGAACAATATAACATGACAATATGGCTACTTTGAGCTAAACAATTGCTTAAGTCACAGGAAAACTACAGTCATAAAACTTAAGTGTAACTAATATTAAATGGATAGTTGAATTGTTACATTTTTATAATGAAATAATAATGACAACATGTCTTAGTGATTCAGCATGTCTGCTGAATCCACATTATTCTGAACACCTTTTAAAGAATAAGAGACTTGTCACTCTTTCCATCACCCTTGTTCAGTCTCTAAGTAATATCCAACTCTTTATGACCCCGTGGATTGCAACATACCAGGCTCCTCAGTCCTCCACTGTCTCCCAAAGTTTGCTCAAATTTATATCCATTGATTTTGTGACTGCACCCACCATCTGCAGTGATTTTGGAGCCCAAGAAAATGAAATTTGTCACTGCTTCCACTCTTTCCCTTTCTATCTGCCATAAGGTGATGAGACGAAATGTCATGATCTTTTGTTGTTGTTGTTGTTGAGTTTCAAGTCAGAGTTTTCACTCTCTTTCACTCTCATCTAGGGGCTCTTTAGTTCCTCTTCACTTTCTGCCATTAGAGTGGTATCATCTGCATATCTAAAGTTGCTATTTCTCCCAGCAATCTTGATTGCAGCTTGTGATTCATCCGACTGGGCATTTCACATGATATACTCCTTGATATACTCCTTCCCCAAGTTTAAACTAGTCCATTGTTCCATATCTGGTTCCATTGCTTCTTGACCCGCATAGAGGTTTCTCAGGACACAGATAAGGTGATCTGTTATTCCCATCTCTTTAAGAATTTTCCCAGTTTGTTGTGATCCTCAGAGTCAAAGGCTTTAGCATAGTCACTGAAGCAGAGGTAGATCTTTTTCTGGAACTCTCTTGCTTTCTCCATGATCCCAAGAATGTTGGCAATTTGATCTCTGGTTCCTCTGCCTTTTCTAAACCAGGGTTGTACATCTGGAAGTTCTTGGTTCACGCTTTGCTGAAGCCTAGCTTGAAGTATTTTGAGCCTTATCTTGCTACCACGTGAAATAAGCACAATCATGTGGTAATTTGAACTTACTTTGGCATTGCCCATCTTTGGGATTGGAATGAACACTGACCCTTTCAAGCCCTGTGGTCACTGCTGAGTTTTCCAAAATTGTTGGTATATTGAGTGCAGCACTTTAACAGCATAATCCTTTAGTATTTTGAAATGTCTAAACTGGAATTCTGTCACTCCCACTAGTTTTGTTCATAGTAATGTTTCCTAAGGCCCACTTGACCTCATGCTTCATTGAGTTACACATGTCCCATCACCATAACAAGGCTGTGATCCATAATAGAGTACATCATTCTAAACTATGTTAAATATATAAACAGTAGAAAAGAGAAAAGATTAACTTTTTGGAAGAAAAAGATTTTAAATAATTTGCCCATTGCTCTATGAATTCTATAAATAATATATTCAACATTATTTATATCTCTCAGCTGCCATTCACAAAGGGTTGGAATGTTTGTTCATGGAGTAAGGGAACTGGATGTGAGGATGGAGCCACCACAGACAACTAGTCCATCCAGGTTCAAAGAACACTTATTTCAAGTGCTTGAAATCACTTGTTCTCCTTGAAAGAAGCAGAGGATGAACATCTTTAGCAATTTATTTTCTGTTTATCTGTAGTTGTCTATCATAAATAACCATCAAAACCAAGATTGCTCTGAGTGAATATTTAGTGTAATACACATGAAGAAGTCTTACAGCATTGCATACTGATAAGTATATTTTTCTCTCTTTTCCCACCTTACCTATCAAATTATTTTCTCTCCACAAATATGTTTTTTTTTTCAGAGCAGCCAGTTATATCTGGTTCCATTGCTTCTTGACCCGCATAGAGGTTTCTCAGGACACAGATAAGGTGATCTGTTATTCCCATCTCTTTAAGAATTTTCCCAGTTTGTTGTGATCCTCAGAGTCAAAGGCTTTAGCATAGTCACTGAAGCAGAGGTAGATCTTTTTCTGGAACTCTCTTGCTTTCTCCATGATCCCAAGAATGTTGGCAATTTGATCTCTGGTTCCTCTGCCTTTTCTAAACCAGGGTTGTACATCTGGAAGTTCTTGGTTCACGCTTTGCTGAAGCCTAGCTTGAAGTATTTTGAGCCTTATCTTGCTACCACGTGAAATAAGCACAATCATGTGGTAATTTGAACTTACTTTGGCATTGCCCATCTTTGGGATTGGAATGAACACTGACCCTTTCAAGCCCTGTGGTCACTGCTGAGTTTTCCAAAATTGTTGGTATATTGAGTGCAGCACTTTAACAGCATAATCCTTTAGTATTTTGAAATGTCTAAACTGGAATTCTGTCACTCCCACTAGTTTTGTTCATAGTAATGTTTCCTAAGGCCCACTTGACCTCATGCTTCATTGAGTTACACATGTCCCATCACCATAACAAGGCTGTGATCCATAATAGAGTACATCATTCTAAACTATGTTAAATATATAAACAGTAGAAAAGAGAAAAGATTAACTTTTTGGAAGAAAAAGATTTTAAATAATTTGCCCATTGCTCTATGAATTCTATAAATAATATATTCAACATTATTTATATCTCTCAGCTGCCATTCACAAAGGGTTGGAATGTTTGTTCATGGAGTAAGGGAACTGGATGTGAGGATGGAGCCACCACAGACAACTAGTCCATCCAGGTTCAAAGAACACTTATTTCAAGTGCTTGAAATCACTTGTTCTCCTTGAAAGAAGCAGAGGATGAACATCTTTAGCAATTTATTTTCTGTTTATCTGTAGTTGTCTATCATAAATAACCATCAAAACCAAGATTGCTCTGAGTGAATATTTAGTGTAATACACATGAAGAAGTCTTACAGCATTGCATACTGATAAGTATATTTTTCTCTCTTTTCCCACCTTACCTATCAAATTATTTTCTCTCCACAAATATGTTTTTTTTTTCAGAGCAGCCAGTTATATCTGACTTCATTGTAGACTAAACCTGGACATGAACTGTCTTAAGTAAAAGTGTACTTTTCCAAGATATATATATATATTTAGTTGCTCTGAATACTTTTATGTTCCATAAAATCATGTTCAATCTGTGGAAAAACTGATGCTTCTAAAGTTTCTGTATATGTCCCCATTTTCATGGTGGGGAGTTAGTGCAGAGTTGAACTGTTTAATATAGTTTTTCTCTCACTGATTAAAGAAGTCAAGCATTTCAGAGATTCATTGAGAAACCAAAAAAGAGTAGTCCATATGTGATAAAAAGATTGCAAAGATTTAAGAAAATAAAAGGCTTTTTCCTATTTTGAAGGATTTCACAATCCAATGAGAAAAAACTATATTGATTTCCATGAGAAAATTTTCATGGGAAATCAATATGATATCATATTAAGATATAACAGTTTGGCAATATTTAGAATATGAATTAGACATCAGAAGTGTTTTAAAGAGGCAATTAAAATAATTTACGTTGTGATTATATTTTATGAACTATGACTGGGAGTACTGATTAATTCCTAACTTCATTGATAACACAGGGGGAAAAGATCAGATACCTGTAGTATTTTTGAGTTTGGTCTATAATATCAAATCACTCAGCAGAAAAGTTCATTTACAAGAGTGCCCAAAGGGCACTGAGATGATTAGAACCAGACTATGTTCATGTCAACTAAATCTATATGGTTCTGATTTTAATGTTCCAGTAATCTCTGAAAGAATGTTTGAAGACAGTGTTGTCAGGCCTGTTTACATTCTTCTCCACCAAGACCATTTATGGAAGATCTAATATGAGGTAACTGATTTATACTTTAGAAATTACATCTGGAAAAATTAAAAAGCTGGGTGAAATGGTTCAGCTGGGATAGGACATTGTCAGAGCCGTCAAACCTGGATTCCGGGAAAAAAAAAAAAAAATATATATATATATATATATATATTATGGCCAGTAAACAGTCAATTCACACAGTGACCACCTGTGGATACTTGTGGAGGAGAATCTGGGTCAAGTCCATACCACCTGATCTCAACTGATATAATGGAAATAAAAGCACTTAGAAATCATACTCCTGTAACTTATGTGAACCCCTGAAGCAACACCTGTAAGTGATTATTTCATTCCTCACAGAATTATGGACTTAAGTTTTGTGCAAGTGACTATTCTCTGATTTGCCAAAAATAAAAAAAGAGTATGAACTTTCTCAAGAATATTATGAACTGATATTGGTAAAGATGGATGAGATTCCAGAAAAAGAAAAATAAACACAGCATGGCTGTAGAACAAGATTGCACATAACTTCAGTTATGAACTCAGAAGCCAATAAGAACATCTTCCATATTATTGAGAAAGCGCAAAATGTCCTAGTAAGGAAGCTAAATGTTTATTCCTTAACCAAGAATAATAAAGCACTCCTGCTTTAATATTCATAAGAATTATGTGGAAGCTTATCTTAAAAAGCACTTTATTTGACCTTGCCCCCAAATTCTTATTTATAAGGTAATTATTATGCCTGTGGTTCTCTGACCACACCTTGAAAACTATGAATCATAGTTCCCAATGGAGACCTTCGAGGCTCTTATTTATCATAATTCTTAAAAAACAAACTACATGAAAACCTCTTTGAGAAACTCATCTGCTTCCTCATTATATTCCACAAATCATCTAAACTTGGATAATGTCTGTAAGTGTTAAATGTATGAATGAATCAGTGAATTCCAAGTTAGGCAGTACATTTTAAAATTTTCTGCTGATGTCCAATTTGCCTCTAGATTTGTCTACACAACAAGAGAACTAGTTCTATCTGGTTTTTAATCCTTTAAACAGTTCTTGGGGCTTCCCACCTGGCACCAGTGGTGAAGAAGCCAAGGCAGGAGATACAAAAGATGTGGGCACAATCCCTGGGTCAGAAAGATCCTCTGGAGTAGGAAACGGCCCACTCCAGTATTCTTGCCTGGAGGATCCCATAGACAGAGGTGGCTGGTAGGCGACAGTCCATGGGGCCACATAGAGTTGGGCATGACAGTACACAGCCCATCCATCAATCAACCAGATCAGTTAAAGGTACTACATTAAGTGTGTTGGATGAGGATTAGTTTAACAGATTTCTTACCCCCCAAAACCCCTTTCAACTGATATAATGGAAATAAAAGCACTTAGAAATCATACTCCTGTAACTTATGTGAACCCCTGAAGCAACACCTGTAAGTGATTATTTCATTCCTCACAGAATTATGGACTTAAGTTTTGTGCAAGTGACTATTCTCTGATTTGCCAAAATAAAAAGAGTATGAACTTTCTCAAGAATATTATGAACTGATATTGGTAAAGATGGATGAGATTCCAGAAAAAGAAAAATAAACACAGCATGGCTGTAGAACAAGATTGCACATAACTTCAGTTATGAACTCAGAAGCCAATAAGAACATCTTCCATATTATTGAGAAAGCGCAAAATGTCCTAGTAAGGAAGCTAAATGTTTATTCCTTAACCAAGAATAATAAAGCACTCCTGCTTTAATATTCATAAGAATTATGTGGAAGCTTATCTTAAAAAGCACTTTATTTGACCTTGCCCCCAAATTCTTATTTATAAGGTAATTATTATGCCTGTGGTTCTCTGACCACACCTTGAAAACTATGAATCATAGTTCCCAATGGAGACCTTCGAGGCTCTTATTTATCATAATTCTTAAAAAACAAACTACATGAAAACCTCTTTGAGAAACTCATCTGCTTCCTCATTATATTCCACAAATCATCTAAACTTGGATAATGTCTGTAAGTGTTAAATGTATGAATGAATCAGTGAATTCCAAGTTAGGCAGTACATTTTAAAATTTTCTGCTGATGTCCAATTTGCCTCTAGATTTGTCTACACAACAAGAGAACTAGTTCTATCTGGTTTTTAATCCTTTAAACAGTTCTTGGGGCTTCCCACCTGGCACCAGTGGTGAAGAAGCCAAGGCAGGAGATACAAAAGATGTGGGCACAATCCCTGGGTCAGAAAGATCCTCTGGAGTAGGAAACGGCCCACTCCAGTATTCTTGCCTGGAGGATCCCATAGACAGAGGTGGCTGGTAGGCGACAGTCCATGGGGCCACATAGAGTTGGGCATGACAGTACACAGCCCATCCATCAATCAACCAGATCAGTTAAAGGTACTACATTAAGTGTGTTGGATGAGGATTAGAACAATTTCTTACATATGCATGTATTACTCACTCAGTCATGTCTGACTCTTTGTGACCCCACAGACTGTAACCCACCAGCCAATTTCAAGGGCACTTCTATATCCTAATTTAATAATTCAAGATTAACACATTGCCTCTGCCTTCAGGGAGATTACGATCTAGGGACAACATGTTAACACAGAAACATAGGAAATACAGAATACATAATTGGAAGCCAAATTGTGTGATTTCAGATTACAAACACCTGAATACTTCAGAGGGAAAAAGGCATCATTGGCACTTGGAGTCATTAAGGGGGACTTTGCAGAGAACACAGGACTTCTTTGAAGGATAGGTTTAATTTAGACAGGTAAAGACAATTCATGTCAAAGAAATAAGATGAATAAGGCCAGAGAGATTCTCATGAATTTTAGAGCGAGGCTCTGGACATTAAGGACATTAAGCAAGGCTTTGGACATTAAGAGTATTCATCCAGGGCTTCCCTGGTGGTCCAGTGGGTAAGGACACCGCCTTGCAGTGCAAGGGGCGCCGGTTCAATCCCTGGCCTGGGAAGATCCCACGTGCCACGGAGCAGCTGTACTGATGTGTCCAATTACCGAGCTAGATCTCTGAAACACATGCGCCCAGAGCCGGTGTTCTGTGACAACAGAGGCCACTGCAATGGGAGGCCCACAGGGGCCAAAGAACAAAGATGGATGAAAATAGATAAATGAAATACCAATAGAAGTGACCTGCCCACCCCCCTCCCTCCCCAACCCGCCCCCCCAAAAAAGAATATTCATCCAAAGTCCATTTCATAGTAGATTAAGCCAGACAGCTTGTCCTTTATTGTTTGTCACCACCAAGAAAGCTCCAAGGAAGGGAAAAGTAAAGGAACACAAAGACCCACCTGTGCTTATATCTGGTGAGGAAATATTCACCTATGCACAACTAAAGTGTTAAAATGATCACATTAGATCCTCTGGAGTAGGAAACGGCCCACTCCAGTATTCTTGCCTGGAGGATCCCATAGACAGAGGTGGCTGGTAGGCGACAGTCCATGGGGCCACATAGAGTTGGGCATGACAGTACACAGCCCATCCATCAATCAACCAGATCAGTTAAAGGTACTACATTAAGTGTGTTGGATGAGGATTAGAACAATTTCTTACATATGCATGTATTACTCACTCAGTCATGTCTGACTCTTTGTGACCCCACAGACTGTAACCCACCAGCCAATTTCAAGGGCACTTCTATATCCTAATTTAATAATTCAAGATTAACACATTGCCTCTGCCTTCAGGGAGATTACGATCTAGGGACAACATGTTAACACAGAAACATAGGAAATACAGAATACATAATTGGAAGCCAAATTGTGTGATTTCAGATTACAAACACCTGAATACTTCAGAGGGAAAAAGGCATCATTGGCACTTGGAGTCATTAAGGGGGACTTTGCAGAGAACACAGGACTTCTTTGAAGGATAGGTTTAATTTAGACAGGTAAAGACAATTCATGTCAAAGAAATAAGATGAATAAGGCCAGAGAGATTCTCATGAATTTTAGAGCGAGGCTCTGGACATTAAGGACATTAAGCAAGGCTTTGGACATTAAGAGTATTCATCCAGGGCTTCCCTGGTGGTCCAGTGGGTAAGGACACCGCCTTGCAGTGCAAGGGGCGCCGGTTCAATCCCTGGCCTGGGAAGATCCCACGTGCCACGGAGCAGCTGTACTGATGTGTCCAATTACCGAGCTAGATCTCTGAAACACATGCGCCCAGAGCCGGTGTTCTGTGACAACAGAGGCCACTGCAATGGGAGGCCCACAGGGGCCAAAGAACAAAGATGGATGAAAATAGATAAATGAAATACCAATAGAAGTGACCTGCCCACCCCCCTCCCTCCCCAACCCGCCCCCCCAAAAAAGAATATTCATCCAAAGTCCATTTCATAGTAGATTAAGCCAGACAGCTTGTCCTTTATTGTTTGTCACCACCAAGAAAGCTCCAAGGAAGGGAAAAGTAAAGGAACACAAAGACCCACCTGTGCTTATATCTGGTGAGGAAATATTCACCTATGCACAACTAAAGTGTTAAAATGCATATAGGCGAGCTTTGTTTACTTTCTAAACATTTCATTTATTATAGATAGAAGGTACATTGTACTGTTTGTCTTGTAAGCATTATAATTCCAAAAGTATTCTTATAAGTCAATTTCTGAAGTGTAAATTATGTATATACATGTATATACATATATATCTTTGTTTCTAATCTATAGCATATCGTCAGCCTACATCTTAAAATATTGATAGCTGTTTGTATTATTCAGGAATCCTTAACAACTCCGGACTTATCCATTTATGCCAACCATAGACATCAGAGCTAGCTCAGAGACCTAGGCCCTTCATGAATTTACGCTTCAGGATTAAATTTGTATTGACAAGCACGTAGTGATTAGCTTCAGATTACTTGTGACAACATCGTGGACTTGCATGTTGCTTTAGGTGTGCTCCTGAATGTGTTCGCCTCCTTATATGAGTTTTAGGAAGTTGTATGCTGACTCATTTCATCACCTGGGAATTCATTGCTATGTCCTTGTGGGACAAAGACCCTTCTTTAATAAAGTACAGTATTATATGCTCTGCTGTGGGAAACTACGTGTCTGTTCTAACCTATGTATCATGAGCAATAAAGTATCAAACTGCAAGAACTAGCTCTTCTGTTTCCTTTGTCTTACAAAGTCTTTTATTTTGGTGCCATTTGACTCTTAACCACTTGCTTAGAAAAACATTTTAATCCAGGAGCACCCAACATGTACCAGTGTGATTTTATGAGATGATTGTAAGTAGCAAAGAGATAGACATTTTCATTTCAATAGTAAGTTTAGTGAGTATTGGAGAAAATGTGGCTAGTCCATCAAATTCACAATGTCAATGATGTCAATGAATTCACTTGATGTTGGTATTAGATAAGAAAAAAAGAAAACCATATGGTTTGAACAAGCGGCTAATGTGTAAACAGCACTGAAGTAATTGCTTTTGGTGTCTGTCCCCTTTTAAACAATGGTGAAGTAAAGTCAGATTCTGTGTGTATCATTTCAAAGCAAATTGCTCCCTTACCTTTGTAGTTCCAAGTAATCTCCAACTTTACTTGGAGTAGGTAGGGCAAAGATACAGAGGCTGTAAGTTCAGCTCTTGTAGAAGTGGATCTGGCTCATTTCTGGGGCCACTGCACTAGCATACAGACTCCATTAGATAAAGTTCATCTTGCATGTATAAGAAATGGCTTGTTTAAGCAAATCTCAAGCTTTGCTTGAATGACCTCATTTGTTCACACTTGGAGAACATGAGAAAAATAAAACAAAAATGTAACATTTGAAGCACAGCAGCACTGAGTGAACAAGAATGGATTCTTTGAATTCTCTTTATTCAAGAATAAAACAAAAACCTTACCACCACTAACCTTATCTACTGTCCAAAACATTTGTTCTTATATTATGACGTGTAGCACCTCCAGCAATGTAAATTTTCCTACCAGGTTATTAGTTTAATGGGATTTTACAAAATAGCATATTCCTCTTTTCCAAATCTCCTAAATATGTTATAAAAAACCAATGAAGGGCTTCCCTGGTGGTCCAGTGGGTAAGGACTCCACCTTGCAGTGCAAGGGGCGCCAGTTCGATCCCTGGCCTTGGAAGATCCCACGAGCCACAGAGTGGCTGGATCAATGCATCCAACTACCAAGCCAGAGCTCTGGAGTGCATGTGCCCAGAGCTGGTGCTCTGCAAGCAGAGAGGTCACTGCAACGGGAGGCCCACATGGGCCAAAGAACAAAGATGGATGAAAATAGATAAATGAAAGGCCAATAGAAGTGCCCCCCCCCCGCCAAAAAAAATCCAATGAAGACACGTTTTTGCTCACCATGCTTAGTGTGGCTAGCACACTATCTGGCATATAATGGATCCTACAAAATTATTGTTAATGGATGTGAATGAATATGTTTATTAAATAATTAAATGTAATGGAAAGTAAGCATTTTATACTACAGAGAATAACCTCTAGGAGTACAGACTGCATGTAGACACTATCTTAGACCTCTGCAGTCCATCACCCCAGGAGGACACCACTTTCCACAATCTCCTATTTTGATATAACAAAAAACAAGTAGAAAGTCCTTCTCATCAGATTTTGGAAAAAGACATGAAATGCAAATATGCTGAAGCAATGGAAATGAAGCAAAAACGGATGATCTTGTCCGCCGGTAATGTTATATTAACTCAAAGTGCCCTAAGGCAAGAGTGCCGCGTCTCAGTTTCCAAGCAAATTGAATCCAGTGCCCTGAATGAGTGTTTGTGTCTAAAATAGAAGCAAACGTATTCTGGATTTTCCTATGCTTCACCAGTCCCCGGATACAGATGAAGTTGCAGTAATAGTAATACATAGCTTCCCTGGCTGGTCAACTCACCCTGTCTAATAACAAGGCCTCAGTCTCTCCTTCAGTTATTTCCTGCAGACCTGCGAGTGCCTCACTTTGCTCAGAACCTGTCTTCTTTGCCTTCCTTTTCAGCCTCTTTAATGATGCAAAACAACCAGATAGTATCTCCTAGCTGATGTGGCTGCCAGTTCTCATCATGACTATGTAGATTTGCTCAAGGTAATATCTCTCCTGACTCCAAAAGATTTAAAGATTTTTAAGTTACCAAAAAACAAAAAATCTTCCACTTCTTTCTTGCTCCATGTAAAATCCTCATCTTTCTTCTAATTTATACCATGTTTTGAAATAACCTTAGTTCTGTACACCACTGCTCATATTCTGTGCGTAGCAATAATTCCCACAAAAATAAGCTTTCAGCATCTACCTGTGAGCATTCTCTCACAGAAAGATCAGATCAGCGCTGGGTACATCAGATCAGCACTGGGGACAAGGCTGAAACAAATCACCATAACACAGGCATTGCTCTGTGAGAAAAGCAGATACTTCAGGGGTACTGTATGACGGTCTGGAGGGGTGGGATGGGGGGATATGCTTATGACTAATCTGAGAACATACATATGTGTAAACAACAAAACCCTGTAAAAGTTAAAAGTAAAATAAAAGTTAAAAAAAAAAAGCCCTCTCCCCACCTCTCCTCTCAGAAACTCATCACAAAGCTTTCCACCTCTAATATCTTTTTGTCCTTTAATACAAGTCTGCTCATAAGTGTAAATAATGAAGGACATTGGCCCCCAAGAATAGAGACTAAATGCCAGTTTGTTGGATTGTTTAATCACTTTGTCTTGTCTGACTCTCTTGTGCCTCTGTGGACTGTAGCCTGCCAGGCTCCCATTAGATTTTCCAGGCAAGAGTACTGGAGTGGGTTGCCATTTCCTTCTCCAAGGGATCTTCCCAACCCAGGCTTTGAACCTGGATCTCCTGCATTACCAGCGGTCTCCTACATGGGCAGGTGGATTCTTCACCACTGAGCCACCAGGGAAGCCAAATCCCAGTTTAAGACCCATAAAAATTATAGGTGTTTTGAAAACAGATTAAATTTGAAGGACAAAGTAGATGTACTAGTTTATGTGTTCTTTCTGGAATTTCTATGAACAAGTGCAAGAAGAAGACAAACTCAAGGGATCCTTAGCTTACTTCAAATCTTAGTTCAATCCTACCCAAACAAGGAACGTTTATAATACCTTCTTCAGACATGAGCAATCGTGACTTCAGATGGTATCCCATCTTGCAGTAGTCTCAAGCATTCAGAGGGCATAAGAGAGGGCCATAGCCAGAATGATTTTATCTGTCAATTAGACTGTAAAGGACTAGAAAGAAAAAATGTACTTATTGTGACCAACTGAAATTTGACAAAAGTGGAATTTTGAAATCAAAAGGAGGATCTAGCTCTTAATTTGCTAGAAGCAAATGTATAGCCAATGATATTTATTCTACTTCCCAGCTGTTGTTTATAAATCCTAGACACTGCACTAAGATCACAAAACATGCTACTCAACAAACCTAGACTGGCTGGATTTGTTCGGTGCATGTGGAGGGAGGTCACTGAGTACACTCTATTTTCCCACAGTCTGAAAACATTAACTGACAGATTCACAAAATTCAATTTCATGGCAAAAGCCTACAGCTTTTCTCTTTCCATGTTTTAGAGACCATCCAATTCATCCCCTTCTTTTGCTATGATCTCCAGACTGTGAAGTATAAATCTTCACCTGCAGGTAAATACAAAACAGAACTTGCATTAGCAGATGAAGAATGCAAAGCAGAAACTTAATTTTAGCTTGTACATTCAAATCACAAAGCAGCAGCTCAGCCAGGCCCCCTGAACCTAATAAGACCAGAGTCAAAAAAAAGCACCATTTAAATGGAATCCTGGAAGTCAATCTCCCTCTTTGCATATTACTTCTCCTGGAGCAAGTTCCCCAGAGATTAAAGGTCCTAAATTCATACAGAGTGCCTGTTACACAGATGAAACCACACATGAAAAATTGGGAGACACATCACAGCATCCAGCACTGTAATTAAGCAAATTGCCTTTATGCTTTTCAATGAATATGAATGAATGACTAAATGACTGAGCAGCATGGCCTCTTCATTACCACAAGAGAAGAAGCAGGGGAAGCACCTGGGTCTCCAGGAGCTCCAAGGAGGGCTAGAAGAGCCAAGAGAATCAAAAGCCAAAGCACCTCAAAACATAGGAGCTCAGAAGCTTGCAAACAGAAGACAAAAATACATGAAACTTGCAGCTCGGGTGCTATCACTGAAACATGAGCCTGGCTCAGAAAGGACATAAAGTAGAAAATCGAGTATCAGGGCTAAAAGGCACCTAGAGGAAAGGGGGGGATCTGTACTTTAAAAATGGACATGTGGTCAGGACACGCAAGACGGCTGGTGTCTTGCTCTTTGTCCATCCCCTGCCTGACCATGCCTGCTTCTCCTACACTCTAGCCCAGGACTAAACGTTCCAGGATTTGCCCCAGGCTCCAGCTGCTGATTGTTCTCATCAAAGGGGCAGAGAGGGGCGTGCCCCTCTACTGGTTTCCTTGGTAATTAATGAGCCCACCTGATATCAATTCCCCCATATAACCCACAGTCTTCCGGAGAAGACGGCCGCCATTTTCTGCTTGGCTTCAGCTTTGCACGGTGGGGTGTTGTTCCAGGACCTTGCTTTAGACAGGTAAGCATCCCCATTTATTAAGCCACTGGTGTCTCTGTAGCTGACTCCAGGCTCTTTCTTCAGTCTTAAAGTGGGGCAGAGAAGGCTGTACAGGCCTGCCTGGTGCAGCCCAACCCTGGGTTGTCCCTGAGTTTTCAGCTCCCTGGCCTCAACACTGCTCTTTATCCTTCCCGTAGCTCCTGCCCTCCTTGTAAGGATTTAAAACCCTCCTGTGGTCACCACCTTGGGCTTCACAAAGAGCAGAGCTGGTGCAAACAGTCAGTTCTTTAAAAAGTGAGGAATAAACAGAGAGGTGCTGGACTGGGCTCCCTGAAGCACCCAGTCTTGACTGGCAGAAAAAGAGCCAGGTCTCGGTCAAGGGTCAACTGGGGCAAAGTAAAGAGGAGACATGAAAGCTGAAAAAGTCAATGTGGGAGGCAAATGTGGCCCAGCTTGATGAGGCAGAGAAATAGTCAAGGAAGAAGAATTAGGGTCCATTCCATGGGTAGTATTCGCCCTGAAAATATACACCTGAAAAAAATTTACCCTTCCAAAAAGGATAGCTATTTTGGCTATTAAGCAAGCTTAACATCATAACCTAAGAATTTACATGGAGGGGCTAATGTCTACACTGTGGGCGGCTGAGTTCAGAATGTCCTCTGGAACTAGCTCCTCAGGGTATAGCAGCTGTGCATTGGGAAAGACAGACTTCCTTAAGAGAACTTGGGGAATCCAAGGGTGTAATTAGGGTGAAACAGAGTAAGAAAGACATATACCCCATCTGCTCTTTCATTTTATTTATAGGCTTCATTCAGCAAAAGCACCAAGGGAACTGGTTCTTGGTGACTCCTCATAGTCTACTGAGCTCAATGACTGCAGGACACCGACTATATACAAAGCACCCAGACACAGCCTGGCCTGCGGTAAGTACTCAATAAGCAATAGCTCCTTTCCAATTGGGAGCTGGTTATTGATCACAAACCTACCACAAATGAATATGTAGCACTTTTTCTTAGAAGTGAGCAAGATAGAAGATTTCCATCCACAGTTCTGAACCAGGTGAGCTTCTTATTGCTCCGTGTCCCGTTCTCCCACCATCTCCCTGGGAAAGTCATCATTTGTGTGTGCTGTTGATAACTTATACTTAACTATGCAGTGTGACAATTATGTAAATCACTAAGTGAGTTGGGTTAACTTTGTTTTGAGTGGGAGCATTTTGCTCACAAAAATCTATGGTTACCGTTTACAATATGGCAACACTGCTCTTTATCCTTCCCGTAGCTCCTGCCCTCCTTGTAAGGATTTAAAACCCTCCTGTGGTCACCACCTTGGGCTTCACAAAGAGCAGAGCTGGTGCAAACAGTCAGTTCTTTAAAAAGTGAGGAATAAACAGAGAGGTGCTGGACTGGGCTCCCTGAAGCACCCAGTCTTGACTGGCAGAAAAAGAGCCAGGTCTCGGTCAAGGGTCAACTGGGGCAAAGTAAAGAGGAGACATGAAAGCTGAAAAAGTCAATGTGGGAGGCAAATGTGGCCCAGCTTGATGAGGCAGAGAAATAGTCAAGGAAGAAGAATTAGGGTCCATTCCATGGGTAGTATTCGCCCTGAAAATATACACCTGAAAAAAATTTACCCTTCCAAAAAGGATAGCTATTTTGGCTATTAAGCAAGCTTAACATCATAACCTAAGAATTTACATGGAGGGGCTAATGTCTACACTGTGGGCGGCTGAGTTCAGAATGTCCTCTGGAACTAGCTCCTCAGGGTATAGCAGCTGTGCATTGGGAAAGACAGACTTCCTTAAGAGAACTTGGGGAATCCAAGGGTGTAATTAGGGTGAAACAGAGTAAGAAAGACATATACCCCATCTGCTCTTTCATTTTATTTATAGGCTTCATTCAGCAAAAGCACCAAGGGAACTGGTTCTTGGTGACTCCTCATAGTCTACTGAGCTCAATGACTGCAGGACACCGACTATATACAAAGCACCCAGACACAGCCTGGCCTGCGGTAAGTACTCAATAAGCAATAGCTCCTTTCCAATTGGGAGCTGGTTATTGATCACAAACCTACCACAAATGAATATGTAGCACTTTTTCTTAGAAGTGAGCAAGATAGAAGATTTCCATCCACAGTTCTGAACCAGGTGAGCTTCTTATTGCTCCGTGTCCCGTTCTCCCACCATCTCCCTGGGAAAGTCATCATTTGTGTGTGCTGTTGATAACTTATACTTAACTATGCAGTGTGACAATTATGTAAATCACTAAGTGAGTTGGGTTAACTTTGTTTTGAGTGCAGCAGACATTCTGTGCTCACAGTTTTGTAATTAGTTGTTTTTATAATATATCCGTTGGTATGGTTTCAACTGCCGTAAGAGAAATCATGACTCATCTAAATTTAAACAATAAGGAGCTGGATTATTTCACACAGCACGAAGTACAGCAGTCAACTGCAGGGTGATTTGATTCATGGGCTCAAGCTACGATGCCAGAGACCAGACTGTTCTCTTTCTGCTCTGCTCTCTATAGAAAGTTTGTTTTATCCTAAGGGTTCTTCCTGTTTTGATCCTAAGATGGCTGGCAGCAGGTAGCCTTGTGGTCTCTTGTTCACATCTAGAAGGAGAGAAAGGGAAAAAAACACTGCTCTAGGAAGGAGTCTGATTTTTCACTTTAGGGTGATGGAGCCAACTGATGTCAGAAGCCCACTCCAGAATCAGTAATTGTTGCCAAGAGAATTCCCATGTGATGATTCCTTAAGGCTAAATATTATCTACCCTTGGTACCAGGGATTGTGTCCATCTCCTTTTAATCATGTACACTGTGTGGCACAGGGATAAATACCTGAGCAAAATCCAGATTTGGGAAGGAAAGAGGAAGGAGTGATGAATGGCAGGAAGCCAGAAACCCTGGGCTTATTAGGCATGTGGGGAGATTGTTTTTCTGAGAAGGTGTTTGCGGGAAAGAGGGGGGCTATAGACCAAGAACTACCTGGGAGTAGCTCACACACTTAGGAAATTGTAGGAGCGTCTCTATATTTTGAGTAACTTGAAAGAGCAACTTTCTAAAAGTCTATGGTAATTTTTGTCATCACATGCAAGTAGCATTAGAAAGGAGAGTGGTTGTGGTTCACAGATAATTATCATGAGAGTTGAGCCAGGAGTCACACTCCTCCCAGTTCTAGATATCCCCTTGTCCTCACACCAGGACTTCATTCCTTAACTTTCCCTTCTTTGAGGGTGAGCTCCTCACAATGAGGCTTTTATAGATCACCTCCAGAAAAATCAATTGCCGGTGACTCCTCCCTGTTAGCCTTTCAGACACAGCTGGACACACTTGGTCCTGAACCCCCTGCAGGTGCACAGCATGAGTTTCCAGCTAGGACTCTGCTGTGTGAGCAGCTTCCAGCATCAAAAATAGAATTAAACCTGAATGACCAAATACCCTGCATATATCTATGTCTAAGCTGTACTCTGTAGACTATTGTATAAATGATTGTTCAAGCCAAAATCCATTTCACTAAATGAAAGAATGAATGTGATCTGATTAAAGCAGAGCCTGTTGAATTCCAAAGGTCAGTTCTTTTTAATCAGACTTTGTGATCTAAGGCAATGATTTGAATTTATAAATCTTTCAGGTATCAACTGTCTGCCTGCGAGTGTTAGCTCCTGCGTAACTATATATTTTCCATGTCATTCACCCATGCCGATCGCAGTCGGTGAATTATATAAATAATGAAAGCTCATTTATTAAGTAATAATTTGTTATTGAGCACCTACAGTGTGCAAGGTGCAAGGTCAAGGCCACCCCCGTCCTCAGTTGTGAACTGACTTCTGTATGGCTACAATGAAAAACTTTTTAACCTAGAGATTTGCAAAGTATTTTGGAATCACAGAGAATAAATGCTTAATTTTTTCTAAAGATATCACACCAGCTATTACCAAGGAGGAAGCATTTAAGAAAGATCCTTAAGATAAGTAAAATCTTGAGACAGAAAAAAAACTGAAAAATGCATTTGTCAGGAAAAGGAAATTTAATGGCAAAACACAAAATACAAACAAAGATGAAAATGTCAAAGAATATTAATGGTTGAAAAATTGCTAAGATGATTTCATCTAAGAATGGATATGTGGCGTAGGAATCAATAAAGGACAGAGCTGAGATTCTAAGACACAGGTTTGAGCCCTTTTTTGGTCACTTAGCCATCAATCATCTAGATTATGAGTGTTAATCTCTTAACTGCCTCATCAACTGCTTGTTGTTGACACTACCACGGGGAGACTCCTGCCCTAGATCCACCAAACAGATGCTCAAATCAACATAAACTGTCATTTAGTGGAGGAGATTAAGGTATAATGCCATCCAGTGAGGCATTCATTCAACTTGCCAGATCAGCTTGCAGACAATGGCAAAATGAACTACTCCAAGAGAATTTTCAGAGAGGATGGGAGAAGAAGGCTCTTTGGTCTGGAAGATCTGTGGTCTCCCACCCATCATAGCACGTTGATATCTGCCCGCCCTACACATCAATGTTAACTGTGCCTGTCCTGAAAAATTGGCCGACCTCTTGATGCAATCTAATTCTTACAATGTAAATTGTTACTCAGATATTTTGAATGTTTACCAGACCAGGAAAAGCACTCTTTTTTTCAATACATTACACTTCTTTCTCTGATTCCTGATTCTGGGCACCAATAGGAAACCATAAACTAATGCTACGTAGCAGGATAAGCAACTCAGATTATTCATTCATTGATGAAATTTGAGTTTTAGCCTTAAAATGGAGATATTCATGCCCTCCAAGTTATACATTTATATATGTTTTATGTGGGGAAGTTATTGAGGTATAATTTATGTACAACTTAAGTTTTGGGCGTCCAACACAGTGATTCACAGTTTTTAAATGCTGTATTCCAATTATAGTTACAAAATATTGACTATACTCCATGTGTTATATAATATATCCTTATACTTTATTTTATACATAATTGTTTGTACCTCTTAATTCCATATCTCTATCTTGACCCCGCTTCCTCTCTTCCTACCAGTAACCACTAATTAGTTCTCTATGTCTGTGAATCTGTTTCTACCTGCTATATTCACTAGTTTATTTATTTATTTTTTATTCTTTATTTTAAAGGTTTTACAGAGTTTTGTTGTTCACAGACATGTATGTTCTCAGATCAGTCATATGCATATCCATGGTCCCCACCCCCCCAGTTCCCCCCATCCCACGCCTCCAGACCATCGCCCCAAGCCATTGTAAGCACTCCTATTCCCTTAGCACAATGACACTAGCTATCTTTTCCACACATAACAGTATAGGTTTCCATGTTACTCCCTCCATGCCTCCCCCTCCCTATTTCTTCCTGACAATGTCCCTATGTCTATGCTCTGTCTGTTTTTCCATGAGTTCCCTGCATGTGTTAGCAAGACCGTCCTACTAGAGTCCATATATGTGTGTTAGTATACTGTATTTGTCTTTCTCTTTTTGACTTACTTCACTTTTCATGATAGGTTCTAGAGCCAGCCACTTCATTAGGACTGCGTCTTCTGCATTTCTTTTAACAGCTGAGTAGTATTCCATTATATATATGTACCAGGGCTTCTGGATCCATTCATTCGTCGATGGACATCTAGGTTGCTTCCATGTTCTGGCTATTGTATAGAAAGCTGCAATGAACACTGGGGTACAGGTGCTTCTTTCAGTTTTGATTTCATCAGGATAGAAGCCTAATAGTGGGATTGCTGGGTCATAGGGTGCTTCTATTTTGAGTTTTAGCCTTAAAATGGAGATATTCATGCCCTCCAAGTTATACATTTATATATGTTTTATGTGGGGAAGTTATTGAGGTATAATTTATGTACAACTTAAGTTTTGGGCGTCCAACACAGTGATTCACAGTTTTTAAATGCTGTATTCCAATTATAGTTACAAAATATTGACTATACTCCATGTGTTATATAATATATCCTTATACTTTATTTTATACATAATTGTTTGTACCTCTTAATTCCATATCTCTATCTTGACCCCGCTTCCTCTCTTCCTACCAGTAACCACTAATTAGTTCTCTATGTCTGTGAATCTGTTTCTACCTGCTATATTCACTAGTTTATTTATTTATTTTTTATTCTTTATTTTAAAGGTTTTACAGAGTTTTGTTGTTCACAGACATGTATGTTCTCAGATCAGTCATATGCATATCCATGGTCCCCACCCCCCCAGTTCCCCCCATCCCACGCCTCCAGACCATCGCCCCAAGCCATTGTAAGCACTCCTATTCCCTTAGCACAATGACACTAGCTATCTTTTCCACACATAACAGTATAGGTTTCCATGTTACTCCCTCCATGCCTCCCCCTCCCTATTTCTTCCTGACAATGTCCCTATGTCTATGCTCTGTCTGTTTTTCCATGAGTTCCCTGCATGTGTTAGCAAGACCGTCCTACTAGAGTCCATATATGTGTGTTAGTATACTGTATTTGTCTTTCTCTTTTTGACTTACTTCACTTTTCATGATAGGTTCTAGAGCCAGCCACTTCATTAGGACTGCGTCTTCTGCATTTCTTTTAACAGCTGAGTAGTATTCCATTATATATATGTACCAGGGCTTCTGGATCCATTCATTCGTCGATGGACATCTAGGTTGCTTCCATGTTCTGGCTATTGTATAGAAAGCTGCAATGAACACTGGGGTACAGGTGCTTCTTTCAGTTTTGATTTCATCAGGATAGAAGCCTAATAGTGGGATTGCTGGGTCATAGGGTGCTTCTATTTTGAGTTTTTTAAAGAAATTTCCATATTGTCTTCCAGAGAGGCTCTATCAATTGACATTCCCACCAGCAGTGCAAGTGGGTCCCCTTTTCTCCGCACCCTCTCCAGCATTTATTGTCTGCAGATTTTTTGATGATGGCCATTCTGACGGGTGTGAGGTGGTATCTCATTGTAGTTTTAATTTGCATTTCTCTAATAATAAGCGAGGTTGAGCATCGTTTCATGTGCTTTTGGGCCATCTGTATGTCCTCTTTGGAGAGGCGTCTCTTTAGATCTTTTCCCCATTTTTTGATTGGGTTGTTCATTTTCCCTGTGCTGAGTTGTCTGAGCTGCTTGTAAATTTTGGAGATTAATTCTTTGTCTGTTGTTTCATTTGCTATGATTTTCTCCCACTCTGTGGGGTGTCTGTTGAGCTTTTTTGTAATTTCTTTTGCTGTACAAAAGCTTTTAAGTTCCATGAGGTCCCACATGTTCATTTTTCTTTTCAGTTCCACTATTTTAGTTGGTGGGTCAGAGAAGATCTTGCTTTGATTGATGTTTTTGAGGGTTTTGCTATATTCTCCTCTAAGAGTTTGATGGCTTCTGGTCTTACATTTAGGTCTTTAATCCATTTTGAGTTGATCTTAGTGTATGGTGTTAGGGAATGTTCCAACTTCATTTTTTTGCATGTAGCTGTCCAATTCTCCCAGCACCATTTGTTGAAGGGGCTGTCTTTGTCCCATTTTATAGTTTCTCCTCCTTTGTCAAAAATAAGGTAGCCATAGGTGCGTGGGTTTATCTCTGGGTTCTTGATCTTGTTCCATTGGTCTATAGTTCTGTTCTAGAGCCAGCCACTTCATTAGGACTGAGTCTTCTGCATTTCTTTTAACAGCTGAGTAGTATTCCATTATATATATGTACCAGGGCTTCTGGATCCATTCATTCGTCGATGGACATCTAGGTTGCTTCCATGTTCTGGCTATTGTATAGAAAGCTGCAATGAACACTGGGGTACAGGTGCTTCTTTCAGTTTTGATTTCATCAGGATAGAAGCCTAATAGTGGGATTGCTGGGTCATAGGGTGCTTCTATTTTGAGTTTTTTAAAGAAATTTCCATATTGTCTTCCAGAGAGGCTCTATCAATTGACATTCCCACCAGCAGTGCAAGTGGGTCCCCTTTTCTCCGCACCCTCTCCAGCATTTATTGTCTGCAGATTTTTTGATGATGGCCATTCTGACGGGTGTGAGGTGGTATCTCATTGTAGTTTTAATTTGCATTTCTCTAATAATAAGCGAGGTTGAGCATCGTTTCATGTGCTTTTGGGCCATCTGTATGTCCTCTTTGGAGAGGCGTCTCTTTAGATCTTTTTCCCATTTTTTGATTGGGTTGTTCATTTTCCCTGTGCTGAGTTGTCTGAGCTGCTTGTAAATTTTGGAGATTAATTCTTTGTCTGTTGTTTCATTTGCTATGATTTTCTCCCACTCTGTGGGGTGTCTGTTGAGCTTTTTTGTAATTTCTTTTGCTGTACAAAAGCTTTTAAGTTCCATGAGGTCCCACATGTTCATTTTTCTTTTCAGTTCCACTATTTTAGTTGGTGGGTCAGAGAAGATCTTGCTTTGATTGATGTTTTTGAGGGTTTTGCTATATTCTCCTCTAAGAGTTTGATGGCTTCTGGTCTTACATTTAGGTCTTTAATCCATTTTGAGTTGATCTTAGTGTATGGTGTTAGGGAATGTTCCAACTTCATTTTTTTGCATGTAGCTGTCCAATTCTCCCAGCACCATTTGTTGAAGGGGCTGTCTTTGTCCCATTTTATAGTTTCTCCTCCTTTGTCAAAAATAAGGTAGCCATAGGTGCGTGGGTTTATCTCTGGGTTCTTGATCTTGTTCCATTGGTCTATAGTTCTGTTTTTGTGCCAGGACCATACTGTCTTGATGACTGTTGCTTTGTAGTAGAGTCTCAAATTAGGGAGGCTGATTCCTCCAGCTCTGTTTTTCTTTCTCAGGATTGCTTTGGCTATTCGAGGTCTTTTGTGTTTCCATATGAACTGTGTTATTGTCTGGTCTAGTTCTGTGAAGAATATCATTGGTAGTTGAATAGGTATTGCATTGAATCTGTAGATGATATTTGGTAGTATGGTCATTTTCACAATATTGATTCTTCCGACCCAGGAACATGGAATATCTCTCCATCTGTTTAAGTCTTCTTTAATTTCTTTCATGAGTGTCTTGTAATTTTCTGTGTACAGTTCTTTTGTTTCTTTGGGTCCGTTTATTCCTAGATATTTGATTATTTTGGTTGCAATGGTGAAGGGGACTGCCTCTTTGATTTCGTTTTCTGATTTTTTATTGTTTGTGTATAGGAATGCCAGTGATTTCTGTGTGTTGACTTTGTATCCTGCGACTTTGCTGAATTCGTTGATTAGCTCTAGTAGCTTTGTAACCGTGTCTTTGGGATTTTCTATGTATAATATCATGTCGTCTGCAAAAAGAGAGAGCTTGACTTCTTCTTCCTTTCCAATCTGGATTCCCTTTATTTCTTTCTCTTCTCTTATTGCCGTTGCTAGAACTTCCAGGACTATGTTGAATAGTAGTGGTGAAAGTGGACACCCCTGTCTTGTTCCTGATCTTAGAGGGAATGCTTTCAGTTTTTCACCGTTGAGGATAATGTTCACTGTGGTTTCTCATATATGGCTTTCACTATGTTGAGATAGGTTCCTTCTATGCCCATTTTCTGAAGAGTTTTTATCATAAATGGATGTTGTACTTTGTCAAAGGCTTTTTCTGCATCTATTGAGAGGATCATGTGATTTTTATCTCTCAATTTGTTGATATGGTGTATCACATTGATTTGCGGATGTTGAAGAATCCTTGCATGCCTGGGATGAACCCGACTTGATCATGATGTATGAGTTTTTTGATGTGTCGTTGCATTCTGTTTGCTGGGATTTTGTTGAGGATCTTGGCATCTAAGTTCATCAGAGAAATTGGTCTGTAATTTTCCTTTTTTGTGTTGTCTTTGCCTGGTTTGGGTATCAGGGTGATGGTAGCCTTGTAGAATCTGTTTGGAAGTTTTCCTTCCTGTGCAATTTTTCAGAAGAGTTTTAGAAGGACAGGCATTAGCTCTTCTTTAAATGTTTGGTAGAATTCGCCTGTGAAGCCATCTGGCCCTGGGCTTTTATTTTTGGGTAGATTTTTAATCACAGATTCGATTTCTGAGCTTGGGATTGGGTTGTTCAAAGTTTCTGTTTCTTCCTGGCTCAGTGTTGGGAGATTGATCTTCCCCAAGAAACTGTCCATTTCTTCCAGGTTGTCCAGTTTGTTCCCATAGAGTTGCTCATAATAGTCCCTTAGAATCCTTTGGATTTCTGCATTATCTGTTTTAATCTCTCCTTTTTCGTTTTTGATTTTGTTGATCTGGTTCTTCTATCTCTTTCTCTTGATAAGTCTGGCTAGAGGCTTGTCAATTTTCTTTACCTTTTCAAAGAACCAGCTTTTTGTTTTATTTATCCGTACTATAGTTTCTTTCATTTCTTTCTCATTTATTTATGCTCTAGTCTTTAGAATTTCTCGTCTTCTGCTGGCTTTGGGATGTTTTCATTCTTCTTTCTCCAATTGTTTTAAGCGGAGGGTTAGGTCATCTGCTTCATATTTTCCTAGTTTCTTGAGGTGGGATTGTATTGCTATCAATTTCCCTCTTAGAACTGCTTTTGCGGTATCCCATAGGTTTTGCACGGTTGTATGTTCATTGTCATTTTTTTCTAGGAATTTTTTAAATTTCTCCTTTGATTTTCTCAGTAATCAGTTGGTTTTTTAGGTATGTGTTGTTTAATCGCCATGTGTTTGTATTTTTAGCGGTTTTTTTCCTGTAGTTGATCTCTAGTCTCATTGCATTGTGGTCCGAGAAGATGGTTGATATAATTTCAGTTTTCTTGAACTGACTGAGGTTAGATTTGTGGCCCAAGATGTGGTCTATCCTGGAGAATGTTCCGTGAGCACTTGAGAAGAAAGTGTATTCTTCTGCTTTTGGGTGGAACGTCCTAAAGATATCCATGAGGTCCATCTTTTCTAGTGTGGCATTTAAGGCTTGTGTTTCTTTATTAATTTTCTGTTTAGATGATCTATCCATTAGTGGGTGATGGTAGCCTTGTAGAATCTGTTTGGAAGTTTTCCTTCCTGTGCAATTTTTCAGAAGAGTTTTAGAAGGACAGGCATTAGCTCTTCTTTAAATGTTTGGTAGAATTCGCCTGTGAAGCCATCTGGCCCTGGGCTTTTATTTTTGGGTAGATTTTTAATCACAGATTCGATTTCTGAGCTTGGGATTGGGTTGTTCAAAGTTTCTGTTTCTTCCTGGCTCAGTGTTGGGAGATTGATCTTCCCCAAGAAACTGTCCATTTCTTCCAGGTTGTCCAGTTTGTTCCCATAGAGTTGCTCATAATAGTCCCTTAGAATCCTTTGGATTTCTGCATTATCTGTTTTAATCTCTCCTTTTTCGTTTTTGATTTTGTTGATCTGGTTCTTCTATCTCTTTCTCTTGATAAGTCTGGCTAGAGGCTTGTCAATTTTCTTTACCTTTTCAAAGAACCAGCTTTTTGTTTTATTTATCCGTACTATAGTTTCTTTCATTTCTTTCTCATTTATTTATGCTCTAGTCTTTAGAATTTCTCGTCTTCTGCTGGCTTTGGGATGTTTTCATTCTTCTTTCTCCAATTGTTTTAAGCGGAGGGTTAGGTCATCTGCTTCATATTTTCCTAGTTTCTTGAGGTGGGATTGTATTGCTATCAATTTCCCTCTTAGAACTGTTTTTTGCAGTATCCCATAGGTTTTGCACGGTCGTGTGTTCATTGTCATTTTCTTTTAGGAATTTTTAAATTTCTCCTTTGATTTCCTCAGTAATCAGTTGGTTTTTTAGGTATGTGTTGTTTAATCGCCATGTGTTTGTATTTTTAGCGGTTTTTTTCCTGTAGTTGATCTCTAGTCTCATTGCATTGTGGTCCGAGAAGATGGTTGATATAATTTCAGTTTTCTTGAACTGACTGAGGTTAGATTTGTGGCCCAAGATGTGGTCTATCCTGGAGAATGTTCCGTGAGCACTTGAGAAGAAAGTGTATTCTTCTGCTTTTGGGTGGAACGTCCTAAAGATATCCATGAGGTCCATCTTTTCTAGTGTGGCATTTAAGGCTTGTGTTTCTTTATTAATTTTCTGTTTAGATGATCTATCCATTAGTGTGAGAGGAGTGTTAAAGTCTCCTAGTATTATTGTGTTGTTATTGATTTCTTCTTTTATGTCTGAAAGTACCTGTCTTATGTATCGAGGTGCCCCTGTGTTGGGTGTGCAGACGTTCATGACTGTTATGTCTTCCTCTTGGATGGATCCCTTAATCATGATGTAATGACCTGCTTTGTCTCTTCTAATCTTCTTTACTTTGAGGTCTATTTTGTCTGATATGAGGATTGCTACCCCAGGTTTCTTTTGATTTCCATTTGCATGGAATATCTTTTTCCTGCCCTTCACTTTCAGTCTATGGGTGTCTCTAGGTCTGAAGTGGGTCTCTTGTAAACAGCATATATATGGGTCATGTTTCTGGATCCATTCAGCTACTCTGTGTCGTTTGGTTGGAGCATTTAATCCATTTACATTCAAAGTAATTATTGATACGAATGTTCCTATTGTCATCTTCTTAGAAGTTTGGGGTTTGATTTGTAGGACTTCTCCTACTCTTGTATTTATTGGCTATATCAGGCCCTTTAGCACTTATTGTAGGGCTGGTTTTGTGGTACAGAATTCTTTTAGTTTTTGTCTGTCTGAGAAGCTTTTGACTTCTCCATCAATTCTGAATGAGATTCTTGCTGGGTAGAGAATTCTTGCTTGGAGGTTATTCTCTTTTGGCCATTTAAATGTGTCCTGCCATTCTCTTCTGGCCTGCAGGGTTTCTGTTGAGAGATCCGCAGTTAGACGTATGGGGTTTCCTTTATATGTTATTTGTTGTTTGCTCCTAGCTGCTTTTAGTAATCTGTCTTTATATTTAGTCTGTGTTCGTTTGATTAGAATGTGCCTTGGTGTATTTCTTCTGGGGTTTCTCCTGTATGGAACTCTTTGTGCTTCTTGGACTTGGTTGACTATTTCCTTTCCCATGCTGGGGAAGTTTTCTACTATAACCTCTTCAAGAATTTTTTCGTAACCTTTCTTCCCCTCTTCTTCCTCTGGAACTCCTATAATTCTAATGTTGGTGCGTTTGATATTGTCCCATAGGTCTTTGAGACTATCCTCCCTTCTTTTCATTCTTTCGGCTTTGTTCTGTTCCTCACCAGTTATTTCCACAAGTCTATCTTCCAGCTCGCTTATCCATTCTTCTGCCTCCGATACTCTACTGTTGAGACCTTCAATAGTATTTTTGAGTTCAGCAATTGAGTTGGTGGTCTCTATTTGCTTATTTTCCATTTCCTGCATGTCTTTTCTCAATGCACTAATTTCCTCTAATATTCTGTTTTCGGTGTTTTGCATCCTCATTAGTATAGTTTTTCTGAATTCTCTTTTGGATAATTTGTCCATCTCCTCCTCTGTCATTTGAAGCTGTGATTCTCTAGCTTGGTCCTTCATTTCTGCAGTGTTTCTCTGTCGTTTCATTATTAGGTTAGTTTTTGTTTCTTTGTGGGTGTCTCTGTAGGGAGTTCTTTTCCCCACCAGGCTTCTTGGTTGAATTCTCCCTTCCTTTGGGTTTCTGTCCTTCTAGAAGGGTTCAGTGGTTTGTGTCTTGGGTGGTGTTAGGTCTTGTTTACAGGTGAACAATCTCTAGTGATGTATGTTCTTTGATAGTGTGGGGTCTTAGAATCAGGGCTTCTACTCCGAGGATCCTTGGTTTAATGATTGGTCAGGGGGTGTAGGCTCTATGTCTGGTTTGCTATGGTGTTCTGTGATATTACTTCAAATATTAGCATCTGAGGAGCAAGAGGTGTGTCCCTGGTGGGTGACAGTCATCAAAGCATGCAGATGTTTTCTAACATAGTCATAAGATATACATACATACACAGCAATAACCACATCTGACCAGTCTTACAGTGACAAAGCATAGGAAATTTTTCTGGCAAACGACGCTGTCAAAGATGGTACTTGCCCGTTAAGTTCTGAATTAATTAAAATAGTGCCTGGAAAAATAGATCTTGGTTAAGATCCTGGCTTGGACTATTTCATTGAAAGCAATTTTTAACTAAGACACGTGTTGGGGGTGAGGAGGTGGAGAGTGTATGGGTAATGAGAAGGAATAGATTCGACTTGGAAGGATTTTATAGGGTTATATAGCCAATATTAGTGTGTTGTATTGTTTAGTGCAGCCTGAAGAGAATAGTGGAGACAGGAAGGTAAGAAATATTTGTCTAGGGGGTAGTGGTAGATAGGAGAAAGTTTTAGATTTAGAACATAGAGGGAGGAAGGAGTGGGAAAGAGGAAGGAAAATTAGAAGTTCAAGAATTAAAAAATTTTAAAAAATTAATAATTAAAAATCAAAAAAATTAAAAATTGAAAAGGGAAGAGAAACTTAAGAAGAGACAAAAGAGAAAGAAAAAAAAAAAAAAAACCCAAACCTGACCGATCAAACGAATAAACAGAACCGTCCACAACAGATAAACAAGAAAGCTAAATACTGGCCCTGGTTTTTATCCTCTCATCTGTCTGGTGGGAGCCAATCTGCTCTCGATGGTGTTGTCTTGATGATGTAGCCTTTCTCTTATGGCACTGGTCTGCAAGCTCAGGTGCTGTCCGGGCCGGCGGGCTGATCCTAGTCCGTCGGGCAGGGGACTGCGGCGCGCGCACCGTCCAGGGTTGGGCGGGGTCGTCCTGGCTCTGCCGCGCACCCGCTGGTAGCCTCTGATACCTGCCCTTCTCCCGGCTTCCTCCGCTGCGGGTGTAGCTATGGGGTTGCACTGGCCTCCTCCGCCACTGGTGCGCGCGCACTGCCAGTTACACGTCCAAGTCCGAAAGGCAGGCACAAGCTTCCCCGTCTGGATGGAGCCCGGTCCCTGGTCAGCAATCTGTGGGCGACTTCCCCTTCAGCCAGTCCCCCACTAGGAGTGTTTGAATTCACCTGGCGCCAGGCTGAAAGTCGTGGTTTTCACCTGGCCGAGTGGCCTGATTTTCACACTGGGCGCTCCCTCCCAGCTCCAGGTCGCTAGGCAGCACTCCAATTGCATTTCGGCCCTGCTCCAGTATCCTATCTTCTCAGTGTCTTAATTTCTGCCGGGGATCCGGGCGGATTCTTGGAGTTTTCACGCTGATCGCTGCCCTCTCTCCCCCGAGGCTCCGCTTAGGCCCCCTTTTAGGGCACTTGCTGGCGCGCTCTCCGTCGGTGCGGTCTGTCGTGGGGGTTAGGATAGAGGATTCTTAGAACGGTAGCTCCGGGAAATTTCTGGCTGTTCACTCTTCTACTCTCGCAGACCTATGGAATTCTTCTGTCGTCTAGCGGCTGGTTTGTTGGTGGTGGTTCATTTCTTGATTAGTTCTGGTGATTCTGTTGGGGAGCTGGTGAAATCTTCCCCTCATTCCTCTGCCATCTTGTCTCCCCCCCACTAGTGTAATTTTTTAAGGTTCTAGATATAAGTGATATCATACAGTATTTATCTTTAACTTATTTCACTTAGCCTGGTACCTTCCAGCTCCATCCATTTTGTTTCAAATGGGAAATTTTCATTCTTTTGTATGGCTAAGTAGTATTCCATTGTATGATTATGTGTGGGTGTATATATATATATCATGTCTTCTTTATCCACTAATATGTTGATGGACGCTAAGATAGCTTCTATGTCTTAGCAATTGTAAATAATGCTGCTATGAACTTTGGGGCGCATGCGTCTTTTCAAATTAGTGTTTTCACTTTTTTCGAATACATACCTAGGAATGAAACTTTTTATTGGAACAAAAGGTATGTTTACATGGGGTAACCCTTTTTGTATTTCCTTCTGATTGTTCCTGGGCCTTCAACTGTAGTGAATTTTGAGGTATCTCGGCTCATACTATTGAAGTTTCGCATGGACCACTTTTGTGTGGCAAATGAATGCTGAATCTTTTCTATCCATAGCAGGATGTGGGATAAGGCAGGTAAGTAACTGAATATTTTAGAAAAAGTGACAAATAACACTTCAAAAAGCTAACAAGGTATATTTGACTTTTCTCATGAATATAATGATTTGAGTACTTGGCTTCAGACATCACTAATGAAAAATTCATTGCACATTGATATATTTGGATTAAGTATGGCTTAGGCTACTTCTTAAGTCTCATAACTCCCATCCCAGGATAAATGTCTTAAGATTAAAATAAATCCTAAAATAATAGATGTTTTTATTTTCTGTATTTTAAAAATATAAAATAAGCAAAGACATGCCTCTCCCCGAGGCTCCGCTTAGGCCCCTTTAGGCACTTGCTGGCGCTCCGTCGGTGCGGTCTGTCGTGGGGGTTAGGATAGAGGATTCTTAGAACGGTAGCTCCGGGAAATTTCTGGCTGTTCACTCTTCTACTCTCGCAGACCTATGGAATTCTTCTGTCGTCTAGCGGCTGGTTTGTTGGTGGTGGTTCATTTCTTGATTAGTTCTGGTGATTCTGTTGGGGAGCTGGTGAAATCTTCCCCTCATTCCTCTGCCATCTTGTCTCCCCCCCACTAGTGTAATTTTTTAAGGTTCTAGATATAAGTGATATCATACAGTATTTATCTTTAACTTATTTCACTTAGCCTGGTACCTTCCAGCTCCATCCATTTTGTTTCAAATGGGAAATTTTCATTCTTTTGTATGGCTAAGTAGTATTCCATTGTATGATTATGTGTGGGTGTATATATATATATCATGTCTTCTTTATCCACTAATATGTTGATGGACGCTAAGATAGCTTCTATGTCTTAGCAATTGTAAATAATGCTGCTATGAACTTTGGGGCGCATGCGTCTTTTCAAATTAGTGTTTTCACTTTTTTCGAATACATACCTAGGAATGAAACTTTTTATTGGAACAAAAGGTATGTTTACATGGGGTAACCCTTTTTGTATTTCCTTCTGATTGTTCCTGGGCCTTCAACTGTAGTGAATTTTGAGGTATCTCGGCTCATACTATTGAAGTTTCGCATGGACCACTTTTGTGTGGCAAATGAATGCTGAATCTTTTCTATCCATAGCAGGATGTGGGATAAGGCAGGTAAGTAACTGAATATTTTAGAAAAAGTGACAAATAACACTTCAAAAAGCTAACAAGGTATATTTGACTTTTCTCATGAATATAATGATTTGAGTACTTGGCTTCAGACATCACTAATGAAAAATTCATTGCACATTGATATATTTGGATTAAGTATGGCTTAGGCTACTTCTTAAGTCTCATAACTCCCATCCCAGGATAAATGTCTTAAGATTAAAATAAATCCTAAAATAATAGATGTTTTTATTTTCTGTATTTTTTTAAAAAAATAAGGAACACAGTCTGAAACATAAGCAAAGCACAATAGAATCATGTAGAAGTTAAAAAAAAAAATACTGCTTTATTTTCTTCATCTCAATTCAAATTCTAAAAGTAACCAGTATTAACAGTTTGATATGTATGTTTCATCTTCTTTATGCATTCAGAGAGAGAAAACAATATAGCTCAAAGTTGGTTTCTTAAAAAAATTATATTAAACATATAATTTGTGAACTGTTTCTTTTCAATTTAAGATAATTTTATATATTTAAAGTCTGTACTTGTAGATATTCCTCATGCTACCTTGGGAATTTCTTTCTTTTTTTCTTTTGGCCACTTCTATTAGTCTTTCATTTTAATTTATTTTCATCCATCTTTGTTCTTTGGCCTGTGTGGGCCTCCCATTGCAGTGACCTTGGTCGCTGCAGAGCACTGGCTCTGGGCGCATGTGCTCCAGAGCTCCGGCTTGGTAGTTGGACACATTGGTCCAACTGCTCCGCGGCACGTGGGATCTTCCCAGGCCAGCGATCGAACTGGCGCCTCTTGCACTGCAAGGCAGTGTCCTTACCCACTGAACCACCAGGGAAACCCTACCTTGGGAATTTTTTAAAATCCCTTTGAGAAAGTTCACATATGATTAAAGCTGGAGAACAGCAATGAGCCGCATGTGATTCCTCTGTATGTCTGTACCATGATGTAATCACATCTGTCGATCAGTGGCATCTGGATTGTTCCTAACATTTTGAGGTATCTCGGCTCATACTATTGAAGTTTCGCATGGACCACTTTTGTGTGGCAAATGAATGCTGAATCTTTTCTATCCATAGCAGGATGTGGGATAAGGCAGGTAAGTAACTGAATATTTTAGAAAAAGTGACAAATAACACTTCAAAAAGCTAACAAGGTATATTTGACTTTTCTCATGAATATAATGATTTGAGTACTTGGCTTCAGACATCACTAATGAAAAATTCATTGCACATTGATATATTTGGATTAAGTATGGCTTAGGCTACTTCTTAAGTCTCATAACTCCCATCCCAGGATAAATGTCTTAAGATTAAAATAAATCCTAAAATAATAGATGTTTTTATTTTCTGTATTTTTTTAAAAAAATAAGGAACACAGTCTGAAACATAAGCAAAGCACAATAGAATCATGTAGAAGTTAAAAAAAATACTGCTTTATTTTCTTCATCTCAATTCAAATTCTAAAAGTAACCAGTATTAACAGTTTGATATGTATGTTTCATCTTCTTTATGCATTCAGAGAGAGAAAACAATATAGCTCAAAGTTGGTTTCTTAAAAAAATTATATTAAACATATAATTTGTGAACTGTTTCTTTTCAATTTAAGATAATTTTATATATTTAAAGTCTGTACTTGTAGATATTCCTCATGCTACCTTGGGAATTTCTTTCTTTTTTTCTTTTGGCCACTTCTATTAGTCTTTCATTTTTATTTATTTTCATCCATCTTTGTTCTTTGGCCTGTGTGGGCCTCCCATTGCAGTGACCTTGGTCGCTGCAGAGCACTGGCTCTGGGCATATGTGCTTCAGAGCTTCAGCTTGGTAGTTGGACACATTGGTCCAGTTGCTCCGCGGCACGAGGGATCTTCCCAGGCCACGGAACGAACTGGCGCCTCTTGCACTGCAAGGCAGTGTCCTTACCCACTGGACCACTAGGGAAACCCTACCTTGGGAATTTTTTAAAATCCCTTTGAGAAAGTTCACATATGATTAAAGCTGGAGAACAGCAATGAGCCGCATGTGATTCCTCTGTATGTCTGTACCATGATGTAATCACATCTGTCGATCAGTGGCATCTGGATTGTTCCTAACATTTTACTATCACACAATCCTATAAAAAGCATCACCATAGGGTTTCCCTGGTGGTCCAGTGGGTAAGGACACTGCCTTGCACTGCAAGGGACACCGGTTCGATCCCTGGCCTGGGAAGATCCCATGTGCCGCGGAGCAGCTGGACGGATGTGTCCTATTGCCGAGCCCCGGCTCTGGAGCGCATGCGCCCAGAGCCAGCGCTCTGCAACGACAGATGCCACCGCGATGGGAGGCCCACAGGAGCCAAAGAACAAAGACGGATGAAAAATAGATAAATGAAAGACCAAGAGAAGTGGCCCGCCCATTCCCTCCCTCCCCAACCCGCCCCCGCCAATAAATAAATAAAATCTTAAAAAAAACCATCACCATAAAGACGTTTTTACACTTAGTTTCCAGAAGTATTCTAGGACATAGGCTTTTAAAAAGTAATCAGTCAAAGAACACATGTACCATAAACTTGAAATACATTCCTAAATTGACCTTCCAAAAGACTACCTAGTCACACTCCAGTCATCAATATGGGAGAGTAGTCAGTCTTCTGCACTTCAACCCACATTAACTCTATCAATATTTAGAAATTTTCCTAAACTGATGCTCCCCAAGAAACACTTAAAATATTTAATGGCTGTACCACTTGGCTTGTGCAATCTTAGTTCCCTGACTAAGGATGGAACTCACACACCTCCTCCACATTGGAAACTCAGTCCTAACCACTGGACATCCAGAGAAGTCTCCCCCCAAACCACACTATTTTATTTTTTTATTTTTTTTATTTTGTTTTATTTTTTTTATAGATTTATTTATTTATTTATTTTGGTGGGGGAGGGGTGGGGAGGGAGGGGAGAAGGCAGGCCACTTCTATTGGTCCTTCGTCTGTCTATTTTCATCCATCTTTGTTCTTTGGCCAGAGTGGGCCTCCCATCGCGGTGGCCTCTGTCGTCGCAGAGCTCTGGCTCAGTAATTGGACACATCGGTTCAGCCACTCTGCGACACATGGGATCTTCCCAGGCCAGGGATCGAACCGGTGCCCCTTGCAGTGCAAGGCGGTGTCCTTACCCGCTGGACCACCAGGGAAGCCCCCACACTATTTTAAATTCCAGTTTTCTTGTTGCTAATAAAGCTGAACATACTTATTCTGCCTGATTCTATTATTTTCTTCTATGGTCTTCATTTTTTTAATTTTATTACTGGTTTATAAGAGTTGTCTATTTTGTATATTCTTTGTCTTATTTGTAACACATATGTTCTCCCTTTTGGTCATTTGTATTTTGTAGTATCTTCTACTGTACAAAATATCTTATTTCTTCTTTCTGAAAACTTGTTAATCTTTTATAATTTCTGTGTTTTCTGCTTTGCATAGAAGGGTCTCACCCACGTCAAGGTAGTAAACATATTTCCTTGTTTTTTTCAGTAGTGCTGCCTTCAGAAAATCAGACAGTGTGTCTCCCAGAGCAGTCTCAGGGAGAATTTGTTTGGATTGGCACTCTAATACCTAAAAACATTCTTTGATAAATGGCATGGACTCTGAATTCCCCACATGCATTCCTCTTTCTTGCCCTAATACCACTTTACCTTAATTTTCTTACTTATGTTTATAGCTTATTTTGAAATTTGATAGTACTATTTCCTTCTTGTTTCTATTTTACCAAATCTTCTGTACATGTTCTCCTACAGAAAAATTTAAGATTCATATCTCAAATTGCTTGAAATTTTCTATCATGATTTTAACTGAAAAGGAGTCAAATCATGAATTTGTGAACTTTTCCAATGCTGAATCTCTCCATACAGAAAAGTGCTCCCTGTGGTGTGCTTTTTCTTTCACACATATCTTCCTTTCTGGCTTTCACCAAAGTAGTGTAGTTTTCTTCAGATAGGATTTGAATACATATTGTTAATTTTTTTTCTTAAAACTTTAAGATTTTTGTTACTGTGAATGGGTTTTTTTCCTATTGACTTCTTAAGTTACCTATCTTGAATGCATAGAAAAAGATACCAGTTTTTGTATGTTGACTTTGATTATAACTTTTGTTGTTTTTTGGCTTTTCCAATCCTATCATCTTTAAATATGGAGATGATTTTTTTTGTTAATGGTCTAACACTGTGAGATATTTATATAGATATAGATGTACATACATCTATATCCCTATGCACTGGTTGACCTTAATATGACAGTTATGTTCAAATTATGTTCTCATCTGCCTTTGTTCATAATATAAATTTTAATTTCTCTTTTTTCTTTTTTTACCCAAAATTTATTTAGAAAAGATTAAATTTCTAAATGATTAGAGTTTTAGTATAAATTTCTTTGTTATTTAATTTGATTGTGTTATGATCACTTATTTCATTCCCTTTAATAATTTTTATATTTAGTTAGTGGACTAGTATTCCTTAGACTAGTTAGTGGACTACTACACTAATACTAGTATAATGAACTATTTCCTTAGTGAAACTTTCCATATCCATATATGTGAAAAATGACTGTATATTTCTAATTCCTGGCTATAAAAGTTCTCTGAGTTTAATAGAGCTTTTTAATTATATCATTTAAATCTTCTATATATCCCTTTTTACTTATAAATTAATTTCTAAGAAATATGTATTAATTTTCTGCAACAATTGTAAATATATACCTTTCTTCTTGTGTTTCTAATATTTTTCCTTACATATTTTATAGCTATGCATGTAGACATATATAGGCTATATTTACTTGTTTCATATAAATTCTCCTTTACCTCTAAAATATGCAGTATCTCTTTGTCTCATCTAATACACATCCCAGAAAGAAGCATTATAGTAATTTATAGAAATATAATTTTTCTGTACTAATATAGTCACACTTTGTGTTACTTTGGTAGTATTTTCCTAGTACTTTTTTTTATCTTGTTATTTTCATTTTCTCTGAGTCCTGATTTTCTTTCCTTTGAGTGAGTCCCTTGTAAACAAGAAATAATTGGATTTTGTTGTGGTTTTTTGTTTTAGCTGTGGTTTTATCTATATGTGCTTTGGTAGTATTTGCTAATCCATATCTTGAGGCATGTGTTATAACATGAATGTGGTATCTGATATGGTAGCAGAAAAGAGATTGAGGACTATTTCTGAAATATGGGTCATTGTATGTATCATGGTGTTTGAGGATGTTACATAACATATGATTGCCGTCATTATTAGGATAAGTTGGTACTATTAATTAAAGTATCATCCTTCAAGGGACCGGCTTCTTGGCTAATTAACATTCACTTTTGGACATATACTTTTATAGCATATGTATTCTTTAGTGTATCATTTTAGGAGAGTTCTAACCAAATGCAAATAAATAATCCAAAACCTTGGAAATAGTAAACCACATAAATCACTTTAGGCAGAAATTGTCATGGAAGAGGGCAAGAGAAAATTCCTTTAACATCTTAATTTCTTCAAGTTTTTCTTTTAAAGTTTCCTTAATTATGTATCATTAAAAAGTATCATTAGTTTCCTTTGTTCTCAAAAAATTTAGTTCAGAACCAGAACATATATATCCATGGGAATCTATTTTTTTTTATTGCAATTTCCTTTCATTTCACTTTAGTGCAATTAGTTTGTTATGTATGTTGACTCTTCATTCTTCTCATTCTGCAACTGTCTGTACTTCTAGGCCTTTACAGTGACTTAAGTCAGAGTGTTTTCTGACTCTTGATGTGGTATGTTATGAATAAATCAAAGTTCAGTGGTTAGTGAAATGTTTCCTGATATAAGAAAATTAAGTAATAATCTGCTTGCATAGAAAGAAAGTATTAAGAGCTGCCAATCAATGTATTGGACAGCATTTAGAGTGCATATATCTAAAATTAAAAGGAGTTTTTACTCCTGGCCTGGACCAGACATGCTCTAACCATGGGGAAGATGTGGAAGAAATAATGGTCCAAGGTCAGAGACACATGTCTGTACTTTACAAGTGACTGCTGTATGCCCAGAACTAGTAACAGGCCACACTGGCAAAGAGGCCATGCTGGTCTTAGCGCTATTTTCTGACTAGATGTCTGAGTTCTTTATTTTTCTGTATTGTATCTTTGTACATGCATGTGTAGTATTTAAAAGAGTGACATGACCAAAGTAGGGAGAGGAGGAGTTAGGGAAGAGGGAAGGAGAAAGGCAGGAATGAAAGGAGAAATAGAATTTAGATGTGTAAGTTTGAAATCAAAATTTTAAAGTCATAAAAAATAGTTGCTAGAAATGAGCATTTCTATGAACATCATGAATGAGCATCATGAATCATTCAAAGAAAGCATATTATGTACACATTTGTTATGCATTACAGTTTTTAATAAAAAATGTACAGGTGGAGTGTTGTCTTAGTTGAAAGACTGTTGAAATGTTTTTAGATGAATTTAGAACTATTAGATGGACTTCCCTGGTGCTCAGACAGTAAGGAATCTGCTTGCGATGAGGAGATCTGGGTTTGATTCCTGGGTCAGGAAGATGCCTGGAGGAGGGCATGGCAACCCACTCCAGTATTCTTGCCTGGAGAATCCCCATGCACAGGGGAGCCTGATGGGCTATAGCCCATAGCGTTGCAGAGAGTCAGATAGAAGGTTAGTCCAGAGCTATTGGATAACCATTGTGTTCAATGTAACTATATAAACACGTAGGGTAGGCACTCACTCAAGAGGTATAGTAGCGGCAGTCCCTTAAAGACTTGTACACTGGGAAGAGAGACCCATCCTCTTGCCTTCTGGTTGGAATCATTTTCCTTTAGAAAGCAGGCAAGCTTCATCTGGGCACTGCCACCTTCAAGGCTGGTGACTATTCTGATAGATTCCCTGTTGTCAATGTTTCATGCAGAGTTATATGAGAATCCTCCTCTTTTCTTTCCTTGAAAGGAGAATTTCCCTCCTTGAATTCTGACACATATGCGACCTATGTGGAACAGGTAACATTTAGAATGGGGCAAAGTATCTAATGGTACAATTTTAAACAAATGTAAAAACCATCTAAAGTTGCAATAAGCAGTGTGCAAAAATAAATATAAACAGAAAGATATACCTTTGATCAGTTGCTCAGTCATGTCTGACTTTTTTGTGACTCTGTGAACTGGAGCATGCAAGGCTTCCCTGTCCTTTGCCGTCTCCTGGAGCTTGGATAACTCATGTCCATTGAGTCAGTGATGCCATCCAACCATCTCGTCCTATGTCATCCCCTGCTCCTCCTGGATATACATTACAGGGTACAAATTAAGGGTACCAATAAATTAGCAGCTGGGCTTCCCTGGTGGCTCAGTGGTAAAGAATCTGCCTGCAGTGTGGGATATGCGGCTTCAGGAAGATCCCCTAGAGAAGGAAATGGCAACCCATCCCAATATTCTTGCTTAGAAAATCCTATGGTCAGAGAAACCTGACGGGCTATAGTCCATGGGGTCACAGAAGAGTGAGATATAACTCGGTGACTAAACAGCAACAGCAATGAGCATAAGAGGGAACAGAGGAAAACAAATTCTTGAAATTGTAATATGAATAATACTCAGTAGGATGTGTTAAGTAATACTGTACCTTCAATCACAAACACGTTTCAAAAAATGCTACGGTTTGGGGGGAACAGTGATGAAATAGAAGTGTCCAGTTTTAGAATCTGACACTGAATTTGCCGCTTACTTTCAATGAGCACAACTCTGCATCTCAGGGCTTCCCTTTGTTTATTATGGGTAATCAAAAACTAAGTCCAGTTATTTTAAGGTTTAAATGAAACATTATATGAAACTGCCAAAATCATAGAAGTCAGTCAGTAAACAGCTTGCACTTTAGTGTTTGATGATTCAGTTTTCTATGCCCCATCAAATGTCAAACAAAAGGTTAATAAATTTTAGTTTTTTCTAAACTGATTATCAAGTACAAAAGATCTCTTCTGATACATCTTTAATCAGAAAACAGAATGTGACTGTGTTGGTGACAGGGTCTACCAACAAGGTCCAAGGACCAATTCAAGTTCCCTTTCTGTCAGTAATACTATTTGTCCCTGTACTTCATTTCAGGGTATTTATAAGGAGACTATTAGACTTGCCCTGCAGTTTGGGAAGCTAGAAAGGAAAGTATTTAGAACTACTCTGTAATGAGCACATTGAATACTTTAGGTATTCATTATAACAAATCTGAGAGGCAAACACTATGTTCCCCAGACCACATTACATATAAGGTAACTCCATTCAGCTAAAGGGAAGTAACTCCAAATTCCCACAGCTCATCAGTGGTCGAGGCAGTGTTCAAATTAGACCTGACAGCACAGCCTACTTATCTTTTCATCTCATAATAATACCACTGAGAGTCAATCTTGAACAGGCTGGACTTCTCATTTTCAGTGTGACTACAATTTAGAAGAACAAATACACATGCACACCAAGTACAAAGAACAGTTTTGGATGACACATAATCAAATGAGAATGACATTCAGAACTGCACTCCGTCTATCTCGGGAGATTTTAAAGAGGAGCCCTCATAATAGAACAAAAACAAAATTGTTATGATGCAACAGAATATTGGCTTGGTAACCATGAGAGTTGAATCTAACTCTTCTCTATTTTAGTCCTGGAAACTATTTGTTAAACTGCTTGCAATATAGGTTCACATTCTGTTTTCTAGTGAATGGTTTTGCTCCCGGTAGTCCATTACCAGATGCAGCAGACTTTTTGTTTTTCTAAGTGATTCAATCACAAACACGTTTAAAAAGCTACGGTTTGGGGAACAGTGAAAAAAGCGTCCAGTTTTAGAATCTGACACTGAATTTGCCGCTTACTTTCAATGAGCACAACTCTGCATCTCAGGGCTTCCCTTTGTTTATTATGGGTAATCAAAAACTAAGTCCAGTTATTTTAAGGTTTAAATGAAACATTATATGAAACTGCCAAAATCATAGAAGTCAGTCAGTAAACAGCTTGCACTTTAGTGTTTGATGATTCAGTTTTCTATGCCCCATCAAATGTCAAACAAAAGGTTAATAAATTTTAGTTTTTTCTAAACTGATTATCAAGTACAAAAGATCTCTTCTGATACATCTTTAATCAGAAAACAGAATGTGACTGTGTTGGTGACAGGGTCTACCAACAAGGTCCAAGGACCAATTCAAGTTCCCTTTCTGTCAGTAATACTATTTGTCCCTGTACTTCATTTCAGGGTATTTATAAGGAGACTATTAGACTTGCCCTGCAGTTTGGGAAGCTAGAAAGGAAAGTATTTAGAACTACTCTGTAATGAGCACATTGAATACTTTAGGTATTCATTATAACAAATCTGAGAGGCAAACACTATGTTCCCCAGACCACATTACATATAAGGTAACTCCATTCAGCTAAAGGGAAGTAACTCCAAATTCCCACAGCTCATCAGTGGTCGAGGCAGTGTTCAAATTAGACCTGACAGCACAGCCTACTTATCTTTTCATCTCATAATAATACCACTGAGAGTCAATCTTGAACAGGCTGGACTTCTCATTTTCAGTGTGACTACAATTTAGAAGAACAAATACACATGCACACCAAGTACAAAGAACAGTTTTGGATGACACATAATCAAATGAGAATGACATTCAGAACTGCACTCCGTCTATCTCGGGAGATTTTTAAAGAGGAGCCCTCATAATAGAACAAAAACAAAATTGTTATGATGCAACAGAATATTGGCTTGGTAACCATGAGAGTTGAATCTAACTCTTCTCTATTTTAGTCCTGGAAACTATTTGTTAAACTGCTTGCAATATAGGTTCACATTCTGTTTTCTAGTGAATGGTTTTGCTCCCGGTAGTCCATTACCAGATGCAGCAGACTTTTTGTTTTTCTAAGTGATTCATTACTGAAAACTTAAGAGAAAATCTTTTGGGAAGTCAGCTGCTTTGGTCTTCCTGTTAAGATTCAGAAAATTTAACCCACATTTTATGTGAAGAGTTTTGGTGTTTCTTCCCCCTGTTTTCTGCACAGGCTGGAAGTTCAGGATGGTGTGTTGCTTCCTGTCACTCACACACACACCCTAGGTATCCTCAACACTCGACTTCTAAGGGACCACTCATAAAACATCCATCTGATCCTCCTGCCGTTGAACGAGTCTTCCTCCATGGCGTACATTAACAGAGCTGAAACTCCCATGATAATGTCCCCAACATTAACAATTAAAAGATTATTTCCATGAGAGATATCTCCATAGAGGTCTCCTAGTTCTTTTTCCAGAATGCATGATCTTTTATATTTTTATATCAGAAATTCAGTAGATGGAGGTATACTGTGGGCTCACTCTTTACATTTGCCTCCTTAAATTCCTAGACCTGATGTGCATCAGGTTAGGTGGGGTCATGACAGGTTAGGATTCATGAAAGGATGACTAGAGAGCTCCAAGACAGAGCTGATGCAAAGGATGAACTACTGCCCAATAGGAATTTGGTTATGTGAAGGGTGACTGGATTATCTTTTAATAATACTTAGTAATAATAATCAGGCATGATTGCTAAAAAAAAAAGTTTGTTTGCTGTATCAAATGCTGTCTACCGTATTTATCTCAATACATCACTTTAAAATTAGGTGTTGTTCCACTTTTATAATCAAATAAACTGAGACTTGGGAGATGAAGTACTTTATATTAGTTCCCACAACTAATGAAACCACGATACCTATTTCCTTCCTAAGAGTCAAGATATGTGTGTTTGTGTATCTTTGTTTTCATGTGAATATCACCTTCATACTCATATTCAATATCCCTTAAAAATAGTTCAAATATCTTGGAAAGGAAAACTTGGTAAAACTGGAAACTATTTGGTGGTTAAAGCATTAATACCTTTTTCTACTGCAAACAGGAGTGGTTCACATTAAAGCAATCAAAATTATTGGAATTTTTTAAAATATGACTTTTATTCTTTTTTTCTCACAATCACAAGTTTTTTATTTTGCTTTTTTGATTTTAGAGTTTTGTTGTTTACAGATATGTATAATTCCATATTCGTCATATGTATATCCCATTCCCCCCTCATCCCACCCCTCTAGGTCATCACATAGCCCCCGTGTATGATCCCTTAGTCCCATAACGCACTGACAATAGTTATCTCTTTTATATAAGGTAGTATAGGGTTCCGCGTTGTTCTTTCCATATCTCTCACCCACTTTTCCCTCTCCCCAGTGTCCATAAGTCTGTTCTCCATGACTGTTTTTCCACCGATGGTCTGTGTGTGTATTTATCAGTATGAACTTACTAGATTCCATATATATGTGTTCCTTCTCTTTTTGACTTACTTCACCGTGTATAATAGGTTCTAAATTCATCCATCTGATTAGGACTGAATCCTCTGCATTTCTTTTAGTGACTGGGAAGTATTCTATTGTATATATGTACCAGTGCTTCTTTACCCATTCAATTGTAGATGGACATCTAGGTTACTTCCATGATATAGCTATTGTACAGAGTGCTAAAATTAACATTGGGGTATAGATGTCTCTTTCAATTTTGATTTCATCAGGGTATAAGCCTAATAGTGGGATTGCTGGGTTGTATGGTGCTTCTATTCTTAACTTTTTGAGGAATCTCTATACTGTCTTCGATAGTGGTTGTATCAATTTACATTCCTGCCAATAATACAGGAGTGTTCCCTTTTCTCTGCGCCCTCTCCAGCATTAATTATCTGTAAACTTTTTGATGATGGCCATTCTGACTGGTGTGAGGTGCTATCTCATTGTAGTTTCTCTATAAGTGATGTTGAACATCTTATGTGTTTTTTGTTTGTCTTCCTTGGATAGATATCTAAATGGGGAATAATCACCTTCATACTCATATTCAATATCCCTTAAAAATAGTTCAAATATCTTGGAAAGGAAAACTTGGTAAAACTGGAAACTATTTGGTGGTTAAAGCATTAATACCTTTTTCTACTGCAAACAGGAGTGGTTCACATTAAAGCAATCAAAATTATTGGAATTTTTTAAAATATGACTTTTATTCTTTTTTTCTCACAATCACAAGTTTTTTATTTTGCTTTTTTGATTTTAGAGTTTTGTTGTTTACAGATATGTATAATTCCATATTCGTCATATGTATATCCCATTCCCCCCTCATCCCACCCCTCTAGGTCATCACATAGCCCCCGTGTATGATCCCTTAGTCCCATAACGCACTGACAATAGTTATCTCTTTTACATAAGATAGTATAGGGCTCCGTGTTGCTCTTTGCATATCTCTCACCCACTTCTCCCTCTCCCCAGTGTCCATAAGTCTGTTCTCTATGACTGTTTTTCCATCGATGCTCTGCATGTGTATTTATCAGTATGAACTTACTAGATTCCATATATATGTGTTAGTATACTGTATCTGTCCTTTTCTTTTTAACTTACTTCACTGTGTATAATAGGTTCTAAATTCATACATCTCATTAGGACTGAATCTTCTGCATTTCTTTTAGTGACTGGGAAGTATTCTATTGTATATATGTACCAGTGCTTCTTTACCCATTCAATTGTAGATGGACATCTAGGTTACTTCCATGATATAGCTATTGTACAGAGTGCTAAAATTAACATTGGGGTATAGATGTCTCTTTCAATTTTGATTTCATCAGGGTATAAGCCTAATAGTGGGATTGCTGGGTTGTATGGTGCTTCTATTCTTAACTTTTTGAGGAATCTCTATACTGTCTTCGATAGTGGTTGTATCAATTTACATTCCTGCCAATAATACAGGAGTGTTCCCTTTTCTCTGCGCCCTCTCCAGCATTAATTATCTGTAAACTTTTTGATGATGGCCATTCTGACTGGTGTGAGGTGCTATCTCATTGTAGTTTCTCTATAAGTGATGTTGAACATCTTATGTGTTTTTTGTTTGTCTTCCTTGGATAGATATCTCTTTAAGTCGTTTTCACAATTTTTGATTGGGTTGTTTGTTTTTTCAGTATTGAGTTGTCTGAGCTGCTTGTATATTTTGGAGATTAATTCTTTGTCTGTTGTTTCATTTGCTATGATATTCTCCCATTCTGTGGGTTGTCTGTTCAGCTTTTTTGTAGTTTCTTTTGCTGTGCAGAAGCTTTTAAGTTTCATTAGGTCCCACATGTTTATTTTTGTTTTTATTTCCATTATTCTAGAGGGCGAGTCATAGAAAATCTTGTTTTAATTTATGTCACTGAATGTTTTGCCTATATTTGCCAAGAGTTTTATGGTCTCTGGTCTTACATTTAGGTCTCTAATCCATTTTGAGCTTATCTTTGTGTATGGTGTAAGGGAATATTCCAAATTCATTCTTCTACATGTAGCTGTCGAGTTTTCCCAGCACCATTTGTTGAAGAGGCTGTGTTTGTCTCATTTTATATTTTCACCTCCTTTGTCAAAAATAAGGTGCCCATATATGTGTAGGTTTATCTCTGGGTTCTCTATCTTGTTCTATTGGTCTATATATCTGTTTTTTTGCCATTACCATACTATCTTGATGACTGTTGCTTTGTAGTGTAGTCTGAGGTTAGGGAGGCTGATCCCTCTGGCTCCATTCTTCTTTCTCAGGATTACTTTGGCAATCTGCTGTCTTTTGTGTTTTCATATAAACTGTGTTATTTTTTGGTCTAGTTGTGTGAAGAATGTCATTGGTAATTTGATAGGGATTGCATTGAATCTTTAGATGATAGTTTGTAGCAAGGTCATTTTTACAATATTGACTCTTCCTACCCAGAAACGCAGAACATCTCTCCATCTGTTTATGTCATCTTTGATTTCTTTCATTAGTGTCTTATAATTTTCTGTGTACAGTTCCTTTGTCTCTTTAGGTAGGTTTATTCCTAGGTATTTTATTCTTTTGGTTGCAATGGTGAATGGCATTGCATCCTTGATTTCTCTGATTTTTCATTGTTGGGGTATAGAAATGCGAGTGATTTCTGTGTATTGATTTTGTATCGTGCGACTTTACTGAATTCACTGATAAATGTTGGTAGTTTTCTAATGGTGACTTTGGGGTTTTCTGTGTATAGTATCATGTTGTGTGCAGATAGAGTTTTATTTCTTCTTTTCCAATCTGGATTCCTTTTATTTCTTTTTATTCTCTTATTGCTATAGCTGAAACTTTCAGGATTATGTTGGATAATAGTAGTGAAAGTGAACATCCCTGTCTTGTTCCTGATCTTAGAGGGAATGCTTTCAGCTTTTCACCATTGAGAATAGTGGGCTTCTCACTGTGGGCTTCTCATATATGACTTTAATTATATTGAGGTAGGCTCCTTCTATGCCCATTTTTTGAAGAGTTTTTATCATAAATCTTTTAATAATTATTATTATTATCTTTTAATAATACTTAGTAATCAGGCATGCTTGCTAAAATAGTTTATGTTTGCTGTATCAGATGCTAACTACAGTATTTATCTCAGTACATCACTTTAAAATTAAGTGTTGTTCCCTTTTTATAATCAAATAAACTGAGACTTAGGAAATGAAGTAATTTATCTTAGTTCGCACAATGAAACCACTATACTGTATTTCCTTCCTAAGAGTCAAGATGTGTGTGTGTGTGTGTCTTTGTTTTTCTGTGAATATCACCTTTGCACTCATATTCCATACCCATTAAAAATAGTTCAAATATCTTGGAAAGGAAAACTTGGTAAAACTGGAAACTATTTGATGGTTAAAGCATTAAGACCTTTTCTACTGCAAACAGTAGTGGTTCACATTAAAGCAACCAAAATTATTTGGATTTTTTTTTAGGTTTTCATTCTTGTCACTATCTTGCATTTTTAGCAGAGGTGAACTACAGTGCTTTCTTTTTTCTTTTCTTTTCTTTTCTTTTTTTTTTAAATTCTGCCTCATGCTATATGCAACCTTCATTTTGCAAACATTTTCAGAGCATTTATTAATGCAACATGTCAGGGACAATATTAGGCTTCAGAGGTCCATATGTGAACCCTACACCATCTGTATAACGAAAGTAACAATTGTGAAGATATGGGGCTTGCTCTAGATACCAGAGGTTCAAACTTAAACAACTCAGCATGCTGTCTGGCCACACCACACCCTACTAACTCTAGCCAGACAGGATTCAGCTGACCAAGAAACACTTGCTAAATCTCAACTAGTTATCATGGATGGCTTAGGTGCTGGTGACCCAATGGGGAACTAGGATACAGATAAGTGCATGTGTTTTGAGGAGGTGCTTCAGCCAAGGTACTTAGCCCCATCTTGAAGGGGAATGAAGACAGTCATAGGAGTGAGTTGTATGGATGGAGAGAAGGGAATAAGGCTCTTCAGGCAGCAAGAATGACCCCCCACCCCCGCCGCCCCGACCTGGGGCATAGCTAAGACAGGGCTTTGTGCCAGTGTGTCTGGAGTGTAGAGTTTGATATGAAATAGAAAAGTAGGGATCTAATCATGCAATCCGTGCAGTCATATTAAAAGGTTTGGACTGTATCTTGAGCACAATGTGAAATAATTAACAAGTTTTAAGCATAGAAACAGACATGATCTTTTTGAGTCTGTCAACTAAAGAGTGAATTAGATGAAATCTAGGTTAAGGATAGTAATATTAGGTAGGAAGCTTCTGTGGTAATGCAAATGAGAGATTTCCAAAGCCCAGAGTAATGGCTGTAGGATTGGAGAGAGCTGTATGTTTCATAGACGTAAATGGGATATAATTCACAAGGACTGACATACGATTTGAGGTATGAGATGAAGAATGAGGAGAAGTCATGGTTGTCTCCCAGGCTAGCACTAGGCTGGTGGAAGAATGTTCAATTCTGAACATTCATTCAAAAAAAATACATGTTGAGCACCAACTATAGACGCAGTTTTCTTGGGTGCTGGGGAGAAATGGCTGGACAAAACAGTAGAGTCATTGCTCTGTGGTGAGTCACAGCTTTCTAGCAAGCTGAGATGTTCAGGTGCAAATGCTGGACAGCTGTCCTCAGCATTCTGGAGAAAGATCTCCATAAGGGATATCATTTGAAAGATCCCTCCACACACGTTCTGAAACTACCTGACACCAATGTAGATCTACCAATCAGCAGTCTAGGCACTTTGAATGCAACTGTGGACACGACAAAGACTCTGCTGTAAGGGATAGTGCCTCCTAGTGGGAGAAGACTGCCGATAAACAAAAACTCCATGGTGTGTTGAAAAAGTGGTACAAAACACCCCCCTACTAACTCTAGCCAGACAGGATTCAGCTGACCAAGAAACACTTGCTAAATCTCAACTAGTTATCATGGATGGCTTAGGTGCTGGTGACCCAATGGGGAACTAGGATACAGATAAGTGCATGTGTTTTGAGGAGGTGCTTCAGCCAAGGTACTTAGCCCCATCTTGAAGGGGAATGAAGACAGTCATAGGAGTGAGTTGTATGGATGGAGAGAAGGGAATAAGGCTCTTCAGGCAGCAAGAATGACCCCCCACCCCCGCCGCCCCGACCTGGGGCATAGCTAAGACAGGGCTTTGTGCCAGTGTGTCTGGAGTGTAGAGTTTGATATGAAATAGAAAAGTAGGGATCTAATCATGCAATCCGTGCAGTCATATTAAAAGGTTTGGACTGTATCTTGAGCACAATGTGAAATAATTAACAAGTTTTAAGCATAGAAACAGACATGATCTTTTTGAGTCTGTCAACTAAAGAGTGAATTAGATGAAATCTAGGTTAAGGATAGTAATATTAGGTAGGAAGCTTCTGTGGTAATGCAAATGAGAGATTTCCAAAGCCCAGAGTAATGGCTGTAGGATTGGAGAGAGCTGTATGTTTCATAGACGTAAATGGGATATAATTCACAAGGACTGACATACGATTTGAGGTATGAGATGAAGAATGAGGAGAAGTCATGGTTGTCTCCCAGGCTAGCACTAGGCTGGTGGAAGAATGTTCAATTCTGAACATTCATTCAAAAAAAATACATGTTGAGCACCAACTATAGACGCAGTTTTCTTGGGTGCTGGGGAGAAATGGCTGGACAAAACAGTAGAGTCATTGCTCTGTGGTGAGTCACAGCTTTCTAGCAAGCTGAGATGTTCAGGTGCAAATGCTGGACAGCTGTCCTCAGCATTCTGGAGAAAGATCTCCATAAGGGATATCATTTGAAAGATCCCTCCACACACGTTCTGAAACTACCTGACACCAATGTAGATCTACCAATCAGCAGTCTAGGCACTTTGAATGCAACTGTGGACACGACAAAGACTCTGCTGTAAGGGATAGTGCCTCCTAGTGGGAGAAGACTGCCGATAAACAAAAACTCCATGGTGTGTTGAGTGGAATAAATACTGTAAAGAAGTACAAAGCAGGGTAAGAGGAGGGAAAGCAATGGAGGTGGGTAGGGGTGATGGCTTAAATAGAAGAGTCAGCTTATCTCTCCCATAAGGAGGGGAGGGATCAGTACAACCTCCGAAGAAGGACCTTGCTGACTGAGGGAAGAGAGTTACAAGCTGAGGTGCTTGGTGTATCTCAAGAACAGCCAAGATGCTGGTGCAGTGAGAGCTCAGTGAGCAACAGGAAACAGGGCTGCAGAGCCCAGTGGGATGCAGACCCTTGTGGACTATGACATGGACTTTGTACTTCTTAGTGAGTTGAGAAACCACGAGATATTTCTGAGAAGAGGAGTGATGTGACCTGACTTGTCTAACTAAGGATCACTGGCTGCTGACTGAAGTAGAAACTTCACACAGCTTCATACAGATCATTTACACTGGGCAATTCATTCTAAGGGCTTAACAAATAGCTAAATGCTCTCTATCTCTGTCCTTTCCCCTTTCCTCTTTCCTTTTGTAGAGTTGCTCTCTAAATAGAGTCAGCATAGACGAGCTGCCTTGGTAGTTTAGTGGTCTCTTTTGTTTCAGGGTCAAACAGGAGTCAGGATAGGGTCGCAGAAGATGCAAGCAGGTCCTAGACTAATGTTGACTTTTAGGCTTTAGAGTAAAGGGGGGTACCTGTGAGTGTGTGTGTCTCTCTGTGTGTGTGTGTTGCTCAGTTGTGTCTGCCTCTGCAACCCCTTGTAGCCCATCGGACTCATCTGTCCTTGAAATTTTCCAGGCAAGAATACTGGAGTGGGTTGCCTTTCCCTTCTCTAAAATATCTTCCCAACCCAGGGATTGAACCCAGGTCTCCCACATCACAGCTGTCCTCAGCATTCTGGAGAAAGATCTCCATAAGGGATATCATTTGAAAGATCCCTCCACACACGTTCTGAAACTACCTGACACCAATGTAGATCTACCAATCAGCAGTCTAGGCACTTTGAATGCAACTGTGGACACGACAAAGACTCTGCTGTAAGGGATAGTGCCTCCTAGTGGGAGAAGACTGCCGATAAACAAAAACTCCATGGTGTGTTGAGTGGAATAAATACTGTAAAGAAGTACAAAGCAGGGTAAGAGGAGGGAAAGCAATGGAGGTGGGTAGGGGTGATGGCTTAAATAGAAGAGTCAGCTTATCTCTCCCATAAGGAGGGGAGGGATCAGTACAACCTCCGAAGAAGGACCTTGCTGACTGAGGGAAGAGAGTTACAAGCTGAGGTGCTTGGTGTATCTCAAGAACAGCCAAGATGCTGGTGCAGTGAGAGCTCAGTGAGCAACAGGAAACAGGGCTGCAGAGCCCAGTGGGATGCAGACCCTTGTGGACTATGACATGGACTTTGTACTTCTTAGTGAGTTGAGAAACCACGAGATATTTCTGAGAAGAGGAGTGATGTGACCTGACTTGTCTAACTAAGGATCACTGGCTGCTGACTGAAGTAGAAACTTCACACAGCTTCATACAGATCATTTACACTGGGCAATTCATTCTAAGGGCTTAACAAATAGCTAAATGCTCTCTATCTCTGTCCTTTCCCCTTTCCTCTTTCCTTTTGTAGAGTTGCTCTCTAAATAGAGTCAGCATAGACGAGCTGCCTTGGTAGTTTAGTGGTCTCTTTTGTTTCAGGGTCAAACAGGAGTCAGGATAGGGTCGCAGAAGATGCAAGCAGGTCCTAGACTAATGTTGACTTTTAGGCTTTAGAGTAAAGGGGGGTACCTGTGAGTGTGTGTGTCTCTCTGTGTGTGTGTGTGTTGCTCAGTTGTGTCTGCCTCTGCAACCCCTTGTAGCCCATCGGACTCATCTGTCCTTGAAATTTTCCAGGCAAGAATACTGGAGTGGGTTGCCTTTCCCTTCTCTAAAATATCTTCCCAACCCAGGGATTGAACCCAGGTCTCCCACATCACAGGCAGATTCTTTACCATCTGAGCCACCAGGGAAGCCCAAGTTTAATATAACATGCACTAAATACTAAATAACTAATGTAAACATTAAAAGTGATAATACACATATTCTGAATGGAGGAAAAACATTAAGGGTTGTATAGTGGTTCGATCTCCTATTGCCAGTGGGAATGCAAAGTGATACAGCCACTTTGGCAAGACAGTTTCTTTCAAAACTAAACATACTTTATGATACAGCAATTTGTGCCTTGACATTTACCCAGATGAACTGAAAATTTACATCCACAAAAAAATCCATCCACAGATATTCATAGTAGTTTTCTTCATTATTGCCAAAACTTTGAAGCAATTGAAGACACCCTTCAATAGGTGAATAGATAAGGATACTAGTATCTCCAGACAATGGAATATTGTTCAGCACTAAAAAGAAAAGAGCTGCCAAGAGCTCTTTTATTTTTTCCTGGAGTAGGAAACAGCAGCCCACTCCAGTATTCTTCCCTGGAGAATTCCACAGACTGAAGAGCCTGGCAGGTTACAGTCCATCGGGTCACAAGGAGCTGGACATGACTGAACCACTAACAAACACACCTAAAAAAAATTGTCTACCTAAAAGGCAAAAAAAAAAAAAAATAAACCCAGACCTCATCCCCAAGTATTCAAATTCAACTGGTCAAAAATGGGGCCAGAGTTTTGGGGTGATGTCGCAGAAGCTCACCACATGATCCTAAAGTGCCGCCAGGTTGAGAACCACCATGCCAACTCTGCATGTCAACCAGGTGTCTGGCAAATGAATAATTCCCAGCTTTTGGCTTTCATGCTGAATTCTAATTAAATTAGTATTTACATAGTTCTTTGCAATTCTCTACCAAAAGGTAATCATTTTTTCCCCTCTGCGATACCAGCAAAATGCCAAGTAATCCCTCATAAGGAGGAAAATAGGAAATTAAAGTTGCAAACTGCTGCAAAATTGAGGCTGTAAGTTTATGGTTTGTTCATGCCTTCAAACATTCTCTCTTTGTGCTCATCCCCCTCGAAGGCTTAAAGCCGATCCATCTGAAGCTTGGCGTACTTGAGTCTCTGTACATGTTTGCAGCATGCGTTCTGTCATCTTAGTATCAAAAATGAAGGCTGTCAGAATAAACAGAAAATAATGATCAGTAATCAAAGAACACATATAAGTACACCCATTGATGATGGAGAGATTTTTGTTGGCCGGGGTAGTGACGGGGAGAGCGTAGGAGTGACAGATGGCATGATTTGACTTGCACAGGGCATGAGGTTGTGGGTATTTTTTCTCTTCCAATTAGCCATGTCTTCTTTAAGGAATATGGGCCTGAGATATCAGGTCAGAGGGTGCTTGGGAAAACTCGTCAATAATTTGACAGCTTGGTAGGATGAGTAAATTATTCACAACTTGTTTTTATACGCTGTGGTGTGGCTTGCCTCAAGCCTCTGTACTTCCTCAGACTAAATGCCTTGTAACGCTCTGAAGAATAACTAACCATGAACTTGGAAACAAGTACTTTAGGGATGTTCTTCTGACAGGAGTCTTTTAGGTCATTAAAGTTTCCTGTTACTGATCTAGTCAAAACAACCTGTAGTTATTAGAACATTCAGAATAGGTCACATATATTGATTGCTTATTATATGTCAGGCTTTCTGGTAAGAATTTAATATGAATTATCTCATTTAATTCTCATAAGAACTGTATGATGTAGGCCTTTTTTTTTCACTTTATTTTTTTCTTTTTTGTCTGCACCAGGTCTTTAGTTGCAGCATGCAAGATCTTTAGTTGTGATTGCAGAATGTTAATTCTTAATTGCAGCCTGTGGGATCTAGTTCCCTGACCAGGGATCGAACCCAAGCCCTTTGCATTGGGAGCACAGAGTCTCAGCCACTGGACCACCAGGGAAGTCCCAATGTAGGTGTTATTTGACAGATTAAAGAGAGTAAATTCCCTATAATCTGACTCTAGGGCCAGCCATCATTCAGCTCTATGGATGGGCATTCCAGTGTGTGCAGTGTAGTAACAGACATGATTCAAAGTTAGGGAATACATGTGAATTTTCTTGCAATAGAAATTTATACCTAAAACAAGCTTCCCCAGTAAAGTGACAATTAGGCTAGTTTATGGTTTGTTCATCCCAACATTCTCTCTTTGTGCTCATCCCCCTCGAAGGCTTAAAGCCGATCCATCTGAAGCTTGGCGTACTTGAGTCTCTGTACATGTTTGCAGCATGCGTTCTGTCATCTTAGTATCAAAAATGAAGGCTGTCAGAATAAACAGAAAATAATGATCAGTAATCAAAGAACACATATAAGTACACCCATTGATGATGGAGAGATTTTTGTTGGCCGGGGTAGTGACGGGGAGAGCGTAGGAGTGACAGATGGCATGATTTGACTTGCACAGGGCATGAGGTTGTGGGTATTTTTTCTCTTCCAATTAGCCATGTCTTCTTTAAGGAATATGGGCCTGAGATATCAGGTCAGAGGGTGCTTGGGAAAACTCGTCAATAATTTGACAGCTTGGTAGGATGAGTAAATTATTCACAACTTGTTTTTATACGCTGTGGTGTGGCTTGCCTCAAGCCTCTGTACTTCCTCAGACTAAATGCCTTGTAACGCTCTGAAGAATAACTAACCATGAACTTGGAAACAAGTACTTTAGGGATGTTCTTCTGACAGGAGTCTTTTAGGTCATTAAAGTTTCCTGTTACTGATCTAGTCAAAACAACCTGTAGTTATTAGAACATTCAGAATAGGTCACATATATTGATTGCTTATTATATGTCAGGCTTTCTGGTAAGAATTTAATATGAATTATCTCATTTAATTCTCATAAGAACTGTATGATGTAGGCCATTTTTTCACTTTATTTTTTTCTTTTTTGTCTGCACCAGGTCTTTAGTTGCAGCATGCAAGATCTTTAGTTGTGATTGCAGAATGTTAATTCTTAATTGCAGCCTGTGGGATCTAGTTCCCTGACCAGGGATCGAACCCAAGCCCTTTGCATTGGGAGCACAGAGTCTCAGCCACTGGACCACCAGGGAAGTCCCAATGTAGGTGTTATTTGACAGATTAAAGAGAGTAAATTCCCTATAATCTGACTCTAGGGCCAGCCATCATTCAGCTCTATGGATGGGCATTCCAGTGTGTGCAGTGTAGTAACAGACATGATTCAAAGTTAGGGAATACATGTGAATTTTCTTGCAATAGAAATTTATACCTAAAACAAGCTTCCCCAGTAAAGTGACATAGGGCATGGAGCCAAAAGTCTGCCCTGGCCTGCCAGCAATCAGCTAGAAAATCAAGGCACTGCTTCTCAACTTTGTTAAGTAGAAGACTCATCTATGGAACTTTCAAAGATGAGAAGAATCTCTGATCCCAGCCTCTTAATTGATATAGGGTGGAGCTCAGGAATTGGGATTTTTAAATGCTTTCCAGTCAAGACCAGCTGCATAATTTGCATGGTCCATTTTCACATAAAATATAGGACTCATTTAAATTTGAGAATGTTAAGATGGCAACAGCAGAACCTTATGCCAAGGAGGGAACCCCCTCTTTGGACATGCCCCCATACAGTGACACATTCATGAGGCTTGCCCCACAGGATGCTTGTATGCTGAAGGCCTTGAAAGCCACTGGACCAACGGGTTCCCCTGGCCAGACCCCGCTCCTATAATGTGGGTGGCTATTTATCATCATTACTGTCATCACATGTATTAAGCTGTTAGCAAGCATTATGTAATCCTCACAACAATATTATGAAGGGAAAAAAGTGGCATTTGCAACCCCATTGTTCTGATGAACAAACTAAGGCTTTGTTAAGTTAAATAATATACCTGGCATCCCTGAGAAGTAGTCAGTGGCCCTGCCTGGTTTAAACCCAAACCCTATAGAATCTGGATCTCACGCTGTTAATAATCACCCTGCAGTGCCGCTTCTTGAGAAAGCAGTTGTTTCTTTATAATGGTCTGCATGCCCCCAGTCCTAGAGAAAAAGGAAAATACTATGAATGAAAGCTGACTCATGCTCCAGAAGTCATAGCACTTAAGTTATTCCCTTGATATACCTGAATATGTCTGTTTATTGTGTTTTTTCGTCTTCCATTTTTATTTTGTCATTGTGTTGTGTGTGCACTGACTGGAATATGCAGAGACATGAATATACACAGACAGGAGTATAAGTTGTATAACTTGTATTTCACTGATAAAGCCCCCAAGGGGAGTTAGAAGCCCTCAAGCCTTCACTGACTTGGTACGCCACACTGTAAAAGTAAGAGTAAGATCACGGCCATATGCTCATGCTAGGGATCAGTATGCTCAACTTTGTCCTCAGGGAGACTCCTCAGCATGGCTCTTTATCATTCTATAGCACACACTTGAACGGATTTGTTCAGCTTTGTTCATACAGCTCTCTCAGATGAAAACATAGCATGCATCCCCCATTACTCTTCAGCACCAGCTGTGTGTTACCACTGTGTCTTACAGCCTTTATCTCATAGCCTTGCAATCATTTGCTACATGAAGGCCACACCAAAGACCACGAGTTACAGAGGTGCAGGCACTGGGTTCTATTCATTTTTGTATCACCAGTTTTTGACAGGGTATCTGGCGCATACCTGGCTTGCGGTGTTATTAAGGGAATAAATGTGAGCACAGATACATACCTTTCTTCAGAAAGTTAATTGTGAAACTCATACATTCAATTACAACAGGAAAATCCTTCAAGTCCCCTCTTTTAATGACTTATTTCAGTAGCAACTTTCTATAATTTAAACACTTATCTTCACTCTTGTTCCTCTCTGGGTTCTTAATAACTCCTTATTTTGACCATCATCAGTATTTTATGAAAATTCTTCAAAGGGTTCACTTGTACAGCATCAGAGAGTTGTCTTGGGAGCTACTGGTTATCTTAGATTTTGGAAGGATTTGGATTCTCAGCAAGAGGCCGAGACATTTTCTTTCATTACTGGTCAAGTTCTTGTTTTTCTCAACAGTTTTCCTGTGATGCTGTCTACACAAACTTACTTCTTCATAGTGGTCATTGGTAACTGGTCTGCATGCCCCAGTCCTAGAGAAAAGGAAAATACTATGAATGAAAGCTGACTCATGCTCCAGAAGTCATAGCACTTAAGTTATTCCCTTGATATACCTGAATATGTCTGTTTATTGTGTTTTTTCGTCTTCCATTTTTATTTTGTCATTGTGTTGTGTGTGCACTGACTGGAATATGCAGAGACATGAATATACACAGACAGGAGTATAAGTTGTATAACTTGTATTTCACTGATAAAGCCCCCAAGGGGAGTTAGAAGCCCTCAAGCCTTCACTGACTTGGTACGCCACACTGTAAAAGTAAGAGTAAGATCACGGCCATATGCTCATGCTAGGGATCAGTATGCTCAACTTTGTCCTCAGGGAGACTCCTCAGCATGGCTCTTTATCATTCTATAGCACACACTTGAACGGATTTGTTCAGCTTTGTTCATACAGCTCTCTCAGATGAAAACATAGCATGCATCCCCCATTACTCTTCAGCACCAGCTGTGTGTTACCACTGTGTCTTACAGCCTTTATCTCATAGCCTTGCAATCATTTGCTACATGAAGGCCACACCAAAGACCACGAGTTACAGAGGTGCAGGCACTGGGTTCTATTCATTTTTGTATCACCAGTTTTTGACAGGGTATCTGGCGCATACCTGGCTTGCGGTGTTATTAAGGGAATAAATGTGAGCACAGATACATACCTTTCTTCAGAAAGTTAATTGTGAAACTCATACATTCAATTACAACAGGAAAATCCTTCAAGTCCCCTCTTTTAATGACTTATTTCAGTAGCAACTTTCTATAATTTAAACACTTATCTTCACTCTTGTTCCTCTCTGGGTTCTTAATAACTCCTTATTTTGACCATCATCAGTATTTTATGAAAATTCTTCAAAGGGTTCACTTGTACAGCATCAGAGAGTTGTCTTGGGAGCTACTGGTTATCTTAGATTTTGGAAGGATTTGGATTCTCAGCAAGAGGCCGAGACATTTTCTTTCATTACTGGTCAAGTTCTTGTTTTTCTCAACAGTTTTCAATCTGTGATGCTGTCTACACAAACTTACTTCTTCCATCCAGTGGTCATTGGTCCATAAACCTCTGGGTTACAAATAAGACTGTATCCCCAGGGCGGCAGCAGCTTCCATGTCTGTGCCCATGTTCTGGCCTTCTAAGATTTCTTCATACTTTCCTATAAGCTAACACAGCATTTTGAAAGTGTTTTGCTGTGGTAGAGAGAGCTCTAATAGTACCTTAGTTCATGGTACTGCTAGAAGTATGTCCTCATTCTGTGGTTTTAATTATGACAAGTATCCTGGTTTTAACTCTTTTTTCCTCTCATTGTTTATTTGAACAACTCCTATTCATCCTTCAAAACCCAATAAAAAATTAACCTAATGTTAAAGCCTTCCTATACAGATAATTGGTAGCTTCTTCCTATACAGTGCTTCTAGAATTACACAGTATTTCCTTTTTGCTTTCATCATATCATATTGGAATCTGCGTTCTCATTCTTGATGGCAGAGGCCAAATAATAACCTTTCCCCCGTCCCCCTACAATTTCCTAGTATAGCATAGCAGATAATAAAGAAAGGAAATCATTACAGAAAGGCTTGCCTTCTTAACATTAATTGTAATACAACTGATGAGTCCTTCCACTACTGAATGGTAAACTTTTCCTGGAATAGTCTTCACTGTGGCTGTTGTCCAGGGGAGAGAGCTGATCTCTCTATACTTGATCAACCCCACTCCAGTGAGATGGGACAAGGACAACTAGTAGAATTAGGAATTGTGCTTACTCCTGTATGTTATACACACATTCATCCTCATCACAGTAGAGCATCTTTGAAGCTGCTTCTCCAAGTGACTTCAGGAAAATTGTTTGCTACTCATACAAAAGCAGAACTTTTTTGAGACAGAAACTCAATTCCAAAAAAACAATTTCATAGCAGAAGAAGGAAGAGCTGGCAGCTCAGCTGTAAGCAGAAGGCATAGAAGGCCCCACAAGAGTTGAGGCACAGGTGATCTTTGGACCCAGGATATGGATTGTTCCTCATAGCTCCATGGGAAGGGAAACTTTGAAAGATTTATTTCTAAGATATGCACCCCAAGGTCATGGGAAACATTTTCTTTCATTACTGGTCAAGTTCTTGTTTTTCTCAACAGTTTTCAATCTGTGATGCTGTCTACACAAACTTACTTCTTCCATCCAGTGGTCATTGGTCCATAAACCTCTGGGTTACAAATAAGACTGTATCCCCAGGGCGGCAGCAGCTTCCATGTCTGTGCCCATGTTCTGGCCTTCTAAGATTTCTTCATACTTTCCTATAAGCTAACACAGCATTTTGAAAGTGTTTTGCTGTGGTAGAGAGAGCTCTAATAGTACCTTAGTTCATGGTACTGCTAGAAGTATGTCCTCATTCTGTGGTTTTAATTATGACAAGTATCCTGGTTTTAACTCTTTTTTCCTCTCATTGTTTATTTGAACAACTCCTATTCATCCTTCAAAACCCAATAAAAAATTAACCTAATGTTAAAGCCTTCCTATACAGATAATTGGTAGCTTCTTCCTATACAGTGCTTCTAGAATTACACAGTATTTCCTTTTTGCTTTCATCATATCATATTGGAATCTGCGTTCTCATTCTTGATGGCAGAGGCCAAATAATAACCTTTCCCCCGTCCCCCTACAATTTCCTAGTATAGCATAGCAGATAATAAAGAAAGGAAATCATTACAGAAAGGCTTGCCTTCTTAACATTAATTGTAATACAACTGATGAGTCCTTCCACTACTGAATGGTAAACTTTTCCTGGAATAGTCTTCACTGTGGCTGTTGTCCAGGGGAGAGAGCTGATCTCTCTATACTTGATCAACCCCACTCCAGTGAGATGGGACAAGGACAACTAGTAGAATTAGGAATTGTGCTTACTCCTGTATGTTATACACACATTCATCCTCATCACAGTAGAGCATCTTTGAAGCTGCTTCTCCAAGTGACTTCAGGAAAATTGTTTGCTACTCATACAAAAGCAGAACTTTTTTGAGACAGAAACTCAATTCCAAAAAAACAATTTCATAGCAGAAGAAGGAAGAGCTGGCAGCTCAGCTGTAAGCAGAAGGCATAGAAGGCCCCACAAGAGTTGAGGCACAGGTGATCTTTGGACCCAGGATATGGATTGTTCCTCATAGCTCCATGGGAAGGGAAACTTTGAAAGATTTATTTCTAAGATATGCACCCCAAGGTCTGGAGCTGGGAGAGCAGAAGCGGGTAGTGAGTGCAGATCCACTAGTGAATAGAGTTCAAACCAGGAAGATCAAGTTCAACCACGAGGGTCAAGGAATGAACATGGAGCTGAAGCAGAAACATTACCAAAGATTGTCAAGTTTAGCAAAAAATTGGGTAAAGGCAAGTGTGTTCAAAAAATTGCAAAATAGTCTTGAGATTTCTTTTCTCCTCCCGTCCCTCCTTCTCCTTTTTCTCCTCCTCACCTCTCCCCCTCCTCCTCTCTTTTTTCCCTCTCTCTGTCTGCCTTTCTTCCTTCCTCCCTCCTTCTTTTCCTCTCATTCTACCCCTCTCTCTGTCCTCCTGCTAATACTGAGGTAAATGACTTGAAAATATTTATCAGAAATAAGGTAAGAAGCACTAATAAGAACAGAAGATATTCTTTAAAAAAAAAAAAATTCATTGATTTTATTATTTGTTTTTGGGTGGGGGTCGGGTTGGGGAGGGAGGGGAGCAGACGGGCCACTTCTATTGGTCTTTCATTTGTCCATTTTCATCCATCTTTGTTCTTTGGCCCGCATGGGCCTCCCATCGCGGTGGCCTCTGTTGTAGCAGAGCACCAGCTCTGGGCGCATGCGCTCCAGAGCTCCAGCTCGGTACCTGGACACATCGGTCCAGCCACTCCGCGGCACATGGGATCTTCCCAGGCCAGGGATCGAAACAGCGCCCCTTGCACCGCAAGGCGGTGTCCTTACCCACTGGACCACCAGGGGAAGCCCAAGAACAGAAGATATTCTTGATGAGCATTCTTAATGAGCATGAACCCTAGAAGACAAGAGATGGCCAAAGGAGAATAAAAGACTGATTCATATTTTCTGCACCACATGAGCAACTTAAGTACCCACTGAGGAAGAATCGGCAGGCAGCTATAAACCAAAGTAGTTAAGCCATGAGCACTGGAAACCTTCTAACTAGGGTTAATTTAAGTTCTGGCATCACCCCTTATTAGTTTTGTGACCTTGTGAAGATTATCTCTTTGTTCCTTAGTTTCATTCTCTGTTTTTCAGTTTCATCCTTTGGAACATGAAAGCAGTTGACCCTTGAACAAAGCAGGTTTTAGGAGTGCTGATCCTCCACCAGGAGAAAATCCATACATGATGTATAATTGGTTCTCTACATCTGAGTTTCTTCCTTATGTGAGGTTTTATATCCCCATGTTCAACTGACTGGGAATTTCATAGTGCTGTACGATTAACTATTGGGGGAAAAATCTGCTTGTAAGTGGACCCATGCATTTCAAACCAGTGATGTTCAGAAGTCAACTATATCTACTTAAAAGGTGAAGGAGCAAATGCGGTAATTTATCTAAGTACTTAGAAAAATGTTTGAATCACAGAAGTGCTTTGTAAGTTGACATTAAACTTGTGACTCAAGGAGAGTGTTGGAGTTACTTAAATTATGTGAGAAGAAAAAAGAAGTTACTCTAATGGAATGGAAGCTGGGTGTCACTGTAAAAAAAATTGTTTTATTTATTGTTATTTATTTATTTGTGGCTCCTCTGAGTTTTCACTGCTGCCTCAGGCTCTTCTTTAGTTGCAGAGATTGGGGGCTACCCTCTAGTTGAGGTGATCAGGCTTCTAGTGTTGTGGTGACTTCTCTTGTTGTGGAACTCAAGATCTAGGGCACATGGGCTTCAGTAGTTGCAGTACATGGGCTCTATAGTTGTGGCTCGAGGCTCTAGAGCACAGGCCCAATAGTTGTGGCTCATGAGCTTAGTTGCTCCACAGCACATGGGATCTTCCCAGATCAAAGATTGAATCTGTGTCTCCTGCATTGGCAGGCGAACTCTTAACCACTGAGCTATCAGAGAAGCCCCTGGGTGTCACTTCTGCAAGAGCAAGAGATTCAGAATTAGAGGTCAAATCCTCCATCACTCACTCCTGTATGTTTATACTGTGTTCTGGGGCAAGTTCTCTTAAACATCTCTAAGCTTCTGTTTATGAATCTGTTTTAAAAAAACAGCTAATACTTGCCTCAAGCCTACTATGAGAATCAAGCTAATGACAGACTATAAAGCATTATGCAAGCTGTTAAGTGACAAGAAATTTAACTGTAACTCTTGGATTAGAAAAAAGGAAGGTTTATATTCATAGAAACAAGGAAATTTTGACTTCCACTTTCTAAAAAAAAAAAATCTGTAAACTTTACGCAATTTTATTGCATCTTATCAAATTGTTGCTTGCTTTGTCTGCAAAGGCTCTCTTTTTGGTACATTTTTCCATTTATCCGTGCTAAGCTCAGTTTATGGGCCTGTTTAATAGATCCATCATGTTTTATCTTTTGATAGGAGCACAATTTCTTCACCTTGTCTTCCAAAGTGTATCAGTTCCCCTGACCATCAGTTTCAGCTCAGTCATGGGGGTGAGAAAAAGAATAGCAGTCCTTGATGTCCAGGGGCTAACCTGGTACTTCCAACCAGGCCTTATGTTCAATCTCCTGTTTAACATAAACACTTTCATAGAACATCAGCATCAGACAAAGCCACTCCATGACCAGGGTGGATCAAGAGAAAATCAGGCCCATTCTGTAGTCATGTCTAGACAACAAAACACAAATACTGTCCAAGGCAAAAACCCCAATCAAAGGTCTTATGTGAGAAGAAAAAAGAAGTTACTCTAATGGAATGGAAGCTGGGTGTCACTGTAAAAAAAATTGTTTTATTTATTGTTATTTATTTATTTGTGGCTCCTCTGAGTTTTCACTGCTGCCTCAGGCTCTTCTTTAGTTGCAGAGATTGGGGGCTACCCTCTAGTTGAGGTGATCAGGCTTCTAGTGTTGTGGTGACTTCTCTTGTTGTGGAACTCAAGATCTAGGGCACATGGGCTTCAGTAGTTGCAGTACATGGGCTCTATAGTTGTGGCTCGAGGCTCTAGAGCACAGGCCCAATAGTTGTGGCTCATGAGCTTAGTTGCTCCACAGCACATGGGATCTTCCCAGATCAAAGATTGAATCTGTGTCTCCTGCATTGGCAGGCGAACTCTTAACCACTGAGCTATCAGAGAAGCCCCTGGGTGTCACTTCTGCAAGAGCAAGAGATTCAGAATTAGAGGTCAAATCCTCCATCACTCACTCCTGTATGTTTATACTGTGTTCTGGGGCAAGTTCTCTTAAACATCTCTAAGCTTCTGTTTATGAATCTGTTTTAAAAAAACAGCTAATACTTGCCTCAAGCCTACTATGAGAATCAAGCTAATGACAGACTATAAAGCATTATGCAAGCTGTTAAGTGACAAGAAATTTAACTGTAACTCTTGGATTAGAAAAAAGGAAGGTTTATATTCATAGAAACAAGGAAATTTTGACTTCCACTGTCTAAAAAAAAAATCTGTAAACCTTACGCAATTTTATTGCATCTTATCAAATTGTTGCTTGCTTTGTCTGCAAAGGCTCTCTTTTTGGTACATTTTTCCATTTATCCGTGCTAAGCTCAGTTTATGGGCCTGTTTAATAGATCCATCATGTTTTATCTTTTGATAGGAGCACAATTTCTTCACCTTGTCTTCCAAAGTGTATCAGTTCCCCTGACCATCAGTTTCAGCTCAGTCATGGGGGTGAGAAAAAGAATAGCAGTCCTTGATGTCCAGGGGCTAACCTGGTACTTCCAACCAGGCCTTATGTTCAATCTCCTGTTTAACATAAACACTTTCATAGAACATCAGCATCAGACAAAGCCACTCCATGACCAGGGTGGATCAAGAGAAAATCAGGCCCATTCTGTAGTCATGTCTAGACAACAAAACACAAATACTGTCCAAGGCACAAAAATTTATATCTCCCAATTCATTTGAGTAACTGCAACTTCTTTACCAATTACAGCTTTATCCTCTATTTTTCCTTCTCTTAATAAACATTTTTTTAAGATACAAAATTTAGAATTATGTGATTTCCTCACAGCATCCAATCAAGAGCAAAATCCAGATTCTGTCAACCCTCCCCAAATCATTGAACACAAGTCCAAGCTTGACTTATTATCCTTTTAATGAAACAACCCCATGCATCATCTTCTCCCTCTTGTCTATGAATCATAGAACCAACTTGAACTTCAGGCACATTTCCGGTGGTATTTGACTGGAGGATATAGACAGGGATGTCTTTGAGTTAATGGTTAACAAAGGTTGCACTCACTCTATCCCAGAGGTGATAGGTTCGAATTCATTAGAGAAAAAGCAAGAGATTAGAAGGAAGGTAAATGGGAAGGCAGGAAGAAAGGAACAAAAGAAGTCTATTGTCCCCTAAAACAGGAGGAGAGGATGCCCCTGTATATCCACCTTACCCCCAGGCTTCACTGAGGGAGTGCCTTCAGTTTGGTCCAGGGTCTAGATTCCTGTTCAGAAGATAGCTCCAGCAAGCCAGTGACCTGCATCTTCAAACAACTAGCAAACTATCCAGGAACCAAATCTTCTTTAGCCCTGTGGCCCTTAAATATCTCTCAAGAAAGGTTTATAGTCAGTCATGGAGTATATTTTAGTCTTTGCTATGTGTATGTATGCCCACATGCATATACATATGTACACGCATATGTAAGCAACCATCCTCAAGCCAGGACTTCTAGAAACATGTTTATCTCTCTCAGTCTGTCATTCCATTAGTAAGTATTTCCTGAAGATTTTCTGGATCTTGAGCAATGTACTAGGTATTGAGAAAAATATCAGGGAATAAGGCAGATGGTCCTTGTGTAGGAAGAGTTTCAATAATTGTTTGACACTGGTGTCCTTAAACATGCCTACTTGCAGAGTTAAGCCTTGTCTGGCTTCTGAAAACTTGGCCTCAGAGTGTTCCCTGTCAACAGGAGTTGATAAGAGCTGGACTGTGGCTAGAGAGTTAGTACTGCACACCTGCTTTTCTTCTGTAGTCATGTCTAGACAACAAAACACAAATACTGTCCAAGGCACAAAATTTATATCTCCCAATTCATTTGAGTAACTGCAACTTCTTTACCAATTACAGCTTTATCCTCTATTTTTCCTTCTCTTAATAAACATTTTTTTAAGATACAAAATTTAGAATTATGTGATTTCCTCACAGCATCCAATCAAGAGCAAAATCCAGATTCTGTCAACCCTCCCCAAATCATTGAACACAAGTCCAAGCTTGACTTATTATCCTTTTAATGAAACAACCCCATGCATCATCTTCTCCCTCTTGTCTATGAATCATAGAACCAACTTGAACTTCAGGCACATTTCCGGTGGTATTTGACTGGAGGATATAGACAGGGATGTCTTTGAGTTAATGGTTAACAAAGGTTGCACTCACTCTATCCCAGAGGTGATAGGTTCGAATTCATTAGAGAAAAAGCAAGAGATTAGAAGGAAGGTAAATGGGAAGGCAGGAAGAAAGGAACAAAAGAAGTCTATTGTCCCCTAAAACAGGAGGAGAGGATGCCCCTGTATATCCACCTTACCCCCAGGCTTCACTGAGGGAGTGCCTTCAGTTTGGTCCAGGGTCTAGATTCCTGTTCAGAAGATAGCTCCAGCAAGCCAGTGACCTGCATCTTCAAACAACTAGCAAACTATCCAGGAACCAAATCTTCTTTAGCCCTGTGGCCCTTAAATATCTCTCAAGAAAGGTTTATAGTCAGTCATGGAGTATATTTTAGTCTTTGCTATGTGTATGTATGCCCACATGCATATACATATGTACACGCATATGTAAGCAACCATCCTCAAGCCAGGACTTCTAGAAACATGTTTATCTCTCTCAGTCTGTCATTCCATTAGTAAGTATTTCCTGAAGATTTTCTGGATCTTGAGCAATGTACTAGGTATTGAGAAAAATATCAGGGAATAAGGCAGATGGTCCTTGTGTAGGAAGAGTTTCAATAATTGTTTGACACTGGTGTCCTTAAACATGCCTACTTGCAGAGTTAAGCCTTGTCTGGCTTCTGAAAACTTGGCCTCAGAGTGTTCCCTGTCAACAGGGAGTTGATAAGAGCTGGACTGTGGCTAGAGAGTTAGTACTGCACACCTGCTTTTCTTCTGGAAGTCTCATATTTTGTCACGTGCTATGCAGAGAATGCCTATGGAACCAATTCCCAGGAGACATCCTAGGTGCCATGTCTCTAGTGGGTTTCTCTGCGCAGAACCCTCACACACCATTGCTGCATGTTCATTGCAGGGGTAAGAGCACATTCCGTGTGACCGCTGATGGGCTAGAGAGAATATAAGGAATTCATGCACATTCATTGATTCAATGTATGTAGGTTCCTACAGATTGTGCCTTTTTACACAGTTGTAATAAATTTCAGCCACAGGTACATCTATATGAAGAGTCTCATGAACATTTCTAGGGAGTTTCCAGGGGTGGGGAGGTCTGGGGAACTCGCCACACAGGTCCTCATGCAGTTCATAATCAACTAGAATTAAAGAGGAAAGACTGGTACAGTATGAGCTTCAGGGTGCCATGGGGAACCTGAGAGATACTCTTCACCTATCCTAGGAGCCATTCTTCCAGGGTCAAGAAAATCTTCCTGGAGAAGGGAAGCTCCCACTGAATGCTAAATAAGGTACTAGCCACATGGATGCAGTTGATCTTAAGATTCTCTTCCTTTGTCCTTTATAATTTCATGTAACAGTCCTCTGTGTATCTCTCTAAACCATGATGGTCAGGACACTAAAGCTTTAAGGGTATCAAAGGTGTGCCCTTTCACAACAGCAGCATTTTATCTGGTCCAAATAACTCTCCCATGGCACCAGAGAGTCAATCAATCATTGTCGCCCACTGGTTTAGATCCTAGATTTGATTTGCCCATAGATGTTTGATTTTGAATGCTTTATTCTTAAATTTCACATTTTTCCCCCTCTGACATACACTCTCCAGACTCTATGACTCCTGCTGTCTCCTGGCTTAGTTTAATCTTCATAGATAAGTACTGGTTCCCTGTCTTTCCATCTTTTATTCCTGAAGATTTTCTGGATCTTGAGCAATGTACTAGGTATTGAGAAAATATCAGGAATAAGGTCCTTGTGTAGGAAGAGTTTCAATAATTGTTTGACACTGGTGTCCTTAAACATGCCTACTTGCAGAGTTAAGCCTTGTCTGGCTTCTGAAAACTTGGCCTCAGAGTGTTCCCTGTCAACAGGGAGTTGATAAGAGCTGGACTGTGGCTAGAGAGTTAGTACTGCACACCTGCTTTTCTTCTGGAAGTCTCATATTTTGTCACGTGCTATGCAGAGAATGCCTATGGAACCAATTCCCAGGAGACATCCTAGGTGCCATGTCTCTAGTGGGTTTCTCTGCGCAGAACCCTCACACACCATTGCTGCATGTTCATTGCAGGGGTAAGAGCACATTCCGTGTGACCGCTGATGGGCTAGAGAGAATATAAGGAATTCATGCACATTCATTGATTCAATGTATGTAGGTTCCTACAGATTGTGCCTTTTTACACAGTTGTAATAAATTTCAGCCACAGGTACATCTATATGAAGAGTCTCATGAACATTTCTAGGGAGTTTCCAGGGGTGGGGAGGTCTGGGGAACTCGCCACACAGGTCCTCATGCAGTTCATAATCAACTAGAATTAAAGAGGAAAGACTGGTACAGTATGAGCTTCAGGGTGCCATGGGGAACCTGAGAGATACTCTTCACCTATCCTAGGAGCCATTCTTCCAGGGTCAAGAAAATCTTCCTGGAGAAGGGAAGCTCCCACTGAATGCTAAATAAGGTACTAGCCACATGGATGCAGTTGATCTTAAGATTCTCTTCCTTTGTCCTTTATAATTTCATGTAACAGTCCTCTGTGTATCTCTCTAAACCATGATGGTCAGGACACTAAAGCTTTAAGGGTATCAAAGGTGTGCCCTTTCACAACAGCAGCATTTTATCTGGTCCAAATAACTCTCCCATGGCACCAGAGAGTCAATCAATCATTGTCGCCCACTGGTTTAGATCCTAGATTTGATTTGCCCATAGATGTTTGATTTTGAATGCTTTATTCTTAAATTTCACATTTTTCCCCCTCTGACATACACTCTCCAGACTCTATGACTCCTGCTGTCTCCTGGCTTAGTTTAATCTTCATAGATAAGTACTGGTTCCCTGTCTTTCCATCTTAAAATAACTTTATTTTAGTTTTATTACTGCCTTCTTCATGCAATAAACTTGTAAGACCTTTACCCACTATATAATTGAGATGGAATACTGTTCCTTAAGTGATTCAAGCCGTATACATCAAGTCATCTGTGTATTCTAGAATACACACAGCCACACTTCCATATCCTATCCTGGAGCAAGTATTAATAGCATCTCCTCATAGCCTAGGACAATGATCTTAAAGTGTAGTGTGTATAAGAATCACCAGAAAGGCTAAAGTACAGATTTCTGGGCCCCACATTCAAAACTGCTATTAGTAGTTCAGGGTGAGGCTAAGAATTGCATTTCTATGAATTCTGGGGCAATGCAAATGCTATTGGTTTGAGGACAAACATTGAGAGTTAGTGGTCTAAGAATTTAAGGAGGAAGCTACGATTTCTCAAAGATGTGGACATCTGGGGGGCCAAAAAGGAGTCTCGAGAGCTCAAGAACCCTCAGTAAAAATTTTAAATCTTGCATATCTATTTTAACAATTATCTGAAATAAATTCATGTAAGCTTGCTTTAAAGCATCTAGATGACCACCTTACTGCTGACTATTGTTATACAATGTTAGTGCCCATATTTGCATTTATGATTATTACTACATCAACACCAAGCCATATTTCTTTGTTGCTAATAAGACTCATGGGATAAGAACAGAGGAGAACTAAATGTATAAAAAAGATGACTTCTTATTCAGTGAAGACCAACAGAAATGTTAGGTGCTATTTGACTAGCGGGTTAGCAGTAATTTGAATAGAGAAACGTGCTAGAGGGAAAGGGTGTGCACAGGTGGTGCACAGAAAAGTCCCATGGTGCAAGAAAGTCCCACGGGTCAAATTCAAAAGAGCTCAGTTATTGTCTGTAGTGCAGTCCCTTCACAAATCCTGCCTTAACTTCAGGAAAATAACAGTTGTCATGTAAACTCAGTAGTAGTAGTATTATGAATTACACTAGAGGGAGGTATTGTTTGAACTTGGGTAAATAAATGAATATATCCCTTTTCATTGAGAAGTTTTGAGGTAGCTTAGAAAACAGCCAGAAGCCATAATCTTCTCAGTCTTATCATAACCTTAGTCATCAACCAGAAGCCATCCTTTGTGGAGAAAAGGTAGATCGAAACTACTAACTCTACAATTAAGATGTTTACTATCTCAATCTTAAATTCAAATGCAAGGGAAACTTAACCTCTTAAAATTCTCTAAGATGACAAAAGATAAGGCAAGTGAATTGATTTTTAAAGAAGTACAAAAAGAAAATATGAATTACAAACAGATGAGGATGGAGATAGGAAAAGAGTGAGAAAATTATTTAAAAAAAAAAGACAGTAAAACAAAAAGTCGGCAGAAATGAATCTGGAAATAAGTAATACATCTCTGGAAAGGTCAAAGCCATATTTGCCTTCTATTCAATGAGAATATAAAATCTAATTTTTGTGGCAAGGTTTGTACAAGAAATCCATGAATCTTTTTCTTCCTGTTATGCCAGAATCATTCATCAAGGTTAACTATATATAAACTTTATTCAAACAGGCCTAAACACCAGTGTCAAACTAAGTAAACAAAAGACTTTATTTTAAAAGAGAAGATATATTTAAACAATTTAACAATTCACACATGTTGTTGAGACCCTACTATGTCCTAGCAATGGTACCAGGTATTAGACATATAACAGTAAATAAAACATACATAATTTCCATTTTAATGAAGTTCCTGATATTGAGGAGTTTACAGACATTGTATCAGAAGTCACTTGGATGGGAGAAGCACAAGAAACTATGAAAACATGGAGACATTTGTCCAGATGTGAAGGATCAGAAACACTTACATAAGGAAGTCGGAAGGAGAGAACTAACCACAACTCTGAAATCTATGTTCTTCCTTGGGATGCCTCGCCAGAGTTGCCACCATCTAGCCCCTTGGTAAACAGCAGACCTTGTGGTATTTTTCGGGGGAAGGTGGAGGAAGTCATTTCTAAGAGATGGTCTATCTAGTTTGCTTGCTGTCACTAAAGTTGGAATTTCTAGATCACTAGAAAATGTCGTATAAGCTATGTATTAATGGTGTACATGAAGGAACTGTTGAGAACTAAAATGGCTCTTTGTGCATATCCATCAAACACTGTTGAGAACTTCACATTGTCTAATATACATCCTAATGTGGGCTTCCCTCATGACTTAGACGGTAAAGAACCTGCCTGCAATCCAGGAGACATGAGAGACCAGGGTTCAATCCCTGAGTCAAGAAGATCCCATGGTAGAGGAAATGGCAATCCACTCTCATATTCTTGCCTGGAAAATTGCATAGAGGGAGAAGCCTGGCAGGCTACAGTCCATGGGGTTGCAAGAGTTGGACACGACTGAGTGACTAAACCACCACTAATGTTGGAAGAACATGCTTAAGTAACTTTGTTGATGGGCTCAGACTTCCCCCTGTCCCACTTCAGTATTTTGTGCTCTGAATCTGACAATTCAACCTTCAGTGTTGTCTCAGAAATGGCAGCTTGGGACTTGAGAAATGAGTGGAAGTTGGCCAGATGAAATGATGATGAGACGTCGGGAAGGGGATGGACCAGAGTATAATTAAGCAGAGGAAACAGCTTGTGAAAGTGCACATTTAGGTGAACAAGATTTGGCTGGAGCAGAGCAAAAGGTGCAGGAAGCAGAAACACATCATCGGTGACCCTAAGGGCCGTGTAAGGAGTCTGTAATTTAGCCCGGGAGCAGTAGTTCACAACTGAAGTGGTTTAAAATCTACGTGACAGGAGCTAGTGGATTTTAAGACAGATCACCGAATAGGAAAGGCATTAGAGATAGGCAAGAAGCTACTAAATGTAGCTACTTATGTAGGTAGACTAAACACTCTGATTAAAAGATAAAGGTCAGTTCAAAGTCACTTGGATGGGAGAAGCACAAGAAACTATGAAAACATGGAGACATTTGTCCAGATGTGAAGGATCAGAAACACTTACATAAGGAAGTCGGAAGGAGAGAACTAACCACAACTCTGAAATCTATGTTCTTCCTTGGGATGCCTGCCAGAGTTGTCACCATCTAGCCCCTTGGTAAACAGCAGACCTTGTGGTATTCTTCGGGGGAAGGTGGAGGAAGTCATTTCTAAGACAAAGTCTATCTAGTTTGCTTGCTGTCACTAAAGTTGGAATTTCTAGATCACTAGAAAATGTCGATAAGCTATGTATTAATGGTGTACATGAAGGAACTGTTGAGAACTAAAATGGCTCTTTGTGCATATCCATCAAACACTGTTGAGAACTTCACATTGTCTAATATACATCCTAATGTGGGCTTCCCTCATGACTTAGACGGTAAAGAACCTGCCTGCAATCCAGGAGACATGAGAGACCAGGGTTCAATCCCTGAGTCAAGAAGATCCCATGGTAGAGGAAATGGCAATCCACTCTCATATTCTTGCCTGGAAAATTGCATAGAGGGAGAAGCCTGGCAGGCTACAGTCCATGGGGTTGCAAGAGTTGGACACGACTGAGTGACTAAACCACCACTAATGTTGGAAGAACATGCTTAAGTAACTTTGTTGATGGGCTCAGACTTCCCCCTGTCCCACTTCAGTATTTTGTGCTCTGAATCTGACAATTCAACCTTCAGTGTTGTCTCAGAAATGGCAGCTTGGGACTTGAGAAATGAGTGGAAGTTGGCCAGATGAAATGATGATGAGACGTCGGGAAGGGGATGGACCAGAGTATAATTAAGCAGAGGAAACAGCTTGTGAAAGTGCACATTTAGGTGAACAAGATTTGGCTGGAGCAGAGCAAAAGGTGCAGGAAGCAGAAACACATCATCGGTGACCCTAAGGGCCGTGTAAGGAGTCTGTAATTTAGCCCGGGAGCAGTAGTTCACAACTGAAGTGGTTTAAAATCTACGTGACAGGAGCTAGTGGATTTTAAGACAGATCACCGAATAGGAAAGGCATTAGAGATAGGCAAGAAGCTACTAAATGTAGCTACTTATGTAGGTAGACTAAACACTCTGATTAAAAGATAAAGGTCAGTTCAAAGAATCTACCCAACAGACCTGCAGACCACTTGCCATGTGAAATTTGCAAGTGTGATTTGAGAAGTATTGTTTTCAGTAGCCAAAAAAACTGAAAACTACCTAAATCTCCATCAGCCAAGGGACGGATAGACATGCCATAGAGGGTACAGGCAGTGTGGAATAGTTAGCCATGACAGTGGACAGACTGCTGCTCTTCACAGCAGTAGGAATGATTCTCAAAAATGTAAATCTGAGCTGAACAAGTCAGACACAACTAGCACATCCTCCATGACTTCATTTATACAGAATTTGAAAACACAAAAAATTACTCTATAGTTTTAGAAATTAGACCTCTAAAGGTAGAATAGAATAGTCTCTTGGAGTGAGTTGAGTTTCCAAGGTGCTGTCAAGTCTGTATCTGAACGTAGGTGGTGATATCACCAGTAATCACTTTGCTGTAAACCAATACTATGCACACTTTTTTTTCTTTTTTTGCATTCTGCTATATGTTTGTTACATTTCAGTGTCAAAATTACTTAAAATGAAACATAAACACAGACCATACAGTTAAGGTTTATTGCTCTAAAAGAAAGAGATAAGGCAATCCAGTAAGAAAAAAAAGTGTCGAGTTTGGAAAAAAAATTCCCAAATCAGTCTCGAAAGCGATGACTTTTCATCACAAGAGCCAGAACTGACAATTCAACCTTCAGTGTTGTCTCAGAAATGGCAGCTTGGGACTTGAGAAATGAGTGGAAGTTGGCCAGATGAAATGATGATGAGACGTCGGGAAGGGGATGGACCAGAGTATAATTAAGCAGAGGAAACAGCTTGTGAAAGTGCACATTTAGGTGAACAAGATTTGGCTGGAGCAGAGCAAAAGGTGCAGGAAGCAGAAACACATCATCGGTGACCCTAAGGGCCGTGTAAGGAGTCTGTAATTTAGCCCGGGAGCAGTAGTTCACAACTGAAGTGGTTTAAAATCTACGTGACAGGAGCTAGTGGATTTTAAGACAGATCACCGAATAGGAAAGGCATTAGAGATAGGCAAGAAGCTACTAAATGTAGCTACTTATGTAGGTAGACTAAACACTCTGATTAAAAGATAAAGGTCAGTTCAAAGAATCTACCCAACAGACCTGCAGACCACTTGCCATGTGAAATTTGCAAGTGTGATTTGAGAAGTATTGTTTTCAGTAGCCAAAAAAACTGAAAACTACCTAAATCTCCATCAGCCAAGGGACGGATAGACATGCCATAGAGGGTACAGGCAGTGTGGAATAGTTAGCCATGACAGTGGACAGACTGCTGCTCTTCACAGCAGTAGGAATGATTCTCAAAAATGTAAATCTGAGCTGAACAAGTCAGACACAACTAGCACATCCTCCATGACTTCATTTATACAGAATTTGAAAACACAAAAAATTACTCTATAGTTTTAGAAATTAGACCTCTAAAGGTAGAATAGAATAGTCTCTTGGAGTGAGTTGAGTTTCCAAGGTGCTGTCAAGTCTGTATCTGAACGTAGGTGGTGATATCACCAGTAATCACTTTGCTGTAAACCAATACTATGCACACTTTTTTTTCTTTTTTTGCATTCTGCTATATGTTTGTTACATTTCAGTGTCAAAATTACTTAAAATGAAACATAAACACAGACCATACAGTTAAGGTTTATTGCTCTAAAAGAAAGAGATAAGGCAATCCAGTAAGAAAAAAAAGTGTCGAGTTTGGAAAAAAAATTCCCAAATCAGTCTCGAAAGCGATGACTTTTCATCACAAGAGCCAGAAAATTGAAAGAGGAAATATTTTGACTTGACTTAGATTTTCTGCATGAAGTTGCCAGTGGACTTGAGGGGAATTTGAAAGGCATGTTTTTTATTGATTAAAAGCAAAATCTGTAAAAGTCAAAATATGGAGCAAGAAAGAATATGTAATGCCACAAGAATAACTTTCTGATCACCTGGGCAGGTGATCAGAACCTATTACGGGCAAAGGGGAATTTTGCAAGAACTCAAAAAATAGAACAAAAGAGTTAGATGTGCCCATGAAACACCAAAGCCTCTGCCACACACTCTGCCTCATTCAGTCCCAGATGGCAGACCTGTTAGAAGAACTCCTGGGTACAGGGGCTATGGTTTCCTCTGCCCAGGGCTTAGTCCTAAGAGACTGCCCACCTCAGAGAAGCTCTGGTCCCAAACAATATGAGACAGTAGAGAATAGATGGATGTAAGATGGGTAGAGAGAAAAGTGTCCTGCTACATCCCCCAAGCCTCTTCTAGATATAAACCACAAGCCAAAGAATCTAACAAGCCTTAGGCCCCAGGAGAGCATAAAAGTTAATAGATTGAAGAAAGCTCATGACTGACATAGGCTAACCCAGATTACATCAGATGATGCACCAGGAGCAGATGCTGACCGCACAGGACCTGCTGGGTCCAGGCACCCATCAAGATGGGCAAGCAAGGTCAAAAAATGACCATGGAATCCCTGCATCACCCTGCCCTTGTGGCATTATGTAGGCCCTAAATCTCAGATAAGGAAGGAGGAGACAACAGAGGCTGAGCATTAAGTGAGATGACTGAGTTTCTTTGGCCTGAAAAGGGATGCTTTTCACTACCAAGCAGAAATGAGGAATGAAATTTCATTTTTGTACTTCATGCTCTGTGACTACAAACCGTTGAATGACTGCACATAAAAAAAAAATGCCCAGTTTTTAGGGTGGAGTTGTTATTCCCTTCACATACAAAAATATGCTCCTTCCAAGGAGTAGGGAAGAAAGTGCCTGTTTCTCTAAAGCAGGAATAATTATCCCAACTTGGCAGTTGTTAAATCGGGGTTCACATAATCCTTTCTCGTGCGAAAGCAAAATGACTTTTCATCACAAGAGCCAGAAAATTGAAAGAGGAAATATTTTGACTTGACTTAGATTTTCTGCATGAAGTTGCCAGTGGACTTGAGGGGAATTTGAAAGGCATGTTTTTTATTGATTAAAAGCAAAATCTGTAAAAGTCAAAATATGGAGCAAGAAAGAATATGTAATGCCACAAGAATAACTTTCTGATCACCTGGGCAGGTGATCAGAACCTATTACGGGCAAAGGGGAATTTTGCAAGAACTCAAAAAATAGAACAAAAGAGTTAGATGTGCCCATGAAACACCAAAGCCTCTGCCACACACTCTGCCTCATTCAGTCCCAGATGGCAGACCTGTTAGAAGAACTCCTGGGTACAGGGGCTAGGGTTTCCTCTGCCCAGGGCTTAGTCCTAAGAGACTGCCCACCTCAGAGAAGCTCTGGTCCCAAACAATATGAGACAGTAGAGAATAGATGGATGTAAGATGGGTAGAGAGAAAAGTGTCCTGCTACATCCCCCAAGCCTCTTCTAGATATAAACCACAAGCCAAAGAATCTAACAAGCCTTAGGCCCCAGGAGAGCATAAAAGTTAATAGATTGAAGAAAGCTCATGACTGACATAGGCTAACCCAGATTACATCAGATGATGCACCAGGAGCAGATGCTGACCGCACAGGACCTGCTGGGTCCAGGCACCCATCAAGATGGGCAAGCAAGGTCAAAAAATGACCATGGAATCCCTGCATCACCCTGCCCTTGTGGCATTATGTAGGCCCTAAATCTCAGATAAGGAAGGAGGAGACAACAGAGGCTGAGCATTAAGTGAGATGACTGAGTTTCTTTGGCCTGAAAAGGGATGCTTTTCACTACCAAGCAGAAATGAGGAATGAAATTTCATTTTTGTACTTCATGCTCTGTGACTACAAACCGTTGAATGACTGCACATAAAAAAAAAATGCCCAGTTTTTAGGGTGGAGTTGTTATTCCCTTCACATACAAAAAATATGCTCCTTCCAAGGAGTAGGGAAGAAAGTGCCTGTTTCTCTAAAGCAGGAATAATTATCCCAACTTGGCATGTTGTTGTAAGGATTAAGGGACATTTTGAAAGTGGCTGTCACCAAGCAAAAACCCATAGACACTAATCCTTTCTCGTGTGAAATGAAAGAATTGGAAGAGATCTTCAAGGACCGTCTGACCCAACCACTTGTCTTTAGGAAGAAAATCTCATTATGTATGGCAAATCATTGTCTGACCTAGTTTTATATATTTTAGTTATGGAAAGTCTATAATTCATGCTAGTATATCTCATAGATACAGCCAACAAAACTTCCCAACTCCATCCTAGCAACTTAAGTCATTTCTTCTCATTAAAACGCTTATGAAGGATGAGAATAATTAGCTCTGTCCTTTCCTTCTCTGTAACATTTCTTTCACTGGAAAATTGTCATCAAATCATCACGTAACCACCTTGTTATGTAAGCTAAATGGCTTCAGTTCATTTAACCTTTCCTCACTGGTACTAAGATCTCATTGGTTTTGATTCTCATCACTAAAAACTTCTAAAATGTGAAGATCAAAACAGAACACGAGCCTTAGTAATTTGGAAAATGACTTCTAAGTTTTTATGACATAACCAATGATATTTTATGAAACAACAGTCAAACACTGCTAATTTATAGAAATTTAATATTTTTAAGAGAGAACTAGGAATTGGATTCTGCTCTGAATGTCACATCTTGAACAAGAGAGAAAATTAAGAGGCAGGAAAGGTCATTGAGTTACTCACGTTCAAACTGCATCGTCAGTGCCAGTTAGTGTTAGAGCTGGAATTCCAACTCCATCTACTCTCATCTCTAAGCTAAGGCAGTTCTCTACACCTAAGTGACTCAGTTATATACAAAAATAAGCCAAAATAGTTATGTAGTTTTAATCCAGGCACCCATCAAGATGGGCAAGCAAGGTAAAATGGAATCCCTGCATCACCCTGCCCTTGTGGCATTATGTAGGCCCTAAATCTCAGATAAGGAAGGAGGAGACAACAGAGGCTGAGCATTAAGTGAGATGACTGAGTTTCTTTGGCCTGAAAAGGGATGCTTTTCACTACCAAGCAGAAATGAGGAATGAAATTTCATTTTTGTACTTCATGCTCTGTGACTACAAACCGTTGAATGACTGCACATAAAAAAAAAATGCCCAGTTTTTAGGGTGGAGTTGTTATTCCCTTCACATACAAAAAATATGCTCCTTCCAAGGAGTAGGGAAGAAAGTGCCTGTTTCTCTAAAGCAGGAATAATTATCCCAACTTGGCATGTTGTTGTAAGGATTAAGGGACATTTTGAAAGTGGCTGTCACCAAGCAAAAACCCATAGACACTAATCCTTTCTCGTGTGAAATGAAAGAATTGGAAGAGATCTTCAAGGACCGTCTGACCCAACCACTTGTCTTTAGGAAGAAAATCTCATTATGTATGGCAAATCATTGTCTGACCTAGTTTTATATATTTTAGTTATGGAAAGTCTATAATTCATGCTAGTATATCTCATAGATACAGCCAACAAAACTTCCCAACTCCATCCTAGCAACTTAAGTCATTTCTTCTCATTAAAACGCTTATGAAGGATGAGAATAATTAGCTCTGTCCTTTCCTTCTCTGTAACATTTCTTTCACTGGAAAATTGTCATCAAATCATCACGTAACCACCTTGTTATGTAAGCTAAATGGCTTCAGTTCATTTAACCTTTCCTCACTGGTACTAAGATCTCATTGGTTTTGATTCTCATCACTAAAAACTTCTAAAATGTGAAGATCAAAACAGAACACGAGCCTTAGTAATTTGGAAAATGACTTCTAAGTTTTTATGACATAACCAATGATATTTTATGAAACAACAGTCAAACACTGCTAATTTATAGAAATTTAATATTTTTAAGAGAGAACTAGGAATTGGATTCTGCTCTGAATGTCACATCTTGAACAAGAGAGAAAATTAAGAGGCAGGAAAGGTCATTGAGTTACTCACGTTCAAACTGCATCGTCAGTGCCAGTTAGTGTTAGAGCTGGAATTCCAACTCCATCTACTCTCATCTCTAAGCTAAGGCAGTTCTCTACACCTAAGTGACTCAGTTATATACATATAAGCATTAGTTTATAGATATAGTTTTTCTATTATGGCTTATCACAGGGTATTAAATCTAGTTCCCTGTGCTATACAGTAAGACCTTGCTGTTTATCCATCCTGAAGTTGTTTACATCTGCTAATACTAAACTCAACACGTATGCTCTTGGCCCACCTTTAATTCACACTCCATACTTCAGCCAAGGAGATTTTCAAAAAGAGAATGTTTAGTGCCTTGGTTAAAACCCTTCAGTGATCTTCCAATGTGTGTTTGGGGAGAAGAGAGTAGTTATTCTCAGAACTTCTTTTTGACACTACAGAAAGTTCTAGGCTTATCACATAAATTTCCTGCCCTGGATCTAGAGTCAGCCATTTCTATAAGGAGTCCTTTCCTTTTTTTTTGGAATTTTGTATCAGAAACCCAAGATCTGGGTGCTATGTGTGCTTATGCTATTGGGGTGCCATACCCTCTAGGCCCTCTCAGCTGAAGAATAAGAAAATATGTGTGTATATCTCTATTAACCTATGTACACACACATGCACACACAAATGCATCCACATATACAGCCATCTGTATCTATATGAAACTAAACATGAGTTCATAGTGATGTTTGTAACTCTAATCCTACATGCATCACTGTAGGCTCCTCTACTTGTTTACCTATTACCTCCACTCCAGTGAGAAACCTGGATCCTACCATCTGCCACCCAGTTACAGAAGTGCTCAGTTCCAGTGGGCACATAAAAGTGGTATCAGAATTACGAATTTATGTCCCTGTGGGAAACAACTTTATTAACTAAAGTGCAATGCTTAGGTTCAGTTTTTTTTTTTGAACACGAGCCTTAGTAATTTGGAAAATGACTTCTAAGTTTTTATGACATAACCAATGATATTTTATGAAACAACAGTCAAACACTGCTAATTTATAGAAATTTAATATTTTTAAGAGAGAACTAGGAATTGGATTCTGCTCTGAATGTCACATCTTGAACAAGAGAGAAAATTAAGAGGCAGGAAAGGTCATTGAGTTACTCACGTTCAAACTGCATCGTCAGTGCCAGTTAGTGTTAGAGCTGGAATTCCAACTCCATCTACTCTCATCTCTAAGCTAAGGCAGTTCTCTACACCTAAGTGACTCAGTTATATACATATAAGCATTAGTTTATAGATATAGTTTTTCTATTATGGCTTATCACAGGGTATTAAATCTAGTTCCCTGTGCTATACAGTAAGACCTTGCTGTTTATCCATCCTGAAGTTGTTTACATCTGCTAATACTAAACTCAACACGTATGCTCTTGGCCCACCTTTAATTCACACTCCATACTTCAGCCAAGGAGATTTTCAAAAGAGAATGTTTAGTGCCTTGGTTAAAACCCTTCAGTGATCTTCCAATGTGTGTTTGGGGAGAAGAGAGTAGTTATTCTCAGAACTTCTTTTTGACACTACAGAAAGTTCTAGGCTTATCACATAAATTTCCTGCCCTGGATCTAGAGTCAGCCATTTCTATAAGGAGTCCTTTCCTTTTTTTTTGGAATTTTGTATCAGAAACCCAAGATCTGGGTGCTATGTGTGCTTATGCTATTGGGGTGCCATACCCTCTAGGCCCTCTCAGCTGAAGAATAAGAAAATATGTGTGTATATCTCTATTAACCTATGTACACACACATGCACACACAAATGCATCCACATATACAGCCATCTGTATCTATATGAAACTAAACATGAGTTCATAGTGATGTTTGTAACTCTAATCCTACATGCATCACTGTAGGCTCCTCTACTTGTTTACCTATTACCTCCACTCCAGTGAGAAACCTGGATCCTACCATCTGCCACCCAGTTACAGAAGTGCTCAGTTCCAGTGGGCACATAAAAGTGGTATCAGAATTACGAATTTATGTCCCTGTGGGAAACAACTTTATTAACTAAAGTGCAATGCTTAGGTTCAGTTCTTTTTGCATTTATTATTACAGATTGCACTCATTACTTTGATCAGCATTTTCCCCAGTCTTTTCAATGAAATTCTTTCCTATATTACAAATATATTACAAATTAAGAGTCTGCATTCCATCCTGGAATCTGATGACCTCATAAATGGTTTCTTTTTTTTTTTACTACTTATTTTTATTTTGCTTTTTGTTTTTATGTAGTTTTATTGTTTACAGATATGTATAATCCCAGATAAGTCGTATGTATATCCCTGACCCCTCGCAGTCCCCCTCATCGCACCCCTCCAGGCTGTTGCATAACCCCCATGTACGATCCCTTAGTCCCACAGCACAGTGACAATAGCTGTCTCTTACATATGAGAGTAGAGCTTTCCATGCTACTCTTTCCATACCTCTCACCCACTCTTCCCTCACCCTAATGTCCATAAGTCTGTTCTCTGTGACTGTTTTCTCATCCCTGCTCTGCGTGTGTATTTATCAGTACGATCTTACTACATATACTGTACTTGTCCTTCTCTTTTTGACCTACTTCACTTTGTATAATAGGTTCTAGATTCATTCACCTCATTAGGACTGATTCTTCTGCATTTCTATTGGCAGCTGAGAAGTATTCCATTGTATAAACGTACCATAGCTTCTTTATGCATTCATTTGTTGATGGACATCTAGGTTGCTTCCATGTTCTAGCTATTACATAGAGTGCTGAAATGAACATTGGGGTACAGGTATCTCTTTCCATTTTGATTTCATCAGAGTATAAGCCTAATAGTGGGATTTCTGGGTCATATGGTGCTTCTGTTTTTAAGGGTCATATGGTACTTTTAGTTTTTTAAGGAATCTCCATACTGTCTTGATAGTAGTTGTATCAATTTACATTCCCACCAGCAATGCAAGAGTGTTTCCTTTTCTCCACACCCTATCCAGCATTTATTGTCTGTAGATTTTTATGCTGGCCATTCTGACTGGTGTGAGACCCGAAAGTGTCCATCTGCCACCCAGTTACAGAAGTGCTCAGTTCCAGTGGGCACATAAAAGTGGTATCAGAATTACGAATTTATGTCCCTGTGGGAAACAACTTTATTAACTAAAGTGCAATGCTTAGGTTCAGTTCTTTTTGCATTTATTATTACAGATTGCACTCATTACTTTGATCAGCATTTTCCCCAGTCTTTTCAATGAAATTCTTTCCTATATTACAAATATATTACAAATTAAGAGTCTGCATTCCATCCTGGAATCTGATGACCTCATAAATGGTTTCTTTTTTTTTTTTACTACTTATTTTTATTTTGCTTTTTGTTTTTATGTAGTTTTATTGTTTACAGATATGTATAATCCCAGATAAGTCGTATGTATATCCCTGACCCCTCGCAGTCCCCCTCATCGCACCCCTCCAGGCTGTTGCATAACCCCCATGTACGATCCCTTAGTCCCACAGCACAGTGACAATAGCTGTCTCTTACATATGAGAGTAGAGCTTTCCATGCTACTCTTTCCATACCTCTCACCCACTCTTCCCTCACCCTAATGTCCATAAGTCTGTTCTCTGTGACTGTTTTCTCATCCCTGCTCCGCTGTGTATTTATCAGTACGATCTTACTACATATACTGTACTTGTCCTTCTCTTTTTGACCTACTTCACTTTGTATAATAGGTTCTAGATTCATTCACCTCATTAGGACTGATTCTTCTGCATTTCTATTGGCAGCTGAGAAGTATTCCATTGTATAAACGTACCATAGCTTCTTTATGCATTCATTTGTTGATGGACATCTAGGTTGCTTCCATGTTCTAGCTATTACATAGAGTGCTGAAATGAACATTGGGGTACAGGTATCTCTTTCCATTTTGATTTCATCAGAGTATAAGCCTAATAGTGGGATTTCTGGGTCATATGGTGCTTCTGTTTTTAAGGGTCATATGGTACTTTTAGTTTTTTAAGGAATCTCCATACTGTCTTGATAGTAGTTGTATCAATTTACATTCCCACCAGCAATGCAAGAGTGTTTCCTTTTCTCCACACCCTATCCAGCATTTATTGTCTGTAGATTTTTTTATGCTGGCCATTCTGACTGGTGTGAGATGATATCTCATTGTAGTTTCCATTTACATTTCTCTAATAACAAGCTTTCTTTATCATTTTTGTTGCATTTTAATGGATCATCAAAATCACCATTTAAACATTCTTACCACTTAACTTCTGCTTCAGTACGTAAATTTTAACTGTGACTCTCCAAATTCAGTTTTTTCTCCACATTACAGCATGACACCTAGCACTGTGACTTCATTTCTCTGATGGATCCAAGAAACGGTATTCATGTTCACTTTTTTCAAGTTTTTCTTGTTATAGTGATTAGAAGAAGACTTTCAAGCTCTTTTCTTATTTGAGCTGAAAATATATTTACTATTTTTAAAAATATATTTATTTATTTATTTGTGCCAAGTCTTAAATGTGGCATGCAGGATCTTCATTCTTCCTTACATGGTGTAGATCTTTAGTTGTGGCATGTGGGATCTAGTTCCCTGATGAGGGATCAAGCCCAGCCCTCCTACATTGAGAGCATGGAGTCTTAGCCACTGGACCACCAGGAAGTCCCTGTATTTTTTTTTTTTTAAATCCCAGTCAAGTATTTTTTTTTTTTAATTTTTTGGCCCCTTTCATTGGTTTTTTATTTAATTATTTTCATCCATCTTTGTTCTTTGATCTGTGTGAACCTCCCATTGCAGTGGCCTCTCTTGCTGCAGAGCACCAACTCTGGGCACATGCGCTGACTCCTAATTGGACACACTGGTCCAGGTGCTCCGTGGCACATGGGATCTTCCCAGGCCAGGGATCAAACTGTGCCCCTTGCACTGCAAGGAGGACTCTTTACCCACTGGGCCACCAAAGAAGCTCCCTATATTTACTTTTTAATATCAATTTTTTTCCCTCCTGAGAGTATAAAATTGTGTTAGTGCTGCTCACCATTGTATTTAAGCACCAATAGAGTGCTAATAAGGGCAGGTATCTCTTTCCATTTTGATTTCATCAGAGTATAAGCCTAATAGTGGGATTTCTGGGTCATATGGTGCTTCTGTTTTTAAGGGTCATATGGTACTTTTAGTTTTTTAAGGAATCTCCATACTGTCTTGATAGTAGTTGTATCAATTTACATTCCCACCAGCAATGCAAGAGTGTTTCCTTTTCTCCACACCCTATCCAGCATTTATTGTCTGTAGATTTTTTTATGCTGGCCATTCTGACTGGTGTGAGATGATATCTCATTGTAGTTTCCATTTACATTTCTCTAATAACAAGCTTTCTTTATCATTTTTGTTGCATTTTAATGGATCATCAAAATCACCATTTAAACATTCTTACCACTTAACTTCTGCTTCAGTACGTAAATTTTAACTGTGACTCTCCAAATTCAGTTTTTTCTCCACATTACAGCATGACACCTAGCACTGTGACTTCATTTCTCTGATGGATCCAAGAAACGGTATTCATGTTCACTTTTTTCAAGTTTTTCTTGTTATAGTGATTAGAAGAAGACTTTCAAGCTCTTTTCTTATTTGAGCTGAAAATATATTTACTATTTTTAAAAATATATTTATTTATTTATTTGTGCCAAGTCTTAAATGTGGCATGCAGGATCTTCATTCTTCCTTACATGGTGTAGATCTTTAGTTGTGGCATGTGGGATCTAGTTCCCTGATGAGGGATCAAGCCCAGCCCTCCTACATTGAGAGCATGGAGTCTTAGCCACTGGACCACCAGGAAGTCCCTGTATTTTTTTTTTTTTAAATCCCAGTCAAGTATTTTTTTTTTTTAATTTTTTGGCCCCTTTCATTGGTTTTTTATTTAATTATTTTCATCCATCTTTGTTCTTTGATCTGTGTGAACCTCCCATTGCAGTGGCCTCTCTTGCTGCAGAGCACCAACTCTGGGCACATGCGCTGACTCCTAATTGGACACACTGGTCCAGGTGCTCCGTGGCACATGGGATCTTCCCAGGCCAGGGATCAAACTGTGCCCCTTGCACTGCAAGGAGGACTCTTTACCCACTGGGCCACCAAAGAAGCTCCCTATATTTACTTTTTAATATCAATTTTTTTCCCTCCTGAGAGTATAAAATTGTGTTAGTGCTGCTCACCATTGTATTTAAGCACCAATTTCAACTTCTGGTCCAAATACTCAATAAATATTTGTCAAACAGGTGGGGAAAAATAAATAAAATGACTCAAGTTCAAATACAAGTTCAATTATCTTCTTCTATGCCATATATACCTCCCTGATCTTGCTCCGTCATTTGATAGTCTTTTTACCAATTAATATTGTTTTACAGTGTCCCTTTCACATACTTAAACTTAAAATAGTGGAAGAAATAAATATTGCATTAATGACAATTCAAGGCATCATTCAGTGCTTTTTAGAAAAAAGGAATTTCACAATCTCTTTTAATGCCCTATCTATTATCATCATTGACAGGAATTTTTTGAGCAATTATAATTTATTGGATTCACTGGGGATCTTGGTGCTTTGGCTTCATAATGATTTTTTTTTTTAAGATTTATTTATTTATTTTTGGGCGGGAGTTGGGTTGGGGAGGGAGGGGAGCGGGAGGGCCACTTCTATTGGTCTTTCATTTGTCTATTTTCATCCATCTTTGTTCTTTGGTTCCTGTGGGCCTCCCATCGCTGTGGCCTCTGTTGTCACAGAGCATTGGCTCTGGGCACATGCGCTCTGGAGCTCCGGCTCAGTAATTAGACACATCAGTCCAGCAGCTTCACAGCACGTGGGATCTTCCCAGGCCAGGGATCGAACCGGCGCCCCTTGCACTGCAAGGTGGTGTCCTTACCCACTGGACCACCAGGGGAAGCCCTATAATGATTTTAAACAAAGAATACAAAAAAGGTTTTCCTCTGCAATGTGTAGTTTGTCTTTATAAATCTGCCTCTGCTGCTTTCTGACATTCAAGCTTGTTGGCAAACTTTCTTCAAACAAGAAAATAAGCCAAACTTCAGGATTCTGCAGTTTGGGTAGCAAATAAAAGCCTCGGACAAACTTGATGCTGAGAAGAAAACATGCTTTCACGTATGGTGGAGTAATTATCTTGCCTAGTCCCCACAAATCAGTAGATGCTTAAAGTTCTGTTTATAAAGCCTATGAACACAGGAACCATGAAAAGACTACTAAGCAAGGCAGAAAAACCACAGGTCTCTATCATTTTCCATCTAGAAAAGGATTATTTACATTTACATGAATCAATATGCAATTTACACAGTCTCTAACACATACTCCTTACCAAAGCTTGATGTGTTTGCATTCCTCAAGTGAAACACATAATCTTGTAAGAAAACTCCTCATATCTTGCTTGTGGGATTATATATTGATATAGCCTTTCTGGAGGTTATGTGTAAAAAGACTTAACTATTGATCCAGAACTGTCTCTTCAACGAGTAGTTTCCAAGAAAGTATCTAACAATGTATGAGAAGATTTAGCTACAACTTGTTCAGCACATACTGGAACTGTGAAAAATGAGGAACAACTTAAATATGCAGCTATACTGCAGTGACTGAGTACATTGTGGTTCAATTGGACATTCTTCAGCTATTAAAGATTATGTCATGAGGTAATAAATGATTAATGTGGAAAGATGTTCTTAATGAGCTGGAGAGCTAAAGCTTACATTCAAAACATTTTGTATTGCATAATAGCAAAGATTTCTTCATTTAGATATATAGATAGGGATGTTGTTGTTTAGTCACTAACTTATGCCTAACTCTTTTGCCACCCCGTGGACTGTAACCCACCAGGCTCCTCTGGAATCCATGGAATTTTCCAGGCAAGAACACTGGAATGGCCATCCCCCCCACTCCCACCCCCCTCAGGAGATCTTCTTGATCCAGGGATTTGATCCTGCATTGGCAGGCAGGTTCTTTACCACTGAACCAACAGGGAAGCCAAAATATTCAAAATATTCATTTATTTCTGGGTGATAGTCTGTGTCTCTTCTTTTTAAATTTTCTCATTTTTTAATATGTTGTATATATTTTATGATTTTTTTCAAAGAAGTAATCTATAGTCATTATCATAGCACTCTAATTTGGTCATATTGCAATTTCTACTTGCTACTATAGGGCCCTTAAAGGGTTAGTGTGTTACACAGCTAGAAAGAATAGCAATGTTGCCAGAGATCCTAAATATGAGGTCTTGAACATTATCTGTTGAGAAAGAATATGACTAGATCTGGCTCTCGTGCTCCTTGTTTTTCAAAGATGAAGCTAAACTATAACGGAACAAGATATGGGGTAGGTTTGGAATATCATACTGAGAAGGCAAAGTCAAGATAACAAAATTTCAGTGGCACAGACTCTAGAAAAGGATTATTTACATTTACATGAATCAATATGCAATTTACACAGTCTCTAACACATACTCCTTACCAAAGCTTGATGTGTTTGCATTCCTCAAGTGAAACACATAATCTTGTAAGAAAACTCCTCATATCTTGCTTGTGGGATTATATATTGATATAGCCTTTCTGGAGGTTATGTGTAAAAAGACTTAACTATTGATCCAGAACTGTCTCTTCAACGAGTAGTTTCCAAGAAAGTATCTAACAATGTATGAGAAGATTTAGCTACAACTTGTTCAGCACATACTGGAACTGTGAAAAATGAGGAACAACTTAAATATGCAGCTATACTGCAGTGACTGAGTACATTGTGGTTCAATTGGACATTCTTCAGCTATTAAAGATTATGTCATGAGGTAATAAATGATTAATGTGGAAAGATGTTCTTAATGAGCTGGAGAGCTAAAGCTTACATTCAAAACATTTTGTATTGCATAATAGCAAAGATTTCTTCATTTAGATATATAGATAGGGATGTTGTTGTTTAGTCACTAACTTATGCCTAACTCTTTTGCCACCCCGTGGACTGTAACCCACCAGGCTCCTCTGGAATCCATGGAATTTTCCAGGCAAGAACACTGGAATGGCCATCCCCCCCACTCCCACCCCCCTCAGGAGATCTTCTTGATCCAGGGATTTGATCCTGCATTGGCAGGCAGGTTCTTTACCACTGAACCAACAGGGAAGCCAAAATATTCAAAATATTCATTTATTTCTGGGTGATAGTCTGTGTCTCTTCTTTTTAAATTTTCTCATTTTTTAATATGTTGTATATATTTTATGATTTTTTTCAAAGAAGTAATCTATAGTCATTATCATAGCACTCTAATTTGGTCATATTGCAATTTCTACTTGCTACTATAGGGCCCTTAAAGGGTTAGTGTGTTACACAGCTAGAAAGAATAGCAATGTTGCCAGAGATCCTAAATATGAGGTCTTGAACATTATCTGTTGAGAAAGAATATGACTAGATCTGGCTCTCGTGCTCCTTGTTTTTCAAAGATGAAGCTAAACTATAACGGAACAAGATATGGGGTAGGTTTGGAATATCATACTGAGAAGGCAAAGTCAAGATAACAAAATTTCAGTGGCACAGACAAAGGTGGGATTGCGTCAGGAGAAATGTAAGATGTGGTGTTCACTTGGGGTATAATTTTGAGTGAATCTGTTTTCAGATCGTCAACTTTCAGGAGCAGATTTTCTTAGCATCTGGTAGAGTCCCTTCTCCTACTTCCCTTTTCATGATAGCCTTTCCTTTCCCCATGTTGCATAAGAAAGACTTCCCCATAACTCATCCTGAATCTATGTCATTGTTCTAGAGTGTAAAAACACCTAGGACATTTAGTATTAGTCACTCAGTCATGTCTGACTCTTTGCAACCCCATGGACTGTAGCCTACCAGGCTCCTCTGTATGTAGAATTTTCCTGGCAAGAATACTGGAATGGGTAGCCATTCCCTTCTCCAGGGGATCTACCCCACACAGGGACCAAACCCAGGTCTGTTTCATTGCAGGCAGATTCTTTACCATCTGAGCCACTAGGGAAGCCCCACCCACCGACACTTACCACCAAGAAAAAAAAAAAATCTAGGGCACCAGCCACAGACAACTGAAATAGTGTAGAGAATGTCTTTTGTTGATTGATCGAGGCTCTCTCTTCCTGTCTTCCTTTGAACAACACACATTTTGATAGGACTAAAGTATATGGCATTAGAAATAGAATGCTATGTTGGCCCTTCTAGGAATGTTCCTCAATTCCATGTATAATAGACTAGGCAGTCTTCACCACTTCCCTTCTCTATAGACTCTTTTCAAAGCTTGCATTGCTTCCTGAGACAGAACTGAGAACAAAGTGAAGAGAGCATTGTTAAGAAACGCTAAAAATTGCTTTTATAAAAGGAGCCATTTTTTTCAGATTTCACAATATTTATAGAAGAAAGGCACCTTCTTGACAAAGCAGTATAGCTTGGTGATGCTGTCTTTTAAGAGTAACAGGAATAGTTTCCAAGACGGTTCCTTTTTTCTAGTTATAATGGAAAGTACATTCACAAATAAAGGCTTTATGATTTTTTAATGTGAAATATTCAGTGACATCATTAAAGTACAGCTTATCAAATCAGACCATGAAATGCTTATTCCAACTATACATTAATTCATTTTAGAAAGTGGTTAATGTTTTCTGTCCCCTATTATATAATATACAATTATGTATCAGTTGCCAGATAAATTTAGCAATAAAAGTATTTTTCTTTCATAAGGTACCTAGGAAAATGCTGCCATCTTATCAAGAAATTAATAGAGTTCTAGATATTACTATATAGTTCTTTATTTAACACTTACTTGAAACTTATACAATATATGCTTAAAAACCCATTTAGGCTAAAAAAAAAGAAAAAGAAAAAAGCACTTTGATTTATTATACTCCTGCTGACTACTTGTTTTAGTTTTCCATCACATTACTTGCATGGTCAGTTGCTCCGTCACGTTTGCCTCTTTGTGACCCTGTGAACAGCAGTCAAGCAGGCTCCTGTGTCCATGGGATTTCCCAGCAAGAATACTGAAGTTGGTTGCCATTCTCCTCCAGGGGCTCTCTCTACCCAGGGATCAAACGTATCATTTGTGTCTCCTGCATTGGTGGGCAGATTCTTTACCGCTGTGCCACATTGCATTAACACAAATTAAATAATGAAAAGTAACACATGGCTTGCAGTTTCTAGTTCTACATGCAAGGAGCTTGGAAGCCACCAATCCTTTACCCCAACAAGTAAAAAATTGAACAAACGGAAACAACAGCTCTTCAGAGATCTGTAAAAGAAGTGAAATCACGGGACAAACTGTTGCCTCCAAAATCATTGCAATGAACTGGAAACAGAGAATCAGACTTAGCAGAAACACATGAGCTGAAAACTCCATGGGAGCTAGTGCCAGGGCAACAAAACCCAGCACAGTGCGAGTGAACAGGTCTGAGCGTTAAAATCTCCAAGCGGACACAGTCAAGTCCTTCACCCTTTTTAAAATTTGGTGTTTTTTGTTTCTGTTGAGTTGTAATGATTCCTTATATTTGGGAGGCATTAACTCCTTCCATTTTCTCCCATTCCTTTTACCCTGTTGATTGTTTGCTTTGGAGAAGTTGATGTAATCCTACTTGTTTATTTTCATGTGAAATATTCAGTGACATCATTAAAGTACAGCTTATCAAATCAGACCATGAAATGCTTATTCCAACTATACATTAATTCATTTTAGAAAGTGGTTAATGTTTTCTGTCCCCTATTATATAATATACAATTATGTATCAGTTGCCAGATAAATTTAGCAATAAAAGTATTTTTCTTTCATAAGGTACCTAGGAAAATGCTGCCATCTTATCAAGAAATTAATAGAGTTCTAGATATTACTATATAGTTCTTTATTTAACACTTACTTGAAACTTATACAATATATGCTTAAAAACCCATTTAGGCTAAAAAAAAAGAAAAAGAAAAAAGCACTTTGATTTATTATACTCCTGCTGACTACTTGTTTTAGTTTTCCATCACATTACTTGCATGGTCAGTTGCTCCGTCACGTTTGCCTCTTTGTGACCCTGTGAACAGCAGTCAAGCAGGCTCCTGTGTCCATGGGATTTCCCAGCAAGAATACTGAAGTTGGTTGCCATTCTCCTCCAGGGGCTCTCTCTACCCAGGGATCAAACGTATCATTTGTGTCTCCTGCATTGGTGGGCAGATTCTTTACCGCTGTGCCACATTGCATTAACACAAATTAAATAATGAAAAGTAACACATGGCTTGCAGTTTCTAGTTCTACATGCAAGGAGCTTGGAAGCCACCAATCCTTTACCCCAACAAGTAAAAAATTGAACAAACGGAAACAACAGCTCTTCAGAGATCTGTAAAAGAAGTGAAATCACGGGACAAACTGTTGCCTCCAAAATCATTGCAATGAACTGGAAACAGAGAATCAGACTTAGCAGAAACACATGAGCTGAAAACTCCATGGGAGCTAGTGCCAGGGCAACAAAACCCAGCACAGTGCGAGTGAACAGGTCTGAGCGTTAAAATCTCCAAGCGGACACAGTCAAGTCCTTCACCCTTTTTAAAATTTGGTGTTTTTTGTTTCTGTTGAGTTGTAATGATTCCTTATATTTGGGAGGCATTAACTCCTTCCATTTTCTCCCATTCCTTTTACCCTGTTGATTGTTTGCTTTGGAGAAGTTGATGTAATCCTACTTGTTTATTTTCATGTTTATTGCCATATAAATGTGTCTCTCATATTGGAGAAATCACTACCAATACCTGGAGGTGGTTTAATTTTGGAAATAAGGTGAACTTGCTTAAAATTGGAAGTCAAAAATGAAGAGCATGTCACCCTTCTTTCATACTCTGCTTCTGCTGTTGCTTTTTACTGGCAACCAAGATTGCAGAGGCACTGGTTTTTCCATTGGCTATGAAGAGGTCCCATTATCCAGTCATTACCTACGTGAGTGGTACATACTGGGCGTCCATTTTCCAGGTACAAGTACAGATTTTAAGAAGTGGTGTTGGGGACCTCACTAGCGGTCTGGTGGTTAAGCTTCTTGCTTCCATTGTAGGGGATTTGAGTTCTACCCCAAGTCAGAGAACAAAGATCCCACATGCAGCGTGGTATGCCCAAAAGAAAACAAAGGTGGGGGGTGTGTGTGGTCTACCTTTAGAAGCAATATCAATATCTTTCTAATGTAGGCTATCCTGACTGCAGAAATGGCAGCTGGACTGAAACCAGTAGCTTCCTGACCACAGAAAAAGAAGCAGCAGTTTTAAAAGTCCAGTTTCGCATGTGGGTTTGGGATTGATTCCTGAAAGCTCAACATAGAATTTGTTGCTTCATCCCACTCAGCAATTCTGTAAAGCTATTTGATACCATAGAATAAATACTTTCCTACACAAACTTTTAGCCAGGATTGATTCTAGCTATACAGCTGGAATAGATTTTTTTTTTCCACAAAAGAATATCAAACGATATAGCCATTGTCATTGTTACCTGGACCATAAATATATTTTTGCCTTTTTTTTTTTTTTTTCCTTTTTTACAATGGAACAAAACGGAGTGGGAGGGAGAAAAGGATTCCTTTCTGGTCCATAAGGAGCTTGAGTTGTATGTGACCTTCATGCCTCCACCAGTCTTGCATGACTCTCGGTTCCCACATACACAAATATGCCCTTCTTGGAGTGCCAAGGGAGACAGCTGGTAGCATGGTCTCATGGAGATAAATCTACACTTCATAACCAAGAAATTATGGAACAGATATGCTGACCTCACAAGACACAGCAGGAGCATTTAAATTGAAATTATGAAATCAAAATGGAAAGGCTCTTCGTTCTAACCTAGTCATTTCATCCAGATGTATATCCTGCCCACACTGAAGAGGTTCTTGCTGTGTTAGGTTTACGTAGTTTGTGTGGTGGGTGTGGATGTAGACCAGCAGTGGGAGTGGAATCATGGGAAGGGGGGAAGGACAGGGAAGGAGAAGAGACCTGTAATCTGGTGTTGCTGTGTCTCCAGTTTCTCTCAGGTGGTTCCTACTCTTGTCCTGGTCTCTTCATCCCTTTTCCTTCCTCACTCTTCTCCCCTCTGTGCCCATCTTCACTACAGATTATCGCTCAAGCCCACTGCTCCTTTCTCCCTCTCCACACCCACCCCCCTTTTTTTGGCCACTTCTATTGGTCTTTCATTTATTTATGTTCATCCATCTTTGTTCTTTGACCTGTGCAAGCCTCGCATCGCAGTGGCCTCTGTTGCTGCAAAGCATGTGCTCCGGGCGCATGCGCTCCAGAGCGCTGGCTGGGTAGTTGGACACATCTGTTCAGCCGCTCCGTGGCGCGTGGGATCTTCCCAGGCCAGGGATCGAACCGGCGCCCCTTGCACTGCAAGGCAGTGTCTTTACCCACTGGACCACCAGGGAAGCCCTCCATACCCATTTTTATCTCTTTGTTTTCTTCCCAGCCTAAGGGGAAAAAAAGGCAAAACAGCCAAACAAAGACATCCTGCAAAGGCTGAAAGAAGCTTCTTCTTCTATATCTAATATCTGACTCTCCTCTCTCCTGTTATATTTAATCATTTTATATCTTAAAAAAATGACACAGGGACTTCCCCGGTGGTCCAGTGGGTAAAGACACCACCTTGCAGTGCAAGGGGCGCCGGTTCGATCCCTGGCCTGGGAAGATCCCATGTGCCGCAGAGCAGCTGGACCAGTGTGTCCAACTATCGAGCCGGTGCTCTGGAGCACATGGGCCCAGAGCCAGTGCTCTGCAAGGAGAGGGGCCACTGCAGTGGGGGGCCCACAGGGCAAAGAACAAAGATGGATGAAAATAAATAAAAATGAAAGACCAACAGAAGTGGCAAAAAAAAAAAAAAAAGCTGAAAAAAAAATGACACAGGTGAATGTAAAAAAAAAAGGAGGAAGCATAAATGAGAAAAAAAGAATTTGTATTTGAATGATCTCTACTACTTATCTCTTTAACTAGATGAGTACTTGTTATTATTCAAAGTCAGCACAGGATCAGTTTGTAGTCTTTATCCGTTCCTACTGTGTCCAATCTGACAGTGGGAGTGGAATCATGGGAAGGGGGGAAGGACAGGGAAGGAGAAGAGACCTGTAATCTGGTGTTGCTGTGTCTCCAGTTTCTCTCAGGTGGTTCCTACTCTTGTCCTGGTCTCTTCATCCCTTTTCCTTCCTCACTCTTCTCCCCTCTGTGCCCATCTTCACTACAGATTATCGCTCAAGCCCACTGCTCCTTTCTCCCTCCACACCCACCCCCCTTTTTTTGGCCACTTCTATTGGTCTTTCATTTATTTATGTTCATCCATCTTTGTTCTTTGACCTGTGCAAGCCTCGCATCGCAGTGGCCTCTGTTGCTGCAAAGCATGTGCTCCGGGCGCATGCGCTCCAGAGCGCTGGCTGGGTAGTTGGACACATCTGTTCAGCCGCTCCGTGGGCGTGGGATCTTCCCAGGCCAGGGATCGAACCGGCGCCCCTTGCACTGCAAGGCAGTGTCTTTACCCACTGGACCACCAGGGAAGCCCTCCATACCCATTTTTATCTCTTTGTTTTCTTCCCAGCCTAAGGGGAAAAAAAGGCAAAACAGCCAAACAAAGACATCCTGCAAAGGCTGAAAGAAGCTTCTTCTTCTATATCTAATATCTGACTCTCCTCTCTCCTGTTATATTTAATCATTTTATATCTTAAAAAAATGACACAGGGACTTCCCCGGTGGTCCAGTGGGTAAAGACACCACCTTGCAGTGCAAGGGGCGCCGGTTCGATCCCTGGCCTGGGAAGATCCCATGTGCCGCAGAGCAGCTGGACCAGTGTGTCCAACTATCGAGCCGGTGCTCTGGAGCACATGGGCCCAGAGCCAGTGCTCTGCAAGGAGAGGGGCCACTGCAGTGGGGGGCCCACAGGGCAAAGAACAAAGATGGATGAAAATAAATAAAAATGAAAGACCAACAGAAGTGGCAAAAAAAAAAAAAAAAGCTGAAAAAAAAATGACACAGGTGAATGTAAAAAAAAAAGGAGGAAGCATAAATGAGAAAAAAAGAATTTGTATTTGAATGATCTCTACTACTTATCTCTTTAACTAGATGAGTACTTGTTATTATTCAAAGTCAGCACAGGATCAGTTTGTAGTCTTTATCCCGTTCCTACTGTGTCCAATCTGACAGTGGGATAGAATCCAGATATAAAATGATAAATAAGACTCAGTCTCTGCCCTTTATCAGCTAGTAAGACAAGCATGCCAATATGACAATGATTAAATCTGACAAATCAATACTTGAGTTAGAGCCAGAAATCTCAGTGTCATCTTTAATCCTTCTTGAACTGTTAAAATAGGAACCCTTGGACCTTCCCTTTTCTCTATAAATAATGCCTTCATTATAGTTTCTTGAATCTTCTGAGTAGAGATCATGAGGGTATGGTGCTAACTCATATCATCCCTTTGTTTCTACCCTTATCCCTCTTCAATCATTCTTTACACAGTAGCCCAAGTGGTCATTCTTAAAATACAGTCACGTCGCCTCCACCTTAAAACCCCTCAATAGCTTCCCACACACTTTAGAAAAATCTCCTCGCCATGACCCCCAAGCCATATAATCCTGCCTTCCCTGCCCTTTCTCTTTACTCTGACCCTAGTACTCTTATCTTTAGTACCTCAAACATGCTGATTTCATTCCCCACCTTGAGGTCTTGGCATAGCTACTTTCTCCTTATGGAATTTTCTTCCTCATAATATTCACATGACTGGTTCCTTCTTATTTTTCAGATCTCAACTTAAGGGTCATCTCCACAGTGAGGTCCTCCCAGGACACCTGATAAAAATAACCTCTCAAGAAACCTATTGCACCCTCTGTATACAATGATTACTTTTTTTGCATTTCTTTTACTTGTTTATTGGCCCCATCCTTCAACCCACTAAAATATAAACTGTATCCAATGACCTAGAACCAGAAATTGATTTATAATTGCCAATGTTCTATACATATCCTTCTGCAAGATGAGAAGTCATGGTAAGATCCTGGTGAAGAAAACACCAGAAGAGAAAGAAGCCCTTCCAAGAGGTCCACATACAGATATTTCCTTCTCTTCAATGTTCCAATTGGGTTTCCCAGTGCCTAATCCCTTGGCCAGCCCATTAGCTCCTGCCTATAAATCAGTTTGAATGTATGATTCAGGCTGTTTCTTTCCAGACAAACTGAGCAACAGTCTCACCTACAATTATGCCTATTGGCTTGATATTAACACACTTTGCTGCTTTGTGGAGCCTCCCTTAACTGCAGCAGTATTACACCTACCTGGTGTGAATACCCCAAGCAGGTAGATATGTCAGTAAGTCAGGACCACTTTTTCCCCACTCATTGATTAGTCCTGGGAATTCTCTGTGAGGCCAAAGATATGAGCTAAGAGAGAAGCAGCAAAACAATACCAACAGATGAGTCTGACCCACCTGCTCAAGCACATTCCATGTGCCTGTCGACCTCTTTAGATCCAGTATGTATTAGCAATTCCCATCTTGCAATAGAATCTTGCTAATTCTTTCCATTTTGTGATTCAATAACTCACATAACACTAGTTAATAATGTAATAATGTGAAGTTCTTGGGCAACACAGTCACATGTTCCATGGTCAGGCCTCAGCCTCTGTCTAAGATCAATAACAAGCCTATGAAGTAGGAAATATTGTCAGCTTTTGCAGAGGTGAAGAAATTTGCTAAAGTTACATATCTAGTTTAAGTGGCAGGACTAGGATGTAAATCGAGAGTCCATACTCTTAATCAGCACAGTATATTATCTAGTAGTAGTTTGATTTGGATTTTGAAAGGTGGATGAGGGCATTAGTATTAGTTTAACATTTATTATTTACATCATTACTAAGTCCCAGAAAATGTACTAAATGCTTTTCATTTATGTATACAACCCCTATGAACTAGGTCCTGTTATCATTACAGTTAACCCTTGAACAAAGCAAAGGTCTCCAAGATTACGCATCATGCCCCTTTAAAAAAACTGTATCCAATGACCTAGAACCAGAAATTGATTTATAATTGCCAATGTTCTATACATATCCTTCTGCAAGATGAGAAGTCATGGTAAGATCCTGGTGAAGAAAACACCAGAAGAGAAAGAAGCCCTTCCAAGAGGTCCACATACAGATATTTCCTTCTCTTCAATGTTCCAATTGGGTTTCCCAGTGCCTAATCCCTTGGCCAGCCCATTAGCTCCTGCCTATAAATCAGTTTGAATGTATGATTCAGGCTGTTTCTTTCCAGACAAACTGAGCAACAGTCTCACCTACAATTATGCCTATTGGCTTGATATTAACACACTTTGCTGCTTTGTGGAGCCTCCCTTAACTGCAGCAGTATTACACCTACCTGGTGTGAATACCCCAAGCAGGTAGATATGTCAGTAAGTCAGGACCACTTTTTCCCCACTCATTGATTAGTCCTGGGAATTCTCTGTGAGGCCAAAGATATGAGCTAAGAGAGAAGCAGCAAAACAATACCAACAGATGAGTCTGACCCACCTGCTCAAGCACATTCCATGTGCCTGTCGACCTCTTTAGATCCAGTATGTATTAGCAATTCCCATCTTGCAATAGAATCTTGCTAATTCTTTCCATTTTGTGATTCAATAACTCACATAACACTAGTTAATAATGTAATAATGTGAAGTTCTTGGGCAACACAGTCACATGTTCCATGGTCAGGCCTCAGCCTCTGTCTAAGATCAATAACAAGCCTATGAAGTAGGAAATATTGTCAGCTTTTGCAGAGGTGAAGAAATTTGCTAAAGTTACATATCTAGTTTAAGTGGCAGGACTAGGATGTAAATCGAGAGTCCATACTCTTAATCAGCACAGTATATTATCTAGTAGTAGTTTGATTTGGATTTTGAAAGGTGGATGAGGGCATTAGTATTAGTTTAACATTTATTATTTACATCATTACTAAGTCCCAGAAAATGTACTAAATGCTTTTCATTTATGTATACAACCCCCCTATGAACTAGGTCCTGTTATCATTACAGTTAACCCTTGAACAAAGCAAAGGTCTCCTTAGTGGAAAATCTGCATATGACCTTATGGTCAGCCTCTATTTCTACAGTTTTGTGAAGTGATTTTTTTCATATCACATGTCTAGGCAATGGTAAAACAAAGTTTTCAACCCATGCAGTCTGGTTCCATATCATCTTGATAAGCTTTGACAGAGTGGAGTAGGAGAGCATTTAGACAGAAAGACTAGGTGATAGCAGGATGGAGCTAGAGAATTAGGTTGGAGCCGGAGCTACTTAAATGTGTCAGTTAGGAATTACTACCTATAGGGTGATCTCTAGGTTGAACTAGTAAAGTTAATCTGTTTAAGATGAAAGTGTATGCCTAATTCTGTCACTCCCCTTTGGTCATCATTATTAGCAGTAGGTCCAGGGCATCCAGCAACAACTGAGAGAACAGGACTGAGACAAATACCTTCTGCTTTGGGATGACAGCCTTATGTATATGCAAGTCATGCCCTAGATAATAGGAGATAGTGTTAATATCTTTAGCAATTAGTTCTAGCCTTCAGGGAGCTGGTTGTCTACTGGAGATAGGACAGCTCTTCTTCCTGGTCACTGGTACCATTCTTTACTTTGAGACTCAAGATCCTCCTTTTCTAGATCTAACTGTCCTTGACCATCTGGTTTTCTCTGACTCAGAAGACTCTTGTGAGTTTTCTTCAACTTACTTCCTGCTTGACCTGTAAAACCCACTGATCTTTCTACCTATACCTCTTTGAACTCAATCTCTCCCTGGTGGTCTGCAACACATCTGCTAGCTCCTTTCTGGTCCTGATTTGTCCTGGTTGGTCTCAAACTGGCTGCATTCCCACACCCCATTCAGCCCCTGGTTATTTTAGTATATTAATTATGGTAGAAGTAATACAATAGGCTGGAGGAGGAAAACACCTAATATGGGGAGACCAGATAGGGAATCATTGTCACTATTCACATGGAAGGTAAGAACTGAAGCTAGAATGAAGGAAGCATTATTGGGAAGCAAAGACTTTTTAAAGAAGCAATAGGGGCAAGTGTTTAACAGTTAGAGGTGTGAAGAAATAGGAAGAATTCAGGGGTGAATCTGCAGTCTTATGTGAAGGTAAACTGAAGAATAGTACCACTGAAACAGTAGGTTGGAAGTTTGGGGGTTCAACGGTAAGCATCTATGCTTGAATATGGTCATTGAACAGCCAAAGTTTCACTGCTTAGTTGTGAAAAGAGGTCCTGGGCCCAGGAGAGAAATCAGAGCTCGCTATTGATTAGAACTTACTTACATAGTGAAGGTTAAAGAAGTAGCAAGGAGAAAGAAAGAGCTCTTCAAGAGAAAAAAAAAAATGCTTTACTTTATAGATTTCCTTTGTGTGTCCAGTAGATAAAATGCCAGAGCATAGTAGGCTTCATCCTCTTTTTCTCAACTTTCACTTTGGAGGCTCAGATAAATGTAAGTGGAAAAATTGTTGACAAGAGGTAATGAGTATAAGAAAAAGCATAATCCTTACCCTAAAGAAAGATTTTCGCCAAAACATCTCAATTTTAAAGCTTACTGAAGCACATTTCCAGGTTTCCCTGGTGGTCCAGTGGGTAAAGACACTGCCTTGCCAGTGCAAGTGGTGCCGGTTCCATCCCTGGCCTGGGAAGATCCCACGTGCCAAGGAGCGGCTGGACCCATGCGTCCAATTACCGAGCCAGAGCTCTGGAGCGCATGCGCCCAGGGCCAGTGCTCTGCGACAACAGAGGCCACTGCAATGAGAGGCCCACCCGGGCCAAAAAACAAAGATGGATGAAAAAAATGAATAAATGAAAGACCAATAGAAGTGGCCTGCCCGCCCCCCTCCCTTCCCACCCCCACCACAAAAAATTAAAATAATTAAAAAGAAGCACATTTCCACCTTCTGTTTAAATAATCTCTCATTTTTAATCTTCTTATTTTTACAGTGAACCTGGTTATATATTATGATAACCAAAGGAATCATCTGGTTATTCAGTTATTCACTCTAGATTATGTACTACATATATGGATTAATAATTTTTAAAGAACTATAAAATCCCTAACTCCTATGTCTGAGAAAGCATGAGGCATACCATTTGACTTCCCTTTGATAATTCAAAAGGCACATAAGGAATTTGAATTCATCAGGGTTATCACTGAGGCCATAAACTTTCAGTGGACTAGGGATGTTTCAGGGCATAGGATTCATTGGATTTGCAGACATTAAAAATTCTAGACCATCATTAATTCTCTACCTGGTCAAAGGAGACAAATGAGTCTGGCCAAAAGAATTTCCTGAGTAGCAACAATAGTAAATCCTCTGGAAATGAAATGCATTTATAATGAAATTAACTTTTGCTAAATCAAGGGATCTATTTACAATGATTACGAGAACGTTATTCATCTTCTGGTACTTTAATAAACACAAAAACCATTAGCAAAAGTCTATGTTAATTTTTTTGATTGACTGTGTACTATCTTTTAAAGCATCTCTTAAGTATTATCTTTATATTTTTTGTATTTTTTGAGTTTTTATTGGAGTATATTTGCTTACAGTTGTGTTAGTTTCCACTGTACAAAGAGGTGAATCTTCTTTATATATATATATATATATATATATATATATATATATATCCCATTGTTTTTAGATTTCCTTCCCATTTAGGTCACCATAGAGCATTGAGTAGATTCCCGAAACTGTGCAAGTAGTGGGTTATGATTAATTTTGTACATAGTATCACTAGTGTATACATGTCAGTTCCAATCTCCCAATTCATCCCACTCCTCCTCTTCCTTGGTATCCATACCTTTATTCTCTATGTCTGTGTCTTTATTTCTGCTTGATAAGTAAGATAATCTGTACCATTTTTTTTCCAGATTCCACATATATGTGTTTATATATAATATTTGATTTTCTCTCTTCTAACTTCACTCTGTTTGACACTCTCTGCATCCATCCACATATCTACAAATGACCCAATTTTGTTATGGCTGGGTGATAGTCCATTGTATATATCACATCTTTATCCATTCCTTCGTTGATAAACATTTAGGTTGTTTCCATGTCTGGCTATTGTGCAGCAGTGAATATTGGAGTGCATGAGGCTTTTGAATTATGGTCTTTCTCTGGATATATGCCATATGGGATTTCTGTCATGAGTCTAAAAAAGAACTATAAAATCTACATATATGGATTAATAATTTTTAAAGAACTATAAAATCCCTAACTCCTATGTCTGAGAAAGCATGAGGCATACCATTTGACTTCCCTTTGATAATTCAAAAGGCACATAAGGAATTTGAATTCATCAGGGTTATCACTGAGGCCATAAACTTTCAGTGGACTAGGGATGTTTCAGGGCATAGGATTCATTGGATTTGCAGACATTAAAAATTCTAGACCATCATTAATTCTCTACCTGGTCAAAGGAGACAAATGAGTCTGGCCAAAAGAATTTCCTGAGTAGCAACAATAGTAAATCCTCTGGAAATGAAATGCATTTATAATGAAATTAACTTTTGCTAAATCAAGGGATCTATTTACAATGATTACGAGAACGTTATTCATCTTCTGGTACTTTAATAAACACAAAAACCATTAGCAAAAGTCTATGTTAATTTTTTTGATTGACTGTGTACTATCTTTTAAAGCATCTCTTAAGTATTATCTTTATATTTTTTGTATTTTTTGAGTTTTTATTGGAGTATAGTTGCTTACAGTTGTGTTAGTTTCCACTGTACAAAAAGGTGAATCTGCTTTATATATATATATATATATATATATATATATATATATCCCATTGTTTTTAGATTTCCTTCCCATTTAGGTCACCATAGAGCATTGAGTAGATTCCCGAAACTGTGCAAGTAGTGGGTTATGATTAATTTTGTACATAGTATCACTAGTGTATACATGTCAGTTCCAATCTCCCAATTCATCCCACTCCTCCTCTTCCTTGGTATCCATACCTTTATTCTCTATGTCTGTGTCTTTATTTCTGCTTGATAAGTAAGATAATCTGTACCATTTTTTTTCCAGATTCCACATATATGTGTTTATATATAATATTTGATTTTCTCTCTTCTAACTTCACTCTGTTTGACACTCTCTGCATCCATCCACATATCTACAAATGACCCAATTTTGTTATGGCTGGGTGATAGTCCATTGTATATATCACATCTTTATCCATTCCTTCGTTGATAAACATTTAGGTTGTTTCCATGTCTGGCTATTGTGCAGCAGTGAATATTGGAGTGCATGAGTCTTTTTGAATTATGGTCTTTCTCTGGATATATGCCATATGGGATTTCTGAGTCATATGGTAGTTCTCTATTTAGTTTTTTAAGGAACCATATACTGTTCTGCATTATGGTTATATCAATTACATACCCACCAGCCAGAGGGTTTTTTTTTTCCACACCCTCTCCAGCATTTGTTGTTTATGGATTTTATGACGATGGCCATTGTGACCGATGTGAGGTGTTATCTCATTATAATTTTGATATGCATTTCTCTAATAATTTATGATGTTTTACAAATTAAAATCTTATGTGTTTCTTGGCCATCTGTAAGTCATCTTTGGAAAAATGTCTATTTAGGCCTTCCACCTATATTTTTGATATATATACATATATCAAGATATATATTGAGTTACATGAGCTGTTTGTACCATTTTGGAGATTAATTCTTTTTTAGTTGCTTCATTTGCAAATATTTTCTTCCATTCTGACGGTTGTCTTTTCATCTTATTTATGGTTTCCTTTGCTGTGAACAGTTTTTAGGTTTAACTAGGTCCCATTTGTTTACTTTTATTTTTATTCTTATTACTCTAGCAGGTGGATCAGAAAAGATCTTACTGCAATTTATGTCAGAGTGTTCTGTCTATGTCTTAAGTATGATTCATTACCACCTATGACTAAAAATTTAAAAATTACCTCAGATATAAAAATAGATATCTTTAAAATTAGTTTTACTATCTTAAATTCCCTTTGATAAGAAAAAAATGATAACATAGGCAAACCTACGGAAGCCCACATGGGTCTCCAAACTAACTGGGCAACTTCTGCCACCTTTATTCTAGGGGAAAAGTGGAATTTCTTTGAAATTTGGAGAACTTCAAATAGAAACCTTTTTCCAATACTTCCCAACATAACAAAGCACACTAAATCAATATATGGGAATGAAGTATTTTCTGTGTGCAGAAATCTCAGATTATAAATAGTAAATACACAACTGAAAGAACAAAATTATTGTCCTTGTACACTTATTACATGGGGACTAGAAGAAGATTGGTCTTTGCTTAAGAAATTAAAACCTTTGGAGTACTACAGACAGTCCTAGCTTAGTTACCAAAATATATACAAAGCCAGTATACAGTTCTTATGCATACAACTTTGATTTAACACAACAGTGCTGTGCAAATCAAGAACTACTGGTATTTCAAAGGGATTCTGGGATTCAAGCTAAGGGCTGGAGAAGGCTGACTTGCTCTACATAATTAAATTGAATGAATTTATTTCAATCTTCTTTCTCTTTTACTCCTCAGAACATAGAGAAGGAAGGGGAGAGAGAAACCAATCAAATATCAAGAGACCAGGATGTCCCACAGAATACCAGGGCCTTTAAAAATTTCTCAGGAAACAGACTTTAGAAAAAAATATCTAATAATTAAATTTTAGTTGTCTGGTGTTTTCAGCTTGCATCGTCCAATATGGCAGCCACTAGCTACAGATATTTGAAATGTGAGTGTCCTGAGAAACTGCAGAAATGTGCAGGGAGTAATGAAACTTTCTACGTGTCCTGTAATGGGCATTTGAGCTCATCTTTGTAGACCTCACAGGAAAGAACAGTATTCTCTAAGACATAAATGACAGAATTTAGATTTACTATAGGCCTTTCATGAGTTTAATTAGCCCCCTTAAACACCCCAAACTCATTCACTTAGCTGTGAACAGTTTTTAGGTTTAACTAGGTCCCATTTGTTTACTTTTATTTTTATTCTTATTACTCTAGCAGGTGGATCAGAAAAGATCTTACTGCAATTTATGTCAGAGTGTTCTGTCTATGTCTTAAGTATGATTCATTACCACCTATGACTAAAAATTTAAAAATTACCTCAGATATAAAAATAGATATCTTTAAAATTAGTTTTACTATCTTAAATTCCCTTTGATAAGAAAAAAATGATAACATAGGCAAACCTACGGAAGCCCACATGGGTCTCCAAACTAACTGGGCAACTTCTGCCACCTTTATTCTAGGGGAAAAGTGGAATTTCTTTGAAATTTGGAGAACTTCAAATAGAAACCTTTTTCCAATACTTCCCAACATAACAAAGCACACTAAATCAATATATGGGAATGAAGTATTTTCTGTGTGCAGAAATCTCAGATTATAAATAGTAAATACACAACTGAAAGAACAAAATTATTGTCCTTGTACACTTATTACATGGGGACTAGAAGAAGATTGGTCTTTGCTTAAGAAATTAAAACCTTTGGAGTACTACAGACAGTCCTAGCTTAGTTACCAAAATATATACAAAGCCAGTATACAGTTCTTATGCATACAACTTTGATTTAACACAACAGTGCTGTGCAAATCAAGAACTACTGGTATTTCAAAGGGATTCTGGGATTCAAGCTAAGGGCTGGAGAAGGCTGACTTGCTCTACATAATTAAATTGAATGAATTTATTTCAATCTTCTTTCTCTTTACTCCTCAGAACATAGAGAAGGAAGGGGAGAGAGAAACCAATCAAATATCAAGAGACCAGGATGTCCCACAGAATACCAGGGCCTTTAAAAATTTCTCAGGAAACAGACTTTAGAAAAAAATATCTAATAATTAAATTTTAGTTGTCTGGTGTTTTCAGCTTGCATCGTCCAATATGGCAGCCACTAGCTACAGATATTTGAAATGTGAGTGTCCTGAGAAACTGCAGAAATGTGCAGGGAGTAATGAAACTTTCTACGTGTCCTGTAATGGGCATTTGAGCTCATCTTTGTAGACCTCACAGGAAAGAACAGTATTCTCTAAGACATAAATGACAGAATTTAGATTTACTATAGGCCTTTCATGAGTCAATTAGCTTAAACACAAACTCATTCATATACTTTGTTTCACTCCATTCCATTCATAAAACCCCACTTTTGAGCTCCCTCTTGGTGTAATCATACTTACTTATTGACTCTGTCTACTTTCAAGCCCAAATTGAGGTCTTTCTCCACAAGCTGGATATTTGCAAAAGTAGGGGTATCCCATTTCTAAGCTCCAAATCTAGTACTTTAACTTAGATGCACTTTTTCCTCATAGTCAAATAATCCAGTACTTTTCCTTGTACTCGTCTCCAACTCCTGAAGTTCCCTGAAAAACCTTCCTTCACATCCACATTCACTGCTCCTTCTGTGTTCTTCTTCAGTTTCTCTGACATATAGGGCCTGCTTCTAGATCCATGGATCTTTGAAGAGCTTCTCATTTTTTAAAACATTGCTTCACAATATTACAGTCACAGTCTATAACTCTCGTTCCCAAAGACTGTAAATAACCTTCTGGTGGAGGCAGGACCCCAGAATATGATGTCTACAGGAAATACGGGCAGGAAATACTGACCAAATCTATTGAATACTCAAGCTGATAGAAGTTTCAAATATGTCCAGAATTCATATTAACCAGGCACAACAGGGATGTCATGGTGAAAAGAGAAAAGGTCCAGATAAGAGAAAAGGTCCAGATATTATTAGAGAAAAGGTCCTTGGTATCTCAGATGTTAAATAATCTGCCTACAATGCTTGGATTCAATCCCTTGGGCGGGGAGAAGATTCCCTGGAGAAGGGAACTGCCTGTATTATTAAATAAAATCTGTTATAATAAGTCTTTGTCTTAAAAATCTAGAAGAGACTCTTAGGTGGAACTAACTAGGTAGACTTGATCTGCCTTCTGATGAATAAGCTTAAGTCTTTGTGAATGGGCTACCTAACTTTCCTTAGAGTTACTTATAAAACTCTACATACTGAAGTAGACAAACATTACCCCCTTGTATTCCAACCTTAGTTATAACCCTATAACATCCTATAAACATAGCATCTCCTAAGATAAATCTTGATCAGCCCACAAAACTCAATCCTCCCTAAGTGTTCCACATTTCAGTGAATAACACCACTGTCCATTATAACTGAGATTAAAACTGAGGAGTCAACTTTGATTCCTCTTTTATTCCATACCTCACCCTAAAAACATCAACAATACATGCCCCTTCTCCCTTTGAATATCCCCTAAGTCTTACCATTTTTCACTACTTCCATTGATAGTTACTTAAGATATACTAGTATGAGCTACCAGCCCCTCTAACATGGGGTATTTCAATCACCTCCTAATTTATCACCCTACTTTTCCTCTAGCCTCTCCAATCCCACAAATGACCAAACTGATCTTAAAATGTAAATCAGATCACATCATTCTCCTTCTTAATTCTTTTAATATCCTTCCATCACACCCATAATAAAGTCCAGATCCTTCACATGATACATCAAAGCTCTCCATGCCTTATCTCATAACTTTCTGACTTCATCACCCACCATACCTCATTATCTACTCCTTGGCTGCCACTCTCCAGCCACAAAATTGCTAAACTCACTTGTATATCAGGATCTTATATTCATTCATACCGCTCAGGTCTCTATTCAAATGTCACCTCCTTAGAGAATAATTCCCTCATCACTCTATCAAGAACCATTCTGCTCTTTTCCATTACTTTTCTAGCTATTTTTCTCCTGTAGCTTTCATAATGTTTACTGTAATCAGAAACTATATTATTTGTGTGTATGTTCATCTATTTTCTCATTCCCCATGCACATCCTCATGAGATTATAAGCTCTCTGTTTTATTCATCATCACTGTATCTCAAATAACTCCCAGGTGACACTAGTGGTAAAGAACCTGCCTGCCAGTGCAGGAGACGCGGGTTTGATTCCTGAGTCAAGAAGATCCCCTGGAGGAGGAAATGGTAACTCACTCCAGTATTCATGCCTGGAATACTTGCCATGGACAGAGGAGCCTGGTGGTCTACAGTCCATGGGATTGGACATGATTGAGCATAAATAATGATGAAGAGGAAGAACTCCTATCGAGGTCTTCTGTGCCAAGAGATCAAGTGAAATGAGGCTCCATCTGGAAACTTTGCTTTTTTCATAGACTAGTGCTACATGTCACAGGATTTTAAACCACCATAAATATAAATACAGAAGTTAAGGTTATACCTCCAAGGCCGTGTTGAAGAAAAATTTTGTTTTTCCCATCTCTTTTGATAATGAATCCATTTTGATACATAGCTTATAATGGTAATTGAAGTATTGGGGATTTGAATATTACAATGGGAAAAGGGTTTTTAAAATTAAAGCTCTAGTCCCGGTAAGGCCCTCTGATCAGAGACCACCAGGAACATCCCTGTAGTTGAACGAGGTTGAGTTTATTGATTTGTTCTAAGAGGAAGCTTACACAACATGTGTAACTGTGGGACAATTTAGTAAAGAAGTCTAATGAAGGACCTATTGTATTTCATCTCGTGGTAAGTTTATCTGAGCATATGTTGGGAGCAAAAAAGTGTAGGACTGTGGATCCAGATCCTTCACATGATACATCAAAGCTCTCCATGCCTTATCTCATAACTTTCTGACTTCATCACCCACCATACCTCATTATCTACTCCTTGGCTGCCACTCTCCAGCCACAAAATTGCTAAACTCACTTGTATATCAGGATCTTATATTCATTCATACCGCTCAGGTCTCTATTCAAATGTCACCTCCTTAGAGAATAATTCCCTCATCACTCTATCAAGAACCATTCTGCTCTTTTCCATTACTTTTCTAGCTATTTTTCTCCTGTAGCTTTCATAATGTTTACTGTAATCAGAAACTATATTATTTGTGTGTATGTTCATCTATTTTCTCATTCCCCATGCACATCCTCATGAGATTATAAGCTCTCTGTTTTATTCATCATCACTGTATCTCAAATAACTCCCAGGTGACACTAGTGGTAAAGAACCTGCCTGCCAGTGCAGGAGACGCGGGTTTGATTCCTGAGTCAAGAAGATCCCCTGGAGGAGGAAATGGTAACTCACTCCAGTATTCATGCCTGGAATACTTGCCATGGACAGAGGAGCCTGGTGGTCTACAGTCCATGGGATTGGACATGATTGAGCATAAATAATGATGAAGAGGAAGAACTCCTATCGAGGTCTTCTGTGCCAAGAGATCAAGTGAAATGAGGCTCCATCTGGAAACTTTGCTTTTTTCATAGACTAGTGCTACATGTCACAGGATTTTAAACCACCATAAATATAAATACAGAAGTTAAGGTTATACCTCCAAGGCCGTGTTGAAGAAAAATTTTGTTTTTCCCATCTCTTTTGATAATGAATCCATTTTGATACATAGCTTATAATGGTAATTGAAGTATTGGGGATTTGAATATTACAATGGGAAAAGGGTTTTTAAAATTAAAGCTCTAGTCCCGGTAAGGCCCTCTGATCAGAGACCACCAGGAACATCCCTGTAGTTGAACGAGGTTGAGTTTATTGATTTGTTCTAAGAGGAAGCTTACACAACATGTGTAACTGTGGGACAATTTAGTAAAGAAGTCTAATGAAGGACCTATTGTATTTCATCTCGTGGTAAGTTTATCTGAGCATATGTTGGGAGCATGTGTTAGGAATACACAAGTGAGTAGGGCTCAGCTCTGGATTGGAGGCTATCTAGATGCGAATATAATTCTATGGTTGACTATCTTAATAAATCATAAGTCATGAGGAGTGAAGCCAGGGTAAATATGTGATTAATAAAGAGGTAGTAGTCAACTCATGTCAGCTAAACTAGGGGAATGATTGATCATTTTGCTTGGAAGATGCTTGCATTTTGTCTGTGTTCAGATATTAATACAGAGTGGTCTGTCCTAGCCCCCAAGTGGCCTTCTCTGCTGCTCCTAAGAGATGCATGTCCCAGAGTCACACTCCTTCTGTCCCCCACTACATCCAGGGAAGGCTTCAGCTCAGTGATGGCAAAGTAGAAGTCTGGGCCAAATCTGGCCTGCAAACGTGCTTTTGCCTGGTATCTTTTAAAAGTTAAATTAGTTGCTGACATTTAAAATTGGGGAAAATTAAATAATGTAAATCCAAATGTCAGGTTGGCCTGGAAAAAAAAAAAAAGCATGAATTCTGGCAATACTGAGTCCACTTTCCTGCTTGGCAACATTCAGCTGGAACCAGGGGAGAGGTTAACACATGGCCTGGTTCATTTACAAGCTTTACTCATTTACAAGCTCTTGTTAGATATTTGAGTGTGAGCTACTGGTATACTCCCTGCACTTCTATGTCTGCCTTTGTCATCATTCTCAGTGGTTTTCATAACCTCTGGGTGACCCAGATAACACCTAGGATCCATGTCTCCTGACCTTCTCATGAGATGATCTTCGCTCCCATCTTACCTGTTTCACACTTCTCCACTGCCCCCAGTACCTTATCACCAGTAAATGCAAGTACACCACCTGTGAAACCTTCAAGGCTCGACTTTTTGATCACAATGCCCAATCCTCCAGCTACCTCACTCTGTAATTCCTACTGCAACTCTTGATTTACCACATCTAGACTCTGAGTTTGTAAACCTCACCATTTTACTTTCTAGGACCACCAGGAACATGTAGTAACTGTTTGGAAAACAAATTTAGTAAAGAAGTCTAATGAAGGACCTATTGTATTTCATCTCGTGGTAAGTTTATCTGAGCATATGTTGGGAGCATGTGTTAGGAATACACAAGTGAGTAGGGCTCAGCTCTGGATTGGAGGCTATCTAGATGCGAATATAATTCTATGGTTGACTATCTTAATAAATCATAAGTCATGAGGAGTGAAGCCAGGGTAAATATGTGATTAATAAAGAGGTAGTAGTCAACTCATGTCAGCTAAACTAGGGGAATGATTGATCATTTTGCTTGGAAGATGCTTGCATTTTGTCTGTGTTCAGATATTAATACAGAGTGGTCTGTCCTAGCCCCCAAGTGGCCTTCTCTGCTGCTCCTAAGAGATGCATGTCCCAGAGTCACACTCCTTCTGTCCCCCACTACATCCAGGGAAGGCTTCAGCTCAGTGATGGCAAAGTAGAAGTCTGGGCCAAATCTGGCCTGCAAACGTGCTTTTGCCTGGTATCTTTTAAAAGTTAAATTAGTTGCTGACATTTAAAATTGGGGAAAATTAAATAATGTAAATCCAAATGTCAGGTTGGCCTGGAAAAAAAAAAAAAGCATGAATTCTGGCAATACTGAGTCCACTTTCCTGCTTGGCAACATTCAGCTGGAACCAGGGGAGAGGTTAACACATGGCCTGGTTCATTTACAAGCTTTACTCATTTACAAGCTCTTGTTAGATATTTGAGTGTGAGCTACTGGTATACTCCCTGCACTTCTATGTCTGCCTTTGTCATCATTCTCAGTGGTTTTCATAACCTCTGGGTGACCCAGATAACACCTAGGATCCATGTCTCCTGACCTTCTCATGAGATGATCTTCGCTCCCATCTTACCTGTTTCACACTTCTCCACTGCCCCCAGTACCTTATCACCAGTAAATGCAAGTACACCACCTGTGAAACCTTCAAGGCTCGACTTTTTGATCACAATGCCCAATCCTCCAGCTACCTCACTCTGTAATTCCTACTGCAACTCTTGATTTACCACATCTAGACTCTGAGTTTGTAAACCTCACCATTTTTTCACTTTCTAGCTGCCTTCTCTTATTTTCTCCTCATTGTCACTGCTTCTTACCCAACTAACATTTCAGGGACCCATCATACAGTTACTCATGTGCACAAAAGTCATTGCCACAAATCCAACTAATCCAGTTCTCTCCCTTTCTGTGCCAGCGCTAGATGGCTTAATGCTGCTAGAGAAATCATACAGCCGGACCAAAATTAGATAGATTTTAAATTCATTTAAAACTCACAACAAAGCATCAGAACTTTGTTAGATTTCCCTGTTGTTGTTGTTGCTCATTATCTAAGTTGTGTCTAACTCTTCGTGAGCCCATGGACTGTAGCACACGAGGCTTCTCTGTCCTTCACTATCTCCCAGAGTTTGTTCAAATTCATGTCCATTGAGTTGATAAGGCCATCCAACCATCTCATTCTCTGTCACCTCCTTCTCCTCCTGCCCTCAATCTTTCCCAGCATCAGGGTCTTTTCCAATGAGTTAACTCTTTACATCAGGTGGCCAAAGTATTAGAGCTTCAGCATCATTCTTTCCAATGAATATTCAAGGTTGATTTCCTTCAGGATTGACTGGTTTGATCTCCTTGCAGTCCAAGGGACTTTAAAGAGTCTTCTCCAAGATCACAATTCAAAAGCATATTTCCCTGGAATGGTCTCTTTTTTGTTTTTGTTTATGTTTTTTTTCACTCAGCGTTTAAACCCTCCTTATCTCCTCCCCAATCCATGTGCCTCAGTTAATAGCAACATCTCTGAACCCCTAGAGTGAGAGTACAAGAGAGCAGGGATTTGTGTTGTTCAATGCTGTCGTTTAGTTGAGGATCATGCAATAAAATGCCTGACCCTCAGTAAGACCCCAATAAATATTTGCTGAAAGCTTATTTATTTTTCTACCATCAAATTTACCAACTGTTTTATGCTCATATCTTATCTGTATGTTCTACCACTTCCTGGAAGAAGTGTTTCTTCTCATTTGTGTTCTATAATTTAGGACTTCCACATTATAATGAAATACTTAAGTTTGAATTTGAAAATTCATCTATGTCATCACAAGATATTTCAACATTATGTTTGTTGAAGACTAGTAGTAGACAAGCCTTCTATATAGAACATTTTATGATGATGATTATAATCAGAGCTAACAATTATTTTCTCCTCATTGTCACTGCTTCTTACCCAACTAACATTTCAGGGACCCATCATACAGTTACTCATGTGCACAAAAGTCATTGCCACAAATCCAACTAATCCAGTTCTCTCCCTTTCTGTGCCAGCGCTAGATGGCTTAATGCTGCTAGAGAAATCATACAGCCGGACCAAAATTAGATAGATTTTAAATTCATTTAAAACTCACAACAAAGCATCAGAACTTTGTTAGATTTCCCTGTTGTTGTTGTTGCTCATTATCTAAGTTGTGTCTAACTCTTCGTGAGCCCATGGACTGTAGCACACGAGGCTTCTCTGTCCTTCACTATCTCCCAGAGTTTGTTCAAATTCATGTCCATTGAGTTGATAAGGCCATCCAACCATCTCATTCTCTGTCACCTCCTTCTCCTCCTGCCCTCAATCTTTCCCAGCATCAGGGTCTTTTCCAATGAGTTAACTCTTTACATCAGGTGGCCAAAGTATTAGAGCTTCAGCATCATTCTTTCCAATGAATATTCAAGGTTGATTTCCTTCAGGATTGACTGGTTTGATCTCCTTGCAGTCCAAGGGACTTTAAAGAGTCTTCTCCAAGATCACAATTCAAAAGCATATTTCCCTGGAATGGTCTCTTTTTTGTTTTTGTTTATGGTTTTTTTCACTCAGCGTTTAAACCCTCCTTATCTCCTCCCCAATCCATGTGCCTCAGTTAATAGCAACATCTCTGAACCCCTAGAGTGAGAGTACAAGAGAGCAGGGATTTGTGTTGTTCAATGCTGTCGTTTAGTTGAGGATCATGCAATAAAATGCCTGACCCTCAGTAAGACCCCAATAAATATTTGCTGAAAGCTTATTTATTTTTCTACCATCAAATTTACCAACTGTTTTATGCTCATATCTTATCTGTATGTTCTACCACTTCCTGGAAGAAGTGTTTCTTCTCATTTGTGTTCTATAATTTAGGACTTCCACATTATAATGAAATACTTAAGTTTGAATTTGAAAATTCATCTATGTCATCACAAGATATTTCAACATTATGTTTGTTGAAGACTAGTAGTAGACAAGCCTTCTATATAGAACATTTTATGATGATGATTATAATCAGAGCTAACAATTACTCAGCATCCACGTGTGTCAAGCACTATTCCAAAGGCTCTTCACATGCCAACCTCTTTAATATTCACAATAACATCAATAATATCAGTACTATTTTTTTCATTGCCATTTAACTGAAGCAGAGAAGGGCAAAGTAAACCGTCCACATTCTCATAGCCAAAAAACAGCAGAGCATTACTCTTACCCACTATTTTCTACTGCCTCCTTTAAAAAACATTCTAGAAATGAAAAATTAGTACAGTCACAATGGTCTGAGATAAAGAATGGAAAGCAGAGGAGAAGGAAGGAAGGGGAAGCTTGATGCTTCTACCTCTAAAATCATCTCAGATCTGTATCCTTTGCCTCACTGTGGCTGATATCCTAGTCCAAAGCCACCGCCATTTTTCACCTGGGCTATCACAATAGCCCCCTAACTTATCTCTCTGACCTACTTTTCCCAGAAACTTCAATCAACTGTTTAAAACATAAACCAAATAACTCGGGATTTCCATGGCCATTGGCATAAAATCCAGTATTTTTGCCATGATTCATCAAACACTGCCTATTCTGACCTCTGCCTTTCCAGCCACATCTAATCCAACTAACCTAAATGCCACAGTAAGGAAGGGGAGCCTTCATCCTTTCAGTTCCTGGAACACATCACATTCTTTCAGACTCAGGCCAATTGCCTGGAATGTTCTTCCTCTGGGCTCTTTATCCAGCTGCCTCCTTTGCACCCTTTGGATCTCAATCCAATATTGTCACCTACACCAAGAAACATTCCCGAAACAACTTATGCATAGCAACTTTCTCTTTCAAGTTACTCCTATCACAGGACTCTATATTGCCGCCATAATTTAGTAGTAACTGAAAATGCTTATTTGTTTACTTTTTCTTACATGTCTTCCACCTCAAATGTAAGCTTCCTGTCTTTCTGTCACTCTACTGTAACCTATCAAAGACAGTGTCTACAGTTTGATTGGTACTCAATAAGTATATATTGAATTAAAAAATGAAATGGGTTGTATATATTACACAGAAGAATTCCTGAGTCCATACCTGTATCACACTGGCTAACAATTAATTGATTGTTGTCTTCCTGCTGCTGCTGCTGCTTAGTCACTCAGTCGTGTCCAATTCTGTGTGACCCCATGGGTTGCAGCTCACTAGACTCTTGCATCCCTGGGATTCTCCAGACAAAACTACTGGAGTCAGTTGCCATGTCCTCCTCCAAGGGGATCTTCCCAACCCAGGAATGGAACCCGGGCCTCCTATAGCAGGCAGATTCCTCACCACTGAGCTATCAGGGAAGATGTATATATATTTGAGACCCCATGGACTGTAGCTCACCAGCCTTTTCCATTTATGGAATTTTCCAGGCAAGAATACTTAGAGTGGGTTACCATTTCCTTATCCATTGACTTCCTAAAGTAAGTAAAAGTAATTTCACAATATAGTTTAATCTAACAGTAGCTCTATTTAAGCCCAGATCTTCAAATCTTCTTTCTCCTCATTTCTTGGTAGTTTATGAAAGGAAGTTGCCTGGTTTCCTTCATCATGTGCCTTGTCTCTCTAGTCATATATTGTTTTTCATTGTTTTTATTTTTAATTTACAGAAGTCCACTATGATGAGATGGTTTTCCTTCAACCACCTCTGCAAATATTATAAATGAGGAGTAAGATCTCTTAATCAGTCATTTCCAAAACATTTGCTTCAATTCAGAAGCAGTCACCATGCCAACATCTCCTCTCTCTCACTGCTTTTATCTGCAAGAAACAAAAACATCATTTCCATTCTGAATAATTTTGGCTGTTTGTTAGCAGTTACTTGGGCACAAAAAGAATTATCTACAGAGAATGAGTAATGTTTTACTTGAAGTCCCTTTGTCAATTAGCACATTTAAAACAATCACTTGCTAAGCTTTCTTTAAAAATAAATAACAGAGCTCCTCCAAATCGTCCCAGATTATTTACCCCAAGTATTTACTTTCCCCCCGGTTTTATTTACTCAGATGCTTTATGGTTTTTAGGAATACCTCAAATTTTAAGTGCTACATCTATGCCCTTAAAGTTTGTGTAAAATCTGCACTATGAAATCTTAAATAGGACCCTTTAATGATCTGGTTCATCAGCACATTTCTTTCTTTGTACAGGATGATTTTTCAGTATGTAGGAATTTGCCCCACGTGTTAAATGCATGATAGTTAGTGATTACCTAGGTTTTATTTGGGGTCATCACCATTCAGTTTATAACTAACATGAGTTTTATTTTGGGAAGAGTTGGTCATTATTCACAAAGTCACTTTTTTCCCATTATATTTGTGATACAGATTAAATAACCTAAATCCTTTCATTTTTCTCATCCGTTCTTTTTTTTAGTTTATAAATTACTACTCTGGCTCTCTTTTACGCCTTTGAGAGGTAGAAAGTAGACAATCTCATCAGGCCCACCCTTCCTGTTCAGTGACGGCATCTTTACTGGCATTATCAGGTAAAACTGAGCATCAAGATTTGGTTCTTTCCTTTCTAATTTCTTTATAGAAAATTGTTGGTTTGGAAGCAATAATCAGTTTTGGGAACACCACTACCGTGCAAAGTCAATAGGTAAATTTTGCTAAAACAAACAGAAAAATGAGAAAATAGAACCTTTCTTTTTTGACTTTCACAGGTTGAATTTGTCTCTAGTCATATATTGTTTTTCATTGTTTTTATTTTTAATTTACAGAAGTCCACTATGATGAGATGGTTTTCCTTCAACCACCTCTGCAAATATTATAAATGAGGAGTAAGATCTCTTAATCAGTCATTTCCAAAACATTTGCTTCAATTCAGAAGCAGTCACCATGCCAACATCTCCTCTCTCTCACTGCTTTTATCTGCAAGAAACAAAAACATCATTTCCATTCTGAATAATTTTGGCTGTTTGTTAGCAGTTACTTGGGCACAAAAAGAATTATCTACAGAGAATGAGTAATGTTTTACTTGAAGTCCCTTTGTCAATTAGCACATTTAAAACAATCACTTGCTAAGCTTTCTTTAAAAATAAATAACAGAGCTCCTCCAAATCGTCCCAGATTATTTACCCCAAGTATTTACTTTCCCCCCGGTTTTATTTACTCAGATGCTTTATGGTTTTTAGGAATACCTCAAATTTTAAGTGCTACATCTATGCCCTTAAAGTTTGTGTAAAATCTGCACTATGAAATCTTAAATAGGACCCTTTAATGATCTGGTTCATCAGCACATTTCTTTCTTTGTACAGGATGATTTTTCAGTATGTAGGAATTTGCCCCACGTGTTAAATGCATGATAGTTAGTGATTACCTAGGTTTTATTTGGGGTCATCACCATTCAGTTTATAACTAACATGAGTTTTATTTTGGGAAGAGTTGGTCATTATTCACAAAGTCACTTTTTTCCCATTATATTTGTGATACAGATTAAATAACCTAAATCCTTTCATTTTTCTCATCCGTTCTTTTTTTTAGTTTATAAATTACTACTCTGGCTCTCTTTTACGCCTTTGAGAGGTAGAAAGTAGACAATCTCATCAGGCCCACCCTTCCTGTTCAGTGACGGCATCTTTACTGGCATTATCAGGTAAAACTGAGCATCAAGATTTGGTTCTTTCCTTTCTAATTTCTTTATAGAAAATTGTTGGTTTGGAAGCAATAATCAGTTTTGGGAACACCACTACCGTGCAAAGTCAATAGGTAAATTTTGCTAAAACAAACAGAAAAATGAGAAAATAGAACCTTTCTTTTTTGACTTTCACAGGTTGAATTTATCACTTTCCAAAGCAGTAAGTCATCCAATGATGCTATAATGTCTCTAAAACCAGGAAAAAAATGCCATGAAAGAGTCTTGAGTTGGAATATAGTTTCTTGCAGATCTGTAGTTGTGCTACTGCAATTCTACTTTTGATCATCAGAGCTTCCTTAGCAAATCAGCTTCCTCCTAGAAGGGTTGAGGAAACTAATTGAACCCACATTATAAACAACACGAGAACAGCAGGAGAATGAAACCAGGAAGGCAAATATAATGTACAGCTGCTCTTCTTAACAGGTGGTGGAAGAAAGGAAGCCTCTGCCTAGTAGCAGGTCTATTTAGTGTTCCCAACATGGGGCGACCACCAGGGACATGGTGGAAGGTGAGGGTAGCAGTCCACTTTTGATTAATGAGCTCAAACAGCAAAGCAGTTTGTACCCATGTCCTGCAGAGTGTACAAGAGGAGATTCAAGGGGTTACTTATAATTTGCAAAGTCTTAACTACCTCAGATCCTTTTGCGTGACAACAGCAGGTCACTGAGAATTTTTGCTTTCAAGCAGAAGCTCTGAAGAGTTAGACTTTTCAAAGACAAATTTGTAGCTTTATATTATTGGGGATTTAGTTGCCAAATATTCGCCACCCATTCTCACTTTCCAAGATGAAACTCATCCTATGAGATAAAATGGACACACCTGTTTACTTAGAGATGTATTTTTTGACAGACTCAAGGAATCACATGGTTTTCTTCTATATGCCTTTCATCAAATGACTCATTTATTCCTTCCTTCCTTCCTTTTTAAACCAACATTTGAGAAACAGTAGATCCACTTATTAACTCCTCTTCCTCACTTCCTTTTCATTCCATAACCCACTGATATTTTTCTACTTTCATCAAGATATGGAAACTGGCGAATATCACCATAGACCAATGCCCTTTTCAGTCATTATCTTACGGGGCTATTCTGTTGCTTATGCTGATGAACAGTCCTCCCTTCCATTTTTAAAATTTTATTTATTTATTTTTGGCTATTTTGGGTTTTCACTGCTGCTACAGGCTCTTCTCTAGTTGCAGAGAGTGGGGGCTAGTCTCTAGTTGAGGTGAGCAGGTTTCTCGTTACAGTGACTTCTCTTGTTGTGGAACTGAAGCTCCGAGGCACACAGGCTTCAATAGTTGAGACACATGAGATCAATAGTTGTGAGTCTGAGGCTCTAGAGCACAGGCCCAATAGTTGTGGCTCATGGGCTTAGTTGCTCTGCAGCACGTGGGATCTTCCCAGATTAGAGATCGAACCCGTGTCTCCTGCATTGGCAGGTGAACTCTTCACCACTGAGCTACCAGGGAAGCCCCCTCCATTCCTTGGAGCTCTCCTACTCTGTGGACTATAGTCACGCATTCTGGATTTCCTCCTTTTTAATCTCTATTAGCCCCCACTTTGTGTCCACTCTCTGAAACTTTCTGATCTCATTCCAGTGTCTTTAATCAACCATTCTAAACTACATTTTACCACTTTAAACACCAGTTAGGCAAAAACAATCCACAAGTTGTATTTCTCAGTCTGTCCTTTTCTGTGAGCTCAGACTGAAATACCCAGCTTCTTGTTGGATACCTCTATATGATTCTTCCATAGCATCTCAATCTCTGCATAGGGAGAAACAAGCTCATCATCTTCTGTTCTTCCCTTTTACATCCAGTTTCAATAAATGCTGCCAAAACATACTCAGTCATCCAGGCTAAGACTTTGGAAATGTGTAAAGGCTACCTGCCTCCTCACTTCTCATCCTCTCCATCTCTTGTTCCACAAGGACTTGTAGTGAATTGCAAACAAAACCATCAAGACTCTCTAATTCCACCGCAAAACATTGAGTTCTACTCTTTCCCACCTCCTTGGGAAAAAAGGCAGTCCATTGACGCCAATGCCTAGATAACACATGTTGAAATTACTTGAACAAGATTTTGAAGCAAGTATTTCATCAAGATATGGAAACTGGCGAATATCACCATAGACCAATGCCCTTTTCAGTCATTATCTTACGGGGCTATTCTGTTGCTTATGCTGATGAACAGTCCTCCCTTCCATTTTTAAAATTTTATTTATTTATTTTTGGCTATTTTGGGTTTTCACTGCTGCTACAGGCTCTTCTCTAGTTGCAGAGAGTGGGGGCTAGTCTCTAGTTGAGGTGAGCAGGTTTCTCGTTACAGTGACTTCTCTTGTTGTGGAACTGAAGCTCCGAGGCACACAGGCTTCAATAGTTGAGACACATGAGATCAATAGTTGTGAGTCTGAGGCTCTAGAGCACAGGCCCAATAGTTGTGGCTCATGGGCTTAGTTGCTCTGCAGCACGTGGGATCTTCCCAGATTAGAGATCGAACCCGTGTCTCCTGCATTGGCAGGTGAACTCTTCACCACTGAGCTACCAGGGAAGCCCCCTCCATTCCTTGGAGCTCTCCTACTCTGTGGACTATAGTCACGCATTCTGGATTTCCTCCTTTTTAATCTCTATTAGCCCCCACTTTGTGTCCACTCTCTGAAACTTTCTGATCTCATTCCAGTGTCTTTAATCAACCATTCTAAACTACATTTTACCACTTTAAACACCAGTTAGGCAAAAACAATCCACAAGTTGTATTTCTCAGTCTGTCCTTTTCTGTGAGCTCAGACTGAAATACCCAGCTTCTTGTTGGATACCTCTATATGATTCTTCCATAGCATCTCAATCTCTGCATAGGGAGAAACAAGCTCATCATCTTCTGTTCTTCCCTTTTACATCCAGTTTCAATAAATGCTGCCAAAACATACTCAGTCATCCAGGCTAAGACTTTGGAAATGTGTAAAGGCTACCTGCCTCCTCACTTCTCATCCTCTCCATCTCTTGTTCCACAAGGACTTGTAGTGAATTGCAAACAAAACCATCAAGACTCTCTAATTCCACCGCAAAACATTGAGTTCTACTCTTTCCCACCTCCTTGGGAAAAAAGGCAGTCCATTGACGCCAATGCCTAGATAACACATGTTGAAATTACTTGAACAAGATTTTGAAGCAAGTATTATAAAAAATGTTCCTATAAGCAATGCTAAGTTTTTTTTAATCTATCAATTACTGAAAGAGATATGTTAAAATCTGCTTTGATTGTAGATTTTCTAGCAATATTAATAAATTCTAAGTGGATAAATGACTTTAATAGCCAGAACTGAAAAACTATAAAATTGGTGACTGTTACTCCATTTCTCCTTGTTTCTTATGACCTCAGCACTTTTGAAGAGCACTGGTCAGTTATTTTGTGCAGCATCCCTTAAATTTTTCTGGTGTTTTCTCAAGATTAAATTGACTTGGTATGTTTTTTGGCAGGAATAGCATAGAACTGACATGCTTTAATTTTGTCCTTTGTAATTGATATCCTGTCAGGAGAGTTAGTTAAGAGACTGACCAAATATCTTGTCTCTTCAAACATTAGAGCACAAATTTTAATCCTGAATGATGGTTCTTGCCTGCAGCAATTACAACTGTACTATTCTCATGATTTTTGATTTTTCTCATTTCTTCTACACTTATTAATTGGAATTCTTCTGTAGGGAAAACCTATCCCTTCTCCCTCATTTATTTACTTATTCAAGAATGTATTTATATCAGTATGAACTCATGTATTTTTGTTCTGTTCTTTAAAATATAATCTAGTGTTATTTTTGGTTACTCAAATTGTTTCAGCTTTGTTTATCGGGAGCTCATTCAGACTGGCTTAAGTGTTTTTTTGACATGAGACATGATCTTCCCTACATCTTTGATCAAGTATTTCTTTACTTTCTGCCACCATAAGATGTTACGTGTTAATCTTGTGTTTTCCATACCCCATTCTTGGAATTGAGCACTTTTTCCAGAAACTCTGGTTCCTTATTTTGGAGAAAGGTATATAGAAACTAAGATTTAGTTGCTAAGCATGATCATTACTACTGGGTTGTCATTTGTTTTAGAACCTCTGAGCAGACAGAACTTTGTTGCATATATACAGTAGTTTATGGATATACATGTAACAAATTTATTTCTGTATCTATTTGAGTACATATATTAAAAAGCAATGGGTTCACAGCAGTGCCTTAGATTCCAAAATATTATAGCCTTCCTCCTGTCCTTATTTGTAACTTCTTTCTCTACTAGTGAAAATTTTGATTCTCTTTAGTTATAATATATTTACTCATTTATTTAGTTACAATCTGTTCACTTATTTACTAAGTATATGTATTTTTTTAATACCAGTTTATATGCCATGAAAACTATTTACTAATTGAAATATTGAACTTGAATACAATGGTTGCATGTCTTTATTCAAGCAAAAAAGTGTTTTGCAAACTTAGTTTTTAACACTCTCGCCCCTCTCAGTATAGGTATGTAAATTTAAAGTTGACTTAAGTTTGTTTGTCTCAGTTTGTATTTCTTTTTGAACTCCACTCACATTCAGATCAGATTTGTTTATTATTTTAGTTTACAGACAGTACAATTTATTCTTTGTAATAAATAATTTTGACAGTCAGTACGCTTTTGGATTCCTAACCACAGCTGTTATTCAAAACATTGGATCACCCCCAAAATTCTAACAAGGAAGTGTTTTTAACAGAAGAAAATTTTAGAAAAGACAATTACTACAAATAAGACAACTGAGAAAAATAAACCCCATAAATAATTCCTCCAGTTGTTGATTTTTTTAATTCACTTATTTCATTTTAGCAGTTTGTTCCTCAGGTATCATTAGTCTCAGAGTTTTATACCGCTACTGCGCTATATTTAAAATTAATCTTTTGAGGCACAATTAAAAACAAAAAATAAGCCAATCTATTTAAAGTAATAAATTCTTTGAGGAATAGGCAAAAAAGATGGTGCAGAAAAAAGAGAGAGATCTGAAGTGTGAGAATGATTTAACCAGCCAGGGCTGGCCTTGAAAATGGAGAATGCAGACTTCAGAACAAGGAATGTGAGGGGCCTCTAGAAAGTGAGAACAATCCCTGTGTCAACAGCCAGCTTGGAAACAAGGACCTCAGTCTTAAAATTACATTACTTACAACTGAATTTTAATAACAGCTTGCAGCCAAATTCATCCCCAGAACTTCCAGAAAGGAATACCCCTTGCCAACACCTGAATTGGGCCTCATAGCAGAGAAACTAACTGAACCCACCAGACATCTGAGCAGGGTTTATTTGGCCAGTTTCAGTGGGAATATATGAACTTTGAAAATGGACAAATCCTTGTGTATTGGATTGTAAACTGGTACAGCAATTATGGAAAACAGTATGGAGGTTCTGGCCTGGGAAGATCCCACGTGCCATGGAGGGCTGGACCACTTTGTCCAATTATGAGCCAGTGCTCTGGAGAGCATGTGCCCAGAGCTGGAGCTCTGCAACGACAGAGGCCAAGGCGATGGGAGGCCCACACAGGCCAAAGAGTTAAGATGGATGAAAATACATAAATAAAAAAACAATAAAAGAGGCCAAATTTAAAAACAAAACAAAATCAAAACACCAAACTTAGAAATTAAAACAAAAAAAACTACCATAAGATCCAGACGTCACACATCTGGGTATCCAAAGGAAACCAACTCTACCTCAGAGAGGTACCTGCAGTCCCATGCTAACTGCAGCATCAGTCACGATAGACAAGATAGGGAAACAACCTAACCACAGCTGTTATTCAAAACATTGGATCACCCCCAAAATTCTAACAAGGAAGTGTTTTTAACAGAAGAAAATTTTAGAAAAGACAATTACTACAAATAAGACAACTGAGAAAAATAAACCCCATAAATAATTCCTCCAGTTGTTGATTTTTTTAATTCACTTATTTCATTTTAGCAGTTTGTTCCTCAGGTATCATTAGTCTCAGAGTTTTATACCGCTACTGCGCTATATTTAAAATTAATCTTTTGAGGCACAATTAAAAACAAAAAATAAGCCAATCTATTTAAAGTAATAAATTCTTTGAGGAATAGGCAAAAAAGATGGTGCAGAAAAAAGAGAGAGATCTGAAGTGTGAGAATGATTTAACCAGCCAGGGCTGGCCTTGAAAATGGAGAATGCAGACTTCAGAACAAGGAATGTGAGGGGCCTCTAGAAAGTGAGAACAATCCCTGTGTCAACAGCCAGCTTGGAAACAAGGACCTCAGTCTTAAAATTACATTACTTACAACTGAATTTTAATAACAGCTTGCAGCCAAATTCATCCCCAGAACTTCCAGAAAGGAATACCCCTTGCCAACACCTGAATTGGGCCTCATAGCAGAGAAACTAACTGAACCCACCAGACATCTGAGCAGGGTTTATTTGGCCAGTTTCAGTGGGAATATATGAACTTTGAAAATGGACAAATCCTTGTGTATTGGATTGTAAACTGGTACAGCAATTATGGAAAACAGTATGGAGGTTCTGGCCTGGGAAGATCCCACGTGCCATGGAGGGCTGGACCACTTTGTCCAATTATGAGCCAGTGCTCTGGAGAGCATGTGCCCAGAGCTGGAGCTCTGCAACGACAGAGGCCAAGGCGATGGGAGGCCCACACAGGCCAAAGAGTTAAGATGGATGAAAATACATAAATAAAAAAACAATAAAAGAGGCCAAATTTAAAAACAAAACAAAATCAAAACACCAAACTTAGAAATTAAAACAAAAAAAACTACCATAAGATCCAGACGTCACACATCTGGGTATCCAAAGGAAACCAACTCTACCTCAGAGAGGTACCTGCAGTCCCATGCTAACTGCAGCATCAGTCACGATAGACAAGATAGGGAAACAACCTAAGTGTCCACTAGTGTATGAGTGGATTAGAAAGGATGTGGAATGTACATACAATGGAATACTATTCAGTCACTAGAAATACGGACATTCTGCTTTTTGCAACAATGTGGCTGATACTTGTGAGGGCATTATGTTGAGTGAAAATATTCCAGACAAAGGCAAAAACTGTGTACCACCACTTGTATGTATAATCTGAGCAACAAGCCAAACTCATAGAAACAGAGTAGAAAAATGGTTGCCAGAGGCTGAGGGCTGGAGGAATTAGTGTGAGGTAGATAAAAGATTCAAACTTAGTCTGAGGAGCTAATGTATAAAGGGGTGACTGTAGTTGATAGGTGCTTCCCACTTGGTTCAGTGGAAAAGAATCTGCCTGCCAATGCAGGAAACACTGGTCTGATCCCTAGGTCTGGAAGATCCCCTGGAGGAGGGAATGGTAACCCACTCCAGCACTCTTGCCTGAAGAATCCTATGGATAGAAGAGCCTGGCAGGCTACAGTCCATGGGGTTTCAAGAAGAATCAGACATGACTTAACCACTAAGTAATAACACGGTTGATGGCAATACGTAGTATAAATGAAATTTTCTAAGAAGAGAGTAGAAGTTCTCACCAAAAAAATACCATGTACATGTACGTTATATACAAATATGTGAGGGATGGATGTGTTAATTAGATGGGAGGAATTCTTCCACAGTGCATAGTAGTGAGCGCTTAGTTGCTTATGCCTATCACAATGCATACGTATATCAAATTATTACATTGTACACTTTCCATGTTTCATAATTCTGTTTGTCAGTTATACCTCAATAACGTTAAAATATATATATTTTTAATTTTGACGTCTTTCATTGGCTTTTGATTTATTTATTTTCATCCATCTTTTTTTTTATTCTTTGGCCTGTATGGGCCTCCCAGCTCAGTGGCCTCTCTCATTGCAGAGCACCAGCTCTGAGCACACGTACTCTAGAATGCTGGCTCGTAACTGGACCCACTGGCTCAGCTGCTCCTCCGCACGCGGGATCTTCCCGGGCCAGGAATCAAACCAGTGCCCCGTGCACTGCAAGGCAGACTCTTTACCCACTGGACCACCAGAGAAGCCCTGAAATATTTAAAAAATATATGTCCACTTAAAAATGTCAGGAAGTGGGCCATAATTATTGAATTGAGAACTAGGATATAATTAGTCATCTTAGTAAAAGATTTTCAATAGGCTGAAGAGAGAAACCAGGGAGCAAAATATCTAGAGGAAAATGCAAAACAAGAAAATAGAAATAGTAATAATTCCTTATCATTTGGAAGTTGTACTTGGTAAGAAAGGATAAACAGACAGAAGGGGTTATAAGATTTTACTGAAAAACTTAGTTTTCTGGCCCAGCTTTTAAAATGTAACTGACCCTTGAGGCCTCTAAGGCTTTAAAGCCACCTCAGTCTAAAGACCTCGTTGTTCAAGTTAACATCACACAGACTAGTGTTTGTCTATACAACTAACCTCCGCACAAAGTTGGCTTTATCCACTCTGGTTTACCTGTGGCAAAGTTTAAATCACAGATCTACCATCCATTCAAACCATTTCCCTCCATTCTGTTAATGTTTGTTCAGGGAATATTAACCTAAATAAAATGTAGTTTGTATGAAAAATCTGTCCTCTGAAATGAAACAATGTTATGTAAATTTTTAGACTATTTAGGAGGCATTAGAGCATGGTAATAAGTAGCAGATGTTGGCTCATCTAGGTGAAGTCCCAGTGAGTGCATTTACTAGCTCTGTGACTTTTAACGAGTTATTGGATACCTCCCTGTTTTCTCTTCCTTATATGTAAAATGTTTTCCTTCCTTATATGTAAAAGTAGCTTATTTAAAGTTGAGGAAGTAAATAGACCATTTGCTATCCAGTAGTTAATAAATCATACACACACACACACACACACACACACACACACATTACAACTGACCTTTGAACAACATGGCTTTAAACTGCATAAGTCCACTTACACATGAATGTTTTTCCATAAATACTAAAGTATTACATGATTCGTCTGCTTGCTTGTTGAATCCACACACTCAGAGCTGCAGATCAGGAGCTCTGGGTATAGTGAGGACTGCCTATAAAGTATTTGCAAGTTTTTCACTGCTTAGAGAGTTGACAGCCCTAACCCCTGAGTTGTTCAGTGGTTAACTGTGTTTCTTAGGTTGTTCTTACACATAATTTTCCAATCAGGGGGATATGAAAACTAATAATTTAGATAATTCAGACGTTTGAAAAGGAATGTGTTATTTTTTTTGTTTGCATCAGCTAACCTTTTTTATAAAAATCAGTACTTTTCTTAAAATTTTTTAATTTTCAACAGGCTTTAGTTTTTGTAATTAAGTTAAGAACAAGAAAATAGAATAGTAATAATTCCTTATCATTTGGAAGTTGTACTTGGTAAGAAAGGATAAACAGACAGAAGGGGTTATAAGATTTTACTGAAAAACTTAGTTTTCTGGCCCAGCTTTTAAAATGTAACTGACCCTTGAGGCCTCTAAGGCTTTAAAGCCACCTCAGTCTAAAGACCTCGTTGTTCAAGTTAACATCACACAGACTAGTGTTTGTCTATACAACTAACCTCCGCACAAAGTTGGCTTTATCCACTCTGGTTTACCTGTGGCAAAGTTTAAATCACAGATCTACCATCCATTCAAACCATTTCCCTCCATTCTGTTAATGTTTGTTCAGGGAATATTAACCTAAATAAAATGTAGTTTGTATGAAAAATCTGTCCTCTGAAATGAAACAATGTTATGTAAATTTTTAGACTATTTAGGAGGCATTAGAGCATGGTAATAAGTAGCAGATGTTGGCTCATCTAGGTGAAGTCCCAGTGAGTGCATTTACTAGCTCTGTGACTTTTAACGAGTTATTGGATACCTCCCTGTTTTCTCTTCCTTATATGTAAAATGTTTTCCTTCCTTATATGTAAAAGTAGCTTATTTAAAGTTGAGGAAGTAAATAGACCATTTGCTATCCAGTAGTTAATAAATCATACACACACACACACACACACACACACACACATTACAACTGACCTTTGAACAACATGGCTTTAAACTGCATAAGTCCACTTACACATGAATGTTTTTCCATAAATACTAAAGTATTACATGATTCGTCTGCTTGCTTGTTGAATCCACACACTCAGAGCTGCAGATCAGGAGCTCTGGGTATAGTGAGGACTGCCTATAAAGTATTTGCAAGTTTTTCACTGCTTAGAGAGTTGACAGCCCTAACCCCTGAGCTGTTCAGTGGTTAACTGTGTTTCTTAGGTTGTTCTTACACATAATTTTCCAATCAGGGGGATATGAAAACTAATAATTTAGATAATTCAGACGTTTGAAAAGGAATGTGTTATTTTTTTTGTTTGCATCAGCTAACCTCTTATATATCAGTACTACTTAAAATCAATGCAACAGGCATAATAGTTTCCCTGTAATTAATGGGCTTTAGGCATAATTCTTATTTTATGTTTGGTTTCCTATAGACATTTGTTCTATCATTTCATGGTACTTTAGTGTTTTGATAATATGCAAGGTTATGGGAATCTTTTCTCAAATATAAAGAATTAAGTAATGTACCAGATAAGGATTAGATTTATTTTCTTTCCCATTTTCTGTCCTTTTAACATGCCTATACATTGCTATTTGTTTATAGTGAAAAATAGATGAGTAATTACAAAAGAAATGGAAAGTGTGACTTAATTCACTGTGTACTTAAATTCTCCAAGTGTGGCTTTTTACATTTTCAGTTAACAGGGTTCACTATATTCTGTTTCCATACATTTTTAAAATTTGAGATTGAAAAAATCTCAGGAATAGTAACTCTAACCAAAACCTTTAAATCCATATACTTTTTAAATTTTTTTTAAATTTATATTTTGCTTTTTGCTTTTACAGAGTTTTGTTGTTTATAGATATGCATAATCCCAGATTAGTCATACGTATATCCCTGACCCCTCCCTCCTCCACCCCGTCCCAGTCCCCCCCATCCCACCCCTCCAGGTTGTCACACAGTCCTACAGCACAATGACAATAGCCATCTCTTTCACATATGATAGTATAGGTTTCCATGCTACTCTTTCTACATCTTCTGTCTACTGTTGATTCCCGACAATGTCCATAAGTCTGTTCTCTGTTTTTCCATTGCTTCTCTGCATGTGTTATCATTACCATCTTACTAGATTCCATATATATGTGTTAGTATACTGTACCTGTCCTTCTCTTTTTGACTTACTTCACTATGTAGAATAGGTTCTAAATACATACACCTCATTAGAACTGAATCTTCTGCATTTCTTTTAGCAACTGAGAAATATTCCATTGTATATATGTACCAGTGCTTCTTTATGCATTCATTTGTAGGTGGACATCTAGGTTGCTTCCATGATCTAGCTATTGTGTAGAGTGCTGCAATGAACAACGGGGCACAGGTGTCTCTTTCAATTTTAACTTCATAAGGGTATAAGCCTAATGGTGGGATTGCTGGGTTGTATGATGCTTCTATCTTTAGTTTTTTAAGGAATCTCCATACTGTCTTCCATAGTGGTTGTATGTATCAATTTACATTCCCACCAGCAATGCAAGAGTGTTCCCTTTTCTCCGCACTCTCTCCAGCATCTATTATCTGTAGATTTTTTGATGATGGCCATTCTGACGGGTGCGAGGTGATGTATCATTGAGAGTTTTTTTTTGTTTTTTTGTTTTTTTTTTTTTTAAGATTTATTTATTTATTTATTTTTGGCGGGGATCGGGTTGGGGACGGAGGGGAGCGGGCGGGCCACTTTTATTGGTCTTTCACTTCTCCGTTTTCATCCATCTTTGTTCTTTGGCTCCTGCAGGCCTCCCATTGCGGTGGCGTCTGTTGTCGCAGAGCGCCAGCTCTGGGCGCATGTGCTCCAGAGCTCCAGCTCAGTGATTGGACACATCAGTCCAGCCGCTCCGCGGCACATGGGATCTTCCCAGGCCGGGGATTGAACTGGCGCCCCTTGCACTGCAAGGCGGTGTCCTTATCCACTGGACCACCAGGGGAAGCCCCTATCATTGAGTTTTGATTTGCATTTCTCTAATAATAAGTGACTTTGAGCACCTTTTTTTATGTGTTTTACCCCGTACTTTATAACAGATCCCTTTCACTTCCATTAAATAGTCCTAAAAGCAACAAGACAGAAACTTTCATGAATATTTCTGCAAATTTATCTCTTTTAAAAGGCTTATGTGAAATCTTTTCAGATATTCATTTGTTTTTCTAATGTGAGTACAAAAAATTAGTGTCTGAAATGGATGGAAAATATTCTTCACTCTTTTGTCTGTAAATTCTCTTTCAAAGATTCTTCCTTCAGTTTACTTCTCTGGGGTTTGATTTTTTTTACTATAATATGATTAAGATTAGAGTAATGAATTTCTAATTGTCTTTTTAGTAACAAAAATGTATAAACTTAACCATTTCTTCCTTGGCTCCCATTGCTTTGTGGTTTTGCTTTTTCTACACTTTCTATTTTGGCTTCATTTTACGCTGGACTCTGACATGTATTGTAGAACTCAGACACTGAACTTCCTTTCCAAGCTGCCTTGTCATCTACTTTCATTTCAGTTAAAGCCAGGTTTATTAGCTTCAGGACTATTGACATATTGGGCTGGAAAATTCTTTTCGTTGTTACAGTTTTACTGAAATGTAACTGACACACAGCATCACATAAGCTTAAGGTGTGCAGCGTAATGATTTGACTTATGTATGTTGTAAAATGCTTCTCACAATAAGCTTAGTTAACACTCATCATCTCACAGATTTTTTAAAAAAGAAAAAAAATATTTTCCTCCTGTTATAAGAACTCTTAAGGTCTACCGTCTTAACAATTTTCAGATATACCAAACAGGAGTGGCAACTGTAGGCATACGGCTGTAAATTATATCTCTAGTACTTATTTATCTTATAACTGAAAATTTGTGCTTTTTGAATACTTTCATCCAGTTCCCCTACTCTCCTACCTCCAGCCTCCTGGTAACCCCAAATCCGATCTCATTTTTTGGTGTTTGTTGTCCTGTTTTTGTTTCTTGATTCATTTCCACACATAAGTGAGATCATACAGAATTGTCTTTCTCTAATTTATTTCGCTTAACATAATACCCTCAAGATCCATCCATATGAGGCACAAATGGCAGGATTTTCTTTCTTTTATGGGTGTATAATATTCCATTGTATGTTTATATGTGTGTGTGTGTGTATATATATATATATATATATAAATGCACACACATGTATGCACAAATATAGTTGACCCTTTCACAACACCGGTTTGAACTGTGTGGGTCCACTTATATGCAGATTTTTAATCAATAAATACTATAGTACAGTACTGTATAGTCTAAAGTTGGTTGAATCTGCATATGTGGAACCTTGTCTACAGACTATGATGTCAGCTGTGGGTTTATCATTTAGGTCTTTCCTTATATTGAGGTACATTTCTTCTTTACCATTTGTTGACTTTTTATCATCAACAGATATTGAATTTTATCAAATGCTTTTTCTATGTCTTTTGAGCTGCTCATTTATTTTTTCTGTCATTCTGTTAATATGATGTATTACATGTATTCATCTTCATATGTTGAGACTCATCCTTGTGTCACAGGGATAAATCCCATTTGCTCATGGTTTAAGATCCTGTTAATGTGCTGCTGAATTTGGTTTGCTAATATTTTACAGAATCTTTTGCATCTACAGTCATCAAGGATTATAGTTGTCTTTATTGGTGTGTACTTTTCTAGCTTTGGTATCAATGTAATGTTGGTCTTGTAAAATGTGTTTGGGAGTGTTTGATATTTTGGAAGAGTTTGTAAATAGTTAATGTTAGTTCTTTAAATACTTAGTAAAATTCACCAGTGAAGCCATCTGGTCCTGGATTTTTTTCTTGGGGAATTTTTTTTTTTTTTTTTAACTACTGATTCAATTTCCTTACTAGTAGTAACTGGTCTGGTCAGATTTCCTATATCTTCTTGATTCAGTGTTGCTAGGTTGTATGCTTTTAGGAATTGTCAATGTCTCTGAGGTTTTCCAGTTTGATAGAGTATGTTGTTGTTGTTAGGTCGCTAAGGCATGTCTGACTCTTTGTGACTCCGTGAACTGCAGCACACGAGATTTCCCTGTCCTTCAATATCTTCTGGAGTTTGCTCAAACTCATGTCCATTGACTTGGTGATGGCATCCAACCATCTTATTCTCTGTCACCCCCTTCTCCTCCTACTTCATTCTTTCCCAGCATCAGGGTCTTTCCCAGTGAGTCAGCTCTTCGAGTCATGTGGCCAAAATATTGGAACTTAAAGCGTCAATCCTTCCAATAAATATTCAGAGTTGAATTCCTTTAAGAGTGACTGGTTTGATCTTCTTGCACTCCAAGGGACTCTCTAGAGTCTTCTCCAATACCAAAGTTCAAAAGCATCATTTCTTTGATGCTTAACCTTATTTATGGAGGATAACTGTTCACAATCTCTCTTATAATCCTTTCTATTTCTATGGTATCAATTGTAATGTCTCTTTTTTAATTTATAGTTGTATTGATTGGGGTTCTCTTTTTTCCTTGATTAGTCTAACTAAAAGTTTGTCTCTTTTTTTTAGGGAACAAACAGAACTAACCCTTGATGTTTTAAAGTCTTTTCTATTATTTTTCTGTTCTATGTCATTTATTTTTGCTCTGATCCTTATTATTTTCTCCCTTCTGCTGAGTTTGGGCTTAGATTATTCTTTCTCTAGTACCTGAAGTCATAGATTTAGGACATTAAGTTGAGATCTTTTGGGTTTCTTAATTTGGACATTTATCCGTATAAGCTTCTGTCTTAAAACTGCCTTTTGCTGTATTCTGTGAGGCTGGGTATATTGTGTTTTCATTTTCACTGTCTCAAGATACATTGTTACTTTCCCTTCTAGGAGTTCAAGCCAGGCTTCCCAGTCAAGCAAGGCCAAGAGCTACACTGAAGAGCGAGCAGGATTGTGAATTAGCTCCCTGTCCCCCATGCAACCCCCAAAGGTTCTCTGGGGGGCTTTCTGGTCAGAAGTAGGTAGGAGCTGCATGCAGCAATGAGTAGGGCTGTAACCTAGCTCCCCCGCTGGGTGCAGCAGGAACCTGAGCTCAAGCTCAGAAGGCTTGTTGTCTGTGGCCTTGCCATGACCCAACCCCTCAAGTGGTCAAGCCAAACCACTCTGCAAGTTCCCTGGCCCAACGGTGTCACTGGCTTTTCTTGGGACCATCAGTTCTGCCGGCCACACTCTTGAGTTGGGGCCTCAGGCAAGTGCTCTAGGTTTTTTTCAGTGGTGCCTTATTCATGGAGCCATGGATAGCTGTTAGTTGTGTGGCATACGAAGGAGAGCTAAGTCAGGACCATCTGTATCACACTCTTCCAGGGCTAATTCTTTGTTGGAGGGCAGGGAGGCGGGTGTCCTGTTGTCTAGACAGAGAAAGGGAACCCTGAATTGTAGAAAGTTAAGCAAGTTTCCTTGTCTCTACATTAGATACTATGCCAGTCAAAACTGTGCAAATATTGCCAGTGTTTTCTGGAGACGGAAATCTACCCTCTGAGCTAGAGGGAGAATGGAAGAAGGAGCAAATAGAGAAGGATTTCTTCACTTTGTTCCTCTTTCTGACAGCTTTGCTTCATTGGGAGCAGTTGATCTTGTCACCATGGGCACTGCCAAAATCAACCTCTTTGTGGCCTCTCAGAGAATCTAGTGGCTGCCAAACTGGGCAATGTTCCTCGTCAAAGTTCTTTTTTTTTTTAATTTATTTTTTGTATTCTTTATTTTGAAGGTTTTACAGAGTTTTGTAGTTCACAGACATGTATGTTCCCAGATCAGTCATATGCATATCCATGGTCCCCACTCCCCCAGTTCCCCCCATCCCACCCCTCCAGACCATCGCCCCAAGTGATTGTAGGTACTCCTATTCCCTTAGCACAATGACAATAGCTATCTTTTCCACACATAACAGTATAGGTTTCCATGTTACTCCCTCCATGCTTCCCCCTCCCTATTTCTTCCCCACAATATCCCTATGTCTGTGCTCTGTCTGTTTTTCCATGAGTTCCCTGAGTGTGTCATAAAGACCATCCTACTAGAGTCCATATATGTGTGTTAGTATATTTGTCTTTCTCTTTTTGACTTACTTCACTTTTTATGGTAGGCTCTAGAGCCAGCCACTTCATTAGGACTGCGTCTTCTGTGTTTCTTTTAACAGCTGAGTAGTATTCCATTGTATATATGTACCAGTGCTTCTGTATCCATTCATTCGTCGATGGACATCTAGGTTGCTTCCAAGTTCTGGCTATTGTATAGAGAGCTGCAATGAACACTGGGGTACAGGTGCTTCTTTCAGTTTTGATATCATCAGGATATAAGCCTAAGAGTGGGATTGCTGGATCATAGGGTGCTTCTATTTTTAGTTTTTTAAGGAATCTTCATACTGTCTTCCATAGAGGCTGTATCAATTGACATCATCAAGAGGGTTCCCTTTTCTCCGCACCTCTCCAGATTATTGCTACGAAGGAGAGGGCTAAGTTTCACTCTTCCAGGGCTAATTCTTTGTTGGAGGGCAGGAGGCGGGTGTCCTGTTGTCTAGACAGAGAAAGGGAACCCTGAATTGTAGAAAGTTAAGCAAGTTTCCTTGTCTCTACATTAGATACTATGCCAGTCAAAACTGTGCAAATATTGCCAGTGTTTTCTGGAGACGGAAATCTACCCTCTGAGCTAGAGGGAGAATGGAAGAAGGAGCAAATAGAGAAGGATTTCTTCACTTTGTTCCTCTTTCTGACAGCTTTGCTTCATTGGGAGCAGTTGATCTTGTCACCATGGGCACTGCCAAAATCAACCTCTTTGTGGCCTCTCAGAGAATCTAGTGGCTGCCAAACTGGGCAATGTTCCTCGTCAAAGTTCTTTTTTTTTTTAATTTATTTTTTGTATTCTTTATTTTGAAGGTTTTACAGAGTTTTGTAGTTCACAGACATGTATGTTCCCAGATCAGTCATATGCATATCCATGGTCCCCACTCCCCCAGTTCCCCCCATCCCACCCCTCCAGACCATCGCCCCAAGTGATTGTAGGTACTCCTATTCCCTTAGCACAATGACAATAGCTATCTTTTCCACACATAACAGTATAGGTTTCCATGTTACTCCCTCCATGCTTCCCCCTCCCTATTTCTTCCCCACAATATCCCTATGTCTGTGCTCTGTCTGTTTTTCCATGAGTTCCTGAGTGTGTCATAAAGACCATCCTACTAGAGTCCATATATGTGTGTTAGTATATTTGTCTTTCTCTTTTTGACTTACTTCACTTTTTATGGTAGGCTCTAGAGCCAGCCACTTCATTAGGACTGCGTCTTCTGTGTTTCTTTTAACAGCTGAGTAGTATTCCATTGTATATATGTACCAGTGCTTCTGTATCCATTCATTCGTCGATGGACATCTAGGTTGCTTCCAAGTTCTGGCTATTGTATAGAGAGCTGCAATGAACACTGGGGTACAGGTGCTTCTTTCAGTTTTGATATCATCAGGATATAAGCCTAAGAGTGGGATTGCTGGATCATAGGGTGCTTCTATTTTTAGTTTTTTAAGGAATCTTCATACTGTCTTCCATAGAGGCTGTATCAATTGACATTCCCACCAGCAATGCAAGAGGGTTCCCTTTTCTCCGCACCCTCTCCAGCACTTATTATCTGCAGATTTTTTTGATGATGGCCATTCTGATGGGTGTGAGGTGGTATCTCATTATAGTTTTAATTTGCATTTCTCTAATAATAAGCGAGGTTGAGCATCGTTTCATGTGCTTTTGGGCCATCTGTATGTCCTCTTTGGAGAGGCATCTCTTCAGATCTTTTTCCCATTTTTTGATTGGGTTGTTCCTTTTTCCTGTGCTGAGTTGTCTGAGTTGCTTATAGATTTTGGAGATTAATTCTTTGTCTGTTGTTTCATTTGCTATGATTTTCTCCCACTCTGTGGGGTGTCTGTTGAGCTTTTATGTAATTTCTTTTGCTGTACAAAAGCTTTTAAGTTCCATGAGGTCCCACATGTTCATTTTTCTTTTCAGTTCCACTATTTTAGTTGGTGGGTCAGAGAGGATCTTGCTTTGATTCATGTCCTTAAGGGTTTTGCCTATATTCTCCTCTAAGAGTTTGATGGCTTCTGGTCTTGCATTTAGGTCCTTAATCCATTTTGAGTTGATCTTAGTGTATGGTGTTAGGGAATGTTTCAACTTCATTTTTTTGCATGTAGCTGTCCAATTTTCCCAGCACCACTTGTTGAAGAGGCTGTCGTCCCATTTTATAGTTTCTCCTCCTTTGTCAAAAATAAGGTAGCCATAGGTGCGTGGGTTTATCTCTGGGTTCTCGATCTTGTTCCATTCGTCTATAGTTCTGTTTTTGTGCCAGGACCATACTGTCTTGATGACTGTTGCTTTGGTGTAGAGTCTGAAATTAGGGAGGCTGATTCCTCCAGCTGCATTTTTCTTCCTCAGGATTGCTTTGGCTATTCGAGGTCTTTTGTGTTTCCATATGAACTGTGTTATTGTCTGGTCTAGTTCTGTGAAGAATATCATTGGTAGTTGAATAGGTATTGCATTGAATCTGTAGATGATATTTGGTAGTATGGTCATTTTCACAATATTGATTCTTCCGACCCAGGAACATGGAATATCTCTCCATCTGTTTAAGTCTTCTTTAATTTCTTTCATGACTGTCTTCCATAGAGGCTGTATCAATTGACATTCCCACCAGCAATGCAAGAGGGTTCCCTTTTCTCCGCACCCTCTCCAGCATTTATTGTCTGCAGATTTTTTGATGATGGCCATTCTGATGGGTGTGAGGTGGTATCTCATTATAGTTTTAATTTGCATTTCTCTAATAATAAGCGAGGTTGAGCATCGTTTCATGTGCTTTTGGGCCATCTGTATGTCCTCTTTGGAGAGGCATCTCTTCAGATCTTTTTCCCATTTTTTGATTGGGTTGTTCCTTTTTCCTGTGCTGAGTTGTCTGAGTTGCTTATAGATTTTGGAGATTAATTCTTTGTCTGTTGTTTCATTTGCTATGATTTTCTCCCACTCTGTGGGGTGTCTGTTGAGCTTTTATGTAATTTCTTTTGCTGTACAAAAGCTTTTAAGTTCCATGAGGTCCCACATGTTCATTTTTCTTTTCAGTTCCACTATTTTAGTTGGTGGGTCAGAGAGGATCTTGCTTTGATTCATGTCCTTAAGGGTTTTGCCTATATTCTCCTCTAAGAGTTTGATGGCTTCTGGTCTTGCATTTAGGTCCTTAATCCATTTTGAGTTGATCTTAGTGTATGGTGTTAGGGAATGTTTCAACTTCATTTTTTTGCATGTAGCTGTCCAATTTTCCCAGCACCACTTGTTGAAGAGGCTGTCGTCCCATTTTATAGTTTCTCCTCCTTTGTCAAAAATAAGGTAGCCATAGGTGCGTGGGTTTATCTCTGGGTTCTCGATCTTGTTCCATTCGTCTATAGTTCTGTTTTTGTGCCAGGACCATACTGTCTTGATGACTGTTGCTTTGGTGTAGAGTCTGAAATTAGGGAGGCTGATTCCTCCAGCTGCATTTTTCTTCCTCAGGATTGCTTTGGCTATTCGAGGTCTTTTGTGTTTCCATATGAACTGTGTTATTGTCTGGTCTAGTTCTGTGAAGAATATCATTGGTAGTTGAATAGGTATTGCATTGAATCTGTAGATGATATTTGGTAGTATGGTCATTTTCACAATATTGATTCTTCCGACCCAGGAACATGGAATATCTCTCCATCTGTTTAAGTCTTCTTTAATTTCTTTCATGAGTGTCTTGTAATTTTCTGTGTACAGTTCTTTTGTTTCTTTGGGTCCGTTTATTCCTAGATATTTGATTCTTTTGGTTGCAATGGCGAAGGGGACTGCCTCTTTGATTTCGTTTTCTGATTTTTCATTGTTTGTGCATAGGAATGCCAGTGATTTCTGTGTGTTGACTTTGTATCCTGTGACTTTGTTGAATTCATCAATTAGCTCTAGTAGCTTTGTAATAGAGTCTTTGGGATTTTCTATGTATAATATCATGTCGTCTGCAAAAAGAGAGAGCTTGACTTCTTCTTCCTTTCCAATCTGGATTCCCTTTATTTCTTTCTCTTCTCTTATTGCTGTTGCTAGAACTTCCAGGACTATGTTGAATAGTAGTGGTGAAAGTGGACACCCCTGTCTTGTTCCTGATCTTAGAGTGAATGCTTTCAGTTTTTTGCCATTGAGGATAATGTTCGCTGTGGGCTTCTCATAGATGGCTTTCACTATGTTGAGATAGGTTCCTTCTATGCCCATTTTCTGAAGAGTTTTTATCATAAATGGATGTTGTACTTTGTCAAAGGCTTTCTCTGCATCTATTGAGAGGATCATGTGATTTTTGTCTCTCAGTTTGTTAATATGGTGTATCACATTGATTTGCGGATGTTGAAGAATCCTTGCATGCCTGGGATGAACCCGACTTGATCATGATGTATGAGTTTTTTGATGTGTCGTTGCATTCTGTTTGCTGGGATTTTGTTGAGGATCTTGGCATCTAAGTTCATCAGAGAAATTGGTCTGTAATTTTCCTTTTTTGTGTTGTCTTTGCCTGGTTTGGGTATCAGGGTGATGGTAGCCTCGTAGAATGTGTTTGGAAGTGTTCCTTCCTGTGCAATTTTTTGAAAGAGTTTTAGAAGGACAGGCATTAGCTCTTCTTTAAATGTTTGGTAGAATTTGCCTGTGAAGCCATCTGGCCCTGGGCTTTTATTTTTGGGTAGATTTTTAATCACAGATTCGATTCCTGAGCTTGGGATTGGGTTGTTCAAAGTTTCTGTTTCTTCCTGGCTCAGTGTTGGGAGATTGCTCTTCCCCAAGAAACTGTCCATTTCTTCCAGGTTGTCCAGTTTGTTCCCATAGAGTTGCTCATAATAGTCCCTTAGAATCCTTTGGATTTCTGCATTACCTGTTGCAATCTCTCCTTTTTCGTTTTTGATTTTGTTGATCTGGTTCTTCTCTTTTTATTGATGAGTCTGGTCAGAGGCTTGTCAATTTTGTTTACCTTTTCAAAGAACCAGCTTTTTGTTTTATTTATCCATACTATAGTTTCTTTCATTTCTTTCTCATTTATTTATGCTCTAGTCTTTAGAATTTCTCATCTTCTGCTGGCTTTGGGATGTTTTTGTTCTTCTTTCTCCAATTGTTTTAAGTGGAGGGTTAGGTCATCTGCTTCATATTTTCCTAGTTTCTTGAGGTGGGATTGTATTGCTATATATTTCCCTCTTAGAACTGCTTTTGCAGTATCCCATAGGTTTTGCACGGTCGTATGTTCATTTTCTTCTAGGAATTGTTTAATTTCTCCTTTGATTTGCCCAGTAATCAGTTGGTTTTTTAGGTATGTGTTGTTTAATCACCATGTGTTTGTATTTTTAGCAGTTTTTTTCCTGTAGTTGATCTCTAGTCTCATTACATTGTGGTCCGAGAAGATGGTTGATATAATTTCAGTTTTCTTGAATTGAGTGACGTTAGATTTGTGGCCCAAGATGTGCTCTATCCTGGAGAATGTTCCGTGAGCACTTGAGAAGAAAGTGTATTCTTCTGCTTTTGGGTGGAACATCCTAAAGATATCCATGAGGTCCATCTTTTCTAGTGTGGCATTTAAGGCTTGTGTTTCTTTATTAATTTTCTGTTTAGATGATCTATCCATTAGTGTGAGAGGAGTGTTAAAGTCTCCTACTATTATTGTGTTGTTATTGATTTCTTCTTTTATGTCTGAAAACATCTGTCTTGTGTATTGAGGTGCCCCTGTGTTGGGTGTGTAGATGTTCATGACTGTTATGTCTTCCTCTTGTATGGATCCCTTAATCATGATGCAATGACCTGCCTTGTCTCTTCTAATCTTCTTTAAATGTTTGGTAGAATTTGCCTGTGAAGCCATCTGGCCCTGGGCTTTTATTTTTGGGTAGATTTTAATCACAGATTCGATTCCTGAGCTTGGGATTGGGTTGTTCAAAGTTTCTGTTTCTTCCTGGCTCAGTGTTGGGAGATTGCTCTTCCCCAAGAAACTGTCCATTTCTTCCAGGTTGTCCAGTTTGTTCCCATAGAGTTGCTCATAATAGTCCCTTAGAATCCTTTGGATTTCTGCATTACCTGTTGCAATCTCTCCTTTTTCGTTTTTGATTTTGTTGATCTGGTTCTTCTCTTTTTATTGATGAGTCTGGTCAGAGGCTTGTCAATTTTGTTTACCTTTTCAAAGAACCAGCTTTTTGTTTTATTTATCCATACTATAGTTTCTTTCATTTCTTTCTCATTTATTTCTGCTCTAGTCTTTAGAATTTCTCATCTTCTGCTGGCTTTGGGATGTTTTTGTTCTTCTTTCTCCAATTGTTTTAAGTGGAGGGTTAGGTCATCTGCTTCATATTTTCCTAGTTTCTTGAGGTGGGATTGTATTGCTATATATTTCCCTCTTAGAACTGCTTTTGCAGTATCCCATAGGTTTTGCACGGTCGTATGTTCATTTTCTTCTAGGAATTGTTTAATTTCTCCTTTGATTTGCCCAGTAATCAGTTGGTTTTTTAGGTATGTGTTGTTTAATCACCATGTGTTTGTATTTTTAGCAGTTTTTTTCCTGTAGTTGATCTCTAGTCTCATTACATTGTGGTCCGAGAAGATGGTTGATATAATTTCAGTTTTCTTGAATTGAGTGACGTTAGATTTGTGGCCCAAGATGTGCTCTATCCTGGAGAATGTTCCGTGAGCACTTGAGAAGAAAGTGTATTCTTCTGCTTTTGGGTGGAACATCCTAAAGATATCCATGAGGTCCATCTTTTCTAGTGTGGCATTTAAGGCTTGTGTTTCTTTATTAATTTTCTGTTTAGATGATCTATCCATTAGTGTGAGAGGAGTGTTAAAGTCTCCTACTATTATTGTGTTGTTATTGATTTCTTCTTTTATGTCTGAAAACATCTGTCTTGTGTATTGAGGTGCCCCTGTGTTGGGTGTGTAGATGTTCATGACTGTTATGTCTTCCTCTTGTATGGATCCCTTAATCATGATGCAATGACCTGCCTTGTCTCTTCTAATCTTCTTTACTTTGAGGTCTATTTTGTCTGATATTAGGATTACTACCCCAGCTTTCTTTTGATTTCCATTTGCATGAAATATCTTTTTCCAGCCTCTCACTTTCAGTCTGTAGGTGTCTCTAGGTCTGAAGTGGGTCTCTTGTAAACAGCATATATATGGGTCATGTTTCTTGATCCATTCAGCCAACCTGTGTCATTTGGTTGCAGCATTTAATCCATTTACATTCAAAGTAATTATTGATACGAATGTTCCTATTGTCATCTTCTTAGAAGTTTGGGGTTTGATTTGTAGGACTTCTCCTACTCTTGTATGTATTGGCTATATCAAGCCCTTTAACACTTGTTGTAGGGCTGGTTTTGTGGTACAGAATTCTTTTAGTTTTTGTCTGTCTGAGAAGCTTTTGACTTCTCCATCAATTCTGAATGAGATTCTTGCTGGGTAGAGAATTCTTGCTTGGAGGTTATTCTCTTTTGGCCATTTAAATGTGTCCTGCCATTCTCTTCTGGCCTGCAGGGTTTCTGTTGAGAGATCCGCAGTTAGACGTATGGGGTTTCCTTTATATGTTATTTGTTGTTTGCTCCTAGCTGCTTTTAGTAATCTGTCTTTATATTTAGTCTGTGTTCGTTTGATTAGAATGTGCCTTGGTGTATTTCTTCTGGGGTTTCTCCTGTATGGAACTCTTTGTGCTTCTTGGACTTGGTTGACTATTTCCTTTCCCATGCTGGGGAAGTTTTCTACTATAACCTCTTCAAGAATATTTTTGTAACCTTTCTTCCCCTCTTCTTCCTCTGGATCTCCTATAATTCTAATGTTGGTGCGTTTGATATTGTCCCATAGGTCTTTTATGCTATCCTCACTTCTTTTCATTCTTTCGGCTTTGTTCTGTTCCTCACCAGTTATTTCCACAAGTCTATCTTCCAGCTCGCTTATCCATTCTTCTGCCTCCGATACTCTACTGTTGAGACCTTCTATAGTATTTTTGAGTTCAGCAATTGAGTTGGTGGTCTCTATTTGCTTATTTTTCATTTCCTGCATGTCTTTTCTCAGTGCACTAATTTCCTCTAATATTCTGTTTTCGGTGTTTTGCATCCTCATTAGTACAGTTTTTCTGAATTCTCTTTTGGATAATTTGTCCATCTCCTCCTCTGTCATTTGAAGCTGTGATTCTCTAGCTTGGTCCTTCATTTGTGCAGTGTTTCTCTGTCGTTTCATTATTAGGTTAGTTTTTGTTTCTTTGTGGGTGTCTCTGTAGGGAGTTTTGTTCTTTTAATCTCCTTCCTTTGGGTTTCTGAAGTGGGTCTCTTGTAAACAGCAAATTTTTTCTTGTCATGTTCATTTGGTTGCAGCATTTAATCCATTTACATTCAAAGTAATTATTGATACGAATGTTCCTATTGTCATCTTCTTAGAAGTTTGGGGTTTGATTTGTAGGACTTCTCCTACTCTTGTATGTATTGGCTATATCAAGCCCTTTAACACTTGTTGTAGGGCTGGTTTTGTGGTACAGAATTCTTTTAGTTTTTGTCTGTCTGAGAAGCTTTTGACTTCTCCATCAATTCTGAATGAGATTCTTGCTGGGTAGAGAATTCTTGCTTGGAGGTTATTCTCTTTTGGCCATTTAAATGTGTCCTGCCATTCTCTTCTGGCCTGCAGGGTTTCTGTTGAGAGATCCGCAGTTAGACGTATGGGGTTTCCTTTATATGTTATTTGTTGTTTGCTCCTAGCTGCTTTTAGTAATCTGTCTTTATATTTAGTCTGTGTTCGTTTGATTAGAATGTGCCTTGGTGTATTTCTTCTGGGGTTTCTCCTGTATGGAACTCTTTGTGCTTCTTGGACTTGGTTGACTATTTCCTTTCCCATGCTGGGGAAGTTTTCTACTATAACCTCTTCAAGAATATTTTTGTAACCTTTCTTCCCCTCTTCTTCCTCTGGATCTCCTATAATTCTAATGTTGGTGCGTTTGATATTGTCCCATAGGTCTTTTATGCTATCCTCACTTCTTTTCATTCTTTCGGCTTTGTTCTGTTCCTCACCAGTTATTTCCACAAGTCTATCTTCCAGCTCGCTTATCCATTCTTCTGCCTCCGATACTCTACTGTTGAGACCTTCTATAGTATTTTTGAGTTCAGCAATTGAGTTGGTGGTCTCTATTTGCTTATTTTTCATTTCCTGCATGTCTTTTCTCAGTGCACTAATTTCCTCTAATATTCTGTTTTCGGTGTTTTGCATCCTCATTAGTACAGTTTTTCTGAATTCTCTTTTGGATAATTTGTCCATCTCCTCCTCTGTCATTTGAAGCTGTGATTCTCTAGCTTGGTCCTTCATTTGTGCAGTGTTTCTCTGTCGTTTCATTATTAGGTTAGTTTTTGTTTCTTTGTGGGTGTCTCTGTAGGGAGTTCTTTTCCCCACCAGGCTTCTTGGTTGAATTCTCCCTTCCTTTGGGTTTCTGTCCTTCTAGAAGGGTTCAGTGGTTTGTGTCTTGGGTGGTGTTAGGTCTTGTTTACAGGTGAACAATCTCTAGTGTTGTATGTTCTTTGATAGTGTGGGGTCTTAGAATCAGGGCTTCTACTCCGAGGATCCTTGGTTTGATGATTGGTCAAGGGGTGTAGGCTCTATGTCTGGTTTGCTATGGTGTTCCGTGATATTCGTTCAAATACTAGCATCTGAGGAGCAAGAGGTGTGTCCCTGGTGGGTGACAGTCATCAAAGCATGCAGATGTTTTCTAACATAGTCATAAGATATACATACATACACAGGAATAACCACATCTGACCAGTCTTACAGTGACAAAGCATAGGAAATTTTTCTGGCAAACGACACTATCAAAGATGGTACTTGCCCGTTAAGCTCTGAATTGATTAAAATAAAGCCTGGAAAAATAGATCTTGGGTAAGGTCCTGGCTTGGACTATTTCTCTGAAAGCAATTTTTAACTAAGATATGTGTTGGGGGTGAGGAGGTGGAGAGTGTATGGGTAATGAGAAGGAATAGATTCGACTTGGAAGGATTTTATAGGGTTATGTAGCCAATATTAGTGTGTTGTATTGTTTAGTGCAGCCTGAAGAGAATAGTGGAGACAGGAAGGTAGGAAATATTTATCTAGTGGGTAGTGGTAGATAGGAGAAAGTTTTAGATTTAGAACATAGAGGGCAGAAGGAGTGGGAAAGAGGAAAGAAAGTTAGAAGTTCAAGAATTAAAAATTTTTTTAAAAATTAATAATTAAAAATCAAAAAAAAGAAATTAAAAATTTAAAAAGGGACGAGAAACTTAATAAGAGACAAAAGAGAAAAAAAGAAAAAGAAAAAAAAAAGCCCCAAACCTGACCAATCAAACGAATAAACAGAACCATCCTCAACAGATAAGCAAAAAAGCTAAATACTGTCTCTGGTTTTTATCCTCTCATCTGTCTTGTGGAAGCCAGTCTGCTCTCGATGGTGTTGTCTTGATGATGTAGCCTTTACCTTATGGCACCGGTCTGCAAGCTCAGGGGCTGGCTGGGACGGCAGGCTGATCCCAGTCCGTCGGGCGGGTGGCCGCGTCACACGTGCAATCCCGTGTTGGGCAGGGTAGTCCTGGCTCTGCTGAGCACCTGCCGGTAACCTCTGATACCTGCCCTTCTCCCGGCTTCCTCCGCTGTGGGTGTAGCTATGGGGATGCAGCTATGGGGCTGCACGGGCTCCTCCGCCACTGACGCACATGCACTGCCGGTTATGCCTCAAAGTCCCAAAGGCAGGCACAAGCTTCCCCGTCTGGATGGAGCCCGGTCCCTGGTCAGCAATCTGTGGGCGACTTCCCCTTCAGCCAGTCCCCCACTAGGAGTGTCTGAACTCACCCGGTGACAGGTGGAAAGTCGCGATTTTCGCCCAGCCGACCTGTGAGATTTTCACACTGGGCACCCCCTCCCAGCTCCAGGTCGCTAGGCAGCACTCGTTCTGTCTTGCCCTGCTCCAGTATCCTATCTTCGCAGTGTCTTAATTTCTGCTGGCGATCTGGGCGGATTCTTGGAGTTTTTACACTGATCGCTGCCTTCTCTCCCTCGAGGCTCTGCTTAGGCCTCCTTTTAGGGCAGTTGCTGGCGCGCTCTTCCTCGGTGCGGTCCGGCGTGGGGGTTAGGGTAGAGGATTCTTAGAACCATAGCTCCGGGAGAGATCTGGCTGTTCACTCTTCTACTCTCGCTGACCTATGGAATTCTTCTGTCGTCTAGTGGCTGGTTTGTTGGTGGTGGTTCATTTCTTGATTAGTTCTGGTGATTCTGTTGGGGAGCTGGTGAAATCTTCTCCTCATTCCTCCGCCATCTTGGGTCCCCTCCTCCCCTCTTCAAAGTTCTAATCAACCTCTCATGGTCTCTGCGCTGCAGGCTAACTCCAATTATGCCCACTGTTACCCTGGCTCTAACAGACAATGATTTTAGGGTGATTTCTTTCTAGACACATTATTTCTGGCTTACCTCAGAGTCCTCATGCTGTATTAAATCCCCTCTGTTTGACTCTAACACAGTCTTTGTTTTCTGAACTGGCCTTTGACTAATAGAGTGACAATGACATATTGACAGAGGACAAACAACAGAGCTGGAAAGAGCCTGGGACGTTTTTCTTGATTTAGTCAACATTTATTGAACATCTATAAATAAACAGGCCCTGTGCTAGATTTTGAGAATAAAAGCTAAGTCCACTGCTATATTTAAAATGGATAACCATCAAGGACCTGCTGTATAGCACATGATCTGCTCGTGTTAGGTGGCAGCCTGGAAGGGTTAGGAGTTTAGGAGACGATGGATACATGTAAATGTATGACTGAGTCCCTTTGCGGTCCACCTGAGACTGTCATGGCATTGTTAACTGGCTATATGACAATACAAAATAAAAAACATTAAAAAAGAAAAAAGGCCTTGAGTCCTTGCTATCTGGACAATAAAGAAAAAGCCTATCAAGAGCCAGTTGTAGATGGGTTAAGTACATGCAAAATCATTTTTTAATCCAGTGTCTCATTTGGCAACCCACAAATCGATGTCAAGAGGTACACCGCATTATGTTTACCTCCTTTACTAGTTTTCATTGTTTGGAGCACATGTCCTACTTCTTTAGTTTAGCTTTTAAATTGAAAATATATTCATCTTGATATACACACTATTTTTGTAAAACTTTAATGTGTTGAACTTCAGATCATTCTTTTTTTTAATTTTTGGCCTCTTTTGTTGGTTATTTATTCATTTACTTTCATCCATCTTTATTCTTTGGCCTGTGTGGGCCTCCCTTTGCAATGGCCTTTCTCATTGCAGAGTACTAGCTCTGGGTGTATGCACTCCAGAGCACTGGCTCATAATTGGACACACTGGTCCAGCTGCTCCACAGCACATGGGATCTTCCCAGACCAGAGATTGAACTGGTGCCCCTCACATTGCAAGGTAGACTCTACCCTCTGGACTTCCAGGGAAGTGTACACTTTTATTCTTACCAAAACACAAGTGACTAAAATATTTTTGAATTGCCAAGCCATCAGCAAAGTCGAATGAGGTTAGAAAATTTATGTTCTTGTTCTTTGTTCAAACATCTTGGTTACAACTTGGGGAATTAAGCCAAATTTACATATAAAGAAAAAGCTGGAGGGTGAAAGTAAATAGAAGCTAGAGACCCGTCACGAAAAATATTTAAATTTTCACAAAATCCTTTACAATTGATTTGAGACTTCATAGGTTAAATAGTGGATAATTTGCAAACTTTTAAAATAAAAGTCTCCTGTTTTAGTAAGACTGAGTATATGAAGTAAAATTCCATTTTTTCCCCTCTGCCTGAATATGCCGGTGAAACGAGGAAAGGATCTTATTTAATAAGTCACTGTCTTTTTTTTTTTTAAGTATTTATTTACTTATTTCTTTGGCTACATCTGGTCTTAGTTGTGGCTTGTGGGCTTCTCTGTAGTTGCAGCACATGAGTTTAGTTGTCCTGAGTCATGTGGGATCTTAATTCCTTGATCAGGGATTGAACTCACATTCTATGCATTGAAAAATGGATTCTTAACCACTTGGACCACCAGAAAAGTCCTTGTCACTGTCTTAAATTCTGATCTTGTTTTGAGGCCAGAAACAAATGGTCTCTCTTTTTTTTTTTTTTTTTAAGATTTATTGATTTATTTATTTTGGGCGGGGGTCGGGTTGGGGAGGGAGGGGAGCGGGCGGGCCACTTCTATTGGTCTTTCATTTCTCTGTTTTCATCCGTGTTTGTTCTTTGGCTCCTGTGGGCCTCCAATCGCGGTGGCGTCTGTCACTGCAGAGCACTGGCTCTGGGGGCATGCGCTCCAGAGCTCCGGCTCGGTGACTGGACACAGGGTCCAGCCGCTCCGCGGCACGTGGGATCTTCCCAGGCCAGGGCTCCAACCGGCGCCCCTTGCACTGCAAGGCGGTGTCCTTACCCACTGGACCACCAGGGGAAGCCCCAAATGGTCTCTTTTTATTTCTTCTATCATGGAGTGGCCCTTATGTAGGATGCTTGCTAGCAAGTGCCAGTAGCCGAACTCAAGCTAGTAAAAGCAAAAAGGGAGATGGATTTATTATTAGAATATTAGGGTCTCACCAGCACATTGGGTCTCAGGAAAATGGAACCAGGTTCTTGGATTTGATCAGGACCGCATATTTTCTGTCCTTCCTGAACATCAATGTCATTTTTTTCCCTCTCCTGTTTTAACTAACAAAAACTTCCAAAATGTTATAGTGTCCAGCCAACTTCAGCCACCAGAAAGATGAAGATATATGATATATTCTGTCCCCAAGCCCAAAACTATGAGGAAAGAATCTCAGGTTTTAACCCAGCTTGCAACTCATCAGTTGTCACCTGGAGTCACTGAAAGCTCAGTTAATAGTGACAGTAACTATGCCTGGAAGCATCAGGAAATGGTAACAGTGGTATGTTTCACCTAGCATTTAGAGATGAGCAGGAGTTTGCCAAAAGAAAGGTGTGCCATGCATCCTGACTAAAGAAACCACCTCTGCAAAAGCACTGAGGCCTAGAAGAGTAGAGTCTTTTTTCAATATGATCAGAGAATAGGATGCCTTAAATTAAAAAACAGAGAGGTTGGAGCTTGTTTTCAAAAGATTTTGTGTGCTGCCAAGACCTGCATATACTGTATTAGAGATTAAACTCAATCTACTAACAGTGAGATAAGCGAGGTCTTGGATAGAAGACTATCTTAATAGTCTCCAGACTTAGTCTAAGACCATGATTGTTAGCTGGGGTCAGTTATGTCCTCTGAGAAGACATTGGACCATATCTAAGGATGTTTTGGACTGCATTACTAGGCAAGTGTCAGTGGCACTAGGCCAAGGGTGCTGCTAAACTTCCTACAATGCACAGGACAGCTGCCACAATGAAGAATTACCCAGTCCAAAATTGTCAATAGCATTGAAGTTGAGAAAACCCTGGTCTGAGATCATGGTGGTGGAGAATGGAAGGCTTTCATGAAGATGCTTCAAAGCGAGTCATGTGTAGGAGAGACACTAAGAAGGGTCTTCAGTGACTGAGGTAGCTGTCTGCATGGCCACTGATGGCTTGCACTGAGAACAAATGAAGCAGGATTGTGTGGAAATGATAATAAAACATGGACCCTGTCTGTTGACTGAAAGAAAAACATACAATCTAAAAGTTAAGAATTATGTTTTGTTTGGTAAACTTGTTGAGAACTATAGCCCAGAATACAGCCTCTCAGATAGCTCTGAGGGACTCTTTCAAAGAGATAAGAGAAAGGCCAGATTATATAGGAGTTTTGCCTGAAGAACAGACCAACCTGTAGTTGAATAGAAATATTACTGCTAATCACAAAAAACAGACATCTCTAGGTAATGATTTTCGTGCTAGTCTATGTATGGAAAGACTCAAGGGTCAGGGCTTATTGAAATTATTCTTTTGATATGCGCCTTAACTATCTAGGGCCAGTATCCTGCTTTTCTTCATCCTGAATTCCACTTGGGGCTCACTATCTTAGTTACAGTGACTGATGGCTTTAGGGTTCTTTGCTTCGCAGACAGGCAACATTCTTCCACTGCCACGATGCACCTGCCAGTAAAATGAAATGAATAATCAGGAAAAGGGGAAATTGGGTGCTATTTAATTATATATCATCTCTTGCTACAGTAACACAGGGTATATATCATCTCCTGCTATAGTAATGGAAACAGAAACTCTAAAACTTTTGCATCAGCATAATAGTAGTGAATGAAACAGAATATTTTTTGGCTTAATTTTACTGAAGTACAGTTGAATTACAGTGTGCCACATCTTTTTTAGCCATTCATCTGTCGATGGACATTTAGGTTGCTTCCATGGCTTCACTGTGGTGGATAACCATGGGGCTGTGAACACTGGAACGATGTATCCTTTTGAACCATGTTTTCTCCAGATACAGGCCATGTCCTCTGAGAAGACATTGGACCATATCTAAGGATGTTTTGGACTGCATTACTAGGCAAGTGTCAGTGGCACTAGGCCAAGGGTGCTGCTAAACTTCCTACAATGCACAGGACAGCTGCCACAATGAAGAATTACCCAGTCCAAAATTGTCAATAGCATTGAAGTTGAGAAAACCCTGGTCTGAGATCATGGTGGTGGAGAATGGAAGGCTTTCATGAAGATGCTTCAAAGCGAGTCATGTGTAGGAGAGACACTAAGAAGGGTCTTCAGTGACTGAGGTAGCTGTCTGCATGGCCACTGATGGCTTGCACTGAGAACAAATGAAGCAGGATTGTGTGGAAATGATAATAAAACATGGACCCTGTCTGTTGACTGAAAGAAAAACATACAATCTAAAAGTTAAGAATTATGTTTTGTTTGGTAAACTTGTTGAGAACTATAGCCCAGAATACAGCCTCTCAGATAGCTCTGAGGGACTCTTTCAAAGAGATAAGAGAAAGGCCAGATTATATAGGAGTTTTGCCTGAAGAACAGACCAACCTGTAGTTGAATAGAAATATTACTGCTAATCACAAAAAACAGACATCTCTAGGTAATGATTTTCGTGCTAGTCTATGTATGGAAAGACTCAAGGGTCAGGGCTTATTGAAATTATTCTTTTGATATGCGCCTTAACTATCTAGGGCCAGTATCCTGCTTTTCTTCATCCTGAATTCCACTTGGGGCTCACTATCTTAGTTACAGTGACTGATGGCTTTAGGGTTCTTTGCTTCGCAGACAGGCAACATTCTTCCACTGCCACGATGCACCTGCCAGTAAAATGAAATGAATAATCAGGAAAAGGGGAAATTGGGTGCTATTTAATTATATATCATCTCTTGCTACAGTAACACAGGGTATATATCATCTCCTGCTATAGTAATGGAAACAGAAACTCTAAAACTTTTGCATCAGCATAATAGTAGTGAATGAAACAGAATATTTTTTGGCTTAATTTTACTGAAGTACAGTTGAATTACAGTGTGCCACATCTTTTTTAGCCATTCATCTGTCGATGGACATTTAGGTTGCTTCCATGGCTTCACTGTGGTGGATAACCATGGGGCTGTGAACACTGGAACGATGTATCCTTTTGAACCATGTTTTTCTCCAGATACAGGCCCAGGAGTGGGATTGCTGGATCATATGGTGATTCTATTTGATTCTATTTTTAGTCTTCTAAGGAACCTCCATACTGTTTTCCACAGTGGCTGCACCAGATTACATTTCCATCATCACTGTAGGAAGGCTCCCTTTTCTCCACACCCTCTCCAGAATTTGTTGTCTGTAGACTTTTTGACAATTACCATTTTGACCTGTGTGAGGTAGTATCTCGCTGTAGTTTTTTTTTTTTTAAAGATTTATTTATTTATTTACTTTGGGCGGGGGTCGGGTTGGAGAGGGAGGGGAGTGGGCGGGCCACTTCTATTGGCTTTCATTTCTCTATTTTCATTCGTCTTCGTTCTTTGGCTTCTGTGGGCCTCCCATCGCGGTGGCGTCTGTTGTTGCAGAGCACCGGCTCTGGGCGCATGCACTCCAGAGCTCTGGCTCGGTGATTGGACACATCAGTCCAGCCGCTCCGCGGCACGTGGGATCTTCCCAGGCCAGGGCTCGAACCGGCGCCCGTTGCACTGCAAGGCGGTGTCCTTACCCACTGGACCACCAGGGGAAGCCCTCGCTGTAGTTTTGATTTGCATTTCTCTAATAATTTGCAGTGTTGGGCATCTTTTCATGTGCTTATTGGCCATCTGAATTTCTCCTTTGGAGGAATGTCTTCTGCCCATTTTTGGTTTTTTGTTGCTGAGCTGTATGAACTGTTTGTAAATCCACAGAATATTGATTATCTTATGGCTAAATGAAATACTCTTAAATAGTCCATTTAGGCAGTTTATATTTTATATCACCAATCTATATTTACATTAATAGTATTCTTGCTTTTCTGCTTAAATGGTTATTATTTCTTGGTTTTCAGATACTTTGAATAACTCCCAACCCCTTGGCTGACTCCAGTTAGAAGCTGGGAACCTGGGAAATGCAGTGTTTAGGGGTCAACCTACTTTTGATGCAGAGCAGGGGAAAGGCAAGACATAGACCCTGAAGCCAGGCAGAGAGTTCATTCAGTCTTTAATCTGGACAGCACTCTCAGTGAGGTATTATTCCCACTTTTACAGCTGAGGAAACTTAAACTCATTAAGTGACTTGCCCAAAGTCATAAGGCCACCAAGGGCAGATCTGGAGGCTTTACCAAAGTCCATCCTGATCCAAAGCCTCCTCAGCAGAGGGTAGAGCAGGCTTTCCAGGCTCTAAATCCTAAACAATTCCTAGGAGGACTGATACCCTCCTGAGAAACAAAATAGGGCAATTGTTTAAGTCACAGAGAAACACTCCTGTGACAAGGCTGCAGGATCTAAAAGAACAGCTGTAGACCATGAAGACTTCTTATTGAACAAAACAAAGATCCTGGCCTAAATTCTTGCATAAATCATTACTGTTCTGCTTAAAGGGCTGCCATGAACCTAATAACCCAAATGATTTGCAAGCATTTTAATGAAAAATGCATGGTTTTTTGAGGAGAGAAATTCAGCCCAGGTGGACAGAGTTTGGATACTGGGAGATTTATTGTTGATAGCCAACAAGGGGTTCTGTTACCTGGGTGATGTCACACATTAGCACAGATCAGTTTATGTGATAAGACGCTTCCAGCAGAGAGCAGAACCTGAAGTCAAGTGGAAGGGGACAGGAGAAGTGGACTTTTTTTTTTTTTGTAAAGGACGACAAGAAGTAGGAGTGGGAAAGGAAGGCAGATGAGTTGTCTTACAGGGAGATAAAGGCCACCTCAAGAATCGTGGCATTGCTAGGGAAGTATATTGGATTTATTTGTTGTACAGATTTCCTATGTGTGCTGCATGATCCTCTGATTATCAGTCTATATTAGAAACCTGCCTTATGGGTTGATCAGGTTAAGAATGTGGACAACTATTCTTTGATGCTTGTAGAACAGGTATCTGTATGTTCTGATTTCCATAGCCCCATAGGTTAAGGCTTCAGTCCATGGTTTCAGCTGTATTGAGAGTTTAGAGTTTTTGATTTACAATCTTTTTTGTACTCTTTGTGTTAGCTTTGGACTTTTTTAGTGCTTACTTGTTTGTGTTGCAGGGACAAAGTTAGGTTCAGAATTCTCCCACAGGCTATGTTTGACCTCCTGAAATCTAGGTCAGTTCAGTTGCTCAGTCATGTCTGACTCTTTGCCACCCCTTGGACTGCAGCACGCCAGGCTTCCCTTCCATCACCATCTCCCAGAGCTTGCTCAAACTCATGTCCATTGAGTCAGTGATGGCATCCAAACATCTCATCCTCTGTCATCCCCTTCTCCTCCCGCCTTCAATCTTTCCCAGCATCAGGGTATTTTCCAATGAGGCATCTCATTCAATCAGGTGGCCAAAGTACTGGAGCTTCAGCATCAGTCCTTCCAATGAATATTCAGGGTTGATTTCCTTTAAGATTGACTGGTTTGCTCTCCTTGCAGGCTAAGGGACTCTCAAGAGCCTTCTCCAACACCGCAGTTAAAATGCATCAATTCTTCGTCACTTCTTTATGGTCCAGCTGTCACATCCCTACATGACTACTAAAGAAACCATAGCTTTGACTATACAGACTTTTGTCAACAAAGTGATGTCTCTGCTTTTCAATACACTTTCTAGGTTTGTCATAGCTTTTCTTCCAAGGAGCAAGCGTCTTTTAATTTTGGAGCCTGAGAAAATAGTCTGTCACTGTTTCCATTGTTTGTCCATCTATTTGCCATGAAGTGATGGGACCAGATGCCATGATCTTAGTTTTCTGAATGCTGAGTTTTAAGCCAGCTTTTTCACTCTCCTCTTTCACCTTCATCAAGAGGTTTTTTAGTTTTTCTTTTCTCTCTACCATCAGGGTGTTATCATCTGCATATCTGAGGTTATTGATATTTCTCCTGGCAATCTTGATTCCAGCTGGTGCTTCATCCAGACCAGCTTTTCACATGATATACTCTACATATAGGTTAAATAAGCAGGGTGACAATATAAAGCCTTGATGTACTCCTTTCCCATTTTGGAACCAGTCCCATGTTCCATGTACAATTCTAACCATTGCTTCTTGTCCTGCATACAGGTTTCTCAGGAGGCAGGTAAAGTGGTCTGGTATTCCCATTTCTTCCAGAAATGTCCACAGTTTGTTTTGATCCACATAGTCAAAGGCTTTAGTGTAGTCAATGAAGCAGAAATACATGTTTTTCTGGAATTCTCTTGCTCTTTCTATGATCCAGTGGATGTTGGCAATTTGATCTCTGGTTCCTCTGCCTTTTTAAATTTAGCTTGTACATCTGGTAGTTCTCAGTTTAAGCACTGCTGCAGCCTAGCATGGAGGATTTTGAGCATTACTTTACTAGCATGTGAAATGAGTGCAATGGTGAGGTAATTTGAACATTCTCTGGCATTGCCCTTCTTTGGTATTGGAATGAAAACTTACCTTTTCTAGTCCTGAGGCCACTGCTGAGTTTTCCAGATTTGCCGACATATTGAGTGTAGCACATCAGCAGCCTTTAAGATTTGAAATAGCTCAGCTTGAATTTCATCATCTCCAGTAGCTTTGTTTGTAGCAATGCTTTGTAAGGCTCACTTAAATTTGCACTCTAAGTTGTCTGCTTCTAGGTGACATCTACTATCAGGGTCTAATTCCTACTCCACGAATGAACCATTGGAGAAATTTGCTTTTCGGGCACAATGGTTGCAAAGAGATGGGCACACACGATCCAAGACAAGCCCATCCAAAGCCATCGCTGGCATTTTTCCAGTGTAAGCTAATCATGAAAGCTGTTAGGGTGTTATACTGTTGTCAATCACATTACAACAAATGGAGAAATCCTGTGAACAGCCAGTGAAGTGAAGCAGATAAACTAAGGAGATTGAACCAAGAGGGTGTATGGGTCAATAGTGTTTAAGTTCTAGTTCAAAATCCCTGGTCCCAGACGGCCCCTCGTTCATGTAACTCAGACCCTTCCAAAAACTGCTTCTTCCATTTACAACCAAAGTACTTGATTGACCAGTTTTGTAATGTAGGTATAACTGGTGTTTCCAGGATAGGTGAAATTTCCTACACCCCTCCTTCTGGACTCGTCACCTGGAAAAACCAAAGCTGCATGCTAGTGGCATTGGTATTAGAGTGGTGAGTACGGCTGCCTTCAAAGTTGCCTGCCACCTCTCCAAAAACATTAGCTAATTCCTGGAGGTTTGCCTTATCCCCACCACTCCAGTAATTGAGCTCTAGCATCCTTGCATAAGCCTGTGCCACACTGTGTACAAAGCACTTACCATGGCAACCAAAAAAATCACAGAAATCATAGTATGTGAGTTTAGAAGATTATACTAAAAGTTGGGTGGGGGCTTTGTCCAAGTCACAGCCATGTGATACACCTCTTGGCTTCATCCTCTCTTTGCCTCTTCTCAGTAGCAACACAAAAAAAATTTAGTCCATTTTTCTCACACATAGAAATTTACTAATCATCATTTGCTACCCGTACATCTCGATATTGCAACTCAACCCCAAATGTATTATTAATTTCCCAATAAAGTCCTCTTTCAAAGTCTGATTGCAGCTAGAATTTTCCCATGTTATAATAGCACTTTTTTCTTTGAAAAAGTAGGTGCAGTTTTAGATATTTGAGATAGTAAATTATATCTAATTTTATATTATGCCTTCTTCATCTCACTTGTGCATTATCTCTTGTGAATGAAAACTCTTCAAAATCATGATATTTAATGTCTTTCTAGTATGACTGTGATATTTACTTATAATTTCCTTAGATTTTTAGTAAGTAGATATTTCAGTTTTCATGATTGTAAATAACAATTCATCCTTATGGATGAATGTTTATAGTTTTGATTCATCATCTGGAATTGTTCCCAAGAAACAAAATTACAGTTAGAGGGCATGAAAGATATGAAAGCTCTTAACCAAATCACTCAGTTGCTTTTTCAGAAAGATCATGTACATTTAAAATCTCTCTGGGAGTATATGAAAAAGCACTTGTTTTACTTTACCTTGTATTAAAAGGCTCCTTTCACTTCACACTTATTACCTGTGTCACTGTTTAAAGATTTTCTAACTGATAAGTGGAAAATAATACATTGTTATATTTCTTTTTTACTAAGGAAACAGAAATTTTTATACGTTTTAGCTTTTTCTTCTTTTGTAAATGGTCTGTTCATGCCCTCGTCACCTGGAAAACCAAAGCTGCATGCTAGTGGCATTGGTATTAGAGTGGTGAGTACGGCTGCCTTCAAAGTTGCCTGCCACCTCCAAAACATTAGCTAATTCCTGGAGGTTTGCCTTATCCCCACCACTCCAGTAATTGAGCTCTAGCATCCTTGCATAAGCCTGTGCCACACTGTGTACAAAGCACTTACCATGGCAACCAAAAAAATCACAGAAATCATAGTATGTGAGTTTAGAAGATTATACTAAAAGTTGGGTGGGGGCTTTGTCCAAGTCACAGCCATGTGATACACCTCTTGGCTTCATCCTCTCTTTGCCTCTTCTCAGTAGCAACACAAAAAAAATTTAGTCCATTTTTCTCACACATAGAAATTTACTAATCATCATTTGCTACCCGTACATCTCGATATTGCAACTCAACCCCAAATGTATTATTAATTTCCCAATAAAGTCCTCTTTCAAAGTCTGATTGCAGCTAGAATTTTCCCATGTTATAATAGCACTTTTTTCTTTGAAAAAGTAGGTGCAGTTTTAGATATTTGAGATAGTAAATTATATCTAATTTTATATTATGCCTTCTTCATCTCACTTGTGCATTATCTCTTGTGAATGAAAACTCTTCAAAATCATGATATTTAATGTCTTTCTAGTATGACTGTGATATTTACTTATAATTTCCTTAGATTTTTAGTAAGTAGATATTTCAGTTTTCATGATTGTAAATAACAATTCATCCTTATGGATGAATGTTTATAGTTTTGATTCATCATCTGGAATTGTTCCCAAGAAACAAAATTACAGTTAGAGGGCATGAAAGATATGAAAGCTCTTAACCAAATCACTCAGTTGCTTTTTCAGAAAGATCATGTACATTTAAAATCTCTCTGGGAGTATATGAAAAAGCACTTGTTTTACTTTACCTTGTATTAAAAGGCTCCTTTCACTTCACACTTATTACCTGTGTCACTGTTTAAAGATTTTCTAACTGATAAGTGGAAAATAATACATTGTTATATTTCTTTTTTACTAAGGAAACAGAAATTTTTATACGTTTTAGCTTTTTCTTCTTTTGTAAATGGTCTGTTCATGCCCTCGGCACTTAGGTAATAAAAAGCAAAGTCACCCATCCCTCCTATCGCTCCATCAGAGAAAAATTCTTTTAATGGTACTGTTTGAATTTGTTCTAGGGGTTTTCACCCTGTGTTATGCTCAAACTGCCGTTTCTCAGAGCTGATATATATCAGCTCCTGAGTATGAAAAAAAGGATTCAAATCACATCTTATAGTTTAGTTCCCACTAAAAACAAACCCTGAGACCAGAATTTATGTACAAGTAGTTTATTTGAGAAGGCAGTTCTGAAAAGCACAGTAAAAGCAGGAGAAATGTAACCCAGGAGGGAGAAAAAGCAGAGGTGGATCAAAGTGTGAGTTACCTCTGTGGGCAACTGGACCAGTATCTAAGGGGACTCTCTAAAAAGGGACTGCTCGATGGTGTCTCACTGAAAGCAGATTCTCATCCTCACTGGTTGAGGCCTATTCCTGGGCCATCTTCCCAGCACTTCTGGCCTGGCCAGCTGATAGGCCAATCCCATCCCAGTAGAGGGAGAGTCATAGGAGGCCGTAGGATCTGTGTGTGTGGGACCAGGCTGTGGTGGCCTCCAGGACAGACCACAGAGATTGGGGTAGGCCAACCACAGCATCTGGTACAGTCTTCCTCTTAGAGTGTGATTTCATGCTTCAATTATTTTTTAATTGTTCTGTTGCTTACGTTGATAATTTAAAATAGACACTCCAGTTCTGACATTATCTCTTACTGACTCCTGCTTTGTGGGATAAGGAGATGAGCATCCACACTCCATTTAGCCATCTCACAACTTTCCCCTCTTCCTATCCCATCCTCTTTCGGCTACACCTTAGCAAGGTTGTTAATATTTATCTTGTAATTGGCAACCGTAGTCAAGCCTTCTTTGCTTTATCTTTAGATTGACTCTTAAAAATCAAGACCCAATAAAAAGCATTTCTATAATTATAAGTATATAGGCATTGATATTAAAAACTCAAGTTATGTGTTTGGATTATGTTTCCTCCAGTGAGTGAACACAATAGCTTGACCAAAAGGACTACCTCTTGAAGAGAAAATTAAGGCTAACATGCTTAACTTCATACCATGTAACACTTACCATCACATACGAGCCCTGACTTTCTTCTCCAGATGTTTTTCTCAGGAGTTCTGCTTTCAGTTTTCTCTCTTGAATTGTTTGTGTTTAGCATAATACAAGTAATACAAGCTTTTTCTAAGTTTAAACAGACTTTATGGTATAAGTTCTCCCTCCCAGAGCCCTTTATTCTTTTTTTCCCCTAAATGGACTGGTTGCTCTCATGCTGCTGGACGCTGACCTCACGAGACCCCTTTTACTACTTCATCTGTTGAGCCCACTGTTTACAGTGTCTCATATGCTTCCCTCTTCTCGTCTAGTCTCTCATTTGTGGGACTACGTTCTTATTAAGCAAATATTCAAACTTCTGAGAACTTACATACAAAAATGTATATTCTGCCTGCCATTGATAAAACAGATGTCTAGATTACCAATAACCTATGATAAAATCTTGAATTTGTCTTGCCATTATTTTTTACTCTCTAGGATAGTCAGAAGAAAAAACTGCTTGACATCAATGTAACTCTTAGTTCCTTGTAAGTGGTTTGGGTTTTTGTCTTTGAGTCTTTAGGATCATCATTTAATCCTGGTCTTCTGAAACTTCATGACACTCACTAAGTGTGGGTCTTTTGGCATTTATTTTCCAGGCTGAATCCTTTTGGCCTAAAGATGATTTCTTCAGTTTTGGAAAATTCCTTCTTTGGATTGTTCCATGGATTCCCACCACAAATTTTGCCACCACAGGTTCTCCTTTTATCTTTAAAACAAATAGGCAGTTTGCCACTCTGGATGTTCTGTAATAGTGGATATTTTGGTCCCTTTTCTGACAAGTCTTCTCTCCTACATAAAAGTTTTAACTGGAACTCTAGTGAGGAAATTCAGGATATGTCCGTTAGTATGATATGCTTCATTGTGGGCCATCAGATAACCAGTTATGAGGTTACATCTGCCCAAATTCTAGAATGAGAAATATCTCTTGGGAAGCTCCAAAATCTTCACCAGAAACTGTAGTTGTCTCCAGACAATCATTTCTAGTTTTCTTTTCCTTCTTAAAAAAAGGCAATAAATATTTTGCCTTGGAAAATGCCATCTGCTTCTCCATGAGCAGGGTAGTGAATAGGGAAGCCTACAGGTGGGGTTGACCCATATAGGGTCCTGTTGCAATTAAGATTATGGAGTTCAGAACGGGTAAAACCAGCTTGACAGTACTATTCAGAGAATGCTTTTAGAATATTCCTTCCTTCTGGGTGAAGAAAGAATAGCGTCAATACAAGTAATACAAGCTTTTCTAAGTTTAACCCTTTAACCCTTTCATGCTGCTGGACGCTGACCTCACGCGACCCCTTTTACTACTTCATCTGTTGAGCCCACTGTTTACAGTGTCTCATATGCTTCCCTCTTCTCGTCTAGTCTCTCATTTGTGGGACTACGTTCTTATTAAGCAAATATTCAAACTTCTGAGAACTTACATACAAAAATGTATATTCTGCCTGCCATTGATAAAACAGATGTCTAGATTACCAATAACCTATGATAAAATCTTGAATTTGTCTTGCCATTATTTTTTACTCTCTAGGATAGTCAGAAGAAAAAACTGCTTGACATCAATGTAACTCTTAGTTCCTTGTAAGTGGTTTGGGTTTTTGTCTTTGAGTCTTTAGGATCATCATTTAATCCTGGTCTTCTGAAACTTCATGACACTCACTAAGTGTGGGTCTTTTGGCATTTATTTTCCAGGCTGAATCCTTTTGGCCTAAAGATGATTTCTTCAGTTTTGGAAAATTCCTTCTTTGGATTGTTCCATGGATTCCCACCACAAATTTTGCCACCACAGGTTCTCCTTTTATCTTTAAAACAAATAGGCAGTTTGCCACTCTGGATGTTCTGTAATAGTGGATATTTTGGTCCCTTTTCTGACAAGTCTTCTCTCCTACATAAAAGTTTTAACTGGAACTCTAGTGAGGAAATTCAGGATATGTCCGTTAGTATGATATGCTTCATTGTGGGCCATCAGATAACCAGTTATGAGGTTACATCTGCCCAAATTCTAGAATGAGAAATATCTCTTGGGAAGCTCCAAAATCTTCACCAGAAACTGTAGTTGTCTCCAGACAATCATTTCTAGTTTTCTTTTTTCCTTCTTAAAAAAAGGCAATAAATATTTTGCCTTGGAAAATGCCATCTGCTTCTCCATGAGCAGGGTAGTGAATAGGGAAGCCTACAGGTGGGGTTGACCCATATAGGGTCCTGTTGCAATTAAGATTATGGAGTTCAGAACGGGTAAAACCAGCTTGACAGTACTATTCAGAGAATGCTTTTAGAATATTCCTTCCTTCTGGGTGAAAAAAGAATAGCGTCAATACATAACAGTTTTCTTTTCATGTGATTTTTTAATACAATTCTTGGAGAAAATTATGGAGTACCATTGCCAAAAGTTTCTCTTTAAACAACACAAAGTGCTTATGGCAATGTTGAATTCTCCAATTTATAGAAAAGTAACATTTCCTTCTCAACCCATTATATTTGGTGTTTCATGATCACAGACTGACTTTAATTTCTAATTTCACATCGGTTTGAAAAGTTGGCATACATGCCTTCATTACTGCTGACAGACTTGGGGTCGATATTTGTTAACACCAAATTGAGAACATTTGCTAAGGAACAGATGGCCTGCACCATTCCTTTCCTTAATTTCCTAAAATGATTCAATTCTTATGAATCATCATTCCAGAGTTCTACCAAGAATTCAGTGGAAAGCACTTGCTAAATCCCCACCAGGGAAGTTCTCACACCTAAAAAATGTGACACCGTTATTGGCTCCATGGTGGGCACTTGGTAAATAGGTCAACGGATGTTCATGCTTTGTTAGGGTGACTCTTAACACACTGGGTAAATCAGTGAGCTTATCTGGCTGCTATGTTTATAAAACAAAGTCTTTGGGTAAGTAAACAGGTAATTTTAGCCCAGGATTCAATGCAGGTTGAAGTGATACTCTGAGACTTAAACATGTCAAGGGTGAAATTATTTTATTTGAAAATAAATTAATTAAAAAGGGAGCCAAAACTTAGAGAAAAGAAAGTTAAAAAAAAAAAAAAGCATTGCCAGAAGAAAGGTTATTCAGAAACAGTTTGATAGCAGTTTTTCTTCTCATGGTACCAAATTTTAATAACCCTTTTAGGCCTAATTAAGAATTATCATACAGCTGGGGCCAGTCACTCATCTGATCACTGGGGAAACCATTAAAAAGCATGCATTTAAAAGGAATTCAAAAGCCGTGCTATGGAAACCACAGTGGAAATTATCTAGATCCATCCTACCAAGCACGGAATGAAATCATGAGCTTCAAAAATCATAAACCAAATGTTCCCATTGTTTGAATAGTTTTAATTACTCACTTTCCCAAAGCCTCTGTCTCTAAAGATGCTGAATAGTCACCACAATGAGGGGGAAAAAAGCAAAATAAAAGCAATGATTGAGAAATACAGTTGCGCCCAAACTCTATCTGCTTAAAATCGGAGAGATGTAAGACATATATGACTTGAGACATCATCACCATCACAGTCAGCAAGAAGTATATGGACACATTGCTACCTGTGTATGCAAAGCAGATTTAACAAGTAGCTGCTAAAAGCTCACTAGAGTTTATACTTCCCTGTTTATATGCAGTCCTGCCAGTTACTGGCTGTAGAGCTAGTGCATAACTAAGGCAGGCTACTTAACTTCTGTGTTCCAGTTTCCTCTTCTGTGAAATAATAATAAGCTTGCTATGAGAAAAGAGATAATGTTTAAAGTGATAGAAAAGTAGCTGGTGCATCATAGATGCAATTTATGCGTTATTTGTAACTGTCAGTACCTTTAAGAAATAAGATTTTGAAATTCCTGTGGCTCTCATGCCCCTTAAGGCCAAGTTATCACCTGTCATTTAGATAAATGCTAAGTTTTAGACATTATTATTAGTCTGTCTTCTACTTCAACATCCCACAGGCTTGGTTTTTTTGAAGGGAGGAGAATTCTGCCTTCAATTGCAAAAAGATACAAAGAAATTAAAAGGTTGGATTTCTTACTTTCAAAAATTTATTTTATTGAAGTATAGTTGATTGGCAATGTTGTGTTAATTTCTACTGTACAGAAAAGTGATTGTTATGCATATATATATGTATATGTTCTCTTTATGACTTATTTTACTTAGTATGATCATCTCTAGTTCCATCCATGTTGCTGCAAATGCATTATTTCATACTTTTTAAAGGTTGAGTAATAGTCCATTGTGTATATGGTACATGTACGTGGTATACATCTTCTTTATCCATTCATCTGTTGATGGACATTTAGGTTGCTTCATGTCTTGGCTATTGTAAATAGTGCTGCATTGAACACTGGTGTACATGTATCTTATTGGATTGTAGGGTTTTTTTCCAGATAATGCTCATGAGTGGAATTGCAGGATCACATGGCAATTCTATTTTTAGGGGTTTTTTTTTGTGTGTGGAAACTCATTGCTGTTTTCAGTGTAGGAGGGTTCCAAAACGATGGACTTTTAACCTGTTTCAGATTTTAGAACAGTGTATTTCTTCCACAACTTGCTCCTAATCCTGCATGTATGGTAAGAGGGAGATTTCTACTATTCTTTCTTCCTTTGCCCTGTGCTCTAATGTGGTCTATCTGTCCTCTCTTCTTGACTGTCACTGTCACCATTGTTGTTGTTGTTCAGTTGCTCAGTTGTGTCTGACCCTTTGTGACCCCATGATTGCAGCATACCAGGTTTCCATGTCCTTCACTATCTCCTGGAGTTCGCTCAAACTCATACCCATAGAGTCAATGATGCTACCTAATCATCTCATCCTCTGTCATCCCCTTCTCTTCAGCCCTCAATCTTTCCAAGCATCAAGGTCTTTTCCAATGAATCAGCCCTTCGCATCAGGTAACCAAAGTATTGGAGCTTCAGGTTCAACATCAGTCCTTCCAATAAATATTCAGGGTTGATTTCCTTTAGGATTGACTGGTTTGATCTCCTCACTCTCCAAGGGACTCTCAAGAGTTCTTTCCAACATCACAGTTCAAAAGTATCAACTCTTTGGTGCCCACCTTTATGATCCAGATCTCACATCTGTACATGACTACTGGAAAAACCATAGCTTTGACTGTACAAGCCTTTGTCAGCAAAGTGATGTCTCTGCTTTTTAATAGTATCTAAGTTTCTCATAGCTTTTCTCCCAAGGAGCCAGTGGCTTAATTTCGTACTTGCAGTCAGCATCCACAGTGATTTTGGAGCCCAAGAAAATAAAGTCTGTCACTGTTTCCATTCTTCCCCATCTATTTGCCATTATTCCAGCTCATTTTCTCATGAACTCTTGCAATTATAATGGCACTCTTGCTGTTCTCAGGCCTTTAGTTCCTCTATTGTCTACATACTTTTACAGATAGAATTATGGAGATGAACTTTTAAGCACTATTTTAATCTCACTGTTGTTGTTCAGTTGCTCAGTCGTGTCTGACTCTTTGTTACCCCATGGACTGCAGCACACCAGGCTGCCCCGTCCCTTCACTGTCTCCTGGAGCTTGCTCAGATTCTCGTCCACTGAATTGACAATACTCGTTACTCCCCAGACACAGATTTCCTATGGTTCCCTTTATAATTCCCTGAGGCAGAAGGAGTGGATGGTAATAGGGGTTCTGCTGACCACTGACCTCTCAGCAAGTCCTGCTTCCCTCACAGCAGGTGCTCCCCCAGGCCTAGCTGGCAGGGTGCTGAGCAACCTTTGTTTCCTTTCTGTGTGCTCCAGTAGTCAACTACAGGAAAAAAAAAAATCTCATTAAACAGTAGATATCTAACTGTTGAAATCATTTCACATCTATTGTAAATAAGTCCCCTACATACAAACCTCCAGCACAAACAAGTGTTCCATCAGTGTCAGATGTGAATGGATTCACAGCTTGCCCTCCGTCTCCTACTGCTGAGACCCCTTCAGCTCTGTCTCCCACCCTCACTTCCTCCTCCAATCAGTAACTCTTCTTGCCTGTTCACTTGATGCCAGCCCCTGTATGCCAGCTGTTGAACCACGGTGCTTTTCAAGGTACGTTGATTTCCTTTAGGGGTTTTTTGACTGGTTTGATCTCCTCACTCTCCAAGGGACTCTCAAGAGTTCTTTCCAACATCACAGTTCAAAAGTATCAACTCTTTGGTGCCCACCTTTATGATCCAGATCTCACATCTGTACATGACTACTGGAAAAACCATAGCTTTGACTGTACAAGCCTTTGTCAGCAAAGTGATGTCTCTGCTTTTTAATAGTATCTAAGTTTCTCATAGCTTTTCTCCCAAGGAGCCAGTGGCTTAATTTCGTACTTGCAGTCAGCATCCACAGTGATTTTGGAGCCCAAGAAAATAAAGTCTGTCACTGTTTCCATTCTTCCCCATCTATTTGCCATTATTCCAGCTCATTTTCTCATGAACTCTTGCAATTATAATGGCACTCTTGCTGTTCTCAGGCCTTTAGTTCCTCTATTGTCTACATACTTTTACAGATAGAATTATGGAGATGAACTTTTAAGCACTATTTTAATCTCACTGTTGTTGTTCAGTTGCTCAGTCGTGTCTGACTCTTTGTTACCCCATGGACTGCAGCACACCAGGCTGCCCCGTCCCTTCACTGTCTCCTGGAGCTTGCTCAGATTCTCGTCCACTGAATTGACAATACTCGTTACTCCCCAGACACAGATTTCCTATGGTTCCCTTTATAATTCCCTGAGGCAGAAGGAGTGGATGGTAATAGGGGTTCTGCTGACCACTGACCTCTCAGCAAGTCCTGCTTCCCTCACAGCAGGTGCTCCCCCAGGCCTAGCTGGCAGGGTGCTGAGCAACCTTTGTTTCCTTTCTGTGTGCTCCAGTAGTCAACTACAGGAAAAAAAAAAATCTCATTAAACAGTAGATATCTAACTGTTGAAATCATTTCACATCTATTGTAAATAAGTCCCCTACATACAAACCTCCAGCACAAACAAGTGTTCCATCAGTGTCAGATGTGAATGGATTCACAGCTTGCCCTCCGTCTCCTACTGCTGAGACCCCTTCAGCTCTGTCTCCCACCCTCACTTCCTCCTCCAATCAGTAACTCTTCTTGCCTGTTCACTTGATGCCAGCCCCTGTATGCCAGCTGTTGAACCACGGTGCTTTTCAAGGTACTGTATTATAAGATTGAAAAGGTTTTCTGTGTGTGTGTTGGGTTTTTTATGTATCACTTATGCAAAAAGTATTATAAACATGTTACATTACAGTACTGTGTAACTGACTGTGTTACTTTGGTACCTAGGTTAACTTTGTTGGATTTATGAACAAATTGGACTTATGAACATGCTCTCAGAATAGCATTCGTTTGTATGTAGGGGACTTGCTGTATATTCTTAAAGATATTATAAAACCTTTTGAGGAAACTCACATGCATTGAAAATTAGATATTCAACATATAACCCCCACCACAACTCTCTGGGGAGCATATTACTCTCCACATTGTGCAGAATAGGTATTGAGGAAAATTGGACTCTTTGAATCATATTCATTTTATTAATACTAAACAAAACTCCTTGAAGATCTATGTTTACATTTCAATTGTCCTCAGCACCTAGCAAAATCACCCCAAAATCTATAGTTGCAGCAGAAGAACTATTTGATCAGTGAAATAATGTACCTGAAGCTTGCTGAAACTTGGGAAATAGCTCTCTCTTTAGAGAATATTTAATTTTCTCTCCACCTATAATAGCTATGGTACTGAACACAGCCACGCTCTAGCCGTTATCACTAACAGATGGATATAGATATGATATCTTCACAATTATGCACAACAAACCATCTGGAACCAGTTTCCTCCCACATGAAGTGTTAGGGAAAGATGACTAGATAAATGTCAGGCACCTCTCATTATCTGAGACTCCACTTTGTGTTATAGGAGTGTTAGTTCTATACAATGGTTTTGACATGAGATATTTTGATAAGAAAGAATCGTCTTTTGTTAACAGAGGTATAAACCAGTAAGTCTTTTTTTTTTTAAATTTATTAATTTATTTATTTATTTTTGTACATGTATGTTCCCAGATCAATCAGATGCATATCCCTTGACCCTCCCCCCACCCAGGTCCCCCCCACCATCCCTCCAGACCATCGCTCCAAGTGTAAACCAGTAAGTCTTTATGTATTAAGGAGATCAACTTAATACACTAGCAATCAAATATATTCTCTTAATTTTTCTGTTGGTGCTAGTAGATTTTTCTATTAGATATTGGGACTCTCCTGGCAGGTGAACGGCAGATGAGTACCTGAGTGAAGGAAGGAAACTTGGCTGAGACTGTGGCTGACATTGGGAGGTAACAGCTGGGGAGAGACAGAGAGATAGACGCAGAAATGAGGATGATGAAGAGAAGAAGGAAGGAGGAAAGTAGATAGAGAGAAAGAGGGAGGAGGAAAAGTATAAGTTCTAAACCCTGATAAACTCAAGTGTGTGGACATTATCACTAATGCTCTTCCATGTCCAAATGGCCTTAGCACATTCATGTCCTTAAATATGTCAAGAATATACTCAGTCTTATGAACATTCACCTGGTACCATGATTCCAGGAGTAAAATATCTATGTTGAATATTTTGGTAAACACTGAAAGTAAGTCTCAAATGCTTTTAAAAAATCTGTTGTAGGAACAGAAAAAATCTAATGGCTCAAAAATATAATATGTTACAGATGTTTTTCTCTTTTAGAGTAGAAGATTTGTAGCATGGGCGTAGGGAAAATGTCAAAGTCAGAAAATATAGTTTCAGGATTGAAAGACACCATAAATCTTTTATCCCCCCTCCCTGGCACCAAAGAGGTTACTTTCTAAATCTGTTTTTATAAATATATACCTTTGAGAAGAGTAGCAAAACTTTGGCGTGGGAAAAGTTTACCCTTTAAAAAAGCATTTGTAATTTATGAAATCCCTATCCACTGCTGCTATGGATAAAAATATAACTAATATCACCCATAAACTCAGAGGTAGCAACCTAAAATAAAGTCCAAATCTCAATGTAAAAAGTATACTTAAACATTAAAATCATTTTTAACCATGGGATCAGGCTTCATTTGACCAGCTGGCTCAACCAAAGAGAGAACTTAGTGACTCATATTATGCAAAAGTCCAAAAATAGATCTAGCTTTAAGCACTGCTAGGTAGGACTAGGTAGATGATATAAGGTCCATTTTCTCTAACATTCTTTAAGTTCCATCCTGCTGATGGGTCCATCTTCTGAGAGGTTCTCACCTTACTAGTTATCAAAATCATTAATACACTAGCAATCAAATATATTCTCTTAATTTTTCTGTTGGTGCTAGTAGATTTTTCTATTAGATATTGGGACTCTCCTGGCAGGTGAACGGCAGATGAGTACCTGAGTGAAGGAAGGAAACTTGGCTGAGACTGTGGCTGACATTGGGAGGTAACAGCTGGGGAGAGACAGAGAGATAGACGCAGAAATGAGGATGATGAAGAGAAGAAGGAAGGAGGAAAGTAGATAGAGAGAAAGAGGGAGGAGGAAAAGTATAAGTTCTAAACCCTGATAAACTCAAGTGTGTGGACATTATCACTAATGCTCTTCCATGTCCAAATGGCCTTAGCACATTCATGTCCTTAAATATGTCAAGAATATACTCAGTCTTATGAACATTCACCTGGTACCATGATTCCAGGAGTAAAATATCTATGTTGAATATTTTGGTAAACACTGAAAGTAAGTCTCAAATGCTTTTAAAAAATCTGTTGTAGGAACAGAAAAAATCTAATGGCTCAAAAATATAATATGTTACAGATGTTTTTCTCTTTTAGAGTAGAAGATTTGTAGCATGGGCGTGGGGAAAATGTCAAAGTCAGAAAATATAGTTTCAGGATTGAAAGACACCATAAATCTTTTATCCCCCCTCCCTGGCACCAAAGAGGTTACTTTCTAAATCTGTTTTTATAAATATATACCTTTGAGAAGAGTAGCAAAACTTTGGCGTGGGAAAAGTTTACCCTTTAAAAAAGCATTTGTAATTTATGAAATCCCTATCCACTGCTGCTATGGATAAAAATATAACTAATATCACCCATAAACTCAGAGGTAGCAACCTAAAATAAAGTCCAAATCTCAATGTAAAAAGTATACTTAAACATTAAAATCATTTTTAACCATGGGATCAGGCTTCATTTGACCAGCTGGCTCAACCAAAGAGAGAACTTAGTGACTCATATTATGCAAAAGTCCAAAAATAGATCTAGCTTTAAGCACTGCTAGGTAGGACTAGGTAGATGATATAAGGTCCATTTTCTCTCTAACATTCTTTAAGTTCCATCCTGCTGATGGGTCCATCTTCTGAGAGGTTCTCACCTTACTACAGTAACAGTCTTGGTGGGAAATCTCTGAACTACAAATTCCATTTTAAAAATAGATATAAAGCTATTCAAGTTCTCTGTTTCTTCTTGACTGGGCTTTGGTCCTTTGTGTCCTTTTAAAGTAAGTTACAACAAAACCATGTAAGCTGGTTTTGTTTCTGTCCCTTCATTTTCACATCCAATGGCAAATCCTTGTCCTAGAAATCACAGTAAATGCACACTGTGAATCACTGGTTCTAAGTGGATCCAGTGCTCTTCTATGAATCAGTCACTATGACCAGGGGAGTGCAAAGAGCTGGTTGACTTAGCCTTAAGTGATGGTGCCAAGAGTGGAGCCAGTAACATAGAGATATATATGTTTTAGAAGGAAATTATGGTATCGCTACCAAATTAAAGGGGAATGAATGCTGATACTCAAAATAGAGGAAGAGTAGGCTACAATGCTAGCTCAATACAGAAATTATTAATGAAAGCAGAAATATGATGAAAATAAATGATTACATCAGCAGGAGAAATTTTTTGGTAAAACTCAATATCCTTACATTAAAATTTTAGTATTATTAAGAATGCTAAAATTTTAACAATATTAAGGAATCACTGGCATAAAATAAACTGCATGTTTAAAGCATGTTGTTTAATAAAGCTTGACTTATATATACACTCATAAAATCATCCCCATAATTAAGATAAGGAATATATTTATTACTCAAAAAGTTTCCTTGTATCTCTTGATGATCTTTCTTTTGAGCCCTCCTACTAGACAACCATTGATTTGCTTCCTTATAAATTTTTTGGGTTCTAATATAAGTTTGTTGGTACTTTTTAGATTTTTTTTTGGGGGGAGGGTGGGTTGGGGAGGGAGGGAGTTGGGTGGGCCACTTTCATTGGTCTTTCATTTGTCTGGTTTCATCCATCTTTTTGTTCTTTGGCCCATGTGGGCCTCCCATCGCAGTGGCCTCTATTATTGCAGAGCACTGGCTCTGGGCACATGCACTCCAGAGTCCGGTTCGGTAATTGGACACATCAGTCCAGCTGCTCCATGGCACATGGGATCTTCCCAGGCCAGGGATTGAACCAGCACCCCTTGACTGCAAGGCGGTATCCTTACCCACCTGACCACCAGGGAAGCACCTAGTTTTTTTTGTTTTTTTTTTTAGGAAATATATGTGTTTATGCAAAGTATGGAGTCTGGGTCTCTCCTGACCTACAACCCTCTTCCGAGAGTAGTGACCCCTGAGTGATGGAGACAGCAAGGGGCAGGAGCGAGGCTGGCAGATCTTCTTGACTGGGAACTAGTTGGTGGGAGGCTGTGGAGTGGAAAGTTCCCAAGGCTAGCACTTCTCTGAAGGCAGGTCGCACTGGTAACAAAGAGAGAAACCATTCCAGACTCCCCAAAACCCAGCAGAGGCCTGAGCTGAGCAAGCCACTAAGGACCCACCCACTGTGACTAGGCCATGGCCACCCTGCTCCAGAGCCTGCAGGCTGCAGTTATCCTGTAGAGTGTGTGTGTGTGTGTGTGTGTGTGTATGAGAGAGCATGTCTGTGTGTGTTGCTTTCGTCATCTCCAACTCTTTACAACCCCATGGACTGTGGCCCGCCAGACTCCTCTGTGGGAAGGTTTCCCAGGCAAGAACACTGGGGGGGGGTTGCCATTGCCTTCTCCTTTAGAATTTTATATGAATATAATCATACAGTACATTTGGGGGCTTTTCTCAGCACAATTACTTTGTGATTCATCCCTGTAGATAGTATTAATAGTTTACTTTTTATTGCCAACTAACAGTCTATTGCATAGCTACACAATGTATTTATCCACTTGCTGAACATTTGGCTTGCTCTCACCTTTGGCTATTACAAGTAATATGCTATGTGCAAGTTTGTACATAGACATGTACTTTCATTTTTCTTGGGTAAGAGAATGTGTAAGTGGAAAGACTGGGTCATACGGTAGACGTATAACATTTTAGAAAATGCTATTTTCCAATGTGGTTCTATCATTTTTCACTCCCACCAGCTGTGTATGAGATTTTAGATGCTCCATATTCTGCCAAAACTTGGTATGGTTAGTCTTAAAATTTGAGACATTGCAATAGATGTGTAGTGATATCTCATTGTACTTTCATTTTGCAATTTCCTAATACCTAATAATGATTATATTTTCATAAGGTTATTTACATTTCACATACCTTCTGTAATGTGACATTAGGTTTAATAATTTGGCTCATTTTTAAAAGGTTATTCATTGAATTATTTTCTTACTATGAATTTTGGTTGTTCTTTATATATTCTGGATACTAGTCCCTTATTAGAAATAATGCATGCAGAAGTTTCTCCCAGCCTGTGACTGTTTTTCATCTTCTTAAGACTCTTTCTTTCCAAGAACATAATTTGTTAATTTTGACAACATTTAATTATCAATTTCCTCTTTACTGGATCTCACTTTTGGTGTTACATGCAAGAAATCTTTGTCTAGTCCAGAGTGGCAAAGATTTCCTTTTACATTATCCTTTAGAAGTGTCAGGCTTCACGTTTAGATACAACCCATTTTGAGCTAACTTCAGTATAAGGCTTTTCATTTCATATGGCTACTCTAACACATTACCACAACATCTGTGACTTAAAGCAACAGCAATGCATTCTCTCACAGTTCTGAGGACAGAAGTCTAAAGCCAGAGTGTGAGTAGGGCCATGCTCTCTCTGCATGTTCTGGGAGAGGATCCAGTCCTTGATGCTGGCTTCTGGTGGCTGTCAGCATGTTGGGTGTGGACATGTCACTACGTCCTCTGTCTCCGTGTCTTCATACGGCCTCTCCTGTGAGTTTATAGTCTCTTACCAGGACACTGTAATTTGAAGTTAGGGTCTACCTAGATAATCCAGGATAATCTCTCCATGTAGCTTAAGATCCTTAACCCAATCATTTCTGCAAAGATCCTTTTTCTTTATAAGGCAACATTTCCAGGTTACAAGGGATTAGAATCTAATAATCTATTTTTCAGCCAACCACAAAGGCAAAGATAGAGTTGTTTCAGCACCATTTGTTGAAAAGATTATCCTTAGTTTTTGTCTAGAATTAATTGACCATAGATGTTCATTTATGTATCTAGTTCATTTACGTATCTAGTCTCTGTCCTGTGGATTGGTTTGTCTATCTTGATGGTAATACACATTGTCCATTGAGTTGATTCCTGAAGCTTTATAATCAGCTTAAAGTCTGGTGGTGTTAAGAACTTCTTGGTTGTTATTTTTGGTATTCTAGGGCCTTTGCAATACCATATTCTACCAAAAAGAAAAGGGGAAAAAAAAGCCTGCTAGGATTAATTGATCACACTAAATCTACAAATCAACTTAGGAATTAGGGGGTATATCTTATCAAAACCAACTCTTATGAACACTGTGCTATTATAAATGTATTTTTTAAAATAATACCAGTTTCTAATTGTTGCCACTATACAGAAATGATTGAATTTTGTATATTGATCTTATTTCCTGCAACTTTGATAAACTCACTTATAGTTCCAACAGTTTTCATTTTAAATAAATCCCAAATGATTTTCTTCATAAATGATCATGGTACCGATAGATAAGGATAGCTTTACTTCTTTTCTAATCTGGGTTCCTTTTGCTTATTTTTCTTGCCTGGCAGCCCTGGTTAGAACCGCCAATACCATGCTGAATAGCAGTGAGAGAAGACATTCTGGCCCTGTCCGCAACCTTATGGAGGGGGGGATGACATTTAATATTTTTCCCCATTAAGTATGATGCTACTAGCTTTCTGTAGATGTCTTTTATCAGGTTGAGGAAGTTGTCTTTCTAGTTGATGTGATTTGTAAGTAAGGATGTTAGACTTTTAATGCTTTTTTTATGTTCACTGAAAGATCTTTTGTTTCTTCTTGTCTGTTGAAATGGTCAGTGCCATTCAGATGTATTTCAAATATTAAAACCAAACTTGTACTGCTCAGATAATCTCCACCTGGTCATGATGTACTGTCCCTCTTACTTCCTTTATATTATTCTTTAATTTTGCTAAAATTGGGTTCAGAATTGTTGCATTCGTGTTCATGCAGGATATATTGGTCTGTTGTTTGCTCTTACTGTTAACATTTTTGCCTAGTTTTGGTATCAGAGTAATATTGGCCTCAGAATAAATTGTATATATTCCTTCTTCAATCTTCTGGAAGAATTTGTGTAGAATAGGTATTTTTCAACCATTTGGCAGAATTTACCTTTCATGCCATTGGGTCTGTGAGTCTTTGTGGGAAATTTCTGAACTACAAATTCCATTTTAAAAATAGATATAAAGCTATTGAAGTTTTCTATTTCTTCTTGATTGAGTGTTGGTCCTTTGTGTCCTTTTAAAGAATTTGTTCATATTTTCTAAGCTGTGTGAATTATTGGTATAATATTCCCATAATACTATTGCTCATAATATTCTCCCCCACCTTTTTTTTTTAAGTATTGTAGAATTTGTATGAACACTGTGCTATTATAAATGTATTTTTTAAAATAATACCAGTTTCTAATTGTTGCCACTATACAGAAATGATTGAATTTTGTATATTGATCTTATTTCCTGCAACTTTGATAAACTCACTTATAGTTCCAACAGTTTTCATTTTAAATAAATCCCAAATGATTTTCTTCATAAATGATCATGGTACCGATAGATAAGGATAGCTTTACTTCTTTTCTAATCTGGGTTCCTTTTGCTTATTTTTCTTGCCTGGCAGCCCTGGTTAGAACCGCCAATACCATGCTGAATAGCAGTGAGAGAAGACATTCTGGCCCTGTCCGCAACCTTATGGAGGGGGGGATGACATTTAATATTTTTCCCCATTAAGTATGATGCTACTAGCTTTCTGTAGATGTCTTTTATCAGGTTGAGGAAGTTGTCTTTCTAGTTGATGTGATTTGTAAGTAAGGATGTTAGACTTTTAATGCTTTTTTTATGTTCACTGAAAGATCTTTTGTTTCTTCTTGTCTGTTGAAATGGTCAGTGCCATTCAGATGTATTTCAAATATTAAAACCAAACTTGTACTGCTCAGATAATCTCCACCTGGTCATGATGTACTGTCCCTCTTACTTCCTTTATATTATTCTTTAATTTTGCTAAAATTGGGTTCAGAATTGTTGCATTCGTGTTCATGCAGGATATATTGGTCTGTTGTTTGCTCTTACTGTTAACATTTTTGCCTAGTTTTGGTATCAGAGTAATATTGGCCTCAGAATAAATTGTATATATTCCTTCTTCAATCTTCTGGAAGAATTTGTGTAGAATAGGTATTTTTCAACCATTTGGCAGAATTTACCTTTCATGCCATTGGGTCTGTGAGTCTTTGTGGGAAATTTCTGAACTACAAATTCCATTTTAAAAATAGATATAAAGCTATTGAAGTTTTCTATTTCTTCTTGATTGAGTGTTGGTCCTTTGTGTCCTTTTAAAGAATTTGTTCATATTTTCTAAGCTGTGTGAATTATTGGTATAATATTCCCATAATACTATTGCTCATAATATTCCCCCCCACCTTTTTTTTTTCAAGTATTGTAGAATTTGTAGAGAATTCACTCTTCTCTCATTGCTAACACGGGTCATTTTTACCTTCCCTCTTTTTATTTCTGATCAATCTAGGTAAACATTTAATTTTGTCAGTCTTTTCAATGAACCAACTTTTGGCTTCACTGATTTTCTCAAATGTTTTGTTTCTTCTTTCACTGACTTCTCTAATCTTTCATTTTGTTTTTCACCATTTATTCTGGGCTGACTTTACTCTTCCTTTTCTAGTTTGAGTGAAAGCTTAGGTTATTGATCTGAAATCTCTTTTTTCTAATAAATGCATTTAGATCCGCAAGTTTCCCCTTAAACACTGCTTTAGCAGCATCACACATTTTGATGTGTTCTTATTTTCATTCATTTTGAATGCTTTCTAATTACTGTTCGATTTCTTCTTTGAGCTATTTAGAAGTGTGCTACATAGTTTCTAAGTATCTGGAGATTTTCCAAAGTTCGTTCTTTCACTGTTTTCCAATTCAATTTTGTTTTGCTCAGAGGACATAATTTGTGACATTTTTGATTTATCAAGATTTGTTTTCTGGCCCAGAACATGATCCTGATAAATGTAAGTTTGCACTTAAGCATGTTTATTCTTAGGAGTATTAAGAATGTTATTCTGTTTTTATTGGGTAGTGTTTTCTGTAAATGTCAATCAGGTCAACTTGGCTGATAGTGTTGTTTGAATTTTCTGTATCCTGATTTTGTCTATTTATTTAATCATTAATTGAAAGGTATTCAAATCTGACTGTATGTGTTGATTTGCATGTTTATTCCTGTAGTTTCACCAGTCTTTACTTTTTCATTTGAAGTTTTGTTATTTTAGGGGTGTAAATATTTAGAATTATGTCCTCTTAAATGACTAATCTCCCTATTATCATGAAATTACTTTTCTTTATTCCTGGTATTATTTGATCTGAAATTGACTTCATATGATGTTAATATGGCCACTCCAACTAATTTTATAGTAGTAGTTTCATGAGTATAGAATATACATAAAACATAAATTGTTATTACAGATGAATAGTTAAATCATAATGCATATTAAATATTAAAAATGATCCAATTGTTCATTTTAAATGGGGATAGTTTAGTGTGCAAATTATACTTCAATAAAAATTCTTTTAAAAGGTAATATAGTGATAAACATATACATACACTTGAAATAGTAATAATTATAAAGATCAAAACAGGCCATTTTTGGTCTAAATGGCCCAGTATATGTTTCTAAATTTTTTTCAATATTTGAGAATCGAGTACAGTACTTAACTATGCACACACCTTTGTAGACTTTACATCATTGTGCTGCCAATAGGTTACCAGTTGACTAAATATTTAGGCTCTAGGATAGCCAAGATCACTTCTAGCCAAGAGCCTTATAATTATATGCCCCACTGTGCCATATAATTTTCTGTATGCCGTGAAGCAGTGTGTGTGGGGGGGAAGTGGGGGAGAATGGTTAGAAATCTATGGTATTGCTGGGAAATAGCATAGATACATGTGGTAGATTTCAAAGATGTTTCAAAATTTTCACCTCTTCCATATTTATGTCTTCACTACAAAACTTCACAGAGTACTCCACTCTGACTTTGGAATAAACTGAAATTTGCTTTGGCCAATATATTAGAAAATGTGACACAACGGAAACTTGAAAAAAGCTTGTGCAATTGACCTTGCTCTCTTGCATTCTGACACACAGCCATTACACCTGCTTGGGCTGGTCTGTTGGAGGGGCAGACGGGGAGGACATAGGATGGATGTGGCTGGCAGTGGATCCAACATGAGTTACTTCTCTTGAAATGTGACTTACCTGCTTACTGAAAGCAAAGTGAAAGGGTAGCTCCTTTGATCTCCTTCCCATGACAGAAACTCTGGAACTCAGATGATACTCATCTCCCTTTTCTTATTTCCTTTAAGACACTAAAGGGTGTTTTTCTCTTATTTTCTAAGAGATGTATTAAAGAGGAGAAAAACATTTTCATGAACCAAGACTTCTCAAAGGAGTATCCATATTCTTGGAAAACAGCACACAAATCTTGTCAATTGATGTATTACATCAATGGTTAATATATTACTATTGACCTCCATTTTTCTTCTGTGAGAAAAGGAAAAAATATTACTTACATAAGAGTATCAGGAAGTTTTCAGGTCCATAAACAGTGATGAAACAACATATTTTGAAGTCTTTTAAAGGGGGGCCTTCAATAAAAATTCTTTTAAAAGGTAATATAGTGATAAACATATACATACACTTGAAATAGTAATAATTATAAAGATCAAAACAGGCCATTTTTGGTCTAAATGGCCCAGTATATGTTTCTAAATTTTTTTCAATATTTGAGAATCGAGTACAGTACTTAACTATGCACACACCTTTGTAGACTTTACATCATTGTGCTGCCAATAGGTTACCAGTTGACTAAATATTTAGGCTCTAGGATAGCCAAGATCACTTCTAGCCAAGAGCCTTATAATTATATGCCCCACTGTGCCATATAATTTTCTGTATGCCGTGAAGCAGTGTGTGTGGGGGGGAAGTGGGGGAGAATGGTTAGAAATCTATGGTATTGCTGGGAAATAGCATAGATACATGTGGTAGATTTCAAAGATGTTTCAAAATTTTCACCTCTTCCATATTTATGTCTTCACTACAAAACTTCACAGAGTACTCCACTCTGACTTTGGAATAAACTGAAATTTGCTTTGGCCAATATATTAGAAAATGTGACACAACGGAAACTTGAAAAATGCTTGTGCAATTGACCTTGCTCTCTTGCATTCTGACACACAGCCATTACACCTGCTTGGGCTGGTCTGTTGGAGGGGCAGACGGGGAGGACATAGGATGGATGTGGCTGGCAGTGGATCCAACATGAGTTACTTCTCTTGAAATGTGACTTACCTGCTTACTGAAAGCAAAGTGAAAGGGTAGCTCCTTTGATCTCCTTCCCATGACAGAAACTCTGGAACTCAGATGATACTCATCTCCCTTTTCTTATTTCCTTTAAGACACTAAAGGGTGTTTTTCTCTTATTTTCTAAGAGATGTATTAAAGAGGAGAAAAACATTTTCATGAACCAAGACTTCTCAAAGGAGTATCCATATTCTTGGAAAACAGCACACAAATCTTGTCAATTGATGTATTACATCAATGGTTAATATATTACTATTGACCTCCATTTTTCTTCTGTGAGAAAAGGAAAAAATATTACTTACATAAGAGTATCAGGAAGTTTTCAGGTCCATAAAGAGGGATTTAACCTAAGTCTTCATATAAACATTGGTATATAGGATTCTAATGTAAAAGCATTACAATTTGGTCATTCCTCTAATGAGGATCATTTAGAATTCTCCAAATTTTTATTATAAACACTGCTGCATATATATCCTTATACTGATCTCCCTGTGTACAAGTTGAAAGCTCTAGTCCTGCCAGGATTATAGAGAATTTAATTTTTTAAAGTAATTTTCATGCCAAGTGTTACATGCAATGTAATGCTTGTTACTGCCAAGTGTTTCTTCTCGTGTACCTGTTTATACCTCCCCCGCCCCCACAACAGTGGAGGAGAGGTCCCAGTTTCCTCTACCCTAGCCAATACTTATATTATAAAAACTTTAAAAATTTTACCTATTTCTCTGATTACCCGGAAGACTAGGCATATTTTAAAAATTGTATTGGCCATCTTTCTTTTCCTGTTGACTGTTTTTTCTTTAGTATGCTTTTCTAGTGTTGTTTCCTTTTTACTAGTAATAGTAATTCTCTTTATATTCTAGATTTTAACCCTCATATATTACACATGGGCAAAGATCTCTGTGCAGTCTTTTACCACTTTTACCATCTTTTACCACTATTAGTAGTTCAAAAAAAATTTTTACATTTTGTAATGACTGAATTTATCAATTTTTCCCTAATTTTACTTTTTACTTTCTGGGTCTTAAGAGCCTTTTCAACCTTGAGTTTATAAACATTTCCTTCTAATAAGTAAATAAAAAATATTAATGTTTACTGATGTGATTAGAGCACCTCATTTAATTATGACTTCATAAATATATCTTGATATTTAGTTGGCTGTTTTGGCCTATTTTTCTTTCATACTGATTTTATAAGGGCTTACTTCTCACTTGTTTATTATTTCAACATTCCATCATTAGGCCCTAATTTTACTAGCTCAACTGCTATCACTTGTTCAGTAAAACACACTTAGTACTAAGAAAATATTCTTCCAGTTATCAGCAATGCATATTCATTATTTGCCACACATAGTTATATTTGTTCTCATCTCCATAATCACAAAATATTACTATTGACCTCCATTTTTCTTCTGTGAGAAAAGGAAAAAATATTACTTACATAAGAGTATCAGGAAGTTTTCAGGTCCATAAAGAGGGATTTAACCTAAGTCTTCATATAAACATTGGTATATAGGATTCTAATGTAAAAGCATTACAATTTGGTCATTCCTCTAATGAGGATCATTTAGAATTCTCCAAATTTTTATTATAAACACTGCTGCATATATATCCTTATACTGATCTCCCTGTGTACAAGTTGAAAGCTCTAGTCCTGCCAGGATTATAGAGAATTTAATTTTTTAAAGTAATTTTCATGCCAAGTGTTACATGCAATGTAATGCTTGTTACTGCCAAGTGTTTCTTCTCGTGTACCTGTTTATACCTCCCCCGCCCCCACAACAGTGGAGGAGAGGTCCCAGTTTCCTCTACCCTAGCCAATACTTATATTATAAAAACTTTAAAAATTTTACCTATTTCTCTGATTACCCGGAAGACTAGGCATATTTTAAAAATTGTATTGGCCATCTTTCTTTTCCTGTTGACTGTTTTTTCTTTAGTATGCTTTTCTAGTGTTGTTTCCTTTTTACTAGTAATAGTAATTCTCTTTATATTCTAGATTTTAACCCTCATATATTACACATGGGCAAAGATCTCTGTGCAGTCTTTTACCACTTTTACCATCTTTTACCACTATTAGTAGTTCAAAAAAAATTTTTACATTTTGTAATGACTGAATTTATCAATTTTTCCCTAATTTTACTTTTTACTTTCTGGGTCTTAAGAGCCTTTTCAACCTTGAGTTTATAAACATTTCCTTCTAATAAGTAAATAAAAAATATTAATGTTTACTGATGTGATTAGAGCACCTCATTTAATTATGACTTCATAAATATATCTTGATATTTAGTTGGCTGTTTTGGCCTATTTTTCTTTCATACTGATTTTATAAGGGCTTACTTCTCACTTGTTTATTATTTCAACATTCCATCATTAGGCCCTAATTTTACTAGCTCAACTGCTATCACTTGTTCAGTAAAACACACTTAGTACTAAGAAAATATTCTTCCAGTTATCAGCAATGCATATTCATTATTTGCCACACATAGTTATATTTGTTCTCATCTCCATAATCACAAAATATTAGAAATACCTTTGCAACCATGACTTAACCTGTAAAGTTCATTCCACGTAGAAATATGAGAATTGCACATTACTTCAAGGCACTGTTGTTCAGAACTGCAGCATGCCAGCCTTCTCTGTCCATCACCATCTCCCAGAGCTTGCTCAAACTCACGTTCATTGAGTGATGCCAACCAACCATCTCATCCTCTGTTGCCCCCTTCTCCTCTGCCCTCAACTTTTTCCAGCATCAGGATCTTTTCCAATGAGTCAGCTTTTCGCATCAGGTGACAAAAGTATTGGAGCTTCATCTTCAGCATCAGTTCTTCCAATTCAGGGATGATTTCCTTTAGGATTGACTGGTTTAATCTCCTTGCTGTCCAAGGAACTCTCAAGAGTCTTCTCCAACACCACAGTTCAAAAACATCAATTCTTGGGCAGTCAACTTCTTTTTGGTCCAACTTTCACATCCTTACATGACTACTGGAAAAACAAGAGCTTTAACTATGAGGACCTTGGTTGGCAAAGTGAGGTCTTTGCTTTTTAAAACACTGTCTAGCTATGATCTTAGTTTTTTGAGTGTTGAGTTTTAAGCCAGCTTTTTCACTCTTCTCTTTCACCTTCATCAAGAGGCTCTTTCTCCTCACTTTCTGCCATTGAAGTGGTATCATCTGCATATACGAGGTTGTTGACATTTCTCCCAGCAATCTTCATTCCAGCTTGTGATTCATCTAGTCCAGCATTTCACATGTAGTCTGCATATAAGTTAAATAAGCAGGGTGACAATGTACAACCCTGACATGCTCCTTTTCCAATCTGGAACCAGTCTGTTGTTCCAGGTCTGGTTCTAACTGTTGCTTCCTGACCTGCATACAGGTTTCACAGGAAGCAGGTAAGGTCACCTGGTATGCCCAATATTCCAGTTTGTTGTGATCCACACAGTTTTAGCATACCATTGAAGCAGATGTTTGTTGGAATTCCCTTTCTTTTTTCTATGATCCAGCCTATATGGGCAATTTGACTTCTGGTTCCTCTGCTTTTTCTAAATTCAACTTATACATGTGGAAGTTATTGGTTCAGATCCTGCTGAAGCCTAGCTTGAGGAATTCGAGCATAATCTTGCTGTCATGTGAAATGAGTGCAATTATATGGTAATTTAAGCTCTTTGGCATTGCTTTCCTTTGGGATTGTGATGAAAACTGACCTTTTGCAGTCCTGTGGCCACTGCTGGGTTTTCCAAATTTGCTGACGTATTGAATGCAACACTTTTAATAGCATCAACTTTTAGGATTTTAAATAGCTATGCTGGAATTCCACCACTTCCACTATCTTTATTGGTAGTAGTGCTTCTTAAGGTCCACTGAAATTCACACTCCAGAAGGTCTGGCTCTGGTAGTGACCACACCATAATGGTTATGTGTGTCATTAAGATCTTTTTGTACAATTATTCTCTGTATTCTTGACATCTCTTCTTGATCTCTTTTGCTTCTATTGGGTCTTTACTGTTTTTGTCCTTTATTGTACCCATCTTTGGGTGAAATGTTCCTTTGATATTTCCAATTTTCTTGAAGAGATCTCTAATCTTTCCTTTTCTGTTGTTTTCCTCTATTTCTTTGCACTGTTCACTGAAAAAGGCCTTCTTGTCTCTCCTTGCTATTCTTTGGAAGTCTGCATTGTTTGATGCGTCTTTCACTTTCCCCTTGGCATTTCTCAGCTATTTATAAAGTCTCCTCAAGATAATCACTTTGCCTTGTTGCTTTTTAATTTGGGATGGTTTTGTTCACTGTCTCCTATAAAATATTACATACCTATGTCCATACTTCTTCAGGCACACTAATTCTGTAAACAGAGATCTAATTCCTTGAATCTTACTTGTCACCTCCACTGTATATTCATAAGTGATTTAAGTTGTACCTAAGTCACTTTCTTTAAGCCTGAATTCTGCAGTAAGGAACTCATGATCTGAGCCAAAGTCAGCTCCAGGTTTTGTTTTTGACTTGTTTTTCCTTTTTATGATCCAGCCTATATGGGCAATTTGACTTCTGGTTCCTCTGCTTTTTCTAAATTCAACTTATACATGTGGAAGTTATTGGTTCAGATCCTGCTGAAGCCTAGCTTGAGGAATTCGAGCATAATCTTGCTGTCATGTGAAATGAGTGCAATTATATGGTAATTTAAGCTCTTTGGCATTGCTTTCCTTTGGGATTGTGATGAAAACTGACCTTTTGCAGTCCTGTGGCCACTGCTGGGTTTTCCAAATTTGCTGACGTATTGAATGCAACACTTTTAATAGCATCAACTTTTAGGATTTTAAATAGCTATGCTGGAATTCCACCACTTCCACTATCTTTATTGGTAGTAGTGCTTCTTAAGGTCCACTGAAATTCACACTCCAGAAGGTCTGGCTCTGGTAGTGACCACACCATAATGGTTATGTGTGTCATTAAGATCTTTTTGTACAATTATTCTCTGTATTCTTGACATCTCTTCTTGATCTCTTTTGCTTCTATTGGGTCTTTACTGTTTTTGTCCTTTATTGTACCCATCTTTGGGTGAAATGTTCCTTTGATATTTCCAATTTTCTTGAAGAGATCTCTAATCTTTCCTTTTCTGTTGTTTTCCTCTATTTCTTTGCACTGTTCACTGAAAAAGGCCTTCTTGTCTCTCCTTGCTATTCTTTGGAAGTCTGCATTGTTTGATGCGTCTTTCACTTTCCCCTTGGCATTTCTCAGCTATTTATAAAGTCTCCTCAAGATAATCACTTTGCCTTGTTGCTTTTTAATTTGGGATGGTTTTGTTCACTGTCTCCTATAAAATATTACATACCTATGTCCATACTTCTTCAGGCACACTAATTCTGTAAACAGAGATCTAATTCCTTGAATCTTACTTGTCACCTCCACTGTATATTCATAAGTGATTTAAGTTGTACCTAAGTCACTTTCTTTAAGCCTGAATTCTGCAGTAAGGAACTCATGATCTGAGCCAAAGTCAGCTCCAGGTTTTGTTTTTTGCTGACTGTATACAGCTTCTCTATCTCTAGCTACAAAGAGTATAATCAATCTGATTTTAGTATTGACCTTTTGGTGATATCCATGTGTAAAGCTGTCTCTTAAGTTGTTCAAAAAGGGTGTTGGCTATGACTAGTGTGTTCTCTTGGCAGAATTCTGTTAGCCTTTGCCCTGCTTCATTCTGTACACCAAAGCCAAACTTGCCTGTTACTCCAGGTATCTAACTTCCTATTTTTGCATTCCAATGCTCTATGATAAATAGGACTTTTTTTTTTTTTTTTTTTTTTAGTGTATGTGCTAGGTTTTATAGGTCTTCACAGAACTGATCAGCTTCTTTGGCACTGGTGGTTGGGGCACAGACTTGGATTACTGTGATTTGAATGGTCTGACTTGGAAATGAACCAAAATCATTCTGTAGTTTTTGAGGTTGAACATTTATCTTTTCATTTTTGTTTCCTTTAGATAAATACCTACTTGCTGGATTATATGGTAGTTCTACTTTTAATTGAGGCACCTCAATATTGCTTTTCATAGTGGCTGCATCAACTTATATTTCCAACAGTGGACTAGAGTTCGCTTTTCTCTACTTCCTTACCAACACATTTCCTGTCTTTTTAATAATAACCATTCTGATAGATTTGAGGTGATAGCTCATTGTGGTCTTGATTTGCATTTCCCTGATGATTAGTGATGTTGAACTTCTTTTCATGAATCTGTTGACCATTTGTATTCTTATTTTGAAAAGTACTAGATCTTCTGCTCATTTTTACTTGGATATTTCAGTTTTGAGTTTTGTAAGTTACTTTGGATATTAGGCTCTTATCAGCTACATGATTTACAAATATTTTCTCCCATTCAGTAGGTTGTTGCCTTTTCACTGTGTTGATGGTATCTTTTGCTCTAAAGCTCTTTAGTTTTATGCAATCTCACTTGTTTATTTTTCCTTTGGTATCAGTACCAAAAAAATGGAAAAACCACTGCTGAGACTGGTATCAGGGAGCCTACTGCCTATGTTTTTTTCAGTTTTGTTCATTAATTTATAGTTTTCAGTGTACAGGTCTTTCACATTCTTGGCTAAATTTCTTTGTATTTTTTTCTAAGGGAACTGTAAATGGGATTATTTCTCTGACAGTTATTAGTGTATAGAAGCGCAACAGATTTCTGTATCTGCAGCTTCACCTAATTCATTGAATCTAAGGGTCTTTTGGTGGAGTCTAGTGTTTTCTATGTGTAGTATCATGTCATCTGTCGACACTAAGTTTTACTTTTTCCTTTCCACCTTGGATTCCTTTTCTTTCACCTATTGCTACCGCTAGCATTTCCAATACAATGTCAAATAAAAGTGGCAAGACTAGGCATCCTTGTGTTATTCCTGATCTCAGTAGAAAAACTTTCACTTTTTATCATAAAGTACAATGCTAGCTGTAGGCTTGTCATATATGGCCTTTATTATGTTGTTTCCCTCTATACTCACTTTGTTGAGAATTTTTATCATAAATGGATGTTGAAATTTGTCAAATGCTTTTTCTGTATCTATTAACTATATGATTTTTATCCTTAATTAATGTGGTGTATCACACTGATCCTTACATCCCAGAATAAATCCCACTTGATCACGGTGTGTAATCCTTTTGATATATTGCTGAATTTGGTTTGCTAATATTTTATTAAGGATTTTTGTATCTATCATCACCAGGGATAACAGCCTCTTAAGTTTATTTGTGCCATCCTGGTATAGTTCTGGCCACCTCAAATGAGTTTGGATAGGTTCCTGCCTCTTCTTTTTGGAATGGTTTGGGAAGAATTGGTATTAATTTTTAAGACACTCACTAGAATTCACCAGTAAGTCATTTGGTCCTGGTCTTTTGTTGGGAGACTTCTGATTACTCCCTAAAAGTAAATGGTCTGTTTTGATTTTCTATTTCTTCATGATTCAGTCTTGGTAGGTTATATTTCTAGGAATTTTAACATCTTGTACATTACAAAGTTGCTGGTGTATAACTGTTCACAGTAATCTCCTATGATCCTTTTCTTTGGTTCATTTCTTGACCTAATTGCCCTCTTCCTGACCCTTCCCACTGGCAACTCTTTTGTCTGTTCTTGTAGCTCCATCATTATTATTTATAGTTTTCAGTGTACAGGTCTTTCACATTCTTGGCTAAATTTCTTTGTATTTTTTTCTAAGGGAACTGTAAATGGGATTATTTCTCTGACAGTTATTAGTGTATAGAAGCGCAACAGATTTCTGTATCTGCAGCTTCACCTAATTCATTGAATCTAAGGGTCTTTTGGTGGAGTCTAGTGTTTTCTATGTGTAGTATCATGTCATCTGTCGACACTAAGTTTTACTTTTTCCTTTCCACCTTGGATTCCTTTTCTTTCACCTATTGCTACCGCTAGCATTTCCAATACAATGTCAAATAAAAGTGGCAAGACTAGGCATCCTTGTGTTATTCCTGATCTCAGTAGAAAAACTTTCACTTTTTATCATAAAGTACAATGCTAGCTGTAGGCTTGTCATATATGGCCTTTATTATGTTGTTTCCCTCTATACTCACTTTGTTGAGAATTTTTATCATAAATGGATGTTGAAATTTGTCAAATGCTTTTTCTGTATCTATTAACTATATGATTTTTATCCTTAATTAATGTGGTGTATCACACTGATCCTTACATCCCAGAATAAATCCCACTTGATCACGGTGTGTAATCCTTTTGATATATTGCTGAATTTGGTTTGCTAATATTTTATTAAGGATTTTTGTATCTATCATCACCAGGGATAACAGCCTCTTAAGTTTATTTGTGCCATCCTGGTATAGTTCTGGCCACCTCAAATGAGTTTGGATAGGTTCCTGCCTCTTCTTTTTGGAATGGTTTGGGAAGAATTGGTATTAATTTTTAAGACACTCACTAGAATTCACCAGTAAGTCATTTGGTCCTGGTCTTTTGTTGGGAGACTTCTGATTACTCCCTAAAAGTAAATGGTCTGTTTTGATTTTCTATTTCTTCATGATTCAGTCTTGGTAGGTTATATTTCTAGGAATTTTAACATCTTGTACATTACAAAGTTGCTGGTGTATAACTGTTCACAGTAATCTCCTATGATCCTTTTCTTTGGTTCATTTCTTGACCTAATTGCCCTCTTCCTGACCCTTCCCACTGGCAACTCTTTTGTCTGTTCTTGTACGGGCTCCATCAGCAGTTAAATGTTGAATAGAACAATTCCACCCATCTTCCACCTACTTTTTTACTCAGAGAAATTTCACCTAGAAATAACTAAACTGTATGTCTTTATTTTAACACTGTATTATCCTTAGCACTGAAAATACCCTGTTTTGGTACATAGCTGATGCTTACTAAATATGTTAATATAATAAATAGCATTAAATGACTCCATTACTCCATTATTACTATCACAGTTTATAAATTTCCATTTATAATTTATGGTAAAATCAGTAAAACACAAAGTAGTACACCCAAAGCACTTGTACATACTTCATTTAAATGTCTGAACTGAGTTACATATGGAATTCTTGAAACCTTTTAAGAAAACAAGGCTTGGAATCATTATGTTTTAGACATATTACTCTTCAACATAGATCAATATGCAAAAATATTTAGGACTAATAATCCTGATAAGTTTCACTTCAACATTAATCATGTTAAAAATAACATATACAAAGGGAGGAAAACTGATTATATGGAAATTTGCAAATACATATTGTCATATGGTTTATTAAGCACCATATAAATCTGCTTTTTTCTTAAATTCCCTAAGAGGTATATCTTAAAGAAAACTTAAATCTGTCACCTAACAAAGGCTTTTAATAGTTCACTATCTAAACAGTCTTTTGTTTCATCAAATTTTACGACACTAAAAGTTCTGGAAATATCATCAGTTTGTTTTTTGGTTCAGCCATACTTTTTTTTTTTTCTCTGTATGATGCTTGACAGTTAACTAGTCTAATAGTACTATTAGGACTCCACTGTCATACCAGTTTTTAAGCCTTTCTCCAACTTCATATCTAGTATCCCAATACTTCTCTCCAGGAAAGTGCATTCTGACACAGTGTTTAGAACATGCATGTAATTCCCTAATCTTTTCCCACCCTTTCTGTCTCTCAAATTTATTTTTCCTTCTTCACTAAAATTTATTTCAGTCAAACACTTGTCTAGACAGGCAAGAGATATGTTAGGAACAAATGTTTCTTGTATCTTTTATTTTCTGTCTCTTACTAAAACCTCAACTCTATTAAAAAAATTTATCTTGACATTTATGTAAGAAGCATACAAAAACTGTACAAAAGTAAACAATTTTCCAAGTAAATGCACACTGAAAGAAATCCAAGAAAATAATGTAAGAAACTAAAATTCATGGCAAATCATATTTAATGTATAAATAGGGTTACTGTTTTCTTGACTGTAGAACTATAGGGAGAATTACAAGGACAAAGTATAATTTGTATGTTTCCTTAATGGCTTCCAGTGAACCATCCCACCTGCCTTCTGTATTCTTGTGTGCTCCCCTCACACACTGGGCTCTACTTGGTCCTGTGACTTGCTTTGTCCAAGTGAAGATGAGCTAATATGATGCGTGTACAGGCTTCATAAACTCTTTGTACATTAGGAACTGCTCTCTTGTAATATTTTCTCTGTCAAAAAATCCAGTCTACCTTACTAGAGGAGGAAAGGCCAACCAGAAAAGACATTCAAATCACTGAATCATGAAAAATTAGAAAAGATTTTGTTTTAAACTACTGAGTTTTGGAGTTGTTTGTTATACAGCAATGGGTAAGAGCTACACTTTGTAAAATCTATTATCTCTCTCTCTATTCTGTGGAAGACCAAGTGGATTTTTAAAAAGTTAAAGCTATGCTTATTTTGAAGAAAACACTTAAGGTCTCTCAGCAAACTTTAATATTAGACCTGTTGTAGCTGTTATATTTCCCCCTCTATTCTAGCTATTCAGTCCATTTAAAATTATATACAAGATTCAACATTTTAACTCTTATCCTATAGTTACAGATACAGAAGTAGAAACTATCAGCAAAAAGTACACGATATGTATTTTTGTTTAAACAATGAACTGTACGTCTTTCATATAAAAGATGAGACTCTAGCCTGTTTTTAAAAAATTATACTTGCTAACACTATCTTTACATTTTTTACATAAGCTATTTTCTCTAAATTTGTAGCTTTATTCCATAGGTTTTGTAGACTCATGATCTCAAATATATTTCCAATACCTTTAAAAAATACATTCATACAAGGTATGAATTTTATTTAACACAAGAAAACTTAACAGATTTACAGTACAACTGCCCAGCTTTCCAGCTACCACTGAATACTCTGCCAATACAGGGAAGCCAACATGGTGGAGTAATTAATTTTCTGTATTTACCTTTATTAAAAAGAGGTTTTTGGTAGTGAGAACAAATAATCTCTCATTTGTTGCTTGAAAGCCTAAAATAGGATCACTGGTTTCTAGGCTTGCTACTTGCTGCTTAGCAACCTGCCCCACTTGCCTGCCTTCCTTCCTATTGTAAAGTACAGTGGACATGGGCGCGGGCTGACGGTAGATGAAGACTCGTCGAAGGCACTCGCAAAGGGCTGCATATGAGTAATTTGGAGCACAGGCAAAAAATTTTTTGTCTCTCTTCGATGCTTGGACATAACCTGCCAAAAAAACAGGAGACAAATAAAGAAAAACTATATTAAACAGAAGGGGTAAAATGGTGATTTAACATTTAATATTTCATACATTTTACTACAAATTGAAATGACTAAATAAAAATATACACCATAGATACTCAACAATGATTAAATTCTAAATCGTTAACAACTAGGCACAATCAATCTTTCCCAAATGGTGCAAAAATAAAGCAATTAATTCCTAAGGAACAAAACAGTATTTCATCTCTTCATGAAAAACACAAAACTAACATACTAAACCAATGTCAGACTATGTTTTCAATGAAAATTTAGTAACTGAGTACATCAATCACACATGTGGCATTACAGCATCTTCTTCTTTTTCCTTATCACATAAATGGGAAATGCTTATAGGAATTTATTATAAAGTTATTTCAGGAGTGTGCATAATGCAGACTACATCCTCAAAGGTACTAATATGCACAATGCATTCTCATTATTTCTGCGTTAGTGGTGTTGTACTCCACCTCCCAGAAGTAGAGCCTTGAGATCAGTACAAAGTCAAAAAGAAAATTCAAATACCTAATTTTAAAATAATTTCATTAGGATATCCCTTGAAAACTAAGTAAACTTTGAAAAAAATCATCTTTTAAAAATTTTATCTTTATGGTTTAAACTGGTTTACAGTCTGAAGTATAAATGAGAAATACATTCATACAAGGTATGAATTTTATTTAACACAAGAAAACTTAACAGATTTACAGTACAACTGCCCAGCTTTCCAGCTACCACTGAATACTCTGCCAATACAGGGAAGCCAACATGGTGGAGTAATTAATTTTCTGTATTTACCTTTATTAAAAAGAGGTTTTTGGTAGTGAGAACAAATAATCTCTCATTTGTTGCTTGAAAGCCTAAAATAGGATCACTGGTTTCTAGGCTTGCTACTTGCTGCTTAGCAACCTGCCCCACTTGCCTGCCTTCCTTCCTATTGTAAAGTACAGTGGACATGGGCGCGGGCTGACGGTAGATGAAGACTCGTCGAAGGCACTCGCAAAGGGCTGCATATGAGTAATTTGGAGCACAGGCAAAAAATTTTTTGTCTCTCTTCGATGCTTGGACATAACCTGCCAAAAAAACAGGAGACAAATAAAGAAAAACTATATTAAACAGAAGGGGTAAAATGGTGATTTAACATTTAATATTTCATACATTTTACTACAAATTGAAATGACTAAATAAAAATATACACCATAGATACTCAACAATGATTAAATTCTAAATCGTTAACAACTAGGCACAATCAATCTTTCCCAAATGGTGCAAAAATAAAGCAATTAATTCCTAAGGAACAAAACAGTATTTCATCTCTTCATGAAAAACACAAAACTAACATACTAAACCAATGTCAGACTATGTTTTCAATGAAAATTTAGTAACTGAGTACATCAATCACACATGTGGCATTACAGCATCTTCTTCTTTTTCCTTATCACATAAATGGGAAATGCTTATAGGAATTTATTATAAAGTTATTTCAGGAGTGTGCATAATGCAGACTACATCCTCAAAGGTACTAATATGCACAATGCATTCTCATTATTTCTGCGTTAGTGGTGTTGTACTCCACCTCCCAGAAGTAGAGCCTTGAGATCAGTACAAAGTCAAAAAGAAAATTCAAATACCTAATTTTAAAATAATTTCATTAGGATATCCCTTGAAAACTAAGTAAACTTTGAAAAAAATCATCTTTTAAAAATTTTATCTTTATGGTTTAAACTGGTTTTTACAGTCTGAAGTATAAATGAGAAATTTTCAGGTTGGCTATAATTACTGTTATTAACGTGAGAGAGGAAATATAACACTAATATAAAAGGATAGAGAATAAAAAATTGGGAATTTTAGTAGAAAGTCTAGAAATTATGTGGCTGTATTATTCAAATTTTATTTCAGGGCATGAAAATCCATTTGGAGTCTGAATTAACCAGTTTACCAGCCTGTATTGTTAACTTACAAGGGACAACTGAAAACATATTTTCTATAATTAGAGTTGTGCATATATGGCAATCAAAATGCATCATTTTTTTTCCTGCTGGCAGTTTATAATAACCTTTGAATAAAGCGATAGATGTGGCTATTTAATTCATATAAAAAGTTTCTCCCACACAATACTATTTTGACATTAAATCAACTATTGCATAGGTCAACAATTATGTAGTTCAAAATGTCTCAAGTTCTAGTTTTAAAACCAGTATTTTCTATTTTCCCTTTTATCATACAGAATAAATTTCATTTCTGCTTATCACCATTTTCCCTAAGTGTGCTCGCATTATAATGTCTCTGTTTCACACTTAAATTCCAAGAAAAATCTCTCTTAATGTGCTTTACCTTAGATCAATTCTATGATTTCTGAAGATTACTCTGAAGAAACATGAATCCAAACTCCATGAAGGGTATTACCAAACCCCTTGCTCATATTCTAATACAGTATAGTTTAGCTGGAATAAGCAAATAATTAGAATGATTCAAGTCGTCACTTTGATCACTATTCTGTGCTGATCTTCTCCACAAGCATAAAAACAAACTAGTCCCACTGTTCCAAGAGCACTAACTTTCATCAACTATGTACCAGCAACTAAATTATGGCACAAGTCAATCCAACTATAATCAGGACAGCTCAAAGGTAAACAAATCAAAAAGGGAAACCAAGAAAAAGGGTCATCTTTGATGTAACAGAGAGGCCGTCAAAGAGCTTGTATCTGTACCTAAAGCATTGAAGGTTGCAATGTGCTCCCACATGTCATCTCCTTTGCCGCAGTGTGGCTGCACAGGATCTCTCTTTTTTTAAAAAAAGATAAAACTAAGTAAACTTTGAAAAAAATCATCTTTTAAAAATTTTATCTTTATGGTTTAAACTGGTTTTTACAGTCTGAAGTATAAATGAGAAATTTTCAGGTTGGCTATAATTACTGTTATTAACGTGAGAGAGGAAATATAACACTAATATAAAAGGATAGAGAATAAAAAATTGGGAATTTTAGTAGAAAGTCTAGAAATTATGTGGCTGTATTATTCAAATTTTATTTCAGGGCATGAAAATCCATTTGGAGTCTGAATTAACCAGTTTACCAGCCTGTATTGTTAACTTACAAGGGACAACTGAAAACATATTTTCTATAATTAGAGTTGTGCATATATGGCAATCAAAATGCATCATTTTTTTCCTGCTGGCAGTTTATAATAACCTTTGAATAAAGCGATAGATGTGGCTATTTAATTCATATAAAAAGTTTCTCCCACACAATACTATTTTGACATTAAATCAACTATTGCATAGGTCAACAATTATGTAGTTCAAAATGTCTCAAGTTCTAGTTTTAAAACCAGTATTTTCTATTTTCCCTTTTATCATACAGAATAAATTTCATTTCTGCTTATCACCATTTTCCCTAAGTGTGCTCGCATTATAATGTCTCTGTTTCACACTTAAATTCCAAGAAAAATCTCTCTTAATGTGCTTTACCTTAGATCAATTCTATGATTTCTGAAGATTACTCTGAAGAAACATGAATCCAAACTCCATGAAGGGTATTACCAAACCCCTTGCTCATATTCTAATACAGTATAGTTTAGCTGGAATAAGCAAATAATTAGAATGATTCAAGTCGTCACTTTGATCACTATTCTGTGCTGATCTTCTCCACAAGCATAAAAACAAACTAGTCCCACTGTTCCAAGAGCACTAACTTTCATCAACTATGTACCAGCAACTAAATTATGGCACAAGTCAATCCAACTATAATCAGGACAGCTCAAAGGTAAACAAATCAAAAAGGGAAACCAAAAAAAATGGTCATCTTTGATGTAACAGAGAGGTTGTCAAAGAGCTTGCGTATCTGTACCTAAAGCATTGAAGGTTGCAATGTGCTCCCACATGTCATCTCCTTTGCCGCAGTGTGGCTGCCACAGGAGGGCGTCAACATCATGACGCAAACAGAAGCAGGGCATTTCTTTAGGATCCACTATGACAGAGAAAAGGTACTGGTTGCTTCCAAGATTCACCTGAAATAAAAAGTGACAAAAGTCATTTACTCAACAAGAGATTATTATCAGTCATAGTGATGATGACACCTGATGCACAGAATTACATGACAGCAATTGTAGTTCTAAACTTTTTACATACCTAATCTCATGAACTCTTCAGAATACGCCTGGGAGAAGTGTGCTATTGTTAGGTCTATCTTAAAGCAGAAGACAGTGACACACAAGCATTTAAGTAACCTGTCCATGGTCAGCCTGGCAATTAGCTTTGCAGCTGGCAAGTGAATCCAGAGTCCATGTTCTTAATCGTTCACTGCACTATACTATTTCTCAACTGTTAGTAACTCATTCAAAACACGTTATAAACAGAATATTTTTAAGCCATGATACAAATATGAAGTTTTAAAAATGCTAGCTTATAATAGTAACTACCAAGAACAATAGATACTATGATTTATCAGCACATTCTATATGTCAGGCATATTATAAATACTACTCTCAATAATTAATTAAGGCTGTTATTCTCTTTACAGATGAAAGAACATCCTTGAGAAAGCCTGAGAAACTTGTTCTAGATTACAGAGAAAAATCACAATGCTGGGATTCAAACTTAGATCTGTGTAAAAGTTACTGACCTTGTAACCACCTATTTATAGTAAAATATGAAGAATGTTAATAATTTTATTGATAATATTGATAGCTAAAGGAATTAATACAAACAACAGATTGAGACTCAACTGGAATCCATCTATAGGAATTCTTAATGGAAAGAAGTTGCAGTGATATTCTTCATTACAAATGCAGTTTATCAGAGTTAAAAATGTACCAGCAACTAAATTATGGCACAAGTCAATCCAACTATAATCAGGACAGCTCAAAGGTAAACAAATCAAAAAGGGAAACCAAAAAAAATGGTCATCTTTGATGTAACAGAGAGGTTGTCAAAGAGCTTGCGTATCTGTACCTAAAGCATTGAAGGTTGCAATGTGCTCCCACATGTCATCTCCTTTGCCGCAGTGTGGCTGCCACAGGAGGGCGTCAACATCATGACGCAAACAGAAGCAGGGCATTTCTTTAGGATCCACTATGACAGAGAAAAGGTACTGGTTGCTTCCAAGATTCACCTGAAATAAAAAGTGACAAAAGTCATTTACTCAACAAGAGATTATTATCAGTCATAGTGATGATGACACCTGATGCACAGAATTACATGACAGCAATTGTAGTTCTAAACTTTTTACATACCTAATCTCATGAACTCTTCAGAATACGCCTGGGAGAAGTGTGCTATTGTTAGGTCTATCTTAAAGCAGAAGACAGTGACACACAAGCATTTAAGTAACCTGTCCATGGTCAGCCTGGCAATTAGCTTTGCAGCTGGCAAGTGAATCCAGAGTCCATGTTCTTAATCGTTCACTGCACTATACTATTTCTCAACTGTTAGTAACTCATTCAAAACACGTTATAAACAGAATATTTTTAAGCCATGATACAAATATGAAGTTTTAAAAATGCTAGCTTATAATAGTAACTACCAAGAACAATAGATACTATGATTTATCAGCACATTCTATATGTCAGGCATATTATAAATACTACTCTCAATAATTAATTAAGGCTGTTATTCTCTTTACAGATGAAAGAACATCCTTGAGAAAGCCTGAGAAACTTGTTCTAGATTACAGAGAAAAATCACAATGCTGGGATTCAAACTTAGATCTGTGTAAAAGTTACTGACCTTGTAACCACCTATTTATAGTAAAATATGAAGAATGTTAATAATTTTATTGATAATATTGATAGCTAAAGGAATTAATACAAACAACAGATTGAGACTCAACTGGAATCCATCTATAGGAATTCTTAATGGAAAGAAGTTGCAGTGATATTCTTCATTACAAATGCAGTTTATCAGAGTTAAAAATGCCTAAATAACAACAAAAATCACATCAAATGTAGAAAACATAAAATACACATGGTACTTAATAAATACCGAAAGACTCCATGGGTTTTAGAGCAGACTAGAGAATAAAAGGTTGGGTTAAAATGAAAGGTAGAGTCCTGACTTATATTCAGTAGGGAAAGCCATGAAGTGGCTTCTCCACCACAGCCTACTTACTGGTCCCAGGAGAATCCAGAGACAGAGCAGCCCAATCTGTGTCGCAGTGACAATGCCAAGGAATAGGGCATTGGGGAAGGGGCCAGGGCTTGTTCTCTACAGAAGGAGAACAGGCTCGCACAAAGGGTTCACAGACCATTTCTTCTCTTTGCTTCCCTTTTCTCCTGAGAATCTAAATGAGGTGTATTTTCAAAATCACTGCCAACTAACTGGCCTTTTACCTTACATATTACAGTAAGTTTTATTGTCAAATTCCATTTTTTTCCTGTAGTTTCAATGGTATTTTTATTGCTTTTGGTTTTAGTAAGTTTCCTATGATACATATGTTTCAGCAAATAGTTTGTGGATCTGTCCCCTCAAATGAGATTTGGATGCATTAAATATACTCAAAACTGAGTATCAAGAAAGTTTAAAAGCAAATTATAATAAACTAGCCTCATAATTTGTGAAACAAAACACTGCCTCTAAATGAGATAATTTAGACTTTTGTCTATGTAAGTCTAGCCTTCCTATTCATTTTAACATCCAGTAATCCATACAGCTAAATACAAACATTTACACCATCTAAGGTTGTATGGACAGTTACTAGGTTGGTCAGCGGCCACATCAGGGAAAGAAACTCATAATTCCATTTAAAGATGGAAAGCCAGGAGTAGAGATAGCAACTACACATAAACACTGCTTTTCAGGTAACTCTTAAAAAGTGATTTCATTTTTCTCAATGTAGTTGTTGAAATCTCCTGCTATTTCTTTATACCTTTACTACTTTTTCTTGGTTTATCGCAGTAGCTAGGAGTTCCAGCGTAAGGCTGACAAGAAGCAATAAGGGCAAACACCCTGGCCTGTTGCCAATCTTAGGGGAAAAGCACTCTGTTATTTTACCATGAAGTGCGATGCTTTCGAGGAGGCAGTTACCTTCAACTCCTAGCTAAACATTTTTATCATAAATAGATTTGATGTTCTTCCTTATCAGCTTAAGGTGTTTGCTACTTGCTTTCCTCCTACCTCCCCTGCTCCTAGTCTTGCTCATCAGGCTCTGGTCAAGGTCCAGAAAGAGGACCAGTGAATCCATGGGTTCCATACTTTCTTGCTAGACCCCCTAGGCCTTTAGAGGTTTGCTGAATTCTTCTTATCCACTTACATGGTAATCCTTTCTTCTTCCCATATTCATATGGACCAGCTCTCCTATTCAATAATCTCTGCTTGGTGATACTGGTTTTTCCTTCATTTCAAATGACTTGGTTGCCTTGTAACCAGAGATCTCTGATAAATTCTTTTTAACTAATGATTTTATAGATTATCCAGGCTTTTCTTATTACATAGGGACATTCTTTCTAGGTTTTTTACACCCTAGACTGAATTGGAAGCCCCTGGCTACTATTTATAAACTTGCCTTAAAAAGCAAACCACTTACAATGAGCAGACTGGTGATACTTCAATATCCACAAGAGGGTCCATATTACCCAAGCAGGCAAGCTGTATGACCCCACACCTTGGTTCTACTAACACAATCAAGGGTAGATAATTTATGAAATAGTTAGACTGAAGTATTTTCTTAAATAAGTGGTTCCCATACTGAACAGTGGCAGCCCAGAAACAATAAATCCTTTTATTTGTTAAGTCTAAATGCCAAAAATAAATACACTCATACAGCCAGTAAGAAAGAGAGGCAAAAGATATATGCAGAGAGATAATAGTAAGCAGAAATCATGATATCAAGTAGAAAGTGAGAAACAGGTAATAGGTATGAGCAGGTGAAGCACATAGTAGGATATGATGTGAAAATCACAGCAGAGCAGGAGAGAACAAGGGATACTTGATTCTCAAGACACATAGATTATCTTTCCATCAGAACTGTGTACTATTTTTCTAAACAATATTTCACTTCTCTTTAAGGTCTAACTTGCAAATGCATTTGTTTACAGAATAATCTATTTCTCTGAGATCTAAAGAGATGTTTACATTATTCCTTGTAGTCTCCACATATGCTCACATTATCTATAATTGAGATAATAAGGTCTTCTCTGCTACTTGCAACTTCTAAAAGCCCAGACTGAAGGATTTTTGTCCAAAATAAAATCAGAATCAAAATTGCAAATAATTTTTTTTTGCTAATTAAGTGGATGAATATGAAGTACAAAAATTTTAGAGAACATTTAAAATTAAGTGCACTTTTTATAATACTACAGCAACAAAAAAACAATATAAGTAGAAAATGAAGAACAAAGATATATTAACTTGAACCATAAAAAAACAGGAAAATAAGACATTACCTAGCACAGGCAATAACCTTTAAGAATCAAGAATAAGATATTTAATTCAAAATCCTGAAAGGGAAGAATCTGCAACCTAGAATACCCAGCAAGATCATAATTTAGAATAGGAGAAATAATGAATTCCTTAGATAAGCAAAAATTCAGCAATACTAAACCTATCCTATAAGAAATACTGAAAAGTCTTCTCTAAATAGTAAAGAAACAAGAAGATATGGGAAGAAGGAAATCCCAAGTGGAAAGTGAATCACTTAAGCCAATATACAGAACAAAAGGGAAAAATAATTATTTGTGAAATTTGTGATAAACACAAGGAACAGCAAAAGGATAAAGATGTGAGAACACCAAAATCACAAAATGTGGGTGAAGAAAGTAAGGAAATGTATGAACAAATTCTTTTTTTTAAGAATGTGTCTGAACCTATATGACTATCAGTCTAAATAAAGCAATGGGATGAAATAGGAAGAGCTTTACATACTTGAAAAACAGAGTAACCACGAACTGACAATGGAGTCACAAAAACCAAAAATAGAACCACAACCATTAAATTAAAGGAACTCAAACCACAAGAAGGAAAAACAGAACAAAAAGAAGAAACATAGAATCAACTGGAAAACGAAATTAAAATGGTAATAAATACTTAGTTAAATGTCAATGGATTGAATGCTCCAATCAAATGATGCAGAATGGTAGACTGGAATGGTAAAAACAAGAGCCTACATTATGCTGCATATAAAAGACCCACTCTAGTGTAAAGGATACACAGAGACTGAAAGTGAGGAGATGGAAAAAGATATTTCAATGTAAACAGAAATGATTGATAGGGAAGTAGGGGTTGTAATACTCATATCAGACAAAACAGATTTTAAAACAAAAGTCATAAAGACACAATATAAACCACACTATACAATGATAAAAGGATCAATTCAAGAAGACTATTTTTTTTTAATTTTTTTTTAACTTTTATTTTACTTTTAACTTTTACAGAATTTTGTTCTTTACAGATATGTATGTTCCCAGATTAGTCATATGTATATCCCCCCTTTCCTACCCCTCCCATCACACAGCACCCATGAAGGATCTCCTTTTCTCACAGAGCAATGACTAGAGCTATTTTCTTCACTTATGATAGTACAGGCCTTCATGCTACGTCCTTTACTCCTCACACCCACTGTTCCTTCCCCACAATGTCCATATGTCCACTGTCCATGTCTGTCTTTCCGTCACTTCACTGTGTGTGCCATCATCACCATCCTACTAGATTCCATATATATGTGTTAATATATTGTATTTGTCCTTCTCTTTCTGACTGACTGCACTTTTTATGATACGTTCTAGATCCAGCCACCTCATTAGGGCTGATTCTTCTGCATTTCTCTTTACAGCTGTGTAGTATTCCATTGTATATATGTACTAGAGCTTCTGTGTCCATTCATTCGTCGATGGGCGTCTAGGTTGCTTCCATGTTCTAGCTATTGTAAAGAGAGCTGCAATGACATTGGGGTACAGGTGCTTCTTTCAGATTTAATTTCATCAGGGTATAAGCCTAAGAGTCGGATTGCTGGGTCATATGGTGCTTCTATTTTTAGTTTTTTAAGAAATCTCCATATTGTCTTTCATAGAGGCTGTATCAATCTACATTCCCACCAGCAATGCAGGAGTGTTCCCTTTTCTCCGCACCCTCTCCAGAATTTATTGTCTGTCGATTTGTGGATGACGGCCATTCTGACGGGTGTGAAGTGATATCTCATTGCAGTTTTAATTTGCATTTCTCTAATTATAAGCGAGGTTGAGCATCGTTTCATGTGCTTTTGGGCCATCTGTATGTCATCTTTGGAGAGGTGTCTGTTTAGGTCCTTTTCCCATTTTTTGATTGGGTTGTTTATCTTTCTGGTGCTGAGTTGTCTGAGTTGCCTGTAGATTTTGGAGATTCTTTGTCTGTTGTTTCATTTGCTATGATTTTCTCCCATTCTGTGGGCTGTCTGTTCAGCTTTATTATAATTTCAAGAAAACAATTTTACACTTGTCAATATATATGCACCTCATCTAGGAATACACCAATACATGAAACATACCAACAGACATACAGGGAAAAATTGATGGGAATACAATAATATCAACCGGAGACTTTAACACACCCCCATCAATGGACAGAACTTCTAGACAGAAAATCAAGGCAACAGTTAGATTTAATTGGTGTTTTTAAGATATTGCACCCAAAGAAACACATTATTTTCAAGTGGACATGGAACATTCTCTAGGACTGATCATGTACTAGGGCACAAAATAAAACTCAACAAATTTAAGAAGAGTATAAAAATTATCCGAAGCATCTTTGCTGACCACAGTGGCATGAAACTAAAAATCAACTATAGGAAAACAAAAGAGAAAAAAAATTACATGGCGACTAAATAACATGCCCCTAAAAAAAGCAATGGGGCGGGGCTTCCCTGGTGAGCCAGTGGGTAAAGACACCGCCTTGCAGTGCAAGGGGAACTGGTTCAATCCCTGGCCCGGGAAGATTTCACGTGTTGCGGAGTGGCTGGACTGATGTGTTCAGCTACCAAGCTAGCGTTCTGGAACGTATGTGCCCAGAGCTGGTGCTCTGCAACAAGAGAGGCCACTGCGATGGGAGGCCCACACAGGCCAAAGAACAAAGATGGATGAAAACAAATAAAAGACCAATAGAAGTGGCCAAAAAAAAAAAAAAAAAAAGGCAATGGGTCAATAAGGAAATTAAGAATGCCTTGAAATAAATGACAACAATCTAAACACAACCGTGCACAATCTAGGGGATGCAGCAAAAGCAGTCCTTAGAACAGTTCTCAGATGCAGGCCTTCCTAAAAATGTAAGAAAAATCTCAAATAAACATACCTACGTACCTAAAAGAAATAGAAAAAGAACAATCAAAACCTAAAGTCAGCAGATGGAAGGAAATAGATTAGAGGGATTATAACAAATAATAAAATAATAGAGACTCAAAACAATAGAATTTGAAAGAGTAAACAAAAGTGACAACACCCTGGCCAGGTTCACCAAGAAGAAATGAGAGAGAATCCATATCAAATAAGTGAAAAAGAAGAACTATCAAATGACACTGCAGAAATACCAAAAAAAAAAAAAAATACTATAAAAAATTATATGCCAACAAATTTGACAACCTAGAAGAAATGGACACCTTTCTAGAAAGGTACAGCCACAAATCCTCGATCAAGAAACAGATAATTTGAACATAACAACTACTAGAAGTGAAATAGAATCTATAACGAAGAAATTTGCTACAAACGTCTAGGACCAGATGGCTTCACAGGCAAATTCTCCCAAACATACAAAGAACTTCTATCGATCCTTCTCAAACTCTTTCAAAAGACTGAAGAGGAGAGAACATTCCCAAAGGCATTCCACCAAGTCACCATCACCCTGATACCAATTTCTGCTAAAATATGGAGTAAGACGAAGATGCCCATTCTCACCATTTCTATTCTATATACTATTGGAGGGCTTAGCCACAGTAGTCAGACAACAAAAAGAAATAAAAAGGTATTCAAACTGGAAGAGGTCATTATATGTACTTGACAAGGTACTATATACAGAAAATCCTAAAGACTCCACACAAAAAATTACTAGAACTGATAAATGAATTCAGCAAAGTAGCAGGATATAAGATTAACATATAGAAATTGGTTGGGGCTTCCCCTGGTGGTCCAGTGGGTAAGGACACCGCCTTGCAGTGCAAGGGGCGCCAGTTCGATCCCTGGCCTGGGAAGATCCCACGTGCCGCGGAGCAGCTGGACCCATGTGTCCAATTACCAAGGCGGAGCTCTGGAGCGCATGCGCCCAGAGCCAGTGCTCTGCAACGACAGAGGCCACTGCAATGGGAGGCGCACAGGAGCCAAAGAACAAAGACGGATGAAAATAGAGAAATGGAAGACCAATAGAAGTGACCCGCCCACTCCCCTCTCTCCCCAACCTGACCCCCGCCCAAAATAAATAAATAAATATTTAAAAAAAAAAAAAAAAAAATGGTTGAATTTCTTTATACCAACAATGAAATATCAGAAAGGGAAAATTTTAAAAAACACCTTTTAAAACCACAACCCCAAAATAAACCTCACTAAGGAGGTGAAAGACTTACATGCTGAAAACTATAAAACATTAATAAAGGAAACCAAAGATGATTCAAAGAAATGTAAAGGTATCTCATGCTCTTGAATCAGAAGAGTATTATTAAAATGGCCATACTGCCCAAAGAATCTACATATTTAATGCAACCCCTATTAAATTACCCATGACATTTTTCACAGAACTTGAATAAACCTAAAATTTATATGGAATCATAAAAGACCTAGCAAATGCCAAAGCAATCCTCAGGAAAAAGAACAAAGCAGGAGACATAACCATCCCAAGCTTCAGACAATACAACAAAACTACAGTAATCAAAACAATATGGTATTGGCACAAAAATATCTATGGATCAATGGAACAGAATAAAGAACCCAGAAGTAACCCCAAATATATATGGTCAATTAATTTTCAATGAAGGAGGCAAAAATATAAACAGGAGAAAGCCAATCTCTTCAGCAAGTGGTGCTGAAAAGTCGGACAGCATTCTGTAAATCAATGAAATTATAACACATACTTACACCATGTACGAAAATATATTTAAGTCTTTAAACCATTTTGAGTAAAAGGAAAGACACCATAAAACTCCTAAAGACTCCACACAAAAAATTACTAGAACTGATAAATGAATTCAGCAAAGTAGCAGGATATAAGATTAACATATAGAAATTGGTTGGGGCTTCCCCTGGTGGTCCAGTGGGTAAGGACACCGCCTTGCAGTGCAAGGGGCGCCAGTTCGATCCCTGGCCTGGGAAGATCCCACGTGCCGCGGAGCAGCTGGACCCATGTGTCCAATTACCAAGGCGGAGCTCTGGAGCGCATGCGCCCAGAGCCAGTGCTCTGCAACGACAGAGGCCACTGCAATGGGAGGCGCACAGGAGCCAAAGAACAAAGACGGATGAAAATAGAGAAATGGAAGACCAATAGAAGTGACCCGCCCACTCCCCTCTCTCCCCAACCTGACCCCCGCCCAAAATAAATAAATAAATATTTAAAAAAAAAAAAAAGAAATTGGTTGAATTTCTTTATACCAACAATGAAATATCAGAAAGGGAAAATTTTAAAAAACACCTTTTAAAACCACAACCCCAAAATAAACCTCACTAAGGAGGTGAAAGACTTACATGCTGAAAACTATAAAACATTAATAAAGGAAACCAAAGATGATTCAAAGAAATGTAAAGGTATCTCATGCTCTTGAATCAGAAGAGTATTATTAAAATGGCCATACTGCCCAAAGAATCTACATATTTAATGCAACCCCTATTAAATTACCCATGACATTTTTCACAGAACTTGAATAAACCTAAAATTTATATGGAATCATAAAAGACCTAGCAAATGCCAAAGCAATCCTCAGGAAAAAGAACAAAGCAGGAGACATAACCATCCCAAGCTTCAGACAATACAACAAAACTACAGTAATCAAAACAATATGGTATTGGCACAAAAATATCTATGGATCAATGGAACAGAATAAAGAACCCAGAAGTAACCCCAAATATATATGGTCAATTAATTTTCAATGAAGGAGGCAAAAATATAAACAGGAGAAAGCCAATCTCTTCAGCAAGTGGTGCTGAAAAAGTCGGACAGCTTTCTGTAAATCAATGAAATTATAACACATACTTACACCATGTACGAAAATATATTTAAGTCTTTAAACCATTTTGAGTAAAAGGAAAGACACCATAAAACTCCTAAAAGAGATTATAGGCAAAACATTTTCTAACATAAATTTGTATCAGTATTTTTTCTTAGGTCAGTTTCCCAAGGCAGTAGAAATAACAATGAAAGTAAACAAATGGAATCATGCAAACTTTGCACAGCAAAGGAAACCATAAACAAAAGACAGCCCATGGAATGAGAAAAATTCAAACAATACAGCCAACAAGCACTTAATTTTCAAAATATGTAAACAGTTCACACAACTCAACAAACAATGCAATTGAAAAATGAGCAGAAGACCTAAACTGACATTTCTCCAAAGAAATGCAGATAGCCAATAGACACATGAAAAGATGTTCAACTTTGCTAATTATGAGAGAAATGTAAATTAAAACTATAATGATGTAACATCTCATGCCAGACAGGCCAACGATAAAAAGTGTACAAAACAGGGAGGGAAGATTGGATGAGAGGTATGGAAAGAGCAACAAGGAAACATACACTATCATATGTAACAGAGATAACCACCGTGATTAAGCCATAAGACTAAAGGAACCTACATGGGGACTAAGCATCAACGTGGAGGGGTGGGAAGGGGGAAAAGGGAGGCAGGGCTCAGGGGAGAGGGGTCAGGGATATACCTATGACTGGGGATTATGCATACCTGTAAACAAGAAAACTCTGTAAAAACATGTAACAATAACTTCACTGTACACCTGAAGTTAATGCAACACTGTAAAACAAATATATCCCAAAAAATTAAGAAAAAAAAAGTGTACAAAATAACGTGGGCAAAGTGAGCTCTCCTACACTATTGATGGGAATGTAAGTTGTTGCAGTCACTGTGGAAAACAGTATGAAGGTTTCTCAGAAAACTAAAAATAAGATTATCATTCAATCCAGCAGTCCCACTCCTGGGCATATATATAGACAAAACTAATTCAAAAAGGTATGTGCACTCCTATGTTCATAGAAGCACTACTCATGGAAACAGCCTAAATGTCCATCAACAGACATATGGATAAAGATGTAGTATATATGTACAATGGAATGCTACTCAGCCATAAAAATGAATGAGATAATGCCATCTGAAGCAACATGGACACAACTAGAGATTATCATACTAAGTGAAGTAAGTCAGAGACAAATACCACCTATATGTGGAATCAAAAAACTGCATAAGCAATTCTATCTATGAAACAAACACTCACAGACATAGAAGACACACCTGTGGTTGCCTGATGCTGTCAAAGGTATGAACACCATGCAACAGCGTATTAGCAGTGGAAAGAACAAAAAAAAGAATCATGCAGAACCAGAACTTTTTTTTTTTTGGCCACTTCTTTGATCTTTCATTTATTTATTTCCATCCATCTTTGTTCTTTGGCCTGTGTGGGCCTCTCATCGCAGTGGCCTCTCCCATTGCAGAGCACCAGCTCCAGGTGCACGTGCTCCAGAGCTCCGGCCTGGTAGTTGGACACATTGGTCCAGCCGCTCCGCGGCACATGGGATCTTCCCAGGCCAGGGATCGAACCGGCACCCCTTGCACTGCAAGGCAGTGTCCTTACCCACTGGACCACCAGGGAAACCCAGAACCAAAACTTTTTAACTGGAGTAATATGTTAACAGTGTAGGAGTAAAGAACCCAACTTAAATTCAAATGCTCCTAGCGGTTTTACTATATAGACATATATACAACATGGCAATTAATGTTCACTCTGAGAACATTCAATAATCAGTACAATGTCACTTTCTCTTCAGAATGCTCTATGTAAGATTTTGGGCAAATATAGAAGATTCCATTAAAAAAAAATCCTCTAAATATAATTTTAGCATTTAACTTATCCAATATAAATTCTTCTCATTTATTTAGAAAACTCATTATTTGTTAATGACAAATCTTATTGCCTTAAACAAAACTCAAATTCAAAACACCCCCTGACCAATAAAATATATTTCCTCATTTCTTCTATTCTCGTGTTTATTATAGAAAAGGCGTATTCATCTTTGAGGATTACAATTAGAGTAAAATATTCTCTACAGAAAAACTTGGAACACGAATTTCAAGTAGTAAGTTGATTGTCTTTTTCTTCTCTTTGTAAAACACTTAAAGACTTCTGAAAATTGTATGTCAAAGTGAAGACATTTATGCAATCTTTAATCACTGCTATTACCAAATTAAATCAAAAAATAGTATTAAGGTTTCATCTATTCATAAATAATGTATCTTTTGGGAGGTCAGACTGAAAAGCTGCTGACATGAAACTTTAATTCCAAATTCATGTACACAGAATAAATTACTAAAATTTACTCTTCTTGGGCTTTCCAGGTGGCTTCGTGGTAAAGAATCCATCTGCTACTACAGAAGACTCGGGTTTTATCCCTGAGTCAGAAAGATCCCCTAGATAAGGAAATGGCAACCTACTCCAATATTCTTGCCGGGGAAATTTCATGGACAGAAGAGCCTGGTGGGCTACAGTCCATGGGATCACAAAAGAGCTGGACATGACTTAGCAACGAAATCGACAACACCTGTGTTCTTACTACCCATGAAGTATTGAGTTGATCTGTATCTACTACTGATGAAGGAAAACAACTCTCTGTTTCTCCTTTTCTCTCAAAATACTACCACACTCAAAACATTTTTGACACCAGATGCATACGTTTTCCCCATATCCAGCAACTCTGATCCCACGTGGGTGTCCTACAATTAATTCAGTTCTGACACAATCTACCTGGAGATAGCATCCGATTCCGTAGGTTAAGTGCTTAGTCCCACAAGACTGTCCTGCTCCTCCTACCACCCCACTTCAGATGCCAGTCCCAAGATGCCACCTGTACTTCTGACTGGCTACAGATCAAGAGTTCCAAAGATCCTTTCCTTAGGTTCAATAATTTGCTAATATAGCTCACAGAATTCAGGGGAACACTTAAACATATTTATTAGTTTGCCATAAAAGGATATAATAAAGGATTACTAAGAACATTCAGATAAAAGCAGTGCACAGGGGGAGCCACTGAGGAAGGAAGGGGAACAGAGCCTCCATTCCCTTGCTGGGCACACCACCCTCCTAGTCCCTTCATGTGCTCCGCAATCCAGAAGTTCTACAAGCTCTGTCCTTTTGTGGTTTTTATGGTCATTTCATTACAGAGGCATGATCAATCACCAACTCAGTCTCAAGCCCCTCTCTCCTTCCTAGAGGTTAGAAAGTTTGCTGCAAGTTCTAGCCTTCAGATATTGGCTTGGTGTTTCTGGTGACCAGCTCTCATCAAGAAGCTATCCAGAAGTCCACCAAGAATGGCCTCATTAGAGTAAGACACTCCTATTCCCCAAGAAATTCCAAAGGACTTATGAGCAATGTCAGAAACCCGGATCAAAGACCAAAAACCAAAAGATGCTCCTAGTGCTAATGCTCTTATTACTCAGGAAAGTACAAAGGTTTTAGGATCTCTTAAAGCCTTTGGCTTTAAGATTTATTGATCTCTGAGTGAGCAGAGATCACTACTTTTTCACAGCTACCTTACTTAATCCTATTTAATCTTCATTACCTGAGAATTCCCATCTTATGTCGGGGAAAAACCTCAGATTCACTAGGTAAAAGATTTATGTTAAGAAGCTGGTAATTTGTATATTCTGCTTGGTCAACTGTATTTATAAGATGTACATTGTGTATGTCTAAAATTGACGTCTGAAAACTACCAAAAAAGTCTTCTAAAATCTTGAGTTACATTTTTGTTTGAATATCCATTCATAAAGTTAGCCATATAAAGACCTTCTAATACTGATTAGAGACAGTAGCATAAGAAGATGTTACATCTTAGCTAACTGGTATAAAACAAAATAGGAAATGCACTTCATCTTTAATAAAAGTCATAGAAAGAAAATTACTATTACTTAGAAATATAAGCAAATAAGCACTGATGTTTAAAATTATCAAATTTGGTTCTTTAGCTGTATATATCAAATATTTATATTTACATATAAAAGTATTTCAATCCTTTCCTTAGGTTCAATAATTTGCTAATATAGCTCACAGAATTCAGGGGAACACTTAAACATATTTATTAGTTTGCCATAAAAGGATATAATAAAGGATTACTAAGAACATTCAGATAAAAGCAGTGCACAGGGGGAGCCACTGAGGAAGGAAGGGGAACAGAGCCTCCATTCCCTTGCTGGGCACACCACCCTCCTAGTCCCTTCATGTGCTCCGCAATCCAGAAGTTCTACAAGCTCTGTCCTTTTGTGGTTTTTATGGTCATTTCATTACAGAGGCATGATCAATCACCAACTCAGTCTCAAGCCCCTCTCTCCTTCCTAGAGGTTAGAAAGTTTGCTGCAAGTTCTAGCCTTCAGATATTGGCTTGGTGTTTCTGGTGACCAGCTCTCATCAAGAAGCTATCCAGAAGTCCACCAAGAATGGCCTCATTAGAGTAAGACACTCCTATTCCCCAAGAAATTCCAAAGGACTTATGAGCAATGTCAGAAACCCGGATCAAAGACCAAAAACCAAAAGATGCTCCTAGTGCTAATGCTCTTATTACTCAGGAAAGTACAAAGGTTTTAGGATCTCTTAAAGCCTTTGGCTTTAAGATTTATTGATCTCTGAGTGAGCAGAGATCACTACTTTTTCACAGCTACCTTACTTAATCCTATTTAATCTTCATTACCTGAGAATTCCCATCTTATGTCGGGGAAAAACCTCAGATTCACTAGGTAAAAGATTTATGTTAAGAAGCTGGTAATTTGTATATTCTGCTTGGTCAACTGTATTTATAAGATGTACATTGTGTATGTCTAAAATTGACGTCTGAAAACTACCAAAAAAGTCTTCTAAAATCTTGAGTTACATTTTTGTTTGAATATCCATTCATAAAGTTAGCCATATAAAGACCTTCTAATACTGATTAGAGACAGTAGCATAAGAAGATGTTACATCTTAGCTAACTGGTATAAAACAAAATAGGAAATGCACTTCATCTTTAATAAAAGTCATAGAAAGAAAATTACTATTACTTAGAAATATAAGCAAAAAGCACTGATGTTTAAAAATTATCAAATTTGGTTCTTTAGCTGTATATATCAAATATTTATATTTACATATAACAGAGATATATATCAGAAAATAGAAAGTACCATGAGAAGAAAAAGAGCCAATAGGTGGGTACACAATGGAGTTGTGTTCTTATAGGTTAGTAAGGATGGAAGCCACAGAGGTGTGAATACAGTCAGGGAACAAATGAAAAGGAAGAACGTTTCAAATTCAGAAAATAACAAACGCCAATATTCTGAGGAATAGCATGAAGGCCAGTATGGCTTAAGTAAACAAGGGGAAAAATGGTAACAAATGAGGCAATTAGTATCAGAGAGCACTGACTTGTAACTATGGGTCTCAACACTGGTAACAAAATGAATTTAGTTAGATGAAGAATTTTCTATTTTACTTAACTAAAAATAGTATGGAATAGAGTCCTATATGTCTTGTACAATTGGAAAGGGGCTTCCCAGGTGGTGTTAGTGGTAAATAATCTGTCTGCGGGTGCAGGAGACATCAGGGATGTGACTTCAATCCCTGAGAGAAGGAAATGACAACCCACTCCAGTATCCTTGACTGGAAAATTCCACGGACAGTGGAGCCTAGCAGGCCACAATCTATGGGGTCGCAGAGAGTCAGACACAACTGAGTGACTGATCGCACACAATAAGGAGAATACTATCATCCAAATTATTTGCATCAGATGTTTGTGTTGTATGTGTGTACTGACCTCTCAATTTAAAATTTATAAAATACAGTCATGAAGGCTGCCTGTAGACCACAGTTAGTATCCTAGTCATTATTCTAAATGTGGTAAGATGGAAGCCAGTACAGAGATGAAAAAAGCAGGGAAATGACAAAATCTAAGTCTTTTACGAGAATTACTTTGACCTCCATACAAAGTGCTTATTAATTCAAATGGGAAGATGGCAACTTTGCACTAGGGAAACCTGGTAGATACCAGGTAATTGAATTTAACACCACAACAGTAGGGAAACAGTAGATGTCAACCAAGTATCTCCTAATGTGGAAGCATCACTTACGTATTTTCCTGGCAAAGGGATACTGTTATGGGCTGAGTCAGAGAAAGTTACTATTACTTAGAAATATAAGCAAAAAGCACTGATGTTTAAAATAATCAAATTTGGTTCTTTAGCTGTATATATCAAATATTTATATTTACATATAACAGAGATATATATCAGAAAATAGAAAGTACCATGAGAAGAAAAAGAGCCAATAGGTGGGTACACAATGGAGTTGTGTTCTTATAGGTTAGTAAGGATGGAAGCCACAGAGGTGTGAATACAGTCAGGGAACAAATGAAAAGGAAGAACGTTTCAAATTCAGAAAATAACAAACGCCAATATTCTGAGGAATAGCATGAAGGCCAGTATGGCTTAAGTAAACAAGGGGAAAAATGGTAACAAATGAGGCAATTAGTATCAGAGAGCACTGACTTGTAACTATGGGTCTCAACACTGGTAACAAAATGAATTTAGTTAGATGAAGAATTTTCTATTTTACTTAACTAAAAATAGTATGGAATAGAGTCCTATATGTCTTGTACAATTGGAAAGGGGCTTCCCAGGTGGTGTTAGTGGTAAATAATCTGTCTGCGGGTGCAGGAGACATCAGGGATGTGACTTCAATCCCTGAGAGAAGGAAATGACAACCCACTCCAGTATCCTTGACTGGAAAATTCCACGGACAGTGGAGCCTAGCAGGCCACAATCTATGGGGTCGCAGAGAGTCAGACACAACTGAGTGACTGAGCGCACACAATAAGGATAGTACTGTCTTGCGAAATATTTGCTTCAGATGTTTGTGTTGTATGTGTGTACTGACCTCTCAATTTAAAATTTATAAAATACAGTCATGAAGGCTGCCTGTAGACCACAGTTAGTATCCTAGTCATTATTCTAAATGTGGTAAGATGGAAGCCAGTACAGAGATGAAAAAAGCAGGGAAATGACAAAATCTAAGTCTTTTACGAGAATTACTTTGACCTCCATACAAAGTGCTTATTAATTCAAATGGGAAGATGGCAACTTTGCACTAGGGAAACCTGGTAGATACCAGGTAATTGAATTTAACACCACAACAGTAGGGAAACAGTAGATGTCAACCAAGTATCTCCTAATGTGATACACTGGAAGCATCACTTACGTATTTTTCCTGGAAAAAATACAAAGTGAGGGATACTGTTATGGGCTGAGTTGTGTCCCTTCCCAGATTCCTATGTTGAAGTCTCAACCCTCAGCATCTCAGAATGTAACTATAATTGGAAAAAGGATCTTCAAAAAGGTAATAAAAGTAAATTGTCTGGGTAGATCCTAATCCAACAGGACTGGTATCCTTTATAAGAAGACATTAGGCCACAAACAGAAGACCATGAGAAGGCCAAAGCAGGAGATAGTCAGCTACAAACCAAGGAGAGATGCTCCAAAAGCCAATTCTGCTAAGATTTCTAACTTCAGAATTGTGAGAAAGTCAATTTCTGTTGTTTAGCCACCCAGTCTGTGGTACTTTGTTATGGCCAGTCCCAACAAACTAACGCAGGTACACAGTAGTCTGTGCTATTTTTGTAACTTCTCTGTAAATTTGAAAGGTTTCAAAATATGAAGCCAAAATTTTAAAATAAAAAGGGCAACTGTGGCTCCTAAATATAAAACTGGCCTATAAAAATCAAACTGCCAGATCACTCTACAAAGTGGGACAATAATAAAGTGGAAACGCCCAAGACTGAATTATAAGGATAAATGCAGCTGTGTCAGTGTTGAAGTGTTACATGAATAGATTACATGTTAATAGGTTAGTTACATATTAAGATACACCTATAAGAAAAACTAGCCAGACAGAGGTTGGGTTACATTTTCATTTTGTGGGGAAATTTGAAATCTCACCTATTCTAGGGTAACAGTAAAGGTTTAAAGTAAGAGTGATGCTTCCATGTGTTAAATGTATACCCTTCCTGCTGCCCATCAGATGCTCACTGCCCTCACAGATGTAACATCCCATCCAACACAAACAATAAAAAAATATTATTTGCTTAGTACATCTTTGTTTCTACTGGTTTATCAGGCACTGTTTAACCTCAGAATTCAATCTGACACAGGAAGTCACATATATTGTGAACTCCCATCATCCTGCACACACACTGTCCTACCTATTAAATTTAAAATTAAGAAATGGCTTCTCAGCAAAGATTCCATCCAGGGTATTCTCAGAAAAGCAAAATCTAAATATGAAAGGAAAAGGTTTGACTATAAAATCAGTAAAGCAATCACACACACTTCTAAGTGTGTCATCCGATATGGGTGTGATTTGTGGTAATTTTAAAGATCACTGACCATAGATCATATAATAAATAACAAATATAATAATGAACAACTTGAAATACTGTGAGTCACCAAAATGTGACAAAGAGAAAGTGGACGAAAAGAACTGTTGTGAAAAACAAGCGGTATCCTTTATAAGAAGACATTAGGCCACAAACAGAAGACCATGAGAAGGCCAAAGCAGGAGATAGTCAGCTACAAACCAAGGAGAGATGCTCCAAAAGCCAATTCTGCTAAGATTTCTAACTTCAGAATTGTGAGAAAGTCAATTTCTGTTGTTTAGCCACCCAGTCTGTGGTACTTTGTTATGGCCAGTCCCAACAAACTAACGCAGGTACACAGTAGTCTGTGCTATTTTTGTAACTTCTCTGTAAATTTGAAAGGTTTCAAAATATGAAGCCAAAATTTTAAAATAAAAAGGGCAACTGTGGCTCCTAAATATAAAACTGGCCTATAAAAATCAAACTGCCAGATCACTCTACAAAGTGGGACAATAATAAAGTGGAAACGCCCAAGACTGAATTATAAGGATAAATGCAGCTGTGTCAGTGTTGAAGTGTTACATGAATAGATTACATGTTAATAGGTTAGTTACATATTAAGATACACCTATAAGAAAAACTAGCCAGACAGAGGTTGGGTTACATTTTCATTTTGTGGGGAAATTTGAAATCTCACCTATTCTAGGGTAACAGTAAAGGTTTAAAGTAAGAGTGATGCTTCCATGTGTTAAATGTATACCCTTCCTGCTGCCCATCAGATGCTCACTGCCCTCACAGATGTAACATCCCATCCAACACAAACAATAAAAAAATATTATTTGCTTAGTACATCTTTGTTTCTACTGGTTTATCAGGCACTGTTTAACCTCAGAATTCAATCTGACACAGGAAGTCACATATATTGTGAACTCCCATCATCCTGCACACACACTGTCCTACCTATTAAATTTAAAATTAAGAAATGGCTTCTCAGCAAAGATTCCATCCAGGGTATTCTCAGAAAAGCAAAATCTAAATATGAAAGGAAAAGGTTTGACTATAAAATCAGTAAAGCAATCACACACACTTCTAAGTGTGTCATCCGATATGGGTGTGATTTGTGGTAATTTTAAAGATCACTGACCATAGATCATATAATAAATAACAAATATAATAATGAACAACTTGAAATACTGTGAGTCACCAAAATGTGACAAAGAGAAAGTGAGAAAGAACTGTTGGAAAAAAGTTGCTGATAGACTCACCTGACATGGTGTTGTAATAAACATACAATTTGTAAAATCAACAACAAAACAAGTATCTGAGAAGCACAACAAAGCAGAGCACAATAAAATGAGGTAGGCCTATAATGACAAATTTAGACGTTTTGGAATGCCAGCCATGGTTAGATGTATACTATAGTGGTTAGCTTGTAGAGTGCTGTTAGAAGCTTGATCCAGATGTCAGTAACTATACCTACCACCTTCTATCCTAACTCTAATCTTCACCCAGGAATATTTACTGCCTTGGCCAGAGACAAGTGTACATCAAAACCGAGGAATTCAGATTTTGAGTCTTAAACTGTCAGCTCTAAAATATCACCTCAATTAATTTGTTACCAAAAAAAAAAAAGAGCCACAGTCAACTGGAGGATACTCCTAGACACAGAGTTGGCATAAATCTTCAATTCATAAAAACTGCAATGTGCAATCAAGTGAAGCACAGTGACGTGAGGTATGCCTGTCCTCTCTCAGGAATAAGGAAAAACAACTAAAAGGATAGAATCAAGAGCCCAGAGGACAGATGAAAGACCAAAGAAGAGTCAAGGAGAATCACTTTCAAAAAGGAGCAGAGTTGAGCCCTTCTCTCAACATCTGGCTGGCTAGATTTTGGAATTGTTTTGGATCTGTCACACCTATTACCTTCCTTATTTTCCCTTTTTAAACAGAAACGTGTACAGTGACAATTCTATGCTTATCCTGTCATTTTATATTGGCTATATTGGGGCAGATAGCTAGTTTTTTAGTTCAAAGGGCTACAGATCAGAAGCAACTGTACCCAAAGAGCTGTCCTTTAGAATCTTCATTAAAAAAAAAAAAAAAAAAGAATCCTCATCTACACCTAGACAAGATTTAGCTGATGATGTACCTGGAGTAGGAAATGGCAACATGGCAACCCACTCCTGTATCATTGCCTGGGAAATCCCATGGACATAGAAGTCTGGTGGGCTGCAGTACATGGGGTCACAAAGAGTCAGACACAACTGAGCATGCACATACTTGCCTTTGAGTGAATGCTATAACAGCGTATGACTTCAAGAGACCTTTGAAGGATATCTACACTTTGTAGGTGAGAAGGCCATGAATCATTGCCCCTGATGCCCATATCAGTCAATTACCAAAATGGCACTTATTTTATTCAAAGTCTTATGTTATTCTCTACCAGGGTTAGCCTGTGTGACCAACAATATAGCAGTAATGATAATATATTACTTCCAAGGTCTAGTTATAAAAGACATTGCAACCTTCATCTTAGACACTTCTGTTTTCCCCATGACCCTCCTTCAGATAACTCACTTTAAGGGAAGGCAGTTGCTAGGTCATGAGCAGCCCAAGGGAAAGGCTCACATGGTTAGAAGATAAGGTTCCCGAACAACAACCACGTGAGTGAGCTTGTAAGTAGATCCTGAAATTTCTGTAAAGCCTTCAGAGGACTATAACCCAGACCAACACGCTGAAGGATAACCTTAAGAAATATCCAGAATCCATACCACCAAATTCCTGACCCACAAAAAACTGAGATAATAAATGTGTCTGTTTTAAATCACTAAGCATTGCAGTAACTTGTTAGATAGCAACGAGTAACTAATAAGCATGTTTTTAATAGTAAAACACATATGCTATAAGTTACAAATGAAAAAAAAAATCATATAAACATTAACAAGAAAGCTGCTGTGATTACACTAGGATTAGTCTGTTTCATGATGAAGAATATTAGAGATAAAAACAGGTACTACAGGGGCTTCCCCTGGTGGTCCAGTGGGTAAAGAGTCTGCCTTGCAGTGCAAGGTGCACCAGTGACAATTCTATGCTTATCATGTCATTTTATATTGGCTATATTGGGGCAGATAGCTAGTTTTTTAGTTCAAAGGGCTACAGATCAGAAGCAACTGTACCCAAAGAGCTGTCCTTTAGAATCTTCATTAAAAAAAAAAAAAAAAAAGAATCCTCATCTACACCTAGACAAGATTTAGCTGATGATGTACCTGGAGTAGGAAATGGCAACATGGCAACCCACTCCTGTATCATTGCCTGGGAAATCCCATGGACATAGAAGTCTGGTGGGCTGCAGTACATGGGGTCACAAAGAGTCAGACACAACTGAGCATGCACATACTTGCCTTTGAGTGAATGCTATAACAGCGTATGACTTCAAGAGACCTTTGAAGGATATCTACACTTTGTAGGTGAGAAGGCCATGAATCATTGCCCCTGATGCCCATATCAGTCAATTACCAAAATGGCACTTATTTTATTCAAAGTCTTATGTTATTCTCTACCAGGGTTAGCCTGTGTGACCAACAATATAGCAGTAATGATAATATATTACTTCCAAGGTCTAGTTATAAAAGACATTGCAACCTTCATCTTAGACACTTCTGTTTTCCCCATGACCCTCCTTCAGATAACTCACTTTAAGGGAAGGCAGTTGCTAGGTCATGAGCAGCCCAAGGGAAAGGCTCACATGGTTAGAAGATAAGGTTCCCGAACAACAACCACGTGAGTGAGCTTGTAAGTAGATCCTGAAATTTCTGTAAAGCCTTCAGAGGACTATAACCCAGACCAACACGCTGAAGGATAACCTTAAGAAATATCCAGAATCCATACCACCAAATTCCTGACCCACAAAAAACTGAGATAATAAATGTGTCTGTTTTAAATCACTAAGCATTGCAGTAACTTGTTAGATAGCAACGAGTAACTAATAAGCATGTTTTTAATAGTAAAACACATATGCTATAAGTTACAAATGAAAAAAAAAATCATATAAACATTAACAAGAAAGCTGCTGTGATTACACTAGGATTAGTCTGTTTCATGATGAAGAATATTAGAGATAAAAACAGGTACTACAGGGGCTTCCCCTGGTGGTCCAGTGGGTAAAGAGTCTGCCTTGCAGTGCAAGGTGCACCAGTTCGATCCCTGGCCTGGGAAGATCCCACGTGCAGTGGAGCGGCTGAACCAATGTGTCCAATTATCGAGCTGGAGCTCCGGAGCACATGCGCCCAGAGCCGGTGCTCTGTAACAACAGACGCCACCACGATGGGAGGCCCATAGGAGCCAAAGAACAAAGACGGATGGAAATAGAGAAATGAAAGACCAATAGAAGTGGCCCACCCGCTCCCCTCCCTCCCCAACCCGACCCTCGCCCAAAAATATAAAATAAATAAATAAATCTTAAAAAAAAAAAAATATATATATATAAAAAAAACAGGTACTACATAATGCTAAAGGGTAAGTTCTTCTAGACAATAACAAACAAATCTTAAATATGCCTGCTCCTAATATTACACAACTTCAAAACAGTTGACAACTGATAGATTAAAAACTAAAAGGAGAACGGGGCAAAGACAGCCTCTTCAATAAGTGGTGCTGGGAAAACTGGACAGCTACATGTAAAAGAATGAAGTTGGCACACTACCTAACACCACACACAAACCCAAAATGGATTAAAGATCTAACTGTGAGACCCAGAGACCACAAAACTCTTGGAGGAAAACATAGGAAGAACACTCAATGACATAAATCAAAGCAAGATGATCTATGACCTGCCTCCTAAAGTAATGGAAATAAAGACAAGCATAGACCAATGGAACCTAATGAAACTTAAAAGCTTTTGCACAGCAAAATAAACTATAAACAAGATGAAAAGACAACCTTTAGAATGGGAGAAAATAATAGCAAATTAAACAACTGACAAAGAATTAATTTCCAAAATATACAAGCAACTCAGACAAATCAACACCAAAAAAATGAACAACCCAATCAAAAAATGGGAAAAAGGCCTAAACAGATAACTCTCCAAAGACGACTTACAGATGGCCAAAAAACACATGACAAGATGCTCAACATCATTCATTGTCAGAGAAATGCAAATCAAAACTACAATGAGATAACACCTCACACCAGTCAGAATAGCCATCATCAAAAAGTCTACAAGCAATAAATGCTGGAGAGGGTGTGGAGAAAAGGGAACACTCTTGCACTGTTGGTGGAAATGTGAACTGATAAGCCACTATAGAAGACTCTGGAGATTCCTCAAAAAACTAGGAATAGAACCATCATATGACCCAGCAATCCCACTACTAGGCATATACTCTAAGAAAATCAAACTTGATAAAGAGACACATGTACCCCACTGTCCACTGCAGCACTATTTACAATAGCTGGAACATGGAAGCAACCTAGATTTTCATCGACAGATGAATGGATAAAGAAGCTGTGGTACATATATATACAATGAAATATTACTCAGCCATAAAAGGGAATGTCTTTGAATCAATTCTAATGAGGTGGATCAATCTAGAACCTTTTATACAGAATGAGGCATGTCAGAGAGAGAAAGATAAATATTGCATACTGACATGTGTATGGAATCTGGAAAGATGGTGCTGATGCATGAACATGCAGAGAGCTGCAATGGAGAGGTAGACAGGAGAATGGTCTTATGGACGTTGGAGTGAGGGAGGGAAATATGCTGTGGGACTAGGGATCCCAACAGGGGCTCTGAGGCTACCTGGAGGGTTGGTAGGGGCTAGGGGCGACATAGGTATACCTATGGCAGATTTGGGTCAATGTGAGAAAAAGGTTTTAAAAAATACTATGGAGAATAGAGACCACAAAACTCTTGGAGGAAAACATAGGAAGAACACTCAATGACATAAATCAAAGCTTTTCCCCCAAAAAAAAAAGCAAAATGGAACCTAATGAAACTTAAAAGCTTTTGCACAGCAAAATAAACTATAAACAAGATGAAAAGACAACCTTTAGAATGGGAGAAAATAATAGCAAATTAAACAACTGACAAAGAATTAATTTCCAAAATATACAAGCAACTCAGACAAATCAACACCAAAAAAATGAACAACCCAATCAAAAAATGGGAAAAAGGCCTAAACAGATAACTCTCCAAAGACGACTTACAGATGGCCAAAAAACACATGACAAGATGCTCAACATCATTCATTGTCAGAGAAATGCAAATCAAAACTACAATGAGATAACACCTCACACCAGTCAGAATAGCCATCATCAAAAAGTCTACAAGCAATAAATGCTGGAGAGGGTGTGGAGAAAAGGGAACACTCTTGCACTGTTGGTGGAAATGTGAACTGATAAGCCACTATAGAAGACTCTGGAGATTCCTCAAAAAACTAGGAATAGAACCATCATATGACCCAGCAATCCCACTACTAGGCATATACTCTAAGAAAATCAAACTTGATAAAGAGACACATGTACCCCACTGTCCACTGCAGCACTATTTACAATAGCTGGAACATGGAAGCAACCTAGATTTTCATCGACAGATGAATGGATAAAGAAGCTGTGGTACATATATATACAATGAAATATTACTCAGCCATAAAAGGGAATGTCTTTGAATCAATTCTAATGAGGTGGATCAATCTAGAACCTTTTATACAGAATGAGGCATGTCAGAGAGAGAAAGATAAATATTGCATACTGACATGTGTATGGAATCTGGAAAGATGGTGCTGATGCATGAACATGCAGAGAGCTGCAATGGAGAGGTAGACAGGAGAATGGTCTTATGGACGTTGGAGTGAGGGAGGGAAATATGCTGTGGGACTAGGGGATCCCAACAGGGGCTCTGAGGCTACCTGGAGGGTTGGTAGGGGGCTAGGGGGCGACATAGGTATACCTATGGCAGATTTGGGTCAATGTGTGACAGTATACAATAAAACCCTGCAAAAAAATATAATAATAATAAAATTTGTTTAAAAAAATCTAAAAGGAGAAATTCTACAATTATAGTTGAAGATTTCAACCCTACTCACCTGGAAATTTTAATTAATAGGAAGGCAGAAGGGATTATTAAAACTCAGATAATGGAAAGAAGGCACAGTTACAGCCAGAAAGTCTGCTGACTCAGCAGGCACCATGAGGACCACCTGCCATTGTGAATTCAGAGACTCAAGAGTGGTCAAATGTTGGATGGAGACAAAATGGCAGAGTAGGAGATGAGCTCACCTCCTCTCTAAACACTAACACACCAAATTCACAGCCAACTGCAAAACAGCCATTGACCAAACCACCATTGGAATCTACCAAAAAAATACTCTACATCCAAAGACAAGAAGACGGCCCAATAAGATGTGGCAGACATCAAAAGCAAGAAGTACAGCCCGGCAGATTAAACACATTAACATTCACATTATAGAGGCCTCAAAGGAAGAAGAGAGACAGGACAAGAGAAACTATTTGAAGAGATACTATCTGGAAACTATCCTAACACAGGGAAGGAGAGTCATCCAAGTCCAGGAAGTGCAGAAAGTTCCAAGCAGGATAAACCCAAGGAAGAACACACTAAGTCATACAGTAATCAAACTGATAAAAATTAAAGACAATGAAAAAAACAGGGCTTCCCCTGGTGGTCCAGTGGATAAGGACACCGCCTTGCAGTGCAACGGGCGCTGGTTCGATCCCTGGCCTGGGAAGATCCCATGTGCCGTGGAGCGGCTGGACTGACGTGTCCAATCACCGAGCCGGAGCTCTGGAGCGCATGCGCCCAAAGCCGGCGCTCTGCGACAACAGACGCCACCGCGATGGGAGGCCCGCAGGAGCCAAAGAACAAAGACGGATGAAAACAGAGAAATGAAAGACCAATAGAAGTGGCCCGCCCGCCCCCCTCCCTCCCCAACCCGACCCCCACCCAAAATAAATAAATAAATAAATCTTTAAAAAAGAAAAAAAAACAAAACATTAAGAGCAACAAGAGAAAAGCAACAAATAATGTATAAGGTAACTCCCATAAAGTTATCAGCTGATTTCTCAGTAGAAACTCTGCAGGCCCAAATGGGAGTGGCTAGATTTATTTCAAGCAATGAAAGGGAAGAATGAACAACCAAGAGTACTCTAACCAGCAAAGCTCTCATTCAGATTTGATATGATCCAGTAAGTCCACTCCTGGACAAATTCCAGAGAAACCTGTGGCTCAAAAGCATACATGCACCCTAATGTTCACTGTAGCATGTTTACAATGGCAGAGACATGGAAGGACCTGAATGTCTATGAACAGATGAATGGATACAGAAAATGTGGTATGTATTCAATGGAATATTCCATTAAAAAGAATGAAATAATACCACTTGCAATAATATGGATGGATAATATCCTACTAAGAGAAAGACATCATATATCACTTATATGTGAAATCTGAAAAAATGAGACCAATGAACTTAATTACTTAGAAAACAGATTCATAGACTCAGGAAACAAACTATGGTTACCAAAGAGGAAAGGTGAAGAGGGGATAAACTGGGAGCTTGGGACTGACATATTCACACTACTCTATTTAAAATGGATAACTAACAAGGACCTACTGTACTGCAAAGGAACTCTTCTCAAAAGTCTACAATAGTCTAAATGGAAAAAGAATTTTAAAAAGAATGGATATATGTATTTGTACAACTGAATGACACTGCTGTATACTTGAAATATAACATTATAAATCAACTAAAGTCCAATATAAAATAAAAATCACCTCCCTCCCCTCATAAAAACCACAACAAACCCTCAACTGGTTAACCTAATGCAACCAGACCTAACACATATTGAGGTCAATATAGAATGTACATATTTTCAAGAATACATGCAAAAAATACCTAGAGACCATGTACTGAGCTATAAACAAGTATGAATAAAATTTCAAAGACTGGTTATCTCTAACACAATGAAGCTAATGAGAAATCAGTGTAAGAGTACACACAGGGCTTCCCCTGGTGGTCCAGTGACTAAGGACACCGCCTTGCAGTGCAAGGGGCGCCGGTTCGAGCCCTGGCCTGGGAAGATCCCACGTGCCGCGGAGCGGCTGGACTGATGTGTCCAATCGGCGAGCCAGAGCTCTGGAGCACATGCGCCCAGAGCCGGTGCTCTGCAACGACAGACGCCACCGTGATGGGAGGCCCACAGGAGCCAAAGAACGAAGAGGAATGAAAATGGAGAAATGAAAAACCAATAGAAGCGGCCCGCCCACTCCCCTCCCTCCCCAATCCGACCCCCGCCCAAAGTAAATAAATAAATAAAACTTAAAAAAAAAAAAAAAGAGTACACACAAACACACACCACAAAAATCCCTACAGAATTGGAAATTAAAACACCTAAGCTTATAAATAAGAATGGATCAAAGAAAAAATCCTGAAGGATATCAGAAAATATGTTAAACTGAAATAAAATGAAACTCATCAAAATATATGGAATCAAGGTTAAGTGGCACTTTGAGAGAAATTTATAGGTTTAAATGCATTTATCAAAGGGAAGGTGTTACAAGTCCATTACCTATGTTTTCACCTAAGAACCTAGAAAAAGGAATAAACTAAACCCATAATTAGTGGACAGAAGAAAATAATGAATGAAAGAGAAAATGGATAAAATACAAAATGGACAAATAATTGAAAAAAATCAATGAAATCAAAATGGGTTATTTAAAAGATCAATAAAATTTATAAATCAACGTACAGGCTGACTGAGAAAACAGGAGTTGGTTAAAAAAAATGGGAGCTTGGGACTGACATATTCACACTACTCTATTTAAAATGGATAACTAACAAGGACCTACTGTACTGCAAAGGAACTCTTCTCAAAAGTCTACAATAGTCTAAATGGAAAAAGAATTTTAAAAAGAATGGATATATGTATTTGTACAACTGAATGACACTGCTGTATACTTGAAATATAACATTATAAATCAACTAAAGTCCAATATAAAATAAAAATCACCTCCCTCCCCTCATAAAAACCACAACAAACCCTCAACTGGTTAACCTAATGCAACCAGACCTAACACATATTGAGGTCAATATAGAATGTACATATTTTCAAGAATACATGCAAAAAATACCTAGAGACCATGTACTGAGCTATAAACAAGTATGAATAAAATTTCAAAGACTGGTTATCTCTAACACAATGAAGCTAATGAGAAATCAGTGTAAGAGTACACACAGGGCTTCCCCTGGTGGTCCAGTGACTAAGGACACCGCCTTGCAGTGCAAGGGGCGCCGGTTCGAGCCCTGGCCTGGGAAGATCCCACGTGCCGCGGAGCGGCTGGACTGATGTGTCCAATCGGCGAGCCAGAGCTCTGGAGCACATGCGCCCAGAGCCGGTGCTCTGCAACGACAGACGCCACCGTGATGGGAGGCCCACAGGAGCCAAAGAACGAAGAGGAATGAAAATGGAGAAATGAAAAACCAATAGAAGCGGCCCGCCCACTCCCCCCCCCCCCCCAACCGACCCCCCCCCAAAGTAAAAAAAAAAATAAAACTTAAAAAAAAAAAAAAAGAGTACACACAAACACACACCACAAAAATCCCTACAGAATTGGAAATTAAAACACCTAAGCTTATAAATAAGAATGGATCAAAGAAAAAATCCTGAAGGATATCAGAAAATATGTTAAACTGAAATAAAATGAAACTCATCAAAATATATGGAATCAAGGTTAAGTGGCACTTTGAGAGAAATTTATAGGTTTAAATGCATTTATCAAAGGGAAGGTGTTACAAGTCCATTACCTATGTTTTCACCTAAGAACCTAGAAAAAGGAATAAACTAAACCCATAATTAGTGGACAGAAGAAAATAATGAATGAAAGAGAAAATGGATAAAATACAAAATGGACAAATAATTGAAAAAAATCAATGAAATCAAAATGGGTTATTTAAAAGATCAATAAAATTTATAAATCAACGTACAGGCTGACTGAGAAAACAGGAGAATAAACACACAGTATGAAAGGAGTCATTATTTATAATTCTACAAACATTAAGCAGACAGAGAATATTTTGAAGTACTTTTGCCAACTAACAACTTGGATGGACTGGATTAGTATCTGAAGGACAGTAATGATCAACACAAACTAAAAAAGAAATAGAAAATTAGAATGGCTCTGTATCTACTAACAAAGTCAAACTCATAATTAAAGCTCTCCCCACAAAATAACTCCAGGCACAGGTATTTTCAGTGATGAATTTTACCGAACATTAAGGAGCAAATAACACCCAACTCATACAAACTCAGAAAACAAAACCTCTCAACTCATATTATGAGGACAGCAATACTGTTCTTTAAAAAAGAAAAAAAGAAAAAAAAACACAAGAAAACCATTGACTAATAGTCTTTATGAATACAGAAATAAAAATCTTAAAATAATGCTCATGTTAACAATTTTTTAAAAATTAAGTAACAAGGCTTCCCTGGTGGTCCAGTGGGTAAAGAGTCCGCCTTACAATGCAAAGGGCTGCAGTTCGATCCCTGGTCCAGAAAATCCCATGTGCCACAAAGCAGCTGTACCAGTGCGTTCAATTACAAGCCAGTGCTCTGGAGCACATGTGCCCAGAGTCGGTGCTCTGCAGTAAGAGAGGTCACTGCAATGGGAGGCCCATACAGGTCAAAGAATAAAAAGATGGATGAAAATAAATATAAATAAAAGAAGTATGATACAGAAAAAGAAAAAAAGTTAAATGATTAAAACTGAACATATTAACAGAATATAGGACAAAATCCATGTAATCAAAGCAGATTTCCCCCAAAAAGTACTTAAATTCACCACACATTCACGATTAAAAACATAAAAATCTCAGCAAACTACACTGATTTCCTTGACCTAACATACTAGAACCCTAAATATCATATTTAACAGTAAACTATTCAGTCTTTCTTCCTAACATCAGGAATAAGGATTTTCGTTCTCATCACTGAAATTCAACATTGCATCTGATGTCCTACTTATTACAGCAAGATAAGAAAAGGGATTAGTTATCTTTATTCACAGTCATTATCCGTACATATACTGACGTGTCTACCAAAAGGCACCAGAAAAAAGAAATATAAAAGTTTCAGTATAGGGCTTCCCTGGTGGTCCAGTGGGTAAGGACACCACTTTGCAATGTAAGGGGCACTGGTTCAATCCCTGGACTGGGAAGACTCTACGTGCCGGGGAGTGGCTGGACAGATGTGTCCAACTACTGAGCTGGAGCTCTGAAGCGCATGCGCCCACAGCTAGTGCTCTGCAGCAGCAGAGGCCACTGAGATGGGAGGCCCATACAGGTCAAAGAATAAAAAGATGGATGAAAATAAATATAAATAAAAGAAGTATGATACAGAAAAAGAAAAAAAGTTAAATGATTAAAACTGAACATATTAACAGAATATAGGACAAAATCCATGTAATCAAAGCAGATTTCCCCCAAAAAGTACTTAAATTCACCACACATTCACGATTAAAAACATAAAAATCTCAGCAAACTACACTGATTTCCTTGACCTAACATACTAGAACCCTAAATATCATATTTAACAGTAAACTATTCAGTCTTTCTTCCTAACATCAGGAATAAGGATTTTCGTTCTCATCACTGAAATTCAACATTGCATCTGATGTCCTACTTATTACAGCAAGATAAGAAAAGGGATTAGTTATCTTTATTCACAGTCATTATCCGTACATATACTGACGTGTCTACCAAAAGGCACCAGAAAAAAGAAATATAAAAGTTTCAGTATAGGGCTTCCCTGGTGGTCCAGTGGGTAAGGACACCACTTTGCAATGTAAGGGGCACTGGTTCAATCCCTGGACTGGGAAGACTCTACGTGCCGGGGAGTGGCTGGACAGATGTGTCCAACTACTGAGCTGGAGCTCTGAAGCGCATGCGCCCACAGCTAGTGCTCTGCAGCAGCAGAGGCCACTGAGATGGGAGGCCCACAGAGGCCAAAGAACAAAGATGGATGGAAATGAATAAATGAAAGACCAATAGAAGTGGCCAAAAAAAAAGAGTACAGTATAAAATCAATGAACTTTACGTTTATATAAGAGACAAAACAAACTGGGAATCTAAAAAAAAAAAAAGAAAAATGAATTACAAGCTTCCATAATATGAAATAATGGTATTAAAAGTGTGAAAGTGGTAGTCACTCAGTTCTGTCCAACTCTTTGCAACCCCATGGACTGCAGCCTGCCAGGTTCCTCTGTCCATGGGATTCTCCAGACATGAATCCTGAAGTGAGCTTCCATTTCCTTCTCTAGGAGATTTTCCTGACCCAGGAATCAAACCTGAGTCTCCTGCATTTCAGGTGGTTTCTTTACTGTCTGAGCCACCAGGAAAGCCCTCAGCCAACACTAAAAACTTCAAAACACTGCTATGAAACATTAAGAAAAACCTAAATAAATGAAGACATACAATGTCCATGAATGACACAACTTATTATTATCAATTCTCCTCAAGCTGACCTATGAATTAAATGCAATTCTATTGAAAATCCCAGCAGATATTTTTATATAAATTGAAAGGCTGACTGTAAAGTTTTTTCAAAAGCAAAACTAATTTAGGATAATAAAAACAAAGGTCAAGACTAGAAATATATGAAATCAAGACTCACTACACAACTATATATCAAGTCAGTACAGTATTGTCTAAATAAGGGATCAGCAAACTTAAAGGTCAGACAGTATTTCAGGCCTAAGGGACGTATGTTTACTGTTAAAACCATCTGACTCTGTTGATATAGTATATAAGCAGCCACAGACAATACACAAATATCTATGGTTGTGTTCCAATAAAACTTTTACTAGTCAAGTAGCCGTAGGTAACCAGTAACCAGGTTACTCACCCCAGTTCTAGATATGAACCATTTGCCACAGATGTGTATTACAAGAATCTTTCCCTCAGAGTTGCAAGTTTCCTTTGTGCCGGGAGTGGCTGGACAGATGTGTCCAACTACTGAGCTGGAGCTCTGAGCGCATGCGCCCACAGCTAGTGCTCTGCAGCAGCAGAGGCCACTGAGATGGGAGGCCCACAGAGGCCAAAGAACAAAGATGGATGGAAATGAATAAATGAAAGACCAATAGAAGTGGCCAAAAAAAAAGAGTACAGTATAAAATCAATGAACTTTACGTTTATATAAGAGACAAAACAAACTGGGAATCTAAAAAAAAAGGAAAAATGAATTACAAGCTTCCATAATATGAAATAATGGTATTAAAAGTGTGAAAGTGGTAGTCACTCAGTTCTGTCCAACTCTTTGCAACCCCATGGACTGCAGCCTGCCAGGTTCCTCTGTCCATGGGATTCTCCAGACATGAATCCTGAAGTGAGCTTCCATTTCCTTCTCTAGGAGATTTTCCTGACCCAGGAATCAAACCTGAGTCTCCTGCATTTCAGGTGGTTTCTTTACTGTCTGAGCCACCAGGAAAGCCCTCAGCCAACACTAAAAACTTCAAAACACTGCTATGAAACATTAAGAAAAACCTAAATAAATGAAGACATACAATGTCCATGAATGACACAACTTATTATTATCAATTCTCCTCAAGCTGACCTATGAATTAAATGCAATTCTATTGAAAATCCCAGCAGATATTTTTATATAAATTGAAAGGCTGACTGTAAAGTTTTTTCAAAAGCAAAACTAATTTAGGATAATAAAAACAAAGGTCAAGACTAGAAATATATGAAATCAAGACTCACTACACAACTATATATCAAGTCAGTACAGTATTGTCTAAATAAGGGATCAGCAAACTTAAAGGTCAGACAGTATTTCAGGCCTAAGGGACGTATGTTTACTGTTAAAACCATCTGACTCTGTTGATATAGTATATAAGCAGCCACAGACAATACACAAATATCTATGGTTGTGTTCCAATAAAACTTTTACTAGTCAAGTAGCCGTAGGTAACCAGTAACCAGGTTACTCACCCCAGTTCTAGATATGAACCATTTGCCACAGATGTGTATTACAAGAATCTTTCCCTCAGAGTTGCAAGTTTCCTTTTGATCCAGTTGAGCAGCTTTTTTTTTTTTTTTTTTTACAGAGTGTTCTGTATGCCTCATTCAAATAATCTTTATCTGCTCCAAGCCACAAAAATGTGTCTTTCTCTATACACTTGTTTAGGCATGCAATTCTTCTGTAACTGATTTTTGCATATGGTGTGATGTAAATGTTAATAACTTATTTTTCTTATGGCTATCTAACAAATTAACAGCCATTTTTTTGACCACTTCTCACCCAGTATATTAAAGTATCATCCTTGTCACAAATCAGACTAATTGTATTCCTGTGTTAGACTTATTGTCCATAATAACAGAGACACTGTATTTATTATCAAGTATCTATTAATTCCTCCAGCTAGAAACATGAACGCTTTCTCTTGTATGGTGTGTGAGGGACAACTTCCCTGGAAAAAAAGGACAGAGAATAAAGAAAGAAGTCTTTAAACTGGGATTGTCACTCAGGATAGTTTCTGAAAATATATGATACTTTCTGAAAATACCATATGAAAGTTTATTAAATATTCTATCTAAAACAAAAACTTCTAGGAAGATCTTCCTGTAAGATGCTCTGTATACTCTAAGCAAAATTTTGTCAGTCAGGTAACAATATCATTAATCCATCAATGAAAAGTCTAAATTCTAGTGGACTGAGGGACTGATATTATGTAGAAATATTAAGAATCAAAGGGTATATATTATGCAACTAAAAGCAAAACTAATTTAGGATAATAAAAACAAAGGTCAAGACTAGAAATATATGAAATCAAGACTCACTACACAACTATATATCAAGTCAGTACAGTATTGTCTAAATAAGGGATCAGCAAACTTAAAGGTCAGACAGTATTTCAGGCCTAAGGGACGTATGTTTACTGTTAAAACCATCTGACTCTGTTGATATAGTATATAAGCAGCCACAGACAATACACAAATATCTATGGTTGTGTTCCAATAAAACTTTTACTAGTCAAGTAGCCGTAGGTAACCAGTAACCAGGTTACTCACCCCAGTTCTAGATATGAACCATTTGCCACAGATGTGTATTACAAGAATCTTTCCCTCAGAGTTGCAAGTTTCCTTTTGATCCAGTTGAGCAGCTTTTTTTTTTTTTTTTTTTTTACAGAGTGTTCTGTATGCCTCATTCAAATAATCTTTATCTGCTCCAAGCCACAAAAATGTGTCTTTCTCTATACACTTGTTTAGGCATGCAATTCTTCTGTAACTGATTTTTGCATATGGTGTGATGTAAATGTTAATAACTTATTTTTCTTATGGCTATCTAACAAATTAACAGCCATTTTTTTGACCACTTCTCACCCAGTATATTAAAGTATCATCCTTGTCACAAATCAGACTAATTGTATTCCTGTGTTAGACTTATTGTCCATAATAACAGAGACACTGTATTTATTATCAAGTATCTATTAATTCCTCCAGCTAGAAACATGAACGCTTTCTCTTGTATGGTGTGTGAGGGACAACTTCCCTGGAAAAAAAGGACAGAGAATAAAGAAAGAAGTCTTTAAACTGGGATTGTCACTCAGGATAGTTTCTGAAAATATATGATACTTTCTGAAAATACCATATGAAAGTTTATTAAATATTCTATCTAAAACAAAAACTTCTAGGAAGATCTTCCTGTAAGATGCTCTGTATACTCTAAGCAAAATTTTGTCAGTCAGGTAACAATATCATTAATCCATCAATGAAAAGTCTAAATTCTAGTGGACTGAGGGACTGATATTATGTAGAAATATTAAGAATCAAAGGGTATATATTATGCAACTAAAATGATCTTTCTTCTTAGAGAATGGAAAGTAAAAATTGAACCGAAGACAGTTTCAAATGGGTCCAACATAGGTAACATCAATAATACCAATCTGGCAACAAGTAACTGACAGTACCGTATTTTTATAACCCTGGAAGAAACTGAAGTGCTCTCACCTGAGTCACTCTTATATTCAGACGCCATCAGTACTGTGAAACCTGAACAGTAACTTGCAGGAAGACAATGATCCTAAGGATTCTTGCATTTCTGCATATCTAACAGTAGCACTTTTAGAATATTAACCTTTTCTAGACTAGTATTTCATCGTGCCTTTAGAGCAAACAACCTTGGAAGACACATATCTCCCTCCAGAGCAAAATTTAGACTTGTTAGCAAACAAGTAGCATAAAGATAATCTTTCTCTCCTGAGTGAGGTCAGACAAGCTTTCTGGCCACCCCCATACCACACTGTGGGAACTAGGGCTCAGGGAATTGGTTCAAACGCTGATACTCTAGCTAATGTTACTACTCTCAGTAATAAACCATCCTTTTCTGATCTAAGAGTCTTAAGGTTTTGTTTTTTTTTTTTTTAAATCATCATCTGTGAAACAATGGAAGGTTAACTTGTTAGCTTACAGGAAAGTTAAAAATCTCAAATCCACTCCCATTTGGGAGAGAAAGAATGGATGCTGTTAAGAGACATGGCTATCTTAGAAAATATGAGGGCCTTATGGTTCAATTCACACCATCTGAGCAAAGTCTGTGCAGAATGGTAACAAATATGCTGACCAAATTGTATGGTCAATCAGGCAACAAACAGTCCTCTACTGCTTGGCAGTCAGGAAGATTTGGGGTCAGAGGTGTAGACTACTTGAGAGAAAATGGTTCATAGGCAGCTGCCTGAATGGTGCTCTGGTTGTCGCTAATTCTTCCAGAAGAGCACATCTCCTCACCAATTGAGCGGTGAGCCTCAGGTCCATCATTTAGTAACAACTAGCAGTAGGGTATGTATCTCCTCCCACTTTCAGATACTGTTACAGAGATATGTACCTACCCTGATCATGAAAGCAGGGGAATTAACTACATAGCTTCATTTCTAACATAGTCAAATTTTATATGATGAAACAAATTATAAATTTAGGATCCCAAGGAGCTTTAAAAGCCTAAGAACCACCGATTTAGATACTTTCTAAATGTATTTCCTTCTTCTATAAACTCTGATTCTATTCTTATTTTTTGGAAAGAATCAGTATACAGAATACATGCAACTTCTACTACCTTTCTTAATGATATTAACTTAAAAGAATTATTTCGTGTTTATACTTCCTCTGTTTACTATCTCAATGAGTTTATAGGTTACAAATATTCTCTTCAGCTGTCTAATACTCATGTTTTAAGCAGTGAATGACGAACAGCATCTGATCCACAAAATTCACTGTAGTTTAATTTTTTAAAAACATCCTATCACTTTCTGATTATTCAAGGCTATACTTAATTTAATCTCTATAGATGTGCTGTCTGGCAGTAATAAAATGCAAAGCACATATATAACTCTAAGTTTTTTAGTAGTCATATTAAAACAAAGCAAAAAGAAATATGTTAATTTTAATAAATGCATTAAGTAATTATCACTTCAATGTGAATATTCATATAAATCATTATTAACAATATGTCTCATATTATTTTTTCATATAAAGTTTTCAAAATGTGGTTGTATATTTCACACTTACAGCACATCTCAAACAAACTATTCCCATTTCAAGTGCTCAAAAGCTATGGAGCTAGTAGCTAGTATTTTGGATGAAAGCAAAAATAATTCATCTTGGGCTTCCCTGGTGGTCCAGTGGGTAAAGAGTCTGCCTTGCAGTGCGAGGGGCACCAGTTCGATCCCTGGCCTGGGAAGATCCCACATGCCGTGGAGCGGCTAGATCGATGTGTCCAACTGTGAACCAGCGCTCTGTAGTGCATGCACCCAGAGCCAGTGCTCTGCAACGAGACAGGCCACTGCAATGGGAGGCCCACACAGGCCGAAGTATAAAGATGGATGAAAACAAATAGATTTAAAAAAAAACAATAAAAGAGGCCAGAATTTTAAAAAAAAAGTTCATATTCAACTATATCTAAATTCTGATGTGAACTTTACACCCCAGTGATCACATCTCATTACTTTTATTCTTCAGATCTGAAATTTAATATTTCTCTTTTACAGTGCTGCTACATATATTCATTTAACATTTTACTTCCCAAAATGCCAAATTCTAACCTTGATTTACATTTATTTCAGGGAATTTTATATTTTGGAAAATCTATCATTTACAAAAGAGTTCTGACCTTTTGGTTATAGTACTTTTTTCCCTAAAATTAGGACATATACTGAGCTTTTCATGTACAGGTAATTTCAAATTGTCCAAAGTCATGAGAAATGAAATCAAGAAGAGAAACTTAAATATTGCAAAAAAAGAGAAATTGCCCAAATATCTGACGCCTAAAATGGATGTACTACTTAAATATTGCCAAAAAGAGAATTGCATGTTTTAAGCAGTGAATGAAAAATCTGATCCACAAAATTCACTGTAGTTTAATTTTTAAAACATCCTATCACTTTCTGATTATTCAAGGCTATACTTAATTTAATCTCTATAGATGTGCTGTCTGGCAGTAATAAAATGCAAAGCACATATATAACTCTAAGTTTTTTAGTAGTCATATTAAAACAAAGCAAAAAGAAATATGTTAATTTTAATAAATGCATTAAGTAATTATCACTTCAATGTGAATATTCATATAAATCATTATTAACAATATGTCTCATATTATTTTTTCATATAAAGTTTTCAAAATGTGGTTGTATATTTCACACTTACAGCACATCTCAAACAAACTATTCCCATTTCAAGTGCTCAAAAGCTATGGAGCTAGTAGCTAGTATTTTGGATGAAAGCAAAAATAATTCATCTTGGGCTTCCCTGGTGGTCCAGTGGGTAAAGAGTCTGCCTTGCAGTGCGAGGGGCACCAGTTCGATCCCTGGCCTGGGAAGATCCCACATGCCGTGGAGCGGCTAGATCGATGTGTCCAACTGTGAACCAGCGCTCTGTAGTGCATGCACCCAGAGCCAGTGCTCTGCAACGAGACAGGCCACTGCAATGGGAGGCCCACACAGGCCGAAGTATAAAGATGGATGAAAACAAATAGATTTAAAAAAAAACAATAAAAGAGGCCAGAATTTTAAAAAAAAAGTTCATATTCAACTATATCTAAATTCTGATGTGAACTTTACACCCCAGTGATCACATCTCATTACTTTTATTCTTCAGATCTGAAATTTAATATTTCTCTTTTACAGTGCTGCTACATATATTCATTTAACATTTTACTTCCCAAAATGCCAAATTCTAACCTTGATTTACATTTATTTCAGGGAATTTTATATTTTGGAAAATCTATCATTTACAAAAGAGTTCTGACCTTTTGGTTATAGTACTTTTTTCCCTAAAATTAGGACATATACTGAGCTTTTCATGTACAGGTAATTTCAAATTGTCCAAAGTCATGAGAAATGAAATCAAGAAGAGAAACTTAAATATTGCAAAAAAAGAGAAATTGCCCAAATATCTGACGCCTAAAATGGATGTACTACTGAATATCCACAATACTAGAGCCCTCACCATTCCTTTCCCCAATGACAAGCCAACTAATACCCTCTTGGGTATAACAAGAAACTATTTCTGTACAAGCTACATTGGACCAGCTAGACCTCGACTTTCACACAATAAACAGACCTAAAAAATCTGTCTTTAAAAAGAAGATGAACTCAATATTATTGTTGGAGATGTTCCAGTTATTACCATTCCACTTATTCCCAAACATCAATACTTACACATTTTTATTTCATTGAATCTTTGTCTATATTCACAAAATGTGACTAATAATAATCAAAATGTTTGTCATTATAAGAAAAACAGGCCTCAAATTCAGTTCAAATGAGATGCCAATTCAAGATATCCATATAGAAAGATACTGAACTCAGCTCCTCCCATGAGGGAGGGCAATCTTTTTATTTAACACCCCTCTAGCAGCCTAGTGAAATACACCAGGGACAGAGGCTGGTAAGCACCATCTTTTGCACTCTCTTTGCGTCATTTTCCTGTGGCTAAGACGGTAAAAAATCCTCCTGCAATGTGGAAGACCTGGGCTCAATCCCTGGGTTGGAAAGATCCCCTTGGAGAAGAAAACTGGTACCCACGCTCCACGCTCTTGCCTGGAGGAATTCCACAGGCAGAGGAACTTGGCAGGCTCCAGTCTGTCAGGTCACAAAGAGAAGCACCAATACCTCCCAGAGAGAATCTTGCACACACATCTGGCGTCCCTGTTTTCACATCTAGTACCCTGGGAATGCTCACTAGTTGTCTGGGCTTGTCGCCCAGTGGGGCTTGTGTTCCTGGTGCCATGGGACTATAGCAACTAGACACAGTTCCTGGCTGGTTACCACTATCAGGGCTCTGCAGATGGCAAAACACACTCCCCATCTTTCTGTGAACAAGCCCTCTTTGCCTGTCCTAGAACTTCAGAGTAGTGGAGGCTTCTGATGTGACATATCTGAAGGCTCACTGAGGTGCTTTTCTGGGGCTGAAGCCAGTGGCTGCCATTTTTGCACACTCCCTTTGCCTTACTCTAGGTCACTGGTATTTCTAGGAAAGGAGCTTGTATACTCATCTGGTGCCCTCAATTTGCAACTGTCACCCAGGGCACACTTTTAGATCATCTGGTTCTTCTAGACAGTGGGACTTGTGTTCCCACAAAACTGTACAGATTTACACACTTTAACAGCTGATGTCTGAAAGTCTAGCATCCCAAACAGCCTTAATTAAGCTGCTAATTGAAACCTTCCACTTGGGGACACTAAGAGGTGCTGACACACCCTCAACTATTAAGGAGTTAAAAAAAAAAAAAACACTGTGTGGACAGTTACAAAGTTTGAGAGGCAACCAAGAATTAAGGGCAGATTTACAAGTCTACTTCTTTAATTGGGAGAGGTGTCTGTTTTACTTAATAGACAGAAACCAACACAGCAAGTCAAGGTAAAATGAAGAAAGAAAGGAATATGTTTTCAAAGGAAAAAAGAGATAAAATCTCAGATAGAGTCCTTAACAAAACAGCAGTAAGTGATTTACTTAATAAAGAGCTCAAAGATTTAAATAAATAACAAGATTTAACAAAGAGTTCAAAATAATGGTCATAAACATGCCCACCAAGCTTGACAGCATGTATGAACAAAACAAGAAGTTCAATGAAGCATTAGAAGATACAAGAAAGTAGGGATGAGACGACACAAAAGGATTACTGGTTAGGATAGTTCAATTCAAATCAGAGCAGCAAAAAAGGAAAAGGAATGAAAAAAAAAAAAAAACTGAAGATAGCTTAAGGGACAACATCAAGGATACTTAACAGTTGCACTGTGGAACCTCAGAAAATGAGAGAGCAAAAGAGCAGAAAATGTATTTGAAGATACAAATGGTGGAAATTTCAGTACCTTGGGTAAGGAAACACATACAGACCCAGGATATGTTAATATGTTAATAAAACTTCTTTACACAGGGCGGCTAACCTCGGGGAGAGTTAGGTGAAACTCTCTGGCCGTAAACACCCCACGGACTCAGGGACTGAGAGTGAGCCCCATGAGCTTTCCCGAGCTCCTGTCCCCCGGACCCCCACTCCCACCCCGCACCCTTTCCATGCACCCAGAGCAGCCCAGGCGGAGAGTGCCACCGGGTACAGAAGTGCGCTCTGACGGAGAGCGGCTCTGGGGGCAGGGAGTGCCACAGGCGGGTGAGGTGCAGCAGGGACTCAGAGCCGCGCACACGCAGGGGATCAGTGAGGCTCAAAGCGCTGCCCAGGGTGCTGGAAACAGCTCGGTGGATCCCCGCAGGACAGAGTGAAGTGGCCCAGGCCAGGGGCTGCGCGGGAACCCAGTAAGGCATGGAGACGCTGCCCAGGGTGGAAGGAACGGCTAGGTGGATCCCCTGCAAGGCAGACACACTGTGGAGAAAGCACAATTCCAGCTTTCCTGACCATCAAACCAGAGCAACCAGTTCTGCAAGGACCTACTAACTTGAAATCTCGCTCTCACTGAAACCTAAGAGCTTAAGCAGCTGCCCCACCCCCACAACCTGCTCCCTCTAGGAGGAACCCAAAGCCTCTAGCCAGACTCATCAAGAAAAAAAGAGAAGAATCAAATCAACAAAATAACAAATGAACAAGAAGAGGTTACAACAGACAATAAAGAAATAGAAAGGATTAAAAGAGACTATTATGAACAACTATACGGCAATAAACTGGACAACCTGGAAGAAATGGACAGATTCTTAGAGAAGTACAATCTTCCAAGACTGAACCAGGAAGAAATAGGAATTATGAACAACCAATTACAAGCTCAGAAATCGAATCTGTGATCCAAAATCTACCCCAAAATAAAAGCCCAGGGCCAGACAGCTTCATGGATGTATTTTACCAAACATTTAAGGAAGAACTAATGCCTATTGTTCTAAAACTCTTTCTAAAAATTGTACAAAAAGGAACACTTCCAAACATTCTCCAAGGCCACCATCACCCTGATACCAAAACAAGGCAAAGACAACATAAAAAAAGAAAATTACAGGCTAATATCGTTGATGAATATAAAAATCCTCAACAAAATTCTAGCAAACAGAATGCAGCAACAAAATCAAAAAACTCATACATCATGATCAAGTTGGGTTTATCCTAGGCATGCAAGCATTCTTCAATATCCGCAAATCAATGTGATACACCATATCAACAAAATTGAAAGATAAAAACCATATGATAATCTCAATAGATGCAGAAAAAACCTCTGACAAAATCCAGTACCTATTTATGATTAAAAAAAAAAAAAAAAAACTCTTCAAAAAATGGGCATAGAAGGAACCTACCTCAACACAGTGAAAGCCATGTAAGCCCACAGCAGACATAATTCTCAATGGTGAGAAACTCAAAGCATTCCCTTTAAGATCATATGATAAGCCCACAGCAAACATATAATTCTCAATGGTGAGAAACTGAAAGCACTCCCTTTAAGATCAGGAACAAGACAGGGGTGCCCACTCTCACCACTATTATTCAACACAGTCTTGAAGTTCAGTCTTGAAGCAGTTAGAGAAGAAAAAGAAATAAAAGGGATCCAGATTGGAAAAGAAGTAAAACTCTCACTGTTTGCAGATGACATGATATTATATGTAGAAAATCCTAAAGACACTACCAGAAAGTAACTAGAGCTAATTAGTGGATTTAACAAAGTTACGGGATACAAAGTCAGTTCACAGAAATCACTCACATTCCTGTATACAATGAAAAATCGGAAAGAGAAATCAAGGAAGCAATCCCATTCACCACTGCAACAAAAAGAATAAAATATCTAGGAATAAACCTACCTAAAGAGACAAAAGAACTGTACACAAAATAATGTAAACAGACAGTAATGAAAGAAATCAAAGACAACATAAACAGATGGAGAGATATTCCATATTCCTGAGTTGGAAGAATAAATATTGTGAAAACGACCATGCTACCAAATATTGTCTACAGATTCAATGCAATCCCTATCAAATTACCAATGGCATTTTTCATAGAACTAGACCAAAAAATAGCACAGTTCATATGGAAGTGCAAAAGACCCTGGATAGCCAAAGCAGTCTTAAGAATGGAGCTGGATGGATCAACCTTCCTAATTTCAGACTATATTACAAAGCAACAGTCATCAAGACAGTATGGTACTGGCACAAAAACAGAATGCAAACAAAATCAAAAAACTCATACATCATGATCAAGTTGGGTTTATCCTAGGCATGCAAGCATTCTTCAATATCCGCAAATCAATGTGATACACCATATTAACAAATTGAAAAATAAAAATCATACGATAATCTCAATAGATGCAGAAAAAATCTTTGAAAAACTCCAGCACCCATTTATGATTAAAAAAAAAAAACTCTTCAAAAAATGGGCATAGAAGGAACCTACCTCAACACAGTGAAAGCCATGTAAGCCCACAGCAGACATAATTCTCAATGGTGAGAAACTCAAAGCATTCCCTTTAAGATCATATGATAAGCCCACAGCAAACATATAATTCTCAATGGTGAGAAACTGAAAGCACTCCCTTTAAGATCAGGAACAAGACAGGGGTGCCCACTCTCACCACTATTATTCAACACAGTCTTGAAGTTCAGTCTTGAAGCAGTTAGAGAAGAAAAGAAATTAAAGGGATCCATATTGGAAAAGAAGTAAAACTCTCACTGTTTGCAGATGACATGATATTATATGTAGAAAATCCTAAAGACACTACCAGAAAGTAACTAGAGCTAATTAGTGGATTTAACAAAGTTACGGGATACAAAGTCAGTTCACAGAAATCACTCACATTCCTGTATACAATGAAAAATCGGAAAGAGAAATCAAGGAAGCAATCCCATTCACCACTGCAACAAAAAGAATAAAATATCTAGGAATAAACCTACCTAAAGAGACAAAAGAACTGTACACAAAATAATGTAAACAGACAGTAATGAAAGAAATCAAAGACAACATAAACAGATGGAGAGATATTCCATATTCCTGAGTTGGAAGAATAAATATTGTGAAAACGACCATGCTACCAAATATTGTCTACAGATTCAATGCAATCCCTATCAAATTACCAATGGCATTTTTCATAGAACTAGACCAAAAAATAGCACAGTTCATATGGAAGTGCAAAAGACCCTGGATAGCCAAAGCAGTCTTAAGAATGGAGCTGGATGGATCAACCTTCCTAATTTCAGACTATATTACAAAGCAACAGTCATCAAGACAGTATGGTACTGGCACAAAAACAGAAATATAGACCAATGGAACAAGACAGAGAACCCAGAGATAAACCCACACACCTTTGGGTACCTTATTCTTCACAAAAGAGGAAAGAATCTACAATGGAGCAAAGACAGTCTCTTCAACAAATGGTGCTGGGAATACTGGACAGCTACATGTAAAAAAATGAAGTTGGAACACATCCTAACACTATACACAAAGATAAATTCAAAATGGATTAAAGACCTAATTGTAAGACCAGAAACCATAAAACTCTTAGAGGTAAACAGGTAGAACACTTGATGACATAAAGCAAGATCTTCTATGACCCACTTTCTAGAGCAATGGAAATTAAAAATAAAAACAAAAATACAAAAGTGGGACCAAATTAAACTTAAAAGCTTTTGCACAGCAAAAGAAACTACAAACAAGATGAAAAGGCAACCCTCAGAATGGAAGAATAGCAAATGAAACAGCTGACAAAAGGATTAATTTCTAAAATATACAAGCAGATCAGACAACTCAACACTGAAAAAACAGCCCAATCAAAAAACACGAGAAAGGCCTAAACAGACATCTCTCCAAAGAAGACATACACACAGCAAAAAAACACGAAAAGATGCTCAATATCACTCACTGTTAGAGAAATGCAAATCAAAACTACAATGAGATATCACCTCACGCCAGTCAGAATGGCCATCGTCAAAAAATCTACAGATAAAAAATGCTGGAGGGCTTCCCTGGTGGTCCAGTAGGTAAGGACACCGCCTTGCAGTGCAAGGGGCGCTGGTTCCATCCCTGGCCTGGGAAGATCCCACGTGCCGCAGAGTGGCTGGACCGATGTGTCCAATTACCGAGCTGGAGCTCTGGGGCGCATGCGCCCAGAGCCGGCACTCTGCAACAACAGAGGCCACCGCGATGGGAGGCCCACACGGGCCAAAGAACAAGGATGGATGAAAATGGACAAATGAAAGACCAGTAGAAGTAGCCCGCCGGCTCCCCTCCCTCCCGACCCCACCCCTCCCTCCCACCCCACCCCTCCCAAAATAAATACATAAATAAATCTTTAAAAAAAAAAATGCTGGAGAGGGTGTAGAGAAAAGGGAGCACTCTTGCACTGTTGGTGGGAATGGAACTTGATATAGCCACTATGGAAGACAATATGTAGACTCCTTAAAAAACTGGGAATAGAACCACCATATGACCCAGCAATCCCACTACTAGGCATATACCCTGAGAAAGTCAAAATTGAAAGAGACACATGTACCCCAATGTTCACTGCAGCACTTTTTACAACAGCTAAAACATAGAAACAACCTAGATGTTCATCAGCAAATGAATGGATAAAGAAGCTGTGGTACATATACAATAGATTATTTCTCGGCCATAAAAAAAGATATGCATTTGAGTCAGTCTTAATGAGGCAGACAAGCCTAGAACCTGTTATACAGAGTAAAGTAAGTCAGAAAGAGAAGGATAAATACCAGTATACTAACACACATATACTGAATTGGTACTGGTAAAGGTTATATGCAGAGCAGCAATGCAGAAACAGATATAGAGAATAGACATACAAACATTGGGGGTAGGGAAGAGTGGGTCAGAGGTATGGTAAGAATAACATGGGAATCTACACTACCATATGTAAAAGAGGCAAGCAATGTGAATATGCTGTAAGACTAAAGGAACTTACATGGAGGCTATGCATCAACCTGGAGGAGTGGGATGGGGAGGGAGGTGAGAGGGGTCAAGGGTGACCTATGACTGTTTTGGGTTTATGTATATCATTTAAAAAAACCTGTTAGATAAAAATAAATTAATTTTAAAAAAAGGATTCCAGAGAACGGTGGATAGCTTGGTAGTAATAAATTATTAGTGACAGAGAAAAAAAAGACTATAATAAGGCACAACTAAGGTCACTATATAATAAAAGGGTCAATCCAACAAAAATTTATACATATTTATGCACCTAACATAGGAGAGCACTTGACTGTATAAAGCAAATATTAACAAACCTAAAAGGAGAAACAGACAGCAACATAACAGCATAACGGAGAACTTCAATAAGTCACATTTATCAATGGAAATATTATTCAGACAGAATCACTGGCCTTAAAAGATACATAAAACCAAATAGACTTAACAGGTATATGTGTGTGTGTGTGTGTGTGTGTGTGTGTGTGTGTGTGTGTGTGTGTGTGTGTAGACCATTCCATTCAAAGGCAACAGAATAAAGATTCTTTTTAAGTGTGCATAGAACATTCTACAGGATTCTGACCATGAAACTAAATATCAATTACAAGAAGAAAATTCAAACATTTACAAATATGTGGCGATTAAGTAACATGCTACTGAAAAACCAATGGGTCAAGGAAAATATCAAATTAAAAAATATATAATTTACTTATCCAATGTGAATTCAAAATACCAAAATTTACGGAACACAGTAAAAGCAATTCTGAGAGGGAAATTCATACCAATAATTGCCTACATTAAGAAAGATTTCAAAAAACCTAACTTCTACATCTCAAGGATCTAAAAAGATATCAACCAAGTTTACAGTTGAAGAAAAAAAGAAATCCAAGTAAAAATAAATGAGATAGAGACTTAAAGACAATGAAAAATCAATAAAAATGAGTGGATTTCTTGAAAAAATACAGAAAATTGACAATCCTTTAGCTAGATAAGCCAAGAGAAAAAGAGGTTCAAATAATTGAAATCAGAATTGAAGGAGAGGAGAAGACTGGGAGAAGATGGCAGAGTAAGACAGGCAGATCAACAGAGTCTCCACAAATACATCAAAAACTTGTCAGGATATGAAACAACTCCTACAGAACAACCTCTAGGCAACAACAGAAGACCCCTGGGATGCACAGGGGTCAGGCTGGGAGACCTAAACTCCTTGGAATGAGGTGGGAAAAAAAGACATAAAAAGGGAAGAGACCAAGAGAGCTTCAGGACAGGAGCTTGTGCCCTGAGGGAGGGGGGAAGGGAACTGTGAAGGAGGAAGAGTATCCATGTACAGAGAAACTCCCTCCCAGGTGTGACTAATGGGTTGCTGTGGAATCTCAGAGCTGGGCAAAGCAAGGACCTAGAGGACAGAATAGAGAAAACTGTGTTTCGCAGCCCATAAGCAGGTCAAAGACCTCAGCCCTGACCAGACAGTAAGAGGAGTATGCACAGGACCCACAGCACAGAGAGCAGGCTTGGGGTGCAAAAGAAGGGCACAGAAGCCTCCAGAGCAAAGGACAGGGTCAGGGATACGAGAAAAGTGCCAGAGAAACCTCCCCATCTAGCAACTTTTGGCCTGCAGCAGAGGGTGGACCCAGGGCACAGGGAGTGGGGGGAGATCAAACACAAAGAACATTAAAAGCAGCAAGGGAATAAAGTAAGAGGTAACATACAAGGAGAAAATCTACAACTGAGAAGAACTATAAGGATTTTTTTCTTTTTTTTTCTCTTATAAATCACATTTTTTGTTCTGCCTACATATTTCTAACTCCACATTAGCCTTTTGCAGGGCTCTGAAGTCTTCCTCCTTTTTTCTTGTTGAAAAAAAAGATGTTTTTCTTCCCTTTTTTGTGATTTTTAAAAAATTTGGTTTTGTTCTGTTTTTCTCATCTTTCTTTCCCTGCTGTAGCTATTCCTAAATACATATAAATCTTGTTTCATATATGTCTATTTATCTTTGCTTTTCTGTCTTCCTACCTTCTCTTCCACCCCTTCCTTTTCTCTCCCTTCTCTTTCTTTCATCCTTCACACTTTCTTTTTTTCACCATGTAAGTTAAGTTGTTGTGTTCTCTTTGCTCTATTCCCCGCTGGCACTCTGTCCAGGTTCAGTTCTCCAGACTGAGTGTTAGTTACTTCTGCCTTAATTGGTTGATGTCATTTTTTGGTTGCCTTTGCTCACCAAGTCAAACTTCTGTATTTTCTTCAAAATACTTTGGTCACATCTGTGTGGGTGTGTGTAAAGTTGTGTATATGTCCCATTATATTTGTAATTACCTGCCTGTTATTGTATTTATCATCTACCTGGGTTCATCTTTTAGTCGGAGACCTAAACTCCTTGGAATGAGGTGGGAAAAAAAGACATAAAAAGGGAAGAGACCAAGAGAGCTTCAGGACAGGAGCTTGTGCCCTGAGGGAGGGGGGAAGGGAACTGTGAAGGAGGAAGAGTATCCATGTACAGAGAAACTCCCTCCCAGGTGTGACTAATGGGTTGCTGTGGAATCTCAGAGCTGGGCAAAGCAAGGACCTAGAGGACAGAATAGAGAAAACTGTGTTTCGCAGCCCATAAGCAGGTCAAAGACCTCAGCCCTGACCAGACAGTAAGAGGAGTATGCACAGGACCCACAGCACAGAGAGCAGGCTTGGGGTGCAAAAGAAGGGCACAGAAGCCTCCAGAGCAAAGGACAGGGTCAGGGATACGAGAAAAGTGCCAGAGAAACCTCCCCATCTAGCAACTTTTGGCCTGCAGCAGAGGGTGGACCCAGGGCACAGGGAGTGGGGGGAGATCAAACACAAAGAACATTAAAAGCAGCAAGGGAATAAAGTAAGAGGTAACATACAAGGAGAAAATCTACAACTGAGAAGAACTATAAGGATTTTTTTCTTTTTTTTTCTCTTATAAATCACATTTTTTGTTCTGCCTACATATTTCTAACTCCACATTAGCCTTTTGCAGGGCTCTGAAGTCTTCCTCCTTTTTTCTTGTTGAAAAAAAAGATGTTTTTCTTCCCTTTTTTGTGATTTTTAAAAAATTTGGTTTTGTTCTGTTTTTCTCATCTTTCTTTCCCTGCTGTAGCTATTCCTAAATACATATAAATCTTGTTTCATATATGTCTATTTATCTTTGCTTTTCTGTCTTCCTACCTTCTCTTCCACCCCTTCCTTTTCTCTCCCTTCTCTTTCTTTCATCCTTCACACTTTCTTTTTTTCACCATGTAAGTTAAGTTGTTGTGTTCTCTTTGCTCTATTCCCCGCTGGCACTCTGTCCAGGTTCAGTTCTCCAGACTGAGTGTTAGTTACTTCTGCCTTAATTGGTTGATGTCATTTTTTGGTTGCCTTTGCTCACCAAGTCAAACTTCTGTATTTTCTTCAAAATACTTTGGTCACATCTGTGTGGGTGTGTGTAAAGTTGTGTATATGTCCCATTATATTTGTAATTACCTGCCTGTTATTGTATTTATCATCTACCTGGGTTCATCTTTTATTTCATATCATGGTTATGTTTTACCTTTTGTCTTGGTATGTTTGCTTTAACCCCTTAACAACTTATAGAATCTTGGTCCCCCATCCAATGACTGTGCATGATCCATTGAGGTGAAAGTACTGAGTCCAAGATCCCTTACTGCCATGGAACTCCTAACGCCAGGGGGTATCAATTACCGAGAACTCCACAAAAGCCAACACCTCTGTACACAAAGCCTACTACTACTTAGCTGCCAACTGTACCCAAACACTAAGCAAGACAAAAACACAAAAACAATCATCAGGAGACAGGAGTCCCACAGACACTCCAGAACATACCACCTCACACAGCCCTACCCAACAGAGAGAGAAAAAAGGACACACTCCCTCCCATTTAAATGCAGGCACAAGTCATCCCAAACAAGTCAACACAAACCACTGAACCAACCTTTCTCTCTGAGGGCAAAAACCCAAAGGAAGAAGGAATACAACCCTAAAAGCCTGGGAAACGGAAACTTCAGAGTAAGTTTAGGAAAAAAAAAAACCAACAAGAGAGAAATATAGCACAAATGAAGGAACAAGGTAGAAACTGACAAAACCAAATAAAGAGGAAATAAGCAAACTACCAGAAAAAGAATTCAGAATAATGATAATAAAGATGTTCCAAAACCTTGAAAATAAAATGGAGAAAGTGCAAGAAACAATTCACAAAATTAGTATGATTACCAAGGATCTACCTAGGAAATAAAGAGTAAACAAAAAATGAGTAAAATGAATCAAAAATCTAGGGTTTCCTGGGTGCAGTGGGTAGATGTTCCAAGTCTATACTTTGCTTTCTGTTCCACCCCTTCCTTTTCTCTCCCTTCTCTTTCTTTCATCCTTCACACTTTCTTTTTTTCACCATGTAAGTTAAGTTGTTGTGTTCTCTTTGCTCTATTCCCCGCTGGCACTCTGTCCAGGTTCAGTTCTCCAGACTGAGTGTTAGTTACTTCTGCCTTAATTGGTTGATGTCATTTTTTGGTTGCCTTTGCTCACCAAGTCAAACTTCTGTATTTTCTTCAAAATACTTTGGTCACATCTGTGTGGGTGTGTGTAAAGTTGTGTATATGTCCCATTATATTTGTAATTACCTGCCTGTTATTGTATTTATCATCTACCTGGGTTCATCTTTTATTTCATATCATGGTTATGTTTTACCTTTTGTCTTGGTATGTTTGCTTTAACCCCTTAACAACTTATAGAATCTTGGTCCCCCATCCAATGACTGTGCATGATCCATTGAGGTGAAAGTACTGAGTCCAAGATCCCTTACTGCCATGGAACTCCTAACGCCAGGGGGTATCAATTACCGAGAACTCCACAAAAGCCAACACCTCTGTACACAAAGCCTACTACTACTTAGCTGCCAACTGTACCCAAACACTAAGCAAGACAAAAACACAAAAACAATCATCAGGAGACAGGAGTCCCACAGACACTCCAGAACATACCACCTCACACAGCCCTACCCAACAGAGAGAGAAAAAAGGACACACTCCCTCCCATTTAAATGCAGGCACAAGTCATCCCAAACAAGTCAACACAAACCACTGAACCAACCTTTCTCTCTGAGGGCAAAAACCCAAAGGAAGAAGGAATACAACCCTAAAAGCCTGGGAAACGGAAACTTCAGAGTAAGTTTAGGAAAAAAAAAAACCAACAAGAGAGAAATATAGCACAAATGAAGGAACAAGGTAGAAACTGACAAAACCAAATAAAGAGGAAATAAGCAAACTACCAGAAAAAGAATTCAGAATAATGATAATAAAGATGTTCCAAAACCTTGAAAATAAAATGGAGAAAGTGCAAGAAACAATTCACAAAATTAGTATGATTACCAAGGATCTACCTAGGAAATAAAGAGTAAACAAATAGAACATGAGTAACACAATTATTGAAATCAAAAATACTCTAGGGTTTCCCTGGGGGTGCAGTGGGTAGAGTCAGCCTTGCAGTGCAAGGGGCACCACTTGGATCCCTGGCCTGGGAAGATCCCATGTGCTGCGGAGCGGCTGGACCGGTGTGTCCAATTACAAGCCAAGGCTCTGGAATGCACGCGCCTACAGCCAGTGCTCTGCAATGAGAGAGGCTACTCCGATGGGAGGCCCATACCGGCCAAAAGACAGATGAAAATAAATAAATAAAAAAGGAATAAAAGAGGCCAAAAAAATTAAAAAAAAAAAAAAAAAAAAACACCACCGGAAGGAACCAATAGCAGAGTAACTGAAGCAGAAGAATGGATGGATAAGTTGGAAGACAGAATGGTGGAAATAACTGCAGAAGAGAAGAATAAAAGAAAAAGAATGAAAAGAATTGAGGAGAGCTTTAGAGACTTTTGGGACAATATTAAACACAGCAACATTTATAGCAATATATATCCTTCTGAAACTTTCACAAAAAACCGTAGAAGAAGGAACATTTCCAAACTCATTCAATGAGGCCACCATTACCCTGATACCAAAACCAGGCAAAGATACCACAAAAAAAACCACAATTACAGGTTAGTATCACTGATGAACATAAATGCAAAAATCCTCAACAAAATTCTAGCAAAAAGAATTCAAGAACACATTAAAAATATCATACACCATGATCAAGTCTGCTTTATCCCAGGGATGCAAGGAATCTTCAATATATGCAAATCAATGTGATACACCATAATAACAACTGAAAGATAAAATCCGTATGATAATTTCAATAGATGCAGAAAAACTTTCAACAAAATTCAGCATACATTTTTTATACACTCTCTCCAAAAAATGGGCATAGAAGGAACCTACCTTAACATAATAAAGGCCATATACAACAAAACCACAGCAAACATTTTCCTCAATGGTGAGAAACTGACAAAACCAAATGTAAAAAAAATTCAGAATAATGATAATAAAGATGTTCCAAAACCTTGAAAATAAAATGGAGAAAGTGCAAGAAACAATTCACAAAATTAGTATGATTACCAAGGATCTACCTAGGAAATAAAGAGTAAACAAATAGAACATGAGTAACACAATTATTGAAATCAAAAATACTCTAGGGTTTCCCTGGGGGTGCAGTGGGTAGAGTCAGCCTTGCAGTGCAAGGGGCACCACTTGGATCCCTGGCCTGGGAAGATCCCATGTGCTGCGGAGCGGCTGGACCGGTGTGTCCAATTACAAGCCAAGGCTCTGGAATGCACGCGCCTACAGCCAGTGCTCTGCAATGAGAGAGGCTACTCCGATGGGAGGCCCATACCGGCCAAAAGACAGATGAAAATAAATAAATAAAAAAGGAATAAAAGAGGCCAAAAAAATTAAAAAAAAAAAAAAAAAAAAAACACCTCCGGAAGGAACCAATAGCAGAGTAACTGAAGCAGAAGAATGGATGGATAAGTTGGAAGACAGAATGGTGGAAATAACTGCAGAAGAGAAGAATAAAAGAAAAAGAATGAAAAGAATTGAGGAGAGCTTTAGAGACTTTTGGGACAATATTAAACACAGCAACATTTATAGCAATATATATCCTTCTGAAACTTTCACAAAAAACCGTAGAAGAAGGAACATTTCCAAACTCATTCAATGAGGCCACCATTACCCTGATACCAAAACCAGGCAAAGATACCACAAAAAAAACCACAATTACAGGTTAGTATCACTGATGAACATAAATGCAAAAATCCTCAACAAAATTCTAGCAAAAAGAATTCAAGAACACATTAAAAATATCATACACCATGATCAAGTCTGCTTTATCCCAGGGATGCAAGGAATCTTCAATATATGCAAATCAATGTGATACACCATAATAACAACTGAAAGATAAAATCCGTATGATAATTTCAATAGATGCAGAAAAACTTTCAACAAAATTCAGCATACATTTTTTATACACTCTCTCCAAAAAATGGGCATAGAAGGAACCTACCTTAACATAATAAAGGCCATATACAACAAAACCACAGCAAACATTTTCCTCAATGGTGAGAAACTGAAAGCATTCCCTCTATGATCAGGAACAAGACAAGGGTGCCCACTCTCACCACTGTTTCTCAATATAGTTTTGGAAGTCCGAGTTGCATCAATCAGAGAAGAGAAAGAAATAAAAGGAATCCAGATTGGAAACGAAGAAGTATAATTCTCACTATTTGCAGATGATGATACTGTACACAGAAAACCCTAAATACTATCAGAAAATTACTAGAACTTACAGAATTCAGTAAAGTCACAGGATACAAAATCAATACACAGAAATCACTGGCATTCCTATATACTAACAATGAAAACTCAGAAACAGAAATCAAGGAACTGATCCCATTTTATCAATGCAATTAAAAGAATTGAATACCTAGGAATTAACCTAGGTAAGGAGACAAAAGAGATGTATACAGAAAATTACAACACACTGATAAAGACAACACTGACAGATGGAGAGATATTCCATGCTCCCAGGTTGGAAGAAGCAATATTGTGAAAATGACTATACTACCAAAAGCAATCTACAAATTCAATGCAATCCCTATAAAATTACTAATGCCATTTTTCACAGAACTAGGACAAAAAAATTCACAATTCTATGAAAACACAAAAGACTCTAAATAGCCAAAGCAATCTTGAGAAAGAAGAACAGGGCAGGAGGATCAAATTACCTGATTTCAGACTATACTACAAAGCTATAGGCATCAAGACAGTACAGTACTGGCATAAAACCACATGTACGGTCAAATGGAACAAGATAGAAAGACCTGAGATAATATCACACACATTTGGGCACCTTATCTTTGACAAAGAACACAAGAATATACAATGAGTAAGACAGTCTCCTCAGTAAGTGGTGGGGAAAGAACTGGACAACTACATGCAAAAGATGCAATTAGAACACTTTCTAACACCATACACAAAGACAAACTTGAAATGGATTAAAGACTGAAATGTTAAGACCAGAAACTATAAAACTCTTAGAAGAAAACATAGGCAGAACACTGCATGACATAAATTATAGCAAGATTCTTTATGACCCACCTCCTAGAATAACGTAAATAAAAACAAAAATACAAAAGTGGGACCTAGTTAAAATTAAAAGCTTTTGCACAGCAAAGCAAACTACAAAAAAAAGAGGGTGCCCACTCACCACTGTTTCTCAATATAGTTTTGGAAGTCCGAGTTGCATCAATCAGAGAAGAGAAAGAAATAAAAGGAATCCAGATTGGAAGCGAAGTATAATTCTCACTATTTGCAGATGATGATACTGTACACAGAAAACCCTAAATACTATCAGAAAATTACTAGAACTTACAGAATTCAGTAAAGTCACAGGATACAAAATCAATACACAGAAATCACTGGCATTCCTATATACTAACAATGAAAACTCAGAAACAGAAATCAAGGAACTGATCCCATTTTATCAATGCAATTAAAAGAATTGAATACCTAGGAATTAACCTAGGTAAGGAGACAAAAGAGATGTATACAGAAAATTACAACACACTGATAAAGACAACACTGACAGATGGAGAGATATTCCATGCTCCCAGGTTGGAAGAAGCAATATTGTGAAAATGACTATACTACCAAAAGCAATCTACAAATTCAATGCAATCCCTATAAAATTACTAATGCCATTTTTCACAGAACTAGGACAAAAAAATTCACAATTCTATGAAAACACAAAAGACTCTAAATAGCCAAAGCAATCTTGAGAAAGAAGAACAGGGCAGGAGGATCAAATTACCTGATTTCAGACTATACTACAAAGCTATAGGCATCAAGACAGTACAGTACTGGCATAAAACCACATGTACGGTCAAATGGAACAAGATAGAAAGACCTGAGATAATATCACACACATTTGGGCACCTTATCTTTGACAAAGAACACAAGAATATACAATGAGTAAGACAGTCTCCTCAGTAAGTGGTGGGGAAAGAACTGGACAACTACATGCAAAAGATGCAATTAGAACACTTTCTAACACCATACACAAAGACAAACTTGAAATGGATTAAAGACTGAAATGTTAAGACCAGAAACTATAAAACTCTTAGAAGAAAACATAGGCAGAACACTGCATGACATAAATTATAGCAAGATTCTTTATGACCCACCTCCTAGAATAACGTAAATAAAAACAAAAATACAAAAGTGGGACCTAGTTAAAATTAAAAGCTTTTGCACAGCAAAGCAAACTATAAACAAGGTGAAAAGACAACCCTCAGAATGGGAGAAAATAACAGCAAATGAAACAACTGACAGAAGGATTAATTTCCAAATATACAAGCAGCTCATGCAACTCAACAGCAGAAAAACAGTCAAAATGTGGGAAAACGACCTAAACAGACATGTTTTCAAAGAAGACATACGCACAGCAAAAAAAAAAACACGAAAAGATGATCAACATCACTCATTATTAGAGAAATGCAAATCAAAACTACAATAAGCTATCACCTCACATTAGACAAAATGGTCATAATCAAAGAATCCACAAACAAGTGCTGGAGAGGGTGTGGAGAAAAGGAAACTCTCCTACACTGCTGGTGGGAATGTAAATTGATACAGCCACTATGGAAGACAGTATGGAGACTCCTTAAAACACTAGGAATAAAACCACATAGGACCTAGCAATACCACTTCTAGGCATACATTCTAAAGAAATCAAAACTGAAAAAGACACATGTATCCCATGTTCACTGCAGCATTATTTATAACAGTCAAGACATGAAAGCAACCTAGATGCCCATCAACAGATGAATGGATAAAGAATCTGTGTTACATATACATAATGGAATACTACTCAGCCATGAAAAGGAATGCGTTTGAGTCAGTTCTATTGAGGTGGATGAACTTAGAGCCTATTATATACACTGTGAAGTAAGTCAGAAAAACAAATATTCTGTATCAGTGCATATACATGATATCTAGAAGGATGGAACCAATGAATCTGACACAGAAAAGAGACTTAGGGATGAGGGTCAGGGAGAAGAGGGAGTGGGCAGGATAAACGGAGAGCGAAGCACGGATGCATAGACACTAACATATGTAAGCAGAAAGTCAATGGGAACTTAGTGTATGACTCGGGGAACTCAAACTGCAGCTCTGTAATAGCCTGAAGAGGTGGGAATTGGGGGGGTTGAGGGAAAAAAATTAAAACTAAAAACACATAGGCAGAACACTGCATGACATAAATTATAGCAAGATTCTTTATGACCCACCTCCTAGAATAACGTAAATAAAAACAAAAATACAAAAGTGGGACCTAGTTAAAATTAAAAGCTTTTGCACAGCAAAGCAAACTATAAACAAGGTGAAAAGACAACCCTCAGAATGGGAGAAAATAACAGCAAATGAAACAACTGACAGAAGGATTAATTTCCAAATATACAAGCAGCTCATGCAACTCAACAGCAGAAAAACAGTCAAAATGTGGGAAAACGACCTAAACAGACATGTTTTCAAAGAAGACATACGCACAGCAAAAAAAAAAACACGAAAAGATGATCAACATCACTCATTATTAGAGAAATGCAAATCAAAACTACAATAAGCTATCACCTCACATTAGACAAAATGGTCATAATCAAAGAATCCACAAACAAGTGCTGGAGAGGGTGTGGAGAAAAGGAAACTCTCCTACACTGCTGGTGGGAATGTAAATTGATACAGCCACTATGGAAGACAGTATGGAGACTCCTTAAAACACTAGGAATAAAACCACATAGGACCTAGCAATACCACTTCTAGGCATACATTCTAAAGAAATCAAAACTGAAAAAGACACATGTATCCCATGTTCACTGCAGCATTATTTATAACAGTCAAGACATGAAAGCAACCTAGATGCCCATCAACAGATGAATGGATAAAGAATCTGTGTTACATATACATAATGGAATACTACTCAGCCATGAAAAGGAATGCGTTTGAGTCAGTTCTATTGAGGTGGATGAACTTAGAGCCTATTATATACACTGTGAAGTAAGTCAGAAAAACAAATATTCTATATCAGTGCATATACATGATATCTAGAAGGATGGAACCAATGAATCTGACACAGAAAAGAGACTTAGGGATGAGGGTCAGGGAGAAGAGGGAGTGGGCAGGATAAACGGAGAGCGAAGCACGGATGCATAGACACTAACATATGTAAGCAGAAAGTCAATGGGAACTTAGTGTATGACTCGGGGAACTCAAACTGCAGCTCTGTAATAGCCTGAAGAGGTGGGAATGGTTGGGAGGAGGGAGGGAAATTCAAGAGAGGGGGGACATATGTACATCTATGGTTAATTCATGCTGATGTATAACAGAAATCAAATACTATAAAGCAATCATCAATTAAAAATAAATAAATATGAAAAAAGAAATGAAGGAGACATTACAGATCATACCACAGAAATAGAATCATAAAACACTACTAAAAACAATTATATGCTAACAAATTGGACAATGTAGAGAAATGGATAAACATACAGCTTACCAAGACTGAATCATGAAGAAACAGAAAATGTGAATAGACTAATTACTAGTAAGGAATAATCAAAAACCTCTCAAAGAAAAGTTCAAAATCAGATACCTTCACTGGTGAAGCTATCAAACATCTAAAGAATTAATACTAGTTTTTCTCAAACTTCTTTTTGGGGGGGAGGGGCAGGGAGGAGTAGGGGACACTACCAAACTAATTTTACTAGGTCAGCATTAACCTGATACCAAAACCAGATAGGCCACCACAAAATAGGAACTTACAGACCAATATCCCTGATAAACACCGATGTAAAAATCAGAAAAACCTCAGTAAGTCAGATTTAATAATACATTAAAAGGATCATACAACATGATCAAATGTTTAATTCATTCTAGAGCTACAAAGATGGCTGAATAGCTGCAGATCAATAAATGCAATCATATACTATGCTAACAAAATGAAGGCTAAAAATCACATGATTATCTCAACAAATGCAAAAAACACTTGACAAAATTCAATGTCATTTTATTTTAAAAATCTTCAAGAAGGAACATAATAAAAGCAATATATGACAAGCCCCCATTTAACATCATAACTCAGTGGTAAAAATTTTTAGATATAGTCAGTTCAGGGGACTATGTGAAGTAAGTCAGAAGAACAAATATTCTGTATCAGTGCATATACATGATATCTAGAAGGATGGAACCAATGAATCTGACACAGAAAAGAGACTTAGGGATGAGGGTCAGGGAGAAGAGGAGTGGGCAGGATAAACGGAGAGCGAAGCACGGATGCATAGACACTAACATATGTAAGCAGAAAGTCAATGGGAACTTAGTGTATGACTCGGGGAACTCAAACTGCAGCTCTGTAATAGCCTGAAGAGGTGGGAATGGTTGGGAGGAGGGAGGGAAATTCAAGAGAGGGGGGACATATGTACATCTATGGTTAATTCATGCTGATGTATAACAGAAATCAAATACTATAAAGCAATCATCAATTAAAAATAAATAAATATGAAAAAAGAAATGAAGGAGACATTACAGATCATACCACAGAAATAGAATCATAAAACACTACTAAAAACAATTATATGCTAACAAATTGGACAATGTAGAGAAATGGATAAACATACAGCTTACCAAGACTGAATCATGAAGAAACAGAAAATGTGAATAGACTAATTACTAGTAAGGAATAATCAAAAACCTCTCAAAGAAAAGTTCAAAATCAGATACCTTCACTGGTGAAGCTATCAAACATCTAAAGAATTAATACTAGTTTTTCTCAAACTTCTTTTTGGGGGGGGGCAGGGAGGAGTAGGGGACACTACCAAACTAATTTTACTAGGTCAGCATTAACCTGATACCAAAACCAGATAGGCCACCACAAAATAGGAACTTACAGACCAATATCCCTGATAAACACCGATGTAAAAATCAGAAAAACCTCAGTAAGTCAGATTTAATAATACATTAAAAGGATCATACAACATGATCAAATGTTTAATTCATTCTAGAGCTACAAAGATGGCTGAATAGCTGCAGATCAATAAATGCAATCATATACTATGCTAACAAAATGAAGGCTAAAAATCACATGATTATCTCAACAAATGCAAAAAACACTTGACAAAATTCAATGTCATTTTATTTTAAAAATCTTCAAGAAGGAACATAATAAAAGCAATATATGACAAGCCCCCATTTAACATCATAACTCAGTGGTAAAAATTTGAAAGTTTTCTTCTAAGATCAACAACAAAGATACCTACTCTTGCCACTTATATTAAACATACTATTGAAAGTCTTGCCAAAAGTAAATATGCAAGAAAAAAGATATCCAAACCAAAAAGGAGCAAACTTGTCACATTACAAATAGGATATGATATATCTACAAAACCCTACAGATTTCACCAAAAAACTGTCAGAGCTAATACATAAATTCAGTAAAGTTGTATGATACAAAAATATACAGGTATCTGTTACACTACACATTTCTATATACTAATAATGAACTATCAGAAAGAGAAATTAACAATCCCATTTTCAATTGTATCTAAAATAATAAAATACCTATGAATACATTTAACCAGGGAGGAGAAAGACCTGTACACTGAAAACTATAGGGTATGAGAAACTGAAAACATATATAAATATCCTCATGAACTGTTAAGAATTAATACTGTTAATATGTCCATGCTACCCAAAGCAATCTACAGATTCTACACAATCTCTATAAAATTCCAACAGAATTTTTCACAGAAACAAAACAATCCTAAAATTTGTGTGGAATCACAGAAACCTCAAACAGCCAAAGTAATCCCGAGAAAGAGAACAAAGCCAGAGGCATCATGTTCCCTGACTTCAAATTATATTACAAAACTCTAATAATCAAAACAGTAAAGCAATGGCATAAAAACAGATAGAGATCAGTGGAACAGAAGAGACATCCAAGAAATAAACCCATCTATTCCTGGTCAATTAATTTATAATGAAGGAGAAAAAAAATACATTATTGGACTTCAATGAGATATTAACACTGAACTCCAATTTAAAAATCTTAACATAAAAACATGTTGCTTATAATAAGTCTATCATTCCCACTCTATGGGAACACATTTTATTCAGGTTGTAGTGGTTTAGAATCTCAAAATTATAATTTATGATCCTTGCATTTAGGAAGAATTATGGTGAAGTGCACTGAAAGCCCACAGATCTAGTTTCTAAAATTGGCTCTTTGATCTCATACAAACCTCATCAACTCTAGCTTAGCTTAACACATCTTCAAAATAAAAAGATGAAATATAGTTCTACAGATCTAAAATATTTTTCAAAGTTAGAAGGATTATCCCTGTTTACTTTGTATTATACTTCTTCTCTATTCTTGATACTACTTCAGTGACACTGAAAAGGTCAACACCTATAGCACTTCACTGGCTATCAATCCCTAAGGCGTGAAGTGGTATTTATTTGGTAGGTAAATATAAGAAATGAATTCGGGCTTCCCCTGGTGGTCCAGTGGGTAAGGACACCGCCTTGCAGTGCAAGGGGCACCGGTTCCAACCCTGGCCTGGGAAGATCCCACGTGCCGCGGAGTGGCCGGACCGATGTGTCCAGTTACCGAGCCAGCATGCACCCAGAGCCGGCGCTCTGCAACGACAGAGGCCACCGCGATGGGAGGCCCATAGGAGCCAAAGAACAAAGACGGATGAAAATGGACAAATGAAAGACCAATAGAAGTGGCCCGCCCGTCCCCCCCCCTCCCCACCTCACCCCCCAAAAAGATAAATAAATAAAATAAATGTTCAAAAAAAAAAAAAAAAAGAAAGAAAGAAATGAATTCTGAGTATACTCTGCTCAGCTCTATCAACTTTTTCCCTCTAGGGAGCTCGAGGCCTCAGAGAATAAGATGTTTCCACTGCCCCACTAGGGTCAATCAGATCTAGTTTGGCAAGCCTGTGACTAAGGTTAAATTTGCTAAATTCTAGGATTCAGTCAGTAGATGGGGCTTTGGTATGCTAATTTGTCAGTAATACAGGTTTTATTTCAGTCCTTTTGGGTTATTTCTTGATTTTAATTTTTAGTATGCTTAAACACAAGATACAAAGAGTGGTTTCATTAACTAGATGCCTCTCAGTGACCAACATTAAACTACTCGACCAGTATTACTTAGTCCTATTATACTACAATGGAGTGAAATTCTCAGAGAAGCTAAACTAATACAATAATATTTTATGAAACCTAAGATCAGGTGCCTTCTCTATAAAAGTTAGGCAGGAAACAGCATCTAAAAGTTATAGCTCCTAAGACTATAACTTTAGGAAGAAAGGCCAGATTCTTCAAGAATAAATGGTCTACAGTTAGTCAGACTCAAGAGTCTTTCATCAGTCACACTTAAAAATGATTTTCTAAAATCTAATCCAAGGCAGTAAGAATAACTGTGTAATGGTCCTTTTTTACTCACAATTAAGGGAGTTTATCTATGGGACTATGTCAGAACAAAAAACATCTAAGAAGTAAAATGCCTAGAAAATCTAACAACTTTGATTATCTGAGCTTTGGTTCAGTAGCCAGATTACATAAAATAACATGGCCAAGAACTCTGTTCAATTAGTGGAGTGACTGACAAAGAAGAGGAAACAAAAAGTGCATGCGAATTTCTTGAGATGCAAGATAGACCTGAATTTTTTTTTTTTTTTTTAATGACTGTCACCAAGAGATGAGTCTAAAAATCTTTTGAAGTACATATCAGGATCAGAATCTTTGGTAGATGTCAGGTACACAGCGGTAAGAAAAACGTCATCTCTGTGCTCTGTAGACGTTATCCGTGTTATATGCTGATGGGGTTGAGAGCAGAGCTAATACAGAAATTAATTTTAAGAGTAATTCTGGTACAAGCTTCAACGACACCTATTTCTACCCACTGGTCTTATGCCATTCCCTGTCATTTCTCTACAAACTAGAAAAGCTCCTTCTAATAATTCCTTTGAGTATAGTAATACTGAGCTATTAGTTTAAAGTTGTTACCTAAAAAAAGTTATGTAAGGACACTGAATGAGAGGAACAGTTATAAAGTTGTTATATATTACAGGTACAATTACATATAAAAAACCTGCACAGAAAATAAGTCCACTGAAAGATATCAATATGCAGTAGTACCAAACATAGAACATTGTTTAATTATGACTGATGGTATGAAAAGATGGCTATTTTAGGAAAGAAGAAATTTATGTCACAGATAGTAACTGCCAATCAAGGTATCTTTGCAAAATATATTTAGTCAATCACATATCTCATCTGAATAACTTCTGTTGATGCACAAATTTTTATAAATATCATTATCAAGAACTTACCACATGAGTAGTTTTTAATGTACTGCCATCAACTCTGCATAAACTGAAGCTCTCTTCAAAGAAAATATCACACTCTTCTAGCTCTTGAGCGTTACAAGGAGGTTTATCTTTATCTGGATTTGGATTCTTGGATAAGAAAAGAAAATAATAATAAGAGAATGAAAGTTTTCATATTTAAAAATGTTAAAATTAAAGCAATAGTTACATATTAAATTTTAGACTCATGACCAATAAAAAGTAGAAACAGACAAAAATAGTAGAATGATAGAATAAGCAGAAAAAGATATGAAAACAGCTATTTTAAACATATTCTATATACTCAGAAATGGAAAGAAAAACAAACATATTGAGAAATACAGAAGATATAAAAAAGAACCAAGCTGAAATTCTAGATATGAAAATACAATATTTGAGAATAAAAACAATATAGATAGGATTGATTAGACACTGAAGAAGAACAGACAATCAGTGAGTCTGAGCCTATTTAAAATGTTAATACTCTATATAAAATTGTAATGGAGTTTATCTAAAAATCTCTGTGCTCTGTAGCGTTATCCGTGTTATATGCTGATGGGGTTGAGAGCAGAGCTAATACAGAAATTAATTTTAAGAGTAATTCTGGTACAAGCTTCAACGACACCTATTTCTACCCACTGGTCTTATGCCATTCCCTGTCATTTCTCTACAAACTAGAAAAGCTCCTTCTAATAATTCCTTTGAGTATAGTAATACTGAGCTATTAGTTTAAAGTTGTTACCTAAAAAAAGTTATGTAAGGACACTGAATGAGAGGAACAGTTATAAAGTTGTTATATATTACAGGTACAATTACATATAAAAAACCTGCACAGAAAATAAGTCCACTGAAAGATATCAATATGCAGTAGTACCAAACATAGAACATTGTTTAATTATGACTGATGGTATGAAAAGATGGCTATTTTAGGAAAGAAGAAATTTATGTCACAGATAGTAACTGCCAATCAAGGTATCTTTGCAAAATATATTTAGTCAATCACATATCTCATCTGAATAACTTCTGTTGATGCACAAATTTTTATAAATATCATTATCAAGAACTTACCACATGAGTAGTTTTAATGTACTGCCATCAACTCTGCATAAACTGAAGCTCTCTTCAAAGAAAATATCACACTCTTCTAGCTCTTGAGCGTTACAAGGAGGTTTATCTTTATCTGGATTTGGATTCTTGGATAAGAAAAGAAAATAATAATAAGAGAATGAAAGTTTTCATATTTAAAAATGTTAAAATTAAAGCAATAGTTACATATTAAATTTTAGACTCATGACCAATAAAAAGTAGAAACAGACAAAAATAGTAGAATGATAGAATAAGCAGAAAAAGATATGAAAACAGCTATTTTAAACATATTCTATATACTCAGAAATGGAAAGAAAAACAAACATATTGAGAAATACAGAAGATATAAAAAAGAACCAAGCTGAAATTCTAGATATGAAAATACAATATTTGAGAATAAAAACAATATAGATAGGATTGATTAGACACTGAAGAAGAACAGACAATCAGTGAGTCTGAGCCTATTTAAAATGTTAATACTCTATATAAAATTGTAATGGAGTTTATCTAAAAATGAGGCACAGAAAAGACAAAAAATAAAGAAACATATACAAAAAATAAGAACTCTAGTGACCTGTGGAACAATAGCAAATGGTCTGACACACGAGTATTTGGAAGGATGCGAGAAGAATAGGAAAAAAAAAAGAAGAAACAATGGCAATTTTTTTTCAAACTTGATAAAAATGATAACCCTACAGGTCAAAGAATCCCAAGCATAACAAATACTAATAATTAAAAAAAAAACAATCAGAGTAAGTCACATTACAATGAAACTGCTGAAAATGAGAAAAATGACATTATTCTCTAAGTAATAAAGAGGTAATTTAAAAGTGTTCAGAAGAGGGGAAAAAACCACATTATGAAAAGAGGAACGAAGTTACAAATGACAGCTGACTTCTCATTAGAAACTACACAAGTCAGAAAACAATGAAATACGCTGAAGTTCTAAAATGGAAAAAAACCTGTGAACACTAACTTATAAACCTTATTTAGAAAAACAGCTTTAAAAGAAGGAAGGTATGTATTTTTGTATATATATGTTTGCAGAAAAACAAAAAGAATTTATCCAGTACAAGTACACTGCAAGAAATGATAAAGTTCTTCAGCCGTAAGAAAAATGACACCAGACGGAAATCTGAATCAACACAAAATATGTGAAACAGGGGACATGACAAACAGCTGAATCAATACAAGACTTTTTCACACTGTATTTTTAATCTCTTTAAAACACAACTGACTAAAGTTATATTAAGTTTATAAGGTAGAAATAAAATGACGAAAGTAACACAAAGGATGGAGGAATAGAATTATACTGTGAAGTTCTTAAGACATGAGTTAAGTGATATATTTTGAAGAAACATGGTGATAAGCTGAAGACGTACGCCACAGTCTCTAGAATAACCACTAAAACAAACATTCATCCAAAAAACCCCACAGAGGTATAATTAAAAATAAGCCAAAAGTAGAGATAAATAGGATCAATGATTCTAGTATGTTTCACTGTTTGAATGCAAAATCACCCTTTGGTGTTAATCTCAAGTGATAAATTGCACATTCACAGGTATGTAAAGTAATACAATTTTACAACTAATAAAATGTCCACACTCCTAATTTGCCAAAATGCTAAAGAACCTGTGAAACTAAATGTCTGGAAGTTAGACATTACCAAATCTGTCTGTTTTCCAGTTGAGATATAGAGTCAGCTAGTTATGGTTATCTGCTCCATTCTAAATATTAATGGAAACAATGATTGTAGTGGCTGGCTGGAAGGTAATTCCAGCAATTTGCTGGGGCCATTTTGTTACAGTGACTCAAAAGATATATCCAGCAAAACAGAAGATACCCTTTCCACTCTTCCCTCCCTTCTGCTTTCAATTACTCATATGTTAGAGAAAGGAGGGCAAAAATTAAAAACTAAGGACTATCGATCCTTTGGAAAAGACCCTGATGTTGGGAAAAATAGAAGACAGAAGGAGAAGGGGACAACAGAGGATGAGATGATTGGATGACATCACTGAGTCAGTGGACATGAGTTTGCACAAGCTCCAAGAGATGGTGACGGACAGGGAAGCCTGGCATGCTACAGTCCATGGGGTCACAAAGAGTCAAACACAACTGAACGACTGAACTGAGGGTGTAAAATCAAAATTTTTGTCCCTGTCAGCATTGGTCAATCAATTTTTAAGGACAATGCAGATACAGAAATAGAGCTGACACCTGAACAACATAGGTTTGAACTGGAAGGGTCTATTTAAAATACACACTACAAAAATAATATGCAACTGGTTGAATCTGAGGATGTGGAACAGTGGATACAGAGGCCAACTGCAAAGTTACACTCAAATTTTTGAGTGCAGAGTTGGCACTCCTGCACTGTCCAAGTATCCTTGGACAATTACCTATCTCCTTTCTCACTATAAATACACAGACTGAGAAAGCGTACAATATTAAGTAAAACGGTGCACTACAGTCTCTAGAATAACCACTAAAACAAACATTCATCCAAAAAACCCCACAGAGGTATAATTAAAAATAAGCCAAAAGTAGAGATAAATAGGATCAATGATTCTAGTATGTTTCACTGTTTGAATGCAAAATCACCCTTTGGTGTTAATCTCAAGTGATAAATTGCACATTCACAGGTATGTAAAGTAATACAATTTTACAACTAATAAAATGTCCACACTCCTAATTTGCCAAAATGCTAAAGAACCTGTGAAACTAAATGTCTGGAAGTTAGACATTACCAAATCTGTCTGTTTTCCAGTTGAGATATAGAGTCAGCTAGTTATGGTTATCTGCTCCATTCTAAATATTAATGGAAACAATGATTGTAGTGGCTGGCTGGAAGGTAATTCCAGCAATTTGCTGGGGCCATTTTGTTACAGTGACTCAAAAGATATATCCAGCAAAACAGAAGATACCCTTTCCACTCTTCCCTCCCTTCTGCTTTCAATTACTCATATGTTAGAGAAAGGAGGGCAAAAATTAAAAACTAAGGACTATCGATCCTTTGGAAAAGACCCTGATGTTGGGAAAAATAGAAGACAGAAGGAGAAGGGGACAACAGAGGATGAGATGATTGGATGACATCACTGAGTCAGTGGACATGAGTTTGCACAAGCTCCAAGAGATGGTGACGGACAGGGAAGCCTGGCATGCTACAGTCCATGGGGTCACAAAGAGTCAAACACAACTGAACGACTGAACTGAGGGTGTAAAATCAAAATTTTTGTCCCTGTCAGCATTGGTCAATCAATTTTTAAGGACAATGCAGATACAGAAATAGAGCTGACACCTGAACAACATAGGTTTGAACTGGAAGGGTCTATTTAAAATACACACTACAAAAATAATATGCAACTGGTTGAATCTGAGGATGTGGAACAGTGGATACAGAGGCCAACTGCAAAGTTACACTCAAATTTTTGAGTGCAGAGTTGGCACTCCTGCACTGTCCAAGTATCCTTGGACAATTACCTATCTCCTTTCTCACTATAAATACACAGACTGAGAAAGACGTACATATACACATACACACATGCACGCACACCCACCCTGTACTTACAACATGCCCACACAAATATATATACGTATCTTCACATAGTGTAAGGAATAAATATTAGAATTTCAAGTGATAATCAAACACTAATCAGTGGTACCTAATGTCTTTTACCTTAGGAAAAGTAAAATAATGTTTGAAAAACATGGTACAATCCCCACATAACATACTTCTGGATCCTTGGGAAGTCACACTACTATTGCAATTGCTTACCAGTTCATCAGAGGTCAAATGCATCAAACGTTCAGCTACTGCAGCACACTGAGCTGAGTCTCTCATAAATTCCCCTTGTTTATCACCAACCACTACCTCAGGCCACGTCACTCCTTCATTCTTCTTAATCAAGGAAATCTCCAAGCTAGATGTTTAAAATGAGGAAAGCAGACACATTAAGCAGCTATACAAATTACATAACCAATATCAAACAGAAAAATCTTCCATAGAAATTATCCCTCTGGTGTCTAGAGGATGTTTTATCAAAAAGTGTGTTCGTTTTAGTTTTGCATATGATGGAAAGCCTGTAATTCAAAGGTAAAGAGTACAGATTTAGCAAATAAGAAAGTACCACTGGAGTGACTGGAAAGAGTCAGACCACTCTTAGAAAGTACTTTTGCAGTTCAGGTGTGCTATGTGCTCCCAACCTTAAGTAAGGGAAATATGAGCAGCATGAATCTATGAGCTGTTTCACTGGGGAGCGATGGGCACTGGAAAGGGCCTATAACTAAAGGTACTTCTTTGTGTGTAGAGCCAACAATTCCTTTCATTATCACAAACTGGAAGCCATAATATGATTACTAAAGGTTAGGCAAGTTAAATCAATAAAAGATGACCCCCATTAAGGAACCCTAAGACTAAGGACTGATACAGCAAAAAGGGAGAGAGAGGTGAGTCATGGCAGACTGTGGACATGGGATAGGGGCTGCCGGTGTGCTCCTTGACTAGGAAACGAAATCCAGGTAAGTTGGCTGCTGCTATACAGAGCCAACTGCAAAGTTACACTCAAATTTTTGAGTGCAGAGTTGGCACTCCTGCACTGTCCAAGTATCGAAATTATTTTTTACAAAACAGACTGATCATATACACATACACACATGCACGCACACCCACCCTGTACTTACAACATGCCCACACAAATATATATACGTATCTTCACATAGTGTAAGGAATAAATATTAGAATTTCAAGTGATAATCAAACACTAATCAGTGGTACCTAATGTCTTTTACCTTAGGAAAAGTAAAATAATGTTTGAAAAACATGGTACAATCCCACATAACATACTTCTGGATCCTTGGGAAGTCACACTACTATTGCAATTGCTTACCAGTTCATCAGAGGTCAAATGCATCAAACGTTCAGCTACTGCAGCACACTGAGCTGAGTCTCTCATAAATTCCCCTTGTTTATCACCAACCACTACCTCAGGCCACGTCACTCCTTCATTCTTCTTAATCAAGGAAATCTCCAAGCTAGATGTTTAAAATGAGGAAAGCAGACACATTAAGCAGCTATACAAATTACATAACCAATATCAAACAGAAAAATCTTCCATAGAAATTATCCCTCTGGTGTCTAGAGGATGTTTTATCACAAAGTGTGTTCGTTTTAGTTTTGCATATGATGGAAAGCCTGTAATTCAAAGGTAAAGAGTACAGATTTAGCAAATAAGAAAGTACCACTGGAGTGACTGGAAAGAGTCAGACCACTCTTAGAAAGTACTTTTGCAGTTCAGGTGTGCTATGTGCTCCCAACCTTAAGTAAGGGAAATATGAGCAGCATGAATCTATGAGCTGTTTCACTGGGGAGCGATGGGCACTGGAAAGGGCCTATAACTAAAGGTACTTCTTTGTGTGTAGAGCCAACAATTCCTTTCATTATCACAAACTGGAAGCCATAATATGATTACTAAAGGTTAGGCAAGTTAAATCAATAAAAGATGACCCCCATTAAGGAACCCTAAGACTAAGGACTGATACAGCAAAAAGGGAGAGAGAGGTGAGTCATGGCAGACTGTGGACATGGGATAGGGGCTGCCGGTGTGCTCCTTGACTAGGAAACGAAATCCAGGTAAGTTGGCTGCTGCTATAAAAGTGAGGTGGTGGCAGCTGTTCCTCAGCAAAGCAAACTTTCCACGTGCCATCTCTGGTACACGTGGGCCACACTAACCCATGCCCTGGAACACAACTGCAAGGAAATAATTGCTAAAACACAATAACAACTATTAACATAATTACCAAATAGAACATGCTAACTTATCAGCTATTTTCAAGGCTATTATGTCTGCCTCATGAATTAACTACAGCACTTTTAATTTTCTAAACTACTTATATTTTAAAAGACTATACAAAATATCTCTCTTATGTAATGAGTTTCTATCATTAGCATTAAAACTTACCACCACAATCAATATTACCCAAATTTACTTATGTTTTCTAAGGAGAAAGGCTGATCTCGAATGATGATGATGACGATGAAGATAATGATGATAATAAAAATAATGACAGCAGCTTATACTTATCTAATGCTTATCATATGCTAGGTGCTATCTTAAGCACTTTACATGTTTTAAATTATATTGCTCACCACAGAGAAAGTATTATTATCATCTCCACTTTACAAATAAAAAACGCACTGAGAAGTACATAACTTGCCAAGGTCATAAGCTAGCAAAGCAGTCTGGCTCCAAGTCCATGTTCTTCACTACTGCACTATTCTGCCTCTCTGAAAGAATACATGTAAATAACTATTAAAGAACTTGCACCTAGTAACCAGAATGCATAAATACTGTTTTAGTCAGTTGCTACCTAAAGAGCTCATATAGTCTCAGCTATAAAGAATTTATGTACCATCATTTAATTGGCATATTCAATGTGATTTTACCATAAATGCATTTCCACATTTTAAAACTAGAATCACTAACCTAAAGGTACTTCTTGTGTGTAGAGCCAACAATTCCTTTCATTATCACAAACTGGAAGCCATAATATGATTACTAAAGGTTAGGCAAGTTAAATCAATAAAAGATGACCCCCATTAAGGAACCCTAAGACTAAGGACTGATACAGCAAAAAGGGAGAGAGAGGTGAGTCATGGCAGACTGTGGACATGGGATAGGGGCTGCCGGTGTGCTCCTTGACTAGGAAACGAAATCCAGGTAAGTTGGCTGCTGCTATAAAAGTGAGGTGGTGGCAGCTGTTCCTCAGCAAAGCAAACTTTCCACGTGCCATCTCTGGTACACGTGGGCCACACTAACCCATGCCCTGGAACACAACTGCAAGGAAATAATTGCTAAAACACAATAACAACTATTAACATAATTACCAAATAGAACATGCTAACTTATCAGCTATTTTCAAGGCTATTATGTCTGCCTCATGAATTAACTACAGCACTTTTAATTTTCTAAACTACTTATATTTTAAAAGACTATACAAAATATCTCTCTTATGTAATGAGTTTCTATCATTAGCATTAAAACTTACCACCACAATCAATATTACCCAAATTTACTTATGTTTTCTAAGGAGAAAGGCTGATCTCGAATGATGATGATGATGACGATGAAGATAATGATGATAATAAAAATAATGACAGCAGCTTATACTTATCTAATGCTTATCATATGCTAGGTGCTATCTTAAGCACTTTACATGTTTTAAATTATATTGCTCACCACAGAGAAAGTATTATTATCATCTCCACTTTACAAATAAAAAACGCACTGAGAAGTACATAACTTGCCAAGGTCATAAGCTAGCAAAGCAGTCTGGCTCCAAGTCCATGTTCTTCACTACTGCACTATTCTGCCTCTCTGAAAGAATACATGTAAATAACTATTAAAGAACTTGCACCTAGTAACCAGAATGCATAAATACTGTTTTTAGTCAGTTGCTACCTAAAGAGCTCATATAGTCTCAGCTATAAAGAATTTATGTACCATCATTTAATTGGCATATTCAATGTGATTTTACCATAAATGCATTTCCACATTTTAAAACTAGAATCACATCCTATCATCCAAGCAAAAAGGACCACAGAGCTCCACACATAATAAACTGCAGATTAGTTACAAGTCCTTCCAAAGTTAGAACATTATCTATTGAAAATGAGATGAAAAACAATACTGGTTTATGTTCAGGTGTGAAATGTTGAATCTATTTTTGCATAAAGTCCAGCTCTTCTCCTAAATCTTGGCTGGGTTACTGCTTGATGACTTACATTTACCAGTATGTTATAGCTGATTTGCCAATTTAAAAATGCCATCCTCAAATCTCACACACACTAATAAGATATTTTTGAACAGAATATATGGAAATATAAAATACTTTTAAAAGAAACCTTTCAGATATTGAGTTTTTTTAAATATATTTAAAAATATAATCAAGTCACCAAATTCTCCATTAATAAAATGATTTCAGTTTATCTGTTCAACTCAAAGGTTAAACAATTTTATTTGAATTAGAAATATATTTCTTAGACTCTCAGGATTTAGACTCATATCAAGACTCACTTGATTTCATTGACTACACTAAAGTCTTTGTGTGCATCACAACAAACTATGGAAAATTCTGAGAGAGATGGGAATATCAGACCACCTTACCTGCCTCCTGAGAAACCTGTCTGCAGGACAAGAAGCAACAGTTAGAACTTGACATGGAATGGACTGGCTCCAAAGTGGGAAAAGAGTACATCAAGGCTGTATATTGTCACCCTGCTTATTTAACCTATATGTAGAGTGCTATCTTAAGCACTTTACATGTTTTAAATTATATTGCTACACAAAGTATTATCATCTCCACTTTACAAATAAAAAGCACAGAGAAGTACATAACCTGCCAAGGTCATAAGCTAGCAAAGCAGTCTGGCTCCAAGTCCATGTTCTTCACTACTGCACTATTCTGCCTCTCTGAAAGAATACATGTAAATAACTATTAAAGAACTTGCACCTAGTAACCAGAATGCATAAATACTGTTTTTAGTCAGTTGCTACCTAAAGAGCTCATATAGTCTCAGCTATAAAGAATTTATGTACCATCATTTAATTGGCATATTCAATGTGATTTTACCATAAATGCATTTCCACATTTTAAAACTAGAATCACATCCTATCATCCAAGCAAAAAGGACCACAGAGCTCCACACATAATAAACTGCAGATTAGTTACAAGTCCTTCCAAAGTTAGAACATTATCTATTGAAAATGAGATGAAAAACAATACTGGTTTATGTTCAGGTGTGAAATGTTGAATCTATTTTTGCATAAAGTCCAGCTCTTCTCCTAAATCTTGGCTGGGTTACTGCTTGATGACTTACATTTACCAGTATGTTATAGCTGATTTGCCAATTTAAAAATGCCATCCTCAAATCTCACACACACTAATAAGATATTTTTGAACAGAATATATGGAAATATAAAATACTTTTAAAAGAAACCTTTCAGATATTGAGTTTTTTTAAATATATTTAAAAATATAATCAAGTCACCAAATTCTCCATTAATAAAATGATTTCAGTTTATCTGTTCAACTCAAAGGTTAAACAATTTTATTTGAATTAGAAATATATTTCTTAGACTCTCAGGATTTAGACTCATATCAAGACTCACTTGATTTCATTGACTACACTAAAGTCTTTGTGTGCATCACAACAAACTATGGAAAATTCTGAGAGAGATGGGAATATCAGACCACCTTACCTGCCTCCTGAGAAACCTGTCTGCAGGACAAGAAGCAACAGTTAGAACTTGACATGGAATGGACTGGCTCCAAAGTGGGAAAAGAGTACATCAAGGCTGTATATTGTCACCCTGCTTATTTAACCTATATGTAGAGTACTTCATGTGAAAGGCTGGTCTGGATGAAGCAAAGCTGGAATCAAAATTGCCAGAAGAAATATCAACAACCTCAGATATGCAGATGATACCACTCTAATGGCAGAAAGTAAAGAGGAACTAAAGAGCCACTTAATGAAGGTGGAAGAGGACAGTGAAAAAGATGGCTTAAAATTCATTGTTGAAAAAACTAAGATCATAGTATCCAATCCCATCACTTCATGGCAAATAGAAAGAGAAAAGTGGAAGCAACGACAGACTTTATTTTGGGGGGCTCCAAAATCACTGCAGACAGTGACTACAGTCACAAAATTAAAAAGACACTTGCTCCTTGGGAGAAAAGCTATGACAAACCCAGACAGCATATTAAAAAGCAGAGTCATGACTTTGCTGACAAAGATCTGTAGAGTCAAAGCTATGGTTTTTCCAGTAGGCATGTAAGGATGTAAGAGTTGAACTTATAAAGAAAGCTGAGTGCTGAAGAATTGATGTTTTCAAACTGTGGTGCTGGAAAAGACTACAGAGTCCCTTGGACAGGAAAGAGATCAAACCAGTCAATTTTAAAGGAAATGAATCCTAAATACTCATTGGATCAGTCATTAGACTGATACTGAAGTTGAAGCTCCAATGCTTTGGCCACCTGATGGAAGAGCCGACTCGCTGGGGGAAACTTTGATGCTAGGAAAGATGGAAGGCAAAAGGAGAAAAGGGCAGCAGAGGATCAGATGGTTGGATAGCATTACTGACTCAGTGGACATAAATCTGGGCAAACTCTGGGAGATAGTAAAGGACCGGAAAGCCTAGCGTGCTGCAGTCCATGGGGCCAAAAGAGCTGCATACAACTTACTGACTGAACAACAACAAGACTCATGGATGGGTCAAATACCAATAACCAAGAATTACATTTAATAGCAATGTCTAATTTTAACCCACTTCTGACAAAATTGGACCATTTTAAAAATTACGTGACTAATACCATTACATCACTGAATTTAATAATGACTAAGACGTGATCTAAAATTAAGAGTAATTTTATTAATCCCAAAGATTAGGGAATGAAGTATCTGGAACAACAAATTTAGAGAAACAGTAACTGGCACAGAGGATTATAGTTTTATAAGACATTTAATCTTTTCTGACATATTCTTTTTCTTGAGGTATAATCTATAGATGAAATTCACAGATTTTTAAGTCATTGTTTGACAAATGCATACACCAGTATAACCCAATGAAGATATTGAAACATCTAGGAAGTTTCCTCGTGACTTTTCCATTCAATCCCCCTTTACCCTAAGAGGTAACCACGGTTCTTATTTGTATCACCAGATGTTAGTTCTGCCAGTTCTAACTCCACATATTGGAACTGCACAGTGTATACTACTTTGTCTCTGGCTTCATGAAGTCCACGTGTTTTTGAAGTTCATTTATATTGTATTTATATTCACTGTTTTTTTATTGAATAGCATTCTACTGTATGACTATACCCATTATATGTGTTTATTTTTTCACCTTTTTGTAAACAACTAACTTGTTTCTAGTTTTTGACTTCTAGAAATAAAGCTGCTGTGAATATTATGAAATATGGATCAGGGGCTAATTTTATAACATGTGTTTTCATCTGTTTGGGGTAATTACCTAGGAGTGGGTTACAAAGTTGGTATATATTTACCTTTTCGTTAAACAGTTTACCAAAGTGATTGTATCATTTTCCACTCCCACCAGCAATGTCCAAGTTGCTGGTATTTCACACACAATCATGAGCATTTGATATTGTCAATCCTTTTAGCTTTAGTCATGCACTGGCATCTCATTTTTGCTTTTTGCATATCCCTAAGGATTAATATAATTTTTTCCAGTGTTGACTATCCATTTATAGATCTTCTAATGTGACATATTATCTATTCAAATCATTTGACCATTTTCAAAACTGAGTTATCTATTCATTATGAACTTGTAGTAGAGTTCCCTTATATAGGGAGAACACAAGTTTATTGTTGGATACAAATATAAGAATATTTTTTTCTGAGTCCATAGCCTGCTTTTCTGTTACTTTCATCAAGTTTTCAGAAGGGAAGAAATTACCAACTCTGATGAAACTAAATTTATCATGTATTTCTTTAGTATTTTTTTGTCATGAACACACAAATCAAATTGCTAATTTATACAAGAAAGATATTCTCCACAATTTTCAAAGAAATATCCTATCTGTATTTATCCTTCACATGTATATATTCCTACACATGTGAATTTATATATAATTATAATTAAATATACAAATGTATTTATAATTTATGTGTAACTATATGAAACAATATATAGAGAGGTAAGTTATTCACTATAGCAAAAGATTGTTGTTGTTGTTGTTTAATCAACAACAACAAGTTGTGTCCAACCCTACTGCAACCCCATGGACTACAGACCACCAGGCTCCTATGTACATAGGATTTCCCAAGCAAGAATACTAGACTGGGTTGCCATTTCCTCGTCCAGAGTATCTTCCCAATCTAGGGATCAAAGTCACATCTCCTACATTGGCAAGTGGAGTCTTTACCGGAACCACCAGGGAAGCCTAGCAAAGATGAGTAATGATCTAAATGTCCAACAATAAAGGACCGATCTTTTAAAAATGGGGATGCAGTGTATAGGACAAAATACTATGATGGTACAAAAGAGGAAAAAAACATCACTATATGTTCATTCAGAAAAGATTGCCAAGATTCATTGTTGAAAGTCAACAAAAGCAAACTGTACAAATGTGTATGATATATGTTAAAAACTTCTTTGTTAAAAAAGGAAAACAGGGGCTTCCCTGGTGGTCCAGTGGGTAAAGAGTCTGCCTTACAGTGCAAGGGGCTCGATCCCTGGCCGGGAAGATCCCACATGCTCAGATATTGTCAATCCTTTTAGCTTTAGTCATGCACTGGCATCTCATTTTTGCTTTTTGCATATCCCTAAGGATTAATATAATTTTTTCCAGTGTTGACTATCCATTTATAGATCTTCTAATGTGACATATTATCTATTCAAATCATTTGACCATTTTCAAAACTGAGTTATCTATTCATTATGAACTTGTAGTAGAGTTCCCTTATATAGGGAGAACACAAGTTTATTGTTGGATACAAATATAAGAATATTTTTTTCTGAGTCCATAGCCTGCTTTTCTGTTACTTTCATCAAGTTTTCAGAAGGGAAGAAATTACCAACTCTGATGAAACTAAATTTATCATGTATTTCTTTAGTATTTTTTTGTCATGAACACACAAATCAAATTGCTAATTTATACAAGAAAGATATTCTCCACAATTTTCAAAGAAATATCCTATCTGTATTTATCCTTCACATGTATATATTCCTACACATGTGAATTTATATATAATTATAATTAAATATACAAATGTATTTATAATTTATGTGTAACTATATGAAACAATATATAGAGAGGTAAGTTATTCACTATAGCAAAAGATTGTTGTTGTTGTTGTTTAATCAACAACAACAAGTTGTGTCCAACCCTACTGCAACCCCATGGACTACAGACCACCAGGCTCCTATGTACATAGGATTTCCCAAGCAAGAATACTAGACTGGGTTGCCATTTCCTCGTCCAGAGTATCTTCCCAATCTAGGGATCAAAGTCACATCTCCTACATTGGCAAGTGGAGTCTTTACCGGAACCACCAGGGAAGCCTAGCAAAGATGAGTAATGATCTAAATGTCCAACAATAAAGGACCGATCTTTTAAAAATGGGGATGCAGTGTATAGGACAAAATACTATGATGGTACAAAAGAGGAAAAAAACATCACTATATGTTCATTCAGAAAAGATTGCCAAGATTCATTGTTGAAAGTCAACAAAAGCAAACTGTACAAATGTGTATGATATATGTTAAAAACTTCTTTGTTAAAAAAGGAAAACAGGGGCTTCCCTGGTGGTCCAGTGGGTAAAGAGTCTGCCTTACAGTGCAAGGGGCACTGGCTCGATCCCTGGCCGGGGAAGATCCCACATGCTGCGGAGCAGCTGGACTGGTATGTCCAATTATGAGCCAGCACTCTGGAGCACACGTGCCCAGAGCAGGTGCTCTGCAACGAGAGAGGCCACTGTGATGCGAGGCCCATACAGGCCAAAGAATCAAGACGGATGAAAGAAGAAAAATACAATAAAAGAGGCCAAAATTTAAAAAATATTTTAAAAAGGGAAAACAGGTATATATACTTCCTGAACATGCATAAAACACCTCCAGAAGGCCACTACTAACAGTGACTGTGGGAAAAGAGTGGATGGGTGACTTGAAGACCTGAGTCAGAGATTTTTAACAATGCTCTTTCATAAATCTTAAAGCATAGGAATGTATTATATAGTTACCAAATTAAAAGCTAATAGAAAAAATTATTTCCATTAAAAAGTTTAAAAAGTACAAATTCAAATAACCATTTTCAACCATTTCTTCTTATTGTTACTGTTATTACTACATCTAGAGTGGTAATGAACAGTATGACAATATAATGAAAACAGTAACTGTGCTCGTATCTTTACCCATAACTACAGCTGTGCTCTTTGACACAGTGATTCCATTTTTAATCTCTCCTAAGAAAAATAATCAGCAGTACTGATGAGCTTATTTTAGTACTCCCCTATGATGCAACCACTATAGAAATGATAAAAAGAACAAAGTAAAATAATAAAAATTCCAACATAAATAAAACTATAAATATACCTATTATCGTCTTTAATTATCCATGTACTGCTTTCATGATCAATAGATGAAAACAGATTTCCTTCCAAAAACCTCTGACCCTTCAGCATAATGTTGACATGATCAGGCAAAAACTGTACTTGAATGTCTTCCTTAGTACAGTCTTCTGGAAGCCGTACTGTTACTGTCAAATCATCTTCAGTCTGTTGCCAGTAATACAGAGGTTCTTTGGGGAAAAGAAAAATGCATTATGTAATAAAAAATCAGAGACTAGAACATAACATACATAATTAGAAACTAGAACATATACAAAAGAACACCTATTTTAGCATCTTTTCTAGTGCTCTTCTCACAAAAAAAAGTAATTATGAACAAATACACAGAGATCTCCTTGGGAAATTTTCACTCCAAGTGTAGTAGCAATCACACCCTGGCTTACCTAATGCCCTAGAAGACACACATTCATAAAATACAAATCATGGCAACTCTTTATTTCCTCCCTCCCAGTATCTCTGCTTTCCTACTTCTCCTTCCTCGTACACACACATCCACACACAAACACGATTCTGAGTAAAAAGAACACCAAATATGTCAGAAGCCTTGTCTGAAACTTTCATCACAATCTTAATTTGCCACTGTTGAGGCAATATAGTAACTCTGTGATATAGGAGACTATAATTACCTGGTGAGATACATATCAACATGAGATATATAAGAGATATATTTTCCTTATAAAAGTACTGGCTATTCAACCTCACAATATGAAAGCAACTTCATAGCAAGTTCAAGGGCCATCAGTATATTTTGTCTAAGTTCCCAATAAAAGAATCCTCCCTTCACCTACTTCACTATCTCCTCGGCTTGGCTCCTAAAAAGTTTTCTACCTAAAAAACTATTTTAGGCCTATAATACTATAACCATGAAGAAAGTAGGACTTAAATGCAAAATGAATAAATACTTCCTTAATGGCATCCATAAACATTAATGATATACCATCACATCAGAAAGAAATGTAACATGGTTGTTGCTATTTAGTCACTAAGTCATGTCCCATTCCTTTGAGATTCCATGGACTATACCCCAGCAGGCTCCTCTGTTCATAGAACTCTGCAAGCAAGAATACTGGAGTGGGTTGCCACTCCTCATCCAGAGGACCTTCCTGACCCAGAGATTAAACCCATGTCTTCTGCACTGGCAGATAGGCTTTTTACCACTGAGCCACCTGGAAAGCCCAGGTAATAGATAATATCAATCTAACTGAAGTTTACAGAAAATGAAACCAGTATATATACTCAAAAGACTGATAAAAGAAAGCATGTTAATTATCCATAAGTTTTAAAAATTACAACTATTTTCCTCATTGTGAAAGTATAGTGATACCAATAAAATAAATACAGAAGAAATTTCCCAAGAAGTGGGTATAAGAAGAGCCTTTTCTTAGAAGGAAAATGGAAAAATAGAAAGGACTGTGGTTTACACTAAAAGAGAAGAATGAATTCAGGAGGAATTCCAATATAATGTGAGATGTCAACAAAATAAACACTAGTGGCTAGTGACTTAAATACATGATGTATCCCAACTAGGCTGTAAATCTGTCTTGGAAGCACATGGTCCTAGGGACTAAGCAGACTGGTTCCAAGGATGAAGGCAGTCTTTCATTCTTCCTCAACCACTCACCAAAGGAGTTCTAAAAAGCATAGGGTCTAGCAATATGAATAGCTGCTCTGCCTAAGCTCTACAAGAGTTTAACATAATTAAGACAGAAGAGTAGAGTTTATTCAGAAAGGGATCTTATGCAAGAAAAATCACATGTGAGGAAACCAAACTGTTAAGAGGTTAAGCAAAAGGCCACTAAGTACAACTCTTATATTCAAAGGTACATTTATTTATAAACCTGGAGAAACTTTTTCAACTATTACGTTAAGTATTTTCAAACACTTTTCAACAGATTTATTTTTTAAGAGCTATGTAAGTACATAAAAGAGTGAAACTGATTTTTATTTTAAATAATTGTTGTCAGAGTAACAAAAAGGGTAGCCTCAAAGAGTAATACGTATGATTATTAAATGTTATGAAAATGTGCTAAATAAAATATACTATTCTGACTATAAATATCAGAAATATGAATAGTAATGATTATAGAGAAATGTTCTCCTGCATATTTCTTAAAGAATATGTATTCTTTGCATACAAACTTCTGAAAAGATCTTCTTACTCTTTTCATTTCAAAACATGTTCATCAATCATTCATACATTCATTCATTCAACATGAGAAATCTTAGTCAGTGATTCTATCTCCAAGGAACTTTCTTTCAGTTCAGTATGAAAGGTAAGAATATGTAATTAGTATACCTATATGAAAAGAGGTTAGCTTTTTAAAATTATTATCTGTAATACTAATATGCTGGATTTTCAAACATCAGTATTTGTTTATTCATTCAATGAGCATTTACTGAACATCTAATCAGGTAAGATAATATGCAGGTTTTTAGAAAACATTTTTGTTAATTACAAAAGTCTTTAAATTTAACCAGTTCACACTACCTAGATGGTATATTTTATAATAGGCTATTATGGGAAATATAGAAGAAAACAAAGAAAAATTAAGCGCCCATCTTGACCTGGTTATAATAGGCTATTATGGAGAATGCAAAAAATGAATTCAGGAGGAATTCCAATATAATGTGAGATGTGAACAAAATAAACACTAGTGGCTAGTGACTTAAATACATGATGTATCCCAACTAGGCTGTAAATCTGTCTTGGAAGCACATGGTCCTAGGGACTAAGCAGACTGGTTCCAAGGATGAAGGCAGTCTTTCATTCTTCCTCAACCACTCACCAAAGGAGTTCTAAAAAGCATAGGGTCTAGCAATATGAATAGCTGCTCTGCCTAAGCTCTACAAGAGTTTAACATAATTAAGACAGAAGAGTAGAGTTTATTCAGAAAGGGATCTTATGCAAGAAAAATCACATGTGAGGAAACCAAACTGTTAAGAGGTTAAGCAAAAGGCCACTAAGTACAACTCTTATATTCAAAGGTACATTTATTTATAAACCTGGAGAAACTTTTTCAACTATTACGTTAAGTATTTTCAAACACTTTTCAACAGATTTATTTTTTAAGAGCTATGTAAGTACATAAAAAGAGTGAAACTGATTTTTATTTTAAATAATTGTTGTCAGAGTAACAAAAAGGGTAGCCTCAAAGAGTAATACGTATGATTATTAAATGTTATGAAAATGTGCTAAATAAAATATACTATTCTGACTATAAATATCAGAAATATGAATAGTAATGATTATAGAGAAATGTTCTCCTGCATATTTCTTAAAGAATATGTATTCTTTGCATACAAACTTCTGAAAAGATCTTCTTACTCTTTTCATTTCAAAACATGTTCATCAATCATTCATACATTCATTCATTCAACATGAGAAATCTTAGTCAGTGATTCTATCTCCAAGGAACTTTCTTTCAGTTCAGTATGAAAGGTAAGAATATGTAATTAGTATACCTATATGAAAAGAGGTTAGCTTTTTAAAATTATTATCTGTAATACTAATATGCTGGATTTTCAAACATCAGTATTTGTTTATTCATTCAATGAGCATTTACTGAACATCTAATCAGGTAAGATAATATGCAGGTTTTTAGAAAACATTTTTGTTAATTACAAAAGTCTTTAAATTTAACCAGTTCACACTACCTAGATGGTATATTTTATAATAGGCTATTATGGGAAATATAGAAGAAAACAAAGAAAAATTAAGCGCCCATCTTGACCTGGTAAAACTCATAACCCAGCTAGGAGGACAAGTCAGATCTACTTTACCCAGGAGTTCTATCAAGATTCAAAGTAAAATTACCTTTGCTTTCCTCTGACATGTCTTCATCCTTACTTTCTTCAAGATACTGACCAACCTGAACAAATGTAAAGGACTTGTAGGACACAATCATTAGGCCATTCCCATCAGGCTCAATAGCGGCATAATGTGGTACTGACTTCCCATGGAGGACATTACGCTTAGTAATTTCGTATTTTTTATTATCTGTGAAAAAATAAAGCATTTTAGAACAAAAACTTACAAACAAAAAACTGTATTAGATATTTTTAAAAGAATAAAAAAAATGTACAACCTAATAGTCTGTGAATAAAATCTCTTTTTTAAAATAATAGGTATAATGAAATTTGTTCTAGATTGTGGTGTCCAATGTGGTAGCCACTGGTCATGGCAGTTATTTAATTAAAATTAAAAACTGACATTCAGGGCTTCCTTGGTGGTCCAGTGGGTAAAGAGTCCACAATGCAAGGGGCACTGGTTCGATCCCTGGCCCAGGAAGATCCCATGTGCCGTGGAGCGGCTGGACCAGTGTGTCCTATTACAAGCCAGTGCTCTGGAGTGCATGCACCCAGAGCTGGTGCTCTGCAATGGGAGAGGCCACTGCGATGGGAGGCCCACACATGCCAAAGAATAAAAAGATGGATGAAAATAAATATAAATAAAAAGAGGCATGATGGGGAAAGGAAAAGATAAAAAAAAACTGACATTCAATTCTCTCATGAGCCACACTTCAAGTGTCACACATAGCCAGGTGCTACCACACTGAGTAGCTCACATATAAACATGCATTTTGGGAAATTTTCTATTGTACAGCAGTGCTCTAAATCATAAAAGTAACTTACCTACCTGAAACATCAATCTCTGAACAATCTATTGGCTCCTCGACTACAGCCTCTCTACTTTCTCAGCCAGGATATTATAGGTGACTTCTGACAAGAGCCATGAATTGATGATAATGGAAAAAGTGTGGTGTAGACTATTTTCCATCATAAGGTTTTCTTAAAATGAAGTACCTTTATGGTAGAAGTAATTTCTATACACATTCAGATACAGATCTGCCTACTACTAAAATACAAATAAGTGTACTTAGAATTTATGAATAATTAACTGCATTCTGAAATTTTATGGTAAATTAACTGAATTTATTCTCCTATGAAAGTAAGTTTCTTTTTTGTTGTTGTTGTTTAAAAAAAAGTACTCAAAACCTTTCAGTTGAGTCCATACCTTTACTTACATTGTTACTTTGGGTAACAAAATTTTTATTACAGTGGGTAGTACTTATAAGCTTCACACTGAGTAGTCAAAAATTGTTACATCATGAGCTATACATAATAATACATATATATACATATAGTAGTACAACCTGTTCGAAAATATGTCATTTTTTTCCTCTAAAACCTCACCTATGTTCACTTCATACATATTTAAGAACAGACTTTTCATTTCACGAAGTAAAAACTCCTCTATTTTTCTTCAGTAGGTACATGAAAGGCAAAGGTCCTACCTATCTGTAAAGACTGAAAGTTAAGACACTCTCCATTTCATAGGATGTTTTTTCCATCATGTGTGGGACAGAAAACAGTAGGCCTCAAGTGAATTTCACGGCTAAATGCATTGGGAAAGGCTGGATGGAAATTACATTTTCTTTTTCACTCAAAATTTTTAGAAATTTGAGTATGCTTAATACGAAATGTGGAGGGCTTCCCTGGTGGTCCAGTGGGTAAGGACACTGCCTTGCAGTGCAAGGGGCACCAGTTCGATCGCTGGCCCAGGAAGATCCCACATGCCGTGGAGCAGTTGTACCAGTATGTCCAATTGTGAGTACAAGTGCTCTGGAGCGCATGCACCCAGAGCCAGTGCTCTGCAACGAGAGAGACTACTGCATTGGGAGGCCCACACAGGCCAAAGAACAAAGATGGATGAAACTAGATAAATGAAAGACCAATAAAAGTGGCCAAAAAGTAAAAAAAAAAAAAAAAAAAGAAGCGTGGCTACTGTATACCCATATTTTCAAACTTACTTGACCACGTATTGAATATAATTTATCAAGTGTTAGAAATACAATCCTGCTGTTATATTCATTAGAAAATAAAAAAATAACACATTATATTAGTAATTCAGGAAAAAAAGGAACTGAACTATTAAGAAAGTTAAAGTGAAACACAAAGAATGTTTCTACAACACAGTAATTAAAATTATTTGGAAAGGAAAAAAGGTAAATCTAAATATAACTGTCCAGTTGCATTAAGGAAACAAAGATGATGAGAACGGAAGTGATGGAGCTGCGTCAGAGTGAACTGCGAACTGAGCTAAAGCTGCAATGGAATCAGAAGTCTTAGAGGAGGGAGAACATGCACGGTGACTTCTATGCTATGTACCTTAACTGAAAAACCAAAGCGTTTCTTTATCTAAAGCAGGGATTTGCAAACTATGATCTGTGAGCTGACAAATGAATTTTATATTTTTTAAATGGTTCAAAAACCCACTATTTAAATACATGTAAAAACTATATAAAATTCAAATATCAGTGTCCATAAACAGCAATACTCATGCATTTATTCCTTCATCTGCAGCTGTTTTTGCAGCACAAGATCATACCTGAGTAGTTGCAATGTAAGTCATATAGTTAACCACCTAGCCCTTCACAGAAAGTTTCCAACACCTAATTTAAAATTCAACTTACTGGGTTTCTCTAGAGATAAAACTACAACACTAGGAAGAAGAACAAGTTACACCAAATATTTCAAAGAACAAAGTTTGTGCTTATGTTACATACTAAAATATATTTCTGTATATATTAAAACATATACATTAAGTTCTTCCAAAATTATGTAATACTGTCTCCTTTTACGTGAAAAAGTACATTTGACTGTGGAAGCACATAATTTTTCTTTCTTTTTTTTTTTTTACAATCCATTAGTAAAGAAAAACTATCTATAAATATTCATTTTACTGGATGAAACTAGATAAATGAAAGACCAATAAAAGAGGCCAAAAATTAAAAAATAAAAAAAGAAGCGTGGCTACTGTATACCCATATTTTCAAACTTACTTGACCACGTATTGAATATAATTTATCAAGTGTTAGAAATACAATCCTGCTGTTATATTCATTAGAAAATAAAAAAATAACACATTATATTAGTAATTCAGGAAAAAAAGGAACTGAACTATTAAGAAAGTTAAAGTGAAACACAAAGAATGTTTCTACAACACAGTAATTAAAATTATTTGGAAAGGAAAAAAGGTAAATCTAAATATAACTGTCCAGTTGCATTAAGGAAACAAAGATGATGAGAACGGAAGTGATGGAGCTGCGTCAGAGTGAACTGCGAACTGAGCTAAAGCTGCAATGGAATCAGAAGTCTTAGAGGAGGGAGAACATGCACGGTGACTTCTATGCTATGTACCTTAACTGAAAAACCAAAGCGTTTCTTTATCTAAAGCAGGGATTTGCAAACTATGATCTGTGAGCTGACAAATGAATTTTATATTTTTTAAATGGTTCAAAAAAAACCCACTATTTAAATACATGTAAAAACTATATAAAATTCAAATATCAGTGTCCATAAACAGCAATACTCATGCATTTATTCCTTCATCTGCAGCTGTTTTTGCAGCACAAGATCATACCTGAGTAGTTGCAATGTAAGTCATATAGTTAACCACCTAGCCCTTCACAGAAAGTTTCCAACACCTAATTTAAAATTCAACTTACTGGGTTTCTCTAGAGATAAAACTACAACACTAGGAAGAAGAACAAGTTACACCAAATATTTCAAAGAACAAAGTTTGTGCTTATGTTACATACTAAAATATATTTCTGTATATATTAAAACATATACATTAAGTTCTTCCAAAATTATGTAATACTGTCTCCTTTTACGTGAAAAAGTACATTTGACTGTGGAAGCACATAATTTTTCTTTCTTTTTTTTTTTTTACAATCCATTAGTAAAGAAAAACTATCTATAAATATTCATTTTACTGGATGGCAAATACTAAAGTCATGACACAATGCCTAAGAAAAAGCAAACAGCATTTACAGGAAGAGCTTTGAATTTCAAAATTCAAAGTGGTTGCTAAATTATGGCAACCACTGCAAAGAGATCAGAATTTTGTTACATTTACCTTCATTTTTCTTAGTAATAGTGACCCACTCCAAGGAAACGTAGAAACCACTTCCTTTCATATCCAATTCCTCTTTCTCTATTCGAAGAAGTAGAGTAGCTATTGAATGTTCTTCAGCTTTCAGCAATGAGATACTGTGAATTATGATAAAAGGATCCCCAAGCTCTTCATTAAACATAATCTACAAAAGAGAAACACGATGACACTCACAAAAATGTTTTACATGAATGTAGAGAGCCCAGAGGAAATACATAGAAATCTAACAACCTAACAAATAATTTGGATACTGTTTACTACAAGGACACAGAAATGAAGAAAGTCCTTAAATAAAACTTACAAGTTTAAATCATACTACTTGAAAAAGAAATAACTTTTAGAAAACACCTATTTGTGTACCAGAGAAATCTGATAAGTACTCTTGGCTTAAAAACAAAGAAAACAACATGGCATCCAAACAGCACCTAAAGGTGAAAGGGAATTAAAAGCAACCTTCTAGAAAAGAACTGTCAAGTGAAAAAGTGTTCTGTACAGAGGACATGAGCAGGTCAATATTCACTACTGCATCTCTTCCCCTATCTCATATTTGATTTATTTCTTCATTCTTCCTCTTAGTTTCTAAATACTGTTTGTGCATATTTGTTCACACGTGTGTGTATGCTTTCTTTCCAATTGTTTTTGGTTTGGTTTGGTTTGGTTTCTGAAATTTACAAAGGTTAAGAGTCAAAGGAATTGGAGAACAAATCATGAAACTTTCTTATTGTTCAAAAACAAAAGATCTCATTTACATTTTATTTATTTATTTTGGCCACTTCTATTGATCTTTCATTTACTTCTTTTTGGCCTGTGTGGGTGTCCCATCGCAGTGGCCTCGCTTGCTGCAGAGCACTGGCTCTGGGCATATGTGCTCCAGAGCTCTGGCTTGGTAGTGGGACACATCTGTCCAGCTGCTTCGTGGCACGTGGGATCTTCCCAGGCCAGGGATCGAACCAGTGTCCCTTGCACTGCAAGGCGGTGTCCTTACCCACTGGACCACCAGGGAAGCCCCTTGTTAACATTTAAAAAGATAACTCCACTAATTTTTTTCTTTTAAAATAATTTAAAATTTATTAAATTTTCCAAAGGCAGATTTTGTTTGAATGAGGTGTCTTGATTAGATACCATTAAATACTGAAATTTCTTCTAAAAAAAGCAAAGCAAAGCATCATGTGAAGACATACAAAGTCTTACCCAATTCTTTTTTACACCACAAGCACATAATGTAACAGACTATATTATTGTTAAATATCAAATAGGAGAGGTCTTAAGACTGATTTCCAGCTAAGTTCTTCAAATAAATAGTTTAATACAAACCTAACTGAAACACAAGAATTAGTTCTTTTTTTCTTTTTAAACCTGTATCTGAATCCCCTCATATGGGCTCCTACCCAAAAGCGTTGTAAAGAAGTGTTTTACCCCAATGCTCACAGCAGAAATCATACTACTTTAGAAAACACCTATTTGTGTACCAGAGAAATCTGATAAGTACTCTTGGCTTAAAAACAAAGAAAACAACATGGCATCCAAACAGCACCTAAAGGTGAAAGGGAATTAAAAGCAACCTTCTAGAAAAGAACTGTCAAGTGAAAAAGTGTTCTGTACAGAGGACATGAGCAGGTCAATATTCACTACTGCATCTCTTCCCCTATCTCATATTTGATTTATTTCTTCATTCTTCCTCTTAGTTTCTAAATACTGTTTGTGCATATTTGTTCACACGTGTGTGTATGCTTTCTTTCCAATTGTTTTTGGTTTGGTTTGGTTTGGTTTCTGGAAATTTACAAAGGTTAAGAGTCAAAGGAATTGGAGAACAAATCATGAAACTTTCTTATTGTTCAAAAACAAAAGATCTCATTTACATTTTATTTATTTATTTTGGCCACTTCTATTGATCTTTCATTTACTTCTTTTTGGCCTGTGTGGGTGTCCCATCGCAGTGGCCTCGCTTGCTGCAGAGCACTGGCTCTGGGCATATGTGCTCCAGAGCTCTGGCTTGGTAGTGGGACACATCTGTCCAGCTGCTTCGTGGCACGTGGGATCTTCCCAGGCCAGGGATCGAACCAGTGTCCCTTGCACTGCAAGGCGGTGTCCTTACCCACTGGACCACCAGGGAAGCCCCTTGTTAACATTTAAAAAGATAACTCCACTAATTTTTTTCTTTTAAAATAATTTAAAATTTATTAAATTTTCCAAAGGCAGATTTTGTTTGAATGAGGTGTCTTGATTAGATACCATTAAATACTGAAATTTCTTCTAAAAAAAGCAAAGCAAAGCATCATGTGAAGACATACAAAGTCTTACCCAATTCTTTTTTACACCACAAGCACATAATGTAACAGACTATATTATTGTTAAATATCAAATAGGAGAGGTCTTAAGACTGATTTCCAGCTAAGTTCTTCAAATAAATAGTTTAATACAAACCTAACTGAAACACAAGAATTAGTTCTTTTTTTCTTTTTAAACCTGTATCTGGAATCCCCTCATATGGGCTCCTACCCAAAAGCGTTGTAAAGAAGTGTGTTTTACCCCAATGCTCACAGCAGCACTACTTAAAATATCCAACACATGGAAGCAAATGGACAAATGAATGGATAAAGATGTGGTATATGTACAATGGACTACTACTCAGCCATGAAAAAAAGAATAACACCATTTGCAGCAACATGGATGGACCTAGAGATCATGAAACTAAGTCAAATCAGAGAAACACAAATATATGATATCACTTACACATGAAATCTAAAATATGATACAAATTTATTTACAAAATAGGAAAAGACTCAGATACAGAAAACAAACTTACGGTTAACCAAAAGGGAAAAGAAAAGAGGGATAAATTAGGAATTTGGGATTATCAGATACAAACTACTATATATAAAAAACAAAAGGTCCTACTGTATAACTTAGGGAACTATATTCAATACTGTGTAATAAACTATAATGAAAAAGAATATGAAAAATATATATATAACTCACTTTGTTGTATACCAAATCTAACAAAACATTGTAAATTATGCTGGAGTTCAATTAAAAAGAAAACTGCTTTAATGTCATTAATTTCCTATTGTATTTGAGCAACTCTGCCAAAATCATTCCAATAGTAGACCTCTGGAATCCATTCTAAACTCTTCCATAAGTGGAAGGGGGGCCTCCCTCAAATACCCAAAATAGAGATGACAGCCACACTTCTGGCTGAGTGAGTTTTGCTTTTGTTTGGGGGACAAGAAGAAATAAAAACATAGGAAGTAAAAAAGGTAAGTTTTGCCAAGTAGCCAGTTTACTGTTTCCTCCTCTTTTCTGTCTCTCACGTGAGGAAAAGGGACTTGGATTGAGATCAGAGGAGTAGATGTCAGGCCTTCTAAAAATTCACAGGCTCAAGTTTTCAGTCCTCTGAACAAGCTGGCAAATCAGTTGTGATACTGTTCATGAATAGCACCCTCATCACGTCAGAGGCTTTGCCTTCTTTCACTTCTCTTTCTACATTCCAGTCACCACCACCAATGCTTGCTGAGCCCTCTTAAGTCCTACCACACCCCACCACTCCCACCTCCACTCTCCTCTCTTACATCAGTCCCCTCAAGTTCCAAAATTTGGAGTCGTTTCTCTCAATGACCAACATCCCACGGTATCCCTTCCATTTCAGCTAATGCCCAGGACCCATTTACTTCCTGCTGTCCCCACCTCCCCACAGAGTGCTGATTACACTACAACAGTTTATATATTGAGGAGGATGTGGCATAAATTTAAATTTTTAATTTATTTTAAAAATATTATTGAAGCCCGAATATGGCCAAGGAGATATATATACAGAAGAAACCAAATGAATTCAAAATCCATATGAATTTACTTCTGGTGGAATATATGGGGTTATTTTTAATCTGAAGGTGAAAAGGGTCAGTGTGTTTCTTCCTACTGAAAACCAACAGAATCCATATAGGTCAATAACAGATACAATCTCATTCATATCTCTCCCGTCCATCATTCCAAAAATTCTTTTCAACTGTTTCAGGTAGCTGGGTGCTATATGTCACACATTCTCAGTTTAGAAAAAGAAAAATAAATACTGAAGGCCTGAATTGAATACAATGTCCAATTAATATCTAAAACCATGACTGCAAAGGCCTCCTATAAACCGGCTATTGTTCTGGTAACCTCCATCTCAATACCAAAATAGAAAGTTTGACAGCCAAAATCATTCCAATAGTAGACCTCTGGAATCCATTCTAAACTCTTCCATAAGTGGAAGGGGCCTCCCTCAAATACCCAAAATAGAGATGACAGCCACACTTCTGGCTGAGTGAGTTTTGCTTTTGTTTGGGGACAAGAAGAAATAAAAACATAGGAAGTAAAAAAGGTAAGTTTTGCCAAGTAGCCAGTTTACTGTTTCCTCCTCTTTTCTGTCTCTCACGTGAGGAAAAGGGACTTGGATTGAGATCAGAGGAGTAGATGTCAGGCCTTCTAAAAATTCACAGGCTCAAGTTTTCAGTCCTCTGAACAAGCTGGCAAATCAGTTGTGATACTGTTCATGAATAGCACCCTCATCACGTCAGAGGCTTTGCCTTCTTTCACTTCTCTTTCTACATTCCAGTCACCACCACCAATGCTTGCTGAGCCCTCTTAAGTCCTACCACACCCCACCACTCCCACCTCCACTCTCCTCTCTTACATCAGTCCCCTCAAGTTCCAAAATTTGGAGTCGTTTCTCTCAATGACCAACATCCCACGGTATCCCTTCCATTTCAGCTAATGCCCAGGACCCATTTACTTCCTGCTGTCCCCACCTCCCCACAGAGTGCTGATTACACTACAACAGTTTATATATTGAGGAGGATGTGGCATAAATTTAAATTTTTAATTTATTTTAAAAATATTATTGAAGCCCGAATATGGCCAAGGAGATATATATACAGAAGAAACCAAATGAATTCAAAATCCATATGAATTTACTTCTGGTGGAATATATGGGGTTATTTTTAATCTGAAGGTGAAAAGGGTCAGTGTGTTTCTTCCTACTGAAAACCAACAGAATCCATATAGGTCAATAACAGATACAATCTCATTCATATCTCTCCCGTCCATCATTCCAAAAATTCTTTTCAACTGTTTCAGGTAGCTGGGTGCTATATGTCACACATTCTCAGTTTAGAAAAAGAAAAATAAATACTGAAGGCCTGAATTGAATACAATGTCCAATTAATATCTAAAACCATGACTGCAAAGGCCTCCTATAAACCGGCTATTGTTCTGGTAACTTGTGTTTTTTGTTTAACTTTTCGAACATACTACAATTTGGTAGTACAGTATTTGGTATAATAAGAAAGGTAAGCCACTAAGGCCTTCTTGGCTTTTCTCAAATATTTTTTTTTTTTAATTTTATTTATTTATCTTTTGGAGGGTGGGGTAGGAAGGGAGGGGGATGGGCGGGCCACTTCTATTGGTCTTTTCATTTCTCTATTTTCATCCGTCTTTGTTCTTTGGCTCCTGTGGGCCTCCCATCGCGGTGGCCACTGTCGTCGCAGAGCACCGGCTCTGGGCGCACGCGCGCCAGAGCTCCGGCTCGGTAATTGGACACATCGGTCCAGCCGCTCCACGGCAGGTGGGATCTTCCCAGGCCAAGGATTGAACCAGAGCCCCTTGCACTGCAAGGCGGTGTCTTTACCCACTGGACCACCAGGGGAAGCCCTTTCTCAAATAATTAAACCCTGGTGTTTACAGGTATCTGTTGGTCTAATAAAAAATATTCTATAAGATGCAAAATATTAAATTCATACCTCTCTAGCTACCTAGATCTAAAGGCCACCTGCTGAGATATAGACAGTAACAATACCATGCTGTGATTACTGGCACAGTGCAGCATCACTTTATCGGCTATCAAAAACTATGATCATAGAGAAATTAATTTCATATTTATTATTACTAAAATCCTAACCTGCCCCTCAGATTAAGTCTGTTATACTGTTTTTAAAAAACTGAAGCAAAAAAGGCATCCTGGAGATTAGAACCACAACTACAAGTATTTACGCTATAGTGTATTTTTAATCTGAAGGTGAAAAGGGTCAGTGTGTTTCTTCCTACTGAAAACCAACAGAATCCATATAGGTCAATAACAGATACAATCTCATTCATATCTCTCCCGTCCATCATTCCAAAAATTCTTTTCAACTGTTTCAGGTAGCTGGGTGCTATATGTCACACATTCTCAGTTTAGAAAAAGAAAAATAAATACTGAAGGCCTGAATTGAATACAATGTCCAATTAATATCTAAAACCATGACTGCAAAGGCCTCCTATAAACCGGCTATTGTTCTGGTAACTTGTGTTTTTTGTTTAACTTTTCGAACATACTACAATTTGGTAGTACAGTATTTGGTATAATAAGAAAGGTAAGCCACTAAGGCCTTCTTGGCTTTTCTCAAATATTTTTTTTTTTTAATTTTATTTATTTATCTTTTGGAGGGTGGGGTAGGAAGGGAGGGGGATGGGCGGGCCACTTCTATTGGTCTTTTCATTTCTCTATTTTCATCCGTCTTTGTTCTTTGGCTCCTGTGGGCCTCCCATCGCGGTGGCCACTGTCGTCGCAGAGCACCGGCTCTGGGCGCACGCGCGCCAGAGCTCCGGCTCGGTAATTGGACACATCGGTCCAGCCGCTCCACGGCAGGTGGGATCTTCCCAGGCCAAGGATTGAACCAGAGCCCCTTGCACTGCAAGGCGGTGTCTTTACCCACTGGACCACCAGGGAAGCCCTTTCTCAAATAATTAAACCCTGGTGTTTACAGGTATCTGTTGGTCTAATAAAAAATATTCTATAAGATGCAAAATATTAAATTCATACCTCTCTAGCTACCTAGATCTAAAGGCCACCTGCTGAGATATAGACAGTAACAATACCATGCTGTGATTACTGGCACAGTGCAGCATCACTTTATCGGCTATCAAAAACTATGATCATAGAGAAATTAATTTCATATTTATTATTACTAAAATCCTAACCTGCCCCTCAGATTAAGTCTGTTATACTGTTTTTAAAAAACTGAAGCAAAAAAGGCATCCTGGAGATTAGAACCACAACTACAAGTATTTACGCTATAGTGTATTTTTCTAAGCAGGGAATACTCTTGTAAAGTTACTGTCTGACTAGTTCAAACATATCACACAGTGAGCAGAGTGGTGCAGGAGAAGCTGCTGGGCTCATGAACATGTAAGAGAATAACACAAGAGCGAAGGAGAAAAGACATGACAGTGTAATTCTCTGGTCAACTCTTCATGAAGAAGGCAACAATGTCAGTGCTTAAAACTACTGTTTTGGGCTTCCCTGGTGGTCCTGTGGGTAAGGACATCGCCCTGCAGTGCAAGGGCCGCCATTTTGATCCCTGGCCTGGGAGTATCCCACGTGCTGTGGAGCGGCTGGACCGATGTGTCTAACTGCGTGCGCCCGGAGCCAGTGCTCTGCGACGAGAGAGGCCACTGAGATGGTAGGCAGGCCGAAAAACAAAGATAGATGATAAATGAAAGACCAATAGAAGTGGCCAAAAACAACAACAACAACAGTGTGTTAAAAAGAACAGTAGGCCGGAGAAAGGATTGAAAAAAAAACAACAAAAAAAAAACAGAAAAAAAACTACTGTTTTACACTTAAAAAGTACTCAATAGGTATTCGCTGAAAAACACAATTCTTGACAACTGCACTCACCCCAGATCAAAACAGGGATAGCTAACATATCAGTTCTGTAAAAGGGATACATTTTATAATTTAAAAGACATCCAAAGCATTATATATCAAGACATCACATATAACTATCCCTAAAACAGTGTCATTTGAAAATCATTAAGATCTAATTTGCAAGGCGGTGTCTTTACCCACTGGACCACCAGGGGAAGCCCTTTCTCAAATAATTAAACCCTGGTGTTTACAGGTATCTGTTGGTCTAATAAAAAATATTCTATAAGATGCAAAATATTAAATTCATACCTCTCTAGCTACCTAGATCTAAAGGCCACCTGCTGAGATATAGACAGTAACAATACCATGCTGTGATTACTGGCACAGTGCAGCATCACTTTATCGGCTATCAAAAACTATGATCATAGAGAAATTAATTTCATATTTATTATTACTAAAATCCTAACCTGCCCCTCAGATTAAGTCTGTTATACTGTTTTTAAAAAACTGAAGCAAAAAAGGCATCCTGGAGATTAGAACCACAACTACAAGTATTTACGCTATAGTGTATTTTTCTAAGCAGGGAATACTCTTGTAAAGTTACTGTCTGACTAGTTCAAACATATCACACAGTGAGCAGAGTGGTGCAGGAGAAGCTGCTGGGCTCATGAACATGTAAGAGAATAACACAAGAGCGAAGGAGAAAAGACATGACAGTGTAATTCTCTGGTCAACTCTTCATGAAGAAGGCAACAATGTCAGTGCTTAAAACTACTGTTTTGGGCTTCCCTGGTGGTCCTGTGGGTAAGGACATCGCCCTGCAGTGCAAGGGCCGCCATTTTGATCCCTGGCCTGGGAGTATCCCACGTGCTGTGGGCGGCTGGACCGATGTGTCTAACTGCGTGCGCCCGGAGCCAGTGCTCTGCGACGAGAGAGGCCACTGAGATGGTAGGCAGGCCGAAAAACAAAGATAGATGATAAATGAAAGACCAATAGAAGTGGCCAAAAACAACAACAACAACAGTGTGTTAAAAAGAACAGTAGGCCGGAGAAAGGATTGAAAAAAAAACAACAAAAAAAAAACAGAAAAAAAACTACTGTTTTACACTTAAAAAGTACTCAATAGGTATTCGCTGAAAAACACAATTCTTGACAACTGCACTCACCCCAGATCAAAACAGGGATAGCTAACATATCAGTTCTGTAAAAGGGATACATTTTATAATTTAAAAGACATCCAAAGCATTATATATCAAGACATCACATATAACTATCCCTAAAACAGTGTCATTTGAAAATCATTAAGATCTAATTTGCATACATTTTCAGACTTGGCATAAGTCTAAAGAAAAAAAACCCTCACCTCCCATTTTTCAGAAGCACTATTTCCACGTTCACTTGTCCCAATGAGATACAATCTTCCAGTTCCATCTGACAAGGTAACCCAGGTAGAAGATGTGAAATGGATGGATGCGCAAAGGCGATTGTCACATGCTGTTAAGTCTGTAGGAAGTCGAAACACCTCTCGTGGTTTTCCTAAGGCAGTGTCCTAAAAAGAAGTCAAACATTATAAATGAATCTCTCCCTTTCCATGCCACAAACACACGCAGAATACATATCTACAGTGCCCTGGGTACTTTCCTCTTCACAAGTAGGTATCTAAGTCCCTAGCTTTCAGTACAAAGTGTCCCACTGGTTCACTCCTAATGAACAGAATTGACGGTATGTGACTTTTTAGATTAGGTCATAAAAGACTTTACATCTTCTATCTTGCTCTTCCTCCTGGACTGCACATGCAGACCCACATGAGGAGGCAGTTGAGGGTACCTGACAATCACCAGCCCCCATGTGTGCATTTTGGAAGTGTACCCATCTGCTCTAGTCAGACCTTCAGATCACAGCAGTCATGGCTGACATCTCAGCTACATTCTCTTGAGAAACCCTGAAACAGAACCACCCAGTTAAGCCATTCTGATTTCTCATGAAAAATGTGAGATGACAAATGTTAATAAGCTCTGAAGTTGTTAACACATCAATAGATAACCAATGTAATGCACTAATCTAGTCTTCATTCTTCTCTTAAGTTTAAAATTAATGATCACTATTTTTAACTAACTGGAAATACCACATCATGTTCTAAATTCCTACATAGACATCCCTGTGGTATGAAAATGCTGTATTATGCTATTAACAACTTGGGTTCTTGTTAAGACATTTTTATTGTTTATATATCCTTATAAATATAGTGTCTCATGCCTAGTGCTCAGTCATGTCCAACTCTGTGACCTCATGCACTATAGCCCACCAGGCTTCTGAGATTACACTGCTTGAGATTTTTTTAAAAATCATGAATAATTTACATGTGACATAAATGATTAAAAGGTATAAGATCAAATAAAATGGAACTTCTTCCTAAAAATAGTTGTTTCAAAGGTAAAGTTTCTAATAGTCTGCTCTACTACACGACCTTCACTACGTCTAACCAGGAACCATTATTAGGAAGCCACAATTCTTCATTTAATACTCCATCAGAAAGATGGTTTGAAGTCATTTTCTTTTAAATAAAAGGAGCGCAACATCCATTAGAATGATTAAGATATTCAAGTATATAAATGTGAAGCCAAAATTAATTAAAAATACAAAAGAAAATAGTTATCTCAAAGTTAAATGATTGTTTATGTGAAAGAACCTAAATGTTCCTGATTTTTGAAACCTAATTTTAAGAATACATTTTAATTTTAAATGGACTGCAGGCAATAAAATATTTTCTTTTGCATTAATAAATTAGAGTACTAAATTAGTTCTGAATAACTGCCATTAACAGTTTTACAGTGTCTTAATAATAAAGCTTTACGTAATTAGCATCTGTAATGTTCTGGTCCCACCTAATCATTTTCTTCCTCCAGTCAAAAAAAAAAAGTCAGCCTAACTATTCTCAAAACTGTTGATTCTGAGATAACATTCTACATCTGAATTGTGAAAGAATTAAAATTTCCTTTATAAATGGAGCACATACTAAAGGATGACAATATACAGTACTGTACGAAATAAGTGTTTTAAACTTGGCCATCTCATTTAAGTATTTCCAAACCCTATGAAGTTAGAATTATTATCCCACTTGAAGAAGATAAAAAACTCTGTTCAAAAAAATTAAAGAATTTGCCTGGAACTCTACTGCTAGAAAATGGCAGGGCTAATATTCAAACCTTGGTTTCCTCAATTCTAAAAATTGGCCTTTCTTATATGCCACACTTTCTTGAGAATGAATCATTTCTCAAGTTTTCTAAACAAATGGTACCTCAGAACTCAATGTAATTTATAGAACACCACCCCCAAACCTCTAGTATGAATGAAACTACTGTATTCAGTTTTTCTTTCAGGCTAATACACAGTATTTTAACTAGACTCCTGAGTCAATAAAACATACTACAGAAAATTCCAGTGGCCACATGTTGTATGCAAATGACACTAAATAAAAACCAAGTAAGTACTAGTACAGAAACTACTTATTTAGGAAAACACCTCAAAACAGTTAGGGATCTCTTACAGCCACAAGAGGACAAGCTTTGAACTAACAGAGCTTTTTGCTAATACAGGTACATTTATGGAAAACACTACTCAAGTTAAAAAAAAAAAATGGTCAAGTTAAATTAATAAGGATGCCATTTACTAGTATTATTAGACACTGACTGACCTTTAAAAGTTGCCCTTTTAAAAGCTTGCCCTTTTTCTGGAGAAAGGCTTTCATCACTAATAACTATTTAGAATGGAAAAAAAATCCTCCTATATCCTTCTTCCGCCCCCTATTTTTCTGCTAAAACTTTAAGGTGTTTTAAATTAATTGTATTTGATTGAGTAATGTCTTTATGTACCACAAAGCTTTCACTAATGTATTAATAAGCACATGTATTTCTAAGAACTTACGCCTCTCATTTTTCTTTAACCAGGTAAATCACTGGTTCCCTCCTAGTAAACTCAACTGTAGAATATAAATTGGAATCAGGTGTAAGTTAAGGCTATACTGGCATATAACTGAGCTAGACTAGCAAGTAGTTGTACCCAGTAACTCTTAGACACAGCCTCACAAATGTATGGTTCAAATGGAATACAGTAACTCTCCTCTGGATCTTTACATGCAATTTAAACAGGCATCACAAGATTACACTCTTCTTCATTAGCAAAGACATGAGTTTTTCAGATAAATGGAAAATAAGTTAGGACAAAATTAATCCCCTAAATATTAAAAAACAGAATAGAATGTTAAAAAACAGGTCTAAATATTAAAATAAGCCCTAATATAATAAAATGATATAATAATAATCAAACTTTAAACACAATTCTTCTTTTACTTCTCTAAGGCATTTTCTACTTTCTAAGTGTACTTTTTCCCAACTGACATTTCTCTGAAATTAAGGATTGTAAATCATCAATTGGGATTCCCAAGTGGTCCAGTGGTAAAGAATCCTGCCAATCCAGGAGACCTGGTTTGATTTTGACCCCTGGGTAGGAAAGATCCTCTGGAGAAGGAAATAGCAACCCACTCCAGTATTCTTGCCTGGAAAATCCCATGGAGGGAGGAGCCTGGCAGGCTGCAGTCCATGAAGTCAGAGTCAGACATGACTGAGACGGAACACATACACACACGCACACACGCACGTGCGCGCACACACACTCCCCCACCCACACCCTCGCCCCAAATGAAACCAATTCTGAAGCATCTATACAAGGCCTCTATAAACCCGAGTTGCACTGCTGCCATCTGCTGGCTCCTGACAAAATCTAAAGCTTAAGCAACTTGCGGATTTCCTTTTTTCTTAGGCCTACAGCCTTCACTTGGACCAAATAGTGTTTACCTTTCTTCAAAGCGTTCAAACTAATTTGAAAAAATCCTCCATATTTCTTATTTTCTGCTAAAACTTTAAGGTGTTTTAAATTAATTGTATTTGATTGAGTAATGTCTTTATGTACCACAAAGCTTTCACTAATGTATTAATAAGCACATGTATTTCTAAGAACTTACGCCTCTCATTTTTCTTTAACCAGGTAAATCACTGGTTCCCTCCTAGTAAACTCAACTGTAGAATATAAATTGGAATCAGGTGTAAGTTAAGGCTATACTGGCATATAACTGAGCTAGACTAGCAAGTAGTTGTACCCAGTAACTCTTAGACACAGCCTCACAAATGTATGGTTCAAATGGAATACAGTAACTCTCCTCTGGATCTTTACATGCAATTTAAACAGGCATCACAAGATTACACTCTTCTTCATTAGCAAAGACATGAGTTTTTCAGATAAATGGAAAATAAGTTAGGACAAAATTAATCCCCTAAATATTAAAAAACAGAATAGAATGTTAAAAAACAGGTCTAAATATTAAAATAAGCCCTAATATAATAAAATGATATAATAATAATCAAACTTTAAACACAATTCTTCTTTTACTTCTCTAAGGCATTTTCTACTTTCTAAGTGTACTTTTTCCCAACTGACATTTCTCTGAAATTAAGGATTGTAAATCATCAATTGGGATTCCCAAGTGGTCCAGTGGTAAAGAATCCTGCCAATCCAGGAGACCTGGTTTGATTTTGACCCCTGGGTAGGAAAGATCCTCTGGAGAAGGAAATAGCAACCCACTCCAGTATTCTTGCCTGGAAAATCCCATGGAGGGAGGAGCCTGGCAGGCTGCAGTCCATGAAGTCAGAGTCAGACATGACTGAGACGGAACACATACACACACGCACACACGCACGTGCGCGCACACACACTCCCCCACCCACACCCTCGCCCCAAATGAAACCAATTCTGAAGCATCTATACAAGGCCTCTATAAACCCGAGTTGCACTGCTGCCATCTGCTGGCTCCTGACAAAATCTAAAGCTTAAGCAACTTGCGGATTTCCTTTTTTCTTAGGCCTACAGCCTTCACTTGGACCAAATAGTGTTTACCTCAAATTAACAAGGATGGTCATTTTTGTAAATCAGTCACAAGAAAAGAACCTCCCCAGGATTTGTGCATGTGTGCTTCTGACTGAAACAAACAAAGAAAAAAAAACAATACAATGTATATAAGAACTATTTTATACTGAAAAAAGAAAAAAGCCAATATATAACCAGCAGCCAATATTCTCCACCTGCCCTCAATACAGTTCAAAAAGCGAGTCAATTTCCTTTGCTGCTGATCAGAAGAATAGTAAGAAATAAAGTGTGCCATTTTTATGTACCACAGGTGCAGTTCTTATCAGACCAAAAAGCAAAGTCATCTGGAGTGTCTGACAAAATGCAGATTCCAGACCTCAACTAACTCTACCAAACTGAATCAGAAACTTTGGGAACCAAAGCTGAAAATTACTTTATGTTTTGACCAATTTCTCCAAGTGATTCTGATGTGCAATACACTTTGAAAACCAAAGATAAAAGGCTAACTTAAGGAGAAAGCAAACTAAAACAATCCTAAACATTGTTCTTTAAAAATAAAATAACAATATCCTTCTAAAACTTGCTTAAGGAAAAAGAGGAAAATCAGAGACAGGAAAAAGAAAGAGAAGTTCATTTTTTCCCTAGCAGAAATATACAGTATTACCCATGTAACAGTGTGAATAAACCAATTACTATAGAATAAACTGAATGGGTAGTTAGAGAACTATCACTGAAAATAAAAGAATATATATCAAGTCCAAAGAGAACTTTTAATTAATATACAAAGAGCAGATTATTCCAATCCTAAACTATTTCAGTTCCAGAAAGCTCTCCAATTACCCGGAGAGCAAAACCCCTCGCCCCAAATGGCAGGCTGCAGTCCATGAAGTCAGAGTCAGACATGACTGAGACGGAACACATACACACACGCACACACGCACGTGCGCGCACACACACTCCCCCACCCACACCCTCGCCCCAAATGAAACCAATTCTGAAGCATCTATACAAGGCCTCTATAAACCCGAGTTGCACTGCTGCCATCTGCTGGCTCCTGACAAAATCTAAAGCTTAAGCAACTTGCGGATTTCCTTTTTTCTTAGGCCTACAGCCTTCACTTGGACCAAATAGTGTTTACCTCAAATTAACAAGGATGGTCATTTTTGTAAATCAGTCACAAGAAAAGAACCTCCCCAGGATTTGTGCATGTGTGCTTCTGACTGAAACAAACAAAGAAAAAAAAACAATACAATGTATATAAGAACTATTTTATACTGAAAAAAGAAAAAAGCCAATATATAACCAGCAGCCAATATTCTCCACCTGCCCTCAATACAGTTCATAAAGCGAGTCAATTTCCTTTGCTGCTGATCAGAAGAATAGTAAGAAATAAAGTGTGCCATTTTTATGTACCACAGGTGCAGTTCTTATCAGACCAAAAAGCAAAGTCATCTGGAGTGTCTGACAAAATGCAGATTCCAGACCTCAACTAACTCTACCAAACTGAATCAGAAACTTTGGGAACCAAAGCTGAAAATTACTTTATGTTTTGACCAATTTCTCCAAGTGATTCTGATGTGCAATACACTTTGAAAACCAAAGATAAAAGGCTAACTTAAGGAGAAAGCAAACTAAAACAATCCTAAACATTGTTCTTTAAAAATAAAATAACAATATCCTTCTAAAACTTGCTTAAGGAAAAAGAGGAAAATCAGAGACAGGAAAAAGAAAGAGAAGTTCATTTTTTCCCTAGCAGAAATATACAGTATTACCCATGTAACAGTGTGAATAAACCAATTACTATAGAATAAACTGAATGGGTAGTTAGAGAACTATCACTGAAAATAAAAGAATATATATCAAGTCCAAAGAGAACTTTTAATTAATATACAAAGAGCAGATTATTCCAATCCTAAACTATTTCAGTTCCAGAAAGCTCTCCAATTCAAGGAAGCCAGCAAAACTTTAATCAAAATCTAATAGTAATCAACAAAATAAAGATTAAAAAAAAAGCAATATAACTTGTGAAAACAAATACAAATATTATAAATAAAATGTCAGCAAACAGAATGTAACAATGCACCAAAAGAATAACCAAAAATAATTTATTTGAGGAACTTAAGGAATTAAGAAATTAAGGAATTTTTTATATCAATTTAATTCACTACACTGATAAAATAATAAAAAACACAATCATTAATCATATGTGGGTTCTGAAAAGGCATGCAATAAAATTCAGCAAGAATAAAACATTAAACAGAAACAGAAACTGAAAGAAGCAAGTTTACAAGAATAAAAGCTATTTATCTAAAACAGTAAGTATTCTCAAGTAAATTTAAAAGCCATTACAATTAAAGTCAACAGGGATACCTGCAATCCCCATTATTACTCAACACTGTCTCAAAGGTTCTATCTCATTAGATGAAAATGAAATGACACAGGAATGTTTTTTCAATGCTCATAAATAACTAGAAAAGAAGAGATTAAACCATTTCCTTTTGCTAATGATGGAATTATTAACTTTGAAAACCTAAATGGGACTAGGTAAAAATGAATTGTCAACTAAGGTGGCTATTTATATAACAAATAGTCTTTATCAATAAGCCTCTAGGAAAGAAAATGGAAAAAACCTATATCCTATTAACAAGAGGTGAAAACCATAAAATATTCAAGAAACTAACTGAGCATAAGATTGAATGAAAATTATAAAAATATTACTTTAAGGAAAAAGAGGAAAATCAGAGACAGGAAAAAGAAAGAGAAGTTCATTTTTTCCCTAGCAGAAATATACAGTATTACCCATGTAACAGTGTGAATAAACCAATTACTATAGAATAAACTGAATGGGTAGTTAGAGAACTATCACTGAAAATAAAAGAATATATATCAAGTCCAAAGAGAACTTTTAATTAATATACAAAGAGCAGATTATTCCAATCCTAAACTATTTCAGTTCCAGAAAGCTCTCCAATTCAAGGAAGCCAGCAAAACTTTAATCAAAATCTAATAGTAATCAACAAAATAAAGATTAAAAAAAAAGCAATATAACTTGTGAAAACAAATACAAATATTATAAATAAAATGTCAGCAAACAGAATGTAACAATGCACCAAAAGAATAACCAAAAATAATTTATTTGAGGAACTTAAGGAATTAAGAAATTAAGGAATTTTTTATATCAATTTAATTCACTACACTGATAAAATAATAAAAAACACAATCATTAATCATATGTGGGTTCTGAAAAGGCATGCAATAAAATTCAGCAAGAATAAAACATTAAACAGAAACAGAAACTGAAAGAAGCAAGTTTACAAGAATAAAAGCTATTTATCTAAAACAGTAAGTATTCTCAAGTAAATTTAAAAGCCATTACAATTAAAGTCAACAGGGATACCTGCAATCCCCATTATTACTCAACACTGTCTCAAAGGTTCTATCTCATTAGATGAAAATGAAATGACACAGGAATGTTTTTTCAATGCTCATAAATAACTAGAAAAGAAGAGATTAAACCATTTCCTTTTGCTAATGATGGAATTATTAACTTTGAAAACCTAAATGGGACTAGGTAAAAATGAATTGTCAACTAAGGTGGCTATTTATATAACAAATAGTCTTTATCAATAAGCCTCTAGGAAAGAAAATGGAAAAAACCTATATCCTATTAACAAGAGGTGAAAACCATAAAATATTCAAGAAACTAACTGAGCATAAGATTGAATGAAAATTATAAAAATATTACTTTAAGGACATTAAAAAGATCTAATTAATGAAAGGACACACCATGTTTTGGGGTTAAAAACAAAAATCACAAAAAATGACAATTTTCCCCATATCAACATAAACTACTCACCCTATCAAGAAACTGGAGACTTCTCTATTGAGTGTTTACTGTATTAAGTTTTAACTTAAAACTTTCAATAGAGTTACAACTTTCAATAGACTGACACTGGTCATCAGGCTCAGGTAAGTACAGGAGTAAAGGACATCACTGAAAGAAAACAGATCAATCAGCAAATGCCCCCATGCTAAAAGAGGAGACTATAAACTTTCTTTGAATACCAGAAAGCCACGAACAGGCCTTACACCTCTCAGACAATAAACCAGAGGTCTCCTCTCTGGGGACAACTGCCAGCCCAGGAGATAGCATTCAGGTCAGGCGATTCTCACTTGCTGTCACTTTCTAGGTGGGGAAAAAAAATGTACATATAGATATATGGTAGGTCTTCCTGATAGAGGATCTAATAACTATTTTTAGAGTGTATATCTTTTCAACTAAGTAATTAAAGGACTTTGTAAACCATTTGCTAAAAAAGAGAATACATACGAAATGCTAAAAATAATTCAGGGATAGGAATAACCACTGAGAACTAGGAAACAATGTCACTTGTAGAAACTTTCCCAGAAGTCATGCATTCTAAATTAACGCTTCCCTAATGCTTTCTGAGAAGAGAAAAAAAGTCCTAATTTTACTAAGCAGCTAAACAAATTTAAATGCACACTACATATAGAAAGATGTACATTGCTTTGAACACGTACAAATATACAAAAAAAGCTGTTATTTCAATGTCATGTTCAAACTGGGAAAAAGAGAAAGAAGCCATTCAGTTCACATTCTACTCAAAATTAATAAACTAGAAGAGACTTTGTACACTGTAGCATTCTCAGAGCCTACCATAATGTATAACACATAGCACGTGCATAATAAACATTTTGGATGACAAGTGAATATTATCAATTAAGACTATGTGACTGAGTTAGGCTCCAAAGTCAATATTCTTAAAGAAAATCCAGATTTTACATCTGTCTTCCTAAGCAAAACATAACAGACTCTTAGAAAAATATAATAGGCCTTAAATTTAAAAGGCACAATAAAATGCTAACTATGCATATGCAGAGTATGGATGTGGAAATCAAATGTGTATAGGGTGGGGTATCTGGCTTTTGTAGATGCACTATCCCAGTATACAATGTGTAGAGTGTACGTACATATAGCGAAGTTGCTCAGTTGTGTCCAACTCTTTGTGACCCATGGAAATCTCCAGACAAGGATACGGGAGTGGGTAGCCTTTCCCTTCTCCAAAGGATCTTCCCAACCCAGGGGTTGAATCCAGGTCTCCTGCATTGCAGGTGAATTCTTTACCAGCTGAGCTACAAGGGAATCCTGTATGTACATATAGTGTCTTTAATGAGTCAACAAACAGGTGAAGACACTAAAGAACTATAACGAGTTATTGGAAGTTAGACAATGGGACAGGATAAGGAATCAGACATATCAGTCTTCGCTCTGATTCCATGTCAAGTAAGCTATCAAAAAAATTACAGAAAAAATAAACATCAAATAAAATTATTTAACTTCCTATGGAAACTTTTCAATAGAAAGAAAAACTACTGGCCAGTTCCACATTGCTTATCTGTAATACTTAAAAGACCGTCATGAACTTTAGTTCTAGATTTCCCATCTTATATTCCAAATCATGATTATTGTGAGTATCATGACTGAACTGATAAAGCCAAGCTTTCAGCCTTGTGACCCTGTCAGCAGCCCTTTCCTGGCATGAGTAGTAGTAAACTATTTCCTCTTCCATTCTACTTCTACACCTTTTCCTCACTTCCACAGTGACAGGGAGCAGTATTCAATAAATGTCTGGTGAAGAGAGATAAATCTTTCTTATTCAGCAAGATTATCTCAACAAACTAGACTTAAATTTTTACCTGAAGAAGAAATAAGAAGAAATAACAAAATCCTATCAAGAGCATAAAGCTAACAAGCTTTAAGGAATTGTTATTCAGTTTATAAACATACTGATTAAGCCTTCTGCCCTAGATCAAGGGTTGGCAAATAATAGTCCACAAGCCTAAAAATTAGCCTGTTGTCTTTGTAAAAATAACTTTATTGGACTGTAGTCACACTCAATGTTTACATATTATGAATTGCTGTTTTCACACTACTACAGCAAACTAAGCAGTTGTGAGATAAGACTGCTTGGTCCATAAACTGTATGCTTATTATCCAGCCCTATTCAGAAAATTTACAGTCCATGCAGATCTGGGGGAGAAAAGCAAGGACCTCAGGGCAAGCTTCCTAGACAAAATGGTTAGCTGAAACTTAACTGAAGATTGGGAAGCAGCCTGACACAGAAATCAGAGAGAACGTTTCAGGTAAAGTAAATTATGTGGGCAAAGGGTTGGAGGCAGAAGGATACAGGGCATGATTTTAGTAACAGCCAGGAGTCTAGTATTGTTAGAATGTAATAGACAAAGTGGTGAGAGACAAAGCTGGAGAAAAGGGCATTAAAAGCTACAGCTGCCAAGGTAATAAGTTTGCATTTTTAAACAAATATATTACTTTATGGTTATATTTTCCAGAAAATAAAAACAAAATAAAACACACACATATGCACATACACACAAAAATGAACCTCTGGAAGAATATACGAGAAACTAGTAAAAAAAAGTAACACAGGGAAAGGGGTACAAAACAGGACAGATAAAATGGGTCAGAGAGATTTTACTACATATCTTTTAAATTTTCATGACTGTAATACTTGACCGTCATGAACTTTAGTTCTAGATTTCCCATCTTATACCTGGGCTCCAAAAGCTTTCAGCCTTGTGACCCTGTCAGCAGCCCTTTCCTGGCATGAGTAGTAGTAAACTATTTCCTCTTCCATTCTACTTCTACACCTTTTCCTCACTTCCACAGTGACAGGGAGCAGTATTCAATAAATGTCTGGTGAAGAGAGATAAATCTTTCTTATTCAGCAAGATTATCTCAACAAACTAGACTTAAATTTTTACCTGAAGAAGAAATAAGAAGAAATAACAAAATCCTATCAAGAGCATAAAGCTAACAAGCTTTAAGGAATTGTTATTCAGTTTATAAACATACTGATTAAGCCTTCTGCCCTAGATCAAGGGTTGGCAAATAATAGTCCACAAGCCTAAAAATTAGCCTGTTGTCTTTGTAAAAATAACTTTATTGGACTGTAGTCACACTCAATGTTTACATATTATGAATTGCTGTTTTCACACTACTACAGCAAACTAAGCAGTTGTGAGATAAGACTGCTTGGTCCATAAACTGTATGCTTATTATCCAGCCCTATTCAGAAAATTTACAGTCCATGCAGATCTGGGGGAGAAAAGCAAGGACCTCAGGGCAAGCTTCCTAGACAAAATGGTTAGCTGAAACTTAACTGAAGATTGGGAAGCAGCCTGACACAGAAATCAGAGAGAACGTTTCAGGTAAAGTAAATTATGTGGGCAAAGGGTTGGAGGCAGAAGGATACAGGGCATGATTTTAGTAACAGCCAGGAGTCTAGTATTGTTAGAATGTAATAGACAAAGTGGTGAGAGACAAAGCTGGAGAAAAGGGCATTAAAAGCTACAGCTGCCAAGGTAATAAGTTTGCATTTTTAAACAAATATATTACTTTATGGTTATATTTTCCAGAAAATAAAAACAAAATAAAACACACACATATGCACATACACACAAAAATGAACCTCTGGAAGAATATACGAGAAACTAGTAAAAAAAAGTAACACAGGGAAAGGGGTACAAAACAGGACAGATAAAATGGGTCAGAGAGATTTTACTACATATCTTTTAAATTTTCTTATTTTTTAAATCACATGAATGCATTACCTATTCTAAAATCACATATTAAAGTGTGTGGATTTTGCCATAAGGAAATATTTAAGGAATTTAAATGAGAAGCTTTAAGATTAAACAAATGAATTACATTATTCTGTAGATGAAGTACAGAGGAAAGCTGCAAAGAGCAGAGAGGCGTCAGGTAACCATTAATAGCTCACTGATGACTTAAACAAGCACATTAACAATGTATGATGAAGTTTACAACATATAAGTAAAATACATAATAATAGCTCAAAGGATGAAAAGGTAAGTAAAAGGAATTATATTACTATGGGATTTTTATATTGTTTTTTAAGTGGAATAACATTAATTAAAGGAAAAGCAGGATAAGTTAAGGATGAGTACTACAATCTCTACATTAACCATTAAAAATAATAACAATATAAGCAGGTCTAAACCAAAAGCCAAAAGAGAAAATTAAGAGGTATTTTAAGAAAAAAAAATTTTTTTAAAGAAATCTGTGATGAATTAAACAGGTAGGAAAAGACACACAAAGGAATAAAGAATCAATAGAACAAAACAGGGAGAATTAGCAAAATGGTAACATAAACCCAACCATATCAGTAATTACAATGAATATAAATGCACTAATCCAATGAAAGGACACAGACTCATTCTGGATAAAAAACAAGACCTAACTATGCTCTTTACCAGAGACACTTTAAAAACAACAATACTGACAAACTCAAAGAAAAAGGATAGAAAAGACAAACATTAATTAAACAAAAGGCCAGGACAGCTATATTAAATATCAGAAGGTCTCAAAACAGAAATTATTCCCGAAGCTCAGAGATAAATAATAGATACTTTGTAACACTAAAAGGACCAATCCATAGCAGACAAAACAACCCCAAAATGTCTACACCTAATTACTATACTTAAAAATAGATAAAGCAAAAGTTAATTAAAAGGAAAAAACAGATAAATCCACTGTCATAGTCCGGGTTAACAACTCACATGGAAAAAGCAGACTGGATCAGTTACATTATTAAGACATAAAACACACTGGAGCAGTTGCCTATTGGTAGGAGTAGAGGGGAATTAGTATGTTGAAGTTAACAGGAATGAAGGGAAAAATTAAAGTAGAATTAAACAAAATGAAGCGTTACACAAACTGCTAAGATTCCATATATTAAAGGTATATGTACCTCAATTCTCTGGTCATCAGATGAAAAGTGAAACTTAAGGACCAAATTTATTAGAAAATCCTTGAATTACAGTTTTTCTTACCAGCATCACTGTTAAATTCATAATTCTTCCGAGGGTATCAATGTAGTAGACACTGTCTTGATACCATGAATCACAGTGTAGGTAATTATACATTCCAAAAGCATGCATGTGTGCCAGTGTATACTGATCATCTCGAAGTTTTACTTCTGCCACAGCTGAAATAAAATAAAAATAAACATAAACGCCAAGAGCTTTGCTTAGATTGTTCTTTTCTGAAGAATGGCAACAAGGTTAAAAAAAAAAAAAACTGAACACTAATCAATGAGGCCTTTAGGACACTTCACTTACATTATTCATTCTAAAACAATTTCCAGGCACCTACCAGGTACTGTGTACAGAGGATAAACAATGAGTCAAATTGACAAGGTCCTTGCCATACAGAACTTATAAGTACAGTGGCTGTGGGTGAGAAAGCTTTTCATATCACACTCTTTTCTTTTAGGTACCTCTTCCTTCTAATTATAAATAAAAAGAACAGAGAAATACTAAAACTGAAAGATTCCCTGTGTTCTGTATAAATATTAAGTACACTATATTATAGTGTTTTTGTACTTTTAAAAATGCTTTCCTATTATCTCATTTATTTTTACCACACGTTAAGAAATAAAGAGAATGCTTTTATTATCTCATTATATAATGAGGGAAATAAATGAAATGTAGATGGTGATTTCTATAATGCTACACTACATCTTTCCCAAGAGCACAGAACAAAACAATATCACATCTGGAACAGAAAAGGTTTCCTACTTAAAGAATAGTGCTTTTTCCCCCTAGGACATTAGAATCTTCCCATAATTTTATTTTACTTTTTTCCAGCTTTACTGAGATATAATTGACATACAACTTTGTATAAGTTTAAGGTGTACAACATAAATGACATATGTATTGTGAAATGATTACCAAATAAGTTTACTTAAACACACAGATCCATCACCTCACACAGTTACAACTGTTCTTATTATAAGAACTTTTAAAATCTACTCTCTAAGCTGCTTCCACAAGCAGCTCCCACCCTACCCCACCCCTCTTCTTCTCTTCTATGTAGATAGAAACCCTCATAGCTCAGGGCAGCCCGTGACCCAAAATTAATTTCTATAAAACAGGAAATACACAAGTAGACTAAGCTGGGTCAGTGCGTGCATGGTCAGTCACAAGTCATGTCTGATTCTTTGAGATCCAATGGACCACAGCCCTCCAAGCTCCTCTGTCCATGGATTCCCTAGGCAAGAATACTGGAGTGGGTTGCCATGTTCTTCTCCAGGGACTCTTCCCCACCCAGGTATCAAACCCGCATCTCCTGAAATGAAGGTTGATTCTTTACTGCTGAGTCACCAGGGCCCAAGCTGCATCAGTACTTTACCTTAATTATTAAACTCACTGTATTCATAATATTTACTTAATACTTACCATATTCTGATTCCAAGTATTTTCATATTTTTTCTCCCAAATGTTCATCTGTCCTTATTTCTATTACTTGTCTTGAGTCCTGGCTGACTTACATTTATTTATTCATTTATTCAGCAAATATTTTAAATAGGCACAAGAGCACAGAATCTATTTTCTCAACACTTGTGGTCCAGTGGGGAAATGGACATTAGGCAAATAAATAAATATATTACAAATATGTATAATTAATTAAACAAATATGTAGTTGAGTTGTAATACATTTTACAAAGAAAAGTTACTGGATACTGTGAGAACAACACTGGAAGTTGACCTACTTGGGAATATTAATGAAGGCTTTCAAAAATTTGAGCCAAAGAGATGTGGGTTCAATCCCTGGGTCAGGAAGATTCCCTGGAATAGAAAATGGCAACCCGCTCCAGTATTCTTGCGTGGGAAATCCCAGACAGAGGAGCCTAAAAGGCTAGAATCCATGAGGTTGCAAAGAGTCAACTGAGTGTACATACACACAAAGGGCAAGGTAGAGTTAATTTAAGAAATATGCCTCCTAACCCCACATACCCCTACTTATCATAGGCAAAAGGACTATAGAGGCATAAGTAGAAGGAAAAACTTATGTTCAAACAAACTAAAAGTCAGCCAGATTGACTGAAATATAGAGCAACAAGGACAACTGCACAAGAAAAATATACAGACGGATGAAGCTAGAGAACTGGGCAGAAGGGGGATCACAAAAGGCCTTGCTTTTATTTATCTTTGTTGATAAACTCAATGTAATAAGAGTTCATTTAAGCACTTTTAAGTAAGAGAGTCAAGTCCAGATTCAAATTTATAAAAGGTTACATATAACTAAAGATGGAAAACAGAGCAGAGGTGCAAAGCAAATCCAGGAAGATCCACCAGGATGTTCCTGCAATCATCCAGGTAAAGACTGCTGACATTGAGAGACCTACCTGAGGTAAAATGATTGTAACTTCATTACAGATTTGAGGGAGGCTGAGGAAACTTATTACAGAACTCAAGGAAGTGTTTATTTTAAATGGAAGTTAAAATTACATACTCCCTAATTAGAAACAATCACTAATTCTTGGTTTTCTAGCACCACTGTGTGGATTAAACTTGATACTGCAGGAAGTGTACAGGCTAACAGAATGGCCCAAGGCAGTAACATTAGGAAATGAGAGGACAAATGCATTTTTTCCATACTTGTGCCAAAGACCTCTAGGCAATCCTGAACAAGCCAGTGTCTTCTTAGCCCTGTGCCTTAGTACAACACCTGTCTGTAAAAGTATGGAGCTGGAAAACCATTACTAGTAAACCATGAAATAGTCTTGCTGCATTCTGACAAGGCTAATTTATATAACTTATTACATACTTAAAGTTACTGTACTTTTAAGGTCAATCATCTTGGTTATAAATGGGCAGGCAGGGCAAATGAAAGGAGACAAGAGACATCCACAAAGTCACAGAGCTTAACTAAGGCAGGGCTCTTCTGTGGAGTCCACGGGAGGGGAGGGGAGGTCTCCGATTTAGCTTGAACTTTGAGCAGATTGAAGATAAGCAATCTTTTTTAACAGAGGGCTAAGAAGCCAGTGTAGTAAACTATTTTATTATCAAAATAATATTTTCCTAGAAATATAACAAAACAGCTCTGCTGGAATAGCCTTTTCTCTTATTCTTTTAAAAAGCACTCAGGGCCTAATTAGAGGAATCTCCTCCCTTAACTTCACCTAAATTTCTAATATAAAACGCACGGGGGCTTCCCTGGTGGTCCAGTGGGTGAGGACACTACCTTGCAGTGCAGGGGGCGCCGGTTCGATCCCTGGCCCGGGAAGATCCCACATGCCGCGGAGCGGCTGGACTGATGTGTCCAACTACCGAGCCGGAGCTCTGGAGTGCACGCGCCCAGAGCAGGTGTTCTGCAGCGACAAAGGCCACTGCAATGGGAGGCCCCACGGCCAAAGAACAAAGCTGGATGAAAATAGATAAATGAAAGACCAACAGAAGTGGTCGCCCATCCCCCCCCTAAAATGCACAGGACCTCAAAAATCTGTATATTTTCATTCACAAATTACTTACTGAATGTCTACTATGTGTTTGACTTGGTGTATGGCACTGGGCAAACACTGGTAAATAAACAGACAGGATACTTGTCCAAAGGATGCTAATAGTGGCCACAACTGCTTCTTGTCCTTTCAGAATATACAATTAGGTTGAATCACTTTACAAATGTCATTTCTTAAACCATTTACTTCTTTCCACCTAGTTACTGAGTTTGATTTTTGCATATAAAGATGTAAAACAGCTGCCTGCCAGGACCAGGACCAGCACTTGGGCAGCCCCTACTGTGTTCAAAAGAGCACATTTCCGATTGGAGTAGGGGTGGGATAGTGCAAAGCCCCCAAGGCTACTCTCCAGGAGAAAGGTTTTCTTTTTTTTTTTTTTTAACAACAACAACAACAAAAAAATATGTAAAACAGCAAGAGTACAAATCTGTATAACTAGTTCTAAAGCAAAATTTATACCACAGGGCAGGGCTAGACGTAGCAACACTGCTCCCACTAAATTTTTTATACATAGCTTCTACATCATCACACAGCTCTGCTTCTCTTCCCCAAATTTTCCTCCAGTAGAGCAGCCTTGAATTTTGTAGTAAACTTATCAAAGCACGGTAGTTACATCGCTTTTCTCTCCCTTTATTCCAATTAGAGCCTAAATTTTCACCAGCTTTTATTCTCCTTGCCTAGAAACAGTCTAGAGATCTAAATGTGATTTCCGGTCAGGTCAGCAGCTTAAGGATGAGTTACCTACATTTCTACACCCTGATTTCTCACCTGTCATAAAAGTGAACAATACTTATCCTGTAAGATTACTAACAAGCTTATGTTAAAAACATGTTAAGTATTTGTTCTTCGATGCCTGAGAAGAGTAAGTGTTAATTTCCCTGTTCCTCTTTTCCCTTCCAAGGAAAATTATCACGCCGCTGTTTATGATTTCATTCTCTTCTGCCTCTACGAGGTCCTTCCTCAGGTATCTCCTTCCCACCGGCCCTTTCTCCTTCCACTTAAATATGCTGAAGATATCCCCAGTCACAAAACACATGAAGGCTTCTGCTCTGCACTCAAAGTGGAGCTCTCTCTCATCCTGTATTTCTTAAACTTCTCTAGAAAAAGAGTCTACACTTCCATTTTCTCATTATCTTCACAAACCCATTCCAATTCTGTTTCCTGCTCTTCTATAGAAATTACTTTCACTTAAAAATGTGTACTGAGCAGCCTATATGGAATAACAGTGACCATATTTATCCTTCCCTCAGAAACAACCAGTAAGACAAACCAAACAAAATTATGTGAAGTCACTTCAGTCGTGCCTGATTCTGTGACCCCATAGACCATAGCCCACCAGGCTCCTCTGTCCATGGGATGCTCCAGGCAAGAATACTGGAATGGTTGCCATTTCCTTCTCCAGGGAGAGAAAGTTATATGGAACAATAATTTTCAAGACACAAAACAACAGACAACAAAGGACAGTGATCCTTAAGAGATGAGAAACAAATGAAGTGAAGCCTACTACTGCAGCAGCTGAGTGCCCTGAGTGAGTTTCCAGCCCACAGCACCAAGAAGGGAGAGTGAAGTAGAATGTAACCCAACTCCCTGGGTCAAGAAATCTGAACTGATAGTCTGGGGAGACCAGAGCAGCTATAGCTCAGCGGACAGAGTACCAGAGAAGAAAAGTCACAGAGAGAAAAAACTCCAGGGATCTTCAGAAGGCCTCCCAGAAATTCAGCAGAGCACTAGTGGCACATGTTTGAGGTAACTACCCCAGGTCAGGGAAAGAACCATGTGAAGGGACCAGAGGGAACAGCACTGGGTACTCACATAAGCCTGGGAGTTGTGAACTGTTCCCACTGGGCAAACCAGAGAAAACTCTTAATTCATAGGCAGAGTACACAGAACAGCCCAATCTCAGTGGAGGGGAATAATCAGCCACAGACTCAGCACTGCTCCAGACCAGGCTAAAAAAAATCATAAAAGCAAGACCCAGTGAAGTTAACCTTATTAATGCAAGTAACTCAACTGTATCACAGATGATTTATGAGGATACAAAAATGTCTTATACTCAGTAAAGTAAAATTCACGATTTTTTTGCGTCCAAAGATTACCAGGCTTACAAAAAGGAAAGAAAACATAACCCACAATGAGAATAATCAACAGATGCCGAGACACAACTGACACAAGTTATAATTAGTAGAATAAAACATTAAAATATTTATTAAAGTACAATCTAAATGTTCAAAATGACAACTAGAGATAAAAAAGATATTAAAATCATTTAGATCAGACTTTTAGAGATGAAAATTACAATATCTAAGATGAAAAATACACTGAGTGGAATTAATGATAGAACAGACATTGCAAAAGAAAAATCAGTGAATTAAAGACATGAAAATAAAAACTATCCAAAATAAAACAGATTTAAGAGACTTCTCTGACAGTCTAAGCTCTGCGCTTCCACTTTAGAGGGCACAGGTTCCCTGGTTGGGAAACTAAGATCTTGCATGCCACCCAGCATGGCCAAAAACAAAAAAAGCAAAACAGAAAAAATAAAAAGAGCATTGATGAGCATTGATTAACTTCCAGTCATCTAAAAATGGGTAACCAGACTTCCCTAGTGGTCCAGTGGTTAAGAATACACCTACCAATCAGGGGACAATAGTTTACTCTCTGAATAAGGAGGATCCCACATGCTGAGAAGCAGCTAAGTCTCTGGGCAACTACTGAGCCTGAGCACTAGACCAGTGAGCTGCAACTACTGAAGCACCCCAGAGGCTGTGCTCTGCAACTAGAGGAAGCCTACAGACATCAACAAACACCCAGCACAGCCAAAATGAATAAATAAAATAAATAAATAAAAATGAATAAGCAGATTCCTCAAAGAAGAAAACAGAGAAAGGAAAAAATTAAAAGTGGAAGAATGGCTGAAAACTTGCCAAACTTGATGGAAACTATAAACCCATGGATCTAGAAAGTTCCACAAACTCCAAGCATCAAGAATCATGAGGAGGGCTTTCCCTGGTGGTCCAGTGGGTAAGGACACTGCCTTGCAGTGCAAGGGGCACCTGTTCGATCCCTGGCCTGGGAGGATCCCACGTGCCGCGGAGCCGCTGTACTGATGTGTCCAGTTGCCGAGCCGGAGCTCTGGAGTGCATGCTCCCGGAGCCAGCGCTCTGCAGCGACAGACGCCACCGCGATGGGAGGCCCACAGGAGCCAGAGAACAGAGACGGATGAAAAATGGAGAAATGAGAGACCAACAGAAGTGTCCCGCCCACTCCCCTCCCTCCCCAACCCGATCCCCGCCCTAAATAAGTAAATAAATAAATCTTAAAAAAAAAAAAAAAGAATCATGAGGAAAACCACATCACACACAAGCCACTCTAATTCAATATGAAAGAGAATAACCTTAAAAATAGCCAGAAAAAAAGAGATTATGCATAAAAGAACAAAGGATAACATAATTTCTCATCAAAACAATACAAGTTATAAGGCAAGGTGGGTAAAACATTTGAAGTATTGAAAGAAAAAACTGTCATCCTAGAATTCTATACATGGCAAAAATCTCTCTTGAAAATCAGGACAAAACAAAAATGTTTTCAGACATACTAAAGCTGAAATATTTCTTCACCAGATATTTCTTCACCACAGTACAAGAAATTTTAAAAGTCCTTCAGACAGAGGAAAATTATACAGGAACCATTATGGATCTACATAAAGGAATGAAAAGCCCCAAAAGTGGTAACTATAGGAGTAAATATTTAAGTTTTTTCCCTACTTTTCTTTTTAAAATATGTTGAACCAGTGGCTTTCTCTTTTATTGATTTATTTATTTATTTTCATCTGTCTTTATTCTTCGGTCTGTGTGGTCCTCCCACTGCAGTGGCCTCTCTTGTTGCAGAGCACTGGCTCTGGGCACATGCACTCCAGAGCACCAGCTCATAATTGGACACACCGGTCCAGCCACTCTGCTGCACGTAGTAGGATCTTCCTGGGCCAGGGATCGAACCGGTGCCTCTTGCACTGCAAGGCTGCCTCTTTAGCCGCTGATCCACCAGGGAGGTTCTCTACTGTTTTTTTAATCTAAGAGATAATTAACTATTTAAACAAAAATAATAATATAGCAAGCGCCAAAGAACTGATGCATTCAAACTGTGGTCCCGAAGAAGCCTCGAGAGTGGCTCGGACTGCAACGAGATCACACCAATCAATCCAAAGGAAATCAACTCTGAATATTCATTGGAAGGACTGACGCTGAAGTTGAAGCTCCAGTACTTTGGCAACGTGATGGAAAGAGCCAACTCACTGGAAAAGACTGTGATGCTACGAAAAACAGAAGGCAGAAGGAGAAGGGGATGACAGAAGACAAGATGGTTGGATAGCATCAACAACTAAATGGACATGAGTTTGAGCAAACTCTGGGAGACAGTGAAAGACAGGGAAGCCTGATGTGCTGTGGTCCATGGGGTTGCAAAGAGTTGGACATAACTTACAGACTGAACAACAATGTAAGCTTATAGTAATAAGTAAAAGGAAAATACATAACAACAATACAAGTTATAAGGCAAGGTGGGTAAAACATTTGAAGTATTGAAAGAAAAAACTGTCATCCTAGAATTCTATACATGGCAAAAATCTCTCTTGAAAATCAGGACAAAACAAAAATGTTTTCAGACATACTAAAGCTGAAATATTTCTTCACCAGATATTTCTTCACCACAGTACAAGAAATTTTAAAAGTCCTTCAGACAGAGGAAAATTATACAGGAACCATTATGGATCTACATAAAGGAATGAAAAGCCCCAAAAGTGGTAACTATAGGAGTAAATATTTAAGTTTTTTCCCTACTTTTCTTTTTAAAATATGTTGAACCAGTGGCTTTCTCTTTTATTGATTTATTTATTTATTTTCATCTGTCTTTATTCTTCGGTCTGTGTGGTCCTCCCACTGCAGTGGCCTCTCTTGTTGCAGAGCACTGGCTCTGGGCACATGCACTCCAGAGCACCAGCTCATAATTGGACACACCGGTCCAGCCACTCTGCTGCACGTAGTAGGATCTTCCTGGGCCAGGGATCGAACCGGTGCCTCTTGCACTGCAAGGCTGACTCTTTAGCCGCTGAACCACCAGGGAGGCTCTCTACTTTTTTTTTAATCTAAGAGATAATTAACTATTTAAACAAAAATAATAATATAGCAAGCGCCAAAGAACTGATGCATTCAAACTGTGGTCCCGAAGAAGCCTCGAGAGTGGCTCGGACTGCAACGAGATCACACCAATCAATCCAAAGGAAATCAACTCTGAATATTCATTGGAAGGACTGACGCTGAAGTTGAAGCTCCAGTACTTTGGCAACGTGATGGAAAGAGCCAACTCACTGGAAAAGACTGTGATGCTACGAAAAACAGAAGGCAGAAGGAGAAGGGGATGACAGAAGACAAGATGGTTGGATAGCATCAACAACTAAATGGACATGAGTTTGAGCAAACTCTGGGAGACAGTGAAAGACAGGGAAGCCTGATGTGCTGTGGTCCATGGGGTTGCAAAGAGTTGGACATAACTTACAGACTGAACAACAATGTAAGCTTATAGTAATAAGTAAAAGGAAAATACATAACAACAATAGCATAAAAGAGAAATGGAAGTATACTTTTGTAAGGTTCTCATACTATACATGAAGTAATATAATATCATTTGAATACACTATGCAGTAATGTAAAGAGGTATACTGTAAACCCTGGGGACTTCCCAGGTGGCTCAGTGATGAAAAAAAATGCACATGTGGGTTCCATGCCTGGATTTGATCCCCTGGAGGAGGAAATGGCAACCAACTCCAGTATATGTGCCTGGAAAATTCCACAGACAGACAGACCTGGCAAGCTACAGTCCATGAGGTTGCAAAAAGTCAAACATGACACATGCACTATAAACCCTACGTGAAGGGAAAGTTGTTCAATCATGTCCAACTCTTTGTGACCCATTGAGGAGGGAATTCTCCAGGCAAGAAAATACTGGAGTGGATTGCTGTTACCTTCTCCAGGGGATCTTCCCAACCCAAGGATCAAATCCAGGTGTCCCTCACTGCAGGTGGATTCTTTATCATCTGAGCCACTAGAAAAGGCCATAAATCCTAAAGCAAACACTAACAACAACAAAAAAGCTATAGCTAATAAGCCAACAAGTGTGATAAAAATGAGTTCATATAAAAAAAGACTAAATGGGACCAACAGGATACCAAGAGCAGGATGACTCAAAATTAGTAAACATATTCAATGTAAACAGTCTAACAGAGGCTGTCAGTTTGAATACAGAAGACTCAACTATTTTTGCCAAAAAGAAATGCATATTATCAACAAAATAAAATTTCTGAAAAAGCATGTTAAATACTAAGACACAAATATTAACAGGTTAAAAGTAAGACAGAACATACACACACACGCTAGGGTAACAGTAGTTAAAGGAAAGCTAAAGTGACTATTTTAATATCAGACAGTAGAATTCAGAGTGGACTGTCACCGATAATATAAATGTTACTTCACAATGATACAGTGGCCAATTTATCAAGAGAACATAATAATGTTTATGCAACATAAAAGAGCTTCAAAATGTATGGAGCAAAAACTAACAGAGCTGCAAGGAAAACCGAAAAATCCACAATTATAGCCAGAGATTTAAAAATCTCTCATGCAACAGGAATAAACTGAAAGTAATTACTCTGAGTAAAAGAAGTCACACAAAAAAGTACATACTGTGTAATCCTATGAATCTATGGTGACAAATTAGTAGTTGCTTAGGGATTAAAGGGCTTTCCTGATGGCACTAGAGGTAAAGAACTCACCTACAATGCAGGAGACCTGGATTTGATCCCTGGTTCGGGAAGATTCCCTAGAAGGAGGTCAAGGCAACCCACTCCAATATTCTTGCCTAGAGAATCCCATGGATTCTGGTAAGCCTGGCAGGTTACAAGGGGAGATCATTCCTGCCTCTTTCCTCCCTCCTTTAACCAACTCTGGGCCAGTTACAAAAGTGGACAAGGCAAATTCTGGGAGTAACAGTTAAGTGTAATACTTTGATTGTGGCGATGACTTTATAAATGAAATGTCAAGCTCAAACTATACACTTAAATATCTGTAGATTATTGCTAATTATATCTCAGTAAAGCTGTTAAATGCTGTACTCAATATACCAACAAATTCGGAAAACTCAGCAATGGCCACAGGAAAGGGTCAGTGTTCATTCCAATCCAGAGAAGGGCAATGCCAATGAATATTCCCCCCAAATCCTAAAGCAAACACTAACAACAACAAAAAGCTATAGCTAATAAGCCAACAAGTGTGATAAAAATGAGTTCATATAAAAAGACTAAATGGGACCAACAGGATACCAAGAGCAGGATGACTCAAAATTAGTAAACATATTCAATGTAAACAGTCTAACAGAGGCTGTCAGTTTGAATACAGAAGACTCAACTATTTTTCCCAAAAAAGAAATGCATATTATCAACAAAATAAAATTTCTGAAAAAGCATGTTAAATACTAAGACACAAATATTAACAGGTTAAAAGTAAGACAGAACATACACACACACGCTAGGGTAACAGTAGTTAAAGGAAAGCTAAAGTGACTATTTTAATATCAGACAGTAGAATTCAGAGTGGACTGTCACCGATAATATAAATGTTACTTCACAATGATACAGTGGCCAATTTATCAAGAGAACATAATAATGTTTATGCAACATAAAAGAGCTTCAAAATGTATGGAGCAAAAACTAACAGAGCTGCAAGGAAAACCGAAAAATCCACAATTATAGCCAGAGATTTAAAAATCTCTCATGCAACAGGAATAAACTGAAAGTAATTACTCTGAGTAAAAGAAGTCACACAAAAAAGTACATACTGTGTAATCCTATGAATCTATGGTGACAAATTAGTAGTTGCTTAGGGATTAAAGGGCTTTCCTGATGGCACTAGAGGTAAAGAACTCACCTACAATGCAGGAGACCTGGATTTGATCCCTGGTTCGGGAAGATTCCCTAGAAGGAGGTCAAGGCAACCCACTCCAATATTCTTGCCTAGAGAATCCCATGGATTCTGGTAAGCCTGGCAGGTTACAAGGGGAGATCATTCCTGCCTCTTTCCTCCCTCCTTTAACCAACTCTGGGCCAGTTACAAAAGTGGACAAGGCAAATTCTGGGAGTAACAGTTAAGTGTAATACTTTGATTGTGGCGATGACTTTATAAATGAAATGTCAAGCTCAAACTATACACTTAAATATCTGTAGATTATTGCTAATTATATCTCAGTAAAGCTGTTAAATGCTGTACTCAATATACCAACAAATTCGGAAAACTCAGCAATGGCCACAGGAAAGGGTCAGTGTTCATTCCAATCCAGAGAAGGGCAATGCCAATGAATATTCCAACTACCACACAACTGCACACATTTCACATGCTAGCAAGGTAATGTTCAAAATCCTTCAAGCTAGGCTCCAACAGTGTGTGAACCAAGAACTTCCAGATATAACAAGCTGGATTCAGAAAAGGTAAAGGAACCAGAAATCAAATTACCAACATCTTCTGGACCATAAACGAGCAAGGGAATTCCAGAGAAACATTTACTTCTGCTTCATTGACTACGCTAAAGCTTTTGACTGTGTGGATCATAACCAACTGTGGAAAATTCTTAAAGAGATGGTAATACCAGATGACCTTACCTGCCTCCGGAGAAACCTGTATGCAGGACTGGAAGCAACAGTTAAAACTGGACATGGAACGACAAACTGGTTCCAAACTGGGAAAGGAATATGTCAAGGCTATATACTGTCACCTGGTTATTTAACTTATATGCAGAGTACATCATGTGAAATGCCAGACTGGATGAGTCATAAGCTGGAATCAAGACTGCCAGGGAAAACACCAACAGCCTCAGACATGCAGATGACACCACCCTAATGTCTGAAAGTGAAGGGGAATTAAAGAGCCTCTTGATGAAGGAGAAAGAGGAGTGTGAAAAAGCTGGTCTAAAACTCAACATTCAAAAAATGAAGTTCATGGCATCCATTCCCTTCATTTCATGGCAAACAGATGGGGAAAAACTGGAAGCAGTGACAGATTTTCTTCTCTTGGGCTACAAAATCCCTGCAGATGGTAACTATAGCCATGAAATTAAAAGATGCATGCTCCTTGGAAGGAAAGCTATGACAAACCTAGACAGCATATTCAACAGCAAAGACATCACTCTCCTTACAAAGTCAAAGCTATGATCTTTCCCGTAGTCATGTACAGATGTGAGAGTTGGAACCATAAAAGAGGCTGAGTGCAAATTCTGGGAGTAACAGTTAAGTGTAATACTTTGATTGTGGCGATGACTTTATAAATGAAATGTCAAGCTCAAACTATACACTTAAATATCTGTAGATTATTGCTAATTATATCTCAGTAAAGCTGTTAAATGCTGTACTCAATATACCAACAAATTCGGAAAACTCAGCAATGGCCACAGGAAAGGGTCAGTGTTCATTCCAATCCAGAGAAGGGCAATGCCAATGAATATTCCAACTACCACACAACTGCACACATTTCACATGCTAGCAAGGTAATGTTCAAAATCCTTCAAGCTAGGCTCCAACAGTGTGTGAACCAAGAACTTCCAGATATAACAAGCTGGATTCAGAAAAGGTAAAGGAACCAGAAATCAAATTACCAACATCTTCTGGACCATAAACGAGCAAGGGAATTCCAGAGAAACATTTACTTCTGCTTCATTGACTACGCTAAAGCTTTTGACTGTGTGGATCATAACCAACTGTGGAAAATTCTTAAAGAGATGGTAATACCAGATGACCTTACCTGCCTCCGGAGAAACCTGTATGCAGGACTGGAAGCAACAGTTAAAACTGGACATGGAACGACAAACTGGTTCCAAACTGGGAAAGGAATATGTCAAGGCTATATACTGTCACCTGGTTATTTAACTTATATGCAGAGTACATCATGTGAAATGCCAGACTGGATGAGTCATAAGCTGGAATCAAGACTGCCAGGGAAAACACCAACAGCCTCAGACATGCAGATGACACCACCCTAATGTCTGAAAGTGAAGGGGAATTAAAGAGCCTCTTGATGAAGGAGAAAGAGGAGTGTGAAAAAGCTGGTCTAAAACTCAACATTCAAAAAATGAAGTTCATGGCATCCATTCCCTTCATTTCATGGCAAACAGATGGGGAAAAACTGGAAGCAGTGACAGATTTTCTTCTCTTGGGCTACAAAATCCCTGCAGATGGTAACTATAGCCATGAAATTAAAAGATGCATGCTCCTTGGAAGGAAAGCTATGACAAACCTAGACAGCATATTCAACAGCAAAGACATCACTCTCCTTACAAAGTCAAAGCTATGATCTTTCCCGTAGTCATGTACAGATGTGAGAGTTGGAACCATAAAAGAGGCTGAGTGCAGAAGAACTGATGCTTTTGAACTGTGGTATCGGAAAAGACTCTTGAGAGTCCCTTGGACAGCAATGAGATCAAACCCAGTCAATCCTAAAGGAAATAAACCCTGGATACCCTCTGGAAGGACTGAAGCTGAAGCTCCAACACTTTGGTCACCTGATGTGAAGACCCAACTCATTGAAAAAGACCTTGATACTGGGAAAGACTGAAGGCTAAAGGAGAAGAGCGTGGCAGAGGATGAGATGATTAAATAGCATCACTGATTCAATGGCCATGACTCCGAGCAAACTCTGAGAGAAACAGTGAAATACAGGGAAGCCTGGCATGTTGCGGTCCGTGGGGTCAGGGAGAGTCGGACACAACTGAGCAACTGAACAACAAAAGATGTTTAATGCTGTGTGATATAAAATCATCTATTATTCATCAGTCACGCTTCAGCCCCAGAGATGAAATATCGAAAATTATGTACACAGGACTCTCAACATAAAATACTCGTAGCAGAGAAAACAAATGCTACGCAGTGTGATAAAGTCTATGAAGAATCATGTCTATGGAAAAGCACAGATTCTAATTTGTATAGATTTTATAGTATAGGTTCTAATAGGTAGTCAAGAAAGAATCTAAGTACATGTAAACCAAGAGGAAAGAATGGCATATGAGTTAGCTAAATGAAAAAATATATACATTTACTGAATGAAGAGTCTTGAGGAATCTAGGAGAAAAAAAACATAAGATAAATGCCCAGAAATGGAATTGCTGGGTCAAAGGACAGTTACATTTTATACAAAAGGGTTTTTTTTATTATTATTATTCTTTATTTTAAAGATTTTACAGAGTTTCGTTGTTCATACAAAAGGTTTTTATTGCATGTTCTGTGGGATAGAAAAAGAAAAAATGACATTTTCTGTTTATGTAATGTCACACAGGATTGCATAAGGAGTTTCAGAACAATTTCTAACATTTAAGACAAGAGAATAAAATTCAATGCTCTGAACTCTTTGAGTCCAGACACCCTCGTCTTCAATTCTCACGTTCCAACTGCAGAGCTTCACACACCACAGGTGCCAGCCAACAGTCTGTTGAAATATGAACTCCCTGGGTTGGTTATAAAAAAAAAAATCAAACTATAAGGAGGCGCAGGTCAATCGTGTATCACAATGTCTCTAGAAACAGCAGTTTTTATAAGAATTAACCTCTCTTTCTTCTTCTTCATCCTCAAGTAATTAATTCTTAGTGAAAGCTCCTCATGTGCTACTACAAAGCCTCCAAACTCATCTCCCTGCCTCTACTCCCCATATCTACCAAACTCAATCTCAGGGCCTAGGAGTGAACTTGTTGTTGCTTAGTCGCTAATATATGTCTGACTCTTTTGCATGGGCTGTAGCCCACCAGGCTCCTCTGTCCATGAGATGTCCCAGGCAAGAGTACCGGAGTGGGTTGCCATGTTCTTCTCCAGGTGATCATCCCGACCCAGGGATCGAACCCATGTCTCCTACATTGCAGATGGACTCTTTACCTCTGAGAAACCGGGGAAGCCTCTAAGAGTGAACTATTCAATCCCCTATTTTGTGATGCCCCTTCTATACTTAAGATCCTAAATGACACCTCATCGCCTCTACTTGTGCATCCCAAACAACAATCTAAGACCAATACTGGTGAAATGAGAGAGAAAAAGAATAACCTGGTTTTCTACAAAGTCAATGTATTCAATTAAGAGGACTATTTATTGTGAGATTTTGCTTCCTGCTCTTTTGGTGTCAAAATACCCTTTTGATTATGAAAAGGTGAGTGAGTACATGACAGTTCTTAAGAAACAGTTCCAACTAGCAAAAAAAAAAAAAGAAGAGAAAAACCTGGTAAATCGATGACAGCTGAGCTATACATTGTAATTGCCCATAGAAAAGTCTGGGAAACACCGATTCACGGGATAACGGCCCAAGATAAAAAGTGCCCTCACCCATGTAAATCCTCTCCCTTTCCTAGTAGATTTTTTGCTGTGGCAAAAAAAAAACAAAAAAAAACAAACCAGCACTGCAGTAGTGCCCTGTACATAATCTAATTGTTTACCCTTTGCTCACGTTCTCCCACAAATGTAATGATCTCCACAACTTCTCTTCTTCTTTTACTCAATGTACTGAATATCCACTACGCCCACTATTGTCTCTACAGAGCAAGCACTGAGCAAAAGAGAAACATCATTGTATCCATGGACCTCACAGTCTAGTGGAGTAAACAGTTATCAAATAAACACAGAATTAAAACCTCTAAGTACTGCCTAAAAGAGAATGGAATGAAGGAGCCCCAATTTGAAGGCAGAAGACTAGTCAGGAAGGTAGTCTAGTTCAGGTGAAAGATATCAATGATGTGGAGCAGGGTAGAGGCATAGAGGAAACAAGATTTTGAGCTGACTGGCTTTGCTGAAAAACTGAACAGGAGATTGGCTCGCTGTTCCTCACTCTGCACACTGTTCCCTGAACCCGAGCCATGAGTGGGAAGCAGGGGGAAAACTCAAGGAGCTGTAGGAACTGCAGGCATGTTTATTCTCTCCTGAGTGGCACAGCAGCCTTAGCAGGAGGCCCAATGTGTGTTGATCCAGCAGACACGCAGCCGTAAACGCAGCTGCAAAGGCTCCTCAGGTGGTGCTAATATAAGGCACTGCACCTGCACAATACTACAAATGATCTCAGCTGTTACATAACCATGTATTTACAAAACCTGGGGCAAGAGTGAGTGGCCATGCGGCAAGACAGCCTGACCACTGCCATCTTTGCCAATTTGCTCTTTCTCTACACAGATAAAGCACAAGAAATCCACCAAAGATGACCCCAGTACAAACAACTATGTCAATCTATTTTATTTTATTTTTAAATTATTGCTTGTGGCATGTGGGATCTAGTCCCCTGACCAGGGGTGGAATCTGGGCCCCCTGCATTAGAAGCACAGAGTTCCAACCGCTGGACCACCAGGGAAGTCCCCTCAACCTATTTTAAAAGCCTTCTCATACATACCAACTCTAGGCTTGACTATAGTACCTGCTTTGGCCAAATGGAACAACAGTGAACTTACACTGCAAGCAGAGCCTGAAAAAACTCTTGTGCATTGATGTCTCCTGGAGTAAGCCTGGGCCAGCCTGCTGCTGGATGAGAGACCACACTGAGGAAAGCCAAGCCAAGACCATCTGAAATCATGTTACGGCAACTTATAGCCAGAGAAACCCGAATGTATGAGAAAGTCGAGTCATGACTAGGATCCCTACCTGACCCGTACCCTTGGAAGCTCTAATAACTGCTTACTGTTTTGAGTCACTGAGATTTGGAATGGCTTTTTAAAGCAAGGCTAACGAAAATGGATATATCCTTTATTTATATAGGGTGGGAGAAAGAAGAGGAATGAAAAGAAACATCGAGCTCATTTTTTCTGACCTGATCAACTCCTACCTATTCTTTAAAGCTCAACTGAGATATCAACTCCTTCAGGAAGCTTTCCTAGATTTCCCAGGCTAGTTCTGGAAAGACAGGGAAATGTGTCACTATGTTTTGTACATATCTCTCTCATCTTGTTTTTTGCTTAACTCCTAACTAAAAAGATGTGGAGCAGGGTAGAGGCATAGAGGAAACAAGATTTTGAGCTGACTGGCTTTGCTGAAAAACTGAACAGGAGATTGGCTCGCTGTTCCTCACTCTGCACACTGTTCCCTGAACCCGAGCCATGAGTGGGAAGCAGGGGGAAAACTCAAGGAGCTGTAGGAACTGCAGGCATGTTTATTCTCTCCTGAGTGGCACAGCAGCCTTAGCAGGAGGCCCAATGTGTGTTGATCCAGCAGACACGCAGCCGTAAACGCAGCTGCAAAGGCTCCTCAGGTGGTGCTAATATAAGGCACTGCACCTGCACAATACTACAAATGATCTCAGCTGTTACATAACCATGTATTTACAAAACCTGGGGCAAGAGTGAGTGGCCATGCGGCAAGACAGCCTGACCACTGCCATCTTTGCCAATTTGCTCTTTCTCTACACAGATAAAGCACAAGAAATCCACCAAAGATGACCCCAGTACAAACAACTATGTCAATCTATTTTATTTTATTTTTAAATTATTGCTTGTGGCATGTGGGATCTAGTTCCCTGACCAGGGATCGAACCTGGGCCCCCTGCATTAGAAGCACAGAGTTCCAACCGCTGGACCACCAGGGAAGTCCCCTCAACCTATTTTAAAAGCCTTCTCATACATACCAACTCTAGGCTTGACTATAGTACCTGCTTTGGCCAAATGGAACAACAGTGAACTTACACTGCAAGCAGAGCCTGAAAAAACTCTTGTGCATTGATGTCTCCTGGAGTAAGCCTGGGCCAGCCTGCTGCTGGATGAGAGACCACACTGAGGAAAGCCAAGCCAAGACCATCTGAAATCATGTTACGGCAACTTATAGCCAGAGAAACCCGAATGTATGAGAAAGTCGAGTCATGACTAGGATCCCTACCTGACCCGTACCCTTGGAAGCTCTAATAACTGCTTACTGTTTTGAGTCACTGAGATTTGGAATGGCTTTTTAAAGCAAGGCTAACGAAAATGGATATATCCTTTATTTATATAGGGTGGGAGAAAGAAGAGGAATGAAAAGAAACATCGAGCTCATTTTTTCTGACCTGATCAACTCCTACCTATTCTTTAAAGCTCAACTGAGATATCAACTCCTTCAGGAAGCTTTCCTAGATTTCCCAGGCTAGTTCTGGAAAGACAGGGAAATGTGTCACTATGTTTTGTACATATCTCTCTCACTGCCTTACCACAGCCTCTTATAATTATTTGCTTACAGTTTTCTTCCTAACTAGACAACAGAAATTGGATGTTACTATGTCATATTCATCTTAATTGTATCAGCATGTAACATAAAACAGGCTCTCAACAGAAGTTTCTGAGTTTGTATAATTTATATATTAAACAAACAAACATTTGATACTATTAAACCTGCTAACTCCAGATTATCGCTCTGTGTTCCACTGACAATAGCAATCAGAATCAGCAGGGTCGTGTATTAAAAATATGCAAATCTCTGGGTTCTTTATAATTAACAAAAATGCCATTCTTTACGTTGTAAAAACACGGATGACTATTCCCGCCACCTAGAGAAAAACAAAGTAAGTAACAGAAGTGTGGGTACTAAACCAACTTTTCCTCAAATTTTTTCCGAGATGTATCTACGACAGTCCTCAGTCTGATAGCTCGTATCTGCAACAGAGTTTCTAAAAACTGGGTCTCCGTCAGAGGAAACAGGAGAAGGTCCTCCAAAGAGGTGTGCCTTCTCAATGCACATGTTTACAGAGGATGCTCTCCAAGAGCAAAGCCTGTCCTGAGCCCTCTCCGCAGCAGCGGCCAGTCCAGGGCCGACAGGCGAACGGAGCCCAGGCAGCTCCTCGTGCAGGGCCTCGGAGCCCAGGCAGCAGAGCCGAGGACCGTATGCACGGTCCCGCCACGGAAACGCCACTCAAAGGCGGCTGCCCTGGGGGTCAGGGATGGGTGTCCTCCAGAGGCAACTCCCAGGGTCCACCCCAGCCCGGCTGCCCAAGAGGAAGGCTAGGGTCAACTGGCTAGCCGAAGTCAAAAAGGAAGAAAATGCTGCAAGAGTCGCGCCGAAGGAAGCCGAAAGGAGAACGGAACAGGGTGCGAGGGGGCGCCGCCGCTTCCCACCTGCGTCAAGCTCCAGCTGGTAAGAGGGCAGCGGCTCAAGGGAGAGTTTGTAACCCTCGAAGCGGGGATCCAGCAAAGGTCTCTTCACCCGCAGGGAACAATTAGCGGCCACCTCCATCGCTTTCCAGGGTCCCAGCGTGAGAATTATTAGTAAAGCTCTTGTTGAAAGGTCCGCGCTTCTCTTGTAGCACCGTGGCTAGCAGGCGGCGTGGTTCTCATCCCAGAAAACACTGCGGCTTAGCGTGCCTTCTGGGAAATGTAGTGCCCACGGGAAAGTTGGGTCTGCTGCACGCTGGGATGGGTAGTTTTTCAGAAACATAATGCCCTTGCCACAGCAGAATCTGGACTCTCTTACCCAGAAGGCCGAGCGACCAGGAGGCGGCCCGCGCTGGTTAAATTCTCTCATTATAGGCAGAGTGGCGAGACCCCGCCCCGGAAATGCGTGTGCTAGCTTTCTGTGTGCTTAGGTGCCCGAGCTACTGAGGGTCTAGGTCCGGGCAGCCGAAGAGTGTGGTAGGTAACGGTCGTCAGCGCAAGGGTCATTTCGTCGCTGGGAAGGGACGGCCCTCGCCCGCGGTGATGGTGGTGAGCTATGCCCGTGGTCCTCAGGGCCGGGACCCGGGCCCAGCCCAGGCTCCTTTCGATGTGCTGTCTCTCGTTAGCTTCCCCGACCCGCGCTCGCGGGCCTGTAGGGCTCTCCGACAGGGCGTGCTCCCGGAGTTGGCCTGAAGCCAGTCTTCGCTTTGTTTTCTGGCTCCTCCCCTCCCGCCTCTCCCGCTGTCTCCGCCCTATTCTATTTTCCGAAAAGAATGTCTGCACTGGGAGGGATCCCCTAGCGCCCTTGTTTTACCAGTGAGAAAACTGAGGCCTTTAAGAACTGACTTGTCCAAGGTCACTATCGGTACTGTCGGGGCCAACGCAAGATCAAGTTCAGTATTCTGGGAAAGGTACGGACAAGACCTTAGTGCTATTTTGAAAATGTTAGCCTCCAACTGCAGAAGCAAACATATTCTGTCTCTTTCTCGATCTCTCCTTTCTCCATTAAGGAAAAAAAAAAAAAAAAAAAAAAACTCTGAAAACTCACCGCCAGTCTCAGTTTTCTTACAGGCGGAGAGTTGGGAGGCAACAAAAGTTCTCAAGTTAATGACAGATAAGTGGAGTAACGTTCGCTTATTCCAAGTTTTGCAACTTAACCTTCCTCTCTTTTCTACACCCGTTTTAGTTGTCTATTTTTACTGAAAATTGAGAATTTTCTAAATTAGGAATTAACTTGTTTTCTCGTTCTCGCAACCTGCAAATTTTGATAAAGAACATACGCACAGTTAGATTGGTAATTCTGATTCTGGGTACATCCTAGCAGAAAGTAAAGCAATTAAGAGCCTAAACCGAAAATTTTCCTTGTCACCAACTGTCCTTAATCTCTTATTGATACTTAGGCTATATAGCTTCCCCCAAATTTTGAATGCGGTTAGTTAAGAGGCAGAAATGATTATCAGTCAGTTGTGATGTGCTGTTAAAGTATTTTGGAGCTTCTGGGGTCACGACCTTGGAGACCCCGCCCCGATCTCATTATAGCGTGTGCTTAGCTTTCTGTGTGCTTAGGTGCCCGAGCTACTGAGGGTCTAGGTCCGGGCAGCCGAAGAGTGTGGTAGGTAACGGTCGTCAGCGCAAGGGTCATTTCGTCGCTGGGAAGGGACGGCCCTCGCCCGCGGTGATGGTGGTGAGCTATGCCCGTGGTCCTCAGGGCCGGGACCCGGGCCCAGCCCAGGCTCCTTTCGATGTGCTGTCTCTCGTTAGTTTCCCCCGACCCGCGCTCGCGGGCCTGTAGGGCTCTCCGACAGGGCGTGCTCCCGGAGTTGGCCTGAAGCCAGTCTTCGCTTTGTTTTCTGGCTCCTCCCCTCCCGCCTCTCCCGCTGTCTCCGCCCTATTCTATTTTCCGAAAAGAATGTCTGCACTGGGAGGGATCCCCTAGCGCCCTTGTTTTACCAGTGAGAAAACTGAGGCCTTTAAGAACTGACTTGTCCAAGGTCACTATCGGTACTGTCGGGGCCAACGCAAGATCAAGTTCAGTATTCTGGGAAAGGTACGGACAAGACCTTAGTGCTATTTTGAAAATGTTAGCCTCCAACTGCAGAAGCAAACATATTCTGTCTCTTTCTCGATCTCTCCTTTCTCCATTAAGGAAAAAAAAAAAAAAAAAAAAAAACTCTGAAAACTCACCGCCAGTCTCAGTTTTCTTACAGGCGGAGAGTTGGGAGGCAACAAAAGTTCTCAAGTTAATGACAGATAAGTGGAGTAACGTTCGCTTATTCCAAGTTTTGCAACTTAACCTTCCTCTCTTTTCTACACCCGTTTTAGTTGTCTATTTTTACTGAAAATTGAGAATTTTCTAAATTAGGAATTAACTTGTTTTCTCGTTCTCGCAACCTGCAAATTTTGATAAAGAACATACGCACAGTTAGATTGGTAATTCTGATTCTGGGTACATCCTAGCAGAAAGTAAAGCAATTAAGAGCCTAAACCGAAAATTTTCCTTGTCACCAACTGTCCTTAATCTCTTATTGATACTTAGGCTATATAGCTTCCCCCAAATTTTGAATGCGGTTAGTTAAGAGGCAGAAATGATTATCAGTCAGTTGTGATGTGCTGTTAAAGTATTTTGGAGCTTCTGGGGTCACAGTACCTGAGTTCAAGCCCTACCTTCACCACTTTTCTATCGTGGTGCCTCAGTTTCCTCATCTGTAAAATACAAATTTGTTAATACTATTTATATAAAAGGATAAGGTTTGGGAATTAAATGAGATAAAAACTCAACGCGTTAGCTCAGTGCCAGGCACATGCATTTAATAAATGTTACAGTCATTGTTATTATCCAAAGACTTTACTAATAATGGGTGCATGGGTGAAGAAAATTGTAGAGTTTATGATTATGACTTCTTGGGAGGCAGTAAATAATATTGAGAGTAATGACATTGTCAACACATTATTGAAATTTATCATCCCTTCAGCTGATAGACAGAATGTTAAACGTGTTGAGGTGCTAGACTAGAGGATTTAGAAGACAGTGCTTTGTAAGTGTTCTATATCTGAAAATACATATTGATGTTCAGGTTAGCAAGATGAACAAAGATGCGCAGATGAGAGCAGCGATTAACCAAAAGTTGATAGAAACTGGAGAAAGAGAACGGTAAGTACTAGATTGTATTAATAAATTACACTTAACATCTTTAAGTTATAGTTATAAGAATCTAGTTATCAAGTAACAAAAATGATGTTAGTGGAAATAATTAACAGAAAATTGAGATTATCCAAAGCTTCAATTCCTAACATCTATAAAAAATTGCTTAGGTCTGTTCAATATTGCAAGAGTTAGAGGGAAGTGAATCATGTACAAAGATGAACAGGAAATGACTGTCTCTCAAAAAATGTGTAATCTAATGGAGAATAAAAATACATACCCAAATAACTGCAATTGGAGATACAATGTTGCCCAGTTTTTAAATTAGGAATTAACTTGTTTTCTCGTTCTCGCAACCTGCAAATTTTGATAAAGAACATACGCACAGTTAGATTGGTAATTCTGATTCTGGGTACATCCTAGCAGAAAGTAAAGCAATTAAGAGCCTAAACCGAAAATTTTCCTTGTCACCAACTGTCCTTAATCTCTTATTGATACTTAGGCTATATAGCTTCCCCCAAATTTTGAATGCGGTTAGTTAAGAGGCAGAAATGATTATCAGTCAGTTGTGATGTGCTGTTAAAGTATTTTGGAGCTTCTGGGGTCACAGTACCTGAGTTCAAGCCCTACCTTCACCACTTTTCTATCGTGGTGCCTCAGTTTCCTCATCTGTAAAATACAAATTTGTTAATACTATTTATATAAAAGGATAAGGTTTGGGAATTAAATGAGATAAAAACTCAACGCGTTAGCTCAGTGCCAGGCACATGCATTTAATAAATGTTACAGTCATTGTTATTATCCAAAGACTTTACTAATAATGGGTGCATGGGTGAAGAAAATTGTAGAGTTTATGATTATGACTTCTTGGGAGGCAGTAAATAATATTGAGAGTAATGACATTGTCAACACATTATTGAAATTTATCATCCCTTCAGCTGATAGACAGAATGTTAAACGTGTTGAGGTGCTAGACTAGAGGATTTAGAAGACAGTGCTTTGTAAGTGTTCTATATCTGAAAATACATATTGATGTTCAGGTTAGCAAGATGAACAAAGATGCGCAGATGAGAGCAGCGATTAACCAAAAGTTGATAGAAACTGGAGAAAGAGAACGGTAAGTACTAGATTGTATTAATAAATTACACTTAACATCTTTAAGTTATAGTTATAAGAATCTAGTTATCAAGTAACAAAAATGATGTTAGTGGAAATAATTAACAGAAAATTGAGATTATCCAAAGCTTCAATTCCTAACATCTATAAAAAATTGCTTAGGTCTGTTCAATATTGCAAGAGTTAGAGGGAAGTGAATCATGTACAAAGATGAACAGGAAATGACTGTCTCTCAAAAAATGTGTAATCTAATGGAGAATAAAAATACATACCCAAATAACTGCAATTGGAGATACAATGTTGCCCAGTTTTTAACAGGGAGTTAACACGATGGAACCAGTTTCAGTTAGCAAGCCTCAGAGCAGCATTTGCTCTTCTTACTGTCTGAAATATTCTACCTTCCCCCCCATCTTTTAACTAATTTAGAGCTCATTATCAGGTTTTAATTTAAATATCATCTCTTCCAGGAATCTGTTCATTCCCAAACACCTTGTTCTATCATAGCATTTAATAACTTTGTATTAACTCACCTTCTCTGCTAGTTTGTATAAATAGAATCTTTGAGTTCCTGACAGCAGAAATGCTACTATATACCCAGCATCATGCCTAACACATAATTGACCAAATATTTGAAGAATGAACAGATTTGGAAGTACAGAGGAGGGGCTGAGGAGTCAGAAAAGCCTTCCAGGAGCAATCATATATATGAGAGAAATATATATAAGGAACAAGAGGATTTTTTCAGCTTCTCCCTGGAGATTAAGGTGATCAGTAAAGTCTCACAGAATGGTGGATAGTGATACTTCAACGGGGAGAGTAGGATTAGCAGTTCCCCAACCCAATGAAAGAAAGGACGGTCTATCTAAGCAGATGAAACCACATATGACGATTTGCTGAAATATGATAATCTGGGGGAACCATATAATTAAATGTGAAAGACTTTGGACAGGAGAAGTGTGGCTTTTGTATAATCAGAAATTTTTGCATTAAAAATGATAAGAAACTAGTTCAACCAGTGAAAATATGTAAGATCATATAACTAAAAGTCTAGGGTTTTAAGGTGCTTCAGACATCACTGGGTCCAGGCATTCAAAACTTGTTACCTAAGAATATGTTTACCTTTTCCCTCTCATCTCTGCTTTCCTCTCTGTTAGCTATATTCTCAGGAAGGCACTACCCACAAGGTGGCAGAAATTAGCAGTTCAAAATTTACTTCTCTCTAGCTGAGACCACCTTTCTCCTAGTAGTTTCAGAAAAGGACCTAGCTTGATAATGTCCTAAATATACCCAAATAACTGCAATTGGAGAAATGACAAAAGGGTTGTCTCTCAAAAATGTGTAATCTAATGGAGAATAAAATACATACCCAAATAACTGCAATTGGAGATACAATGTTGCCCAGTTTTTAACAGGAGTTAACACGATGGAACCAGTTTCAGTTAGCAAGCCTCAGAGCAGCATTTGCTCTTCTTACTGTCTGAAATATTCTACCTTCCCCCCCATCTTTTAACTAATTTAGAGCTCATTATCAGGTTTTAATTTAAATATCATCTCTTCCAGGAATCTGTTCATTCCCAAACACCTTGTTCTATCATAGCATTTAATAACTTTGTATTAACTCACCTTCTCTGCTAGTTTGTATAAATAGAATCTTTGAGTTCCTGACAGCAGAAATGCTACTATATACCCAGCATCATGCCTAACACATAATTGACCAAATATTTGAAGAATGAACAGATTTGGAAGTACAGAGGAGGGGCTGAGGAGTCAGAAAAGCCTTCCAGGAGCAATCATATATATGAGAGAAATATATATAAGGAACAAGAGGGATTTTTTTCAGCTTCTCCCTGGAGATTAAGGTGATCAGTAAAGTCTCACAGAATGGTGGATAGTGATACTTCAACGGGGAGAGTAGGATTAGCAGTTCCCCAACCCAATGAAAGAAAGGACGGTCTATCTAAGCAGATGAAACCACATATGACGATTTGCTGAAATATGATAATCTGGGGGAACCATATAATTAAATGTGAAAGACTTTGGACAGGAGAAGTGTGGCTTTTGTATAATCAGAAATTTTTGCATTAAAAATGATAAGAAACTAGTTCAACCAGTGAAAATATGTAAGATCATATAACTAAAAGTCTAGGGTTTTAAGGTGCTTCAGACATCACTGGGTCCAGGCATTCAAAACTTGTTACCTAAGAATATGTTTACCTTTTCCCTCTCATCTCTGCTTTCCTCTCTGTTAGCTATATTCTCAGGAAGGCACTACCCACAAGGTGGCAGAAATTAGCAGTTCAAAATTTACTTCTCTCTAGCTGAGACCACCTTTCTCCTAGTAGTTTCAGAAAAGGACCTAGCTTGATAATGTCCTACATAGGTAATAGGCCATTCACAGTTAGTCGTGCCTAGGTCACATTTCCATTCTAGAGCCCTACCCAGATTTCTTACACCAAGAGTTGTGGAGTGTTTTTACTGTCAAAGAAATGGTAGAAAAATGGGTGGTAGGTTTGCAGAAACATCTGTTGTTGACATTGAGTGGTGGGAGTCATTAAAAAAATTTTAAGAGAAAAGACGAGATCATGTTTGTATTTAGGAATGTTATTTTGGCAGTATGGAGGAGACTTGAAGGGCTAAAGATAGATTGCATAAGATAACATCAGGTTAAGACTAAAACAGTGAAAATGGAAAGAAGAACTTACAATTTTTTTTAAGTAAAATCAACAACCCTTGATACGAGGAATGAGGAAGAAGAAAGACTCTAGAACAGTGCCTTGGGAAGTCCAGAGGATAGTATTGCCAATAGTGAGTATAGGGAATTGCACATTATTGGTTTTTGTTTGTTTTTGTTCACGTAGCTAAAAGTTACTGAGTTTCTACTATATGTCATGTCTCCTTAAGGTCTGGAGATACAGTACTGAACAAAATGAAGTCTGTTCTTTTATACTACTTAACATTCTAATGGAAGGGGACAAAAAATAAATGTGCAGTGTGTCAGATGGTGATGAGTTCTAGAGGAAAAATAAAGCAGAGAATAATCAGGAGTGTTACAGAAAGGGAAAAAAGTAGGCTTCAATGATAAAGAGATCAAAGGAATTTGAGGGAGTGCGGAGACTTAAGAGACATAGTCCTGAGACAGGAGCTTGCCTGGCTCTTTTTTTTTTTTTGGCCACGCCTTGCACATCTTGTAGGACCTTAGTGCTTGTCTAGGGATGGAACCCAGGGCCCTGCAATGAAAGCACCAGATCCTAACCACTGGGATGCCAGGGAACTCCCTTGCCTGGCATTTTGAGGAACCCATGGAAATTAATTGAGACTGAGTTAGTTGGGTGAGGGAGATAAACAGTAAAAGTCAGGAATCGCTGGGGTGGGGGCAAACAATGAAGGCTCACTTAGACTGAAGACTTGAAATGGTGTTCTGGGTGAACTGGGAAGCTACTGGAGGGTTTTGAGCAAGGAGAAGAGAAGGAAGTGTACAGGGGAAGTAGCAGGGGGACAAATGAGCAGGCTTTGGCAGCCCTCCAGTCAAGAGAAGATAGTGGCTTAAACTAGCTAGTAATGGCAGAAGTGTGGTGAAAAGCAGTTGAATTTCAGGTTTAGATTTAAAAACTGGAACCAGTAGGATGTGCTTAGGGACTGGATGTCAGTGTTACCAAAATTGCTGAGAGAAAGGGGCTGCTAAGATTTCTAGCCTGAGGATCCAGAAGAATGGCACTGCCTTTCTGATAAGAGAACAGTTTGAGGTGAAAGAGAAGCAAGAGTTGGATTTTGTCCCTGTTATGGTTAAATGACTTAATTAAACATTGAGATGGAGCTATCACGTAGTGGATGTTACAAATATTGAAAAAGCAGCAGTTTGGTCTGGAACTTGACATGTTAAAGCTGAGAAATGTGATGATTTAGGTTGAAGATTGAGGCTTTATAACAGGTATTGCAAAAGGATGAAATATTCTGTTGCACCCATGATGTCACTAATTGTAATTTTTTTGAACTTTTAGAAAATACTTCCAATTAAATTATGATAGGCATGTCAATTATTGGATTGTTAAAACGTGGGAAAGTACGGTCTTAGAACTAATGAAATACTATAGTTAATGTATAATTCACAAGGATAACGAGAAAGGAGGAGGGGGAAGTCTCTGAGGTTGAGATATAAGGGCAGTAAGAGAGCTAACAGGTAAGAATGCTTTAGACTCAACTAATACCCTTTGAAGTGGTATGAAACCCACTGATTTCTTGTTGGAGGGAGGCAGAACGTATGTCACAGGCCTGAGTGGTATTTCTTAAGAAGTACTGTACCCCATCCACTTCACTGAATTTTACTGATGATGAAAGTGAAGCCCAGCATTTAAATGACTCGCATAAGATCAAAGAACTTTTTAGTGACGGAACCAAGATTAGGCCATGGTTAAATTTAAGTTTTGTAACTGGAAGGCAGGGGGTGTTTCAATGAACAGTGAAACTTTGCTTCAAACATTCCTGTCTAAGATAGTAATTTGGAAACACTTCTTTTTTCAACAGCCTCAAAGAGTTGCTGAGAGCTAAATTAATTGAATGTGGCTGGAAGGATCAGTTGAAGGCACACTGTAAAGGTAATCAGTTTCATTTAGAAAATAAGCTAATTCCATTGCTCGCAACCATGTGGGTTTGAAATTCACTAGAAAAATTTATCGTCAGTATCTTGAATGCTTGAGTATAATTTTACACAAATAAAAAATTGAATCATGTGGTATAAATTACTTCCTCTAAATGATTAGATGTAGACCTATTCCTCATTTTTAGAAATGTTTTTCTTTCTCTTAAAATAACTGAGGCAAGATTTCCTCTGGCGTGGAATGTGGAATCCCACCTTTCTCAGAGAAAGGGGCTGCTTTTCTAGGATCCAGAAGAATGGCACTGCCTTTCTGATAAGAGAACAGTTTGAGGTGAAAGAGAAGCAAGAGTTGGATTTTGTCCCTGTTATGGTTAAATGACTTAATTAAACATTGAGATGGAGCTATCACGTAGTGGATGTTACAAATATTGAAAAAGCAGCAGTTTGGTCTGGAACTTGACATGTTAAAGCTGAGAAATGTGATGATTTAGGTTGAAGATTGAGGCTTTATAACAGGTATTGCAAAAGGATGAAATATTCTGTTGCACCCATGATGTCACTAATTGTAATTTTTTTGAACTTTTAGAAAATACTTCCAATTAAATTATGATAGGCATGTCAATTATTGGATTGTTAAAACGTGGGAAAGTACGGTCTTAGAACTAATGAAATACTATAGTTAATGTATAATTCACAAGGATAACGAGAAAGGAGGAGGGGGAAGTCTCTGAGGTTGAGATATAAGGGCAGTAAGAGAGCTAACAGGTAAGAATGCTTTAGACTCAACTAATACCCTTTGAAGTGGTATGAAACCCACTGATTTCTTGTTGGAGGGAGGCAGAACGTATGTCACAGGCCTGAGTGGTATTTCTTAAGAAGTACTGTACCCCATCCACTTCACTGAATTTTACTGATGATGAAAGTGAAGCCCAGCATTTAAATGACTCGCATAAGATCAAAGAACTTTTTAGTGACGGAACCAAGATTAGGCCATGGTTAAATTTAAGTTTTGTAACTGGAAGGCAGGGGTGTTTCAATGAACAGTGAAACTTTGCTTCAAACATTCCTGTCTAAGATAGTAATTTGGAAACACTTCTTTTTTCAACAGCCTCAAAGAGTTGCTGAGAGCTAAATTAATTGAATGTGGCTGGAAGGATCAGTTGAAGGCACACTGTAAAGGTAATCAGTTTCATTTAGAAAATAAGCTAATTCCATTGCTCGCAACCATGTGGGTTTGAAATTCACTAGAAAAATTTATCGTCAGTATCTTGAATGCTTGAGTATAATTTTACACAAATAAAAAATTGAATCATGTGGTATAAATTACTTCCTCTAAATGATTAGATGTAGACCTATTCCTCATTTTTAGAAATGTTTTTCTTTCTCTTAAAATAACTGAGGCAAGATTTCCTCTGGCGTGGAATGTGGAATCCCACCTTTCTCAGTGTGCCTACTCAAAGCGAAATGTTAGTGATTGCTCGTCTGTTTTTCTTGATAACACGCTGAGCACATGATGGTTGGCAAACTGAAACGAATTTTATCTCCCAAAGTGTCATTTTTGAAAAAACATCATCTATAAAAGCTCTTAGAAAATTACAGATATTTTTTTAAATTATAAAATGGAAGCTTATTAAATTGCTGGGTATTGATGATGCTATTAGCTAGATTCCACATGTCACTAAGATGAGTCTCCTTCTTTTCTGGCTCAGCTTTTGGTATGATGGAATTCTGGATATTTATAATGAATTCTCATTGTAATGGTTTCTACAAATGGTAATAATAATAAACTATTTACAACATTAACCAAAAGAAGGCAACGTGCCAAATTAATAAAAGCACAGACTTCAAGGTCATATAGACCTTCCCGGTAAAACTAGAGCTGAATTTCAAGTCATGCTTGAATGAGTTATTTAATTTTCAGCATCACTTGCCTCACTTTGAAAAGAGGAAATGCCCAGGCCATTATTTTATTGTGAATATTAAATAATGCAAAGTACCCAGCACACAGTAGGGGTCCAATAAGTGTTAACTCTTTTCCTCCTTCTCCTTCTTTTGGCCTGGCCTAGAGAAGAGAAAGGAGCAAAGGACTTATTCTGTATTTTCAATGAACAGTTAAACTTTGCTTCAAACATTCCTGTCTAAGATAGTAATTTGGAAACACTTCTTTTTTCAACAGCCTCAAAGAGTTGCTGAGAGCTAAATTAATTGAATGTGGCTGGAAGGATCAGTTGAAGGCACACTGTAAAGGTAATCAGTTTCATTTAGAAAATAAGCTAATTCCATTGCTCGCAACCATGTGGGTTTGAAATTCACTAGAAAAATTTATCGTCAGTATCTTGAATGCTTGAGTATAATTTTACACAAATAAAAAATTGAATCATGTGGTATAAATTACTTCCTCTAAATGATTAGATGTAGACCTATTCCTCATTTTTAGAAATGTTTTTCTTTCTCTTAAAATAACTGAGGCAAGATTTCCTCTGGCGTGGAATGTGGAATCCCACCTTTCTCAGTGTGCCTACTCAAAGCGAAATGTTAGTGATTGCTCGTCTGTTTTTCTTGATAACACGCTGAGCACATGATGGTTGGCAAACTGAAACGAATTTTATCTCCCAAAGTGTCATTTTTGAAAAAACATCATCTATAAAAGCTCTTAGAAAATTACAGATATTTTTTAAGTTATAAAATGGAAGCTTATTAAATTGCTGGGTATTGATGATGCTATTAGCTAGATTCCACATGTCACTAAGATGAGTCTCCTTCTTTTCTGGCTCAGCTTTTGGTATGATGGAATTCTGGATATTTATAATGAATTCTCATTGTAATGGTTTCTACAAATGGTAATAATAATAAACTATTTACAACATTAACCAAAAGAAGGCAACGTGCCAAATTAATAAAAGCACAGACTTCAAGGTCATATAGACCTTCCCGGTAAAACTAGAGCTGAATTTCAAGTCATGCTTGAATGAGTTATTTAATTTTCAGCATCACTTGCCTCACTTTGAAAAGAGGGGGAAATGCCCAGGCCATTATTTTATTGTGAATATTAAATAATGCAAAGTACCCAGCACACAGTAGGGGTCCAATAAGTGTTAACTCTTTTCCTCCTTCTCCTTCTTTTGGCCTGGCCTAGAGAAGAGAAAGGAGCAAAGGACTTATTCTGTATTTTAAATTTGGGTAATTTGAATTTACAGTTCAAATTTATTCTGCTTGTTATAATTATTTCTTATGTTTTTGATCTGGCAAATGAATACATGCTGTGTTTAAGGCTGAACTAAACCTTCATTAGAAAGAAAAAAAGAAGTTTCCTCTTTTTTTTTTTTTAAAAGACCAGTCTGTACTCTAAAAACATGATCTTAACCCTTCCTCTATGAAAATCTTTCTTACAGATAATGATTTTAAATGATATGATTTGTTTTTTGCTTTTGCATAAGAGGTAATTAAAGAAAAAGGACTAGAACACGTTACTGTTGATGACTTGGTGGCTGAAATCACACCAAAAGGCAGAGGTAAGGAATTCAAATTGTGTGAAAGGAAAAGTGAACTAAGACATGATTTGTTTTCTCTTTTGCTTTTGTTCAGCTTTTCCTTCTTTTTAATAAGGAAAAAGCACCCTTTCCAAAATTATGTGGGTATACTTGCATCTCCTCTTTAGGAAGAGTTACAGTTCCTCACCAACTTTCTCGCACAGTTTTGAGTAACAAGAGGTCTAAAATATTTTACACTCTTAAAACAGTATGCACATATAAGTTGATATGGTTGTTAAAACAAAATTTTAAAATATGGGATTTTGTAGAGGTGAGTATTACCTGAAGCTAGGATTTGTAAAAGTTTAGCCTGATATTTAATAATTCAAAGTTTTACACCAGCCCCTGAGCTCACTTTCCTTATTAAAAATAAACAAAATTGTGTTCTCAGGTGGTCTAATTAATCTGATAGCTCCATAACTCATGGTCAGGGTAATTCATGTTTAAGACTAACAGTTCAGCTGCCTTCTTAATTTCTCCCTTTAATGCCTTGTTAAGAGAAGCCAAAGGAAAGAGAGGAAATAGTATATTAACACCGATTATATACAATAAATATTAAGTCAGGAATTACATCAGATAATTACAACTATTTTCATTTATTTTGAGAAAGATAGTGGAGTTTTGTAGTTATAGGAAATGCCCAGGCCATTATTTTATTGTGAATATTAAATAATGCAAAGTACCCAGCACACAGTAGGGGTCCAATAAGTGTTAACTCTTTTCCTCCTTCTCCTTCTTTTGGCCTGGCCTAGAGAAGAGAAAGGAGCAAAGGACTTATTCTGTATTTTAAATTTGGGTAATTTGAATTTACAGTTCAAATTTATTCTGCTTGTTATAATTATTTCTTATGTTTTTGATCTGGCAAATGAATACATGCTGTGTTTAAGGCTGAACTAAACCTTCATTAGAAAGAAAAAAAGAAGTTTCCTCTTTTTTTTTTTTTAAAAGACCAGTCTGTACTCTAAAAACATGATCTTAACCCTTCCTCTATGAAAATCTTTCTTACAGATAATGATTTTAAATGATATGATTTGTTTTTTGCTTTTGCATAAGAGGTAATTAAAGAAAAAGGACTAGAACACGTTACTGTTGATGACTTGGTGGCTGAAATCACACCAAAAGGCAGAGGTAAGGAATTCAAATTGTGTGAAAGGAAAAGTGAACTAAGACATGATTTGTTTTCTCTTTTGCTTTTGTTCAGCTTTTCCTTCTTTTTAATAAGGAAAAAGCACCCTTTCCAAAATTATGTGGGTATACTTGCATCTCCTCTTTAGGAAGAGTTACAGTTCCTCACCAACTTTCTCGCACAGTTTTGAGTAACAAGAGGTCTAAAATATTTTTACACTCTTAAAACAGTATGCACATATAAGTTGATATGGTTGTTAAAACAAAATTTTAAAATATGGGATTTTGTAGAGGTGAGTATTACCTGAAGCTAGGATTTGTAAAAGTTTAGCCTGATATTTAATAATTCAAAGTTTTACACCAGCCCCTGAGCTCACTTTCCTTATTAAAAATAAACAAAATTGTGTTCTCAGGTGGTCTAATTAATCTGATAGCTCCATAACTCATGGTCAGGGTAATTCATGTTTAAGACTAACAGTTCAGCTGCCTTCTTAATTTCTCCCTTTAATGCCTTGTTAAGAGAAGCCAAAGGAAAGAGAGGAAATAGTATATTAACACCGATTATATACAATAAATATTAAGTCAGGAATTACATCAGATAATTACAACTATTTTCATTTATTTTGAGAAAGATAGTGGAGGGTGTTTGTAGTTATAAATGGAAGCAGGTATAGTAGATAACCTGTTAGTTGTTCTCATACAGAAATAGTATAAATAATGTTAAGTGTGAAAAATAAATAACATTAAAATTATTACTGAGAATACTAGGCCCCTGAACTGTATCCCTAACTCCAAGCAGCTGATCTGTTCTGTCATCAGAGTTTTGAGTAAAAATATATTTACTATACATATTAATCACATTTCCAGTGGACTTAATTATGTAGTCCTTACTTCTAGGCAGGTTTACACTAAATTTATAAAGAGGAGTATCTGTCTTATTTCTGTACTTATTTGTGGAATTTTTTGTAGAAATATTGACTGATATCTGAAGTCTTCATTTCCTCTGGATTCAAGCAAATAACAGAGGTTTAATTCTCTCTTCTAAAGGGGGAAAAGTAGTGTAGATTTAATAATTGACATTTAGTATTAATTTAAATTTCAGGGAGCAGGGCTTTTTTCCCCTTTTTTCTTTCTTTTTTTCCTGCTGTGCCTCATAGCTTCAGGGATCTCAGTTTCCCAACAAGGGATTGAACCTGGGTCACATGGCATTGAAAGGGAGTTCTCAGTAGGTAATATAGTCAATTACATGGCTCAGAATTTGAAAAATAAATGTATAACAAAAATAACTATTGAAATAACTATTGAAACTTTTGCTGATTCAAAAGAGTCTGTTGATTTATTTCAATACAGTATCACCAAATTACCTTACCAAAAATGTATCACTTTATTCTCTCACCAGCTAATTTAAGAGGGCCAGTTTTCCCTCAGTCTTGCCAATACACACATTATATTGACCTTTGGATTCTAGCCAGTCTGATTGGTAAAACATGGTATTTGAAATTTTCATTTCTGTTATGAGGTTAAATTCTTTTGGCATTTGAGAACTGTATGCCTGGGCTTCCCTGGTGGTAATGCAAGGGGCGCTGGTTCGATCCCTGGCCTGGGAAGGGATGCAAGGAGCACTAGTTCGATCCCTGGCCTGGGAAGATACCACGTGCCGCAGAGCAGCTGGACTGATGTGTGCAAGTACCGAGCTGGAGTGCATGCACCCAGAGCCGGTGCTCTGCGACAACAGAGGCCACCGTGATGGGAGGCCCACGTGGGCCAAGGAACAAAGATGGATGAAAATAGATAAATGAAAGACCAATACAAGTGGCCCTCCCACCCCTCTCCCTCCCCACCCCTACCCCCCCAAAAAAGAACTGTATGCCTCTCCTTTTCAGGTCCTTTCCTCATTTTTCTGTAAGCCTGCTGATCTTTCTCATATCAAGTTGTATAGTAGTGAGATTAGCCAATTTTTGTAAGCATCTTTTTTCCACTTTTTGATTGATTTTAACTAAGCTTATTAAGTTGTTGCATTTGAATCAAGTTTACCAATCTTTTGTAGCTTCTGTTTCAAAAAGGCCTTTTCTGTTCCTAAAGAATTTTCACATGTGCAATATATTTTTAGATATTGGCTAGTTCTTTCAGATAATAAATTGCAAATATGCTTTATTTTCTCAGATGTCTTTTATTGAAGCATGAGGGCTACTTAGAAAATTTTGCTTGGTAATCCTGAATAAAACACCAGGTCTCAAATTAACAGATATTAATTGGAATCTTCTTACTCTTATGTTTTTATTTTTATATTTCAGCCCTGGTACCTGACAGTGTAAAGAAGGAACTCCTACAAAGAATAAGAACATTCCTTGCTCAGCATGCCAGCCTTTAAGATTGGATTAGATTGTGTTGTTTTGTGGTTTTATTTCTGAAAATAAAACTTGCCATAAAATATAGGAATCAGTTTCCCAAAATAAAATCCTTTTTTGTATGATGGTATACAGTTTTCAGTAATGATGTATACATTGTATTGATTTTTTTTCCCTAAATGTGTTATTTTAATAAATATCTCATGAATGAGTTTGAAGTTTCCTTGGATTTTGGAATAAATGGGACTTTATTAATAAGTCATCAGATTTGTTGAGAGGAGAAGTCAGCAGTTTATATAGTTTGAGTATGTAAATGTTAAGCAGCCAGATCTCTACTAACAATTGAGGAGAAGCAAGCAGCCTCTTTTGATTGTTTGGTTGTAGTGTATGCCTCTTTTGAATCCCTATAATATTTTATAATATATGTCCCATCTTGTACTACAGATACCTTATTTCTGTTATAAATGCTGAGGATTAGGACTGGTTCTTACTCATCTTTATGTGCCTTCCTTATTCCTCAAAGAATTTACCATCTTATTGGAAGAGAGAACATTTGCAAAGTGGCTTCATACCAAGCTCCTCTTACATACTCTACTCATCTGAACTTTGAAAGCAGAAACTAAATTGCATCCCCACATACTAAGATCAAGAATGAACTTACTGGAAAATAATCTGCATCCATAGCTTTACTCTGACATCAAGATTGCCAAATCCATGGACTTTTGTCTATTCTTATGTGACTTCTGCTGGAAAATGAGAATGTTGACCATCTTGCCACTTGGAACTCTTCCCACTCCTCACGTTGTTTAAACCTCCCACTGGAAGCTCCTTCTGTTTCTTGTGGATACCTTTCGCTCTATGGAACTTTAAATAATGGTGTTTCTTAGTGCTCCCTGTGGAGCCTCTGCCTAGGGATACGATATCCTAGGCAGATCACAGGAAACTTGGGTCGGACCATGTCTTCAAATACTAACCGGTTGATAAAGTGCATCTCCAGCCCAGCCTCAGGATCCATATACTCGGCTGCTCTGAATCAGCTTCCTTGAATGTTCCATAAACACCTCAAACTGACCATACCTAAGAGTGATTTTTTTTTTTTCCCCTCCAGTACCTGTCCACATGGTGTTTCCAATTCTGTCTGTATGATTTTCTCAGAAAACATTACCTGAGGAGCGTGTTAAAATACTGATTCTGAAGGTAAGGGGTGTGGCACAAGACTGTATTTCAGACAGGTTTCTCAAATGTGCTCGGGCTGCTAATCAAGACCACTTTATATGTCACAAGATTGTAAATTGTCAAGCCCAGATTACTGAAGTAGGCTCTTGATATTTCCTCACTTCAGCTGCTCCATGCCTCCTCCAATATATCTTCCACATTATTGCCTAAGTGACCTTACTAAAAATTCAAGTCATTTTATTCCCCAACTAGTAATTTTCAGTGATTCTTCTTAGCTTGCAGTTTTATTCCCCTCTTTTGATTGTTTGGTTGTAGTGTATGCCTCTTTTGAATCCCTATAATATTTTATAATATATGTCCCATCTTGTACTACAGATACCTTATTTCTGTTATAAATGCTGAGGATTAGGACTGGTTCTTACTCATCTTTATGTGCCTTCCTTATTCCTCAAAGAATTTACCATCTTATTGGAAGAGAGAACATTTGCAAAGTGGCTTCATACCAAGCTCCTCTTACATACTCTACTCATCTGAACTTTGAAAGCAGAAACTAAATTGCATCCCCACATACTAAGATCAAGAATGAACTTACTGGAAAATAATCTGCATCCATAGCTTTACTCTGACATCAAGATTGCCAAATCCATGGACTTTTGTCTATTCTTATGTGACTTCTGCTGGAAAATGAGAATGTTGACCATCTTGCCACTTGGAACTCTTCCCACTCCTCACGTTGTTTAAACCTCCCACTGGAAGCTCCTTCTGTTTCTTGTGGATACCTTTCGCTCTATGGAACTTTAAATAATGGTGTTTCTTAGTGCTCCCTGTGGAGCCTCTGCCTAGGGATACGATATCCTAGGCAGATCACAGGAAACTTGGGTCGGACCATGTCTTCAAATACTAACCGGTTGATAAAGTGCATCTCCAGCCCAGCCTCAGGATCCATATACTCGGCTGCTCTGAATCAGCTTCCTTGAATGTTCCATAAACACCTCAAACTGACCATACCTAAGAGTGATTTTTTTTTTTTCCCCTCCAGTACCTGTCCACATGGTGTTTCCAATTCTGTCTGTATGATTTTCTCAGAAAACATTACCTGAGGAGCGTGTTAAAATACTGATTCTGAAGGTAAGGGGTGTGGCACAAGACTGTATTTCAGACAGGTTTCTCAAATGTGCTCGGGCTGCTAATCAAGACCACTTTATATGTCACAAGATTGTAAATTGTCAAGCCCAGATTACTGAAGTAGGCTCTTGATATTTCCTCACTTCAGCTGCTCCATGCCTCCTCCAATATATCTTCCACATTATTGCCTAAGTGACCTTACTAAAAATTCAAGTCATTTTATTCCCCAACTAGTAATTTTTCAGTGATTCTTCTTAGCTTGCAGGGTAAAGTTCAAGCTCAGCCATAACCACCTAGGCACCCCCTGAAGTGCCACTTATTTATTTCTCTGGTCAAAGAGTCCCCCAAAGTGTCAAGTTGTTAGGTCTCTAATACAGTAGAAAATCCTCCAAACTAGATAACCATCCACTTGCCTCCATCCCTGCTTGCCCTTCAAAATTCAGCTTCAGTTGCTGCTAAAACATTCTGATGTTTCTCACTTTGGTTTAGATTCCCTCCCACTTTTGCTCTGAGAAGTACCAGTGCCTGATTTCAACACTGGTTTTCCAACTTGAGCATGCATCTACTGGAGGGGAGGAAACATGACTTTAATTTTTACTTTGTATGATACTTGTGGATGAAATAATACTTATTGGTGGATGAATGAACTCGTGAATGAACATTCTGAGAGCAAAAAAGAAGGAATCGTACAGTGGAGGGTAGTTAAGGTAAGACTGCATTAATTTTTTGGTTCATGGTCTAGAGATACAACTTTATATTTCTGATGAATTTATATGTTAAGTGTAATCATTGAATCATCTGGACTTAATTACGACAGTTTGGAGTCTAAAGCACAAAATCATAAAACTACCCCAAAGTGTTTTTTGTTTCACTTCATCTCATAGCAATGACCCAAAGGAGTGATAGTTACAGTCACCATCCTGCTACCAGTTATCAAAAGTGAAACAATCTTAAATGATACATAAATGTTGAAAACAGTTTTTATTTCGTGGTACTGCATATGGAAGCAAAGTAGAGATAATATTGTAAGGCAAATACGAGAAAATGGAAAACAAGTTATGATATTCTGAAATGGAACAAAAATAGGAGCACAATGCTAAAGAGCCTAGCTTTAAAATGATAATGCTGAGAACTTCCCCACCATCTCTAGGCTTTTGGAGGCATTTGTGACATCTTGGAAATTATCCTGTAGTTTGCATCTAGAACCATTGATACCTTTCAAATAAACCAACTTTGTATATATCTCGACTCACATCACTGATTTACGTAAACTAGGAAAATTTAAATTTCCCCTTTATTTTAAAAAGTCATTTTATTCCCCAACTAGTAATTTCAGTGATTCTTCTTAGCTTGCAGGGTAAAGTTCAAGCTCAGCCATAACCACCTAGGCACCCCCTGAAGTGCCACTTATTTATTTCTCTGGTCAAAGAGTCCCCCAAAGTGTCAAGTTGTTAGGTCTCTAATACAGTAGAAAATCCTCCAAACTAGATAACCATCCACTTGCCTCCATCCCTGCTTGCCCTTCAAAATTCAGCTTCAGTTGCTGCTAAAACATTCTGATGTTTCTCACTTTGGTTTAGATTCCCTCCCACTTTTGCTCTGAGAAGTACCAGTGCCTGATTTCAACACTGGTTTTCCAACTTGAGCATGCATCTACTGGAGGGGAGGAAACATGACTTTAATTTTTACTTTGTATGATACTTGTGGATGAAATAATACTTATTGGTGGATGAATGAACTCGTGAATGAACATTCTGAGAGCAAAAAAGAAGGAATCGTACAGTGGAGGGTAGTTAAGGTAAGACTGCATTAATTTTTTGGTTCATGGTCTAGAGATACAACTTTATATTTCTGATGAATTTATATGTTAAGTGTAATCATTGAATCATCTGGACTTAATTACGACAGTTTGGAGTCTAAAGCACAAAATCATAAAACTACCCCAAAGTGTTTTTTGTTTCACTTCATCTCATAGCAATGACCCAAAGGAGTGATAGTTACAGTCACCATCCTGCTACCAGTTATCAAAAGTGAAACAATCTTAAATGATACATAAATGTTGAAAACAGTTTTTATTTCGTGGTACTGCATATGGAAGCAAAGTAGAGATAATATTGTAAGGCAAATACGAGAAAATGGAAAACAAGTTATGATATTCTGAAATGGAACAAAAATAGGAGCACAATGCTAAAGAGCCTAGCTTTAAAATGATAATGCTGAGAACTTCCCCACCATCTCTAGGCTTTTGGAGGCATTTGTGACATCTTGGAAATTATCCTGTAGTTTGCATCTAGAACCATTGATACCTTTCAAATAAACCAACTTTGTATATATCTCGACTCACATCACTGATTTACGTAAACTAGGAATAAATCTTTAAAAATTTTTCCACCCTTTCATGCTGTGTTGAAAATTTAATAGATCACTGTTAGATGACTGCTGGGTGAGTGAAATACTAATTAGGTACCATAAGTTTCTCTTGCACAAGATTAAAGAAGACCCAAGTAAATTATTTATGTAATTGCTTTGCTCTGGCATCACAGGTGTATCATTTGGTCGAGCAGTGCCAAGCCTGGGCCTGGGTGCTGCTGGGGATTGGTAATTGGATATGGGACATTTCATAACTTGAAAAAAGACTCCTTCTGACTCAAGAGAATTGTGACAGCTGCTCCATACCTGATGTTGGAAATGATCCAACGTGTGTTTTAACCCTTCTGGCAAAGGGCTGTCTCCTGTTACTGGCTTCATGAGGCCCCTCATATTTATTGTTTGAAACCACACAAAAGTCACTGGATGGGGGCTTCCTTGGTGGTCCAGTGGGTAAGGACACCGTCTTGCAGTGCAACGGGCGCCAGTTCGATCCCTGGCCTGGGAAGATATCACGTGCCACGGAGAGGCTGGACCAATGTGTCCAATTACTGAGCCAGTGCTCTGCTGCGCATGAGCCCTGAGCCGGTGCTCTGGAACAAGAGAGGCCACCGAGATGGGAGGTCCACACAGGCCAAAGAACAAAGCTAAATGAATGAAAGATCAATAGAAGCGGCCAAAAAAAAGTAAAAAAAAAAGTGGATGAATCGGCCAAGAAAACTTCACATGTGCAGTTAGACAATTCGAGTTCTGATCTCATCTATTAAGGTAAGGCTGACTCCTCAGTTTCTTCACCTGCCTAGTAGATCTGATAAAGCTGATTCAGAAGGAATGAAAAGAATTTGTAAAACTGTAAACATTATTAGTAGGATAATTATAAAAAGCAATATGGGTAATAAAGAAATATGGATTCATGTTACGCCTAGGAAAATCTTTTGTTCTTGTTAGGTTACTCAGTCATGTTGGACTCTTGTACAACTCCATGGACTGTAGCCTGCCACGTTCTTCTGTCCATGGGATTGTACAGGCAACAATACTGGAGTGACTTGCCATTTCCTCCTCCAGGGGATCTTCCTGACCCAGGGATTGAACCTACATCTCTGCCTCTTCTGCACTGCAGGCAGATTCTTTACCTCTGAGCCATCAGCTAAGCCCTAGAAAAACTAGAAATATGTAATTATTTACTATGCGTCTTCTAGATTTATTTAGATACATGAATTAAACTTGCGTGGAAAATAGCTGCTTTTATTTCTTAGGGATTTCTAAATAATATTGCCATAAGAATACCTACAAAAATAAAGGCCAATATAATAACTTGATCAGAATAGAAAAAAATATCACTATAATATCACTTTCATAACTTGAAAAAGACTCCTTCTGACTCAAGAGAATTGTGACAGCTGCTCCATACCTGATGTTGGAAATGATCCAACGTGTGTTTTAACCCTTCTGGCAAAGGGCTGTCTCCTGTTACTGGCTTCATGAGGCCCCTCATATTTATTGTTTGAAACCACACAAAAGTCACTGGATGGGGGCTTCCTTGGTGGTCCAGTGGGTAAGGACACCGTCTTGCAGTGCAACGGGCGCCAGTTCGATCCCTGGCCTGGGAAGATATCACGTGCCACGGAGAGGCTGGACCAATGTGTCCAATTACTGAGCCAGTGCTCTGCTGCGCATGAGCCCTGAGCCGGTGCTCTGGAACAAGAGAGGCCACCGAGATGGGAGGTCCACACAGGCCAAAGAACAAAGCTAAATGAATGAAAGATCAATAGAAGCGGCCAAAAAAAAGTAAAAAAAAAAGTGGATGAATCGGCCAAGAAAACTTCACATGTGCAGTTAGACAATTCGAGTTCTGATCTCATCTATTAAGGTAAGGCTGACTCCTCAGTTTCTTCACCTGCCTAGTAGATCTGATAAAGCTGATTCAGAAGGAATGAAAAGAATTTGTAAAACTGTAAACATTATTAGTAGGATAATTATAAAAAGCAATATGGGTAATAAAGAAATATGGATTCATGTTACGCCTAGGAAAATCTTTTGTTCTTGTTAGGTTACTCAGTCATGTTGGACTCTTGTACAACTCCATGGACTGTAGCCTGCCACGTTCTTCTGTCCATGGGATTGTACAGGCAACAATACTGGAGTGACTTGCCATTTCCTCCTCCAGGGGATCTTCCTGACCCAGGGATTGAACCTACATCTCTGCCTCTTCTGCACTGCAGGCAGATTCTTTACCTCTGAGCCATCAGCTAAGCCCTAGAAAAACTAGAAATATGTAATTATTTACTATGCGTCTTCTAGATTTATTTAGATACATGAATTAAACTTGCGTGGAAAATAGCTGCTTTTATTTCTTAGGGATTTCTAAATAATATTGCCATAAGAATACCTACAAAAATAAAGGCCAATATAATAACTTGATCAGAATAGAAAAAAATATCACTATAATATCACTTGGGCTTCCCAGGTGGCTCAGACAGTAATAAAGAATCTGCCTGCAGTGCAAGAGACCCGGGTTCGATACCTGGGTTGGGACGATCCCCTGAGGGAGGGCATGGTTACCCACTCCAGTATTCTTGCCTGGAGAATTCCATGGACAGAGGAGCCCTGCAGGCTCCAGTCCATGGGGTAGCAAAGAGTCAACCACAACTGAGTAACTAATACACGCCCCCACCTCACACACAACACTTAGCATAGAGAGTTGAAATTACCTATCTTTTCACTCTTATTTTACTATGACACAAAGTGTATCCCACTTACCTTTTAATCTTCAGTGCATAACAGAGAAAATTCCTAATAGGTTCTTTTAAATGAATTAACAAATGATAATAAAGAAAACCTGTTTATTCCAGACTTTGAATTACATTTGGTTATTCTGCTTACAGTCACCAGGGGGCAGCTGAAGCCTGTATTTTGATCCTCTCTAGGGCTCACTGAAATAGCATTCTCATTTCAACTGGGCCAAATCCAGGTTAGTCAGCTTTTTCAAGATGATACTGCAGTTGAATTAAAACTTAATATAAGGATCTCAGAATGTGCTTCTAGTATAAATTAAGATGAAGCTACACCCAGATGTTATTTTACTGGGATAATAATGATGATGTAGATATTATTTTACTGGGATCATTTTTCTGAAGCCAATTTTGTAATTCAGGAAGCAAATAGATTTGTTATTTATTTTTGCGGGGGGGGGGTGCGGGTCAATTCTATTGGTCTTTCATTTCTCTATTTTCATCCATCTTTGTTCTTCGGCCCGTATGGGCCTCCCATCGCAGTGGCCTCTGTTGTCACAGAGCACCGGCTCTGGGCGCATGCGCTCCAGAGCTCCGGCTCGGTAGTTGGACACATCGGTCCAGCCGCTCTGCGGCACGTGGGATCTTCCCAGGCCAGGGATCGAACCGGCGCTCCTTGCAGTGCAAGGCAGTGTCCTTACCCACTGGACCACCAGGGAAGCCCAGCAAATGGATTTAAATAGCACTAATGAAATAACTCTTATTTCAGCTATTTTATCAAAAGAGAAGCACAATATGTTAATTCTTAATAATTTCCAGTATATTTTCCATCATTGTGTTCCTCAGAAAGCCCTTTTAAAAGGGAATAATATTCATATTTTCTTTTTTCTTACTATGTAAATGTGTTAATATATATATAGAGAGAGCATCATATAGTTGCAAATGAATGTTGGCTTATGGTAAAAATGAAGAAAGCCAATGAATGAAGGCGGATAGAATTTGTACTCATGGTGGATTGTTGCTCATAAAATACTTTTGATACAGGAGGTGGTACTCACTACATCCATAAATGCTTTGGCTTTTTGCCTGGGATCACCAGAATTAGGTAATAAGGGCCTTTCAATTACTTTATACCATCATATTCTAAAATTATTTGTGGAAGGATAAGAATTTATCCCTCCTAGACAGCTTCTTATATCAAAGTTGGCTGTTGGCAGGATAAGAGACCTTAAACAGAGTAACTGAAATAGCGATGCCCATTAAACCACAGCCTGTGTGATGTGAAGGTGATTTAGGGGGCGACATGCATCTTGGATTTGGAGAGTGTTCAGTATGGTTAATACAGTATGGGAGGGAGGACTCTGGTGTTCCTCTCAGTTTTACCATTATTGAGCTGAATGACTTCATTAGTCACTTAAATATTCTGTGTGACAGTTGTCTGACAATGACTTCCTTTCTGCTAAGAATGCCAGGAGTATAATAAAGTACGAGAATTACGGGCACTCCTCTTCAGAGATGTGACAGAAAGTCAAAGTTATGGTAAAAGACTTTACAAGTGTTTAAATATATGCTGTACTTTTCTTCCTAGTGATGGGGCTCATAAAACAATTTTGTGTATGGGATCTATCTCCTGTATTTTACCTCATCCATAAACACTGGGTTTTCAGCAGACCTAGTTCATGAAAAAGCACAGATGTTTTCACTGATCAACTGCAGGCGGCTCCTTCGGCTAGTGCACAGGTCAGTGGCCTCTTCCCAGGCCAGGGATCGAACCGGCGCTCCTTGCAGTGCAAGGCAGTGTCCTTACCCACTGGACCACCAGGGAAGCCCAGCAAATGGATTTAAATAGCACTAATGAAATAACTCTTATTTCAGCTATTTTATCAAAAGAGAAGCACAATATGTTAATTCTTAATAATTTCCAGTATATTTTCCATCATTGTGTTCCTCAGAAAGCCCTTTTAAAAGGGAATAATATTCATATTTTCTTTTTTCTTACTATGTAAATGTGTTAATATATATATGAGAGAGCATCATATAGTTGCAAATGAATGTTGGCTTATGGTAAAAATGAAGAAAGCCAATGAATGAAGGCGGATAGAATTTGTACTCATGGTGGATTGTTGCTCATAAAATACTTTTGATACAGGAGGTGGTACTCACTACATCCATAAATGCTTTGGCTTTTTGCCTGGGATCACCAGAATTAGGTAATAAGGGCCTTTCAATTACTTTATACCATCATATTCTAAAATTATTTGTGGAAGGATAAGAATTTATCCCTCCTAGACAGCTTCTTATATCAAAGTTGGCTGTTGGCAGGATAAGAGACCTTAAACAGAGTAACTGAAATAGCGATGCCCATTAAACCACAGCCTGTGTGATGTGAAGGTGATTTAGGGGGCGACATGCATCTTGGATTTGGAGAGTGTTCAGTATGGTTAATACAGTATGGGAGGGAGGACTCTGGTGTTCCTCTCAGTTTTACCATTATTGAGCTGAATGACTTCATTAGTCACTTAAATATTCTGTGTGACAGTTGTCTGACAATGACTTCCTTTCTGCTAAGAATGCCAGGAGTATAATAAAGTACGAGAATTACGGGCACTCCTCTTCAGAGATGTGACAGAAAGTCAAAGTTATGGTAAAAGACTTTACAAGTGTTTAAATATATGCTGTACTTTTCTTCCTAGTGATGGGGCTCATAAAACAATTTTGTGTATGGGATCTATCTCCTGTATTTTACCTCATCCATAAACACTGGGTTTTCAGCAGACCTAGTTCATGAAAAAGCACAGATGTTTTCACTGATCAACTGCATTTCCTATGTTCCTGATAATTTTTTTCACGTTATAGAGACCTCCAGTCAATTAATGCCCTCTTTATCATTATTATCCGTCACTCCCTTCATGTTCTCTCTTCCCTTCCTACCCACTAAAATTTGAAGGTTTATCATTAGAACTCCCTTTGCCCTGATAGAAGACTATTTTCTTGGGCTTCAGAATCACTGTGGATAGTTACTACAGCCAGAAAATTAAAAGACACTTGCTCCTTGGAAAAATAATATGACAAACCAAGACAGTGTATTAAAAAGAAGAGACATTACTTTACCAACAAAGGTCCATATAGTTAAAGCTATGGTTTTTCCAGTAGTCATGTACTGATGTGACAGTTGGACCATAAAAAAGACCGAGTGCCAAAGAACTGATACCATCAAACTGTGGTGTTGAAAAAGACTCGAAAGTCCCTTGGACAGCAAGCAGATCAAACCAGTCAATCCTAAAGGAAATCAACCCTTAATATTCATTGGAAGGACTGATGCTGAAGCTCCAATACTTTGGCCACCTGATGCAAAGAGCCAATTCATGGGAAAAGACCCTGATGCTGAGAAAGATTGAAGGCAGGAGAAGGGGAAAAAAGAGGATGAGATGGTTGGATGGTATCACGGATTCAATGGACATGAGTTTGAGCAAACTTTGGGAGACAGTGAAGGACGGGGAAGCCTAGCGTGCTGCAGTCCATGGGGTCGCAGAGTCGGCTATGTCTGAGCAGCTGAACCATATTAGAAATTGCTTACCATTACCCTGATCTGGTTTTTCCCTAATCACAAAGTCCTGATTAAACCTAATTACCTTGAGTGCTTCCTCCCTGTGTGCCCCGGACCACCTGAACGTTGTTGAGGAAAATCACACAGCTCTTCTATAAGTTCCATTCTAAAACAACAACATTCTCAAAAACAGTTGGCATGACCTTTTCAAAAATGTTAATATCAAGGAAGAATGAAAGACTGAAAAAAAAAAAAGAAAGGAAAGTCAGGAATCATTCTATGTTAAAAGATAATGATGAAACATTAGTATTTAAAGCAATGTATAAATAAGTAAACAAAATACAACATTATTAGGGAAATGACCTTGAACTGTGATATCACTGTTAAAATTCTTGAGTGTTACCTTTGTTTCAAGTACAATTACCTTGTTCCCTAGTGAAGCATTTAGGGGCAAAGTGCTCAGTCCTGTCTGACTCTTTTGTGACCCCATAGGCTATAGCCTTCCAGGCTTCTCTGTCCATGGAATTCTCCAGGAAAGAATACTGGAGTGGGTTGCTATTCCCTTCTCCAGGAGATTTTCCCGACCCAGTGGTATAACCGGGGTCTCCTGCACTGCAGACAAATTCTTTACCCTCTGAGCCACCAGGGAAGCCCATCACAATGTAAATGACTTGTAAAATTTTGAAAACAAGTAATGATCACAAGTCTCAATGAACACTTTTCATTGCCCCAAAACCCTCCTACACCTTTCTAGTCTATACATTTCCCATTCCCCTGATATGCCTATTTCACCGTCCTCTCCTGAACTAACACTACCTCACGCTTCATCAAGGAACAGCTGCAATCAGCCAAGAACTCAGCAGACAAGCACCCAGCATCACATCACTAAGCCTACCTGCCTTCCTGAATCTGGACCCACATGTCCAGCCTTTCTGTGCTTCTCTCTCTTTCCCAATGACTGCTTCCTGTGTTTGTCCCCTTCTCATTTATCTGAAGTTTCTCCCTAGCAGCAGTCATTTAGCCCAGTAGGTCCCCTCTTTTATGAAAACCATGTCTTGATCACAGATCCCAGGAACTACCCCATTTCTCTGCTTCCATTCAAAATAAGGACAGCTTCATCACTGAGCAGTCTCTAGGTGCCTCCACTTCTTCACTTGCCACTCATTCACTCACGGAAATTACATTTCAATGAAGTTATTCGTGTCAAGGTCAAGAGAAACTACCTTAATCAACCCCTTGGCAAACTGTAATAAGTGATCGTTCTCTTTCCTTAGAGACATTCTTCTCCTGATTTCTACTCTACAAAATTATCTGATTTTCTCCTAACTCGATAAGATAAAGCATAAATAGGGTCAGGAATCATTCTATGTTAAAAGATAATGATGAAACATTAGTATTTAAAGCAATGTATAAATAAGTAAACAAAATACAACATTATTAGGGAAATGACCTTGAACTGTGATATCACTGTTAAAATTCTTGAGTGTTACCTTTGTTTCAAGTACAATTACCTTGTTCCCTAGTGAAGCATTTAGGGGCAAAGTGCTCAGTCCTGTCTGACTCTTTTGTGACCCCATAGGCTATAGCCTTCCAGGCTTCTCTGTCCATGGAATTCTCCAGGAAAGAATACTGGAGTGGGTTGCTATTCCCTTCTCCAGGAGATTTTCCCGACCCAGTGGTATAACCGGGGTCTCCTGCACTGCAGACAAATTCTTTACCCTCTGAGCCACCAGGGAAGCCCATCACAATGTAAATGACTTGTAAAATTTTGAAAACAAGTAATGATCACAAGTCTCAATGAACACTTTTCATTGCCCCAAAACCCTCCTACACCTTTCTAGTCTATACATTTCCCATTCCCCTGATATGCCTATTTCACCGTCCTCTCCTGAACTAACACTACCTCACGCTTCATCAAGGAACAGCTGCAATCAGCCAAGAACTCAGCAGACAAGCACCCAGCATCACATCACTAAGCCTACCTGCCTTCCTGAATCTGGACCCACATGTCCAGCCTTTCTGTGCTTCTCTCTCTTTCCCAATGACTGCTTCCTGTGTTTGTCCCCTTCTCATTTATCTGAAGTTTCTCCCTAGCAGCAGTCATTTAGCCCAGTAGGTCCCCTCTTTTATGAAAACCATGTCTTGATCACAGATCCCAGGAACTACCCCATTTCTCTGCTTCCATTCAAAATAAGGACAGCTTCATCACTGAGCAGTCTCTAGGTGCCTCCACTTCTTCACTTGCCACTCATTCACTCACGGAAATTACATTTCAATGAAGTTATTCGTGTCAAGGTCAAGAGAAACTACCTTAATCAACCCCTTGGCAAACTGTAATAAGTGATCGTTCTCTTTCCTTAGAGACATTCTTCTCCTGATTTCTACTCTACAAAATTATCTGATTTTTCTCCTAACTCATGGGTGCTGTCTTTCAGTCTGTTTGTTAACTTCTCTTGCTATTGTTTACCTGCTAAGTCGTCTGACTCTTTTACCATCCCGTGGACTTTAGCCTACCAGGTTCCTCTGTCCTTGAGATTTCCTAGGCAAGGATGCTGGGGTCCATTTCCTACTCCAGAGGATCTTCCCTACCCAGGGATTGAACCAATGTCTCCTGCATTGGCAGGTGAATTCTTCACCACTGAGCCACCAGGGAAGGCCGACTTCTCTTCTGTAGACCTCTAATTGTTAGTTCCTCAAATTCTAATCACATGACTTGGAGTTTTCTGTGTTCTCTGCTTAAATCAAGGGTTCTTAACTGTTTTTAGCTGAAAGTGAAGCCAATGAATTCTTTCCCAGAATAACATAATTAAAGTGCACAAAATAAAATTCTTAAAATTACACAGGAAACTACATTGTTGTAAATTGTGTAAAATGTAATTATATTTCCAAATACATGCATGATATTCCTCTTTATTTTTGACAAAGGAGGTGAACATATAAAATGGGACAAAGACAGCCTCTTCAACAAGTGGTGCTGGGAAAATTGGACAGCTACATGCAAGAAAATGAAGTTGGAACATACCCTGACACCATACACAAAGATCAACTCAAAATGGATTAAAGACTTAAATGTAAGGCCAGAAACCATCAAACTCTTAGAGGAGAATATAGGCAAAACACTCAAGGACATAAATCAACGCAAGATCTTCCCTGTGTTTGTCCCTTCTTCTCTCTTCCCAATGACTGCTTCCTGTGTTTGTCCTTCTCATTTATCTGAAGTTTCTCCCTAGCAGCAGTCATTTAGCCCAGTAGGTCCCCTCTTTTATGAAAACCATGTCTTGATCACAGATCCCAGGAACTACCCCATTTCTCTGCTTCCATTCAAAATAAGGACAGCTTCATCACTGAGCAGTCTCTAGGTGCCTCCACTTCTTCACTTGCCACTCATTCACTCACGGAAATTACATTTCAATGAAGTTATTCGTGTCAAGGTCAAGAGAAACTACCTTAATCAACCCCTTGGCAAACTGTAATAAGTGATCGTTCTCTTTCCTTAGAGACATTCTTCTCCTGATTTCTACTCTACAAAATTATCTGATTTTTCTCCTAACTCATGGGTGCTGTCTTTCAGTCTGTTTGTTAACTTCTCTTGCTATTGTTTACCTGCTAAGTCGTCTGACTCTTTTACCATCCCGTGGACTTTAGCCTACCAGGTTCCTCTGTCCTTGAGATTTCCTAGGCAAGGATGCTGGGGTCCATTTCCTACTCCAGAGGATCTTCCCTACCCAGGGATTGAACCAATGTCTCCTGCATTGGCAGGTGAATTCTTCACCACTGAGCCACCAGGGAAGGCCGACTTCTCTTCTGTAGACCTCTAATTGTTAGTTCCTCAAATTCTAATCACATGACTTGGAGTTTTCTGTGTTCTCTGCTTAAATCAAGGGTTCTTAACTGTTTTTAGCTGAAAGTGAAGCCAATGAATTCTTTCCCAGAATAACATAATTAAAGTGCACAAAATAAAATTCTTAAAATTACACAGGAAACTACATTGTTGTAAATTGTGTAAAATGTAATTATATTTCCAAATACATGCATGATATTCCTCTTTATTTTTGACAAAGGAGGTGAACATATAAAATGGGACAAAGACAGCCTCTTCAACAAGTGGTGCTGGGAAAATTGGACAGCTACATGCAAGAAAATGAAGTTGGAACATACCCTGACACCATACACAAAGATCAACTCAAAATGGATTAAAGACTTAAATGTAAGGCCAGAAACCATCAAACTCTTAGAGGAGAATATAGGCAAAACACTCAAGGACATAAATCAACGCAAGATCTTCTCTGACCCACCTACTAGAATAGCAGAACTAAAAAGACAAATGAACATGTGGGACCTAATGAAACTTAAAAGCTTTTGTACAGCTAAAGAAATTACAAAAAAGCTGAACAGACAGCCCACAGAGTGGGAGAAAATCATAGCAAATGAAACAACAGACAAAGAATTAATCTCCAAAATCTACAAGCAACTCAGACAACTCAGCACTGGAAAGACGAACAACCCAATCAAAAAATGGGAAAAGGACCTAAACAGACACCTCTCCAATGATGACATACAGATGGCCCAAAAACACATGAAATGATGCTCAACTTCACTAATAATTAGAGACATGCAAATCAAAACTACAATGAGATATCACCTCACACCCGTCAGAATGGTCATCATCCACAAATCGACAGACAATAAATGCTGGAGAGGCTGCGGAGAAAAGGGAACACTCCTGCATTGCTGGTGGAAGTGTAAATTGATACAGCCTCTATGGAAGACAGTCTGGAGATTTCTTAAAAAACTACAAATAGAAGCACCATATGACCCAGCAATCCCACTCTTAGGCTTATACCCTGACGAAATCAAAACTGAAAGAAGCACCTGTACCCCAATGTTCATTGCAGCTCTCTATACAATAGCTAGAACATGGAAGGAACCTAGATGCCCATCGACAAACGAATGGATCCAAAAGCTCTGGTACATATATACAATGGAATACTACACAGCTGTAAAGAGAAATGCAGAAGAATCAACTCTAATGAGGTGGCTGGATCTAGAACGTATCATAAAAAGTGAAGTCAGTCAGAAAGAGAAGGACAGATACAGTATATTAACACATATATATGGAATCTAGTAGGATGGTGATGATGGCACATGCAGTGAAGCAACAGAAAGACAGACATGGACAGTGGACATATGGACATTGTGGGGAAGGAACAGTGGGTGAGAGGCGTAAAGGAAGTAGCATGAAGGCCTGTACTATCATAAGTGAAGAAAATAGCTCTAGTCATTGCTCTGTGAGAAAAGGGGATCCTTCAGGGGTGCTGTGTGATGGTCGGGAGGGGAGGGAAGGGGGGGATATACATATGACTAATCTGAGAACATACATGTCTGTGAACAACAAAATTCTGTAAAAGTTAAAAGTAAAATAAAGGTTATAAAATTAGAAAAATTACACAGGACACTACATTGTTGTAAATTGTGTAAAATGTAATTATATTTCCAAATACATGCATGATATTCCTCTTTATTTGCACAAAAATAAGGCAATGCATTTTAAATATAGGTAAGCTTCATGTCTTATTGTTTAGAATATCAGTTTAAAGGCTTACTCAAGTTATTTCTTAACTAGTAAAAGGCCATTAAATTGTGAGGTTGTGTTCAACCGGACGACATATCATATTACATGGTATGTCAGAAATTCCTTCAATTTCAAATATTTGTTTTAATGGTTGCAAGCATTGGAAATCTTGATTCACTAAGATATATATTCTTTGCAAAGGGAATTAAGGCTTCTTTACCTCACTTCACAAGGCCAAAAAAAATCTTGTCTTAAAGAACACCAGAATTCTCAAAGGCTTTTTGTGTTTAACTATAATAAGATTCAGTCCTAAGATCAAAAATTGTAAGGTAGGACAAAATCTCTGATAGAGTTTATATCAGGAAGAAAAGGTTTTAGATCTGTGATTAAGCTTTAATACCATCAAGATAAAGAAGCAACGATTCTTTTAAAAAGTTCTCAGACTAAAGCACCTTTACTTACTTAGCTAGAACATGGAAGGAACCTAGATGCCCATCGACAAACGAATGGATCCAAAAGCTCTGGTACATATATACAATGGAATACTACACAGCTGTAAAGAGAAATGCAGAAGAATCAACTCTAATGAGGTGGCTGGATCTAGAACGTATCATAAAAAGTGAAGTCAGTCAGAAAGAGAAGGACAGATACAGTATATTAACACATATATATGGAATCTAGTAGGATGGTGATGATGGCACATGCAGTGAAGCAACAGAAAGACAGACATGGACAGTGGACATATGGACATTGTGGGGAAGGAACAGTGGGTGAGAGGCGTAAAGGAAGTAGCATGAAGGCCTGTACTATCATAAGTGAAGAAAATAGCTCTAGTCATTGCTCTGTGAGAAAAGGGGATCCTTCAGGGGTGCTGTGTGATGGTCGGGAGGGGAGGGAAGGGGGGGATATACATATGACTAATCTGAGAACATACATGTCTGTGAACAACAAAATTCTGTAAAAGTTAAAAGTAAAATAAAGGTTATAAAATTAAAAAAAAATTACACAGGAAACTACATTGTTGTAAATTGTGTAAAATGTAATTATATTTCCAAATACATGCATGATATTCCTCTTTATTTGCACAAAAATAAGGCAATGCATTTTAAATATAGGTAAGCTTCATGTCTTATTGTTTAGAATATCAGTTTAAAGGCTTACTCAAGTTATTTCTTAACTAGTAAAAGGCCATTAAATTGTGAGGTTGTGTTCAACCGGACGACATATCATATTACATGGTATGTCAGAAATTCCTTCAATTTCAAATATTTGTTTTAATGGTTGCAAGCATTGGAAATCTTGATTCACTAAGATATATATTCTTTGCAAAGGGAATTAAGGCTTCTTTACCTCACTTCACAAGGCCAAAAAAAATCTTGTCTTAAAGAACACCAGAATTCTCAAAGGCTTTTTGTGTTTAACTATAATAAGATTCAGTCCTAAGATCAAAAATTGTAAGGTAGGACAAAATCTCTGATAGAGTTTATATCAGGAAGAAAAGGTTTTAGATCTGTGATTAAGCTTTAATACCATCAAGATAGAAGCAACTTCTGAAGGAGTCCTTGATAGTTACTAGGTGTTCCTGGATTTCTTTTTTTAGAAAAATTGATAACCATCTCAGACTAAAGCACCTTCTCCACATTTAAACGTTTGGAAAGGATGTCAGTCTCATTCTGGTCTTCCCAATCAGCTGCTAATCCTAGAGAGCTCACATTTTTTAAAAGTAGAAGCCATAATAGGCTTGAAATGAAAGCTTTATCTCATTCATGTGGTTAAAAATAACTGCCAAGTGAGGCATCATATAGATAAATCATTCTTTTCAAGGTATTCTGACTGTGGAATTTCTTTTCAGAAAAATTAAAGTAACTGCCCTTAATTCAAAGAAGCACTTAGGTCTTGCTCTCTGGGAAAGCTAGTGAACTACTTGGTAAACATATATTTAATATCCAGGTCCTGTTATTGGCAATTTTTTAAATTCAGCGATAAAGAGGGATTACTGGAGGATACTGTTAATGACTTTGATGGTTGCTGGCAATGCTTCTCACAAGACTGTAAGAGCGGTATAAATTCCCAGTGCATGTAAGTCATGACAGCGTGAGCTGCTTCCTTTTCCACTAAGGCGGCAATACCAGATCTATCATCAAGTCTTGCTAGGACCGGTCATGTAAGGCAGCAGTCTCCAACCATTTTGGCACTAGGAACTGGTTTCGTGGAAGATGATTTTTCCAGACTGGGGAGAGGGGGAATGGTTTGGGGATGATTCAAGAGTAAGACATTTATTGTGCTAATGAAAATCTGTTTGCAGCTGATCGTCAGTGCCAGCATCATGACCTCAGCTCTACCTCTGATTATCATCAGGCATTAGATTTTCATAAGAAGTGCACAACCGAGATCCCTCCCATGCACAGCTCACAGTAGGGTTCATGCTCCTATGAGAATCTAGTGTGACCGCTGATCCAACAGGAGGAGGAGCTCAGGTGGTAATGCAAGTGATGAAGAGCAGCTGTAAATACAGATGATATTCTGCTTGCTTGCCCAGGGCTCACCTTCTGCTGTGTGCCCCAGTTTCTCACAGATCAGGTGGTAATGCCAAAAAGTGATGGAAATTTATAGTTTTCAGGAAGAAAAGGTTTTAGATCTGTGATTAAGCTTTAATACCATCAAGATAGAAGCAACTTCTGAAGGAGTCCTTGATAGTTACTAGGTGTTCCTGGATTTCTTTTTAGAAAAATTGATAACCATCTCAGACTAAAGCACCTTCTCCACATTTAAACGTTTGGAAAGGATGTCAGTCTCATTCTGGTCTTCCCAATCAGCTGCTAATCCTAGAGAGCTCACATTTTTTAAAAGTAGAAGCCATAATAGGCTTGAAATGAAAGCTTTATCTCATTCATGTGGTTAAAAATAACTGCCAAGTGAGGCATCATATAGATAAATCATTCTTTTCAAGGTATTCTGACTGTGGAATTTCTTTTCAGAAAAATTAAAGTAACTGCCCTTAATTCAAAGAAGCACTTAGGTCTTGCTCTCTGGGAAAGCTAGTGAACTACTTGGTAAACATATATTTAATATCCAGGTCCTGTTATTGGCAATTTTTTAAATTCAGCGATAAAGAGGGATTACTGGAGGATACTGTTAATGACTTTGATGGTTGCTGGCAATGCTTCTCACAAGACTGTAAGAGCGGTATAAATTCCCAGTGCATGTAAGTCATGACAGCGTGAGCTGCTTCCTTTTCCACTAAGGCGGCAATACCAGATCTATCATCAAGTCTTGCTAGGACCGGTCATGTAAGGCAGCAGTCTCCAACCATTTTGGCACTAGGAACTGGTTTCGTGGAAGATGATTTTTCCAGACTGGGGAGAGGGGGAATGGTTTGGGGATGATTCAAGAGTAAGACATTTATTGTGCTAATGAAAATCTGTTTGCAGCTGATCGCCAGTGCCAGCATCATGACCTCAGCTCTACCTCTGATTATCATCAGGCATTAGATTTTCATAAGAAGTGCACAACCGAGATCCCTCCCATGCACAGCTCACAGTAGGGTTCATGCTCCTATGAGAATCTAGTGTGACCGCTGATCCAACAGGAGGAGGAGCTCAGGTGGTAATGCAAGTGATGAAGAGCAGCTGTAAATACAGATGATATTCTGCTTGCTTGCCCAGGGCTCACCTTCTGCTGTGTGCCCCAGTTTCTCACAGATCATGGACCAGTCACTGGTCTGTGGACCTGAGGCTGCAGGCCTCCGATGTAAGAAGTATAATGCTTTTTCCAGTTAAGATTTGTTTGGAAAAATCATTTCAAAAACAGAGTAATAAAACAACTTTTCACCATTTCCAATATGTCTACAGCCTTGAGAGTTTCCAAAGGAGACTGACAAAATAAGCATTCTTCCTTCAGGTGCCTGGGCAAGGGGAATGGTGGGGCTGTCAGCTCCTCTATTACTTGTTCCAAAATGCTGAGATGTTTCAATAATTCTACAATGTATCAAAATAACTGACATATTAGAATCTTTCCTAGATTTCTGTTGGTCTGAAACCTTGGGAGTTACCAGGTAAAATCTGAAACTGGCCTCCATTCATGCAGGCCAAGACAGACTGAAGAAAGAGCTAGATCACTGCAGAGTAGTAGGTGGAATGTTTAATAAGTAAGGGAACTTACACTCCAGGCTTATCTTGGGCGGCTCTAAAACAAGCAGATTGCTGCACCTATTCCACCCCCCAATCTCAAAGGTTTATCTAGAAGCCTTAAATGGGTTGTCACACATTTAGTTCAGATGGTCTCAACACCTTATTTTTCTCAAGTTTACCATGTCCTTGAAAATGACTCCCATAGTGGGAACCCTGGGCAGAAAGTAAATGCCAAGGACAGGTTTGGAAATGAGGAGCCTCAGATTGCCTGCAGCCAGCTTGAGGGTCAACTAGTGGTCATGTCCGTGATTAGATGATCTCTTCCAACAATTTCTCTTCTTGTTTTCCCCCCTGCAGCAGCTTAGGAAGATGATTTTTCCAGACTGGGGAGAGGGAATGGTTTGGGGATGATTCAAGAGTAAGACATTTATTGTGCTAATGAAAATCTGTTTGCAGCTGATCGCCAGTGCCAGCATCATGACCTCAGCTCTACCTCTGATTATCATCAGGCATTAGATTTTCATAAGAAGTGCACAACCGAGATCCCTCCCATGCACAGCTCACAGTAGGGTTCATGCTCCTATGAGAATCTAGTGTGACCGCTGATCCAACAGGAGGAGGAGCTCAGGTGGTAATGCAAGTGATGAAGAGCAGCTGTAAATACAGATGATATTCTGCTTGCTTGCCCAGGGCTCACCTTCTGCTGTGTGCCCCAGTTTCTCACAGATCATGGACCAGTCACTGGTCTGTGGACCTGAGGCTGCAGGCCTCCGATGTAAGAAGTATAATGCTTTTTCCAGTTAAGATTTGTTTGGAAAAATCATTTCAAAAACAGAGTAATAAAACAACTTTTCACCATTTCCAATATGTCTACAGCCTTGAGAGTTTCCAAAGGAGACTGACAAAATAAGCATTCTTCCTTCAGGTGCCTGGGCAAGGGGAATGGTGGGGCTGTCAGCTCCTCTATTACTTGTTCCAAAATGCTGAGATGTTTCAATAATTCTACAATGTATCAAAATAACTGACATATTAGAATCTTTCCTAGATTTCTGTTGGTCTGAAACCTTGGGAGTTACCAGGTAAAATCTGAAACTGGCCTCCATTCATGCAGGCCAAGACAGACTGAAGAAAGAGCTAGATCACTGCAGAGTAGTAGGTGGAATGTTTAATAAGTAAGGGAACTTACACTCCAGGCTTATCTTGGGCGGCTCTAAAACAAGCAGATTGCTGCACCTATTCCACCCCCCAATCTCAAAGGTTTATCTAGAAGCCTTAAATGGGTTGTCACACATTTAGTTCAGATGGTCTCAACACCTTATTTTTCTCAAGTTTACCATGTCCTTGAAAATGACTCCCATAGTGGGAACCCTGGGCAGAAAGTAAATGCCAAGGACAGGTTTGGAAATGAGGAGCCTCAGATTGCCTGCAGCCAGCTTGAGGGTCAACTAGTGGTCATGTCCGTGATTAGATGATCTCTTCCAACAATTTCTCTTCTGTTCCAGTCCAAAAACCTACTTCAACATTCTCAGTGAACATGGTTAAACTAAAGTCTCTCTTTAGTTTATAGGCTGTTAGAGAAAAGAATTTTGTTAAACGGTAGATCCAAGTTTTGAGAGTATCTAAGCTCTTTATCTTGAGATTTCCTTGCATGTAAAAGTCTGCTATTGGCAAGAATTTAAAAAAAATTAAAACACTGTTGTGGCACCAAAGAACTAATTGAAAAACTGGACTTCAGACAAATTTAACATTTCTGCCCTGCAAAAGACACTGTCAAGAGAATGAAAAGTTAAGCCACAGACTGGGAGAAAATACTTGTAAAAGATATTTCCAATGAAGGATTATAATCTAAAATACACAAAGAACTCCTAGAACAATAAGAAAACAAATGACCTGATTTAAAATGGGCCAAAAACCTTAACACATATCCCACCAGAGAAGACGCAAGGCTGGCAAATAAGCATTTGAAAAAGATACTCTACATCATCTGTCATTAGGGAAATGCAGATGAAGACCATCAGGACACTGTTACACACCTAATAGAATGACCACAATCCAGAACGCTGACAATACCAAATGCTGGGGAAGAGGGGGAGCAGAGGAACCCCCACTCATTTCTGGTAGGAATGCACAATGGTACAGTCACTTTGGAAAACAGTTTAATGGTTTCCTACAAAATTAAACATACTCTTACTATAGGATCCACCACTCACACTCCTTGGTATCTACCCAAAGGAGCCAAACAGTTATATCCACATAAAACTCTTCACACAATGTTTACAGCAACTTTATTCATAGCTGTCAAAATGTGGAAGCAATTAAGATGTCCTTTACTAGGTGAATGGATAAATAAGCCATGGTACATCCAGACAACAGAATAGTATTCAATGCTCAAAAGAAATGAGCTATCAAGTCATAAAAAGACATAGAAGAAACTTAAATCTACATTACCAAGTGAAAGAAACCAATCTGAATAGGCTACATACCGTATGATCCCAACTGTATGATATTCTGGAAAAGGAAAAACTATGGAGACAGTAAACTGATCAATGGTTGTCAGGGACTGGGGTGAGGGAGGGAATAAGAGGGGTATAGAGGATCTGTGAGGCCATGAAACTACTCCGTGGGAAACTTCAGTGGTGTATGCATTTCACAATAAATTTGTACTTCAACATTCTCAGTGAACATGGTTAAACTAAAGTCTCTCTTAGTTTACAGGCTGTTAGAGAAAAGAATTTTGTTAAACGGTAGATCCAAGTTTTGAGAGTATCTAAGCTCTTTATCTTGAGATTTCCTTGCATGTAAAAGTCTGCTATTGGCAAGAATTTAAAAAAAATTAAAACACTGTTGTGGCACCAAAGAACTAATTGAAAAACTGGACTTCAGACAAATTTAACATTTCTGCCCTGCAAAAGACACTGTCAAGAGAATGAAAAGTTAAGCCACAGACTGGGAGAAAATACTTGTAAAAGATATTTCCAATGAAGGATTATAATCTAAAATACACAAAGAACTCCTAGAACAATAAGAAAACAAATGACCTGATTTAAAATGGGCCAAAAACCTTAACACATATCCCACCAGAGAAGACGCAAGGCTGGCAAATAAGCATTTGAAAAAGATACTCTACATCATCTGTCATTAGGGAAATGCAGATGAAGACCATCAGGACACTGTTACACACCTAATAGAATGACCACAATCCAGAACGCTGACAATACCAAATGCTGGGGAAGAGGGGGAGCAGAGGAACCCCCACTCATTTCTGGTAGGAATGCACAATGGTACAGTCACTTTGGAAAACAGTTTAATGGTTTCCTACAAAATTAAACATACTCTTACTATAGGATCCACCACTCACACTCCTTGGTATCTACCCAAAGGAGCCAAACAGTTATATCCACATAAAACTCTTCACACAATGTTTACAGCAACTTTATTCATAGCTGTCAAAATGTGGAAGCAATTAAGATGTCCTTTACTAGGTGAATGGATAAATAAGCCATGGTACATCCAGACAACAGAATAGTATTCAATGCTCAAAAGAAATGAGCTATCAAGTCATAAAAAGACATAGAAGAAACTTAAATCTACATTACCAAGTGAAAGAAACCAATCTGAATAGGCTACATACCGTATGATCCCAACTGTATGATATTCTGGAAAAGGAAAAACTATGGAGACAGTAAACTGATCAATGGTTGTCAGGGACTGGGGTGAGGGAGGGAATAAGAGGGGTATAGAGGATCTGTGAGGCCATGAAACTACTCCGTGGGAAACTTCAGTGGTGTATGCATTTCACAATAAATTTGTCCAAGGCCACAGAATGTACAGTACCAAGAGTGAAACCCTAAACTATGGACTTCAGGTGACAATGTGCCAACATAGGTTCATCAATTGTAACAAATATACCACTCAGGTGGGGAACGTTGATAATCAGGGAGATTTTTGAAAAGCCTCTGCTTGCTTTTTTTTTTTGGCTCTGTGTGGGCCTCCAATCTTTGTGGCCTCTCTCGTTGCAGAGCACCGCCTCTGGGCGCATGTGCTCCAGAGCACTGGCTAGCAATTGGACACACCAGCTCAGCCATTCCACCCCAATCAGGGAGATTTTACATACGTAGGGGCAGGAGGTATGTGGTAAATCACTGTACCTTCCACTTTGTTTTGTGAACCTAAAACTACTCTGAAAATGATCTATCAAAAAAAAAAAAAAGAAAGAAAAAAAAAAAGGGCTTCCCTGGTGGTCCAGTGGCTAAAGAGTCCGCCTTGCCGTACAAGGGGCACCAGTTTGATTCCTGGCCCGGGAAGATCCAAGTGCTGAGGGGCGGCTGGGCCAGTGTGTCCAATTTTACAAGCCAGCGTTCTGGAGCACGTGTGCCCAGAGCTGTTCCTCTGCAACGAGAGAGGCCACTGCAATGGGAGGCCCGCACATGCCAAAGAATAAAAAAAGATGGATGAAAAATAAATGATGACTTAGAGGCAAAAAAAAAAAAAAAAAAAATCCCAGTGTCTCAAAATGGCCAATAAAAGTATTAAAAGAAAAAAACCCACTGTAGCCTTTGTGTCCTGTCACATTAACTAATGCACAATTGCCTGAGACAGAAAGAGTACAGTCATGTTGGTCGTATTCTGGGTCTAATAATTCCCTTAAGTAGTGATGAGCATAAATGATATTACAATATCACCACCAACCGTAATATCATGTGAAAATATGTATGCTTTCCTGGGGTGAAAAATTGCAGATACTCATAGCAATATTCTGGCTTGTTGTTTACATTCATAACTGAAGGGAATGAAAATTTTCACTTAGTGGAAAGTGAAAATAATGCTGTAATTTTTTTCCCATCCAAATTCATGAACATCTGCCCTCAGGGATCTCAGCCATTCTGGTGGCTTTCAGTTCTATCTCTATGCGCCAAAGTAATTACCACATTGTATTTGTCCCTTACTCCACATTTACACTTGGTCTGTAAGGAACCTTAGCCTTTGTTGCGGGCTGACCATATGCTTGGCAGTATTCTAAGCATTTTACATTTACTAAATCATTTACTTCTCAGAAAAATACAGATTAGTTGTGTTATTCTCATTTTACATAAAAAGAAACCTGAAGCACAAGACTGTTTGGTAGCTTTTCCAGGGTTCCCAGGCTACTGAGTGGTACAGTGAAGAATGGAGACCAGGCACTTTTCCTCCCAAACCTGTGCTATTAGCCTCTAACTAAGCCTTCTCCTAACTGGCACCTTGAACTCAAGTTAGACAAACAAGAGAATAGATACACTACCCCAGAATGGAGCCTCCTCCAGCTTTTCCACATCATAGTAAATGGGACCACTATCCACCAAGCATTAACACCCCAAACCCAGAGCATCTCAGGCTTCCCTTACCCCGTGAATCCATTTCAAAATACAATTCCACAAACTAGTAATAGGAGTGCTATCTCCGACCCACACCCAAGAATCTGCCCATATATATATATATATATATATTAACAATTCCAGTCCTGCCATTCTAGCTCCATCTTCACCATCTCTAGTCTAGACCACTAAACTAGCATCCTAAGCTGGTGTCCCTCCTTGTCTCCAATTTAATCCCTTAACACAAAGCAGCTACAGTGCACTTTCTGAAACATAAGTCGGTCACCCCTTACCTCCACTTAAACTTGGACAACTCCTTTCCTGAGACCCCCAAAGTCTTTCTGACTTCCCCCTGCCTCTCTCTCCAAACAGCTTGTGCTTCCTTCCCCCTCGTTTACTACCATGAGTTACACTTGTTCCCCTCTTGGTCCCAGCTACCAATATTTTTGCCTAGATTAATTGCTCTAGCCATCGAAGTGATCTCCCTGCATCTGCCCTTGCCCCTGTGAAACAAAATAGTGGTTGGTGTTCCTTGGAAAACCTAAATTGGAATCCATGTCTCATTTTAGCTCAGTAGTCTACAGAGGATTCCCATCTCGCTTAGAATCAAACCTATGACCCTCCATGACCTCCTCTCACTACCTCTCTGACCTCACATCTTCCTGTACCTGCTTGTTCTTGCCTCTTTAGCCACCCTGGCTTTCCTACCCCTTACCCACCAGACACACTCTTTCCTAGAATGCTCTTCTCCCTGATGTCCATGTTGCTAAGCTACTCACTTCAGACCTTTCAAGATCTTTACTCAAAATTCACCTTCTCTGTGACAACTTCCCGTTCATTCTCTCTGAAACTCCATCACATCCTACACACACACACACACACACACACACACACACAGAGTTCTATTCTTCCCTGCTGTAGTTTCTCTTTCTAGCACGTACTATTTTCTAACAGACTATAAATTATATTTTATTCATTTATTTTGTTTATTGTCTATTTCCACTAAAAAGGTAAATACTATAAGAACTCAGATTTAAAAAGTCACCACCATCTTCTTAATGCCTGGCATACTAAATAATTGTTGAAGGCAAATGATCGTTTTTGTAAGCACTTCATCTTGTTTACCATCTCTCACAATTAGGTCTAGGCTCAAAATCAGACTCTAACACACAGCTCATTTTCCAAGTCAGTGAATTCCTTATTTCTTCTTGATCTGCAAGAATTATCCTTTTTTCTTGTCATGTTTAATCAAAAGATCAACAAGTTTAAAAGGGCAGGCAGGAGCAGCTACATAATTGTGAGATCTCAGACAAAATGAAAATAGGAATTCTCTCTCATTCAAAAAGTCTTAAAGATGTCAAGGAGGCGACAGCAGAGACTAAACCAGACGTGGGGCCCTAAGAGGCTGCACAAGTCTCAGTCTCCTGATGCTTGCCCCACAGGCATTATTTTTAGAGACAGATTTTTTTAAAAGCTTGTAAGAGAAGCATATGACTTGGTAGTTAAGATTCTCTTTTCATGTTTCCCTGTGTCCATGTTTCATGATGAGTCTGTATCATAAAGGTTAAAAGATTCTAAAGATTCCATTAATTAATCATTAGTTATATAAGCCACAGAACCACTTTTTCTGGTTCCAAGTTGACATTTTGGTTATGTAAATTTCCATCGACTTATTTGTCACTTATGATAATAATTTAAGATTAAATATCACTGCTGTGATAGTTTCCAGGACACTGATTTACCTTATAAATAGGTACTACTTATAATATACATATTAAAGATACTTATTCAATCAAGAAGAATTGAGTAAAAATCTGTAAATGTAAACTACAGCACTTAGCTCTTTAAAAAACATCGGCATTCTGTGACAGGAAAGTAGACTATTTATTGAAATAGCAATTTTCCTAAAGCCAATTATGGCTTCCTAAAGCCATATTCCATTTCAATTTGTTGAATGACTAATTTGCTGAGTTTGCTAAATTAAATGAATGTAGGTTAACATATTTAGCAGCTTGAATAAGACTTTGATTTTGGCTACTGATGGTGACATGTATAGAAAAATTATACACACATTTTCAGACTAAATAATTTTTTTGTTTATTGTCTATTTCCACTAAAAAGGTAAATACTATAAGAACTCAGATTTAAAAGTCACCACCATCTTCTTAATGCCTGGCATACTAAATAATTGTTGAAGGCAAATGATCGTTTTTGTAAGCACTTCATCTTGTTTACCATCTCTCACAATTAGGTCTAGGCTCAAAATCAGACTCTAACACACAGCTCATTTTCCAAGTCAGTGAATTCCTTATTTCTTCTTGATCTGCAAGAATTATCCTTTTTTCTTGTCATGTTTAATCAAAAGATCAACAAGTTTAAAAGGGCAGGCAGGAGCAGCTACATAATTGTGAGATCTCAGACAAAATGAAAATAGGAATTCTCTCTCATTCAAAAAGTCTTAAAGATGTCAAGGAGGCGACAGCAGAGACTAAACCAGACGTGGGGCCCTAAGAGGCTGCACAAGTCTCAGTCTCCTGATGCTTGCCCCACAGGCATTATTTTTAGAGACAGATTTTTTTAAAAGCTTGTAAGAGAAGCATATGACTTGGTAGTTAAGATTCTCTTTTCATGTTTCCCTGTGTCCATGTTTCATGATGAGTCTGTATCATAAAGGTTAAAAGATTCTAAAGATTCCATTAATTAATCATTAGTTATATAAGCCACAGAACCACTTTTTCTGGTTCCAAGTTGACATTTTGGTTATGTAAATTTCCATCGACTTATTTGTCACTTATGATAATAATTTAAGATTAAATATCACTGCTGTGATAGTTTCCAGGACACTGATTTACCTTATAAATAGGTACTACTTATAATATACATATTAAAGATACTTATTCAATCAAGAAGAATTGAGTAAAAATCTGTAAATGTAAACTACAGCACTTAGCTCTTTAAAAAACATCGGCATTCTGTGACAGGAAAGTAGACTATTTATTGAAATAGCAATTTTCCTAAAGCCAATTATGGCTTCCCTAAAGCCATATTCCATTTCAATTTGTTGAATGACTAATTTGCTGAGTTTGCTAAATTAAATGAATGTAGGTTAACATATTTAGCAGCTTGAATAAGACTTTGATTTTGGCTACTGATGGTGACATGTATAGAAAAATTATACACACATTTTTCATATAACAATATGTGATAGTTATGCATGGTTGCATGTCAAGCTGCTTCAGCTGTTTCCAACTCTGTTCTACCCTATGAGCCACAATCCACAAGGCTCTTCTGTTCATGCGATTCTCCTGGCAAGAATCGCATGAAGTGAGTTGTAATATATTATATGCATATATATGTATTACATATATGTATAATATGTATCATATGTGTGTGTTGCATATACATATGTACACATATGTATGTATATATATCTAAACATACATACATATATAGCTAATTCGTTGCAAGACTAGGTGTACAGGAAGTAAAGACATCTGCGAGGGAATATTATAATCTGGAAGGGACCATGTGGCTAGCACAAGTTAAGCAGAAAAATTCAATAAAACAAAACAGGAATGACCACCATTTATATTACATATTGTATGCCATTTGCTGGTGGATATCCTGGAAGAATTTTGTGAAAGAATCTTTAAAAGATTAAAAGTTTGGCAAAATAGAAGTCAACATAAAAAGGTCCCTAATCACTTTATTGATATATCCAAAAGCTAGAAAAGTTTTCCTTTCTGTTATAAACAATACAAATCCTTCCTTGAAGAATATTTCAATGATTCCTGTTTAGAAATCACAACATCAGTATACATCTGTGACAAGATTTCTCACCTAATTCTGACTTATTTCACAATATTTTTGAACATTTTCTACTTTTTAACACTAAAAGCACTGTAAATATTCTTTTCAGCATGATTTAGCCTCTGCCTCATATTCCGTTTAAATTTTTTAAAAATGTAAAAGCATATGCAAAATTGAGATTTTGATTAAAATTGAATTTGCTTTTTAGTGAGATCATTTAAAATCTAATTTTGATGAATTCAATTTGAAAGCACTAGAAATAAATAAAAATTAACCAAACAATTCCATATAGAGATTCCCGTGTTAATTTTTATTTTGGTTATTGACTTATATATACGTCTTTGTATTTTATATTTAATAATACATAGCGAATACTTTTGTTAAAGCTGTTGATTATTGCAATAATAAACATATTTAGCAGCTTGAATAAGACTTTGATTTTGGCTACTGATGGTGACATGTATAGAAAAATTATACACACATTTTTCATATAACAATATGTGATAGTTATGCATGGTTGCATGTCAAGCTGCTTCAGCTGTTTCCAACTCTGTTCTACCCTATGAGCCACAATCCACAAGGCTCTTCTGTTCATGCGATTCTCCTGGCAAGAATCGCATGAAGTGAGTTGTAATATATTATATGCATATATATGTATTACATATATGTATAATATGTATCATATGTGTGTGTTGCATATACATATGTACACATATGTATGTATATATATCTAAACATACATACATATATAGCTAATTCGTTGCAAGACTAGGTGTACAGGAAGTAAAGACATCTGCGAGGGAATATTATAATCTGGAAGGGACCATGTGGCTAGCACAAGTTAAGCAGAAAAATTCAATAAAACAAAACAGGAATGACCACCATTTATATTACATATTGTATGCCATTTGCTGGTGGATATCCTGGAAGAATTTTGTGAAAGAATCTTTAAAAGATTAAAAGTTTGGCAAAATAGAAGTCAACATAAAAAGGTCCTAATCACTTTATTGATATATCCAAAAGCTAGAAAAGTTTTCCTTTCTGTTATAAACAATACAAATCCTTCCTTGAAGAATATTTCAATGATTCCTGTTTAGAAATCACAACATCAGTATACATCTGTGACAAGATTTCTCACCTAATTCTGACTTATTTCACAATATTTTTGAACATTTTCTACTTTTTAACACTAAAAGCACTGTAAATATTCTTTTCAGCATGATTTAGCCTCTGCCTCATATTCCGTTTAAATTTTTTAAAAATGTAAAAGCATATGCAAAATTGAGATTTTGATTAAAATTGAATTTGCTTTTTAGTGAGATCATTTAAAATCTAATTTTGATGAATTCAATTTGAAAGCACTAGAAATAAATAAAAATTAACCAAACAATTCCATATAGAGATTCCCGTGTTAATTTTTATTTTGGTTATTGACATATATATACGCCTATGTATTTCATAGTTAATAACACAAAGTGAATACGTTTGTTAAAGCTGTTAATTATTGCTATATATATAACACTGCAATTTTTAAATTTAATAAATTTGGCAAATCATTAATTAGAAAATTGACATTCAATCAAGTAATTTTCTGCTCATTGGTCTGCTTCTGGATAGAAGAGGGGAAGGGTAAAGAAAGAAACCCTGCAGTAACACTAATTTTCAGGAAAAGATGGAAGAGAAGAAATACTAGATAGAAGTGACTGGAGAAGCAGGAAGAAACCCAAAAGTATTAGGAAGAATGGAATACCAAGAAAGGTGTCAAGTGTCACCTGCTACAGAGAGTTCCAGAAGTAAGGAAGGTCAGGGTACCTATGCAGACGCTGCTTTTCAGTAGGGCAGTGACAGTCTGTTTGCACAAAATTATAAGGTGAATACAATGAACTAAACCAAACAACAGCATTTAACCCCAATGGGATAGATAGAAATTCCTGAAAAGCAAGAATCTAATTTTACTTATTTCACTTAGAGTTCTCTCTTCCCAACTAGAGCTGTCAAATTTAGTAAATAAAAATACAGAATGGCAAGCTAAATGAGAATTTCAATAAATAATGAATAACTTCTAGTGTATGTCCTAAAATGCTCGCTAGAAGTCTGCTGAATAAAGGCCAGTGGAGGGCATAAAAGCCCTGGCTCTGAAGTTTCTGGGCTGAAGTCCTCGCTCTACACTTAGGTATATGCCTTTGGGCAAGTTACCTAAAATTCGCCTCAGTTACAGCGTTAAGGACGGGAATTATAATAATAGTAATAGTCTTTATGGAACTATTGTGAGTTGAAATCTCTAGGCGCTTGTTTGAGGGATGGGCAGCGCAAAGTGTTCAGAGATCAACAAACCTCAGGAGTACTTATTAAAGGGGAGAAATCCATTTAAAGTTCTAATTTTATGGCTATGAAATTGAGATTTTGATTAAAATTGAATTTGCTTTAGTGAGATCATTTAAAATCTAATTTTGATGAATTCAATTTGAAAGCACTAGAAATAAATAAAAATTAACCAAACAATTCCATATAGAGATTCCCGTGTTAATTTTTATTTTGGTTATTGACATATATATACGCCTATGTATTTCATAGTTAATAACACAAAGTGAATACGTTTGTTAAAGCTGTTAATTATTGCTATATATATAACACTGCAATTTTTAAATTTAATAAATTTGGCAAATCATTAATTAGAAAATTGACATTCAATCAAGTAATTTTCTGCTCATTGGTCTGCTTCTGGATAGAAGAGGGGAAGGGTAAAGAAAGAAACCCTGCAGTAACACTAATTTTCAGGAAAAGATGGAAGAGAAGAAATACTAGATAGAAGTGACTGGAGAAGCAGGAAGAAACCCAAAAGTATTAGGAAGAATGGAATACCAAGAAAGGTGTCAAGTGTCACCTGCTACAGAGAGTTCCAGAAGTAAGGAAGGTCAGGGTACCTATGCAGACGCTGCTTTTCAGTAGGGCAGTGACAGTCTGTTTGCACAAAATTATAAGGTGAATACAATGAACTAAACCAAACAACAGCATTTAACCCCAATGGGATAGATAGAAATTCCTGAAAAGCAAGAATCTAATTTTACTTATTTCACTTAGAGTTCTCTCTTCCCAACTAGAGCTGTCAAATTTAGTAAATAAAAATACAGAATGGCAAGCTAAATGAGAATTTCAATAAATAATGAATAACTTCTAGTGTATGTCCTAAAATGCTCGCTAGAAGTCTGCTGAATAAAGGCCAGTGGAGGGCATAAAAGCCCTGGCTCTGAAGTTTCTGGGCTGAAGTCCTCGCTCTACACTTAGGTATATGCCTTTGGGCAAGTTACCTAAAATTCGCCTCAGTTACAGCGTTAAGGACGGGAATTATAATAATAGTAATAGTCTTTATGGAACTATTGTGAGTTGAAATCTCTAGGCGCTTGTTTGAGGGATGGGCAGCGCAAAGTGTTCAGAGATCAACAAACCTCAGGAGTACTATTCATTAAAGGGGGAGCAGGAACTTACATGAAAGGGAAGGGTGAATTGTCTGGAGTTTGTGTCTCAGGTGGGCTTTCAGGCTCACCTGGGGGTGATTATAATCAAGGCAGGCAGGCGGATGAAAGAGTACAGGTCCAGAAATGGTAGGGGGGAAGAAAAGAGAGAAAGGAATGGAGGAGGGAAGGAAAGTTGGAAGGAAAATAGGAAGGCGAGGGGTGGGGAAGGAGGTGCAGAGCAAAAGACCGGGGGTTGATGGAAAACTTCCCTTTGGATCTCTCTTGCCCAGAAAAAGTGGGGTTGTTGGACCTGTGGAGGCAGCCTTAAGACGTGAGCACCCAAGTTTGAACGTGGAGGTTCAATGGTTGCCGATGGGCCAGGGCGCTGGACGCTGGGTGAAGGGTGTGCGTCTGCGCGCGAGCCCGCGGGGGTGCCCGGGCCGGCGAGGCTGGGCGGGGCGGGCCTGCGGCGGCCCCCGGGCGGCCGAGTCCGCCTGCGCGCGCTTCGGACGCAGCGAGCGCGCGAGCCCGCGGAGCTGCAGGCTAGCGGCGAGCGGCGACCGTGAGCTCTGCGCTGCTGACGCCGCTATGGGACACCTGTGGCTTTGGGAGACCTGGGGCCTGTGGGGGCTGCTCCTGAGCATCGCAGACCCCCACACAGGTAACTCAGCTGAGGCACCAGGGAGGCAAGCGGAAAGGTTCGTGTGGACGCTCCTGGGGTCGTGGGAGGGTTGCACCGCCTGGCACCAGCCTAGGGCCAGTCGGAGGGTGAGTTCTCTCTTCCCAACTAGAGCTGAAATTGAATTTCAAGTAAATATTTTTGAATAACTTCTAGTGTATGTCCTAAAATGCTCGCTAGAAGTCTGCTGAATAAAGGCCAGTGGAGGGCATAAAAGCCCTGGCTCTGAAGTTTCTGGGCTGAAGTCCTCGCTCTACACTTAGGTATATGCCTTTGGGCAAGTTACCTAAAATTCGCCTCAGTTACAGCGTTAAGGACGGGAATTATAATAATAGTAATAGTCTTTATGGAACTATTGTGAGTTGAAATCTCTAGGCGCTTGTTTGAGGGATGGGCAGCGCAAAGTGTTCAGAGATCAACAAACCTCAGGAGTACTATTCATTAAAGGGGGAGCAGGAACTTACATGAAAGGGAAGGGTGAATTGTCTGGAGTTTGTGTCTCAGGTGGGCTTTCAGGCTCACCTGGGGGTGATTATAATCAAGGCAGGCAGGCGGATGAAAGAGTACAGGTCCAGAAATGGTAGGGGGGAAGAAAAGAGAGAAAGGAATGGAGGAGGGAAGGAAAGTTGGAAGGAAAATAGGAAGGCGAGGGGTGGGGAAGGAGGTGCAGAGCAAAAGACCGGGGGTTGATGGAAAACTTCCCTTTGGATCTCTCTTGCCCAGAAAAAGTGGGGTTGTTGGACCTGTGGAGGCAGCCTTAAGACGTGAGCACCCAAGTTTGAACGTGGAGGTTCAATGGTTGCCGATGGGCCAGGGCGCTGGACGCTGGGTGAAGGGTGTGCGTCTGCGCGCGAGCCCGCGGGGGTGCCCGGGCCGGCGAGGCTGGGCGGGGCGGGCCTGCGGCGGCCCCCGGGCGGCCGAGTCCGCCTGCGCGCGCTTCGGACGCAGCGAGCGCGCGAGCCCGCGGAGCTGCAGGCTAGCGGCGAGCGGCGACCGTGAGCTCTGCGCTGCTGACGCCGCTATGGGACACCTGTGGCTTTGGGAGACCTGGGGCCTGTGGGGGCTGCTCCTGAGCATCGCAGACCCCCACACAGGTAACTCAGCTGGGGCACCAGGGAGGCAAGCGGGAAAGGTTCGTGTGGACGCTCCTGGGGTCGTGGGAGGGGTTGCACCGCCTGGCACCAGCCTAGGGCCAGTCGGAGGGTGAAGATACTGAGGACTAAGTTTAGTAAGCCTGGAACGCAGACTTTTAACATAGAGACAGACATACACGCGGTCACAGAAAGAGAGACAGATGTCTCTTGCCCTCAGAGTTGCTCTTTGAATTATGGAACCTCACCGCCTGCATCCGCGGTGACTCAGTTGAAAAATGCACTGAAGTTTGTCTGAGAGGGAGCTTCCCTAGTGGTTCAGATAGTAAAGAATCTGCCTGTAATGCAATAGACCAGTGTTCGATCCCTGGCTGGGGAAGATACCCTGGAAAAGGGAATGGCTACCCGCCCTAGTATTCTTGCCTGGAGAATTCCAGGGACGGAGGATCCTGGTGAACACGACTGAGCAACTAATAGCTTTAATTTTTTCACTTGGCTGGGAGTGGAGGACACAATCCAACCACTCCCGGTTTTCATTCTTCTTGGGTCCCTTCCCCACTGAAGGTGGGATGGTCACCCAGTAGGACAGGAATGGATCTTTGTGGCAGGTGTCAGTCATTTCCAGGGGCAGCTGCCGTGTGCCTTCAGAGTAATACCCAGGAGAGGGCTGGGAAGAGACTCGATAAGATAAGAAATTGGAGTTGGCTGTGCAGATAAGGGAGAGGATGAACCTGAGATAGCTGAGGAGCAGCTCCTCTAAGAGATAGGATCCTGCTCCCTCGCTGGAGTTTCCTACTTGTGGCTGTGGGCTGCTCCAAGTTACAAATATGCCTGAAGCAGGAGCCACCTTGGAACTCTTGACAAAGACAGACCTCAAGTGAAAGTCGTTGGGTCCAGGATGGGGTCTTCTTCTTTATGCTGGACAGTTACAGCCACTGTAAGTGAAGTCCACATCAAACTTTTCTTAGGCAGGAAAGAACCAAATCATAATTTTTAAAACCTTTTTCTCCTTTGTCCATTTCAAATTTCTGAGGTTTTTCTTTCTGTCCCCACTGAAATTTTCCCACCTCTTCTAAGAATTTGTTATTGGATCAGAGAATTACCAGATCTGTACGGTTTCAGCAGAAAATCAATCCTTTTAGCCATCGTGTAACTTTTGAGTTATTTTGAAGCGTCAGTTGCAGTTCCTGGAAGAAACTGCTCACTCACGCCTGTGTTTGCAGAGGCACCTCTCTTAGCCTAGAAGTCCATCTTTCCCACGGTTTGACCCATCTAGCTGATTCATGTTTCCTTTCCCAGATGCAGCAAGTACACTGTTCTTTCAAAAGGCCAGTATGACCCAAGTAATGTGGATCAAAGGCCCCCTTCTCACTTGCATCACCCTGGGCTCTCTTCCTTCACTCTGTGCTGCCTAAACTGAGCTTCTGCAAAGTGGGGAGTGTCACACATGTTTCAATGCCTAGGAACCTAACACTGTTGAGTAAATCATTTACCTTTACCTTAAGAACTCACTGTCATAAGAGGGTTAAAAAGTTCCCAGAAATGATCTTCTGCGAAGTCTTCACTCTGTCACACACACATACAAGGTTTCTTCTGAAAAACCCCATGCCTTTCTGAACTTTTCAAGAGGTTAAATTCCCAGAAATGTCAATCCTTCCAGGGAGCTGGGGGCTGCACGGTTTGGTGGGATGGTCACCCAGTAGGACAGGAATGGATCTTTGTGGCAGGTGTCAGTCATTTCCAGGGCAGCCGCCGTGTGCCTTCAGAGTAATACCCAGGAGAGGGCTGGGAAGAGACTCGATAAGATAAGAAATTGGAGTTGGCTGTGCAGATAAGGGAGAGGATGAACCTGAGATAGCTGAGGAGCAGCTCCTCTAAGAGATAGGATCCTGCTCCCTCGCTGGAGTTTCCTACTTGTGGCTGTGGGCTGCTCCAAGTTACAAATATGCCTGAAGCAGGAGCCACCTTGGAACTCTTGACAAAGACAGACCTCAAGTGAAAGTCGTTGGGTCCAGGATGGGGTCTTCTTCTTTATGCTGGACAGTTACAGCCACTGTAAGTGAAGTCCACATCAAACTTTTCTTAGGCAGGAAAGAACCAAATCATAATTTTTAAAACCTTTTTCTCCTTTGTCCATTTCAAATTTCTGAGGTTTTTCTTTCTGTCCCCACTGAAATTTTCCCACCTCTTCTAAGAATTTGTTATTGGATCAGAGAATTACCAGATCTGTACGGTTTCAGCAGAAAATCAATCCTTTTAGCCATCGTGTAACTTTTGAGTTATTTTGAAGCGTCAGTTGCAGTTCCTGGAAGAAACTGCTCACTCACGCCTGTGTTTGCAGAGGCACCTCTCTTAGCCTAGAAGTCCATCTTTCCCACGGTTTGACCCATCTAGCTGATTCATGTTTCCTTTCCCAGATGCAGCAAGTACACTGTTCTTTCAAAAGGCCAGTATGACCCAAGTAATGTGGATCAAAGGCCCCCTTCTCACTTGCATCACCCTGGGCTCTCTTCCTTCACTCTGTGCTGCCTAAACTGAGCTTCTGCAAAGTGGGGAGTGTCACACATGTTTCAATGCCTAGGAACCTAACACTGTTGAGTAAATCATTTACCTTTACCTTAAGAACTCACTGTCATAAGAGGGTTAAAAAGTTCCCAGAAATGATCTTCTGCGAAGTCTTCACTCTGTCACACACACACATACAAGGTTTCTTCTGAAAACACCCCATGCCTTTCTGAACTTTTCAATGTATCTGGCTTTGCATTTCTTAGGAACTTTGATAATGACCTCATTCTCCACAGAGCTATTTCTGCAGCATTGTCTGCTGCTATGTGGGCTGAGAGCTATGGTTATGGAAGTGCTCGTAGTAGAGGACTGTATTACGATTAAGGGTTTAATTAATGTTGAATATGAGAGGTACGAAAGATGAAAATGATCATGTATTATTCCTCGTCTTTGTAGCGTGTAAGATCGTGCTTTACATGAGGCCAATGAGTATTAACCAAGTTAATGGCTTCACTCCCTGTCAGGTCATTGGTCAGGAACAGAACCAAAAATAAAACCTGGGTGTATTGACTCTGTGTCCTATCATCTCTGTGATGATTTTCTTGCACCATTGTAATTTGGGGCACAACATTTGATGCCTGAGATGAAGTACTTGAGGCTTTTACTTGTACTGTACTTTGATATCTTTCAGATGGCTCTAAAATGATTCCCAAAGTCACAGAAATAATACCCAAATATGGCAGCATAAATGGAGCAACGAGGCTGACAATCAAAGGAGAAGGTATGGTCGCCCTTTTTTTTTTCACCACGGCTGAAGTGTTTTAAAGACTTACACATTTAGAGATTGATGGGATTAAAAAAAAAAAAAAGAATTCCACTAGAGTTGCTTCTCCATTTGGCCACAGTAGGAAAACTCTATCCTCCTTGACACCTAGTGAAAACCCCGAAAGTCTCTCAACCTGACCATCTGAATCCGTATTAGAATTACTTGCTTAACTCCAGGATCTGGGCTGTAATGACTGAATTGAAACGAACATCCTTAACTCGATTCTGCGGTCACTTACTTCATGGGTCTTATATCAGTTATCTTATGTTAAACAAAACATGGGGTGGGGTGGGGAGTAGGGTGTTAGTAAGAAGGTCTGATGGAGAACTAGACTAATAATCAAGGGAGAAAGACAATGGAAAGCAAAGCTTTAGATCCCTTCTGCTGCTGCCCAGTCTTTATATGCTTCATCAAAGCATGGTTATATATGACTATTTCTCCTTTCCTGGTCTTGGAATGGGGACAAAGTAGGCAGTTAGGGAATATATTTAATGAGCAACCGTTCCTTGGATTAAATGTAAATACATGGTTCTTTTAACCATTTGGCCTTTACAATTCACGTGAGAGTAGTATTCAGATGGTTTCAAATTTTTGAAGGATGGGAAAGAAAAATCTTTAAAGAATATTAATAAAACTTTTATTTAACCTTTAAAATAAGAGCAATGAGAAGTTTTGGAGTTAGAGAATTAACAAAGCAAGGTATTTAATCATTGTCGACAGAACCAAAAATAAAAAACCTGGGTAGCGTGTAAGATCGTGCTTTACATGAGGCCAATGAGTATTAACCAAGTTAATGGCTTCACTCCCTGTCAGGTCATTGGTCAGGAACAGAACCAAAAATAAAACCTGGGTGTATTGACTCTGTGTCCTATCATCTCTGTGATGATTTTCTTGCACCATTGTAATTTGGGGCACAACATTTGATGCCTGAGATGAAGTACTTGAGGCTTTTACTTGTACTGTACTTTGATATCTTTCAGATGGCTCTAAAATGATTCCCAAAGTCACAGAAATAATACCCAAATATGGCAGCATAAATGGAGCAACGAGGCTGACAATCAAAGGAGAAGGTATGGTCGCCCTTTTTTTTTTCACCACGGCTGAAGTGTTTTAAAGACTTACACATTTAGAGATTGATGGGATTAAAAAAAAAAGAATTCCACTAGAGTTGCTTCTCCATTTGGCCACAGTAGGAAAACTCTATCCTCCTTGACACCTAGTGAAAACCCCGAAAGTCTCTCAACCTGACCATCTGAATCCGTATTAGAATTACTTGCTTAACTCCAGGATCTGGGCTGTAATGACTGAATTGAAACGAACATCCTTAACTCGATTCTGCGGTCACTTACTTCATGGGTCTTATATCAGTTATCTTATGTTAAACAAAACATGGGGTGGGGTGGGGAGTAGGGTGTTAGTAAGAAGGTCTGATGGAGAACTAGACTAATAATCAAGGGAGAAAGACAATGGAAAGCAAAGCTTTAGATCCCTTCTGCTGCTGCCCAGTCTTTATATGCTTCATCAAAGCATGGTTATATATGACTATTTCTCCTTTCCTGGTCTTGGAATGGGGACAAAGTAGGCAGTTAGGGAATATATTTAATGAGCAACCGTTCCTTGGATTAAATGTAAATACATGGTTCTTTTAACCATTTGGCCTTTACAATTCACGTGAGAGTAGTATTCAGATGGTTTCAAATTTTTGAAGGATGGGAAAGAAAAATCTTTAAAGAATATTAATAAAAACTTTTATTTAACCTTTAAAATAAGAGCAATGAGAAGTTTTTGGAGTTAGAGAATTAACAAAGCAAGGTATTTAATCATTCTGCTGTGCATATCGAAATGTCTTTCAATCTTCTAAGTAAAATTCTATAGAATTTAATGTCTCAATGATGTACTTGAAATGGTCTGTACCTCTAAATTATGAACAATATATTTTGGATTAAAGTATGTTTTTGTTTTTTTTTAGAGTTAGGCATCTGGGGTGAATGTGTTTGTTAAAGAGTTTTTAAAATGTCTTTATGCATAGCTCCCTTATATTGTGTATTGTTGTTAATATTTGCTTCGATAGTGTGCTTGAAAGTTGTTGGATTTTTATCAGAGATTTAAATGCTGTGAGAGAAATACCCCACACAAAACAAAACAATAAAATGGCTCAGCTATTTCCTTCTGCCTGAAGAGTGGGAAGCTGCGATATAACCCAAGGAGCTCAGCCTGGTGCTCTGTGATAACCTAGAGGGGTAGGGTGCGGGCAGGTGGGCTCAAGAGGGCAGGATATATATTTAACTGTGACTAAATTGCGTTGTTGTACAGCAGAAACCAACACACCATTATAAAGCAATTATCCTCAATTAAGAAAAATAAAGACCTACACTTTTTCTGGGGGCTTCCCAGGTAATACACCTGGTGGGGCCCCTGGTGGCTCAGACAGTAAAGAATCTGCCTGCAATGCAGGAGAACCAGGTTCATTTCCTGGGTCTGGAAGATGCTGTGGAGAAGGGAATGGCAGTCCATTCCATTATTCTTACCTGGAGAATTCCATGAACAGAGGAGCCTGGTAGGCTTCACTCCATGGGGTTGCAGAGTCAGACACGACTGAGCGACTAACACTCAACACCTACACTTTTTCTGGGGGCTTCCTAGATGGTGCTGGTGGTAAAGAACCCACCTGCAAATGCATAGTAAGAGAAAGGGTTCAGTTTCTGGGTCAGGAAGAACCCTGGAGGAGGGCATGGCAACTCACTCAAATGTTCTTGCCTGGGGAATCCCATGGACAGAGGAACCTGTGATCCATGGAGTCGCAAGGAGTCGGACATGACTGAAGCGATTTAGCGCACATACTTTTTCTGATATGGGAACCATGGCTTGAGTTTAGGTATATCAACTCAGATCATCCCTAATTAGAAATAGGAAAAAACAAAACAAACCATTCCATTCTTAAGGCATTTTGGGGGAATATCCTGATTAATCTAGCTAAAATCTTTGCTCTTTAGTGAGCTTTCTGAGGCTCAGGAGTAGTCCTGAGTCATGAAGTGTCATGGAAGATTTCTAGTTTCTCTAGTTTTCCCATCAGTCTGAGTTTCTGGATGCTTCTGGCTGAGAATTATATAATAGTTAAATTCTACTTTAATAGCAGATACCTGTGCCCACTCTGATATGTATTCCTTGTCATTGCTTTAATCACACACCATAGGTGACTAAAACTGTGATAGTTTCTGTCTTTCTCAAAGCTTGTCTAAATACTGTTTGGGGGCCCATGATATATACAGAATGTGTATAAGGTAATGATAATGAATTCACAACACACACCAGACCTCCAGGGCTACGTGAATGCGGTACTTGAACAAAGTTCATTCAGAGACACTACTTGAACCTGTCCATGCTGTGTCTGACCCATTCTCCCTGTTCAGAATTGAATACAGAGATAATTTGTTAATCACAGAATACTTTCTAAATGGGATTGTAAATACCCAATCACCTAAATATTGGTCCCATATGCCTTTAAAAATTTTTATATTTGTAAAGATCATGATGAAAAGGTAAAATAGAGAAATATTTGACAAGAGTTCTTCGAAATTGCACCTTCCAGAAAGATTCGTTGTTAATATTTTCTTTGTATCCAAGTGAGTTCTATTTATTTTCACACATAATGAACTTCACAGTAAAAATGACTACTGCATTACTTTGTTCTAAAGTCTTTCTTCAGAAGTCAAAGTTACATAATTTTACAAATATGCTGCCCAAGTTAAAGTATTTTGAGCAATGGCATGATTGCAGAAATCGTTGTATCTCCTTCTAAGATGACTGATTTAATGAGGAGTGTTATCATTTTGATAAGTTTTGGAGTGTTTTTAACTTTATTGTGTTTATTACTTGATATTCATATGTCATATTTCTCAGTTGTCTTCCTTGATATTTCTCTTTGTTAAAAAAATGAATTGGAGGGAATAACATTTTACTTTTTTTCTAGATATTTCCCTATTACAGTGTCTAGCACATACATTTTTTGTTTCATTGAGGTGATGACTTATGTAAGTTTTGTATTATGGAAGGCACATAGACTTTAGGTTTCATTTCCCTAATTAGAAATAGGAAACAAAACAAACCATTCCATTCTTAAGGCATTTTGGGGGAATATCCTGATTAATCTAGCTAAAATCTTTGCTCTTTAGTGAGCTTTCTGAGGCTCAGGAGTAGTCCTGAGTCATGAAGTGTCATGGAAGATTTCTAGTTTCTCTAGTTTTCCCATCAGTCTGAGTTTCTGGATGCTTCTGGCTGAGAATTATATAATAGTTAAATTCTACTTTAATAGCAGATACCTGTGCCCACTCTGATATGTATTCCTTGTCATTGCTTTAATCACACACCATAGGTGACTAAAACTGTGATAGTTTCTGTCTTTCTCAAAGCTTGTCTAAATACTGTTTGGGGGCCCATGATATATACAGAATGTGTATAAGGTAATGATAATGAATTCACAACACACACCAGACCTCCAGGGCTACGTGAATGCGGTACTTGAACAAAGTTCATTCAGAGACACTACTTGAACCTGTCCATGCTGTGTCTGACCCATTCTCCCTGTTCAGAATTGAATACAGAGATAATTTGTTAATCACAGAATACTTTCTAAATGGGATTGTAAATACCCAATCACCTAAATATTGGTCCCATATGCCTTTAAAAATTTTTATATTTGTAAAGATCATGATGAAAAGGTAAAATAGAGAAATATTTGACAAGAGTTCTTCGAAATTGCACCTTCCAGAAAGATTCGTTGTTAATATTTTCTTTGTATCCAAGTGAGTTCTATTTATTTTCACACATAATGAACTTCACAGTAAAAATGACTACTGCATTACTTTGTTCTAAAGTCTTTCTTCAGAAGTCAAAGTTACATAATTTTACAAATATGCTGCCCAAGTTAAAGTATTTTGAGCAATGGCATGATTGCAGAAATCGTTGTATCTCCTTCTAAGATGACTGATTTAATGAGGAGTGTTATCATTTTGATAAGTTTTGGAGTGTTTTTAACTTTATTGTGTTTATTACTTGATATTCATATGTCATATTTCTCAGTTGTCTTCCTTGATATTTCTCTTTGTTAAAAAAATGAATTGGAGGGAATAACATTTTACTTTTTTTCTAGATATTTCCCTATTACAGTGTCTAGCACATACATTTTTTGTTTCATTGAGGTGATGACTTATGTAAGTTTTGTATTATGGAAGGCACATAGACTTTAGTTAGGTCCAACTGGCTTTCAACTCTAGCTTTGCCACTTCCCACCCAGGGACAAATTTCTTCTCTCATCCTCAACTTCCTCATCAATGAAATGGGTTAGTAATTCCAACTTACTGGGGCTATTGTGAATATTGAAAAGGATGATATATCTAAGGCATCTGTATATAATATCCGCTCCACAAATTAGAGCTATTTTATTTTCTATTATTCTTTTGCATTTGTGTTATAGGGATGGTTTCATTTTTTAGAAGTTCCCCCTCACACTGCACCATTTTTTCCCATTGTTTTGAATATTACAGCTTTGTAAGTAGATTTATGCACTCTTAAGCCAACCTTTTTTTTTTCTTTAAACCAGAGGAAGCAGAACAGCCTGCATTATACATGACAACTGCTGGCTGTGACAACACACACGTTTTCCATGATAGTAGCCCAGGCCACTATGAGGAGACCCAGCACTGCGTGTCTGGAGAGTCTTGTCTCCAGCATTCCTAAAAAAAAAAAGAAAGAAAGAAAGAAAGAAAAAATACATCAACATGTCAGGAATTTCCACCCAAAACCTCCACCTTTTCTGTTTCTAGGGCACACCCAACCCTTCCTGTAATCATTGTGCTTTGGAGTACTTCCAGAGGTATCTTCTTCATACCCAATGACTTGTTTAGAATTGTACTTTTAAGTTAGAATTCGTTTTTAAAGGTGATTATTTCCTATTTCTCATTAACTCTTTAAAAGTAGCTAAAAATTAGAAATATTTCTATAGTTGGTTTTTCATCAAAATTTACAGTGAGAATATTTGTAGATCTTACTGCATTGATTCATATTTTCCTATATATTTTACTTCTAGGAAATATGTATCTCATATATATAATGGGACTACCCAGGTTGCACAGTGTTAAAGAATCTGCCTGCCAGTGCAGGAGACAGAAGAGATGTGGGTTTGATCCCTGAGTCGGGAAGATCCCTGGAGTAAGAAGTGGCAATCCCCTCCAGTGTTCTTGTCTGGAAAATTCCATGGGCATAGGCGCCTGGCAGGCTCAGTCCTTGGGGTCTCAAAGAGTCGGACATGACCGAGCATGTGTATATATCACATATATATATGAGACAAATATATAAAACACATTAAAATAATCCCTAAGCTAAAAACAGTATCATTTTTTGTTGGTGTTATTTATTAGACTTGTATTTGTCTTAGGAATTCTGAAGAACAGATCTGCGTTGCCCTATCATTGATGTGACATGTGCCTCATAGGAAAATAAATAGACATATCTCATCCTGAACCACACCACCAGTAAAACTCTCCATTCATTAGTTACTTGCCAGCAGCCTCTTTGTGTGTTCCAAACTCAATGTGAAGTGCAGAGATAAGCAGAAATTGGCAAAAGGGAAAAGTGACTTTGGAAATAGTTTGCTTTTCCGTGTTTTCATATATCTCCTCAAAATTCCATTTGAACAGTAACTGCCTTCTTAGATTGACAACTGCAGACTCAATGCAAATATCTTTCACATGTTTGTTTAATATGTATGTGCTTTAGCCTATATTGGATGAGTCCTGTCAGGCTAAGTTATAAGCTTAGAAGAAGGGGGCATGTTTATTAAAATCCTTACACTTTTTTTAGTTTCTATTTACTTTTTCTACATATAAAGAAGATGAGAGGAACCAATAACATAGATTCTGAAGGAAGTTATTATATTGGGCAAATGGGAATAGCTTTGTAATGTGTGTTTTCAATACATTATTTTTCTCCAGATATTATCAGGGTACCAGGTTGGCATCCATGGCCTGGGTTCAGTTCCTGGCCACTCACTTATTTGTTGTTACTTTTTGAAAAGGACATTGATATTCACTGATAATAACTGTCAATATTTTGAGACTTAAAATACGCATGCATGCATGCCAAATTTACAGTGAGAATATTTGTAGATCTTACTGCATTGATTCATATTTTCCTATATATTTTACTTCTAGGAAATATGTATCTCATATATATAATGGGACTACCCAGGTTGCACAGTGTTAAAGAATCTGCCTGCCAGTGCAGGAGACAGAAGAGATGTGGGTTTGATCCCTGAGTCGGGAAGATCCCTGGAGTAAGAAGTGGCAATCCCCTCCAGTGTTCTTGTCTGGAAAATTCCATGGGCATAGGCGCCTGGCAGGCTCAGTCCTTGGGGTCTCAAAGAGTCGGACATGACCGAGCATGTGTATATATCACATATATATATGAGACAAATATATAAAACACATTAAAATAATCCCTAAGCTAAAAACAGTATCATTTTTTGTTGGTGTTATTTATTAGACTTGTATTTGTCTTAGGAATTCTGAAGAACAGATCTGCGTTGCCCTATCATTGATGTGACATGTGCCTCATAGGAAAATAAATAGACATATCTCATCCTGAACCACACCACCAGTAAAACTCTCCATTCATTAGTTACTTGCCAGCAGCCTCTTTGTGTGTTCCAAACTCAATGTGAAGTGCAGAGATAAGCAGAAATTGGCAAAAGGGAAAAGTGACTTTGGAAATAGTTTGCTTTTCCGTGTTTTCATATATCTCCTCAAAATTCCATTTGAACAGTAACTGCCTTCTTAGATTGACAACTGCAGACTCAATGCAAATATCTTTCACATGTTTGTTTAATATGTATGTGCTTTAGCCTATATTGGATGAGTCCTGTCAGGCTAAGTTATAAGCTTAGAAGAAGGGGGCATGTTTATTAAAATCCTTACACTTTTTTTAGTTTCTATTTACTTTTTCTACATATAAAGAAGATGAGAGGAACCAATAACATAGATTCTGAAGGAAGTTATTATATTGGGCAAATGGGAATAGCTTTGTAATGTGTGTTTTCAATACATTATTTTTCTCCAGATATTATCAGGGTACCAGGTTGGCATCCATGGCCTGGGTTCAGTTCCTGGCCACTCACTTATTTGTTGTTACTTTTTGAAAAGGACATTGATATTCACTGATAATAACTGTCAATATTTTGAGACTTAAAATACGCATGCATGCATGCCAAGTTGCTTCAGTCGTGTCCGACTCTTTGCAACCCATGACTGTAGCCTGCCAGACTCCTCTGTCCATGAGATTCTCCAGACAAGAATAGTCGAGTGAGTCACCATGCCTTCTTCCAGGGGATCTGGATCTTCCTGACCCAAGGATCGAACTCGTGTCTCATATCTCCTGTACTGGCAGGTGGGTTCCTAACCTCTAGCACCAGCTGGAAACCCTGACTTAAAATATAGTGTATATCAACTGAGTAACAATTGACATCTTTACTAGGAGCTAGGCACCATGTTAAGTACTATATATAATCCTCATTTTGTCTTCCTGATAATTTCTGCTAAGTAGATTATTTATGGTCATATTTCTAATGAGGAAACTTAAGACAGAGAGTTTATGTCTAGAACTAATGCTCAAATTTGTACAGAAAGGAAATATTGGGGCTGGGATGCCAACCCAGGATGGCAGGGTGTGGAGGCCCTTTCCTGTAAACAGCACTGTTGCCTAGCATGCAGTGTTCCCAGAGCTGGAATTTACCAGCTCTGGCATTTGATAAACAGCTGATACAGTGAAGCCGCACCTCCAGTCCAGCACTTAAAGCAGACAATATTCATGCTGTTTCATAGACCTGTGTAGAACATGTTGAAAATGTTTAGTAATTTAAAAAGTCACTTCACAAACCTTTGGCAACCCCAGTTCAACCGCTTCAACTAGGAAAGGTTAATGTGAGCACTTATTGTAGTCATGACTGTTTTGTTGAAACATACATGAAAACTATTAACAGTTTAAGGTACATACATAATATTTATTTTTCCTAATGTTAATAATATAAATATATATAGGACTTAAAAGAGATTAATATCCATCTCTCCGTTAACTTTTTTTTCTACTGTTTTTATTGTTGTATTCTGAGACAGTGTGATCTGTAGGTAATTAAGTTCTGGCGGTGAAATACCTTATCGTTGTTTCTTGTTTAGTCACTAAATTCTCTCCGACTCTTTTGTGACCCCTTGGACTGTGAACCATCAGGCTCCACTATTCATGGGATTTCCCAGTCAAGAATACTGGAGTGGGTTTCCATTTCCTTCTCCAAGGGATCTTCCTGACCAGGGATCAAATCTACGTCTCCTGCACTGGCAGGTGGATTCTTTACCACTAAGGCCACCTGGAAAACCCATAAAATAGCATATATATTTTTATTAATTATATGGATGCAGATCTTTTAGTTTAAAGAGAAAATGTTTCATGATTTCAAAAATATTGTTTGTCACCAATTTGGCTATATTCGTGTTTTAATCTTAAAAATTTGTGGTATTCAATAATATGGAAAAATAACGTAGTTTTAGAGCTCAGAATTTAGGAATTTTAGATTTTGAAGTAATCTGGGAAAAAAATTTCTTCATTTACTAATTTGACTTTATCCCAAAACTGTGTTGTAACCTAGACAACATCTGTTGAATGTTGTTTCTGTTGGATCATACCCCTCAACATGCAAGTGTTCTGTAATTTAACCCACCTGAAAAACAGCAAGAGCAGAATCATCCTCTGTCCCCTTTGCTCCATACCTTCCTCTAGCTTCCCCATCTCTGTGCTTTCCTTTACAGTAAAGCTCCTCAAAAATGTTACCAGCATTTGTTCTCTTATTGTCCCGCATCTTCTCTTGAACCCATGCCAAGCAGCCATTTATCCATTGCTCACTGGGTTAGCCTCTTCACTCCTGCCCTCAATCCATTTCCCATTCTATTCTTGGAACAGCAACTTGTGAATCTTGGAAAGTTTAAGTTAGATAATACCACCTGTCTTAACACCACTTCTCCAACGTTCTCACACTGATAAAAAGAATCTAAATGTCTCCATTTCTAGTCTCATCTCTTATTACTTCTTTTCACTCATACTTCTCTTCTGCCACACTTGTCAACTGTTGAGTCCACAGACATGCTCCACCACAGGGACTTAGAGCATCCTGGTCTTGTGCTTCCCACAGATATTCTCATGGCTTACTCCTGAGATGTTTCCATGACCATCTATGTCATACGCATTCTTGGCATCTTCTTGACATCACCTCTGATATTATAAATGTTGCAAAGTATTCCCTGGGCTCTTAACTTACTTTCCATTGTCATCCTTCCTGGTAGGCAGAGCTATGAGTAATGTACTTGGTCAGTCCCTGATAAGGAGGAAAATGTGGTCCAGGGTACAGATACACATCAGTCCCTTGGCCGTGGCAGATCGCTTGGCTAGTTAGTCAGAGACTGGGAGAAACAAGGTGGAAAATCAGGACCAAGAACATCTTGGAAAGAGACTGATGAGTGCATTCACAGCAATGAGCATGCAAACCTATAGTGAAAGTTGGAGTCATTCAGTTATGTCCAACTCTTCACGCCCCTAGGACTGTAGCCCACCAGGCTTCTGTGTCTATGGACTTCTCCAGGCAAGAATACTGAAGTGGGTAGCCATGCCCTCCTCCAGAGGATCTTCCTGACCCAGGGACCAAGCCTATTTCCTGTACTGCAGGCAAATTTCTTTACTGTCTGAGCCACCAGGGAAGCCTTTAGGTGTCAAGTTAATTTCCGCAAGAAAGAGGGAGCAGAACAATTGAGGATTGGATGACTCATTCGGTAACTTCCCTCCTTGGCTACTTGAGTGCTTGTGCAATGAGCCTATGAACAGAGTGTGTGTGGAATTCACAGTATTCTTGGGACATCTCTTGGCTTCGTTGTGCAGCGGTAACTGTGAATAGGTGTAGGGGGCAACCACAAACAAACACGGGCAAGGCAACTAAGAGCTCAGATCCTCAGGACGAAGGCTAGCATCACTCCATTAGCTGAAGTGCTGGCTGATGGTTAAGGAAATTACAATGGGCAATAGAGAGGGGAAATGAATACTAATTGTAGTCTCAGGATCAGTTGGTGAGGCCTGTTACTTGTCCCGTTAACCCTGTTGAATCAATTTTTTTTAAATAGTATTTTATTTGTTTATCTGGCCACATCGAGTCTTAATTGCCCCAGGGAATGTGGGATCTTAGTTTCCTGACCAGCGATTGAACCATGTCCGCTGCCTTGAAAGATGGATTCTTAACCACTAGACCACCAGAAAAGTTTCCCGTTTGAACTGTCTGGACTTACGTATCTTTAAAAGTAGGCAGCCTGATAATTGGAGCTAAATGTTGCAAAGTATTCCTGGGCTCTTAACTTACTTTCCATTGTCATCCTTCCTGGTAGGCAGAGCTATGAGTAATGTACTTGGTCAGTCCCTGATAAGGAGGAAAATGTGGTCCAGGGTACAGATACACATCAGTCCCTTGGCCGTGGCAGATCGCTTGGCTAGTTAGTCAGAGACTGGGAGAAACAAGGTGGAAAATCAGGACCAAGAACATCTTGGAAAGAGACTGATGAGTGCATTCACAGCAATGAGCATGCAAACCTATAGTGAAAGTTGGAGTCATTCAGTTATGTCCAACTCTTCACGCCCCTAGGACTGTAGCCCACCAGGCTTCTGTGTCTATGGACTTCTCCAGGCAAGAATACTGAAGTGGGTAGCCATGCCCTCCTCCAGAGGATCTTCCTGACCCAGGGACCAAGCCTATTTCCTGTACTGCAGGCAAATTTCTTTACTGTCTGAGCCACCAGGGAAGCCTTTAGGTGTCAAGTTAATTTCCGCAAGAAAGAGGGAGCAGAACAATTGAGGATTGGATGACTCATTCGGTAACTTCCCTCCTTGGCTACTTGAGTGCTTGTGCAATGAGCCTATGAACAGAGTGTGTGTGGAATTCACAGTATTCTTGGGACATCTCTTGGCTTCGTTGTGCAGCGGTAACTGTGAATAGGTGTAGGGGGCAACCACAAACAAACACGGGCAAGGCAACTAAGAGCTCAGATCCTCAGGACGAAGGCTAGCATCACTCCATTAGCTGAAGTGCTGGCTGATGGTTAAGGAAATTACAATGGGCAATAGAGAGGGGAAATGAATACTAATTGTAGTCTCAGGATCAGTTGGTGAGGCCTGTTACTTGTCCCGTTAACCCTGTTGAATCAATTTTTTTTAAATAGTATTTTATTTGTTTATCTGGCCACATCGAGTCTTAATTGCCCCAGGGAATGTGGGATCTTAGTTTCCTGACCAGCGATTGAACCATGTCCGCTGCCTTGAAAGATGGATTCTTAACCACTAGACCACCAGAAAAGTCCCTTTATGACATCTTTAGCAGAGCTCTTAGCTGGCAACTGTCTGGTAGACTTGATAACGTATTCTATTTAAAATGTAGGGTCTGAGCTTATCTGTGGGTTTCCCAGGTGGCACTAGTAGTAAAGAGCCCGCCTGCCCATGCAGGAGACATAAGAGACATGGGTTGGATCCTTGGGTCGGGAAGATCTGCTGGAGAAAAATGTAGCAACCCTCTCCAGTATTCTTGCTTGGAGAATCCCAGGCAAGAGGAACCTGGCAGGCTAGAGTCATAGGGTGGCACAGAGTCACACACAACTGAAGTGACTTAGCACACATAAGCATATCTGTATGGCACTAGGAGTCAATTAGAGCAAATGCCTTTTTTACCCACCTTCACATCCTGGTTCCCACCCCTTACTCTAGCCGCAGCTGTGGCAAAAAGTTCCCTGTGTACTTTGACTCAGCCCATGCTTCCGGCTCTAGCCTCCAGGTCCAATGGTATGTCTTTGTCCCAGGGCTTTTTCAGTGCAGTGACAGTGGAACCCAAATGGCATCTACCTATGTGCAGCCTGAAAGTGCAGGAGCCATCATTTCCTACATGGGGAACCCTCAGCTAATGGGAGAGAATTTGAATGCTTCTTCTCAATGGTTCTTTCCTTTGGAGAGCCTGTCTCTATTTTCCTTAAAAGACTATCTCAGCAAGATTGAGCCCCAGCTGCCTTCAACGATGTCCACATTTTCCTCTCTCTTGTCCCTAAGGGGTCATCACCCAAATAAACACCTCTTACAAGTCCTCACCTGAGATTTTGCTTTATAGATACTCAAGGTGAAGACCCCATGCCTTATAAAATCATGTTCACTTTGTCTGCTCTTTCAGTGCCCCATAGCCTGCTGTTTTCAATGTACCAGATAAAGCATCCAGTGGTATATATTTGTATATTGTCTATTTCTCCATCCAGTCCCACCATTAGTGGGATATAAGCTGTTTGATTCGGTTTTCAAAAAATTATATGCAAGCATTGCTTTTTTAGCAAATTTATAAAAGTTTCCTGACCAGCGATTGAACCATGTCCGCTGCCTGAAAGATGGATTCTTAACCACTAGACCACCAGAAAAGTCCCTTTATGACATCTTTAGCAGAGCTCTTAGCTGGCAACTGTCTGGTAGACTTGATAACGTATTCTATTTAAAATGTAGGGTCTGAGCTTATCTGTGGGTTTCCCAGGTGGCACTAGTAGTAAAGAGCCCGCCTGCCCATGCAGGAGACATAAGAGACATGGGTTGGATCCTTGGGTCGGGAAGATCTGCTGGAGAAAAATGTAGCAACCCTCTCCAGTATTCTTGCTTGGAGAATCCCAGGCAAGAGGAACCTGGCAGGCTAGAGTCATAGGGTGGCACAGAGTCACACACAACTGAAGTGACTTAGCACACATAAGCATATCTGTATGGCACTAGGAGTCAATTAGAGCAAATGCCTTTTTTACCCACCTTCACATCCTGGTTCCCACCCCTTACTCTAGCCGCAGCTGTGGCAAAAAGTTCCCTGTGTACTTTGACTCAGCCCATGCTTCCGGCTCTAGCCTCCAGGTCCAATGGTATGTCTTTGTCCCAGGGCTTTTTCAGTGCAGTGACAGTGGAACCCAAATGGCATCTACCTATGTGCAGCCTGAAAGTGCAGGAGCCATCATTTCCTACATGGGGAACCCTCAGCTAATGGGAGAGAATTTGAATGCTTCTTCTCAATGGTTCTTTCCTTTGGAGAGCCTGTCTCTATTTTCCTTAAAAGACTATCTCAGCAAGATTGAGCCCCAGCTGCCTTCAACGATGTCCACATTTTCCTCTCTCTTGTCCCTAAGGGGTCATCACCCAAATAAACACCTCTTACAAGTCCTCACCTGAGATTTTGCTTTATAGATACTCAAGGTGAAGACCCCATGCCTTATAAAATCATGTTCACTTTGTCTGCTCTTTCAGTGCCCCATAGCCTGCTGTTTTCAATGTACCAGATAAAGCATCCAGTGGTATATATTTGTATATTGTCTATTTCTCCATCCAGTCCCACCATTAGTGGGATATAAGCTGTTTGATTCCGGTGCATTTAACAACACTTGACAAATATTAATAATATATATGCAAGCATTGCTTTTATGAATAGATTAATTAAAGGCTAATTTTTATGTTTTCAAAGAGGATTGCAATTGGGGGTTAAGTATGAAATCGATTAACTGCTTACATCCATACTGTTCCTTATTCATTCAGTGATTCAATACAAAATGATCATTGTTAGATCTTTGAAAGCAGAGTTCCATTAATAATAATGGAGTGTTTTTACTCTTCCAGGCTTTGCTCAAGCAAACCAGTTTAACTATGGAGTTGACAGTGCTGAGTTGGGGAACAGTGTGCAGTTGGTTTCTTCTTTCCGATCTATTTCTTGTGATGTAGAAAAAGATTCAAGCCACTCAACTCAGATTACTTGTTATACTAGGTATGTTGTAAAGTGTCTTTAATAACATCATTTTCATCATATCAGAACCATAACTGTACATATTTGTATTATAAAAGTTTTATCATTCTGCCTATTACAATAATATTTTTCTGATTATCAGTTATTATTTTTGGCTTCATTATGTTTAGACTATTTTATACCTTTATTATATTCAGTGTAGTACTCTTTCCACCTATTAGCATGATCAAAATGTATTCTGTATCCTTTCCCAGGTAATTAGAGCTATTATCTTATCATTATTGATCTCTTATAGAAGATAAATGGCCACTATTAAATTGTAATGATGCTTCTCAAAATATCAAAATTATGCCTTCCCATCCGGTTTGATTAATTTTGTTCAGAATCTTGACATGCTCATTAAGATTAAAGATGATCATTTTGTAGATGGACATTTCAAGTTCTTTACTATCAGCTCAAATTGATGTTTGTTATTAGCAACTTAGGATAAAAAAATTAATTATTTTAAATGGCAACTTTCAGTACTGAGACAGGTAGCCTCTTTTCCAGATGATTTTACCCATATTAGGTTTTTCACCTTACTTATGGAGAAATATGATTAAAACTTTTTAAAAAGCAACACATGAAATAATTATACCAAGGTGCTATGTTATTAATTTAAATGATTATAATTATTGTTTTCCTTTTCAATATCTGCCAGTGCATTCATCAAAATAAGCACTTTCCCTTAGAGCCATGATGTTAGAATTTGCAGTACAGAGTTTAGGATGAAGAGCATTTTTCCATAATATAGAATTGAATTGAATTGTACACAGCATAATTGTACAAGAGCGACTTAGCATACATGCACATACATACAAAAGTTAGAATTTCACTTTTTTCCAAAATGACATGTAGTATTTTCTGTTAATGCTTTACATTAAATAACAGAGTTTTGCATTCCTTATCTGTTTTCCACTTGCCTTCCAGAGCAATGCCAGAAGATTCCTACACTGTGAGAGTCAGTGTGGATGGGGTTCCTGTTACAGAAAACAATACCTGCAATGGTCGCATCAACAGCTGGGCCTGCAGCTTCAGTGTACGTGGCATCTTCTCTCTAACTTACATACGGTTGATCTTGTACTTTATGACAGAACCGGATTTTTATTTTTAAATTTTATAAATTGTTTTATTCCCACATTAAAATTTTTACTAGCATTTTGCTAAGGATAATTTCACCCAGTTTAAATTATTTTCTATAGTAACAGAATATCTTATCAGGCTTTGCTTTTCAAATTAATTCTGTTAGTGAATTCAGTATTCTTACTTTCAAATTGTTTCCTTGTTCACGCTATTTTTTCACTTTCTCCATTTCCACTCTTAGTTTGATTTTCTTCTGTTTTCATCAGACTCACCTTCATTTTGCTTTACTTTGAAAAATATTTATTTATTTGACTCTTCTAGGTCTTAGTTGCAGAATGTGGGATTTTTCTTTTAGTTGCAGCATGCAGAATCTTCAATTGTGGCACACGAACTCTGAGTTATAGCATGTGGGATCTAGTTCCCTGACCAGGGTTCAAGCACAAGGCCCCTGAGTTGAAAACGTGGAGTCTTAGTCATGGAACCAACAGGGAAGTCTCCCTCACCTTCACTTTAAATAGAAATATAATCATTTTCTCTTTTTGTACTTTCCGATGCAATGAGGTAAAATGTGACTGCATGTTATTAATTTAAATGATTATAATTATTGTTTTCCTTTTCAATATCTGCCAGTGCATTCATCAAAATAAGCACTTTCCCTTAGAGCCATGATGTTAGAATTTGCAGTACAGAGTTTAGGATGAAGAGCATTTTTCCATAATATAGAATTGAATTGAATTGTACACAGCATAATTGTACAAGAGCGACTTAGCATACATGCACATACATACAAAAGTTAGAATTTCACTTTTTTTTTCCAAAAATGACATGTAGTATTTTCTGTTAATGCTTTACATTAAATAACAGAGTTTTGCATTCCTTATCTGTTTTCCACTTGCCTTCCAGAGCAATGCCAGAAGATTCCTACACTGTGAGAGTCAGTGTGGATGGGGTTCCTGTTACAGAAAACAATACCTGCAATGGTCGCATCAACAGCTGGGCCTGCAGCTTCAGTGTACGTGGCATCTTCTCTCTAACTTACATACGGTTGATCTTGTACTTTATGACAGAACCGGATTTTTATTTTTAAATTTTATAAATTGTTTTATTCCCACATTAAAATTTTTACTAGCATTTTGCTAAGGATAATTTCACCCAGTTTAAATTATTTTCTATAGTAACAGAATATCTTATCAGGCTTTGCTTTTCAAATTAATTCTGTTAGTGAATTCAGTATTCTTACTTTCAAATTGTTTCCTTGTTCACGCTATTTTTTCACTTTCTCCATTTCCACTCTTAGTTTGATTTTCTTCTGTTTTCATCAGACTCACCTTCATTTTGCTTTACTTTGAAAAATATTTATTTATTTGACTCTTCTAGGTCTTAGTTGCAGAATGTGGGATTTTTCTTTTAGTTGCAGCATGCAGAATCTTCAATTGTGGCACACGAACTCTGAGTTATAGCATGTGGGATCTAGTTCCCTGACCAGGGTTCAAGCACAAGGCCCCTGAGTTGAAAACGTGGAGTCTTAGTCATGGAACCAACAGGGAAGTCTCCCTCACCTTCACTTTAAATAGAAATATAATCATTTTCTCTTCTTTTTGTACTTTCCGATGCAATGAGGTAAAATGTGACTGCATGTAGACTAGAATCATTAAAAATTTTAGTGACCCTAAATATAAGTGTACATAATAGTACATTTCCTTCTATAGACCATCATGTGTATTTTTAAAAACTGTGCTTATGTTTTAAGTTGTCGATGACCAAGGACTGTAATGTTCCAATGTAAGACGAAGTGCTGAGGAAATTAGCAATGACTTCTGTCCTCAAGTGGCATCAGTGATTCTCCAGTGTATTGCCAGCTATGATTCCCAAATATCTCTGGCTCCCTTATCTCTCCCTAAATATAGAGCCATCTTTTATTTGCCAGAATGAAACACCGAAATGACCCCAAAGCAGCCTCACTTCAGCAAATCTCAAGCTGGATGCTTTGTATTCCTCCTTTAACCATACTTTTTTTCTGGTAGGTATCACATATCTTAAGCTAGAAGCCTGTTACATCCTTGGTGTCTTCCTTGCCTTCATCTTCAGCCTCAGAAACCATACTATGATGATCCTACCCTCCAAAGTAGCTCTGAAATCCATCGTTCCCATATCTTCTTTCTCGCTGTGCCCTTGGTTTTGATTCTTGTCTTTTCATTTCTCACCCTTTATCTCTGTGACCTGTTGGGCTCTCTACCCTGTTTCATAGCACAGTTAAGATGTCACATTCAAAACCAGGCATATAAATATGTCTCTCCTCCCCCTCCCCCCATTCCTCCTTCAGCCACTGTCTGTAGGTTTCCTTTATTGTGTCCTAGTCCGGAACTAGTTGTTTCCAGCAGTGTCTCCTAACATTCTCCCTGACCAAAGACCCATACATCTTACTCAGGTCTGCTTAGTGAGTCCTGCTCTTTGCTCAGGACTCTTAAAATCCCCCTAAGCAGAACTAAGTGATTGCCCCTGTGTTCTTCAACTGTACAGTGGCTCAGTGCTATGGTTCAGGGTTTGTATACAGGCTTCATTATTTCCTCTGACTTGGTCATAGTGAAACTTGGTCAAAATGAAACTGGTCATAGTTTCTTCATTTTCTATAAAATGGAGATTATATCATCACATCACATAAAATGGAAGATTAAATGATATTAATAAGGTGATCAGAAAGAACCAGCACATAGCTATTACAATATAGTGCTTTATTTATATATTCTATGTATTACTATGTTAGCACCTAATCCACTATACAGTGATTGATTTTAATGTGTTTTCCTGGGCTAGAGGGTTTTATTCAATTTTTCTGTCCCTAAAACAAGCATAACATTCAGCTCTTAGTAGGACCACAGGTTACGAAGTGCTGAGGAAATTAGCAATGACTTCTGTCCTCAAGTGGCATCAGTGATTCTCCAGTGTATTGCCAGCTATGATTCCCAAATATCTCTGGCTCCCTTATCTCTCCCTAAATATAGAGCCATCTTTTATTTGCCAGAATGAAACACCGAAATGACCCCAAAGCAGCCTCACTTCAGCAAATCTCAAGCTGGATGCTTTGTATTCCTCCTTTAACCATACTTTTTTTCTGGTAGGTATCACATATCTTAAGCTAGAAGCCTGTTACATCCTTGGTGTCTTCCTTGCCTTCATCTTCAGCCTCAGAAACCATACTATGATGATCCTACCCTCCAAAGTAGCTCTGAAATCCATCGTTCCCATATCTTCTTTCTCGCTGTGCCCTTGGTTTTGATTCTTGTCTTTTCATTTCTCACCCTTTATCTCTGTGACCTGTTGGGCTCTCTACCCTGTTTCATAGCACAGTTAAGATGTCACATTCAAAACCAGGCATATAAATATGTCTCTCCTCCCTCCCCCCATTCCTCCTTCAGCCACTGTCTGTAGGTTTCCTTTATTGTGTCCTAGTCCGGAACTAGTTGTTTCCAGCAGTGTCTCCTAACATTCTCCCTGACCAAAGACCCATACATCTTACTCAGGTCTGCTTAGTGAGTCCTGCTCTTTGCTCAGGACTCTTAAAATCCCCCTAAGCAGAACTAAGTGATTGCCCCTGTGTTCTTCAACTGTACAGTGGCTCAGTGCTATGGTTCAGGGTTTGTATACAGGCTTCATTATTTCCTCTGACTTGGTCATAGTGAAACTTGGTCAAAATGAAACTGGTCATAGTTTCTTCATTTTCTATAAAATGGAGATTATATCATCACATCACATAAAATGGAAGATTAAATGATATTAATAAGGTGATCAGAAAGAACCAGCACATAGCTATTACAATATAGTGCTTTATTTATATATTCTATGTATTACTATGTTAGCACCTAATCCACTATACAGTGATTGATTTTAATGTGTTTTCCTGGGCTAGAGGGTTTTATTCAATTTTTCTGTCCCTAAAACAAGCATAACATTCAGCTCTTAGTAGGACCACAGGTTAGATTTACTGACTAATGCTCTATACTTTTTCTCTGATTCAGACAAAAACAAGCGAAAGATTTAATGCCATGCAATGGAATTTTCTTTATTTTTTTTGTCTCAATAATTTCTAATTTTAGTGGTGTGTGGTCTGAAAATATAATATAGAAAATTAATTTTTTTATTTAACTAAGTTATATGTAAAGAAAAACTGAACTAGTTCTTCAAGATTGTATGTGTGCTAAGTCGCTCCAGTTGTGTCCAACTCTTGAGATCCTGTGGACTATATGTAACCTGTCAGGCTCCTCTATCCATGGGATCTTCCATGCAAGAATATTGGAGAGGGTTGCCATATCCTCCTCCAGGGGAAACTTCCCAACCCAGGGATTGAGCCCGTCAATTTCTTAAGTCTTCTGCATGGGCAGGTGGGCTCCTTAACACCAGGGCCACCTGAGATGAGTAGCATTTTTTTTTTTTAAGCACCTTCTTCACTACTTCATCTCATGCTCATTCTCCACATTCTCCCACTTTCAATAACTTTTAGCTTTTTATTGTATTATTTCTAAACAATTAGAATTTTTTTATGGTTTTGAAAAAAAATTTACATTTACTTTGGTTTCATTGGGTCTTCATTGCTGCACGTGGGCTTTCTCTAGTTGGGTAAGCGAGGAAATACTCTTCATTGTAGTGCACAGACTCTGGTTTCACAGGCTTCAATGGTTGTGACTCAGAAATTTAGCTGCCCCGCCACATGTGGGATTACCCCCAACCAGGGATCGAACCTGTGTCTCCTGGATTGGCAAGCAACTTCTTAACCGTTGGATGACCAGGGAAGTCCCAAGAATATTACTTTTAATGTATTTAGAAATATTTCATATTATTTATCATGGTATTTCTAAATAATAGGCTTCTTTTCAGAAATATATTCTATGTATTACTATGTTAGCACCTAATCCACTATACAGTGATTGATTTTAATGTGTTTTCCTGGGCTAGAGGGTTTTATTCAATTTTTCTGTCCCTAAAACAAGCATAACATTCAGCTCTTAGTAGGACCACAGGTTAGATTTACTGACTAATGCTCTATACTTTTTCTCTGATTCAGACAAAAACAAGCGAAAGATTTAATGCCATGCAATGGAATTTTCTTTATTTTTTTTGTCTCAATAATTTCTAATTTTAGTGGTGTGTGGTCTGAAAATATAATATAGAAAATTAATTTTTTTATTTAACTAAGTTATATGTAAAGAAAAACTGAACTAGTTCTTCAAGATTGTATGTGTGCTAAGTCGCTCCAGTTGTGTCCAACTCTTGAGATCCTGTGGACTATATGTAACCTGTCAGGCTCCTCTATCCATGGGATCTTCCATGCAAGAATATTGGAGAGGGTTGCCATATCCTCCTCCAGGGAATCTTCCCAACCCAGGGATTGAGCCCGTCAATTTCTTAAGTCTTCTGCATGGGCAGGTGGGCTCCTTAACACCAGGGCCACCTGAGATGAGTAGCATTTTTTTTTTTTAAGCACCTTCTTCACTACTTCATCTCATGCTCATTCTCCACATTCTCCCACTTTCAATAACTTTTAGCTTTTTATTGTATTATTTCTAAACAATTAGAATTTTTTTATGGTTTTGAAAAAAAATTTACATTTACTTTGGTTTCATTGGGTCTTCATTGCTGCACGTGGGCTTTCTCTAGTTGGGTAAGCGAGGAAATACTCTTCATTGTAGTGCACAGACTCTGGTTTCACAGGCTTCAATGGTTGTGACTCAGAAATTTAGCTGCCCCGCCACATGTGGGATTACCCCCAACCAGGGATCGAACCTGTGTCTCCTGGATTGGCAAGCAACTTCTTAACCGTTGGATGACCAGGGAAGTCCCAAGAATATTACTTTTAATGTATTTAGAAATATTTCATATTATTTATCATGGTATTTCTAAATAATAGGCTTCTTTTTCAGAAATATATTTATTGCTGTGTTTGAATCTTTAAAATTTATTATCTACATTGTTCTTACAATGGAGGATGAGATTTTAGCACCTGTATTCCTACATTTATCAACTAGTACTGCATCACAGAATTTCCAAGCTTAGTAGCTGCAAGAAGCAACAATTTATATTGCTTATGAATTCATGGGTCAGCTGTGTGGTGCTTTTCTTCTTGGCAGAGCTAGACTGATCTGTATTGGGCTTGCTCCTATGTCTGTGGGCAGCTATGGGCTAGGTAAGAGGCTTTGTTGTCTTGACTGAGAATTCTCACCTTTGGAGGGCCTCGGCTGGAACAACCCAGCGGATTAGGCTTTGTTCTGTATAGTGTCTCTGCCCTCCACAAAGTAGCCCAAAATTTCTCACATGCTAGAGGCAGGGATCTCTCCGGAGAACAGAAGTATGCAGGGAGCCTTTAGGCTTAGGCTCAAAACTGTTAGGCTACTTGTACCACATCCTATTGGCCAAGGCAAGTTCTAAAGCCAGTCTATATTCAAGGCTCCCAGTAAGAAGAGCTGCGAAGACACATTGTAGGTGAGGATATGGGGAGAGGAAGATGAATAGCCATGTTTGAAATGAACCTACTACCCCTTTCCACTCCAGCACATATAAATATCCTCCCACTTCATGGACAGAGGAGTCTGGCAGGCTATGTGGTCCATAGGGTCTCAAAGAGTCAGATGCGACTGAGCGACCTAGTACACATGCAGTTTCCTTAAACATACCGCCCATGTTTCTGTTCTCTTCTGTTTTCTGAAGCACGCATTTGTTTCTACAGATGGACTCTTCTTGATCTGTTTCTCACTTGTTTTCTGCTATATTGTTTGTTTTGAGGTGTAGATTTTGATTTGCCTGTATCCCAGTTATTAAGGAGTCTTTATTTGTCCAACAGTTCTGCTTTTTACCTGTTTAGACTTAATTCTATTTAGCAATTATAGTATACCTCCATTTTTTTGGGAATTATTTTTCATTCCCTTTAAATAAAGTGTGTCTCCTGGATTGGCAAGCAACTTCTTAACCGTTGGATGACCAGGGAAGTCCCAAGAATATTACTTTTAATGTATTTAGAAATATTTCATATTATTTATCATGGTATTTCTAAATAATAGGCTTCTTTTTCAGAAATATATTTATTGCTGTGTTTGAATCTTTAAAATTTATTATCTACATTGTTCTTACAATGGAGGATGAGATTTTAGCACCTGTATTCCTACATTTATCAACTAGTACTGCATCACAGAATTTCCAAGCTTAGTAGCTGCAAGAAGCAACAATTTATATTGCTTATGAATTCATGGGTCAGCTGTGTGGTGCTTTTCTTCTTGGCAGAGCTAGACTGATCTGTATTGGGCTTGCTCCTATGTCTGTGGGCAGCTATGGGCTAGGTAAGAGGCTTTGTTGTCTTGACTGAGAATTCTCACCTTTGGAGGGCCTCGGCTGGAACAACCCAGCGGATTAGGCTTTGTTCTGTATAGTGTCTCTGCCCTCCACAAAGTAGCCCAAAATTTCTCACATGCTAGAGGCAGGGATCTCTCCGGAGAACAGAAGTATGCAGGGAGCCTTTAGGCTTAGGCTCAAAACTGTTAGGCTACTTGTACCACATCCTATTGGCCAAGGCAAGTTCTAAAGCCAGTCTATATTCAAGGCTCCCAGTAAGAAGAGCTGCGAAGACACATTGTAGGTGAGGATATGGGGAGAGGAAGATGAATAGCCATGTTTGAAATGAACCTACTACCCCTTTCCACTCCAGCACATATAAATATCCTCCCACTTCATGGACAGAGGAGTCTGGCAGGCTATGTGGTCCATAGGGTCTCAAAGAGTCAGATGCGACTGAGCGACCTAGTACACATGCAGTTTCCTTAAACATACCGCCCATGTTTCTGTTCTCTTCTGTTTTCTGAAGCACGCATTTGTTTCTACAGATGGACTCTTCTTGATCTGTTTCTCACTTGTTTTCTGCTATATTGTTTGTTTTGAGGTGTAGATTTTGATTTGCCTGTATCCCAGTTATTAAGGAGTCTTTATTTGTCCAACAGTTCTGCTTTTTACCTGTTTAGACTTAATTCTATTTAGCAATTATAGTATACCTCCATTTTTTGGTAATTATTTCTCATTGCCTTTTAAAATAAAGCTGACATATGTTTATTTGAAGAATAATATCCCATGATTAATCTTGACTATGTGTCAAGTGGTATTCTAAGAATTTTTTTATTACTGGAAAATTATCATTAGCTTAGTTACTAAAGCTTACTTTGATGAACTCTTTTCGAGTTTTCCTTCTATGTTTCTGAAAAATGCTTTGCTATTTTTTTCTTTGTGAGCTTTCTTTAACTTTATTCCACCACATTCTTAAAAGTCTTTACTTGACAGATTTATTACTGTAGTTTGACTTACACTGATAACAACAGGTTGATTGAATTTTAAAACTCCAAGGAGAAACACTTTGAAGTGAAAGACAATTTTTAGGGAATAAGGAAAAGATTTTGAATAATCAGGGTAACATTCTAAAGTTAATTTCTTATATGTAAAAAAGAATATTTTGATAGTCATATTATGGGTATTGTTCAAATATACATAATGAAAGAAGCAGAGATATTTCATAAAACTAGGAACAAGATAGAGATAAGACTGCTTATGAACAGTGTTATTTTACAGGCAAAAGGTTTCAGAACCCCAGCAATAAGGAGCATCACACCTCTATCTGGAATTCCAGGTCTGTGATACGAAAACTGAAATATATTTTTTGGTTTATAGTCATTAATTTTTAGTACATAAAATATTATGATACTTAAAATTATACAAAAGCATTTTCTTATTATAAAATAGCTAGAGTTTTTTTTTCATGCTTCTTAATAGCTACATTTGAATCTATTATATTAAATTTTCCTTCTGTTGAATGTTAGTTGGCTTCCAGTGTTTATTCAAATAATTATAGTTGTATCAGTTTATATTTCCAACAGGACTACGTGAGAATGTCTTCCTCTTTAATACTGACAATTCTAGGTACTTGATTCTTTCAAGAATTTATGTGAAAAATCTGCTCTTATACCTCCTCCAAGGGGCTGGCCCTGGCTCCGGCTCCAGCCCCTCCAAGCCCACTGGACACTGGGAGTTGGGAGGCAGGGGGGCTTTTCTCCTTTAACTTTTTTTTTTTTTTAAGAAATGAATTTTATGTATCTCCTTTTGGCTATTCTGGGTTTTCACTGCTGCCACTGGCTCTTCTCTAGTTGCAGAGAGTGGGGGCTACTCTCTACTTGAGGTGAGCAGGCTTCTTGTTGCAGTGACTTCTCTTGTTATGGAACTCGGGCTCTAGGGCACACAGACTTCGGTAGGTGCAGCACATGGGCTCAACAGTTGCAGCTATGAAGCTCTAGAGCACAGGCTCCATAGCTGTGGCTCACGGGCTTAGTTGCTCTGCAGCATGTGGGAGCTTCCCAGATCAGGGATTGAACCCATGTCTACTGTGTTGGCAGGCGAACTCTTTACCACTGAGCTACCACAGAAGCCCCTCCTTTTCCTTTTTTTTTAAAAAAAGAATGCATATGAAAAGTATTGTAGGTTTTTTTCCCTAATTTTTCCAAGTCTTTGATTTATGTAATTAACTTTGAATTTATTCAACATTTAATTTTCTTCTTTTTGTAAATTATTAGTTCATCTCTTTGGTAATATAAGGCTAGTCTTTTTTTTTTTTTTGCCTCTAAAGCGTGATTCATTTATTTTCATCCATCTTTTTTATTCTTTGGCATGTGTGGGCCTGCCATTGCAGTGGCCTGTCTTGTTGCAGAGCACTGACTCTGCAAGCGTGCGTTCCAGAGCGCTAGCTCATAATTGAGCACACTGGCCCAGCTGCTCCACAGCACATGGGATCTTCCCGGGCCAGGGATCAAACTGGTGCTCCTTGTACTGTAAGGCAGACTCTACCCACTGGACCGCCAGGGAAGCCCAAGGCTAGTCATCTTTTTCCACATTAAGTTTGAAGAGTTCTTTGTGTTTCAAGACTGTATGTCAGATGTCGTATGTATGTCCTAGAGATGGGAAATATTTTTGAATTTATTATTTGCTTAAAAAATTTGCTAATGATGTTTATGCCATTCAGACACTTAATTTTTATTATTAAATTTAGGTATCTTAACCTTTGTTGTGTCTCCTTCATTTTTATGCTGTAGACAATCCCACCATCTCCACTTTATAAAAATTACATAGTTTTTTTCTTATTTATATTTAATTTTTAAAATATAAAATTTATTATATTTAATATAATATATAATGTTATATAAAATATGTTTATATTTATTTTTTATTATTTTTTAAAATTTCACCTAGAATTTATTTCATTTTCTAGCATATGGTAGGGATCTTATTTACATTTTTTCAAGCAAATCATCCATGACCCAAGCAATATATATTGAATAATTCATCCTGTCTTCCATGAAGCACCTCTTTAAGCCATTAATACTTACAGGTACCTCTTTAATACTATAACTCTTTTTTCATTAGCTCTCTTTTGTTAGAACTTCCAGGACAATGCTAAACAACAAGATATAACTGTCCGAATGCTTTTTTGGGAGGGGAAATTCTCTAACGTTTTACTATTAAATGTATGGGTGTATGGATAGTTAATCTTATACTGAGCTTTTTGTTTGTTTGTTTTCAGGTGCACTAATAACAATCCAAGGCAGAATTTTCACTGATGTCTATGGAAGTAATACGGCACTAAGCTCAAATGGGAAAAATGTTAGGATTTTGAGGTAAGTTTTTCATGTGGAAATAAACGTATAACTCATAGATGAGATGTGATAGTCCATAAGTAATGTGTTCAGTGATATTAGAAACCACTATAATGCAGGGGACAACTACAATACAGGGAGAATCCCAGTATTTTCCATCAATATTATAGAAGGAAAAATAGACTGTTGCATGATTCATTGACATAGAAACAATGGCCACCATTGTTAATCAGCTGTATCCCCTTACAAAAATAAAGTTCAAGAAAAAAAAAAAAAGAAGCAGTTGCCAATATACGCTTCTCTTTTGGTCTGACATAACTGCTTATTTTTCTGTGATGGACTTTACTAATAGAAGGTGCATAGAAGCAAGTCCAATGAACTAAGCTAAACTCCCAGGATTTCATTACTGGGGAACTTTGTTACTTAATCTAACTGCTTCATTTTGTACATATTAAACAAACAAAACACCTCTGAAGGCTGGAGCTCCATTGCTTAGTCAAGGTTAGGAGGAGAGCTGATGTCTTCTAACAGGCAATTTGGCACTTTTCCTGCCACATGTGGTGTGTAAATTACATAGTTTTTTTCTTATTTATATTTAATTTTTAAAATATAAAATTTATTATATTTAATATAATATATAATGTTATATAAAATATGTTTATATTTATTTTTTATTATTTTTTAAAATTTCACCTAGAATTTATTTCATTTTCTAGCATATGGTAGGGATCTTATTTACATTTTTTCAAGCAAATCATCCATGACCCAAGCAATATATATTGAATAATTCATCCTGTCTTCCATGAAGCACCTCTTTAAGCCATTAATACTTACAGGTACCTCTTTAATACTATAACTCTTTTTTCATTAGCTCTCTTTTGTTAGAACTTCCAGGACAATGCTAAACAACAAGATATAACTGTCCGAATGCTTTTTTGGGAGGGGAAATTCTCTAACGTTTTACTATTAAATGTATGGGTGTATGGATAGTTAATCTTATACTGAGCTTTTTGTTTGTTTGTTTTCAGGTGCACTAATAACAATCCAAGGCAGAATTTTCACTGATGTCTATGGAAGTAATACGGCACTAAGCTCAAATGGGAAAAATGTTAGGATTTTGAGGTAAGTTTTTCATGTGGAAATAAACGTATAACTCATAGATGAGATGTGATAGTCCATAAGTAATGTGTTCAGTGATATTAGAAACCACTATAATGCAGGGGACAACTACAATACAGGGAGAATCCCAGTATTTTCCATCAATATTATAGAAGGAAAAATAGACTGTTGCATGATTCATTGACATAGAAACAATGGCCACCATTGTTAATCAGCTGTATCCCCTTACAAAAATAAAGTTCAAGAAAAAAAAAAAAAGAAGCAGTTGCCAATATACGCTTCTCTTTTGGTCTGACATAACTGCTTATTTTTCTGTGATGGACTTTACTAATAGAAGGTGCATAGAAGCAAGTCCAATGAACTAAGCTAAACTCCCAGGATTTCATTACTGGGGAACTTTGTTACTTAATCTAACTGCTTCATTTTGTACATATTAAACAAACAAAACACCTCTGAAGGCTGGAGCTCCATTGCTTAGTCAAGGTTAGGAGGAGAGCTGATGTCTTCTAACAGGCAATTTGGCACTTTTCCTGCCACATGTGGTGTGTGGGAGAGTGCTAAAACTAAAAACAGTACTATCTACGTATAGCATCAGTAGGTGGGATTATCTCAGTCCTGTCTTAGAAGACTGAAAGTCCTGTTCATTTCCTACAGAAGGAAATACAGAGTCAAATCATAATTTCCAAAATGCTTCATGCTTATCAAATACATGTGTAAAATGGGCAGATAGATAAATTATTAAGTCAGTGTACATGTACATATACATGTGTACTTTTGTAAAATGTACCATTTGAAAGGTTTTACTAAATGAAATGATGATTTTATCTGACATTCTATGGGGTAGAACTCTCAAATCACATTTACATGAATCTATTAATAATCTAGACATATTTATATATATTGATTCTTTATATCTAATAAAAGAACTGTTAAACAAATATTTAGCATTTTATAGAACTGTTTAATATAAATATTTTGTCTATTTTCATTTAGTTATGAATGTTTTGTATTCTAGTTCTTCGATCAGATTTTCTAAGTCATTCTTTCCCTAATGACGCCAGGAAATACAAAGTTTAAGAGTGATTCGTTTTTTCTCTCCTCTGTGGTTGAAATTTACTTCACTTTAGCACAAAGGAATAGATAGAAATTATTTCATGAAATCACAAAATCAGAAGAGACTCAGAGGTCAGGCTACTCAGCCCCTATACTCTCAGAGGTAACCCTGAGATACTATATATAAATATAGGGGAAAAATTCACACACCGATCAGTAGGAGAGGCAAAGGTCTTAAAGCTGCATTGATCTCGTTTCTGCCCTATGCACTGTGGAGCTGGGATGCTCAAGATGCTTCGCCATAGAAGCAAGTCCAATGAGACTAGAAACTCCCAGGATTTCATTACTGTGTGGAACTTTGTTACTTAATAGAAGGTGCATAGAAGCAAGTCCAATGAACTAAGCTAAACTCCCAGGATTTCATTACTGGGGAACTTTGTTACTTAATCTAACTGCTTCATTTTGTACATATTAAACAAACAAAACACCTCTGAAGGCTGGAGCTCCATTGCTTAGTCAAGGTTAGGAGGAGAGCTGATGTCTTCTAACAGGCAATTTGGCACTTTTCCTGCCACATGTGGTGTGTGGGAGAGTGCTAAAACTAAAAACAGTACTATCTACGTATAGCATCAGTAGGTGGGATTATCTCAGTCCTGTCTTAGAAGACTGAAAGTCCTGTTCATTTCCTACAGAAGGAAATACAGAGTCAAATCATAATTTCCAAAATGCTTCATGCTTATCAAATACATGTGTAAAATGGGCAGATAGATAAATTATTAAGTCAGTGTACATGTACATATACATGTGTACTTTTGTAAAATGTACCATTTGAAAGGTTTTACTAAATGAAATGATGATTTTATCTGACATTCTATGGGGTAGAACTCTCAAATCACATTTACATGAATCTATTAATAATCTAGACATATTTATATATATTGATTCTTTATATCTAATAAAAGAACTGTTAAACAAATATTTAGCATTTTATAGAACTGTTTAATATAAATATTTTGTCTATTTTCATTTAGTTATGAATGTTTTGTATTCTAGTTCTTCGATCAGATTTTCTAAGTCATTCTTTCCCTAATGACGCCAGGAAATACAAAGTTTAAGAGTGATTCGTTTTTTCTCTCCTCTGTGGTTGAAATTTACTTCACTTTAGCACAAAGGAATAGATAGAAATTATTTCATGAAATCACAAAATCAGAAGAGACTCAGAGGTCAGGCTACTCAGCCCCTATACTCTCAGAGGTAACCCTGAGATACTATATATAAATATAGGGGAAAAATTCACACACCGATCAGTAGGAGAGGCAAAGGTCTTAAAGCTGCATTGATCTCGTTTCTGCCCTATGCACTGTGGAGCTGGGATGCTCAAGATGCTTCCTTGTGCCTAAATTTTGTTAGCAGCCAGCAATGGACTGAGTCCTGAGCACAAAGTTAGAAGACCCAAGTGCCCAAGCAGACTTCTACTTCTCACTAGTCACGTCACTTTGGCCAAATCTCCAAATTCAGACCAGATACAAAATAAAGAACATACAAATGACTAAAGGACCTCATGCCTACTAAAGGAGCTTTTGGTCTGAAGATTGGGTGAGGAATAAAGTTATTATCTGTATTTAAGGCCAAATAGAGTAGTATTAGCATAGAAAGGCAAACCCAGACCACTGTGGGAATTACAGGGTGTGGTTAACAGCATACCCTGGGGTGGAGGTATCTGGGTTTTGAATTCCTGCTCTCTTCCAGGCTGAAGGCTTGGGCAAACTACCTCAGTCCAAACTGCCCAGTCTCTTCATCTGTAAAATGGAAGGATGCTAGTTACTAACGCATGAGATAGTTGCCTGGACTAAATGTAGTAAGTGGCTGTAAATATTGGCTGCTGACTTTGTTATTTATTTTTCTTGTCTAACTGTCAAGAAGTTAGAAAGAGAATATGAATTTATCCATCTCTATAATAGGCTTCAGTGATTCCATTTACTTTCTTTACAACCTATTGTCATGATCAAATAAAAGAATTTGTATGTGAAAGTATATTAAAAAGTTCCAAGTTCCCTGCCAATGGAAGTCTCTAATTTTTTATAGTTTATATATATTTGTATCTGGTCTTATTTTGTATCTGGGGTTTGCTGCCCCAGAGCTGGGGATTTTAGTCTGATGTTGCAAAGAATGCAGTAGCAGTCAGTTACCTACAAACCTCCCAGGTCTCTGCATTCTGTCAGCCTTAAAGCAATGGGTGGACCTAATCAGTCAGGGAAATGTGAAGGCAGATCTTCCTCTCAGTTTCTAATCTCAGCTTGTTACTGCTTCATTGACACTCATGCTGTAGGACATTCTCTTCATTCCGATTACTTTGTGGGACCTCCGCTATGGGCCTTGACTCTTAAGAGTATGAAACTTAACTACAGAATTATATTTTGTATTGGAATTCATTGAACTACAGTGGGAGAGTCCTCATTATCTTCATTATCTGTTCCTATAGTATTTATCACTTTCTAACACACCAAATCTGTTATGATTATTGTATTTATCATTATTCTTCCCCAGTTAGAATGTCAGTCTTATGAAGGTGAGGATCTTTGCTCACTGATGTGCTCCAGCACCTAGAGCAAAAACTGTAACCTAATAAGGGGTCACCAGATGTTTGCTGAGAGAATGAATGATAGATACTATTAAGTGATTGGGAGGGAATAAAGTTATTATCTGTATTTAAGGCCAAATAGAGTAGTATTAGCATAGAAAGGCAAACCCAGACCACTGTGGGAATTACAGGGTGTGGTTAACAGCATACCCTGGGGTGGAGGTATCTGGGTTTTGAATTCCTGCTCTCTTCCAGGCTGAAGGCTTGGGCAAACTACCTCAGTCCAAACTGCCCAGTCTCTTCATCTGTAAAATGGAAGGATGCTAGTTACTAACGCATGAGATAGTTGCCTGGACTAAATGTAGTAAGTGGCTGTAAATATTGGCTGCTGACTTTGTTATTTATTTTTCTTGTCTAACTGTCAAGAAGTTAGAAAGAGAATATGAATTTATCCATCTCTATAATAGGCTTCAGTGATTCCATTTACTTTCTTTACAACCTATTGTCATGATCAAATAAAAGAATTTGTATGTGAAAGTATATTAAAAAGTTCCAAGTTCCCTGCCAATGGAAGTCTCTAATTTTTTATAGTTTATATATATTTGTATCTGGTCTTATTTTGTATCTGGGGTTTGCTGCCCCAGAGCTGGGGATTTTAGTCTGATGTTGCAAAGAATGCAGTAGCAGTCAGTTACCTACAAACCTCCCAGGTCTCTGCATTCTGTCAGCCTTAAAGCAATGGGTGGACCTAATCAGTCAGGGAAATGTGAAGGCAGATCTTCCTCTCAGTTTCTAATCTCAGCTTGTTACTGCTTCATTGACACTCATGCTGTAGGACATTCTCTTCATTCCGATTACTTTGTGGGACCTCCGCTATGGGCCTTGACTCTTAAGAGTATGAAACTTAACTACAGAATTATATTTTGTATTGGAATTCATTGAACTACAGTGGGAGAGTCCTCATTATCTTCATTATCTGTTCCTATAGTATTTATCACTTTCTAACACACCAAATCTGTTATGATTATTGTATTTATCATTATTCTTCCCCAGTTAGAATGTCAGTCTTATGAAGGTGAGGATCTTTGCTCACTGATGTGCTCCAGCACCTAGAGCAAAAACTGTAACCTAATAAGGGGTCACCAGATGTTTGCTGAGAGAATGAATGATAGATACTATTAAGTGATTGGGAGGGAAAAAAAAGTGGCAGTAAGCTTGGTGGGAGGAGAGCATTTTGAAACAATATATTAAACACAGCTTGATCTTTTCCAATAAAATATTTATACAGAGTTTACATTGGAGGAATGCCCTGTGAACTTCTCATATCACAATCTGATAATTTGTAAGTAATTCCAGTAATTTTCTTTAGAAAAACAAGTAGTAGATATAAACCTACCAGATTTAAATAGTAATTTCTAGTCATATTACATAACTGAATGCATCATAACACAGTATAAATTGTAATATTTTATATGATAATTTATCAATCATTTGTATAGTTAGATGTAACCTGATATCCACTGTCTCCGGTATATTATGATATGAACTGTTGTTTAGATTATTTTGAGAAAAACCTTTATCAAATAATTGTTTCACTTGGTAGTGTTTTAAATTCTTTAAAAGGGACGGCTATGGGAATAACCAAACCTAATGACAAAATATATAATTTTTAAATAATTTCCATGAACTGGGAACTATTTATTCAAGTATCTTCAAATAAGACTTGGAAACATTTTTATATTACAAGTGTTTATTATAGCAACAGTTTATATCTTTTTTTAATAATTTTTATTTTATTATTTTTTGGGGTGGGGGGCGCGGGGTGGGGCGGGGAGGGAAGGGGACAGGCGGGCCACTTCTATTGGACTTTCATTTATTCAGTTTCATTCATCTTTGTTCTCTGGCTCGTGTGGGCCTCCCATCGCGACGGCCTCTGTTGTCGCAGAGCACCGGCTCTGGGCGCATGCGCTCCAGAGCTCCGGCTCGGTGATTGGACACATCAGTCCAGCCGCTCCGGCGGCACGTGGGATCTTCCCAGGCCAGGGATCGAACCGGCGCCCCTTGCACTGCAAGGCGGTGTCCTTACCCACTGGACCACCAGGGAAGGCCCAACAGTTTATATCTTGATACATGTTCAGAAGTCATAAGATTTTTTGAAGGAAACACAATATTTTGAAACTTTAATGTCAATGTAAACTTTGAAATTAAAATGCATATTTTGTTAGGTATGGTCTAAAACTAGATCACCCAAGTGGAGACGTGGGTTCTATGATTTGTAAGATGACTGGAACTTACATTGGTAAGTGTTGATCATCATTTGTCATAGTTCTCAGAAATGCCTGACTCTCCTTGTTTGACAGTCTTTTAGACCTCTCCTGTAGTGTCATTCCTTTTTTAAATATCAGCATTTCCTGTTCACCTTGGCTCTTTTATGTAAGTATATATGAGTCACCTTTTTCTAACGTTTACATTGAAGTAAGTTTCTTGAAATATCTTTCTTTTCTTCTTTCATTTAAATGATTCCATTACTAATTTAGCTGTTTACCTGTAGTTTTAATTTTTCTTTTTTTTTTTTCTTCCTTGTTCTATGTACTTCAGAATCATAAACCTTTTAGTAAATTGAAGTGAAGTATTCTCACCCACGTCTCCTGCATTGCAGGCAGATTCTTTACTGTCTGAGCCACCAGGGAAGCCCTTTTATTTATATGAGCTTTATTCCTTCTGCCTCAGGCTTCTCTGGTGCCTTAGACAGTAAAGAATCTATGTTGGGGCAATGAGGGAGACCAGAGTTCAATCTCTGGGTTGGGAACATCCCCTGGAGAATTGCATGGCAACTCTCTCCAGTATTCTTGCGTGGAGAATTCCTTGGACAGAGGAACCAAGGGGGCTACAGTTCATACAATCACAAAGAGTTGTGCATGACTGAGCAACACACACACACACACACACAGAGACACACACACACACACACATCACACACTCCTGCCTCACAGCCTTTGCAGTGTTTCTGTCCTGAGAGTTTCAAAGCCCTCTAGTTTACATTCTCAAAAGTTCATTCTCCCTTTTCCTTAATAGCTTTATCACAGTTTTTAGTTCTCTTTGTCTTTGCTTTTGACTGACTGTCCTTTATTTGACAGTGTGCTCTTTGAGAAGAGCAAACTCTGTGCTCAGCCTGCACCTCACAAAGCTTAGCCGAGTGTCTGACCCAATTAAATAGCTGTTAAATGAATGAAAGAAAATTGAGGGCAATATGGTTACATATGTGTTCTTTTATTCCTATTCATTCATTATTATACCTTGTCAGGTTTTCCTATACTTTGACAAAACCTATGCTTTGACAGGTTTTCTCAGGTTACAACCTTAAGACATCTTATTTGTTTATCTTAAAGTAGCAAGTGTTTCTTTAAGATATTTCATTTTAATTTCTTTGACGATTAGTAGATGGTTGCATTATTACAGTGTTAATTTTATGTTTACCTGTAGTTTTAATTTTTCTTTTTTTTTTCTTCCTTGTTCTATGTACTTCAGAATCATAAACCTTTTAGTAAATTGAAGTGAAGTATTCTCACCCACGTCTCCTGCATTGCAGGCAGATTCTTTACTGTCTGAGCCACCAGGGAAGCCCTTTTATTTATATGAGCTTTATTCCTTCTGCCTCAGGCTTCTCTGGTGCCTTAGACAGTAAAGAATCTATGTTGGGGCAATGAGGGAGACCAGAGTTCAATCTCTGGGTTGGGAACATCCCCTGGAGAATTGCATGGCAACTCTCTCCAGTATTCTTGCGTGGAGAATTCCTTGGACAGAGGAACCAAGGGGGCTACAGTTCATACAATCACAAAGAGTTGTGCATGACTGAGCAACACACACACACACACACACAGAGACACACACACACACACACATCACACACTCCTGCCTCACAGCCTTTGCAGTGTTTCTGTCCTGAGAGTTTCAAAGCCCTCTAGTTTACATTCTCAAAAGTTCATTCTCCCTTTTCCTTAATAGCTTTATCACAGTTTTTAGTTCTCTTTGTCTTTGCTTTTGACTGACTGTCCTTTATTTGACAGTGTGCTCTTTGAGAAGAGCAAACTCTGTGCTCAGCCTGCACCTCACAAAGCTTAGCCGAGTGTCTGACCCAATTAAATAGCTGTTAAATGAATGAAAGAAAATTGAGGGCAATATGGTTACATATGTGTTCTTTTATTCCTATTCATTCATTATTATACCTTGTCAGGTTTTCCTATACTTTGACAAAACCTATGCTTTGACAGGTTTTCTCAGGTTACAACCTTAAGACATCTTATTTGTTTATCTTAAAGTAGCAAGTGTTTCTTTAAGATATTTCATTTTAATTTCTTTGACGATTAGTAGATGGTTGCATTATTACAGTGTTAATTTTATATTTACTTTTAAATAAGATTTATAATATATGGTTATTGTTTTCCTGTGATTGAGAATTTAATTGATTTTATATTTTAATTAATCCCAGGTCATCACAATGTCAGTTTCATCCTAGACAGTGATTATGGAAGGTATGTCATTTTGTAAATAATACTTTTCGTAATTGATTCAACTGGGAAAATAAAATAAAGGTGTATATTTACTTTGTGCTATAGGTCTCTAGAGTAAAAACTTAATTACTTCCAAAAATTAATCACATTCCCGAAATTAACATTTAAGGAGTCTCTAACCCCTGTTCATTCATAATTTGTGTCTCGGACATGGCCTTTCAGTTGCTGGGATATCTGGCATTACCTAAACAATAATTTAAAAAATCTTCAATTGTAATGTGAAAAGTGTTATTTTATGTTTTGTAGCCCTTCATGTTTATAAAATTGTTTTGATAACTGATTAAATTTTTATTTGAATGTACGAATAAGTAAAACTTCATGGTTAATATATTACCTGATGATGATTTTCTCTGAAAGTATCAGGACAAATAGAATTGTGGAAGATGGTAGTTACAGCTTTTAATTGTTCATTCTAATACCAGTGTTAATAACTTATATTTATGATTTCTAATAAAACTAGAACTTATTTCCAGATATCCTACATTCTAATTTCAGTCAGAAAGACCATGACACACTTAAAGAAATACCAGAATATGCAAATCTCAACACATGTTGCAAGTCTCATATTACAGATAATAATAATGAACATTTAGTGGCAGGCATGGCATTAAGCACTTTGCATATATTATGTAGTTTAATATTCCCAGAGAACCTATAAATTGACTGTTATCTTCTACCCCGTATTGTGCACTGGGAAGATGAGTCTTAGGAACATTAAATCATTTGCCCGAGGATATTCAGCTGGTAGTTAATAGAGCTAGAATGTGAACTCATGTAGTCTGATTCCAGGACCTAAACCTTTCATTGAAGGTTTGAATACCTGCTGGAGGGACCCTGGATTCTCTGCCATGGTGGGATCACCCCCACTCCTGGAGCATTTGCAAATGTGGGAGGGCATTTTTTGCCTGTGTCAGTAGCTAGAGCCTACTGATGGCCTCTTATCAGCAGGACCATAATGTGCCAAACCTAAATTATTCTTCCCAAAATGTCATAGCATCTCGCATTGGGAAAATGAACTGGTTAATAGAAATTCAAATAAGTCACATCATTTAGCCATCCATACTCATATACCTTAAGCAGACCAACAATGAAATAGGTTTATTGATTTACTTTTTGTCTCTGAAGAGAGACTCAGTGATGACAAATTTGGAAAGAGTGGCATTATTATAATTAAAGTAGTTGTTGCTCCTGTTCGTTGTTTACAGACTGCAAGAGACAGATGAGATTTGGTCTCTGCATACATGGAAGTGCAATTTAGTTGGTAAAACTAAATCTATTACCACTATATTTAGAGATAAGCTAGTTCTAGATACCTGGAGGCAATGTGTTCATTGGTATAAACCTGGACTGGATATTTTTTAAAATGTATTTATTTGAAAGTATATTTGTAATAACAATAATAACCATAATACTTAAATTTGAGGCTTATGTGAACCTGTACTATTTTAAGCTGTTAATGCATATCAGAACAACTTTATGAGATGGTTACTGCTCATTTTTCAGCTGAAGAAACTGAGGCACACTTTTTTTTAATTGTGGGTCCCCAAAGCACAGGGATTGTATTTTGGATTTATTTTTTTGTTTTTTTATTATTGTTTTTTTTTGGCCATGCCTTGTGACTTGCAGGATCTTAATTCCTTAATCAGGGAGTTAACCCAGGCCCTGGCAGTGAAAATGCCAAGTCCTAACCACTTGAATCACCCATGAATTACCACTGGACACTTTATTATGGAATAATATACACTGCACTAAACAATGAAGAATATTGTAATTCAAGATAAAGCCAGAGTGGATGAGGTGCTAAGATTTACCTTTATGATTTACATGGGACAATGACTCAGTCCCATGAATTTACTGTGATTTTCTGCAAGGACATGGCCTACTTACATATAACTTGATAAGATCAGACAATAGGATTTTATTGAAATAATGTGTTAGAAGCAACAATTGCTGAGTTTCAAATGATTTCATGAACTATATATAGTTCTTTTATGTTCTCAAATGTCATTCTTCCTAAAGCGAGAAAAGTGAATTCTTAGTTCTGAGTTTGTATGAGAGGTGCTAATTGCCAAATCCATCATGTGTCTCTCAGAGAAATAATTATCCAAAAATAGAAGATTTGAGTGATCAGGCTTGCTTGTGGTTGATAGGCATACGTAAGACAATATGCAGCATTAACATGCCCCCAAAATTTCAATTTAAAAAAACTAGAAAATTTGTACATGTATAGGCAAAAATATTGCATAAAATTGTTGATTCTCTGATCTTGGCTTATAATCATTGTTTTCTTTTTTAAACCAATGAATTTTCTTTTGTATTAGTGTCTCAGAGTTAAGAAACTATGTCTCTATATAAAACAATCTTATGAATTTAAGGCAATTGCTAAAAGTATGATTACTACTTAAAAATCTAGTTTTATGATTACATGACATTTAAAAACTGTTTGTCAACAAAGAAATAAAAGAACAACAACAAAAAAAAAACTAAAAAAAACTGTTGTCATTTTATAAGTTATAAAATCCATATTTTACAAATTTCTGGAGAATTCCTTAGTATTGGTTAAACTGATTGAAGACCATAGTGGCATTCCATTTGCATTTCTTTTTTTTTTTTTTTTTAGTTTATTGAAGTATAGTTGATTTACAATGTTGTATGCATTTTTTATTTCTTTTAATAGCCAAGCTTTTCTCTTCTCTTACCCCAACTTCAAACAACAGCTGTTCCAAACTGATAAGGTTTAGATGAGGCTCCCTTAATTGAGAAATGCCTAGTCATTATCAGCGAATTAGTGAAAATAACCTCAGTGTCATACCAAGTAAATTACATTCAAATTTTATTTCAGGAGTCAGTTTCCCCACCAACTTAAAAAGCAGAGTTAATTTTTTCAGATAAAGGATCTGACCACAGACAACATTGTTGGAACCAGCATCATTTTAGATCTTTGAGAAATCAACTGAAAGACTTACGACATAAACATAAAATCCAGTATCAACTTCCTAAATAACCAATTTAGCAACATATTTTCAAGGACTTTTTAACTTTGCAAATACACATAATAATGCTTGTGTTAGATTCATAGGGAGTTGACGCTTGGGCTCCACCAACAAGGTTTGCATTCTCCTTTTAGATTGCAGTTCATTGTGTTAAAATGTTGATGAATGGGTTTGGGCTCTTAGCATTAGAATATCTTAACTTTTCTAATTATTAATTTAATTGAGATAATTAAGAGAACATTTAATTTTAGGATCAGATTCCTTCTGTTCCTAACCCTTTAGGGCATGGAAGGGCAAGTATGTAGCTAGCCAAAACATGAATAGGCTTTGTGTTTCTTAAGGGTGACTTTACTGAGGTGGGCTGCTGAGAACTTGCTCTCATTCATTTGTATCTATGTTAGTGGCGACAGAGAACTCTAGTACCCAGGGTGCTGGACTCAAGCTTCCTGGGTTTAGATTCCATTTCTGCTGCTTACTGTCTTTGTGATCTTGACTAAGGTAACAGTCAACTAAATTTTTTATTGTGGTATATTTGTTTTAAAAACTGTTTGTCAACAAAGAAATAAAAGAACAACAACAAAAAAAAAACTAAAAAAAACTGTTGTCATTTTATAAGTTATAAAATCCATATTTTACAAATTTCTGGAGAATTCCTTAGTATTGGTTAAACTGATTGAAGACCATAGTGGCATTCCATTTGCATTTCTTTTTTTTTTTTTTTTTAGTTTATTGAAGTATAGTTGATTTACAATGTTGTATGCATTTTTTATTTCTTTTAATAGCCAAGCTTTTCTCTTCTCTTACCCCAACTTCAAACAACAGCTGTTCCAAACTGATAAGGTTTAGATGAGGCTCCCTTAATTGAGAAATGCCTAGTCATTATCAGCGAATTAGTGAAAATAACCTCAGTGTCATACCAAGTAAATTACATTCAAATTTTATTTCAGGAGTCAGTTTCCCCACCAACTTAAAAAGCAGAGTTAATTTTTTCAGATAAAGGATCTGACCACAGACAACATTGTTGGAACCAGCATCATTTTAGATCTTTGAGAAATCAACTGAAAGACTTACGACATAAACATAAAATCCAGTATCAACTTCCTAAATAACCAATTTAGCAACATATTTTCAAGGACTTTTTAACTTTGCAAATACACATAATAATGCTTGTGTTAGATTCATAGGGAGTTGACGCTTGGGCTCCACCAACAAGGTTTGCATTCTCCTTTTAGATTGCAGTTCATTGTGTTAAAATGTTGATGAATGGGTTTGGGCTCTTAGCATTAGAATATCTTAACTTTTCTAATTATTAATTTAATTGAGATAATTAAGAGAACATTTAATTTTAGGATCAGATTCCTTCTGTTCCTAACCCTTTAGGGCATGGAAGGGCAAGTATGTAGCTAGCCAAAACATGAATAGGCTTTGTGTTTCTTAAGGGTGACTTTACTGAGGTGGGCTGCTGAGAACTTGCTCTCATTCATTTGTATCTATGTTAGTGGCGACAGAGAACTCTAGTACCCAGGGTGCTGGACTCAAGCTTCCTGGGTTTAGATTCCATTTCTGCTGCTTACTGTCTTTGTGATCTTGACTAAGGTAACAGTCAACTAAATTTTTTATTGTGGTATATTTGTTTTACAATGTCACATTAGTTTCAGGTGTACAGCAAAGTTATTGTTACACATTTTTACAGAGTTTTCTTGTTTACAGGAATATATAATCCCCAAACAGTCACAGGTATATCCCTGACCCCTCTCACCTGAACCCTCCCTCCCTAATTTTTTTTAAAATGTTTTGGTTTCCCAACCAGGGATCGAACCCGCATACTCTATATTGGAAGGACAGAGTCTTAACCACTGAACCACCAGGGAAATCCCTGATCTTGACTAAGATAAAAATTCTCTGGGTTTTAACTATCTCAAGAGATTGATATACAAATTAATAGCATAAAAAAATCTTAGATTTAAACTTAAAAACCAATGATGTTAGTTATTCTAACACTAACAGTTTATAAGACCATAGAGAGCCCAGGGTGGTCATTTGTAGATCTCAGCTTGTATGAAGGGTAGTCCTCCTGTCTTTTTATATTTTACGTTAATGCAAATTCTTACTTTATTGAAAGATAACTTGCATATAATGAAATGTACATATTTTAAGTGTGTGGTAGAGTGAGTTCTGACAAATGCGTGTGGTGAATTTCTATATTTGTATAGGCAATAAACCAGAAGGTAAAACATATTTATCTTCCTCAAAAGTTCTTTCTTGCTCCTTTGTAAACTGTGATTTCTTCTTTTTTTTTATTTTTTTTATTTTTATTTTTTACATGTATGTTCCCAGATCATTCATATGCATATCCCTGGACCCCCCCACCCCCACCCAGTTCCTAAACTGTGATTTCTACCACTGAAGTGAAAGACAGTTACCTAATATAAAGGATTTTAAGCAAATTCAGATTAAAAAGCATATTTTGTTTCTTCTCGCAATAAAATTCAATGTTGAGGGCTATGTAGCTAGCCAAAACATGAATAGGCTTTGTGTTTCTTAAGGGTGACTTTACTGAGGTGGGCTGCTGAGAACTTGCTCTCATTCATTTGTATCTATGTTAGTGGCGACAGAGAACTCTAGTACCCAGGGTGCTGGACTCAAGCTTCCTGGGTTTAGATTCCATTTCTGCTGCTTACTGTCTTTGTGATCTTGACTAAGGTAACAGTCAACTAAATTTTTTATTGTGGTATATTTGTTTTACAATGTCACATTAGTTTCAGGTGTACAGCAAAGTTATTGTTACACATTTTTACAGAGTTTTCTTGTTTACAGGAATATATAATCCCCAAACAGTCACAGGTATATCCCTGACCCCTCTCACCTGAACCCTCCCTCCCTAATTTTTTTTAAAAAATGTTTTTGGTTTCCCAACCAGGGATCGAACCCCGCATACTCTATATTGGAAGGACAGAGTCTTAACCACTGAACCACCAGGGAAATCCCTGATCTTGACTAAGATAAAAATTCTCTGGGTTTTAACTATCTCAAGAGATTGATATACAAATTAATAGCATAAAAAAATCTTAGATTTAAACTTAAAAACCAATGATGTTAGTTATTCTAACACTAACAGTTTATAAGACCATAGAGAGCCCAGGGTGGTCATTTGTAGATCTCAGCTTGTATGAAGGGTAGTCCTCCTGTCTTTTTATATTTTACGTTAATGCAAATTCTTACTTTATTGAAAGATAACTTGCATATAATGAAATGTACATATTTTAAGTGTGTGGTAGAGTGAGTTCTGACAAATGCGTGTGGTGAATTTCTATATTTGTATAGGCAATAAACCAGAAGGTAAAACATATTTATCTTCCTCAAAAGTTCTTTCTTGCTCCTTTGTAAACTGTGATTTCTTCTTTTTTTTTATTTTTTTTATTTTTATTTTTTACATGTATGTTCCCAGATCATTCATATGCATATCCCTGGACCCCCCCACCCCCACCCAGTTCCTAAACTGTGATTTCTACCACTGAAGTGAAAGACAGTTACCTAATATAAAGGTCATTTGTAAAGCAAGAATTTTTACTTTTTTTTTAAACAGGAGTTTACCACAAAAAATGGCATATTTTGTTTCTTCTCGCAATAAAATTTCAATGTTTCAGACATATGCAGGTAATGTGCCTTTCGGGGTGGGGCGGGCAAGGGAAGAGAGATATATTTACTTTATTTCGCTAAATCAAATGCAACAATGACTATAATAATATAGTAACTTACAGTGTACTATATTATTTTATGTAATTCTAAGAAAGAAAATGCACCCAAAATGAGCAGTGTGGTAGGAAACCTGACATTAAGCCAGGATCCCCAAAACTGCATTTCTGGTGTAAGGTTGACTGGGAAATAAACTTATCACACTAAGACAGACAGCAGGGAAACTTGTGCATCTCAATGTGGGGTGCTGGTCAAGGGAGGAAATAAAAACATCTGTTGTCAATTTAAACCACAAGCCAGTACTATCTGAGATTTATGCTCTTACTGTGGTCCAAAAGAATCCTCAAGCAGATCACACTTTATTTTAATTTAAAGAAGTCTCAGACTGGTAATACCTCGAGGGGCGTAAACACAAATCCTCCTGGATGAATTTTACTTCCTTCTGGGTCATGGGTGATTCAGATTTCAAAGATGTTCAAAATGTGAAAAAAAAATGTATATCTTGGAATCAATCAAATATGATCTATCCTGGCCTTTTCTAGAAACTTATTTAATGTGAAACTCCTATGGAAAAATACATAGAATTTTGATAGACTGAACTAATAAAGGTAAATTTTAATAAGGATCTATCATATATCATCACTGGTCTATTTTACCAGTATGCCTAAAACTCTTATATATAAAGCTACAGGCATTCCAATCATAGTTAACGTATTATTATGTGAGAAAAATATAACCATACCATGTTGGCCAATAAATATAAGAAAGATTTCATTCTTAAAAAGCAGAGAAGAGTCTCTTCTCTTGCCTGCCTGTTTTCTTTTGGAAGCAAATACCTATGCTTAGCCCAGGTTTTCCTTGTTCTCAGGATCCTTCTGTCACGAGTGTCTGTTCGGTATCAGTTCCCACTAACGCCTGGTCCCCAGGAGATGTAGAGCTCTGTAAATTCATGTCAGTTGTCAGTTTTGCAGGATGGCATCAGAGACAAAATAATGAAACACCTGATTCATTCCTTTGGTCATCCAGTGCTTCTGTTGTGTCATGTGCTATGACTGGGTAATTTGGAAAATTTGTAAAAGACAAACATTTGGGTTCACGTGCAGTATTCATGACATTTTATTTCTCGTCCTTTCACTCTCCCTATCAGAGTGTACTATATTATTTTATGTAATTCTAAGAAAGAAAATGCACCCAAAATGAGCAGTGTGGTAGGAAACCTGACATTAAGCCAGGATCCCCAAAACTGCATTTCTGGTGTAAGGTTGACTGGGAAATAAACTTATCACACTAAGACAGACAGCAGGGAAACTTGTGCATCTCAATGTGGGGTGCTGGTCAAGGGAGGAAATAAAAACATCTGTTGTCAATTTAAACCACAAGCCAGTACTATCTGAGATTTATGCTCTTACTGTGGTCCAAAAGAATCCTCAAGCAGATCACACTTTATTTTAATTTAAAGAAGTCTCAGACTGGTAATACCTCGAGGGGCGTAAACACAAATCCTCCTGGATGAATTTTACTTCCTTCTGGGTCATGGGTGATTCAGATTTCAAAGATGTTCAAAATGTGAAAAAAAAATGTATATCTTGGAATCAATCAAATATGATCTATCCTGGCCTTTTCTAGAAACTTATTTAATGTGAAACTCCTATGGAAAAATACATAGAATTTTGATAGACTGAACTAATAAAGGTAAATTTTAATAAGGATCTATCATATATCATCACTGGTCTATTTTACCAGTATGCCTAAAACTCTTATATATAAAGCTACAGGCATTCCAATCATAGTTAACGTATTATTATGTGAGAAAAATATAACCATACCATGTTGGCCAATAAATATAAGAAAGATTTCATTCTTAAAAAGCAGAGAAGAGTCTCTTCTCTTGCCTGCCTGTTTTCTTTTGGAAGCAAATACCTATGCTTAGCCCAGGTTTTCCTTGTTCTCAGGATCCTTCTGTCACGAGTGTCTGTTCGGTATCAGTTCCCACTAACGCCTGGTCCCCAGGAGATGTAGAGCTCTGTAAATTCATGTCAGTTGTCAGTTTTGCAGGATGGCATCAGAGACAAAATAATGAAACACCTGATTCATTCCTTTGGTCATCCAGTGCTTCTGTTGTGTCATGTGCTATGACTGGGTAATTTGGAAAATTTGTAAAAGACAAACATTTGGGTTCACGTGCAGTATTCATGACATTTTATTTCTCGTCCTTTCACTCTCCCTATCAGAGGTCACTAGGATTTCACCTTCACGAGGAAGCATTCAAGGAGGCACCCTGCTAACCATCAGCGGACGGTTCTTTGATCAGACAGATTTCCCAGTCAGAGTTTTAGTTGGAGGTATTTTTCATAGTTTTTAATTAAAGAATGAATCCTTTCTTGAATAATTTCTAAGAAGAATAGTAGTTTTTCTCAGTTGATGTCTTAATTTAAAAGCTGGATATTTTTACATGGACATTTGATTGTGGGGCTTGATGCTTATTCCACTCCAGTTTCCCAGTGAGGACCACTCCTTGCAGCCTTATGTGACCAGGATCTGGGCTCTGAAGTCAACACTGATAGGCGCTGCATCGCAGCATTGTGGCTGCCGTCAACGAATACCTCACCACGCTTAAAGGCACACATATCCTCCAGTTAATAGACTCTTAAATTACCTCTCTGAACTGTTACGAATTTGTAATGGCTTAGATAATTATGGGGAAATTTAAAGTGGTTATTTAGATATAGTCATCTCATCCCTTTGTCATATATTCTGGCTTGTCTGGACATCAGTAATTACAGATGGTATTGGCCTTAGAAAGAACATTAATTAATTCATAAATGTATATTGGGCTCAATTCTCTGGTTGTGCATCACTTTTATATGTCTGGTTCAGATCTTTTCAAAGGTAGGGAACCAGGCAGCTCACATAGGAAGTTGGGGATGAATGTATAATGGGGAATCTTCCCACTGAGCTATAATGACCTACCTACCTTGATGGCAAATCCTTGCTTTTCTTTGGAAGCAAATACCTATGCTTAGCCCAGGTTTTCCTTGTTCTCAGGATCCTTCTGTCACGAGTGTCTGTTCGGTATCAGTTCCCACTAACGCCTGGTCCCCAGGAGATGTAGAGCTCTGTAAATTCATGTCAGTTGTCAGTTTTGCAGGATGGCATCAGAGACAAAATAATGAAACACCTGATTCATTCCTTTGGTCATCCAGTGCTTCTGTTGTGTCATGTGCTATGACTGGGTAATTTGGAAAATTTGTAAAAGACAAACATTTGGGTTCACGTGCAGTATTCATGACATTTTATTTCTCGTCCTTTCACTCTCCCTATCAGAGGTCACTAGGATTTCACCTTCACGAGGAAGCATTCAAGGAGGCACCCTGCTAACCATCAGCGGACGGTTCTTTGATCAGACAGATTTCCCAGTCAGAGTTTTAGTTGGAGGTATTTTTCATAGTTTTTAATTAAAGAATGAATCCTTTCTTGAATAATTTCTAAGAAGAATAGTAGTTTTTCTCAGTTGATGTCTTAATTTAAAAGCTGGATATTTTTACATGGACATTTGATTGTGGGGCTTGATGCTTATTCCACTCCAGTTTCCCAGTGAGGACCACTCCTTGCAGCCTTATGTGACCAGGATCTGGGCTCTGAAGTCAACACTGATAGGCGCTGCATCGCAGCATTGTGGCTGCCGTCAACGAATACCTCACCACGCTTAAAGGCACACATATCCTCCAGTTAATAGACTCTTAAATTACCTCTCTGAACTGTTACGAATTTGTAATGGCTTAGATAATTATGGGGAAATTTAAAGTGGTTATTTAGATATAGTCATCTCATCCCTTTGTCATATATTCTGGCTTGTCTGGACATCAGTAATTACAGATGGTATTGGCCTTAGAAAGAACATTAATTAATTCATAAATGTATATTGGGCTCAATTCTCTGGTTGTGCATCACTTTTATATGTCTGGTTCAGATCTTTTCAAAGGTAGGGAACCAGGCAGCTCACATAGGAAGTTGGGGATGAATGTATAATGGGGAATCTTCCCACTGAGCTATAATGACCTACCTACCTTGATGGACAAAGGACAGGACATCCACCCATGTACCTGGCACGTAATTATTCTGACAAAGCCCTCTAGGTGATTTCTAGTTTTAAAAAGAATCTGCGGGTGGTCCAGTGAGTAAGGACACCGCCTTGCAGTGCAAGGGGCACTGGCTGGATCCCTGGCCTGGGAAGATCCCACGTGCCATGGAGCGGCAGGACCGATGTGTCCAACTACCGAGCCGGAGCTGTGGAGCGCATGCGCCCAGAGCCTGTGCTCTGCAGCAACAGAGGCCATAGCGATGGGAGGCCCACACGGGCCAAAGAACAAAGATAAATAAATGAAAGATCAATAGAAGTGGCCAAAAAAATAAAATAATAATAATAATAATAAAAAGAATCTGCCAATGAGCCAGCCAAAATGTGCTTTCAAGAAATTCATAGGAAGAAATCTCATGTAACATACACACCACATCTCTTCTATCCCCATGAATTCTCCCTGGCCACATGCATAGGTCAAAAGATGTTAACATTTCATATAATATCTTATTCTTTTCTACTACCTTTTAAATATTAGAAGCAGGAACATAAAACTTTTTGAATTTAAATATTTTACATTTGACATTGTTATGCAGCTGATATACAAAGATCACATGTTAGGTTTTTTATTGTACTTCATTGCCATTCATGTGAGAGTTAGTTTGAGATTTATGAATCCCAATAATTTCTTGAAAATTATGATTGATTTTTATATCTTTCCTTTGCTCCAACCAAAATGGGTTACATTGGTATAATATACTCTTAAAATATACTGTCTTCTAGTTCAATGACGAATTTGTAATGGCTTAGATAATTATGGGGAAATTTAAAGTGGTTATTTAGATATAGTCATCTCATCCCTTTGTCATATATTCTGGCTTGTCTGGACATCAGTAATTACAGATGGTATTGGCCTTAGAAAGAACATTAATTAATTCATAAATGTATATTGGGCTCAATTCTCTGGTTGTGCATCACTTTTATATGTCTGGTTCAGATCTTTTCAAAGGTAGGGAACCAGGCAGCTCACATAGGAAGTTGGGGATGAATGTATAATGGGGAATCTTCCCACTGAGCTATAATGACCTACCTACCTTGATGGACAAAGGACAGGACATCCACCCATGTACCTGGCACGTAATTATTCTGACAAAGCCCTCTAGGTGATTTCTAGTTTTAAAAAGAATCTGCGGGTGGTCCAGTGAGTAAGGACACCGCCTTGCAGTGCAAGGGGCACTGGCTGGATCCCTGGCCTGGGAAGATCCCACGTGCCATGGAGCGGCAGGACCGATGTGTCCAACTACCGAGCCGGAGCTGTGGAGCGCATGCGCCCAGAGCCTGTGCTCTGCAGCAACAGAGGCCATAGCGATGGGAGGCCCACACGGGCCAAAGAACAAAGATAAATAAATGAAAGATCAATAGAAGTGGCCAAAAAAATAAAATAATAATAATAATAATAAAAAGAATCTGCCAATGAGCCAGCCAAAATGTGCTTTCAAGAAATTCATAGGAAGAAATCTCATGTAACATACACACCACATCTCTTCTATCCCCATGAATTCTCCCTGGCCACATGCATAGGTCAAAAGATGTTAACATTTCATATAATATCTTATTCTTTTCTACTACCTTTTAAATATTAGAAGCAGGAACATAAAACTTTTTGAATTTAAATATTTTACATTTGACATTGTTATGCAGCTGATATACAAAGATCACATGTTAGGTTTTTTATTGTACTTCATTGCCATTCATGTGAGAGTTAGTTTGAGATTTATGAATCCCAATAATTTCTTGAAAATTATGATTGATTTTTATATCTTTCCTTTGCTCCAACCAAAATGGGTTACATTGGTATAATATACTCTTAAAATATACTGTCTTCTAGTTCAATGATCTTGCATCCACATAGCATTCAAATGGTGAAAGGTTGCACTGAAGTGTATATTTTCTAGGCCACCAAACAAAACTTGGCAAAGATCCTTTCTTCCATTTCCCTTGCTTTACTATTCATGGATTATTTTCATGTCAGTAAATAGTTAATGAGGGCTGACCTTACATGAAGCACCGCGAGGGACACATGGGAGTCTAAACGAAAACTTACTCGTCTAACTGTGCTTATGTATTAGGATAATCATTCTTACTGAGAACCTTATCTGTTTTGGTGTCCATCTGTCGTGAAATACCATGTACAAATTAATTATCCTTTTTGTTTTTATTTTAAAAACACAAACAAAACCACCATTATTCTAAAAAAATTAAAATCATCCACTTTTATAAATTTGAAACATCACTGATTTAGTCAGAAACTATCTCCAAGGAACAAAACATATAAGGCTTCACTTTGGACCCAAATGAAATATTTTACAGTGACATCGTTTTATCAAACTTTTTATTTTGTTTCTCAGAAATTATGAAATATTCTAGCGTAGATGTGTGAAATTTTGTCAGCAAAATGTTGCCTTGTAGAAATACAACAGTTAATGAGTGATAAGCTTTGATGGAGAACATGCAAAGGAAATGAAGACCTTTTAACTTTGCCCCTTGCTTGTACGACTTGGCTCTAATTGAAAAAGCACTCCACGATAGGCTGGTGTGATTTGCATCGGGCTACACACCACATCTCTTCTATCCCCATGAATTCTCCCTGGCCACATGCATAGGTCAAAAGATGTTAACATTTCATATAATATCTTATTCTTTTCTACTACCTTTTAAATATTAGAAGCAGGAACATAAAACTTTTTGAATTTAAATATTTTACATTTGACATTGTTATGCAGCTGATATACAAAGATCACATGTTAGGTTTTTTATTGTACTTCATTGCCATTCATGTGAGAGTTAGTTTGAGATTTATGAATCCCAATAATTTCTTGAAAATTATGATTGATTTTTATATCTTTCCTTTGCTCCAACCAAAATGGGTTACATTGGTATAATATACTCTTAAAATATACTGTCTTCTAGTTCAATGATCTTGCATCCACATAGCATTCAAATGGTGAAAGGTTGCACTGAAGTGTATATTTTCTAGGCCACCAAACAAAACTTGGCAAAGATCCTTTCTTCCATTTCCCTTGCTTTACTATTCATGGATTATTTTCATGTCAGTAAATAGTTAATGAGGGCTGACCTTACATGAAGCACCGCGAGGGACACATGGGAGTCTAAACGAAAACTTACTCGTCTAACTGTGCTTATGTATTAGGATAATCATTCTTACTGAGAACCTTATCTGTTTTGGTGTCCATCTGTCGTGAAATACCATGTACAACTTAATTATCCTTTTGTTTTTATTTTAAAAACACAAACAAAACCACCATTATTCTAAAAAAATTAAAATCATCCACTTTTATAAATTTGAAACATCACTGATTTAGTCAGAAACTATCTCCAAGGAACAAAACATATAAGGCTTCACTTTGGACCCAAATGAAATATTTTACAGTGACATCGTTTTATCAAACTTTTTATTTTGTTTCTCAGAAATTATGAAATATTCTAGCGTAGATGTGTGAAATTTTGTCAGCAAAATGTTGCCTTGTAGAAATACAACAGTTAATGAGTGATAAGCTTTGATGGAGAACATGCAAAGGAAATGAAGACCTTTTAACTTTGCCCCTTGCTTGTACGACTTGGCTCTAATTGAAAAAGCACTCCACGATAGGCTGGTGTGATTTGCATTCGGAAGCTCTGTAGTAATTGCTCGTCCCTTGCTTCTCTATAGGTCAGTCCTGTCATGTTTTAAACGTCACAGAAGATAGCATATATTGCAAGACACCCCCTAAACCTGATATTCTCAGAACTGTATATACAGGTAAGTCACCATCAGAGAGAAGAACCATTTCTATATTTGCATGAGAGGAATACTATTGACAGATATCTATAGTGTCTTAGTCCGTTTAGGCTGCTATAAGAAAACATCATAGACTGAGTAACTTACAAACACCATTGATTTGTCACAATTCTGGAGGCTAGGAATCAACAATCATGGCACTAGCAGTTTAGGTATCTGGTAAAGAACTGTTCCTCATCAATCAGACCTCCACAGGGTGAGGAAGCTCTGTGGGATCTCTTTTAAGGGCACTAGTCCCATTCACGACGGCTCCACTCCCATGGCCTGGAAACTCTCCAAAGGCCTTGCCCCCTAACACCATCACATTGGGCATTAGGTTTCAACATCTTAGTTTTAAGGGGACCCAAACATTCGGCCCATAACATAATAACAAAAAGTATTATTTAATATGCACACCTATAGAGAGAAAAAGAGAAAGAGACAGAAAGTAAGCATAGCAAAATGTTAGCTACTATTATCTCTATGGTAAACATACGTAGGTATTCATTTACTAGAAGAGTTGTTACTCTTCTAGTGAGTTTAAATTGGTTTTAACTCATTTACCTAAGTTACTAAACATATATCATGTAAAAAAAATATATAATACATATTATATATGGATACATAAAAATATATATATTATTTGAACTTTTTAATGAATTAAAAAAAAAATTTTGGCCTCTTTTATTGGTTTTCTATTCATTTATTCTCATCCATCTTTATTCTTTGGCCTGTGTGGGCCTCGCGTTGTAGGGGCCTCCCTGCTTGCAGAGCACCAACTCTGGGCTCATGCTCTCCAGAGCTCTGGCTTGTAATTGGACACATTGGTCTAGCCGCTCCGTGGCATGTGGGATCCTCCCAGGCCAGGGATCAAGCCTGTGCCCCTTGCAGTGCAAGGCGGACTCTTTACCCACTGGACCACCAGGGAAGCCCCTTATTTACACGTTTTAGAATTTGTAGTGAGAATGATAATACATTTCTTCCTGTTTTTTTTTTTTTTTATTTCTAGATTAGGAAATATTTTTATTAAAATAGCTACATCAAGGCTATACCTGTAGAGGTAAGCCTAGCCTAAATTTCTCAGACACTATGAAAACCTTATTGAGAGAGTGTGAGGGTGCTTTTATTTCAGATCAAATGATTGTTACTAAATGTTGGTACAGGCTATACCAAAAAATTTTAAATGCCTTTTTCTTGGTTAACAAATAAATGGCAGAGGTTAAATCCTTACTTGTCTAGAATGATGTAAGTGTGTCATCGGGAATGAGAGAAATGGTACTGAAAATTCTTCTCATATTTTCACCTGTGGTTACTGAAAGTGCAACTGAGGGGTTGATGTCTCAACGAGACCACTGTGGTGCCAGGCATGTGTATGTATGGATTCTGTGTCTCATCTTGTGCACCCAGTGAAATCAATTTATCATTGTGTCAGTGGTTAGTATTTGAAGCTAAATGGATTCAGTCTGTTAACCTCATAATTGTCTTTGTTTTGAAAGATATTTTAAAACATAATTTTATTTATTTATTTATGACTGTGCTGGGTCTTCATTGCTGCACAGGCTTTTTTCTAGTTGCAGCAAATGGGAGCCACGTCAAACCTCTCCAGTTGCAGTGCGCAGGCTTCTCATTGCAGTGGCTTCTCTTATTCCAGACCAAGGTTCTAGGGCACATAGGCTTCAGGAGTGGTGGCCCGTGTTCTCAGCAGTTGTGACTCCCAGGCTCTAGAGCACAGGCTCATGAGCTTAATTGCTCTGCAGCAGGTAGCACCTTCCTGGATCAGGGATCGAACCTATGTCTCCTGCATTGGCGGATGGATTCTTCACCACTGAGCCACAAGGAAAGTATCGAATGATACTTTTAAAATGATCCATTTAGGAGGAGAATTTTGATATTTATAATTGATTACTTTAAAGAAAGCTGTGTCTACCAGAGCACGCTGCTGCTTAGAAAGGTTGACGGGTTGGGCTTCCCTGGTGGTCCAGTGGGTAAGGACACCGCCTTGCAGTGCAAGGGGTGCCGGTTCGATCCCTGGCCTGGGAAGATCCCACGTGCCGCGGAGCGGGACCGGTGTGTCCAATTACCGAGTCAGAGCTCTGGAGCACATGTGCCCAGAGCTGGCGCTCTGCGACAACAGAGGCCACCGCGATGGGAGGCCCACAGGAGCCAAAGAACAAAGATGGATGAAAATAGAGAAATGAAAGACCAATAGAAGTGGCCCGCCCGCTCCCCTCCCTCCCCCACCCCCACCCCCCCCAAAAAAAAAAAATAAATAAAACTTTTAAAAAAAAAGAAAGAAAAAGAAAGGTTGAAGGGCTCGAGCTTTTCTCTAACCAAACTCAGGGGAAGAGTCGTGGTGGTTATTTTCCAGATTCAGACACTCCAGACAAGCCTAAGCTGTCAAAGGAAGGCCTGAGCTTGATTGCTGTGGTATTTTAAGGAATAAAAATAAAAAGCGAGTGGGCTCTGTTATGATTAAGAAAAAAATAACACTGGCGAAGGCTTGTTTTAGTCTGCAAAGCGGGATATTTGGTGATTCAGTCTGTTAACCTCATAATTGTCTTTGTTTTGAAAGATATTTTAAAACATAATTTTATTTATTTATTTATGACTGTGCTGGGTCTTCATTGCTGCACAGGCTTTTTTCTAGTTGCAGCAAATGGGAGCCACGTCAAACCTCTCCAGTTGCAGTGCGCAGGCTTCTCATTGCAGTGGCTTCTCTTATTCCAGACCAAGGTTCTAGGGCACATAGGCTTCAGGAGTGGTGGCCCGTGTTCTCAGCAGTTGTGACTCCCAGGCTCTAGAGCACAGGCTCATGAGCTTAATTGCTCTGCAGCAGGTAGCACCTTCCTGGATCAGGGATCGAACCTATGTCTCCTGCATTGGCGGATGGATTCTTCACCACTGAGCCACAAGGAAAGTATCGAATGATACTTTTAAAATGATCCATTTAGGAGGAGAATTTTGATATTTATAATTGATTACTTTAAAGAAAGCTGTGTCTACCAGAGCACGCTGCTGCTTAGAAAGGTTGACGGGTTGGGCTTCCCCTGGTGGTCCAGTGGGTAAGGACACTGCCTTGCAGTGCAAGGGGTGCCGGTTCGATCCCTGGCCTGGGAAGATCCCACGTGCCGCGGAGCGGGACCGGTGTGTCCAATTACCGAGTCAGAGCTCTGGAGCACATGTGCCCAGAGCTGGCGCTCTGCGACAACAGAGGCCACCGCGATGGGAGGCCCACAGGAGCCAAAGAACAAAGATGGATGAAAATAGAGAAATGAAAGACCAATAGAAGTGGCCCGCCCGCTCCCCTCCCTCCCCAACCCAACCCCCGCTCAAAATAAATAAATAAATAAAACTTTTAAAAAAAAAAAAGAAAGAAAAAGAAAGGTTGAAGGGCTCGAGCTTTTCTCTAACCAAACTCAGGGGAAGAGTCGTGGTGGTTATTTTCCAGATTCAGACACTCCAGACAAGCCTAAGCTGTCAAAGGAAGGCCTGAGCTTGATTGCTGTGGTATTTTAAGGAATAAAAATAAAAAGCGAGTGGGCTCTGTTATGATTAAGAAAAAAATAACACTGGCAAGTGTAAGGTCACTTTAACGAGAATGTTCTTTCTCTGCTCTCTAAGAAGGAGATGATATCCTAAAGCCCAAGTAACGTTAAAAAGGAGAAGAAAAACAAACACTGACAGAACTCTTAAGGCCAACACTGTCTATTCTTTGAGCCATTAATTGAGTAACTTTCATGAGAGATCATAATCAGGGTGAGTGTTTTGTAATCAAAACATTACAAAAGAAGTTTTGAGTCTTAACTATGTAAAGCAACATCAGTCATATCAAAAGTCATAATTATTATATTATTATTATCTATATAAACCATTTACTAAGTAGAAGATACTTTACATGTTTATATATTTACATATCTACATATATATGATATCTATCCCCATAGCCGCCATGCGAGTAATATTATACTCATTTTACATATGTATATTAGAAGTATAGATGTATGAAATAATAAATAAATTGCGCACTGTCTTAGTAGGACTCTGTCCTCTGGATACAGATACACATAGAGATAGATGTAATTGTTTTGTTTATACACATGCTCAAAAAATGTGAATAGAAATAGAATATCTATAGTCATTACCCAAATAAAAGGCATTGAGTCACTGCATCAAAATTCTGATGAAAGCCTTCTTTTATTTTGTTACATTCAGGTGGGAGAGGACTAAAACTTGAGGTGTGGAATAGCAGCAGGCCAGTACGTCTTGAAGAGATACTCCAATACAATGAGAACACTCCTGGGTACATGGGTGCCAGCTGGGTGGATTCAACTTCCTATGTTTGGCCCATGGAACAGGACACATTTGTTGCACGTTTCAGTGGATTTTTGGTGGCTCCAGAGTCTGATGTTTATAGATTGTACATCAAAGGTGATGACCGTTATGCTATTTATTTCAGCCAGACTGGACTTCCAGAAGATAAGGTAGGAGACCCACTGCATACTACTTGGTATTATAGAAATAATATGATAACTTTTATATGTGTCCTATTTATTCTACACCAAAACTGATGACTATACTAAAGAATTCGTGCGGTGGGTTCTTGGCTCTTTTAACACATGTGCTATGAACCATACATTGTTACAGAAAACCCATTGCCTAAAAGAAAATGTTTTTTCCTATACCTAAATTTTCCCTATCAAAGAAAAAAGATACATCCATTTCCTTTAAAACTGAAGATTATTTTTACCATGAAAGAATTATAATCACAAATTATAGGAAAATCTCTAAATTATAGGAAATTTGGAGAAGAGTACAAATATTTCACTATTCTGCTAGATCTGTTTCACTCTTATTGGTAATGAGATTCAAGTCTGTTATTTCCTTTTGTCTGTGTTTTGCTTTTTACACAAATAGGGTTATATATCAATTTTATAGTCATTTTTTTTATTTACTAGTATTTTCACTTATTATTAAATAATTTATGCAATGTCATATTTGATGACTGAGTAGTATGCTATTGCATAAGTTTACTAAACTTAAGTAACTTTTCCTATACTGATATGTTTTTAAGTTCTGATTTTGATGATCACAAATAATGCTCTGTTGAACATTAGTGTTCATTAAGTGGTTATATATTTTATGTTATTTATTTAGGACCATTTCACAAATATGAAACTAATCGATCAAATTGAAAGAATATTCCATGACTCACTACATATATGGCAAGGCTATCTCCCCAAACTGGATGAAGTTTAAGTTCCTGCCTGTAACATATGAATTCCAATTTTGCAGTAGTTTTTCAGCATGTTTCCTTTAAGGATAGTAGAGTCATTTCTGATGGGAAGCCCAAAGTCTTTTCTTTGTAGTAGTGCAGACCCATTTAGTGATCTTTGGCATCTTTCAGACCTCTTTTTAATGATATCATTTGGATTAAGTCCCTCAAATTTCTCTGCAGAGAAAAAAAGAATGTTTTGTTTAGCAATAGCAACCTTCCTCCCAGTATGAATCTTTAAATTTCCCATTTGCAGTTCTAATTGTGGAAAAGCTATGGTCTGTGTATGTTCATGAAATGGTGGGGTTGATGTCCACCAAGGGTGGGAGGAGTGAAGTGAGCTTTGAACATTTTTTGAAAATCCATTTCATCATGAATGATATATTAGAAGAAAAATATGACGTATTTTCATGTTTTTCTGTTCATAAAAGGTCTATGACTAACAGAAATAAAAAATGATAAAGGCTGACGAGGTTTATTAATAAGTTCTTCTTGTTCTCTACCCCCTTCTCTGTCTTTTTGGATAAGATGAGGATTGCCTATCATTCTTCCTATGCCGGCAATTATTTTTCCAGCCCAACACAGAGATCAGATGATATTCATCTTCAGAAAGGAAAAGAGTAAGATTATTTTCCTTTCTTTAAATTACTGTGTGACATTTAGAAACCATACATTTATATATAAAAATAATTAGAAACCATACATTTATATATACAAAAAATTTCAATTTGTTTTATTGGTAGAAGTGATACTAGTTTATTGGTTTAATTTGTAATAGGTCATTCTCCATAATTTTGTTCCATTTATTTCTGTATTCTCAAGAATACTGGCATTCAGCTAACCAGGGAAATTTGAAATCTAAATTTATTCCTATTGTAGAAATTATAATTTTATGAAATTTACTTAATTCTGTTTTAGTTTCTTACTAGGACCTTTTAGTCAATCCAGCTATCTAATTTCTCTGCTCTTGTTTTCTCTATTGCTGGAGGAAAAGCACAAACCCACATGGATTGATGCCACAGTTAATATATATTTAATATTCTAATGATTTATTCCAGATCCTGGGCCAAGAACAGGAAATTTAACACAAAAGATATTAAAACATACTAGTGGTACATTGTTTAGTGCTGAAAGGTCAATTTCAGAGAGAAAGTGACGGTATTATTCAAATAGCTAATAATCCCATTCAGAAAGCTATTCACGATTCCTAGAAAACAGGGAAGTAAGACATAATATATGCAAAATAGCTGTTACATGGAGAACATTGAGAGGTTCGTGTAAATTGTTTTCCTTTTACCATTTGTATCTGTTAGGTTTTGCTGCATAAGAAACCTTTCCCCCAGATTTAGTAGCTTGTAGCAATCCGATTTTGTAATTAGCTAGGTAGTTCTTTGGATCCTGGCTGCTTTAGTTGGTGACTGATGGTCCACAATGGCTTCGTTCCCATATCTGGAGTGTCCACTGGCCTGGTGGGAACTGAGTGATCTAAGATGTCTCATGATACAAGATTTCTCATCTTCCAGCCCAGACTGTCACGCTGTCCCAGCAGTCAAGAGGGCAATTCCTAGTGCACGGGGACTTTTTAAACTTAGCTTATGTCAGTCACGTTTGTTATTATCCCAGTGGCCAAAGCAAAAGTCCAGACTTAGATTCAGTGGGTGAAGAAATGAACTTCACTTTTTTTTTTTGATTTATTTTTGGCTGCACTGGGTCTTAGTTACTGAGCTCAGGCTTTCTCTAGTTACAATAAACAGGGGCTTTCTTCATCACAGTGCATGGGATTCTCGTTGCAGTGGCTTCTTGTGTTGTGGAGCACAGACTCTCGTCACACAGGCCTCAGTAGTTACAGCTCTCTCGGACTACTGAGTGCAAGCTCAGTAGTGGTGGTACACGAGTGTAGTTGCCCCAGGGTATGTGGGATCTTCCCGGACCAGGCATCAAACCCATGTCCCCTGCATTGAAAGGTGGATTCTTAACCATTGGACCACCAGGGAAGTCCTGGACTTCACTTCCTGATGGGAGGTGTTTTGTTTTTCATTCTGCCACATCACCCTTCCAGATACTGATTAGGTTATGCTCATAGGCAGCACCATGAAGATATGGTGGAGTTGGCAGAGAGGGTTGGGATCAATGGTATCTGAGAGAAACTACACTTAGTCTTCTCACTGAAATCTCTAAAACATACTAGTGGTACATTGTTTAGTGCTGAAAGGTCAATTTCAGAGAGAAAGTGACGGTATTATTCAAATAGCTAATAATCCCATTCAGAAAGCTATTCACGATTCCTAGAAAACAGGGAAGTAAGACATAATATATGCAAAATAGCTGTTACATGGAGAACATTGAGAGGTTCGTGTAAATTGTTTTCCTTTTACCATTTGTATCTGTTAGGTTTTGCTGCATAAGAAACCTTTCCCCCAGATTTAGTAGCTTGTAGCAATCCGATTTTGTAATTAGCTAGGTAGTTCTTTGGATCCTGGCTGCTTTAGTTGGTGACTGATGGTCCACACTGGCTTCGCTTCCCATATCTGGAGTGTCCACTGGCCTGGTGGGAACTGAGTGATCTAAGATGTCTCATGATACAAGATTTCTCATCTTCCAGCCCAGACTGTCACGCTGTCCCAGCAGTCAAGAGGGCAATTCCTAGTGCACGGGGACTTTTTAAACTTAGCTTATGTCAGTCACGTTTGTTATTATCCCAGTGGCCAAAGCAAAAGTCCAGACTTAGATTCAGTGGGTGAAGAAATGAACTTCACTTTTTTTTGGTTTATTTTTGGCTGCACTGGGTCTTAGTTACTGAGCTCAGGCTTTCTCTAGTTACAATAAACAGGGGCTTTCTTCATCACAGTGCATGGGATTCTCGTTGCAGTGGCTTCTTGTGTTGTGGAGCACAGACTCTCGTCACACAGGCCTCAGTAGTTACAGCTCTCTCGGACTACTGAGTGCAAGCTCAGTAGTGGTGGTACACGAGTGTAGTTGCCCCAGGGTATGTGGGATCTTCCCGGACCAGGCATCAAACCCATGTCCCCTGCATTGAAAGGTGGATTCTTAACCATTGGACCACCAGGGAAGTCCTGGACTTCACTTCCTGATGGGAGGTGTTTTGTTTTTCATTCTGCCACATCACCCTTCCAGATACTGATTAGGTTATGCTCATAGGCAGCACCATGAAGATATGGTGGAGTTGGCAGAGAGGGTTGGGATCAATGGTATCTGAGAGAAACTACACTTAGTCTTCTCACTGAAATCTTAGGAATAATAAATATTCCATTCTTTTTCTCTTCCTCCTTCTATTATCACTGCTTTATAAACTTAAGCATTTTCTTTTTGACCAAAATCGCTGGACCAATTCAGAGTAAATGGAGTACCTCCTTAATTCCTATCGCTGTTAGTGTCAACACACCTTCAGGCTTTGCTCTGACCTTGGAAAATGAGTTCAATTTACCTGCTTGACAAGTGCACAGAGCTTGCGTGAAAGTGACTTGTAATACATCTGCCACCTGGTATCTGTGCTTCTGCAAACGAGGCTGGAATTTACACACCAGCAGGTATAATGATGGCTGTGAGTTTTACTCAAATAATAGAGCCCTGTCTCTACATGCGTTATCTCCTTGGTCATCCCCCTTTCTATTTGAATCCTACCTCAGTTACTAACTTTTAAATATTTTTTCAGTCTTTAGAATTATTAGCTTCTGTAATTCATATAAATGAACAGAATAGTATATATTTTATAGGATTTTGTGAAGATTAAATATAATAAGGTCTGTCAATTAGCTTAATGTCTAGCAAATAGAAAGTGCCTTAAAATATTTTTAAGCTGCCAGTAAGCATACAGAACTTAATGGTTCTTCTCCGAGTCTTGCTTAGTATTAATTGCTTAATTAGTCTTGTTTAATTAGTATTGCCCACCTTGATTTGGCAGAGCTGGAAGACAGGGCAGCTGAAAGCCTGTTGTAATCCTCCAGCGTCAGTTCTGTGGAGGCCATGGGTTTTGCATGGGATTCTCGTTGCAGTGGCTTCTTGTGTTGTGGAGCACAGACTCGTCACACAGGCCTCAGTAGTTACAGCTCTCTCGGACTACTGAGTGCAAGCTCAGTAGTGGTGGTACACGAGTGTAGTTGCCCCAGGGTATGTGGGATCTTCCCGGACCAGGCATCAAACCCATGTCCCCTGCATTGAAAGGTGGATTCTTAACCATTGGACCACCAGGGAAGTCCTGGACTTCACTTCCTGATGGGAGGTGTTTTGTTTTTCATTCTGCCACATCACCCTTCCAGATACTGATTAGGTTATGCTCATAGGCAGCACCATGAAGATATGGTGGAGTTGGCAGAGAGGGTTGGGATCAATGGTATCTGAGAGAAACTACACTTAGTCTTCTCACTGAAATCTTAGGAATAATAAATATTCCATTCTTTTTCTCTTCCTCCTTCTATTATCACTGCTTTATAAACTTAAGCATTTTCTTTTTGACCAAAATCGCTGGACCAATTCAGAGTAAATGGAGTACCTCCTTAATTCCTATCGCTGTTAGTGTCAACACACCTTCAGGCTTTGCTCTGACCTTGGAAAATGAGTTCAATTTACCTGCTTGACAAGTGCACAGAGCTTGCGTGAAAGTGACTTGTAATACATCTGCCACCTGGTATCTGTGCTTCTGCAAACGAGGCTGGAATTTACACACCAGCAGGTATAATGATGGCTGTGAGTTTTACTCAAATAATAGAGCCCTGTCTCTACATGCGTTATCTCCTTGGTCATCCCCCTTTCTATTTGAATCCTACCTCAGTTACTAACTTTTAAATATTTTTTCAGTCTTTAGAATTATTAGCTTCTGTAATTCATATAAATGAACAGAATAGTATATATTTTATAGGATTTTGTGAAGATTAAATATAATAAGGTCTGTCAATTAGCTTAATGTCTAGCAAATAGAAAGTGCCTTAAAATATTTTTAAGCTGCCAGTAAGCATACAGAACTTAATGGTTCTTCTCCGAGTCTTGCTTAGTATTAATTGCTTAATTAGTCTTGTTTAATTAGTATTGCCCACCTTGATTTGGCAGAGCTGGAAGACAGGGCAGCTGAAAGCCTGTTGTAATCCTCCAGCGTCAGTTCTGTGGAGGGAATGAACCAGAGCCCCATCATCCTTGCTAGATGGAAGATAAGAAATGTCCCTCATTCACAGTCCTTCATGAACTGTGGACACTTATGTCCATATTCAAGAATGATGTGAGGCCATTTAAAGGAATTCATAGTTGTCCTCTCCAAAGATGGTGATACTGATAGAGATTTAGGTTAGGAAAGATCTTCTGGAGGAGAAAATGGCAACCCACTCCAGTATTCTTGCCTGTGAAATGCCATGGACAGAGGAGTCTGGCAGGCTACAGTCCATAGGGTCGCAAAGAGTTGGACACAACTGAACGACTGGGCACACACACAGTACGGGCTTTGCACTCACCTGTAATAGCTGCTGGGTGATTCTGAATAGGCAGTTGCATGATGGGCAGAAGGACTCAGGAATCAAGAATTCCAGATTTAAGGTGTGAATCTCATCCGCCTTGTTGGATGAGATTTTCCTAATCAGTAAGATTTTTCTGAGGCAGTGATTTATTTCCCAAGTTACAGGTGGAGACAGTATTTAAGAAACTTAGAGTAAGAATGTCATCCCTGACACATACAACCACTCAGATACAAAATATATCATACGCCTAAGTCTGCCTGACATTTTTTTTTAATGTTTTCTCTGCAGTCATTTTTTTTTCTTTTTTAAAAAAAGATTTATTTATTTATTTATTTATTTATTGGGTGGAGGTCAGGCTGGGGAGGGAGGGGAGCAGGCGGGCCACTTCTATTGGTCTTTCATTTCTCTATTTTCATCCGTCTTTGTTCTTTGGCTCCTGTGGGCCTCCCATCGCGGTGGCCTCTGTTGTCACAGAGCACCGGCTCTGGGCGCATGCGCTCCAGAGCTCCGGCTCGGTAATTGGACACACCGGTCCCGCTCCGCAGCACGTGGCATCTTCTCGAACTGGCGCCCCTTGCACTGCAAGGCAGTGTCCCCACCCACTGGACCACCAGGGGAAGCCCTGCCTGACATTTTTTAAAACACATTAAAGTACTTTAACTTCTTTGTGTCCTCTGTGTTTTTTTTTCATTATTTATCTTTTTGGGGGGGGCGTGGAGGGAGGGGGACGGGCGGGCCACTTCTACTGGTCCTTCACCTCTCTATTTTCATCCATCTTTGTTCTTTGACCACTGTGGGCCTCCCATCGCAGTGGCCTCTATTGTCGCAGAGCACCGGCTCTGGGTGCATGTGCGCCAGAGCTCCGGCTCGTAATTGGACACATCAGTCCAGCCGCTCCATGGCATGCAGGATCTTCCCAGGCCAGGGATCGAACCGGCGCACCTTGCAGTGCAAGGCGCTGTCCTTACCCGCTGGACCACCAGGGGAAGCCCTCCTCTGTGTTCTATGTCAGAGAATTTGTATTATAACCTGCAATGTAATTTTGTTTTAAGCTCCTTGAGGATAAGGGGTAGTATCTTTTTCGATAGATGTTTATTGACAAAGTTGTATGCATTCATCATTCTCTTTATGTCTAATAAAGACATCATACCTAGCTCATTTTCTTTTAACAAACTGCTATGAAACTTTTAATATTTTAATAGTTCAAATCAAAGATAGTACAATATAAATCATCTAACAGGCAGGTACTTTATATCATGTAGAAATTTTACTCATTGAAAGCAAAATTCATGATAAGTGCTCTGGAGAAAAAGTTCCAATGTTTTGTTACTCTGGTTTCCAGATATTACATTGAAGTCTTGCTGCAGGAGTACAGACTGAGTGCTTTCGTGGATGTTGGACTGTACCAGCAAAGCAGTGTCTATACTGAACAACAAACAGAAGATGCAGTGAATGAAGAACAAGTGATCAAATCCCAGTCAACAGTTGTCCAGGAAGTACAGGTTGGCTGTGATTATAGATCCACCTTAGAGAAAACAAATGCTCAAAGATAGAACTCTGTTTGGTTATTAATGATACTAGGTAAGATACTGTTTGGTGGGGGAACAGTCATGGAAAAATCACTGAATTGTGTTCTGAAATATCTGTAATTATAAAGAGCCTGTTATTTGGTGACTTACACTTTAAAATAGTTTATCATTTACAATAAACTATAGAGGCACTGAATAGCTGACATATGATGCTTTTAAAATATATTTTTCCAGATAGTAAACACATGCTTTTTAAAATTGGGGAATAGGTTATAACATTGGAAAACTGGGAAACAGCTCATGCAACTAATGAAGTACAGAAGATCACGGTAACCGGCCCATGTGTGGAAGCTAATTCATGTTCACTTTACCAATATAGATTAATCTATAACATGGAGAAAACTGGTAAGTTGTAAAAATAGGGGAGACTTTATTTTTCTTTATGAGAATCCTATGGAATCTATGGATAGAGGAGCCTGGTGGGCTACAGTCCATAGGGTCACAGAGTCGGGCATGACTGAAGCAACTTAGCACACATAGGAAAATTATAAAAAGATATTTTCTCCAGTCAAATTCTACTATTTGGAAAATACAGTGTTAATAGTATGCTAGACAAAGAAGCAAAAAAATATATTATGAAGAAAAATCTTCAGATGGAGATAGAAAATGACATCAGTAAAACAACTTTCAGGTGTATGCTGTCATTTCCTTCTATAAGGATCATGATAAATGCATATCTAAACACACAAAAACATACCTGCAGCTCACATCATAACAGATAGGTAAACATTTCTTTCAGTTTCTCAAATTAAGTGATAGGCCTATGAGACGCTAATTTGTCTGTTAATACGAACATTGCATTTCTTATAATAAAATCCAGAAAAATAATTTTTGCTATTTCTGTTGTTTCAATAAGTAAATATTGATGAGTGCTTACTGTTTGCCAAATATAATGCTGTGGAAATATTCAAACAATAAAATGTGAGCCCCATTCTCAGCAGATCTCAATCCAGTTAGGTAGTCAGTAAGATTGAACTTGAATCAATTTCAAAGTATAGTTTCATTAAGTGATGACTATAGGTACTTTAAAAAATTCAAATATGCAACATCACTGGTGGCTGTGGCAGTGTAGCAATTTCAACTCTTTGTTTAAAGTGCCTAATGATTTGACTTAACTTTTGTTTTAATTCATCCAAAAGTCTGGCTACCTGCTGATGCTTCTGACCTCATACTGCAATCAGCCTTAAATGACCTCTGGTCTATAAAACCGGACGAAGTTCAAGTAAAAAGAACACAAAACCTTCAAAGCTATGTTTACCTGGTAACCTTTCGATCAACTAGAGGTAAGTAAGCATTTATTTCATTTTGCAATTCTGTAATTTTTTTTTCTAGGAAAAAATTTGTATCTTGTGCAACTCCACTGAAAAAAGGTAAAAGCTCCATAAAATGAGAGAAGAAAGGAAGTGGATTTGTAGTGTTGATCAGCTTCAGGAGAAACAGAAATTAAATGGTTAATTTTTTCCATTGTAATTTAAATTTTAGTTGTATTTCAAGGAGTATACAGCTCCAAATGCATGAGAAATACACTAGTCTCTAAACTACAAATAAACTAGTAGTGATAGCCTACTTTAAATTTAGCAAAAATTAGTGGAAGATATTTAATTCTGAAAATGGAATTTAAGTAAATCTGTTTCTCAGGAGACAGTCTGGCCACATCTTGCCTTTTGAAAGGATTCTCTGGTCAAATCTACATGGAAAACACAACATACCACACTTTCTTTTAGAAAATTGATAGAGCCCATTAGAATATTAAATTTCCCAAGGAATTCTGCAGTGAGCAACAAAAACAACAATAAAAACAAAAACAGGAAAAAAATACCAGTACACTGGTATTTAATGTAAAATTTTTCCAAAATTATTCGCTCTCTAATTTACATTTTTCAAGTAATAGCTATTAACTTCCTGTTACATTTACAAGTCTTAAAGACAAATTTAGCAACTCATTTGGGTAGTTGGGATTTTTAACTCATGAAATAGGTCCCTGAAAAAATGTTCGCTTTTTTTTGAGCCATCACTATTTTCCAGTTCATGTAAGAAAAAACGTTGCTTCAATGTCTCATTGTATAAAATTGTTAATTTCATTGCTGAGTGGAGGGTGAAGAATTCTATTAACATGAATTGAAGTTCTAAACATTTCCCAAAGGTTAGATTGTCAAAATGCTATATAAATTAAGAAGATATGGTTATTTTTGTTCTCTCAGAAACGTGTTCTTAGATTGCAGAGAAATTGTAAGGTTCAGCAGAAACCTTAAGAAATATGGTATGTTTAAAGTGCCTAATGATTTGACTTAACTTTTGTTTTAATTCATCCAAAAGTCTGGCTACCTGCTGATGCTTCTGACCTCATACTGCAATCAGCCTTAAATGACCTCTGGTCTATAAAACCGGACGAAGTTCAAGTAAAAGAACACAAAACCTTCAAAGCTATGTTTACCTGGTAACCTTTCGATCAACTAGAGGTAAGTAAGCATTTATTTCATTTTGCAATTCTGTAATTTTTTTTTCTAGGAAAAAATTTGTATCTTGTGCAACTCCACTGAAAAAAGGTAAAAGCTCCATAAAATGAGAGAAGAAAGGAAGTGGATTTGTAGTGTTGATCAGCTTCAGGAGAAACAGAAATTAAATGGTTAATTTTTTCCATTGTAATTTAAATTTTAGTTGTATTTCAAGGAGTATACAGCTCCAAATGCATGAGAAATACACTAGTCTCTAAACTACAAATAAACTAGTAGTGATAGCCTACTTTAAATTTAGCAAAAATTAGTGGAAGATATTTAATTCTGAAAATGGAATTTAAGTAAATCTGTTTCTCAGGAGACAGTCTGGCCACATCTTGCCTTTTGAAAGGATTCTCTGGTCAAATCTACATGGAAAACACAACATACCACACTTTCTTTTAGAAAATTGATAGAGCCCATTAGAATATTAAATTTCCCAAGGAATTCTGCAGTGAGCAACAAAAACAACAATAAAAACAAAAACAGGAAAAAAATACCAGTACACTGGTATTTAATGTAAAATTTTTCCAAAATTATTCGCTCTCTAATTTACATTTTTCAAGTAATAGCTATTAACTTCCTGTTACATTTACAAGTCTTAAAGACAAATTTAGCAACTCATTTGGGTAGTTGGGATTTTTAACTCATGAAATAGGTCCCTGAAAAAATGTTCGCTTTTTTTTGAGCCATCACTATTTTCCAGTTCATGTAAGAAAAAACGTTGCTTCAATGTCTCATTGTATAAAATTGTTAATTTCATTGCTGAGTGGAGGGTGAAGAATTCTATTAACATGAATTGAAGTTCTAAACATTTCCCAAAGGTTAGATTGTCAAAATGCTATATAAATTAAGAAGATATGGTTATTTTTGTTCTCTCAGAAACGTGTTCTTAGATTGCAGAGAAATTGTAAGGTTCAGCAGAAACCTTAAGAAATATGGTACCAAAGTCATAACTAGGCAAATTCTAGGACTTCGTTCAACAGAGCAAGTCAGTAGGATTCCAGTGGTAAAGCATCTTCCCAAAGAAGAGAAACCTCTGAGGACAAAGCTTGATTTCTCTGGAAGTGAGATGATATAAACAGTCTCACAGGGCTCTTTCCTGTGATTCATCTTTGTGCTCTATTCATAGCTCAGGAAAACAGCTGCTTCCCAGCCTAGCCCTTCACAGTATGATAATGCTACTGGAACAAAGCTAAAAGAGGTTTTGGAATATTTTATTGGAATATTCAAATATTGGAATATTCTAGAATATTGGAATATTCTATTTGGAATATTCAAATGTTCCATTTGGAACATTCTGTTCTATCCACTGATTTTTACTTCATGAATCCAGATAACTTCTGATTATCTTGCAAAACATCCTCTTATACTAAAAAAACAGAACTGTAAAGGTGCAGCCCTTTATCTGCTATTTTTGCTATGGCTAAATCTCAGATTCAAGGATCTGCATCTTTCCTGTTCATCCTTTTGTGCGTGTGTGTGATACTCCCAACTCCAAATAAAACCAGTTCTGTTAAATCCAAGTTTCTTTGATGGATATATTGGTACTTAATTAATTTACTGCCTCAAATTCTGTTTGGTACCTCATTGCAGGAGACTTTGAGCTGCTCAGTTATGAAGTATTTGAAGGAAACAATGTCACACTGGCTGTTACAGAACAAACCAAAGGAAAACCCAGTTTGGATACCTTCACACTGAACTGGGGTGGGATCCCTTCTAGGCCTCTGACGCCGCAGTCATCAGAAGCTGAAGTATGCCGCGTTCACTCTTAAACAGACACCCACTTAAACATCAGTCTTCTATAAAAGCACATTTTCTGTCTCCTGCTTGGTATGGTGATTTAGAGCCGATTCATAACAGCAGAGAGGGAGCAAAATATCACAATGACAGGGCTTCCCAGGTGGTGTCAGTGGTAAAGAACCCCCTTTCCCCTCACCAATCTAATGCAGGAGACATAAGAGAGGCCAGTTCCATTGCTGGGTTGGGAATATCCCCTGGAGGAGGAAATGGCAATCCACTCCAGTATCCTTGTCCAGAGAATCCCATGGACAGAGGAGCCTGGTGGGCTACAGTCGACGTGGTTACAAGGAGTCGAGCAAGACTGAGCAACTGAGCACATACGCACACTACAGGGAGAGCGGGAACGAATAGGGAGGTCTTTGGCATGTGTGGACAGGATCCGGTGTCTGTATCTGGGTGGCTGCTCCTGAGGAATGTTTGCTTATGAGTTACTGCGTTTCAACAACTACCTGTACAATGAGTGTGAGTTAATATTTATTTGATGACTGAAGATTATACACTATTTCAAGTCCTTATTCTAAATAGGTATGATTTGCCAGAGAAACATGGTGTGGAAATTATAGACCTCATGAACACATGTCAGTTCTTAGATTATCGAGAACTATTGTTTCTTCAGTAATAATAAAGGATTACAGAATCTGTGTTTCTTCTTTTAGAAACAGATGCATTGGAGCATGTGTATATTTTCCAGTTAATTTTGCATTTATTGAGAAAATCATTCATTTGGAATCTGTTTAGTTAGGTGCTAATCCACTTAGGTTTGCCTTATTGCTGTCTTTAAAAATCTACCAGACAAAAATTTTAAAAAACAAAGTACAAAAAAATCTACTAAACAAATATGCCTATAGTATGTATAATTAAATAAAGTAAGATGAGCTAGTTGGATATAAATATTGTCATTCTAAAACAAAAATTTATTTTTTTCAATTAAAAAATTTTGTTTTGATCATGCCAAGCAGCTCATTGGATGTTTAGTTCCCTGACCAGGGATTAAACTTGGGCCCCCAGCAGTGAAAGTGCTGAGTCCTCACCACTGAACCATTAGAGAATTTCCTAAAATAAAAATCTTGAGTCAATCACTGGATACTGAAATTATCACATATAAACTTAAAATTATTTAGGAGATGATCTCATAATTATGGCTAATATGGAAAGTATGAAATTATTGCTTTAAAACTAGTAGAATTAGTAGTAAAATTACTAATGTTCAGACTCTTCATAGAAGTTACTAAAGCTTTATTTATTATTTAATTAATTATTGTTAATTTAGTTTCAGGCAGCAGTGGAAGAAATGGTTAGCAGTAAGTGTCCACCACAAATTGCAAGTTTTGAAGAAGGATTTGTTGTGAGATACTTCAGAGATTATGAAACTGATTTTAACCTGGTATGGAATATTTAATTAATAGCAGAATGGACCACATAAGAATTAATATAAATTCTTGGAATTTTGTCATTTTTTTTGAATTAGCAGTAATTTCTTTATCATTTAAAGTCAAGTTTGGCATGTGTGGACAGGATCCGGTGTCTGTATCTGGGTGGCTGCTCCTGAGGAATGTTTGCTTATGAGTTACTGCGTTTCAACAACTACCTGTACAATGAGTGTGAGTTAATATTTATTTGATGACTGAAGATTATACACTATTTCAAGTCCTTATTCTAAATAGGTATGATTTGCCAGAGAAACATGGTGTGGAAATTATAGACCTCATGAACACATGTCAGTTCTTAGATTATCGAGAACTATTGTTTCTTCAGTAATAATAAAGGATTACAGAATCTGTGTTTCTTCTTTTAGAAACAGATGCATTGGAGCATGTGTATATTTTCCAGTTAATTTTGCATTTATTGAGAAAATCATTCATTTGGAATCTGTTTAGTTAGGTGCTAATCCACTTAGGTTTGCCTTATTGCTGTCTTTAAAATCTACCAGACAAAAATTTTAAAAAACAAAGTACAAAAAAATCTACTAAACAAATATGCCTATAGTATGTATAATTAAATAAAGTAAGATGAGCTAGTTGGATATAAATATTGTCATTCTAAAACAAAAATTTATTTTTTTCAATTAAAAAATTTTGTTTTGATCATGCCAAGCAGCTCATTGGATGTTTAGTTCCCTGACCAGGGATTAAACTTGGGCCCCCAGCAGTGAAAGTGCTGAGTCCTCACCACTGAACCATTAGAGAATTTCCTAAAATAAAAATCTTGAGTCAATCACTGGATACTGAAATTATCACATATAAACTTAAAATTATTTAGGAGATGATCTCATAATTATGGCTAATATGGAAAGTATGAAATTATTGCTTTAAAACTAGTAGAATTAGTAGTAAAATTACTAATGTTCAGACTCTTCATAGAAGTTACTAAAGCTTTATTTATTATTTAATTAATTATTGTTAATTTAGTTTCAGGCAGCAGTGGAAGAAATGGTTAGCAGTAAGTGTCCACCACAAATTGCAAGTTTTGAAGAAGGATTTGTTGTGAGATACTTCAGAGATTATGAAACTGATTTTAACCTGGTATGGAATATTTAATTAATAGCAGAATGGACCACATAAGAATTAATATAAATTCTTGGAATTTTGTCATTTTTTTTGAATTAGCAGTAATTTCTTTATCATTTAAAGTCAAGTTGCAAATATAAGTTTGTTTGATTCATTTATAAAAGCAGTATTTCACCACGTATGAATTTTTGTAATCAAGAGACATTTGGCAAGATGGGTAAATGTGGGATCTGTAGGTTTTTTTGTGTGTTTTCTTAAATACAGAGTATTCTTTTTCCTTATTGGCTTCAGAGAATATAATTTGTAGTAGAGCATTATAGTGAATTGCTTCCCTTGCTTTTTGAGGTCATCCTCTGATCAGTTAGTACAATGCCTAGTCATTTATATCTTGGTGACATACAAAGATTTTTCTTTGATGTACAGTAAAGAAAATGTAAAATATACTTACCTTCCTAATTCTTATTTTGAAGGCTCAAAGAAGCCTGATATTTACCATTTCCGAGTGAATACCATAGGAATAAGAAATACATAGGCAAATAAAGAAAAATTTAGGCAAGTTATTCAATTCAGATAAATATCCCAGAAATAAATGAGTCCTTAAACATTTACGTGTGTGTGTGTATCTATATCTTGTCATGCTTTATACAAACAGATATATGAGTGAGGAAAAGGGAAAGTCATTTAATGGGTTATGTTTTCTACTTGATTTAATAAATACACACGCATTTGAGCTCTTCTATCTTGAATGTAATACTTACAGACAAGGAAATTGAACAAGTAATTTAATATGCTCCTTTCCTACTTCCTATACAATCATCATCACAACACACATTCTTGACTCCATGTTTACCTTGACTCTTTGAGTTTCTTCCCAGCACCGCTTTCTCATGTCCCCGCTTCTCTGCATGTTTTAACCCTCTCTCTGATGTGCCTTAGCTAACCTTTTAAATAACTCCTGGTTTTTTCTTAAAGATAATCCATTTGTCTCTTCCCTTGAGTTGTCCTATTTTATACTATTATGTGAATTAGATGCCTCCTTTCAGGCTTAATTTGGTACCCCTTCATTCCTTTGTCCCAAACTGATAGGCTCCTATGTGTAGGGATAGGGTTCTTCACCTCTTAAACCCTGAAGATGAAAAAACAAGCAAATGTACAAACAAGCAAAATTCTGGCACAAAATGAACACTAAAAATCATTTGTGAAAGGAGCAAATAAATATTCTTAAGGAGTTCATAATATAAAGGGAAAGATAGGATTTGGGAAATAGTCAAATCCTAGTACAGAGATTATATGCTTATGGATCTAAGTGAGTGATAATAGGATGAGAGCCTTAGACTTTCAAAGAAGAGAGAAAACATTCCAAATTAAAGCAGTTTGGGGAACAATGAGATCTGAGCTGGAACTTGAATGACGTAGGTGAAGATATTGGGGAATAAAGCAAGGCAATAAATCACGTTTTCATTTGAAATATGATTGCTTCTGTAGGAACAGACTAATAGAGGGCAGAAGACAGCTGAAACTGACGCTTACTGTGGTCGTTATTCCCTGAAAAACCCAGCTGTCCTTTTTGACTCAGCAGATGTTAAACCAAACAGACTACCATATGGAGACATTTTATTATTTCCTTATAATCAGGTAAGCTCAACAAAATGATGTGCTAATTAAATTTGTAAAATACCTTGGTAATAAAATTTCATGAAATTTTAATATGAGGGAAATTGCTTGTCATGTGAAATCTCATCACCTTGGACAGGCACCATGCTTCACTTTCTGGGTGCTTGAGAGTTCCTCTTCTGTTAATTCTCGAAAAAAGAAATTTGGAGACACAGACATAAAGAACAGACTTTTGGACACAGTGAGAGAAGGAGAGGGTGGCGTGATTTGAGAGCGTAGCACTGAAGCATACATATCACCATATGTAGAACAGAGAGCCAGTTGGGAGTTTGATGTATGAAGCAGGGAACCCAAAGCTGGTGCTCTGTGACAACTTGGAGGGATGGCGTGACCAGAGAGGGGTGAGAAGGGGTTCAGGAGGGCGGGGCACATGGATGCCTGTGGCTGATCCATGCTGATGTATGGCAAAATCATCACAGTATTGTAAAGTAATTATCCTCCAATTAAATAAGTGTTTAAAATATGTAGTGCCAGACACATTTTTTCTTTGTCTTATAATTTCGGAAAAAAATTATTTGCACTGAAATGTGAAGAGTAAAACAATTTTAATATATAATCTCCTCATTAGTTAAGTAGAAACAAAAATGGATAGCCATCATAGAGTGGTTTTGAGGATCCAACTAGGAAAAAGTGAAGGAAAATCACACCAAGAGATAATGGCAGTTTTAGGATAGGTATCATACACATCTAAGGCTAACAGATATAGATTTTACCTTTCCCGGGTTTTAAAATTCTCCATAATAGGATGAGAGCCTTAGACTTTCAAAGAAGAGAGAAAACATTCCAAATTAAAGCAGTTTGGGGAACAATGAGATCTGAGCTGGAACTTGAATGACGTAGGTGAAGATATTGGGGAATAAAGCAAGGCAATAAATCACGTTTTCATTTGAAATATGATTGCTTCTGTAGGAACAGACTAATAGAGGGCAGAAGACAGCTGAAACTGACGCTTACTGTGGTCGTTATTCCCTGAAAAACCCAGCTGTCCTTTTTGACTCAGCAGATGTTAAACCAAACAGACTACCATATGGAGACATTTTATTATTTCCTTATAATCAGGTAAGCTCAACAAAATGATGTGCTAATTAAATTTGTAAAATACCTTGGTAATAAAATTTCATGAAATTTTAATATGAGGGAAATTGCTTGTCATGTGAAATCTCATCACCTTGGACAGGCACCATGCTTCACTTTCTGGGTGCTTGAGAGTTCCTCTTCTGTTAATTCTCGAAAAAAGAAATTTGGAGACACAGACATAAAGAACAGACTTTTGGACACAGTGAGAGAAGGAGAGGGTGGCGTGATTTGAGAGCGTAGCACTGAAGCATACATATCACCATATGTAGAACAGAGAGCCAGTTGGGAGTTTGATGTATGAAGCAGGGAACCCAAAGCTGGTGCTCTGTGACAACTTGGAGGGATGGCGTGACCAGAGAGGGGTGAGAAGGGGTTCAGGAGGGCGGGGCACATGGATGCCTGTGGCTGATCCATGCTGATGTATGGCAAAAATCATCACAGTATTGTAAAGTAATTATCCTCCAATTAAATAAGTGTTTAAAATATGTAGTGCCAGACACATTTTTTCTTTGTCTTATAATTTCGGAAAAAAATTATTTGCACTGAAATGTGAAGAGTAAAACAATTTTAATATATAATCTCCTCATTAGTTAAGTAGAAACAAAAATGGATAGCCATCATAGAGTGGTTTTGAGGATCCAACTAGGAAAAAGTGAAGGAAAATCACACCAAGAGATAATGGCAGTTTTAGGATAGGTATCATACACATCTAAGGCTAACAGATATAGATTTTACCTTTCTCGGTTTTTAAAATTCTCCAGTTGTTGTAGCACATGTTCTGAAGTTCTAAATTCTAGATACATCTGGCATTCTTAAGGAGTTATGGACAATTAAAATTAGTATTTAAGGACTATTGGATGGTAACATGTCCATCTGTGAATGCTCAGATGTATTCACATCCTAGTTAGTCTGCCTGAATATTTCTGTTTCCTTTATGTGTGTAATGGGCATTTAAATTCGCTGACATGTTCAGAGTTGATCTTTATCCTTACATAACTCTATGACCAGAGGGAGTGAATTTTTTCCTTTTTTTTAAGGAAATAGTATCTAAGAAAACAATAAAAGAATTAATCATTCATTATGAGGTCTTATCAGCTTATAATGTCTTCTACAATTCTTTTGCACCTAATTGTCTGAAGTTAATCGTTCCTTTTCACTATGTTCTGGTACATTTTATATGAAAACTGCTCGATAGACATTTATTGCATTGTACTGAATCCACTTGAATTGGTAAAAAGACAATTTAACAGTGAGATACTGCTACTAATTTTTAAATATTTTCTGTGTAGTTATGTTTAGCATACAAAGGATTCCTGGCAAATTATATTGGTCTAAAATTTCAATACCAAGATACAAGCAAGATTACTAGAAGTACTGATATACAGTTTACATACAACTTTGCATATGGAAACAAGTGAGTTACACTGTGAATTTGAAAACTTTATACTATAGTATGTAAACTATGAATATACACTCATTTCTTATTTGTTTTTGAAAAATCATGTGTACCACTGGTCTAACCACAGTTTTTCTGCCTTCTGTATAAGCTTGTTATGCCAAAAAAGAAATGTGTAGATTATGAAACTGAAAGTTGGTCTAGTTTCATCATCATAAACCATTTATAAGACAAAACAATGGTAAACTTCAGAATTTAAGATATATATTTAATGTAATAGTGTTTCTAGTTAGTGATGGAAGGTAGAGACTGTGTTATCACAGTATTGTCATTAGACTTTGATTACTGAAAAAAAAAGTGAATATGTGATGAAGAAAATAAAATATTTTGATGAACATACCAAAGGGTTCTCACTTTGGTGTTAGTCACTTAGTCCTCAGTCAAGTCCAGCTCTTTGCAATCCCATGGACTGTAGTCTGCCATGCTCCTCTGTCCATGGAATTGTCCAGGCAAGAATACTGGAGTGACCCAGGGATCGAACCCAGGTTCCTTGCATTGCAGGTGGATTCTTTACTGTCTGAGCCACCAGGGAAGCCAAAAGGAGAAAAGATATGTTTAAATACTTGGTTTGCCAAAAGTTAGATACAAAAATGCAGATAGAGAAATATAACAGGAGAAACTAAATGAGCCTTGAGAAGGCTGTTTAACAACCATAATTGTCATAACCTCAAGCACAAGTTAGTTCTACAAAATGATGCTCTGGTTTTTATTAATTGTTCTATATTCTGAAGTTTGTCAGTCTTGACTTTGAATTTTCATATATAATACATGCAAAATTTTTACTTATTATAGAAGTAATAATGATGCCATATACACACCTTTTCTATTTTAAAAACTGTTCCTCATAAAGGTTAAAGGCATGCTTATTGGTTGAGTGAGTGTGACAGGTATAAACAGATATGTCATATTGCCCCAATAAAAATATAGAAGATTCCACTCCACAATTTTAGAATATTTTTTAAATATAAAGTTTATGTCAGAAAATGCCCATGGTATGATTTCCATGTCTTCAAAATATTTCTAATATATTTATTTTGTGTTTTTTTTTTCTGTTATGGCTACATAGACATCTTCTTTATCTTTTTTTTTTTTTTAAATATTTACTAATTTATATATATTTTGGCAGGGGTGGGGAGAGAGGGGGGTGGGTGGGCCACTTCCACTGGTCTTTCATTTGTCTAGTTTCATCCATCTTTGTTCTTTGGCTCCTGTGGGCCTCCCATCGCGGTGGCCTCTGTTGTCACAGAGCACCGGCTCTGGGTGCATGTGCTCCAGAGCTCCTGCTCGGTAATTGGACACATTGGTCCAGCCACTCCGTTGCATGTGGGATCTTCCCAGGCCAGGGATCGAACCAGCGCCCCTTGCACTGCAAGGCAGTGTCCTTACCCACTGGACCACCAGGAAGCCCCATCTTCTTTATCTTGTGTCAATCTATACAGGTTTCCTTGTACGTTAATACAGAACACAAAGGGTTCTCACTTTGGTGTTAGTCACTAGTCTTTACTGCCCTGAGCCATGCTCCTCTGTCCATGGAATTGTCCAGGCAAGAATACTGGAGTGACCCAGGGATCGAACCCAGGTTCCTTGCATTGCAGGTGGATTCTTTACTGTCTGAGCCACCAGGGAAGCCAAAAGGAGAAAAGATATGTTTAAATACTTGGTTTGCCAAAAGTTAGATACAAAAATGCAGATAGAGAAATATAACAGGAGAAACTAAATGAGCCTTGAGAAGGCTGTTTAACAACCATAATTGTCATAACCTCAAGCACAAGTTAGTTCTACAAAATGATGCTCTGGTTTTTATTAATTGTTCTATATTCTGAAGTTTGTCAGTCTTGACTTTGAATTTTCATATATAATACATGCAAAATTTTTACTTATTATAGAAGTAATAATGATGCCATATACACACCTTTTCTATTTTAAAAACTGTTCCTCATAAAGGTTAAAGGCATGCTTATTGGTTGAGTGAGTGTGACAGGTATAAACAGATATGTCATATTGCCCCAATAAAAATATAGAAGATTCCACTCCACAATTTTAGAATATTTTTTAAATATAAAGTTTATGTCAGAAAATGCCCATGGTATGATTTCCATGTCTTCAAAATATTTCTAATATATTTATTTTGTGTTTTTTTTTTCTGTTATGGCTACATAGACATCTTCTTTATCTTTTTTTTTTTTTTAAATATTTACTAATTTATATATATTTTGGCAGGGGTGGGGAGAGAGGGGGGTGGGTGGGCCACTTCCACTGGTCTTTCATTTGTCTAGTTTCATCCATCTTTGTTCTTTGGCTCCTGTGGGCCTCCCATCGCGGTGGCCTCTGTTGTCACAGAGCACCGGCTCTGGGTGCATGTGCTCCAGAGCTCCTGCTCGGTAATTGGACACATTGGTCCAGCCACTCCGTTGCATGTGGGATCTTCCCAGGCCAGGGATCGAACCAGCGCCCCTTGCACTGCAAGGCAGTGTCCTTACCCACTGGACCACCAGGAAGCCCCATCTTCTTTATCTTGTGTCAATCTATACAGGTTTCCTTGTACGTTAATACAGATTTAAGTTGCTGCCATTCTGTGATATATAGAGGGCACTATTCTATTCTCATCATAGGAGTTTTCATTATGAAAGCTCAGAACTGCCAGGTATGGGACAAGTGTGAGTCAGAGTCAGTGCCTCCCCTTACCTATTCAGACCGAAGGGAAAATTAGAAATAAACCCAATGATAACCCTAAACAAAACAAAGACCAGAAATAAAAACAGGTAAGATAATGAAGGGGATTAGATAACTATATGAAAAAAAGGGCAGTTTTTCTTTTTCTGGCTGTACTGCAAGGTTTTTGGAGTCTTAGTTCCTTGACGAAAGACTGAACCCCTGCCCCTTGCCCTGGAAGCACACTGTCTTAAGCCCTGAACCCTCAGGGAATTCCTGAAACGGTGGTCTTGATGGAGGACTTCATTTCTGGGTGAAGGTGCTGTTCCCCAGCCCTGCAATTTCAAGCTTCCTGCTTCCCTAGTCATCCCAACGCTATTTTCAAAATGCAGGGGTCAGCTTTTATTCCATATCTTTAGAAATGTGTATCCTCCGGTACTCATGGAAATATATTGAACTATAAGGGAATTTTATTGCAAACTCCAGTTACTGAATTGCTTTTGTAATTTCTGAGATTCCAGTGCAGTTAATAGTTCATGGAAACTCTGAATAGAAATCATACATTTTAGAAGGCAATGTGCAACCATCTGTATATGTAAATAACTTTAGCACCTTCTGTTCCTTAGTTATAGTGGACAATACAACTCCACTGAGCTCTTCTGGAAGTATTACCAGGTTGCAGTGTTGCTTCTTAGTATTGGCTGAAATTGCAGTTTTATTCCTGATAAAGATATACTTTTTAATTAAAATGGTTTCTTCATTCTTGTATCTTGTTTCTATATGCTTTCCACCAAGGTGCATGCTCCTTCCTTTGTCACTGCAAAATGTTACTTTACATTCCTGTGCCTACTGCCAAGGCTGCAAATAAAAGACAACCTATCTTTGCAACATGAAATCTTTCACTGCTAATTTAAGGGTTTGCATGCTCAGCTGTCCTTTAAAAGTATGAAAACTTTATCACCAGCGCCTTGGACAGTGTCCTTACCCACTGGACCACCAGGAAGCCCCATCTTCTTTATCTTGTGTCAATCTATACAGGTTTCCTTGTACGTTAATACAGATTTAAGTTGCTGCCATTCTGTGATATATAGAGGGCACTATTCTATTCTCATCATAGGAGTTTTCATTATGAAAGCTCAGAACTGCCAGGTATGGGACAAGTGTGAGTCAGAGTCAGTGCCTCCCCTTACCTATTCAGACCGAAGGGAAAATTAGAAATAAACCCAATGATAACCCTAAACAAAACAAAGACCAGAAATAAAAACAGGTAAGATAATGAAGGGGATTAGATAACTATATGAAAAAAAGGGCAGTTTTTCTTTTTCTGGCTGTACTGCAAGGTTTTTGGAGTCTTAGTTCCTTGACGAAAGACTGAACCCCTGCCCCTTGCCCTGGAAGCACACTGTCTTAAGCCCTGAACCCTCAGGGAATTCCTGAAACGGTGGTCTTGATGGAGGACTTCATTTCTGGGTGAAGGTGCTGTTCCCCAGCCCTGCAATTTCAAGCTTCCTGCTTCCCTAGTCATCCCAACGCTATTTTCAAAATGCAGGGGTCAGCTTTTATTCCATATCTTTAGAAATGTGTATCCTCCGGTACTCATGGAAATATATTGAACTATAAGGGGAATTTTATTGCAAACTCCAGTTACTGAATTGCTTTTGTAATTTCTGAGATTCCAGTGCAGTTAATAGTTCATGGAAACTCTGAATAGAAATCATACATTTTAGAAGGCAATGTACAACCATCTGTATATGTAAATAACTTTAGCACCTTCTGTTCCTTAGTTATAGTGGACAATACAACTCCACTGAGCTCTTCTGGAAGTATTACCAGGTTGCAGTGTTGCTTCTTAGTATTGGCTGAAATTGCAGTTTTATTCCTGATAAAGATATACTTTTTAATTAAAATGGTTTCTTCATTCTTGTATCTTGTTTCTATATGCTTTCCACCAAGGTGCATGCTCCTTCCTTTGTCACTGCAAAATGTTACTTTACATTCCTGTGCCTACTGCCAAGGCTGCAAATAAAAGACAACCTATCTTTGCAACATGAAATCTTTCACTGCTAATTTAAGTTTCTGCCTGCTGTCCCTTGCTATGACCGCTTTTCTGTGGCAATAAAGTATGCTTACGGTCTTCTTGTGGGAAAAGATAAACTTTTATTTTTGAGATTTTAAGGCTTTTTATAGTATATTGGTTTATATTAAACATTATAATTGAACTGTACATCTAATTAAACAACCATATTTCAGCTGGACTTACACTTGTATAGACCTTCTGGATCTCATACAAACCAAATATGCGGGGTCCAGCTTTTCTCTTCAGAGGATTAGTTTGCAGAAAGCATCAGAATCACAGTCTTTCTATGTGGATACCGTATACATTGGACAGACAGCTACAATGGCAACATTGGACGGTATATTGTATCATTTCATATGTAAAACTTACGCCTTCTAAGTCTATTTCATACTGAAATCTTACCATAGATGTTATTTATATTCTGTTTCTTAGATAAAAATGACATTTTGTTTCATTTCAATGATATTGTGGTTTAAATCATATGTTTTAATGAATAGGACCAGGTGATTATTCTAAAGATGAAAGAACCCTTAATGTAACCTTTGTCATTGTAGCAGCAGTTAGCTTTATAGTTCTAGATTCTACTTAGAGATAAGTACACTGTGGAAAACATTCTAATTTTGCCTAGTTTGTCTTTTGAGAAATCAACCAGCAAGCTAGAGATCTGTTCCTGAAAGGCAACTATAGCCATTCACATATATCTAGTAAGAATGAGCCTAAACTTTGCATGAACTTTATTGTGATAAGTAGTAAAGCTGTAAATGCAAACTGTATTTCTAATAGTTTTAATATTTTTTTAGTTTTGTTAATAGACTCATATATGTGAGATGTATTAATAAAATAATAAAACTTAAACTGTAGTCTTTTTTAAAATCAGCCTAATTCCAAACAGTCATCTTAATGAGTGACTTTTGCCATATTTCAGAGGAGCTTTAGAATCTTATTCTTTGGAACTGTTTTAAAGAGCAAGGTCATGGTTCTACTGCTTAAAAACTAAATGTTGCTATTACTGTAAGAATCACTCCACTTGAATCCACTGTCACCAGACCTACGTTGTGATTGGTGGAGCACAGCGGACAGCTGATTTGTGCTGGGATAAAGGCTCAATGTCCGAGTGCGCACCACATTCAGGGACCTACAACAGAACAAAACTAAGTGGCTGCAGAAGGCTGCATGGAGCCCGGAGCTTGGTGGCTTTCCAGTATTTTGTTTTAATTATGCAAGGAGGCTCTTATATCAAAAGATTTTGAAGCTTTAAGTTCTAGAAGTACAAAATTTTCCAAGCTTCGCAAACTGCTTGCCTTAAGGTCTTCTTCCTATGATCTGATTTTAAACGGCTTATTCCATGACACATCGGTATTATTTGATACTTTCTTTTGCAGCAGAAGCTATGCAATTTTATCTTCCTTTATTTTATTTGAATTCTTTAGAAATGCCAAAGAGAAGACTTCCAGCATTAGCAAATAAAGGAATATTTTTAAAGCACTTTCAGGTGAATCAGACCAAAAGTAATGGATCCAGTATGACCAACCAATATTTTGTCACCATGACATCATATGACTGCAGTTATAATATACCCATGATGGCTGTGAGCTTTGGGCAGGTAAGCTTAGAATTTTACAAGTAACTCTTCAACTTAAAAACATCAGCTTTACCTGATTATTCTAAAGATGAAAGAACCCTTAATGTAACCTTTGTCATTGTAGCAGCAGTTAGCTTTATAGTTCTAGATTCTACTTAGAGATAAGTACACTGTGGAAAACATTCTAATTTTGCCTAGTTTGTCTTTTGAGAAATCAACCAGCAAGCTAGAGATCTGTTCCTGAAAGGCAACTATAGCCATTCACATATATCTAGTAAGAATGAGCCTAAACTTTGCATGAACTTTATTGTGATAAGTAGTAAAGCTGTAAATGCAAACTGTATTTCTAATAGTTTTAATATTTTTTTAGTTTTGTTAATAGACTCATATATGTGAGATGTATTAATAAAATAATAAAACTTAAACTGTAGTCTTTTTTAAAATCAGCCTAATTCCAAACAGTCATCTTAATGAGTGACTTTTGCCATATTTCAGAGGAGCTTTAGAATCTTATTCTTTGGAACTGTTTTAAAGAGCAAGGTCATGGTTCTACTGCTTAAAAACTAAATGTTGCTATTACTGTAAGAATCACTCCACTTGAATCCACTGTCACCAGACCTACGTTGTGATTGGTGGAGCACAGCGGACAGCTGATTTGTGCTGGGATAAAGGCTCAATGTCCGAGTGCGCACCACATTCAGGGACCTACAACAGAACAAAACTAAGTGGCTGCAGAAGGCTGCATGGAGCCCGGAGCTTGGTGGCTTTCCAGTATTTTGTTTTAATTATGCAATGAGGCTCTTATATCAAAAGATTTTGAAGCTTTAAGTTCTAGAAGTACAAATTTGCCAAGCTTCGCAAACTGCTTGCCTTAAGGTCTTCTTCCTATGATCTGATTTTAAACGGCTTATTCCATGACACATCGGTATTATTTGATACTTTCTTTTTGCAGCAGAAGCTATGCAATTTTATCTTCCTTTATTTTATTTGAATTCTTTAGAAATGCCAAAGAGAAGACTTCCAGCATTAGCAAATAAAGGAATATTTTTAAAGCACTTTCAGGTGAATCAGACCAAAAGTAATGGATCCAGTATGACCAACCAATATTTTGTCACCATGACATCATATGACTGCAGTTATAATATACCCATGATGGCTGTGAGCTTTGGGCAGGTAAGCTTAGAATTTTACAAGTAACTCTTCAACTTAAAAAACATCAGCTTTGACCTGGTAAACCTAAAACATTTTTACAAATAGCTGACGTGTCTTTTAATAAGATAAGACAGTTATTCTAAGAATTAAATGGAGATTTAGAGGCTTGTTGAATTGGAGCTTTTTTTTATTTTTATTTTTATTTTAATATTTTGGCCACTTCTATTGGTCTTTCATTTATCTATTTTCATCCGTCTTTGTTCTTTGGCCTGTGTGGGCCTCCTATCACAGTGGCCTCTCTTGTTGCAGAGTGCCAGCTCTGGGCACATGCACTCCAGAGCTCTGGCTCGGTAATTGGATACATCGGTCCAGCCGCTCCGCTGCACATGGAATCTTCCCAGGCCAGGGATCGAACCAGCGCCCCTTGCACTGCAAGGTGGTGTCCTTACCACTGCACCACCGGGGAAGCCCGAATTTGAGCATGTTTAAACATTAAACATTTTTAAAAGAAATGTATCAGTGGGGAAAAAAAGCAGGAGGGAATAGCCTTAAGATTTACAGCTTCCCTGTTGGCTCAGATGGTAAATAGTCTGCCTGCAATGCAGAAGACCTGAGTTCAATCCCTGGGTTCAGAAAATCCCTTGAAAGAGACCATGGCAACCTATTGCGGGGTTCTTACCTGGATAATCCCGATAGACAGAGGAGCCTGGTGGGCTGCAGTCCATGGTGTCCCAAAGAGTCGTATACAACTGAAGCGACTTAGCACTCCTGCAGCCAGATTTAAGTAGTTTTCTCTGTTGATATAAAAGACTGCAGGCTCTCCCAATAAAAATCTTTGAACAGAGATTATTGAAAAAGAAATTGAGATTCTGCATTAGGTATTTAAATTGTTTCTGTTATAAATATTTACCCATGGCCCTAGATAACCACTGTTTTAACTTTACCATCATTTGTTAGTTTTCCTTGTTTTTACTCTTCATATCAATGAATAATATATATTCATTTGTTTGATATTATGAGATTCATGTTGTTGCATATAGTGAGCTTCAGTTTGTTCTTTTCATTGCTGTACAGTATTCCATGGTGTTAATATACAACAATTTATTTGTTCCATTGATTAGCTTTTGCACTACTTCCAGTTTGGGATTATTATAAATAAAGCTACTCTGAACATTCTTGTACATGTCTTTTGGGACTTAACATTTATTTATTTGTATGGGCACTAAGGCTTATAGCTTTAAATTCCACAAGATTAACAGGGATCAGCAGCAGGAGAGTATAGCCTTTACTAGTAGAGTTACAATCTATGAATTTTTATTGTACGTGTTGCTTCTGTCAGTTGTTTGGAACTTAACATTAGACAGGTATTTCCTGAGTCGGATCTATCACTGTATTGATCATATACTTCCTTATATCATTAGTTAAGTTTTCAGGTTTCTGTATGTCATTTCTTTAAAAAGGCTTTAGGTTTTTGATAGTTGAGACCGTGTTCTGTAGTTCTTTGCCTCCTCACTGTGATTAGCATTGAACAGAATGCCTGCTCAATAAATATTTGTTCTTTGAATGATGGCGGGCAGTCTCTGAATTAATGAGGTATTACCGTGGTTCCAGCTGATGGCTACACAGATGACTGAGTTGACTCGAGCCTCATTAGCGCAGTTATGTCGGTGCGGCCTCTGTTGATTTATGTGACTCTCCTTATGTTCTGAGGAGTCCTGAATACCTGAGGCTCATTTATGTCAGGTCACAGGACTGCACCCTGGTGCAATGGAAATGATGTTAGCCATTGTTATATTTAATCATTTTATCAATATTTATTTTGGAAATTAGATAATAACAAAGGAGACAGAGAATGAGTCTGTTTACAGAGGAAATAATTGGCCTGGGGAATCAAGGATTTGTATTCAAAGGATTCAAGCAGCATCTCCACCTCTCAGTGGCAGCTTTGACATTCACGCTTATGGACATGTTCTCAAAGGTAAATGAAAAAAGTTCGTAGCCTTGGTCAGTGTATAAGTTGGACTGTACTGATCTAGACAACCATCATAAACATTTCAGTTTATGGAAACCATCATAAGACATTTCTTTTTAATATTATTTCTTTGTATAATTTGTAGAGTTGAGATTGTCAGTAAGGTAAAAAAGTATTCAGAACAAGTGACGTTTTCATGTTTTATTCATCACCTCATCAGATATACTAGGTTAAATTCCTGGAAGTTTGTTTCTCTTTTACGTCCATAGCTTATTGGTTATCTATTGAGTTAACTGATTTTTTAAAGTATTTGAGCCAAGGCTCAGTGTCTGAGGTAGATTACTCGTGTGAGTTTTGTTTCTAAGAAATAGTCCCATCACTGCCCATTCATTTATTCATCTCATTGCTCAGCCATTTCCTAATCCATCAAGCCAACCAGCTATTTAACCATCTCTGACACCATACATCCAACCATTTTAATCTCTTTTAATCTATTCTTCCTTATCTGGATTCTTCTGGATCTTGGTACTACAGAACTTCAGAAACGGTTCCATACTAACATCAAAATGCATCAGGTTTGGAATTCTGGGAAAAGTGCTCACATATCTTTCTCATTTCTCTTAGCAATCAGTCTGCAACCACACAAGTATTCCAGTTCTTGTAACCACCCATCCAATTCTTGTATCAGATCCTTTGCCCCCTGTCTCTAGTTGGAGAACTCTACAGTGCCTCAATAACCCCGACTCCCAAATTCATTCAGGCCTTTCTTAAAGAGAAAAGCTTTGGGTTTCCCCTGGTGGTCCAGTGGGTAAGGACACCGCCTTGCAGTGCAAGGGGCGCCGGTTCGATCCCTGGCCTGGGAAGATCCCACGTGTTGCGGAGCGGCTGGACCGATGTGTCCAACTGGAGCTCATGGGCCCAGAGCCAGTACTCTGCAATGAGAGAGGCCACAGCAATGGGAGACCCACACAGGCCAAAGAACAAAAAAGATAAGTGAATGAAAGATCAATAGAAGTAGCCAAAAAAAAAAAAAAGAGAGAGAAAAGCTTTTACATTAAGATCATTCTGTCCCTCTCCCGGCAGTGATAGGCCCAGTGAGAAGCACAATTTAAGCAGTTTATTTCTTAATATTAGCTCTTTCATTGGACACTTAACCTTTTGTGCTCTAGTGCATCATTTTGTTCAGTCTTTCCTGGAATTCTCTGAGATACCATAGCATCATGGCTGAATTGAAGTCCCTCTTCCCTCCAAAAGAAATAGGTAAATGTATCACATAAGCAATATGAAAATTTCAAATTTTCTGTATTGGAAGAGAACAATTGGTTTACAAGTGATAAAATATATTTCACATATGTTAAAGGTGACCATGTGGCTTCCCTAATGGCTCAGCAGTAAAGAATCCACCTGCAGTGTAGGAGCTGCAGGCGACAGAGGTTTGATCCCCCAGTCAGAAAGATCCCCTGGAGTAGGAAATGGCAACCCTTTCCAGTATTCTTGCCTGGAGATTTCCATGGACAGAGGATCTTGGTGGGCTACAGTCCATGAGGTTGCAAAGAGTTAGACACGACTGAAGTGACTTAGCATGCTTCATGCTAAGGGTGAGCCTAGGTTTGTGAATTTTTCACTCTAACTGTTTGCCATCCATCTATGAATGCAGGTATCCCTGCTGCTGTGTCGGCTGCATTTCAGTTTGCCCAAAGTTTGGTAACATCCTCATGGGAAAAGTGCTCACATATCTTTCTCATTTCTCTTAGCAATCAGTCTGCAACCACACAAGTATTCCAGTTCTTGTAACCACCCATCCAATTCTTGTATCAGATCCTTTGCCCCCTGTCTCTAGTTGGAGAACTCTACAGTGCCTCAATACGCCCGACTCCCAAATTCATTCAGGCCTTTCTTAAAGAGAAAAGCTTTGGGTTTCCCCTGGTGGTCCAGTGGGTAAGGACACCGCCTTGCAGTGCAAGGGGCGCCGGTTCGATCCCTGGCCTGGGAAGATCCCACGTGTTGCGGAGCGGCTGGACCGATGTGTCCAACTGGAGCTCATGGGCCCAGAGCCAGTACTCTGCAATGAGAGAGGCCACAGCAATGGGAGACCCACACAGGCCAAAGAACAAAAAAGATAAGTGAATGAAAGATCAATAGAAGTAGCCAAAAAAAAAAAAAAGAGAGAGAAAAGCTTTTACATTAAGATCATTCTGTCCCTCTCCCGGCAGTGATAGGCCCAGTGAGAAGCACAATTTAAGCAGTTTATTTCTTAATATTAGCTCTTTCATTGGACACTTAACCTTTTGTGCTCTAGTGCATCATTTTGTTCAGTCTTTCCTGGAATTCTCTGAGATACCATAGCATCATGGCTGAATTGAAGTCCCTCTTCCCCTCCAAAAAGAAATAGGTAAATGTATCACATAAGCAATATGAAAATTTCAAATTTTCTGTATTGGAAGAGAACAATTGGTTTACAAGTGATAAAATATATTTCACATATGTTAAAGGTGACCATGTGGCTTCCCTAATGGCTCAGCAGTAAAGAATCCACCTGCAGTGTAGGAGCTGCAGGCGACAGAGGTTTGATCCCCCAGTCAGAAAGATCCCCTGGAGTAGGAAATGGCAACCCTTTCCAGTATTCTTGCCTGGAGATTTCCATGGACAGAGGATCTTGGTGGGCTACAGTCCATGAGGTTGCAAAGAGTTAGACACGACTGAAGTGACTTAGCATGCTTCATGCTAAGGGTGAGCCTAGGTTTGTGAATTTTTCACTCTAACTGTTTGCCATCCATCTATGAATGCAGGTATCCCTGCTGCTGTGTCGGCTGCAGATTTGCAGTTTGCTCTCCAGAGTCTAGAAGAAGTGGGACAAGTCTCAGTTACCCGAGAGGGAAGTTGTGCTGGGTACTCATGGCGCATCAAGTGGAGAAGCATGTGTGGAAAGCAGCATCTCCTCCAGGTTCCCTCACCTCACCTGGTTTTTGTTTTCTTCTCTGTGTTCGTTGCTTATTGGCATCCTGCCTCATTCCAAAGAGAATTGGAAGCTGTGCGTATTTTTAAAATGTAAACCAGACTAAACATGAACCAAAGGAATTTGAGGGAAAGAAGACTATTCAAAATTAAGTTGACTAAGATGTTCTCCTTCATGGAAAATAGTTATTGGTGCTTTATTCCTGATCCTCTATGAGGAAAATCCAGGAATATGTGGGTTAGAAGACCCTTGACAGGGACAGGAGAGCACAAGCAGGGCCAGTCTCAGAACTAAATCTGGGTAAGATTTACCCAGATTATGCACAAGCATAATCAACCTTACTGTCTATAATTCTACTGCTATGCACCAGAGCTGTACTCTAGGACCTTGCATAGTTTTCTGGTTTCAAAATTACCTTTCATAACAGAGCCACACCGTAAGTTCTCATCTAATTACCTTTTTTTTTTTTGGTGGGGGGGGGCAGTTTGGGGAGGGGCGGGCGGGCCACTTCTATTGGTCTTTCATTTCTCTATTTTCATCCATCTTTGTTCTTCGGCCCGTGTGGGCCTCCCATTGCGGTGGCGTCTGTCGTCGCAGAGCACTGGCTCTGGGCGCATGCGCCCCAGAGCTCCGGCTCGGTAATTGGACACATCAGTCCAGCCGCCGCTCCGCGGCGCGTGGGATCTTCCCAGGCCAGGGATCAAACTGGCGCCCCTTGCACTGCAAGGCGGTGTCCTTACCCACTGGACCACCAGGGAAGCCCCTAATTACTTTTGATTAGAGTGTGATTGTGAATAGGGGAGGGAAATCAGGCTTAGTATATGTGAAGAAGGGTTTAGAAGAGACTTGAGGCTCAGATATTAAACATCAAAAATACGCTTTCTAGTATGAGAGTTACAAGCTGCACTATCATCCTCACGTACTGTTGGTAAGACAGCAAATTAGTGAGACCATTTGGTAGGATAATTTAGTTGTATCTGAATATAGATATCTTATGATTCAGCAGTCTCAGATCTACAACTCTATTCTGAAATGATAATACAAATAGGAAATGAGATAGACACAGAGTTAGTCAATGCAGCATTTTTCTTAATACCGAAAAAAACCCACCCTAGACATCTAAATACCCATCAGTAGGAAAAAAGTTAAAATGATACAAACTTAGCATGAATACCCTGCATCCATAGATAAACCAATATATATTCACCTGGAAAGAAGTCCTTGACAAAAGGTGGAAAAAAATATAAAACTGCTTTGGAAAAAAACAGAGGAGATTCGAGAAAGTATATAAACATAGACTATAATATGCCATACAAAGACTGTATGGATATCCTAAAAATGTGGGTCTTATTTTAAGAAACCACATGTCCTGAAACTAGAATTAGAAGATTCTGTAACTGAAACAGCTCTAGTGGCTGATGTCCCCTTAGTACCTGTGCCAGTGTCTATACACTGTTCCCTTCACTCTTTCCTGACCAGTCTCCTTTGCTTATTCATTATTTTTGCTTCTGGTCACTTTGGCTCCCACAGGCCCAGCCTGAAGACTACTGTCTCTTTTCTAACCCCTGTATTCATCACAAGACTACCATGTTGGCAGTGCAGTTTTGGAATGACCAAATTATGCATACTGATATGATTTGGTTTCATTTTTGCCACTGGTGGAAAGTATAATTTCATCAGTAGATGAAAAACCAAGGGTAGTCAGAGACCAAAACTGCTAAAGGGGAAAGTTGACTCTTGGATGGAAAGAAGACTGCATTTTTCAATTATTTAAGAATCATTTATCAAAATAGTCATATTGAGAAAGAGCAGAGAATATTTTCCAAAAAATCAAATTAAGTCATAAATTCATGTTTCTCAGACATATTTTAGTCTAAATATTCAAGTTAAGTTTAGTCATTTACTTCAAGTTATAATTGCTGCAGTCTATGAGATCAGTTTTTTCTTGGGTAGATTATGGTCTTTTTTTTTTTTAATTCTTTATTTTAAAGGTTTTACAGAGTTTTGTTGTTCACAGACATGTATGTTCCCAGATCAGTCATATGCATATCCATGGTCCCCACCCCCCCAGCTCCCCCCATCCCACCCCTCCAGACCATCGCCCCAAGCCATTGTAAGCACTCCTAAGAGACTTTTTTTTCAAAAAAGTGACGAAATGGTTTTGAAATTTTTTCTTCTTTTGGCATGCTTAGATTTAAGAAGAAAAACTAGTGCAATAATATTTATCATAACCTTCCTAGTAAAATAATATTATCTAAAAATAGATCAATGATTCTAACGTTTTTGGAGAAAAGGCTAACATGACGGTTATGAAGATAAAGGAAGGTGGTTTATTCAGACAGCGGATACTAGGAGACCTGCTTCGTACACCCAGCAAACAGCCACAGGTATTTTTGAAAGTTTCTTCATAATTTTAAATATATAACTATTTGTAAAACCTTAAAGACCCAGTAAAACCAAAGATAAGACATCTTTATTTCTGTGTGATTATATGTTAACATATGATCAATTGAGTAATGTTATTTCTTGACTTTTAGGAACATTGTTAATAGCCTTCTTATGATGAAAAATGGATTTTAAGCTCTACTGTTAGTATTTGAAAATATAGTCTTTCATTTAATCTTTATAGTATCTCTGTAAAGCAGTTATGAACCTTACCACTTGCTGAGAGGGAATTAAAGAATAAGGAATTCAGGTGACTTCCTCAAGAGCAACCTTTATTTTTCTTCGTAACACTAATCACCCCGAGGGCATAATGTGCATTTTCTACTTTTTTTGATAAGTTTGCAGCCTTATGCAACTCTCTGCCCTACCTCCACTAGAGTATAAGCTGTGTGACAAGAGGGATGTCACCTGTTGTGTCAAATGTGCTTGTACGTATACGACTGTGCCTGATATATAATGGACAGCGGGGCAAAAAATGAGACCATTTTGGAAACCAAATTAAGTCATAAATTCATGTTTCTAAAGTCTAAATATTCAAGTTAAGTTTAGTCATTTACTTCAAGTTATAATTGCTGCAGTCTATGAGATCAGTTTTTTCTTGGGTAGATTATGGTCTTTTTTTTTTTTAATTCTTTATTTTAAAGGTTTTACAGAGTTTTGTTGTTCACAGACATGTATGTTCCCAGATCAGTCATATGCATATCCATGGTCCCCACCCCCCCAGCTCCCCCCATCCCACCCCTCCAGACCATCGCCCCAAGCCATTGTAAGCATTTCCTAAGAGACTTTTTTTTCAAAAAAGTGACGAAATGGTTTTGAAATTTTTTCTTCTTTTGGCATGCTTAGATTTAAGAAGAAAAACTAGTGCAATAATATTTATCATAACCTTCCTAGTAAAATAATATTATCTAAAAATAGATCAATGATTCTAACGTTTTTGGAGAAAAGGCTAACATGACGGTTATGAAGATAAAGGAAGGTGGTTTATTCAGACAGCGGATACTAGGAGACCTGCTTCGTACACCCAGCAAACAGCCACAGGTATTTTTGAAAGTTTCTTCATAATTTTAAATATATAACTATTTGTAAAACCTTAAAGACCCAGTAAAACCAAAGATAAGACATCTTTATTTCTGTGTGATTATATGTTAACATATGATCAATTGAGTAATGTTATTTCTTGACTTTTAGGAACATTGTTAATAGCCTTCTTATGATGAAAAATGGATTTTAAGCTCTACTGTTAGTATTTGAAAATATAGTCTTTCATTTAATCTTTATAGTATCTCTGTAAAGCAGTTATGAACCTTACCACTTGCTGAGAGGGAATTAAAGAATAAGGAATTCAGGTGACTTCCTCAAGAGCAACCTTTATTTTTCTTCGTAACACTAATCACCCCGAGGGCATAATGTGCATTTTCTACTTTTTTTGATAAGTTTGCAGCCTTATGCAACTCTCTGCCCTACCTCCACTAGAGTATAAGCTGTGTGACAAGAGGGATGTCACCTGTTGTGTCAAATGTGCTTGTACGTATACGACTGTGCCTGATATATAATGGACACGTGCAGAATGAGTCAGTGAAGTGTCAAAACAGAAAAAGTATAAATAGAATAGACCCATTTTTGGAAACCAGCAAACTAGAGCACAAGCAAAATTCCATTACTTTTTCTAAATCCTAGCTAAATTCTGTTTAACCACATTGCCCTCTTATTTTTGTGCTTGTTTATTTGAAGGTTGAAGTCTTTGTCAATGAAATTCCAGCTAAATGTTCAGGAGACTGTGGGTTTACGTGGGACCCCACAACTACTCCTCAAGTCTGGGCCATAAGCCCTTCCCAAGGTAATCTTTGGCTTTTTAACTTGGAGTGAGGATGGAAGACAATTAGCAAAAAATATAAATGTTGATAACGATTTTTTAATTTCAAGGCAAGCAGACACTTAGTTCCACATAGTGCAAAAAAATCTATCGAATCAGAAAGCTATGGAAAGATCATTAATTACCTTTGGAGAAAATATCGCTATTGACATTGAACTCACTAATATTCCACTTCTCCTGTTTCACCAAATTAGGATTAGTCTCTAAAACTTCTAATAATGAGGCAGTTTTGTTAGACTCTACCAACTAGGGTATTAACTGGAATCTTCCATCATATGAGACCACTTCTTCTAGGAGACATAGTACTAAAAGGTTACTACATGACAGCTGCTATTTAGTTAAAGAAACTAATTAGGCCCTAGATTTGAGAAGAAGAGATAGAAAAATTATTGTGAAGAACTCAATCTAGAGGGACATATCAAAAGATACCTTCATGGTATGTGATTGCTTTTAAAAACTTTATGTTTGAACTTCCAAGGATTGAAATAAACAGAATGACTAAAATCTAGGTTTCCTTGTCACTAAAGACAAGGCAGGAGACTGCCTGCAATTCAGGAGACACGCGTTTGATCCCTGGATCGGGAAGATCCCCTAGAGAAGGAAATGGCCACCCACTCCTGTGTTCTGGTCTTGGAAATCCTGTGGACAGAGGAGCCTGGTGGGCTACAGAGACCACAGGGTTATAAGAGTCAGACACAATTTAGTGACTAAACCACCAAGGATTTTAAGAGGTGGCTTTTTTTTTTTTTCAAATGGAAAAATAAGCTCAGATACTATAATCACATATTTAATCTTCATAGCTAGTAGGAAAACTCACCTGCCAATTATGTCAGCAAGCGAAAAAAAAATCATGGAAATGTTTAAAACATTGCCTTATGTTGAAAGAATATATTCTTCAGCATTTATCATAGTATTATAATTGTCATTATAATATTTTTCCTAATACTTTTTAATTTAATTATTATACTAATACTTTTTACAGTTTTTTTTTTATCAAAGTTTTTAATTAACTAATCTGATGTTAGCTATTAACTTGGTTTGGGAAAAGTCTGGGCCATAAGCCCTTCCCAAGGTAATCTTTGGCTTTTTAACTTGGAGTGAGGATGGAAGACAATTAGCAAAAAATATAAATGTTGATAACGATTTTTTAATTTCAAGGCAAGCAGACACTTAGTTCCACATAGTGCAAAAAAATCTATCGAATCAGAAAGCTATGGAAAGATCATTAATTACCTTTGGAGAAAATATCGCTATTGACATTGAACTCACTAATATTCCACTTCTCCTGTTTCACCAAATTAGGATTAGTCTCTAAAACTTCTAATAATGAGGCAGTTTTGTTAGACTCTACCAACTAGGGTATTAACTGGAATCTTCCATCATATGAGACCACTTCTTCTAGGAGACATAGTACTAAAAGGTTACTACATGACAGCTGCTATTTAGTTAAAGAAACTAATTAGGCCCTAGATTTGAGAAGAAGAGATAGAAAAATTATTGTGAAGAACTCAATCTAGAGGGACATATCAAAAGATACCTTCATGGTATGTGATTGCTTTTAAAAACTTTATGTTTGAACTTCCAAGGATTGAAATAAACAGAATGACTAAAATCTAGGTTTCCTTGTCACTAAAGACAAGGCAGGAGACTGCCTGCAATTCAGGAGACACGCGTTTGATCCCTGGATCGGGAAGATCCCCTAGAGAAGGAAATGGCCACCCACTCCTGTGTTCTGGTCTTGGAAATCCTGTGGACAGAGGAGCCTGGTGGGCTACAGAGACCACAGGGTTATAAGAGTCAGACACAATTTAGTGACTAAACCACCAAGGATTTTAAGAGGTGGCTTTTTTTTTTTTTCAAATGGAAAAATAAGCTCAGATACTATAATCACATATTTAATCTTCATAGCTAGTAGGAAAACTCACCTGCCAATTATGTCAGCAAGCGAAAAAAAAATCATGGAAATGTTTAAAACATTGCCTTATGTTGAAAGAATATATTCTTCAGCATTTATCATAGTATTATAATTGTCATTATAATATTTTTCCTAATACTTTTTAATTTAATTATTATACTAATACTTTTTTACAGTATTATAATATTATAATTCATGTTATCTCAAATTTAGTATCACTACTATAAAAACCTTCAAAACTCTCAAGACTGAGGATCTGATAAACTTTAATTTGGTTTTAGTCCTTTGATATTTATGAATCCATCCTTGTATTTTGTAATGGATTTCCACTTTTATGTTCCACTTTGGTGTTCTTATTTCTGAATACATCCTTGTATTTTTTAATTCTGAAAAAATATTTCTTACTCAAAATAATTAACAACATAAGTCACCTTTTGCCACACTTTGGTAAATGTAAAAGTAATAAAAAATAAGTATAAATCATATGCTTGAAAATATCCATATTCTCCTCACTGAAAATGCAACAGCTGTTAACATTTGTCATATTTACTTCCAATCATCAGAAAGAAAATATTATAGGAACAGCTATAGTTTTCTCTAAGCACCATGCTCAGTGCTCAGTGCTTAGAGAACTTCCACAGTGGTTAACACAATAATTAATTTTGTGTGTATTCTTCCATGCCATTTTACATACTCTTTGTGTATGACACACACATGATAATTTTTCCAGGTTTTTAAGTTTACCCATGAGCTCTTGTGGTATAAATTTTTTTTTTTAAGCTTTATTTTTATTTATTTATGGGAGGGTTGGGGAGGGCGGGGAGTGAGCGGGCCACTTCCATTGGTCTTTCATTTGTCTATTTTCATCCATCTTTGTTCTTTGGCCCGTGTGGGCCTCCCATCACGGTGGCCTCTGTTGTCGCAGAGCACCGGCTCTGGGCGCATGCGCTCCAGAGCTCGGCTAGGTAATTGGACACATCAGTCCAGCCACTCTGTGGCACGTGGGATCTTCCCAGGCCAGGGATCGAACTGGCGCCCCTTGCACTGCAAGGCGGTGTCCTTACCCACTGGGCCACCAGGGAAGCCCTGGTATAAATATTATTTACACCTTACTTCTGTCATTTAGCATTCATTTTGAGAAATAAATGGTTTTATGTATATATAATTCATCTGTTTAAAATACTTTATGGATATACCAATGTATTTGTTCCTCTGTTGATGGACATTTAGATTGTTTACAAGGTTTTGTTTTTTATGCATGACTCTGTTGTAGTTTCTTATGCAAATCTACCATAATATACATGCTAGAGCTTTTTTAGGTTTTATAGCTACATGTGGATTACTAGTTGTATACGTATTCATTTCACTAGATGACCAAATTGCTCCCTTAACTGGCTGTATCTCCAGTGGGTACGAGAGCATCATATTCCTCACACCTTTGCCAACAGTTAATATCATGGGTTTTCTAATTTTGGTCAGTCTGATGAGTATAAGATGTTATCTCATCATTGTTTTTATATTGTCTGTTCCTCAATTAGTAATGCACAGGAACATCTTCTTATATGTTTCTTGGACATTTTGATCATTTCTTCTGCAAATTGCTTGTTAATACCTTTTATCCATTTACCAGATTTTCTTTTTTCTATCAATGTGCACTATCTATTATATATTATGCTTGTGGATTCTTGCCTTGTGGCTCAGGCGGTAGAGTCTGACTGCAGTGTGGAAGACTTGGGTTCAATCCATGAGTTGGAAAGATCCCCTGGAGAAGGAATGGCTCCCTGCTCCAGTATTCTTTCTTGGAGAATTCCATGGCTTGTCTATGCGGATGCAAAGAGTCAGCCATAGCTGAGTGGCTTTAACTTGCACGTTGTTAATTCTTTGCACATATTTTCTCCCAGTGTATCACTTATGATTTGTTTTAGTGTCTTATTCATGGAAAGGTTTAATTTGTGTATCTTTTCCTTTATGAGTAACTATGGCTTTTTGTATCTTATTTAACAAATCCATCTGTACATTAAAGTCATTAATATTGGCTACATTTTTTTACCAAAATTTTGAAGTTCTGTTTTTCATTCTTAGCTATTTAAATCTATGTGGAGTCTATGTTGTGTGTAACATTATATAAGTAGAGTTACCATTTCATTTATCGATCAGACCTGGAAGTAAGGTGACCATTTCGTTTATTGATCAAACCTGGATACCGGGCTTCCCCTGGTGGTCCAGTGGGTAAGGACACCGCCTTGCAGTGCAAGGGGCGCCAGTTCGATCCCTGGCCTGGGAAGATCCCACGTGTCGCGGAGCGGCTGGACCGATGTGTCCAGTTACCGAGCTGGAGCTCTGGAGCGCATGCACCCAGAGCCAGTGCTCTGTAATAACAGACACCACTTCGATGGGAGGCCCACAGGAGCCAAAGAACAAAGACGGATGAAAATAGAGAAATGAATGACCAATAGAAGTGGCCTGCCCACTCCGCCCCCCCCCCAAAAAAAACCTGGATACCTTTAAGAGTGAATGAAGAACGTGCAGTATAAGATCCTGGGCCAGAGAGTATAAACCCGGAATAGCCAGGCACTTTAAGATGGACATTACTGTAGATAAAGTAACCATATCCTATTTCAAGTGGAACGTGTCCACTTTACTACCTGCACAGTGTATTCTTTTTCTTGTGAGTTTGTGATGTCAATTCTATCTTCGAATGGTTCCTTTTATCCATTTACCAGATTTTCTTTTTTCTATCAATGTGCACTATCTATTATATATTATGCTTGTGGATTCTTGCCTTGTGGCTCAGGCGGTAGAGTCTGACTGCAGTGTGGAAGACTTGGGTTCAATCCATGAGTTGGAAAGATCCCCTGGAGAAGGAATGGCTCCCTGCTCCAGTATTCTTTCTTGGAGAATTCCATGGCTTGTCTATGCGGATGCAAAGAGTCAGCCATAGCTGAGTGGCTTTAACTTGCACGTTGTTAATTCTTTGCACATATTTTCTCCCAGTGTATCACTTATGATTTGTTTTAGTGTCTTATTCATGGAAAGGTTTAATTTGTGTATCTTTTCCTTTATGAGTAACTATGGCTTTTTGTATCTTATTTAACAAATCCATCTGTACATTAAAGTCATTAATATTGGCTACATTTTTTTACCAAAATTTTGAAGTTCTGTTTTTCATTCTTAGCTATTTAAATCTATGTGGAGTCTATGTTGTGTGTAACATTATATAAGTAGAGTTACCATTTCATTTATCGATCAGACCTGGAAGTAAGGTGACCATTTCGTTTATTGATCAAACCTGGATACCGGGCTTCCCCTGGTGGTCCAGTGGGTAAGGACACCGCCTTGCAGTGCAAGGGGCGCCAGTTCGATCCCTGGCCTGGGAAGATCCCACGTGTCGCGGAGCGGCTGGACCGATGTGTCCAGTTACCGAGCTGGAGCTCTGGAGCGCATGCACCCAGAGCCAGTGCTCTGTAATAACAGACACCACTTCGATGGGAGGCCCACAGGAGCCAAAGAACAAAGACGGATGAAAATAGAGAAATGAATGACCAATAGAAGTGGCCTGCCCACTCCGCCCCCCCCCCAAAAAAAACCTGGATACCTTTAAGAGTGAATGAAGAACGTGCAGTATAAGATCCTGGGCCAGAGAGTATAAACCCGGAATAGCCAGGCACTTTAAGATGGACATTACTGTAGATAAAGTAACCATATCCTATTTCAAGTGGAACGTGTCCACTTTACTACCTGCACAGTGTATTCTTTTTCTTGTGAGTTTGTGATGGCAATTCTATCTTAGTCTAAGTTACCATATGGAGATGTCTGTTTAATTTTTTGTCATAAAAATAATTTTCCTTTCCTTATATCATTTCATACTTTGAGTCAGATAAGTCTTTCCACTAATCTTTATCGATGCATATATTCAAAATATGAAGCAGTATGTAATAATTCAATGGAAAAAAGTACCATTGCTAAATAAAATTTTTTTCCTGCTTGCCTATAAGCTTATAATTTAATCTTCTAGAAAGTAGGCTCATTTTTCTCTGAGAAATATCTGATTTCAAAACAACAGATTCTCTGTTTTGTAACTTTAATACTGTTATTTAAATTTATTATTTTCAGGATCCTATGAAGAAAGCACAGTTCTAACCATCTTGGGTTCAGGATTTTCTCCTAGTTCATCTGTCTCTGTCTCAGTTGGACCAACAGGTTGCTCTCTTCTTTCTATGAGTGGTAGGTTCTTTTAAAATGATTTATTTTTGAGTCTAATTGTTTTTCTGTAAGTGAAAGTAAAATCAAAAAGCAGTGTTACAATAATGATTTTCTTATAGAGCACCTTTGAGGTCATGAAATTAACAAATGGCTCTGGGTAGATGCCTTATCTCTTTAATCCTTGGTTACAAACACAGACTAATTCTTGCACTGTTGGACAGTACCTTTATCCCACTGCAGCTGGTTTTTGTTCCTTTTCCCCTCATAAAGAGATACGTGAAGTCTCTCCTTCTTTGGTGTGTCTCTGGAACACAAAAATACGTCAGATGCTCCTCTGATGTTCCATCATCCCCTTTGCTCATGCTTTGAAAATATCACATTAGTCATGACAAGAGGATATAGCCATATTCTTGGATTTCTAGTCCAAAGGAACTTCTACATATTAACATACAATTTAAATATCATTCATGTTTTCTATTGGTGGAAATGAGGAGCATAACTATTTATTTGCCTAAAAATTCCTTCATAATTCTAGATATTTTCCTTAATTTTAAGAAGTTGAGATTATATAAGCAAATTCATCTTCTATATCATTTAAATCTTTTTTTCTTTTGTACCACGTGGCACATGGGATCTTAGTTCTCTGACCAGGGAGTAAACAAACCTGTGCCTCCTGCCTTTTAGAAGCACAGAATCATAACCACTGGACCACCAGGGAAGTCCCTCATTTAAGTTGTTTTTAATTTACATCTTCTGCAGATTCTTGCGATCTAACAATCAATATTATTATATAACCTACAGTAATGATGATGATGATGATGTGCACTGTATTATGAATGCACATCTACTGTCTGTTCTAAATGAAATAATGTGTTTTTCGCTTAGTTTTTGGTCACATTTCTTGTTGAAACCTAACATTTTACTCAGTTTGATACATACCTGTTGGACCAAAATTTTTAGAATTATTGATATAAACGATCTTATAGATTAGGATTTAAACTTGTCATTATAGTAACTTTTTTGCCATAGTGGTACTTGGGAGCAAATCGTTTGCTCTGCTCTCATTATTATTTAACCTTACTCTTTTTTGAGAGGGCCTGATTTGTAACATGAGATAGTTTATAAAGGGTTTTCACCCATTACTGTATGAGTAGTTTTCCTCAGATATATTTCTTTGGAGTCTAAAAATGAGGTCCACTGTTTATTTTTGCACATATAAAATTTCAGTAATTTTATCCAACAAAGATGTTTCCTGACCATTTTCTTCTTTTTTCAGAGCACCTTTGAGGTCATGAAATTAACAAATGGCTCTGGGTAGATGCCTTATCTCTTTAATCCTTGGTTACAAACACAGACTAATTCTTGCACTGTTGGACAGTACCTTTATCCCACTGCAGCTGGTTTTTGTTCCTTTTCCCCTCATAAAGAGATACGTGAAGTCTCTCCTTCTTTGGTGTGTCTCTGGAACACAAAAATACGTCAGATGCTCCTCTGATGTTCCATCATCCCCTTTGCTCATGCTTTGAAAATATCACATTAGTCATGACAAGAGGATATAGCCATATTCTTGGATTTCTAGTCCAAAGGAACTTCTACATATTAACATACAATTTAAATATCATTCATGTTTTCTATTGGTGGAAATGAGGAGCATAACTATTTATTTGCCTAAAAATTCCTTCATAATTCTAGATATTTTCCTTAATTTTAAGAAGTTGAGATTATATAAGCAAATTCATCTTCTATATCATTTAAATCTTTTTTTCTTTTGTACCACGTGGCACATGGGATCTTAGTTCTCTGACCAGGGAGTAAACAAACCTGTGCCTCCTGCCTTTTAGAAGCACAGAATCATAACCACTGGACCACCAGGGAAGTCCCTCATTTAAGTTGTTTTTAATTTACATCTTCTGCAGATTCTTGCGATCTAACAATCAATATTATTATATAACCTACAGTAATGATGATGATGATGATGTGCACTGTATTATGAATGCACATCTACTGTCTGTTCTAAATGAAATAATGTGTTTTTCGCTTAGTTTTTGGTCACATTTCTTGTTGAAACCTAACATTTTACTCAGTTTGATACATACCTGTTGGACCAAAATTTTTAGAATTATTGATATAAACGATCTTATAGATTAGGATTTAAACTTGTCATTATAGTAACTTTTTTGCCATAGTGGTACTTGGGAGCAAATCGTTTGCTCTGCTCTCATTATTATTTAACCTTACTCTTTTTTGAGAGGGCCTGATTTGTAACATGAGATAGTTTATAAAGGGTTTTCACCCATTACTGTATGAGTAGTTTTCCTCAGATATATTTCTTTGGAGTCTAAAAATGAGGTCCACTGTTTATTTTTGCACATATAAAATTTCAGTAATTTTATCCAACAAAGATGTTTCCTGACCATTTTCTTCTTCTTTTACCACAAGAAAATGAGATCAAGTGCCAGATTCAGGACGGAAGTGCTGGACATTTTCCAGTTGCTGTGTCCCTAGCAGGTGCTGGTCTAGCACGGAATGTCGAGGGGGCAGAGGGATTCCACTTCACTTATCAGAGTCAGATCTCACACATCTGGCCTGCTTCTGGAAGCCTCGCAGGTAACAGCTCATTGTTCCAAACAAAGAAATATTGCCTACATTTCCATCATTTCATGGAAGTCTTCCTAGAACAGGGTGAAGGGAGAGCCCTGCAAACCTTCTTTGTATAGAACAAAGGAAACTCCTCATTTAGAAGGCACAGTGGTTCACTGGATGACTAATTCTTTTGTTTCATATGAAGCACCAGTCAGGGTGACTGCTTCTACTACATCTTAGGTTATTGAATTAATATCATCAATTATTACATGTTTCTATAACAAGCTCATTAATTATGTCAAGCTAAGATTTATTAGTTATTATTCTGCTTACCAGCTGCACCATTTGTAATCACAGTCTCCATGGAGCTACTTGACCCAGAGGAAAGTTCCAGGCACAAATCGGGGAAAGGGAGGCTGATGCGGAAGATGGAAAGAAAATAACACTCTGTCCCAATCCTGCTTTATTTCATTTGTGTTTTGTTTGCTTGTTCGTTTGTTTGCTCATGCTTGGTTTGGGATTTTGTGCTTAGGCCCTGATCTTTCTGGTGTGTTCTGTATTGATATTTTAAGTTACTTTTTATTTTGTTGCGATTTTAATTTACTTAAAGGTATTACAATTTGGGACTTTTGTAAGTCTTAATTCACTCTCATTTCCCACTAGTTGAGTAAATACGATAGTGTAATTTCTTTTTAGGATGAAGAAGGCTCTATAGAAAACAGCAGTTGTTGCTGGTAACATCCAGAAGCAAATGTTAGTTTCAAATCTGTGCTATTTCATTCGGTTACTTAGCCCAGTGCCTTTATGATTCCAGACTCTGGAGCTTAGGCTCGAATATGTGGTCCTGGATCTACTTGCCAACCCATCTTTTGGATGATTAGACAGTTCTTAAATGATAAGTTAGATGACTGCCAATGTGTCTTTTTGTTATTATTAACTATTGTGTTTATGTTGTTATTTGGTTTTGTGTTTTTACTAATGAAGGTGGTACTCTTCTGACTGTATCTGGATTTGGCTTTAATGAATATTCAAAGGTGTTAGTCGGCAATGAAACCTGCACTGTAATTGAAGGGGATTTGAATAAAATAACCTGCAGAACACCAAAAGTAAGGCATCTAATTTTGATCATTTTTTCCTAAGTCTCAAACTGTAGTGAATTAAGGAATACCTCAGTAGAGGGTTCAACAAATGTTTTATTTATCTAACAAGTGCAGAGTTTCATTTATACCCCTTAGAAATTATTTTTCAACATCTTTCTGCCAAGATCGAAGTACAAAATATTAATATCTCCACATTCTAGATACTTCACATCATTGAGGAAGACAGACATATAAACTAAAGTTAAAGAGTGTATTCCATTTGAAATAATACAAATAGACACAAAGTGAATATACAAATATAGTGGGGAAAGGGTGTCAGGAAGAGTTTTATGAGGAAGTTGATGTCCTCTTAGAGATGGAAGGATGAAGAATGAGAGTGCCAGATTCAGAATGGATCCAGGTAAACCCAAGGATGGAAAAATAGAGCAGTAGTAAATACTCCAAAAAATTCAGGGAAGCAGACTTAGATATTTTGTTTTCTTTTCAAAGAAATATATAAATACTTTAAAGGTGTTAAAGTTTCAGTTTGCTGACAGAACACATACACACACAGTGTGAGTTCTCCCATGGAGTATTACGTTTTAGAACCAATTATTATTCCTTTATTTTTAAAAATAATATTTAAATTTAAACCAAGACTGTTTTACTTACTATGTGCAGTCACTAATATCTAAGGCTGTATAGTAGACTAAGTGTGGGTGTTATTTATGTAATTGATGTGTAGGAAAAGTGCATTTGAGCATACGTTGGCCTGAAAGGTGGAAATAAGAATCTGGGGAATATAGCAAATTGAAGCTTCATTTAAATTATGTCATTCGGGGCTTCCCTGGTGGTCCAGTGGGTAAGGACAGTGCCTTGCAGTGCAAGGGGCGCCGGTTCTATCACTGGTCAGGGGAGATCCCACGCGCCGCGGAGCGGCGGCTGGACTGATGTGTCCAATTACCAATTCGGAGCTCTGGAGCACATGCGCCCAGAGCCGGCGCTCTGCGACAGCAGAGGCCACTGCGATGGGAGGCCCACACGGGCCAAAGAACAAAGATGGATGAAAAAATGAATAAATGAAAGACCAATAGAAGTGGCCCGCCCACCCCCCTCCCTCCCCAACCCACCCCCAGAATAGATGAATAAATAAACAATTATTAAATTATGTCATTCAGTCAAACACTGAGTGGACAATAAGTAAATGCTAGATGCTGGTAAAACTGTTTTTCCTAATGGGGAATGGTATAGGTGCTGTATCGGTGAAAACATCAAACATTTTTCTTTGGTTTTAGTCTTGGATTCTGGAACCAGGTCAGCAAAAGATATAATAGTGTCATATGTCCATGAAGAGGAATGAAAATTCCATTCAAGCTTATTTTAAGAGCAAAAAACCCAAAACCTTTAGTAATGTATGCTTTATTAATCAGAGAATTACTTGTCCAAAGCATTGAAGAACCCTGGGGAATCCACTAATGTAGATGCATTTGAATTGATCATAAGCACCCACAAAACCACTGTGTCATGTACCTTTATCTAACAATTCTGACATATAACCTGCACTTGATACAATAACTTTCTTTTTTTTGACTTGAGAACTTTCAAAATAGTAATTAACTCTGATTCATGACTTTGAAAAAAGAAAATCTCTGAAAGTTTGTTTTGAGTAATTCTATTAGCTTTTAGCCATGGAATTTATGTATTCCAATATTTAGTATTTTCTAATTGTTTTATTTTTTCCTCTTATTTCAGAGAATTGAGGGTACAGTTGATGTTTCAGTTATTACCAGTGGAATTCAAGCCACAGAAAAAAATGCTTATAGTTATAATTGTTTACAGACTCCAGTTATAACTGATTTTAGTCCAAAAGTACGGACTGTACTGGGTAAGGAATTCTTTAATAAGATTAGTCATTTGATATATATGTATATGTATAATAATATATATGTACATGTGTATATATATATATATACACACATATATGCCATTTCTAGAAAACCTTTTGAGGCAATTTCTCTTGCAATTATGTTTCTCCTACCTTAAAAGGTTTTCTTTTTTAACCATGAATCAATCTGTTTATTATATCACTTTGTACACATGCAATCAGAAGAAAGATATTTTTTTCATTTTTAAGCCTTAAAATTTTTTGCAATGGGAGGCCTACACGGGCCAAAGAACAAAGATGGATGAAAAATGAATAAATGAAAGATCAATAGAAGTGGCCTGCCTGCTCCCCTTCCTCCCCAACCCACCCCCAGAATAGATGAATAAATAAACAATTATTAAATTATGTCATTCAGTCAAACACTGAGTGGACAATAAGTAAATGCTAGATGCTGGTAAAACTGTTTTTCCTAATGGGGAATGGTATAGGTGCTGTATCGGTGAAAACATCAAACATTTTTCTTTGGTTTTAGTCTTGGATTCTGGAACCAGGTCAGCAAAAGATATAATAGTGTCATATGTCCATGAAGAGGAATGAAAATTCCATTCAAGCTTATTTTAAGAGCAAAAAACCCAAAACCTTTAGTAATGTATGCTTTATTAATCAGAGAATTACTTGTCCAAAGCATTGAAGAACCCTGGGGAATCCACTAATGTAGATGCATTTGAATTGATCATAAGCACCCACAAAACCACTGTGTCATGTACCTTTATCTAACAATTCTGACATATAACCTGCACTTGATACAATAACTTTCTTTTTTTTGACTTGAGAACTTTCAAAATAGTAATTAACTCTGATTCATGACTTTGAAAAAAGAAAATCTCTGAAAGTTTGTTTTGAGTAATTCTATTAGCTTTTAGCCATGGAATTTATGTATTCCAATATTTAGTATTTTCTAATTGTTTTATTTTTCCTCTTATTTCAGAGAATTGAGGGTACAGTTGATGTTTCAGTTATTACCAGTGGAATTCAAGCCACAGAAAAAAATGCTTATAGTTATAATTGTTTACAGACTCCAGTTATAACTGATTTTAGTCCAAAAGTACGGACTGTACTGGGTAAGGAATTCTTTAATAAGATTAGTCATTTGATATATATGTATATGTATAATAATATATATGTACATGTGTATATATATATATATACACACATATATGCCATTTCTAGAAAACCTTTTGAGGCAATTTCTCTTGCAATTATGTTTCTCCTACCTTAAAAGGTTTTCTTTTTTAACCATGAATCAATCTGTTTATTATATCACTTTGTACACATGCAATAAGAAGAAAGATATTAGTTTTTTAAAAATTCTTTGTCATATTTTTTCTCTGTTAAGCAACTGAATGTGAATTTTATCTCCCTATGGCAGCCATCATCATTTCTTTCACTGATTTTCTTTTACCTCTGAAAGTGTTAGGATGTCCTAAATCCAGTGAAAGATAAGAGATGGATTGGTTTACTTAATATTAAAATTTTGCACTCTATAATATGTTGACTCTTTCTGTGAAAATTTCTTTTCTTTTAAAATAACAGGAGAAGTTAATTTAATGATTAAGGGTTTTAACTTTGGAAATGAACTGACACAAAACATGGAGGTCTATGTTGGAGGAAAATCCTGCCAGATCCTTCACCGAAACTTTACAGATGTTAGATGCCTTTTGCCCAAGTTGTCTCCTGGAAAACATGGTATCGATGTAGAAGTCAGAAACTGGGGTTTTGCATCAACAAGGTATGGTAATGACTTTCTGTGAGAAAAGGGGATCCTTCAGGGGTGCTGTGTGATGGTTGGGAGGGGTGGGAAAGAGGGGATATACATATGACTAATCTGGGAACATACATATCTGTAAACAACAAAACCCTGTAAAAGTTAAAAGCAAAATAAAGGTTTAAAAAAAAAAAAAAACAAGGTATGGTAATGACTTAAACATGATAGATTCGTGGAACACGTGGTGCTAAGGTATTGGGATAGGAAGAGAAACAGCCATTAACCTCATAATATTTCAGTTATTTTCCCTACCTTTCTATAATTCCTTCTGCAAAAGATTCTGAAAACATCTTGTAAAATGCAATATTATGCTTAGGTCTGAGACCAGTACCACTCAGGTTAGGTTGTAGGATTCTCTGCAGAACTAGGTTTATATGTCACATGATTTTAATTCATTCTGGAAATACTATCAGGCAGTTACTAGGAGCAGACACTTTCTCAGCACTGGATTTATAGTGGAGAATAAGAGGGGTGTGTCCCACATCTTAGGGCTTCCCAGGTGGCTCAGTGATGAAGAATCCACCTGCCTATGCAGAAGATGCAGGTTTGATCCCTGGGTTGGGAAGATCCCCTGGAGAAAGAAATCGCCACCCGCTCCTGTATTCTTACTTGGAAAATTTCATGGACAGAGGAGCCTGGCAGGCTACAGTCTGTGAGGTCTCAGAGTCAGACACAACTGAGCACACATGCATGCATGTTCCCCACCTTAATGATACCCACAGTTTTGTTGGAGAGGCAGGTTCAGAACAGAAGATTACGTCAATAACTTGATCATAAATTTGAAAAAGCTATGGATAAGAGGTCCCAGGTGCTGCAACAGCGTATAATAGAGTTGACTTTTCTTGAATGACCAGCAAGAGCTCTCTGAAAAGGTGACAGTTAAACCAAGAAATGGGTAGGAGCTGACAAGGGAGGGGAGGGAGAAGATGGAGGGAATCTGCCTCCAACTCTAGTTTTCCTTCAGGTAGGTGTTTGGTGTTTTTTTCCCTGAAGCTGCTTGTCAACTGGTAAAATTTTAGCACTAGCATAAGGGCATTACTGGTTTAAGAATACTTAGAAAAAGAGGAAACTGGAATTTAGGGATTGAAAAAAAGGATGTCAGAGTAGAAGGAGAAATCATTGCAAGAAAGTTTTGTGGGAGGTGAAGAGAGATGGGCAACAGTAAACATAAACCTCAGAACTATTTGCATCCCCTCTTGGATTCACAGGGCAGAGCTTACCTTGTTCTAGAAGAGCTGTCGGCTTGTGCTTTAGCTTGATGATATAATGGGTAGAATTCACAGGATACCAAACTGGGTGTTTGGGTGGCGATTCAGAAAGTACCAGTTCAGTTATGATGTGGAAGTTCGATAAAAGTTAACATAAAGACTCCAGTAAGTTATGGTGGGAACTGAGATGTGGAAATTATTCTGTGTGTCAGGTTGGAAAAGCATTGTAGGATTCTCTGCAGAACTAGGTTTATATGTCACATGATTTTAATTCATTCTGGAAATACTATCAGGCAGTTACTAGGAGCAGACACTTTCTCAGCACTGGATTTATAGTGGAGAATAAGAGGGGTGTGTCCCACATCTTAGGGCTTCCCAGGTGGCTCAGTGATGAAGAATCCACCTGCCTATGCAGAAGATGCAGGTTTGATCCCTGGGTTGGGAAGATCCCCTGGAGAAAGAAATCGCCACCCGCTCCTGTATTCTTACTTGGAAAATTTCATGGACAGAGGAGCCTGGCAGGCTACAGTCTGTGAGGTCTCAGAGTCAGACACAACTGAGCACACATGCATGCATGTTCCCCACCTTAATGATACCCACAGTTTTGTTGGAGAGGCAGGTTCAGAACAGAAGATTACGTCAATAACTTGATCATAAATTTGAAAAAGCTATGGATAAGAGGTCCCAGGTGCTGCAACAGCGTATAATAGAGTTGACTTTTCTTGAATGACCAGCAAGAGCTCTCTGAAAAGGTGACAGTTAAACCAAGAAATGGGTAGGAGCTGACAAGGGAGGGGAGGGAGAAGATGGAGGGAATCTGCCTCCAACTCTAGTTTTCCTTCAGGTAGGTGTTTGGTGTTTTTTTCCCTGAAGCTGCTTGTCAACTGGTAAAATTTTAGCACTAGCATAAGGGCATTACTGGTTTAAGAATACTTAGAAAAAGAGGAAACTGGAATTTAGGGATTGAAAAATAGGATGTCAGAGTAGAAGGAGAAATCATTGCAAGAAAGTTTTGTGGGAGGTGAAGAGAGATGGGCAACAGTAAACATAAACCTCAGAACTATTTGCATCCCCTCTTGGATTCACAGGGCAGAGCTTACCTTGTTCTAGAAGAGCTGTCGGCTTGTGCTTTAGCTTGATGATATAATGGGTAGAATTCACAGGATACCAAACTGGGTGTTTGGGTGGCGATTCAGAAAGTACCAGTTCAGTTATGATGTGGAAGTTCGATAAAAGTTAACATAAAGACTCCAGTAAGTTATGGTGGGAACTGAGATGTGGAAATTATTCTGTGTGTCAGGTTGGAAAAGCATTGTACATTTTGATGGTCTCCTAACAGTTATCTTGTAAAATAAATAAAAATAAATTAAAAATCCTCTCCTTGAACTAATCTGGGAACATACATATCTGTAAACAGCAAAACTCTGTAAAAGTTAAAAGTAAAATAAAAGTTAAAAAAAAAAATCCTCTCCTTGAAATAGTGGGAAGAGAGATCATGGCACATTTCCAGTAAACATAGCATGATAAATTCAAATTGATTGCAGAAAATTTTAATTACTAATATTAAATGTATGGAATTTCATTACTATTTTTATAGATAATTCTGCCTTTCTGTTCTAATAAATATATAAAATATTTGAAAGGATTTATGACTTCATTTTAATAACCATGTTTTTCACATAATTAAAAAAAATTTTTTTCACCTATTATTTTAATATCTTCCATCTCAAATTCTTCTGTCATGCAATTTTCAGAAATCTAATTTTCACATTTAGAGGAACAGCTATTATGTATATATATATAAGTGTTACTTGTTCAAATCATGTCTGTTTGTGACCCCATGGGCTGTAACCCACCAGGCTCCTGTGTCCATGGATTTCTCCATCAAGAATATGGAGTGGGTTGCCATTTCCTTTTCAGAAAGTAATGCCTAATTAGATATTCACTTATTTTCTCTCAAATTAATCATATCCTGAGAAGAGTTTAACAACATATCCCCATGAAAGGCTCCTCAAAATAGCTATTAATTTTTCTTTTGCAGAGACAAATTAAATGCTTCTATACAGTATATTTTGGAAGTAACCAGCATGTCTCCACAGAAGGGCTCCTTATATGGTGGAACTGAAATCACTGTAATGGGTTTGGGATTCAGCACAATACCAGCTGAGAACACTGTGCTTTTAGGTGAGTTATATCTTCACAAGGAGGGCTGTTTCTCATCTAGAGGATGCACTGTAGGTGCTGAGTTATTACACAAATCATGGAAACTGTATTTTTCTATTAGCGTATAAAAGGTTAAGTGTATTTGGTTAGCTGGTAAAAAGAAGCTAAGTAAATACTTTTGATTTCAATACATTATTCTGTGTGTCAGGTTGGAAAAGCATTGTACATTTTGATGGTCTCCTAACAGTTATCTTGTAAAATAAATAAAAATAAATTAAAAATCCTCTCCTTGAACTAATCTGGGAACATACATATCTGTAAACAGCAAAACTCTGTAAAAGTTAAAAGTAAAATAAAAGTTAAAAAAAAAAATCCTCTCCTTGAAATAGTGGGAAGAGAGATCATGGCACATTTCCAGTAAACATAGCATGATAAATTCAAATTGATTGCAGAAAATTTTAATTACTAATATTAAATGTATGGAATTTCATTACTATTTTTATAGATAATTCTGCCTTTCTGTTCTAATAAATATATAAAATATTTGAAAGGATTTATGACTTCATTTTAATAACCATGTTTTTCACATAATTAAAAAAAATTTTTTTCACCTATTATTTTAATATCTTCCATCTCAAATTCTTCTGTCATGCAATTTTCAGAAATCTAATTTTCACATTTAGAGGAACAGCTATTATGTATATATATATAAGTGTTACTTGTTCAAATCATGTCTGTTTGTGACCCCATGGGCTGTAACCCACCAGGCTCCTGTGTCCATGGATTTCTCCATCAAGAATATGGAGTGGGTTGCCATTTCCTTTTCAGAAAGTAATGCCTAATTAGATATTCACTTATTTTCTCTCAAATTAATCATATCCTGAGAAGAGTTTAACAACATATCCCCATGAAAGGCTCCTCAAAATAGCTATTAATTTTTCTTTTGCAGAGACAAATTAAATGCTTCTATACAGTATATTTTGGAAGTAACCAGCATGTCTCCACAGAAGGGCTCCTTATATGGTGGAACTGAAATCACTGTAATGGGTTTGGGATTCAGCACAATACCAGCTGAGAACACTGTGCTTTTAGGTGAGTTATATCTTCACAAGGAGGGCTGTTTCTCATCTAGAGGATGCACTGTAGGTGCTGAGTTATTACACAAATCATGGAAACTGTATTTTTCTATTAGCGTATAAAAGGTTAAGTGTATTTGGTTAGCTGGTAAAAAGAAGCTAAGTAAATACTTTTGATTTCAATAAATAATTACTGAATATTTAATGTGTATGTGAAAGTTAAAGTTGCTCAGTTGTGCCCAACTCTTTGCAGCCCATGGAGGAGCCATGAAATTCTCCAGGCAAGAATACTGAAGTGGGTAGCCTTTCCCTTCTCTAGGGGATCTTCCCAACTCAGGGATTGAACCCAGGTCTCCCTCATTGCAGGAGGATTCCTTACCATCTGAGCCACCAGAGAAGCCCTTTTATGTGTATAAAACACTTTTAAAAGGGCTCGTTTCTACAACTAATCAGTACTCAAACATGATAACTATCAGAAAAAAGCGCCAAAGATCCTACTTGTATGATATGGAGCTTTAAGCCTTCACTGTTTACTAATTATACTCTATCTCTGTATTTCACAAACACTACTTAAGAAACTGTTTCCTGCCCCCCCCCCTGCCCCCCCATCTTTATTCTTTCCAGGGTCTTTCCCTTGCAATGTGACATCATCATCAGAAAATGTCATAAAATGTATTCTTCATTCAACAGGGAATGTATTCAGTATTACCAACAATGGAGAAGATTCAGGTATAAGAGAATTGATATGGAGACAAGTTGCCTTGGAATTAGATTTTTACTTATAATACTTCAGAGTATTTAGAGAATAAGTATTGTTATTTCTTTGAATAATTTGTTGATAGTTTGTCTAGAATTTAGTCCTTTGACGTGGGGGGCCATATATAGTATGAATCAGTGGTAGACCTAATCTAAAAGGCTAGACTTAAAATTTCCCAGTTAAGGAATTCTCATTTGGTTTTACTGCAGTACGCAACCACTTGAATTACTACCATTTGTTTTCCGTTGTAGGTTTCTAAATAAATATCCAAATTGAAATTATCTATATTTTGCATGCCTCAATGCCTGAGAAAATTTTTGAGCTGAAAGAATCAACCATAGCTTCTAAACATATCCCATTTCTGAACAACTTGTTTATCGACTCTGATTTTTTTTTTTTTTGGTCACTTCGTAATCAGTTTTGCAGTAGTGTAATTTATCTTTTCCTTAGCTTCTCATTATCTCACTTTCCCTTGTTTAAATGAGGCACATAAAGTTTTACAACGTTAATTTAAAACTGTTTTTCACTAGTATAAAAAGGTGATTTTTTTCAAGGTAGATTATTAAGAATTTTTGCTCCTTTTTCTTTTTTCTTTAAAAATATGACTCAATTCTTGCTCCCAGTACATGGATTAGGTTATGCCTGGTCACCGTCCGTCTTGAATGTGTCAGTGGGAGACACCGTGACATGGCATTGGCACACACATCCCTATCTCAGGGGAATAGGATATCGCGTTTTCTCTGTCTCCAGTCCTGGCAGTGTCATTTATGATGGCGAAGGGTTTACCAACAGAAGAGAAAAGTCTGCATCAGGTATGATTCCAGTTTGTTGCATTTTTCATCCTGCTTCTTTTCCCCAAGTATAGTAAAAAGAAATTTGTTTTGATTTAAAATACTTTTGCGTAAGTAATACATACAAGTACAGTGGTTTAGTTGGCATTTTATTGCCATTGTAAAAATACTGCAAATGTATAAAATATTCTCAGTGAATGCCAACAAGGTATTTTTATATATCAGAGATAAGTTTTTATAGCAGATATATCTCTATTCATTCTGGAATAATCAACCAGACTAATATATTGAAATGAGCAAAATACAAAGAAGACTGAAGTATGTGTTTTAATGATACCAGTCTGGTAGCAAGTAATGAACTTATATTGATTAAAATCAGCTTTAAATTCAGTTTCCCTCCTAGGACAACTTAGTGTAAAGTGTGACTTTTAGATGGCCCGTTTTGTTCCTCATGTGTAGTGGTTTGAACTTTTTATTCATGAACACAAACTACTTTCTGTTGCCTGTTGAGTTATTCTTTAAGATTCAGTAAATTATGTCAGATTTAACATGTGTTTTCTAGAAAAATTAATGCTGGATCTTGCCTTCCTGGAATGGAATTTAATCATACAAGATAGCCCTCTGATCTAGGGGATCTTCCCAACTCAGGGATTGCCATTTTACAATCTTTTGATAGTCATTTCCTTGCTACTTCTGTTGGAATATCACATGCATGAAAAATAAGAAACCTGCCATCTCCCTGTGCATTTGAATAATCTTTTCAAAGATGCGTTAATTGCTTGTATTTATTATGTACAATCTCATTTTATGGCAGGTTCATTTTCTTACCAATTTACTTCACCTGGAATCCATTATTACAGCAGCGGGTATATTGATGAGGCTCACTCCATTTTTCTCCAAGGAATCATTAACGTTTTACCAGCTGAAACCAGACACATTCCCCTGCACCTGTTTGTGGGGGACATTGAAGCCACATATGCTCAGGGTAAGAAGGTTAAAGATGGAAACCTTGTCTGTTTGGTCATCCGCGGTGTATGCAGTCTTTCTGAAGCAGGAGGCAGATGACTGGGTCTGACTGTCTCTTACTAGCCACATGGCGTTCAGGTCAGGACTGCTCTGAGGCTGGCATTTATTCTACAAAATAAGGATCATGTTAACAAGTTAATATTGTCTTGCCAGTCTCCCAGAATCCTTATGTGCTTCAAATGAGAAGTAATGTGAAAAATACTCTGTGAGTGTCTGAAAATGTATTAAAATAAGAGATGTTATTGTTTTATATTTCCCATAGGATCTGGCCTTGGACAAATTGAAAAATTAATTTTATATTCACTCTTTACCGTATCATCTTTGTCCAGGTCTTTTAATTTTGTGCTGCCTGGGGCTCCTCTTGTCAAACAGTTCTTGTTTTAGAATTTTATCCGTGACTTACAAGCAGTTCTTTTGTCTAAAGGAGGACCTGTGAATTTGCACTTGGGAAGCTCAGTGGCCGGCTGCCTAGCAACGGAACCCCTGTGTGGCCTGAACAGTACCCAGGCTGAAAATTCAGATAGATTGCTCTTTGAGCTTTCAAGTTGTTTTTCACCATCTATAAGCCACATTAGTCCATCCATCGGAACACTGAATGAATTGGTAACAATTACTGGACGTGGCTTCAGTAATCTCACATGTGCTAATAAGGTAAGAATATAAAGATCTCCTTTTTTACTTATACATATGCGAGAAAAGATGTTTCATCCATAACCTCATAGTATAATTCATAATAGCAAATTGTGATATAATTCACCCATTTAACCTGCACAATTCAGGAGCTTTTAGTGTATTCACAGAGTTGTATATCAATTAGTGCAGTCAATTTTAGAATGTTTTCATTACTTCAGAAAGGTAACCCACCTCCCTTAAACATTACCCCGAATGCCTCCATACCTTCTAGCCCTCCCTAAACAACCACAAATCTTTCTGTGGATATGCCTGTTGTGAGTATTCTTATAAATAGAATCGTACAATATGTGATCTTTTGTATTCACTAACCATGATGTTTTAAAATATTTATTTATTTGGCTGTGCAGGGTCTTAGATATGGCATGAGGGATTTAGTTCCCCAGCTAGTGACCGAACCTGGGCCCCCTGCACTGGAAGCTGGAGTTCCAGCCACTGGACTACCAGGGAAGTCCTCATAGTTTAGTTTTAAGGTTAATCCAAGATAATGCCTGAATCAGTCTCCCAAATTAATTTTATGAATTAAAAGTTTGCACATGATCAGTTTTTAAAATTTAGTCATTGCTAGTACAAATTTTAAGTTCATGCTAGAGTCATGTATTGACTTAATCTCATCTTCATTTTGCTTTCAGGTTACAGTTGGTGGCTATCCCTGTGTTGTAGAAGAAAGTAGTAACAATTCTATTGTGTGTCATATTAACCCTCAAAACTCGATGGATGTTGGCATCAGGGAACTTGTCACAGTAACTGTCTACAACCTGGGCACTGCTATCAACACACTGTCGAGTGAATTTGAGAGGCGATTTGTACTTTTGCCAAACATCGACGTGGTTTTACCAGATGCAGGGTCAACTACAGGAATGACAAAAGTGACCATAAAAGGCTCTGGATTTGCAGATTCTTCTGCTGGTACACAAGTCCTGATGGGTCATTTTCCATGTAAAGTTCTCTCCGTAAATTATACAACCATCGAATGTGAAACATCTCCTGCGCCCCAACAGTTTGTGAAAGTAAATCTTTTCATCCATGGAGTGCCTGCCCAGTGTCAGGGGAACTGCAGCTTTTCCTATTTGGAAAGCATCACTCCTTTTGTAACAGGAATCTCCCCAAACTCCATACAAGGATCTGAAAAAGTTCTTGTTGAAGGGGAGGGTTTTGGCACTGTCTTGGAGGACATTTCCGTTTTCATTGGAGACCAAATATTCAGAGCAATCGATGTTAGTGAAAATAACATCACTGTTCTCGTGACTCCTCTTCCGGCTGGACTTCATTCTCTTAGTGTGGTGGTGGGAACGAAAGGCTTGGCTCTGGGAAACTTTACTGTCAGCAGCCCCGCCTTAGCATCTGTCACCCCAGCTTCCGGAAGCACTGGGGGCGGGACTACTCTGATGATCACAGGAAATGGCTTCTCTCCAGGCAACACCACAGTCACTGTTGGAGATGAGCCTTGTCAAATCATTTCTGTCAATTCCAGTGACATCCACTGTCGTACCCCAGCAGGGACAGCTGGAAGGGTCAGTGTGAAGATCTCTGTGAATGCAGTCACTTACCCACCTCTGTCATTTTCGTATACCTTGGAAGATACCCCATTTCTGAAAGGAATTGTTCCAAGTACAGGTACTCCAAGACCCGCCTTTTGGGTGTCTTGATATAATATGATTCGTAATACTGATTAGAATTGGAATAACTTTTACAAATGATTGTTAAGATTGCTTTTAGACAGTTTGAATCAATAGGTGGGATTTGAGTTCTGTGTAACGTTTATTTTATGGTTATTTTTCTTACATTCTTGGGATAAAACTTTTAGTGAAATTTCCACTTTTATTAAAAAAAAAACAAACCATTATCTTGAACTAATTTCAAAATGAGGAAGAAATAGATGGACATCTATGGACTAAAATTAGTCATTAATTTGTGTCAGTGTTGATATGGTGCAGGAAATGCCTGTTACAATTTACAAGTAGCCTTTCTTTTGTCTCCATGAGACTGCAATTGATGATTTACACAACAAAATTCTTTTTAAGGGTACTGGACCATTCAGATGGAAAAAATATTATAAAATAGAATTTGCTTAATTATGTAGCATGAGTTGTTTTTCTAATCTAAGACTAGCATGAGTGCCTTCTTGATCCTTTGTCCTGTGCTGTTTCTGATCATCTTCAAACTGTTGGAATGTTTATGATCCATGTAATGAATTCTGGAAAGGCATTTATAATTATATGGGTGAGAACATGGTCTTGATACCTGTGTTCACATCTTTGTTCTTCTACTTTCCAGTGGTGAAACTTTGTACAAGTTTCTTAAAATATCATTTTCTTATACATACAGACACCTTACTCATAAAGTTAAAGTAGTTAATTTATGTAATACAACTTAAAAGCTTCCTTTAATAAAGAACTTATGTAAGTACATAGATACGTCCTTAAATGGATGTGAAAATATTGAGTCTTAGGTATATATATTTGTGACCTGATTTTTTTAAGGGCTCCCAGGGACTGAGATTCACATCACTGGATCTAATTTTGGTATTGATGTCTTGGAAATTTTGGTGATGATAAATAATGCTCAGTGTAATGTAACCATGGTCAATGATACCGTATTGGAATGCATTGTTGGAGATCATGCTGGTGGCACTTACCCTGTGATGATGCATCATAGGACAAAAGGCTCTGCCGTGTCCACGATTGTATTCAAGTACCCACTTACCATTGACAATATTCATCCAAGCCAAGGTAGGCATGAATGTACCAGTGCACGGTGCTCTGTGATAACCTGGAGGAGTGGGATGTGGGGTGAATGGGAAGGGGACTCAAGAAGGAGGGCATATGTGTATAGTTACAGTTGTACAGCAGAAGCCAACACAACACTGTAAAGCAGCTATCTTCCAGTTAAACATTTTAAAAAGAAGTATTTTGTATTGTTTCAGTAAACACTTATTTAGGAAGAAACATATTCTTCAAACCCTGCTGAAATGTGTAGTTCCTATAACACATTAAAACATTTTTGTTTATGAATCAAATAAGTAACCATGCAAAGGTATCAATCATTTCAAAATATGCATTTAATGCCTATATTTCTCTTCATACTATTTAATTTATTTAAAATGTAATAGTATTGAAAATGTCCAAATTGTATGTGGAATTTTTAAAAAATCATGTTTAGATATCACTGGCTTATAATTATGTCTACATAAATAAATATTTTTTATGTTTGAAAATTATTTTAGCAGCTGAAAGCCTTAAGAAAGGATAAACACTGTCCTTTCAACTAAAATGGAAATTTTAGATCTGTGATTTGACTATTAAAATTCTTTGTGATGTTTCTATTAAATAAAATTTTAGTTCCTAGAAGTAGTTTAAATAAATGACTAGATGTGACATTTACTCAGTGAAGGTTTCAAAATAGTATAGTCAAAGAGATTCTGTTGCTATCATATAATATCATAGTTAAAATACAGAATTTCAGTTCTAAGAATCTTTTCATTTAGTGAAATTTTCTTCTGCTTCATGGATGTGAAAATATTGAGTCTTAGGTATATATATTTGTGACCTGATTTTTTTAAGGGCTCCCAGGGACTGAGATTCACATCACTGGATCTAATTTTGGTATTGATGTCTTGGAAATTTTGGTGATGATAAATAATGCTCAGTGTAATGTAACCATGGTCAATGATACCGTATTGGAATGCATTGTTGGAGATCATGCTGGTGGCACTTACCCTGTGATGATGCATCATAGGACAAAAGGCTCTGCCGTGTCCACGATTGTATTCAAGTACCCACTTACCATTGACAATATTCATCCAAGCCAAGGTAGGCATGAATGTACCAGTGCACGGTGCTCTGTGATAACCTGGAGGAGTGGGATGTGGGGTGAATGGGAAGGGGACTCAAGAAGGAGGGCATATGTGTATAGTTACAGTTGTACAGCAGAAGCCAACACAACACTGTAAAGCAGCTATCTTCCAGTTAAACATTTTAAAAAGAAGTATTTTGTATTGTTTCAGTAAACACTTATTTAGGAAGAAACATATTCTTCAAACCCTGCTGAAATGTGTAGTTCCTATAACACATTAAAACATTTTTGTTTATGAATCAAATAAGTAACCATGCAAAGGTATCAATCATTTCAAAATATGCATTTAATGCCTATATTTCTCTTCATACTATTTAATTTATTTAAAATGTAATAGTATTGAAAATGTCCAAATTGTATGTGGAATTTTTAAAAAATCATGTTTAGATATCACTGGCTTATAATTATGTCTACATAAATAAATATTTTTTATGTTTGAAAATTATTTTAGCAGCTGAAAGCCTTAAGAAAGGATAAACACTGTCCTTTCAACTAAAATGGAAATTTTAGATCTGTGATTTGACTATTAAAATTCTTTGTGATGTTTCTATTAAATAAAATTTTAGTTCCTAGAAGTAGTTTAAATAAATGACTAGATGTGACATTTACTCAGTGAAGGTTTCAAAATAGTATAGTAAAAAGAGATTCTGTTGCTATCATATAATATCATAGTTAAAATACATAATTTCAGTTCTAAGAATCTTTTCATTTAGTGAAATTTTCTTCTGCTTCAGGTGTAAATATATGTACAGATGAGGTTTTTTTTTTTCATTAACTTTGTCTTCTCTTCTTATATGTCTTCATAGGGAGCTTTGGTGGCGGTCAATCCATGACTGTGACAGGCACTGGGTTTAATCCACAGAGGTCAGTCATATTAGTGTGTGGCTCAAAATGTGTGGTTGACAGATTGAAATCTAATCGCACAACATTATTATGTGAAGTTCCACCAAACAATGGTAAGTGGATAGAAGAATGGCAGTCTTTGAGAACTGTTTAATTTTATAGAAATCAGTCTTAATTTCTTTTTTCAAGTTTTTGTGTTCACTAGGACAATTGAATCACCTTTATGAATTTCCTGATTTTAAGCAGTTTCCTAAGTATTTTGTTTTCTAGGCTTACATATTTTCCAAGATTCATGATATTTGAGTTAGACTGAATTATTTATAATAAATTGCAAGTTTTTCAGTTTATCACACAAGAAGCATACCAAATGGAAAACATGTTTTGTTTTTTTTGTTCCTATTGGAGTATTAGCTTTTTCTTAAAGGGAGGATTCATGGGGTCACACAGTCAGGCACAATTTAACAACTGACCAACAACAAAGGGACGATAGTGTAATGGTTATGAGGGTGAACTCTGGTAATTAATTGCCAGAATTCAAACCCAGACTGTGTCATTGGGCAGTTTATTCAGTCTCTCTGTGCCATATTTTCCTCCTCTGTAAAATGAAAATGATTACATTAGCCTATTCATCATGAGGTTTCATAAACTAATACACGTAAAGTGAATAGAATGATTTCTGAAACTCATATTTTCACTACTATTCTTATCCAGTTAAAAATTTTGTTATTTAATTATTTTAGCAGCTGAAAGCCTTAAGAAAGGATAAACACTGTCCTTTCAACTAAAATGGAAATTTTAGATCTGTGATTTGACTATTAAAATTCTTTGTGATGTTTCTATTAAATAAAATTTTAGTTCCTAGAAGTAGTTTAAATAAATGACTAGATGTGACATTTACTCAGTGAAGGTTTCAAAATAGTATAGTCAAAAGAGATTCTGTTGCTATCATATAATATCATAGTTAAAATACATAATTTCAGTTCTAAGAATCTTTTCATTTAGTGAAATTTTCTTCTGCTTCAGGTGTAAATATATGTACAGATGAGGTTTTTTTTTTTCATTAACTTTGTCTTCTCTTCTTATATGTCTTCATAGGGAGCTTTGGTGGCGGTCAATCCATGACTGTGACAGGCACTGGGTTTAATCCACAGAGGTCAGTCATATTAGTGTGTGGCTCAAAATGTGTGGTTGACAGATTGAAATCTAATCGCACAACATTATTATGTGAAGTTCCACCAAACAATGGTAAGTGGATAGAAGAATGGCAGTCTTTGAGAACTGTTTAATTTTATAGAAATCAGTCTTAATTTCTTTTTTCAAGTTTTTGTGTTCACTAGGACAATTGAATCACCTTTATGAATTTCCTGATTTTAAGCAGTTTCCTAAGTATTTTGTTTTCTAGGCTTACATATTTTCCAAGATTCATGATATTTGAGTTAGACTGAATTATTTATAATAAATTGCAAGTTTTTCAGTTTATCACACAAGAAGCATACCAAATGGAAAACATGTTTTGTTTTTTTTGTTCCTATTGGAGTATTAGCTTTTTCTTAAAGGGAGGATTCATGGGGTCACACAGTCAGGCACAATTTAACAACTGACCAACAACAAAGGGACGATAGTGTAATGGTTATGAGGGTGAACTCTGGTAATTAATTGCCAGAATTCAAACCCAGACTGTGTCATTGGGCAGTTTATTCAGTCTCTCTGTGCCATATTTTCCTCCTCTGTAAAATGAAAATGATTACATTAGCCTATTCATCATGAGGTTTCATAAACTAATACACGTAAAGTGAATAGAATGATTTCTGAAACATGGTGCATGATTTTCTACTACTATTCTTATCCAGTTAAAAAATTTTGTTATTTATTTATGGTTGCACTGGGGCTGTGTGGACTTTCTCTAGTTTCCACAAGGAGGAGTTGCTCTTTGTTGTGATGTGTGGGCTTCTCATTGCGATGGCTTCTCCTGTTGCAGAGCACAGGCTCTAGAGCACGGACTCAGTAGTTGTGGTGCACAGGCTTAGTTTCCCAGTGACGTGTGAAATCTTCCTCAACCAGGGATTGAACACATGTTCTCTGCATTGACAGGCAGATTCTGAATGAATGGACCACTCTGGAAGGCCACTCATTTACTTGTGTTTAGTGGTTTAAAACCTGGGCTCTAAGGAGCGCCTGAATTTGCTCTGTCACTGTCACCTCAGCTAAGTAGCTCAACTCTTTTCTGTTTCAATTTGTCCATCTATTGAACAGAGAGAATAGTAACTCTAATTTAGTGGGTTATTGTGAAGTTAAATATCTACTATGTTAAGTATACAACAAATTTTAATTATCTAACATAATTCAAGAAGAATCAGAGGCTCAGGTGGTAAAGAATCTGTCTGCAATGCAGGAGACCCAGGTTTGATCCCTAGGTTGGGAAGATCTTCTGGAGAAGGGAATGGCAACCTACTCCAGTATTCCTGCCTGGAGAATTCCATGAACAGGGGAGTCTGATGGGCTATAGTTCGTGGGGTTGCCAAGAGTCAGAAAGTGAAGTTTTGAGGTGAATTATTTATAATAAATTGCAAGTTTTTCAGTTTATCACACAAGAAGCATACCAAATGGAAAACATGTTTTGTTTTTTTTGTTCCTATTGGAGTATTAGCTTTTTCTTAAAGGGAGGATTCATGGGGTCACACAGTCAGGCACAATTTAACAACTGACCAACAACAAAGGGACGATAGTGTAATGGTTATGAGGGTGAACTCTGGTAATTAATTGCCAGAATTCAAACCCAGACTGTGTCATTGGGCAGTTTATTCAGTCTCTCTGTGCCATATTTTCCTCCTCTGTAAAATGAAAATGATTACATTAGCCTATTCATCATGAGGTTTCATAAACTAATACACGTAAAGTGAATAGAATGATTTCTGAAACATGGTGCATGATTTTCTACTACTATTCTTATCCAGTTAAAAAATTTTGTTATTTATTTATGGTTGCACTGGGGCTGTGTGGACTTTCTCTAGTTTCCACAAGGAGGAGTTGCTCTTTGTTGTGATGTGTGGGCTTCTCATTGCGATGGCTTCTCCTGTTGCAGAGCACAGGCTCTAGAGCACGGACTCAGTAGTTGTGGTGCACAGGCTTAGTTTCCCAGTGACGTGTGAAATCTTCCTCAACCAGGGATTGAACACATGTTCTCTGCATTGACAGGCAGATTCTGAATGAATGGACCACTCTGGAAGGCCACTCATTTACTTGTGTTTAGTGGTTTAAAACCTGGGCTCTAAGGAGCGCCTGAATTTGCTCTGTCACTGTCACCTCAGCTAAGTAGCTCAACTCTTTTCTGTTTCAATTTGTCCATCTATTGAACAGAGAGAATAGTAACTCTAATTTAGTGGGTTATTGTGAAGTTAAATATCTACTATGTTAAGTATACAACAAATTTTAATTATCTAACATAATTCAAGAAGAATCAGAGGCTCAGGTGGTAAAGAATCTGTCTGCAATGCAGGAGACCCAGGTTTGATCCCTAGGTTGGGAAGATCTTCTGGAGAAGGGAATGGCAACCTACTCCAGTATTCCTGCCTGGAGAATTCCATGAACAGGGGAGTCTGATGGGCTATAGTTCGTGGGGTTGCCAAGAGTCAGACACAACTGAATGACTAATATTTTCACTTTCAAAGATGAATAAAGAATATAGTTTATGTATAAACATTTTTTAAAACATTAACAAAATTTGATGAAGCTTTTGTAAACATTTTTGGTTCTTCTGACCTCTTAAAGAATTATTAAAAAAAATAACATTTTTGTGACTGAGCTTATTTCTCATTTGAATATCAGAGTTTGTATTCTTATATATTTTTTAAAAAAGCACTTTTATTTTTTAAATTATTTATTTATTTGGCTTCACTGGATCTTAGTTGTGGCATGTGGGATCTAGTTCCCTGACCAGGGATCGAACCCGGGCCCCCTGCATTGGGAACACAGAGTCTTAACCACTAGACCACAAGCGAAGTCCCTCTGATCTTTTTTTTAATGGAGCAGTGCTGTCAAGATTTGTTAAGGTTAGTTGGCCTTAACATGAGCTCTTCTTCTTTCAATGGTTTTTTAATTGACTTCCTGTAGTTTTTCTGTTTATTTCCTTGCTTTCTGCTGTCACTCCTTGCTCTTGTTGGCACGCCTGCTGTTCTTCCTTCCTTCCTCTCTAATTTTGCAGTGCTGAGTCCTCTAAGACTGGAAAACCAAACAGGCAAGTCTGTAGAATTGCCTACAGTAATAGGCTCTGATGGAGGACCTAAGGGCTTTTCCCCTGTTGATAATGTGCATGACTTTTGTGAGGTCTTTGGCTCTTGCTAAAGATCCTTATTACCTCACACATAGTGCTGCAGTCCATGGAGTCGCAAAGAATCAGATACAACTGAGCGACTAAACTGACTGAGCCTGTGAAACAAAGTGACTTTGGGAGAGAGAAGATGTTATTGAAAGTATAAGGGGGTAGGAATTGGACATGAATAAGGGCCTGAAGGCAGAACTGAACTCAATCTGATGTTGTCTTATCATAGGCAGGGAACCTGAGCAAGCCTGTGATGTGAGTGTGGTCAATGGAAAGGATTCGTCTCAGTCCTTGGCTCCATTTACATACAAAATGTCCATGACTCCGCTCATCACCAAAATATCTCCCAAGAGAGGCAGCACAGCAGGGGGCACCAGACTTACAGTCCTGGGATCAGGCTTCAGGTACTGTCTACACCTCCACATCCATGAGTGTGTCTTTCCTGACTACAGCCGTTACACCTGCTTTATCGTGTGCCAGGACAGTGTTTGAATGTAGCCAGGTCATGTGCATCTGCTCAAAAGCCACACTATTACTGACAATATATTCCGTGTCAGACACCTTTCTACTCCATAGAAACTTCCTGCCTTACCATCTTAAATATTTTTAAATTCCATCCATTTTATGGTTAGAGGACTAAAATAAGAGAGGTTATTGATTTCCCCCAAGATCTTAGTCACATCACAAGTATAAATCACTTTCCTGTTACGCTTTCCCCAAAATCTCTTTTCCAACCATCACCTGCTTCGTTGGTTGAATGAAGCATTTCTTCATGGATCATATTCATTCCATCTTCCAAAATATGTTCATCATTTTGGCTCAAACTTAATTTTAACTAGTTAATGCACTGTGATTATCCTTCAAGTAAATCAGGCTGACTTCAAAACCCCAGATCATCCACATCAGAGCAGGCAGTGCTAATTCCTCACCATACTTATGACTACCTTGAACTTGTATTTTTACATGAAGGTTCAGTCCCAAAGTCTGTGAAAATGGCAAAAATATCAGATAAACAAAGCAATCACAGAAAGTCTCTTACTAAAGTGCCACTTTGGAGAAAAACATAAAATCTCTCAACAGTTTAACCCAAGCATTTTTTTCTCCAACACTAGTTTGTACAGTTTATTTCCTAACCTCTTAATCTCTGTTTACTTTTTTCTCAACAAATATTTTGAAGTTTTGCTACTGAAAAAAAATGTGTCAGTCTGCAATTTGATAGCTCATTGGGTAAGATCATCATTTTTACAATAATGCAAACAAATAATAGGGTTTGTCAATGTGACACAGAAACTTGAGAAAAACATTAATTTTTGTTTTCCCCCTTTGTATTTTACAGTGAAAATATACAGAATGTTTTTGTTACCATAGCTGAAGCCACATGTGATGTTGAGTATACCAACAAGACATGTATTATCTGCATGACAAATGCCCGCACTCCTTCAGGGTGGGCTCAAGTGCATGTCAACGTCCTAAGCACTGGCCTGGCCAAAGAGGTAACAGTGCTATTAGGTAGAGTGGTTTGAGTAATAGAAAAACTAGCATAATGGGAGGTGCAGTCACTGGTAATGGACCTTTACTTTGTTAATTTCTCCAAAATTACCTGAGACATTTTTTATTGCTTACAGTCCTGGGATCAGGCTTCAGGTACTGTCTACACCTCCACATCCATGAGTGTGTCTTTCCTGACTACAGCCGTACACCTGCTTTATCGTGTGCCAGGACAGTGTTTGAATGTAGCCAGGTCATGTGCATCTGCTCAAAAGCCACACTATTACTGACAATATATTCCGTGTCAGACACCTTTCTACTCCATAGAAACTTCCTGCCTTACCATCTTAAATATTTTTAAATTCCATCCATTTTATGGTTAGAGGACTAAAATAAGAGAGGTTATTGATTTCCCCCAAGATCTTAGTCACATCACAAGTATAAATCACTTTCCTGTTACGCTTTCCCCAAAATCTCTTTTCCAACCATCACCTGCTTCGTTGGTTGAATGAAGCATTTCTTCATGGATCATATTCATTCCATCTTCCAAAATATGTTCATCATTTTGGCTCAAACTTAATTTTAACTAGTTAATGCACTGTGATTATCCTTCAAGTAAATCAGGCTGACTTCAAAACCCCAGATCATCCACATCAGAGCAGGCAGTGCTAATTCCTCACCATACTTATGACTACCTTGAACTTGTATTTTTACATGAAGGTTCAGTCCCAAAGTCTGTGAAAATGGCAAAAATATCAGATAAACAAAGCAATCACAGAAAGTCTCTTACTAAAGTGCCACTTTGGAAAAAAACATAAAATCTCTCAACAGTTTAACCCAAGCATTTTTCTCCAACACTAGTTTGTACAGTTTATTTCCTAACCTCTTAATCTCTGTTTACTTTTTTCTCAACAAATATTTTGAAGTTTTGCTACTGAAAAAAAATGTGTCAGTCTGCAATTTGATAGCTCATTGGGTAAGATCATCATTTTTACAATAATGCAAACAAATAATAGGGTTTGTCAATGTGACACAGAAACTTGAGAAAAACATTAATTTTTGTTTTCCCCCTTTGTATTTTACAGTGAAAATATACAGAATGTTTTTGTTACCATAGCTGAAGCCACATGTGATGTTGAGTATACCAACAAGACATGTATTATCTGCATGACAAATGCCCGCACTCCTTCAGGGTGGGCTCAAGTGCATGTCAACGTCCTAAGCACTGGCCTGGCCAAAGAGGTAACAGTGCTATTCGGTAGAGTGGTTTCAGTAATAGAAAAACTAGCCTAATGGGAGGTGCAGTCACTGGTAATGGACCTTTTACTTTGTTAATTTCTCCAAAAATTACCTGAGACATGGTTTTTTTGCTTATTGCTGAAATGTTTATTATTTCAGATTTCTGATTATTCAAGGTTGCAGGGTGATTGGTAATTCAGTTCAGTTCAGTCATTCAGTCATGTCTGAGTCTTTGCAACCCCCTGGGCTGCAGCACATCAGGTTCCCCTGTCCTTCCCTATCTCCTAGAGCCTACTCAAACTCATGTCCTTTGACTCAGTGATGCCATCCAACCATCGCATCTTTTGTCGTCCCCTTCTCCTTCTGCCGTCTGTTTTTCCCAGCATCAGAGTCTTTTCCAGTGAGTCTTCTCTTTGTATCAGGTGGCCAAAGTATTGGAACTCCAGCTTCAGCATCATTCTTTCCAATGAATACTTAGGGTTGATTTCCTTTAAGATCAACTGGTTTGATCTCCTTGCGGTCCAAGGGACTCTCAAGAGTCTTCTCCAGCACCACAGTTTAAAGGCATCAATTCTTTGGTGCTCAGCCTTCTTTATGGTCCAACTCTCAACATCTATACATGACTACTGGGAAAGCCATAGCTTTGACTAGAGAGACTTTTGTTGACAAAGTGATGTCTCTGCATTTCTAATACACTATCTAGGTTTGTCATAGCTTTTCTTCCAAGGAGCAAGCGTCTTTTTATTTCATGACTGCAGTCACCATCCACAGTGATTTTTGGAGCCCAAGAAAGTAAAGTCACTGTTTCTATTGTTTGCCCATCTATTTGCCTATTGTCATTTTTACAATAATGCAAACAAATAATAGGGTTTGTCAATGTGACACAGAAACTTGAGAAAAACATTAATTTTTGTTTTCCCCCTTTGTATTTTACAGTGAAAATATACAGAATGTTTTTGTTACCATAGCTGAAGCCACATGTGATGTTGAGTATACCAACAAGACATGTATTATCTGCATGACAAATGCCCGCACTCCTTCAGGGTGGGCTCAAGTGCATGTCAACGTCCTAAGCACTGGCCTGGCCAAAGAGGTAACAGTGCTATTCGGTAGAGTGGTTTCAGTAATAGAAAAACTAGCCTAATGGGAGGTGCAGTCACTGGTAATGGACCTTTTACTTTGTTAATTTCTCCAAAAATTACCTGAGACATGGTTTTTTTGCTTATTGCTGAAATGTTTATTATTTCAGATTTCTGATTATTCAAGGTTGCAGGGTGATTGGTAATTCAGTTCAGTTCAGTCATTCAGTCATGTCTGAGTCTTTGCAACCCCCTGGGCTGCAGCACATCAGGTTCCCCTGTCCTTCCCTATCTCCTAGAGCCTACTCAAACTCATGTCCTTTGACTCAGTGATGCCATCCAACCATCGCATCTTTTGTCGTCCCCTTCTCCTTCTGCCGTCTGTTTTTCCCAGCATCAGAGTCTTTTCCAGTGAGTCTTCTCTTTGTATCAGGTGGCCAAAGTATTGGAACTCCAGCTTCAGCATCATTCTTTCCAATGAATACTTAGGGTTGATTTCCTTTAAGATCAACTGGTTTGATCTCCTTGCGGTCCAAGGGACTCTCAAGAGTCTTCTCCAGCACCACAGTTTAAAGGCATCAATTCTTTGGTGCTCAGCCTTCTTTATGGTCCAACTCTCAACATCTATACATGACTACTGGGAAAGCCATAGCTTTGACTAGAGAGACTTTTGTTGACAAAGTGATGTCTCTGCATTTCTAATACACTATCTAGGTTTGTCATAGCTTTTCTTCCAAGGAGCAAGCGTCTTTTTATTTCATGACTGCAGTCACCATCCACAGTGATTTTTGGAGCCCAAGAAAGTAAAGTCACTGTTTCTATTGTTTGCCCATCTATTTGCCATGAAGTGATGGAACTGGATGCCATGAACTTTGATTTTTGAATGTTGAGTTTGTAGGCCAGCTTTTTCACTCTCCTCTTTCACCTTCATGAAGAGGCTCTTTAGTTTCTCTTTACTTTCTGCCATAAGGGTGGTGTCAATTGGTAAAAGATGCTTAGTTTTTTATTATTTTGAAATGAATCAACTGGCAGCTCTAATGTATTTAAAGTAGGTTATACTTTATTACTTATTATTAATGAAAATGTTCATTGTCTTAGATTTATTTATTGTGACGAATTAAATGGAGAATTGTGATGAAATCTCTGAATTAAATTTAAAAAGTCTCTCGTGTTCTATTACAGGATAATGCTGACTTCCTATACATGGATGCTTGGTCCTCCAACTTCTCATGGGGAGGGAAATCTCCACCAGAGGAAGGCTCACTAGTTGTTATTACAAAAGGACAGACCATTTTGCTGGATCAAAATACCCCCATCTTGAAAATGTTGCTTATTCAGGGTAAATTTCTGAAAACTTGTTTGTTAGACTGCCTGTGAAATGGTTCTATGAAGTTAATTTCATCAAGATTCATGATTGTGAACATTCATAGTTATCTCATGTTTTGAATATACAGTATAGTACTTAATTTATTAAATTGAGTGTTATTATCCATTTGTGGCTATGAAATTATTTCTTGTGCTGCAACCAAACTTTTTAAATGAAATAGAATAAAAAATATCAAAGGATACTGCACTTATATGGTTAAGCATCTTTTAAAGTTAAATGCTTCATGAAACTTGTTTTGATAACTGTGTATATATTTGTAGGCCAGTAGACGTGGAGTGAATTACAACAGTAAAAACGGCATTTCCTGTTTTTCAAAAAACACTAGTATAGTCGATCCTGGAGGTTCTAAAAGCCATAGAGATTTGTTCAGTTCTCAACTAAATGACCCTTGGGCTCTTCTTCGATGCCCGATTGTGATTTAACCTTTGCCTGTGAACCTGCTTTCAACTGTTGCCTAAAGTTCTCTCTGCTTCTTAGTATTCTATTTTTAATACGGGAAACTAAATAACTAGAACTGTTATAGCTATGTGTAAAAGAAACAATAATTGGAAAGAATAAAACACTTGGAGCTTTAATATATAAATTTTTCCACAATGGTTTTAGCTGTTCAAAGGCCTTTGCATTTTGTTTTTGTTTCAAATCCTAGTGTAATAGCAATGTTTCACTTCTGTAAAGTTAATAACTACTGAATGCTTGAACAGGTGAAGTCTCATTGCCCACAAATTTATCTCAATTTCTTAAAAGAATGTATTTCAGCATATTCTTTAAGTATGCTTGTCATAAGTTATAGCTATTGCTGGTGCAAATTATGTATAAAAGTTAAGAGCTGATGTTGGTATTATAGTAGGTTCTTTTTATAGAAAGTTTTTAAATTTTAATTTTAATTTTTTGTTATTAATTTATATTTTGAGGTCCTTTGTTTGCAGTACTAAAATTCATGTAGCTGTGCTATATAATAGCATTGAAAATAACAAATGACCAAGGGGAAATAATTTGCTCTGTCATGATTTTACTTCATGTTGCAAAAAACTGATGTAAAGTGACATGCATAGTAACAGCAGATACAAATAAGAGATTAAATTTTAATGTATAATTTAATGCATAGCTTTTAATATGAATTTTCCTTGTGATATATTCAAAATTGTATGGTTTTAGGTGGAACCTTAATTTTTGATGACACTGACATTGAGCTTCAGGCAGAAAAAAATGGGGATTTAGGTATATAAGGACAGCATTGCTTAAAACAATTATTAAATTGAGTGTTATTATCCATTTGTGGCTATGAAATTATTTCTTGTGCTGCAACCAAACTTTTTAAATGAAATAGAATAAAAAATATCAAAGGATACTGCACTTATATGGTTAAGCATCTTTTAAAGTTAAATGCTTCATGAAACTTGTTTTGATAACTGTGTATATATTTGTAGGCCAGTAGACGTGGAGTGAATTACAACAGTAAAAACGGCATTTCCTGTTTTTCAAAAAACACTAGTATAGTCGATCCTGGAGGTTCTAAAAGCCATAGAGATTTGTTCAGTTCTCAACTAAATGACCCTTGGGCTCTTCTTCGATGCCCGATTGTGATTTAACCTTTGCCTGTGAACCTGCTTTCAACTGTTGCCTAAAGTTCTCTCTGCTTCTTAGTATTCTATTTTTAATACGGGAAACTAAATAACTAGAACTGTTATAGCTATGTGTAAAAGAAACAATAATTGGAAAGAATAAAACACTTGGAGCTTTAATATATAAATTTTTCCACAATGGTTTTAGCTGTTCAAAGGCCTTTGCATTTTGTTTTTGTTTCAAATCCTAGTGTAATAGCAATGTTTCACTTCTGTAAAGTTAATAACTACTGAATGCTTGAACAGGTGAAGTCTCATTGCCCACAAATTTATCTCAATTTCTTAAAAGAATGTATTTCAGCATATTCTTTAAGTATGCTTGTCATAAGTTATAGCTATTGCTGGTGCAAATTATGTATAAAAGTTAAGAGCTGATGTTGGTATTATAGTAGGTTCTTTTTATAGAAAGTTTTTAAATTTTAATTTTAATTTTTTGTTATTAATTTATATTTTGAGGTCCTTTGTTTGCAGTACTAAAATTCATGTAGCTGTGCTATATAATAGCATTGAAAATAACAAATGACCAAGGGGAAATAATTTGCTCTGTCATGATTTTACTTCATGTTGCAAAAAACTGATGTAAAGTGACATGCATAGTAACAGCAGATACAAATAAGAGATTAAATTTTAATGTATAATTTAATGCATAGCTTTTAATATGAATTTTCCTTGTGATATATTCAAAATTGTATGGTTTTAGGTGGAACCTTAATTTTTGATGACACTGACATTGAGCTTCAGGCAGAAAATATTCTAATTACTGATGGAGGCACTCTTCAGGTATATAGAGAGAACTTGATCTGTGTTCATTGCTAACCCATCTCCAATTCTTTTTAAAATATTATGTGTAAAATAGACAGTTAATTATGCTAAACTCTCACCAGTTTACCTTCATGTACATCTCTGTTTTAGCATAAAATCTTTTTCCTGGATTTTATAAGTTTCCCAGATTATTTTTGTGCTTTGAATGGGAAGATAAAGTGTATTTTCATAGAGCAGACATTTAAATAGAGCAGAAAAAATTGCCTCTGAGATGTGGCCAAAGTCAGTTAGTATCCTTTCCAAAGGTTTGGTAAAGTGTATTGGACTGACTTGAAAATATAAAGTGTATATACAAAGAATGGAGCAATCAATTCTCAAAAGAGAGGAGAGGGCTTCCCCTGGTGGTCCAGTGGGTAAGGACACCGCCTTGCAGTGCAAGGGGCGCTGGTTCGATCCCTGGCCTGGGAAGATCCCACGTGCCGCGGAGCGGCTGGACCGATGTGTCCAATTACCGAGTTGGAGCTCTGGAGCGCCTGCGCCCAGAGCCAGCGCTCTGCAACGACAGACGCCACTGCGATGGGAGGCCCACAGGAGCCAAAGAACAAAGACGGATGAAAATAGATAAATGAAAGACCAATAGAAGTGGCCCGCCCGCTCCTCTCCCTCCCCAACCCGACCCCCGCCCAAAATAAATAAATAAATAGATCTTAAAAAAAAAAAAAAAAGAGAGGAGAGAAAGAAGGAATTTTCGCTTCTGAGTGATTAAAACCATGGATAATGAGTTTCAACTTTCTGAATGATGATTGTGAAATCCTTTGCAGATTGGGACAGAAGCAGCCCCATTTCAACACAAGGCGATCATTACCTTGCACGGGCACCTGCGATCTCCTGAGCTCCCAGTATATGGCGCCAAAACGCTAGCCGTGCGGGAGGGAGTTCTGGATCTGCATGGTATGGACAAAGGGCTCAGGGAACTGGTCCAGGAGAGACTAGCCAGGAAGCCAGAGATAATCCTCCTGATAACGCTCTCTAAATGAAGCCTTGCCAAGCTTCTGTCTTTACCTATTCCCTCTTTGAGTGGTAGTTGCTCAGTCCTGTCTGACTCTTGGTGACCCCACGGATTGTAGCCTGCCAAGCTTCTCTGTTTGTGGTACTCTCCAGGCAGGAATACTGGAGTGGGTAGACATTTGCTTCTCCAGGGGATCTTCCCAACCCAGGGAGCGAGCCCATGGCCTCCTGCATTACAGGTAGATCCTTTACTGTCTGAGGCACAAGGGAAGAATCCCCTCTTAATGTCTTCACTCCTTCACCAAAGCTAGGTCAGCCCCTACAGACCACCAAAACTCACAACTAAGATCATTCTTCAGAAGCCCTTTCGTCACATTGCCTAACTTAGCACTTGAGACAGTCCATACTGATTATTTTCTTTCATCTATATAAATAGAAAAGCATTAAGTCTAGAAGCAAAAATTGTGATGTCTTACATCTGTGTTTTTTGTTTTTTTGTTTTTTTGTTTTTTTTAAAGATTTATTTATTTATTTTGGGTGGGGGTTGGGTTGGGGAGAGAGGGGAGCGGGCAGGCCACTTCTATTGGTCCTTCACTTCTCCATTTTCATCCGTCTCTGCTCCTCGGCTCCTGTGGGCCTCCCACTGCGGTGGCGTCAGTCGTCGCAGAGCGCCGGCTCTGGGCGCATGCGCTCCAGAGCTCCGGCTCGGTGACCGGACGCATCAGTCCAGCCGCTCCGCAGCACGTGGGATCCTCCCAGGCCAGGGCTCAAACCGGCGCCCCTTGCACTGCAAGGCGGCGTCCCCATCCACTGGACCACCAGGGGAAGCCCCATCTGTGTTTTTAAATGGGCTCTTTCAAAAATATAACTATGGGGCTTCCCCTGGTGGTCCAGTGGATAAGGACACCGCCTTGCAGTGCAAGGGGCGCCGGTTCGATCCCTGGCCTGGGAAGATCCCACGTGCCGCGGAGCGGCTGGACTGATGTGTCCAATCAGCGAGCCGGAGCTCTGTAGCGCATGCGCCCAGAGCCGGTGCTCTGCGACGACAGACGCCACCGCGATGGGAGGCCCACAGGAGCCAAAGAACAGAGACAGATGAGAACAGAGAAATGAAACAAATGGAAGTGGCCTGCCCGCTCCCCTCCCTCCCCAACCCGACCCTCGCCCCAAATAAATAAATAATAAATAAATCTTAAAAAATATATATATAACTATGAATTTATAGTTGCACCTTTCTATAACTATTTCTAGAAAACTATCATCAAATAAAAGATTATGATCCTGTTTATGATATCAGGATAGCATTGTTTAAAGCATGGTGTGAACCTTTTTATATGAAGTCTTCTCTATTGTAATGTACATGTTTGTTAATTTGCTTCACTTCTGTCCAACTTTTTAAAGTCGTATGGACTGTAGCCTGCTAGGCTCCTCTGTCCATGGGATTCTCCAGGCAAGAATAATGCAGTGGGTTGCCATGTCTGCTTCCAGGGGATCTTCCCAACCCAGAAATTGAACCTGTATCTCTTATGTCTCCTGCATTAGCAGGTGGGTTCTTTACCACTAGCACCACCTGGGAAGCCCTCTCTATTGTAATAATCTATCTCTTTTATAAGTTTATAATATACAAACATGATGCCCCCTTATGATCATATATATCCTACATTGTGCTAAATATATACACTAATGAAATTTTTTAAAAGTTGCACATTTCATATGTCACCAGATTATCGATTTAAGCAATTCCAATCAATAATGACAAAGATAATAGGCCTCTGACCACTTTATCAATAGTATCACACCATCTGGTAGAAGGGAACAGCCACCCACTCCAATATTCTTGCCTGGGAAATCCCATGGACAGAGGAGCCTGATGGGCTAGAGTCCATGGAGTCACACAGAGTCAGACATGTCCTGGCAACTTTATAGCCACATAACACCATTTACATTGAGTTAATATAAAGGAGATAGTCATAAATGAAATATATCATTGCAGAAGGACTTTCATGTAATTTATAGACCCATGCATGTTATGACAAACCTGACTTTTTACTTTTCTAAAGCAAGCACTCTAAATGTTTCTTTACTGAGAAAGGTGTAAGATGTTAAGTTAAAATGCATCTTCTCAAAATCACTTCAATCCAGGAGAAGATTAAAATGCATGAAACTCTTTAATATTTCAGAAGACATATCTGAGGAAACTCTAAGTTGGTTTGTGTGTTGGCTGCAGGTCTGCCCATTCCTGTGGTCTGGACTCGTTTGGCTCATACTGCCAAGGCAGGAGAACAGACTTTGATTTTACAAGAAGCAGTAACATGGAAACCAGGAGATAATATCATAATTGCAAGCACTGGACACAGGTATGATGTCTTCTAGACCTGAAAATTTTGATTTAGAATAGAAATTTTTTAACTGTGCAAAAGAGGAATGATTCAGGAAGTCCACAACTTTTCATTTAAATTTGAAACCTCAGGTAAGGAAGTCTGGACAGCCAAATATGCATTTGCTAGGTATAAACATTGGATTGATCCCCAGTGTGTTGAGTTTTCACTCACTGAATTTACCATAGAAAAGTATAAATACGTACTAATAAAAGTTTTTGGTCATTTTTCATGGTTAGGTTCCCCTTTAAGATTTTGTTTGACAAGAGCATTTTTCTATTAAAAGCTATTTGTGGGGGTTCTCTTCTATCCCCCTTCCAGACCCTTTAGTTGGAAGCTTTCTCTGTCCCTTTCTTTAATAAAGCTTTTCCTGCACGCACACACACAAAGTTATTTGCAAACCTTTGAGTGACGTCATACGGGTTTACGCATATATGTGGAACCTAGAAAAATGGTACAGATGAGCCTGTTTATAGTGCAGGAGTCAAGACAGACGTAGGAAATGGACATGTGGACACGGTGGGGAAGAGGAGGGTGACGCAGACCAGGAGAGTAGGTTGTACATATATACGCTACCAGGTGTAAAACAGGCTAGTGGGAAGCTGCTGTGTATGTAGCACAGGAGCTCACCTCAGTGCTCTGTGATGACCTTGAAAGGCAGGATTAGGGGGAGAGAGGTTCAAGAAGAAGGGAATGCAAGTGGCTGATTTACGCGGTACAGCAGAACTAGCACAATGCTGTAAAGCAATTATACTCCAGTTAAGAAAAGAAAGAAAAATAAATAAAACCTCTGAGTGAGAGCTTTAGCTGAGTACATCAATGCATGCAAAAATGTAAATAAGCTTCTTTGTTTGGGGTCACCAAAAAACACAGCTGAAAGCAGCCAGTCTTTCTTATTTTACAGTCTTGGCAGCAGTTCCCATGCAGCAAAACTGTTAGCAATGACTGAGTAAACAAAATTATAGTATAACTGGTGATTAACATGACCTTTTACGTCAGACATGTTATCATCAAAACTGTTTATGACCCTTAATTTCTGCTTAATTATATGTTTCAGCAAATAAGAAATAAGAGGAGCAAAACTAATATAGCTACACTAAGAAGACTGGTGGGAGAATAAGAGGAGCTTTATTGTTCAAATTATGAATAATAGCAAAATTGGATACAGTTACACAGGTCAGGGAACAAATAGTAATTTATGACAAGCAACAGTTATATTGTGTTAAGGTCGTGACTCAATGTAGAATTAAAATTCAAGATGGCATTTTGAATTTGTCACTCTCCAAGTTAAAAATAGACTTGCAGATGTTAGGAAGAGATAAATATGTACTTAGCTTTACAAGCATCCTCTCTTTTTCCTCTGCCCTTGGAATTGTATAATGGCAAAATTAAGAAGTAGCAAAATGACAGGATTTACTAATAGAATAGGATGTCCTCATTTATAGATTTTCTGGGTAAAAGAAAAGTATATTTAGAACTTAGGGATATTTAATTTTAATGAACAAGAAATTAAGGAATTTCCCACCAAATCTAATTTGTTATTCACTGTTTCATTTGTAAATCCGATTTGAGAGTTTGCAAAGCAGTGACTAATGATACTACTTCTAAAGTCAATCCTCCTGGGTCCAACCCCCAGCCATACCACTTACAAGGCCTTCAGACCAATATTATTTAGTTAGTTAGTTATTTTAATTTTTATTTTGCTTTTTACTTTTACAGAGCTTTGTTGTTTACAGAGACCAATATTATTTTGCCTCTCTATGCTTCACTAAAATTGGAATGCTGTTAGTATCTATCTCAGGATTAAATGAGTTAAGGTATGTGTAAAACAGACCAGAACTTGGCTGAACATTAGTGCTATATGTGTTAGATGGTATTGTCGCAGGAAGGGGGACCCCTATCAGGGCCTGAAAGTAGACTCTTGTCTCACACTCGGAAATAGATTATCCAAGGAGACACATGTGCTGACAAAGCAGGAGATTGCATTGGAAAAGGCACTCCGGCGGAGAGCAGTAGGGTAAGGGAACCCCAAGAGAACTGCTCTGTCTCGTGGCTCGCAGTCTCGGGTTTTATAGTAATGGGATTAGTTTCCAGGTTGTCTTTGGCCGGTCATTCTGACTCAGAGGCCTTCTTGGTGGTGCACGCATTGCTCAGCCAAGATGGATGCCAGTGAAAAGGATTCTGGGAGATGATTGGACCTGTGGTGTCTCCTTACAGTTAGTGGTGGCTTATTAGTTCCCTGCTACTTACCAGGACCTCCTGTCATAAAATAACTCATTCAACTGGTTACGATGGTGCCTAGAAAGAGTGGGCAGTTTTAGTCAGTATACTTCCCCTAACAGTATTAACAAGGGAAGGAAAGGTGCATTTAAAGTGCACAAAACATAAAAATCCTTTTAGAACTTCTTTTCTAAAAAAAAAAATCATCTCTGTATCATCTGAATCTTAGAAAATTCAGGTGAGGCCAATCCATATCACCTAGGGGATCTTGTAATACTAGATCAATAATATTGATACAGCCTATCCCAAGCATCTGTAGTCTCCACCTTCTCCATCCCCTCCCCATATAATTCCTTCCCTGGGTCTTTTGGAATTATGGCTTTTCCCATCCACTTACCCATCTTGGAAAAAAAGATGAGTTTCCTGTTTCTTCTAGCTTCTTTCTCTCTCTCTTCCTTCCTCTCTCTCAATTATTGAACTGCTTTAATACCGTGCCCATTTCTTCCATTTCATTCTCACACTCCATTTCTTCCCTTTAAACCCTACAGTCTAATTTTCAGCTTCACAAAAATTTTCCTAGTGACCATCTAACTATCAACTTTTCTTCACCTCCTGAACATCACGAATTTCTTTGAGTTCTGCTCTTGAAATCTCTCTTCCACCAGCTTTCCTTACTCTCAGTAGAATTTAGACACTCAGTCCCTCACCCTGGATTGTCCCATCATCCTCCTATTTGGGTTCCATTCCTCTACCTTCTTCCCTTGGGAATTTATTCTGCATTAATTTGTTCTATCAGTCAAAAATTATGATTGAGTTGTGGCAGGTACTCAGCATACAGAATGACTCAACAGGGTGCCTTACCTAGAGAAGCAGACAGGTATGGGAAGGACAGAGAAGTAAATAGGTGATAGATTGGCAGTGTGGTGACTCTGTGTGCTGACAGGGCATCCCACAGAGCTTACTGGGAATCCAGAAGAAGTGCTGGAAAAGTCGAGGCAGGTGCCTTCCAGTCCATTTCACATGCGACATTGTCATTTGCCCTGGTGGTTAAAAGAGAAAGATTTGCTGAGGAAGAGAGGAATCAAAAAGCAGTGTCAGGAAGATATAGAGGTAACTCCCCTCAGAGCACCTCTGTCAACAACACCCATCACACTTTAGCAGATAAAACACAAGCAGCCGTAGAAACACTTGCCTCTCTGAAGTGAGGGACACTTCTGCTTGGTATCCCCAGTGCTTAACTCTGTGCCTAGAAAACAGGTTTGTTGTTGTTTAGTGGCTAAGTTGTGTCCAACTCTTTGTGACCCCAAGGACTATCGCTCACCAGACTCCTCTGTCCATGGAAATTACCAAGCAAGAATACTGGAGTAGGTTACCATTTCCTCCTAGAATAAATAAATGCTTGTTAAAAGGACTCAGTACATGGATGTGTATATTATCGATTTGGCCAGTCCTTTTGCTTGAACTTAGGGTGTGTTGAAGGAATGGGAAGAAATGGGACCTCCTGAACTCACCTCAGTCATTTCTTCTCCCTGCTCAGGAGCTTCCAGTGGACTTCCTCTGTAAAGGTTTTTCAACCTCAGCAGTATTGGCTTTTGGACTATGTAATTCTTTGTTGTGTATCACAGGAGGCTTGGGAACATCCTCAGCCATTGTTAGTAGTGACACCACCCCGCCCCCGCCACCGCCCACAGCATTGCGACCACCAAAAGTGTGTCCAGGCATTGTCGAGTGTCCCCAGGGGGATAAAAATCACTCTTGTTTGAGAGCCACTGTGTGCGTTCCTCAGAGTTGTTCTTTTGAATACTTTTAGAATTAGTCCAACTCTATAAACAAGTATAACACTTGAAAAGTATTTATTTAATAGAAATGCATTTGTAAACTTGAAGTTCCTCTACGAGTAAACCACCATCTTTAAATTTATGCAGAATAGTGTATGACAGAAAAAATTTTCCTATTTTACAGATGAAGTGTTCATAAGAGCATAAAACCGATGTACCAAAACAATACAATGTTCACTGATATTAATTTTGAGAATTTGGGGTTAACATTTTTACAGACACAGCCAACGAGAGAATGAGAAAAGGACCATTGCCTCTGTATCTGCTGATGGCAGGAACATAACACTGACTCATCCGCTGAATTACACACACTTGGGACTCACCGTCACCCTCCCCGATGGAACTCTTTTTGAAGCAAGGGCAGAAATTGGAATTCTTACAAGAAATATTTTAATAAGAGGATCTGACAATGTGGAGTGGAATAACAAAATCCCAGCATGTCCTGACAGAAGGAATTCTGCTTGGTATCCCCAGTGCTTAACTCTGTGCCTAGAAAACAGGTTTGTTGTTGTTTAGTGGCTAAGTTGTGTCCAACTCTTTGTGACCCCAAGGACTATCGCTCACCAGACTCCTCTGTCCATGGAAATTACCAAGCAAGAATACTGGAGTAGGTTACCATTTCCTCCTAGAATAAATAAATGCTTGTTAAAAGGACTCAGTACATGGATGTGTATATTATCGATTTGGCCAGTCCTTTTGCTTGAACTTAGGGTGTGTTGAAGGAATGGGAAGAAATGGGACCTCCTGAACTCACCTCAGTCATTTCTTCTCCCTGCTCAGGAGCTTCCAGTGGACTTCCTCTGTAAAGGTTTTTCAACCTCAGCAGTATTGGCTTTTGGACTATGTAATTCTTTGTTGTGTATCACAGGAGGCTTGGGAACATCCTCAGCCATTGTTAGTAGTGACACCACCCCGCCCCCGCCACCGCCCACAGCATTGCGACCACCAAAAGTGTGTCCAGGCATTGTCGAGTGTCCCCAGGGGGATAAAAATCACTCTTGTTTGAGAGCCACTGTGTGCGTTCCTCAGAGTTGTTCTTTTGAATACTTTTAGAATTAGTCCAACTCTATAAACAAGTATAACACTTGAAAAGTATTTATTTAATAGAAATGCATTTGTAAACTTGAAGTTCCTCTACGAGTAAACCACCATCTTTAAATTTATGCAGAATAGTGTATGACAGAAAAAATTTTCCTATTTTACAGATGAAGTGTTCATAAGAGCATAAAACCGATGTACCAAAACAATACAATGTTCACTGATATTAATTTTGAGAATTTGGGGTTAACATTTTTACAGACACAGCCAACGAGAGAATGAGAAAAGGACCATTGCCTCTGTATCTGCTGATGGCAGGAACATAACACTGACTCATCCGCTGAATTACACACACTTGGGACTCACCGTCACCCTCCCCGATGGAACTCTTTTTGAAGCAAGGGCAGAAATTGGAATTCTTACAAGAAATATTTTAATAAGAGGATCTGACAATGTGGAGTGGAATAACAAAATCCCAGCATGTCCTGACGGATTTGACACAGGTAACTTCAGTAGCCTTTGTATGTCAGCTTAAAACGTTTCCAGACCTTGCAGAAATACTCCCTATGGGCAAAACTGGCCCTTGTTGAAAACTAATAGACTTGATTAGTTGGACTTGCTTTATTGCATTGGCAATAAATAAGTCCCAAATTTTAGTGATTTAAAATGGCAAAAGTTTATTTCTTATTTATGCTACATGTGTCCAATATGAGTCAACAGCAAGGTCTCTGTTCACTGTACTTTTCCAGGGTCTAGGCAATGGAGGCTTCATCCCCACATGGGTTTCCATGATCTCTGAGACAGGAAATAAGGAGGCTGGGGAGTTAACACCAGCAATTAGTTACTTTGGTTCTCAAGTTACATGTGTCTCTTCTCAGGTGGAAGTCAACAGTCAATAGTCAGAACTGGTTCCATGGCTATCCTTAGCTTAGTTCCTATATATATGTACATATATATATGTAATTTTATACATAATATATGTATTTATGTACCTATATAAATATATGTGTGTAGTTTAGAAGCATAGTGCATTTTACAAGTCTCTTTTAAGTGTTTTATGTGATCATTACTACCATTATAGTCCTATAGTGAAAGTGCTAGTCGCTCAGTCAGTTGCTCTTTGGAACCCCATGGACTGTAGCCCGCCAGGCTCCTCTGTACGTGGAACTCTCTAGGCAAGAATACTGGAGTGAGTTGCCATTCCCTTCTCCAGGGGATCTTCTCAACCCAGGGATCAGAATTGGCTCGCCTACATTTCAGGCATATTCTTTACCATCTGAGGCACTAGGGAAGACTACCAAGTAGTTGAATCCTATAAGTAGTCAAATAATAAGTGGTACAACTTAGATACAGCCTTTTCTTCAATGGGAAGCATTGAATTCAATGAAGCTTATTGAATTCAGTGTCAAATGACCTTCATTCTGATTTCAGATCCTCTGCATTGTCTCACTATGTCCATGGTACACCTAGATGATCCTTCTTAAAAATACTCCTTGTTATGCCAACCTACTGTAGTTGATCTAAATCCCCGATGGAACTCTTTTGAAGCAAGGGCAGAAATTGGAATTCTTACAAGAAATATTTTAATAAGAGGATCTGACAATGTGGAGTGGAATAACAAAATCCCAGCATGTCCTGACGGATTTGACACAGGTAACTTCAGTAGCCTTTGTATGTCAGCTTAAAACGTTTCCAGACCTTGCAGAAATACTCCCTATGGGCAAAACTGGCCCTTGTTGAAAACTAATAGACTTGATTAGTTGGACTTGCTTTATTGCATTGGCAATAAATAAGTCCCAAATTTTAGTGATTTAAAATGGCAAAAGTTTATTTCTTATTTATGCTACATGTGTCCAATATGAGTCAACAGCAAGGTCTCTGTTCACTGTACTTTTCCAGGGTCTAGGCAATGGAGGCTTCATCCCCACATGGGTTTCCATGATCTCTGAGACAGGAAATAAGGAGGCTGGGGAGTTAACACCAGCAATTAGTTACTTTGGTTCTCAAGTTACATGTGTCTCTTCTCAGGTGGAAGTCAACAGTCAATAGTCAGAACTGGTTCCATGGCTATCCTTAGCTTAGTTCCTATATATATGTACATATATATATGTAATTTTATACATAATATATGTATTTATGTACCTATATAAATATATGTGTGTAGTTTAGAAGCATAGTGCATTTTACAAGTCTCTTTTAAGTGTTTTATGTGATCATTACTACCATTATAGTCCTATAGTGAAAGTGCTAGTCGCTCAGTCAGTTGCTCTTTGGAACCCCATGGACTGTAGCCCGCCAGGCTCCTCTGTACGTGGAACTCTCTAGGCAAGAATACTGGAGTGAGTTGCCATTCCCTTCTCCAGGGGATCTTCTCAACCCAGGGATCAGAATTGGCTCGCCTACATTTCAGGCATATTCTTTACCATCTGAGGCACTAGGGAAGACTACCAAGTAGTTGAATCCTATAAGTAGTCAAATAATAAGTGGTACAACTTAGATACAGCCTTTTCTTCAATGGGAAGCATTGAATTCAATGAAGCTTATTGAATTCAGTGTCAAATGACCTTCATTCTGATTTCAGATCCTCTGCATTGTCTCACTATGTCCATGGTACACCTAGATTGATCCTTCTTAAAAATACTCCTTGTTATGCCAACCTACTGTAGTTGTAAGAATTAAGTGAGATAATGCATGTTCTAATCTTGTACCAGTGTAAGATGGTATCAGCTATGTTAATCCCAAATATTGGAAAAAATAAATACAGAGATAAAAAGGCAAAGTGCCTTTATCCATATTTGTTCAACCATTCAAATATTTATCTAGTATCTTTGAAAAGACTGTAGTAAATATTTTAGGGGATGCAAAGGTCAACAAGACAAAGCACTTATCTTCCTTACTAGGCAGAGGAGGCAATAACATGAATGCAAATAATTATATTCTAGGACAATATTAAAATTATATGTAAATTAAAAGATATAATTAGATATTAAAAACAGTCTTTATAGAAGGATAGGCTTTTGACACAATTTTCCTTTCTGATATCTCACAAAATATTTTTAAAGGTGAATTTGCTACACAGACATGTCTCCAAGGAAAGTTTGGAGAAGAAATAGGAAGTGACCAGTTTGGAGGCTGCATTATGTTTCATGCTCCTATGCCTGGTGCTGACATGGTAACTGGAAGAATAGAACATGTTGAGGTAAGGGGCACTATTATCAGCAGTTTTCCCAAAGTTGTCCATGCAGTGAGTATGTATTGAGCACCTGCCCTTTGCCAGATGCTGCATATAATAATGTCTAGTACAGGAGACAGATAAAGAATTTTAATACATCTGATTATTCACCTGGTTAATCATGCTAAAAGTTAGTTTCTCTGTTTTCTAACACCCACCCCACATCAAATTCGTTAATGAGTTCTATCCACTCTGCAACAAAACACTATATCCTGAATCCACTGTTTTTCCAGCACTTTGCTTGGTCCCCAGCCCAAGGCACTGCCAGGTCTAACCTGGACTACTATGCTTTTCTCTAATTGGTTTTCCTGCTTCCACCATTTCTGCAGTGGAATGTGCACACCACAGCTGAAGTTCAGGTTTTTAATTATTTATTTTTTTAGTGGAAGATAGTTGCTGCACAATATTGTGTTGGCTTCTGCCCATACATCATCACGACTCAGCCATAGGTATACTTAAATCCCCTCCTTTCTGAACCCCTCTCCCATCTCCCTGGAGCCTATTATACAGAGTGAAGTAAGTCAGAAGGAGAAAGACAAATATTGTTTATTAACACATGTATATGGAATCTAGAAAGATGGTACTGATGAACCGATTTGCAGGGCAGCAGTGGAGATGCAGATGTAGAGAACCGATTTGTGGACAAAGGTCAGTCTTTAAAGTGTGAATGAGATCTTGCTACACTGTGCTCAAAACTCTTCAGTGGGTCCACATTACACTTTAAGAAAGTCCAAGCCCTCCCCAAATGAGCCACATCATCTGACCCTCACTGGCCGCTGGCTGTCTTGTTGTGATCTACTGTTGGCGCCGGCCATGCCAGCCATGTAGGCCACCCAGTGTCATTTGACCGTGCCAGCCACATCCCTCTCTCAGGTTCTTTGCATTTGCTTTTCATTTTCCTTGGAATGCTTCTCTGCCAGGTACTTAAATGGTTCACACTCATTTCAGTCAAGTCTCTTCTCATATATATCTCTTCAGAGAAGCCATTGCTCACCACCTTTATTTGAAAGAGCTGCTGAGACACTTGTTTTTCTTTACTAGCTCATAGCTCCAGATGTATATTTAATTTTTTATCTCTTCTCCTAGAACATAAATAGTCCTTTTTGTTTTCTGCTGATTCCTCTGTAGCTGGAACAGTGCTTTGGCATGTAACAGATTCTTAATTGGCTCTAAACTGAACAAATATATAACTAAAGGAATGAATATGCAAGTTATGCCCAAGAAATCAGCCACTCCTCTGTATCTTATATTTAGTCTATATAGTCTGGGTTCAGCACAGTTTTTATGAAGTATTCAGTAAAAGAAAGAAGGGTAGGAAGGAAGGAGGGATAGAAAAATCTATGACTCAGTTAAATTGGGAACACCCAACTGTAGTAAGGGTGGCAGGGTCAAAGACTGCAATTTGTAAAACTCCTCTCTCCCTAGGATATTTTTCACACATGTAACATCTGGCTCTGGACTGAGTGAGGCTGCCAGGGTCAAGCTGTATAGTAAATATTAGTAATAGTTAATTTGTATATGAAGAATGAAAAGAGATGAATACCCTAACATTTCATTTCCAAACCTCATGAGATTATATTACACACACACATACACACATGTGCATGTGCACACGTGGAGGCATCTTCTGTTGTTGTTGAGTCACTAAGTCATGTCTGACTCTTTGGTACCCCATGCACTGCAGCATGCCAGGCTTCCCTGTCCTTCTGTATCTCCTAGAACTTGCTCAAATTCATGTCCATGGAGTCCATGTCCATCATGTCCATGATGCTTTCTAATCATCTCATCCTCTGCCACCCCTTTCTTCTTTGACCTGCCATCTTCCCCAGCAACAGGGTGTTTTCCAGTGAGTTGGCTTTTCACATCAGGTAGATTGTAGACCTACTGAGAGAATAGCAGAGTGGTTAATAAGACCACCAACTCTATAGTCAGACCAGTGGATTTAGATTGAGCTTTGTGACTATGAACAAGATACTCAGAATTTCTAAATTTCACTTTCTTCATCTATAAAGTGAAGCTTATGATAAGCGGCTACCTCCGAGGATTGCAGTATAGAATGTGAACATACATATGACAGCACAATATCTGGTGCTTGATAAATATCCAAGAAATGTTTCTTATAGTTAAATAACAATTAAAGGGGAAAATAAAAAGTCTTTTAAGAGGTTGTGTTTTGCTAAACACCAACATTTCATAACAGAGTAAAGTGAATAGCAGAATAGTCGAAAGTAGCTTTTGTTCATTCATTCATTTCATAATAAGCATAGGCTGTTATATATTGAATAAACAAAGTGGGTAGCGGTTCAATAACATTTTAAATGATAAACTAGAATAATATGGGAGATATTGATGTATTATTAATAATTAATGTGAAAGTGGATATTATTTTCAAAGAAGAAAGTGTGACCCAAGCAAATTCAGTCTATGTGAATCACTAAATAGATGTGATTTCTGGGTTTGACAGGTATTTCATGCTGGTCAGGCATTCCGACTGGGACGTTATCCAATACATTGGCACCTGCTTGGAGATTTGCAGTTTAAATCTTATGTAAGAGGCTGTGCGATTCACCAGACCTATAACAGGGCTGTTACTATCCATAACACACATCACCTTCTGATTGAGAGGAATATTATATATGATATCAGGGGAGGAGCATTTTTTATAGAAGATGGCATTGAGCACGGCAATATCCTGCAGTATAACCTGGCAGTCTTTGTACAGCAGAGTACGAGTCTTCTGAATGACGATGTGACCCCAGCTGCATTTTGGGTCACCAACCCAAACAACACCATACGACACAACGCAGCTGCTGGTGGCACTCACTTTGGCTTTTGGTACCGAATGAACAACCACCCGACGGGCCATCCTATGACCGAAACATTTGCCAAAAAAGAGTTCCTCTTGGGGAATTCTTTAACAACACTGTTCATTCTCAAGGTTGGTTTGGGTTGTGGATATTTGAAGAATATTTCCCCATGCAGACAGGATCTTGTACTTCCACAGTGCCAGTGCCTGCAGTATTTCATTCACTCACGACTTGGAATTGTCAAAAAGGAGCTGAGTGGGTCAACGGAGGTGCCCTTCAGTTCCATAACTTTGTGATGGTAAACAATTACGAGGCTGGAATTGAAACAAAGAGGATCCTGGGTCCTTACGTTGGAGGTTGGGGTGAAACCAATGGAGCAATGATTAAAAATGCCAGAATAGTTGGTCATCTTGATGAACTGGGAATGGGGTCTGCATTTTGCACAATGAAAGGCCTGGTTCTCCCGTTTAGTGAAGGGCTGACTGTGTCTTCTGTACACTTCATGAACTTTGACCGTCCCGGCTGTGCAGCTTTGGGAGTGACATCCATCACTGGCGTTTGTAACCACAGATGTGGAGGGTGGAGTGCAAAATTCTCTGACATCCAGTATTCTCACACACCAAACAAGGCTGGCTTCCGGTGGGAACATGAAGTGGTACTGATTGATGTTGATGGTTCACTTACAGGTAAGGTGGTATTTCCATTTCTGATAAAAAATACTTCGGAAATATATTTTTCATTTGTGTTAACACAGAGTTGAATTCTTTTGTAATCACAAAAGAAGGGATTTAGGCATTCCGACTGGGACGTTATCCAATACATTGGCACCTGCTTGGAGATTTGCAGTTTAAATCTTATGTAAGAGGCTGTGCGATTCACCAGACCTATAACAGGGCTGTTACTATCCATAACACACATCACCTTCTGATTGAGAGGAATATTATATATGATATCAGGGGAGGAGCATTTTTTATAGAAGATGGCATTGAGCACGGCAATATCCTGCAGTATAACCTGGCAGTCTTTGTACAGCAGAGTACGAGTCTTCTGAATGACGATGTGACCCCAGCTGCATTTTGGGTCACCAACCCAAACAACACCATACGACACAACGCAGCTGCTGGTGGCACTCACTTTGGCTTTTGGTACCGAATGAACAACCACCCCGACGGGCCATCCTATGACCGAAACATTTGCCAAAAAAGAGTTCCTCTTGGGGAATTCTTTAACAACACTGTTCATTCTCAAGGTTGGTTTGGGTTGTGGATATTTGAAGAATATTTCCCCATGCAGACAGGATCTTGTACTTCCACAGTGCCAGTGCCTGCAGTATTTCATTCACTCACGACTTGGAATTGTCAAAAAGGAGCTGAGTGGGTCAACGGAGGTGCCCTTCAGTTCCATAACTTTGTGATGGTAAACAATTACGAGGCTGGAATTGAAACAAAGAGGATCCTGGGTCCTTACGTTGGAGGTTGGGGTGAAACCAATGGAGCAATGATTAAAAATGCCAGAATAGTTGGTCATCTTGATGAACTGGGAATGGGGTCTGCATTTTGCACAATGAAAGGCCTGGTTCTCCCGTTTAGTGAAGGGCTGACTGTGTCTTCTGTACACTTCATGAACTTTGACCGTCCCGGCTGTGCAGCTTTGGGAGTGACATCCATCACTGGCGTTTGTAACCACAGATGTGGAGGGTGGAGTGCAAAATTCTCTGACATCCAGTATTCTCACACACCAAACAAGGCTGGCTTCCGGTGGGAACATGAAGTGGTACTGATTGATGTTGATGGTTCACTTACAGGTAAGGTGGTATTTCCATTTCTGATAAAAAATACTTCGGAAATATATTTTTCATTTGTGTTAACACAGAGTTGAATTGTCAGAGCAGATTCAGGTGAGTCACAGGTCTTACCTGGTACCAAACTTTCTCAGTGACTTAAGGATATAGGTCAGTGCTAGGCATAGATGACATCCTTTTCTGGAAATGTCCTGGGCTATCAGATGCAGCCTCCATGCTGTCCTTTTCCCCCTGTATTTGTCCTTTGATTTTGAATTAACAGCAAATTTTGAAAAATATTCATTCAGTTATGGATCACTAAAGGAAGCCGTTTCAGTCTGAGAATGCCTCTATTTTTATTCAGTTAATTACATGAATACCCAAATTCTCCAGCCAATCTTGCCCATAAAAAAATGTATAAATTCCAGGTTTATTTACATAAGCAACATAGACAGACTGGATGCATCCTGTAGAACTTAGAAGGAAGTAGTAAGTCACAGCCCAGCTGTTAGCTTTTTTCTTTCCTATCTAAATTCTGAATTTGAAATTGGTTTAAAGAATATGTGAACTCTCCTACATTCTTTTTTTTTTTTAATTTTTATTTTACTTTTTACTTTTACAGAAGTTTGTTGTTTACAGATACGTTTGATCTCAGATTAGTCATATGTATATTCCCCCCATCCCACCCCTTCTCCTACATTCTTGATAGGTTAATCTTTTTTACCATTTTAAGCTCAGAGTATATCAGATCTTTTTGTAAATAATCATGATTTTTAGAACTTAGCATTTTTATAAAATGTTATTGATAATGACTTAGCTAAATAAGATAGGGGTGTGTATATGTGTATGATTCTACATAATATTTTATAAAAGAGAAACAACTGACAGATAAACCTACAGATATTTTTTTGGCGGTGGGGGGGGAGTGGGTTGGGGAAGGATGGGGGCAGGCAGGCCACTTCTATTGATCTTTCATTTATCTGTTTTCATCCATCTTTGTTCCTTGGCCCGTGTAGGCCTCCCATCGCAGTGGCCTCTGTTGTCGCAGAGCGCCGGCTCTGGGCGCATGCGCTCCAGAGCTCCAGCTCGGTAATTGGACACATGGGTCCAGCCTCTCCTTGGCACGTGGGATCTTCCCAGACCAGGGATCGAACCAGCGCCCCTTGCACTGCAAAGCAGTGTCCTTACCCACTGGACCACCAAGGAAGCCCAAACCTACAGATATTAACGGATATTTTTGAAAGCCTTTGAAAGAAGGAAGGCTCATCTCAATAGTCAAACAGACTGAATACTTACCTAAAGTTGTTGATTTTTCTCCTGTTCTAATTGTGGATTTAAGAAGGAGAACATTTGGAAGGGTCTAATATACAGAGCTTTATTGACCTTTTTAATCTTTAATTCAGTTTAGATTCTTACTTTAAAATATTTATTTATTTGGCTGTGCTAGGCCTTAGTCGTGGCATGCAGGATCTTTGATCTCCATTGTGGTATGCAGGATCTTTAGTTGAGGCATGTGAACTGTTAGTTGTGGCATGAGGTGATCTAGTTCCCTGACCAGGGATCAAAGCCAGATCAAACTCCTTGCATAGGGAGCATGAAGTCCCAGGCACTGGAACATCAGGAATGTCCCTCAGGGGTGAACTCTTCGTGTTCATTGACAGACCATTGATTGAGAGCATAGGTTCTATAGTCAAGCTGCCTGGATTTGCATCTTTCCTTGTGTCGACATCCCGTGCTCTACTTTAGCTCTCCTGGGTTCTTCAGATCCCATAATAAGCTCCCTGACTAAAGAGTCCATTGAAAAACCTTTTAGGAGGTCCCCTTATCCCATGCCAAAATAAAGAAAAAATAAACCAAGACTTTCAAGATTGTATTTGTGGCACTCTGGATCATAGTAACTATACATTGTAGACAGTTTGGCTTTTTAGGTTTCTGACATGGAATGTGCTGTGTGTGTTCATTTCCTAGGTCACAAAGGACACACTGTCATTCCACACAGCTCGCTGCTGGACCCTTCTCACTGTGCTCAAGAAGCTGAGTGGAGCATAGGGTTCCCTGGCTCTGTCTGTGACGCCTCAGTCAGCTTCCACCGGCTAGCATTCAACAAGCCCTCTCCAGTGTCCCTGCTTGAAAAGGATGTGGCTCTCTCAGATTCTTTTGGTAAGTGGAACATAATCATTTGAACCATTCATTCGAATAGGTTTTCCTCAGTTTTCATCATCATCTTCTTGAGTTGTCACTCACCCTTTAGAACATTGGAAAAGGCATAAAATTTATATCAGGCAGGAAACAATAACACACCACACAATGGTTTGTGAAGAGTATTGGAGCATCATACACTGCAAAGCAGTGTCCTTACCCACTGGACCACCAAGGAAGCCCAAACCTACAGATATTAACGGATATTTTTGAAAGCCTTTGAAAGAAGGAAGGCTCATCTCAATAGTCAAACAGACTGAATACTTACCTAAAGTTGTTGATTTTTCTCCTGTTCTAATTGTGGATTTAAGAAGGAGAACATTTGGAAGGGTCTAATATACAGAGCTTTATTGACCTTTTTAATCTTTAATTCAGTTTAGATTCTTACTTTAAAATATTTATTTATTTGGCTGTGCTAGGCCTTAGTCGTGGCATGCAGGATCTTTGATCTCCATTGTGGTATGCAGGATCTTTAGTTGAGGCATGTGAACTGTTAGTTGTGGCATGAGGTGATCTAGTTCCCTGACCAGGGATCAAAGCCAGATCAAACTCCTTGCATAGGGAGCATGAAGTCCCAGGCACTGGAACATCAGGAATGTCCCTCAGGGGTGAACTCTTCGTGTTCATTGACAGACCATTGATTGAGAGCATAGGTTCTATAGTCAAGCTGCCTGGATTTGCATCTTTCCTTGTGTCGACATCCCGTGCTCTACTTTAGCTCTCCTGGGTTCTTCAGATCCCATAATAAGCTCCCTGACTAAAGAGTCCATTGAAAAACCTTTTAGGAGGTCCCCTTATCCCATGCCAAAATAAAGAAAAAATAAACCAAGACTTTCAAGATTGTATTTGTGGCACTCTGGATCATAGTAACTATACATTGTAGACAGTTTGGCTTTTTAGGTTTCTGACATGGAATGTGCTGTGTGTGTTCATTTCCTAGGTCACAAAGGACACACTGTCATTCCACACAGCTCGCTGCTGGACCCTTCTCACTGTGCTCAAGAAGCTGAGTGGAGCATAGGGTTCCCTGGCTCTGTCTGTGACGCCTCAGTCAGCTTCCACCGGCTAGCATTCAACAAGCCCTCTCCAGTGTCCCTGCTTGAAAAGGATGTGGCTCTCTCAGATTCTTTTGGTAAGTGGAACATAATCATTTGAACCATTCATTCGAATAGGTTTTCCTCAGTTTTCATCATCATCTTCTTGAGTTGTCACTCACCCTTTAGAACATTGGAAAAGGCATAAAATTTATATCAGGCAGGAAACAAATAACACACCACACAATGGTTTGTGAAGAGTATTGGAGAAACACATGCATCAGCACTGTATTCTGCTGTTGAGGCACCTCCAGCCATTACTGACTTGATGAGAAGAGTAATGGGAATAGAATTGAAGGACTTCCCATTTCTGGTGTCTTCTTTCTGGGGTCCCTGTTGATTGGTGTTCTTTGTTCACCTGAGCCCCTAGAGGCACTATTTCCAATACTTTGTGCAAAGCCTAAAGTGCAAACTGAATGGATTATCTTTTATATGGCATGAAGGGTAAACTGGGGGCTTTCCTGGTGGTTCAGATCCCTGAGTTGGGACAATCCCCTTGCTAAGGGAGTGGCAACCCACTGCCTGGAGAATTCCATGAACAGAGGAGCCTGGTGTGCTTCAGTCCATGAAGTTGCAAAGGGTCAGACATGACTGAGTGACTAACACTAGCCAGTATTATAACAGAGCAGGTAAGTTGACATAGCTTTTGGATCAAGCCAGTGAAAATATGCCATTCTTTCTGCCCCTGAAGGCAAATTATTTTGATTTTCTTTGATGATTGACATAGGGTCGGGGAGCATCTGCAGGCTCACTAGCTGCACCCCAGGTGCCAGAGGCTGTTGATTTACTGATTTGTTTGAGTAAAGATACTATACCTGGAACACCAGATGTGCCTGACATCATTGCCTGACTAGATTGCATTAATTTACTGTCATTATTCATGATCCATCTGGCATTTGCACCAGCCAGACAAGCCAGTTAAATGGGAATGTGGTAGGAATCCTGATCATCACATCTCTCAGCTTTTTTGCTGTGGCATTCGTATCTGCATTTTCCCCCCTCAGGGGCTGGGAATTGCTTTTAGTTTGTTGTCATAGTAAGGGGATAGCAAGGCATAATTCACAGAGTGTTCACTCAGTTCTTCCTACCTGATTTTCCTTCCCTCCATTAGGAACTCTTCCAGTTACTAAGTATATCCTTTTTCATCATATCTGACTTGGCCTGACTAGACTGGCTCAGATCTTTGCATCATTCTATTCATCCATTCATCCACGTATTCATCATCTGTCTATGAATTGTTAGTTAAAATGTGTTTGTGCTCATTTGCTTGTGTCCAACTCTTTGCAATGCCATGGACTGTAACCTACCAGGCTCCCCTGTCCACGGGCTTTTCCAGTCAAGAATATTGGAGTGGGTTGCCATTTCCTTCTCCAGAGGATCTTTCTGACCCAGAGATCAAACCTGCATCTTCTATGTCTCCTGCATTGGGAGGCAGATTCTTGACCACTGCACCAACGGGGAAGTCTCATTAGTTAAAATACCAATCTACAATTAATCCACTCTCCTGTACACTGTTCTGATAGACTACAGATTTTGGAGAATCAGTCTCCAAATATAGTTTTCAACATTTTCTGCATAAATCTAAATAATGTAACTTCTTGATAGCAGTGTATCCAAATTTCCATGGTTAATGATATTTACAAGGTAGAAATTTGCAATTTGAAACTAAAATTAGGTATCTGAGTATAAGCCAAATGAATTTTGAAAACATGTAACATGATTATACCAGCCATACCCTGACTGCTAAAAATATGTCTGTGTCAAATCCATCAGGCCATGCTGGGGTTTTGTTATCAGATCCTCTTGATAGGATACTTCTTGTGAGCATTTGAACTTCTGCTCTTCCTCCAAAGTTCTTTATCTATTCCCAGCATACACTTTGGAGCTGGAGTAATAACCATTAGATGAGCCACTCGTTCTTTGGTCTGGCCTTCATAAACTGCCACTCTGGTCTGGCAGACCATGATGGCATTGAGGGTGTCTGAGGGTTAGTATCTATTCGGAGTCAGAATCTAACAATTCTTTGAAGGTCTGGATAGTTTTTTCTCCCTAGTATGCAGTAGCCTGATAAATGGCTAGATTCCTCCCACTCCATGGAGGTGCTTTCAGTCTGTGAATTGGCTTGGATCTAGGAAACAGGTGAGAAGTAGCAATTTCCACTTGGGTTACTTGAATTGGATTTAGGTCCCCAAGATCTATATCCTTTTTCTGTCTTTGTACTCCAAGCACCACCTTAGTGTGCTGCCCACTGTTCTTCTACAGGAGCCTCTTTGCACTGCAGTGGCAGAGGCTCAAGAGGGTGTGTTTCACCCAGCAAGCACTTTTAAAGTATTTGCAATATCAGTTCTGCTAATAGCCCGTGGGCCAAAGAAGTCAACCAATATCAATAGAGTAGGGAAGTGTACTCTCCCCTCAAGGAGGGAAGAGGAGTGGATATTTGCTGAATAATCCAAATTATCATAGTTTTTCTCATATACTGCAGATCTTTTTAAACTGTTTTTAGTGCCTCTGGTCATGGGCTCTTCAAAATTTGATGCTAATTCATAAGCCTAAGAATATCATCCCCCTTGATACTGGAATTTGTTAGGCTTTATTCCCTAGTGGCTCAGATGGTAAAGAATCCGCCTGCAAGGCAAAGACACAGGTTTGATTCCTGAATTGGGAAGTGTCCCTGGAGAAGGACATGGCAACCCACTCCAGTATTCTTGCCTGGAGAATCCCATGGACAGGGGAACCTTGCAGGCTACATGCAGTCTATAGAACTGCATAGAGTTGGACACAACTGAAGCGAGTTAGCAGGCACACATGCATCATCAAAGGAAAAGAAAGTTTGTTTTGTTTGTTTGTTTTTTAACTTTGGTGTGCTTTTGTTTACCTGTTTTTTAAAAAGTTTTATTTTATATTGGAGTATAGCTGATTAACAGTGATGTGAGCTAGTGGACAAAAAAGGACTCAGCCATACATATACATGTATCCATTCTCCCCACAAACTCCCTCCCATTAAAATTCAATAAAAGGGGCTTCGCTGGTGGTCCAGGGAAGTGCAAGGGGTGCCGGTTCAATCCCTGGCCTGGGAAGATCCCATGTGCTGTGGAGCAGCTGGACCGATGTGTCCAACTACTGAGTCAGTAGCCTGATAAATGGCTAGATTCCTCCCACTCCATGGAGGTGCTTTCAGTCTGTGAATTGGCTTGGATCTAGGAAACAGGTGAGAAGTAGCAATTTCCACTTGGGTTACTTGAATTGGATTTAGGTCCCCAAGATCTATATCCTTTTTCTGTCTTTGTACTCCAAGCACCACCTTAGTGTGCTGCCCACTGTTCTTCTACAGGAGCCTCTTTGCACTGCAGTGGCAGAGGCTCAAGAGGGTGTGTTTCACCCAGCAAGCACTTTTAAAGTATTTGCAATATCAGTTCTGCTAATAGCCCGTGGGCCAAAGAAGTCAACCAATATCAATAGAGTAGGGAAGTGTACTCTCCCCTCAAGGAGGGAAGAGGAGTGGATATTTGCTGAATAATCCAAATTATCATAGTTTTTCTCATATACTGCAGATCTTTTTAAACTGTTTTTAGTGCCTCTGGTCATGGGCTCTTCAAAATTTGATGCTAATTCATAAGCCTAAGAATATCATCCCCCTTGATACTGGAATTTGTTAGGCTTTATTCCTAGTGGCTCAGATGGTAAAGAATCCGCCTGCAAGGCAAAGACACAGGTTTGATTCCTGAATTGGGAAGTGTCCCTGGAGAAGGACATGGCAACCCACTCCAGTATTCTTGCCTGGAGAATCCCATGGACAGGGGAACCTTGCAGGCTACATGCAGTCTATAGAACTGCATAGAGTTGGACACAACTGAAGCGAGTTAGCAGGCACACATGCATCATCAAAGGAAAAGAAAGTTTGTTTTGTTTGTTTGTTTTTTAACTTTGGTGTGCTTTTGTTTACCTGTTTTTTAAAAAGTTTTATTTTATATTGGAGTATAGCTGATTAACAGTGATGTGAGCTAGTGGACAAAAAAGGACTCAGCCATACATATACATGTATCCATTCTCCCCACAAACTCCCTCCCATTAAAATTCAATAAAAGGGGCTTCGCTGGTGGTCCAGGGAAGTGCAAGGGGTGCCGGTTCAATCCCTGGCCTGGGAAGATCCCATGTGCTGTGGAGCAGCTGGACCGATGTGTCCAACTACTGAGCCAGAGCTCTGGAGCACATGCGCCCAGAGCTGGTGCTTTGCAGCAAGAGAGGTCACTGTGATGAAAGGCCCACACAGGCCAAAAGAACAAAGACAAATAAGTGAAAGACCAATAGAAGTGGCCAAAAAAAAAAAAAATCAATAAAAGATGAAAAGAAAGAGAGAAGGGATAGGAAAAATAGAATTAATTAATTAATTTCAGATTTTTTCTTTATGTTGTGAGATCTTTTCAGATCTTCAACTGAAGTTGTTAGGCATTCTCTCAAATTAAATCTTTTTCCCATAACAGGTAGCTCAGGTTCCAAGTTCGTCATTCACAAAATTTAGGGTATCATGGCCAGTGTCAGAGACTGATTCCCTAAGAGCTATCAGTCAAAGCTTTCCACTCGTACTTATTAGGCTGATTTTTATAAACACAGCAAAATAAGGGAATCTAATAGTTTAGGGTGTGTTTTTGCATACTCTGCAAATTAAGGGTTCTGAAGAATAGAAATAGAATTATATTTCAGATAAATATTTTTAAAATTGTATTGATGTATTTAAGCCCTTTTGTCTTGGTGGTCATTATTGTCATCATATTTCAGTTTTATTTTTCCCTCAGGAATAAAAGTTCCATCTCAATTCAGAATTTCAAGTAAGAAAGCATTTTATGTTTCCGTTAAGTGTGATATTAAACAATGGGGCCTTCAGACAAACAAGGACATTTAAAATGCAAGTAATAAAATGCTATAGTGACTTTTAGAGACTTCCATGGACTGGATTAATATGTACCTTTGCACTTATTCATAAGAAAAGGAATTTTCTAGAAGTACATTACTATGATTTGTTTTGCATCCTATAGGCACAAGCATTGTTCCCTTTCAGAAGAAACGGCTGACTCATATGTCTGGATGGATGGCTTTGATTCCAAATGCAAAACACATTAACTGGTATTTTAAAGGTGTGGATCACATAACCAACATATCATATACATCAACATTCTATGGATTTAAGGTAAACAGAGTTGCATAATCCATCTTTGAATAATTATTTACATATTGCTCCATATCATGATACATCGAACATTCTAGCGACCGATGTGTCCAACTACTGAGCCAGAGCTCTGGAGCACATGCGCCCAGAGCTGGTGCTTTGCAGCAAGAGAGGTCACTGTGATGAAAGGCCCACACAGGCCAAAAGAACAAAGACAAATAAGTGAAAGACCAATAGAAGTGGCCAAAAAAAAAAAAAATCAATAAAAGATGAAAAGAAAGAGAGAAGGGATAGGAAAAATAGAATTAATTAATTAATTTCAGATTTTTTCTTTATGTTGTGAGATCTTTTCAGATCTTCAACTGAAGTTGTTAGGCATTCTCTCAAATTAAATCTTTTTCCCATAACAGGTAGCTCAGGTTCCAAGTTCGTCATTCACAAAATTTAGGGTATCATGGCCAGTGTCAGAGACTGATTCCCTAAGAGCTATCAGTCAAAGCTTTCCACTCGTACTTATTAGGCTGATTTTTATAAACACAGCAAAATAAGGGAATCTAATAGTTTAGGGTGTGTTTTTGCATACTCTGCAAATTAAGGGTTCTGAAGAATAGAAATAGAATTATATTTCAGATAAATATTTTTAAAATTGTATTGATGTATTTAAGCCCTTTTGTCTTGGTGGTCATTATTGTCATCATATTTCAGTTTTATTTTTCCCTCAGGAATAAAAGTTCCATCTCAATTCAGAATTTCAAGTAAGAAAGCATTTTATGTTTCCGTTAAGTGTGATATTAAACAATGGGGCCTTCAGACAAACAAGGACATTTAAAATGCAAGTAATAAAATGCTATAGTGACTTTTAGAGACTTCCATGGACTGGATTAATATGTACCTTTGCACTTATTCATAAGAAAAGGAATTTTCTAGAAGTACATTACTATGATTTGTTTTGCATCCTATAGGCACAAGCATTGTTCCCTTTCAGAAGAAACGGCTGACTCATATGTCTGGATGGATGGCTTTGATTCCAAATGCAAAACACATTAACTGGTATTTTAAAGGTGTGGATCACATAACCAACATATCATATACATCAACATTCTATGGATTTAAGGTAAACAGAGTTGCATAATCCATCTTTGAATAATTATTTACATATTGCTCCAATGAAGCCCACTCACACCAACTGTGAGACCCAGAATGCCCTTGCCTCACATATTGATACTTTTCATGACCCATCTTAAATCTCAGAAACAAGCCAGAAAAAAATCCTTCAAGAATCAGAAGTAAGCAATGCCTGTAGTGCTAGCTTGTGCCCATGTTATTATTTCCATTATAATAACTTAATTTATTGAGTACTTATAATGTTTTGGGAACCAGTTGTGCTGGTGTGCTCAGTCGCTCAGTCGTGGCCAGCTCTTTGTGACTCTATGGACTGCCCACCATGTTCCTCTGTCCATGGAATTTTCCAGGCCAGAACACTGAAGTCAGTTGCCATTTCCTTCTCCCAGTTCAAGGCTTTATTATTTGTATTGTGAAATACAGAAAATTATAGAGAATAACAGGCTGAGTCCTGTATTCCCACCACCTTGCTCTGTCTGAATCTAACATTCTGTAACATTCTGTGACTCTTTACTTCAGATTTTTTTTAAAAATAAACATTTTTGGGTGAGGTGGAAGTCCTCTGTATGGCTTACTCTGATATCAGTCCTCAGTGTTTACCGCTAATGGTCACCAGTATTCTAAACTGGGCACCTTTCATCCCTATTCACATTCTTCTATTTATACTACATGCGGCAGCCAAAAAAAAACAATTCCTAGCACTATTGCAGACGTTTTGAAATATTATAGAAATTAAATATTCTCTTAATGTATACATATGTATGTGTGTATGTGTATATATCCATAAATGTATGTAGATATGTGTATTTTGAGGTAGAAAAAGAAAGACTTCATTGCCTTAGTGATTGGTTAGCTTTATTGCCATAGACAGATAAAATGTTAAACAAAATATATGCAAGATGAAAAACAAACTAACCCAAAACTTAACTTTTATTATAGGGGTTAAGTAATTCATGTCATCAAGAGTGCATATTATGCAGAATATTAACATCTGAAACAAATTTTGATAGGAAGAAGACTATGTAATCATATCTCATAACTTCACTCAAAATCCTGATGTGTTTAATATCATTGATATGAGGAATGGCTCTTCAAATCCATTGAACTGGAATACTAGCAAGAATGGAGACTGGCACCTTGAAGCAAACACAAGTACTCTGTATTACCTGGGTATGTATTCAGTAGGCAAAAGTGATTGTTTTACTTATTGCTTCATCTAAAGGAGGAGAAAAATTGCTTGATGGGCAAATTTATTATATAGTGACTTGTATGTAGCAGTATTTAAAGAGTGTTGAATTAAAGAATTTATGCTGGAAAAGACTTTGAACTGCGTTAAGAACTTACATTTTATGCTTGGAGGTATCAGTCACCAGTAGTCATAATTGACCCCAACATTTTTATAAAATTAGAGGAAATGAGTACAATGAACTGTCATATATTTTGCTTCCATTTTTATTATTTAATTTTTTTTTGAAAATAAAAATACTTAAGGATACAGTCTGAGTTCTCAAATATTTGTTTTTATTATGATATTTTGACTCTGCTTCTCAATCAGACATGTATATTTTGTTGAAATTTCTTCATACCTGCTCCATACATTTGCATTATACCAGGTTAAACTATCTTAAGAGTATTTTGATTGCCATGATTTTGTTTACATTCAAATGCTTTGATCATCATGCTATTTTAAGCTGCTTTTATGTCACTTCCAGTGTCAGGAAAAAATGACCTTCATCAGAGCCAGTCCATTTCTGGGACCCTGGATCCCAATGTGAAGGATGTTATTATTAATTTCCAAGCTTACTGCTGTGCACTCCAGGATTGCTTTCCTATACAGCCTCCGTCAGGAAAACCAATTCCCAGGAAGCGACCGGCCACATATAAGTATACAGACCTTCTGTTCACTAACATGCTTCAGTAGTTCTTGACAGCATCCTTTTCCTATGTCATTCTGGCTTTGACACTGGTGCCCTCCTCCTGCCTGGAGAGTCCCACAGCGCTTTCACCCTCGTTGCTTCACTTGAGCATTTCCACTGTTCTGATGACAAGATGGAGCACTCTCACAAAATTATGTGCAAACATTACTGGGAATCTCATACTTGCAGAATGTTAGACATGGATTATTAGGCCAACTTCCTTATTATTGGGTGAGAGAGCAGAAGCCCAAAGATCATAAGTTTTAGTTTTATTTAGAGCAGTGAAATGTCTCATCATTGACCCAAAGCTTTCTTAGGTGGCATTTCTTTCTCTAGAATAACAGTCTTTCTGTGTCTCTGGGTATTTCAGTAGGCAAAAGTGATTGTTTTACTTATTGCTTCATCTAAAGGAGGAGAAAAATTGCTTGATGGGCAAATTTATTATATAGTGACTTGTATGTAGCAGTATTTAAAGAGTGTTGAATTAAAGAATTTATGCTGGAAAAGACTTTGAACTGCGTTAAGAACTTACATTTTATGCTTGGAGGTATCAGTCACCAGTAGTCATAATTGACCCCAACATTTTTATAAAATTAGAGGAAATGAGTACAATGAACTGTCATATATTTTGCTTCCATTTTTATTATTTAATTTTTTTTTGAAAATAAAAATACTTAAGGATACAGTCTGAGTTCTCAAATATTTGTTTTTATTATGATATTTTGACTCTGCTTCTCAATCAGACATGTATATTTTGTTGAAATTTCTTCATACCTGCTCCATACATTTGCATTATACCAGGTTAAACTATCTTAAGAGTATTTTGATTGCCATGATTTTGTTTACATTCAAATGCTTTGATCATCATGCTATTTTAAGCTGCTTTTATGTCACTTCCAGTGTCAGGAAAAAATGACCTTCATCAGAGCCAGTCCATTTCTGGGACCCTGGATCCCAATGTGAAGGATGTTATTATTAATTTCCAAGCTTACTGCTGTGCACTCCAGGATTGCTTTCCTATACAGCCTCCGTCAGGAAAACCAATTCCCAGGAAGCGACCGGCCACATATAAGTATACAGACCTTCTGTTCACTAACATGCTTCAGTAGTTCTTGACAGCATCCTTTTCCTATGTCATTCTGGCTTTGACACTGGTGCCCTCCTCCTGCCTGGAGAGTCCCACAGCGCTTTCACCCTCGTTGCTTCACTTGAGCATTTCCACTGCTCTGATGACAAGATGGAGCACTCTCACAAAATTATGTGCAAACATTACTGGGAATCTCATACTTGCAGAATGTTAGACATGGATTATTAGGCCAACTTCCTTATTATTGGGTGAGAGAGCAGAAGCCCAAAGATCATAAGTGAGTTATCTGAGATCACAAAACTTCTCAGTGACACATTTAGAGCAGTACCAGAAACTGTCTCATCATTGACCCAAAGCTTTCTTAGGTGGCATTTCTTTCTCTAGAATAACAGTCTTTCTGTGTCTCTCTGTGTGTGTTTATTTTTTATTGAAGTATAGATGATTTACAATGTTTATGGTACAATGCAATGTGATTCAGTTATACATATACATTTTGCATGTTCTTTTCTATTATAGTTTATCCCTGTGCTGTATGCAAAGACCTTGTTGTTTATTTTATACATAGTAGTATGTATCTGCTAATTTCAAATCCCTAATTTATCCTTCTTACCCCCTTTTCCCTTTGGTAACCATAAGTTTGTTTTCTATGTCTGTGAGGTTGTTTCTATTTTATAAATAAAATTCACTTTTATCATTTTTATAGAGAATAATTGTCTTGGTCAAATCCCACAATACAGCTTATTTAATTTTATTTCAGATATTTGATGTCCTAAATGTACATTAATTCTCCTAGTTAAAAATAATGTTTCTATCTTTGCAACTTATAAAGCCCTTTACCTATATTTCTCATATGAAACATCGCCTTCTACCTTATAGTAATTACTGTACATGGTGGTACTAGTAGGTGAAGTACTAGTCTTTAAAACTCTTAAAGGCATGATCCTGATTTGATGTATATTTATGTCCCCTACAGGCAAATAATAACCATAAAAATAATGACGATGCTAAAAGTTAGGAATCAGTGGGGCTTGTAAAAGCTCACAACTGTGTATCAAGTACAAATAAGTATTATTTATTAAATTAACTGTAATATCAAAATATATAGATACTGTGATAACTGTTGCACAGAAGAATAATAATTGAATGTGTTTATATATTCAACCATAAAAAAGAAAACATTTACTGAGTACCTGCCATGTTCCAAGGACTGTCCTGATCACTGAGATTCAGTTGTGGAAACATAGATGTGATCCCTGCCCACATAACATATATTTCATGTATAGATCATAGTATAGGTTCTTCCTTTTCCAGAGTATGAGTTCTATTCACTAGAAATAGCTGTGATTGGACTTGTGAGTTTGCAGACAGCTATTGTGAGAACAAATAGTCTCTTGATCCCAAACTGATACCTCAGGAACAGAATATACAGTACTAGCTATACAACCAAACATAGGGCATTTAGAGCAGTACCAGAAACTGTCTCATCATTGACCCAAAGCTTTCTTAGGTGGCATTTCTTTCTCTAGAATAACAGTCTTTCTGTGTCTCTCTGTGTGTGTTTATTTTTTATTGAAGTATAGATGATTTACAATGTTTATGGTACAATGCAATGTGATTCAGTTATACATATACATTTTGCATGTTCTTTTCTATTATAGTTTATCCCTGTGCTGTATGCAAAGACCTTGTTGTTTATTTTATACATAGTAGTATGTATCTGCTAATTTCAAATCCCTAATTTATCCTTCTTACCCCCTTTTCCCTTTGGTAACCATAAGTTTGTTTTCTATGTCTGTGAGGTTGTTTCTATTTTATAAATAAAATTCACTTTTATCATTTTTATAGAGAATAATTGTCTTGGTCAAATCCCACAATACAGCTTATTTAATTTTATTTCAGATATTTGATGTCCTAAATGTACATTAATTCTCCTAGTTAAAAATAATGTTTCTATCTTTGCAACTTATAAAGCCCTTTACCTATATTTCTCATATGAAACATCGCCTTCTACCTTATAGTAATTACTGTACATGGTGGTACTAGTAGGTGAAGTACTAGTCTTTAAAACTCTTAAAGGCATGATCCTGATTTGATGTATATTTATGTCCCCTACAGGCAAATAATAACCATAAAAATAATGACGATGCTAAAAGTTAGGAATCAGTGGGGCTTGTAAAAGCTCACAACTGTGTATCAAGTACAAATAAGTATTATTTATTAAATTAACTGTAATATCAAAATATATAGATACTGTGATAACTGTTGCACAGAAGAATAATAATTGAATGTGTTTATATATTCAACCATAAAAAAGAAAACATTTACTGAGTACCTGCCATGTTCCAAGGACTGTCCTGATCACTGAGATTCAGTTGTGGAAACATAGATGTGATCCCTGCCCACATAACATATATTTCATGTATAGATCATAGTATAGGTTCTTCCTTTTCCAGAGTATGAGTTCTATTCACTAGAAATAGCTGTGATTGGACTTGTGAGTTTGCAGACAGCTATTGTGAGAACAAATAGTCTCTTGATCCAAAACTGATACCTCAGGAACAGAATATACAGTACTAGCTATACAACACACAAATGCTGAGTTCAAGAAATATTAGGCTTTGCTGATCATAACAATGGACAATTAGAAGAAGAATGTACAACACATAGTATAGTGCTGCTGGGCATAAGATTGAAAGGCTTGAGAAAAGCTAGATGAACTCAACTATTGCGTCTACACAATGCTCACCAAGTTACTCAGATAGATATAACCTTTAAACAACCTTCATTAAGACTGCTTCATTAAAAATGTGTTATTTTGGGTATAAATTATCCTAAATGATCCTTGAGCTGCTTAACCTCTCTTTTAAACCCATGAAGACAAAATTTTTAATGGGATTTCTCAGCAACAAATTTTTTAGTAGTATGGCTTAGTAATTCAAATGTATGATAATAAAAAAGATATACATTTAACCAAACAAACAGTGTTGGTTATTTTGTAGATTTCCTATCTTAGTATCAGAAAATTTTAAGGATTTCTTACTAGAGCAGGAGAGCAACCTCTGTGATCATTTCTTCTTTTTTTTTTTTTTTTTGGCCACTTCTATTGGTCTTTCATTTATCTATTTTCATCCATCTTTGTTCTTTGGCCCGTGTGGGCCTCCCATCGCGGTGGCCTCTGTTGTCGCAGAGCACCGGCTCTGGGCTCATGCACTCCAGAGCTCTGGCTCGGTAATTGGACACATGGGTCTAGCTGCTCCACAGCACGTGGGATCTTCCCAGGCGAGGGATCGAACCGGCGCCCCTTGCACTGCAAGGCGGTGTCCTTACCCACTGGACCACCAGGGAAGCCCCCTGTGATCATTTTTAAATGAGAAAATGCCCTCAACTTTGTAATAATATTCTTTGTAACAGTTTGTACCAAGAGAGTTTCTAGCAGGCATAGTGATGGTAAGTGGAGATCCTCTCTCCTCCAACACACTTTCCACATTTATTCCAATTTAACATAACCTTCACTCTGGTTATAGGCTTCCCTGGTGGCTCAGACAGTAAAGACTCTGCCTGCAACACAGGAGACCCAGGTTCAATACCTGGGTCAGGGAGATCCCCTGGAGAAGGGAATGGCTACCCACTCCAGTAATCTTGCCTGGAGATTTCCATGAATGGAGGAACCTGGCAGGCTACAGCCCCATGGAGATGCAGAGTCAGACATGACTGGTCACCTAACACTTTTCCCTCTGGTTATAGACCTGCATCTCTGCACCCAACCCAGGGGCTTGCCCTCATTGACCCATCCTTGCCAACCCAAACACCATTCTTCCAGCCCTCCTTCACAGAATCTAGCCAAGTGTATGCCCTCTTGTCCTTTTCCCCTGAAATTACACAGTATGTAAGGGTCTTTAAGTGGACAAAGGATGCATTTCTTTTCACTTTTCCACTGTGTGTACACATTGTTGTATTTAAAATAGATAACCAACAAGGACTACTATATCACACAGGGAACTCTGCTCAGTATGATGTAACAACCTAAATGGGTAAAGAATTTGAAAAAGAAGAGGTACGTGTATATGTATAACTGAATTACTTTGCTGCACATCTGAAACTATCACAACATTCTTAATCAGCTATGCTCCAATATAAAATAAAGTTTTAAAAAAGAGATCTTATAAAGAAACCAAATTATTCACTTGTTAGACAAAATTAGGGTATTGTAATAAGGATTTTGTAGCAGAAAAAGTGATTCAGTTTTCTTCAATGGAGAAAAATCTATATATTTATGTAGTTGTATGTGTTGAGTATTTTAGTAACTGCATACATTAGCTTGTCAATTTAGTGAAATTACAAACTACCTAATTTGCATTCTCTTATCCTCAAAACATCTAGTATAGTGCTACACCTTAAGGAGATGCTCATTAAATAAAGATAACACTTAATGGGAATACTTCTTTTCTCTTTTCAGCTTATGGTCAAATAATTCTTTTTGGCAATCATCTCGAGAAAATAATTATACCATACCTTACCCAGGAGCAATTTTTAAATGAGAAAATGCCCTCAACTTTGTAATAATATTCTTTGTAACAGTTTGTACCAAGAGAGTTTCTAGCAGGCATAGTGATGGTAAGTGGAGATCCTCTCTCCTCCAACACACTTTCCACATTTATTCCAATTTAACATAACCTTCACTCTGGTTATAGGCTTCCTGGTGGCTCAGACAGTAAAGACTCTGCCTGCAACACAGGAGACCCAGGTTCAATACCTGGGTCAGGGAGATCCCCTGGAGAAGGGAATGGCTACCCACTCCAGTAATCTTGCCTGGAGATTTCCATGAATGGAGGAACCTGGCAGGCTACAGCCCCATGGAGATGCAGAGTCAGACATGACTGGTCACCTAACACTTTTCCCTCTGGTTATAGACCTGCATCTCTGCACCCAACCCAGGGGCTTGCCCTCATTGACCCATCCTTGCCAACCCAAACACCATTCTTCCAGCCCTCCTTCACAGAATCTAGCCAAGTGTATGCCCTCTTGTCCTTTTCCCCTGAAATTACACAGTATGTAAGGGTCTTTAAGTGGACAAAGGATGCATTTCTTTTCACTTTTCCACTGTGTGTACACATTGTTGTATTTAAAATAGATAACCAACAAGGACTACTATATCACACAGGGAACTCTGCTCAGTATGATGTAACAACCTAAATGGGTAAAGAATTTGAAAAAGAAGAGGTACGTGTATATGTATAACTGAATTACTTTGCTGCACATCTGAAACTATCACAACATTCTTAATCAGCTATGCTCCAATATAAAATAAAGTTTTAAAAAAGAGATCTTATAAAGAAACCAAATTATTCACTTGTTAGACAAAATTAGGGTATTGTAATAAGGATTTTGTAGCAGAAAAAGTGATTCAGTTTTCTTCAATGGAGAAAAATCTATATATTTATGTAGTTGTATGTGTTGAGTATTTTAGTAACTGCATACATTAGCTTGTCAATTTAGTGAAATTACAAACTACCTAATTTGCATTCTCTTATCCTCAAAACATCTAGTATAGTGCTACACCTTAAGGAGATGCTCATTAAATAAAGATAACACTTAATGGGAATACTTCTTTTCTCTTTTCAGCTTATGGTCAAATAATTCTTTTTGGCAATCATCTCGAGAAAATAATTATACCATACCTTACCCAGGAGCAAATGTTGTTATTCCTGAAGGTAAATGTGTAAATGTAAATGAATAAAATGCTTGTGTTAATACACCTTTAGGATAGATACCACAGTAGTAAGCAGTGAGGGTAGATACTGTTTTATAGCGCACCTTGGAGAAAGAAAATATGAAGAGATGGATTCATTTCTTGTGTCCTGAATGCTAGACCTTGCTTCTGGGTTTTATATGGATTTAAACCTGAAAGTTAAGAATAATAGATATTCTGAGAAAATTAGAAATAATAGATTTTCTGGCAAAAATCCTTATTGTATTGGAAGAAGCTCACTATATTCAAAATTAGGACTCACTGATAAGACTATTGATATTTTATCTATAGACTATCATCTATGGATTATGTTATATTCCTTACATTAAAGTCTTATTTTATAGGAACGTGGATTGTGGCAGACACAGATATTCCACCAATGGAAAGACTTGTTATTTGGGGGGTTCTAGAATTGGAAGATAAACATAATGTGGGAGCTGCAGAGTCTTCTTACAGAAAAGTTGTTTTGAATGCTACCTATATATCAGTGCAGGTAAGACTGAGGGCCTTGTAACTTACACCCTAACTGGCCAAGTGCTAAAATGTTGGAAATTCGTTGAACAAATGATCAGAAAGTGTGTTCAGTTAATGTGAATTGAAACTGCACTGCCTCTACCCCATGAAATGCAAGACTAAATTCAATGTATTGAATTTATAGCACATTTCCTTAAGCATTATCATGTTGCTTTTTACTGTGAGGTCTGCTTATATTCAGTCCCTTAAAATATTTGTATCATTGCTAAGTAAAGTTAAACTCACAGCTTGCTGCTACTAACAAGAGAATTCCCTGAAGTCCTGAGGGGAAAATTAAAAGATTTTAAGCCTTTTTTATTCAAGAAAGCAAACTGTATTTCTAAAGATAAATGGATATAGATGGGATTATGAAAACCAGGAGCAGACTAATAAAAGTATTTAAGTTGTCTGGAAGAATTACCTTGTTCTCTTGTAAATCTCAGATGGTCTTGAATATGTAATAGTTTAATCCATTTAATTGTTCTGTCAGTGTTGTATTAGTGTTCATTTAAAAGAATAGCTTAACCAAAAAGCAATTAAGCACCACTGAAAAATAAGTGGGAGCCTTTCTTTCATAAAACAAGGCCTTTAAAGCTTTAAAACTGTGTGATACTTTGGTTAGAAGCAGTGCTTAGAGGTAAATTACTGCTACAATTGAATCCTTACTTCACTGTTTAATAGTTGGGTAACAGGTTACAATCTTCAACTTTTCTCCACATCAGTTTTATCATCTATGAAATGAGGATAATAATTCCAATTCACGGGTTCAGTGTAAAGATTATATGATATAAAATGTCAAACCTTACCTGTTATGCCTGGCATAGAATCAGCAAGCATTTAGTAATAGCAATTTTTATTAACCATGATGTCTCATGAAGAGCATAGCTTGATTTCTGGTGGCTCAGTGGTTAAGAATCTGACTGCAGTGCAGGAGAGGAAAGTTTGATCCCTGGGCCAGGAAAATCCCCTGGAGAAGGAAATGGCAACTCACTCCAGTATTCTTGTCTGAGAAATCCCATGGACAAAGGAACCTGGTGAGCTACAGTCCATGGGGCCGCCAAAGAGTCAGACATGACTTAGCAACTGAACAAAAACAAAAAATATGCTTTATATATGCTGCATCATTTTAAGATACGGTGTAATCTGTTCAAACAGCATCAGATTTAGGTTTTAGGAGGTCTCAGTTTTAGGTCAGTTCTGACAATGAGTAGATGTTGGATATGACCTGGAAAAACCATTTAAACTGCCCATCCCAAGTGGATGGGTTAAATTAAGGTTCCTTCTAGTTACAGTACTATTCTTTGTAAAACAAAAATTCATTCGTTTTCACTAGGAGGCTGCAAATCTCCTAATTTTTTTTTTGGGTTTGGGGGAAATTTTTCTGCTCTATTTTGAAATATTGACAATGTTCTGCTTCACTGCAGGGAGGTAGATTAACGGGGAAATATAGATGGCAAACTGTATTTCTAAAGATAAATGGATATAGATGGGATTATGAAAACCAGGAGCAGACTAATAAAAGTATTTAAGTTGTCTGGAAGAATTACCTTGTTCTCTTGTAAATCTCAGATGGTCTTGAATATGTAATAGTTTAATCCATTTAATTGTTCTGTCAGTGTTGTATTAGTGTTCATTTAAAAGAATAGCTTAACCAAAAAGCAATTAAGCACCACTGAAAAATAAGTGGGAGCCTTTCTTTCATAAAACAAGGCCTTTAAAGCTTTAAAACTGTGTGATACTTTGGTTAGAAGCAGTGCTTAGAGGTAAATTACTGCTACAATTGAATCCTTACTTCACTGTTTAATAGTTGGGTAACAGGTTACAATCTTCAACTTTTCTCCACATCAGTTTTATCATCTATGAAATGAGGATAATAATTCCAATTCACGGGTTCAGTGTAAAGATTATATGATATAAAATGTCAAACCTTACCTGTTATGCCTGGCATAGAATCAGCAAGCATTTAGTAATAGCAATTTTTATTAACCATGATGTCTCATGAAGAGCATAGCTTGATTTCTGGTGGCTCAGTGGTTAAGAATCTGACTGCAGTGCAGGAGAGGAAAGTTTGATCCCTGGGCCAGGAAAATCCCCTGGAGAAGGAAATGGCAACTCACTCCAGTATTCTTGTCTGAGAAATCCCATGGACAAAGGAACCTGGTGAGCTACAGTCCATGGGGCCGCCAAAGAGTCAGACATGACTTAGCAACTGAACAAAAACAAAAAATATGCTTTATATATGCTGCATCATTTTAAGATACGGTGTAATCTGTTCAAACAGCATCAGATTTAGGTTTTAGGAGGTCTCAGTTTTAGGTCAGTTCTGACAATGAGTAGATGTTGGATATGACCTGGAAAAACCATTTAAACTGCCCATCCCAAGTGGATGGGTTAAATTAAGGTTCCTTCTAGTTACAGTACTATTCTTTGTAAAACAAAAATTCATTCGTTTTCACTAGGAGAGGCTGCAAATCTCCCTAATTTTTTTTTGGTTGGGGAAATTTTTTCTGCTCTATTTTGAAATATTGACAATGTTCTGCTTCACTGCAGGGAGGTAGATTAATTGGTGGCTGGGAAGATAACCCTTTCAAAGGAGAACTACTGATTGTTCTGAGCGGGAATCACTCTACTCCAGAGTGGCCTCTTCCAAATGGACCAAATCAAGGATCAAAGGTCTTAGGTACGTGTTTCCAGGTACCCAGAGAATCGTATTCTTTTTTCGAATCTGCTTTAAAACAGGTAGCACTAGTAGACTTGTCATCAGTTCATAATGTTATGGTATTAGAAGTTTCACAAACATTGATTTGTAGTAATGGATTATAAAAGTTGCCGAGATTTTCAAAAATTAAATCATGTCACATTAAAATAGATATAGAGACGTATATTTTAAACCCCAAAACTAACATTGATGTGTCACTCCATATGTAAATTATTTCTCTAATTTGGTTTCTTCATAATCTTTCTTTTATATAAGCAATAATACTTTTCACATTTTAGTAATTTTCCCCTAAATAGTAATCTTCCTGTACATTATTCCTACAGAGTATTAATAATCTATGGCTCAATTGACTCTGCTATCAGTTATCCAGTTATAACTATTGCTGAGTTTTAATTTTCCAGTTGCATTTGTGTGGTTGTATGGATTCCCAATAAGCCTCCAATGCAGAGGACTTGAGAGGGTTTAATTTGGTCTCGATAAATAGCTGCTCTTGTTGTACCACTGCGTGTGTGCTAAATCGCTTCTGTCGTGTCTGATTCTTTGCAACCCTATAGACTGTAGCCCTCCAGGCTCCTCAGTCCATGGGATTCTCCAGGTAAGAATACTGGAGCAGATTGCTGTGCCCTCCTCCAGGGGATCTTCCTGACCCAGAGATTGAACCCACATCTCTTATGTCTCTTGCATTGGCAGGCGGGTTCTTTGCCACTAGCTCCATCTGGGAATGTTACTGCATCTTTACTTAGAGGATGTGTATTTTGTTGGCCAAAAAGTTGATTCATTCAGGTTTCCCCCCTCCTTATACCATCTTATGGAAAAACCCCAAAAGAACTTTTTGGCCAACTAAATAAATGTGCTTCAGATGTTCTAATGTACAATTTGTAAAAAAGTGACAATAAATAAGGGGATTTTTAAAAAATGGCTTAAAAATGAGTTAGCTCTTTCAAGACAGACAAATTCAAACCTTAAAAATTTCCTGAGATTTCCTTGGTAACTCAGTGATTAAAGTTCCCTGCTTCCGGGCTTCCCTGGTGGTCCAGTGGGTAAGGACACCGCCTTGCAGTGCAAGGGGCGCCGGTTCGATCCCTGGCCTGGGAAGATCCCACGTGCTGTGGAGTAGCTGGACCAATGTGTCCAATTACCCAGCCAGAGCTCTGGAACACATGCGCCCAAAGCCTGTGCTCACAACAGAGGCCACTGTGATGGGAGGCCCACACGGGTCAAAGAACAAAGAAGGATGAAAATAGACAATGAAAGACCAATAGAAGTGGCCTGCCCACCCCCTCCTTCCCCAACCACCCCCGCCAAAACCAGTTCCCTGCTTCCAGGGCAAGGGGGTTAGGTAGGTTTAATCCCTGGTTGGGAAACTGATATCCCACATGTTGCATGGCCAAAATAAAAAAAAGAAGGGGGCTTCCCTGGTGGTCCAGTGGGTAGAGAGTCCGCCTTGCAGTGTGGCGGGCACTGGATCAACCCCTGGTCCAGGAGGATCCCTCATGCTGCGGAGCGGCTGGACCAGTGTGTTCAGTTGTGGGCTGGCACTCTGGAGCGCATGCACCTGGAGTCGGTGCTCTGCAGTGAGAGAGGCCGCTGTGATGGGAGGCCCACACAGGCCAGAGAATAAAGATGGATGAAAATAAATAAATAAAAAACCAACAAAAGAGGCCAGAAAAGAAAAAAAGAAAAATTTCCTGAGACAAATTTAATCTTATTTTTGTTTTTGCTTTATGTGTTTATTTTATTTCAAAAGTAACAATTCTGATAACACATAGCAATATTAAGAAAAAACATACATCTTACCAAATCTTGTCTCCCCTTGAGGAAACTAACACTAGCGATTTCTATGTGTATTTTTTATGCTTTTTCTTTATGCCTACTATTCAGGTTTCCTCCTTATACCATCTTATGGAAAAACCCCAAAAGAACTTTTGGCCAACTAAATAAATGTGCTTCAGATGTTCTAATGTACAATTTGTAAAAAGTGACAATAAATAAGGGATTTTAAAAATGGCTTAAAAATGAGTTAGCTCTTTCAAGACAGACAAATTCAAACCTTAAAAATTTCCTGAGATTTCCTTGGTAACTCAGTGATTAAAGTTCCCTGCTTCCGGGCTTCCCTGGTGGTCCAGTGGGTAAGGACACCGCCTTGCAGTGCAAGGGGCGCCGGTTCGATCCCTGGCCTGGGAAGATCCCACGTGCTGTGGAGTAGCTGGACCAATGTGTCCAATTACCCAGCCAGAGCTCTGGAACACATGCGCCCAAAGCCTGTGCTCACAACAGAGGCCACTGTGATGGGAGGCCCACACGGGTCAAAGAACAAAGAAGGATGAAAATAGACAATGAAAGACCAATAGAAGTGGCCTGCCCGCTCCCCTCCCTCCCCAACCACCCCCGCCAAAACCAGTTCCCTGCTTCCAGGGCAAGGGGGTTAGGTAGGTTTAATCCCTGGTTGGGAAACTGATATCCCACATGTTGCATGGCCAAAATAAAAAAAAGAAGGGGGCTTCCCTGGTGGTCCAGTGGGTAGAGAGTCCGCCTTGCAGTGTGGCGGGCACTGGATCAACCCCTGGTCCAGGAGGATCCCTCATGCTGCGGAGCGGCTGGACCAGTGTGTTCAGTTGTGGGCTGGCACTCTGGAGCGCATGCACCTGGAGTCGGTGCTCTGCAGTGAGAGAGGCCGCTGTGATGGGAGGCCCACACAGGCCAGAGAATAAAGATGGATGAAAATAAATAAATAAAAAACCAACAAAAGAGGCCAGAAAAGAAAAAAAGAAAAATTTCCTGAGACAAATTTAATCTTATTTTTGTTTTTGCTTTATGTGTTTATTTTATTTCAAAAGTAACAATTCTGATAACACATAGCAATATTAAGAAAAAACATACATCTTACCAAATCTTGTCTCCCCTTGAGGAAACTAACACTAGCGATTTCTATGTGTATTTTTTTTATGCTTTTTCTTTATGCCTATATTCATATTACATAAAATGACTTGTGGTACCTTGTACAAAAACATGGTCAGACCAAAGATACTGCTGTGTAATTTTCTTGTTAATATATGAATATCTTTCCAGATTGATTCTTATGTATAAAACTCTCCCTTTTTTCAGCATATTAGTAATATATTGTAATTTACTCCTTCATTTTTCTATCAATGTGCATTCTGATTATTTTTAGTTTTTTTTAGTATTTCCAAATACTGTTGTATTAAGCATCCTCATTTGTGTATCCTTGTCAGCTGGATTTAATTTCTAAGGACCCAATTCCTAGACATGGGTTAAAGAGCCAAAGCTTTCTTATATAGCCTTGAACAGATAACCCCAATTCTTTCTATTTATTCTAAAATGTTCGGTCACTTACTAAAATGCATCAACTGTTTCATTCTGTGCTAGCACCTAACTCAGTTCTATGTGATGAATAAAGAAGAATGGATTTTTTTTTTTCCTGCAGGGGTGTTTGGTGAGCTGGATCTTCATGGAATTCCACGTTCGATATATAAAACTAAGCTCTCAGAAATTGCAGAGGCAGGTTCCAAAGTCCTCTCTCTGATGGATGCTGTAGATTGGCAGGTAGAGGAATTACTCTCTGGGGAAAAGTAAAAGTACGCAATGGGTCAAATGTAGAAGGTTTCTTCTTTATTTTCATGGACATTTATTTTCTCACAAGGTTACCCAGACAAGAAATGTATGTTTTAAAATTAGCCTGCACTTAAATAACAGGCATTTTAAAATTGTGGTGTCAAAAGTTCTTCAGAATATATAAGTAACATTTTGCATATAATATAAAAGGAAAATATGAAGTTTAGGGGGTTAAAATTTTGTTTACAAATTCTTGCCAAACAGAAAAAGGAATTTCAAAAAATAGATTTTTGTGTTATCTCAGTTATCTCTTTGCTTCTAATTTGTGATTTTACATATTAAGCGTCTGGAAAGAAAATAAATCATGATGCCCGGTGATATTCTAAACAGACCTATGTTAAATGGCAGATTTTTGTAAAGTGAGAATGGTGGCAATTCTGACCTCTGCTACATTAATAGGTTTGCACAGGCCATAGACTCACAGGTTTTACAGATGTTCTTTTAATGATAAAAGGTCAGGGAAATGGATGAATTCGTTTTTCAGGCTCTCAAATCTCAGCTAGTTACTTTCTGTTGAGAATGAGCTTTAAAGTCACTGAAAAAAGAGAGGCTTAGTCTGGGTGAGTAAATACAGATTTAGAGGCTGACTCTCTTAATGTGGAGTAAAATCAGTAAGTATTTAGGAGGATTTATTGGGAGGTATTATAATCTACATACAATGTATTCTTTTTGTGATAGTTGTGTAATTACTTTTTTAAAGGTAATTAAATGATTTAAATATGTGTATAATTTGTCCAATTATCATTTATTATTTATCGAGTTAATATCTTATGCGTATTATTTATATGCTTAATATTTAGCAGAGTGTCAAACATTTTCTAGGCACAGGATTCATTTGTGAAGAAATTGGTCAAAATAGAGGGGAAGTTGCATTGAGGTAGGAGAGGCAGACACTAAATGAATAAATAAATATGCGTTAATTTCAGATTATAATCTTCATAATGAAGGCAATAAATCAGGTGTGATAAAGACTGCCATGGGGCTTCCCTGGTGGTCCCGTGGGTAAGGACACCACCTTGCAATGCAAGGGACACCGGTTCGACCCCTGGCCTGGGAAGATCCCACGTGCCGCGGAGCGGCTGGACCAATGTGTCCAATCACTGAGCCGGAGCTCTGGAGCCCATGCACCCGGAGCGGGCGCTCTGCGACAACAGAGGCCACCGCAATGGGAGGCCCACACGGGCCAAAGAGCGGGGATGGATGAAGATAGAGGAATGAAAGACCAATAGAAGTGGCCCGCCTGCCCCCTCTCCCTCCCCCCAACCAAAAAAAAAAAATTAAGACTGCCATGGTAGAGTGCCTAGAGATGGCCTCTCTCAAGGTTTCAGGACATGCTACTCCAAAATATTGAATATTTTAAGCCGAAAATATTTCTGTACCTGCAGGAAGGACTTTCTGACCTTCCACTGAAGCAGGCCATAAACCCTTCTTGTGAAAGTTGCCCTCCCTGTTCCCAGAGGACAGGACCATCTCCTTCCCAGAAAAGAAGAGGAATTGGAATGGAGAAGTCCTGCTCTTTCTCCCAGTTTCCTACACTTAGCTTCTTCCCTATCACATTTTTCCCTCCACTCTCCACTCTTCATAAAAATACTCAGGCTTCGACTTCCCAGGTGGTCCAGTGGTTAAGAATACAGGAGTCCAGTGCCGATACAATAGGAACACAGGTTCGGTCCCTAGACTGGGAAGATTCTACATGCTGTGCGGCAACTAAGCCCACATGCCACAACTCCTGAACCTGTGTTCTAGAGCCCCCAGGTCACAACTACCTGAAGGCTTCAACTTTGGAATCCCGTGCTCTGCAGCAAGAGAAGTCATCCTGTGAGGAGAAGCCCACTCACTACCACTAGAGGAAGCCTGCAGTCAGCGAATAAATGAACAAACATTTTTTTAAAAAATGCTCAGGTTTAACCATTTCTTCGGGTCTTCATTTCCAAGGTCATATAAAACTTATATTGAATAAAATTTATACACTTTTGTTAATCTGTCTTATGTTACAGGATTCCAAGCTGATAACTTGGAAGCATAGAGGAAAAAGATCTTTTTTCTCCCCTAGAAGTTAACAGTTGAGCAGAGATTTGAATGACAAAGGGGAGCTTATCATATATAGCATATAGAGCTTCCAAGACTTGACCTTACTCTGTCACTTTTCTCTGCCTTTCTCACCTTTCAGAAATATCCAATAATAGTTAATTGTGTCAAATAAAATCTAGGTTGGCACTGGTACCCAAAGGCTGCTACTATTTTTAAGTCTTAAGAATATTATCCTGACCAATTTTTAATAAAAATATAGATGTATTTGCTTTGATGGATCATATTTTAAAATGTACATTAAGTAATGGATCATATTTTAAAGTGTATATTAAGTAACTGAAATTCAACTTAAGGAATTGTTGACATAATGTCATAATCCAAGATACAAAATTCTTGATATCAAAGTAGAGCACATTTATTTTAGAGACCTAAATGGATAGTTTGTTCTTTCTGATAAAAATATGATTGTAGCCAATGGAAATTAAGGTAGAATTATTTAATAGTTGTTAAGAAATATAAACCTGTTTTTTAAAGTTGTTCTTGAATTTGGAATTTTTCTAAGGAGGGAGAAGAGATTGTGATAACAGCCACAAGCTATGATATCCACCAGACGGAAACTAGAAGCATTGTTAAAGTCCTGCATGATCACAAAGTTCTCATTCTCAATGATACCCTTTCCTACACTCACTTCGGTAAGTGGCTGTTCTTTAACTATATATATATATAATTTTCATTTTATATTATATAATGAAAATGTCTTGAAATAGTCACATCTTTAGTGCTCTCCTCTGTAATTACAATTATTTGATAAAAACTCTCACAAAAATTTTATAGGAGCATTTCATTCAGATTGGCACTGGTAGCTAACGGGTAGTACTGTTTGTGTGTTGTCCGCCAAGAGTCTCTGCTGTATATATTCATTCTTTCTGCAGATATTTAGCAGTGAGCTTCCCTGGTGGTCCAGTGGGTAAGGACACCACCTTGCAGTGCAAGGGGCGCCGGTTTGATCCCTTGCCTGTCGCGGAGCGTGTCGCGGAGCGGCTGGACCGATGTGTCCAGCTACCGAGCCAGAGCTCTGGAGCGCATGTGCCCAGAGCCGGTGCTCTGTGACCAGAGAGGCCACTGTGATGGGAGGCCCACACAGGCCAAAGAACAAAGATAAATAAATGAAAGATCAATAGAAGTGACCAAAAAAAAAAAAAAACTTAAAAAAAAAATTCAGCAGTGACCATTATATTCTATGGGATAAGGCTGGCACTTTCTGTTTTAAGCAAGCATCTAGAGATACTTAATGCCCACTGAAATCTGATAAAACTTGATTCAAAGGCATCTTTGTCTTGATTGGTTTCACTGACATATTTCTCAGCGGTACAGGCATTTAGACGAGTGACAGGAAAATGGTAAAACTGGTTCTCAAGGAGAGATGGAATTAATCAGAATCAACTGAAGATGATCCTTCAGCTTGTAGGATCAGGGCCTTCCCAGAACCTCAGCATTTTCCCGTTTCACCTGCTGACTTCATCTGAATCCCAGGAAGTGGAAGCCGACAGGAGTGTAATGTTAGAAAAGCCATTCAGACCCTCTGGTGTTCCTGAGAACTCCAGCTAGGGCGACAGGATAGAGTGGATATCTGACCTTAATGAAAAAGAAACTGAAAAGAACTTTTTAAAGCAGTATTTTGATAGAAGTGTGTGTCTGTCATTCCACATCAAAATAAAGAGCTTTCTTTGAAGAGCATTTTAATCGTAAAATAGTTTTTGAAGTTTAACAGTATAGATTCTTTCATTGAACCTACCAGACACGTCTCTCTGTTTGAAATGTACTTGCTTGTCTTAAAGTTTTGAGTGTGATCTCTTGAAATGTAGAATGTAATTTAGGTTACGTTTTAAAATCACTAAAATGTATATGTACAGCCTGTATTTGATATACTGCTACAAGTTATAGTTATGTTTGATACAAAATGTATCACAGGAAAAGCAGAACAAACCAAGGTTTAGGCATCAGGAGAGGTAATATCTATGTGTCACTGATTTTCCACGTGGCCAAGGGCAAATTCTTTTCCTTCTCTCTCTCATTTCCTCATCTGTTAAAATTACAATAAGTTTCACAACTTGCCTTACAAGAATATTTTTATGTATAATTTGAAGTGATTGCAAAATCTCTATGAACCAGTAACTTTCTAAGTGCTGATTATAATCAGTGTTTTGGTGTAAACAGAAGAAATACTTTTGATTATATTTCTTTGTAAACAAAAAGGTGTAATTTCCAGCTGTCATCTGTGTATATTTAAGCCTGTAACTCTAATCAGTTCATGTATTTAAAGACTTTCAGCGTATTAGAAAGTTACATGGCCTGTTAGCTGTAAAGAAACTAATAAAGACAGGTTATTTCTCAGCATTGATACTAATCTAACTGTCCTTCTCCTGCAGCTGAAAGATACCATGTTCCTGGAACTGGTCAGAGCTACACATTAGCCGCTGATGTCGGGATACTGAGTAGGAACATCAAAATACTTGGTGAGGATTATCCAGGTTGGCTGAAGCAATCATTTGGTGCACGTGTTCTAGTTGGCTCCTATACTGAAAATATGGTGACATTTAAAGGTTAGTACCAATTCAGTTTGTTTTCCTAAATGGAATATAGCATGATCTCATCTGTGTTTAGTTCTTAAATAATCCTCACCCCATATTTATAGGATCACTTGTGTTAAAAGACGGTATACAACTGAGTAAATTTTAAAGCAGTATTTTGATAGAAGTGTGTGTCTGTCATTCCACATCAAAATAAAGAGCTTTCTTTGAAGAGCATTTTAATCGTAAAATAGTTTTTGAAGTTTAACAGTATAGATTCTTTCATTGAACCTACCAGACACGTCTCTCTGTTTGAAATGTACTTGCTTGTCTTAAAGTTTTGAGTGTGATCTCTTGAAATGTAGAATGTAATTTAGGTTACGTTTTAAAATCACTAAAATGTATATGTACAGCCTGTATTTGATATACTGCTACAAGTTATAGTTATGTTTGATACAAAATGTATCACAGGAAAAGCAGAACAAACCAAGGTTTAGGCATCAGGAGAGGTAATATCTATGTGTCACTGATTTTCCACGTGGCCAAGGGCAAATTCTTTTCCTTCTCTCTCTCATTTCCTCATCTGTTAAAATTACAATAAGTTTCACAACTTGCCTTACAAGAATATTTTTATGTATAATTTGAAGTGATTGCAAAATCTCTATGAACCAGTAACTTTCTAAGTGCTGATTATAATCAGTGTTTTGGTGTAAACAGAAGAAATACTTTTGATTATATTTCTTTGTAAACAAAAAGGTGTAATTTCCAGCTGTCATCTGTGTATATTTAAGCCTGTAACTCTAATCAGTTCATGTATTTAAAGACTTTCAGCGTATTAGAAAGTTACATGGCCTGTTAGCTGTAAAGAAACTAATAAAGACAGGTTATTTCTCAGCATTGATACTAATCTAACTGTCCTTCTCCTGCAGCTGAAAGATACCATGTTCCTGGAACTGGTCAGAGCTACACATTAGCCGCTGATGTCGGGATACTGAGTAGGAACATCAAAATACTTGGTGAGGATTATCCAGGTTGGCTGAAGCAATCATTTGGTGCACGTGTTCTAGTTGGCTCCTATACTGAAAATATGGTGACATTTAAAGGTTAGTACCAATTCAGTTTGTTTTCCTAAATGGAATATAGCATGATCTCATCTGTGTTTAGTTCTTAAATAATCCTCACCCCATATTTATAGGATCACTTGTGTTAAAAAGACGGTATACAACTGAGTAAATTTTAAAGATATCATTGGCTTTATTCGAGGATTCATGAATGGGGCCGCAGCCAATTCAGCAAATACAAAAGAGAATCAAAGAGCTGTGCAAAATAAAAGACTTCTACAGGAAGAAGGAAGCAGGAACAAGGTAGTTGTATCAGGCAAAAAAAAAAAAGAGAGAGAGAGGATTGATTATTGCAGCATTACTTTCCCTGTACAGCGGGGCAGAAATTTATCAAGCAGATTGCCTAATCAGTGCTGATCAGGCAGTTCCTGACTGGCTGGTTTAAGATTCCATTTCAGGAGAGCTGAAGCTATAATTAACTCTGTTTGATGAGGTAGGGCTTAGCCAAAGTGACTCCATTTTGAGACTGATGTCTTGTTTTTAACACATAGCAAAATGGAGAGGGATTATGTATCCAAGGACTACACTCCAGAACCAAATTCCTAGCATTTTTGTACTAATTTTATCTCCATAGACAAAATAATTATCAAATTAACAGTGACCTTAGGTAACAGCTAGCCCAGAGTCACACTCAAACACAATTCAGTTCATAACAATCACAACTGATCTGTTATTTTTGCTTGAAAGGCAGTTTCAAACATATATTGAAACTAGAGAAATGTATAATGCTTATCATCACTAGTTACTGCAATTATCAACTTTGGCCAAATTTGTTTGATCTATGTGCTCACCCACTTTCTTCAAGCCCCAGATTATTCTGAAGCACCAGGCATATATAATTTTAAGATATAATTGACATATAATATCATATAAGTTTAAGGTATACAATATGTTGATTTCTTTCCGTCCTTCTTTCTCTTTCACTCTCTCTGTTCAAATCAAAATCCAAATAAGATCCGTGTTGCAACTGGTTATGAGTCTTAAATCTGTGATTCATTTCTTTTCTGTTCCAATTTACTAATAAAAGAAGCTAGGTCATCTGTCCTACAGTGTTTCCAGTAGTTCAAACTTAGTGATACATCCCTGGAATTTAACTTGTTCTTTCCTCCCTTGTATTTTCCTTACTGTCTGAGCCACGAAGGAAAGCTCCCTTGTATTTTCATTGCAAATGTAGCAAATTTAAAACCAGCAAATTGACCAGACCCAGACTCAATTTGTAGGCAATAATTTCTCATAATGGTATTTATTTTTCCATTGGTAGGCACATAATGTATAACTTTTTCCTTTGTAATGTTAGCAGTTATTAATGATCATTGAATCACTGAGGTATAAAAAGGTGATATTTTATTTTATTTTTTTAAAAGATGATATTTAAATACTACCATTCCCTCCTCATTTATAATCTAGAATATTTCTATAAAGAGAAACTTCTCCAGACAACTATTTCACCATCTTGAAGGATACTTTAGATAGAAAAAAATGTTTGATTCTTTCCTTGTATTTACTAGTTTTCAAAATAATAAGTTAGTTCCCAATCAGACTCTGAAAGCGTTTTTGTTTCATTTTCTTATTAATATCATTATGAGCTTCTTATGTTATCCACTGTAGATCCAATCACTGCCTCATGGATTTACAGACAGAAATTAATTTCCATTCTAGTATAAAATAACTCTTTTCCAATGCAATAAAAGATACCAGTTTTTAAAACAAGGAATATCCTCTGCTGTTTCTTTTTTCCAACCATGAATCATTGTGCCCCAGTTTCCTTGTATAAATGACAGGAATAATCAAAGTTCCTGACTCATAGATGTTACATGCGAATTAGACCACACATTGCTTGTTAAGCGCTGAGTGCAGAACCTGGCACAGAGTCATCTTTCACGGATTGTTCTTGCTTTTCTTAATAATCTATGAAATTGCCTTTTGTCACTTCAGTGGCAGTGGGAAAAACTTGATCAGCAGATGCATATTCTGAAAGAAAATTATGTAAAGATAAGGTCCTTAAAAGCTCTTTAGGGCATCAAAATTAAAATGTCAGGTAAATGATAACTTGTATCTCTTGTCATGCATTCTCATCAGAGACAGTGTCACACTAACAGGTGGAAATTGACTCTTGGAGGATAAATTACTTAGCTTATGGTCCTCCACAAAGGGCCACCCATACACTGACAGTTATGTAGTACATCTATGTGTGTTAAGTCACTTCAGTCGTGTCCAAATCTTTGAAACCCTATGGACTGTAGCCCACCAGGCTTCTCTGTCCATTGAATTCTCCAGGCAAGAATACTGGAGTGGGTGTCTGTGCCCTCCTCCAGGGGATCTTCCCGACCCAGGGATCGAACCTGCAGGTCTCCTGCATTAGCAGACAGGTTCTTTACAACTAGCACCACCTGGTAAGTGCAATACATCTGTGATATTAAAATTTCATAAGGAATGGATGCTATTCAGAAAAAAAAATGTCTGGAAAGGTTTTTGGAGAGACGGTGAAAAAAAAACACTTCAGAAACATTGTCTTATTTGGATTAAAACAATAAAAACTGAATGAAATTTCATGGAAAAGTTGAAAACAAATTTGTAATTTAGAAAATTACAAGAATATTTGTAGTTTTTCAAAATGTTTTATTCAGTTTCAAGGGAAAAAAAATGTGTATCTCTTTTCCCAATTAGGAAATGCAAGAATAAGTAATGTGGAATTTTATCACAGTGGTCAAGAAGGCTTCAGAGATAGCACAGACCCAAGATATGCTGTAACATTTCTTAACTTGGGACAGGTTTGTACTTTATTTTTCATTTTTTGCTATGAAAAGTGAACATGAAGTAGCTCAATCATGTCTGACTCTTTGCGACCCGTGGACAAGCCATGGAATTCTCCAGGCAAGAATACTGGAGTGGGTGGCCTTTCCCTTCTCCAGGGGATCTTCCCATCCAGAGATCCAGTGCAGGTCTCCCACATTGCAGGTGGATTTTTTACAATCTGAACCACAATAGAAGCCCAGTTTTTGCATATACTCAAAATTAAACATTTTGACTTGATTCTCTTTTAACTTTACTAAATAGCCATGTCTTAGAACTGCGAAAACTAAATCTAAGTTTCTTAGATATATTTGCCATTAATGTTTTTAGACTCACAACAGCATTTGAATCCAATCATTTTGTGCATAAGGCCAGTAAAAAAAAAAAAAAACCCATAGGAAATAGAGCACAGAAACTGGAAAATTTGAAGATCTTTGGTAGTATTTCACATCTCTGCTTTACAATGACCAAAAATATTTCCAAATAGTTAATATTTAAACAAAGTGAGTACTGCTTAAATTTCTCAAATAAAAAGCATGTCTGAATATCCATGCCTCTGTCAAAAGTGGGAAAACAATAAGCTTAGACGGCTGGTGACTCAAGATAAAATGAGAAAGAGTATATTTCTTATAAAGAATTTGTAAAAGAATTGATATATGTATATGTATAACTGAATCATTTTGCTGTCTACCTGAGACTGTCACAACATTGTTAATCAGCTATGTAACAACATAAAATAAAATATTTTAATAAATAAATAAATAAATATATATATGTATTATAGGGGAGGAGACAAATTGGGAGTCTGGGATTAACATATACACATTACTGTATGTAAAATAGATAAGCAACAGGAACCTACCATATAGCAAAGGAAACTATGCTCAGTATTCTTGTAATAACCTATAATGGAACAGAATCTGAAAAACAGATATATATGTGTAACTGAATGACTTTGCTGACACCTGGAACTAACACAACATAGTAAATCAACCATATGTCAATAATAATAAGTAAATAAAAAATTTTTAAATCATATAGGTTTGAAATTGAAACCCCTAAACCACTCACTGACTGTTTTTCTGCAGATATATCAATTGTAACCCCTTGCCTAGAGAATCAGCTTTCATTATTAAAAAAATATCCCTGGGCTTCCCTGGTGGTCCAGTGAGTAAGGACACCGCCTTGCAGTGCAAGGGGCGCCGGTTCAATCCCTGGCCTAGGAGGATCCCACGTGTCACAGAGTGGCTGGACCGATGTGACTAACTACCGAGCCAGAGCTCTGCAGTGCTCACTCCCAGAGCCGGTGTTCTGCAGCGAGAGAGGCCGCTGCGATGGGAGGCCAACGGAGGCCAAAGAACAAAGATAAACAAATGAAAGACCAATAGAAGTGGCAAAAAAAGAAAAAAAAATCACTTACATCTCTCAGAAGGGTCTCTCATAAGCTATCTACCCCTACCTCTACTTACCATCTACTCTTTCTGTATCTTGCATATCTAATTATAATCTTAAAAAATATCCCTGGCCATCATATAATAAACTATTCTGAAAAATAATTTTTAATTTCTTAGCGTTTTATAGGTAGTGATAAAATATAATTGTGTAGAAAAGCACTGGAGAATTTTCAATTCACATTTAAAGTAAGCAGATTTTTTTTTTTTTTTTGGCTTTAATCATAAATTGAAGAACACGACAATTTCCCAAAATTACAAGCTCTATTGGGAAGTCATCTTAAATTGAGTGTTTTATTTATCAAGATTTGTTTCCTTAAAGTCACCTGCTTCAATTTTTTTCTTTAAATATACTTTGGTTTTATCTTCAAAATGTTCACTGAATCTCAATGTTTTATAGATTGAAGAACGTGACTCATCTTAAATATATATATGTATTATAGGGGAGGAGACAAATTGGGAGTCTGGGATTAACATATACACATTACTGTATGTAAAATAGATAAGCAACAGGAACCTACCATATAGCAAAGGAAACTATGCTCAGTATTCTTGTAATAACCTATAATGGAACAGAATCTGAAAAACAGATATATATGTGTAACTGAATGACTTTGCTGACACCTGGAACTAACACAACATAGTAAATCAACCATATGTCAATAATAATAAGTAAATAAAAAATTTTTAAATCATATAGGTTTGAAATTGAAACCCCTAAACCACTCACTGACTGTTTTTCTGCAGATATATCAATTGTAACCCCTTGCCTAGAGAATCAGCTTTCATTATTAAAAAAATATCCCTGGGCTTCCCTGGTGGTCCAGTGAGTAAGGACACCGCCTTGCAGTGCAAGGGGCGCCGGTTCAATCCCTGGCCTAGGAGGATCCCACGTGTCACAGAGTGGCTGGACCGATGTGACTAACTACCGAGCCAGAGCTCTGCAGTGCTCACTCCCAGAGCCGGTGTTCTGCAGCGAGAGAGGCCGCTGCGATGGGAGGCCAACGGAGGCCAAAGAACAAAGATAAACAAATGAAAGACCAATAGAAGTGGCAAAAAAAGAAAAAAAAATCACTTACATCTCTCAGAAGGGTCTCTCATAAGCTATCTACCCCTACCTCTACTTACCATCTACTCTTTCTGTATCTTGCATATCTAATTATAATCTTAAAAAATATCCCTGGCCATCATATAATAAACTATTCTGAAAAATAATTTTTAATTTCTTAGCGTTTTATAGGTAGTGATAAAATATAATTGTGTAGAAAAGCACTGGAGAATTTTCAATTCACATTTAAAGTAAGCAGATTTTTTTTTTTTTTTTGGCTTTAATCATAAATTGAAGAACACGACAATTTCCCAAAATTACAAGCTCTATTGGGAAGTCATCTTAAATTGAGTGTTTTTATTTATCAAGATTTGTTTCCTTAAAGTCACCTGCTTCAATTTTTTTCTTTAAATATACTTTGGTTTTATCTTCAAAATGTTCACTGAATCTCAATGTTTTATAGATTGAAGAACGTGACTCATCTTATATTCGAGGCTGTGCTTTTCATAATGGCTTCTCTCCTGCAATTGGTGTATTTGGGACTGATGGATTGGACATAGATGATAATGTCATTCACTTTACAGTGGGGGAAGGTAATATGATAATAAATTGGTCCAATAACATGTCTTTCTGAGACAACCTTGTCTGTAAACTCTGGAGCTATGGTGTCTGATTGGTCTTTCTGTGAGAATGGAAATGGTCTAAGTTCATGTTAGCACACGAATTACTAAAATGCATGTGGCCAAAAATAAAATAAAATTCATGTGGCCATGAAACACTTAAAATGTGGCTAATGTAACTGAAAAAGTGTATTTTTAATTTTAATTATACTTAATTAAATTGTACTTATTTACATTAAGCTATATGTAATCATATGTAGCTGATTCTACAGTTCTATAATTCTTTACCAGACCATGATCTTAGGTGAGTTATCTAATCAGAAATATTTTAAATCACTATGACTTTAGCATACTTCTTACGTACCAATCAAAAAGATTATTCACGGGGCTTCCCTGGTGGTCCAGTGGGTAAGGACACCGCCTTGCAGTGCAAGGCATGCCGGTTCGACCCCTGGCCTGGGAAGATCCCATGTGCCGTGGAGCGGCTGGACTGATGTGTCCAATTATCAAGCTGGAGCTTTGGAGCGCATGCGCCCAGAGCCGGTGCTCTGCAACAACAGAGGCCACCGCGATGGGAGGCCCACACGGGCCGAAGAACAAAGATGGATGAAAATGGACAAATGAAAGACCAATAGAAGTGGCCCGCCTGCTCCCCTCCCTCCCCAACCCACCCCCACCAAAATAAATAAATTTGAAAAAAAGATTATTCACAAATAAAGGGTGTTATTTTATAAAACATATGTTTGATTGTAGGGTATTAGCCTTTCTTGAGTATCAGTCTAAAGTATAATACAAACCTCTCTGAAGGTGTATACAGTTTGTGTGTGTGTTTGTTAAAATCTAAGGCAGAGCCTGTGAACCTGCATATTTAACAAGCACCCCAGATTACCTATTTTAGGTAATCTGTTAAAGAGATAGGTTATCAAAGAGTATAGAGGATTTACTCTACAATTGAAGGGGTTCTTTTATCAGGTTCAAACTAGAAATCTGATTTCCTGGAGGAAATGAAAGCCATTCTCCATAATACTCATTACAAATCTATTGTATTGGGGGGGTATTTTTTTTCAGGTATAAGAATATGGGGGGATGCCAACAGAGTCCGAGGAAACTTGGTTACACTTTCACTTTGGCCAGGAGCCTATCAGAACAGGAAAGATCTGAGTTCAACTCTCTGGCATGCCGCAATTGAGGTAGCGTGAACCAATTTAAAGATTGTTAACTACCATGTGTAAAATAGATAGTGGGGATCTGTGATAGAGCACAGGGAAGTCAACTCAGTGCTCTGTGATGACCTAGAGGGATGGGGACTGGGGTGGGAGGAAGGTCCCAGAGAGGGGATATGTGTATTCACAGAACTGATTCACTTCATTGTACAGCAGAAACTAACACAATACTGGGAAGCAATTTTATTCCAGTTTCAAAACGAAACATGTGAGCTCCAGTAGCCACTGGGTTTTTCTGTGTCGATGCCCATTGGTTTAAATAATTTCTCCTTATTTCCTTGCTTCTCCAACATTAATTATTGCTTTCAAGCTCTATTACAGGGCTTCTCTGCTGCTAACTGAATGAATGCCTTACAGATACTACTGTTTAATTCTGCATTTAGTTTCCTTCTTCATATATGAAAAGATAGAATGATAGAGTATATAGAAGGTCTAAAATCCATTTCTCATCTAAAATTCTTAATGTTTCTATATGCAAGGTTATTTATTCTTATGAGATATTACTAATTGGACTCTTCTTATGTCCCATAAAATTTCTTCACTTACTTTAGGTATTTGTTTAGATGAAGTTTATAAGCAAGAAAATAGAAAACTACAGAAAGAGGATTTGGAGGAAAGATAGATTCCTTTTGTTTTTATTTCACTTACTTAAACCATAGGAAGGGAAAGGAATTAAAAATAGCTCTCTTTGAAAGGTGGGATAAGGATTAGATTTTGTTTTTGTGCAACTATTAATAGTCACCTTAAAGCAGAATCCGAAAGCATGGACTTTAGTGTACATTTATGAGGTAATAACATTCCTTTTTGTCTGTTTATAGGTGTTAGAATAAAATGTCAAAGTTATCTGTATCTTTTGAAAGACACTTATTTTATTTTATAAATATTATCATAATCTTTAAGGATAAGGATGTTTAATATGCTTTAAATTAGATTTTGATGGTTTTGCTGATACTATATAGACAAGAAATTTTTTCAGGTATAAGAATATGGGGGGATGCCAACAGAGTCCGAGGAAACTTGGTTACACTTTCACTTTGGCCAGGAGCCTATCAGAACAGGAAAGATCTGAGTTCAACTCTCTGGCATGCCGCAATTGAGGTAGCGTGAACCAATTTAAAGATTGTTAACTACCATGTGTAAAATAGATAGTGGGGATCTGTGATAGAGCACAGGGAAGTCAACTCAGTGCTCTGTGATGACCTAGAGGGATGGGGACTGGGGTGGGAGGAAGGTCCCAGAGAGGGGATATGTGTATTCACAGAACTGATTCACTTCATTGTACAGCAGAAACTAACACAATACTGGGAAGCAATTTTATTCCAGTTTCAAAACGAAACATGTGAGCTCCAGTAGCCACTGGGTTTTTCTGTGTCGATGCCCATTGGTTTAAATAATTTCTCCTTATTTCCTTGCTTCTCCAACATTAATTATTGCTTTCAAGCTCTATTACAGGGCTTCTCTGCTGCTAACTGAATGAATGCCTTACAGATACTACTGTTTAATTCTGCATTTAGTTTCCTTCTTCATATATGAAAAGATAGAATGATAGAGTATATAGAAGGTCTAAAATCCATTTCTCATCTAAAATTCTTAATGTTTCTATATGCAAGGTTATTTATTCTTATGAGATATTACTAATTGGACTCTTCTTATGTCCCATAAAATTTCTTCACTTACTTTAGGTATTTGTTTAGATGAAGTTTATAAGCAAGAAAATAGAAAACTACAGAAAGAGGATTTGGAGGAAAGATAGATTCCTTTTGTTTTTATTTCACTTACTTAAACCATAGGAAGGGAAAGGAATTAAAAATAGCTCTCTTTGAAAGGTGGGATAAGGATTAGATTTTGTTTTTGTGCAACTATTAATAGTCACCTTAAAGCAGAATCCGAAAGCATGGACTTTAGTGTACATTTATGAGGTAATAACATTCCTTTTTGTCTGTTTATAGGTGTTAGAATAAAATGTCAAAGTTATCTGTATCTTTTGAAAGACACTTATTTTATTTTATAAATATTATCATAATCTTTAAGGATAAGGATGTTTAATATGCTTTAAATTAGATTTTGATGGTTTTGCTGATACTATATAGACAAGAAATAAACCTCTATGCTCTATACCTTTCATTTCTACCACTCTGTCTTGGCTCGTAAAATAAAATTGTTTTGTAATTATCTAACGTTTGTTCTAACCCTATTTTTATCATAACAGATTTTCTTTAAATTAATGAATGCCTCTACTGAATTTAATGACTCACGATTACTACCGTAGTTTCCTTTTTCTAATTAAATTGGTGATAGAATATAACCAAAAAGAGTGATTAAATTCTTGTTACTTTGCTATAATACTGGAATTTGGTCTATGGCTTGTTAATATTTAAGCATGTCCAGTGGATTTTGTGACTGAAATGTGCCTTTCTAGTGAAGTCTAAAGGGTGCAGTACCTAGTGATGGGTTTACACCAAGGACTTAAGGTGATTTCAGTACTTCATTTGTATTATAAATGTGATGGGGTGAATAATGAATTAAATTTTTACTTTGGAAAGCATCATAATAGTTAGTTTTCCTGTGTATGCTGCATACCTGCTGTCCCTACATAATTGTGCAAGAGCTTGACCCAAAGCATTTTCCTTATCATTATACTAGATAAATAGAGGGACCAATACTGTCTTACAAAATAATGTAGTGGCTGGATTTGGAAGGGCTGGATACCGCATCGATGGTGAACCTTGCTCGAGTAAGTCTTTGGCACGGAGCCACTAAAATTAGGAAATAACTTGTCAAATTTGTTAGAAGTAAATATTGTTTGTCAATTGACTATGTCATATCACCTCTTTATGGGCACTGAAAGAACTCAACAAACAAAATTATTTCCATATGATATTGGATGTAAAGAAAAAATTAAAATTGATTTTATTCTCCCCCTTCACCCACATCACCCTTCTTGGGCAGCCCCAGGATGGAGCGCTCTTCCCTGGTCTTGGAGTCCTACAGACCCAGATCCTCTCCTGGGACCCCGTCCCCATCTGCACCCTCTAGTAAGGACTGGAACTTACCTTTCCCCAGACCTCCCCTTCACAGTCACTGCCTCATGGGGGTCCCTGAGCCCCAGGCTGAGGGAGGTGAGCAACCCTGTCCTTGTGATGCCTCCATGCCTTCCTGTCCAATCCTGTGCCATTAGGGATGCCTGCCACAGTGTGTTTGCAGCCCTGGTTGCACTGGGCATGAGCTCTTTGTCACAAGGGATGTCTATCTTTAATTCTGTCCCTTTATTTGACTGTGAAGAGGAATGAGAAGGAAAGAGGAAGTCAGAGGGATAATCAGGGAGACAAAGTGAGCCAGGGAGTGTTAAGGGAGAAGAAGAGAGGGTAGACATGGGAGACATTTGAGTCCAGTGGACTTGGATGTGTTGTGGATTTGTTTAAATCAAAGCATGACCTGTGAATATGGGTATTTACTGATATCCCTCATAGCTCAGTTGGTAAAGAATCTGCCTGCAATGCAGGAGACACAGGTTGGATTCCTGGGTCAGGAAGAACCCCTGGAGAAGGAAATGGCAATCCTGCAGTATTCTTGCCTGGAGAATCTCATGGACAGAGGAGTCTGGAAGGCCCCAGTCCATGGGGCCACAAGAGTCGGACACGACTTAGCAACTAAACCACCATAATGCTATGTAATGAATTTTTCCACCAACTATATTGGTCTTTCTAAATAATTGGGAGGGTTTATAAGGAAATTCTACATTTAGAGCAATTGGAATATGAGACATCACAAAGGAATTGAGGATTTAAGTTCCTGGAATGCAGCATCAATTTTTATAGTTCATGTCCCAGACAAGTGAGGGGCTGGGATGCTGGGAATGGGAACTCTGACATAGGTGGTCCAAAGGTGGAGTCATACTTGTCCATGGGGCTGCACTGTGTAGAACTATGGGGTGGACATGAAAACAGCTTCTTAGGAAGGAAACTAAACAAGGCAGACTGATCATAGGTGACATGTCAGTCTTGAAGGAAGAAGGGAAAAGCAATAGGAGATGGAGAAAGTCAGATCTTGAGGCAGCTGGACAAGAGAGCTGGTACAAAGTACAGTTTAGGAGGCCCAGATCCTGAAACATAGGTAAATTAAACCCTTGGCAGAGGATGGCGTTTTCCCTGCAGCTACAGACCCAGAGGCCCCGTCCCCATCTGAGGGAGGTACCTTTCCCCAGACCTCCCCTTCACAGTCACTGCCTCATGGGGGTCCCTGAGCCCCAGGCTGAGGGAGGTGAGCAACCCTGTCCTTGTGATGCCTCCATGCCTTCCTGTCCAATCCTGTGCCATTAGGGATGCCTGCCACAGTGTGTTTGCAGCCCTGGTTGCACTGGGCATGAGCTCTTTGTCACAAGGGATGTCTATCTTTAATTCTGTCCCTTTATTTGACTGTGAAGAGGAATGAGAAGGAAAGAGGAAGTCAGAGGGATAATCAGGGAGACAAAGTGAGCCAGGGAGTGTTAAGGGAGAAGAAGAGAGGGTAGACATGGGAGACATTTGAGTCCAGTGGACTTGGATGTGTTGTGGATTTGTTTAAATCAAAGCATGACCTGTGAATATGGGTATTTACTGATATCCCTCATAGCTCAGTTGGTAAAGAATCTGCCTGCAATGCAGGAGACACAGGTTGGATTCCTGGGTCAGGAAGAACCCCTGGAGAAGGAAATGGCAATCCTGCAGTATTCTTGCCTGGAGAATCTCATGGACAGAGGAGTCTGGAAGGCCCCAGTCCATGGGGCCACAAGAGTCGGACACGACTTAGCAACTAAACCACCATAATGCTATGTAATGAATTTTTCCACCAACTATATTGGTCTTTCTAAATAATTGGGAGGGTTTATAAGGAAATTCTACATTTAGAGCAATTGGAATATGAGACATCACAAAGGAATTGAGGATTTAAGTTCCTGGAATGCAGCATCAATTTTTATAGTTCATGTCCCAGACAAGTGAGGGGCTGGGATGCTGGGAATGGGAACTCTGACATAGGTGGTCCAAAGGTGGAGTCATACTTGTCCATGGGGCTGCACTGTGTAGAACTATGGGGTGGACATGAAAACAGCTTCTTAGGAAGGAAACTAAACAAGGCAGACTGATCATAGGTGACATGTCAGTCTTGAAGGAAGAAGGGAAAAGCAATAGGAGATGGAGAAAGTCAGATCTTGAGGCAGCTGGACAAGAGAGCTGGTACAAAGTACAGTTTAGGAGGCCTCCTTCTGTATAGGGGAAACCTCGAATTTATCCATGGTTAGGAGGGTGTGTTTAAGGTTACCGCTGTGGTTTGTCCATAAGTAAAACTTTAATGAAAATCCACTTTAATTATCCTGTATATTAATAATTGATATAGCTTCCATTTATTGAGGTATTTTATTGGGGTTATTTCATTTCATTCTGAAACAACTTTGAATTAGGCATTAAAATTGTTTATATATGAGGAAACTGAAGTTATAAAAGTTTAAGCATCTTCCCCAAGATCATACATGCATTAATTCAAGAAATATTAGATGAACATCTACCTCTGCATTACCTTCTAGGCTTTAGGAATCTGGCGGTGAAAGAGCTAGATGCAGTTTATTCTTTCAAGAAGCTTATGTGTAGTAGGAGAGAAGAGATGAATAATTCACAGATAAGTAGTAATTAAACATCAAAGTGAAAAAACACAATGCCATGTTAAGTGACTAAAGTGCTACTTTGTATTTTTATTTTTTCAATATTTATTTGGCTGTGCTTGGCCTTAGTTGAAGCACGTGGGATCTTTAGTTGCAGCAGGCAGGTTCTAGTTCGCTGACCAGGGATCAGACTTCAGCCCCCTGCATTTGGAGTGTGGAGTCTTAGCCACTGAACCACAAGAAAGTCTCTCTGAGGTGCTACTTTGAATCAGGTTGCCAGAAAAGGCTTTTAACGAAGTGACTCTTCAACTTGGAAAAGGGATGATCAGAAGGAACTAGCAACATTGATAGACAGCAAGTGGCCTATCACTTTAGATTTGTTTGAAAAAACCAACAAAAAAAGAAAGTTGGAATATGAGACATCACAAAGGAATTGAGGATTTAAGTTCCTGGAATGCAGCATCAATTTTTATAGTTCATGTCCCAGACAAGTGAGGGGCTGGGATGCTGGGAATGGGAACTCTGACATAGGTGGTCCAAAGGTGGAGTCATACTTGTCCATGGGGCTGCACTGTGTAGAACTATGGGGTGGACATGAAAACAGCTTCTTAGGAAGGAAACTAAACAAGGCAGACTGATCATAGGTGACATGTCAGTCTTGAAGGAAGAAGGGAAAAGCAATAGGAGATGGAGAAAGTCAGATCTTGAGGCAGCTGGACAAGAGAGCTGGTACAAAGTACAGTTTAGGAGGCCTCCTTCTGTATAGGGAATCCTCGAATTTATCCATGGTTAGGAGGGTGTGTTTAAGGTTACCGCTGTGGTTTGTCCATAAGTAAAACTTTAATGAAAATCCACTTTAATTATCCTGTATATTAATAATTGATATAGCTTCCATTTATTGAGGTATTTTATTGGGGTTATTTCATTTCATTCTGAAACAACTTTGAATTAGGCATTAAAATTGTTTATATATGAGGAAACTGAAGTTATAAAAGTTTAAGCATCTTCCCCAAGATCATACATGCATTAATTCAAGAAATATTAGATGAACATCTACCTCTGCATTACCTTCTAGGCTTTAGGAATCTGGCGGTGAAAGAGCTAGATGCAGTTTATTCTTTCAAGAAGCTTATGTGTAGTAGGAGAGAAGAGATGAATAATTCACAGATAAGTAGTAATTAAACATCAAAGTGAAAAAACACAATGCCATGTTAAGTGACTAAAGTGCTACTTTGTATTTTTATTTTTTCAATATTTATTTGGCTGTGCTTGGCCTTAGTTGAAGCACGTGGGATCTTTAGTTGCAGCAGGCAGGTTCTAGTTCGCTGACCAGGGATCAGACTTCAGCCCCCTGCATTTGGAGTGTGGAGTCTTAGCCACTGAACCACAAGAAAGTCTCTCTGAGGTGCTACTTTGAATCAGGTTGCCAGAAAAGGCTTTTTAACGAAGTGACTCTTCAACTTGGAAAAGGGATGATCAGAAGGAACTAGCAACATTGATAGACAGCAAGTGGCCTATCACTTTAGATTTGTTTGAATCCAAACTTCATAATCTTAAACTTATGTTTAATCAGATATAATAATTTAAGAGTATAAGCTCTAAATCAAACTTTTTCATATGAATATACAGTTATTCTAAGTAACAGTGAAGAGGCAAATTAGATAAGAGAAATGCTAAATAACTGACTGAGCCATACAAATATTTGATCATCTTGTTAAAATTTGCATCAGAATTATTTACTGAATTTTAGGGAAAATTTCAACTTTAACTGATATTGCTTATGACTGTGCCTTGATTCATAATGTTAATTCTCTGTATTTCCTTCAAAGGTCAGTCTAATTCTCTGGAAAAGTGGTTTGACAATGAAGCCCACGGAGGTTTATTTGGTATCTATATGAACCAGGATGGCCTTCCTGGGTGTTCACTTATACAGGGATTTACCATTTGGGCATGCTGGGATTATGGAATTTATTTTCAGGTAAATGGATCCCCAAAAAGTGATTGTTTCTTGTCTGTTATGATTGTATTCTGTACTGCGTAACCTACAAGTTCTATTACAGACCACAGAGAGTGTGCGGATCGACAACGTGACCCTGATCAACAATGGGATGGCTGTTTCTTCAATGATTTACATGCCACCTGCTGTGTCTCACAGAATTTCCAGCAAAACAGTGCAAATTCAGGTAAGAATTGAATGCAGTCACACAAAGCATAGAGAACAGCTTTGAGAAGGGTAAAATTATGGAATACAAAGGATTTTCTCAACTTCTTTGCCCTGCTAGTCACACCTCCTGCCTTTGTGCTTGTTGCTTTCTGCCAGGAATCCATCCTTCCTTTTATACCCTCCTTTCCTCATCTCATCTTGCTTATCATCTGCTAATCTTGCCACAATTAGTTGAATTTTCGCTCACACTATGAAGTTGTTCCTGAACCAGCTTAGGTAGTTTTGAAACTCCCTTCTCTTTTTGTTCCTGCTATTCCCTGCACAGATTCCTGTCCTAGAAACATAGCCTGTCATTATATATAATTATTGATAGGCCTGTCTCCCCTTTCCCACTTTGTCATCCACTCAGGGCAGAAATCACATCTTTTGCATCTTGGTTTAATGGGTGATCCACCTGTCAAAGCTATATAGATTGTCTTTTCCTACAGTGGAATTCAGTATTGTTCATTAGCATGTTTTTTTTTAAGAAAAGTTTTGTATTAAAACTTCCTATTTGAACTTTTTTAAATAGAACTCATTAATTGTTGGAAGTAGCCCTGAATTTAATTGTTCTGATGTCCTAACTCATGAAGATCCCAATATTGAACTTTCTGCTGCCCATCGAAGTTCTAGACCTCCATCAGGTAAAGATTTTAGAGCTTTTGATTTTGGGATTCATAGGCGTGTATATTCAAATTTCATTGACTTTCTTCTTTTTATAAAAGGTGGGAGAAGTGGGATTTGTTGGCCTACCTTTTCTTCAGCACATAACATGGCTCCAAGGAAACCCCATGCAGGGATCATGAGTTATAATGCCATCAGTGGTCTTTTGGAGATCTCAGGCAAGTTTAAACATAGTCTTTGAAAATCTACTCAGTTAAGTTCTGTAAATAATATGCAGAATATAACTAGTAATGTTTCATTGTTAGTTAAAAAAAGTGATTAAAGTAATCTGCTCAACACAACAAGCAAAGAAACTGGACATTAGAGTCAATTTCAAGGATTGTTTCCTGGAATTCTCTAACAGTACAGTGGTTAGGACTCTGTATTGCCATTATAGGGCCCACAGGTTCAATCCCATGCCATGTGGTGTGACCCCAAAAAATTGATTCCCTGGAAAAAATTTGTATCTATATTAAAGAGCTAACATTACATTTTCCTTCTCAAAACACAAAAAAGCATTAGTATAGTGATTTAATATTAATTAGTTTCTCTAAATTGTAAAGCCCTTTTATATCAGTAGAGTTATATTTTATTAGAACCTTTTACAACTGAAAAAAATTTTAATTCATAAAGCTTAAATGTTTTGCCTAACTCTCAGTGCTGTTAGGTGAGTTAGGATTACAATCAAGATATCTTGACTTAAAATCCACTGGTTTTTCATGGAACCAGGCTGCATCCTTAATAATATAAAATAATGATATACAAATTCATATAGTGAACATACCAAGTATCTTCACTTTGTCCATTAAATACACTGAACCATCCTCTATTTCAGTTTAGAAGTCTCCCTTTCATGATAACTTTAACCAGTGTCTCCTCAATGAAAGCAAGTCAGTAAATTAGACATCTAAGTTTTGACATATTATTTCTCATAATTTTGATTTACAGAAATGTAAAACAACTTTGCATTATTTTTTTCAGTGCTCTCTATAATAATGATACCTCTGCCATAAATTATTTAACATGCTATATAGATTCAGGACCAATAAAGGAGATCTGCATAGGGTACAAACAGTTATCTATTGGGGTAATGTTTTACTGATTCTCATCTACAGGCTATGTTTATGCATATGCAATATTTCAGTTAGCTTTTGCTGAGTAACAAACCATCTCCCAAATTCAGAGCCTTTCAACAACCATTTATTAGCTCATGATTCAGTGGCTTGGCAGTCTAGGCTTTGTTCAACTGGGCGGTTCTTCTGCTTGTTTTACCTAGGACGGTTCACTGAGCTGCCATCACTTTACAAGGTGTCTAGGGACTGGTTAATCTGGGATAGTCTCACTTCCATATCTGGTGGTTGGTGCTGGCTCTTGATGGAGTAATGTGAGTGATTAAGCCAAATGTTTTCTAGACTTACTCATTATTCACATGCTGGTAATCACAGAATTCCCCAAGAACACCAAGAGAGTGAGCCCTGATATGCAAATACTTTTCAGATCTGTTTGTACTACAATTGCTTTTGTCCCCTTGTCTAAAGAAAATCACTGAGAAAATGTGCCAACCTCAGAGAAAATATGGGAGAAGACTACTCAGTAGTGTGGATATGGGCCACAAATAGTGGTGGACTCTTCTGATACATAAGAGCTGTGTGTTCAAGGTAGTGTTAAATGATGTGTTGAGTCCAATAGACAGGAAATGAAACTGATTTTACCACTTCCTCTATAGCAAATAATTATTTTTCTATTACTTTTGTTTTAGATACAACATTTGTTGGATTTAAAAATGTCTGTTCGGGTGAAACTAATGTGATGTTCATTACTAACCCTTTAAATGAGGATTTACAGCATCCAATCCATGTGAAGAACATACAGCTGGTTGACACTACTGAACAATCAAAAATATTTATACACAGGCCTGACTTAAGGTAAAATATGTGAAAACTCATCTTCTTCTTTTCTGTCATCACAGTTTTCCCTTGTTTTATTTTCCTGACATAGATCTAAGAAGGTTGCTATATTTAAAGTAACTGTTGGTGTCTATGAAATATTTGTGTCCTCAGGTAAGTTGAAGAATCTAAGCCTTTTATCTGTATTTTCTCATGCTTTTTCCCTCATGTATTTTAAATAGCACCATCATTAAACATGAAAGAGACCGAGTCCGAAGTGTGTTTGTGCACTAATATCTCCATTAGTAGTCGTTAGAAATGAAGTCATGTCTATCATTTCTTTTCTTTCCCCTTTCCTCTTTGTTTCCTTTTGCTTTCTAAATATCTTATTATATGCACCCCAGTGTTACTTGGAAATTAAATGGGAGTCATTATATTCATTGTGATTGAGAATATGCAGAAACTTTTTTTTCCGCAAGTTTTTATACTGCTTTTTTGATTTTACAGAGTTTTGTTGTTTACAGATATGTGTAATTCCAGATTAGTCATATGTATATCCCCCCTATCCCACCCCGCCACTCCTCTAGTCCATCACATAGCCCTCATGTACGATCCCTTAGTCCCACAGCACATTGACAATAGTTACCTCTTTTACATAAGATAGTATAGGATTCTGTGTTGCTCTTTCCATATCTCTTATCCACTTTCCCTTGATTAGCAACTTACTCATTATTCACATGCTGGTAATCACAGAATTCCCCAAGAACACCAAGAGAGTGAGCCCTGATATGCAAATACTTTTCAGATCTGTTTGTACTACAATTGCTTTTGTCCCCTTGTCTAAAGAAAATCACTGAGAAAATGTGCCAACCTCAGAGAAAATATGGGAGAAGACTACTCAGTAGTGTGGATATGGGCCACAAATAGTGGTGGACTCTTCTGATACATAAGAGCTGTGTGTTCAAGGTAGTGTTAAATGATGTGTTGAGTCCAATAGACAGGAAATGAAACTGATTTTACCACTTCCTCTATAGCAAATAATTATTTTTCTATTACTTTTGTTTTAGATACAACATTTGTTGGATTTAAAAATGTCTGTTCGGGTGAAACTAATGTGATGTTCATTACTAACCCTTTAAATGAGGATTTACAGCATCCAATCCATGTGAAGAACATACAGCTGGTTGACACTACTGAACAATCAAAAATATTTATACACAGGCCTGACTTAAGGTAAAATATGTGAAAACTCATCTTCTTCTTTTCTGTCATCACAGTTTTCCCTTGTTTTATTTTCCTGACATAGATCTAAGAAGGTTGCTATATTTAAAGTAACTGTTGGTGTCTATGAAATATTTGTGTCCTCAGGTAAGTTGAAGAATCTAAGCCTTTTATCTGTATTTTCTCATGCTTTTTCCCTCATGTATTTTAAATAGCACCATCATTAAACATGAAAGAGACCGAGTCCGAAGTGTGTTTGTGCACTAATATCTCCATTAGTAGTCGTTAGAAATGAAGTCATGTCTATCATTTCTTTTCTTTCCCTTACCTCTTTGTTTCCTTTTGCTTTCTAAATATCTTATTATATGCACCCCAGTGTTACTTGGAAATTAAATGGGAGTCATTATATTCATTGTGATTGAGAATATGCAGAAACTTTTTTTTCCGCAAGTTTTTATACTGCTTTTTTGATTTTACAGAGTTTTGTTGTTTACAGATATGTGTAATTCCAGATTAGTCATATGTATATCCCATCCCCCCCCCCCCCCGCCACTCCTCTAGTCCATCACATAGCCCTCATGTACGATCCCTTAGTCCCACAGCACATTGACAATAGTTACCTCTTTTACATAAGATAGTATAGGGTTCTGTGTTGCTCTTTCCATATCTCTTATCCACTTTTCCCTCTCCCAATGTCCGTAAGTCTGTTCCCTATGACTGTTTTTCCATTGACACTCTGCGTGTGTATTTATCAGACAAACTTGCTAGATTCTATATATATGTGTTAGTATACTGTATCTGTCCTCTTTCTGACTTGCTTCACTGTGTGTACTAGGTTCTAAATTCATCCATCTCATTAGGACTGAATCTTCTGGAGAATATGCAGAAACTTTGAATAGTGATTTTTTTTCAATCACAAAGGTTAGTTGGTGTCAGAATATTTCTAGAAGTTGAACCACTTAGATTCTGAGTCTTGAAAGAATATAGCCAATAACTGCTACTCTTCCTAAGAGGGACAGACCAGGAATTTAGATATAAGAAGATACTGGAGGAAAGAAATTTTCTGTTAGAGCTCTTTGACCATGTTTAGCACAGAGAAAAGACAAGAAATAATACCTATCATTAATAAGCATCTTTTCAGAGAAATGTAGTGTTTCATAACTAGTTTGATTTCATCTGATCTTATTTTGATGACAACCCGGTATCTCCTCAGTAGTTGTTAAACTGAAGAGTTTTTAGGCTCACTGGAGGCTCTCCACTAGGGAACTATTAACTCCTATTTAGTTCTCATTGAATTTTTCAGATTAATATATAATTTTCAATACCTCAGATGAGAAAAAACTTATTTTAAATAGCACCATCATTAAACATGAAAGAGACCGAGTCCGAAGTGTGTTTGTGCACTAATATCTCCATTAGTAGTCGTTAGAAATGAAGTCATGTCTTTCATTTCTTTTCTTTCCTTACCTCTTTGTTTCCTTTTGCTTTCTAAATATCTTATTATATGCACCCCAGTGTTACTTGGAAATTAAATGGGAGTCATTATATTCATTGTGATTGAGAATATGCAGAAACTTTTTTTTCCGCAAGTTTTTATACTGCTTTTTTGATTTTACAGAGTTTTGTTGTTTACAGATATGTGTAATTCCAGATTAGTCATATGTATATCCCATCCCGCCCCCCCCCCGCCACTCCTCTAGTCCATCACATAGCCCTCATGTACGATCCCTTAGTCCCACAGCACATTGACAATAGTTACCTCTTTTACATAAGATAGTATAGGGTTCTGTGTTGCTCTTTCCATATCTCTTATCCACTTTTCCCTCTCCCAATGTCCGTAAGTCTGTTCCCTATGACTGTTTTTCCATTGACACTCTGCGTGTGTATTTATCAGACAAACTTGCTAGATTCTATATATATGTGTTAGTATACTGTATCTGTCCTCTTTCTGACTTGCTTCACTGTGTGTACTAGGTTCTAAATTCATCCATCTCATTAGGACTGAATCTTCTGGAGAATATGCAGAAACTTTGAATAGTGATTTTTTTTCAATCACAAAGGTTAGTTGGTGTCAGAATATTTCTAGAAGTTGAACCACTTAGATTCTGAGTCTTGAAAGAATATAGCCAATAACTGCTACTCTTCCTAAGAGGGACAGACCAGGAATTTAGATATAAGAAGATACTGGAGGAAAGAAATTTTCTGTTAGAGCTCTTTGACCATGTTTAGCACAGAGAAAAGACAAGAAATAATACCTATCATTAATAAGCATCTTTTCAGAGAAATGTAGTGTTTCATAACTAGTTTGATTTCATCTGATCTTATTTTGATGACAACCCGGTATCTCCTCAGTAGTTGTTAAACTGAAGAGTTTTTAGGCTCACTGGAGGCTCTCTCCACTAGGGAACTATTAACTCCTATTTAGTTCTCATTGAATTTTTCAGATTAATATATAATTTTCAATACCTCAGTCATGAAGAAAATATTACATTTTAAAATATGTCTTTGAAATCTGCTTTTATAGGGATACTGTTGGCACAATACCAGATTCCTCTTATTGGGTGTCTCACTCAGGCCTCACACACTCTAAATGTTGGCCAATAATGACCTCCATTTGCCTGCTTTTCCAGAAGATTGCTCTTGCCCAAATAGGAATAGCTGTGAGAGGCTAAAGCTCTCCCTACTACCATCTTCTTGTAGTCCACAAAAAATGACTGATTTATACAAGAGGACAAAAGCCAGTCCCCCTGTCTCAAGGTGGAACCCCTGTGGATGTAATTCATGATCCATAACTTCTTTTGAGGTCAGATTGAAGCTGGCCTGTAGACCAGAGTTGTCCCCCTTTTCTTTCCCTTTCCTTATATGGCTTCTCTCATTCCCTTTTCTCTCCTTTCCTTATTGAGGACTCCCTTTACAACTCACTTGAACAAGAATCCACATCTCAGGTCCTGTTTCTTTGGAACTTGAAGTAAGATGGAGCCCTAAACCATAATGTAAGAGTGCCACTGGGCACTCTGTTCACAGACTTGCTCACTAAAACTCTGCACACACTTGAACACAAAGAACACATAACCTACAGAAATATTTACACAAATCATCTCCGAAACTAAGAGTAGAGTAAGGAATAATCTATAACTTAATGTCTTTCTTAGCAAAAAGCTCAGGTCTACTGGATAGTATTTTGTTGCTATAACTCTGGGTAGTATTTTGTTGCTATACTCCCCATGGTATATATCATACTGTATACTGTATATAATTTACAATGTCTAGTACATTGCAAATTAAGCAGCCACTTTTTTATGATAACTAATAACAATCAACACTCCAGGTAATTCAAGATGAAAGCAGAATACTGTCTATGATTCAATTGCATGATGAGTTTATGGTATTTCATCTCTTACAGTTTGGATATCTAACAGAGTGGTTATTAAAATATATAGCATAAAAATGATAATTTAAGTATATCTGCTTGTATATACATAGATAAAAGCCTACAAGAATACATAGTAAGGTCTTCCCTGGTGGCCCAGTGGGTAAGGACACTGCCTTGCAGTGCAAGGGGCGCCGGTTGGATCTGTGGCCTGGGAAGATCCCACGTGCCGCGGAGCGGCTGGACCGATGCGTCCAATTACCAAGCCAGAGCTCTGGGGCGCATACACCCAGAGCCGGCACTCTGCGACAACAGAGGCCACCGCGATAGGAGGCCCACACAAGCCAAAGAACAAAGATGGATGAAACTACACAAATGAAAGACCAGTGGAAGTGGCCCACCCACCCCTCTCCCTCCCCACCCCCGCCAAAATAAGTAAATAAATAAATGTTAAAAAAAAAATAAAGAATATATAGTAATCTATAATTGGTGATGAGCCTAAGAGTTTGGGATAGAAAGGTAAAAGTGACTGAGCTTTTATTAAGGATTTATTTTATAGGAAACATACAGTACATTTATAATTCTTAAAGACCCATTAATAAAAAGAGCAGGAAGGGAAAAATATAAAGACTTCCCTGCCAACACAAGGATTTTGTATGTCTGTCCTACTGAGTAATTTAGCTGCTCTTTGGGCAATGTTAGTACATTTGGGCGATGCACAAATATGAAATATGTCATTCAATAAAATATGGACTGGCAAAATGGAATTCCAATTTTTCCCCCCACAGGTATAACTTGTCCTTTTGAAATGTTGATGAATTCATAATAGACCAAATCAACACAGTGGAAAAGCAGGTCTCATTACAGTGCTAATTATATATGCTACTTGGTCCCACGTTGAATCCTTTCTGAAATAAAATTCAATCAAACAATATTTTGAAATGCTTATCAAGTATACAAGTATATTCAAATGCTCTCTAGAAACAGGGAGGCATACTAAATCTAAATATTTACGCATTTCACCTTTTCTCCACAGTAAGGTGAATCCATCAGATTGTGTAGACATGGTTTGTGATGCCAAAAGGAAATCTTTACTTAGAGATATGGATGGCTCCTTCCTGGGGAATTCTGGTTCGGTAATACCTGAAGCAGAATATGAATGGAATGGAAATAGTCAATTTGGAATCGGAGACTATAGAATCCCAAAGGTGATGTTCACATTCCCAAATGGAAGTCGAATTCCTATCACAGAGAAAGCACCTTATAAAGGTTTGTTGGATCTTATTCTGTTAGTCCTCAAGATATCTTTTATTTTTAAGGATTGATATACTCAACTAATTTATATTTTGTATTTATTAATCGTATATTACAAGCAAAAGATAGTATAGGAATGCTTTTGTAGGAAGATTCTGTGTCATTTCTAAATATATTTTTTACTATTTCTAGGAATCATTAGAGACTCAACCTGTAAATACATTCCAGAATGGCAGGGCCATCAGTGATTTGGGATGGAATATGCAATTTTGTAAATAAATGTTAAAAAAATAAAGAATATATAGTAATCTATAATTGGTGATGAGCCTAAGAGTTTGGGATAGAAAGGTAAAAGTGACTGAGCTTTTATTAAGGATTTATTTTATAGGAAACATACAGTACATTTATAATTCTTAAAGACCCATTAATAAAAAGAGCAGGAAGGGAAAAATATAAAGACTTCCCTGCCAACACAAGGATTTTGTATGTCTGTCCTACTGAGTAATTTAGCTGCTCTTTGGGCAATGTTAGTACATTTGGGCGATGCACAAATATGAAATATGTCATTCAATAAAATATGGACTGGCAAAATGGAATTCCAATTTTTCCCCCCACAGGTATAACTTGTCCTTTTGAAATGTTGATGAATTCATAATAGACCAAATCAACACAGTGGAAAAGCAGGTCTCATTACAGTGCTAATTATATATGCTACTTGGTCCCACGTTGAATCCTTTCTGAAATAAAATTCAATCAAACAATATTTTGAAATGCTTATCAAGTATACAAGTATATTCAAATGCTCTCTAGAAACAGGGAGGCATACTAAATCTAAATATTTACGCATTTCACCTTTTCTCCACAGTAAGGTGAATCCATCAGATTGTGTAGACATGGTTTGTGATGCCAAAAGGAAATCTTTACTTAGAGATATGGATGGCTCCTTCCTGGGGAATTCTGGTTCGGTAATACCTGAAGCAGAATATGAATGGAATGGAAATAGTCAATTTGGAATCGGAGACTATAGAATCCCAAAGGTGATGTTCACATTCCCAAATGGAAGTCGAATTCCTATCACAGAGAAAGCACCTTATAAAGGTTTGTTGGATCTTATTCTGTTAGTCCTCAAGATATCTTTTATTTTTAAGGATTGATATACTCAACTAATTTATATTTTGTATTTATTAATCGTATATTACAAGCAAAAGATAGTATAGGAATGCTTTTGTAGGAAGATTCTGTGTCATTTCTAAATATATTTTTTACTATTTCTAGGAATCATTAGAGACTCAACCTGTAAATACATTCCAGAATGGCAGGGCCATCAGTGCTTTGGGATGGAATATGCAATGATGGTTATTGAAAGCCTGGATTCTGACACAGAAACTCGCAGACTCTCCCCAGTGGCTATAGTGAGCAGTGGTTATGTTGATCTCATTAATGGTAGGTATTCAATATAAACAAACTAGAGTTACTCAAAGCATTCACCATTTATTACATTCATGGACATAGCTCATAATTATCAGATAAAACTAGCAAACATCTGCACATCCTTGTCTTCTGTTTGTAAGAAAGATCTATGTTCAGGATAGAGACTTGACTTTTCAACAGTTCCCTCCCGTTAGAAAGCCAGGACAGTTACTGCAAATTGGTCTTTAGAAGAAGAGGAGGAAAGTTACTCCTTGAGTGATCTTAATAGATGTGAAGGTGGCATAAATATATTTAAGAAAAAAATTGATTTGAGTGCAATTTTTCCTTATATAAATTTTAAAAAACTAATAATGTGACATTTGAAATACTTGAGAATGAATATTCTCAGCCAACTCATTTTCATGAATCCTTGAAAGACTTAATATTGAATCAGTGTGTTGAGGAGTTTTTTGTTTGGCTTTGATTTTTCTCCATCCTGATTCCTTTGACTATGGAGACAATCTTGTCAAGCTCCGTTGTGTAGGTCCCTTCCATTCTGATCCTTGGTGACTCTCCTGTGAGGGAAGGCAGTGGGTCTCCATGGAGACAGTGGGATCTGAATCAAATTTGGTGTCCAAGAGTTTTTGAATAATTAGATGAATTTCTGAAAACAGAGCAAGGACTCGTATATCCTTGAAGTGGCATTCCTGTCTCAAAAATTAGTTCCTAATCATGCTTAGAGTCTTTGAAATGCTGAAGGATCAGAAAACTGGGATCAGAAAGATTTCTCTGTCCTGACAATGTCACAACATGTACTAAGATATTCTGAGATTCTCAAAATAGACAATGCCCTACAAGTTCATTTTTTTTTGACTTGTTGAAGAGAATAGAATATATACTATATATTGATGCAGAATGAGCTACATCAGCTACATGATTTTAAGTCATATTTTAATTCTGCCCCAGCATGCAGTCTGCCTGGTTTCTGTGACCTATGATCAACCCAATTTCAAATTTTACCTTTCAAATTTTATAAAACAGAGATCATGGAAATAATTTTAGACCTTTAAGTAAGTAATTAAGAGGTTTTCAAATTGCTGTGTTTTATATGGTAGAGAAAGATTTCATTCTATTTATTTTTACAGTTTTCTTTTCTGAAAGGCAATAAAAGTTTTCCATTTATAATAGTGATATGATCTCTCTCTTTTAAATAAATTTAAATTTTAAAGAGTGACTGTCAAACTTAATGAGAATATATTTTAATGATACTGTAAATAATAAAAGCATGGCAAAATTATGGTGTTAGAAGGATTATTGAAGCTTGGGATGTCTCTACGAGGTGGAAAGAAAAATTCTCAAGATAAAATTTGTACATACCTCCAAAGTTGCCCTTTAACTTTTACTGCTCAATTTTTTATTTTAAAACATGGTTTCTGTTACTCAAATTTTTTCATTTTACACATAGAAATTTCTGTCTTCCAGACTCACAAAGAAAGTTTATTTAAAAGTAGAATTTATTATTTGCATGCTAAGGGATAGGTTATGCTCTACTTGATCTTCAGAAGTTTCTATTGATATAAAATTCAATGTAAGTTGCTATAAATATTGATAATTCCAAGCAAGCTAGGAACTTGAGCAAGGCTAATGAATAAATACATCAAGAAAATTCATCATTCTATATCTCACTCACTGCTTTATATATGTATAATGCCAGCCACTTGAAAACTGAAGTGCAAAGAGAAGTTTGCTACAAGTAATGTTACATATGTTCCAGAAATGTCTGGATTCAAGTGAAAAGCATCTACTTTATTTTGGCTTTCTAGGGAGTTTAATAATAGAGGGTTATTTTTCATGTTTCTTCTGTTTATTTCTGATGTTGACCCTCCAACAGTACCTATACTTGTTAACAAAATTATTATAATAACAGTAGAGGGATATTAAAGGAGATTAAAAAACTCACCAAAGAGTGTTGAATTAACTAATGCACAAATCAGTGTGTGAAAGAAATGATTAATAAATCAGTGGTTTGGACATTCAAATGTCCATGTTTTCTAGGTGCAGGCTGTATTTTTAACAAATTAGCTCTGTTACAGCATATTTCTCAGTAGAGTTTGACAAAGTTGGTTCCCCACCCAAAGTCACATTTGATAGGAGAAATAGGAGAAAGCATCAAGCATCTTTCTTCTTTGCTGTGGTGGTTGTTGTTCAGTCACTCAGTCGTGTCCAACTCTTTATGACCCCATGGACTGCAACATTTTCCCAGGCTCATTCTATTTATTTTTACAGTTTTCTTTTCTGAAAGGCAATAAAAGTTTTCCATTTATAATAGTGATATGATCTCTCTCTTTTAAATAAATTTAAATTTTAAAGAGTGACTGTCAAACTTAATGAGAATATATTTTAATGATACTGTAAATAATAAAAGCATGGCAAAATTATGGTGTTAGAAGGATTATTGAAGCTTGGGATGTCTCTACGAGGTGGAAAGAAAAATTCTCAAGATAAAATTTGTACATACCTCCAAAGTTGCCCTTTAACTTTTACTGCTCAATTTTATTTATTTTTAAAACATGGTTTCTGTTACTCAAATTTTTTCATTTTACACATAGAAATTTCTGTCTTCCAGACTCACAAAGAAAGTTTATTTAAAAGTAGAATTTATTATTTGCATGCTAAGGGATAGGTTATGCTCTACTTGATCTTCAGAAGTTTCTATTGATATAAAATTCAATGTAAGTTGCTATAAATATTGATAATTCCAAGCAAGCTAGGAACTTGAGCAAGGCTAATGAATAAATACATCAAGAAAATTCATCATTCTATATCTCACTCACTGCTTTATATATGTATAATGCCAGCCACTTGAAAACTGAAGTGCAAAGAGAAGTTTGCTACAAGTAATGTTACATATGTTCCAGAAATGTCTGGATTCAAGTGAAAAGCATCTACTTTATTTTGGCTTTCTAGGGAGTTTAATAATAGAGGGTTATTTTTCATGTTTCTTCTGTTTATTTCTGATGTTGACCCTCCAACAGTACCTATACTTGTTAACAAAATTATTATAATAACAGTAGAGGGATATTAAAGGAGATTAAAAAACTCACCAAAGAGTGTTGAATTAACTAATGCACAAATCAGTGTGTGAAAGAAATGATTAATAAATCAGTGGTTTGGACATTCAAATGTCCATGTTTTCTAGGTGCAGGCTGTATTTTTAACAAATTAGCTCTGTTACAGCATATTTCTCAGTAGAGTTTGACAAAGTTGGTTCCCCACCCAAAGTCACATTTGATAGGAGAAATAGGAGAAAGCATCAAGCATCTTTCTTCTTTGCTGTGGTGGTTGTTGTTCAGTCACTCAGTCGTGTCCAACTCTTTATGACCCCATGGACTGCAACATGCCAGGCTTCCCTGTGCTTCATCATCTCATGGAGCTTGCTCAAACTCATGTCCATTGAGTTGGTGATGCCATCCAATCATCTCATCCTCTGTCATCCCCTCCTCCTGCCTTCAATCTTTCCCAGCATCAGGGTCTATGGTGCCTGGACTCAAATACCATTATTAAAGTGGAGATATAAGTCAATCTACTATTTCCTTCAGTGACCTTCCAATGCAAATCCTCAACACATTAATTTACCTTCTGACTCTGGGCTATCTAACGGTAAGGATAGTAGAGAAGGACTGACTTCTCTGCTTCCCACTCCCCCCCTTTTTTTTTAACATTTTCATGTCACTTTTTTATTTTTGTTTGTCTTAAGGGTATCAGGAGTCTATTTATTTAGTTAGTTACTTTTTGGCTGCACTAGGTCTTGTGCTGCATGGGCTCTTTGTTCCTGCACATGGGCTTTCTCCAGTTACAGCAAGCAGAAGCTACTCTTTAGCTGCAGGGCACAGGATTCACACTGCGATGACTTCTCCTGTTGTGAAGCATGGCCTCTACGGCCTATGAGCTCAGTAGTTGTGGCGCATGGGCTTAGTTGTCCCATAGCACATGAGATCTTCCAGACCAGGGATCAAATCTGAGTCGCCCGTGTTAACAGGCAGATTCTTAACCACTGATCATCTGGGAAGACTCCTTCCTTCCTTTTTAAGGCAAGGCTTGAGAAATAGCTTAGATCACTGAATGGACGGGTGGATAGATAATGGCTGTAAACAATGCTGAACTTGATCACAGCAATTTATTTTATTTTATTTTATTTTATTTTATTTATTTTGGGTGGGGGTTGGGTTGGGGAGGGAGGGGAGCGGTCGGGCCACTTCTATTGGTCTTTCATTTCTCTGTTTTCATCGGTCTTTGTTCTTTGGCTCCTGCGGGCCTCCCATCGTGGTGGCGTCTGTTGTCGCAGAGCGCCGGCTCTGGGCGCATGCGCTCCAGAGGTCCGGCTCGGTGATTGGACACATTGGTCCAGCCGCTCCGCGGCACGTGGGATCTTCCCAGGCCAGGGATCGAACTGGTGCCCCTTGCACTGCAAGGCGGTGTCCTTATCCACTGGACCACCAGGGGAAGCCCAGCAATTTATTTTTAATACAGTTACTCTTCAGGCTCTGCACTAGTAATATTCATAATTTGGAACATGAACTTTCATTTGTGTGGATGCAGGCCCACAGGATCATGGCTGGTGTTCTGGGTACATGTGCCAGAGAAGACTGTCCCTGTTTCATAGCATCGTGGCTCTGGGCAGATCTTATGAGGTCTACTTCACGGGCACCAGTCCTCAGAATCTTCGACTGATGTTGCTTAATGTTGACCATGACAAGGTAAGGAAAGGTAGAGATAATTTCCTAAGAGTTACTGGTTTCAGATGCACAACAAAGTGATTTATTTGGTTATGCGTTTACATCTGTCTATCTGAAACTAACACAACATTGTTCATCAACTATACTCCAATATAAAATAAAAATTTTTAAATAAATAAAGTATTGATGGTAAGTATTGATAGGCATATACAAATAATAAACAAAAATTATCTATTTCATTTATTGACTTTGTCAAGAAATGCACTTTCTTCTTCAGTAATGCTATGAAGATCGGAGGTGATTTAGGATACTCTTAGGTGATTTCCTCATACTCTTAGGAAAAAAAAAACTATTTTATGAGAATTTTGCTTAACTGCATCCTCTTTTCCCACTGACACAGTATATGCAAAGTTAATCATCCCAGCTGAATTCAGCTTACAGGAAAGAGTTGACATTATGGAATATACTTTAGATAATATGCTGTGATCTCTGAAGTAAGTTTCTATGGTGTATTTCTGACATACATAAGTAACAGCAGCATGGAAGAATAAAAATATAATCCCGAACGACCAGTTCTTGATGCATGCTATTTTTTACATACAAGTCCAGGTTTGCTTGCTCATCACACAAATCATAGGATTCACTGTCACACCTCTGTTGTAGCAGCACAAGCCAATGCATGTGAGGAGAGGTGTTTGGAACTTCTGTGTGCTCTCAGGCTGACGAAAACTCTCTGGGCTCGTCGTATTCTTAGTGGTACCCTGCTGGTTCTAAAATATGAGCTGAAAGGCTGCCAATGCTCCAGAGGATAGGGAAGGGGATAAAGTCATTAGCAAATAGAAATACAAGAAAATAACTCTTTTTTTAAAAAAATTTTGACCTCTTTTATTGGTTCTTTTTTATTTATTTATTTTCATGCATCTCCACTCTTTGGCCTGTGTGGGCCTCCCATTGCAGTGGTCTCTCTTGTTGCAGAGCACCAGCTCTGCGCACATGCGCTCCAGAGTTCTGGCTCGCAATTGGACACACTGATCCAGCCGCTCTGCGGCATGTGGGATCTTCCTGGGCCAGGGATCAAACTGGTGCCCTTTGCACTGCAAGGTGGACTTTTTACCCACTGGACCACCAGGGAAGCCCTGACTCTATTTTTTTAAGCCTTCAGTTTTAAATTTTGTGTGGTCGTGTTGTACAGAAGAGCAGTCATAACACTCCCATTTCCCCTGCCCCTGGAGTTGAAAGCCTGTGTTGAACGTTGTTATCTTTTAAAGGAACTCTTTCTTTAATTTAGAGATTGTCCTCTCATATTTTTTCTACATTACATTAATTTCTATGAATGCATGCATGCTCAGTTGCTTGGTCATGTCCTACTATTTCGACCCTGTGGACTGTAGCCAGCCATGCTTTTCTGTCCATGGCATTTCCCAGGTAAGAATGCTGGAATGCGCTGCCATTTCCTTTTCCAGGGAATCTTCCCAACTCAGGGATCAAACTCGAGTCTCTTGTGTCTCCTGCATTGGCAAGCAGATTTTTTACCACTGCACTACCTGAGAAGCCCTTTCTATGAATGGTTGAATGTAGATCTTTTAAAGTTTTTGACATTATGGAATATACTTTAGATAATATGCTGTGATCTCTGAAGTAAGTTTCTATGGTGTATTTCTGACATACATAAGTAACAGCAGCATGGAAGAATAAAAATATAATCCCGAACGACCAGTTCTTGATGCATGCTATTTTTTACATACAAGTCCAGGTTTGCTTGCTCATCACACAAATCATAGGATTCACTGTCACACCTCTGTTGTAGCAGCACAAGCCAATGCATGTGAGGAGAGGTGTTTGGAACTTCTGTGTGCTCTCAGGCTGACGAAAACTCTCTGGGCTCGTCGTATTCTTAGTGGTACCCTGCTGGTTCTAAAATATGAGCTGAAAGGCTGCCAATGCTCCAGAGGATAGGGAAGGGGATAAAGTCATTAGCAAATAGAAATACAAGAAAATAACTCTTTTTTTAAAAAAATTTTGACCTCTTTTATTGGTTCTTTTTTATTTATTTATTTTCATGCATCTCCACTCTTTGGCCTGTGTGGGCCTCCCATTGCAGTGGTCTCTCTTGTTGCAGAGCACCAGCTCTGCGCACATGCGCTCCAGAGTTCTGGCTCGCAATTGGACACACTGATCCAGCCGCTCTGCGGCATGTGGGATCTTCCTGGGCCAGGGATCAAACTGGTGCCCTTTGCACTGCAAGGTGGACTTTTTACCCACTGGACCACCAGGGAAGCCCTGACTCTATTTTTTTAAGCCTTCAGTTTTAAATTTTGTGTGGTCGTGTTGTACAGAAGAGCAGTCATAACACTCCCATTTCCCCTGCCCCTGGAGTTGAAAGCCTGTGTTGAACGTTGTTATCTTTTAAAGGAACTCTTTCTTTAATTTAGAGATTGTCCTCTCATATTTTTTCTACATTACATTAATTTCTATGAATGCATGCATGCTCAGTTGCTTGGTCATGTCCTACTATTTCGACCCTGTGGACTGTAGCCAGCCATGCTTTTCTGTCCATGGCATTTCCCAGGTAAGAATGCTGGAATGCGCTGCCATTTCCTTTTCCAGGGAATCTTCCCAACTCAGGGATCAAACTCGAGTCTCTTGTGTCTCCTGCATTGGCAAGCAGATTTTTTACCACTGCACTACCTGAGAAGCCCTTTCTATGAATGGTTGAATGTAGATCTTTTTAAAGTTTTTAGTTCAATATTTACCCTAAATCCATAAAACTTAGTTTTAATATTCTACAGAAAGCATGTATAAAGAATATTTTCAAAGTGCTAAATTCTAAATATTCTGTTTCATTGTTCTCTTATGATGTAAAAATGTTGTTTATTTTTAATAGGCTGTTCTAGTAGGAATTTTTTTCCCCACATGTCAGCGTTTGGATGTCTATGTGAACAACGCACTGGTCTGCCCCCAAAATACAGTATGGAATTCCCAACAGAAACACTGTGAAGCTAATAGGCAACTGTACACAGGTATTTGCTCAGAAAAATATAGCATACTTTGTACTTATATTTAATGATGTATACAATTTTTTATAATGTTTCATTATTAATATTTTTACTTCCTTCTTGTGCTATGCTTAGTCACTCAGTTGTGTCTAGCTTTGTGACCCCATGGAGTGTAGCACACCAGGCTCCTCTGTCCAAGGGGGTTCTCCAGGCACGAATACTGGAGTAGGTTGCCATACCCTCCTCCAGGGGATCTTCCTAACCCAGGAATCAAACTCAGGTTTCCCGCATTGCAGGTGGATTCTTTACTGTCTGAGCCACCACTAGTTCCTTAGCCTTTGACAGATACAGGAGAAAATAAATTTTTACCCACGTCCACCACACACTAAAATATGTTCACTTAGAACATATGTGTCCTGAAAGATCTCTCTTAGTGGAATTCTTATCTATTTGCACACCTGCAGATAAAAGTCTGTATATACCATGTGTACTTTGCCCCAGGAGCGTTTCCATTCTGCGCACTTAGTTCAGTTATTCCTGAGTACAGATTTTGCTTAGAAATTTTACCCTATCTTTGCTTTACTTCTATTTCATAGAGGTCAGAACCTAACTTCATTGGCAGTCACCAGAAGTATTGCTAAGAAAGCTAGCATGAGAGCAGTTGAACAACATGAAGTAAATATGTGAAGTAAATTCTGGATTTAAAGGAAATACATGAAAGAAGCTAACTTACTCGTTTACCAGTGTGGCAAAACCATGATTTTTATCTCTTCTCCTTGAAGTCTTTTCATTAAACAGGGTACTAAGAAGGCCAATCCACTGCTTCCTACATGTGCTACTTATCATCATTTTTAAGCTGTGTCCCCTAATCTTGGTTAATGATTACATAACTATGTGCTGTAGATCATCATGTAAGTTAGACAGGAGAGTTTGAATGAATAACCCATATTCATTACTGTCTATGAAGCAAGTCCTACTTCTACTAATATGAATAGCTGATGCTTCCAGAGACATTGCTATGTGTCAGGCACTGTTCTAAATGCTTTGTATATAACTAGCTGTTCCTATATCCTAATAATAACCCTCTGAGGTAGGCACAGATGAGTAAACTGAGACACAAAGGGGTGAAGTAATTTGCCAAGGTCTCTGTCTTAGCTCAGGCTGCCACAACAAAATGCCATAAACTAAGTGGCTTAAAAACAGACATTCATTTTTCACTGTCCTGGAGGCTGCAAGATCAGGGTATCATTATGGTTTAGTTCTGGATACTTGCCTGGAGAATTCTTGCTACTTCATTATTCTTGCCTGAAGAATTCCATGGACACAGGAGTCTGGAAGGCTACAGTCCTTGGGGTTGTAGAGGTGAACACTACTGAGGGACTTTCATTCTGGATATTCTCAGGTGGCAGAAAGAGGGCAAAAGCGAGCGAGCATGAGCACTCTAGTGTCCCTTGGTATAAGGGAAGTCCCCACCCTCATGACTTGCAATGTGTACTATTGCCCCAGGGGGCCCCCGTTTCCTGAAAGATCTCTCTTAGTGGAATTCTTATCTATTTGCACACCTGCAGATAAAAGTCTGTATATACCATGTGTACTTTGCCCCAGGAGTTTCCATTCTGCACTTAGTTCAGTTATTCCTGAGTACAGATTTTGCTTAGAAATTTTACCCTATCTTTGCTTTACTTCTATTTCATAGAGGTCAGAACCTAACTTCATTGGCAGTCACCAGAAGTATTGCTAAGAAAGCTAGCATGAGAGCAGTTGAACAACATGAAGTAAATATGTGAAGTAAATTCTGGATTTAAAGGAAATACATGAAAGAAGCTAACTTACTCGTTTACCAGTGTGGCAAAACCATGATTTTTATCTCTTCTCCTTGAAGTCTTTTCATTAAACAGGGTACTAAGAAGGCCAATCCACTGCTTCCTACATGTGCTACTTATCATCATTTTTAAGCTGTGTCCCCTAATCTTGGTTAATGATTACATAACTATGTGCTGTAGATCATCATGTAAGTTAGACAGGAGAGTTTGAATGAATAACCCATATTCATTACTGTCTATGAAGCAAGTCCTACTTCTACTAATATGAATAGCTGATGCTTCCAGAGACATTGCTATGTGTCAGGCACTGTTCTAAATGCTTTGTATATAACTAGCTGTTCCTATATCCTAATAATAACCCTCTGAGGTAGGCACAGATGAGTAAACTGAGACACAAAGGGGTGAAGTAATTTGCCAAGGTCTCTGTCTTAGCTCAGGCTGCCACAACAAAATGCCATAAACTAAGTGGCTTAAAAACAGACATTCATTTTTTCACTGTCCTGGAGGCTGCAAGATCAGGGTATCATTATGGTTTAGTTCTGGATACTTGCCTGGAGAATTCTTGCTACTTCATTATTCTTGCCTGAAGAATTCCATGGACACAGGAGTCTGGAAGGCTACAGTCCTTGGGGTTGTAGAGGTGAACACTACTGAGGGACTTTCATTCTGGATATTCTCAGGTGGCAGAAAGAGGGCAAAAGCGAGCGAGCATGAGCACTCTAGTGTCCCTTGGTATAAGGGAAGTCCCCACCCTCATGACTTCATCTGAATTTAATTACGTCGCAAAAGCCTCATCTCCAAATCCTGTCACACTGGGTGTTATGGCTACAATACCTGAATTTGGGCGATGGAGGCAGGGGGACACAATTCAGTTCAAAGCAATATCAAAACTGGTAGGGGCACAGCAAGGTACTAAACACAAAGAGTCTAGCTCTAGAATCCAAGCACTTAATTATTAATCTACATTACTGCCTAGTAAGCTAGCAGAAGCAATGATATTTTTACATACAGATGATTACACATATTTACAGCTTAATTTTCATAAATTTTGACTCTTTTTTTTATAAAAACAACACTTTGGATACAAAGTACTCTCTCATTCGAGTCAAGGACGAGAAACTGTCTCAACAGGCAGAATTTAATAGGGGAAATGGTTAGACAAGGCTGCAAAACAATATCACCATTGCTCTTTTAGATTTTTTGTGAAATAGCATTTAAATAAGCACTTTTTATTTAAAAACATTAAATCAAATATTTTATTTAAAAACATTTGCTTTGACACTTGGAATGAAAAATAATATTCCTGTATTATGAATCTGTACACATCTCTTTAGATTACCCAAAATGTTTATTATTATCTATGTCTGATTCCTTCCATTACTGTGAAGACATGAGAAAGTTACTTAGGATAAGTGGTATGTGCATCTCTAATGATAGTGTGAGAGCAGCTTCAATTTATAATTCAAGAAAACTTCAGATTCATGGAATGTTTAAGCCAATTGCAACTAGAACCTATACTAGTAGATGTTAAAAAATATAAAGTAATAATGAAATGGATTCTCAATACCATTGCTATAACCTCTTTTTTCCTAAGATTCTAATTTATTTTTCTTAGTAAGCCTTACTGTGAAATGTGGTAAGAAGCTTCATGTCACATTCCAGTATTATTGTACAAACTTTGTATTCATATGTATTAGTGGATTTATTACTTCTTAGACGCTGTTTATACTCTGCCCTAAAATCACATATGTATTTATTCATTACATATATATGTATATATAATCTCAATCATCTTTGCAAAATTCAGTGCCCTAGAAGAATTTGGTTTGCATTAACTAAAGAGTTTTCAGGCTGAAATGTAAACTTGTGTTATTGATGTAGATCCTTCTGAGATGTTTTCATATAAACTTAATTTATATTGTGTACTTTTGTCCTTAGTAAAAATAGAAGCACTGAGTCATCAATTTTCCTTAAGAACTGGTATTATAGCACTGTAAACTTGTTTTTATAAAGTTGTAGCTCTAGAATCCAAGCACTTAATTATTAATCTACATTACTGCCTAGTAAGCTAGCAGAAGCAATGATATTTTTACATACAGATGATTACACATATTTACAGCTTAATTTTCATAAATTTTGACTCTTTTTTTTATAAAAACAACACTTTGGATACAAAGTACTCTCTCATTCGAGTCAAGGACGAGAAACTGTCTCAACAGGCAGAATTTAATAGGGGAAATGGTTAGACAAGGCTGCAAAACAATATCACCATTGCTCTTTTAGATTTTTTGTGAAATAGCATTTAAATAAGCACTTTTTATTTAAAAACATTAAATCAAATATTTTATTTAAAAACATTTGCTTTGACACTTGGAATGAAAAATAATATTCCTGTATTATGAATCTGTACACATCTCTTTAGATTACCCAAAATGTTTATTATTATCTATGTCTGATTCCTTCCATTACTGTGAAGACATGAGAAAGTTACTTAGGATAAGTGGTATGTGCATCTCTAATGATAGTGTGAGAGCAGCTTCAATTTATAATTCAAGAAAACTTCAGATTCATGGAATGTTTAAGCCAATTGCAACTAGAACCTATACTAGTAGATGTTAAAAAATATAAAGTAATAATGAAATGGATTCTCAATACCATTGCTATAACCTCTTTTTTCCTAAGATTCTAATTTATTTTTCTTAGTAAGCCTTACTGTGAAATGTGGTAAGAAGCTTCATGTCACATTCCAGTATTATTGTACAAACTTTGTATTCATATGTATTAGTGGATTTATTACTTCTTAGACGCTGTTTATACTCTGCCCTAAAATCACATATGTATTTATTCATTACATATATATGTATATATAATCTCAATCATCTTTGCAAAATTCAGTGCCCTAGAAGAATTTGGTTTGCATTAACTAAAGAGTTTTCAGGCTGAAATGTAAACTTGTGTTATTGATGTAGATCCTTCTGAGATGTTTTCATATAAACTTAATTTATATTGTGTACTTTTGTCCTTAGTAAAAATAGAAGCACTGAGTCATCAATTTTCCTTAAGAACTGTTATTATAGCACTGCATAAACTAGATGACTATTAAAGATAAATTTACATGTTTTAATTATGAAATGCCTTTGGTCAAGGCTTTAAAATTCTGAAAAGGTAAATAATGTTACAAGTACAACATAGACTCCTAGTTCATAATTAGATTTTATTTCTCATTAATATGTGTCTCAAGTTAATTATTTTTTAACCTAAATTTAATGTATAATGATTATTAATGTTATTATTTTTTTTCTTTTTTTTTTCACAGAGCCAAATCATAATGTTATTATTTTTAAAACTGATTTTAATTTTGTGTCAGTTCTGTAAATATTTTTGTTTTTAATGTGTACTTTTCCTATGAAAGAATGATAATGTTGAACTTTTTCAGAATTTCCTACCTTTAAACAAATATTAAATACTGCATGGTAAGTATGATAATATAAATACATTTAACTGTGCTGTTTTGGCTTTTTCCCTTTATAGAGCAGTTCCTTCCAAATCTGAACTCCACTGTCCTTGGTGAAAACTACTTTGACAGAACCTACCAGATGCTTTACCTTTTGGTTAAAGGAACTGTACCTGTCGAAGTTCGCACCACTGCAGTCATATTTGTCTCTTTCCAGTTACCTGCTGTAACGGAAGATGACTTTTATAACTCTCATAATCTGGTGAGAAATCTTGCCTTGTTCCTAAAGATACCAAGTGACAAAATCCGAGTCAGCAGAGTAATACGAGAGGAGAGTCTGCGGAGGAAGAGATCTACGGAGCTCGCGGTTGAACTGGAGATTGGAGATCCTCCCCCTCAGTTCATAACCAATGGCACTGCAGGTATAAAAAGTAGACACAAGACAGAGTAATGTCATTACCAAAACCACATCCATACATAGCCCTGTCAAGGCTTAGTACGCCATGCCTCAGGAAATCCCAGCAACCCTACATCCCAAACCCTCTAAGGACCTAGAGACCCTTTTCTCTGCTCTACTCCTCCCAAACTTCTGAATTATGAAGGAACTTCAACCACTATTTTGTTAGTGTAGCAATTAATTACTTCTGCAGTAGGGTTTGACCTGCCATAAAAGATCTAAGAAATGACCTGAGGAAGGGATCTTATCATTGAGAGATTAAAGATGAAAAGAGTTGGTCAATGAAAAGTGGGCGATAAGCATGCTGGAGGCTGAGGAAATAGGGGATAAGAGTCTGGTTCAATTGAAGAACTGGAAAGGACCCAAAAGGTCTGAAGCAGAAGGTGTCAGGAAGAACAAGCTGCTGGGGATGAGGCTGAGAGAAAGGCAGGTGCTAGATCCTGGGAAACCAAAAGAGGTTCTCCTCTTTGTAAGCCATGAGGACATTGGGGGTCTTCCTAAGGGAAATAATTGATCCTTGGAGACTCCAAGAGGTGGCGTATAGTTTGGATTTCTAGAGTAAAGTCACGCATTTACACTAATAAGTGCAAATGTGCAAGAAGATGTCCTGTATTGACATATTTCTGTAAATGACCTGATCAGCCTTACTAGCCCTCACCCCTTTCTCTGTCCCTCACTCCCTATACCCTATTTCCTAGGTATTAGAGATAAAAACAAACTCAGCTATTCCATCATAGGTAACTTTGCTGGCTTAAATTATGGTTCCCTTAGGCTATCTCTATTTGGCTGGGCATTTGGGCAAATGTTCAGCTCTACAGATTTGCTTCCTCTCCGTCTGTTCAAGGTGATACCTGAATTCCAAGGGGCTTTCCTGACCTCATGCCACCCTCTTGCCCTCATAGTCTCTGGGACAGAGGGGGTGGTCTTCTCTGCACTGCATGAATCTCTCTGTGGTACATGAACTACCATAGAGACACGGAGAAACTGAAACCTGATTATATGGTAGTGGGGAGAGGTAAAGTAGAAGAAGGGTTCAAGCGAGAGTTCCAGGCTTCTGAAAAGAGGAGTAGAGCATGTAGAGGTGCCACTTCACAAAGTAAGGAGCATTAGAGGAGAAGCAGGTGTAAGAGGAACTGCCAAGCTAGAAAAGGGGAACAGAAGCTACCTACACTGTTAGAATTAAACCTGACCACTGTCAGTGTCCAGAGAAAGTAACTTTTTTTGTTAGTAATTTAATGATAACCTTAGCAGCTCAATAAATACATACTATGAATTCAGTGATGCTAATTATCCTTCCATGCCACAACTAACATTCTATTTTTTAAAGTGATATGCAGTGATAGACATACATGAAGAATGCTTCACTTCTAAACAAATGATATAGGGAAGTATTAAATTAAGAAACATTTTTCCCTGGATACTCTCACTCATTTTTCTTGAATTGGTTGTATCTGCCTTTTTTTTTTCTTTAATTGCAGCTAAAAACATATTATACTGAATTTTTTTTTTTTTTCCTGACCTCCTTAGTATTATTTTGTCATGTGTACCTCATGTACACTTAGAAAGCTGTAGAATTCTCTAATGGAGCAAGTGGCACAAACACAAACTAAAGTGGAATATTCTCACATGTTCTCACTATTCCATATTTGCATAGTACACATGTCATACCACTGTTTCCTCATAGGTCAGATGCAGTTATCTGAACTCCAAGAAATTGCTGGTTCTCTTGGAAAAGCTGTAATTCTAGGAAAAACCAGTAGTATCCTCGGATTTAATGTCTCTTCCATGTCTATTACCAATCCTATCCCAAGCCCCAGTGATTCTGGGTGGATTAAGGTAAGATGCATTTTAGCTATGTAAAATGTTGCTTATTTCTTATTTTAGCTATTTTTCAGTACAGTAATTTAGAGGGCATGTGTTTATAATTGTTGGCTATTTTTATGGTATTACTAAAATCATAAAATAGTTGAAAAAAAAGTATATCTTCTAAAAATTATTTATTGGTATAAAATGTGCTTTACTTTGACTGTTTATAGCAGTGTTTCATGAATTTGCTCTAAAGGAAATATTATAATAATATTAACATCACATTTTGAACGTACTTTTAAGTAGACAATGAGTGTTACACTTAGCCTGGCTTAGATGAGTTTGCTACTGAATGTAGTTTATCATGTGAAAACCAACCACTCATGACTGTTCACAGGTGACTGCCCAACCGGTCGAAAGGTTTTCATTTCCTGTTCATCATGTGGCCTTAGTGTCCTCGCTCTCAGTGGTCACTCAGCCTGCGGCAACACAGCCAGGACAGCCGTTTTCTCAGCAGCCGGCAGTAAAGGCGAGTAGATTCAAAATACCGAGAAACTGTCAGTGTCCAGAGAAAGTAACTTTTTTTGTTAGTAATTTAATGATAACCTTAGCAGCTCAATAAATACATACTATGAATTCAGTGATGCTAATTATCCTTCCATGCCACAACTAACATTCTATTTTTTAAAGTGATATGCAGTGATAGACATACATGAAGAATGCTTCACTTCTAAACAAATGATATAGGGAAGTATTAAATTAAGAAACATTTTTCCCTGGATACTCTCACTCATTTTTCTTGAATTGGTTGTATCTGCCTTTTTTTTTTCTTTAATTGCAGCTAAAAACATATTATACTGAATTTTTTTTTTTTTTCCTGACCTCCTTAGTATTATTTTGTCATGTGTACCTCATGTACACTTAGAAAGCTGTAGAATTCTCTAATGGAGCAAGTGGCACAAACACAAACTAAAGTGGAATATTCTCACATGTTCTCACTATTCCATATTTGCATAGTACACATGTCATACCACTGTTTCCTCATAGGTCAGATGCAGTTATCTGAACTCCAAGAAATTGCTGGTTCTCTTGGAAAAGCTGTAATTCTAGGAAAAACCAGTAGTATCCTCGGATTTAATGTCTCTTCCATGTCTATTACCAATCCTATCCCAAGCCCCAGTGATTCTGGGTGGATTAAGGTAAGATGCATTTTAGCTATGTAAAATGTTGCTTATTTCTTATTTTAGCTATTTTTCAGTACAGTAATTTAGAGGGCATGTGTTTATAATTGTTGGCTATTTTTATGGTATTACTAAAATCATAAAATAGTTGAAAAAGAAGTATATCTTCTAAAAATTATTTATTGGTATAAAATGTGCTTTACTTTGACTGTTTATAGCAGTGTTTCATGAATTTGCTCTAAAGGAAATATTATAATAATATTAACATCACATTTTGAACGTACTTTTAAGTAGACAATGAGTGTTACACTTAGCCTGGCTTAGATGAGTTTGCTACTGAATGTAGTTTATCATGTGAAAACCAACCACTCATGACTGTTCACAGGTGACTGCCCAACCGGTCGAAAGGTTTTCATTTCCTGTTCATCATGTGGCCTTAGTGTCCTCGCTCTCAGTGGTCACTCAGCCTGCGGCAACACAGCCAGGACAGCCGTTTTCTCAGCAGCCGGCAGTAAAGGCAGTAGATTCTGATGTAAGTTATAACTCAAAGATTTATTTAAATGAAAGAATGAAGCTATAAATTCTGGAGGGTGAACCAACTTCACTAATCCTGGTATCTGGCAACCTGCGGATGGCACTGCCACTTCAAAGCTGGATTAATATCTATGAAAATTATCTTTTACTATTTTTAAAATGTTCGTTTTCAGTGAATGAGCTCCACTGCTTTTTTTTTTTTTTTTTAAGATTTTATTTATTTATTTATTTTGGGCGGGGGTCTGGTTGGGGAGGGAGGGGAGCGGGCGGGCCACTTCTATTGGTCTTTCATTTCTCCATTTTCATCCGTCTTTGTTCTTTGGCTCCTGTGAGCCTCCCATCACGGTGGCGTCTGTCGTTGCAGAGCTCCGGCTCTGGGTGCATGCGCTCCAGAGCTCCGGCTCTGTAATTGGACACATCAGTCCAGCCGCTCCGTGGCACATGGGATCTTCCCAGGCCAGGGATCGAACTGGGGCCCCTTGCACTGCAAGGCGGTGTTCTTACCCACTGGACCACCAGGGGAAGCCCCTCCACTGCTTATTATTTGAGCTCTTTATGTAGGAAAAGGATCTTCTATCAATTTAAAATTTGAAATGCATTAAAAAAAAATCTTAAAAAAAAACACCCTACACTACCATATGTAAAAGAGTCAACCATTGTGAATATGCTGTAAGACTAAGGGAACTTACATGGGGGCTATGCACAACCTTGAGGGGTGGGATGGCAAGGGAGATGAGAGGAGGGTTCAGGTGGAAGGGAACAAGGGAATATCTATGTCTGATTAGGGATTATGTACAGCCATAAACAATAAATCTCTATAAAATTACAATAAAAATAAAGTAAGAATAAATAACAAATAAAAATTTTAAAAAACAGTTCATCAAAAGTGCTTTGCAGGGTCCAGTGTACAAATAAATGAATAGAAGTTCAAATAGAAAAAAATAAAGGCATGGGAACAGGACAATTGTTGTCATTCTCTACTATGTTTTTCTTTAGGGTAATTGTGTATCAGTTGGGATTACTACACTGGCTTTGAAGGCCATACTGAAGGATTCAAATAATAACCAAGTCAATGGACTTAGTGGAAATACAACAATTCCATTTAGAAGCTGTTGGGCTAACTACACAGATCTTACTCTTCTTAGAACAGGTGAGTATACTATTGTGGATACATACATGTATATACAGGCTAAGTCGCTTCAGTCATGGAAAAGAGTCATTATTTCTAATTTTCTTCCTCCCTTTCTTCTTTCCTTTCCTCTTCCCTCCCTCTCTCCTTCCCTTCCTTCCTTATTGCTTGCTTTCTGTCTTGCTTTCTTTTATTCTGCAAAATATAAGTTTTCAGTTCCCTTGTATATAGTATGGAAGGTCAAATATGCTCATCTCTTTATTATTTTTAGATCAGTTAGCCAGTTTGTAGTTTAACCGCTATAAAACTGTAAAAACGACAAAAGCATATGGGAGAAAAGTAACCAAGTGTCTTTCCTATAACTCTTTCTAGGAGGTCCCTGACTTAATTACAGCATTGTAGAAATCCCCTTGCAGATTAGACTAGCCTGAGCATGGCACCACACCTGCCTCTACTTGTAGCTCCTTGAGCAAGGCAAGGGCCATCTGGGTAGAGGAAGCCTGGGTTGTAGTTTCTGATACAGAAAATGAAGATGTGAAAATTAGGTAAGAAAAATGTGGAAGAAGAAAGTAAACAACTGAGACTGACTATGTCTTTTGAGCAGCCTGGATTAAAATAATATTACTAATGGATAATAACATTGGGGACACATCTATTTAGCAGCCTATATGATATACAATGCTTGTTTCAGTCTCTAATGCTACTTAACAAACCAGTCCCAAATCAACAGTGTAAAACAGTAGCAATTTCCTTTGCTCACAATATTGTGGGACAGGAAATTGGGATGGCTCATCTCTGAATTATGTTGTCTGGGCCTTCAGCTGCAATGGCTTGATTGGAATCATGTCACAGAAGTTTTGACCTTGGATTTTGGCCGAGTTCTTCACTTCTCTTCCATGGAGTGGTTTTTCACAAAATAATCGAATAGAAGTTCAAATAGAAAAAAATAAAGGCATGGGAACAGGACAATTGTTGTCATTCTCTACTATGTTTTTCTTTAGGGTAATTGTGTATCAGTTGGGATTACTACACTGGCTTTGAAGGCCATACTGAAGGATTCAAATAATAACCAAGTCAATGGACTTAGTGGAAATACAACAATTCCATTTAGAAGCTGTTGGGCTAACTACACAGATCTTACTCTTCTTAGAACAGGTGAGTATACTATTGTGGATACATACATGTATATACAGGCTAAGTCGCTTCAGTCATGGAAAAGAGTCATTATTTCTAATTTTCTTCCTCCCTTTCTTCTTTCCTTTCCTCTTCCCTCCCTCTCTCCTTCCCTTCCTTCCTTATTGCTTGCTTTCTGTCTTGCTTTCTTTTATTCTGCAAAATATAAGTTTTCAGTTCCCTTGTATATAGTATGGAAGGTCAAATATGCTCATCTCTTTATTATTTTTAGATCAGTTAGCCAGTTTGTAGTTTAACCGCTATAAAACTGTAAAAACGACAAAAGCATATGGGAGAAAAGTAACCAAGTGTCTTTCCTATAACTCTTTCTAGGAGGTCCCTGACTTAATTACAGCATTGTAGAAATCCCCTTGCAGATTAGACTAGCCTGAGCATGGCACCACACCTGCCTCTACTTGTAGCTCCTTGAGCAAGGCAAGGGCCATCTGGGTAGAGGAAGCCTGGGTTGTAGTTTCTGATACAGAAAATGAAGATGTGAAAATTAGGTAAGAAAAATGTGGAAGAAGAAAGTAAACAACTGAGACTGACTATGTCTTTTGAGCAGCCTGGATTAAAATAATATTACTAATGGATAATAACATTGGGGACACATCTATTTAGCAGCCTATATGATATACAATGCTTGTTTCAGTCTCTAATGCTACTTAACAAACCAGTCCCAAATCAACAGTGTAAAACAGTAGCAATTTCCTTTGCTCACAATATTGTGGGACAGGAAATTGGGATGGCTCATCTCTGAATTATGTTGTCTGGGCCTTCAGCTGCAATGGCTTGATTGGAATCATGTCACAGAAGTTTTGACCTTGGATTTTGGCCGAGTTCTTCACTTCTCTTCCATGGAGTGGCCTCTCCACTAGCCTATCTTGGGATTCCTAACAATATTACAGAAGAAAAAAGTGTAAAATAAACAAACAACAAACAACCTAAATACTTAACCTATCAAAATCATTAAGAAAAATACATCTGCCACAGGGCTTCCCCTGGTGGCCCAGTGGGTAAGGACACCGCCTTGCAGTGCAAGGGGCGCCGGTTCGATCCCTGGTCTGGGAAGATCCCACGTGCCGCAGAGCGGCTGGACAGATGTGTCCAATTACCGAGCCAGAGCTCTGGCGCACATGCGCCCAGAGCCGGTGCTCTGCAACGACAGAGGCCACCGAGATGGGAGGCCCACAGGAGCCAAAGAACAAAGACGGATGAAAATAGAGAAATGAAAGACCAATAGAAGTGGCCCCCTGCTCCCCTCCCTCCCCAACCTGACCCCCACCCAAAAATAAAAATAAATAAATAAATAAATCTTTAAAAAAAAAAAATACATCTGCCACAAAAGTTCAGATTTTTCAAACTGAAGAAGAAAAAGGACTTAAACACACCATTGTCACGAATTGTAACAGTGGCAGAAAATTCTATAGAACAGTCTCTATGCACTTTGAAAGTCATAGAATGTACTGCTGTATAAAACACAGTGTAGTCAATATATTCTCTCATGAAAAAGAATGAAAACAGAAGTGATTTTTAAAAGATAATAATGATAAGAATAAAATAGATTTCTTGGTGGTCCAGTGGTAAAGAATTCACCTGCCAGAGCAGGGGACTTGGGTTCAATCCTGGTCAGGAAGAATCTGGGATCCGTACCTGGCTAAACAAAATGAAATCTGACTATGTCTTTTGAGCAGCCTGGATTAAAATAATATTACTAATGGATAATAACATTGGGGACACATCCCTTGTTTCAGTCTCTAATGCTACTTAACAAACCAGTCCCAAATCAACAGTGTAAAACAGTAGCAATTTCCTTTGCTCACAATATTGTGGGACAGGAAATTGGGATGGCTCATCTCTGAATTATGTTGTCTGGGCCTTCAGCTGCAATGGCTTGATTGGAATCATGTCACAGAAGTTTTGACCTTGGATTTTGGCCGAGTTCTTCACTTCTCTTCCATGGAGTGGCCTCTCCACTAGCCTATCTTGGGATTCCTAACAATATTACAGAAGAAAAAAGTGTAAAATAAACAAACAACAAACAACCTAAATACTTAACCTATCAAAATCATTAAGAAAAATACATCTGCCACAGGGCTTCCCCTGGTGGCCCAGTGGGTAAGGACACCGCCTTGCAGTGCAAGGGGCGCCGGTTCGATCCCTGGTCTGGGAAGATCCCACGTGCCGCAGAGCGGCTGGACAGATGTGTCCAATTACCGAGCCAGAGCTCTGGCGCACATGCGCCCAGAGCCGGTGCTCTGCAACGACAGAGGCCACCGAGATGGGAGGCCCACAGGAGCCAAAGAACAAAGACGGATGAAAATAGAGAAATGAAAGACCAATAGAAGTGGCCCGCCCGCTCCCCTCCCTCCCCAACCTGACCCCCACCCAAAAATAAAAATAAATAAATAAATAAATCTTTAAAAAAAAAAAATACATCTGCCACAAAAGTTCAGATTTTTCAAACTGAAGAAGAAAAAGGACTTAAACACACCATTGTCACGAATTGTAACAGTGGCAGAAAATTCTATAGAACAGTCTCTATGCACTTTGAAAGTCATAGAATGTACTGCTGTATAAAACACAGTGTAGTCAATATATTCTCTCATGAAAAAGAATGAAAACAGAAGTGATTTTTTAAAAGATAATAATGATAAGAATAAAATAGATTTCCTTGGTGGTCCAGTGGTAAAGAATTCACCTGCCAGAGCAGGGGACTTGGGTTCAATCCCTGGTCAGGGAAGATCCACCTACCTCTGGGCAGTCAAGTCTGTGTGCCACAATAGCTGAGCCCCCACCCTAGAGCCTGTGCTCCAAAACAAGAGAAGCCACCACAGTGAGAAGCCCATGCACCTCAACAAAGAGTAGCTCCCACTTGCTGCAACTAAAGAAAGCCCATGCATAGCAACCAAGACCCAGTGCAACCATAAATAATTTTTTTTAAGATAGAAAATAAAAATGCATGAATGAAAAGTTCAGAATTAGACAAGTATGGCACACTCTGCTCTGTGTGGTAACCACCATTAATGGTAACAGTAGTCCCATGAAAAGATCATGTCAAGAAGAAATATATTGATTATCCTATATTCAAAACTGTGGGAAGATTTAACACATAGATTAAGAAGTATTCAGATGAGCTTTATATTTCACACTCTAAATATATATAACAAGTGTTTCTTCCAGCTTTTCTACTTCAGGTAAGGGGAAAGAAAGGAATCACAATCTTGCAACACAACAACAGTATCTGACTTAAAGCAAATGTGGAACACTCTTATGTTTGAAGTTTTTCTAAGTAAACCAGTTCTGTATCCATGCCCGCCTCCTCAACTGATGCTGCAGCCTCTTCAATCAAGTGTACAGGGATCAGACAGAGGTTCAGCACCCTCACGTCCCTTTCCCACTGTCCTTTGTTTCAAAAGCCTCAGAGATGCTACACATAGAAAATCTACCCAGAATCCCCCTGCCCATACCTGATGGGCAGATAGAATGCTTCTAACTCTGAGATCCTCTCTACACTTGTTTATCCTTCAATTCATTTGACTCTGTTTCCAAAACTAATTCATTTGTAAGTCAAAATCCAGTTGGTGTATGAAAACATTGTCACGAATTGTAACAGTGGCAGAAAATTCTATAGAACAGTCTCTATGCACTTTGAAAGTCATAGAATGTACTGCTGTATAAAACACAGTGTAGTCAATATATTCTCTCATGAAAAGAATGAAAACAGAAGTGATTTTTAAAAGATAATAATGATAAGAATAAAATAGATTTCCTTGGTGGTCCAGTGGTAAAGAATTCACCTGCCAGAGCAGGGGACTTGGGTTCAATCCCTGGTCAGGGAAGATCCACCTACCTCTGGGCAGTCAAGTCTGTGTGCCACAATAGCTGAGCCCCCACCCTAGAGCCTGTGCTCCAAAACAAGAGAAGCCACCACAGTGAGAAGCCCATGCACCTCAACAAAGAGTAGCTCCCACTTGCTGCAACTAAAGAAAGCCCATGCATAGCAACCAAGACCCAGTGCAACCATAAATAATTTTTTTTAAGATAGAAAATAAAAATGCATGAATGAAAAGTTCAGAATTAGACAAGTATGGCACACTCTGCTCTGTGTGGTAACCACCATTAATGGTAACAGTAGTCCCATGAAAAGATCATGTCAAGAAGAAATATATTGATTATCCTATATTCAAAACTGTGGGAAGATTTAACACATAGATTAAGAAGTATTCAGATGAGCTTTATATTTCACACTCTAAATATATATAACAAGTGTTTCTTCCAGCTTTTCTACTTCAGGTAAGGGGAAAGAAAGGAATCACAATCTTGCAACACAACAACAGTATCTGACTTAAAGCAAATGTGGAACACTCTTATGTTTGAAGTTTTTCTAAGTAAACCAGTTCTGTATCCATGCCCGCCTCCTCAACTGATGCTGCAGCCTCTTCAATCAAGTGTACAGGGATCAGACAGAGGTTCAGCACCCTCACGTCCCTTTCCCACTGTCCTTTGTTTCAAAAGCCTCAGAGATGCTACACATAGAAAATCTACCCAGAATCCCCCTGCCCATACCTGATGGGCAGATAGAATGCTTCTAACTCTGAGATCCTCTCTACACTTGTTTATCCTTCAATTCATTTGACTCTGTTTCCAAAACTACTTTGTTAGGGGTTCTACAGTATTTGTAAGTCAATGAAAATCCAGTTGGAAGTGTATGAAAACAGACAATAAAAGGAAGCTAAACACTGTGCTGATTTTTTCTTTTTCCTAGGAGAAAATGTTAAGATTGAGTTTATCCTGGACGAGGTGGTTCGAGTGGAGTCCAGGCCTTTCAGCCTGGCCTCGCAGTCTGTCTCCAGCCCCGGCAGTGGTGGCAGCGGTGGTAGCAGCAGCAGTAGCAATGGTGGCAGCAACGGTAAAGCGTCCACCGTGGGCACGGCTGCCCAGATAGCGACTACAGTAGTTGGCTGTCTGGTGGGAAGAGTGTTGCTCTTGGAAATATTTATGACTGCAGTTTTGATTTTGGACATAACTCTAGGTAAGCACTGTATACTTTTCCTGTGTTTGTCTCCACATACTGAGGTACCAGAAAATATTTACTGAATAAAGACAGCACCGTGGCACCACTGTGGACACAAAGACATTAAGAAAGTTGTTGCTATTGAGTCACTAAGTCGTGTCTGACTGTTGGCAACTCCATGGACTGTAGCATCCCTGTCCTTTACCATCTCCCAGAGTTTTCTCAAACCCAAGTCTGTCTCATCCTCTGTCGCCCCCTACTCCTCATGCCCTCAAGCTTTTGCAGCATCACGGTCTTTTCCAATGCGTCAGCTCTTCACATCAGGTGGTCAAAGTATTGGGAGCTTCAGCATCAGTCCTTCCTGTGAATATTCAGGGTTGCTTTCCTTTAGGATTGACTGGTTTGCCGAAATCAGTCCCTATGGAATTCCAGCTTTTCTACTTCAGGTAAGGGGAAAGAAAGGAATCACAATCTTGCAACACAACAACAGTATCTGACTTAAAGCAAATGTGGAACACTCTTATGTTTGAAGTTTTTCTAAGTAAACCAGTTCTGTATCCATGCCCGCCTCCTCAACTGATGCTGCAGCCTCTTCAATCAAGTGTACAGGGATCAGACAGAGGTTCAGCACCCTCACGTCCCTTTCCCACTGTCCTTTGTTTCAAAAGCCTCAGAGATGCTACACATAGAAAATCTACCCAGAATCCCCCTGCCCATACCTGATGGGCAGATAGAATGCTTCTAACTCTGAGATCCTCTCTACACTTGTTTATCCTTCAATTCATTTGACTCTGTTTCCAAAACTACTTTGTTAGGGGTTCTACAGTATTTGTAAGTCAATGAAAATCCAGTTGGAAGTGTATGAAAACAGACAATAAAAGGAAGCTAAACACTGTGCTGATTTTTTCTTTTTCCTAGGAGAAAATGTTAAGATTGAGTTTATCCTGGACGAGGTGGTTCGAGTGGAGTCCAGGCCTTTCAGCCTGGCCTCGCAGTCTGTCTCCAGCCCCGGCAGTGGTGGCAGCGGTGGTAGCAGCAGCAGTAGCAATGGTGGCAGCAACGGTAAAGCGTCCACCGTGGGCACGGCTGCCCAGATAGCGACTACAGTAGTTGGCTGTCTGGTGGGAAGAGTGTTGCTCTTGGAAATATTTATGACTGCAGTTTTGATTTTGGACATAACTCTAGGTAAGCACTGTATACTTTTCCTGTGTTTGTCTCCACATACTGAGGTACCAGAAAATATTTACTGAATAAAGACAGCACCGTGGCACCACTGTGGACACAAAGACATTAAGAAAGTTGTTGCTATTGAGTCACTAAGTCGTGTCTGACTGTTGGCAACTCCATGGACTGTAGCATCCCTGTCCTTTACCATCTCCCAGAGTTTTCTCAAACCCAAGTCTGTCTCATCCTCTGTCGCCCCCTACTCCTCATGCCCTCAAGCTTTTGCAGCATCACGGTCTTTTCCAATGCGTCAGCTCTTCACATCAGGTGGTCAAAGTATTGGGAGCTTCAGCATCAGTCCTTCCTGTGAATATTCAGGGTTGCTTTCCTTTAGGATTGACTGGTTTGATCTCCTAAGGAATAATAGCTTCAAATGTAGATATAAGACCACCCTATGGATATGTTATCACATTATATGATGGTGTGTAAGAATGTGGGGAGTAAGAAATTCAGGTTATGTCAGGATTCTTTCAATTACAAGAGCCAGAAGCTCAGCTCCAATCGGTTTAGACAAATAAAGTGAACTCACTTAACTGAGACATCCAGAGGTAATCTGATTTCTGGCACACCAAGAACCAAGGATTCAAATGACATCATCCAGAACCTGAGTCTTTCCATTTCTTGGCTGCATTCTCCTCAGTGATAGATTCACACCCAGGCTCTCCATCAACCACCTCAACTCTCCTGTACAAATACTACCAGCATCTTCATGTTTACATCCTACTTGCCCAGCAGCTAATGTAGAAAGAACAAATGCCTTGCCCAGCACTTCCAGCAAAAGTCCCAAAGTTATGTTATTGACCTGGCTTGGGTCACATGCCCATTCCTGAACCATTCGCTGGGGCTGTAAATTTGAGATAGAGTAATAACTTAGAAGGAGAATGAAGTATTTCATTACTAAAATCTAAAAGTAAATTTTAAATTAAAAAATAAATAAGGTCAGGATGAAGGGAAACAATAAGGCTGACTTTCTGGGAGTAGAACCACTGGAGCCTGGGGCTTCAGGAAAAATAACCTGTTCTTCCCTCCGTATTGTAGAAACTAATTAGAAAGCAGCTGTCAAGGGAGATGCACAGTTTTGATTTGGCAACTCCATGGACTGGAAAAGCTGAATAAAGACAGCACCGTGGCACCACTGTGGACACAAAGACATTAAGAAAGTTGTTGCTATTGAGTCACTAAGTCGTGTCTGACTGTTGGCAACTCCATGGACTGTAGCATCCCTGTCCTTTACCATCTCCCAGAGTTTTCTCAAACCCAAGTCTGTCTCATCCTCTGTCGCCCCCTACTCCTCATGCCCTCAAGCTTTTGCAGCATCACGGTCTTTTCCAATGCGTCAGCTCTTCACATCAGGTGGTCAAAGTATTGGGAGCTTCAGCATCAGTCCTTCCTGTGAATATTCAGGGTTGCTTTCCTTTAGGATTGACTGGTTTGATCTCCTAAGGAATAATAGCTTCAAATGTAGATATAAGACCACCCTATGGATATGTTATCACATTATATGATGGTGTGTAAGAATGTGGGGAGTAAGAAATTCAGGTTATGTCAGGATTCTTTCAATTACAAGAGCCAGAAGCTCAGCTCCAATCGGTTTAGACAAATAAAGTGAACTCACTTAACTGAGACATCCAGAGGTAATCTGATTTCTGGCACACCAAGAACCAAGGATTCAAATGACATCATCCAGAACCTGAGTCTTTCCATTTCTTGGCTGCATTCTCCTCAGTGATAGATTCACACCCAGGCTCTCCATCAACCACCTCAACTCTCCTGTACAAATACTACCAGCATCTTCATGTTTACATCCTACTTGCCCAGCAGCTAATGTAGAAAGAACAAATGCCTTGCCCAGCACTTCCAGCAAAAGTCCCAAAGTTATGTTATTGACCTGGCTTGGGTCACATGCCCATTCCTGAACCATTCGCTGGGGCTGTAAATTTGAGATAGAGTAATAACTTAGAAGGAGAATGAAGTATTTCATTACTAAAATCTAAAAGTAAATTTTAAATTAAAAAATAAATAAGGTCAGGATGAAGGGAAACAATAAGGCTGACTTTCTGGGAGTAGCAGAACCACTGGAGCCTGGGGCTTCAGGAAAAAATAACCTGTTCTTCCCTCCGTATTGTAGAAACTAATTAGAAAGCAGCTGTCAAGGGAGATGCACAGTTTAAAGAGACTCAGCTCTGGCCTCTTACAGATAATAGAGCAGGATGGGTCTGGAGCTGAGGGTAAAAGGTAAAGACCAGCACACAAGTTATTGTATTACACACAAGTTTTCTTGTCTCCGGAATTCTAGTAAAAGTAAAGCTTGTTGTCTATTTTATAATCATATAATAGGTATTGCCTAAGTTCACCTGTTTCTTCCCAGAAGGATTAAAATATAAAGTGGCTACAATCCACAGGGTTGCACAGAGTTGGATATGATTGAAGCAACTTAGCACACACCGCTTATTATATATTTGTACGTTTTATGTTCCCTCATTAAATGCATTTTTCTTAATTATCTTCACTGTCTTCCTACTTGTACCTTACAACTTTGGGATTTTACAGAATTCAGAAAATCCTGTTTTCAAGTCATTGGTAAATTGTATTGCTCTTGGTATTTTTTCATCTGGAAAAAAAAGTTCACAGCTTCCCCTTTTTCTACTAAATAATCATTCTTCAGTTAAGACATAAGAAGATCTAAATACTATTGTCTTAGTCCTTTCAGGCTGCTATAACATAATACCAAAGTCTGAGTGGCTTAAAAATAACTGATATATATATTTCTATTCAGAAATATATATCTTTCATATAATTCTGGAGGCTGGAAGTCCGAGATCAGGGTGCCAGGATACCATCACCTTGGACATTAGGTTCAGATCATAGCAACCACTGATGAAATGAAATTCTGGGTTTTCTTTTATAACTTTACATTCTGAATTAACAGTATTTTAAGAGAGTCATGAAGTCATACTAAAATGACAAAGCTGAAGGGTGTATGTTATTGACCTGGCTTGGGTCACATGCCCATTCCTGAACCATTCGCTGGGGCTGTAAATTTGAGATAGAGTAATAACTTAGAAGGAGAATGAAGTATTTCATTACTAAAATCTAAAAGTAAATTTTAAATTAAAAAATAAATAAGGTCAGGATGAAGGGAAACAATAAGGCTGACTTTCTGGGAGTAGCAGAACCACTGGAGCCTGGGGCTTCAGGAAAAAATAACCTGTTCTTCCCTCCGTATTGTAGAAACTAATTAGAAAGCAGCTGTCAAGGGAGATGCACAGTTTAAAGAGACTCAGCTCTGGCCTCTTACAGATAATAGAGCAGGATGGGTCTGGAGCTGAGGGTAAAAGGTAAAGACCAGCACACAAGTTATTGTATTACACACAAGTTTTCTTGTCTCCGGAATTCTAGTAAAAGTAAAGCTTGTTGTCTATTTTATAATCATATAATAGGTATTGCCTAAGTTCACCTGTTTCTTCCCAGAAGGATTAAAATATAAAGTGGCTACAATCCACAGGGTTGCACAGAGTTGGATATGATTGAAGCAACTTAGCACACACCGCTTATTATATATTTGTACGTTTTATGTTCCCTCATTAAATGCATTTTTCTTAATTATCTTCACTGTCTTCCTACTTGTACCTTACAACTTTGGGATTTTACAGAATTCAGAAAATCCTGTTTTCAAGTCATTGGTAAATTGTATTGCTCTTGGTATTTTTTCATCTGGAAAAAAAAGTTCACAGCTTCCCTTTTGCTACTAAATAATCATTCTTCAGTTAAGACATAAGAAGATCTAAATACTATTGTCTTAGTCCTTTCAGGCTGCTATAACATAATACCAAAGTCTGAGTGGCTTAAAAATAACTGATATATATATTTCTATTCAGAAATATATATCTTTCATATAATTCTGGAGGCTGGAAGTCCGAGATCAGGGTGCCAGGATACCATCACCTTGGACATTAGGTTCAGATCATAGCAACCACTGATGAAATGAAATTCTGGGTTTTCTTTTATAACTTTACATTCTGAATTAACAGTATTTTAAGAGAGTCATGAAGTCATACTAAAAATGACAAAGCTTGAATGTGAAAGCTACAATGTATAAGCCCCACTCTTCTCTCTCCTTGGTTCCACATAAGATTGGCTTAAATTGATAAACTCTGACATACTGAGTTTTGCCTTATTAACCATTCCATGAAATATTAGGAAAGTTAAAATTAATAAGGCATATTTTTTAAATCACACTTTATGTTCTTAAAAATGTATTGTTTTCACTTTTCAGGAAGCAACTGAAGTGCTATTCTGAAGAACAGGCTGAAAACACATATACAAAAACTGCTTACTTAAGAACTGTTCTGTTTCATGACAAGAAAAAAATCTAATGTTTTCAAGAAAATATGCTAAAAATATTTTTATAATATATAAAATGTATTTCTTAGCTTTAATCATAAACATCAAATTTCTTCAAAATACAAATTTCTTTTGATCCCTTATGCTTGTATGTTATTTCCTTTTAAACAAATTCTAGAAATCTTAGATGTGTAAGTAGATATACCACCAAGGAGGAGAAGTTTTCAGAGGATGAGATGGCTGGATGGCATCACTGATGCAATGGACATGAACTTGGGTAAACTCTGGGAGATGCTGAGGCACAGGGAGGCCTGGCATGCTGCACTCCATGAGGGCACAGAGTCAGACATGACTGGGTGACTGAACATACACACACACCACCTCCAAGTTGCTGTACCAACAAATCATAAAATCCTTTAAAGAGTTGAAAGAGCTTGCTTTTTTTTTTTTTGCGGGGGCGAGGCGGGCTGGGGAGGGAGGGAGCAGGCGGGCCACTTCTATTGGTCTTTCATTTATCTATTTTTTTCATCCATCTTTGGTCTTTGGCCCTTGGCCCGTGTGGGCCTCCCATTGCAGTGGCCTCTGTTGTCGCAGAGCACCGGCTCTGGGTGCATGCGCTCCAGAACTCCGGCTGGGTCATTGGACACATTGGTCCAGCCGTTCCGCGGCACGTGGGATCCTCCCAGGCCAGGGATTGAACCGGCACCTCTTGCACTGCAAGGCGGTGTCCTTACCCACTGGACCACCAGGGAAGCCCTGAAAGAGCTTTCTTGTTTTGACTTAACTCCTTTAGATCAGATTGAAAGCATTCTAAATTTTTCTATTTACAAGGGGATGTGTTTTTCTCTATCCAGTCATAAGGCCTTGGTTTCCAATGGTCTAAGCCATTTTAATTTTGAAGGATCTTAGAGAGGAATGAGATTGTTTTAGACCCTTTTCAGATAAAGCTGCTATTTTTCAGATCTACAGGAATCCCCCAAATTCTAGATTATCCTAGATTTATGGGTCTGCCAACCCTGGCCAGTCTTCGAAGAAGAGCTCTCTTGGTGTCCCTTGTTTGAGCAAGTCCAAACTCCTCTGCTGACCCCTTCTTCCCGCTCAAAACTGTCACTACTAAGAGTGTGACCTCCTGCAACCCAAGACTACACCAAATGAGATACTTTCAAGAGATAAAATCAGAGAATGAAAAAAAAAAAAAAACTACACGTTAACATAGCTAAGTTAAGCAAAAGCTCTCATACATAAAAATTGCATTTTTTACCCAGAGAAGTCTAAAGGATATGCTCAATTTAGAGGAATAACCCCAAATCAAGACTCTATGGCCATGTCAAGAGCAAGGAGAGGTGGCATTCACAAAATCACCTTCCAGCAAGTGACACTCAGGAAAGCATTTGAAACAGCTGAAAGAATTCAGCAAAACCCAGAACTTTTTCTACAGGGTACCATTCCCTAGAATATGTACCCCAGGTCATTGTTAATATTGTTAAACAGAAAAATTATTAACTTACCATGTAGTAAATCCAAATATTTTTGTATATATTTGGCATTTTAAACAAACATCTGTTTAACATTCACTTGATAACAGGCATTCTAGTGAGAAGACTACAAGGACTCTTCATCTTCCAAGAGCCTACAAGGTAGTTGGGGAAATAGTAACAGAAAAAGTGATATACAATACACAGAGATATAATATGGTATGTGAGAGAAAGAGATGTAGAATGCTGGAGGGGTACAGAGGAGAGCCACTTGGGTTGCATCCTGTGAGGATGGAGGTGAGTGACAGACAGATTCCAGAAGACGAAGGTGCCTGAGATTAGCCAAGTAAGAGTATTCTGATAGAATGTGTGGGGGTACGAAGGAAGGCTGGAATATCACTAGATAGGAAGTTCCTTGGAGCTAGTAAGGCTCTTCCTTACTAAGCACTTTTCTTGCCATCTTATGTCTGACACTAGTAGATACAGACTCACTGTTCAGTGTATGAATGAAGCATGGAGCCTGGGGAAATCAAGAAACCATCTGTTGTATGTGCACTGCCATGTGTTTCCAATGGAATTTTTCAAATGAGATTGTTTTAGACCCTTTTCAGATAAAGCTGCTATTTTTCAGATCTACAGGAATCCCCCAAATTCTAGATTATCCTAGATTTATGGGTCTGCCAACCCTGGCCAGTCTTCGAAGAAGAGCTCTCTTGGTGTCCCTTGTTTGAGCAAGTCCAAACTCCTCTGCTGACCCCTTCTTCCCGCTCAAAACTGTCACTACTAAGAGTGTGACCTCCTGCAACCCAAGACTACACCAAATGAGATACTTTCAAGAGATAAAATCAGAGAATGAAAAAAAAAAAAAAAAAACTACACGTTAACATAGCTAAGTTAAGCAAAAGCTCTCATACATAAAAATTGCATTTTTTACCCAGAGAAGTCTAAAGGATATGCTCAATTTAGAGGAATAACCCCAAATCAAGACTCTATGGCCATGTCAAGAGCAAGGAGAGGTGGCATTCACAAAATCACCTTCCAGCAAGTGACACTCAGGAAAGCATTTGAAACAGCTGAAAGAATTCAGCAAAACCCAGAACTTTTTCTACAGGGTACCATTCCCTAGAATATGTACCCCAGGTCATTGTTAATATTGTTAAACAGAAAAATTATTAACTTACCATGTAGTAAATCCAAATATTTTTGTATATATTTGGCATTTTAAACAAACATCTGTTTAACATTCACTTGATAACAGGCATTCTAGTGAGAAGACTACAAGGACTCTTCATCTTCCAAGAGCCTACAAGGTAGTTGGGGAAATAGTAACAGAAAAAGTGATATACAATACACAGAGATATAATATGGTATGTGAGAGAAAGAGATGTAGAATGCTGGAGGGGTACAGAGGAGAGCCACTTGGGTTGCATCCTGTGAGGATGGAGGTGAGTGACAGACAGATTCCAGAAGACGAAGGTGCCTGAGATTAGCCAAGTAAGAGTATTCTGATAGAATGTGTGGGGGTACGAAGGAAGGCTGGAATATCACTAGATAGGAAGTTCCTTGGAGCTAGTAAGGCTCTTCCTTACTAAGCACTTTTCTTGCCATCTTATGTCTGACACTAGTAGATACAGACTCACTGTTCAGTGTATGAATGAAGCATGGAGCCTGGGGAAATCAAGAAACCATCTGTTGTATGTGCACTGCCATGTGTAAAAAATATAGCCAGTATAGTCCAGGAAACTCAGCTCTGTGGTCTATTGATGAGTTAGAGGGCTGGGACAGGGGCGTGGGAGTGAAGTTCAAAAGGGAGGGGATACTGGTGGTTCAGTGGTAAAGAATCTACCTGCATTGCAGGAGATGCATAGACTCGGGGTTCAGTCCCTGGGTTGGGAAGATTCCCTGGAGGAGGAAATGGTAACACATTCCAGTATCCTTGCCTGTAAAATCCCATGGACAGAGGAGTCCAGTGGGCTACAGTCTTGGGTCACAAAAGAGCTGGCCACAACTGAGAGACTAAACAACAACCACCACAAATATGTATATATGTGGCTGATTCACTTTGTTGTATAGCAGAAACCAACACAACATTGTAAAGCAACTATGCTCCAATTTAAAAAAAGAAGCCATCTGATGTCACAGGAACACTAGTCCACTTCCTTCATGAAGAACAGCTGAGCATTCATGTCCAGAGAGCACTGAGGAGACCACACCACCAGTTAAATGAGGATTCTCGTACTTCCCTCAGTTCCAGCCTCAGAGAGCTGAGAAACCTCTGCCACTAAAATAAGGAGGAGAAAGAGAGAAAGCTGACAAGAAAGACTTAAAAATCAGATTTTCTAATGCAAATTCAATGTACTCTCCATTTCATGACACTTGTTTTCACTTAGACAACTAAATTCCAAGAACTACAATTGTAGCATCTAAGAAACAAATTTCCACATTTTGGCTTCTGGAAGAGATGCAGAAATCTTCACATCTATACCCTGTGAAAGTCACAAAATCAGTCACTATCTGTAGGCTTTCCTTACCTCTAGTTGTAATTCAGTCCACTAGAAATTTTTTACGAAAAAAAAAAGGAAGTAACATGAAAACCTATACTATCGTATGTGAAAAAAATAGCTATTGTCATTGCACTGTGAGAAAAGGGGATCCTGCAAGGGGCACTGTGCGATGGCCTGGAGGGGTGGGATGGGGAGGATTTTCTAGTAGGCCTTACTAAGCACTTTTCTTGCCATCTTATGTCTGACACTAGTAGATACAGACTCACTGTTCAGTGTATGAATGAATCGGGGAACCATCTGTTGTATGTGCACTGCCATGTGTAAAAAATATAGCCAGTATAGTCCAGGAAACTCAGCTCTGTGGTCTATTGATGAGTTAGAGGGCTGGGACAGGGGCGTGGGAGTGAAGTTCAAAAGGGAGGGGATACTGGTGGTTCAGTGGTAAAGAATCTACCTGCATTGCAGGAGATGCATAGACTCGGGGTTCAGTCCCTGGGTTGGGAAGATTCCCTGGAGGAGGAAATGGTAACACATTCCAGTATCCTTGCCTGTAAAATCCCATGGACAGAGGAGTCCAGTGGGCTACAGTCTTGGGTCACAAAAGAGCTGGCCACAACTGAGAGACTAAACAACAACCACCACAAATATGTATATATGTGGCTGATTCACTTTGTTGTATAGCAGAAACCAACACAACATTGTAAAGCAACTATGCTCCAATTTAAAAAAAGAAGCCATCTGATGTCACAGGAACACTAGTCCACTTCCTTCATGAAGAACAGCTGAGCATTCATGTCCAGAGAGCACTGAGGAGACCACACCACCAGTTAAATGAGGATTCTCGTACTTCCCTCAGTTCCAGCCTCAGAGAGCTGAGAAACCTCTGCCACTAAAATAAGGAGGAGAAAGAGAGAAAGCTGACAAGAAAGACTTAAAAATCAGATTTTCTAATGCAAATTCAATGTACTCTCCATTTCATGACACTTGTTTTCACTTAGACAACTAAATTCCAAGAACTACAATTGTAGCATCTAAGAAACAAATTTCCACATTTTGGCTTCTGGAAGAGATGCAGAAATCTTCACATCTATACCCTGTGAAAGTCACAAAATCAGTCACTATCTGTAGGCTTTCCTTACCTCTAGTTGTAATTCAGTCCACTAGAAATTTTTTACGAAAAAAAAAAGGAAGTAACATGAAAACCTATACTATCGTATGTGAAAAAAATAGCTATTGTCATTGCACTGTGAGAAAAGGGGATCCTGCAAGGGGCACTGTGCGATGGCCTGGAGGGGTGGGATGGGGGGGAGGATATACATATGACTAATCTGGGATCATACATATCTGTAAACAGCAAAGCTCTGTAAAAATATAAGTAAAATAAAAATTAAAAAAAAAAAAAAAGAACTTTGCTAATGTAACAGAGCAAAGGCTCACTGTGCTGTGGCACAGAAAGCCAAACTCTTGACAGAGGGTGTTTGCAGCAAAGTAAGGGTTTATTTGCAGGGTGGCAGGCAAAAAGGGGTACTCATGCTGAAGAGACTCCTGTACTCCCCGATGGCTTTTAAGCAAGGGTTAGGGAAGATAATTTGGTTGAAGATAACAGGGTCTTAGGACGTCCTGTCAGCTCGTGGACATCCTGGCTCATTGGCCAGTGGTGAAGTAACAGAGCAATGTGTTAGGAATCTCTGTCATCAACTTTCTGTCTCTTATCAGTAGAGTTCTCCATCCTCCACCGGGTGGGAGTGACTTGGTTGTTACTGAACAATTCATAGCCATGCATCAGATTGTTTTATATGTTCCTTCAGGAGGGACTAGGATTCTTATGACTCTACTGTTCTAGTCATTAATTTCTCCACTTTGCTCTTTGGAATGTAGAGAACCTAAAGCGTTTCTTCTACAAACAAGATATGGGGATATGAAGGAACTTTTGTACCTGGGAAGATCCCACTGGGCTCTGATTGGTTTCAGTCCCTCCTCTTTCTTTAATACTCCTCAATCCTGAGAGGAACAGGGATAGGACAAGAAAGGGGGAAAATTTTTGGATAGAAGTATTAACCATAGTTTCAGGAGAACTAAGTGTTAAGACAACTGGGTTTTGCTAAACAAATATTTGAGAGTAAGGAATTCCTAAAATTTGCTTCTTAGCCACAGACTTTATTAAGAAGCTTCTGATTTAACTTCTCCAGGTTTCTGGCTATCCACTTTTAAATTTTTTCCTAAAATTGTTACACTACGTGCATGCTCAGTTGTGCCCAACTCTTTGCAGCCCTATGAACTGTAGCCCGTCAGGCTCTTCCATCCATGGAATTTTCTAGGCAAGAATACTGGAGTGGATTGCCATTTCCTACTCCAAAAATTATTGTAGTACATAACCCATAATTATTTGTGCCAGAAAAAATTCTAGTTTTAACTACTAGTGTTTAAAATGTGTAATTGGTAAAAATCCATGGGCAATCACATAGCCTTCATTCATAAGCTGGCCAATTTTTTATTTAAACAATGTTTCTCTGAACATTTCTGTCTTAGACATTTGTGTTTAGATTTTTAAAAATACTTTTTAATGTAAAAAGTGGGTACTTGGCTGTTGAGCAAGTCATTAAAAGTACTTTGTGTGTTAGTACCGTTTTTCCAGGATTTGAAAAATTCATGAAGTAAATAAATATAATGTCCCCATTTTGGCCAATGTAAGGAACAGAGAATAAGGAGGCAGAGCAAATGTGTTTAGGAAATTTTCATCTGGTCATCAACTTTCGTGGTGAAGTAACAGAGCAATGTGTTAGGAATCTCTGTCATCAACTTTCTGTCTCTTATCAGTAGAGTTCTCCATCCTCCACCGGGTGGGAGTGACTTGGTTGTTACTGAACAATTCATAGCCATGCATCAGATTGTTTTATATGTTCCTTCAGGAGGGACTAGGATTCTTATGACTCTACTGTTCTAGTCATTAATTTCTCCACTTTGCTCTTTGGAATGTAGAGAACCTAAAGCGTTTCTTCTACAAACAAGATATGGGGATATGAAGGAACTTTTGTACCTGGGAAGATCCCACTGGGCTCTGATTGGTTTCAGTCCCTCCTCTTTCTTTAATACTCCTCAATCCTGAGAGGAACAGGGATAGGACAAGAAAGGGGGAAAATTTTTGGATAGAAGTATTAACCATAGTTTCAGGAGAACTAAGTGTTAAGACAACTGGGTTTTGCTAAACAAATATTTGAGAGTAAGGAATTCCTAAAATTTGCTTCTTAGCCACAGACTTTATTAAGAAGCTTCTGATTTAACTTCTCCAGGTTTCTGGCTATCCACTTTTAAATTTTTTCCTAAAATTGTTACACTACGTGCATGCTCAGTTGTGCCCAACTCTTTGCAGCCCTATGAACTGTAGCCCGTCAGGCTCTTCCATCCATGGAATTTTCTAGGCAAGAATACTGGAGTGGATTGCCATTTCCTACTCCAAAAATTATTGTAGTACATAACCCATAATTATTTGTGCCAGAAAAAATTCTAGTTTTAACTACTAGTGTTTAAAATGTGTAATTGGTAAAAATCCATGGGCAATCACATAGCCTTCATTCATAAGCTGGCCAATTTTTTATTTAAACAATGTTTCTCTGAACATTTCTGTCTTAGACATTTGTGTTTAGATTTTTAAAAATACTTTTTAATGTAAAAAGTGGGTACTTGGCTGTTGAGCAAGTCATTAAAAGTACTTTGTGTGTTAGTACCGTTTTTCCAGGATTTGAAAAATTCATGAAGTAAATAAATATAATGTCCCCATTTTGGCCAATGTAAGGAACAGAGAATAAGGAGGCAATACGAATGTCATCCTATATTTCTGATAATAAGTGAATCATTTATATCTTGTACAGCTGTCTCTACTTTTTTCTAAGTTCCATCATTTTTTGATCATTGCAGTCATTCCTAGGTCATAGATCTCTATTTTTTTCTAAAATACTACTACTACTATGTATAATAACAATTAAACATTTACCACATCCTTATTACATTGAATGTTCTACATAGACTCTTTACATTTCCATTATGAAGTTATTATCCCCTTTGCTAGATGAGGAAACAAAACTTAAAAAGATTCAATCAAATGTCCTAGTTCACAGAGCTTTTAATAGTAAAGCTGGGATTCAAATCTAACTCCAGATCTCAATGCCAACATTTAATTGCCTCCCACTTTACCCCAAGCAGGAGAAACTGTCTCACTGTGAAGACAGTTTTTAGAAAAACATATTCCGATCCAAATTCCTGTTCAGATTCTAGGTTTATATTTTATTACCTCTATGCCCTCAGGTGGCACCAGTGGTAAAGAGCACACCTGCCAATGCAGGAGACCTAAGAGGTGCAGGATCAATCCCTGGAGAAGGGCATGACAACCCACTTTACCTGGAGAATCCCATGGACAGATGAGCCCGGCAGGCGGCAGTCCATAGGGTCGTAAAAGTCAGACAAGACTGAAGCGACTTAGCACACACATGCCCTAAGGCAAATTCTTAGTCTCCTTTATTTTCAGTTTCTTTACCTATAAAATGTGAAAAATATCTACCTTGTGCCATTTCCTACTCCAAAAATTATTGTAGTACATAACCCATAATTATTTGTGCCAGAAAAAATTCTAGTTTTAACTACTAGTGTTTAAAATGTGTAATTGGTAAAAATCCATGGGCAATCACATAGCCTTCATTCATAAGCTGGCCAATTTTTTATTTAAACAATGTTTCTCTGAACATTTCTGTCTTAGACATTTGTGTTTAGATTTTTAAAAATACTTTTTAATGTAAAAAGTGGGTACTTGGCTGTTGAGCAAGTCATTAAAAGTACTTTGTGTGTTAGTACCGTTTTTCCAGGATTTGAAAAATTCATGAAGTAAATAAATATAATGTCCCCATTTTGGCCAATGTAAGGAACAGAGAATAAGGAGGCAATACGAATGTCATCCTATATTTCTGATAATAAGTGAATCATTTATATCTTGTACAGCTGTCTCTACTTTTTTCTAAGTTCCATCATTTTTTGATCATTGCAGTCATTCCTAGGTCATAGATCTCTATTTTTTTCTAAAATACTACTACTACTATGTATAATAACAATTAAACATTTACCACATCCTTATTACATTGAATGTTCTACATAGACTCTTTACATTTCCATTATGAAGTTATTATCCCCTTTGCTAGATGAGGAAACAAAACTTAAAAAGATTCAATCAAATGTCCTAGTTCACAGAGCTTTTAATAGTAAAGCTGGGATTCAAATCTAACTCCAGATCTCAATGCCAACATTTAATTGCCTCCCACTTTACCCCAAGCAGGAGAAACTGTCTCACTGTGAAGACAGTTTTAGAAAAACATTTTCCCGATCCAAATTCCTGTTCAGATTCTAGGTTTATATTTTATTACCTCTATGCCCTCAGGTGGCACCAGTGGTAAAGAGCACACCTGCCAATGCAGGAGACCTAAGAGGTGCAGGATCAATCCCTGGAGAAGGGCATGACAACCCACTTTACCTGGAGAATCCCATGGACAGATGAGCCCGGCAGGCGGCAGTCCATAGGGTCGTAAAAGTCAGACAAGACTGAAGCGACTTAGCACACACATGCCCTAAGGCAAATTCTTAGTCTCCTTTATTTTCAGTTTCTTTACCTATAAAATGTGAAAAATATCTACCTTGTGATGTGGTATTTGAGGACCAATTACATCATATGTAAGTCACCTAATGTAATGCCCAACAGGCAGTAAGCTCTCAGTAAAGGGTAGCCACTGTTATTGTTATGACCATAATGTTGACATATTATGTCAATCACTGGCCCATAGGCTTATTACACCAGAACAGTGCCTAGCATGTAATGAACACAATGTGAGTATTATTAAAATCATTGGCTGGGCACAGGGTCAGGAATAAGAGAATATTTCTCAGTAGTGAGGAGTGATCAACTTATGTATGCTGAGTTAGAATTTTCCTTAAGAAAATGGCTGTGTGGGCTTCCCTGGTGGTCCAGTGGGTAAGGACACTGCCTTGCAGTACAAGGGGCGCCGGTTCCATTCCTGGCCAGGGAAGATCCCACGTGCTGCGGAGCGGCTGGACCGATGTGTCCAATTACTGAGCTGGGGCTCTGGAGCGCATGCACCCAGAGCCGGCGCTCTGTGACAACAGAGGCCACCGCGATGGGAGGCCCACAAGAGCCAAAGAACAAAGACGGATGAAAATAGACAAATGAAAGACCAATAGACGTGGCCCGCCTGCTCCCCTCCCTCTCCGTCCCACCCCCACCAAAATAAATAAATAAATCTTTTAAAAAAAAAAGAAAATGGCTGTGTGATTTTTTTCCTTAAAAAAAAAAAATCCCTTTGGCTTTCTTCATTCTTTCTTGTTTTTCCTGCTGCATGGAGCAAGGTGCCTCCTTGATCCTGGAAGCCAAATAGCCCTTTGGAGGAGGATGTAGAGAACTCAGATGAAAAAGAGGTTGGGTCCCTGACAACGCCAGCCTTTGCTCTTTCAGGGTTTCATTGCTACTTGGCCAGAGTCCCAATCCTAACTGATAGATCTCCTGGTTTCAGCAGATGCCTAAGGTGGCAAAATGTGAGCAGAACAAGAAAATAGGGAATTCATCCTCCCTACAGGGGAAAGTGCGCAGAGACAATGCCAGGGCAAAGAAATTGTTTCAAACGGCACATATATTTTTAAATCATTTTATTTTGAGATAATTATTTGAGATCATCACAGGTAGTTTTTAAAAATAATTTATTTATTTGGGGCAGCACTAGTGTCGCGGGAACTGTGCTGCAGCTTACTCCGATTCCTATTCTTACTAGTTCTCACTAATAGGCACTATCTTAAATAGATTAGGGACCTTTTACAGTCACAGTGTAGTCCCCTCAGAGTCGTGAATCTCCGACTTGGACAATCAAGTGTTGTGGTCTCGAGTATTGTCAAACCAAGAGTAGTTTTATTAATCATAAAACATATAATAATCAGAATCAAGATTCCATTAATCAGGATTCAAATAAAGGCAAGCACAAGTAATCAGAACTCAATCAAATGCAAACAGATATTCTTACCCCAGAGCTGGAGAGTCTCAGTCTCACATCGGGCGCAGTTAACCAGTGACAAGCTTATTTTATTAGAGAGATTCCTCTTGGTTAAGGGCTGTGTTCTTTTGATTCCTCTAACATGCTTAGCACACACTGTGCCCACAGTAAGGGCTGCGTAAACTGGTTAAGCAAATGAACAGACAGCATGATGAAACTTTTGAAACCTTTCTTCAGTGAGATTTTTGAGATAAATCCTACCATAAAATTACAGAAATTGCATTTATCCTGACTTACTGTCTTAACATTTCAAATAACAGTGTATAAAATTCACACCCAGTTAAAGACCACTAGTTACGGTTACCATGGTAATGAGTTCTATGCCTATGAGCAGAAAAGATAATTCCTTCTGGGCAAGATACTTATAAATGTGTCTGGCTATGTGGCAAGCGTATTTTCCTTTGGTTTTTCTTCAGAATAAGTTATATATTTAAGAAGATGATCTTTTATACATGTAAATTCTCCTGAGGAAGAAAGAAACTAAACCAATTAAGTTCTTTAAATTAGGAACTTCTATAATGATGATAATATAGATTAAATTCTCATTTATAAAGGGTTCAATCTCAAATAAAAATTAGAGCAAGGAATACATATTCCATTTTGAGGAGGTTTTCACTGTGTACAACGTATATCATATACAAACAAATGCCTTTAACAAGAAGTGTTGATCTGGCTAATATTTTCAAGGGCCAGAGGTGGTCAGAGAAGGATCCAAGAGCAGCAGTTTGAAGTTAAGAGATTAAAAAGCAAAAAATCAAGACACATGTCCTCCTATGTCAATCTGAATTGATGGACAATTAGTCTCTATTTTGAGCAGGAGCATTAGCGTGAAGAAGTATGTGCTCGAAAACTATTTGTATTAATCGTGCAGTGAAGCACTAAGCTGAATTAGAGGATCAAAGACCATTATCATAATTCTGGTATGCTAAAATAATAGACACTGAGAAGAAAAAATGGGCAAAATTTGGCAACGGAGTCTATTATGAGGAAAAATGTACCATGAGTAATAAGGAAATGCACAGAGAGGGAAGAGGAGAGATGTAGGTGTTTTTGTTCTAACACTTGCTTTTTCACCGTGTCTTCAAAGCTCAGGAGGCAAAGGAGGTGGGGGGGGTGAACTCAGAGCTTAGCTTCAAAGCTGAATGTTTCCTCCTCTTTTCACCTTTGTAATGTGTTACTAATAAACACATTTCGTTCTGGTTGCTGATGACAGAAAATTCACCTCTATTTTCCTTAGAAGGACTAATCCTTGTTGTGAGCTGAGAGAAGACTCTAGGGACTTGAAGAGGATAAATTTGTACACCTTTGATTGTACTGCTTACTTTCCAACTATTCGTAATTTGCTACCTTTAGCAGGAATTATTACTGTCTTAACATTTCAAATAACAGTGTATAAAATTCACACCCAGTTAAAGACCACTAGTTACGGTTACCATGGTAATGAGTTCTATGCCTATGAGCAGAAAAGATAATTCCTTCTGGGCAAGATACTTATAAATGTGTCTGGCTATGTGGCAAGCGTATTTTCCTTTGGTTTTTCTTCAGAATAAGTTATATATTTAAGAAGATGATCTTTTATACATGTAAATTCTCCTGAGGAAGAAAGAAACTAAACCAATTAAGTTCTTTAAATTAGGAACTTCTATAATGATGATAATATAGATTAAATTCTCATTTATAAAGGGTTCAATCTCAAATAAAAATTAGAGCAAGGAATACATATTCCATTTTGAGGAGGTTTTCACTGTGTACAACGTATATCATATACAAACAAATGCCTTTAACAAGAAGTGTTGATCTGGCTAATATTTTCAAGGGCCAGAGGTGGTCAGAGAAGGATCCAAGAGCAGCAGTTTGAAGTTAAGAGTTTAAAAAAGCAAAAATCAAGACACATGTCCTCCTATGTCAATCTGAATTGATGGACAATTAGTCTCTATTTTGAGCAGGAGCATTAGCGTGAAGAAGTATGTGCTCGAAAACTATTTGTATTAATCGTGCAGTGAAGCACTAAGCTGAATTAGAGGATCAAAGACCATTATCATAATTCTGGTATGCTAAAATAATAGACACTGAGAAGAAAAAATGGGCAAAATTTGGCAACGGAGTCTATTATGAGGAAAAATGTACCATGAGTAATAAGGAAATGCACAGAGAGGGAAGAGGAGAGATGTAGGTGTTTTTGTTCTAACACTTGCTTTTTCACCGTGTCTTCAAAGCTCAGGAGGCAAAGGAGGTGGGGGGGGTGAACTCAGAGCTTAGCTTCAAAGCTGAATGTTTCCTCCTCTTTTCACCTTTGTAATGTGTTACTAATAAACACATTTCGTTCTGGTTGCTGATGACAGAAAATTCACCTCTATTTTCCTTAGAAGGACTAATCCTTGTTGTGAGCTGAGAGAAGACTCTAGGGACTTGAAGAGGATAAATTTGTACACCTTTGATTGTACTGCTTACTTTCCAACACATTTCCATGTACATTATGCCCCTTACTTTGCAAAAGACATTCATAATGCAGGAATTATTAACCTAATTTTGCAGAAAAGGCTCAAAATGTCCATCATACTGTAGCTGAATCAATTAGGCTTTCATTATTGATTCAGTGTTGCTTTATTTTCTTTTTTTCTTTTTCTTTTTTTTGGCTGTGCCATGCAGCTCATGAAATCTTACTTTCTGGACCAGGAATCAAACCAAGGCTCATGACAGTGAAAGCACCAAGTCTTAATCACAGGACTGCCAGGGGAAATTTCCCCATTTTTCAGTTTTCAATTCACATATAAGATAAATTATGTTATAAACCATTGTAATATTGGTTGAATGAATCTCAACATATTTATCATTAGAAATACATTCAGATCAAGTCTACTTAACTTGCAATATAGCTGAATTATATTATAGCTCTAATGATAATATGAACAGCACCAAGAGGTATTACTTGGCTATTGAAACATAAGAGTGAAATGTTCATCCCTTTTTTGCCATATGAATTAATTTCTAATAAAAGACATAGATTACTTCTCTCCATTCCTATCCAGACATTTTGTGAAGGGACTTAGTTAACTCTTAATTATTCTTGAACCTTGGGTCTTCCTGTACTTAGCCATAAAGATTACTACTAATTGAAGATACACTGTAGAAATAATTAATACGAAAAATATTTATTTCAATGCATCACAGAATGTTAATCTCCTTTTAATAAAAAATAAATTAAAAAGCTGCTTTCAGGGTTTTTGGTCTCTATTAAGCAATGGTAATTATGGATATTCAAAAATAAATTATGGTTTTCATATAAAATAAACTATTTTGAAAGCAAGCAAAATTCTGTAGATGAGAAATATCAATACATCAACCCATTAAATTATACCCAGAAATCCTTCACTTTCAAAAGTATCTGTTCAATAATCCTTGTTGTGAAAAGCTGGTTGCTGATGACAGAAAATTCACCTCTATTTTCCTTAGACGGACTAATCCTTGTTGTGAGCTGAGAGAAGACTCTAGGGACTTGAAGAGGATAAATTTGTACACCTTTGATTGTACTGCTTACTTTCCAACACATTTCCATGTACATTATGCCCCTTACTTTGCAAAAGACATTCATAATGCAGGAATTATTAACCTAATTTTGCAGAAAAGGCTCAAAATGTCCATCATACTGTAGCTGAATCAATTAGGCTTTCATTATTGATTCAGTGTTGCTTTATTTTCTTTTTCTTTTTTTTGGCTGTGCCATGCAGCTCATGAAATCTTACTTTCTGGACCAGGAATCAAACCAAGGCTCATGACAGTGAAAGCACCAAGTCTTAATCACAGGACTGCCAGGGAATTCCCTATTTTTCAGTTTTCAATTCACATATAAGATAAATTATGTTATAAACCATTGTAATATTGGTTGAATGAATCTCAACATATTTATCATTAGAAATACATTCAGATCAAGTCTACTTAACTTGCAATATAGCTGAATTATATTATAGCTCTAATGATAATATGAACAGCACCAAGAGGTATTACTTGGCTATTGAAACATAAGAGTGAAATGTTCATCCCTTTTTTGCCATATGAATTAATTTCTAATAAAAGACATAGATTACTTCTCTCCATTCCTATCCAGACATTTTGTGAAGGGACTTAGTTAACTCTTAATTATTCTTGAACCTTGGGTCTTCCTGTACTTAGCCATAAAGATTACTACTAATTGAAGATACACTGTAGAAATAATTAATACGAAAAATATTTATTTCAATGCATCACAGAATGTTAATCTCCTTTTAATAAAAAATAAATTAAAAAGCTGCTTTCAGGGTTTTTGGTCTCTATTAAGCAATGGTAATTATGGATATTCAAAAATAAATTATGGTTTTCATATAAAATAAACTATTTTGAAAGCAAGCAAAATTCTGTAGATGAGAAATATCAATACATCAACCCATTAAAATTATACCCAGAAATCCTTCACTTTCAAAAGTATCTGTTCAAAAGTGTCACTCTATAAGGTGCAAGGCTTTGTTTTTCCTTGATCAAGAAATGAATGTGACTTTATGATCTGTATTCAACTGTGAACAGCTCCTCATCAATAAAAAGTCATTAAGTCAGAACCCTGCGTCCCAGGTGACACAGTAGTGAAGAACCCGCCTGCCAACACAGGAGGTGCAAGAGACTTGGGTTGCATACCTGGATCAGAAAGATGCCCTGGAGGAGAAAATGGCGACCCACCCCTCCACTATTACTTGCCTGGAAAATCCCATGGACAGAGGAGCCTGGTAGGCTACGAGTCTCAGAGAGTTGGATATGACTAAGCAACTGAGAACACAAATTTCAGAACAGGTCTATGTGCTTAAAGAAAAAGCAATTCCTTTGTTAAAAGCCAAGGAACTGAGCTGGGGAAGATCTGAAAGCCTGAGGCTTTGTGTGCAAGGTCTGTCCTACCTCTCAGGCAGGGCTGAGAGGTCAGTTGACAAGACAACTCAGAAACAGCTGGTGAGCTCAGGCTAAAGAAGCCTATCCAGGCTCTGAACCTGGGGAGTAAGTGGTGTTTTGGAAGTTGAAAGAATGAAAAGACAAGCTGGTGATTGGGAACTGGCAATTGGATGCCTTAAATTGGGCAAAATGGTCCTGACACAGAGCAAGTAGAATTAGCTGTACCCCATGAAAGAGGGCTTCCCAGATGACCACAGTGGTAAAAAGTCTGCCTGTGAATGAAGGACACATATGAGATGTGGATTTGATTTCCAGGTTGGGGAGATCCCCTGGAAGAGGGCATGGCAACCCACTCCAGTGTTCTCACCTAGAGAATCCCATGGACAGAGGAGCCTGGCAGCTATGGTCCATAGGGTCACAAAGAGTGAGACACAACTGCAGTGACTTCATGCACTCACGAGTGGAAGAGAGGCAATCTAAAAAGAAATATTTCACATATCAGGTTCTATCCCTAACGCCTCCCATCTAACATTTGATGGTCCCCATCCCCACCCCACCCAAACCTTAGGCAGGAACAGGACTTCAACAAAAAATACATGTGAAATCCTTCACTTCCAAAAGTATCTGTTCAAAAGTGTCACTCTATAAGGTGCAAGGCTTTGTTTTTCCTTGATCAAGAAATGAATGTGACTTTATGATCTGTATTCAACTGTGAACAGCTCCTCATCAATAAAAAGTCATTAAGTCAGAACCCTGCGTCCCAGGTGACACAGTAGTGAAGAACCCGCCTGCCAACACAGGAGGTGCAAGAGACTTGGGTTGCATACCTGGATCAGAAAGATGCCCTGGAGGAGAAAATGGCGACCCACCCCTCCACTATTACTTGCCTGGAAAATCCCATGGACAGAGGAGCCTGGTAGGCTACGAGTCTCAGAGAGTTGGATATGACTAAGCAACTGAGAACACAAATTTCAGAACAGGTCTATGTGCTTAAAGAAAAAGCAATTCCTTTGTTAAAAGCCAAGGAACTGAGCTGGGGAAGATCTGAAAGCCTGAGGCTTTGTGTGCAAGGTCTGTCCTACCTCTCAGGCAGGGCTGAGAGGTCAGTTGACAAGACAACTCAGAAACAGCTGGTGAGCTCAGGCTAAAGAAGCCTATCCAGGCTCTGAACCTGGGGAGTAAGTGGTGTTTTGGAAGTTGAAAGAATGAAAAGACAAGCTGGTGATTGGGAACTGGCAATTGGATGCCTTAAATTGGGCAAAATGGTCCTGACACAGAGCAAGTAGAATTAGCTGTACCCCATGAAAGAGGGCTTCCCAGATGACCACAGTGGTAAAAAGTCTGCCTGTGAATGAAGGACACATATGAGATGTGGATTTGATTTCCAGGTTGGGGAGATCCCCTGGAAGAGGGCATGGCAACCCACTCCAGTGTTCTCACCTAGAGAATCCCATGGACAGAGGAGCCTGGCAGCTATGGTCCATAGGGTCACAAAGAGTGAGACACAACTGCAGTGACTTCATGCACTCACGAGTGGAAGAGAGGCAATCTAAAAAGAAATATTTCACATATCAGGTTCTATCCCTAACGCTCCTCCCATCTAACATTTGATGGTCCCCATCCCCACCCCACCCAAACCTTAGGCAGGGAACAGGACTTCAAACTGCACACTCCCAAGAGTGGTTCCCAAGCAAGACTCCAAATTACTGGAAATTAAGATCCCCAATTATGGGATTATTATTGGGCCCTTCCATTGTAGCTCAGTCAGTAAAGAATTCACCTGCAATGCAGGACACCTGGGTTCATTCCCTGGTTGGGAAGGTCCCCTGGAGTTGGAAATGGCAACTCACTTCACTACTTTTTCCTGGAAAATCCCATGGACAAAGGATCTTGGCTGGACAGGACTTAGCAACTAAGCCACCACCACCAAGGTATTTTTAAAGCAAATTTTAAGTTTGCAGTCTTTAGCAAGCTTTCTGTTTTGGTATTCTGCAGGAAAACAAGTATTCACTATTTCCAGAAAAATATGTACCTTTTGTTTCATTTGCAAATGTAAAACTTAATAAAGAAAATTGATAAATAATTTTTAAAAAGACCCACGCTGCAGTCCATGGGGTCACAGAGTTGGACACAACTTAGCAACTGAACAACAACAAATAATAACTTCAAGCAAATATACACATCACTAAGGAAAAGCATTTGGAACACATGTTCATCTCAAGACATAAACTAGTCTGGATTACTGGATTTGGAGAATCAAAAAAAAGTTCTATTAATTTTGACTTATTGGAATTTAGGCATTTGAAGAAATCAAGGGCCAGAACAGGGACTGGACAGCAAAGTGGAATAACGGAGTTGTACTTATTAGGAAGAAGTAGTGGTAATATACTCACAGTAGGAAGTAACAGCTCTTATTTAAGAACTTTTACTATACACCAGTTTCTGTCCTAGGAGCTTTGTAAGCTTTGGCCATGAAATAGGCACTATTATGGCCTATGAACAAACCGAGGTTCAGGGATATAATTCTATGCTATATATTCTATGGAATAACCTTACTCAAGTTCATTAAACAACCTTGAATAAGGTTACTCCATAGAACATATAATCCTATATGATAACAAAGTCACAAACATTCCAGAACAAAGTAATAAACATTCGTTTTCTTCCCGTGTTGAGGATAAACAGAAATGTGGTACAGACTGGGGTCAGGTAGAAGGAGGTGAAGGTACTAATATTATAAAGTTAAATGGGGAGGTAAGTGCTGGTCAGCGTAACAAGGATAGTTGTAGCCAAAACAGAGTAGAAAAAAGGATGGGTGGGGGAAAATTTGCATGAAAGGGTTTCAGTCTTTGACGATTTAAACATCTAACCTACCTCACCAGTCACTTTACAATAGCGGAGCAGATACTTTTCTGAAGGCCCAATTACCCACAAGACCAAAGGATCCTTGCCTTTTAATTGCACACAGCGTGAAAAGAAACGAAACCCAATCAGGCTTCCAAGAGAGAATCACAAAAAACACCTTAGTTTGGAAGAATGGTCAGACCCGTAAGCAAGTGAGGAACAAATGTAAGGATACTGTGAAATGTCACTTTTTAACTTCTAGTTAAAGGAAATTCCACCAAAACTTACTTGCAGGAGCCTAAATTCTGGATTAAACTCAGCGTTTCACACTGTTACAGTTGTGGAATGAATGAGACCTGGCCTATCCACATCCAACATCCAGAGACGCGGGGACTCCCTCTTTTTGGGCAATCTAAACAAGTATTTCTCTTGGTCCCACCTGGTAGCGGAGTTCTGTGGGTTTAAAGAAAAACGGTATACTTGGGAGCGGAGGCACTGTGTATAGAAAGTAGAGCAACACGGGACCAATCCAGCCACTCCGCCAAAAATAAACAGCTCCGTAGTGCCAGCAAAGGCCACAAAACCCCTACTCCTAACCCAGCCTCCGCCGCTGCCACGCCAGCCGCCGCCGCTCAGCCCGCCCCCCAATGCTCATTGGCTCTCAGGCCCTACGCCGCCCGAAGCCTCTCGCCTATTGGGCCAGACAATAGGGCCGGGTGCGGAAGTGAGCGCTCGGGACGACCGAGAGCGGCCTTCTAAGGGCCAAGGAGGAGGGGCAGGAGGTGGGACCGGGGGAGGGCTTCCCGAGGAGGGGGCGGCTATGGCAGCTGCGCGGAGGCAGCGGCGGAGGAGACAGAGCGCGCGCCCGGCTTTGAATGAGCGGGGCTGGGACTGAACTGGCAGAGCGCGAGCTCCAGGAAGCGACAGGCAGCGCGCGTGCGCGCGCCTTCTGTGCGCGCGCGGCCCGCGGCAGCTCGGAGCCTCTGCCGGGCGGGCGGGGCGGGGGAGGGGCAGGTGAGTGTGTGCGACTCGCGCGCCCGAGGGGCTTCCTTCCCCCACCTCATCCTGATCGGGGCCCGGGTCTTGGGGTGTCTTTTCTTCTCCAACCGCTCTCCTCCCTGCGCCGCACTTCCCGCCCTCCCACCTTCCTTTTCTTCCTCCGCCCTCTCTCTCCCGAGCCAGGGCGACTGCCACTCTCGGGTACTGCTTCCGGGTCAGGGTGACCTCTGGGGCGAGCGACCGGCGACCCGGAGCGGGCCCCTGACGTGCGGCTCTCACCATGCCGGCTCCCGCGTGGGGAACCGGCAGGCGGGAACCTGGCCCGGAGTCTCCCGTGTCCCCAGATCTCTACCCACGGGGACATTTGCCCATTCTTCCTGCCCTTTCTCTGCGGGCCTTGCTTTTTCCCAGGCAGATTTTTCCAAAATCCAAACCCCTGCCCACTCGAGCAATTGAGAGCTTTTCACCGAAATCCAAACCCCCAGCTCACTTAGAGCGTTTCACCAAACGCCGTATGAAAGGCGTCGTATTCTGTAACCCGAAAACGCTCCTGTGGCTTTTTGCATCTGTACAGTGGGTATGATAATATATATATATATTTTTTTTTTCATCAGTTAATTTCAGGTAGGTAATCTGACGTTAAAGCATTTTAGGTTTGAAAGTCTTAGCCTTTCGGGAGACTTTTCTCTGCCTTGGTAAGAGCCTCAGTGGTGTTTGAGGGCCTGACTTTTGAGTTGCCTGAGGCGGTCCAGTGTTCAACTTTACAACTGCTCTCACATTCTACTTCCAGTTCCCCTTCTCTTGCCGCTGCTGAACGTTGGTTTTTCAAATTTGAGTGAGGTCAGCTGGTGTTCTTTTTGGAGACCTTTGATATACCTTAACCTACTTCGGAGAGTTACAAATTTAATTTGAGGAAATTCAGTATTGTACTAGATCATATGGTGTTTCAAATTTTGATATTAAGAATATTCAAAAACATCTTTTTAGAAATTAACCAAATAGTGACTTGGGTAGATTTTGGCTTGGCTTACTTAACGATTTGGTGGCTCTGCTGAAAAGCAGTTTACAATGGAAGAATTACAGGGAGAAAATAATCTTTTGAATTCTAGTGCAGCATTCTTTTTTTGTAAAACTAAGTGAATCTTTTTCACTTGACCTAGCCAACCTGTCATTCCTGTTGATTTCCTAAAGATGTCAATTGTCCACAAGCCCTGGATGCTTATTTAGGCTTTATCTCAAGTTTTGGTAGTAATTTTTAAGGAAATCTTAATTTTAGAATCATATTAGCATTTCTCAGTCTTAGTAAGTTATTTTGAAGTAGTTAAAATGCACGTAACCTGAAATGTGTACTTTTCAGATTAGTGATCTAAAGAGTATTTTAGAAATCAGCTAAAGCGGTGAGTGTCAAATTAAAGAGGTCTATGGTGGGAGGTAGTGTGGAAAGACCCTGGGCTTTGGGGTCAGTCTCTTTAACTTCTGGGTGAGTGAATGTGAATTTCACTAGCGGTTGAGCCTCATCTGTTAAATGGGAATAAAACTCACCTCCTTTGTCCTTAAGATTCCAGTGAGGTCTTAGAAAGTAGATTGTCCAAAACTATATTGAGTGCTCAAGGAATGGTAATTTCTGTTTATTCAACAGATATCTGAATATCTACCATATGTTTGGCCCAGGCTGAGACCCAGAAATACCTAACTGAGCAAGACTGATGGGGTTGTCCCTTTCCAGTCCCTTGCATTGTCTCTAGCTTCTGTCAGTTGAGCAGCCAACACGTGATTTCTGTGGACAGGGTCAGTGTATTTCCCATCACCCAGGGTAGTATCTGTTAGGATAGGTACTAAATATATGTGTGTATACACACACACATTGAATAGGATCATAACATTAAGTAAACACAGGTCCCAAAGAATATTCCTGCCTTCAGATCAGTGTAATTGATGCAATCAAAAGTTTTTTGCCCCCTTTAGTTCATGGTTGAAACTTTATCAAATTTTGAGTTACAAATTTAATTTGAGGAAATTCAGTATTGTATTCGATCATATGGTGTTTAAAATTTTGATATTAAGAATATTCAAATACATCTTTTTAGAAATTAACCAAATAGTGACTTGGGTAGATTTTGGCTTGGCTTACTTAACGATTTGGTGGCTCTGCTGCAAAGCAGTTTACAATGGAAGAATTACAGGAGAAAATAATCTTTTGAATTCTAGTGCAGCATTCTTTTTTTGTAAAACTAAGTGAATCTTTTTCACTTGACCTAGCCAACCTGTCATTCCTGTTGATTTCCTAAAGATGTCAATTGTCCACAAGCCCTGGATGCTTATTTAGGCTTTATCTCAAGTTTTGGTAGTAATTTTTAAGGAAATCTTAATTTTAGAATCATATTAGCATTTCTCAGTCTTAGTAAGTTATTTTGAAGTAGTTAAAATGCACGTAACCTGAAATGTGTACTTTTCAGATTAGTGATCTAAAGAGTATTTTAGAAATCAGCTAAAGCGGTGAGTGTCAAATTAAAGAGGTCTATGGTGGGAGGTAGTGTGGAAAGACCCTGGGCTTTGGGGTCAGTCTCTTTAACTTCTGGGTGAGTGAATGTGAATTTCACTAGCGGTTGAGCCTCATCTGTTAAATGGGAATAAAACTCACCTCCTTTGTCCTTAAGATTCCAGTGAGGTCTTAGAAAGTAGATTGTCCAAAACTATATTGAGTGCTCAAGGAATGGTAATTTCTGTTTATTCAACAGATATCTGAATATCTACCATATGTTTGGCCCAGGCTGAGACCCAGAAATACCTAACTGAGCAAGACTGATGGGGTTGTCCCTTTCCAGTCCCTTGCATTGTCTCTAGCTTCTGTCAGTTGAGCAGCCAACACGTGATTTCTGTGGACAGGGTCAGTGTATTTCCCATCACCCAGGGTAGTATCTGTTAGGATAGGTACTAAATATATGTGTGTATACACACACACATTGAATAGGATCATAACATTAAGTAAACACAGGTCCCAAAGAATATTCCTGCCTTCAGATCAGTGTAATTGATGCAATCAAAAGTGTTGCTTGATGGTTAACTTGATTGCATTCTCCCCCATTTCAGTTACAATTGGTTGGAAAATTTATCTTGAAAATTATCATACCATCACTGAATTGCTAAGATTGTTTATTGTTAGTGAGATATTCTTGGCTTTGAATTAAATAAGCCTAGGTGTTTTTTATTTTATATTTATATTTATTTTAATCCATCTTTTATTCCTTGGCATATGTGTAAAGTCTCTCGCACAGCAAGAATAGACCAGACCAAGTTAAGAAAGAGTTAACTCAGGCAGTTTATTGGGACAAGCTCCTGGGCGAGGTTCAGGGGTCTTGGGATAGGGCTGGTGAAGACCCGGGAGCTCGTGCCCCACAGCTACCCTCTGGAGGCTCCTCCTCTCCCACCATCCTCGGACGCAGCAGGATGCCTCCGACCCTTCACCCGATCCGCCAGCCGTGAGTGGTAAGTCCCCCTAAAGGCCCTTACTCTCCTCGCCCAAGACATCGGCTCCTTCGGGTCCTTGTCCAAAAACGGGGCCGCGTCAGGGGAACCCTCCGCCCTCCAGCTGCCGGCCTGGAGATTGCTGCGGAGATGTCCCAACAATCTCGTGGTCTCCGTCCTTCCGTGGCTTCAAACAGGCGTCGGGGATGCCCGTCTCTGTCCAATTCCACTCCGTGGTCCTAGACAGATACCAGGTCTGTTCCATTCCACCTGTCTCTGTCTGGTTCCATTCCGCTAGTCTCGGGTGACGACATGGTCAACCGAGAGCCCAAACCAGACCCCCAGGCTCCCCTGGGTGGTTTTATGCAAAACTTCTCCGAATTAGGACTCTCCCTAGATCTGCACCCTAAGTGCCTTATCTTCTACCGAAATACCATCTGACCCCAATATGTTTTAGATAACCAATCAAAATGGCCAAAAAAACAGGACTTTGGATTTTAATATCCTCACTGATGTGGACAATTTCTGTGGTAGGAATGGGAAATGGTTACAGGCTACTTACATACAGGCTTTAAGACTGGGCAGCTCCTGACCTTCTTCCTCTCCTTTTCTCACTCCCTCCCTTTTCATGCTCACTCTCTCTCTCTCCAAACACATGTTCATCTCTCCTCCCACAACTCAAAAATAAACCCTTACCCTGACCATCTGAGATCAATGTGCCCTCTTTCCTGTGCCCTTTTCTTTTACACTTTTCTTACATTTTAGTTCCCTGACCAAAAAAGAAAAGCTCCCTTACTCTATCTGATGCTGGCTCTTCTCCAGTCACTGACCCACCTGAAGACTTTTTCCCTTCCTCCTTCTCCACCCCCTCCCTACCCAGGGCCTGTCCCAGATCCTTCCCCTGCTCTCCTTTCCGCTCCTCCTACTGACGTTCTCCCTTCCATTCCTCCAGCCAAGGTTCACCCTTCAAGCCAAGCTTCCCGGGTTTCGGCACCAGCTGCAAAGTCTCTGAAGCAGCAAGAATAGACCAGACCAGGTTTAAGAAAAGAGTTAACTCAGGCAGTTTACTGGGACAAGCTTCCTCCCAGGACCCATGAACCTTGCCCAGGAGCTTGTCCCAGTAAACTGCCTGAGTTAACTCTTTCTTAACCTGGTCTGGTCTATTCTTGCTGGACAAGAGACTTTACAATATGTGAGCCTCCCAATGCAGTGGCTTCTCCCATTGCAGAGCACTGGCTATGGGCATATGTGCTCCAGAGCCCTGGCTCACAACTGGACACACTGGTCTAGTGGCTCTGGGGCACATGGGATCTTCCCCCACCAGGGATTGAACTGGTGCCCCTTGCACTGTCTTTACACACTGGACCACCAGGGAAGCCCCCTAAGCCTAGGTTTGAATCTAGATCATTGAGATCTAGTGTGAGACCATGGAAACATGAGCTTACTCTGTGTGCTTCAGTTCTATGACAAGAGAACAATAACATATATCTCAAAATGGTTTTATGGGTTGAGAGAATACTTAGTGCTTGGCACATAGTAGCTGGTCAATGAATACTAGTTTTTCTCTTTAATTAACCACAAAAGCAAATTTGGTATAGCATGAGGATTGCTAGGGAGAGAATTCTATTCTAGTGTCAACAGTAGACCCATTTTCTGATTTACTTTTGGAACAAAAGTTTAGATTTTACTTTTATTTACCATTAGTTATTCTCATTGACAAACGCTTATTGAAATGACACAGTAATATGTGTGACAGAGTGATGACCATTGTTACCAAAGCTCCATATGAAACTTATTCTTAACTCTTCACTAATATAAATCCTGAGACCTGCTCTTTTTCCCCAGTCCTTAAATATTAAACATCTTCTTCCTTCATAACATCCTGATAAGAGTGTCTCCTCAGCTCTTTCCTTTTTTCTCCTTATTCCTGCATGCTCTGCAGTCTATTTGCTACCTTTTTTTTGTTTACAGTTTCTCTGGAAATTTAGGCTAAATCTTCATTTAGGGAAGTTTGCTTTCTTTTGGTTGAGAGTTTACTCCTTGACAAATCAGCCTTAAAATTAAGCTTTTATTCATCATGTTAATCTTTCAGATCATTCTACTTGTATTGAAGCAATCAAATCTTTCTGCCAAGTCTTATACTTTGCAAACAGTAACTGGCCAGATAATATGAATAAGATTCCCATGAAGGATTATGCAGGATGAATGCAGTATATAGAAATAACTATGGTACAAAATAGAAAAGATAGGTACAGAAAGAGAAAGATACTAAAATTAAGACTTGCAGTAGTTCAGCAAGAATAAAGGCTTGTGCTAGGGAGAACACAGTGGAAATAGGAAATAATGTGGGCAATATTTGGAAAGAGAGATCTTTTTGGCAGGTTGCATATAGGGGAAAAGAGAAAGGAGGAGTGAATGTTGCATTTTTTTTTTTAAAGATTTATTTATTTATTTATTTGGGGCGGGGGTCCGGTTGGGAAGGAAGGGGAGCAGGCGGGCCACTTTTATTGGTCTTTTGTTTCTCTATGTTCATCCGTCTTTGTTCTTTGGCTCCTGTGGGCCTCCCATCGCGGTGGCTTCTGTCGTTGCAGAGCACCGGCTCTGGGCGCATGCGCTCCAGAGCTCCGGCTTGGTAGTTGGACACATCAGTCCAGCCGCTCCGCGGCATGTAGGATCTTCCCAGGCCAGGGATGGAACCGGCGCCCCTTGCACTGCAAGGCGGTGTCCTTACCCACTGGACCACCAGAGGAAGCCCTGAATGTTGCATTTTTGTGAATACTAGTAAACCACTGTTTGGAAATGTGTTTGATAAATATTTAAGTTACTTAAACAGTGAAAATTTTAATATCTTCATCCAGTATCTTTTAGAGTCACTGTCCCTTTCATCCTCTCAATTAGTACACCAACTCCCTAATGATGTTGACCATTATTTCATGTACTTATTTACTATTGTGTATCTTCTGTGGTGAAGTGTCTAGTCACATCTTTTGCCCATTAAAAAAAAAAAAATTAGGTTGTTTTCTACCTAGAGGGGTAGGATTGGGAGGGAAGTTCAAGAGGGAGGTAGCAACATATGTATACCTATGGCTGATTCATGTTGATGTTTGCCAGTTAACAACAAAACTCTGTAAAAAAGAAAAATAAAAAAAAGGCTGAGTTTTAAGAGAGCTTTATATATTCTGGATACAAGTACTTTATCAGCTATATGCTTTACAAAGATTTTCTCCTAGTCTGTGGCTTGATAATCAGTATCACACCATTTTGATTACTGTAGCTTTATAACAAACCCTGAAATCAGGCAGTATTAGCCCTTCTGCTTTGATCTTTTTCAAGATTATTTTGACCATTATATGTCCTTTGCATTTCTATATGAATCTTAGAATTAGCTTATCAAATTTTAGAGAAAAGCTTGCTGAGATTTTAATTGAGATTTCACTGAATCTGTAGTTCAATTTAGGGAGATTTGCTAGCTTGACAGTATTGTCTTTGAGGCCTGAAAGATCTTTTTATGTTAATAAAGGTCTTTTACTTTCTCTCAGCAATATTTTATAGTTTTCAATGTATAAGTTCTTCATTAGATTTGTCCCTTAGTACTTCATATTTTCTTTACTCTTACAAATTTTTTAAAAAATTTAGTTTGGGGCTTCCCTGGTGGTCCAGTGGGTAGAGTCTGCCTTGCAGTTGCAAGGGGCACCAGTTCGATCCCTGGCCCGGGAAGATCCCATGTGCTGTGGAGTGGCTGGACTGGTGTGTCCAATTATGAGCCAGTGCTCTGGAGCACATGTACCCAGAGCTGGTGCTCTGCAGTAAGAGAGGCCACTGCAATGGAAGGCCCACACAGACCAAAGAATAAAATAAATAAATAAATTTAAAAATAAATAAATAAAAGAGGCCAAGATTAAATACTCTTTAAAAATTTAGTTTGTATTTGTTTATTGCTACCATATGAAAATACAGTTGATTATAGATTCCACTGAGGTCTACATAGAGTATAGAAACAATTTTACTTTTTCCTTTCCAGTCTGAACCCCTTTATTTCCTTTTCTTGCTGGATTGTACTGACCATACAGTGTTGAACAGAAGTGGCAAAAACAGATGTGCTGGTGTTTTTCATAATCTTAGGTGCAAGTACCCCAGTTTTCATAAGTAGGATTGGGAGGGAAGTTCAAGAGGGAGGTAGCAACATATGTATACCTATGGCTGATTCATGTTGATGTTTGCCAGTTAACAACAAAACTCTGTAAAAAAGAAAAATAAAAAAAAGGCTGAGTTTTAAGAGAGCTTTATATATTCTGGATACAAGTACTTTATCAGCTATATGCTTTACAAAGATTTTCTCCTAGTCTGTGGCTTGATAATCAGTATCACACCATTTTGATTACTGTAGCTTTATAACAAACCCTGAAATCAGGCAGTATTAGCCCTTCTGCTTTGATCTTTTTCAAGATTATTTTGACCATTATATGTCCTTTGCATTTCTATATGAATCTTAGAATTAGCTTATCAAATTTTAGAGAAAAGCTTGCTGAGATTTTAATTGAGATTTCACTGAATCTGTAGTTCAATTTAGGGAGATTTGCTAGCTTGACAGTATTGTCTTTGAGGCCTGAAAGATCTTTTTATGTTAATAAAGGTCTTTTACTTTCTCTCAGCAATATTTTATAGTTTTCAATGTATAAGTTCTTCATTAGATTTGTCCCTTAGTACTTCATATTTTCTTTACTCTTACAAATTTTTTAAAAAATTTAGTTTGGGGCTTCCCTGGTGGTCCAGTGGGTAGAGTCTGCCTTGCAGTTGCAAGGGGCACCAGTTCGATCCCTGGCCCGGGAAGATCCCATGTGCTGTGGAGTGGCTGGACTGGTGTGTCCAATTATGAGCCAGTGCTCTGGAGCACATGTACCCAGAGCTGGTGCTCTGCAGTAAGAGAGGCCACTGCAATGGAAGGCCCACACAGACCAAAGAATAAAATAAATAAATAAATTTAAAAATAAATAAATAAAAGAGGCCAAGATTAAATACTCTTTAAAAATTTAGTTTGTATTTGTTTATTGCTACCATATGAAAATACAGTTGATTATAGATTCCACTGAGGTCTACATAGAGTATAGAAACAATTTTACTTTTTCCTTTCCAGTCTGAACCCCTTTATTTCCTTTTCTTGCTGGATTGTACTGACCATACAGTGTTGAACAGAAGTGGCAAAAACAGATGTGCTGGTGTTTTTCATAATCTTAGGTGCAAGTACCCCAGTTTTTCACCATTAAGTCTCATGTTACCATAGACCTTTCATACATGTCCTTAATAAGACAGAGAAAGCTCTCTTTTGTTTCTAGTTAACTGTGAGTTTTTAAGGAATTTTGTGTCTATGTTCATAAGATGCTGGTCGCCAGTTTCCTTTTCTGGTAATCTCTTTGGTCTAGGTTAGTATCAGTGTAATGCTAGTGTCAAAGGGTGGGTTGATAAATAATCACTTCCCTTTAGGCAGTTTTCTGACAGTTCGTTTAGAATTGGCACTACTTAAGTGTTTGATAGAATTCACTCATCTGGGGTTGGAGAATTTTTAACTATAAATTTAGTGTCTTTAATACATTCAGAGATTTTCAGATTATCTGTTTCTTCTTATTGTGCTTTCATAATTTGTTTCTTTCAAGGAATTTGCCCATTTCATCTTGTCATATGTAGGCATAAAGCTAGAACATTTTCTCAATGTCCTCTTCAAATTTGCAGACTCTGATAATGCCACCTCTCTTTTATGATGCTGGCATGACTTGTTATTAGGGACATATGTTTTGGATTGTTACGTACTTTTGATTAACTGATCCCTTTATCATCATGAAATGAACATTTTTATCCCTATTAATAGTATTTTCCCTAAAAATCTGCTCTCTGACATTGAAACAATTTAACTTTCTTTTAATTAGTGTTAGCATTATGTATTTTCCCCTTATCCTTTTGCTTTTAACCTGTTTGTATTTTTATATTTAAAGTCTATTTTAATAGACAGCATATAATAATTCCTTTCTTATCCAGTCTAACAATCTCTGGCTTTAAATTTGCATTTAATAAGATTATTGATCCAGTTGGGTTTAATTCTGTCTTCTTGCTATTTGTTGTCCCATCTAATAATTTGTTCCTGTTTACCTTGTTTTCTGCTGCCTTTTCTTTTTTAAAGTGTTTGTTGTTGTTGGTTTTGTTTTGTAAATTTTGACTGTGCTGGGTCTTCTGTTGCGTAAAGCCTTTCTCTAGTTGTGGACAGCTGAACCCCTTTATTTCCTTTTCTTGCTGGATTGTACTGACCATACAGTGTTGAACAGAAGTGGCAAAACAGATGTGCTGGTGTTTTTCATAATCTTAGGTGCAAGTACCCCAGTTTTTCACCATTAAGTCTCATGTTACCATAGACCTTTCATACATGTCCTTAATAAGACAGAGAAAGCTCTCTTTTGTTTCTAGTTAACTGTGAGTTTTTAAGGAATTTTGTGTCTATGTTCATAAGATGCTGGTCGCCAGTTTCCTTTTCTGGTAATCTCTTTGGTCTAGGTTAGTATCAGTGTAATGCTAGTGTCAAAGGGTGGGTTGATAAATAATCACTTCCCTTTAGGCAGTTTTCTGACAGTTCGTTTAGAATTGGCACTACTTAAGTGTTTGATAGAATTCACTCATCTGGGGTTGGAGAATTTTTAACTATAAATTTAGTGTCTTTAATACATTCAGAGATTTTCAGATTATCTGTTTCTTCTTATTGTGCTTTCATAATTTGTTTCTTTCAAGGAATTTGCCCATTTCATCTTGTCATATGTAGGCATAAAGCTAGAACATTTTCTCAATGTCCTCTTCAAATTTGCAGACTCTGATAATGCCACCTCTCTTTTATGATGCTGGCATGACTTGTTATTAGGGACATATGTTTTGGATTGTTACGTACTTTTGATTAACTGATCCCTTTATCATCATGAAATGAACATTTTTATCCCTATTAATAGTATTTTCCCTAAAAATCTGCTCTCTGACATTGAAACAATTTAACTTTCTTTTAATTAGTGTTAGCATTATGTATTTTCCCCTTATCCTTTTGCTTTTAACCTGTTTGTATTTTTATATTTAAAGTCTATTTTAATAGACAGCATATAATAATTCCTTTCTTATCCAGTCTAACAATCTCTGGCTTTAAATTTGCATTTAATAAGATTATTGATCCAGTTGGGTTTAATTCTGTCTTCTTGCTATTTGTTGTCCCATCTAATAATTTGTTCCTGTTTACCTTGTTTTCTGCTGCCTTTTCTTTTTTAAAGTGTTTGTTGTTGTTGGTTTTGTTTTTGTAAATTTTTGACTGTGCTGGGTCTTCTGTTGCGTAAAGCCTTTCTCTAGTTGTGGACAGCAGAGGCTACTCTTTATCGAGTTGTGTGGGCTTCTCATTGAGGTGGCTTCTCTTGTTGAGGAGCACAGGCTCTAAAACACACCAGCTTCGGTAGTTGCAGCAGGTGGGCTCAGTGGTTGCAGATTGTGGGCTTAGTTGCCCCTCACCATGTGGGATCTTCCCAGACGAGGGATTGAACTCGTATCCTCTACATTGGAAGGTGGATTCTTAAGCACTGGCCTACCAGATAAGTCCTCTGCTGCCTGTTTTGTTAAGTACTTTTTATCTTGTTTTTTGGCTTATTGACTGTAACTGGACTTTACCCCTCAGAGAATATGATTTAATTGCTTTGCTGGGGGTGGGCCTAGTTATTATTTCTTTAAATATATGTAAATCACTGGACTAGATGACCTCTGTAGTTCTAGCTTATTAACTGTGCATTTAAGTTATTTTACCTCTCTTAATTTGCTCATCTATAAAATGGATGTAATATCTGGCTAGAAGTTAAAAGTTTAACAATACTTTGAATAGTATTACTGTGTTCATATGATTCAAATTTCAAAAGGTAAGGAAGACTCAGTACATACTCTTTTATACTTCTTGATTTTTTGATAGAAAACAAATTATAAATAAATTGAGAATAGATATTTAAGTATAATTTAGAAAACCATTCTGAGAATATTTTGAAAAGGTCTTTTTTCCTCTCAACTATTGAAAACTCTTCAAAACTTTCTTTTCAGTATGATTTACATTTTAGTATTTAAACTTACTGTGTTTTATTTGTGCTGTCTAAAGGAAAGTAAAAAATATGTCTGATTTTTTACGGTTCAAAATAGGAATTTTCAGGTTGACTTTAGAACATGAGTAGAGCTTATAAAATCACCTTAATGCATTTATTGTTGTGCTTTTTTCCACAGGTTTTGATCCAATCATGGCTATTACACAGTTTCGATTATTTAAAGTTTGTACCTGTCTAGCAACAGTATTCTCATTCCTAAAGAGATTAATATGCAGGTAAAGAAATTTTATGTTCAGACTGGTATGGTTATCTTCTTGCTAATTTTGGATACCTTCATAACTTCAAAAAGGCATGATGTATTTAAGATAAGTATCTTGATTATAGTCTTCATTCCCATTAGTCTCTAGTATTTTTAAAAATATTTCTCAGATTTTTTAATGTATTTTTTTCAGATCTAAACATAGAGGTTCAGTTCTTTTCATTTTTTCAAATTCTTACATCTTCCATTAAAATAACATTTAGTGCTGTAGAATTTTAGAGATAAGCAAACCAACTTTCATTATTATAAACATCATGAAGTTTTTATGTACATAATTGTTTTATAAGGAGGTTTTAAGATGATTAGGTGGAATTATGCATAAGTGTTTTTTTACGTAGTTCATTATAAGTGTTATTTTTATATTGGAAACAGAAAGCTTTAACAGCAAAATCCCAAAGAAAATAGATTTTTATGGTTTTTTTGTCTCTTAAATAATGTTTGAAAACAAATAGGAAGTCCTGGGGTAGGTAAGTCTACTTCAGTAAGTCATTCAGAGACTTGGATTCCTTCTGTTTTGTCATAGTACCATACCCTAGAGGTACAGTTCCTGAGTGATATCCAGGGCACTTCAGGGCTCTCATTATGCTCACAGGGATATCGTAGGATACTGTTTACCAGAAAAACTCATGGAATGTGATAGTGTCTTTTGAACACCATCTAATCTGTTGGCTCAGGGTAGTTCACACTTACAACATTAGATTCTGCATTATTACTTTTGACGATTTCTTGAATATTGTTTGTTTACTTGTTTTCGGGTTGACCTATCTTTACAAAGCCAGGATTTTAGGTTGTAATTAAAAGCAAGCACTAAGCCAAAATTAATATCGAACAGAAAATGAGAGTCACAATGTCCAGTCAGATTCCAAGACATGAGAAGCCGTATAGTATCCAACAGGTACACACATTCCATTAGTAAGTAGTTGTGGTTATTGAAGAATGAAATTAAAAAATTTTTTTTTTTCTCTAATGGCTTCTAAACAGATAGGACATACATTAAGTATCAAATTGTTCAGGCTGGAGTACTTAATCAGTGAAATGATTAGATAATTCTTTTGGCCTTGGAGTACTGTGAAGAAAGTATCAGTGCAGTAAGAATAGTATAGAATAAAGAAGGAAATGTAGGGCAGTCAGCTCTCTTTTTTGACAGATATGATTCAGAAGGCACTCACAACTCTGTTCACAGTCTACTGTCCAGAGCTTAGCCATCTCACTGCAAAGGAGGCTGGGAAATGTATTCTCTGGCTAAAGGGCTATTTAATAGCTACTAAAACTCTGAGGGTTAAGTGGCATTGAATTTATTGTTAGAAGTAGCAGGGCCAGGGCTTCCCTGGTGGTCCAGTGAGTAAGGACACCGCCTTGCAGTGCAGGGGACACCGGTTTGATCCCTAGCCTTGGAAGATCCCACGTGCTGTGGAGCGGCTGGACTGATGGGTCCAATCACCGAGCCGGAGCTCTGGAGTGCATGTGCCCAGAGCCAGTGCTCTGTGACAACAGATGCCACCGTGATGGGAGGCCCACACGGGCCAAGAACAAAGATGGATGAAACTAGACAAATGAAAGACCAGTGGAAGTGGCCCGCCCCCCCCCCTCCCTCCCCACCCCCGCCTAAATAAATAAATAAATAAATGTGTTTTTTTAAAAAAAAAAAAAGAAGAAGTAGCAGGGCCAGAAAATAACTAGGTTAAAGCAAAATGAGAATGAGTATTAACGCCAGAAAACTGGACGTTAAAAAGAACAAATTGGTTGTTTTAACAGTAATGATAAATTATAAGTGTTTTTCTGTTTGCATCTGTTATTCCCTAAAATTTTTGTTGTATATGGGTTACTTTTAATATAAGATATTGCAAACTTCTTTTGTCACTATACGACTTCCCTCGTGGCTCAGCAGTAAAGAATCTGCATGCAATGCAGGAGATGCACAGGGGACATGGGTTCCATCCCTGGGTAGAGAAGAGCCTCTGGAGTAGGAAATGGCAGCCCATTCCATTATTCTTGCCTGGGGAATTCCATGGATAGACCCTGGTGGGCTACAGTCCATGAGGTTGTGAAGAGTCAGACATGACTGAGCCCGCACACACGCATTGTCACTATCCATTTCTCTTGTCAGTGTAAGGAAACCTAGATCATGTACTCAAATACCAGGCTTGCATCATAAATTTAGTAGTAGACTGTAATATTTTTTATTCATCCTCAAAAAATGTAGGGCAGTCAGCTCTCTTTTTTGACAGATATGATTCAGAAGGCACTCACAACTCTGTTCACAGTCTACTGTCCAGAGCTTAGCCATCTCACTGCAAAGGAGGCTGGGAAATGTATTCTCTGGCTAAAGGGCTATTTAATAGCTACTAAAACTCTGAGGGTTAAGTGGCATTGAATTTATTGTTAGAAGTAGCAGGGCCAGGGCTTCCCTGGTGGTCCAGTGAGTAAGGACACCGCCTTGCAGTGCAGGGGACACCGGTTTGATCCCTAGCCTTGGAAGATCCCACGTGCTGTGGAGCGGCTGGACTGATGGGTCCAATCACCGAGCCGGAGCTCTGGAGTGCATGTGCCCAGAGCCAGTGCTCTGTGACAACAGATGCCACCGTGATGGGAGGCCCACACGGGCCAAGAACAAAGATGGATGAAACTAGACAAATGAAAGACCAGTGGAAGTGGCCCGCCCACCCCCCTCCCCACCCCGCCTAAATAAATAAAAAAAAAAATGGGTGTTTTTAAAAAAAAAAAAAGAAGAAGTAGCAGGGCCAGAAAATAACTAGGTTAAAGCAAAATGAGAATGAGTATTAACGCCAGAAAACTGGACGTTAAAAAGAACAAATTGGTTGTTTTAACAGTAATGATAAATTATAAGTGTTTTTCTGTTTGCATCTGTTATTCCCTAAAATTTTTGTTGTATATGGGTTACTTTTAATATAAGATATTGCAAACTTCTTTTGTCACTATACGACTTCCCTCGTGGCTCAGCAGTAAAGAATCTGCATGCAATGCAGGAGATGCACAGGGGACATGGGTTCCATCCCTGGGTAGAGAAGAGCCTCTGGAGTAGGAAATGGCAGCCCATTCCATTATTCTTGCCTGGGGAATTCCATGGATAGACCCTGGTGGGCTACAGTCCATGAGGTTGTGAAGAGTCAGACATGACTGAGCCCGCACACACGCATTGTCACTATCCATTTCTCTTGTCAGTGTAAGGAAACCTAGATCATGTACTCCGAAATACCAGGCTTGCATCATAAATTTAGTAGTAGACTGTAATATTTTTTTATTCATCCTTTACACAAAATATGACTTCTAAACTTAGTTGACTTCACCAACTAGTTCTAAGCAAGTGCTTCATAGATTATTTGAAATGAAGCAGGTAACTAATCATTTATAATAGCTACCATTTTTAAAAATGTTTAATTAAAAAGCACGCACAGTCTGTGTCTAACTTCTTTAAATGTCATTTAAATCCTCACAACAACCTTGCAAAGGTAAATTTGAATACCTGCCTTTTACAGATGAGGATACTGAGACTGAGAGGTAGGTAATTCTAACTAGATTCATAATTAATAGAAGTAACATTTGAAAACCATGGCTTCCACAGATTCCATGGCCCATGCTCTTTAACAGCTCTGTTACGATACCTAACTAGTTTAGTGTGGTACTTTCCCCACTAATCCTTAAAATTTGTTGGGTACAGTTTATAAATCAACCCAGTGATTTTCAGTGTTTTTAATAGTTTGATAGTAATCTTAATAAGAAAGAAACTATGTAAAACAAAAGTCAGGCCACCTGGTTAAAACAACATAGGTATCCCAGAGCATCTCCTCTAGAATTCACAGAACTTTTAGGAACGTGGTTTAAAACCAGTTTGCTGATGTGTTTTTGGCTTTATATTCCTTCTGAGTTTGACTCTAATTTTGAATCCTAAGTTAAAAACCAATGTGTTATCCTGGTCCAGTTTTTAATAACAGTTAAAAGATACCGGGCATATGCCTTTTCACATCTTAACGAATACCTACACTTGTTTTGGTAATTTCTTGAAATAAATTATTTCATATTTTTGTTTTAGATCTGGTAGAGGACGGAAATTAAGTGGAGACCAAATAACTTTGCCAACTACCGTTGATTATTCATCAGTTCCCAAACAGGTAAAACCTTTTTTTGTACATTGAATAAGTGTTCTAGAACTATATTTTTCAAACTGTTCCTTTTCCATGAGGTTGTGAAGAGTCAGACATGACTGAGCCCGCACACGCATTGTCACTATCCATTTCTCTTGTCAGTGTAAGGAAACCTAGATCATGTACTCCGAAATACCAGGCTTGCATCATAAATTTAGTAGTAGACTGTAATATTTTTTTATTCATCCTTTACACAAAATATGACTTCTAAACTTAGTTGACTTCACCAACTAGTTCTAAGCAAGTGCTTCATAGATTATTTGAAATGAAGCAGGTAACTAATCATTTATAATAGCTACCATTTTTAAAAATGTTTAATTAAAAAGCACGCACAGTCTGTGTCTAACTTCTTTAAATGTCATTTAAATCCTCACAACAACCTTGCAAAGGTAAATTTGAATACCTGCCTTTTACAGATGAGGATACTGAGACTGAGAGGTAGGTAATTCTAACTAGATTCATAATTAATAGAAGTAACATTTGAAAACCATGGCTTCCACAGATTCCATGGCCCATGCTCTTTAACAGCTCTGTTACGATACCTAACTAGTTTAGTGTGGTACTTTCCCCACTAATCCTTAAAATTTGTTGGGTACAGTTTATAAATCAACCCAGTGATTTTCAGTGTTTTTAATAGTTTGATAGTAATCTTAATAAGAAAGAAACTATGTAAAACAAAAGTCAGGCCACCTGGTTAAAACAACATAGGTATCCCAGAGCATCTCCTCTAGAATTCACAGAACTTTTAGGAACGTGGTTTAAAACCAGTTTGCTGATGTGTTTTTGGCTTTATATTCCTTCTGAGTTTGACTCTAATTTTGAATCCTAAGTTAAAAACCAATGTGTTATCCTGGTCCAGTTTTTAATAACAGTTAAAAGATACCGGGCATATGCCTTTTCACATCTTAACGAATACCTACACTTGTTTTGGTAATTTCTTGAAATAAATTATTTCATATTTTTGTTTTAGATCTGGTAGAGGACGGAAATTAAGTGGAGACCAAATAACTTTGCCAACTACCGTTGATTATTCATCAGTTCCCAAACAGGTAAAACCTTTTTTTGTACATTGAATAAGTGTTCTAGAACTATATTTTTCAAACTGGATTGCAAACCATTAGAATGTAATGAAATTAGCTTGGTAGTCAGGGTCAGGATTTTTATTGTTAAATTTTTTTATTCTAAAATTTTTACTTTGTTCTTTATTTTCTGTTTCTTTGCTGAGATTTTCTTTTTTTCATTGGTTTTAAGAGTGTTTGCTATTGCTTATCGGAACATTTTCATGTAACTTATTCAAAGTATTAGATAATTCCAACATTTATATCAGTTGGGGTTGGTGTCTGTTGTTTGACTTTTTCCATTCATGTTGAGATTTGTTAATTCTTTGCTGAATAATTTCAGGTTATTTCATGGATATTTTGAATATTTTGTTTGGGAGTTTTATCTTATTTAAATCCTATAAAGAATGTTATTTATTATTTTACCAGGGAAGAAACCTGGTTAAGGGTAGATTGCAAGTTCCAATCTTCTTTGCATGGGCTATGGTTTTAATGTCAGATTAATTTTCAAAGCATTTTCTTCTGCCTTTTTTTTTTTTTAAATTGGTTAGAACAGTGTGTCTAACTCACAGATTATTTCATTTTTAACTTTTGATCTAGTTTTGATATGTGGTATAAAGTTTGTATTTTCCTATGGGTCAAAAAAGATTGAAAAGCCAATGTGTTAGAAATCTCCTTTTTTCTGATAAATGATGAATTTTGTGGTTGACAATACTGATCATTTAAATTTAGACAGATGTTGAAGAGTGGACTTCCTGGGATGAAGATGCGCCCACAAGTGTAAAGATTGAAGGAGGGAATGGAAATGTGGGAACACAACAAAATGCTTTAGAACAGCTGGAACCTGACTATTTTAAGGACATGACACCAACTATAAGGAAAACCCAGAAAGTACGTTTGTGCTTTGGAAGATTAAACTATTAAAATGCTCTTAAGATTCCTATAATTAAAATTAGTATAATTAGTATTTGTTAGAAAGCCTGTTTCTATTATCAGTTGTGTTTTCTGTCATGTGAAAGAAGTTTATATATTCAGGAGACGGAAAATTAAGTGGAGACCAAATAACTTTGCCAACTACCGTTGATTATTCATCAGTTCCCAAACAGGTAAAACCTTTTTTTGTACATTGAATAAGTGTTCTAGAACTATATTTTTCAAACTGGATTGCAAACCATTAGAATGTAATGAAATTAGCTTGGTAGTCAGGGTCAGGATTTTTATTGTTAAATTTTTTTATTCTAAAATTTTTACTTTGTTCTTTATTTTCTGTTTCTTTGCTGAGATTTTCTTTTTTTCATTGGTTTTAAGAGTGTTTGCTATTGCTTATCGGAACATTTTCATGTAACTTATTCAAAGTATTAGATAATTCCAACATTTATATCAGTTGGGGTTGGTGTCTGTTGTTTGACTTTTTCCATTCATGTTGAGATTTGTTAATTCTTTGCTGAATAATTTCAGGTTATTTCATGGATATTTTGAATATTTTGTTTGGGAGTTTTATCTTATTTAAATCCTATAAAGAATGTTATTTATTATTTTACCAGGGAATAAACCTGGTTAAGGGTAGATTGCAAGTTCCAATCTTCTTTGCATGGGCTATGGTTTTAATGTCAGATTAATTTTCAAAGCATTTTCTTCTGCCTTTTTTTTTTTTTAAATTGGTTAGAACAGTGTGTCTAACTCACAGATTATTTCATTTTTAACTTTTGATCTAGTTTTGATATGTGGTATAAAGTTTGTATTTTCCTATGGGTCAAAAAAGATTGAAAAGCCAATGTGTTAGAAATCTCCTTTTTTCTGATAAATGATGAATTTTGTGGTTGACAATACTGATCATTTAAATTTAGACAGATGTTGAAGAGTGGACTTCCTGGGATGAAGATGCGCCCACAAGTGTAAAGATTGAAGGAGGGAATGGAAATGTGGGAACACAACAAAATGCTTTAGAACAGCTGGAACCTGACTATTTTAAGGACATGACACCAACTATAAGGAAAACCCAGAAAGTACGTTTGTGCTTTGGAAGATTAAACTATTAAAATGCTCTTAAGATTCCTATAATTAAAATTAGTATAATTAGTATTTGTTAGAAAGCCTGTTTCTATTATCAGTTGTGTTTTCTGTCATGTGAAAGAAGTTTATATATTCAGGAGATCTGGACGTAGATCTGGTAAACTGTACACACAAGTCTTTTAAAATTGTATCTAAGCATTTATAGAAATTCTACTGTGTGTCAGATTCTAGACTGCAGTCTCTGCTATGGAAACTAAGCTGAATAAGATACGGTTATAATCTTAAAAGACTTCACAGTTTAGTGATATCTAGAAACTGATAATATTGATAGTTTCCATTGTTTATAACCATGATCAAACTATTGCAAGGCTCTGAGAACTCAGGGTAATTGTTGTGGGTTTGTGTAGTCATTCACAGATATATTTTATCCCTCTTGAGCTGAATATGGAGAGTCACTTAAAGATGCAGAGAATTATTAGAAAAAGAGCAATGGCTGACTATTTTCCTTTCTTTTTATCAAAATAGTACATTTAAAAATTGTTTTCAAATCAGTAAGTACAGAGGAACTTATAATGAAAAGCAGTAGACTTCTGCCCCATTATTCTTCAAACCAGTTCTCTTTCCTAGAAGCAGTCACTCATTATTTTTTCTGTTTATCTGTATACAATATTCTTATGTTACTATGCCTTGGCCAATCACAGGTATTGTCCACTGACTTCATACTGTGGTAGAAGGGGGTTTATTTCATATCATCCTCAGCCCTCTTTCCAATAAAGTATTGTTATTATTCCAGTCTACCTCATCAGTCATCCAGCTGTTTAAAAAAAATACTTAAAATGCCATTTGTTATTCAAGCATAGAAAATATTTCTAGATTTTCAAGACCAATAACATTTACATACTGTAATCATAATTGTTGTTATTGAGTTGTCCAAATGTCTCAGTGCCAAAAAGCATTAAGTTGTATATTTTTCAACGAATTTTAAGTGAATTTCTTAGTAGATGAGTCCTTTTTATTTTGAAAGTCTACTGCCGCTCTTATTAGCAAGCTAGCTCATTACAGTGGTACCTTAATAAATTAGAATGAAAATACTTTTAAGGGACAAAGCTAATACTACTGGCCTGGAAGAGTTAACGTGTTCATAGGTAGCCACATGCTTAGAGAACTGGTTATACTGGTTATACTTTTTTTTTTTTTTTTAGGATTTATTTATTTTATTTTATTTGAGGGGGGTGGGGTGGGGAGGGAGGGGAGCAGGCGGGCCACTTCTGTTGGTCTTTCATTTGTCCATTTTCATCCATCTTTGTTCTTTGGCCCATGTGGGCCTCCCATCGTGGTGCGCATGCGCTCCAGAGCTCCGACTCGGTAATTGGACACATCGGTCCAGCCGCTCCGTGGCACGTGGGATCTTCCCAAGCCAGGGATCGAACCGGCGCCCCTTGCACTGCAAGGCGGTGTCCTTACCCACTGGACCACCAGGGAAGCCCTGGTTATACTCTTGATAAGACAGTAAACCCTGTCCTACAAGAGGGTATACTTTAAGAACAGGAAATAAAGGTAGAACATATTTTAAATAATCAGAAAATGCTTTGATCAGTTAATTCACTTGTCTCTTTTTATATCATGGTGTGTAAAACGTTTCTGTAATTCTTTTTCAATTAATCTTTCAGATCATAATTAAGAAGCGAGAACCATTAAATTTTGGCATCCCAGATGGTAGCACAGGCTTCTCTAGTCGACTAGCAGCTACACAAGACATGCCTTTCATTCATCAATCTGTAAGTATGTTAATGGTATCTAGGCAAAAGCTTTTTGTACTATGGGTATTAACTTTTTTCTGTCATCATTTACAATTTTCAGTTTGTTATCAGCTTTATAATTTAGTCTGTTTTTTGATGGACAGATGTATTTAGTTTTTATGTAGCAAATCTGTTCATTACCACCTTTTCATTTTTATTTAGACCTATCTCCTCTAAAAGATACCACTCTTTTTTTTTTATGGTCTTAGTAATTTCACCTTTAGATGTATATAACAGTGTTTTCTACACCTTTTAAAAAATATATCTAAATGTTTTATACATTAAAAGTCAAACACCTCATTGGAAAAATGGATAAATTTACAAAAGAAATAGACATAACTTGATAACATGAACAAAAGTTTAATCTTATTAGTTCTCAAAGAAACTCAAAGTAAAATAACATGATACCATTTTAAATCTTAACATATTAACAGAGATAGAAAAAGAAGGCAATTACTTACTCTATTGACAAAAATGCAAGGAAACAAGATGTCTACCTCCTGCTGTCAGGAGAATAAGTTGGTATAATTTTTCAAGAGATGTGTTTTGCTTCAGTGACTTCAAAATCCTTTTCTTTGATTTAGCTGCTTTTTGCTTACAAAAAAGGGGGGACTTCGGCTATGTGGAGCCTCCCATCGTGCATGCGCTCAGAGCTCCGACTGAATTGGACACATCGGTCCAGCCGCTCCGTGCACGTGGGATCTTCCCAAGCCAGGGATCGAACCGCGCCTTGCACTGCAAGGCGGTGTCCTTAACCACTGGACCACCAGGGAAGCCCTGGTTATACTCTTGATAAGACAGTAAACCCTGTCCTACAAGAGGGTATACTTTAAGAACAGGAAATAAAGGTAGAACATATTTTAAATAATCAGAAAATGCTTTGATCAGTTAATTCACTTGTCTCTTTTTATATCATGGTGTGTAAAACGTTTCTGTAATTCTTTTTCAATTAATCTTTCAGATCATAATTAAGAAGCGAGAACCATTAAATTTTGGCATCCCAGATGGTAGCACAGGCTTCTCTAGTCGACTAGCAGCTACACAAGACATGCCTTTCATTCATCAATCTGTAAGTATGTTAATGGTATCTAGGCAAAAGCTTTTTGTACTATGGGTATTAACTTTTTTCTGTCATCATTTACAATTTTCAGTTTGTTATCAGCTTTATAATTTAGTCTGTTTTTTGATGGACAGATGTATTTAGTTTTTATGTAGCAAATCTGTTCATTACCACCTTTTCATTTTTATTTAGACCTATCTCCTCTAAAAGATACCACTCTTTTTTTTTTATGGTCTTAGTAATTTCACCTTTAGATGTATATAACAGTGTTTTCTACACCTTTTAAAAAATATATCTAAATGTTTTATACATTAAAAGTCAAACACCTCATTGGAAAAATGGATAAATTTACAAAAGAAATAGACATAACTTGATAACATGAACAAAAGTTTAATCTTATTAGTTCTCAAAGAAACTCAAAGTAAAATAACATGATACCATTTTAAATCTTAACATATTAACAGAGATAGAAAAAGAAGGCAATTACTTACTCTATTGACAAAAATGCAAGGAAACAAGATGTCTACCTCCTGCTGTCAGGAGAATAAGTTGGTATAATTTTTCAAGAGTTGTGTTTTGCTTCAGTGACTTCAAAAATCCTTTTCTTTGATTTAGCTGCTTTATTTTTAGAAATTCGTACTGAACATGTAATAAGAAATTTTTAAAAATCGGGCTTCCCTGCTGGTCCTGTGGGTAAAGAGTCCACCTTGCAGTACAAGGGGCACCGGTTTGATCCCTGGCCCGGGAAGATCCCACGGGCTGCAGAGTGGCTGGACCCGTGTGTCCAATTACTAGCCAGCGCTCTGAAGCGCATGCGCCCAGAGCTGGTGCTCTGCAACAAGGGAGGCCACTGCGATGGGAGGCCCACACAGGCCAAAGAATAAAGATGGATGAAAAATAAATAAATAAAAAATCAATCAAAAGAGGCCAAAATTTAAAAAAATAATTAACAGAGGATAGTGCCTCATTTATGGTTAGGAGAAAATACAATGTGCTCTGTTTCATTTTTTAGGTATAAGTCCTCAGAATAAAATATGATAAATCTGTTCACAGCTTATTTTACACACAGCTTATTTTATGTGGTTGTCTTATGCATGTAATTATTTTGCCACCAACTGAGCATTCCAGAATGAGCATTTTCATTGGTTGGTAGAAGTAAAAAGTGAACTTTGAGAGGTCTGGCCTGGGGCATAGGGGAAGGTACTCGGACCAGCCTGATGGTATCAGGTTAGAAAGTAAGACAAGCAGAAGGAAGTACAAAACATGAGAAGTACTCCAATAAAGAGTGCCTAACTTGTCATTTTTTTCCCTGAGACCCAGACAGCAAGTGCCACTGAAGTATCTCGAAAATTACTTGTGCTTAAGGGGAGATGACTGCTAGTTTGGAAACTCAGGTTCTTCCAGCTCACTTCCCCAGCACAGAGGAGTTCAGTCAGGCATGTCTAATCCAGTGTGGGATCAGCCTGTCTCTTCTCTTTCCCCCATCCCCACTCCTCCTTACTCCTCCTTTTAAATAACATGATACCATTTTAAATCTTAACATATTAACAGAGATAGAAAAGAAGGCAATTACTTACTCTATTGACAAAAATGCAAGGAAACAAGATGTCTACCTCCTGCTGTCAGGAGAATAAGTTGGTATAATTTTTCAAGAGTTGTGTTTTGCTTCAGTGACTTCAAAAATCCTTTTCTTTGATTTAGCTGCTTTATTTTTAGAAATTCGTACTGAACATGTAATAAGAAATTTTTAAAAATCGGGCTTCCCTGCTGGTCCTGTGGGTAAAGAGTCCACCTTGCAGTACAAGGGGCACCGGTTTGATCCCTGGCCCGGGAAGATCCCACGGGCTGCAGAGTGGCTGGACCCGTGTGTCCAATTACTAGCCAGCGCTCTGAAGCGCATGCGCCCAGAGCTGGTGCTCTGCAACAAGGGAGGCCACTGCGATGGGAGGCCCACACAGGCCAAAGAATAAAGATGGATGAAAAATAAATAAATAAAAAATCAATCAAAAGAGGCCAAAATTTAAAAAAATAATTAACAGAGGATAGTGCCTCATTTATGGTTAGGAGAAAATACAATGTGCTCTGTTTCATTTTTTAGGTATAAGTCCTCAGAATAAAATATGATAAATCTGTTCACAGCTTATTTTACACACAGCTTATTTTATGTGGTTGTCTTATGCATGTAATTATTTTGCCACCAACTGAGCATTCCAGAATGAGCATTTTCATTGGTTGGTAGAAGTAAAAAGTGAACTTTGAGAGGTCTGGCCTGGGGCATAGGGGAAGGTACTCGGACCAGCCTGATGGTATCAGGTTAGAAAGTAAGACAAGCAGAAGGAAGTACAAAACATGAGAAGTACTCCAATAAAGAGTGCCTAACTTGTCATTTTTTTCCCTGAGACCCAGACAGCAAGTGCCACTGAAGTATCTCGAAAATTACTTGTGCTTAAGGGGAGATGACTGCTAGTTTGGAAACTCAGGTTCTTCCAGCTCACTTCCCCAGCACAGAGGAGTTCAGTCAGGCATGTCTAATCCAGTGTGGGATCAGCCTGTCTCTTCTCTTTCCCCCATCCCCACTCCTCCTTACTCAAAAGAGAGAAAAACAGAGAGGAGAAATATTCTATTCTCATTTATTCGAAACTAAAATTGCCTGCCCCCCCCCCCCCCAAAGAAAGGTAATATAAAAGGAGTATTCTTTAAAGTATAAGACAGGAAGAAAACTGGACTTGACAAGACTGTTGAGTACAGAAGGTCATCTCAGGAAACCCCTCAGCTCCTGGCAAACTAGGGGCGTCATCTGATCCTGCAGAGGGTGTGACAAGAAAGTGAAGAAGACACAGGGCAGTGGCAAGGTCTGAGTTAGGCTTAAAAGATACTCTTCTTGATCATGAGTGGAAAAAAAGATGACTCTTGACTATTGTGATTTTGTTTTATTTATTTTGTTTTCTGATAGCCTGAATTAGGTGACTTGGATAACTGGCAGGAAAATACCAATGCATGGGAAGAAGAGGAAGATGCGGCCTGGCAAGCTGAAGAAGTTCTGAGGTATTTGAGTAATATTTACACTGCTGCTTGTGTAGAACTGGTTTTGTGCATGTTGCATTCAAGGTGAAGAAAGCTTATTGTAAAAAAAAAAAAAGAAAGCTTATTCTGCCAAATATTGTATTTTTCTTCATTTCTCATTTGAGCCTCAGATAATCTAGGATACTATTTTTTTTTGTATTTCATAACATGCTGTTATGTGATTTAAATCTCACAGAAACCAACCATTTGAAGCATTATAGACACAAAAGAATAATTTGTTAATGGAGAAAGAGATTGTTTTACATATAATACACTATATAGTACTATATACATTATACTTCATTCCCTATAAAATACATTTATCTCTTGAAGTGTTCTACTGTGATGTGTGAGTCACAACCATATATTCATATTTTCTCTTAAGTCAGAAATTATACCTTTAGTTTTGTTTCTCTGTGGTCTAGCATAGTCCAGCACAGCTCATTCAAATATAATAGTGAACAGCCACTGCTTGTTTTTTTCTGATTGTGGCTGGTCTTAGCTGTGGCATGTGGGATCTCTCATTGCAGTGCCCGGGCTCTTTGTTGAGGCATTTGGTCATAGTTGCCCAGAGGCAGGTGGGATCTTAGTCCCCATGCGTGTGTGCTCAGTCCCTAAGATATGTCCAGCTCTTTGTGATTCCAAGGACTATAGCCTGTCAGGCTACTCTGTCCGTGGGATTTCTCAGGCAAGAACACTGGAGTGAGTTGCCATGCCCTCATCCAGGGAATCTTCCTGATCCAGTGATCAAATCCAAGTCTCCTGCACTGGCAGGTGGATTCTTAACCATTGTACCACCAGGAAGTCCCCAGCACTGCTATTTGAAAATAATTTGTGTTTCACTCTACATTTGTATATGTATTTCAACTGATGTACTTGAAAGCCCTGAGGTAGATAATACAAGTCACACTTAACTGTCTATTCTATAGAAAATATTTTTCTGGAGGCTTTCAAGTTTTTTTTGTTGAGTTCTGTTATTTATTTGCTTTTGTGAGCAGTAAACTTAATTCTTGCTACTACCACATTAGGTCAATAAGTAAAAAGAAAATTTAGCGTGAGAGAGTTTGTGACTGTTATCATTGATAAAAACATAGATATGTAAATGTATCTAAATTATTTTTGCATTTTAAAGATTATAAATTAAAATATAGTAATTTTTTTCAAATATGTTTTTGTAATTGGGATAGAAAATGAATTACCCTTTGTCTGACTGTCTTAAAACAGTTGATTTCATTTTTCTATTTTCCTTTTTTTCTTTACTAACAAATTGTAAGTACCTTGAATAACCAGCAGAGGGTGCAGTTAAATAACTGGGAGTTAAAGCTGACTTTTTTTTTGGTCTTGTCAGTACTGTTTTCCGCATTTTCTTTTTTTAAACCGAAAAAGGTCACATTATAAAAGTTAGTAAAGGTGTAAGTTTTAAATATTTAGTTGCTGTTTGATAATCATTCAGTATAAAAGAAACAATTTTAAGATCATAAACAGCAATGTTTATGTTGCATGAACCATCAGATATCACTTTTTGAAAAACACACTAATTTCTTTTGGATAAATCATAGATATAGAACCATGAGTATTTTAGAACATTTTGGGGTTGGGAGTCTAGTGATGATTGTTTTGTTGAGGCATTTGGTCATAGTTGCCCAGAGGCAGGTGGGATCTTAGTCCCCATGCGTGTGTGCTCAGTCCCTAAGATATGTCCAGCTCTTTGTGATTCCAAGGACTATAGCCTGTCAGGCTACTCTGTCCGTGGGATTTCTCAGGCAAGAACACTGGAGTGAGTTGCCATGCCCTCATCCAGGGAATCTTCCTGATCCAGTGATCAAATCCAAGTCTCCTGCACTGGCAGGTGGATTCTTAACCATTGTACCACCAGGGAAGTCCCCAGCACTGCTATTTGAAAATAATTTGTGTTTCACTCTACATTTGTATATGTATTTCAACTGATGTACTTGAAAGCCCTGAGGTAGATAATACAAGTCACACTTAACTGTCTATTCTATAGAAAATATTTTTCTGGAGGCTTTCAAGTTTTTTTTGTTGAGTTCTGTTATTTATTTGCTTTTGTGAGCAGTAAACTTAATTCTTGCTACTACCACATTAGGTCAATAAGTAAAAAGAAAATTTAGCGTGAGAGAGTTTGTGACTGTTATCATTGATAAAAACATAGATATGTAAATGTATCTAAATTATTTTTGCATTTTAAAGATTATAAATTAAAATATAGTAATTTTTTTTCAAATATGTTTTTTGTAATTGGGATAGAAAATGAATTACCCTTTGTCTGACTGTCTTAAAACAGTTGATTTCATTTTTCTATTTTCCTTTTTTTCTTTACTAACAAATTGTAAGTACCTTGAATAACCAGCAGAGGGTGCAGTTAAATAACTGGGAGTTAAAGCTGACTTTTTTTTTGGTCTTGTCAGTACTGTTTTCCGCATTTTCTTTTTTTAAACCGAAAAAGGTCACATTATAAAAGTTAGTAAAGGTGTAAGTTTTAAATATTTAGTTGCTGTTTGATAATCATTCAGTATAAAAGAAACAATTTTAAGATCATAAACAGCAATGTTTATGTTGCATGAAGCATCAGATATCACTTTTTAAAAAAAAAACTCATTTCTTTTGGATAAATCATAGATATAGAAGCCTGAGTATTTTAGAACATTTTGGGGTTGGGAGTCTAGTGATGATTGTTTTATCAACCACAAGGATAAAGTAAGGGGCTATTCTTTTTGAATCCAGTCATATTAATGACAGCATATAGCACTATAGAGTTTATGAGTTCACTGAATGTAGCTGAACACTCACTGTACAGAAACCATCTCTTTTTTTCACCCTTTCTTCTTGCACCCTAAATGAAACAAGACAAAAACACACAAACTTAGTGCTTTTGATATGACAGCTTGGGAGAGGGAGCTGTTGGTCAATAATAGACCTGCTTCATGCTGCGAGTTGTGTAAGGACACCTGGAGGCTTCCATTTGTTGTTCCCACCCCCAGGAGAACACTAAGAAATTTTAAAGTGTATCCATAATCCATAACCTCTAACCTAGCCTGTTTCCCATTGCCACTTTAAAGACTGCCAGTACTATGGTCAGTATCAGTAAGGAAAAAGATTCTGGTACTTTAGTGATTCCAGACATGTATCTGGACAAGAAAAATGTATTTTGTCAGCAGTAATGTCTAAGTTGCCTTTGGTACCAGGAATATTAATTGTTGATGCTTATATTTCAGCTGGTAACTAGATCAGAGCTTGATTTCTTATTTTTAACCTAGCCAACCTTTTATTTTTTTTTTTCTCCTTTTCTGCCACCTACGTTTTAATGATTTTAGTGCATATTTTCAGGTTTGCTTGAAAGTTGAACAGAGGTAGTTAAAAGTAGATTTTTAAAAACTATTATTTTGAAATTTTAATTAGTTGGTGGTGACGGTCAAAATGTTGCCAAAAGGGCTTCCCCTGGTGGTCCAGTGGGTAAGGATACCACCTTGCAGTGCAAGGGACGCCGGTTTGATCCCTGGCCTGGGAAGATCCCACGTGCCGCGCAGCGGCAAGACCGATGTCCAATCACCGAACCGGAGCTCTGGGCGCATGCGCCCAGAGCCGGTGTCCAACACCAATGAAAAAATTAAGACATAAAATGTTTATGTTGCATGAAGCATCAGATTCACTTTTTAAAAAAACTCATTTCTTTTGGATAAATCATAGATATAGAAGCCTGAGTATTTTAGAACATTTTGGGGTTGGGAGTCTAGTGATGATTGTTTTATCAACCACAAGGATAAAGTAAGGGGCTATTCTTTTTGAATCCAGTCATATTAATGACAGCATATAGCACTATAGAGTTTATGAGTTCACTGAATGTAGCTGAACACTCACTGTACAGAAACCATCTCTTTTTTTCACCCTTTCTTCTTGCACCCTAAATGAAACAAGACAAAAAAACACACAAACTTAGTGCTTTTGATATGACAGCTTGGGAGAGGGAGCTGTTGGTCAATAATAGACCTGCTTCATGCTGCGAGTTGTGTAAGGACACCTGGAGGCTTCCATTTGTTGTTCCCACCCCCAGGAGAACACTAAGAAATTTTAAAGTGTATCCATAATCCATAACCTCTAACCTAGCCTGTTTCCCATTGCCACTTTAAAGACTGCCAGTACTATGGTCAGTATCAGTAAGGAAAAAGATTCTGGTACTTTAGTGATTCCAGACATGTATCTGGACAAGAAAAATGTATTTTGTCAGCAGTAATGTCTAAGTTGCCTTTGGTACCAGGAATATTAATTGTTGATGCTTATATTTCAGCTGGTAACTAGATCAGAGCTTGATTTCTTATTTTTAACCTAGCCAACCTTTTATTTTTATTTTTCTCCTTTTCTGCCACCTACGTTTTAATGATTTTAATGCATATTTTCAGTTTTGCTTGAAAGTTGAACAGAGGTAGTTAAAAGTAGATTTTTAAAAACTATTATTTTGAAATTTTAATTAGTTGGTGGTGACGGTCAAAATGTTGCCAAAAGGGCTTCCCCTGGTGGTCCAGTGGGTAAGGATACCACCTTGCAGTGCAAGGGACGCCGGTTTGATCCCTGGCCTGGGAAGATCCCACGTGCCGCGCAGCGGCAAGACCGATGTGTCCAATCACCGAACCGGAGCTCTGGAGCGCATGCGCCCAGAGCCGGTGCTCTGCAACAACAGACGCCACCGCGATGGGAGGCCCACACGGGCCAAAGAACAAAAGATGGATGAAAATGGACAAATGAAAGACCAATAGAAGTGGCCCGCCCACTCCCCTCCCTCCCCAATCCGACCCCCACCCAAAGTAAATAAATAAATAAATCTTAAAAGAAAAAAAAAAAAGTTGCTTAAAATAAGTCTCTCCTCTTTTGAATTTTGGTCATCCATACCTCTGCTTACTCTCATTATGATTCAGAATTGTATACATACCTCTCACTCACTGTAGCCAGCTCTGAACTGTCCCGTGTATGGGTAATCCACAACGAGATTTTTCTGTGTATAACCCCCTGTTGCCTGTCCTGTAACCCAGCTGTGCCCTACAGCTTCCTTCCCTGGACTTGCATGTTCCTTGACTTACTTTTTTCTCAGACTGTAAATCTTCAGACCAGGACCAACTTCTGTTCTCCTTTCTCCTGTTTCATCACCCCACTCCTATTCCCACTTGCCATGCAAGTCAGTCAATAAAGATAGAGCACTTATATGTGGAATCGAAAATATGACACAGGGACTTCCCTGGTGGTTCAGTGGTTAATTATTTGCCTTCCAGGGCAGGAGGTGTAGGGGGTTTGATCCCTGGTCAGATGCTAAGATCCCACATCCTTTGTGGCCAAAAACCCAGAACACAAAACAGAAGCAATACTGTAACAAATTCAATAAACACTTTTAAGAGTGGTCCACATCAAAAACTCTGCTAAAAATTAAAAAAAAAAATGATACAAATTAGCCTATCTATGAAGTAGATACAGACTCACAGACATAAAGAACTAATTTGTGGTTGCCAGGATGAGGTGGGAGGTGGGGGTGTGGATCAGGAGTGTGGGATCAGCAGATGCAAACTATTATAGCATGGATAAAAGACAGGGTCCCACTGTATAGCACACAGACTGTATTCCGTATACTGTGACAAACCGTAATTGAAAAGAATATAAAAAAATATATATGTGTGTGTGTGTGTGTGTGTATGTATAGAACGGAATCATTTTGCTGGCCAGTAGAAATTTAACACTGTAGATCAACTATAGTTCAAATTTTTAAAAATCAATAAAGATAGAAGGATTGGTGATTCTAGATCAGTGGAGTTAGGGAGGGATTGAGGGGGGAGATATTTTATTAATTAGTAAATTAGTAATTAGTAAATACCCTCCATTCTGCCCCTTCATTAGTGGAGCTAGTTAGATTTTAATACTTAGATTTCCAACTTTAGTTGAAAGGTGTGTCTTTCCACTTGCTTTTTGCATTGTGCTCTGTGTATCTGTGTTCTTGTGACATTCTTCCGCTGACAGCTTTTAACTATTATCATAACAGGATATTTACTCCTAAATATCAGGCTTTTCTGAATGGTATCAAAAGAAGTTGTAGTCCAATGGAAATAGGGTTTTAGTGAAAATAATCTAAAGAAGAGGGGTCAGGAGATAAGGGTTCTTGTGCTTTAGTTGCTCAGTCATGTCCAACTCTTTGCCACTCAATGGAACGTAGCCCACCAGGCTCCTCTGTCCATGGGATTCTCTAGGCAAGAATACTAACTAGAGTGGATTGCCATGCCCTCCTCCAGGGATCTTCCCAACCCAGGGATTGTCCTTAATCTTATTACTTTGGCCATTTTACTTAGCCCAAATGCCCCATTTTACTTATTCTTAAAACAGAGATACCTTTTTTATTTTGCAAGTCATGTTCTAAGGATTAAAAGGAATAGTGTTTTTGAAAATCTTTGAAATTTTCAAAGCAGTGAGAATAAAGACTTTTTTAAACTTACATTTGATGATAGTAAAAGGGCAGTGCTATTTATTTCTTTGCCATTTTACCTGTGTGGTGTTCTCTAAAAATAAACATATGTTTCTTTTCAGGCAGCAAAAGATAGCGGACAGAGAAAAGAGAGCAGCAGAACAACAAAGGAAGAAAATGGAAAAGGAAGCACAGCGGCTAATGAAGAAGGAACAAAACAAAATTGGTGTGAAACTTTCATAACAAATATTCTTCAGATGTCATAGTGCCAGTGGGAGAAACATGAGCTCCACAACCCAAGCAACATTTGTATGGAGCCAAGAATATTTTCAGAATACAAATACACTGCTTGATTTTAATGCATTCATCAGCCAGCCAGGCCGGCCAGGACACCAGGATTCTCTCAAAAGTCCCCTGAACTCTTATTAGTGATTGAGACTCAAAGAACAAAAAAAACTTAAGAAACAGTATTTTCTTCAACATGTTCCAAGTGTAAGACAATTGTTTGCTGTAGAGAAATTACTACAAATGGAAGACATCAGTACCTCGTCAAGCTAGTGCTTCTAGCTGATAAAATGGGTGTAAATAATTCTATGGTGGGAAAGAATTCTGCTGTCTAAATAATGCTTTTCCTTCAGTGTGCATAATGTTAAAATAAATAATTTTAAATATTCTTTTGTTTCCATGATTACCTGACCGAAATCAGACCAACTGGCAGGGCTTTAGCTGCTGCTTTTTGTTGTCAGAAGCTGGGGTTGGCATACATTTCCTCTTAACTTGAACTGGCATTCATTAAGACATCTGGTCATTTCGGTTTTCAAGAAAATGACATTAAATGCAATAATTTTATTTATCAAACATTTTATACATCACTTTTTTCGATGGTGTGGTAATGTTATACTTATTTGTAATTTATATTCATGTATATAAACATACTGAAAGTCAGTTAAAATGGCATATTTGTTTTACATTATTACAACTTGACTTTTAAAATTTTGTAGTTTTCCCCCGTCATTGTAGATTTTAAGATGTTACGGTATCCTTTAAGTACCTTTTTATTTTGCAAGTCATGTTCTAAGGATTAAAAGGAATAGTGTTTTTGAAAATCTTTGAAATTTTCAAAGCAGTGAGAATAAAGACTTTTTTAAACTTACATTTGATGATAGTAAAAGGGCAGTGCTATTTATTTCTTTGCCATTTTACCTGTGTGGTGTTCTCTAAAAATAAACATATGTTTCTTTTCAGGCAGCAAAAGATAGCGGACAGAGAAAAGAGAGCAGCAGAACAACAAAGGAAGAAAATGGAAAAGGAAGCACAGCGGCTAATGAAGAAGGAACAAAACAAAATTGGTGTGAAACTTTCATAACAAATATTCTTCAGATGTCATAGTGCCAGTGGGAGAAACATGAGCTCCACAACCCAAGCAACATTTGTATGGAGCCAAGAATATTTTCAGAATACAAATACACTGCTTGATTTTAATGCATTCATCAGCCAGCCAGGCCGGCCAGGACACCAGGATTCTCTCAAAAGTCCCCTGAACTCTTATTAGTGATTGAGACTCAAAGAACAAAAAAAACTTAAGAAACAGTATTTTCTTCAACATGTTCCAAGTGTAAGACAATTGTTTGCTGTAGAGAAATTACTACAAATGGAAGACATCAGTACCTCGTCAAGCTAGTGCTTCTAGCTGATAAAATGGGTGTAAATAATTCTATGGTGGGAAAGAATTCTGCTGTCTAAATAATGCTTTTCCTTCAGTGTGCATAATGTTAAAATAAATAATTTTAAATATTCTTTTGTTTCCATGATTACCTGACCGAAATCAGACCAACTGGCAGGGCTTTAGCTGCTGCTTTTTGTTGTCAGAAGCTGGGGTTGGCATACATTTCCTCTTAACTTGAACTGGCATTCATTAAGACATCTGGTCATTTCGGTTTTCAAGAAAATGACATTAAATGCAATAATTTTATTTATCAAACATTTTATACATCACTTTTTTTTTCGATGGTGTGGTAATGTTATACTTATTTGTAATTTATATTACATGTATATAAACATACTGAAAGTCAGTTAAAATGGCATATTTGTTTTACATTATTACAACTTGACTTTTAAAATTTTGTAGTTTTCCCCCGTCATTGTAGATTTTAAGATGTTACGGTATCCTTTAAGTACCTTCATTCCTTTCTGCCAAAAGCCATTAATTTACAAATGCATAAAGCCTTCGATTCTATTTCAAAGCTTTTAGATGATTTCTGTATGAGTTTTGTGTAATTTGACATAATGCAAGTTACCTATGTTGTTGACTAAGGTAACATTATTGATTTATTAAACCAAGATAGGAAAATGATAATCTATTTTTGAATGTTGACTAGCTCTCAAATAGTTTTTAGGAAATAAAGACTGTGAGCATAGGGAAAAAGGTAGATTTCATAGTTTTACAATCTCATTCATCTGGTCTTCTCAATTAAAATACATCCAGCCTGACCATTTTTGGCTTTAAAGTTAAGATTTTTACATTTTTAAAAGTTGCTGCCCCAAGTTAACATTTTGTGTTTTTTAAACATCATAAATACTCTACGGGCCAAATACTGCTAATTGATTTGAATTAAAGTGATATTTCATAGTAAAATCATAAACTAGACAATGAACTCCCTAAGTTCTTAGCTTAAGAATCCAAACTAAATGCAATTGTTTTTTTTTAATTTTCTTAAAACTTTTATTGGTGTACCATTTATTTATAATGTTGTGTTTCAGATTTACAGCAAAGTGGAATCCGTGGAAATTTAACTTGGGCTATAAGCTGTATCTTCAGTTATGGTTATTTAGACTTCTTGCCGGTGAACTCCCAATTAAATAGAATTAGACTCAAATTTGTAATAATAAATGATTATTTTATGTCCCTTGTATGTATTTATTTTTAGTTATTATGGGAATGCTGCATGATTCTCTAAATTGGGGGTTCATAAAGGATAATTTCTACTTTAGTACAATTGATTTTTACTGCTTTTCCCCATAGTGGGCAAATATTGAAGTCTGTTTTGGTCATGATTTTCATGTGTAAGATTTTGGTTTTTGTCTGACTTTTTAATTTTTACTTAGAAATAAAGACTAGATAGAAATCACAGTCTGTATGATTAATTAGGAAGAAAGATTTTTCTCATGGAAAGGATAGGAATTCTTGCATTTTTTTTATCTCTTGGTATGTAAACCAAATTCCTGTATTCAGTTGGGTATATTGCCCCAAAAGAAGTCATGGAGTTATATACAGATGATAAGTCCTTTAGAGTAGCAAACTGGCTCTAACTTTTTAGCTTCTACATGCATGATTTCTGTTTTTGTTTTCTTAATTTTAGCAAAGGATTAGCAGCTTTAGGAGCTTACTAGTAGAAGTAAAAATAAGGCAAAGAGAATCAGTGAAGTGGTACCCATCCTCTGAATTGTGCATTTCATGTACTGAGAGAACAAGTAATCAAAACTATGTGAAACATTTTATGCTTTTTATGTACACAGTTTATGGTTTTCAGCCATTTCCTCTTATTAAGCTTTAGCTAGGAATAGCCTCTAGTTGGATCCTGTTTTTTTTTTTTTTTAGTAGCATCTTTGAGTCAGTACTCAGCATCTGAATTCCTAATTTTCAATGTACACTTGCCAGGGAGCGACCAGTCCTGGATGAAGATGATTGGTTGGGAAGCAGGTGGTAGCTATGGAAACTGGAGTCTGGATTGATCTTTAGCACCACTCTACGAGCTAACACTACTATAAATCTAACCAGAGCTAATGTTCCAAAAATCATTAAATTTTGTCAATACACATATACTCCTTTTTATTTCACTTTGCTTTATTATGCTTTGCAGATACTGTGTTCTTAACATTGAGCCTTGCTGCAGCCCTGTGTCAGCGAGTTTATCAGCACCATTTTGCCAACAGCCTTTGCTCATTTCTTTCACCTTTCAGTATTTTCATAATATTTCAAACTTTTTCGTTATATTTGTTACGGTGTTTTAGCAGTGTGAACCATACCTATATCAGACAGCAAATTTAATTTTTTTGCAGGGGCAGGGAGGGAGGGTGGGCGGGCGGGCCACTTCTATTGGTCTTTCATTTGTCCATTTTCATCCATCTTTGTTCTTTGGCCCGTGTGGGCCTCCCATCGCGGCGGCCTCTGCTGTTGCAGAGCACCGGCTCTGGGCGCATGTGCTCCAGTGCTCCAGCTCAGTAATTGGACACATCGGTCCAGCTGCTCTGTGGCACATGGGATCTTCCCAGGCCAGGGATCGAACCGGCGCCCCTTGCACTGCAAGGCGATGTCCTTACCCACTGGACCACCAGGGAAGCCCCTAAGACAGCGAGTTTAATGGACAGATGTTGCTTGTATCCTGTCTGCTTCACTGGACTAGCCCTTCCCCGCCTTTCTCCCTCTTCTCCCACCTCCCTTTTCCCCAAGACAACGCAATGTTGCAACCAGGCCAATTTTAAGACCCTAATGGCCTCTAAGTGTTCAAAAGGGAGGAAGAGCCATTCATCTCTTACTTTAAATCAAAAAGCTAAAAATGATTTAAGTTGTGAGGAGCACCCATTGAAAGCTGAGATAGGCCAAAACGAGCCCTCTTGTACCTAACAGCTGGGTTGTAAAGAAGACGGTGAGTCCTTGAAGTACTTAGTAGCTAATAACTTATGTTTCCCATTTATGCAGATTTTTAAAATTTAAATTGCTCTCTCCTCTTACCAAAGACAGCTTTTTAGGCCATTTACTTACATTGTCTTTAATGCAGCCAAGGCTACTTCGAGGTTACATCCACAGCTAGTAACTGTTTCTGTTTACTTGGCTTTCTCCCTTTTATGTTCAGTGTCCCTTTGTCACAGCCACTGGACTGCTCGGTAATCAGAGTAAGTTTTGAAATCAGTAAGATGCTTTTTCAACAGAAGCCTCAATCTCCCAGGGCTGGAGAGAGGCATTTTTCTAAGAGCCCATTGCTCCTCCACCCCAGGCAGCAGATTTCGACCCTTGCAGAGCTGCTGTGGACGTGACTAACCACAAGCTGGAGGGTTACAGAGAAATTTCTGCCTAAACCTGTGGCCACCCAAGGCAATCTCAGCCTTCCCATCAGGGAACTTCCATGTCTATTTCTGCAAGGACGTTGCCTACATAGTGTTCTGATCACATTAGTTTTGAGAGCTCAGAGTTCTCCAGCTGCTGCAGAAATGGCACACTATTGGCAGGTTGCAAGTCTTTAAAATGAAAGTGGTGGTTTTAAGGGTTAACCGAGACTCAGTGTTCAGTATAGTGCCCGGTGCACAAAGAAGCAGGTGCTCAGCAATGGCAGGTGTGGTGGGCTCCTGTACACACTGCTTTACAAGCCCCTGCACATACCTTCTGGAATCCTGTGCACACCCCCTGCATCTCAACACATACTGATGTTGCAGCCCTTCCCCTGAGCCAAATGGGAGGACTGATCTTAAAAATTATTTTTTACACACCTTTCAGTTGCACTGCAAGTTTAATAAGAAAGAGGAGCCTTTTACTCTGTGCTGGGCACTGCCTGAGAATTTTAACCATCAATAACCATCCTCACAATCCAGTGAGGTGGACATTATCCTACATGTGTGAGGAAACCAAAGCCTAGAAAGGCAAATGTGTGCTAGCTTAATGGCAATAAATGGAAAAAGATTTCAGAAATGATCACCCATGTACCACCTTATTCCACAAAAGCTTCAGAAATTCAAATTAAGGTCTGAATATTCCAATTTCTCTCAATTTTTGCACCAATTCAGAAAATGCCCTTTGAATTTCCTGTTTTATGAAGTTTTTTTTTTCTGCGCCAATCACTCTGAACTAGACTCTGAAGACATGTTTGGGAGACCTCTGGACAAGATCATGGACACAGTTTATAGTCTGCACCCACAGACCTTCTGCTACAAACTGTGCCCCTGACCTTGTCCAGGTGTCTTCCCGAATTGGTGCTATGTTGAAAGAAATTGTTATGGCTTCTTACTCTTAAGCCAGCTTTGGCTCTTTATAAGATATTAGCGTCTTCCCATAATTGGTTTCCTTTGTTAGAATATTCAGACCATAATTTGAATCCCTGATTCACACAGCAATCAATGCTGCTTCCAAACCTGTTGACTATTTCTGGATAAAATGAGTAGTTACTTATTTTTCAGAGAAAAGTGTCATCATCATTAGATGTATCAGCCCTTGAAATAAACTTTGAAAAAGTTTTACTCAGTATTTTATTGTAGTGGTAACTAAAGAAGGCTACGAGATATGAAGTGTGCCCTATTTAAGTTTCAAGTACACTATTGGCAGGTTGCAAGTCTTTAAAATGAAAGTGGTGGTTTTAAGGGTTAACCGAGACTCAGTGTTCAGTATAGTGCCCGGTGCACAAAGAAGCAGGTGCTCAGCAATGGCAGGTGTGGTGGGCTCCTGTACACACTGCTTTACAAGCCCCTGCACATACCTTCTGGAATCCTGTGCACACCCCCTGCATCTCAACACATACTGATGTTGCAGCCCTTCCCCTGAGCCAAATGGGAGGACTGATCTTAAAAATTATTTTTTACACACCTTTCAGTTGCACTGCAAGTTTAATAAGAAAGAGGAGCCTTTTACTCTGTGCTGGGCACTGCCTGAGAATTTTAACCATCAATAACCATCCTCACAATCCAGTGAGGTGGACATTATCCTACATGTGTGAGGAAACCAAAGCCTAGAAAGGCAAATGTGTGCTAGCTTAATGGCAATAAATGGAAAAAGATTTCAGAAATGATCACCCATGTACCACCTTATTCCACAAAAGCTTCAGAAATTCAAATTAAGGTCTGAATATTCCAATTTCTCTCAATTTTTGCACCAATTCAGAAAATGCCCTTTGAATTTCCTGTTTTATGAAGTTTTTTTTTTCTGCGCCAATCACTCTGAACTAGACTCTGAAGACATGTTTGGGAGACCTCTGGACAAGATCATGGACACAGTTTATAGTCTGCACCCACAGACCTTCTGCTACAAACTGTGCCCCTGACCTTGTCCAGGTGTCTTCCCGAATTGGTGCTATGTTGAAAGAAATTGTTATGGCTTCTTACTCTTAAGCCAGCTTTGGCTCTTTATAAGATATTAGCGTCTTCCCATAATTGGTTTCCTTTGTTAGAATATTCAGACCATAATTTGAATCCCTGATTCACACAGCAATCAATGCTGCTTCCAAACCTGTTGACTATTTCTGGATAAAATGAGTAGTTACTTATTTTTCAGAGAAAAGTGTCATCATCATTAGATGTATCAGCCCTTGAAATAAACTTTGAAAAAGTTTTACTCAGTATTTTATTGTAGTGGTAACTAAAGAAGGTGCGTATAACAATAGAGATATGAAGTGTGCCCTATTTAAGTTTCAAGTACACTGTGATTTAGGTTCCTTTTTGAGGCTCTGCAGTGCATCCGGACCTCATAATTGCCGGTTTGTCCTGATTCGAAGGAGCTCTTGTGGAACATGGTGGTATATGGTACACGGGGGGCTGGGCGGGGTTTACCACTTTCATTGTGAAAATTATGAAGACTGCTTTCATCTTCTCCATACAACCAAGTCAGAAGTAATATGCTGGTTCAGCAAAATTAAATGTCAGTTTAAAAAGCCAGTACCTATTGTTTACTGTAGAAAGGAAGGCTTCCAAACCATTTCAAACACCGTGAACCATTTGATTACAAGGAAGGATTTATTCACCATCACATTAGAGAAATACTGCAGTTGTTAATGGCTTTCATGATCTAGTCTGCTAAAGCTATAGTCTAGCAAAAATTTAATTTTTCAGTTATTCGAATAGCTTTCATCAGAAATGATCACTTTCAAGGGACAAGAGTGACAGTATCTCTGAAGGTGAGTCAGGCAAGATTGCCAAGTGGAGGAACTCTGCAGCAGCCAGGAGAAAAGCTCTGATGCCTGTCTTTAATAGTAGTCAGTAGGGGATACTGGGCTTCTCTGGTGGCTCAGGTGGTAAAGGATCTGCCTGCAACGCAGGAGACCTGGGCTCAATCTGTGAGTTGGAAAGATTCCCTAGAGAAGGGAATGGCAACCCACTCCTCTAATTCTTGCCTGGAGAATTCCATGGACAGAGACGCCTGGCAGGCAACCCTCCATGGCATACACTCCACAGCATCGTAGAGTCGGACACGACTAAGCAACTAACAACACACACAGACAGACACACACACAGAGACACACACACGGGAACCTGAGCTGTGGAGTTTATGTCATCATTTCACATCCATAATCCCAGATGCCTCCATGGCCTCTGGAGATGGAGTGAGAGATCCTCTTCCCAGTCAAACCCATTGTGAGAAATGGTTACAAAACATCCCATTAAATATTCAACATGTTTAGGACAGCAGAGGACGGAGTCCTTCAGCATGACCCAGAATACTTACTCTTCTAATGAACTGGGAGCTATCATGCAGGAGATTTTACATGAAGCAGAAGTTTTAAAAAAAAAAAACCAAAACACTGGTATAGAGTGAACTGGCTTTCAAACTGTCCTCAGAAGGGACTCTGGAACTGTTACTGAGTCTAAGCTCGCTCTGCTCACCCCACGACAATTCAGTGAATCCGAGAAATGAGGTGTTGAGGCAAGGAAAATGATCTTATCATGAAAGCAGTTGACTGAGAAGATGGCATGCTAAAGACTCAAAATAACCATCTCATTGGGGTCTGGATGCCATTCTTTTAAAGATCAGAGATGGGGGGAGGTGAGGAAGCTAAGTAAAAAGGCCATTAATCTTGCAAACATCTAGAATGGCAAGCCTTCAGCAGGGTATGTGTTAATCTCTCCCTTCCGGCCACCATTAGCAAATTGACAGGGTTCTGAACAAAGGCACTGTAACAGTCAGGAGGAGGGCCAGGGTCCTCCAGGCAAGCCATTAAGTACGATGATAAAAATGAAAACAAAAGCAACAAAAAGTAACTCAAGTAAACAGTTTGCAACATGGAGTTGGTTTCCTCCCTGCAAGGGAACCACTGTGGGAGATGAGAGGGAGGTAAATGGGAGGCTTCCAGGCCTGGCGTCCTGCTCCCAAATCTGTCCTTTTGTGTGTTCTGCGTATTAGGTATGTTGAAAAATGATTTTGAGAGAGACACCCCATGCCTTTTAGCAGAACCTAAACACTGCTGAAAGGGCAATTTTAATACAAACTTTCTGAGTAGTATTTAAACCTTTTTAGGGCTGGGCTCTCACTTAGTTGGTTAAAGTACCTGTCTTGTAAAGCTTTTTAAAAACTTTAAAATCCTCTGGAGCCATTTTTATAACCATTGGTTACTGAGGAAGAACCAGTGGTCCAAGTGGAGCCTGTATTCTATTTGGATTTCTAATTGTTTTTTTTCAGGACCATTGGGAGTTTGTGGATATTCTTTCGAAACTTGATTTCTGTAAACTGCTATTTTTAATGACCTGGGTTACTGCTTCGTTGTACAGATTTTGCCTGGCAAGACTTGGAATAAGCGAATTTTGTGAAAGAGCTCATTGAGCCCAAATGGAAGGAAGAAACCACTCCAAAACTTTAAAAATGAGAAATCCTCAAGAGAAAAACATGTCAGACCCAACCACGACTTAGGCAGGGCCTAAGACAAACGCAAATCACAGACTTCCTTTTTCTCCAGCCACAAAGGTCAGAAACGCTTGGCATCTGAGGATGTTGCATTTTCTTTTCTCCTTTCTGAACAGCTCAATTTGGAAAGGTCAGCCTATCCCTTTGGGAAAAATCTTTTCTTGTAAATTGGAATGTTTGCACACAAAACTATGGGAAATGTTTAACATTTGTTTTGATGGGGCAGCAGTTTGTTCAACAGAGTAGAATTCTTTTTTTTCCATTTTCCTGTCTGTTTGTTCATCACAGGCACCCAAATTACGGAAAGCAACTCGGAGGCACTTCTTTCTAAGGGATCAGATCATCCTGTCCACAAAATCAGCCAACGCCTCAGACTTCCGAAACACAGGCTATGTTCCATCTTTTATTTACTCTGAAGGACTCATTTGTGACAGACTTTGTTCTGAATACAAGCTGTAATTTTCCACCAACTATTCATAGCGAAATCCCTAGAAAAGGAGGAGGAGGAGGAGAAGGTGGGGGAAGGTAGTGGGGAGAAAAAGAAAAATGGAATAACCGCTCCAAGGCCTCCTGTTTCACCGTTGCACAAATTTGTTTTCGTGTGTGTGACACATGCTGCACAGTGCCCGATGTTTCAAACGAATTAACATTGAGTCTTCTGGCTTCCATTACAGAAAGCCATAAAAGTCATTTAGACTAGATGGCAAGTGGCTGTTTGTGATCAGCTGCCCCCAATGTGATAATCAACATAAACATTTGTGGTTCATGGAGAATATTTTTTCACCAGAGCCCATCTTGCCATCCATCTTGAACTGATCAAGAACAGTGCTCAGTTTGTGTGGTTCTATTTGTTTCCGTAGCAACAAGTAGATACCAAACTTGCAGTTGTTCTTAAAAATGCTTAACTTGGCAACGACGAAAAATAAACACAAGGAGGAACTGTCAGGAAGATGGCAGAATCTAGGTGTTGGTCTGGGCTGGACTACAGGAAGGGCCCTGACTCAGCATGGCTCATTATTTTGGGAGGCTTCCGATTATTAACTTCCAGCCAAGTTCCTCTGCTACGGAGCCTGGGCTGTGTGAGAGCCCGTATGTGTGTCTGAGGCATGTGTGCAGCCCACGGAATAAACATTCTATCCAAGCCAGCCCACCTCTGTCCACAGCTCCATCCTACCCCTTCTCCTCTTCTCAAGGTCTTCCCTTCCTCAATTCTTTCTCTCCTAGGTCATCAGTTTCTTTCTCTTTGTTGGCTCAGTCACAAAAGTATACAAATATTATCTCCTCTCAGTATTGAAAAATAAAACATATTATTGCAATTCATATCCCCTTGAAGCTACTACTCACAGCCCTCCTCCTCTTCACAGTAAAACTTAAAAAAAAAAAAGTTAGCTGCACACAGCGATTTCTTCCTCTCTTCCATTTACTCTCCAACCTACTCCCATCAGTCATCTTCGGGAAAGAACATGATCTTCACAGTCACTAAGTCTTTGTTGTCAGAGCCAGTGGACATCTACCTGTTCTCTTGTTTCTCAGCTTCTAATAGGATTTCAACACCGTGGACCATTTTCTGGTCTGGGTTTTCAGAATCCTGCACTCATCTCGTTTTCCTTCTGCCTTTGGGCTGTCTCTCTCCAGCTGTTCTGTTGGTTCTTCATTCTCTACCTTTATCTAGCAGTCAAAGTGCCCTTGAACTTAGTTCCTGGTCTTCTTTTCCTCTTTACACTCTCCCTGGATGATTTCATCCATCCCATGGTTTTAAATAGTAAGTAAACCCTGGAGAACCCTGGTTCTGAGGACTCCTGTGATTTTCACATTCATACATGCAATTATTTACCTGGCATTCCCATATAGATATTTGATAGGCATCTTGAATTTATTATTCCAAACTCGTTTCTCTTGAATTTTTCCATTCTCAGGAAATGACACCACTCTTGACCCAGATGTTCAGCTCAAACATCTGTAAGACATCCTTAATTTCTCTCTTCCTTAAACCCTATCTCTATCTCCTCCCCATATTGCATCTATAGGCAAATCACATCAGTTCTATTTTCAAGATAGATCTTTAATTATTCTACTTCATCTCTATATCCGCTTCTACCTCCACATTGTCACCATCACTCACCTGAATCATTACAAATGGTCTTCCTGCTGCCATTTCTGCCTCCATACAACACATCCTGCATGTAGCAACCCCAGAGTTTATTAAAAAAAGAAAAACCAGATTGCATCATTGTCTTGCTGTATAAAGCCGATTAATATTTCTCACTGCTATGGGAACAAATTCAAACCTACCCTACGGTAGTTCATATGGGCCCACATGCAGTAGCTTTTCCTCCACTTCTCAACCAACCTCTTCCCCTTCACTCTGCCTCCTTGATGTCCCTCTAACATATCAAGCTCTTCCTGCCTCAGGGCCTTTGCTCCTATTCTTATTGCAACATTTTACCTCCCATATCCTCACATGACTGGCTCTTTTGCTCCATTAGCACTAACACTGTTGCTATTTCTTCACCCATGTGGTCCTTGCCTTTACTCCCAACACTCTTAGTCAAAGCACCTTATTTCCTTGGAAGCACTTACCATTATCCAGAGTTAACGTGTTCATTCGTTGGCACATTCTGTGCCTTTCACAGACAGAATGTAAGATTCCTGAGGGCAGAAACCTTGTCTGTCTCTTTCAATTACTGATGTCTGACTTAGCCAAGTGCCTAGCATAAAGAGAACCTCATAAGTATTTGTTAGATAAATTCATTCAGGGCTTCCTCTGGTGGTCCAGTGGGTAAGGACACCGCCTTGCAGTGCAGGCGCCTGTTCGATCCCTGGCCTGGGAAGATCCCACGTGCTGTGGGCGGCTGGACTCTCCTGGATGATTTCATCCATCCCATGGTTTTAAATAGTAAGTAAACCCTGGAGAACCTGGTTCTGAGGACTCCTGTGATTTTCACATTCATACATGCAATTATTTACCTGGCATTCCCATATAGATATTTGATAGGCATCTTGAATTTATTATTCCAAACTCGTTTCTCTTGAATTTTTCCATTCTCAGGAAATGACACCACTCTTGACCCAGATGTTCAGCTCAAACATCTGTAAGACATCCTTAATTTCTCTCTTCCTTAAACCCTATCTCTATCTCCTCCCCATATTGCATCTATAGGCAAATCACATCAGTTCTATTTTCAAGATAGATCTTTAATTATTCTACTTCATCTCTATATCCGCTTCTACCTCCACATTGTCACCATCACTCACCTGAATCATTACAAATGGTCTTCCTGCTGCCATTTCTGCCTCCATACAACACATCCTGCATGTAGCAACCCCAGAGTTTATTAAAAAAAGAAAAACCAGATTGCATCATTGTCTTGCTGTATAAAGCCGATTAATATTTCTCACTGCTATGGGAACAAATTCAAACCTACCCTACGGTAGTTCATATGGGCCCACATGCAGTAGCTTTTCCTCCACTTCTCAACCAACCTCTTCCCCTTCACTCTGCCTCCTTGATGTCCCTCTAACATATCAAGCTCTTCCTGCCTCAGGGCCTTTGCTCCTATTCTTATTGCAACATTTTACCTCCCATATCCTCACATGACTGGCTCTTTTGCTCCATTAGCACTAACACTGTTGCTATTTCTTCACCCATGTGGTCCTTGCCTTTACTCCCAACACTCTTAGTCAAAGCACCTTATTTCCTTGGAAGCACTTACCATTATCCAGAGTTAACGTGTTCATTCGTTGGCACATTCTGTGCCTTTCACAGACAGAATGTAAGATTCCTGAGGGCAGAAACCTTGTCTGTCTCTTTCAATTACTGATGTCTGACTTAGCCAAGTGCCTAGCATAAAGAGAACCTCATAAGTATTTGTTAGATAAATTCATTCAGGGCTTCCTCTGGTGGTCCAGTGGGTAAGGACACCGCCTTGCAGTGCACGGGGCGCCTGTTCGATCCCTGGCCTGGGAAGATCCCACGTGCTGTGGAGCGGCTGGACTGATGTGTCCAATCGCCGAGCTGGAGCTCTGGAGTGCATGCGCCCAGAGCTGGAGCTCTGCGACGACAGACGCCACGGCGATGGGAGGCCCACAGGAGCCAAAGAGCAAAGACGGATGAAAGTGGAGAAATGAAAGACCAATAGAAGTGGCCTGCCCGCTCCCCTCCCTCCCCAACCCGACCCCCGCCCAAAATAAATAAATAAATAAATCTTAAAAAAAAAAAAAAATTCATTCAACAGCTATGTTTAGAACCCGTACTAGGTGCTGGCTCATCCAAAATCCATTTGGTTTCTTCTGTTTACATCTTATGGAAAGACATGAACAACCTTTTGGCCAACCCAATATGTGGACAAGCAAGTGTGTGGATAACTTCAGAGCAAATAATCAAAGCTACATGTACTCAGAAATAATGCTTTGTAAACATTTTTTTAACTGGAGTTTTAAAATTTTGTTTATTTATTTATTTTGGTGGGGGGGCGGGTTGGGGAGAGAAGGGAGCAGGTGGGCCACTTCTATTGGTCTTTTATTTTTATCTATTTTCATCCATCTTTGTCATTTGGCCGGTGTGGGCCTCCCATCGCAGTGCCCTCTGTTGTCGCAGAGCACCGGCTCTGGGCGCATGCGCTCCAGAGCTCCGGCTCGGTAATTGGACACATCGGTCCAGCCGCTCCGCGGCACCTGGGATCTTCCCAGGCCAGTGATCAAACTGGTGCCCCTTGCACTGCAAGGCGGTGCCCTTACCCACTGGACCACCAGAGAAGCCCTAAAATTTATTTTTATTTTTGTATGTGCTGGTCTTCATTGCTTCATGCACTTTTCTCTCATTGTGGCATGCAGGGGCTTCTCCTTGCAGTGGCTTCTCTTGTTTGGCTCTAGGGCTCACGAGCTTCAGTAGTTGCAGCTCCCGGTCTCCGGAGCACAGGCTCAATAGTCGTGGCACACGGGCTTAGTTGCTCCACCTAAGTTGCTCCAGGGATATGTGGGATCTTCCCAGATCAAACCTGGGATCTCCTGCATTGGCAGGCAGATTCTTTACCACTGAGCCACCATGGAAGCCCAGAAATGATGCTTTTCTTAAAAGATAGAGTAGGAAGTCCTCACTTTTAACAATTTTTTCCCTCTTTATCATTTAATTCCAATTTTACAGATCCCCACCATTAAAGATGGAAGGGTCTGCTATCTATTTAGTCTTTCTTGTCATATGTAGAAGTGAAATCACAGAGATAATTATGTTATAGGAGGATAGCACATTTATTTAAATGGGAACACTAATCTTTACTTTCATCATGCTGAAGTGTGTGGTTACAAACGATTTTCAATAAAACACTATATATAATAGGCAAAAAATAAGTTAATACAACGTAAACCTTACATACAAGTTCATCAATTACCAGGTTTAAGAACAGACAAGCCATTTAAGACTCTGGAGCTACATTTAGTACAAAAACTGCAAACACTCAAACCTTATCCCCCCCAAGTAAGACACTAAAGAGCTATTCAAGACTTCTTCGAATCAATTACACAAATACACTTTTATTTTTTGGTTACAGTCCCCTGCTATGCACAAGACCACTGGAATGCTGTAACAATTACACATTTTTAAAACGGCACAAAGCAAAGCAAGGAGATAACATGCCAGCCTTCCAGAAGCTGTCTTGAAAGTGCAAACTCTGCATTTTCTCTTCCTGAACCACTAGGATAATAATAAGCACGGGCACCTCAGACAGGGCAGGGTCACGAGCATGCTTTCTCTATCACACCGCTGGGACATTCACTGGAACCAGGTCTCCATGCCTTTGAAGATACCTCCGGTTTTCAACAGGGAACAGGCTTCAACTAAATATAGTGCAAATCAAATACCGAGGAGCAAAAACAAAAGGACTGGGCCCGCCACTGGTCGACCTACTGCTTCTCCACCTGGCACCACGCCGCAATGGACGGACTTGGCACATGGAAGCGACATCTTCTCTTTAGGTTTTGATGTGACAGGTGGAGCGGCGGAGCGAGTGCAGGGCCACCACGCAGCAGCCCCGCAGCAGAGCCCCGATGTTGTACACAGGATCCGTGCCCCCTCTCTGAGTACTAAATGCCCACAGCACGGTGGGGACCACGGGGGCCGCCACGGCCAGGAGATCCACCAGGAAGCTGCTGCTCCAGTACCTCCTGGAGACGCCCCCGTGGGCCAGCGCGCCCAGGCCGTCCAGCCTCTCCTCCCCGGAGCCTGCAAAATCCAGCTCTCTCATGAGGCGGTTCGCACCGGCTTCGGCACCCACCGCGGGGAACGGGGTCTCCACGGGAGACAAAAGGATGGCTGAGTTTGGATTTCTGGGAGTTAAATCAACCACGTAGGCGGAGATGGACTCCAGGAAGCTTTCCGTCGAGTCGTCCCCGGACTCCTCGTCGGGGGTCGTGGCGCTGGAGGGGCAGGGGTCCTGGAGCTGCAGCACGTGCCGGATGAGCTCGGAGACGGCCGGGCTGTAGGGCACCACGTCGGTCTGCACCGCCTGCTCCACCAGCGCGCTGCGCCCTCCCCGGCCCTCGCCACCCAGCCCCAGGACCTTTGCTGCAGGGTTGGCGCGGGGCAGCTCCAGCTCCTCCAGGGTGGCGGCTGCCACCAGCTCCTCGAACACATCCGCGCTGGGGGCCGCGCTGTCTGCCCGCAGTAGCTCGCTGTCGGCCCCCTCCTCCATGGCCGCCTCCTCTAGGGAAAGGCCATCCTCTGTTGGGCCCAAGGCCGCACTGAGGACCAAGCCCTTCTGCGGGGAATCACAGGGGAAGTCGAGGCACAGCTCGTCCCTCAGTGAGCCGCTGTGCGCCATCTCCATGCTCTGGAGGAGAGACTCCAGCTTCTTGTTCTGAATGTTGATGTCCACGAAATATTTCTGAATGCCTTTGTCTTTATCGGCCAAGCTGCTCCTCATCGTTTCGATGACCTGTTTGAGCTGCTTAATCTCCTTTCTGGCCTCCTTGAGGGCCAGCTGGGCCTCCACTCGGTGGCACTCTTCTTCAATCCAGTCCTCACGCATTCGGGTCAGCTGGGACTTGAGCTCCACGATCTCATTCTCTCTAGAGCCAGAAGACAAGCCGGGCTCAGACACAGAGGCCACCTTTGAACAGCAAGCACTCCTGAAAACCCGCCAGGAGCCCGTGCTCTCCCATGGGAAACCTAGAGGCTACCTCAGTTTTGAAAACTGTTTTCTTTCAAAGGTGTTAGCCCTGAATAATACCTTTGAAACTGCGCTTTTAACTGTAAAATAGCAAATAATAACAGCAACTAAAATGCTCCAGTACCTCCGACCCCGGGACAACCCCCGGATGCAAAATCCAGCTCTCTCATGGGGCGGTTAGCACCGGCTTCGGCACCCACCGCGGGGAACGGGGTCTCCACGGGAGACAAAAGGATGGCTGAGTTTGGATTTCTGGGAGTTAAATCAACCACGTAGGCGGAGATGGACTCCAGGAAGCTTTCCGTCGAGTCGTCCCCGGACTCCTCGTCGGGGGTCGTGGCGCTGGAGGGGCAGGGGTCCTGGAGCTGCAGCACGTGCCGGATGAGCTCGGAGACGGCCGGGCTGTAGGGCACCACGTCGGTCTGCACCGCCTGCTCCACCAGCGCGCTGCGCCCTCCCCGGCCCTCGCCACCCAGCCCCAGGACCTTTGCTGCAGGGTTGGCGCGGGGCAGCTCCAGCTCCTCCAGGGTGGCGGCTGCCACCAGCTCCTCGAACACATCCGCGCTGGGGGCCGCGCTGTCTGCCCGCAGTAGCTCGCTGTCGGCCCCCTCCTCCATGGCCGCCTCCTCTGGGGAAAGGCCATCCTCTGTTGGGCCCAAGGCCGCACTGAGGACCAAGCCCTTCTGCGGGGAATCACAGGGGAAGTCGAGGCACAGCTCGTCCCTCAGTGAGCCGCTGTGCGCCATCTCCATGCTCTGGAGGAGAGACTCCAGCTTCTTGTTCTGAATGTTGATGTCCACGAAATATTTCTGAATGCCTTTGTCTTTATCGGCCAAGCTGCTCCTCATCGTTCGATGACCTGTTTGAGCTGCTTAATCTCCTTTCTGGCCTCCTTGAGGGCCAGCTGGGCCTCCACTCGGTGGCACTCTTCTTCAATCCAGTCCTCACGCATTCGGGTCAGCTGGGACTTGAGCTCCACGATCTCATTCTCTCTAGAGCCAGAAGACAAGCCGGGCTCAGACACAGAGGCCACCTTTGAACAGCAAGCACTCCTGAAAACCCGCCAGGAGCCCGTGCTCTCCCATGGGAAACCTAGAGGCTACCTCAGTTTTGAAAACTGTTTTTCTTTTAAAGGTGTTAGCCCTGAATAATACCTTTGAAACTGCGCCCTTTTAACTGTAAAATAGCTGAAATAATAACAGCAACTAAAATCAGAATAAAAGTGGATATTACTGTTTTTGGAGTGTCCACTCTATGTCTGACATGACACTAAGTACTTTTCTAGCATTACCCTCTGCTCAAGACAGACAGACCTAGTTTTATTGCACTTTGCTTTATCCTGCTTTGCAGGTATTACATTTTTTACAAACTGCAGTGTTGTGGCAGCCCTGCTTTGTCAGATACTGGTTAGCACTTTTTTTTTTTTAGCAATTAGGATATTTTTAAATCAAGGTTTGTACATTTTTTAGGCATGAGGCTATTGTACACTTAGTAAACTCCAGTGTAGTGAAACAACTTTTATATGTGTTAGGAAGTGAAATTTTGCATGACTCACTTTATTGCAGTTTGCTTTATTGCAGTAGTCTGGAATTGAAGCTGTAGTATCTCTGAGGTAGTCCCGTATTTAATATTGGAAATTGTTTTAATTAAAAAAAAGATGCTAGTGTCTCTTAGTCTGCCGTTAGCTCTATAGCCTATGCTTTTATATGTCCACAAAACAAATTTGTGCAAGGAAAGTCTGTGTCACTTTTAATTACTTGTCAAAAGCAGTAGACTGATAAGCACTGCAAAGCAGTTCTGATCATATTCCAATGATAACTTAAACTTGAAAAAAATCGTAAGACGTTACATGTCGCAAGGACTTTGTGAAATGTTGATAATTCTATCTCTTCTCAGACAAGATGACACTGGATTCATTCTACCCTGAAGGGAATCTTTAGCTCCTCCACAGGACCCTATTTCTAGATGAAACAGAGAATCTGGCCTGTCCCAAGATGTCAAAGGTCTTTGCTCTCTGTGATAAGATCTCTTAAGCTTGGGCTGTTGGTTTTCTTTTTTTTTTTTTTTAATTACCATAACACTTGGCCAAGAATAATGAACCTCTTCCTTCAGCACAGAAATAGCTTGCAGGGATCACAATGCACAGGGCCATTCACTCTCTCACACAGATAAACAGGACTTCTCAGGGGCCAACTGTGTGTGACCCATTCTTCTGGAAGTGTGGGTCTGTTCCTGCAAAGTGTTCTGTCATTTAAAAATAGCCATGCACACATTCAGCTCTTCACATCAAACAAAGCTGGACACACCCAGAAAAAAGCAGAGGGTCCCTCCAACCCAGGAGGGCTCCCTGAACTCCTGGAAGAGCCAAATCACACAGGGTTATCAAATGACTCTTCTGAGAGACAGATTGAAGAAACCCGACCAAAATTAAATGAAGTCATTTTTCTTCTTTTCTACAGCATGGGTTCACATTTCACTTTATGGAACAAGACACCTTTCTAAACCACAGTGTGCAAGGAATGTGAACTCACCTCTCATGCAGTCGGCGCTCAGACTCCTTGAGCTTGGTCTTCAGGTGTCTCACCGTAACTTCTTTCTGCTGCAGAGGAGTCAAGTACTGCTCTGGATTTGGGGGTTTGACACCATGATTTTCACCACAGGACATGTACCTTCCAGACCGCCTGAAACAATCCAATGAAATGATACTTTTTCTATAAAAAAGAAAAGGCACAGCTAACAGCTTGAGAAGAAACAGCAGCTATGTGCTGAGATCTTAAACCCCAAGAGCTGGTGGCCTCTCTTCAGAAGAGGGACAGTCATCTTACCTGCCTCTCTTAGGACTTCCTAACTGGGAAGATTGGAGGTGGAGTTTTGTGGAGGGGGCGGGGCCAGGAGAGAAGGAGATTTTCTGTAGCTTAGGGATGATCTCAAGTGAAATAATGCACAATTGTCCAGAGACCTGCCTGTCAGTTCAGAGTAAGAGGATGTTATGTTAAAGGACATAGAGTAGGGGCAGGTGGGAGGAAAGGGAGTGAGATGTCCTCGCTTCCATACAATATGCCACTTGCCTAAAGATCCTGATTGTTGTTCATTGAATTCAGATTGTCCCGATACCAGCCCCTGACAGCAGTGTGCTGATGTGGTGGAAAATTTCCTTCTTTTGAAGGGAAACAGGCTAGTCTACTCTCATTAGATAGGGTTTATAAGAGACACCTCTGGCGTTCTGTGAAGCTTTCCTTTACTGGAATCCTGGCCCCTGTCAGGCCTGGCCAAGAGCCAGGCATCCCTACTGTGAGAAGAGAGCTGACTAATGAGACCGGGACGCCCAGGAGGAAGACTAGAGGAGGAGGGCTGAAGCTTCTTCCCGAACTCAGTCCACACTGCCGCGGCCGCCCTGCTCCCTGAGGCTGCCCTCCATCCAAATGGCCCTCATCTAGCGTCGAGTTCCCAACTTGCCTGTTGAAGCCCATCTGGAGGTGCGGTTCCTTTTTTCTGCAACCTCAGGCCTCCCAGGGACTAATTCATTCCTTGCTTGACCTTCAGATCTCATTTCAATTTCTCTTTTTCAGAGAGGCCTCCTCTGACCCCTCCAACTCTAGTTGGATCCTGTGTCCTTTTTTTTTTTTTTAAAGATTTTCTTTTTTTAATGCAGACTATTTAAAAAGTCTTTACTGAATTCATTATAGTATTGCTTCTGTTTCTGTTTCAACGTTTTGGGCTTTTTTTAGTTGCGAGGCATGTGGAATCCTAGCTCCCTCATGAGGGACTGAACCCATACATCCCCTGCACTGGAAGGCAAAGTCTTTAACCACTGGACCACCAGGGAGTTCCCCTATCCCCAGCTTTTCGGTACACACATATAATGACAGATACTTGCAGAATAATCTTAATGTGTTTCTGTCATTAAATGACTAATGTTTTTCTTCTTCTCTGCAGTCTGTTTTCTCTTCTGGGCAGTCCTCACAGAGACCTTCTCTGTGGTTTACAGTTCTAGTCGGCATGCTTCACACAGTACTGGACACAGTGTGGTACTCCATAAACATCTGTTGTCTGAATGAATGAGCAAACACATGAATGACTCTTCCCCATTTGGAGGGAAATGCATAGGATTGTACTATGGCCGCTGTGTCATTTCTCCTTCCCAGTAACTCCTGCTGGGGCTGTTGGGCCTTATTAGAAATTGTGGCTCATCTCCTTTCTGCAGCAGCCCTTAAAAGATTATCTGAGTATGAGAATGGAAAGAGAAGTGTCATATTGCAGAGCAAGGCAGGGAATTGAGACCTGTAAGAATGTGTGTGTGCTCAGTCGTGTGGATTCTTTGTGATCCCTTGGACTGTAATCTGTCAGGCTCCTCGGTCCATGGGATTCTCATTAGATAGGGTTTGTAAGAGACACCTCTGGCGTTCTGTGAAGCTTTCCTTTACTGGAATCCTGGCCCCTGTCAGGCCTGGCCAAGAGCCAGGCATCCCTACTGTGAGAAGAGAGCTGACTAATGAGACCGGGACGCCCAGGAGGAAGACTAGAGGAGGAGGGCTGAAGCGACTCAGTCCACACTGCCGCGGCCGCCCTGCTCCCTGAGGCTGCCCTCCATCCAAATGGCCCTCATCTAGCGTCTAGTTCCCAACTTGCCTGTTGAAGCCCATCTGGAGGTGCGGTTCCTTTTTTCTGCAACCTCAGGCCTCCCAGGGACTAATTCATTCCTTGCTTGACCTTCAGATCTCATTTCAATTTCTCTTTTTCAGAGAGGCCTCCTCTGACCCCTCCAACTCTAGTTGGATCCTGTGTCCTTTTTTTTTTTTTTTTTAAGATTTTCTTTTTTTAATGCAGACCATTTAAAAAGTCTTTACTGAATTCATTATAGTATTGCTTCTGTTTCTGTTTCAACGTTTTGGGCTTTTTTTAGTTGCGAGGCATGTGGAATCCTAGCTCCCTCATGAGGGACTGAACCCATACATCCCCTGCACTGGAAGGCAAAGTCTTTAACCACTGGACCACCAGGGAGTTCCCCTATCCCCAGCTTTTCGGTACACACATATAATGACAGATACTTGCAGAATAATCTTAATGTGTTTCTGTCATTAAATGACTAATGTTTTTCTTCTTCTCTGCAGTCTGTTTTCTCTTCTGGGCAGTCCTCACAGAGACCTTCTCTGTGGTTTACAGTTCTAGTCGGCATGCTTCACACAGTAGTGGACACAGTGTGGTACTCCATAAACATCTGTTGTCTGAATGAATGAGCAAACACATGAATGACTCTTCCGCATTTGAAGGGAAATGCATAGGATTGTACTATGGCCGCTGTGTCATTTCTCCTTCCCAGTAACTCCTGCTGGGGCTGTTGGGCCTTATTAGAAATTGTGGCTCATCTCCTTTCTGCAGCAGCCCTTAAAAGATTATCTGAGTATGAGAATGGAAAGAGAAGTGTCATATTGCAGAGCAAGGCAGAGAATTGAGACCTGGAAGAATGTGTGTGTGCTCAGTCGTGTCGATTCTTTGTGATCCCTTGGACTGTAATCCGTCAGGCTCCTCGGTCCATGGGATTCTCCAGGCAATAATATGAGAGTGCATTGCCATTTTCTGCTCCAAGGTATCTTCCCCACCCAGGGATCAAACCCTCGTCTCTTGCTTGTCTGGCGGGTTCTTTACCGAGCCACCAGGAAAGCCCCTGAGAGTTCTATTTTATTTTTTTTAAGAGAAGCTTACAAGTAGAACAAACTAAGAACCATGAATACAGACAGACAGCACTCACCTCATGACGGGGCTGCAGTCACTTCCTTTGTAGGAGCCGGAGTTGCTGCTACTTGGGGAAGAAGGTGCATAATTGGCATGGACGTTAACGGGACTCAACTGGTTCCTACAGAGCATGGACAGAAGGTCCTTCTCCCGTGGGGAGGGTGGGCTGCTGCCAGACTTGTACGACGAAGCTCCATTGCTCCGCCCGTGGGGACCTCGGCTGGGAGAGAAGCATGAAGAACACTAGAATCCTTGGGGCTGGAGCTACCCAAGTGCCAATGCTCTATCCTTTCTTAAAGCTAGTCAAGGAAATCCAATCTATGGGGTTGAAAGGGGCCCTATAATCATTAGGGAAACTTGGCTTTAAGAGCGCCTTCGTCCCACCTGCTCAACAGTTTCTCTCCTGTGTCATCAGCACAGACGACTTCTCCCTTTGCTGTTCTTTCAAATAGTTTCTGACCATAAAGTTTGTTTTGGATGAAACCCAGCTGCCTGCTAAGAACACAAACCATGTAAAATGTTGATTGGGTTTAGTTTCGTTCCAGAGGCTGTTTTGAAGATGCGGCTTCTGTTTCAGTATATCTGTTTCTACTTTAAAATATTCAGGTTTGGTTCATGGTGGGTCAGAAAACTAGGGTGGATTGGGGAGAAGGAGTTTGCCCGCAAGGAAGAAGGGAAAAACAGGACAGATAAATATAACCCACAGAAATGTATTGTCTATAATTTTAATCACCTTAAGTTTTCTTTTTCTTTCTGCCTCCAATGACTGATTGTTTTAGTTGCTCAGTTGTGTCCAACTCTTTTGGATCCCGTAGACCATAGCCCGCCAGGCTCCTCATAGGATTTTCCCTGCAAGAACACTGGAGTGGATTGCCATTTCCTTCTCCAGGAGATATTCCTGACCCATGGATGGAACCCAAGCCTCCTGTTTTGACAGGTGGGTTCTTTACCACTGAGCCACTTGGGAAGCCCTCCAATGACTTAGCACAACCTTTATCATTTAATTGCGAAATATTATACCTTTTTCTTTCCCTGCCTTTTGTCTTGACCTTTCAGTAATGACGCTATCCCTACAGGGAAGGCAGCTTTTCCAACGTGGAATCTGAGTATCACTGGCCTCCTCAAGGCCATTCAGCATCTCCCTACAGCCTCCAGAATAAAGGCCAGACTCTTAATACCTCATGGTTCAGATGGTAAAGAACCTACCTGCAATGCAGGAGACCAGGGTTCAATCCATGGGTCAGGAAGATCCCCTGGAGAAGGGAATGGCTACCCACTCCAGTATTCTTGCCTGGAGAATCCCATGGACAGAGGAGCCTGGTGGGCTAGAGTCATTGGGTGTCAAAGCGTTGGCCATGACTGAGCAACTAACAGGCTCATTTTCCTTAATACAGCTCCCAAGGTCTGCTCCCACCCCCTCACCACCACATTCAACCCTTTCTCTACCACTTCTCTCTCTGCATTCCAGACAATTTAGTTCCCTGATGGTCCACGCTCTTCTCCATCATCCTTAGTTTTGAACTTATCTTCTCACTAGAATGTCCTTCTGCTCCTTACCCTGAGTCTCTGGATACCTCCTACTTAGAGACTTGGCAGGAACCTTCCCCAGGCAGCCTCTGAACCTTCCTTCTCTAGGCTGCTGTCCCCTGGTGCTTCCCCAACCCCTGTGCAGACTTCACTGTGGAACTTACCACAGTGTGTCACTGCGGCCGGCTTGCCTATCTTTCCCACCAGACCAGGGCGCCCTGAAGGCAGAGATATAGCTGGGTCTTTTACATCCCCATTACCTCATAACATGGGTAGGTCCTCCCTAAATGACTGCTAAGTGAGTAAACTGAATTGCAGTCCTGGCACTGTTGCTTACTGTCAGGGATTATCAGATGACTTCTACAGAGGTGATATGGAAATATATCAAAGAATGCATGCTGAGGGCACTGGATAAGCTGTTTACGAGCAATTCAACTGCAGGGTACTATTTATTTCCACGTTGGGAAGCCCTGCCAATATTCCTGACCCATGGATGGAACCCAAGCCTCCTGTTTTGACAGGTGGGTTCTTTACCACTGAGCCACTTGGGAAGCCCTCCAATGACTTAGCACAACCTTTATCATTTAATTGCGAAATATTATACCTTTTTCTTTCCCTGCCTTTTGTCTTGACCTTTCAGTAATGACGCTATCCCTACAGGGAAGGCAGCTTTTCCAACGTGGAATCTGAGTATCACTGGCCTCCTCAAGGCCATTCAGCATCTCCCTACAGCCTCCAGAATAAAGGCCAGACTCTTAATACCTCATGGTTCAGATGGTAAAGAACCTACCTGCAATGCAGGAGACCAGGGTTCAATCCATGGGTCAGGAAGATCCCCTGGAGAAGGGAATGGCTACCCACTCCAGTATTCTTGCCTGGAGAATCCCATGGACAGAGGAGCCTGGTGGGCTAGAGTCATTGGGTGTCAAAGCGTTGGCCATGACTGAGCAACTAACAGGCTCATTTTCCTTAATACAGCTCCCAAAGTCTGCTCCCACCCCCTCACCACCACATTCAACCCTTTCTCTACCACTTCTCTCTCTGCATTCCAGACAATTTAGTTCCCTGATGGTCCACGCTCTTCTCCATCATCCTTAGTTTTGAACTTATCTTCTCACTAGAATGTCCTTCTGCTCCTTACCCTGAGTCTCTGGATACCTCCTACTTAGAGACTTGGCAGGAACCTTCTCCAGGCAGCCTCTGAACCTTCCTTCTCTAGGCTGCTGTCCCCTGGTGCTTCCCCAACCCCTGTGCAGACTTCACTGTGGAACTTACCACAGTGTGTCACTGCGGCCGGCTTGCCTATCTTTCCCACCAGACCAGGGCGTCCTGAAGGCAGAGATATAGCTGGGTCTTTTACATCCCCACTACCTCGTAACATGGGTAGGTCCTCCCTAAATGACTGCTAAGTGAGTAAACTGAATTGAAGTCCTGGCACTGTTGCTTACTGTCAGGGATTATCAGATGACTTCTACAGAGGTGATATGGAAATATATCAAAGAATGCATGCTGAGGGCACTGGATAAGCTGTTTAAGAGCAATTCAACTGCAGGGTACTATTTATGGATCAACTTGTTTGAACTTCCTTGTTAATCTAGTTCAATAGATTGGACACCCTTTAGTATAAGGAATGGGGCTTCCCAGGTGACGCAGTGGTAAAGAATTTGCCTGTCAACACAGGAGATGCAAGAGATGAGGGTTCAGTCCCTGGGTGGGGAAGATCCCCTGCAGAAGGAAATGGCCACCCACTCTGATATTCTTGCCTGGAAGATTGCATGGACAGAGGATCCTGGCAGGATACCGTCCATGGGGTTGAAAAGAACATAGACCAAGCACAGACACACACATACAGTGTAAGGAGCGGGCTTCCCTGATGGCTTAACAGTAAAGAATCCGCCTGCCAATGCAGGAAACAGTAGCTGGATCCCTGGGTCAGGAAGATCCCTTGGAGAAGGAAATGGCAACCCACTCCAGTACTGTTGCCTGGGAAATCCTATTGGTAGAGGAGCTTGGTGGGCTACAGTCCATGGGGTCACAAAGACTCAGACAGTGACTAGACCACCACCAACAGCACAGTGTAAGGAAGCATCTTAAGAATGTAGAAATTACTTAATTAGGACAGCACATCTATGTCAGGAATATATCTTGATAATAGTACAAGGAAAGAAAAGGGAGCCAGATTCTTTTCATAAAGCAGAACTGCTCTTTGATAGGCCCTCTTGGCAATTTTGATGACAACTGTGTCCAACAGTCACATCTCACTGAGAAACATGAGTGAGTATCAGTAAGAGAGTGTGTGTGCATGTCTACTTGGCTCCAAAACCATAATTACTTCAAATCGAATACAATTTCAACTTAGCGTTCAAAAAAACGATCCAGGCAGCCTCTGAATTTTTGGCTCCCCTGGTGCTTCCCCAACCCCTGTGCAGACTTCACTGTGGAACTTACCACAGTGTGTCACTGCGGCCGGCTTGCCTATCTTTCCCACCAGACCAGGGCGCCCTGAAGGCAGAGATATAGCTGGGTCTTTTACATCCCCATTACCTCATAACATGGGTAGGTCCTCCCTAAATGACTGCTAAGTGAGTAAACTGAATTGCAGTCCTGGCACTGTTGCTTACTGTCAGGGATTATCAGATGACTTCTACAGAGGTGATATGGAAATATATCAAAGAATGCATGCTGAGGGCACTGGATAAGCTGTTTAAGAGCAATTCAACTGCAGGGTACTATTTATGGATCAACTTGTTTGAACTTCCTTGTTAATCTAGTTCAATAGATTGGACACCCTTTAGTATAAGGAATGGGGCTTCCCAGGTGACGCAGTGGTAAAGAATTTGCCTGCCAACGCAGGAGATGCAAGAGATGAGGGTTCAGTCCCTGGGTGGGGAAGATCCCCTGCAGAAGGAAATGGCCACCCACTCTGATATTCTTGCCTGGAAGATTGCATGGACAGAGGATCCTGGCAGGATACCGTCCATGGGGTTGAAAAGAACATAGACCAAGCACAGACACACACATACAGTGTAAGGAACGGGCTTCCCTCATAGCTTAACAGTAAAGAATCCGCCTGCCAATGCAGGAAACAGTAGCTGGATCCCTGGGTCAGGAAGATCCCTTGGAGAAGGAAATGGCAACCCACTCCAGTACTGTTGCCTGGGAAATCCTATTGGTAGAGGAGCTTGGTGGGCTACAGTCCATGGGGTCACAAAGACTCAGACAGTGACTAGACCACCACCAACAGCACAGTGTAAGGAAGCATCTTAAGAATGTAGAAATTACTTAATTAGGACAGCACATCTATGTCAGGAATATATCTTGATAATAGTACAAGGAAAGAAAAGGGAGCCAGATTCTTTTCATAAAGCAGAACTGCTCTTTGATAGGCCCTCTTGGCAATTTTGATGACAACTGTGTCCAACAGTCACATCTCACTGAGAAACATGAGTGAGTATCAGTAAGAGAGTGTGTGTGCATGTCTACTTGGCTCCAAAACCATAATTACTTCAAATCGAATACAATTTCAACTAGCAGTCAGCCCAGTAAATCACAAATAAATGAAACATCATGAAAATCTAAAGTTAAAAAGTTCTTTCCTTTTGAAATCATCCAAAAGGCCTCTGCCTTCTCTTTTGTGAGAAGGGGACACTTTATATGGAACAGACGGGCTGATGGCTTTGTGACAAACCAACTCCAGCAGCTCTGTGGTGGGGGTAGGGCAGAGCAGAAAAGAACATGTACTCTGGCTTGGGAGTTGCTTCTCTCTGCTTCACTTCTAAGTCCGGCACCAACTGCCCTGACTGTTTCTTCATGTGGCTATAAGAAATGTGGAGGGTTAACTGTTACAAGTTAGAAGAAAAAGTAAAGTGCTATCCTTCATGCTGACCCAGGGAATTCTTCACCAGAACCTCTGTGACCCAAGCCCTGTTGCAAGTACTTTATGAACAGTTTCACTCAATTTTGACCATCACAGTAGCAAGGCTGATGGTCGTAAGGCTGGTCCAATGATCATTTCCCTTTTACATTATGTAATGTATGGGAAGTACTCAAGTTATGAGAAATGACTGAAGTTCAGGAGAAAAAGGGCTTCCCAGGTAGACCTAGTGGTAAAGAATCTGCCGGTAAATGCAGGAGACATAAAAGACTCTGGTTTGATCCCTAGGTCAGGAAGATACTGTGGAGGAAGGCATGGCAACCCACTCCAGTATTCTTGCCTGGAGACTGTCATGGACAGAGCAGCCTGGCTGGCTACAATCCATGGTTTCACACGGAATTTGACACAATGAAGTGACTTAGCATGTATGCACACAAGGGTAAAAAAACTAGTCTAAGAACTCAGCTCAATGAGATTTAAATCCAGGTCTCTTAACTCTACAGAGAGACCTCCTGCTTTGTCCTTAATTGCTCAGTTGTGTCCAACTCTTTACACAAATGCGTAATACTCTTCTGGGCTTGTAAACAGGTATACTAGGCACTGGCTAGGTATGTGGCTGATGAATTCACCAACTTCTTATTTTGGTGCTTGCACTAAGATGCACAATTGGTGACATACAAATTCAACATGATGAGGATTTTGTAAGAACTCTTCAAACTATCAAACATTACTAAAGTGCAATTGAGTCTTGAAATACATTTCTGGAAATGAATTACTAGGCTGTTTATAATCGCTTACTTTTAAAAAAGAAACTATATGCATCAAATGATCAATTTTGTTCCTTACATTTAGTCCATTGGTTACAAACTCAATGCAGATGATGATTAAAAAAAAAATTTCAATGGAGAGGACAGGATTCCGTGCTTATCAAGGCTATGCACAGGCAAATTTTGACACTGCCTTCCTAGCCCTTCCCAGATCCTTTGGTCTGGTGAACAAGAAGAATGCAGCCCACAGAGAAAAAAAGTGGAAGAAAGTATTAGTCGCTCACTCTGTTCAACTCTTTGCAAACCCATGGACTGTGGCCCACCAGGCTCCTCTATCCATGGAATTCTCCAGGCAAGAATACCAGAGTGGGTTCCCATTTCTTTCTCCAGGGGAACATGGGTCTCCCACATGGCAGCCCACACAAAGAAGACAGAGTTCTGATACACTGCCCCTCTTCCTGCAAACCTGAACCGGTAACTGGAAAGTGAGAGAAAGGGGGAGGTGAAGAAAGGAACCTCAGAAAGTGCCCAGGGGAGAATCTCCCTTCCCCAGCTCTTGCCCTTTCCTTCAGGTAACATCCTTGCTCTCACCATCATCATTTCCACCCCATCACTGTTATGGGCTGTATGATGTCTTCACCAAATTTGGAGGTGAAAGCCCTGACCCCCAGCACCTAAGAATGTGACTGTATTTGAAAACAGGGCTTTAAAAATGGTATTTTTGTTAAAAGGAGGCCCTCATCTAAACTGTCTAGTGTCCTTATAGGAAGAGGGAATTTGGACACAGACACAGAGAAAAGACTGAGGAACGAAGGGTGAGATGGCCATCTACAAGCTGAGGAGAGAGGCTGCCAGAAGAAGCCAGTCCTGCCGACTCCTTGATCTTGGACTTCTGGCCTCCAGGATAGAGGGAAGCGAATTTCTGCTGTTTAAAGCTCCCCAGTCTGTGGCTGTTTGTTATAACAGCCTGAGCAGACTGATATGATAATCACTATCGCTGCCGCCACCATTACCATTACCGGCAGCAGCATCTTGCCCATTAGTATTATTTTTATCATTACTGACTACAAGAATCATCTTTGCCTGAGTTCTGGGCACCGTGTTAAGCACTCATAGCTCTAAGTTCATTTAAGTCAGTGAGGTAGATGCCATTATTACCTCATTTTCCAGAAGAGAAAACCAAGGCTGGGAGCTCCGGGTTGAACCTCATAAACGATGGATGTTGAAGTCAAGTCCAGGTCCAGCTAACTCCAAATTCTGAGTTTTGTTTTGTTTTTTTTTTATTTCTTTCTCACTTCTATCTGCCTCTAGTCAGATTAAAGTTTAAGACAGAGAATTCCTCGGAAAGACGCTGCTGGCCTTCTCAAAGAGGAGATCATTTGCAAATCTTTCAAGTTTTGTTTGTGAAATGACCTGTCAAAAAAATTCTCTCCGGGACTTCCCCGGTCGTTGAGTGGCTGAGATGCTGCTCTCCCAATATAGGGGCGTGCTATGTGCTAAGTCGCTTCAGCCCTGTCCAACTCTGCACCCCGACGGACTGTAGCCCACCCGGCTCGTCCGTCCATGGGATTCTCCAGGCAAGAATGCTGGAGTGGGTTGCTGCGCCCTCCTCCAGGGGATCTTTCTGACCCCACGGATCAAACACACTTCTCTTACATTTCCAGCATTAGCAGGTGGGTTCTTGATCACCAGCACCACCTGAGACGCCCCAAAGGATCATAGGTTCTTTTAAAGTTTAGCATGAATACCCCACCCACCCAGAGGAGCTGTCCTCAATGGGCGATCCTACAGAACACCCAGATGATGTGAAACACGTAAGATACTCCATCCCGGAAACCCACTGATGTTCCTCTGTGCTTGAGACAGATTTTTTAAAAGTGAGCATAATGGACAGAACACTTGCCTATTTCAATTTCCTGTCTGCTAAGCACATATCTCATCTGCACATAATTATATTAAGCCATTTTATGTTTAAAACACCAAGTTTTCATCACTGAGGGAATTCATGGGTTCCAGGCTAGAATATTTTCTCCAACTCAGTCAGTATCACTGACATAACCTTGGAATTTAACCACAGACACAAAGTCCTTTGAAAAGCTTAATAAAATTGGCTTGCTCTTCAGGCCAGTTCTTTCGTTATGTTGCTTCTCTGTTCTTTGATGCATTGTGCCACGGGTATGTGCCAGTTTCTTGAATGAGAGAGATAAATGGCTTATTCTCAGAGCAAGCCGCATCTGATCTGTAGAGAGAATGTTTATAGTCTCATCCTGTGATCCCAGAGGCACTTTATTTCCAAACTACACGGTATTTGGAGATAGAACAATAGTTCTTCTTTACAGCAGGCTTTACTCTTTAGTTACAAGTTGGTCTGGTTTCAGCTTTGTTTTTAACAACAAAACTCTGCACTGGGGACCTCAGATCCCTTCAAAAATATCAGCCAAATCTTCTGCTCACCCAAGAGAGGTGGGAAACATTTGCTTGCTCAATCCTGTAAATGTTACAAACTAAACAGTTTTTCTCCCGAAAAGGGACCTTAAGAATTATGTGCTCCAACCTCCTTTTTGCACATTCAGACAATGGCCCAGGACAGTCAGATGACCAGTCACCCTCAAGTGTCTCCATGACTCCGTCCATTGCTTTGTTCAGGTCCCTTCCCAGAGCTCACCTCATTACAGCATCTCCCAGAACCAGCCTATCTAGAATACACCAAACATTCTGTGACTTTCTATGCCCTTTCTCTGTAATTTTTTTATATTTATGTTATTTTCCTACTAGAAAATATAAATATTTATGCTATTTTCCTTCTTTCTCTACTAGAACAAATATAGTTTTCATAAGTTTTGTTTACTGCCGTATCTCTAGAAACTTCCTCATAGCTGACAGGCAATAAATACTGACTGAATGAATAAATGCAGCCATGGACATCAGCAGCATATCCTAGGCCTGACAACCTGTCCCATCAAATGTGAACGGTGGTTCCCCTTTCCCTTATGGTCCTTATCTCCCTCCATTCAAACAGTACCATTGGCAAACATCTGCTGGTGTTTACTGGGGCTCAAGCCATGACTTCACACTTTAATGAATTAACTAATTTAGCCCTAACTATAAACCCTTCAGAGTTTCCCAGGTGGCTCAGCAGTAAAGAATCTGCCTGCCAATGCAGGAGATGTGGGTTCGATCCCTGGGTCAGGAAGATTCCCTGGAGAAGGAAATGGCAACCCACTCCAGTATTCTTGCCTGGAGAGTTCCATGGACAGAAGGGCTTGGTGGCCTACAGTCCATGGGGTCACAAAAGAGTTGGACACAACTTAGCAAAAACAAATAAACCCTACAAAGTGGGTATGACTAGTAGGAAATATTTTCCAGCTGAGGAAACTGAGACATAAAGAAGCTGAGCAACCTGTTCACGGCCAGAGGGACAGGTCAGGGGTTGGAGGTGGCATTCCAACTAAGAGTCCACATGGTAGCTAGCTATTCCATTATACCCCGTCTTTGGCGGGGTGTGTGGAGGGCACCCAGACTTATGAACTATGTATTTTCTTCAACCCTTACAAAGTTCAGATAGAGGCAAGAAAGCGTGAAGTCAGAGGCTTTACAGCTAAGAAGACAGATTCAAGAAGGGGGCAGCAGGGTGGGAAGTGAGACACGACTAGCCTGATCCCCAGGTGAGCACACAGGTGGGTGTGGGAAGAAGCAGTGAACCCCAAGCCGGGACCGGATAAGAGGGAGCCCCGGCTGAGCCAACACAGGTCAACCTCGTGACCACGGCAGGTAAGGCAAAGTACCAACTGTGAATCACTGAACAGCCGCAACCAAACTAAACCCATTCACTGGAGAATCACAAAATGGGAATGGAAAGTACTCCAGGTGGGTCTAGAAAAACAGGTGAGTACAGGTAAGCCACACGGGGAACGTGTCTGAACAATGACAGAGCAGGAGCAGGAGGTAGGCCTACTTGCGTGAGAAAGAGGACCGCTTGTTCCCCGCGGCAGACATGTGGACCTCCGGAGCCGAGATGCTGCCCGTGCTGCTGGAGGAGCTAAAATCAGCTTCACTACCTGAAAAATAAAGAGGGAGAGAAGTGTGAAGGAAGCAAAAGCCAAAACCAGAGAGCACGCTGGCCAATGCCCTGCCCTCCCAGGTCGCTGGCTCCCATGGACCCAGCACGTGGCGGGGTTCCAGCGCTCCCAGGCTCCCAGGGTTTTCCTCAACACAGAGGAGAGAAGAAGGCGCAGGCATGGGCACAGCATTGCATAAACAGCCTGGCAGCACCGTGAGGCTGGTTTGCTCTCTCTCCGTGCCCGATCAAGCCCAGAACATCAACGTGCAGGGCCCCAATGCTGGGTAGAATGAAAAGCACGCTTGTCAGCCCGAGAACAGTTTTTCCAAGAGAGTTTATCTCTAGGCTTTACAGTCGGCTGGCTATACTTGAATCTGGCACGTTAGGGTCTGGAGATAATCAACCGGCTAGAAGTAGGAGGAAAGTCTGCGCTCCAGATCACCCGCTCCAACCCTTCTATCTGATTCTCCACCTTCCCCGACTGCAGCTGCAGCTTTTCTGTGAAGAGCGGAACCTTAACAAAGCAGCAGGAACTTAACAGTTCCAGAGAGAGAGAAAAAAGCTCACAGTGACCAGTGATGTAACCTGTGAATGACACTGAAATTTGTATCTGTAGTTATGGGGTGGGTGGAGGGGTTGTTTATTAGTTTACAAAGATCATAGTACATGCTGAACACAGATTAGGGTTCATTGTGCAATAGAAAACATGCTGTATAGTAGAATAGTTAACAGAAACTCATTTCTAACAAAACAAAATACAAAGTTTTGAAATAGTAATAATGAAAACATTCCATGGATTGCCTTGGAAGTTCAGGGGCGTGGAAGAGGTAACAGGACAACAGGAAGAAGGGAAGGAAGATCTTTTTTTTTTAAGATGAAATTCCAGATGCTTTTGGAAAATCAATCTAGGTACACAATTTTTATTTGATCTTGTTTCGCAATTCCTATGCCACAATTTGTGACTCTTCTGGTCTAGGACTCAGAGCCAGATCACTTTTCTGAGTTGAGGAAAATATGAATAATCTAAATCCCTTGAGTTTCTGAGAAGCAGGGAACAGTATCATTTATTTTTGTGAGAGAAAGTCACTCAGTCATGTCCGACTCTTTGAGATCCATGGATGAGCCATGGAATTCTTCAGGCAAGAATACTGGAGTGGGTAACCCTTCCCTTCTCCAGATCTTCTCAACCCAGTAATCGAGCCCAGGTCTCCTGTACTGCAGGAGGATTCTTTACCGCCTGAGCCACCAGGGATCAAACTCATGGTCCCTACTCTAGATGCACGGAGGCTTAACCACTGGACCACCGGGGAAGTCTAGATGATTACAACTCTTTATTGAAACCCTACTGGTTTCCAGGCCCTTGTTCAAGATACATTCCTATTCCTTATATGTATTAATCTTGACATCTTTTGTAAGGCAGATATTAATCTCATGTTTTACTGTTGAGGAAACCAAAGCCAATTTCTTTGCCCAAGGCTTGTGGGTGATGAATCTTGTCCAGGACCAGATCCCCATGCCACCCCTGTGATAACATGTCCCAGGAAACCTGGGAGGTAGCCAGGGCAGGAGAGCTTCCTGAATAAACTACCATCTCCCCTACAGCCAAGATGAGCCACGAGGACAAGATGTGGCCAGACTGGCCCACTGATGAACAGATGCTCTCACTGACGCTGTGTTTTGGTGCTGCCTCAAGGTAATGAGAGAGAAAAATCCCTTGCCTAACTTCTAGGACCTCTAGGGAAGGTCAGCCTCTTCTGGGAAGGAGATCAAGACGGACCACTTAGGGCATAGGACAGCCATGAATCTCAACTCCCAGGAGAATTCTGGGAGGCTTAAGGTAGCAATTTATCAGAACCGGGACTGGCTATTCCTTCTGGATTTCAGAGACTTTGTTCTAACGATGTAATGAACTCCCAGAAGCTCCCTGAACTTAATTAGTTGCCTCTGAGTAATGCACTGGCTAAACTATAGTATCCCAAAGTCTCAAGGACTCCTGTTTGGTAATGCTACCCAGGACACATTGATCCTGACAGCCTACTTCAACCTCAGCACTAGCAAATTACCAGGTTGGTTATTAAATGATAAAGGTGGATGATTTTCAAAACTAGGTCCTGTGGTTGCACCCATCAGGGGTAAGATATTCTTACCTCAAAACATTGGGCACTCAGTCATGTCCGACTCTTTGAGATCCATGGATGAGCCATGGAATTCTTCAGGCAAGAATACTGGAGTGGGTAACCCTTCCCTTCTCAGATCTTCTCAACCCAGTAATCGAGCCCAGGTCTCCTGTACTGCAGGAGGATTCTTTACCGCCTGAGCCACCAGGGATCAAACTCATGGTCCCTACTCTAGATGCACGGAGGCTTAACCACTGGACCACCGGGGAAGTCTAGATGATTACAACTCTTTATTGAAACCCTACTGGTTTCCAGGCCCTTGTTCAAGATACATTCCTATTCCTTATATGTATTAATCTTGACATCTTTTGTAAGGCAGATATTAATCTCATGTTTTACTGTTGAGGAAACCAAAGCCAATTTCTTTGCCCAAGGCTTGTGGGTGATGAATCTTGTCCAGGACCAGATCCCCATGCCACCCCTGTGATAACATGTCCCAGGAAACCTGGGAGGTAGCCAGGGCAGGAGAGCTTCCTGAATAAACTACCATCTCCCCTACAGCCAAGATGAGCCACGAGGACAAGATGTGGCCAGACTGGCCCACTGATGAACAGATGCTCTCACTGACGCTGTGTTTTGGTGCTGCCTCAAGGTAATGAGAGAGAAAAATCCCTTGCCTAACTTCTAGGACCTCTAGGGAAGGTCAGCCTCTTCTGGGAAGGAGATCAAGACGGACCACTTAGGGCATAGGACAGCCATGAATCTCAACTCCCAGGAGAATTCTGGGAGGCTTAAGGTAGCAATTTATCAGAACCGGGACTGGCTATTCCTTCTGGATTTCAGAGACTTTGTTCTAACGATGTAATGAACTCCCAGAAGCTCCCTGAACTTAATTAGTTGCCTCTGAGTAATGCACTGGCTAAACTATAGTATCCCAAAGTCTCAAGGACTCCTGTTTGGTAATGCTACCCAGGACACATTGATCCTGACAGCCTACTTCAACCTCAGCACTAGCAAATTACCAGGTTGGTTATTAAATGATAAAGGTGGATGATTTTCAAAACTAGGTCCTGTGGTTGCACCCATCAGGGGTAAGATATCATTTTCTGATGTAAAATTATTACTCTGAGACACTCAATTTTCATTCTTTAAAAGATATGCAAAAATCCATCAATATAATTTAACTACCTTCAGAAAAATGGAAATCCTACAACAGAAACAGACAACGGCTGAAAAATCCATTGTTAATGGATTAATGCTGCTTAATGATGCTTCTAATTGCAGTTTATTGTATGTGTGTATGTGTGCTAAGTCGCTTCTGTCACGTCTGACTGCTTGCGACCCTATGGACTATAACCCAACAGGCTCCTCTGTGCATGGGATTCTCCAGGCCAGAACACTGGAACAGGTTGCCCTGCCTTCCTCCAGGAGATCTTCCTGACCCAGGATCGAACCTGGATCTCTTATGTTTCCAGCACTGGCAGGTGAGTTCTTTACCATAGCACCATAGCCCCTCTGCAGTTACTATGTAACCTGAAATGAAGGGACAACTTTGTTTTAAACTTTATTACTACTGGCACTCCATCTATTGACTTTTTAGTGTTTGTAGGGCCTAAGGCCACTTCATTCCTGGACTTCTCTAACTAACTCTCTGCACACCAGAAAGAGGCTGAGAAGATCCATTCAGGGTACCCAGCAACCACATTCAGGGCCATCTGAGTAACAGTGAAAAATGGAAATGCTACTTAACTGTTTCTGTTTATTATTTTTAAAAATACAAATTATTTTCAGCTTGCTTGTTGTCATGTAAGATACATATAAAAGTCAATTTTACTATGGCCATGAATCTCAAATCCCAGGAGAATTCTGGGAGGCTTAAGGTAGCAATTTATCAGAACCGGGACTGGCTATTCCTTCTGGATTTCAGAGACTTTGTTCTAACGATGTAATGAACTCCCAGAAGCTCCCTGAACTTAATTAGTTGCCTCTGAGTAATGCACTGGCTAAACTATAGTATCCCAAAGTCTCAAGGACTCCTGTTTGGTAATGCTACCCAGGACACATTGATCCTGACAGCCTACTTCAACCTCAGCACTAGCAAATTACCAGGTTGGTTATTAAATGATAAAGGTGGATGATTTTCAAAACTAGGTCCTGTGGTTGCACCCATCAGGGGTAAGATATCATTTTCTGATGTAAAATTATTACTCTGAGACACTCAATTTTCATTCTTTAAAAGATATGCAAAAATCCATCAATATAATTTAACTACCTTCAGAAAAATGGAAATCCTACAACAGAAACAGACAACGGCTGAAAAATCCATTGTTAATGGATTAATGCTGCTTAATGATGCTTCTAATTGCAGTTTATTGTATGTGTGTATGTGTGCTAAGTCGCTTCTGTCACGTCTGACTGCTTGCGACCCTATGGACTATAACCCAACAGGCTCCTCTGTGCATGGGATTCTCCAGGCCAGAACACTGGAACAGGTTGCCCTGCCTTCCTCCAGGAGATCTTCCTGACCCAGGATCGAACCTGGATCTCTTATGTTTCCAGCACTGGCAGGTGAGTTCTTTACCATAGCACCATAGCCCCTCTGCAGTTACTATGTAACCTGAAATGAAGGGACAACTTTGTTTTAAACTTTATTACTACTGGCACTCCATCTATTGACTTTTTAGTGTTTGTAGGGCCAAAGGCCACTTCATTCCTGGACTTCTCTAACTAACTCTCTGCACACCAGAAAGAGGCTGAGAAGATCCATTCAGGGTACCCAGCAACCACATTTAGGGCCATCTGAGTAACAGTGAAAAATGGAAATGCTACTTAACTGTTTCTGTTTATTATTTTTAAAAATACAAATTATTTTCAGCTTGCTTGTTGTCATGTAAGATACATATAAAAGTCAATTTTACTATGGCATCTGAATATATTCTCCCACTTACTAAGCAGGATTACCAAGCGGATAGCTGGAGACCTGAAAACCTCTTATTTATCTATTAGCAACAAAGATACTCAGAAGGAGAGGCACTCTTTCTGTGTTTCCTTTAAGCGGTGTATACAGCTAGGTGACTGCTGCAGGTGGTGTGTGTAGTTCAGTGCTCTTGTGGGTTACTAGAATCATACAGAGTTTCTAACCTAAAAACACAAGCCCTGAGCCAGACAGCCCAGGTTCAAATCCCACCTTCTTACTAGATGGAAGACGTAGGCACATTACTTCATCTCACTCTGCCTCAATTTATAACTCTGTAAAATGGAGACTGATAATCATAACACCTGCCTCGTGCGTTTATTATTAGCAATGACTATCTATCTCCCATCTGAGAAAAACACCGGATCTGTTATAAGCTCTCAATGAATGTTAGCTGTTAGTATTGTTCTACAGGGGTAAAAAAGACAACTTTTACTAAACATGTCCTTTGTGGGAAATTTAGAAAATAGCAATGATCCAGAGGGGGAAATACAGTCTATAATTGCATCAACAAAAATAACCTTTGGGTATTTAACTAGTCAGATTTCCCAGGTGGTAATAGTGGTAAAGAACCTGCCTGCCAATGCAGGAGACATAAGAGATGAAGGTTCGGTCCCTGGATTGGGAAGGTCCCCTGGAGGAGGGGATGGCAACCCACTCCAGTATTCTTGCGTGGAGAATCCCATGGACAGAGGAGCTTGGTGGGCTACAGTCCATGGGGTCACAAAGAGTCAGATACAACTGAAGCACTTGACACTTGGCACATATAATGATTCAGCATTCATACTTGATACATTATTATGTAACCTAATTGTTTTGCTTTTAATAAATGAATAACTTTAAAACATGGAACATTTTGTTTTATTAAATCAATGACTATGTAGGCTATGTCCATTTTTCTATCATAAATAGCAAACACTATCAGAAACAATCCTGAGCATCTTTTACGTATTAATTCACATATTTTTCATGACAGGACAGACTCTATGTGGTAGGACAGCTATCAATCCCTTTTACAGATAAGAAAGAGAAGTTGAGTGATGCCTACCAGGTGACACAATTAGTAAGAAGTGGAGCCAAGAGGAAAACCAAGCTGTCTGAGCCCAGGGTGCATGCTCTTAAACCCACATGGGTTTCATGGATATCCTTGAGCATATAGATTTATATCCTTGTTTGATTATCTCTGAAGAATAAATTTCTCAAAGTAGAATGTTTAAAGTATATACTCATTCTGAGACTTCTAATACATACTCCATAGGGATTTTTCAGATGGCATGAGCCTAAAGCACTTTTGGGGGATAAGGAAGTATTTACCCCCATCTGCCTGTGTGTAGACACCTATTGTTTAATCTCTGATGCCACAGGGACTACTTCAGCAAAACACAGGGAACAATGTTGGCCACTGAAGAGCTGTGCTTCATCAGCTTGTGGGGTTGGTGGAGCAGGATTCCAGGACTGTGCAGGAAGGATGCACTTGATGACCTTGCAGACAGATACTCTGCAAGGCTCATGTCCGGTGGTTACACACCGGGCAGCAGATGCCACCTTCCAACTAGCAAGGACCTGCACTCGCTGGCCTCCAGAAGCTCTGTGTATTTTTTGTTCAGTAGTGTTGCCGGATCCTCTGGAGAGACCTTACTTTTATTCACAACCTTAGGCTAATAAGCATTCTGTGTATATGATGGTACGACTGAGAATTAGAGAAGGAAAGGAAAATGGAAACAACAAAAAATATGGGCAAAACTGGTAACTAGATGTATTTTTTTAAAGACTGCCCGAGCTGCAGTCTCTTAGGACGTTATTATTTTTGCCCGCTTCCAGGACACTGTGGATTCCTCATTCATCAGAACATCACAGGCCTCTGAGAACAGAGCAATCTTGACGTCTACGGAGTCATAATAAGCCAACCTAAACCACTGCTTCAAGCAACCCCAAACCTTCCTTTATCTTTTGTCACCACAAAGCTATCAGATTAATTCAGACTGGCCACCTATATCTCCACCTCAAAGAGAAGCAGCAAATTAACAAAATAAAAACAAACAGTCCCTCGTCAATTCATCCCGCCATCCGCCCCTGCCCCAGATGCACAGATCTTTTATTTAAAAGTCTCTAGGGAGGGGAGAAGAGCCATTTTCAATGATGCCAAGCAGCACTATTAAGGAGCAGATGGAGCAGTAGACATGTGTAATTACAGACGAAGATACTCCAAGTCTATTCAGGAGCACTGACTCCTAGCTGCAGAGCTTAGCTCTGGGGCCCAGCCAAGGAATCTAAAAAATGCTTCACAGCCTAAATAGGATTTTTGTTTCAGTGTTTGCAAAATAATTCCAGAACCTCCATAGGTCTTTATGTCAGAAAGGGAATATTTGATCGAAAGATCAACAGATGGCATGAGCCTAAAGTACTTTTGGGGGATAAGGAAGTATTTACCCCCATCTGCCTGTGTGTAGACACCTATTGTTTAATCTCTGATGCCACAGGAACTACTTCAGCAAAACACAGGGAACAATGTTGGCCACTGAAGAGCTGTGCTTCATCAGCTTGTGGGGTTGGTGGAGCAGGATTCCAGGACTGAGCAGGAAGGATGCACTTGATGACCTTGCAGACAGATACTCTGCAAGGCTCATGTCCGGTGGTTACACACCGGGCAGCAGATGCCACCTTCCAACTAGCAAGGACCTGCACTCGCTGGCCTCCAGAAGCTCTGTGTATTTTTTGTTCAGTAGTGTTGCCGGATCCTCTGGAGAGACCTTACTTTTATTCACAACCTTAGGCTAATAAGCATTCTGTGTATATGATGGTACGGCTGGGAATTAAGAGAAGGAAAGGAAAATGGAAACAACAAAAAATATGGGCAAAAACTGATAACTAGATGTATATTTTTAAAGACTGCCCGAGCTGCAGTCTCTTAGGACGTTATTATTTTTGCCCGCTTCCAGGACACTGTGGATTCCTCATTCATCAGAACATCACAGGCCTCTGAGAACAGAGCAATCCTGACGTCTACGGAGTCGTAATAAGCCAACCTAAACCACTGCTTCAAGCAACCCCAAACCTTCCTTTATCTTTTGTCACCACAAAGCTATCAGATTAATTCAGACTGGCCACCTATATCTCCACCTCAAAGAGAAGCAGCAAATTAACAAAATAAAAACAAACAGTCCCTCATCAATTCATCCCGCCATCCGCCCCTGCCCCAGATACACAGATCTTTTATTTAAAAGTCTCTAGGGAGGGGAGAGGAGCCATTTTCAATGATGCCAAGCAGCACTATTAAGGAGCAGATGGAGCAGTAGACATGTGTAATTACAGACGAAGATACTCCAAGTCTATTCAGGAGCACTGACTCCTGGCTGCAGAGCTTAGCTCTGGGGCCCAGCCAAGGAATCTAAAAAATGCTTCACAGCCTAAATAGGATTTTTGTTTCAGTGTTTGCAAAATAATTCCAGAACCTCCATAGGTCTTTATGTCAGAAAGGGAATATTTGATCGAAAGATCAACAGACTGACTGAAATACACTTATAAATAGGCTATAAATATTTTCCTCCTGTTGATGATTTGTCTTTGACGCTGTTATTTTATGTAGTTAAGATTTTATATTTATAGGTATGCAGTTAGATTCATCAGTAGAAAATTATTCACTTCTACCTACTTTAAATTTGAACTTCTGGTTTATAAATGTTTATATATACTTTTAAATGTATGGCAGTTCCATAATAAACATGAATCAGAATGAAGATAAATCTTCTCTGAAATTATGATAAAATGGAAATGGTATTTACAACTTTTCATGAAGACATGTTCTGATATGCAAGAATAATATATATATATATATATATATAACTACATAGCTATAAATACAAATCTAACTACATAAAAATTACATAGCAAAGAAAAATAATAAACTGAAAGAAAATATTTGTAACATATAGATAAAAGACTTGATTTATCCAAAGCTCAAACAAATTAGCAAAAAATGAAAAAGAGGAAAAAAAGGAACAGAAAAATGGGAAAAGGACATCAACAGGCAGATGGCAGACACAGAAAAACCACCAAAATACCTGAAAATCATACAATCTCACATTTAAAATTAAAAACATAAATGAAAAAATTTTTTTTCACCAAATTGGCAAAAAGAAATGAGAATTTCATAACAGTGGTTCTGTTAAGGGTTTTGGGCAAAACACTGATAAGAGTTAGTGAGACTGTGAATTGGTGCAGTGTGCCAAAAAGAAAACTACCGCTAGGAACGTATCCTGCATATAAGCATCCAAAAAGACAAATAAACTGTCCATCAGTACTGACTAGGAGGCTTCCCTGGTGGTCCAGTGGGTAGAGAGTCCGCCCTGCAGTACAAGGGGCACTGGTTTGATCCCTGGCCCAGGAAGACCCCATGTGCCGCAGAGCGGCTGGACCAGTGTGTCGAACTACGGGCCAGTGCTCTGGAGCGCACGAGCCCAGAGCTGGTGCTCTGCAAGGAGAGAGGCCACTGCAATGGGAGGCCCACACAGGCCAAAGAATAAAGATGAATGAAAACAAATACATAAAAAAAACAAAAAAAGAGGCCAAAATTAGAAAAAAGAAATACTGACTGGATATGTCATGGAGTGTAGCAAACTAAAAGGATACTCTGCAACTGTGAAAAGGATCACATAATTCTGTGTGTTGAGAGGGAAAGACCTGTTATTAGACAAAAACAAGATTTAGAAGAGTAAGTGTGGCATGCTTGTTTTGTGTAAATAAACTTTTAAATCAGTCATAACTGCTACATGCATAGAACATTTTTCTTCAGGAACAAAAAGAGATCTGTTAACAATAGTTTCCCTTGAAAACAGGACAATGAGGATATAAGAGACTCTTACTTTCATTTTGTAACTTCCTGAATCATTTGGCCTTTCTAACTATGTGCTTATATTGCTGTTGTTATAAAAATTATTAAGGAGGGGAACAGTACAATCATGGACAATTTATTTTTTTTGTCTTTTCCTTAAAAAAAGTTTTAAAACTTTAAAGGAAAATCTTCATATAATATAAGTAATCACACCACATAATGTAGGATTACAAGGGCTTTGGAGTCAAGCCACTTGTTTGAATCATGGCTTTTCTGCTAACTCCTTAAGCAAGCTGTTCACCCTCCCTCTGCCTCAGTTTCTTCATTGGTAAAATAAGGATGAAGACATCAAGAGTGCATACTGGGGATTCCCTGGTGGTCCAGGGAGTAAGGACACCGCCTTGCAATGCAAGGGGCGCCGGTTCCATCTCTGGCCTGGGGAGATCCCACGTGCCGAGGAGTAGCTGGACTGATGTGTCCCACTACCGAGTCGGAGCTCTGGAGCACATGCGCCCAGAGCTGGTGCTCTGCAGCAAGAGGGGCCGCTGCAATGGGAGGCCCACACAGGGCAAAGAACAAAGATTAATAAATGAAAGATCAATAGAAGTGGCCAAAAAAAAAAAGAGAGTGCATACTGCTAAGGGACTGTGGGCATTAGGTGAAACATGCAAAGAAATTAGGACAGTGCCTGGTACACAGCAGGCACTCAGTACATGTAAACTATTATTATTTCTAACTAGAATTCTTATTTCTAGCTAGAATTATTTCTAAGTAGAACCACTAGTACAGTGGCTTCAGGGTCCTCAGAGGGCTTTTTAAGGATTGTTCCCTTAAAAATCTCCACAACAGGAAATGCTTTATCTCACTTAAATCATGTATTTTTATAGTGACTCTTTACAAATGGTTGTCTTCTCTAAGTGGAGAGCATGTTTCTATTTTTAACCATGTGTGTATGTATGTGTATACACCACAGAGTATGTAATAAAGATCTGTGGTCCTGGGCTTCCCTGGTGGTTCAGTGGTTAAGAATCCACCTTGCAATGCAGGGAACACTGGTTTGATCCCTGGTCTGGGAAGATCCCATGTGCCTCAGAACAACTAAGCCAGTGCACCACAACTACTAAGCCTGTGCTCTAGAGTCCGTGTGCTGCATCTCCTGGAGCCCAGATCCACTACAGCCCATGTTCTGCAACAAGAGAAGCCACTGGCATGAGAAGCCTGCACCCCGCAATGAAGAGTAGTCCCCACTTGACACAACTAGAGAAAAAGCCTGCACAGCAACGAAGACCCAGCAGAGACAAAAATAAAAAAGTCCATAAATAAAATTTATATACCAAAAAGATCCATGGTCCTAAAACAAACTCCCCAGGGACATCTCTAAAAATCTCTAGAGTTGCTCCTGGGTTAGAAGGCTGCCTTCAGAAAGGTCCAGGGGAAATGCAGGGGGTTGCAACAGCTCAAGTCTTGGCCACAGGCCAGTCCCCTGAGAAAGGGACGGAGGGAGCAAGGGAGACGAGGCATGGAAGGCCGACAGGTCAAGGACGACTCCATCAAGTTCACTCCTTTATCCTGGCCTGGCTCAGTTACCTGTCCTTGGCAGAAATAGAATCTACCTGCCAACCAAGAAACGTAGGTGGAAGAAATGATAAGCAAAGAAGAGAGAATAAAGAAATGTCCAAAAGGGAAGAGGATGTGAGCATTTCTGACCAGGGTAAAAGGCTTGTTAATCCCCGCCGAGTTTCAGATACAACTAGTCTCTTTCTGCCTCACCCTCCAAGAAAATTAAGACAATGCATTGGCCAATCTCAACAGAGAGCAGAGGAGGAGACTGAGTCCTGTTTGGTTTTCTGAATGACCACCAAACTTCCCTGGCCTTACTTTCTTCATTATGAATACATGTGGCCCTGTCATTTTTATTACAGATTGCCAAGAGGCAAACAGTAGAGAAGAGATCAATCAATTCAACCCAAGGCCAATCAGATGCCTCTGGGGTCCTCTATCCATGCACAGCTCAGCACTACCAGAAGGGGGCGTAAGCTTACAAGTCTCCACAGCAACAAGTTCTACCCAAAGAAGGCTCTACAAAACCTGGATCCACTTCTCACTAGCTCTGTGTTCTTGGGCAAGTGTGTGTGTGTGTTTTTTTAAAGATTTATTTATTTATTTGAGGGGGGTGGGGTGGGGAGGGAGGGGAGCAGGCGGGCCACTTCTATTGGTCTTTCATTTGTCCATTTTCATCCATCTTTGTTCCTTGGCCCGTGTGGACCTCCCATCGCGGTGGCCTCTGTTGTCGCAGAGCACCAGCTCTGGGCGCATGAGCCCCAGAGCTCCAGCTCGGTAATTGGACACATCAGTCCAGCCGCTCTGCAGCACGTGGGATCTTCCCAGGCCAGGGATCGAACCGGCGCTGGGCAAGTGTTTTTAACCCCTCCAACGTGTCATTTCAGTATTTATGTACATATGTATATACATGTATTTTTATTGTTGAGGTGCTAAGTTGTGTCCGCCTCTATGCGATCCCATGGACTGCAGCATGCCAGGCCTCCCTGTCCTTGACTGTCTCTCGGAGTTTGCTCAAATTCATGTCCACTGAATCGGTGGTGCCATACAACCATCTCATCCTCTGCCACCCACTTCTCCTTTAGTCTTCAATCTTTCCCAGCATCAGGGTATTTTTCAACGAGTTGGTTCCTCACACCAGGTGACAAAAATGCTGTTTCGGCCTCAGCATCGGTCCCTCCAATGAATATTCAGGGCTGACTCCTCAAGGACCAACCAACTTGATCTCTCCACAGTCCAAGAGACTCCCAAGAGTCGTTTCTAACCCACTATTTTTAGGATGTGAGCATTTCTGACCAGGGTAAAAGGCTTGTTAATCCCCGCCGAGTTTCAGATACAACTAGTCTCTTTCTGCCTCACCCTCCAAGAAAATTAAGACAATGCATTGGCCAATCTCAACAGAGAGCAGAGGAGGAGACTGAGTCCTGTTTGGTTTTCTGAATGACCACCAAACTTCCCTGGCCTTACTTTCTTCATTATGAATACATGTGGCCCTGTCATTTTTATTACAGATTGCCAAGAGGCAAACAGTAGAGAAGAGATCAATCAATTCAACCCAAGGCCAATCAGATGCCTCTGGGGTCCTCTATTCATGCACAGCCCAGCACTACCAGAAGGGGGCGTAAGCTTACAAGTCTCCACAGCAACAAGTTCTACCCAAAGAAGGCTCTACAAAGCCTGGATCCACTTCTCACTAGCTCTGTGTTCTTGGGCAAGTGTGTGTGTGTGTTTTTTTAAAGATTTATTTATTTATTTGAGGGGGGTGGGGTGGGGAGGGAGGGGAGCAGGCGGGTCACTTCTATTGGTCTTTCATTTGTCCATTTTCATCCATCTTTGTTCCTTGGCCCGTGTGGACCTCCCATTGCGGTGGCCTCTGTTGTCGCAGAGCACCAGCTCTGGGCGCATGAGCCCCAGAGCTCCGGCTCGGTAATTGGACACATCAGTCCAGCCGCTCTGCAGCACGTGGGATCTTCCCAGGCCAGGGATCGAACCGGCGCTGGGCAAGTGTTTTTAACCCCTCCAACGTGTCATTTCAGTATTTATGTACATATGTATATACATGTATTTTTATTGTTGAGGTGCTAAGTTGTGTCCGCCTCTATGCGATCCCATGGACTGCAGCATGCCAGGCCTCCCTGTCCTTGACTGTCTCTCGGAGTTTGCTCAAATTCATGTCCACTGAATCGGTGGTGCCATACAACCATCTCATCCTCTGCCACCCACTTCTCCTTTAGTCTTCAATCTTTCCCAGCATCAGGGTATTTTTCAACGAGTTGGTTCCTCACACCAGGTGACAAAAATGCTGTTTCGGCCTCAGCATCGGTCCCTCCAATGAATATTCAGGGCTGACTCCCTCAAGGACCAACCAGCTTGATCTCTCCACAGTCCAAGAGACTCCCAAGAGTCGTTTCTACCACCACATATATATATGTGTGTGTATATACACATGTATATTTAAGGTTAACTTATTCTTTAGTAAAAATTTATTGAGCATTTGCTGTGTGCCACGTGTCAGGCCCTGCTCTTTGTGGGTGATTCCCGTAGAGCTGTTGTGAAGTTAAAATGAATGAGAAGTCAAATGCATGGAAAGTGTTTGACATGCTCATGAATATTAATTTTATTATTATTATTAATAATGTGATGATTCTAAACCTTACTGTGCATAAGGGTCACCTGGGAAGTTGAATAATAGTGCAGATTTCTCCACAACACTCTCAGAAATTCCACTTTAGAAGGCAGGCAGGGGCCCGGGAATCTGCATTTTAAATAATTACCATAGATGACTGATTGTGCAGCCAATGGTCCTGGAGCACACTGTGAGGAGATCCAAAGCACAGGGCAGCTCTCTCCAGTTCAGTCAAATTGCAAGGGCTTTCTTGGATGGCAAGTGGAAGGTGAGTGAGCAGAAGTTGAGGTGGCCAGTCTGCCAACATGAGGGCTTCACTCAAGGGAAAGGCACGCAGGAGAGAGCAGTCTAACTGAGAAAGTGATCTGGCCCCACGAAGCCCTCCAGAAACATGTTCCTGGGGTACATGCATTCTCAGAGGATTGGGAGAAAAGGAGGGAAATACCACTTCCATCCAAGCTCCTGTGCACATGTGTTGGTTTGTAAAGCCAGTAGGATACTTAGCTGCTGGTCCATGGTTCAAAGTCCTCATAGTCCTGTTTTAAAGAGGAAGAGCCGAGCCCTTTGGACGTGTGGGAGTCTCAACCATCACCTGGTCTTGAGAAACAGCTTACAACCCAGGCAGCTCTTCTCTGCGCCCTAACCTGCCACTGCTGGTGTGTTTGAAGTGTCCCTGGCTGACATGCGTAATGGAATCAAGGAGCCACGCAGGCATGGAGGGGCTTCCACACTGAACCAGTACTGGGGGCAGGCCCTTAAGAATGGAGGCTTGAAGGGCATCCCTCTCCCCATGGCCTTTCACTAAACAGGTCAGGGAAGAGCTGCATCCACCATGGCTATGAACTTCATCCACACTGAGTATTTGGGGAGGCCTGGTAATAACATGAGCAAATCCTCCTTGAAGAATTTTTCACTCTTACATGTTCCTCCTCTTTGATTTGCCAAAAGGATTCCACGGAGTTTCTGCCACTTAGGGAAAAAAAGCCAGCTGGTGAGCCTGCTGCTTCTATTTAAGGAGACGTGTTTACCCAGTGTTTACGCAAATGAGGTGTCTGCCCACCAGGTCTGGCAGGAAAACCTAAATCAGGGCAAAGCAGCTCTCGAGGTGGTAGTGGTAGGTTCACCGTGGCCAGCTGACTGGGGAGGAGGGAGGTGGTGAAGGGGCTGAACTGATCTGCCACTGATGCTACAGTCCGACAGGGGTCGGATTCATGTCTGGGACTTCATAATTTAAGGGTGAAGGAAGGGATGTATCTTTTTCAAAGTTCCCTCACTGTCCACTCCTCATGATGCAGGGCTGTCTGCAGAAAGCTTGAGACCATGAATGAACCCAATCACCCACTTGTTGGGAAGGAGATGACGTAATGTATAATTCGCTGCAGAGACATACAACGGGGTTTTAAAACCACATCCTGGGGTACAGGGGCATTCCCTCAGAAGGAAAATTGGGATCTGGCCCCAAAGCCCTCCAGAAACATGTTCCTGGGGTACATGCATTCTCAGAGGATTGGGAGAAAAGAGGAAATACCACTTCCATCCAAGCTCCTGTGCACACGTGTTGGTTTGTAAAGCCAGTAGGATACTTAGCTGCTGGTCCATGGTTCAAAGTCCTCATAGTCCTGTTTTAAAGAGGAAGAGCCGAGCCCTTTGGACGTGTGGGAGTCTCAACCATCACCTCGTCTTGAGAAACAGCTTACAACCCAGGCAGCTCTTCTCTGCGCCCTAACCTGCCACTGCTGGTGTGTTTGAAGTGTCCCTGGCTGACATGCGTAATGGAATCAAGGAGCCATGCAGGCATGGAGGGCTTCCACACTGAACCAGTACTGGGGCAGGCCCTTAAGAATGGAGGCTTGAAGGGCATCCCTCTCCCCATGGCCTTCACTAAACAGGTCAGGAAGAGCTGCATCCACCATGGCTATGAACTTCATCCACACTGAGTATTTGGGGAGGCCTGGTAATAACATGAGCAAATCCTCCTTGAAGAATTTTTCACTCTTACATGTTCCACCTCTTCGATTTGCCAAAAGGATTCCACGGAGTTTCTGCCACTTAGGGAAAAAAAGCCAGCTGGTGAGCCTGCTGCTTCTATTTAAGGAGACGTGTTTACCCAGTGTTTACGCAAATGAGGTGTCTGCCCACCAGGTCTGGCAGGAAAACCTAAATCAGGGCAAAGCAGCTCTTGAGGTGGTAGTGGTAGGTTCACCGTGGCCAGCTGACTGGGGAGGAGGGAGGTGGTGAAGGGGCTGAACTGATCTGCCACTGATGCTACAGTCCGACAGAGGTCGGATTCATGTCTGGGACTTCATAATTTAAGGGTGAAGGAAGGGATGTATCTTTTTCAAAGTTCCCTCACTGTCCACTCCTCGTGATGCAGGGCTGTCTGCAGAAAGCTTGAGACCATGAATGAACCCAATCACCCACTTGTTGGGAAGGAGATGACGTAATGTATAATTCGCTGCAGAGACATACAACGGGGTTTTAAAACCACATTTCTTTCTTTCTTCTTTTTTTTTTAAGCCTCACCCTGTCCTTAAGCACAGTGTTTAAAACAGACTCCAAGACCTAACTGTCCTGACTGCCTATCTTCATCTTCGTCACTGCTCTTGGCTCCCAGCCTCCTGGGGGGACCATCGCCCACCACCCGCATGGAAGCCTGTGTCACGCCGCACTCCCCTGACGTTCACCGCAGCACCGACCTTCCCCTTCTCTCCATTTAAACAATCCACCAGTGGAACTCCATCCCTGGATCTTGTCAGGACTTGGCCTTGCTCTACTCCTAGTATCCTGACATCCCATCACCCTGGTTCTTGAAAAATCTATCCCTTCTCTCACACACACACACACATTTTCAAATCTCCATGAAGTTGTTTCTCATCACTTTTTTAATGAGGTAATATAGCTTAGTAGCCTCTGTTACCAGCTGTGTGACCTTGGAAAAGGCACACAGTCTCTCTGTGCCTCATCTTCTTCTACGGAAGAAGAATGGTAATGACACCTCTCTTACTGAGTTGTTGTAAGGATTATGTACATTCATACAGGTAAAGCATGTAAAAAGTAGTGCCTGGCACTGGGTGAGCATTTTAAAATATTGCTATTATTTTGATTTTTCTTCTCATGACCTTTCTCTCTGAATTGCATCTGCATCCCAGCACATGACAAGCCCAGTCAGGGAGCACAGACCAGGAGTGAGGTGAGGCTGTGGTACCGGGTTGGCAAGCAAGGATTAAGAACAAGAAAATAAGCAGAAGATTCTGCCAGAGGGTGGTAAAGATTCTTTCTCCTCCCTTGACATTGTAAATCGAGTAAATCCTGACTTGGGCTGTACTGACTGGGTTCAATCCTTGGGTTGGGAAGAGATCCTAGAAAAGGGAATAGCTACCCACTCCAGTACTCGTGCCTGGAGCTGTCCATGGCTGGTCCATGGGGTCAAAAGAGTTGCACACGACTGAGTGGTTTTCAGTTTGTTCCTCTGAGAAAACATGCAATCCTGACCTTTCTGAGGGAGGTGGATATTAAAGAAAAGGAAACATCTATGTATAATTCGCTGCAGAGACATACAACGGGGTTTTAAAACCACATTTCTTTCTTTCTTCTTTTTTTTTTAAGCCTCACCCTGTCCTTAAGCACAGTGTTTAAAACAGACTCCAAGACCTAACTGTCCTGACTGCCTATCTTCATCTTCGTCACTGCTCTTGGCTCCCAGCCTCCTGGGGGGACCATCGCCCACCACCCGCATGGAAGCCTGTGTCACGCCGCACTCCCCTGACGTTCACCGCAGCACCGACCTTCCCCTTCTCTCCATTTAAACAATCCACCAGTGGAACTCCATCCCTGGATCTTGTCAGGACTTGGCCTTGCTCTACTCCTAGTATCCTGACATCCCATCACCCTGGTTCTTGAATAATCTATCCCTTCTCTCACACACACACACATTTTCAAATCTCCATGAAGTTGTTTCTCATCACTTTTTTAATGAGGTAATATAGCTTAATAGCCTCTGTTACCAGCTGTGTGACCTTGGAAAAGGCACACAGTCTCTCTGTGCCTCATCTTCTTCTACGGAAGAAGAATGGTAATGACACCTCTCTTACTGAGTTGTTGTAAGGATTATGTACATTCATACAGGTAAAGCATGTAAAAAGTAGTGCCTGGCACTGGGTGAGCATTTTAAAATATTGCTATTATTTTGATTTTTCTTCTCATGACCTTTCTCTCTGAATTGCATCTGCATCCCAGCACATGACAAGCCCAGTCAGGGAGCACAGACCAGGAGTGAGGTGAGGCTGTGGTACCGGGTTGGCAAGCAAGGATTAAGAACAAGAAAATAAGCAGAAGATTCTGCCAGAGGGTGGTAAAGATTCTTTCTCCTCCCTTGACATTGTAAATCGAGTAAATCCTGACTTGGGCTGTACTGACTGGGTTCAATCCTTGGGTTGGGAAGAGATCCTAGAAAAGGGAATAGCTACCCACTCCAGTACTCGTGCCTGGAGCTGTCCATGGCTGGTCCATGGGGTCAAAAAGAGTTGCACACGACTGAGTGGTTTTCAGTTTGTTCCTCTGAGAAAACATGCAATCCTGACCTTTCTGAGGGAGGTGGATATTAAAGAAAAGGAAACATCTATGTTTTTCCTACTTCAGGGACCCTATAGTCTTTAGTTTTGCCTGAAGTGACTCTACTGACAATCTTCGATGATCTACTGATTACCCTCCCTGATTAGTGACCTCCATTTATTAACAGAAGCTCTACCTATTGAGACAAGATGGGAGGAAGTGGCCAAGACTTCAGGGCACATAGCACTGCGGGGACCCAAGCCTGGACCTAGAGGGTGGCACTGCATTATTTCAGACAGCTTTGTCCCACTCTCCTTCCACATTTAAATATAAGTCTCAGAGGCACAGAACTAGATTAATCAAATTCCTTGGTTCTCAACACACACTCATCATTGGCTCATGCAAGACTATCTTTATTTTTATTTACTAGCTGGTTTATTTGTTTTTATTTCCTTTGTGAAGAATCTGTCTGTAAGGCAAGAAACCCTGGTTTGATCTCTGGGTTAGGAAGACCTCTTGGAGAAAGAAATGGCTATCCACTCTAGTATTCCTGCCTGGCATGGACAGAGGAGCCTGGTGGGCTACAGGCCATGGGGTCATGGAGTTGGATATGACTGAGAAACTAACGCTTTCACTTTTCTTTATTTATGTTTTTGTCTTCATATTTACTATTATAATAAATGAAGAAATCACCCATCACAAACACTAGCTTGTTGACACCAACTTCCATCTCCTTCTCTATTCTATTGCCTGTTCACTATTTCCTGGTTTTCATTTTTACAAAGAGCGATTCCACTATTTGAATTCCCTCAAGGCAGATTTTTTTTCTTGTTTCGTCTATTTTTCACTTTATAATAAACAGGTTATCATGATATGTATAGCATTTGAGACAATTTTCACTCAAAATTATATTTCTAAAATTCATTCATTTGACTACTGTTATCACAGTCCACTGTGTGACTTACACCATAATTTATGCCTTAATTCTTCTGATGATGAGAAAGTTGTGTTCATTTCAGCTACTCATCTAGCTAGGTTTTCCATTTTGATAAACATTCACTTGTATTTCCAGAGGCTCAAGTCTTCCAAAGGAAAAAAAAATCAAAAGAGTAAATCTGTTTTTATGTAATATATTCTATGCACAAAAGGAAATGCCCTATGGGTCATTTGTTCTTACACATTTGTCTTTATATCCCTTCCCTTTCATTGTTATGGGGAATTAAGAGTCAAAGGTAAAACTAGACTCTGCTTTACCCTATCATGATTTTAGTATATAACATGGCCAAGGTGACCTTTGTCCTACCATCATTCTGACCTGGAGCAACTCTAAAATTTGAAGAATCTGATGCCTAGAGGGTGGCACTGCATTATTTCAGACAGCTTTGTCCCACTCTCCTTCCACATTTAAATATAAGTCTCAGAGGCACAGAACTAGATTAATCAAATTCCTTGGTTCTCAACACACACTCATCATTGGCTCATGCAAGACTATCTTTATTTTTATTTACTAGCTGGTTTATTTGTTTTTATTTCCTTTGTGAAGAATCTGTCTGTAAGGCAAGAAACCCTGGTTTGATCTCTGGGTTAGGAAGACCTCTTGGAGAAAGAAATGGCTATCCACTCTAGTATTCCTGCCTGGCATGGACAGAGGAGCCTGGTGGGCTACAGGCCATGGGGTCATGGAGTTGGATATGACTGAGAAACTAACGCTTTCACTTTTCTTTATTTATGTTTTTGTCTTCATATTTACTATTATAATAAATGAAGAAATCACCCATCACAAACACTAGCTTGTTGACACCAACTTCCATCTCCTTCTCTATTCTATTGCCTGTTCACTATTTCCTGGTTTTCATTTTTACAAAGAGCGATTCCACTATTTGAATTCCCTCAAGGCAGATTTTTTTTCTTGTTTCGTCTATTTTTCACTTTATAATAAACAGGTTATCATGATATGTATAGCATTTGAGACAATTTTCACTCAAAATTATATTTCTAAAATTCATTCATTTGACTACTGTTATCACAGTCCACTGTGTGACTTACACCATAATTTATGCCTTAATTCTTCTGATGATGAGAAAGTTGTGTTCATTTCAGCTACTCATCTAGCTAGGTTTTCCATTTTGATAAACATTCACTTGTATTTCCAGAGGCTCAAGTCTTCCAAAGGAAAAAAAATCAAAAGAGTAAATCTGTTTTTATGTAATATATTCTATGCACAAAAGGAAATGCCCTATGGGTCATTTGTTCTTACACATTTGTCTTTATATCCCTTCCCTTTCATTGTTATGGGGAATTAAGAGTCAAAGGTAAAACTAGACTCTGCTTTACCCTATCATGATTTTAGTATATAACATGGCCAAGGTGACCTTTGTCCTACCATCATTCTGACCTGGAGCAACTCTAAAATTTGAAGAACTACCTGATGCCCTGTTGGGTTTGGCTTAGGTCACTCCATGACCTTGCCCCTTAGCTTAGGCAATTAGACCATTCCATGAACATGAGAAGCTGACCCTGAGTTACTACCTGTGCATATAACCTCACAGAGGGAGAAAGCCCTTGTCCTTCAAGGGCTGTCCTTCAAGAGGAAGGAGACTGATAATGGCTTAATGCAGCCAGAACTTAGTTAAGCACCTAGTTTTAAGACCAGACGCTGGGTCTGAGTCACAGGTGAAGTACTGAATACACAGCTGAGTCTTAAATTAGGCCCTGCTATTTTTTAGAGAAGCGAGAACTCCTGTATAAACGTCTTTATATTAGAAAGCAAATGCCTTGCTCTAGAAATGTTAAAACCGAAGATGACCGTCTTCTGATCTACCTCTAAGCATCTACATGCTAGAGCTGACATTTTGTTGCTTCAAAACATCTTTGTGAATGTAAATAACCAGGTTGGTGAAACAGGCCTGGCAATTTATAGGGTAGACTTTAAACCATCTTCTGCCCCTAAAGTCACCAACTGTCTTCCCATTCCTCTAAGACAGTGGTTTTCAGAGGATAGTCTCACCTAGCAGCAGCGGCAGCAGCAGCATCACCTGGGAACTTATCAGAAGTGCAGATTCTCAGGTCCCACCTCAAACCCACAGCTCAGCAACTCAGAGACAGGGCTGCTTGCTCAGTTGCTTCAGTCGTGTCTGACTCTTTGCGATCCCATGGACTGTAGCTCACCAGGCTGCTGTTCATGGGATGATCCAGGCAAGAATACTGGAATGGGCAGCCATGTCCTTATCCAGGGGATCTTCCTGACCCAGGGATTGAACCCAGGTTTCCTGAATTGCAGGCAGTCTTTACCATCTGAGCTTTAAAGGAAGCCCCTTCAGAGACCTGAAGAACTTGTTAAAATACGGGCTTCCCAGGTGTCTCAGCAGGTAAAGAGTCTGCCTGCAAAGCAGGTGACGTGGGAGACCTGGGTTCAGTCCCTAGATGGGACAGAGGAGCCTGGCAGGCTACAGTCAATGGGGTCGCAAAGAGCTGGTCATGACTGAGTGACTAACACCCTCAGGTCTCCGAACACTAAAGCTTGAGAACCACTGGTCTAACACACCTTCTGACTGAGATCACACTGGCTTCCTGAATGGCTGGCTCTGAGAAACAGAGCAGCAGGCTTGCCTGTGATTTAAAATATAGCTGCACACCAGAGCATACATTTTGGGAATCACTTTTTAAATATTTCACACTCAAAAAGAGTCAATTTCTGACTCTACTTGGCATAATACTGAGTGTTACTAACTGTGCTTCATGTAACTGACACTATATATTTAAGCTGTGCTTAAAAGCAGATTCTAGCACCGGTGGGCTCCAAGAGAGAATATCTGATCTTTCATTTAATGACAGTCTGGCCTTGATGACTGATTCACCTCTCTATACCTCAGTTTCCTCACTCTAAACAGGGATCTCATTCCTGTTGTATGGGACCTTTGTGAGGATTCAGTGGCATAATGAGGACTGTGGTAAGTGCATTAATATTAATAGCCATGTGCTAATATTCAGTCAATTCATGTACTAATACATTAATACTTGGTGAAGGACAGGGAAGCCTGGCATGGTGCAGCCCACAGGGTCACAAAGAATCCGACATGACTGAGCAACTGAACAACAAAAACAACTAATATTCAGCATTATTACTATTGGCTGACTCATCTTCATGTTTGTTACGTGTTGCTAAACACTAAGTTTCTCTAAGCACTCTTGCATATGGACACCACATATGTGTTTCCTATTTCAAGTGCCATGACTTAAATAAGAAGGTGAAGACTTTTATTACACGACAAAACTCTTAATTCAAGTGATGAGTTTATTAAAAGATCTCAGTAATGATCAGAAATGGCTTATTACGTACACACACTGTCAAGGTGCTTTAGATGTATTCTCATTTAATCCACATCAAGCCTATGAGACACGTACAATTTTATTCCCATTTTACAGATGACAGAAAGGGACAACAGGTAACTTGCACAAGGTTACACAGTTTGTGTATAGTAAAGCTGGGATTTGAAGGTGGGCATTTAGGCTTGAGAAACACCACAACAATATACATCAAAATCTGCCCTGAACACTATGAATGCCACACCTGCACTAAACTTTAAGAGTTGAGGAGATTTTATTTTCCTCCTAAGTGGTTGTTGGCTTGCTCAAGCAAAGGGCTTGCTGAAACCTTTGGAAATTCATTTACAAACCATCCGCTGCAGAGGTCTTAATAAGATTATCCCCCTCTGCTCTGCATCCCTTGTTTTAATCATTAAGTCATGTCTGATTCTTTGCAACCCCAATGCAGAAGACCAGAGTTCCATCCCTGATCTGGGAAGATGCCACATGCCTCAGCACAGCTAAACCCCTGCACCACGGCTGCTAAGCCTGTGCTCTAGAGCCTGGGAGCTGCAACTACGGAAGCCTGCTTGCACTAGAGCCCATGCTTCACAACAACAGAAGCCTGAGCACCAGAACTAGGGAGAAAGCCCTGGCAGCAATGAAGACCCAGCACAGCGAAAAATAAATAAATACATCAATTAAAAAATAGAATTGAATCTTCATTCTTAAATGAGAAGTTAATATAGAAGATTTTGACGGTGTGGTCTGAGGCCCACCTGCATCAGTGCCACCTGGACACTTGTTGAAAACACAGATTCTTGACTCTTTACCCAGATCTGCCTACTGACATTTCCTCAAGTCATTCCCATAATACACATTTTTACAGATGCCCACGCGATCATTTACACACACTCATGTCTGAGAATCGTTACAATAAATGACTCTGGTTTTCAATATTTAACTATAGATTACAGCTACCTACTCAGATCTGTCTGTAGTCCCTTCCGTGATCAGTCTGCTTCCTGGCATCCTGAGTGCTCCACCCCAGGCCGTGATCATTTCTTGTCTAAATTATGACACAGCCACATACTCTGTCCCAGCTGCTCGCATAGCCCAGAGCACTCTATCTTCCACCCTGCCCCAGAGCATAAATCTCATTAGGTGATTCCCCTGTTGAAACCCTGTCTTTAAGATAAAGTCCAAACTCCAATGCATGATTTACAAGCCGTCCAGAGAATACCTCCTGCCTGCCACAACTGTATGCCAGTCGGTGGAACCATCGATATTTCCAGAAGGCAGCAAAACCATCTCTAGACTTCCAGTTCTCACAGAAGCCAAACCCTCCACCTGGGTTATTTTCCTGTCACTCTGGGCCTGGCTAATTACTACCTGTTCTTCCAGTCTCAGGTTAGCCTTGACCTTTAACTCCTTTGGAAAAGAGATTAGAAGCCCTTCCTTTATGCTCTCACCCCACCCAGAATTTCAATGAATATTTACCTCATTGCACTGCAACCGTCTGCACTTTCCTGCCCACTGTTAGATCCATTACTGCAGTCCAGTGTCTAATGTAGCACGGAACACACAGCACCTGCTGTGGCCTTGAAAGATTCCACAACACTGGAGATTTCTCCACACTCAGCATTCAGCAAGGGCACCTGGAGAAGTTCTCTAGAGTTACCTTACTCTTTCCTTCCAGGTTGGATTGACATACTGATGTTATTGACAGGATAAATATTTCCTCCAAGCCTACCTACCAGGGTTTCCCCACGTGGTGGTAGTGGTAAAGAATCCACCTGCAACATAGGAGATGTGGTTTTGATTCTTGGGTTGGGAAGACCTCCTGGAGGAGGACATGGCAATCCACTCTAGTATTGTTCTTCTTTTTTTTCCACTCTAGTATTCTTGCCTGGAGAATCCCATGGACAGAGAAGCCTGGTGGGCTATAGTCCATAGGGTCTCAAAGAGAAGGACACGACAGAAGCCACTGAGTAAGCACGCATGCCTACCTACCCTTATGCCCAGATGTCTTAAAATTTGAGTTATCGGCCCCAGATTTGCATGTAGAAACCATGCACTCTGGGAAGCGATCAGTCTTGTTCATCACTGTATCCCCCAAAGCTAACTGCAGTACCTGACACAGAGGAGACTCTGAAGAATATTAACTGAGTGAAGGAAGAAAGGTGCTAAAAGACCTTACAGATACGACTGTGGAAATACCATCAATTTTTGAGAAATCACAAAGAAAGAGAGGCAGCTGGGTGGAGATGAACCAACAGTACAGAGGTCCTCAACACAGAGAAAAGATAAATTCTGTAAATCACCAACGGTACATTTGGTGTTGATCGTCAGTAAACTGTGGAAAAGGACAATTAGAAAGACAAGTAGAAACCAGCAAGCATTTACTAAGAACATACAGACATTAAAAAAAATTGTTTTCATTCCTCTCCAGATGGAGTTATGATTTGGGTTGGCCACATAAATCAGCTACCTGGAATTCAATAGGCATTTAGTCACAACACTTCGGAAAATCTTATGAACAAGGCTTCCATGTACACTGGATGATAGCTCAGTTAAGGGACCAGAGGATGTGGACTAATGAATTGCCTCTAACTTTGAGGGAAATCTCTAGTAAGGTGTTCCCTGGCTTTGTCCCTCCCCTTATCCTACTTAATATGCTTTATTAATGACACAGATGAAACAACGGACGCCTGGTGCTGATGGCAGACTAGAGATTATACAAACCTTGAAGGGCCAACTAATACAGCAGATGGCAGACTGTTACCAGCCACTGTGTACGAAAAGCACATTTCATCAAGAACTCTACATCTGCTATTCTGTTAAGTTGAAAGGCAAATGCTCTAAAGACATAAGGATGTAGAAGAAGAATCTGAGGTTCTCAGTGGTGATGAGCCTTGTCCCGAGTCACGGAGCTGGTAACAGCAGAGCTGGCTGGTCTGACTCCAGAGTCAGCTTTCTTTGTCCAGTCTGCTTGGGACACTGTCATCAGAATTCACAAAGATCTAAGAACTGGAAACCAAGATGATGGCATTCAATTCAAATACATGTTGAGTTGTGCCTAGGCCCTTGGAGGAGTAGTCCCAAGGCTTAAGGCTCCTTTCAGGAGAAGACGAGCTTCAGAGACAAACACCCACAAGATGAGAGGACATGTGGAGTGCAAGACAGACAGCCCTAAGGGACCACACAGAAGAAAGAAATCCTCTCAGCTGCGTGAGTGAGGAGGGCAGGGACTGTGTCAAGGAAGAGATATCACTTGAAATGGACCTTGAGCACCGGGAGAACACAACCAAGTGTGGGCGCAGAAGGGAATGGACCTTTGGTGAAGCAGGTGGTGTGAACTGAAACCTAGAGGAAGGAAAACACAGGGCATATTTAGAATATTGTGAAGCCCTTCTTTAGGTGGTGACCAGATGAGAAAAAGGTAGCCAAAAAGGTGAGCTGGAGAGAATTGAAGACTATAAACTATGCTAAGGGCTTATGCTGGAAGACTGAAGGCAAAAGGAGAAGAGAGCAGCAGAGGATGAGGTGGTTGGATAATGTCATCAACTCAATGGACATGAGTCTGAGCAAACTCCAGGAGATAGTAGAGAACAGGGAAGCCTGGTGTGCTGCAGTTCATGAGGTCGCAGAGAGCCAGACACAACTTAGTGACTGAACAACAATAATGACAACAAGGACCTCTACTCTGAAGGCAAGCGGGCGGGGCATGGAGAGTTTTGAACAAGGTGTTTTTATGAACAGAGTGATGGGTCATGGAGATCCTGCAGCAGTGAAATCTGAGGGAGAGACTGGAGGTGAGACGGGCAGGCGGGTGACTGCTACAGCTAGAAGCTGCGCTGCATCTAAGGGGAAATGAGCCTTGACTAGAGAGTCCCTCTCCACACAGCTCTTAAGTTCACAAAATCAACCGCGTAGATTCAAAATCATTTAAAACCCCAGTTGTACAAAAAAGATTTGAAACAGGAGAAACACAAAGAAAGTTAAATGTTAAGAGTCACTTCATCTTAAGTTACTCACTGGACTGCAGCGCAGCCCACACAAAATAACACCTGAATGACGATTCGTATATGTTAATCAAGGCTTAAAGAAAGATCTAAGAACTGGAAACCAAGATGATGGCATTCAATTCAAATACATGTTGAGTTGTGCCTAGGCCCTTGGAGGAGTAGTCCCAAGGCTTAAGGCTCCTTTCAGGAGAAGACGAGCTTCAGAGACAAACACCCACAAGATGAGAGGACATGTGGAGTGCAAGACAGACAGCCCTAAGGGACCACACAGAAGAAAGAAATCCTCTCAGCTGCGTGAGTGAGGAGGGCAGGGACTGTGTCAAGGAAGAGATATCACTTGAAATGGACCTTGAGCACCGGGAGAACACAACCAAGTGTGGGCGCAGAAGGGAATGGACCTTTGGTGAAGCAGGTGGTGTGAACTGAAACCTAGAGGAAGGAAAACACAGGGCATATTTAGAATATTGTGAAGCCCTTCTTTAGGTGGTGACCAGATGAGAAAAAGGTAGCCAAAAAGGTGAGCTGGAGAGAATTGAAGACTATAAACTATGCTAAGGGCTTATGCTGGAAGACTGAAGGCAAAAGGAGAAGAGAGCAGCAGAGGATGAGGTGGTTGGATAATGTCATCAACTCAATGGACATGAGTCTGAGCAAACTCCAGGAGATAGTAGAGAACAGGGAAGCCTGGTGTGCTGCAGTTCATGAGGTCGCAGAGAGCCAGACACAACTTAGTGACTGAACAACAATAATGACAACAAGGACCTCTACTCTGAAGGCAAGCGGGCGGGGCATGGAGAGTTTTGAACAAGGTGTTTTTATGAACAGAGTGATGGGTCATGGAGATCCTGCAGCAGTGAAATCTGAGGGAGAGACTGGAGGTGAGACGGGCAGGCGGGTGACTGCTACAGCTAGAAGCTGCGCTGCATCTAAGGGGAAATGAGCCTTGACTAGAGAGTCCCTCTCCACACAGCTCTTAAGTTCACAAAATCAACCGCGTAGATTCAAAATCATTTAAAACCCCAGTTGTACAAAAAAGATTTGAAACAGGAGAAACACAAAGAAAGTTAAATGTTAAGAGTCACTTCATCTTAAGTTACTCACTGGACTGCAGCGCAGCCCACACAAAATAACACCTGAATGACGATTCGTATATGTTCCCCATAATCAAAGAGCAGGAAAAAACAGTAATTATCTCCGTCAAATGAAAGGAAAAAATATTTCTCATATGGCCCAAGAACTATGTGAAAAATCAAATAATCGAATCAGAATGGATTGAGATGCTCTGAGATCAATGTTACCTTTACCACTATGTAACATTTTCTGTAGAGCAGGCGGTTAAGTGGCCTTCCCAGGTGGTGAAGTGGAAAAGGAATCCACTGCAGGAGATACAGGAGACACAAGTTTGATCCCTGGGTCAGGAAGATCCCTTGAAGGAAATGGCAACCCACTCCAGTATTCTTCCCTGGAAAATTCCAGAGACCGAGGAGGCTGACGTGACGGGCTATAGCTCGTGGAGTTAGACAGTCAGACATGACTGAGCAACTGAGCACGCAATCAATCTCTAATGCAAATATTTTTTATTTGAAAGCACAAACGTCAATAAAATAAAAACAAACAAGCTGGGTAAATTCTGGCAGTTCCTGGCATCTGCACAGAGTGTTAGAACAAAAGCAAGCAAATGGAGCGACGGAAGACCTCGTGGGGCTTGTTTAAATTCAGATGTGTGTTCAAGGCACTAAAGTGAGAAATCAGGGAGGGAGGGAAAAATAAAATCTCATGGAAATGTTTCCTGGAGAGGATCTGGCAACACAGAAGAGGATTTCTGGATGAGGGGAGGGACAGGATCAGAGGAAAGCGGTTGGGAAGCAGGTGAACCAACTCTCACCCTCTCGCCCTGCAACACCTGATCACAGAAGAGGATTCTGGCTCCCATTCGGGGCAGGTGAAATCTGAGGGAGAGACTGGAGGTGAGACGGGCAGGCGGGTGACTGCTACAGCTAGAAGCTGCGCTGCATCTAAGGAAATGAGCCTTGACTAGAGAGTCCCTCTCCACACAGCTCTTAAGTTCACAAAATCAACCGCGTAGATTCAAAATCATTTAAAACCCCAGTTGTACAAAAAAGATTTGAAACAGGAGAAACACAAAGAAAGTTAAATGTTAAGAGTCACTTCATCTTAAGTTACTCACTGGACTGCAGCGCAGCCCACACAAAATAACACCTGAATGACGATTCGTATATGTTCCCCATAATCAAAGAGCAGGAAAAAACAGTAATTATCTCCGTCAAATGAAAGGAAAAAATATTTCTCATATGGCCCAAGAACTATGTGAAAAATCAAATAATCGAATCAGAATGGATTGAGATGCTCTGAGATCAATGTTACCTTTACCACTATGTAACATTTTCTGTAGAGCAGGCGGTTAAGTGGCCTTCCCAGGTGGTGAAGTGGAAAAGGAATCCACTGCAGGAGATACAGGAGACACAAGTTTGATCCCTGGGTCAGGAAGATCCCTTGAAGGAAATGGCAACCCACTCCAGTATTCTTCCCTGGAAAATTCCAGAGACCGAGGAGGCTGACGTGACGGGCTATAGCTCGTGGAGTTAGACAGTCAGACATGACTGAGCAACTGAGCACGCAATCAATCTCTAATGCAAATATTTTTTATTTGAAAGCACAAACGTCAATAAAATAAAAACAAACAAGCTGGGTAAATTCTGGCAGTTCCTGGCATCTGCACAGAGTGTTAGAACAAAAGCAAGCAAATGGAGCGACGGAAGACCTCGTGGGGCTTGTTTAAATTCAGATGTGTGTTCAAGGCACTAAAGTGAGAAATCAGGGAGGGAGGGAAAAATAAAATCTCATGGAAATGTTTCCTGGAGAGGATCTGGCAACACAGAAGAGGATTTCTGGATGAGGGGAGGGACAGGATCAGAGGAAAGCGGGTGGGAAGCAGGTGAACCAACTCTCACCCTCTCGCCCTGCAACACCTGATCAAGGCCAGAGCAGGCTGGCATCTCTGGGGAGGGAGCTTCACCCAGATGCTGTGCTCCCATTGCGCCTTCAGAGCTGGTGCTCTCTGGGCAGAGGCTAGGCATTCTGCAAACCAGCTGAGCTTCCAGCAGCAAGCTCCAAAGGTCACCTCACCCCATTGTTTAACCCACTGAAAACTACGCAGACGCTCAAACTTCTGAACAAAACATTTCTGAAAGTCTCCCTGAAAACGTTCTCTGCTGGTTCTTGTGTGGTGCATGGTATTTAAAAGGAACGAAGCTCTCTCACCATCAGATTATGCTCTGCACACAAATTATGCTCTGCATTTCCATGGGTTTGTTTAATGGAACCTTCCCCAGGCTCTCAACTCAGAGTGACGTCTGGCACGGAGCACGCGTTCCCTGGCCAACCCTTAGCTTGCCTGGCTTCTCTGCCCTACTCCCCAACACAAGTTAACTTTTAATTCAAGTGTTCTCAGTGTTCTCTAGTCTCTCTGCCTCTCTCCTCCCCACTCCACAATGTTCTAAGAAAAGCCAAAATGGAATGGGGAAGCAGAGCAGATTATCACAAAAACATTAAAGCCACTCTTTAGGACCACAGGACAGTGTCTGAATGGCAGTGAAATGGAAAAGAAATAAAAGGTAAGTTGTATCTGTAAACAACCAAACTCTGTAAAAGTTAAAAGTAAAATAAAAGTTAAAAAAAAAAAAAAGGTAAGTTGTTTGGCTGCTAAATCATGTCTAACTCTTTGCAACCCCATGAACTGTAGCCCACCAGGCTCCTCTATCTATGGGATTTCCCAGGCAAAACTCAAGTAGGTTGCCATTTGCTTCTCCAGAGAATCTTCCTGACCAAGAGGTGCAACCCACGTCTCCTGCACTGGCAGGTGAATTCTCTACCACTGAGCCATCAGGGAAGCCTAAGTAGGAAGTCTCCCCAATTAAACACTATGTGACTTATTTCTGTGACCTACATCCATAAGTGCCCTAAAGGAACAAAACCAACAAGGCTCAAATGGAACAAATAAAACCATTTTAGCCAAACTCAGTGGGAAGCAGGTGAACCAACTCTCACCCTCTCGCCCTGCAACACCTGATCAAGGCCAGAGCAGGCTGGCATCTCTGGGAGGGAGCTTCACCCAGATGCTGTGCTCCCATTGCGCCTTCAGAGCTGGTGCTCTCTGGGCAGAGGCTAGGCATTCTGCAAACCAGCTGAGCTTCCAGCAGCAAGCTCCAAAGGTCACCTCACCCCATTGTTTAACCCACTGAAAACTACGCAGACGCTCAAACTTCTGAACAAAACATTTCTGAAAGTCTCCCTGAAAACGTTCTCTGCTGGTTCTTGTGTGGTGCATGGTATTTAAAAGGAACGAAGCTCTCTCACCATCAGATTATGCTCTGCACACAAATTATGCTCTGCATTTCCATGGGTTTGTTTAAGGGAAACCCTTTCCCCCAGGCTCTCAACTCAGAGTGACGTCTGGCACGGAGCACGCGTTCCCTGGCCAACCCTTAGCTTGCCTGGCTTCTCTGCCCTACTCCCCAACACAAGTTAACTTTTAATTCAAGTGTTCTCAGTGTTCTCTAGTCTCTCTGCCTCTCTCCTCCCCACTCCACAATGTTCTAAGAAAAGCCAAAATGGAATGGGGAAGCAGAGCAGATTATCACAAAAACATTAAAGCCACTCTTTAGGACCACAGGACAGTGTCTGAATGGCAGTGAAATGGAAAAGAAATAAAAGGTAAGTTGTATCTGTAAACAACCAAACTCTGTAAAAGTTAAAAGTAAAATAAAAGTTAAAAAAAAAAAAAAGGTAAGTTGTTTGGCTGCTAAATCATGTCTAACTCTTTGCAACCCCATGAACTGTAGCCCACCAGGCTCCTCTATCTATGGGATTTCCCAGGCAAAACTCAAGTAGGTTGCCATTTGCTTCTCCAGAGAATCTTCCTGACCAAGAGGTGCAACCCACGTCTCCTGCACTGGCAGGTGAATTCTCTACCACTGAGCCATCAGGGAAGCCTAAGTAGGAAGTCTCCCCAATTAAACACTATGTGACTTATTTCTGTGACCTACATCCATAAGTGCCCTAAAGGAACAAAACCAACAAGGCTCAAATGGAACAAACCCACTAAAAGGAATTTCCAGTATCTCCTTGGTGTACAGCATCACAAAAAATATCTTTCAGGTTCTAGAAGGGTGTATACATCTGTTTACAGACATCCAGTGAGGACGCCCTAAGTTATAGGTCATGTGCTACTCATGGAGCACACAAAGGCAAACAGTTCCATTTTTAAATTCTACCTTTGAGCTTCAACATATTTTTAGGGGCACGTACCTAAGAAGGTAGAAAGGATTATTTTTAAAGTGCGAGGACCTGATTAAACACATATTTCAATGCTGTAGTTACCTCTGGAGAAAGGCTGATATGGGATCTGAGTGAGTAAATAGGCAGCATCAGAGGCGGTAATTCTTAAGAGTGGAAGGAGGGTCTCAGTGCTTGCTTTATTGTTACCCTGCACAGCTTACATATATGTTATAGCTGTTCCTCATATGCAGTATATTAAATACATAATATTTTAAAAGAAAGAAAGCAGCATAATTTAAAGTAAAAAGGAATATGGGGGAGGAGGTATGGAAAGGAGAAAGGAAGGAAAGAAGGTGAAAAAACATGGCCCACCTCCTAAAGAGGCTTACCTCCCAGTAGAGGACAGAGCCATGTTAAATACAACATGGTAACTGTGACAGTAGAATTTTCTTAAAATCTTCTAAAACAGTAGATAGTGCTTCCCTGGTGGCTCAGTGGTAAAGACTCCACTTGTGAATGCAAGAGACTTAGGCTGGATTCCTAGGTCAGGAAGATCCCCTAGAGAGGGAAACGGCAACCTACTCCAGTTTCTTGCCTGGAATATTCCACGGACTGAGGAAGCTGGTGGGCTATATAGTTCATGGGGTCACAAAGAGTCGGACATGACTTAGCAACTAAACCACAAGAAGGAAGTACACAGTATTAAAATTAACAGCAATTGCATGTAAAATTCAGATCCCCAAGTGTCTCGCCCCTTAAAAACCTTATTTTACCCATTATAAGTGTCAATCCAGCAATACTTCCCCTGGGAGCCTTCCCAGAACCCCAAAGTCTGGATTTCATGGTCCTCCTCTATGTACTCATGGGCCCCAGTACCTCCACCAGAAACATACCACATCACATATGTTTGTAGAATCCATGGCTTACTGTTGGATGTCGGTGCCTGGCTCACTGGCTGGCACATCAATAATTGCTGGCCTGATAAATAAACAAAACTAGTTTTCAATAAATAGTTGCTTTAGAAACAAATGAGCAACATTTCTGAGTTTAGATCTGTAAAGTGGTGGATGAGACTGAAGAGAAAAGGAAGGGTGGAAATACTAAGCTGGCAAACCTCATCTCATACTCAAGAATGGGCCAGCTTTTCACAAACAAGACCCCTTCACCATACCTGGTAAGCTAGACTCGGCCATAATAAGAAACCACGGCACTGCTCACAGATCCTGAAAATGAAAGTGTTAGTCGCTCATGGGGTTCTTTTCCACCCCATGGACTGTAGGTGCCAGGCTCCTCTGTCCATGGGATTTTCCAGGCAAGAACACCGGAGAAGGTTGCCATTTTCTGCTCCAGGGGATCTTCCCGAGCTAGGGATTGAACCCAGGCCTCCTACACTGCAGGCAGATTCTTTAGTGTCTAAGCCAGCAGGAAAGTTCAGCAGATCCTGATCCACTGCACTAAGAAGCCCTGAGGCCTCTCAGGCTGGATCCCCTGCTTCCTCCACAAACGCTGAGGGGAAAAGCACTGGCCATCAGGGAATAGTAACCCAGGATCAGGTTTAGGCACAGCCTCATCTCTCAAGAACACTTAGGCCCGCCAGTCGCCTGGGCAGAAATCAGATCTTCCTGGCAAAGGCTGGCAGAGCCTGTGCATCTCAGCCACAGGGGTGAGCACAAGAAGCCAAAACTGCAGGAAGATCCAGTTTCCCTAAATAATGGTGCTGCCACATAGGATGAGGGAACATCCCTCCCTCTGAAACTGCCACAAACTGACTCGGATGAAACAGGACTCGGCAAACAGAACAGTCAACTGAGCCCTCAGAATGCTCCTCCGAGGTCAACAGAAAGACATGATTCCCGACGCGTGACAGCAGCATTGGTCACCTACCACACACTTGACAAACCGTGCGCCGTCAGAGCATGTGCCTGCCTGCCTAGTAACAATGGAAAAGAACGTGGGGCATTATTTTGGTCACAGACGAGTATCATAGAGATCAAAGGCTGCCAGGTGAGGAGGGATGTTACTATGTATTTAATTTTGGCCTTGAACCATTGCAAGAGAAGGCTTATTCTAGATGGAGTACTTGAGTGATACTGCATCTGAAATTATGTTTGGCAAAATATATTTAGCTCTATGTTTGGACATACAGTGAGTTCCAGGTCCCCAACCTCTAGAGACCTCATATTAAATCGTCTTCTACAGTGTCCCCCACCCCTTTTTTTCCATTCAAGCAAATTGGTATAGCCCTTGTTCCACATGCCAGGTTCTTTCCAGGGCAAGCAGATGGAAGGGAGAGAATATGCCAGAAAGAAGAAATGGAAAATGAAAATGACATTATAATGAAAATAAAGCTGCAAAATATTATCTGGGTCAACTCCTCATGCGTTTTAAAAGCAGCAGCAGCCAGCTTTGCACATATGGCATCCGTTTTCCATTTTTTTTTTGGTTCAGATGTCACACAGGATTAGTGCAAAAGGAAAAATCCCAGCATGGAGCCTATTTTTATACAGATTAATCAGTCATTTCCCACCCCTTCCCTTCCCATCACTCCCCAAATTTTCAACTTAATGAAACTGCTCTCATTCAAAATACGTCATTTGTTGCACTCTGAACGGAAATCCTTTCAGGAAAGGAAGTGAGCTTAGAATTTGAACCTAGGTTTTTAATGTCACCTTTTTAATTCGAGTAATAAATATTAATTACACTGAGCTATGGCCCAGCCCCTTTTAGCTTCCATATTCTTTGTGGAATCTTATACATCCACTCGTGGCCGCAAAATGAATTAACAAACACATTTTATTATGTAGACTTAGATATAGCCATTTGACAGAAACAGAAAGTCACGTATTTTAAAAAGAGAAAATTATTCATATCACATGCTTTGTTTTATTGTCTACATTTTCAGGTACAATGAATGTCATAATTCCCCATCAGAAAACCATGTACCTAGTTAGGTTCTTAGTTAACTACTTGCTAGGAAATTTGGTAAGCTGAATGGAATCCAACCAAAGAATTGTTCAAGGTATTCACTTCAGCTTCCCTTAATGACAAGCCATTGTAAAAATGATAATGATGATTGATGCCTGCAGTAATCATAATACAACAGCAATGATTGGTGTATGTCAGGTGCTATTGATGATGTCATGATGTTATTTTCAAAGCAGCCTTATGTCATAGGTACTACTATAACTATAGAGATGAGGAAATAAAGAGCAAAACAACGTTCTGATATTTCGAGGTTGAAAAAAAATCCCATACTATGCTGGTTTTCAGAGCTGGGCAGGAGAATTTATCACAGACACAGCGAAAAAGGGAAATGGAACCTCATAATACTAATGACGTAAAACACTTTGCAGAAAGTGTTACTGACCTTGTTTCCAGGTCTCTAAAATCATCATCACTATAAAGTTCATCATGAACCTTTGTCTGCCGCCCCTTTGATTAGCGGAAATTATATTTCTAAAATGGTAAGGCAATGACCTAAAGCTTGACCTCAATGACAAAGTTTGAGCCTGAGGAGTCGCCAATATACTTCTGTCCTCAAAGGGTGGTAACTTTTTACCATCTGAGGCAATTAAAATGGAGCCATGACTAACAGCTGGAAGAGATGACATTCCACTAGGTCTCCTTTGCATGAATGGTCAGTCATGAGTAGAGACAATAAAAGACATTTACAATCTAGGGTAATACTCTGCACTCACTCTTCTGTATGATTAAAAATGAATGTCCCTTACACCAATACACTACATGTTCTGCTTTTTGTCTAGAGTTTCTAGATGCCAGCTATCTACTGGGGACAGTCTGAAGATCTAATTTAATGTAATTTTAGAATTACCAAACTAGAGTTGGGGTTACAGCATGTACAGTCTTTTGTTTCCACTCATTAATTTTAACACCACAGGCATTAATCATTTGCCTAGCACATGAAAATGGCTTTAAGATGACTCATGTGTTTTACAACTTGCAAACCCAACCCTTATGCTCTTGGAACAGTAGAGGAAGTGTTAGAGCACATCTTTAATAAGAACAAAATTCTTCTCCATCCCAATTCCATGGGCATGAGGAGTTTTGGAATTTCTACTGGATGGTACATGAGAAAAATATTAAAATGGTTAGAGATGGTCTCTGAATAATTTCCATGGTGAACTGGCAGACATGAGTACACAAGCAAGATCTCTCTCGATAATAAATACATTGAGTCTCAGTCTACACAGAGGCCCACTGCACACCGTGCAGAGCCAATTAGCATTAATTGTGCCTGGGCTCATCTATTCCCATAGCACGTCACTGGGTAAGACCAAGTCCTGCATTTACAAATGCAGCATGCAGGGCTCAGAGTTAGGAGAGCATTCTAAAATGTGAATCATCCATGTCCTTCTTTTCCCCTTTGGCCTTGATGGCAGATTCAGAAAGGACAAGGGCTATTTCAAGCAATATACCTGAGTATTTTTCAAGGTTTAGTCTCAGACGTTGCATTCAGAATATCTGAAAAGCAGACACAGTTGAAAATTTGTTTTCCGACTACATTTTTAGCCTACCACAACTAACCTGACACACACATATAGACAAACAGCATATCCTCCGGGATCCAATATCATTATTTACTTACTGTGACTAATATGACTTACTTAGAAGGTAAGCTCCATAGACTTTCATGGCAAACACTGCCTCTGCAAACAGCCTCCCACCACAAGCTGGGGTATGTCTGGTGCAGAAATACAGTATGTGCAGCTCAGCTCATCTCTCCATGGAGTACAGTCTCGGAGTGGGGTATCCATGGAGACCGAGCCTCCTACTTGTACAGGGCAAGGAAGTTACTCTGCTGGGCACCATAGCAACAGGAGGCAGAGGGGAGGCTGGCCAATCAGGAAAGAACACAGGAGCTTCTCCCTGATGACTGCAGCATTTCAAATGAAACCATCGCCCTCATGAATGGACACAAAGCATTTAAGGAAACATCAAATTGTCAAACAGAGGTAAAGACCTGCAGGACAATCTGTGAGGGTAATCTTTGAGAATTACAGAGGAACACTTAGGAGTCTTTCCACAGTGATTATATCCCAACAGGCAAGGAAGAAGTTACAGCAACCACCCCTCCCCATTCCTACATGTAATGGCAAGCACGTGACACGCTGGGGAAAATACTCGGTATACTTCATGACTTCTAGCTATTTAATATGCAAGGCACTTCACTGTGCTCCCCAGGAGAGAGGAACAGGAGACAACCATTGTTTTGAACGGAGAAAAGGGAGTCGAAGCTCTCTGGGACAACTGTTGGCACAGTGCTTCCCAACAGGAGTTTGCTTAGAGTAAATGTATTTATTAAGCTTCCAGCAAAGCCCTCCGTTATATCAGAATGATTCTAATAAGAAGGTACCCGTGATAAAACAGGACAAATGCAAACAAGACGGTCAGTGAGCATCTAAATACCTCAAAGCTGTGTTATTTGTAAACTTGCCTCATTTCTCATTTAATAATGTTAATGAACATTTATTGAGCACACACAGCAGACTAGGAAAAGGCCATAACTACATGCATGCCTTCTTGCCAAATACTGACACTGATTTTTGCAAAGGTACAGGATGTGCATGTTTACCTCTCAGCATCATGCCCTTTTTACCTGATGCACATACAGGCATTTCTTACCGCTCATCCAAGTGCTAACCAGGCCCTACCCTGCTTAGCTTCCGAATGAGATCCAGTGCATTCAGGCTAGTATGGCCAAGATCATCTTGCTGTGTTTTGCTGAATTATGCTTCATAGATATTGCTTTTCTTTTCTTTTTACAAATTGAAGGTATGTGTAACTGTGAGTTGTCAGATGATGATTTGCATTTGATAGCATCTTTTTAAATTAAGGTTTATTTTTCTAGACACACTACTATTGCACATTGCATAGTCTACAGTAGAGTGCAAATAGAATTTGTATAAACTCTAGGAAACCAAAACCTTCATGTGACTCACTTCTTCCAATATTTACTTGACTGTAGTGTTCTGGAACCAAACTCACAAAATCTTTAAGGCAGGCCTGTATGGTGTTATATACATGTTTTACGATTCTCACAGCAACTTGAGGAAGAGGAGTATTAATTACTTCTCCATATTACAAAAGCGAAACCACCTCCTTGCATTTACAAAAGAAATTCTTCCCGCCCCCACCTCCAGGAAGCTACCCACCCCACCACTGCTCAGCAGGTGACACCGATATGATGAGGCACTCTCCTCCCACAATTACCTCACAGAAAAGAAAGCTCCTTACATTAAAATCTTCCCAAAGCCTCTTAATAGAGAGCTCTCTCTTATAATTACCTTCCTGGAACAAAAAGCATGTTTTAAAAAAGACCCATCAGTCTGGATTAACCTCAAGTCTGGTTGGTGTGGGTTTCTTTCAGATGCCAGCTGATGGGATCACTTAAAATGAAGGGGGCCAAGAAATTCAAAACTAGATTTTGTCATTGTTCCCGTGGTATGACTCCTCCAGCCTTTTAAAGATCAATTTAAACAGCAAGGTTGTTCAGTCACTAAGTCGTGTCCGACATTGCGCGCCATGGACCACAGCATGCCAGGCCTCTCCCTCATTATCGCCCAGAGCCCACCCAAGTTCATGCCCATTGAGTCGGTGCTGCTATCCATCCATCTCATTCTCTGCTGCCTCTGTTATTAAATAGCAATAGTCAAAGGTTAAGCTGTAGAGATTAAAAAGAACATATTCTTTGCTAACTGAATTTAATAACTGAAAAGCTTTGGGTAGGGACTGATATTGACATTGCATTTATAGGAAAACAGAAACACCAGCTGTCTGCATGCTATCCATGGATGTTGTGATAGCCTTCTAGCCATCCTCCAATGTCCACCCCTATTTTCTCCTTATTCCATAATAATCGATGCCCAGGTGACTAAGATGTCCTGAGATATAATTGGAAATGTCCTGTGCCATGTCTGTGCCCTGGCCTTGAAATGACTGAGTGAGTTCTGCCTGGAAGAGGAGAGCTGACCTGGCATTCTTCCTATCAGCCTCACTCCCCCCTTTTGCAGCATTTTAATGAACTGCTAAATAAAGAATTTGTATAAACTCTAGGAAACCAAAACCTTCATGTGACTCACTTCTTCCAATATTTACTTGACTGTAGTGTTCTGGAACCAAACTCACAAAATCTTTAAGGCAGGCCTGTATGGTGTTATATACATGTTTTACGATTCTCACAGCAACTTGAGGAAGAGGAGTATTAATTACTTCTCCATATTACAAAAGCGAAACCACCTCCTTGCATTTACAAAAGAAATTCTTCCCGCCCCCACCTCCAGGAAGCTACCCACCCCACCACTGCTCAGCAGGTGACACCGATATGATGAGGCACTCTCCTCCCACAATTACCTCACAGAAAAGAAAGCTCCTTACATTAAAATCTTCCCAAAGCCTCTTAATAGAGAGCTCTCTCTTATAATTACCTTCCTGGAACAAAAAGCATGTTTTAAAAAAGACCCATCAGTCTGGATTAACCTCAAGTCTGGTTGGTGTGGGTTTCTTTCAGATGCCAGCTGATGGGATCACTTAAAATGAAGGGGGCCAAGAAATTCAAAACTAGATTTTGTCATTGTTCCCGTGGTATGACTCCTCCAGCCTTTTAAAGATCAATTTAAACAGCAAGGTTGTTCAGTCACTAAGTCGTGTCCGACATTGCGCGCCATGGACCACAGCATGCCAGGCCTCTCCTCATTATCGCCCAGAGCCCACCCAAGTTCATGCCCATTGAGTCGGTGCTGCTATCCATCCATCTCATTCTCTGCTGCCTCTGTTATTAAATAGCAATAGTCAAAGGTTAAGCTGTAGAGATTAAAAAGAACATATTCTTTGCTAACTGAATTTAATAACTGAAAAGCTTTGGGTAGGGACTGATATTGACATTGCATTTATAGGAAAACAGAAACACCAGCTGTCTGCATGCTATCCATGGATGTTGTGATAGCCTTCTAGCCATCCTCCAATGTCCACCCCTATTTTCTCCTTATTCCATAATAATCGATGCCCAGGTGACTAAGATGTCCTGAGATATAATTGGAAATGTCCTGTGCCATGTCTGTGCCCTGGCCTTGAAATGACTGAGTGAGTTCTGCCTGGAAGAGGAGAGCTGACCTGGCATTCTTCCTATCAGCCTCACTCACCCAGACACACAGGTATTGTTTCACAAGGCAGATCAGCTTCTCCCTAGTTTTAACCTCTGGATTTGGGGGGCCTATTTTACATTAATTTAATTCCTACCCTCACAGTACTCATAGGCTTGAAAACAACATCCAATGAGAGCAGTAGACATGAATTCTAAATGGCTTTGTATAAAACAAATTGGGTAAAAGTGCTCTGGAAAAGACAGCTGAGCTGAAAAGTTGCTCCAGGGATGTGCAGGACAATAAATTTTTTATATTACCAAAGAAGATCCATGTTCTAATTAATAACAGAGTAGACATCTGTATGTTAAACTAAAAAAATCAAATTTAAAAACCTACAAGATACTGAGTATTTCATCCATCTCTCAAGGTTTATTCAAGTTACCAAATAAAATAAAACATGTTTAATCTCTTAAAGAGAATGCAGGACCTGACAGCCTGTCATCTACACTGTCTCCTACACTTTGCTCTGTTTTCACTATCTTCTCCTTAATTAACCTGCTTCCAGTTTCACCTCTTGATAATCCAGGCTCTGCAGGGCAACTGAAAGGACCTTGAACATATACACTTAATTGTGTTGAGTGCGCGCTCAGTCATATCTGACTATTTGCAACCCTATGGACTGCCAGGCTCCTCTGCCATTCTTGTCTCCAGGGTGTCTTCCTGACCCAGAGGTCAAATTACCATCTCTTATGCCGTCTCCTGCACTGACAGGCAGATTCTTTACCACTACTGAGTCACTACTGGGAAGCCAGTACATTAATTTATGTCTCTCTTATAAAGGGCCAGCATGTTCCCATTGCTTGAACGATGCAGACTTCACCTGCAACTACTCTTTCCTCTTCCTAGCTCGTTGCTTCACCCATTGCCCCCTAAAACTCTCCTCAAGTGCAAACAAATATGACTAAGATCTCACCTCAAATGTTACCTCCTTAGACACTCCCTGCTCTATACCCGTCAATGGCTATTCGATTACCTTGTTTTACTTGTCACTATCTGAACTTATCTTGTTTGTCTGCTACTATATCAGCCATCTCCCTGTGTCTGGCTGGTTCCAAGAGAACAAGCATCTTATCTGTTTTTTCCCCTCTTCTATCCCAAATGAGCAACTGAACTGAACTGACCTCAAATGCCTGGAACAATGGTGTCAGCACAGAGTAAATGCTTTGTAAATAATTGTTGAGTGACTGAGTGAAAGCTGGTCAATCAGTGTACAGCTGGGATTTAAACCGAGGCTGAGCAGAATCCTTACATGTGGTGAAGTGAGGCTTGATGTTCTTTAGACTCCTGCAGCCATGAAATTAAAAGACTCTTGACTCCATGGGAGAAAAGCTATGACAAATCTAGACAGGGTATTAAAAAACAGTCATCACTTTGCTAACAAAGGTCCATATAGTCAAAGCAATTGTTTTTCCAGTAGTCATTTAGAGAGGTAAGAGCTGGACCATAAAAAAGGCTGAGTACTGAAGAACTGATGCTATTGAAATGTGGTGCTGGAGAAGACTCTTGAGGGCCCCTTGGGAAACAAGGATATCAAACCAGTCAATCCTAAGGAAATCAATCCTGAATATTCATTGGAAGGACTGATGATGAAGCTGAAGCTCCAATACTTTGGCCACCTGATGTGAAAAGCTGATTCACTGGAAAAGACCCTGATGCTGGGAAAGACTGAGGGCAAGAGGAGAAGGGGGCGACAGAGGATCAGATGGTTGGATGGCATCACCAACTCAACGAACATGAGTTTGAGCAGGCTCTGGGAGACAGTGAAGGACAGAGAAGCAGGGCATGCTGCAGTCCATGGGGTCGCAAAGAGTTGGACATGATGGAACAACAGAAAGACTTGTTCATCAACTGAACAACAAGACTTCTACACAACGATCACCTTCTTGCAAAGACACAAACATTCTGGTCCGTGCATCTTGCACTGTAAGCCCACCACAGCCAACTTCCCGTAGCTCCCCTCACTTAACCGTGGCCTGCATCCACGTTGCTTACTGCTGAACCTTGGTGGCTACAGACACAGGTTCAGGTGGTAGAAGACCTTAACTCACTGAAACCCAAATGAATTTACATAACTTTTGTTCAATATGTAACTTTCATCAGTAGCACAATCCACCCAAATAATTATGCTGACAAAGACAGGGAAGTCAGGGTACTTCTCTCTCAGCTTCCTTTCTTGTCAGGTGCATCTGAGCTGGGCTTTGGCTCAGATGATAAAGAATCTGCCAGGAATGTGGGAGACCTGGCTTCAATCCCTGGGTAGGGAAGATCCCTGGAGAAGGAAATGGCAGCCCACTCCAGTATTTGCCTGGAGAATCCCATGGACAGAGGGGCCTGGTGGACTACAGTCCACGGGGTTGCAAGGAGTCAGACACGACTGAGTGACTTACACTTTGCTATCAGAGTGCATGGTTCCCTCTCATGCAGCCTGGGAATTCTCTCAATCTGGGTTCTGGTATCTCACCCTTCTTCTGTCCTCATCAGGATGGGGGAGGGCTCCAAGCTGTTGCCATCTCCATCCTGGCTGAGCTTCCTTATTTAAGCCCATTCCTGTGTATGTAGTCTCTTCAAGAAACTCCTCTCAATTAGGGCAAAAAAAAAAAAAAGCCCAACATAAAGCATATATCTGCATATATGCTTAGTTTGTAGGCTTGTGTGTAAAAGAAATTTCCAGGTTTATTTCTCTTAGGCTGGTTGTCAATAAATATCTTTAATGGTGGGTGTGTGGCCTTCTGGGGCATCTGCTATATAGGAGATACCCCTAATGCTTCATTCTCAACACATAAGAGCACTTAGGAAGCATCTGGCAGGCCCCCAGATGGGTCGCTAGAACACTGTACATGCAATAAATCCTAGTAGACCTGAGATATGGACGGCAGTCCTCTCTGAGAAGAACAGGATTATAATTCACTAATTCTTATGGGGAAACCATTAGCAGACCATTTGGCACCATCCCTTTGATTGGGTGCATCATCCAAAGCACAAAGGGGAGGAAGGCATGAGAGTAAATATGTAAGTAACCCTGCCATAAAGATAAACATTCAGGGCCCCTCATCACATTTAAGCATTTTTTCACCGGTCTGGTCTCAGCTGGGGAGAAGAGATACAGCAATTCACCATAAAATATTTAGCGCTGTTTCCTGGGGGAACATTCTTTCTCTCAGAGTGAAAGTTTCAGAGACCTATTTCTGTGTCAATGCAAAAGTTCCTGTTTAAGTTGAGAAAACCTAATGATCTTTGTTTATGAGAGTATTAATGACACGTAGGCCCCCATAAAACACTGGAGGACAAGGAGAGAAAGAAATAGTTCACGATTAAGTGGAAAACCCTGCAAACCTTAACATTCTTTGAGGCTGACATCTTCAGGGTATTTTCCTCATCTGCATCTAAATAGCCTTCTGTGTTCTGTATTTTATTGAAGTTACATTGAAGTTCATTGATATTTTACTTCTGGAGTCAGACACGACTGAGTGACTTACACTTTGCTATCAGAGTGCATGGTTCCCTCTCATGCAGCCTGGGAATTCTCTCAATCTGGGTTCTGGTATCTCACCCTTCTTCTGTCCTCATCAGGATGGGGGAGGGCTCCAAGCTGTTGCCATCTCCATCCTGGCTGAGCTTCCTTATTTAAGCCCATTCCTGTGTATGTAGTCTCTTCAAGAAACTCCTCTCAATTAGGGCAAAAAAAAAAAAAAGCCCAACATAAAGCATATATCTGCATATATGCTTAGTTTGTAGGCTTGTGTGTAAAAGAAATTTCCAGGTTTATTTCTCTTAGGCTGGTTGTCAATAAATATCTTTAATGGTGGGTGTGTGGCCTTCTGGGGCATCTGCTATATAGGAGATACCCCTAATGCTTCATTCTCAACACATAAGAGCACTTAGGAAGCATCTGGCAGGCCCCCAGATGGGTCGCTAGAACACTGTACATGCAATAAATCCTAGTAGACCTGAGATATGGACGGCAGTCCTCTCTGAGAAGAACAGGATTATAATTCACTAATTCTTATGGGGAAACCATTAGCAGACCATTTGGCACCATCCCTTTGATTGGGTGCATCATCCAAAGCACAAAGGGGAGGAAGGCATGAGAGTAAATATGTAAGTAACCCTGCCATAAAGATAAACATTCAGGGCCCCTCATCACATTTAAGCATTTTTTCACCGGTCTGGTCTCAGCTGGGGAGAAGAGATACAGCAATTCACCATAAAATATTTAGCGCTGTTTCCTGGGGGAACATTCTTTCTCTCAGAGTGAAAGTTTCAGAGACCTATTTCTGTGTCAATGCAAAAGTTCCTGTTTAAGTTGAGAAAACCTAATGATCTTTGTTTATGAGAGTATTAATGACACGTAGGCCCCCATAAAACACTGGAGGACAAGGAGAGAAAGAAATAGTTCACGATTAAGTGGAAAACCCTGCAAACCTTAACATTCTTTGAGGCTGACATCTTCAGGGTATTTTCCTCATCTGCATCTAAATAGCCTTCTGTGTTCTGTATTTTATTGAAGTTACATTGAAGTTCATTGATATTGTTATCAGCAACAGCCAGCATAATCTGTATATGGACTTATATCAGCTAATCTACAGGGCTCCACAGATATTTTTAAAAACATCACCATCTTATAGCAACACATTCTTCTCAATTGTCACACTCCCCTATTACAGTTAAAATTATTCCTTTAAAGTCAGACCTTACAACCAGTATGGTAGTGAAGAGTCAGAAGCAAGATGACCCTGTTTAAAATCCATTTACTGATTGTGACCTCGGATGAATTAACTTCTCTATGCCACAGTTTCTCCATCTGTAAAACAGGGGATAATGATGCCCCTTCTTCACACTGAAATTAGGATTAAATGAGTCAACTCCTTGGAATTTTGCCTGGGACAATCAGAGCCTAATAAATATTAGCTAGAACAATTTCTAATCAAATTTCAGAGTCATGAAAGCACATGGTTACATCTAATCTATTCTTTCAGATATCTTTAGATTCTGAAAACGTCTAGAAACTTTATTTGAGGTTGGGCTTTGCTGCTGGAAGACCTCTGATTGAAACTATGAGCTCTTAGAAAAACACTGCCTTGCCAAAGAATGCAGAATATTTCTATATAACTCAAATCTCTTTTAGCACTAAAATTTTAATTTTCCAATCTATGAAAATATTTCTAAAATGCCTAAGACATCTTCCTGCCTTCATCTACATCATTTTCTGCCAACTCCACTATCTCAATGATTCAGTCTGTTTCTAGAACACTAATTATTTCATTAAATGCTACAAGAGGCTTCCCACGTGGCGCTAGTGATAAAGAATCTGCCTGCCAATGCAGGAGACACAAGAGATGTGGGATCGGGAAGATCCCCTGGAGAAGGAAACGGCAACCCACTTCAGCATTCTTGCCCGGGAAATCCCATGGACAGAGGAGTCTGGCGGACTACAGTCCATCAGGTTGCAGAGTGCTACAAACCATTTAAAACCTAAAACACGTAAAAGGCCATTATGCTTTTCAGTGGTCTTTGGTCCGCTTTTTCATATCTTCTCTTCCATATTTTCTCTTTCCTCATTGTCAAGCCATCAACTGTCAATCAACCCATGGTCTTTCCAGTACCCTCCAATAGCAAACATGCCTCCCACTTTATGTGAACTGGGAGAACATGACAAGCCAGAATTTTGTTTTAATAAACATAAGTTCTGTGTGATCATTTTAAGGGTTTTCCTGTAAACAAAGTGCAAGGAATCTCTGATACCTATTTTAAGAGCAACAAATGATCATTTTATTAACATTTACTAAGAACTGCTTTGTGCCAGATGGAATGTAGGGCATTTTACATCCTTTACTCTGTTTAATTGACATAATAACCCATTCTATAGACACTAAACACCAAGTTTCCAACTTACAAGTAGCTGAAAAGTGCTCAGTTATAAAGAGATGATATGAAGCTATGAACCTAGTATACGGGACTCTTGAGTCTGATGGTTAGTAAGGGTTTCACCCAGCCACCCTGTCCTTGGGTAACCTGAGGGAGAAGCTGTAAAACTAAGCTCTGGAGTCTCCTCTGTGTAGTCAAGTTATTATAAGAATGTATGCCTCGCCCACACCCCACCCTGCACCTTGTCTCTTTTATTTCATGGAACTAACTTTGAAGTGAAAGGGACCATGCCTGTGATAAGCACGGGAACACCTGCAGGCCATCGGCTATGTGTGAGAGTGCCTCCCTTGCCTAAGGGAACCAGTGAGTTTTCAAGCAAACGCCTCTGAACGTGGGAAATCATCTCTTGAAAGTAACCCATCCTCTGTTGCTGTGGTGAGGTTATTACAGTTCATCTGTCCAGGTCTCTGATTTCAGTAGCCTGGGTGGTGTCTGATGACAAGGAATACTCCCTCAAGTCTGAATGCTGATGGCAGAGGTGATATCTTTCATATGCAGACTTCAACATTTCAGTTTGCTTTTCAATTATAGCGACCCTAACCCTTTGCTCTGGACCTACCTCCTTAAACGGCAGGTGGTGTTTTTTTCCTGGCAGGTGTTGTTTTTTCCTCTCCCTTTCACTTTTTCTAATTATTTGTTTAAATTGTGTAGTTGTTTCCCCAGCTCTCTCACAAGCCTTGTATAGGAAGGATTTAGTACTAGCATTTGTAGAACAATGACGCTGGGTTTTTTCCTCCTTTGGGTTGGTTAAGATGATCCCCAAGTAGATAATCAAGCATTAAAGGAGGCCCAGGAACATCATTTAATCTCTGAGCACAGAAATCCAATTAAAACTTTCCTTTCTGGGTGAAAACAATCTCATCAGGAAAACTGACTGTGAACTAAATACAGGAGAAACATTGGGGAGAAGGTATGCTAACACCACAGACCCCTCAAACAGTATTGGGACTGACATATATACACTATTATCAATACACATAAAATAGATAATGAATAAGGACCTATTCTATGGCACAGTGAACTCTACTCAGTACACTGTGATGACCTATACAGGAAAAGAATCTAAAAAAGAGTGGATATATGTATATGTATAACTAACTCACTTTGCTGTACTGTGGAAGTGATTACAACATTATAAATCAACTATAATAAAATCAACTAACTAAATTAACTCCAGTAAAAATTAACTATTAAAAGAGTTTCCAAAAAAAAAAAGAGTTTCCTATTAGCATGCCTTCATTCCCTTCCTTTTTTTCTTTTTTTAAATAGCTTCTAGCCTCTAGCCCTTCATCATCTGGATTGCCTTCATTTTAATCTGTACTGCAGCCCAGATTTATTGCATAGTTTTTTTTGCCTTACATGATACAGCCCCTAAGAGCAGGAATAATGCTGAGGTCATCACTGCCTATTTTTCCCACACTCCTCCCACACTAAACATCATTCTCTTCTCATTGAAGGATTTACCGAACACCTGTGTTAGGACAGACATTGTCTTAGGCTCCGGAGATTCTGTCTTGAATGGCCGCTGAGTTGACTCATGAACACGAAAAAGGCAAAGCCATTATCTAACTGACTGCAGGGTTGTTTTCTTTCCCTTTCTGGTGGCAATTTTTAATTAAATCTGCATAGGCATTAAGCGATCGAAGCCAACATGACAGAAGGCTCACTGCCTCCAAGAAGTTCCAGCACTATCTGGCCTGGAGGAAGGCAGCTTTCATGCTGTGCATGCCACAGCGCCCTGCTGGAGAGCAGCGGGTGTGCTCAGCTCACCTTTTCTGAGTCCTGGCATCCTGTGACACAGTGCCCTTCTCTTTCTGCATTAGGTACCCAGTCAACAGTATTATGGAGCTTCCTAGGCAGTTCAGTGATAAAAAATCTGCCTGGTAAAGATCTCGGTTTGATCCCTGGGTTGGGAAGATCTCCTGGAGAAGGAAATGGCTACCCACTCCAGTATTCGTGCCTGGAAAATTCCAATGACAGAGGAGCCTGGCAGGCTATATAGGCCACGGCGTCACAAAGAGTTGGACATAGAGACTGAGTGTGCACACATACATACAACATTATTAGCTAGCTCTTTATCTGAACAACCAAAGGGGCATTTCAATAGTTTCTTTCTGAGGTGAACAGCAGTTTCCAGAATCTAGAACAACGGACCTAAAATTAAATGGGCCCCAGGTTAATGTTAAAGGGCCCTGGAGCATCTGTGTAGGACACACTAATTGCTTGCTATTTTTAATAAACTGGTGTTGGTTCTAAAGAGTCGATTTATTTTTAAAAAGTAGAGCACACATCAAGAGTGGAAGATGAGTTTAGGCTGAGGGAGACAGTCACCTGGGGCTGCAGACGAGGTGGCACATTTTCATACCCGGAGAGCAGTAGCTTCCTGTGGTTTAACAGCTCAGTCTGCATTTTACAAATTTTGGAGTCACCTAGGGGGCCCCGAGTCCAGAGTTTTCCCTCTTCCTATTTTATGGAACTGACAAGTTTATCCTGCTGAGAGTCTGGAGAACTATAGGTCATGGGGCAGACTGCTCTAAATACAAAGATCTTACTGTACAGAACTGGGGCCCATTCACAAGCTCAAGCAACATCTTTTAGCGATGACATTAGGAATCTCAGGCAACTAAGAAATAAACGTGTGGGACCCCTGTGACCTTGGTCAAATGCAAATAAATCAAAAGATCACAAGGTCAGCACTGCTTAGGTGATTAAGTCAGAAGCAGCTGTCAAAGGTGCTATTTCAGGTTCTGCCTCTGGGCAAAGTTTATTAACTAGGAGTCATAAATTCTAATAAAGAAGGCCCATAAAACCTCAGAATTAGAACGTGATATTTTGTGCATATTCTTCTGGAGTGTGGGTCCAGTCTCCACAATCCTCAAAGGATCCATTATAAAAACTGCATAAAGAACAACTCTTTTGTTTTCTTTCCTCCCTCCCTTCTTCACTATACCCTTGCTTCTCTTTCTCTCTTCCTTCCTTTCTTTCTCCCCTACTTCTTATTCTTTTTGTCTGCGTTTTCTACTTAAACATCCTCAGTAGGCCAGAAAGATACTCAGCATGTGAGTATCTTAAGAACCAAGACTTGCTCAGAGTGAATTCTGTACCTACATACAGAGTTTTAAATCTTATGTTAAGATATGATTATTCTTATGATGATCATTACAACATTATTAGCTAGCTCTTTATCTGAACAACCAAAGGGGCATTTCAATAGTTTCTTTCTGAGGTGAACAGCAGTTTCCAGAATCTAGAACAACGGACCTAAAATTAAATGGGCCCCAGGTTAATGTTAAAGGGCCCTGGAGCATCTGTGTAGGACACACTAATTGCTTGCTATTTTTAATAAACTGGTGTTGGTTCTAAAGAGTCGATTTATTTTTAAAAAGTAGAGCACACATCAAGAGTGGAAGATGAGTTTAGGCTGAGGGAGACAGTCACCTGGGGCTGCAGACGAGGTGGCACATTTTCATACCCGGAGAGCAGTAGCTTCCTGTGGTTTAACAGCTCAGTCTGCATTTTACAAATTTTGGAGTCACCTAGGGGCCTCGAGTCCAGAGTTTTCCCTCTTCCTATTTTATGGAACTGACAAGTTTATCCTGCTGAGAGTCTGGAGAACTATAGGTCATGGGGCAGACTGCTCTAAATACAAAGATCTTACTGTACAGAACTGGGGCCCATTCACAAGCTCAAGCAACATCTTTTAGCGATGACATTAGGAATCTCAGGCAACTAAGAAATAAACGTGTGGGACCCCTGTGACCTTGGTCAAATGCAAATAAATCAAAAGATCACAAGGTCAGCACTGCTTAGGTGATTAAGTCAGAAGCAGCTGTCAAAGGTGCTATTTCAGGTTCTGCCTCTGGGCAAAGTTTATTAACTAGGAGTCATAAATTCTAATAAAGAAGGCCCATAAAACCTCAGAATTAGAACGTGATATTTTGTGCATATTCTTCTGGAGTGTGGGTCCAGTCTCCACAATCCTCAAAGGATCCATTATAAAAACTGCATAAAGAACAACTCTTTTGTTTTCTTTCCTCCCTCCCTTCTTCACTATACCCTTGCTTCTCTTTCTCTCTTCCTTCCTTTCTTTCTCCCCTACTTCTTATTCTTTTTGTCTGCGTTTTCTACTTAAACATCCTCAGTAAGGCCAGAAAGATACTCAGCATGTGAGTATCTTAAGAACCAAGACTTGCTCAGAGTGAATTCTGTACCTACATACAGAGTTTTAAATCTTATGTTAAGATATGATTATTCTTATGATGATCATTAAAACAAGGCTTCCTTGAGGGCTTAGTGGTAAAGAATCTGTCTGCAATGCAGGAGACACATAAGAAATAGCTTCGATCCCTGCATCAGGAAGATCCTCTGAAAGACGAAATGGCAATTCACTCCAGAATTCTTGCCTGAAAATTTCATGGACAGAGAAGCTTGGGGGTGGCAGCATGGGGTCACTGAAATGAGGAATTCCATGATGATCACTGAAACAAGGAAGGGCAGGATAATCTTGAAGTGAAAGTATAAGTCACTCAGTCATGTCTGACTCTTTGCTACCCCATGGACTGTAGCCCACCAGGCTCCTCTGTCTGTGGAATTCCCCACACAAGAATACTGGAGTGGATTGCCGTTTCCTTCTCCAGGGAATTTTCTTGTTGCATCGCACTCATCTCTTGTTTCACTGTTTCTTTGTACAGTCATCACTGCAAAATATTTTCAGAATGAGGCAGGGAGGGGGAGGTAGCGGGTGGTGAACAACAGAAATGAAGTAATTTTCACTTGCATTCAAATCATACAATCCCCTTTAGAGTAAAAATCTACTTTGCAATCCAGGAAGCTGACACTCTTTCCTGCAGCATTTGACATTCTCAATGCCATAGCCTACCTTTGCTGTTGAGGTCAACCAATATTGATTGTGCCCTCGATACACACCGGACCCTGTGTGCTAGGAACACAAAAAGAGGATGACAGGGTTTCTGCTCTTAAACTCATATCCTGTGTGCTGCAGACGCAGACCCTACTGGTGCATATTCTTCTGGAGTGTGGGTCCAGTCTCCACAATCCTCAAAGGATCCATTATAAAAACTGCATAAAGAACAACTCTTTTGTTTTCTTTCCTCCCTCCCTTCTTCACTATACCCTTGCTTCTCTTTCTCTCTTCCTTCCTTTCTTTCTCCCCTACTTCTTATTCTTTTTGTCTGCGTTTTCTACTTAAACATCCTCAGTAAGGCCAGAAAGATACTCAGCATGTGAGTATCTTAAGAACCAAGACTTGCTCAGAGTGAATTCTGTACCTACATACAGAGTTTTAAATCTTATGTTAAGATATGATTATTCTTATGATGATCATTAAAACAAGGCTTCCTTGAGGGCTTAGTGGTAAAGAATCTGTCTGCAATGCAGGAGACACATAAGAAATAGCTTCGATCCCTGCATCAGGAAGATCCTCTGAAAGACGAAATGGCAATTCACTCCAGAATTCTTGCCTGAAAATTTCATGGACAGAGAAGCTTGGGGGTGGCAGCATGGGGTCACTGAAATGAGGAATTCCATGATGATCACTGAAACAAGGAAGGGCAGGATAATCTTGAAGTGAAAGTATAAGTCACTCAGTCATGTCTGACTCTTTGCTACCCCATGGACTGTAGCCCACCAGGCTCCTCTGTCTGTGGAATTCCCCACACAAGAATACTGGAGTGGATTGCCGTTTCCTTCTCCAGGGAATTTTCTTGTTGCATCGCACTCATCTCTTGTTTCACTGTTTCTTTGTACAGTCATCACTGCAAAATATTTTCAGAATGAGGCAGGGAGGGGGAGGTAGCGGGTGGTGAACAACAGAAATGAAGTAATTTTCACTTGCATTCAAATCATACAATCCCTTCAGAGTAAAAATCTACTTCTTTGCAATCCAGGAAGCTGACACTCTTTCCTGCAGCATTTGACATTCTCAATGCCATAGCCTACCTTTGCTGTTGAGGTCAACCAATATTGATTGTGCCCTCGATACACACCGGACCCTGTGTGCTAGGAACACAAAAAGAGGATGACAGGGTTTCTGCTCTTAAACTCATATCCTGTGTGCTGCAGACGCAGACCCTACTGGTGACTGCTTCCAATGGTTAAAAGAAAACTGAGAACATTTCTCCAAGGAAGATACACAAATACCCACTGAGCACATGAAAAGATGCTCATCATCTTTAGCCTCCAGGGAAATGGAAATCAAAAGCACAATGAAATACTGCTTCACACTCACTAGAGTGGGCATAATCAAATAGACAATAACAACTGTTGATAAGGACGTGGAGAAATGAAAACTCTTAGATATCGCTAGTGGTAAGTAAAGTGGTCCAGCCATTTGGGAAAAAAGTTTGGCAGTTCCTCAAAGGATTAAAACACAGAGTTAGCACATGACTTAGAAATTTCAGTCCTGGGTATATACCCAAGAGAACTGAAAGTCTGTACAAAAACTTGTATGTGAATGATCATGGCACCATTATTCATGATAGGTCAAAAGTGGAAACAACCCAATGTCCATCAACTGTCAATGGAGGAGCAAAATGTGGTGTGTCACCACATCAAGCCAAGATATAACAGGGCAAGGTGGAGGTAGCGGTAGTGAGGGGCTACATGAGAATTCTACTGTTTGCTCAATTTTTCTGTAAACCCAAAATTGATTGCCAAAAGTCTATTTTATAATGTGGTATATCCATACAATAGAATATTACTGAGCCATAAAAAGAATGAAAGACTAATGCATGAACCTTGTAAACATTATGCTAAGTGAAGGAAGTCGAACACAAAAGACCACATATTGTATGATCCCCTTATACGTGATGTCCAAAACAGGCAAATCAGACAGAGGGCAAGTTAGTGGTTGCCAGATGCTGGGAGAAAGGAAGAGCGGACAGTAACTGCTCATGGGTATGGGGTTTCTTTGGAGGGAGATAAAAAAATGTCCTGAAAGTGGACAGCGGTGATGTTTGTACAACCATTTGAATATAGCAAATACCACGGAAATGTACACTTTAAAGGAGTGAATTTTATGGTATGTGAATTATATCTTAATTTTAAAAAAGGACAACTGAGCTGGGGGAGAAAGGAAGGAAGTTCTACTTCCTGAATACACAAGGTAATGGTTTATTTCTTGGCTATAAATATAGTTAGACATGACTTTATGACTCATCAACAATAACAACACAGTAATTACATGACATTCTTTAACTCACTCTGTTTTGAGCATATAAAAGAGCACAAAAAAAACATAAAAATGGGTACTCAACCCCTTTTTTATAATACCCATTTTTCTCTTTTATATGCTTTCTTTTCCATTGTGTATTGTTTCCATTCTTTTTTATATTATTTCAAGGCAAAGCACAATTAACAAATTCATCATGACTGACATTTACCAGGAAACATCAGGAAACAAAGGATTTCTTCCCCACACCATTGAAATTTCACTCTCAGACTAAATGACACTTCTTTTGGCTGACCAAAAGCAAGATGAAGAAAACTCATTAAGATATGCCATGCATATCAATGATTCAGGAAGAAGAGAAGCAGAGAGAGATGGAAGAGGACATAGGATCTTCCAATGGAAGCAGACACAGGATCAAGCATTGGCTCCACAGAAATAAAGCCATCAACAGCTCCTCGCACAATCATGTCATCACCAAACAAAAATCAGATGTGAGGAATGGAGCTCATGCAAGCCATTATCTGTCTTTTCAGGCTCATTAATATGTATAGTAATACTGGTGATGTTGAAGAAAATAATGCAATTCCAGGGGTTGTCTCTCAATACTCAGGTCCTTTCACTTTCAAGTTATAACTTTAGTTTCCCTAAAACTTTGTTTATACACTGTGTATATTTTTGAGATGCAAAAATACTTATTGATAGATTGCAAATTCTGAGAATTGACCCTTTCTGATGTTCATGGCATCTTATTCACTGTAATCATGATCTCCATTTCACCTCATAGCTTTTACTATTTTGTAATTACAGACCATTGCATATATATACACACACATACATAGCATCATACTCCTATTTCAGTCTTAAACAGCATATAAGATAGCGAGGTTGTCAAGTACACCCTGCCTCACTGATCTGCATCAAGATAAGCACTTCTTTTCACAATCTGTGCACACTTGAGATAGTACCAAGTAATTTCTTAGTATAATTTATGCTAGAATTAATTATATAGTTTAAATGCCTGTTAGACCATTCAGTTAACATTTCTTCAAATTTCCTCCCTTTTTAACATGTCTTTATAAAGAACGCATATGTTACTCTGCATTCTCAATTATTGCCAAAGAGTATAGAAAATATTCTACTCTGTGTTCTATCTTCTTTATTAAGAAAAAAAGAGATGTTTCTGGGTTGTAGGTATTGCATTTGTGTTCCCTATCTTGATATCTGGGTGCTTCATATTTTGACTGACATTTACCAGGAAACATCAGGAAACAAAGGATTTCTTCCCCACACCATTGAAATTTCACTCTCAGACTAAATGACACTTCTTTTGGCTGACCAAAAGCAAGATGAAGAAAACTCATTAAGATATGCCATGCATATCAATGATTCAGGAAGAAGAGAAGCAGAGAGAGATGGAAGAGGACATAGGATCTTCCAATGGAAGCAGACACAGGATCAAGCATTGGCTCCACAGAAATAAAGCCATCAACAGCTCCTCGCACAATCATGTCATCACCAAACAAAAATCAGATGTGAGGAATGGAGCTCATGCAAGCCATTATCTGTCTTTTCAGGCTCATTAATATGTATAGTAATACTGGTGATGTTGAAGAAAATAATGCAATTCCAGGGGTTGTCTCTCAATACTCAGGTCCTTTCACTTTCAAGTTATAACTTTAGTTTCCCTAAAACTTTGTTTATACACTGTGTATATTTTTGAGATGCAAAAATACTTATTGATAGATTGCAAATTCTGAGAATTGACCCTTTCTGATGTTCATGGCATCTTATTCACTGTAATCATGATCTCCATTTCACCTCATAGCTTTTACTATTTTGTAATTACAGACCATTGCATATATATACACACACATACATAGCATCATACTCCTATTTCAGTCTTAAACAGCATATAAGATAGCGAGGTTGTCAAGTACACCCTGCCTCACTGATCTGCATCAAGATAAGCACTTCTTTTCACAATCTGTGCACACTTGAGATAGTACCAAGTAATTTCTTAGTATAATTTATGCTAGAATTAATTATATAGTTTAAATGCCTGTTAGACCATTCAGTTAACATTTCTTCAAATTTCCTCCCTTTTTAACATGTCTTTATAAAGAACGCATATGTTACTCTGCATTCTCAATTATTGCCAAAGAGTATAGAAAATATTCTACTCTGTGTTCTATCTTCTTTATTAAGAAAAAAAGAGATGTTTCTGGGTTGTAGGTATTGCATTTGTGTTCCCTATCTTGATATCTGGGTGCTTCATTTACTTGAAATCACTCCAGTCATACTGCTGTGATAGGAACATGAAGAGTAAGGACACTCACCTGGCTTTACAAGGCCTGACTTGGGTTCCTTCTTATGTCGCGCTGACTGGAGGCTTCCCTCACCAACCATTCTAATTGTGCATTTCTTTCTGGTAAAGTCTTCATCACTTCCAGGGCAAAAGCCAACAGGGCTGTTCCCGGTATCTGAGGGCGTCTTCACAGGAGATACTGACTGGCTACTGGGACAGCCTGTGTCATCTGTAAGACAGAAATTGACGAGTGTTTAATGAGGAGAAGGAAATCAATGGTAGGACAGAAAGGCCAGACAGTGAGCTGTGCCCACACACATTCACACACGTACCCTGGTCAGGAAGTGCAGGCTAACTCCTGCAGATGACTTATCTTTTATTTTCCATATTCTGGCCAATCACGTTAACGAAGGAAGTATCAGTGGTCAGAAAACATATTCTAAGGCAAAACCTTGTAAGACTCTTGGATCACAAGAAGCTCCTGTGACATTCTTGCTGTCAAAACCTAAATTATGTTGGTCTATTTTAAGACATTAGGTAGTATACTTTTGATTCATATTCGTCCAGATTTTTATGGGGTTGGTAATAAAACATTTGCCAGAGCAATTCAGAATTATTAATACGGGATTGTTTGTATTAGGAAATAGTTGCTCAAATATTATTGGCCACGCCCAGTTTTTGATTACTGGGCTCATCAATTGGTTGACAGAGTTTGACAGAGAAGAGAGCTGGCTTTAGGGGCTCAAGGAAGCAGAAGGCAATGATCCTGCTTTTTATGAAACACATTGAACCAAACCAAAGAGATGTCAATCATATATTTTGCTGTCTGGGATAAATGGGTAAAATAAAAATGATACTCAAGTTAGAAATGTTTCCTTAACTTTCAAGTTATATATTACTACCATAGTTACTATTAGAAGTTAATACGCATGTTATGCAGTGACCTTGTACATGTTTATTAAGCAAACAAGAAAGTTACATTGCTGACTTCTGTAAATGCTTTCCATATCTATTAAATATTTATAATGGTTTCCATTTATACTGTGATGGGGAGAATTGTATGGGAATGTTAACACCAATCAGCATTACTTAAGAGTACGTCTACTCAAAGTAATCAATTAGTGGTGAATTTTAATTGCTGAAAAATTCTTTGTTATATGGAAATATTTTGATGTCAGAGTTATTTTAGTAATTAGGAAAAAATGAACAAGGACACTTAGTACTAATAACTTTCAGGGCTATTATATTTTTATAAATATTAAATGAGCTAAAATAATTTGTTATCTATCAAAGGCTATCAAAAAACTTCATAGCTTGAATGAAGACAGAAACAGAAATAGGTCTGAATAAAATACACTGGCTGCCTGAAGTAAGATGACTAGAGAATCCATCTAAAAAGTAATTGCCATTGCTTCATTTTTGGCCTTTATTTCAATTTTTATTATGAAAAAGCCCAGTTCCTAGGACAAAGTGAACTTGGCTCCAATAAAATGATGCATTTCTCTTGTATCCCTTTAGACTTTTGGACACAGCAGTCTACATTGAACCTTAGTGGTCTGTCTCTGGAAGTAAATGGTTTTTACTGTACAATGCATACCTTCTGTCTTCGTTGCTCTTTTACCTGTGCTATAATCTTGAACTGAAGAAACTTTGGCCCTGAATCACAGAGAGATAAGAATCCTCTTGGCTGCTACAGCTCAGCTATGTCTCTTTTGCCTGTCTTATGCTTCAATCCAAAGAAATCTGAGCTCCTTTCTTAAGGTGTAAAGTTCCTAATTAGATTCCAGCGCTTTTTACAAGGCTCAACAGGTCCACATGGCCTCAGGAGAGCCTGGTTCCTGATTCCTACTCCAAACAGATAAATACAAATGAATGAGGGCTAATCATTCTAAATTACCTGTGTCTTTAAAAGTTATTTCCCTATGAGTCAGTTCCATAAATTACTTCTTTTTCAAGAAGGATGGCTCAAATGAACAAAAATCCTGCTTTAGATTCTCTACCCTAAAGAGTAATTTTTTCTGAGAACTCTCAAACTCCAAGGGACAAGGCTAGACAATTTCTGGTATTGACAAGCACCATCAAAACTATCATTTAAACAAAGATAAATAGAATGTGTTTTTTTGGTTCTACTATCATTTTGCCAAAGTTAAATAAATAAGAAGGAAGGTGCATATGCCATGTTTGCAGTATTAGTCATTTCAAGGAGGAAGGGTCTGATTAAAAATGGGGGACTGAAATTCTTCAGAGTGGTGGCAGTTTAGGAAGGCAGTAGCTATATTTCACCTGGTGTGTACGTCTCACCTGTCATCAAAATTTACAGTCATTACCTCCAGGGCAGAGATTAAGATGAATAGCTAAATAAATCTTTAACTTTAGGTACCTCATACAGCATTTGAATCACTACCTAGTAAACTAGCATTCATTTGAATGAACAGAAAAATAGGTCTGAATAAAATACACTGGCTGCCTGAAGTAAGATGACTAGAGAATCCATCTAAAAAGTAATTGCCATTGCTTCATTTTTGGCCTTTATTTCAATTTTTATTATGAAAAAGCCCAGTTCCTAGGACAAAGTGAACTTGGCTCCAATAAAATGATGCATTTCTCTTGTATCCCTTTAGACTTTTGGACACAGCAGTCTACATTGAACCTTAGTGGTCTGTCTCTGGAAGTAAATGGTTTTTACTGTACAATGCATACCTTCTGTCTTCGTTGCTCTTTTACCTGTGCTATAATCTTGAACTGAAGAAACTTTGGCCCTGAATCACAGAGAGATAAGAATCCTCTTGGCTGCTACAGCTCAGCTATGTCTCTTTTGCCTGTCTTATGCTTCAATCCAAAGAAATCTGAGCTCCTTTCTTAAGGTGTAAAGTTCCTAATTAGATTCCAGCGCTTTTTACAAGGCTCAACAGGTCCGCACATGGCCTCAGGAGAGCCTGGTTCCTGATTCCTACTCCAAACAGATAAATACAAATGAATGAGGGCTAATCATTCTAAATTACCTGTGTCTTTAAAAGTTATTTCCCTATGAGTCAGTTCCATAAATTACTTCTTTTTCAAGAAGGATGGCTCAAATGAACAAAAATCCTGCTTTAGATTCTCTACCCTAAAGAGTAATTTTTTCTGAGAACTCTCAAACTCCAAGGGACAAGGCTAGACAATTTCTGGTATTGACAAGCACCATCAAAACTATCATTTAAACAAAGATAAATAGAATGTGTTTTTTTGGTTCTACTATCATTTTGCCAAAGTTAAATAAATAAGAAGGAAGGTGCATATGCCATGTTTGCAGTATTAGTCATTTCAAGGAGGAAGGGTCTGATTAAAAATGGGGGACTGAAATTCTTCAGAGTGGTGGCAGTTTAGGGAAGGCAGTAGCTATATTTCACCTGGTGTGTACGTCTCACCTGTCATCAAAATTTACAGTCATTACCTCCAGGGCAGAGATTAAGATGAATAGCTAAATAAATCTTTAACTTTAGGTACCTCATACAGCATTTGAATCACTACCTAGTAAACTAGCATTCATTTATTATCTCTTAACTATCGTGTACTGCACTTCATATTGAGGGGGAAATGATAGGAATATAAGACATTGTCTTTCACTAGTTAAACAAACATGTATCACATCTGGCACTGAACCAGACCCAGGTATGTATTCAGCCCCCATACCGATGGAGCTTATAAGTCAGTAGAAGGGGTTGGTATATATCACTTCCAGCGCATAGTTGCTGTAAACTGGTAAGCCTATTAAAGTAAATCTATATTCTAGAAAAACTGAGTTATGGCAGAAGCCTGGGACATTTGCCTGGGGCCAACACTAACAAAAGAATCTAGTTTTGGAAATGGCAGGGCCACTAATTTTCCTACTACAGAGACCACATTTGAATTTATGCAAAGTAAGACCAGAACAAAAGCAACAGAAATTCAGTCCCAGAGAGTCATCTGGTTACCTGTGGCACTTGGAATGTTTTTCTTTGCACTGAATTAAAAAGTGGTTCTTTTTCGACAAGTCTTGTCTGGGGCCCTTTCTCTCCTTCCCCTCCTGTTCCCTCCTCTCTCTTCCTCCTCCTTTTTAACTTCATGATCATTGCTGGAAGCAGACTACCAGTCCTAGACGAAGATAGTATTTCTTTCCAAAATTCTACGCAAAATACTCTTAGTTCACATTTACTCCAACAGTCTAAGAATAGTCAAGTTGGTGTTCTTCGGTTGTTCGTGTCAAATCTTACTACATGCCAAACTACATGTGGAAGAAGCACGCATTAAAGAGGTTTATTTATTAAACCTGCTCCAGTGAAACTGTGTGCCTTCTGTTTCCTACTGCTACTTTGACTGTTAAATTTGTCTTGTAGGATTATAGCTTTTATGACTTATGCTAGTATAAAGAAATTATCAATGACAGAAATTTATAATAGGACACCATGAAGAAACTGTTTCTGGGCAGGAAATGGAAGAAATCCTGGACGATTTACCCAGAAAAGTGTGAGTGGTTTTAAATTTCCAGAATGCCTGAGAAAAGAACATTTCAGCAGGGTTTTAGCCTAAGGAAAGCTTTGCTCCAAAGCTTTAGAAAGAAGATGGAGGAGACGGTTAGTTCTACTGGAGAGAAAAGGGTTTTTCTTTTAGAACACACTTAAATATACACCCACACCAGTTCTTAGATAGTTAATCTTTCACATTTCTTTCTCATGGTATTATTCATGGTAAGTAAAATCTCCTTTTTAAAAAATAAACACGCAATAGGACCACTTTCCATGTTTCACAGGGTGATCCACTGAGATGGATCCATTTGAGATGGATCCTATTTGAGACGGTTTCCTTCCAGGGTCAACAGTTTAAAATCCCACTTAACATGAGTCCAGGATGGCCTCTGGTGGATCTCAGGGAAAAGTGACCCTCATCAAGGCCAAATGATCACCACCTTCTGTGAAGGAGAGTATTTTCATGCCTTCTTTTATTTCTTGTTGTTATTGTTCAGTAGCTAGAAAAGTGAAAGTATTAGTCACTCAGCAGTGTCTGACTCCTTACGACCCCACCATGACTGTAGCCTGCCAAGGCTCCTGCATCCATGGTGTTTTCCAGGCAAGAATACTGGAGTGGGTTGCCATTTCCTTCTCCAGGGGATCTTCCCGAACCAGGGATTGAACCTGGGTCTCTGGCATGTAGGCAGACTCTTACGGTCTGAGCCCTACGTCCAACTCTTTGTGACCCCAGGCTCCTCCGCCCTCTACTGTCTCCCTGAGTTTGATCAGATTCATGTCCATTGAGTTGGTGATGCTATTCAGTCATCTCATCCTCTGTCATTCTCTTCTCCTTTTGCCTTCAATCTTTCCCAGCATCAGTGTCTTTTCAAATAAGTTGGCTCTTTGGATCAGGTGGCCAAAGTATTGGAACTTCAGCTTCAGCAACAATCTTTCCAATGAAGGTTCACTTTTATTTATATTGAGAAATAAGTTCTTTTATTGATTTGTCTCTGTTTATTTACGTGGAATATGTCAACCCAACCGAAAATATTTACAGTCAGGAACCTCCAGAAGCTGTGATCCACTTCAAATGCTGTAAGAAATATATTACTAACTAGTGTCCAAATTGGTTTTAAGGGAAAAAAAAATTCTAAGGTCTATAAAGACAGATGGAAGAAACAAACATCTAATATAATTTTGGAACCTTAAGGTTGTTAAAAAATGAGTTTAATCTATTTTCCTCTCTCCTTACATTACAAGCTCTCAGAGAATATGGGATACAGTTATTAATTATACAGTTACTCTACTTACAATTCTGAAAAAAAGTGTGGATAAGCATATTTTAAAATAACTTGTATCTTATTTTAAATGCTCTAAAGAAACTTGCTAAATGGAAGAAAATCCTGTGTTGGGTTGTAAAATACAGAGATAGGGGCTTCCCTGGTGGTCCAGTGGGTACAGAGTCTGCCTTGCAGTGCAAGGTGCGGCTTTTCAAACCCTGGCCTGGGAGGATCCCACGTGCCGTGGAGCGGCTGGACAACGTGCCCAACTACCGAGCCAGGGCTCTGGAGTGCATGCGCCCAGAGCCGGTGCTCTGCAGCAAGAGAGGCCACTGAGATGGGAGGCCCACACAGGCCAAAGAACCACGATGGATGAAAATAGGTAAATGAAAGACCAATAGAAACGGCCAAAAAATAAAAAATAAAGAGATAGTAGCTTCCTATAACTACTATTAGAAATATTTAACTATTTGACATATGTCTTACTGATTTTTTACACGTATAATTTACTTGTTGGCTTGTTCTTTGTTTTGTTAAAATTTCAACATACATTATAGTTTCATTACTCTGTTATTGAAAATTTCGCCCTGGAATCTTTCAGGCTAGAAAGAAAGAAGCTGTTAAGCCTGGAGCCAAAACAAAGGGGTCCCACTGGCCAAAGAAAGAATAATTCGAGCATCAAAAATAAATACATGGGCTTCCCTGGTGGTCCAGTGGGTAAAGACACCACCTTGCAGTGCAAGGGGCGCCGGTTCAATCCTCTGGCCTGGGAAGATTCCAGGTGCCGTGGAGCGGCTGGACAACGTGCCCAACTACCGAGCCAGGGCTCTGGAGTGCATGCGCCCAGAGCCGGTGCTCTGCAGCAAGAGAGGCCACTGAGATGGGAGGCCCACACAGGCCAAAGAACCACGATGGATGAAAATAGGTAAATGAAAGACCAATAGAAACGGCCAAAAAATAAAAAATAAAGAGATAGTAGCTTCCTATAACTACTATTAGAAATATTTAACTATTTGACATATGTCTTACTGATTTTTTACACGTATAATTTACTTGTTGGCTTGTTCTTTGTTTTGTTAAAATTTCAACATACATTATAGTTTCATTACTCTGTTATTGAAAATTTCGCCCTGGAATCTTTCAGGCTAGAAAGAAAGAAGCTGTTAAGCCTGGAGCCAAAACAAAGGGGTCCCACTGGCCAAAGAAAGAATAATTCGAGCATCAAAAATAAATACATGGGCTTCCCCTGGTGGTCCAGTGGGTAAGGATACTGCCTTGTAATGCAAGGGGCGCCGGTTCGATCCCTGGCCTGGGAAGATCCCACGTGTCGCAGAGCGGCTGGACCGATGTGTCCAATGACCAAGCTGGAGCTCTGGAGTGCATGCACCCAGAGCCAGCACTCGGCAATGACAAACGCCACCGTGATGGGAGGCCCACAGGAGCCAAAGAACAAAGACGGATGAAAATGGAGAAATGAAAGACCAATAGAAGTGGCCCGCCCGCACCCCTCCCTCCCAACCCAACCCCGGCCCAAAATAAATAAATAAATAAATCTTTAAAAAAATAATAAATACAAATGACTAATAATCATTGAATAAATTTTAAAAATCTATGAATTCACAGTCTTACAAAATAAAACTAAAAAGTCAAAGGCCGGGCTTCCCTGGTGGTCCAGTGGGTAGGGACACCACCTTGCAGTGCAAGGGGCGCCAGTTCAATCCCTGGCCTGGGAAGATTCCATGTGCCGCAGAGTGGCTGAACCGATGTGTCCAATTACTGAGCCAGAGCTCTGGAGTGCATGCACCCAGAGCTGGTGCTCTGCGACAACAGAGGCCACTGCGATGGGAGGCCCACATGGGCCAAAAAACAAAGATGGATGAAAAACAGATAAATGAAAGACCAATAGAAGTGGCCCACCTGCCCCCTCCCTCCCCACCCCGCCTCACCCCACCCTGCTCCCCACCCCCCTAAAAAGTCACTATAGTTGGGTTTGGGGTGCTGACTCCTATGCAGCCAAAAACCCACAGCAGGTGGCCCACCATATATGTGGTTCTACATCCAAGGATTCAACAAATCTTGGATCACGTAAGACTGTAATATATATTTATTTTTAAAAAAATCTGAGTATAGGGGGCTTCCCTGGTGGTCCAGTGGGTAAAGAGTCTGCCTTGCAGTACAAGGGGCACTGGTTCCATCCCTGGCCTGGGAAGATCCCAAATGCCGTGGAACAGCTGGGCCAGTGTGTCCAATTATGGGCCAGTGCTCTGGAGCACATGCATCCAGAGCTGGTGCTCTGCAAGGAGAGAGGCCACTGCAATGGGAGGCCCACACAGGCCAAAGAATAAAGATGGGTGAAAAATAAAGGATGACTTAGAGGCAAAAAAAAAAAAAAAAAAAAACACCAAAAACCTCTTTAAAAAAAAATCTGAGTATAAGTGGACTCAGGCAGTTCAAACCCATGTTGTACAAGGGTCAATTCTGTACTTATTTCTAATGGAATAACTGATTTAAACAACAAACACAATGGATCACAATGGATCGAACCATTAGACAAAAGGCTGATAGGCTGCAGTGGAGGGATCAACCCATTTGTATTCATTGAGTATCCTTAGCATTACCAACAGTGGGGCAACAGAAATTATGTACCTTCTGATGGGCTATGAGATGAAGCACACAACACTCCCCATGAAGTATTCTTGCCACAAAAAAATTGTCCTGAACCTAACCAAACTTTAAAGCTAATGTCCACTTTATAAAACACTATATGGAGACCAGGAATGAGTTAAATCAGGGGTTGGCAAACAGCAGCCTGCAGGCCAAATTCTGTTCACCGCCTGCTTTTGTAAATCAAATGCTATTGGAAAACAGCCCAGTCCTTTACATGGTGTGGACTGCAGCTTTCAAGCACAAAAGCAGAGGTGAATAATTACAACAGGGATCATCTGGCTAACAAAGCTGAAAATATTTACTATCTGGTCCTTTTCTGAAAAGTTGGTTGGCCTCTGGTTTAATACCACAAGGAGGAAAACAGACACATTTTGGATAGCCGGGGCTATTTCAGTGTGTTCAGTTGTAACAAGGAATTATGTTAAACGTGTTAATAATGAAAATGGCACTTTGATGATGTAAGAAAACATTCATTTTTTAAAGAAATGAATGTTGAGGTAGGTAGACATGAAATGACATACCATCTGGATATATGCTTTAAAGTGCTTCAGCAAAGTGAAAAAGAGAAAAAGAGATAGAGGCAGCAAGTATGACAATGTTTGCTGACTTAATCCAGACAGAACTGACGAGCAGCATATTGGGGTTCACTGGAGTTTTGTTTCTTCTTTGGTTATGTTTTACAAAGTTTCAAAATATTTAATTTCTCAAAAACATCATTTTAAAAGATTAATTGTTTAAAATAGGAACACAGGGTTTCTAAAAATCAATTCCTTCTTGTAGGTTATTTCGGGTTGTTTCCAATTTTCTTACTATTGTTGAAATTGCTTTAATAATGCATTTGAGAGATAAATCTCTGGTCAAGTTTTTTATTACCTCATAGAACATACCTCTAAAAGTAAAATTACTAAGACTTCTGAGAAGTTTCAGGCAAGTTATATCCTATGATTATCATATGAGAGTATCCTACTTAATAAATTCCTGCTAGTAATGAATACTAGTTTGTTTGCATTTTTGCCGAGCTAATATGAAAAAAATGTATTTCTGATGTTTTAGCTTGCATGCATTTAATTATCAGTGAGGCTTAATGCCTTTCATATGGCCCCTAATTAAAGTTAGTGCTGTTTAATGTTCAGTTGCAAATTAGATGAAGCACACAACACTCCCCATGAAGTATTCTTGCCACAAAAAAATTGTCCTGAACCTAACCAAACTTTAAAGCTAATGTCCACTTTATAAAACACTATATGGAGACCAGGAATGAGTTAAATCAGGGGTTGGCAAACAGCAGCCTGCAGGCCAAATTCTGTTCACCGCCTGCTTTTGTAAATCAAATGCTATTGGAAAACAGCCCAGTCCTTTACATGGTGTGGACTGCAGCTTTCAAGCACAAAAGCAGAGGTGAATAATTACAACAGGGATCATCTGGCTAACAAAGCTGAAAATATTTACTATCTGGTCCTTTTCTGAAAAGTTGGTTGGCCTCTGGTTTAATACCACAAGGAGGAAAACAGACACATTTTGGATAGCCGGGGCTATTTCAGTGTGTTCAGTTGTAACAAGGAATTATGTTAAACGTGTTAATAATGAAAATGGCACTTTGATGTTTAAGAAAACATTCATTTTTTAAAGAAATGAATGTTGAGGTAGGTAGACATGAAATGACATACCATCTGGATATATGCTTTAAAGTGCTTCAGCAAAGTGAAAAAGAGAAAAAGAGATAGAGGCAGCAAGTATGACAATGTTTGCTGACTTAATCCAGACAGAACTGACGAGCAGCATATTGGGGTTCACTGGAGTTTTGTTTCTTCTTTGGTTATGTTTTACAAAGTTTCAAAATATTTAATTTCTCAAAAACATCATTTTAAAAGATTAATTGTTTAAAATAGGAACACAGGGTTTCTAAAAATCAATTCCTTCTTGTAGGTTATTTCGGGTTGTTTCCAATTTTCTTACTATTGTTGAAATTGCTTTAATAATGCATTTGAGAGATAAATCTCTGGTCAAGTTTTTTATTACCTCATAGAACATACCTCTAAAAGTAAAATTACTAAGACTTCTGAGAAGTTTCAGGCAAGTTATATCCTATGATTATCATATGAGAGTATCCTACTTAATAAATTCCTGCTAGTAATGAATACTAGTTTGTTTGCATTTTTGCCGAGCTAATATGAAAAAAATGTATTTCTGATGTTTTAGCTTGCATGCATTTAATTATCAGTGAGGCTTAATGCCTTTCATATGCTTGTTGGTCTTTTCTGCCATAACGTCTTGAAACACTCAGTTATGGTTTGATGCTGTTTAATGTTCAGTTGCATAATTTGGAAGCAGAATCATTTCTATTTTAAGGAAACATTACTTTAAACTATATGGAAATCTAATTGATTCTCATGAATGACAAAAGCACTTACAGACAACTTACTCATCCATTCAACAAGTATTTATTGAGTATTTATTATGTGCCAGACACTGTTATAGGTGTTACTATGTACTGCTCAGGAAATATTTACTATTTACTGCTCAGGCCGAAGGAAAAGGAAGCAACAGAGGTTGAGCTGGTTGGATGGCATCACCGACTCAATGGACATGAGTCTAGCAAATTTGGAGAGGTAGTTGGGGCAGGATCCTGGCGTGCTGTACTACATCGGGTCACAAAGAATCAGACATGACTAAGTGACCTAACAATTTACTGTTCCAGACACTGACATTTTTGAAGATAGTCTGACGGAGACAAGTAAAATGGTATAGTTTAAACTCATGGTTAATCTGAATCCTGTGGAATTCTTACTACAAACTATTCAAATGCTCTGAAAGTATATAGGTAAGAATTTTTTTTGTTTTAAGGCAAGAAATATATTTATTAAGATAGGACACTTATAAGGGGTGCAAGCGGGCAGGCGGGAAAGCTCTGCCGAAGATTTTAAAAAAGGAATATTTATTGCCTAGCTCTCATGTGGGAAGAATACTAATTTTTATCATATAATTTTAATAACATCTCACTTCTGTAAGTGGGAAAACTGAGGCTTAAAGAGGGTAAGAAATCCAGTCACACAGCTAGTAAGGGATGAACTCAGATTCAAACTCAAGTTTGTCTGACTCTAAAGTCATTGTTTTTCTCACCACCATAAGTTAACTGTTTTCTAAATTTTTCTACGTATGTTTGTTCCAATAGGAAACAATAGAAATTTTGGGAATGCTCAAATTAAAAACAGACAGAGGAAGCTGTGAGAAAGAAGCCATCTCAATATAAACAGACCACAAACTCTGATGCAAGAAACTCAAGTTGTTTCTAGTTTTTGCTTCAACACAGCAACACATGCACTGTTTAATGCATGCTGGTCAGATAATTTTGCACTATAGGTTTTCAGTAATAAAATTTGAACTTCTATTCCTTCACCTCATTTTAGCATCTTTTTGGACTGAGGGAATCACACATCTACAAGGCTCCATACGAATTCTGCTTCAGTTTTATACGATGTGACACTACACAATTGCCAATGCTGCAGTGTAAGAAGCTTATTCATCCATTCCACAATTACTGATTTCATATTGTGTGCAGATATTAGATAGGTAATGATGACCAAGACTCTAAGATTCTTGTCCTCAAGGAGTGCACATTCTGGTGGTAGAAAGAGTTAATAAGGAAAAAAAAGAAAAAATAGGGAAGAAATTTTGATTGTGAATTTTAATGAAACAAACTAGGTAATATTAGAATAGTTGGTGGGAGGTGGGAAGGTACTTCGTTAGACAGGTTGTCATGGAAAGTCCTGAAGAGGTTATCTGAATTGAGACCAACAAAATGAGAAGGAACCAATCATGGAAAAGGCAGGGAAGAGAAAAGCCCAGGGAGAGGGAACAAGAAGAAGTTGGTGCATGGCGGAAACTGAGAAAAGGCTGAGAAAGCTGAGGGCAGAGAAGGACTGATGATGAAGTGGAAGGGAGGCGCAAGTCCAAGCAGGTGCAGGCTTACAGGCAAGAATCCTACATTCATCTCAAGTGCAGCAGAAGCCATCATGTGCATTAAGCAGGAGATAACAACCATTTCATTTGTGGAGAACAGACTATAATAGTGATATTCTGTCTCGCTCATATTCACTGAGTGTCCACTAAGTACCAGGCATGTTTAGAACACTAAACACTTAATGCAGTTTAATTAAGTTAATCTAATATCCCCTTTGAGACAGGCACTAATAAGACAGGCATACGAAACGAGCACTAGTGTTTAAGTCACCTCCCTGAGGCCACAGCAAGCCGTGGGTATGAATTCAGAGACATTAACTCCAGAGTCTCCTTCTGAACTCCCATGCTGTGTAACCCCTTTCAGAAGGAAGGCACAGAAGCAGTAAACTCATGTGGAGACCACTGCGGTCAGAGAAATGAGAGATGAGAGTGGGAGGCACTGGGGAGGCAGGAGCAAATTGAAAGGAGATGGATTTGGGAAACATTTTGGAAAATAATCAAAATTTGAACCTTTTACTATTTTAGCATCTTTTTGGACTGAGGGAATCACACATCTACAAGGCTCCATACGAATTCTGCTTCAGTTTTATACGATGTGACACTACACAATTGCCAATGCTGCAGTGTAAGAAGCTTATTCATCCATTCCACAATTACTGATTTCATATTGTGTGCAGATATTAGATAGGTAATGATGACCAAGACTCTAAGATTCTTGTCCTCAAGGAGTGCACATTCTGGTGGTAGAAAGAGTTAATAAGGAAAAAAAAGAAAAAATAGGGAAGAAATTTTGATTGTGAATTTTAATGAAACAAACTAGGTAATATTAGAATAGTTGGTGGGAGGTGGGAAGGTACTTCGTTAGACAGGTTGTCATGGAAAGTCCTGAAGAGGTTATCTGAATTGAGACCAACAAAATGAGAAGGAACCAATCATGGAAAAGGCAGGGAAGAGAAAAGCCCAGGGAGAGGGAACAAGAAGAAGTTGGTGCATGGCGGAAACTGAGAAAAGGCTGAGAAAGCTGAGGGCAGAGAAGGACTGATGATGAAGTGGAAGGGAGGCGCAAGTCCAAGCAGGTGCAGGCTTACAGGCAAGAATCCTACATTCATCTCAAGTGCAGCAGAAGCCATCATGTGCATTAAGCAGGAGATAACAACCATTTCATTTGTGGAGAACAGACTATAATAGTGATATTCTGTCTCGCTCATATTCACTGAGTGTCCACTAAGTACCAGGCATGTTTAGAACACTAAACACTTAATGCAGTTTAATTAAGTTAATCTAATATCCCCTTTGAGACAGGCACTAATAAGACAGGCATACGAAACGAGCACTAGTGTTTAAGTCACCTCCCTGAGGCCACAGCAAGCCGTGGGTATGAATTCAGAGACATTAACTCCAGAGTCTCCTTCTGAACTCCCATGCTGTGTAACCCCTTTCAGAAGGAAGGCACAGAAGCAGTAAACTCATGTGGAGACCACTGCGGTCAGAGAAATGAGAGATGAGAGTGGGAGGCACTGGGGAGGCAGTAGCAAAAATTGAAAGGAGATGGATTTGGGAAACATTTTGGAAAATAATCAAAAGCATTAGTTACACAATGAAAAGTAGGAAGAGGTCAAGAATACTTTCCAGAAAACTGTCATTTAAGTACTTTCTGTATGTTGTGCCAACAAGGTAGAACATTAACTTATCTGTTTAAACACTTTATCTTTTTTCGATTTTTTTTTTTTAATTTATTTATTTATTTTGGGCGGGAGTTGGGTTGGGGGGGGAGGGGAGTGGGCGGGCCACTTCTATTGGTCTTTCATTTCTCCATTTTCATCCGTCTTTGTTCTTTGGCCTGTGTGGGCCTCCCATCGCGGTGGCGTCTGTCATCTCAGAGCGCCGGCTCTGGGCGCATGCGCTCCAGAGCTCCGGCTCGGTGATTGGACACATCAGTCCAGCCGCTCCGCGGCACGTGGGATCTTCCCAGGCCAGGGATCGAACCGGCGCCCCTTGCACTGCAAGGCAGTGTCCTTATCCACTGGACCACCAGGGGAAGCCCTCTTTTTTCGATTTTTAAAATTTTTTTGTGAAGTGATTTATTATCTTCTTCCTACCTTGTTCCTTCCAAACGTCATACACTTCCCAGAATCAACCAAACTGTTTGCCTCTAATCTGAAATCTGACACCTAATTAATGAAAAAAAATTTAAACTTTGTTGGCACATCACAATTGAAAGGATTTGTATTATTTTGTAATTTAATTTCTAAATATACCATATGAATTTATAATTTAAAAAAAATAAAAGAAAAAAAAGAATCCAGGTCCTTTGCTTAAGCTACGGAGAATACGGCAGTCATTTTTGGGTTGGAGAAACAAGTTTATATGTTTATAGAGGCTGAAATTAAGAATTCTGTTTTTGATGGGACTTCTTCTTGGTAAAAAATTTCCAGTTATAAAACATGCACTAGTGTTTAAGTCACCTCCCTGAGGCCACAGCAAGCCGTGGGTATGAATTCAGAGACATTAACTCCAGAGTCTCCTTCTGAACTCCCATGCTGTGTAACCCCTTTCAGAAGGAAGGCACAGAAGCAGTAAACTCATGTGGAGACCACTGCGGTCAGAGAAATGAGAGATGAGAGTGGGAGGCACTGGGGAGGCAGTAGCAAAAATTGAAAGGAGATGGATTTGGGAAACATTTTGGAAAATAATCAAAAGCATTAGTTACACAATGAAAAGTAGGAAGAGGTCAAGAATACTTTCCAGAAAACTGTCATTTAAGTACTTTCTGTATGTTGTGCCAACAAGGTAGAACATTAACTTATCTGTTTAAACACTTTATCTTTTTTCGATTTTTTTTTTTTAATTTATTTATTTATTTTGGGCGGGAGTTGGGTTGGGGAGGGAGGGGAGTGGGCGGGCCACTTCTATTGGTCTTTCATTTCTCCATTTTCATCCGTCTTTGTTCTTTGGCCTGTGTGGGCCTCCCATCGCGGTGGCGTCTGTCATCTCAGAGCGCCGGCTCTGGGCGCATGCGCTCCAGAGCTCCGGCTCGGTGATTGGACACATCAGTCCAGCCGCTCCGCGGCACGTGGGATCTTCCCAGGCCAGGGATCGAACCGGCGCCCCTTGCACTGCAAGGCAGTGTCCTTATCCACTGGACCACCAGGGGAAGCCCTCTTTTTTCGATTTTTAAAATTTTTTTGTGAAGTGATTTATTATCTTCTTCCTACCTTGTTCCTTCCAAACGTCATACACTTCCCAGAATCAACCAAACTGTTTGCCTCTAATCTGAAATCTGACACCTAATTAATGAAAAAAAATTTAAACTTTGTTGGCACATCACAATTGAAAGGATTTGTATTATTTTGTAATTTAATTTCTAAATATACCATATGAATTTATAATTTAAAAAAAATAAAAGAAAAAAAAGAATCCAGGTCCTTTGCTTAAGCTACGGAGAATACGGCAGTCATTTTTGGGTTGGAGAAAAACAAGTTTATATGTTTATAGAGGCTGAAATTAAGAATTCTGTTTTTGATGGGACTTCTCTGGTAGTCCAGTGGTTAAGAATCTGCCTTCCAGACAAGTACAATATACTAACACACATATATAGAATCTAGTAGGATGGTAATGATAACACATGCAGTGAAGTGATGGAGAGACAGACATGGACAGTAGACATATGGACACAGTGGGGAATGAACAGTGTCTGGGAGTCGTAAAGGAAGTAGCATGAAAACCTGTACTATCATATGTGAAGAAAATAGCTATAGTCATTGTGCTGTGAGAAAAGGGGATCCTGCAGGGGTGCTGTGCGACAATCTGGAGGGGTGGGATGGGGGGATATACATATGAGTAATCTGGGAACATACATATCTGTAAACAACAAAACTCTGTAAACGTTAAAAGTAAAATAGAAGTTTACAAAAAAAAAAAAAAAAAAGAATCTGCCTTCCAATGCAGGAGATATGGGTTTTGATCCCTGGTCAGGGAACTAAGATTCCATATGCTGCAGGGCAACTTAGCCCGCGTGCCATGACTAAAGAGTTCACACACAACTACTGAACATGTGCACTGCAACAGAGTCAATGAAGAGCCCACGTTCTGTAAGGAAGACACAGCTCTCCCCCCGCAAGCAAAAAGGAATTCTGTTTTCGATATGCTAAATCTGAGACACAAATTAACCAGGACAATGGAGATATTTATCAAAGAGGTTATTTGGATATGTGAGCCTGAAAGCTCAGAGGAGAGACTGGCTTGGAGAGCATCACCAACCTCCGCGTGGGGCTGTAAAGATCTGAGCCACTGGGGAGAACAGCAAGAGAAGAGAGCTGAAGACTGAGGCACCTTGACACTGTGAGGAGGGAAGGGATGGGGTGGAGCCAACAGAGACTCACAGAGGATGAATCACAGGAACCAAGAAGGAAAGTCTTTCCTAAGAAAGAGGCTGGTTCAACTGTGTTGCGTCCTGCTGGGAAATCTAGGGAAAGGAGGGCAGACAAGAGAATGTCAAATCTGCTAACGTGGTGACAGCTGCACTTGCCAAGGGCACTTTACGGGGACAGGATTTTGGTGAAGTTTTGCTCATAAACAGGGAAACTAAAATGGCAGCTGCAAGACAGTGAGGGGTCAGAACCTATTTACTCTGAGGATGTATAAATGCCAGTGGCTGGGCATGCTGATGGAGGTGAGTTTGTTAAAGCAACGGGAACAAAACACCTCCACTAAGACCCATAAGGTATGTCTATAAAAACCAAGTGGAGAACGGAGAAATTATTTAACGAAAGTTGCTCTGGTTTCTTGGAGACAAAATAATCATTTCCCATATGAACATTCCCGGGATTTCTGAGCTATTTTGGAGCTTCGAGAGCTCCCATAAAAGTCACTCTGGTGTAGCCCTCGGCAGCCAAGGAGGATGTGGAGTGAGGTGAGGTGAGGTGAGGCCAGTCAGTCTCTTCACAGGACCCACACTTTCTCTGTACAAGGACCTCTACTCAGTTTTCTTCCAAGTGCTAAGCTGTCTGATTCATATGAGCAACCATAGGAGGGATTTATAAGGGAAAACATGTTGGTCCAAACAGAGTAGTATAATGATACATTTATCTAGGAGTTTTGGTGAGGGAGCAGCCAATGCTGAAACTCAGAACTCGGGTGGCTCAGTCACTGCCAGGAGACAGGTGAGCCCTGGCAGGTGAGTGGGGAATTCTGTCTTGAAAGCTTTTATTTCTCCTGCTCTTTGTTTCACAGGGTTATGATCTTTCCAAAATAGGGACGTTATTAATACTTCTGATCTTCCCTCTTCTTAGTAATATGAGTTTATTTGCAGTTTCTAAACCATGTCTTTATACTTTTTTTTAAGGTCCCTTGTTGGGAGAAGATAGCTGAAAGGGAGACGGGGTAGAGCTGGCAGGTAGGAAGGAAAGAGACACCCACAGAGACTCTGAGAAGCTATCTTTTAATCTCTTGAAAACCCTTATAACAAGGAAACCCCAAACTGCTCTTAGGACACTTGAATTACAGCTCTCTTGTAGAAAACTCCTTCCCAGGTGGCACAAGTGGCAAAGAATCTGCTCACCAATGCAGGAGATGCAAGAGGTGAGGGTTCAATCCCTGGGTCGGGAAGATTCCCTGCAGAAGGAAATGGCAACCCATTCTAGTATTTCTTGCCTGAAACTTCCAAGGACAGAGATAGCCACTCTTGCAGCAATGCAAATCTTTTCAGCCCACATGCTCATAAACAGGGAAACTAAAATGGCAGCTGCAAGACAGTGAGGGGTCAGAACCTATTTACTCTGAGGATGTATAAATGCCAGTGGCTGGGCATGCTGATGGAGGTGAGTTTGTTAAAGCAACGGAACAAAACACCTCCACTAAGACCCATAAGGTATGTCTATAAAAACCAAGTGGAGAACGGAGAAATTATTTAACGAAAGTTGCTCTGGTTTCTTGGAGACAAAATAATCATTTCCCATATGAACATTCCCGGGATTTCTGAGCTATTTTGGAGCTTCGAGAGCTCCCATAAAAGTCACTCTGGTGTAGCCCTCGGCAGCCAAGGAGGATGTGGAGTGAGGTGAGGTGAGGTGAGGCCAGTCAGTCTCTTCACAGGACCCACACTTTCTCTGTACAAGGACCTCTACTCAGTTTTCTTCCAAGTGCTAAGCTGTCTGATTCATATGAGCAACCATAGGAGGGATTTATAAGGGAAAACATGTTGGTCCAAACAGAGTAGTATAATGATACATTTATCTAGGAGTTTTGGTGAGGGAGCAGCCAATGCTGAAACTCAGAACTCGGGTGGCTCAGTCACTGCCAGGAGACAGGTGAGCCCTGGCAGGTGAGTGGGGAATTCTGTCTTGAAAGCTTTTATTTCTCCTGCTCTTTGTTTCACAGGGTTATGATCTTTCCAAAATAGGGACGTTATTAATACTTCTGATCTTCCCTCTTCTTAGTAATATGAGTTTATTTGCAGTTTCTAAACCATGTCTTTATACTTTTTTTTAAGGTCCCTTGTTGGGAGAAGATAGCTGAAAGGGAGACGGGTAGAGCTGGCAGGTAGGAAGGAAAGAGACACCCACAGAGACTCTGAGAAGCTATCTTTTAATCTCTTGAAAACCCTTATAACAAGGAAACCCCAAACTGCTCTTAGGACACTTGAATTACAGCTCTCTTGTAGAAAACTCCTTCCCAGGTGGCACAAGTGGCAAAGAATCTGCTCACCAATGCAGGAGATGCAAGAGGTGAGGGTTCAATCCCTGGGTCGGGAAGATTCCCTGCAGAAGGAAATGGCAACCCATTCTAGTATTTCTTGCCTGGAAACTTCCAAGGACAGAGATAGCCACTCTTGCAGCAATGCAAATCTTTTCACCTTGCCTTCTGTTTTTTCTCACACTGAGAATCTGAAGATAATGATGCTCAAGGTGGAGTAAGGCATTGAAATGGAGAAGTGCTGAAGTACATCAAGGAAGAAGAAATGCTTATTATACAGTCTGTGTAATTTCTGTGTTTTTCTATAAGGAAAAAAGAGGTTTTAGAGAATATATATGAATCATGGTATTTACTTTATTTTAAAAAAGATACAAAGACAGAAAAGAGAGAAAGAAACATGCTCAGGAACAAGTTAATTCCAGTTACATTCACTACATGAACAGCTTCCCTGGTAGCTCAGATGGTAAAGAATCTGTCTGCAATGAGAGAGACACTGGTTCGATTCCTGGGCTGGGAAGATCCCTGGGAAAAAGGAATGGTTACCCACTCCAGTATTCTTGCCTAGAGAATTCCATGCACAGACCATGGGGTCACAAAGAGTCGAATGTGACCGAATGGCCAACATTTGACTAAATTAAATTCTGAACTTTGAAAGTTAGTCTCCAATGAAATGTCCATCCACAGAAGAATGGCTGAATAAACAGAGGCCCTCCATACAATGGAGCACAAGCTGCCAGTACAATGAATGGGGATACTGCTATGTTCTGATAAGAAGTGACAGGCACAGGTACCACCTGGAATACACACTCCTGGAGGGTAGGAGTCCTGTCAGGGTCGTTCATCACTTGCACTCAGTGCCCAGGGAGAGCACCTTGTTCACAACAGGCATTCAAAAAATGTTTACTTAAATAGAAAGGACCACGAGTCACTCTAGCAGGATCTCACTTTGGCAAAAAGCAAACCAAAATAATTCCTATAAATGTGATCCCATCTACCCTGACCTAGGTGTTTGCATATGGATCTTAAGTTTTGATTTGAAAACACATAATAATTAGCATTAAAGAAAAGATAATCCTCACACGCCTCAGAATAAGTTCACAGGGTCTCAAGAATTCTGAGGGCTGGGTAAGCATCTAAGAGGAATCCCGTCTTCAGGGACTCCCACCCCTCACTCACTAAAAAGAAGAGGATAAAGCAGGGCAGCTGGGAAGATTCACGCTGAGCAGGGAAAAAGATGAAGGATGGGTTCCTAGAAGGGGAGAGAGAGAGGTGGGCGAGTCCCTTTGAAGAGCACTGGGAAGTTTGGTTTGGGTTCCCTAGAAAGCCTGACAGGACTGGCCTCCTGGAGCCGGGGGAGTGTAACCCTGGGCAGTGAGCAGAGGGCATGACCACTCAGCAGTGCACGGAGCAGCCAGGAGGGGTTCCTGCTCCAGCAGATGTGGGGCTGGACTGTGCCTCCAAAGCAGGAGATGCCACAGTCCAAGTCGGACAGTAGCAGGGGTTTAGGCGGTAACAGTGTGCAGGTGCGAGCAAAGTCAGTTTACGGTACAGGAGGTGCATCCAGCAGTCTTGTGGACCAGACATGCATGCGTCTCCCCTGGGCTTTCTTCAGAGTGAAGTCCACCTGGCTGGTGGGGCACGGGGCTGGCCAGGGTCAGGTTAAGTCCTGGGAAACATGTGTATATGACTTTGTGCTGAATTCCTTCTTGACTCTAAACTATCTAGACAAAGTGGATGCCATACACTGAGAAGGAAATTCAGGGGGAGACGAGGTAAAGACAGAAAGTCCACCAGCAGGTTTGGTGGTGGCAGCGAGGACACTTATAATTCGGCAGGTGTCACTTCACGGGGACAGAAGGAGGAAAGCCTGATGGGAGTTGTGCTTGGACATCACCTCCTCCAGAATGCTCTGCTGACATCCCTGCCTTCTGTCTCTCCCGCTGCTGCCAACAAAGGGCGTGGGCTCAGCCCCCACCCCCACACAGACAGGGGCTCTCACACTCATACACAGCAATCGCCACGCACACGCACCACATACACACATCACACCTGCATATACACACAAAAAATAAATAAAGCACAAAGTGTGTAGCTATTTGGGATGTATCTTTCACCTCCCTATCCTGACTCACGAATCAATTTACCTATATTCACATCCTGCCTTTCTTTCCTTCCTATATATGACTTTTCTGATCTACTACTGTCTTGGTGCAAAGTTATCACTTGCATACTATTTTCAGTCTCTCTCTCTTTCTTCGTATCTATTTCCCTCTCAGTCTAAAAACCGTATCAAAATGCCTATGGCTTGATAAACATCGTATCTTTGCTACAAACACAACACTTGTTTTTATTCTATTTTCCCTTTTCCATCCCTGTTAAGCTCTTTAAAAAAGCTCCGTCTACACTCTCTTTGGTATCTCCTAATCATATCTCAGCCCAATGTAATCTGGAGTCCATCCACAAGTTTTCTGGGACTAATTCTGCCTAAATTTTCTGATAACCTGGTGGTCGCATCCTTGAGCACTTTTAAGTACACGCCTTATACTTACTCCCGCTGCACTCGAAGCTATTATTGGCTTCTTTCTTCTGAGAACTTCCTGTCCTCCTACCCACTCCCTGTCTATTGCTTGTTCTCAGGTGCCTTGGTGTCCTTTTGCTGCCTTCTCATGCTTCATCTCAGAGTTCTAGCCACATTCCTCTAATCTTTCTCCTCCACATACTCCCCTTGGGTAATAACAGCCATCACTCATATTTAGAAAGTTTGCATTACAAAACTTCTCTTTCAGGAGAGACCTACATTCACATTGCTTTCACGAATGGAAAGAAATCCAAAGAAAATTTTTGCTTTTATGAAAAAATGTGAATATCAAAAACAGCCTTCAGCATTTGTTCTGCATGGATCTGTTACAACCAAAGCACAATGAGCTGTGAAAGAGGCAAAGCCAAACTCCTCCTCCGGGAACTACGCTTTGCCTCTCAGCGTCAAGCCCCCATAGCTGTGAATGGTGTCTATGAGCCCCTGTGCATTACTTTCCTTTATTCTGTGCCTTCATTAGCAGGATGTATCCTGAGGTGACTGCTTCTCCGCTTTATGCCATTTCTGCCTACAGCAAGTTTCACATGAAGCTCTACTTTAAGACAAGAGGGAAACCTGTACAATCCAGTCTCTTTAACTTGAGCTGCCAACATCTCTGACTTCTCTTCACAGCTCCAGACCTTTAGGTAAAATGCAGCAAAACCTAACCTGAGTTCATGCACCTGACTTGTTCTCCTCCCCATTCCTGCTTCTCTATTTGGGTTCATCTGGTGGACATTTAGATCCATTCCCCTTGAAACTGGTGACTTGAGACACGCATGTTCTGGCTGCACTCCTCACACCATTATTTTATTATTTAGACGATCACCAGTGTCCTTCAAACCAGGAAGGCTTCTCACCAACATTCCCTGTCTCCTCCTACCCACTCTCCAACGTGTAATCAGAAAGATTTTTCTGAATCATAAATCCAGTCATAAACTAGAAAAGTTATCCCTGCTGAAAACTTTCAGTGGTTCTGGAGGATGCTTAGCCACTGCAAAATCGCAGCCCGTGAGCCAAATCCAGCTAATCATGCATGGTCTTTGACCCATATCGTTAAAAAAAAAAAAAAAAAAAAAAGCTGGATTTTAAAAATTCTGAGTACTGTTTGAAGGGGCTATACACTGCCCAGTTCTAGAGTCCAAATCTGTTTTCATCTCTCCAGGTGGCCTCACTCTTTACATTACTGGCCAGTTCCTGTATGGACCCTGGGCCTCCGGGATCAAGGTTTTTCGCTCGGGGAACAAAGCCTGTCCTACTCTAGTCCTGCTCACCTTTCTAATCTCATTTCATGCTTTTAACTCAGGTCCGCTGATGCCAAGGCTCATGCTTATCTACTGCACCGCGCTAATGAATGCTACTTCTTTGAACCCCTGGGCTTGTGAAATGGGAGAGGCCAGTGCAGATAATAAACAGAGCAACACACTCGAATTACAAGGAAGGAGTGAGTATGTGTGTATACAGTAGGTGTGGGTGAAAAGGAGCAGATACAGAGACAAAGGCAGTTGTGTGAGAAATGTGCCCAAAGATGTGACATTCCATTTATGCATACTTTGGTGTCAGGGTGAAGGAAATAGAATACTTGATTTTTCCAATCCTTGTGTTTCATTCATCTTTGTAGCCATTGCCCGATCCTCAGCAGTCACTGAATAAATACTTATTGGATTAATACGTCTCTGTAGAATTTTGTAAGAAGTTGAATATCCTGCTATTCCCAGGCCTCAGTTTCTCTTCTTTTTCCATCTCTCTCAGTGAACCTCCTGGGTGTTTAGGGTACACTCATGTCGTATCCAGTACATCTGCTTCCAGTGTACCCCAAATCATCCTAATGCCAAAGTACGAAACACAAAAGAATTACAAGAATGACCTGAGATAGGAAATCCAGAGAGAGGATTGTCCGGAAAACAGAGAAAAGAAATGCTTTCTTTCTGCCCTTTACTCTCTACCATTTGAACACAAGTCCATTATGTAGATATAAATAATATTATTGCTAGGACTAATGACATGGGAATTATAAATACAGAATGAGAAGCTGTAATTTCCAGAGACTGTGGAAGCATTTTCCTTGTCCCATGCCATGAGTTTAAACAGCTTGGGTGGCCACAGCTTCTTCCATCTTCGATTCTTGTTCATCTTGGAATGCCACTGGGGCACTCCCCTCACATCCCTCATACAAAATCCCCAAACGTGCAGAGACCACAAAATAGTGAGGCTCAGATTTCACTAGGTCTAGTCATCCAGAAAGCCTACAAAATACGAATTCCTGGGCCCTCCTATTCTGTGATAATAGGCTAGGGTGGGGCCAAAGGATCTGCACTTGAAACAAGTTTTCCCGGGGATCTGACAGTAGACAAACATCACACTCATTTTTTGAGAAACAACACCATGAACATGAGTATGCTACAACACACAAGATGTTCATGTTAAGTACCATGATCTGCTTTCAGGCATGGTCCAGTTGCAACATGATTATCTTTTACTACTTCCACTACTAAGTAATTTTTTTATTATTAAATGGCAAAACATTTCACTCTTGTCCCCTTATTGCAGTTACCACATCCTCAAAGAAGCACTGTCTATGTCCCCTCCCTTCGTAACCTATTTCATTAAGTACTGATTTCTGACACTGAGGCAGGTAAGCATCTGAAATATATATTACGCAACTGTGCCGAGGTCCCACACTCATTAAAACGATACTAAACTCTTAAGGTATTTGTTTCTTCATCTTTGTAGCCATTGCCCGATCCTCAGCAGTCACTGAATAAATACTTATTGGATTAATACGTCTCTGTAGAATTTTGTAAGAAGTTGAATATCCTGCTATTCCCAGGCCTCAGTTTCTCTTCTTTTTCCATCTCTCTCAGTGAACCTCCTGGGTGTTTAGGGTACACTCATGTCGTATCCAGTACATCTGCTTCCAGTGTACCCCAAATCATCCTAATGCCAAAGTACGAAACACAAAAGAATTACAAGAATGACCTGAGATAGGAAATCCAGAGAGAGGATTGTCCGGAAAACAGAGAAAAGAAATGCTTTCTTTCTGCCCTTTACTCTCTACCATTTGAACACAAGTCCATTATGTAGATATAAATAATATTATTGCTAGGACTAATGACATGGGAATTATAAATACAGAATGAGAAGCTGTAATTTCCAGAGACTGTGGAAGCATTTTCCTTGTCCCATGCCATGAGTTTAAACAGCTTGGGTGGCCACAGCTTCTTCCATCTTCGATTCTTGTTCATCTTGGAATGCCACTGGGGCACTCCCCTCACATCCCTCATACAAAATCCCCAAACGTGCAGAGACCACAAAATAGTGAGGCTCAGATTTCACTAGGTCTAGTCATCCAGAAAGCCTACAAAATACGAATTCCTGGGCCCTCCTATTCTGTGATAATAGGCTAGGTGGGGCCAAAGGATCTGCACTTGAAACAAGTTTTCCCGGGGATCTGACAGTAGACAAACATCACACTCATTTTTTGAGAAACAACACCATGAACATGAGTATGCTACAACACACAAGATGTTCATGTTAAGTACCATGATCTGCTTTCAGGCATGGTCCAGTTGCAACATGATTATCTTTTACTACTTCCACTACTAAGTAATTTTTTTATTATTAAATGGCAAAACATTTCACTCTTGTCCCCTTATTGCAGTTACCACATCCTCAAAGAAGCACTGTCTATGTCCCCTCCCTTCGTAACCTATTTCATTAAGTACTGATTTCTGACACTGAGGCAGGTAAGCATCTGAAATATATATTACGCAACTGTGCCGAGGTCCCACACTCATTAAAACGATACTAAACTCTTAAGGTATTTGTTTCTTCTCTTCACAGCAGGTTGGCAGTTATTCAATTACAGTGTGATTCAGTATTGCTGCTCACTTCACTTTCATCAGTTCATCTCAATTCTGATCATTATGCTCAAAGGCTGACTCTATCCAGTTGCCAAGTTTCCTCAACAGGACAAAAGCATAGCAGAAATATTTCTGTTTGGCAAGGTCAAGCAGATTTTTTGGAGGCATTATCATGCCCCGGCAGGGCACTAGTCAGGTTGTAATTTGCTGTAATTGTTCTTCCCACAAACAGCCACAATGATTACCTCTAGGTCACTGCTCCCAAAGAAGGATTTCTTCTCAGCCACAAAGTTCTTTTCGTGAACATCCTACTCAGGACTAGACTGTAAAGACTCTCGGAGGCTGTCGGTTCAGCTGATTGATCGGGTACATGTTTTTTAATGGGTTAAGTCATAAACTTGACTGTGTATGTGTGTGCACATTAGAAACATGGAAATATCGCAGAGAAATCGCTGGTCTCCCATAAAACCATAAGTGTACTATATGCATCATTTCCTCCACCTGCCATGCTGACAAGGTACCCCAAGGAGAACTAGCCTAAAGCCCAGCAACCCATCTGCCTCCGAGTTCTGAGGGGTAATTATTGCCTCAACTAAGCAAAGAGAACTGTGTGGCATGCAGCTAATCATGTCAGGTGACTGCTGTATGTGACTGACTAGCCTAGGTCATTAGAGGTTCTAATAGTGGCTGGAGTTGTGGCACAATGATAAACAACAAACACAACGCACTACCAACAAAAAAGGGGGAGAAAAATGGACCGAGGCCTAGATTCAATAGGCCACATCCAGAACACAAATCACAAATATATAGCATATAATATGCCCATGAGAAATGACAAAACTTCTCGTGGGCATGTTAAAACAAGAAACGGGGAGGAGCAGTGAGAGGGAAGGAAGACTATTTTATGTCAAAACATTGGTTAAAAGAACTGACAAAAAATAAAAGAGAAGACATGAAAGCAGGATTTTTTTTCCAATCAACTTATTATTAACTGTACTTCCTTATGTGTGTTTGTGTGTGTGTGTTTTAAGAAAGCATTAGTCGACACTTTTTAAAAGAATACACAGTGTTTTCCTCACTACACACACAAAATAAGGCCTGGCCTCCAATACAATATAAGCTTAACTGTGCCCACCTGAGGCCACAGTGACTAAGCTCAAATACAGACTGTAAGGAACAGACAGACTCCTTTAACAGGAGAATGATGTCCAAGCAAAACTACAAATGATTCCAAGAAAAAACTTAAGGTCACATACAAGCAGATTTTTGGAGGCATTATCATGCCCGGCAGGGCACTAGTCAGGTTGTAATTTGCTGTAATTGTTCTTCCCACAAACAGCCACAATGATTACCTCTAGGTCACTGCTCCCAAAGAAGGATTTCTTCTCAGCCACAAAGTTCTTTTCGTGAACATCCTACTCAGGACTAGACTGTAAAGACTCTCGGAGGCTGTCGGTTCAGCTGATTGATCGGGTACATGTTTTTTAATGGGTTAAGTCATAAACTTGACTGTGTATGTGTGTGCACATTAGAAACATGGAAATATCGCAGAGAAATCGCTGGTCTCCCATAAAACCATAAGTGTACTATATGCATCATTTCCTCCACCTGCCATGCTGACAAGGTACCCCAAGGAGAACTAGCCTAAAGCCCAGCAACCCATCTGCCTCCGAGTTCTGAGGGGTAATTATTGCCTCAACTAAGCAAAGAGAACTGTGTGGCATGCAGCTAATCATGTCAGGTGACTGCTGTATGTGACTGACTAGCCTAGGTCATTAGAGGTTCTAATAGTGGCTGGAGTTGTGGCACAATGATAAACAACAAACACAACGCACTACCAACAAAAAAGGGGGAGAAAAATGGACCGAGGCCTAGATTCAATAGGCCACATCCAGAACACAAATCACAAATATATAGCATATAATATGCCCATGAGAAATGACAAAACTTCGTGGGCATGTTAAAACAAGAAACGGGGAGGAGCAGTGAGAGGGAAGGAAGACTATTTTATGTCAAAACATTGGTTAAAAGAACTGACAAAAAATAAAAGAGAAGACATGAAAGCAGGATTTTTTTTCCAATCAACTTATTATTAACTGTACTTCCTTATGTGTGTTTGTGTGTGTGTGTTTTAAGAAAGCATTAGTCGACACTTTTTAAAAGAATACACAGTGTTTTCCTCACTACACACACAAAATAAGGCCTGGCCTCCAATACAATATAAGCTTAACTGTGCCCACCTGAGGCCACAGTGACTAAGCTCAAATACAGACTGTAAGGAACAGACAGACTCCTTTAACAGGAGAATGATGTCCAAGTGCAAAAACACATGTGCACAAAACATAGGCATCTCTCAGAGAATCTGCTAATAAGAAGCTATTAAGAGAAGAGCTCTTTAGGAACACACCCCCAATGAATTGCAAAAGGTCACATACAACTTCTTCCCTCTGAAATGAGATAGAGACAACATACAAATTAGCATATAGAATATCAAATCATTAAATGTTTCTTGTCAAGGCTCCAGGGAGAAGGAGAGGGAGAAGGCAATGGAGGGAGGAAAGGAAGAGAGAAAGTAGGTAAAAAATGGACCGGTCACTCTGAAAACAGTGCCTGGGCTTTAAATTTCACAGATCAGCAAAATTAAAGGGAAACCATGGAGATGGAGGACGTTTCAACATAGAGTTGTCGTTTATTTTGCTGAAGGACAACTCCACCCACTGTCAGGATTTTCTCTTATAATAAAAACGACAGGAAAGCCGGAGTCTCAAAATAAAAGATAATCCTTTATAAAAAGTAAATTTAACTTTATGCAAACTCAATGAATTATCCTTCGAAAAACTGAGTATCTTAGGACATATGATGGTCTTCACAATAAACACAGTGGTTGATACAGATTTAGGGAAAGAATTTAGTTTGCAGTTTTAAATCCGTAATTTTCAAATTAAACTGCACTGTATTCGAGTGACATTGTTCTCTCTCATTTCACTACCAGATTGTAAGAATCCCTCTGACTCTGCATGCCCTCTTTCACATTAGTGAAGGCGATGATTTATAAAGAAAACACACTAATGCAGAGTGATCACAGTAAGGTTATGAAGTTATGACAGCAAGAGATATCTCTAAATTATCTCTAAATTATTTGAATTTCTTTGTCGCAATGGATGGTATCATTAAGGTTCTCATGTACCTTGGTCTCTAACTTAATTGCCATGATAACCAACATGTAGTGTAGCTTCCGTGTTAAACTGGCTGGATTAAAACCAGATATTTCCCCCTGCTGGTTGGACGTGTTTTACACTCTCTGCTTCACTGCCTGCAGCTTTAAGACTCCCCACAGTACTAAACCCATTTATTTCTCATCCACCAACTGACCTCTGAAAACATCATTAACACAGCCCCCAAAGAGCTTAGTCCTGTCAATTTTAGTCTGCACAGCCACTCAAAAGCCGTCTTGGGGTTTTACCAGGGCCCTTAGGAGAGGAAAGTAGAGAATGACAAGGTACTAACCCAAACCCTGGGGAACTGTCAGACAGGATGATGAGATCTAGGAACAGAGAGAGTCAGTCCTATCTGGAGGCAGGAAGCAAGGCTAAAGATCGAAAGGCAGGTTTACAGACACCCGTCATTAGATGCTATTGCCACTCAATTCTCAGCTAGTTAATGGCAGAAGGATCAATATTTACTTTCGATTTTCATGTTCAGCATTATGGCCTTAGTGGGAGACAGGGCTCCTGGGAAGAAGGGCTGATCCAGGAAGTGGGTCTTGGAAAGAATGATTTACGGTTGAAATTAACAATTTTATCTGTTTGCCAAGTATACTATTTGAAGATCTATTTGGGAATTTTTCTTTTGACCAACTTTTTCTTTTTGGCTGGTAACATTGATCACCCTAAAGTCAGTCAGGGAGAAGATGATCATGTAGAGAGAATTTCAGGAATAAATGTGGAACTGAGTTACAGAAACAAAGCCGTGTCCATAAGAAACTTTCTTCCCTTGGGTTCATCCACATTCAGCAAGAGTGCTTCCTGAGCTCCAAAACAGAGTGAAAGTAAACAGCATTACATTCTGCAAAGACAACTGTGAGTTCTAGGAATCTGTACTGTTCCAGTAGCTTTCCTTTTGCTTCCTTCCTGGAAGAGTGTTAAGCAAACCATCAGTGGGTTTCCATTTTACGCTGGATTCACCAATAATCAGTTTTAAAATAGAATATTTGGATGGAATATTTTCAAGATCAAGCAGAGAATCTGAGGCATTGTAGAGAAAAAGATTCAAAAGTAGGGAGCACAGTAGTTCTCATATACAACTTAGGTACTGGGTGGAATTATTTTGTGAAAGTATATAATAAATCTAAAGCTACATCTTAAAAATCCCTGAAAATGTAATCACTGGTACTAAATACAATGGAATATTGTCTCCGGGCTAAATTAGGGCATTCATCATGATACCTTGATTCATCAGTCCCTTTTCATTCATGTGTTAATCTTCAAATTACATTGTCCCAAAATAAATTCTAAAAGTTATCCTCTGTAAAACATTCTTCATGAAGCATAAGACAGTCACTCCTTTACATTTTACCTGAATTCCTAATACTTCTCAAACCTTCTAGGCCACGTGCTTCAATTCATATAATAGGTTCTTCTAAGTGATGAGATCTAGGAACAGAGAGAGTCAGTCCTATCTGGAGGCAGGAAGCAAGGCTAAAGATCGAAAGGCAGGTTTACAGACACCCGTCATTAGATGCTATTGCCACTCAATTCTCAGCTAGTTAATGGCAGAAGGATCAATATTTACTTTCGATTTTCATGTTCAGCATTATGGCCTTAGTGGGAGACAGGGCTCCTGGGAAGAAGGGCTGATCCAGGAAGTGGGTCTTGGAAAGAATGATTTACGGTTGAAATTAACAATTTTATCTGTTTGCCAAGTATACTATTTGAAGATCTATTTGGGAATTTTTCTTTTGACCAACTTTTTCTTTTTGGCTGGTAACATTGATCACCCTAAAGTCAGTCAGGGAGAAGATGATCATGTAGAGAGAATTTCAGGAATAAATGTGGAACTGAGTTACAGAAACAAAGCCGTGTCCATAAGAAACTTTCTTCCCTTGGGTTCATCCACATTCAGCAAGAGTGCTTCCTGAGCTCCAAAACAGAGTGAAAGTAAACAGCATTACATTCTGCAAAGACAACTGTGAGTTCTAGGAATCTGTACTGTTCCAGTAGCTTTCCTTTTGCTTCCTTCCTGGAAGAGTGTTAAGCAAACCATCAGTGGGTTTCCATTTTACGCTGGATTCACCAATAATCAGTTTTAAAATAGAATATTTGGATGGAATATTTTCAAGATCAAGCAGAGAATCTGAGGCATTGTAGAAAAAGATTCAAAAGTAGGGAGCACAGTAGTTCTCATATACAACTTAGGTACTGGGTGGAATTATTTTGTGAAAGTATATAATAAATCTAAAGCTACATCTTAAAAATCCCTGAAAATGTAATCACTGGTACTAAATACAATGGAATATTGTCTCCGGGCTAAATTAGGGCATTCATCATGATACCTTGATTCATCAGTCCCTTTTCATTCATGTGTTAATCTTCAAATTACATTGTCCCAAAATAAATTCTAAAAGTTATCCTCTGTAAAACATTCTTCATGAAGCATAAGACAGTCACTCCTTTACATTTTACCTGAATTCCTAATACTTCTCAAACCTTCTAGGCCACGTGCTTCAATTCATATAATAGGTTCTTTCAAGTGATAATGGCAGCACCTCCAGGAGCTAGGAAGAGATCTTCCTTTACCAAATATGTTCACAGCTCTAAGGAAACTTCCTTAAACATGCATCAAAACTGACACATGTTCTTTGTACTGAGAAACATCATTTATCAAGCACTTCTCCAGAGCAGGCCATGCGCTAGGAATATGTCTAGGTGATGCAGTCTCTTTCAACTTCTCAGCTTCTCTACGAGGTAGGTATTATCATCCCATTTTATGGATGTAACAACTGAGGCTCAAGGAGGTTAAGCAACTTATCCAAGTTCACACACCTTGTTGGGGTAGAAAGGCTAGGCCTGTAAGTTTACAAAACCTGTGCTCTTTCCATCTAAAATACAAGGCCAAGCAGGTCCTGGGATATAAACCACCTTGATCTTAACCTCATTCATTAGGGCTTGCTTTATCTTTGAGGATTTCATAAATATAAGTACACAGGCTTACAAGATGGCTAGTATGAAATGTAAGCTACATTTTCTGGATTTAACAAAGGAATACATTTTACAAAGAGTCACAGAAACAATAAGTTGGATTTCATGTAGTAAATTATCAACTCGAATAACATATAAAAACAAGTATGAAATTCCATCAGGTTGAACCATACGGAACTGCTGTATCTGTAGGCCAAAACAGCCAAAAAGATGCAGCCTCATACTATTCACCCTAATAATCCCGCCCTAGCCTCTAAGGGCCCAGCTGCAGATCCACTCACAACGCACCAGCTGTGTGCACACTTCACGCCTTCATTCCCGTGGGTACCGTACCTGAGCAGAAGCTGTTGCTGCTAATGGTCCTTGCTGAGCGCCCCGAGCTGCTGGGGTTGAACTCTCTGCTCTCTTCCTCCGAGAAGGGAGACTCAGAGGCTGGGGACACCTTGTGCTGTTGCTGAGGCAGGTGGGGGCGAAGGATCAAACGGGGAATCCGGCTTCGGGAAATCTCCTTCTCATGATGCTGCACTCTCTGCTCCTTCTCCACATCGGACATCAGAAAGAAAACAAAAGGACACTTGTTGCCCCCTATGAACTCCAGTCTGCTCCTTCTGGGCTCAGTTTTCTGAGCAGCCACATTGCTGAATACTGAATCTTCACAGTGTAGTCCTTGTTTCCGTAGCTAAAATGAACTCTAAACTCTTCTACTGAGCTAAACCTTTTAATGTCCTGAAGAGCACACACACGCTTCAGCATGGGTGTGTATATACACACATGCACACACTTCCAGCCGCTAGCAGAAAGGCTATTCCATTCTCTCCCACTTAACCTACCTTGCCACTCTGGCTTTTCCTATCACATTCAAGCTTTCAGCTCTCTCATAGCCTCTTTATAACTCACATCTCACTCCAGATTTCTTCAATCACACACTTGATTTCTTTCAGACTTCCATTTTGCTTTCCCTGAATTAGCTGTGACAATCTGATTTCTGTTTTCCTATTCCATTTCAAAGTAATCCCTATACCTGAAACAATTCTTCCCTAGATAGAGCATACAGCCTTATCTTTCAAATCCCCCCCTCTTCTGGCTAGGATTTTAATTATTCATTAATATCCTAGTACACAAGGCTTGTTGCCAACAGAAAAGCAAACAAAAATCCAATACCGGGTAAGATGGCTCCACCTTGCACATTATGTTTAGCTTTTGTTTTCCATACAGGACACCGCCATGAAGAGATCTTTTTTCTCTCTCTCTCCTTCAAAACACAGCGTTCAATGCAGAGGGTTCAAAAATGCCCCCAAAGCCGTATTTTAGCAGTATTTTTCAATTTTTAGAGTGCTTCCCAACCATTATCTTGTTTAATCTTTACAACAACAGAGACCACAGACAAGACACTAATTTGCATCCCTATTTACAGATGAGGAAACTGAAGTGAAAGGAGGCAGAGATGCTCAGCTAAGACTGCTGCACATCACCTAGAAGCAGAAGGGGGCCTGCAAGTCCAGAGCTGTCCGTGGTCACCGCCATCCTTCCTTATTAAAATGGACTCCTACGACGAGCTCTTTGCTGAAAAAAACCCATTGCTCCCTCCAACCTCTGCAACTGAAAAAAGGCTCTAGATAAAGCAAGAACACTTAAGTGGAAACATGAACTCCTGCTGATTTCCACGCGGCTTACCAGGAAGGGTCGCTGCCAAAGTAAACACCTCTGGGAGGCCCTCACAGTGCAGGAATTGAAGGGAAAGCCCCAGCCGCGGGGAACGCCCGCGGCCGCTCAGGCATCCACCCTATCCAGGGGCGAAAGCCGCACCCAGCCTGGGATCCGGGCTGCAACATCAGTCACCAGGCAGGTATCACACGTCAGCCACTCCGCTCGGCATCAGGTAGACCCCCAAGCAATGCTGGAGTCTTTATTTCTCAGTCATCAACACATCAAATCCTTTTTATCCCCATCACACACAGAGGAAGATTGAGAGCTAGATCCCAAATCTCCAATTTCAGGGGATGGGATTAACCCTTCAGAGTCAAATCTTTTTAATCCTCGCGTCAGCCCTCCAGACGCACTACCTCCTCCCCATCTCCCGGGTCTCATCCCCAGCGCGACTGTCCCCTGCCTTCTCCTCGCGCCACCACCCCCCCCCTTGGTCCCCTCCCCCCCCCAATAAAAAGGCATACAGCCTTATCTTTCAAATCCCCCCCTCTTCTGGCTAGGATTTTAATTATTCATTAATATCCTAGTACACAAGGCTTGTTGCCAACAGAAAAGCAAACAAAAATCCAATACCGGGTAAGATGGCTCCACCTTGCACATTATGTTTAGCTTTTGTTTTCCATACAGGACACCGCCATGAAGAGATCTTTTTTCTCTCTCTCTCCTTCAAAACACAGCGTTCAATGCAGAGGGTTCAAAAATGCCCCCAAAGCCGTATTTTAGCAGTATTTTTCAATTTTTAGAGTGCTTCCCAACCATTATCTTGTTTAATCTTTACAACAACAGAGACCACAGACAAGACACTAATTTGCATCCCTATTTACAGATGAGGAAACTGAAGTGAAAGGAGGCAGAGATGCTCAGCTAAGACTGCTGCACATCACCTAGAAGCAGAAGGGGGCCTGCAAGTCCAGAGCTGTCCGTGGTCACCGCCATCCTTCCTTATTAAAATGGACTCCTACGACGAGCTCTTTGCTGAAAAAAACCCATTGCTCCCTCCAACCTCTGCAACTGAAAAAAGGCTCTAGATAAAGCAAGAACACTTAAGTGGAAACATGAACTCCTGCTGATTTCCACGCGGCTTACCAGGAAGGGTCGCTGCCAAAGTAAACACCTCTGGGAGGCCCTCACAGTGCAGGAATTGAAGGGAAAGCCCCAGCCGCGGGGAACGCCCGCGGCCGCTCAGGCATCCACCCTATCCAGGGGCGAAAGCCGCACCCAGCCTGGGATCCGGGCTGCAACATCAGTCACCAGGCAGGTATCACACGTCAGCCACTCCGCTCGGCATCAGGTAGACCCCCAAGCAATGCTGGAGTCTTTATTTCTCAGTCATCAACACATCAAATCCTTTTTATCCCCATCACACACAGAGGAAGATTGAGAGCTAGATCCCAAATCTCCAATTTCAGGGGATGGGATTAACCCTTCAGAGTCAAATCTTTTTAATCCTCGCGTCAGCCCTCCAGACGCACTACCTCCTCCCCATCTCCCGGGTCTCATCCCCAGCGCGACTGTCCCCTGCCTTCTCCTCGCGCCACCACCTCCTTGTCCCCGTCCACCACAACTCTAAAGGTCACCCCTCCGGCTCTCACCTGACCCGCTTCCCTCCCCTCCAGTGCCCACCTCTCCTCTCCCTACGGCGCTCGCGGACACAGCCACCCGCGCCCGCCAGACGTGCCCTCCTTACCTTGCCCTCCCGAAGGGGTCCCATCGCGCTGCCGCCCGCTGGCTCCTCGCGCCGCCGCTGCCGCCGTCCAGGAAGAGGCACCTGCTGGCACCAGGGCGAGGAGACTGCGCTGAGCCGGCGCGCGCTGCGGGGCCGACGCGCCGCCGCTGCGGCCGCTCGCGCTGGGCTCCGAGGGCGCGCCCGACCGCCCCGCCCCGGCCGGACACGTGGTGCCACCGCGGCTCCCCGGGCGCCGCCCCCTCCCCCGACCTCCCTCACCTGCCGGCCCCCGGGGAGGCGCCTCGGAGCGCCCAGCCCGCCCGACTCGGCCGCGGGCTCTCCGCGCTGCTCCGCGCGCCCCTCCCGCTCCGCCGAGGGCTTGCGGAGGCTCGGAGCGTCTCCGGCCGGGGGAAGCCCAACGTCCCCTTTTGGGCACCTGGTATTGGCTTCGAAGGGGGTGCACGTCGGAGAGGACCCAGAAGAGCTGTGACATCCCGGAGAGCCTAACTGTAGACGGGGGAAGTTTTGGCCTCGTGGCCCCTCCCTGCCTTCTGGGTGTTCTGTCCGCGTACAGCTCCCCGCACGAGTATCTTCGCGGGAGAAGAAGGGGCGGGTCCCCCTCCACCCGGATCCCCGCCAAGCCAGTGCTGCAGGCCTGATGCAGCATCTGGGTTCCGCGATCTCGGAGGCTCCGCTCCTCCTCGGGGGATTTGCATCAGAAGGGTCTGGCGTTGGCAGCGCGGCGCCGCAGGGAAGGAACGGCCAGACGGGCTCCCGGGGCTTGGGAAGCCGGGCTGCTGGGGGCGACAGCCGCCCTCTCTCCAGCTCCGACCCACAGCCGCCCGCAAAGGCGGCGCGACGTTGTGGACACCGCACTTGAACTCAGAAAACTGGTTCAGGCAGGCACTGCACTCCCTTCTAGCGAAGTGCCTATATGCCTGAAGTTATGACCTCTCTAAAGTTTATCCTTGTTAAATCTGAGGGGTAATAATAATTAAAGGAAGAGCCCCCACGCCAAGAAAAAAAAAAAAAAAAGCCCAGCAATACCCACTAATTGAACAGCACTTTCCAAGGGGCAGTGAAGTCACATCCAGCTCTTCCATTTAGTATTTGCCGAATCTTCTTACATGGCAGATAGAAAAAGCTTCTGAGAAAGACAAACTTGTTCCAAAAAGAAAAGGTCAAAAGCCTCTTCAACTGAGGACCTGGAATAGGGATCATCCATCGTGTGGGTCATAGGCCTTGATTTATTACACTTATTCCTTAAATTTTATCTGATGATGCAACTCTACATGCATAATAATTTAGACGGCCTTTATTTCAGAATTGGAGAATATTCTAAGTAGCAATGTGACTGGAGAACAGTTTGTTACGCCCAGGGTTCTAAAGGGGAGGACTATTATCCTTGAATAGGGTATCTGAACCTGAACCATCTCACTGGTTCTCCAAAAAGCATTTTTTCCAGTCCTCAACTTCCAAGTCTAGGAATGCACAGGGTGTCTAGAGACAGCCTGAAATCAGAGGATTAGTGATATCAACCTACCTCCTCTAGTCCCCATAAAGAAGTTTTAGTCCATAATCTTCATGCCTTTTCAATCTTCTTAGATCTCTTAAGCAGAGAAATTGGTAATTTTAGGATTCTTTATCTGGCAGGAAGAGGTGATTAATTGACTCATTTATACCCACAGCTATCTCAAATATGGGCTTCAGGAAAATGATGTTCCAAGATGATTCCTACAATCTATTATTTCGAAAATTATGAGCCTGAGAACAGATACTGTGACAGAGGATCAAATGGCTAAAGTCAAACTGTTAAGGTGCTTCTGAGTTTCCTCCAGAGAATTAAGTGTGGAGGCCTAACACCAGAAACACTGTGCTGCCCAAGTCAGAACCTCAGGATCACTCTTAACTTCTCCCTCATGTGACCCCCACATAGCAGAAACCACAAATGATCTCCATGCCACCTAAGAAATAAGGTCTCGAATCTGATTACTTCTGACCTCTGTTTGACTACATTATCTTCATTTAGAGACAAAACCACAAACGTCCTGAATTATTATAGTAGTGGTCTAACTAAAGTTGCCTTGATTCCAACTCTCTTATTCCTTTCTCACCAGTTTTGCAATTTTTCCACAAGGCCTTTCTGAAAGGCCACATCTAGCCATGCTTCTTCATTAAAGCTCATGAATGATTTCCCGGTTGTCCTCCAAGTAATACTCAAACTCCTTAATGTGGCACAAAGGCCTTTCATGGTCTTACTCTGTGTCTCTCTCCCATTTCATTTCCTGCCACTGCTCTTCTGAGATCCTCCCTCTCCTCACCACCCCACCAACCCTCCATCCACCGCCCCCTTGCCACTCCCCTCTCCACATGCAAATGGATACCCCTCAAAAGGTAGAACCTGGAGTTCTCGGGAAGGATCATGTTCTCTTTTCCCTCTCTTGCATAGGCTGGTCCCTTTGTCTAGAGCATTTCTTGTACCCTACCACCCATCCTCCTCAACTCCTAAAGGTACATTAACTTTCATTTTAGAAACAGCTGCTTCCAGGAAACCTCCCTTGATTCCCCAAGAAGATCACTCCTTACATACTGCCAGGACACCTGTATTTAATTCATCTAGAAAGAGCTGCTATGCTTTTGTATCAGAATCCCCTGTTTGTCTTTGCCAGGGATGTGTGCCTAGTACAGTCTGACACAGTAGGTACTCAGTATTTAACAGTCAAATGAACGCATGCAGGAATGAGTGAATTCTTTAACTGCCCAAGGGCCTATCAGTCCAAGATAAAGAACAGGGACACAATCTCTGTTTAGAAAATGACTCAGATAAAGCTGCCTCCAATATGTCTTTGTATTTGATGATGGGGTGGGTGCCTAAAAAAATCCAACATGTGTTCAGTGAGAGCCTTTTACTGCAGAAGTGCAGGCAATGAGAGGCTGTGCTGGAGCCCTGCTGTCCCCATGGCAACCCTGCTGAGGCAAAGCCTTGTGATTTAGTGTTCAAACGCCTCCGAGCTCTGTACTTTTGGAACCCAAGCCTGTTTTTAATGCTGTTCTAAAAGGCAAGTTTTACAAATGCTAATATCCATCTTGCCTTTAATTTCATTCAAGTGTTTCTCACGCCATTAAGAGAAGTGTCTTATAAGGTTCGGATCATACCATCAAAGAGAGAGAATCTATTACAGTGTATTATGGACCTCTTTGATCTGATCAAAAATATTCTCTACTTCAATACTCATTTTATTCTCTGGTTTTGTAATTTTGTGGCTTTTCCTTTAAAAATGACAGTAATGCTGATTTTTTTTGTTTGTTTTAATAACTACTTCGAAGGCTGGAACCCTTCAAGATTTCAAAATAATATCCTTGTCCAGACCTGGGAAGAACAGGTCATGAAGACTGGGAGAAAAGGGATGTGTTTATGTGATTACATTCCCAAATCTGGGGTCAATTATTTGAGTCTGGATTTATGTGAAATTTGTAATTAAATGATTCATACCATTCATTTGCACATAAATTTATATTTTCAGAGCTCTTTTACATGTATAATCTTATCTGAGCCCCACAGAAATCCTGTGACGCACGTGCCATCAGTCCCTGAAACCAGGTAAGTCATCAAGGACAGGTTTTTCTTGCCAGGAAGCCCCCCAACTGCAAACTTCACAGAAAAGACAAAACAGATGCATTGCCACAGAGAAAAAAGTCTGCACCATTCAACCAAGACACCCCCCAGTCCCCCACATTTGCTCACTCTTCCTCTCCGCTCACCTGCGTTTGCTGGGGCTCGCTGGAACTCAGTGAGGGCTGACAAAGCACCGGCTCCTAATCCTATCAGCGGTGCGAGCCAGTGCTGCCGTCTGCCTCAGCGACCCGATGTTGGGTGATCTGCACAGCAACAAGGAGCAGCTGACGTGCTTTACAACACGTCATGAAGAGAAGAAACTGCATTCTGGGGCATCCTGGGATTTCTTTTTCTTTTTTTTTTTTGTGGTGGGGTGGAGACCCATATATTTTCTTACCAGGGAGAGAGCTGCCTGCTTTCCCGTAAGAGCATGTGTGAGTGATCAACCCTCCTCTTATTGTATGTGTTGCTGTTACTATATGGTTAAGGGATTTTTGATGTTGTAAAACTGTTAGAGGTAGAATTCTGTGAGATCACTCCCTGAGGAGGGGATCCAGAGAATCTCTGAGGCAGACAGGGGAGTGGAAAACTGAGGCAGGGCTGGCTGGAACATTCGTTGGGGGTCAGAGTGTGTCAATTATCTCTGCTCTGCAAATGAGCCTTCAATTCAGAGGTAGCTCTCAGATGAAGAACAGGGATGAAGGGAAAGTCCAGGTGGGGAGGGAGAGGTTGGGGGTGGGGGGCTTTGAAGGATGATGAGGATACAGTCTTTGGCTTGCCTGATGGGGCAGCAGGCATGAGGTAATGTGCACGTTACCCCTACACTCCCCAAAGCCATCTGCTGTTTGTGGCCTTTTGTCCATTTGTGAGAATAAGAGAAGATACTAGCCAAAGACACAGGTATGGTGATCATATCAAACGAACTGGGGAAACACGGATGGACAAGTAGGTGTATGCTTATTGGGACAGCAGATTAGAACAACTGAAATGAAGATGCCCTGGAACGTATGAGTGGACAGGTTGCCACACAAATAGCAGAAACTGAGCCTTGAATTTACCTAATGAGATGCTTCAAATGATGGGAGATGCCTACAGACTTACAGAAAAGGCAGAGAAAGCTATCTGTAAGAGCGACAGGGGAAGGCCTAAACCCAGAGGCTGAATTCCGGGTCTTCCTTTTCCCAGGAGATCAAGAAACCAGAAAGCGTCAGCAGAACCAGGCCTTTCAAGGCTGCCTGAAACCCAGTGGGGTAGCTAGCTTCCTAGAGAGATGATGAAGAGCGAAGACTGAGATTCTCCCCAGACCTGGCAGGGGCAGAACAGATACCTCAGTTTAGAGGCTCTGAGGGATTCATTCAGCATCCACGGAGGTCTAGGCTTAGAAAAAACATTATAATCTTGGTTCTCAGAAAGCAGATCTGTGGCTAGATTTGTTACATTGAGATACAAGAATCTGTTCTCCATTATATCATTTATTTCCATGAATTTGCACTTGTTTTCCCTTCAGTTTTCTAGTAAACGTGCTTTTGTATTTTTAAGAATAATTCTGCCTTTATTTCTGCTAAAAGGCTGGGGAGAAAGGAGTTTGAGCATGTCTACTAGGACAGAGCAGTATTGCAAAATGGAGCAGAGCGCCCCTAGAGGCCACTTACTGTAATGACAGCTACAGGAACCGGGGGAAATCTGGAAGCACCGGGGCTGGAGGGGTTGCCCCTGCACTTGTAGAGCCGAGCAAGTATTTGATTTCTGCTTTATTTTCACCTCCTAGGACTTTCCTGTGAACCATTTTTTTTTTTAATCACCATAAATCTTGTGACCTAGTGAACACATTTAGTCCTTGCTATGTAGCTTCCCTGGTGGCTCAGTGGTGAAAAATCTGCCTGCAACGTGGGAGACCAGGGTGGGATCCCTGGGTGAGGAAGATCCCCCAGAGAAGGGAATGGCTACCCACTCCAGCATTCTTGCCTGAAAAATTCCATGGACAGAGGGGCGACAGTCCGTGGGGTCGTAAAGAGTCAGACAAGACCTAGTGACTAAACAACAATGTAGTTGCAGCTCCTCTCCAATCCACTGCAGAAAAGTCTGTAGGAAGATAAATTCAGAATTTGGTTATCTGGCCTATATGGTCTCATCTTCCTTCTCTAGCTACTTCTAAAATGCTATTTCATTAGCAGAAACTGAGCCTTGAATTTACCTAATGAGATGCTTCAAATGATGGGAGATGCCTACAGACTTACAGAAAAGGCAGAGAAAGCTATCTGTAAGAGCGACAGGGGAAGGCCTAAACCCAGAGGCTGAATTCCGGGTCTTCCTTTTCCCAGGAGATCAAGAAACCAGAAAGCGTCAGCAGAACCAGGCCTTTCAAGGCTGCCTGAAACCCAGTGGGGTAGCTAGCTTCCTAGAGAGATGATGAAGAGCGAAGACTGAGATTCTCCCCAGACCTGGCAGGGGCAGAACAGATACCTCAGTTTAGAGGCTCTGAGGGATTCATTCAGCATCCACGGAGGTCTAGGCTTAGAAAAAACATTATAATCTTGGTTCTCAGAAAGCAGATCTGTGGCTAGATTTGTTACATTGAGATACAAGAATCTGTTCTCCATTATATCATTTATTTCCATGAATTTGCACTTGTTTTCCCTTCAGTTTTCTAGTAAACGTGCTTTTGTATTTTTAAGAATAATTCTGCCTTTATTTCTGCTAAAAGGCTGGGGAGAAAGGAGTTTGAGCATGTCTACTAGGACAGAGCAGTATTGCAAAATGGAGCAGAGCGCCCCTAGAGGCCACTTACTGTAATGACAGCTACAGGAACCGGGGGAAATCTGGAAGCACCGGGGCTGGAGGGGTTGCCCCTGCACTTGTAGAGCCGAGCAAGTATTTGATTTCTGCTTTATTTTCACCTCCTAGGACTTTCCTGTGAACCATTTTTTTTTTTAATCACCATAAATCTTGTGACCTAGTGAACACATTTAGTCCTTGCTATGTAGCTTCCCTGGTGGCTCAGTGGTGAAAAATCTGCCTGCAACGTGGGAGACCAGGGTGGGATCCCTGGGTGAGGAAGATCCCCTAGAGAAGGGAATGGCTACCCACTCCAGTATTCTTGCCTGGAAAATCCCATGGACAGAGGGGCGACAGTCCGTGGGGTCGTAAAGAGTCAGACAAGACCTAGTGACTAAACAACAATGTAGTTGCAGCTCCTCTCCAATCCACTGCAGAAAAGTCTGTAGGAAGATAAATTCAGAATTTGGTTATCTGGCCTATATGGTCTCATCTTCCTTCTCTAGCTACTTCTAAAATGCTATTTCATTAAAGAGAAAAAAAGTGCTCTAAAAAAAGATTTAATATTTTATTTTTAAAGATACTAAAACCACATTGTCAAAACTTCGGCAAACAAAAGAACTACTAGTCATCATCTCATTGTCCTAACATTAACTATCCATATTCTGTCTGTTAGCATTTTTGTGTATTTGCTTTCAGGTTTAGCTACTGTGCATCAAAAATAGCACTATTAAAATAAGAATACGATTCTAAGTAACATATGGCATTTTAGGCCTTTGACGCCATCACGTCCGGCTGTTTCTGGATGACTGTGGTAGGCTAGCAGGAATACCAACTGTTTTCTCATGAAGATACCTTGTATCTGTCTTCTGATTGGGAACCAGTCTGAGATATGAGGCTCTCAACTCACTGACAAACAGCTGGGGCTGCTGCTGGAAGCTCGGAGCACAAGATGGCTTCCTAGGTCCCTAGTGTCAAGTGCACGGGCCAGATTTTTCTGGAAGAGCTGCAGGTTGGGGGAGAATTAGCAAATCCTGACTGAAGAAATGACCCCAACTCAGAGGTTGGTAGAAAAACTGTGTCCCTTTCTATTCAAAAGCCTAGCTACTAGCTTGCCATAATGAGATGTTAATTCCAGAGGGAGCAGGAACGTGAAATGAGGTTTCCAAAGTCTCCAAAGAGATTTTTTGATGAAAAAATGTAGTTTAATAAAGAATGTGGAATCTCAAGTCCTAGAGGCCAAATCTGAGTCCCTCTTTGCCTCTTTATCACTGCGTGACGTTAGACAGGTTGTTTAGCCCCTCTAGGACTCAACAGGTGATAAACGTTAGCACATTAAACATTAGTTTGTAGTTTGTGCTTGTGCTCAGTTGCTTCACCTGCTTCACTTGTGTCTTTGCGACCCTCATGTACTGTAGTCCACCAGGCTCCTCTGTCCATGGAGTTCTCCAGGCAAGAGTACTGGAGTTGGTTGCCATGGTCTCTTCCAGGGAGTCTTCCCGACCCAGGGACTGAACTTGTGGCTTTTGCAACTCTTGCATAGCCGGTGGATTCTTTACCACTGAGCCACCAAATGCTAGTTTAACATTAGTTTAAAAAAGGAAGGGAGGAAGGAAGGAACGAAGAAAGATCAGGTTGCACCAGTATAAGTGTTTCTGAACGAATTAACTTTTCTCATCCACATCTTCTCATCTATAAAATGGATATAATCACAATAAACTGTTCATACTACTGTTGTAAGGATCAGACAAGAATCCATGCAAAGTCTATCATTTATCTCTGCCACCTGGTTAGAGCTTCATGGATATCTTCTCTCCCTCAGGATCAAACCATTCCAACAGTACATGTTGCCTCCTGCTTGATTGTCTTCCATCTTAAAGATTTTTATTTTAACTGTCATTAAAGGGAAACGATAAACTTCCCCGAGATGACTTATGAGATACAAAGTGAGAAATAATTTCCCATCAGAGAAGAAATTGACAGGACTTTTCTTCCCAAAGGCAAATGGACAAGGTTAGAGTAGACGGTATGATAAATGGCCAGATTCCTATCATTCTTCCATTCATACATTCACTCATCCACCGATGTTTATGTTGTTCCTATTCTGAGTCAGCCACTGACTTAGGCACTGGCTCAAGAGCATTCAAAGATGAACAGTGTTTCTGCCCCTCAAGTATCTCAGTCTGATTAATACAGATATGGATACAGTCATCAGCTGTTACACTATTCATTGTGTTAACACCATGACAAATGAGTGTCCCGAGGGCTTGCTAGGAATCTGAGACATCCATGAGTTTTGAAATCAGTTTTGAGGGATGAATAGGTACTATTAAAATTTTGGCTCCTTCAGAATTCCTTCCTCTTGATCACTGCGTGACGTTAGACAGGTTGTTTAGCCCCTCTAGGACTCAACAGGTGATAAACGTTAGCACATTAAACATTAGTTTGTAGTTTGTGCTTGTGCTCAGTTGCTTCACCTGCTTCACTTGTGTCTTTGCGACCCTCATGTACTGTAGTCCACCAGGCTCCTCTGTCCATGGAGTTCTCCAGGCAAGAGTACTGGAGTTGGTTGCCATGGTCTCTTCCAGGGAGTCTTCCCGACCCAGGGACTGAACTTGTGGCTTTTGCAACTCTTGCATAGCCGGTGGATTCTTTACCACTGAGCCACCAAATGCTAGTTTAACATTAGTTTAAAAAAGGAAGGGAGGAAGGAAGGAACGAAGAAAGATCAGGTTGCACCAGTATAAGTGTTTCTGAACGAATTAACTTTTCTCATCCACATCTTCTCATCTATAAAATGGATATAATCACAATAAACTGTTCATACTACTGTTGTAAGGATCAGACAAGAATCCATGCAAAGTCTATCATTTATCTCTGCCACCTGGTTAGAGCTTCATGGATATCTTCTCTCCCTCAGGATCAAACCATTCCAACAGTACATGTTGCCTCCTGCTTGATTGTCTTCCATCTTAAAGATTTTTATTTTAACTGTCATTAAAGGGAAACGATAAACTTCCCCGAGATGACTTATGAGATACAAAGTGAGAAATAATTTCCCATCAGAGAAGAAATTGACAGGACTTTTCTTCCCAAAGGCAAATGGACAAGGTTAGAGTAGACGGTATGATAAATGGCCAGATTCCTATCATTCTTCCATTCATACATTCACTCATCCACCGATGTTTATGTTGTTCCTATTCTGAGTCAGCCACTGACTTAGGCACTGGCTCAAGAGCATTCAAAGATGAACAGTGTTTCTGCCCCTCAAGTATCTCAGTCTGATTAATACAGATATGGATACAGTCATCAGCTGTTACACTATTCATTGTGTTAACACCATGACAAATGAGTGTCCCGAGGGCTTGCTAGGAATCTGAGACATCCATGAGTTTTGAAATCAGTTTTGAGGGATGAATAGGTACTATTAAAATTTTGGCTCCTTCAGAATTCCTTCCTCTTGCTCCCTCCTCTCCTTTCCACTCCTTTCCCCTCCCTCACTTTGTCCACCTTCCCTCTCCACCTTCTTTCCACCTTGAAAGACTTCTGCCACCCAAATTGTTAATTAAATAACCTAAGAATTCAAGAACACCACGTTATACTGCCACCTATTGGTTCAATGGTAAATTTCTCTTCTGATAGATCAAGTTTCTTTGCTTGCAACAAGTAGTGTTAAGTTGTTCAGTTGTGCCCCATGCTTTGCAGCCCCATGGACTGTAGCCCACCAGGCTTCTCTATCCATGGAGTTCTCCAGGCAGGAATACAGGAGTGGGTTGCCATTCCCTTCTCCATGCAACAAAGTTAAGTCTTCATAAAATAAACATTAGTATTGCCTTTAATGAAACTTTCAGCACTTTCAGAAAACTTTCATAGTTGAAGGCTACAAATAACTGAATAGCAATGAATAAAATCAATATTCAGTGGGTACAGGATAATGCTCATGTGCTTTGTGAGCCAAAAGACTATAGTTCCAAGCTCCTTTCATCTCTTTATCTGCTGAGCCTCTTTAGACAAGCAAAGTCACATGCAGTTATATGTTGAAGTTAAGTTCTGATAGGCCCTACCTTATATATTCCAAGGTGTAGTTTTTTCAGTTAATAGCCTTTTGGGGGCAGCTTTAGGTTTACACAAAAAACAAAACAGAAGGTACAGAGTTCCCATATATCCTTTCAGGAAGGTTCATATTTTCTTCTTTCTTTTTTATTTTTTAAATTATGAAAGAATGGTAACACATTTACATGAGACTTGGAAAATAAGGAACAAAGTTACAGAATTGTTCCACTATATATTTCAGTTATTTTTTTAAGTAGATAAATTAAGATTTTTAGTTGGAGTTTTAATATCAAACTCTCAAAATTTAATAAATGAGTAGACAGAAAAGTAGAAGGATATAATAGGCCTGAAGAGCACTATAAACTAATTCAACATAATTAAGATTTATAAAATTTTCACACAACAGCAAGATATAAATGCTATTCAAGTTCCCATAGACTATAAACCAGGAGACAATAGAAACTAATCAGGAACATAAAAAAAAGGTGCAAAATTGCCATATGACCCAGCAATCCTATTATTAGGCACATATCCTGATGAAACCAAAACTGAAAGAAACACTTGTACCCCAATGTTCACTGCAGCACTCTATACAATAGCTAGAACATGGAAGCAATCTAGATGTCCATCGACGAATGAATGGATAAAGAAACTATGGTACCTATATACAATGGAATTCTTCTCAGCCGTAAAAAGAAATGCAGAAGAATCAGTCCTAATGAGGTAGATAAATCTAGAACCTATTATACAAAGTGAAGTAAGTCAAAAAGAAAAGGACAAATACAGTATACTAATGCATATATATGGAATCTAGTAAGATGGTACCGATAAATGCACACGCAGAATGGCAATGGAGAAACAGACTTACAGAACAGATCTATAGACTTCGGAAGAGAGAATCTGATGAGAGAACTTTCATATTGAAGGCTACAAATAACTGAATAGCAATGAATAAAATCAATATTCAGTGGGTACAGGATAATGCTCATGTGCTTTGTGAGCCAAAAGACTATAGTTCCAAGCTCCTTTCATCTCTTTATCTGCTGAGCCTCTTTAGACAAGCAAAGTCACATGCAGTTATATGTTGAAGTTAAGTTCTGATAGGCCCTACCTTATATATTCCAAGGTGTAGTTTTTTCAGTTAATAGCCTTTTGGGGCAGCTTTAGGTTTACACAAAACAAAACAGAAGGTACAGAGTTCCCATATATCCTTTCAGGAAGGTTCATATTTTCTTCTTTCTTTTTTATTTTTTAAATTATGAAAGAATGGTAACACATTTACATGAGACTTGGAAAATAAGGAACAAAGTTACAGAATTGTTCCACTATATATTTCAGTTATTTTTAAGTAGATAAATTAAGATTTTTAGTTGGAGTTTTAATATCAAACTCTCAAAATTTAATAAATGAGTAGACAGAAAAGTAGAAGGATATAATAGGCCTGAAGAGCACTATAAACTAATTCAACATAATTAAGATTTATAAAATTTTCACACAACAGCAAGATATAAATGCTATTCAAGTTCCCATAGACTATAAACCAGGAGACAATAGAAACTAATCAGGAACATAAAAAAAAGGTGCAAAATTGCCATATGACCCAGCAATCCTATTATTAGGCACATATCCTGATGAAACCAAAACTGAAAAAGACACTTGTACCCCAATGTTCACTGCAGCACTCTATACAATAGCTAGAACATGGAAGCAATCTAGATGTCCATCGACGAATGAATGGATAAAGAAACTATGGTACCTATATACAATGGAATTCTTCTCAGCCGTAAAAAGAAATGCAGAAGAATCAGTCCTAATGAGGTAGATAAATCTAGAACCTATTATACAAAGTGAAGTAAGTCAAAAAGAAAAGGACAAATACAGTATACTAATGCATATATATGGAATCTAGTAAGATGGTACCGATAAATGCACACGCAGAATGGCAATGGAGAAACAGACTTACAGAACAGATCTATAGACTTCGGGAAGAGAGAAGATCTGATGAGAGGTATGGAAAGAGCCACAAGGAAACCTACACTATCATATGTAATAGAGATTACCACTGTGATTAAGCTGTAAGACTAAAGGAACCTACATGGGGACTAAGCGTCAACCTGGGGGGGTAGAAAGGGGGAAAAAGGAGAGAGGGCTCAGTGTAGAGAGGTCAGGGATATACCTATGACTGTTTGGGGATTATGCATACCTGTGAACAAGAAAACTCTAAAAATATATAACAATAACTTCACTGTACACCTGAAGCTAATGCAACACTGTAAAACAAATAAACCCCAATAAATTTTTTAAAAAAGGAATGGCAAAAAAAGGTGCAAAATTTCATGATCTAAAGGTATTGAAATCATACAGAGTCTGTCCTCTTATCACTGTGGAATTATATATAAATCAACATTAAATGATATTTGAAAATAACCCACACATTTTTAAGTGCAATGTGATATTTAGCAAGCAAGACAAGATCTACTTCTTAATTTTTTCTCTTTCCCTATCTACCAGATTAATTAGGTAACTTATACGCTACTTCTAAAGAAGGTCAAGTAAGTGCCTAGCAAATGGATGTACACCTCTTACACCCCTGACCCATTTGGTTTACCTCCAAACTCTTCCAGATCACCATGGCTGACTCAACACCAAGACTTCTGGATCTTTCTTGCATGGTCTAAACAGCACCACCTCTCCTCTGGCCTTAAGCTGAGCACAGGGAAACCACACAACCCTGCAGATGAATGAAGCTGGCCCTCTAACTGCAGTGGGGCTCGGGGCTTTCTTCACTCATTTTATGCTCCCTACTTAGCATTCATTCTCTCTTATTCTTTACAGGGTCTAGTTGACATCTTTTCGGTGCTTCAAACCTACCAGTCTACCACCCCATCTCTTTCTGTGCAGATGCCCTTCTATCCTGGTTGACTGGCAAATTGGAAGCTATTAAGAGAACTCTCTCAAGCTCCTGCTTCCACACCTATAAATTCACCTGCCTCCACCCCTTCCTTCCCGTGTCTGGTTCTGTAGAATGGAAATCGTTCCTCTTCTGTAAAAGGGTAATTCCTTTACGTGGGCTTTGGATCCCACATTTTCCACCTCTTAGGCAAAGGTATCCCATCAGTTAGTCCTTCCAGCTTCCCAGGTTTCCATTTCCCTATCTGCAAAATGGAATAATCACGTGCCTACCTGTGAGCATCAGAGAGGAGTTACCACATATGAAGAGCTTGGAAGAGTGCCTAGCATATATTACACATTGAGTGAGTGTTAGCTGTTATTATTAGCTATTATTCTTTTTGAAAACTCGAATCTACTTTTCTATCAAACACTTCATACAGCATTTAAACATAAACTTGGAATAAATTTTTTAAAAAAGGAATGGCAAAAAAAGGTGCAAAATTTCATGATCTAAAGGTATTGAAATCATACAGAGTCTGTCCTCTTATCACTGTGGAATTATATATAAATCAACATTAAATGATATTTGAAAATAACCCACACATTTTTAAGTGCAATGTGATATTTAGCAAGCAAGACAAGATCTACTTCTTAATTTTTTCTCTTTCCCTATCTACCAGATTAATTAGGTAACTTATACGCTACTTCTAAAGAAGGTCAAGTAAGTGCCTAGCAAATGGATGTACACCTCTTACACCCCTGACCCATTTGGTTTACCTCCAAACTCTTCCAGATCACCATGGCTGACTCAACACCAAGACTTCTGGATCTTTCTTGCATGGTCTAAACAGCACCACCTCTCCTCTGGCCTTAAGCTGAGCACAGGGAAACCACACAACCCTGCAGATGAATGAAGCTGGCCCTCTAACTGCAGTGGGGCTCGGGGCTTTCTTCACTCATTTTATGCTCCCTACTTAGCATTCATTCTCTCTTATTCTTTACAGGGTCTAGTTGACATCTTTTCGGTGCTTCAAACCTACCAGTCTACCACCCCATCTCTTTCTGTGCAGATGCCCTTCTATCCTGGTTGACTGGCAAATTGGAAGCTATTAAGAGAACTCTCTCAAGCTCCTGCTTCCACACCTATAAATTCACCTGCCTCCACCCCTTCCTTCCCGTGTCTGGTTCTGTAGAATGGAAATCGTTCCTCTTCTGTAAAAGGGTAATTCCTTTACGTGGGCTTTGGATCCCACATTTTCCACCTCTTAGGCAAAGGTATCCCATCAGTTAGTCCTTCCAGCTTCCCAGGTTTCCATTTCCCTATCTGCAAAATGGAATAATCACGTGCCTACCTGTGAGCATCAGAGAGGAGTTACCACATATGAAGAGCTTGGAAGAGTGCCTAGCATATATTACACATTGAGTGAGTGTTAGCTGTTATTATTAGCTATTATTCTTTTTTTTTGAAAACTCGAATCTACTTTTCTATCAAACACTTCATACAGCATTTAAACATCCTGAAACCTTTCCGAAGGAAACAAATAACCCTGAACTTTTGTATCTTTATAGTACTATCCGTTGCTTCTCCCCATTCATCATAAAACAGAGTCTACACCCCCAGGTCTCACATCTTCCGTGCTCCATCACCCATTCCACTCCACTCAGGCTCCTGTATCCACCATTTTACCAAACAGCTCTTCCCCAAAATCGTTTCTGTGTGGTTAACTCTAGTACCAGGTTTTTATCTTCATCTTGATCTCTCATCAGTCTTTGGCACAATTAAACACTCCCACATTTTTGAAACCTGCTTTCCTTTTGTGACAGAGCCCTCCTGTTTTTACCTACTAACCCAGTATCCTTTTAGGCTATCTCTTACATGCAGGTGTTCCTCAGCCTACCTGGACCCTCTTATGCATTCACCCTACCTTCCCTCCCTTGGTTATATCTTTCTTTTCAATTGCTTCAAGTACTATTTACACGCAGATTTTATATTTATATGCAGATTTTCCATAAATTTTTTTTATTGCAACTTTTTCAAAAAATATAGGATTTCAGATGACTTTTAATAAATAGCTAATTGGGAAGAGATTAGAAAACTCCACATTATAAACCCTTTTAAAACACGCTCGAGAGCAGCCAATTTCCGAACACTTGAGATACTAAGTATAGAAGTGTGAATTTGTTAGAACCAATGTGCTTGTATCTCCCATGGTAAACAACTATTTTTTGCATATAAATTACTATTTTTCCCCTGCCTGCACTAATGTCACTATCTCTCTCCACAGAGCTCTAAATTTAGAAGTATTCCTATAAAAAAGGATTGTGAAACATTGCAAATGGGGAACAATGTAGACTTAAGAACCTTCTAGTTTTCAATTTTGGCTTTTCACTATGCAGTAATGGGTATCTGAAACATATTGTTTTAAAATAAGAAAATTACTCATCGTTGAATACAACATAACCAAAGAAAATAATAATTAGGCAATTTCTATAATCACGTGCCTACCTTGAGCATCAGAGAGGATACCACATATGAAGAGCTTGGAAGAGTGCCTAGCATATATTACACATTGGGGGTTTATTATTCTTTTTTTTTGAAAACTCGAATCTACTTTTCTATCAAACACTTCATACAGCATTTAAACATCCTGAAACCTTTCCGAAGGAAACAAATAACCCTGAACTTTTGTATCTTTATAGTACTATCCGTTGCTTCTCCCCATTCATCATAAAACAGAGTCTACACCCCCAGGTCTCACATCTTCCGTGCTCCATCACCCATTCCACTCCACTCAGGCTCCTGTATCCACCATTTTACCAAACAGCTCTTCCCCAAAATCGTTTCTGTGTGGTTAACTCTAGTACCAGGTTTTATCTTCATCTTGATCTCTCATCAGTCTTTGGCACAATTAAACACTCCCACATTTTTGAAACCTGCTTTCCTTTTGTGACAGAGCCCTCCTGTTTTTACCTACTAACCCAGTATCCTTTTAGGCTATCTCTTACATGCAGGTGTTCCTCAGCCTACCTGGACCCTCTTATGCATTCACCCTACCTTCCCTCCCTTGGTTATATCTTTCTTTTCAATTGCTTCAAGTACTATTTACACGCAGATTTTATATTTATATGCAGATTTTCCATAAATTTTTTTTATTGCAACTTTTTCAAAAAATATAGGATTTCAGATGACTTTTAATAAATAGCTAATTGGGAAGAGATTAGAAAACTCCACATTATAAACCCTTTTAAAACACGCTCGAGAGCAGCCAATTTCCGAACACTTGAGATACTAAGTATAGAAGTGTGAATTTGTTAGAACCAATGTGCTTGTATCTCCCATGGTAAACAACTATTTTTTGCATATAAATTACTATTTTTCCCCTGCCTGCACTAATGTCACTATCTCTCTCCACAGAGCTCTAAATTTAGAAGTATTCCTATAAAAAAGGATTGTGAAACATTGCAAATGGGGAACAATGTAGACTTAAGAACCTTCTAGTTTTCAATTTTGGCTTTTCACTATGCAGTAATGGGTATCTGAAACATATTGTTTTAAAATAAGAAAATTACTCATCGTTGAATACAACATAACCAAAGAAAATAATAATTAGGCAATTTCTATAATTCCACCTAAAAATTGCTTTACAGAGTCCTACTTTTACAGATGAAATCCTATTCTATGAATTTCAGACTTTTTAAAAAAATGTATTATTATTTTTTGCCTCTAAGTCATCATTTTTTTTCATCCATCTTTATTCTTTGACACATGTGGGCCTCCCACTGCAGTGGCCTCTCTCATTGTAGAGCACCGGCTCTGGGCGCATGCCCTCCAGAGCGCTGGCACTGTAACTGGACACACCAGCCCAGCCGCTCCCCAGCACATGTGATCTTCTTGGGCCAGGTATCGAACCGGTGCCCCTTGCACTGCAAGGTGGACTCTTTACCCACCAGGGAAGCCCCAGACTTTTTTTTTTTTTTTTAATGCTGGCCTCTTTTATTGATTGATTGATTGATTTTCATCCATATTTATTCTTTGGCCTATGTGGGCCTCTCTCCTTGCAGAGCACTGGCTCTGGGCGCATGTGTTCCACAGAGCTGGCTCCTAATTAGACATACGGTCCAGCCACTCCATGGCACATGGGATCTTCCCAGGCCAGGGTTCCAACTAGTGCCCCTTGCATTGCAAGGCGAACTCTTTATCCACTGGACCACCAGGGAAGCCCCCAGACTTTTTAATAAACAATAATTTGTTGAATTTATTTCTTCAGCAAGTATTCCTTGAGCCAATCTTGTCTATGTACCAAGAATTCTTGTAAATATTGGGAGAAATTTTTAAAATAGTTTGCCTTGGTAGCAGGTGTGATATTCTCTATTTCACTTCTGTACCCTAGCACACTGTTCTAAGTAGTGTTTGGACTGTTATATGGCCATGGAGAATAAAGGTATAATGACGAACTCCATTCAAATATTAAGCCACATTGCATCCTTTGGAGCAATTTTAAAATACCAAAATAAACTATGATTGCTTTAACACAAGATAATGGCATGAGCTGTTTAATATCCGTGCTTCAATTTTGGCTTTTCACTATGCAGTAATGGGTATCTGAAACATATTGTTTTAAAATAAGAAAATTACTCATCGTTGAATACAACATAACCAAAGAAAATAATAATTAGGCAATTTCTATAATTCCACCTAAAAATTGCTTTACAGAGTCCTACTTTTACAGATGAAATCCTATTCTATGAATTTCAGACTTTTTAAAAAAATGTATTATTATTTTTTGCCTCTAAGTCATCATTTTTTTTCATCCATCTTTATTCTTTGACACATGTGGGCCTCCCACTGCAGTGGCCTCTCTCATTGTAGAGCACCGGCTCTGGGCGCATGCCCTCCAGAGCGCTGGCACTGTAACTGGACACACCAGCCCAGCCGCTCCCCAGCACATGTGATCTTCTTGGGCCAGGTATCGAACCGGTGCCCCTTGCACTGCAAGGTGGACTCTTTACCCACCAGGGAAGCCCCAGACTTTTTTTTTTTTTTTTAATGCTGGCCTCTTTTATTGATTGATTGATTGATTTTCATCCATATTTATTCTTTGGCCTATGTGGGCCTCTCTCCTTGCAGAGCACTGGCTCTGGGCGCATGTGTTCCACAGAGCTGGCTCCTAATTAGACATACGGTCCAGCCACTCCATGGCACATGGGATCTTCCCAGGCCAGGGTTCCAACTAGTGCCCCTTGCATTGCAAGGCGAACTCTTTATCCACTGGACCACCAGGGAAGCCCCCAGACTTTTTAATAAACAATAATTTGTTGAATTTATTTCTTCAGCAAGTATTCCTTGAGCCAATCTTGTCTATGTACCAAGAATTCTTGTAAATATTGGGAGAAATTTTTAAAATAGTTTGCCTTGGTAGCAGGTGTGATATTCTCTATTTCACTTCTGTACCCTAGCACACTGTTCTAAGTAGTGTTTGGACTGTTATATGGCCATGGAGAATAAAGGTATAATGACGAACTCCATTCAAATATTAAGCCACATTGCATCCTTTGGAGCAATTTTAAAATACCAAAATAAACTATGATTGCTTTAACACAAGATAATGGCATGAGCTGTTTAATATCCGTGCTTCAATTTCTAGCTTTAAGCTATATTTTAAGATAAAGCAAGAATAAAAACAAAGAAAAATAAACATGACAAAAAAATGCTGACTGATATAGAACATATACTGCATTTTTTTTCTTTATAATTAAGAAATATGGTCAAGTGAAAATCAAGCAAATCTTTCTTCTCCTTGGTTGAATCCCTTGAATTCCTTTTCCACAGAGTACTGCTGTTTCTATTACATCACAAGTTAAATGGGCACACAACTGTAAAGGGTAGGAAATGGACTCACTTCATTTTATTTTGCTTTAGTAGCTCTATTATGACATGACCCTGCAGACTGTCCACCTATCCACCCTTTACAAACATAGCCAGAGATCATGGTCATTTGCAGAAGGGGTCTGAGCAGAAAATTCTGTTTCTTTTTTATCAGAAGGAGTATGGTTTGCCTTGAGAACTGAGGTTTTCTGATAGTCTTTTGCCCAAGGGTTGTGTGTTTGTTCTGGTGAGTTTTAATAAGATGAGGTGACAGTGGTTCTGGAGTTATAGCTCCTGGCCTTGGGCCTTCTAGAGAAACGCGCATTAGATACTTGAGCCCTTTTCAAGCATTCTATTCTGGTAATCTGACTTCATCCATTCCTTTCCACTGTTGCCACCGAAACTGGAAATGACTGCAGAATACAAATCATATGATAAATACTGGGGAATATGTCTTTGTAGCTTTTCAGCACTGCTGCCAAACTTTCTTGCCTAGAGAGCTGTGTGAGGCTTTTCAACCCGAAACCCTGGGGCAATCCCATTCTCTAGCCAACTGGGAAGCATCCACAAGATTTTACTGCAGCAGCCCTTCAAAGGCATTAATAAACATTTCAAGTTCTCTGATTGCATATGTTTTTAAGGCATGCCTATTGTTGGGTCTACATTTATATCCAAACATTTTAAATACTGGGATGCCCCTTCTTTACAAACGTGATGCATGCACACAGTTTTAAATAACATTATTATAAATGAGAGCACTTTCCCTAAAATTTTCCATCACAACACTATCCCTCATTTTGTCTGATCCTACTGAAGGATGCTACTTTGGGTTTTTTTTTTTTTTTTCCTGCATTCACCAATAAGTCACAGAGTGGAAGACAATGCCATTTAGAGAATAGGTCTAATATCATTTAGAGGGTAGGGCATCATTTAGAGTGTCGAGGTGTAAGACAAATTTAAGGCTAATTAACATCTTCAGGTGGGCTGAAATATGGTCAAGTGAAAATCAAGCAAATCTTTCTTCTCCTTGGTTGAATCCCTTGAATTCCTTTTCCACAGAGTACTGCTGTTTCTATTACATCACAAGTTAAATGGGCACACAACTGTAAAGGGTAGGAAATGGACTCACTTCATTTTATTTTGCTTTAGTAGCTCTATTATGACATGACCCTGCAGACTGTCCACCTATCCACCCTTTACAAACATAGCCAGAGATCATGGTCATTTGCAGAAGGGGTCTGAGCAGAAAATTCTGTTTCTTTTTTATCAGAAGGAGTATGGTTTGCCTTGAGAACTGAGGTTTTCTGATAGTCTTTTGCCCAAGGGTTGTGTGTTTGTTCTGGTGAGTTTTAATAAGATGAGGTGACAGTGGTTCTGGAGTTATAGCTCCTGGCCTTGGGCCTTCTAGAGAAACGCGCATTAGATACTTGAGCCCTTTTCAAGCATTCTATTCTGGTAATCTGACTTCATCCATTCCTTTCCACTGTTGCCACCGAAACTGGAAATGACTGCAGAATACAAATCATATGATAAATACTGGGGAATATGTCTTTGTAGCTTTTCAGCACTGCTGCCAAACTTTCTTGCCTAGAGAGCTGTGTGAGGCTTTTCAACCCGAAACCCTGGGGCAATCCCATTCTCTAGCCAACTGGGAAGCATCCACAAGATTTTACTGCAGCAGCCCTTCAAAGGCATTAATAAACATTTCAAGTTCTCTGATTGCATATGTTTTTAAGGCATGCCTATTGTTGGGTCTACATTTATATCCAAACATTTTAAATACTGGGATGCCCCTTCTTTACAAACGTGATGCATGCACACAGTTTTAAATAACATTATTATAAATGAGAGCACTTTCCCTAAAATTTTCCATCACAACACTATCCCTCATTTTGTCTGATCCTACTGAAGGATGCTACTTTGGGTTTTTTTTTTTTTTTTCCTGCATTCACCAATAAGTCACAGAGTGGAAGACAATGCCATTTAGAGAATAGGTCTAATATCATTTAGAGGGTAGGGCATCATTTAGAGTGTCGAGGTGTAAGACAAATTTAAGGCTAATTAACATCTTCAGGTGGGCTCAGTGATAAAGAACCCACCTGCCAATGAAGGAGATGCGGTTTCAATCCCTGGGTTGGGAAGATCCCCTGGAGGAGGACATGACAACCTACTCGAGTATTCTTGCTTGGGAAATCCCATGGATAGAAGAGCCTGGCGGGTTATATTCCATGGGGTCGCAAAACAGTGAGACAGAACTTAGTGACTAAACAACAACTTCAGGTTGCTCTGGATTTTCACTTATAGGGCTGAACTTGTGATTTTCTCACTGACCTTGCTTTTAAACAGGGAATCATACAGGGAATCTAGGAAGGAGAGTTGCATCTGCCCTGTTTTTATGCTCTAAAAAAGCATTCTGTCTTCTTTCTTCAGTGTTGTTAAGTGGTCTTCCACAAAATAGGCTGAAGTTGTTAATTCACAAAGACAAATGGAAGTTGTTTGCTATGTTATAAAGAGAGGTAAGTGTGGCAAAAATGTAAGAAAAAAAAAAAGGCATTTGAAATGTGTTTGAAGCTGCTAGCTCTCTCAATGGTAACTAAGACAGAGGTATTAAAACTCAGAAGGGCATTTCCTGCTTGAGCCGGTCAGGAACGTCTCTCTCCATTTGGGGTTTAGAGCTAACACTATTACCCATTAGACCAATATGCTTGTTATTTACATCCACGCCAAACTCACAGACTATGCTGAGAATTGTATTTTCTTTGAATCTTGTAGTCACCTGCTTGATCTCTTTTAAACTCAATCACTTAACATCTGGCAAATAAGTCTTACCCATGTAGAAGGTATACATTGTTTTGTGGTCACAAAGCACTTGTGTTTTCAGATCCATTAATAAGGATGGAAAAGTACTGGGCTTGCATCACAGTGACTGTGAGATCATGTTTGCCAACTTTCCCAATAATGTGGGTGAGCCTTCTGTTTATTTTCAACAAGGGAATCTTGCCCAAGTCTACTCCACAATGGAGTTTCATTTGGGCAATGAGAGAAAATTAGCCAAGTGAATTTTGGCCATTGTATAGGCAAATAACAAACAGCTTGAGAATCTGCTGCATCCTGTTTGCCCCAGCACCAACATGGAAAGGGAAATGGCAACCCGCTCCAGTATCTTTGCCTGGAGAGTCTCATGGAACGAGGAGCCTGGCAGGGGTCGGAAGAGTAGGCAACTATTCTTAGGCGACTGAGCAACTAAAGCATCGACACCACCAACACCTACAAGACTTCTAGTCAGGAATGCCAGGGTAAAAAAAGAAAAAAAGAATGCCAGGGTAACAGGGGTAGAGACTTCCAAAATGGATGGCTTTTTGATGCGTTTCACTGCCTACGTGTTTATTTACATTGTCCCTTTTCATCAAGGAAGCCTACAAGGTCTACCAAAGCAGCACTGCATTTCACACTGGCCTATTTTCCATTTGTTCTTTTGTACACAGAGAACAATAAGTTTTACCAACCACAACCCGTCGCCAGACTCCTAAGAGCTCTGCCTGCCATTTTTTAACTCTCCCCACACTAACAGGCATTCTGCTGTTCCTCTACTCTTGTGTTTCACTTTGTTTGCTATGTTATAAAGAGAGGTAAGTGTGGCAAAAATGTAAGAAAAAAAAGGCATTTGAAATGTGTTTGAAGCTGCTAGCTCTCTCAATGGTAACTAAGACAGAGGTATTAAAACTCAGAAGGGCATTTCCTGCTTGAGCCGGTCAGGAACGTCTCTCTCCATTTGGGGTTTAGAGCTAACACTATTACCCATTAGACCAATATGCTTGTTATTTACATCCACGCCAAACTCACAGACTATGCTGAGAATTGTATTTTCTTTGAATCTTGTAGTCACCTGCTTGATCTCTTTTAAACTCAATCACTTAACATCTGGCAAATAAGTCTTACCCATGTAGAAGGTATACATTGTTTTGTGGTCACAAAGCACTTGTGTTTTCAGATCCATTAATAAGGATGGAAAAGTACTGGGCTTGCATCACAGTGACTGTGAGATCATGTTTGCCAACTTTCCCAATAATGTGGGTGAGCCTTCTGTTTATTTTCAACAAGGGAATCTTGCCCAAGTCTACTCCACAATGGAGTTTCATTTGGGCAATGAGAGAAAATTAGCCAAGTGAATTTTGGCCATTGTATAGGCAAATAACAAACAGCTTGAGAATCTGCTGCATCCTGTTTGCCCCAGCACCAACATGGAAAGGGAAATGGCAACCCGCTCCAGTATCTTTGCCTGGAGAGTCTCATGGAACGAGGAGCCTGGCAGGGGTCGGAAGAGTAGGCAACTATTCTTAGGCGACTGAGCAACTAAAGCATCGACACCACCAACACCTACAAGACTTCTAGTCAGGAATGCCAGGGTAAAAAAAGAAAAAAAGAATGCCAGGGTAACAGGGGTAGAGACTTCCAAAATGGATGGCTTTTTGATGCGTTTCACTGCCTACGTGTTTATTTACATTGTCCCTTTTCATCAAGGAAGCCTACAAGGTCTACCAAAGCAGCACTGCATTTCACACTGGCCTATTTTCCATTTGTTCTTTTGTACACAGAGAACAATAAGTTTTACCAACCACAACCCCGTCGCCAGACTCCTAAGAGCTCTGCCTGCCATTTTTTAACTCTCCCCACACTAACAGCCATTCTGCTGTTCCTCTACTCTTGTGTTTCACTTTGTTATTTTCCTCTCTTCCAGAACTTACGGATCTTTTGTGGGTCCTACTTGTGATCTGTCAGTATGAGAAAGGACAAATGTATATTGACTATTAATTGGCTTTAGAAACAGAGGTGGGTGTTTTTAAACTAAAACAGTAGTAATTTTAAAAAATTATATTCATAAGATGATAATTACATTTTTCATGTGAAAATATAACTGCTGCATAGGAAAGGACAAAAAAGTTTTTTTGCTTCTCCAGCAACCTGAATGTTTATGAATCAAGGAGTCGATTAGTGAAACAGTTCTCATGAAATGACTCTAAAATGTACCCAATTCGGAGTCATCTTCTAGTAGTATCTATCTGGCTTTATCTATTTTAGTAAGAAATATAGAGAATGACAACTTTTCCACATTGATTTCAATTTTAAAACAAACCTGGAGTAATATTTTTTGCTTCCAAATCCAAAAGTAAAAGCCCATTTTCTTGTTAGGCTAGGAAGGAAGCTGTCCACAGTTATCTGTAAATTATTTCATTTTTTTTCCATTACAGTTATAATAAATGGGTTCCATCAGCATAAGAGTCAGAAGTTACAAGTCATTTTAACATCTTCCTCAATGTTTATATCTACTGGAAAGATGAGTATATCACAAACTTTCTGGACTGTATACTTGACTCTGTTAATATTGTTTCTTATCTCAAAAAATTAAATTGAGGTTCCCAGCTATTATCTGATATGTTAATATCTACACTCACCATTTTTCAGTGCTAAGGTTTATTTTCTATGGCTCAAATGAGAATATATTACCAAGTCTAGTGTGACCGGTTTGTTTGTAAGATTATTATCTCTTCCAACAGAAGAAAGCTTTTAATTCAAGGCCAAAGAAAACAATAAAGTGATCTAACAGGAAAACACAGGCATTAAAAATAAGTTAAAAATAATAACCTAAATAAAGATAAATAAGACACATTAGTTACCACTATTCTTTAATCATTTGACAAGGATTCATAAATAGTTTGACATTACCATTTGACTCTAATCTCGAAATTAGTTGTCTCTAAGCAATGCAGTATTCTTGCCTGGAGAATCCCACGGACAGAGGAGTCTGGTGGACTGCAGTCCATAGGGTAGCAAGAGTTGGACATGACTTAGCAACTAAACCAACCAAGAATATGTTTATTGGGTACATATTCTCCCACCCAAGTACTAACCAGGCCTTACCCTGCTTAGCTTCCAAGATCAGACAAGATTTGGCATGTTCAGGATAGTAGGACTGTAGACAAGGTACATATTCTGACTCAGAAACTATTTTTACTTCTGACAAATAAAAGAAAGGCCTTCATTCCATAGTAGGTGAAGATTGAAAAGATATGAAATCTTTCGTTAAGAAACATGCAGCAAGGAAATTCTGGAAACATACAGAGAACATAAACCTGTCCATGTACAAATTGAAAGTAGCTTTCTCTGTAAATGCTACGAAATTCTCCATGTCAAATTCCCAAAACAGGAAAGGTCAAAGCTAAGGTAAAAAAAAATAAAAGAAAAAAGAAAGAGCTATTGTACAGCAGGAGTGAGGATACTGCATGAGGAAACTAAATCTAGGAGGAGTCAAATCTGAAAAAGGAATGGCTGAGTGGATTTTGTATAGAAGTGTGTACACCATGTGTATAGACACAGGGATCTCACACTCACCTGTCCATTCAGCACGTGCTGGAACGTGAGTATTGAGGAAGAACCTCCTGATGCCTGAGACAGTTAAGACAAGGCCAGCTATCTTCAAATGGCAGAGAAGTTTTCTGGTTGGGGTGGAGAACAGTTAAATTACAGAGTGTGGAAAGGAAATTCTTAAGAGGCTATTTGTAAATAAAAAATTACAAATATTCATTATTTGTGAGGGCTTCCCTGGTGGCTCAGACAGTGAAGAGTCTGCCACAATATAGGAGACCTGGGCTTGATCCCTGGGTTGGCAAGACCCCTTGGGAAATGGCAACCCATTCCAGTATTCTTGCCTGGGAAATTCCACGAATAGAGGAGCCTGGCAGGCTATGGCCCATGGAGCCGCAAAGAATCGAACATGACCAAGTAACTGAACACACACACATGCATTTATAAAATGGGAGAAGCATTAGTACTTACATCATTAAACTTAGGAAAATCAACAAAAAACATTGTCTAGCGCAGAAAAATGATCAGAAATATTACCTATTATTATTATTTTTAATCCGTGTTCGAAACTCTGGGGTCATTTTGGACCGTCTCACCCACAGTTTTTAATCTCCTGTTTCCCCTCCGTCACTGAGTCTTGGTTGTTTTCTTTCTTCATTTTAAAAAATATTTATTAATTTATTTGGCTGCGTCAGGTCTTAGCTGCAGTGCGTGCTCAGTAGCTGTGACACTTGGGCTTAGTTGCCTTGCAGCAAGTGGGCTCTTAGTTTCCTGATCAGGGATCGAATCTGTGTCCCCACTATCCAAGGCAGATTCTTAGTCACTGGGCCACCAGGGAAGTCTCTTATTTTTCTAAAAAAGCTACTCCTGGTCTAGTTCCATGGCCACTGCCCTAGAGAAACACTCCTCCTTCCAAATGTAGGCTAAAGCCAACAGTCTTTGATGTGGTCTTCCTTACGCAAGCCTCACCTCAACTCTATATCTGAGTCTATTTGTGACTGAACAACAACAACAAATATATGAATCTAATCTACATATGACTCTAGAACAGGACTGATTAGCATAGAACTCATTCTGTAGGCCCTCTCCTCAAAAATCTCCTTGTGCCCTCCGGTCTCTACAAGAACACTGTGAAAACCAGGCCCTTGGCTTTGTTGTTTAGTCACTAAGTTCTGTCTGACTCTTTTGTGACCCTACGGAGCCTGCCAGGCTCCTCTGTCCATGGGTTTCCCAGGCAAGAAAACTGGAATGCATTGCCATGCCCTCCTCCAGGGGATCTTTCTGACACAGGGAAAGAACTTGCATCTCCTGCACTGGCAGGTAGAAAGTAGGCTTTACTTTGCAAATTTTCTTTGTATCCTGCTTTCAGTTCCTCCTTTCCAAAATACATGCTTCACAAAATATAGCACCCCCTCTTCATACATTTTCCACTTACGTTTGCCTTTTTTCTCAATCCTACAGGCAAAAAAGTCTTTATTTTACTCTCCTTTTAACCTTCCAAAGCACCTGGTCCCACATAGTAAAGAGATTATAATTTCACACTTTCTGATCAACAGATTAAGACATTTGCAATACAGAAAAGTCAGGAATGACATTTATCATGGATAATTAAGGAAAATTTGGATCCTGAGATACTCTTGAATTCTTAGGAGGAAATCAAGAAAATAACTACTCCTTCTTCAACACAGTGGGTAAGGTCACTGTCAGGGAGTCCACAAATACAAATGAAGTAGGCCTAGCACTAGAAATATAAACAGATGTAAAACAAAGCCCCTTCTCAATCTCCCTCACTCATAGTCTACCTAGGAGTGGGAAGGTCAGACTCATAAATATATATGACTAAAACAAGGCATTAGGACAGAGATAGGGATAATAAAGCATAGAACAGGAGAGAAAAAGCTCCATCACATCCAATGTGACATTTCTTAGGTATTCTGTTTAACTCTTACAACTGGCTTAAATATTCTAATCTTGATTAGTCAATGTGTATGTATATAATTGGGCTTCCTAGGTAGTGCTAGTGGTAAAGAACCAGCCTGACCCTTCCAATGCAGGAGACATAAGAGAAGAGCATGCAACCCACTCCAGTACGCTTGCCTGGAGAATCCCATGGACACTGGAGCCTGGAGGGCCACAGTTCAGGGGGCTGCAAAGAGTTGGACACAACTGAAGTGACTTAGCACATGTATATACTTGTAATAGATTAGGCTTTTGAATTTGGTCACTGAGGGCATATTTTTGAAAAAGCATGTTATATTTAACATATGGCAAACCAATGTCTGATGGAGGTGCTCTTTACATCACAATTAAAATATTTCTGGTGGTACTTTATTATTCATCTTTGCCTTTCCTTCAACATAGTTTTTCGTTGTATTCATCTTTGCCTTTCCTTCATCATAGTTTTTCGTTGTTGTTGATGTTAAATTCTTTTTTACTCTCATTTTCTAGTCTTTGATTTGGCTTCCAGCTCATATCCTCCAGAGATTTTTACCCCTTTTGTCCTCAAAGAAATAACTGCAGGCATGTACTGGCTTTGTTTAATGTTGTTGATGCTTCCCCATACTGAAGAGGTTAGAGCGTCCTGCACCACTACGTAGAGTCTAAATTTGAAATTATTGTGCAAATATTGTTCAAAGTAAGAACTATGAGATTTAGTCCACTGGACTGTCCAATTAGTATTGCTATTGTTATTAACAGGACTAATAAAAATGAGGTATGATCACTTAAAATAAATCAACAATTACGAAGTACCTCAGTAATTTTTCAAAGGGCTAACCAAGATAATGTCTGGCTTCAATGAATCGCATACAGTATATATCAGGGAACAACATATAAACATTTGAAAATTTAATTAAAAGCATACAGTTTATATAATGGTTGGAATCAAAGAAAAGCCACAGTGGAATATGTGCTGATTAGTGGTACATGCATTACTTCTCAAAGTGTGTTGCTAGCAACTCAGTCCTGCAAAACATCTACTTACTAAACTTTGACTAAAACAAGGCATTAGGACAGAGATAGGGATAATAAAGCATAGAACAGGAGAGAAAAGCTCCATCACATCCAATGTGACATTTCTTAGGTATTCTGTTTAACTCTTACAACTGGCTTAAATATTCTAATCTTGATTAGTCAATGTGTATGTATATAATTGGGCTTCCTAGGTAGTGCTAGTGGTAAAGAACCAGCCTGACCCTTCCAATGCAGGAGACATAAGAGAAGAGCATGCAACCCACTCCAGTACGCTTGCCTGGAGAATCCCATGGACACTGGAGCCTGGAGGGCCACAGTTCAGGGGGCTGCAAAGAGTTGGACACAACTGAAGTGACTTAGCACATGTATATACTTGTAATAGATTAGGCTTTTGAATTTGGTCACTGAGGGCATATTTTTGAAAAAGCATGTTATATTTAACATATGGCAAACCAATGTCTGATGGAGGTGCTCTTTACATCACAATTAAAATATTTCTGGTGGTACTTTATTATTCATCTTTGCCTTTCCTTCAACATAGTTTTTCGTTGTATTCATCTTTGCCTTTCCTTCATCATAGTTTTCGTTGTTGTTGATGTTAAATTCTTTTTTACTCTCATTTTCTAGTCTTTGATTTGGCTTCCAGCTCATATCCTCCAGAGATTTTTACCCCTTTTGTCCTCAAAGAAATAACTGCAGGCATGTACTGGCTTTGTTTAATGTTGTTGATGCTTCCCCATACTGAAGAGGTTAGAGCGTCCTGCACCACTACGTAGAGTCTAAATTTGAAATTATTGTGCAAATATTGTTCAAAGTAAGAACTATGAGATTTAGTCCACTGGACTGTCCAATTAGTATTGCTATTGTTATTAACAGGACTAATAAAAATGAGGTATGATCACTTAAAATAAATCAACAATTACGAAGTACCTCAGTAATTTTTCAAAGGGCTAACCAAGATAATGTCTGGCTTCAATGAATCGCATACAGTATATATCAGGGAACAACATATAAACATTTGAAAATTTAATTAAAAGCATACAGTTTATATAATGGTTGGAATCAGGAGAGGAAAAAGCCACAGTGGAATATGTGCTGATTAGTGGTACATGCATTACTTCTCAAAGTGTGTTGCTAGCAACTCAGTCCTGCAAAATGCTTGGTGAAAGAAATACAGTCCACTGTAAACAAGGACTAGGAAATGCTATAGACCAGGTGGTTCTTTGAAAATTCTCAACACAGATGAAGCTATTAAAGGCCCTGAGAAATCCTGCAGTAAAGAAACCAACTGACTCCATCTAAGTCAGTATTTCCCTAACTCATGTAACCATGGAATGTCCTTTTTACCTTAGAAAATCTAAGTCTAGCAGTCCCAGTGTTAGAAGAAGCATACTTGGAGGTAAATTGGTACAGATTAAATGCCGAAGAGTTCAGACGTGGAGAAGGCCACTTGCAGCTGGGAAAACCACTATCAAGAAGGAGTTAGATCTCGAAGACTGAAGTGAAGATGAGGCAGGAGAGGCATCTCAGACAAAGGGAAGCTTGTGAGCAGAAAAACACGGAAGAGAGGGCACGAGGTGTAGGAAGAATGTTTGGAAGAACCAATCCGGGGAAAGCACAAGGTTCCCATAGGGCAGAAATGGGCATTAACACTGGGAAAATGATACTGCATAGCAGAATGATAAGCAAACTATGTATTCTTATGCATTCCCCCCTCATATCACCTTAATTTCTTATATGCTCACTTGATCATGAAAGTGATTACTTAAATTTCAATGGTCGAGGCCAGAACTGTTTAATAAAAATAATCAGCTAACAGCAACATTTAAAAAATTTTAAAAGAAACAGATTAACTTAATCTTAAAAATGTGTTTTATTCAACTCAACATATCCAAAATATTACCACATCAACACATCAGGAATTCCCTGATAGTCCAGTGGTTTAGGACTCCGAGCTTTCACTGCCACAGGTCTGGATTCAGTCCCTGGTCAGGGCACAAAGATTCCACTAGAAGTGTGGCATGACCCCCTAAAACCCCGAATCATATCATCCATATAAAAATTGATAATGAAATTTTTCTCTTTTGGCCAAGTCTTCAAAATCCAGTTTGTACTTTACAATTACAACAGATCTCAATTCAGCCCAGCCACACTTCAAGGGCTCCATCATAACCACATGGCTAATACTACCTTATCAGAAAGGACAGGTCTCTACACCAGCATAAATTCGCTGGATAAAGCAGTGAATCTGGATAGTTTTCTAGTAAATGGAATTACAATGCAAAGTAATTAAATTCGTGAAGATTCAGTTGGTAAGACATATCTTGCTTTACCAGATTTTGAAATTTATGTTTTATTTTTTGGCTGGAGCTGAAATTGGCAAATCAGGTGTAATTATAGATTAAAAATGAAAACTTCCATTTTCCCTCTAAATCAGCTTATTAAATGTATATAAATTACCTTCTTGCTCACCTATGGCTCTTAGCTACTACTAAATCAGTGGATTTGTGATAGTTAAACTTGAAGTCTCTTCTATATATGCCAGCTGATTTGTAGCCATATATGTGCTCTATGAAACTATTTTTGAGAGTTTTTTAAATTTTAAATGATTCCTCCGGCTGCTGCAGTTTCTTCACACTTCATCACATTTCTAAATAAGTGATGGTGTAACTGAAGATTTTATGTCCCGAAGGCATTATCCCAATGCTTCCAAATGCTCCTACTTGAAACAAAGCAGTTTTAGCCATGCTTCCATTTTTGATTTCACTAGAGCCATTTGTGGGGAGGAAAAACTAGACACCTGCTCTCCTGTTTTTGTTTTCTACTAATTGTCTCCACTGACAGTTTATAAGTTTCCAAAGCACATTTAATACCCTTCAGAAACTGAGTGAATATGGCACCTTCCTTAAATGGAAACCTCGAAAAATCTGCTGCTTTAAAAATGGAAGATGAATGCCATGCCAACTGCTGTGATTCTCAGTAGAGAGCTCTCCTCTACAGCGTGGACTTGGGATAGAAATGGAGAACTTTCAACGACACAACAGTCTTTGAAAGTCCATGGCTTCATTCCGGGGCCTCTGGAGGGCAGCACTATTAACATATTTGGCCTGATAATTCTTTGTGGTGGGAGGCTCTCCTTTCATTGTGTGGCATTTAGCAGCATCTCCAGCCTCTACTCACTAGATTCTAGAAGCATCACCCCTACGTGAGTCTGTCTTACCCTAGGTTTTGACAAATCAAATATGTCTCCAGACTTTGCCAAATGTTCCCTGGAGCACAAAACTATCCCTCATCTATTCAAAGTCTGAACATTATCAAGTTACAAATATAGTATGAACTCTACTTTTAGAGTACAGATCCATTAATTCTATTGTCTACACTTCTTATGAGCTGCAACCTTTGGAAAATACACTAGATGCACATAATAATCTCTCATGTTCCACCTTCTCACTCTCAGAGATCTTAACTTACTCTTTTTTTGGGCGGGGGGAGGCACACCAGGGGATCTTGGGCTTCCCAGGTGGCGCTAGTGATAAAGAACCCACCTGCTAATACAAAAGACTTAAGAAATGTGGTTTGATCCCTGGGTCAGGAAGATCCCCTGAAAGAGGAAATGGCAGCCTACTCCAGTGTTCTCCCAGAGAATTCCCAGGACACAGGAGCCTGGCAGGCTACAGTCTATGGGGTTGCAGAGTCAGATACACCTGAAGTAACTGATCACAGGGATCTTAGTTCCCTGACCAAGGATCAAACCCAGCAATGGAAGTGCAGAGTCCTAACCACTGGACCACCAGGGAATTCCTGGCTTACTCTCTAAATATCCCACCTCATTTTATCCAGAATTAATACAACATAATGATAATGTCGACTTTCATACAGTCATTATATACAACAATGAAGTTCAAAGCACTTTTAGCCATGCTTCCATTTTTGATTTCACTAGAGCCATTTGTGGGGAGGAAAAACTAGACACCTGCTCTCCTGTTTTTGTTTTCTACTAATTGTCTCCACTGACAGTTTATAAGTTTCCAAAGCACATTTAATACCCTTCAGAAACTGAGTGAATATGGCACCTTCCTTAAATGGAAACCTCGAAAAATCTGCTGCTTTAAAAATGGAAGATGAATGCCATGCCAACTGCTGTGATTCTCAGTAGAGAGCTCTCCTCTACAGCGTGGACTTGGGATAGAAATGGAGAACTTTCAACGACACAACAGTCTTTGAAAGTCCATGGCTTCATTCCGGGGCCTCTGGAGGGCAGCACTATTAACATATTTGGCCTGATAATTCTTTGTGGTGGGAGGCTCTCCTTTCATTGTGTGGCATTTAGCAGCATCTCCAGCCTCTACTCACTAGATTCTAGAAGCATCACCCCTACGTGAGTCTGTCTTACCCTAGGTTTTGACAAATCAAATATGTCTCCAGACTTTGCCAAATGTTCCCTGGAGCACAAAACTATCCCTCATCTATTCAAAGTCTGAACATTATCAAGTTACAAATATAGTATGAACTCTACTTTTAGAGTACAGATCCATTAATTCTATTGTCTACACTTCTTATGAGCTGCAACCTTTGGAAAATACACTAGATGCACATAATAATCTCTCATGTTCCACCTTCTCACTCTCAGAGATCTTAACTTACTCTTTTTGGGCGGGGAGGCACACCAGGGGATCTTGGGCTTCCCAGGTGGCGCTAGTGATAAAGAACCCACCTGCTAATACAAAAGACTTAAGAAATGTGGTTTGATCCCTGGGTCAGGAAGATCCCCTGAAAGAGGAAATGGCAGCCTACTCCAGTGTTCTCCCAGAGAATTCCCAGGACACAGGAGCCTGGCAGGCTACAGTCTATGGGGTTGCAGAGTCAGATACACCTGAAGTAACTGATCACAGGGATCTTAGTTCCCTGACCAAGGATCAAACCCAGCAATGGAAGTGCAGAGTCCTAACCACTGGACCACCAGGGAATTCCTGGCTTACTCTCTAAATATCCCACCTCATTTTATCCAGAATTAATACAACATAATGATAATGTCGACTTTCATACGCAGTCATTATATACAACAGAGTGCAAAGCTATAGCAGCTTGAAAACTCTTTAGATACATTGTTTACTTATATTGCTTTTTAATGACCCACAGGAGGAAATGGGAACTTGCTCCAGTATTCTTGACTGGAGAATCCTGTGGACAGAGGAGCCTGGAGGGCTACTTTCCACTGGGTCACAAAAGAGTCAGACAACAACAAAGCAATGCAGGAGACCCAGGTTCTGTTCCTGGATTGAGAAGATTCCCCTGGAGGAGGAAATAGCAACCCACTGCAGTATTCTCGCCTGAGAAATCCCATGGACAGAGGAGCCCGGTGGCTACTTTCCACAGGGTCACAAAAGAGTCAGACATAACAGAGCGACTGAGCACACATGCATAATGACCAGTACCATCAATTTGGAATCTTCTGGTAGTACCACAAACAAGATGCTGTAATTCATGTTTTAGATAGAACCTGAAACATTTCCAAACACATAAAACACATGTATGAATAAAATGCTTCAAAGCAAGATTTACAATCCTCTTTCTCCTTTAGTTCAGTAATAAAGCAATTTACACTTAGTATAGCCTAAACCCTGCCGTTTGTAAAATGTGGATATCTAATAAGAGTAAAAACTGACTCCATGTTTTTAACCTTAGATGTTTATTTTGAAATGATAGAACAGGTTGTTGTCGTTTAGTTACTAAGTCATGCGCAATTCTTTGCAATCCCATGGACTGTAGCCAGCCAGACTTCTCTATCCACAGGATTTTCCTGGCAAATTCTCAGAGTGAGTTGCATTTCCTTCTCGCAGGGATCTTCCTGACCCAAGGATCAAACCCACATCTCCTGCCTGGCCAGCGATTGTTTACCACTGAGCACCTGGGAAACCTGATAGAACAGGTAAATTGATGTAATATGAGGACAAGAACGTGGTAATTTCACAAAGGCAGCACCTGGAAGAATGTATACAAACTATTTGTTCTCTACTACCCCCTGGTGGTTTGTTTAAAAAAAGGTAACAGCTTTAAAAAAAAAATTCTTAAAGGAACCGGTATTCTTTTTTTTTAAGTTTTTTTTTTTTTAAATCCCATACAAATTGTATTTATTTTTTTAAATAGGGTTTTGTTATTTACTGCCACACACCGACCCAAATCCACCAAAAATATATATATATATATGTGTCCCCCTCAACCTGTCCCAAACCTCACCCACCTCCCTTCCCATCCCACCTCAACCAGTATTCTTGTCATGACAGTATCAATGGTTAACATTTATGGTAAACAGCATAGTATACAATTTAACCCTCAACAGATGCTTGAAGTGGCTATTATAACTTATACTTGAAAATTAAGAAAGCTTAATCTCAAAGCATTAAAGTATCTTGTCCAAATTGATGCATCTGGTAGAAATGGCACTCCAGTTCCTATCTTTGCTATGCCAAGGCTCAAGTTCACTGTGTGTATTAATGCTTCCCAGGCAACCCCTAGTAAGAGCTGGCCTGACACCCTGAGCCCTGTAATGCAAGGAGGCTAATGGACTTTTTGGCAAAAAGAACATAGTCTTGATTCTCATTTAAATCAATCAAATTCAACAACTCAATTTGAGAGAGAGAGAGACAGAAAGACAGAAAAATTTAAAAGGTCAGGCATTTTCCAGCTTAGCCCTGGGAGTGAAAGTGAAATGGGAGATGTGAGTTTGCTATTTCTTTAGTTCTCACATCTCACTGAATCATGCACATTTCTAGTGTTTGAAGACACAAATGTTTTTATACAAGGATTCTAACTATAAACCAAGAAGTTCATCTGTTCTTTAACTAATAAAAAATGACCTGTTCTGATGTTAGAAGGAAACTGGCTAAATATGGGGACCCTACAGACATTTTAAAGCATTTTCGAAAATAATTTGAACTTTATTATAATTGTTGTTGTAGGTTACGTTGCATACTTTCTCCAGAACCTCAACCCAGCATACAGTGTGATTCTACCACTTTGTATGTGTGTATATGTGCTAGCAGAACAGGTAAATTGATGTAATATGAGGACAAGAACGTGGTAATTTCACAAAGGCAGCACCTGGAAGAATGTATACAAACTATTTGTTCTCTACTACCCCCTGGTGGTTTGTTTAAAAAAAGGTAACAGCTTTAAAAAAAAAATTCTTAAAGGAACCGGTATTCTTTTTTTTTAAGTTTTTTTTTTTTTAAATCCCATACAAATTGTATTTATTTTTTTAAATAGGGTTTTGTTATTTACTGCCACACACCGACCCAAATCCACCAAAAATATATATATATATATGTGTCCCCCTCAACCTGTCCCAAACCTCACCCACCTCCCTTCCCATCCCACCTCAACCAGTATTCTTGTCATGACAGTATCAATGGTTAACATTTATGGTAAACAGCATAGTATACAATTTAACCCTCAACAGATGCTTGAAGTGGCTATTATAACTTATACTTGAAAATTAAGAAAGCTTAATCTCAAAGCATTAAAGTATCTTGTCCAAATTGATGCATCTGGTAGAAATGGCACTCCAGTTCCTATCTTTGCTATGCCAAGGCTCAAGTTCACTGTGTGTATTAATGCTTCCCAGGCAACCCCTAGTAAGAGCTGGCCTGACACCCTGAGCCCTGTAATGCAAGGAGGCTAATGGACTTTTTGGCAAAAGAACATAGTCTTGATTCTCATTTAAATCAATCAAATTCAACAACTCAATTTGAGAGAGAGAGAGACAGAAAGACAGAAAAATTTAAAAGGTCAGGCATTTTCCAGCTTAGCCCTGGGAGTGAAAGTGAAATGGGAGATGTGAGTTTGCTATTTCTTTAGTTCTCACATCTCACTGAATCATGCACATTTCTAGTGTTTGAAGACACAAATGTTTTTATACAAGGATTCTAACTATAAACCAAGAAGTTCATCTGTTCTTTAACTAATAAAAAATGACCTGTTCTGATGTTAGAAGGAAACTGGCTAAATATGGGGACCCTACAGACATTTTAAAGCATTTTCGAAAATAATTTGAACTTTATTATAATTGTTGTTGTAGGTTACGTTGCATACTTTCTCCAGAACCTCAACCCAGCATACAGTGTGATTCTACCACTTTGTATGTGTGTATATGTGCTAGGAGAACAGGGGGCAAGAGGTGGTTTGAGGGCAATGTCACTCCATAATTTTCCAACAAGAAAAATGAAGCCAAAATCATGGACTTCTTGGAATCATTTAAAATAGCAAGAATATCCTGCTCTTTCAGAACACTGCTGGCAAAGGTGTTTAAATAGAACAGCTCTAAATAAAATTTTAAATTAACGAACATTTGCCTTATCTCTGCCAGGATATCAGTTTTTAGCAAACACCTTGTTTCCTTCCTTTCTTTTCCTCCTTTGTCTCCCTCCTTTTCTTCCACATATATTATCATTCTAGGCATAACACGATTATTTTCTTTCTACTTTTCTCTAAAAAGAATGAGAGAATCTCTTTATGTAGGTATCAAAGGGGATCTTAATATAAAGACTTTCTCTTTTTTGTGGTCTAAGGGATAAATGAATCTACAGGTTCTTTTTAAAGAACTGACTGAGGTAAGACCTCCCAAATTATAAATCTTCTGGATGATGCTACTGGCTTTTTTCAATTTATAGGATAGTAATTAAGTATAAAAATCCTGACTTCAAATGGAATGTTGGTTTTTCTGTTCATAGTAATTCCTTTTGAGAGAGTGAACTCAATGTATAGACAGAAAACCATTCTTTATGGTAGAGTCATATTAAGTTCAAGATAATTTTTATTTCAAATTTCTCAGGTTTTCTTTCAGGGGTGTGGCAGAGTGTTTTGTTTTTTTTTTTTTAAGAGAGGAAAGCTATGTGAGTGCATATTTCATAAGCTTATTTATTATTCATACCCTTAGAGATAGAAGGAATACACACACACAGAGTCTTCTCTCAGATGTGTCCTCTGAGAAGTACACTCAGCCTGAACCTCAAAGAATCTCCTTTACTAGGGGCTGGAGGGGAGATCAGTCAAGACGGAAGATGGCTTTCATCACACATATTCTTTTTTTTTGTTTTTATTCTTTATTTTAAAGGTTTTACAGAGTTTTGTTGTTCACAGACATGTACGTTCCCAGATCAGTCATATGCATATCCATGGTCCCCACCCGCCCAGATCCCCGCATCCCACCCCTCCAGACCTTCGCCCCAAGCCATTGTAAGCACTCCTATTCCCTTAGCACTATGACACTAGCTATCTTTTCCACACATGACAGTATAGGTTTCCATATTACTCCCTCCATGCTCCCCCCTCCCTATTTCTTCGCCACGATGTCCCTATGTCTATGCTCTGTCTGTTTTTCCGTGAGTTCCCTGTGTGTGATATCAAGACCGTCCTACTAGATTCCATATATGTGCCTCACACATATTCTTATCATAATGCTCCAGTGGGTACCAAGTTCCACTGAAATTTGCTTTTTGGCCACATGAATTAGGTTCATTGCACTTTACCCTGAAACAACTGAAGAGTAATTACAACACTGGACTTTTTTTTTTTTTTAAAATTTTTGGGTTTTTCTTTCTTTTCTAAAAAGAATGAGAGAATCTCTTTATGTAGGTATCAAAGGGATCTTAATATAAAGACTTTCTTTTTGTGGTCTAAGGGATAAATGAATCTACAGGTTCTTTTAAAGAACTGACTGAGGTAAGACCTCCCAAATTATAAATCTTCTGGATGATGCTACTGGCTTTTTTCAATTTATAGGATAGTAATTAAGTATAAAAATCCTGACTTCAAATGGAATGTTGGTTTTCTGTTCATAGTAATTCCTTTTGAGAGAGTGAACTCAATGTATAGACAGAAAACCATTCTTTATGGTAGAGTCATATTAAGTTCAAGATAATTTTTATTTCAAATTTCTCAGGTTTTCTTTCAGGGGTGTGGCAGAGTGTTTTGTTTTTTTTTTTTTAAGAGAGGAAAGCTATGTGAGTGCATATTTCATAAGCTTATTTATTATTCATACCCTTAGAGATAGAAGGAATACACACACACAGAGTCTTCTCTCAGATGTGTCCTCTGAGAAGTACACTCAGCCTGAACCTCAAAGAATCTCCTTTACTAGGGGCTGGAGGGGAGATCAGTCAAGACGGAAGATGGCTTTCATCACACATATTCTTTTTTTTTGTTTTTATTCTTTATTTTAAAGGTTTTACAGAGTTTTGTTGTTCACAGACATGTACGTTCCCAGATCAGTCATATGCATATCCATGGTCCCCACCCGCCCAGATCCCCGCATCCCACCCCTCCAGACCTTCGCCCCAAGCCATTGTAAGCACTCCTATTCCCTTAGCACTATGACACTAGCTATCTTTTCCACACATGACAGTATAGGTTTCCATATTACTCCCTCCATGCTCCCCCCTCCCTATTTCTTCGCCACGATGTCCCTATGTCTATGCTCTGTCTGTTTTTCCGTGAGTTCCCTGTGTGTGATATCAAGACCGTCCTACTAGATTCCATATATGTGCCTCACACATATTCTTATCATAATGCTCCAGTGGGTACCAAGTTCCACTGAAATTTGCTTTTTGGCCACATGAATTAGGTTCATTGCACTTTACCCTGAAACAACTGAAGAGTAATTACAACACTGGAAAAGTTTCAAACTACTTTCATGTGTTTCAGAAATACTATTTTCTGAAATTCGAAAATAAAACTTTCTCTAACTAATTGAGTTAGAGAAGGCTTCATGTCATTTATTTGCTTATATAAATTAGGTTTATCTTCTTGCATAAAGAAGCCAATTTAGGCTTAGGGGTTAATATGCATTGAAGATGCTGTGGGTATTTATTAATATTTAATTTTTAGAAAGAGCATATGTGTTCCTCCCCTACTTGAATTATTAATAAAAGGAAGCTATTAGTATAAACCTTGCTGAAAAACTCATTGATGAAGTCAAAATAAATAAATTGAGAGTTAAAATGTACTATGTAATTTAGGAATAGGAACAAAAAATTTTTTTGTCCTTAATATCAGAATGTACGTTTCCCCAAACCATCTATTTAATATTAGTCCTGAATGAAATATTAAAAGTAAAACAAAGAAATAAAAATGAATTTTAGAAGTAACCTTTACCTATACCCACTTCTGCCAATGTCTGAGATAGATTTATAATTAGTTATCTCAGGATAATGATTACTGACATTAATAAAGGCTTTCCATGTGGTGCTAGTGGTACAGAACCCGCCTGCCAATGCAGGAGACATAAGAGACACAGGTTTGATCCCTAGGTCAGGAAGATCCCCTGGAGGAGGGCAGGACAATCCACTCCAGTATTCTTGCCTGGAGAATCCTATGGACAGAGGAGCCTGGAGGCCTACAGTCTATACAGTCACAGAGAGTCAGACACAACTGAAGTGACACAGCATGCATGGTCCCCACCCGCCCAGATCCCCGCATCCCACCCTCCAGACCTTCGCCCAAGCCATTGTAAGCACTCCTATTCCCTTAGCACTATGACACTAGCTATCTTTTCCACACATAACAGTGTAGGTTTCCATGTTACTCCCTCCATGCTTCCCCCTCCCTATTTCTTCGCCACGATGTCCCTATGTCTATGCTCTGTCTGTTTTTCCGTGAGTTCCCTGTGTGTGATATCAAGACCGTCCTACTAGATTCCATATATGTGCCTCACACATATTCTTATCATAATGCTCCAGTGGGTACCAAGTTCCACTGAAATTTGCTTTTTGGCCACATGAATTAGGTTCATTGCACTTTACCCTGAAACAACTGAAGAGTAATTACAACACTGGAAAAGTTTCAAACTACTTTCATGTGTTTCAGAAATACTATTTTCTGAAATTCGAAAATAAAACTTTCTCTAACTAATTGAGTTAGAGAAGGCTTCATGTCATTTATTTGCTTATATAAATTAGGTTTATCTTCTTGCATAAAGAAGCCAATTTAGGCTTAGGGGTTAATATGCATTGAAGATGCTGTGGGTATTTATTAATATTTAATTTTTAGAAAGAGCATATGTGTTCCTCCCCTACTTGAATTATTAATAAAAGGAAGCTATTAGTATAAACCTTGCTGAAAAACTCATTGATGAAGTCAAAATAAATAAATTGAGAGTTAAAATGTACTATGTAATTTAGGAATAGGAACAAAAAATTTTTTTGTCCTTAATATCAGAATGTACGTTTCCCCAAACCATCTATTTAATATTAGTCCTGAATGAAATATTAAAAGTAAAACAAAGAAATAAAAATGAATTTTAGAAGTAACCTTTACCTATACCCACTTCTGCCAATGTCTGAGATAGATTTATAATTAGTTATCTCAGGATAATGATTACTGACATTAATAAAGGCTTTCCATGTGGTGCTAGTGGTACAGAACCCGCCTGCCAATGCAGGAGACATAAGAGACACAGGTTTGATCCCTAGGTCAGGAAGATCCCCTGGAGGAGGGCAGGACAATCCACTCCAGTATTCTTGCCTGGAGAATCCTATGGACAGAGGAGCCTGGAGGCCTACAGTCTATACAGTCACAGAGAGTCAGACACAACTGAAGTGACACAGCATGCATGCATGTAGTTGGTTATGAGCATGGATGTTAAGAATGTTTGGGGCTTCCCCTGGTGGTCCAGTGGGTAAGGACACCGCCTTGCAGTGCAAGGGGCGCCGGTTAGAGCCCTGGCCTGGGAAGATCCCACGTGCCACTGAGCGGCTGGACTGATGTGTCCAATCACCGAGTCGGAGCTCTGGAGCGCATGTGCCCAGAGCCGGGGCTCTGCGACAACAGAGGCCACCGCGATGGGAGGCCCACAGGAGCCAAAGAACGAAGACAAATGAAAACAGAAAAAATGAAAGACCAATAGAAGTGGCCCGCCCACTCCCCTCCCTCCCCAACCCGACCTCCGCCCAAAGTTAAAAAAAAAAAAAAAAAGAATGTCAGTTCAAGGTTGCTGTGCATTTAATAAACTGTAATTGAGCAACTTAGACGCTGGGTTCTCTGCATCAATGGCAGTGGCCTAACTCCAGTTTCACAATACAGAGTCAGGCTTTTTTTTTTTTTTTTTTTTTTTAATTTTGGCCTCTCTTACTGGTCCTCTTTTATCCATTATCATCTGTCTTAATTCTTTGGCCTGTGTGGGCCTCCCATCAGAGCACTGGCTCTAGGCACATTGCTCCAGAGTGCTGGCTCATAATTGAACACACCCGTCCAGCCGCTCCACAGCATGTAGGATCTTCCTGGGCCAGGCATTGAACTGGTGCCCCTTGCACTGCAAGGTGGACTCTCCACCCACTGGACCACTAGGGAAACCCCAGAGTCAGGTTTCTGATAAACAAATTTGAGAGTTCAGCTAAACTAGAAAAGGCATATGTAATTTCTGTATTAAGATTCATAGCTTGATGTCCAGAAACTGTATGATTAAAAATGACTTAAATGCCTTCTTAATAAATTCAGCTGTGTACAGGGAAACAAAGAGAGAATGAGATTTTCTGCACAATTAAGAGCATGTCAGGTGAGCATTTAGTGGATTGCTTTGGAGTCAGTCAGTTGTTATCCACATTTAAGTTGACTAATATCTCAGAGCATGGGTTCTGGAGAATCCTATGGACAGAGGAGCCTGGAGGCCTACAGTCTATACAGTCACAGAGAGTCAGACACAACTGAAGTGACACAGCATGCATGCATGTAGTTGGTTATGAGCATGGATGTTAAGAATGTTTGGGGCTTCCCCTGGTGGTCCAGTGGGTAAGGACACCGCCTTGCAGTGCAAGGCGCGTTAGAGCCCTGGCCTGGGAAGATCCCACGTGCCACTGAGCGGCTGGACTGATGTGTCCAATCACCGAGTCGGAGCTCTGAGCGCATGTGCCCAGAGCCGGGCTCTCGACAACAGAGGCCACCGCGATGGGAGGCCCACAGGAGCCAAAGAACGAAGACAAATGAAAACAGAAAAAATGAAAGACCAATAGAAGTGGCCCGCCCACTCCCCTCCCTCCCCAACCCGACCTCCGCCCAAAGTTAAAAAAAAAAAAAAAAAGAATGTCAGTTCAAGGTTGCTGTGCATTTAATAAACTGTAATTGAGCAACTTAGACGCTGGGTTCTCTGCATCAATGGCAGTGGCCTAACTCCAGTTTCACAATACAGAGTCAGGCTTTTTTTTTTTTTTTTTTTTTTTAATTTTGGCCTCTCTTACTGGTCCTCTTTTATCCATTATCATCTGTCTTAATTCTTTGGCCTGTGTGGGCCTCCCATCAGAGCACTGGCTCTAGGCACATTGCTCCAGAGTGCTGGCTCATAATTGAACACACCCGTCCAGCCGCTCCACAGCATGTAGGATCTTCCTGGGCCAGGCATTGAACTGGTGCCCCTTGCACTGCAAGGTGGACTCTCCACCCACTGGACCACTAGGGAAACCCCAGAGTCAGGTTTCTGATAAACAAATTTGAGAGTTCAGCTAAACTAGAAAAGGCATATGTAATTTCTGTATTAAGATTCATAGCTTGATGTCCAGAAACTGTATGATTAAAAATGACTTAAATGCCTTCTTAATAAATTCAGCTGTGTACAGGGAAACAAAGAGAGAATGAGATTTTCTGCACAATTAAGAGCATGTCAGGTGAGCATTTAGTGGATTGCTTTGGAGGCAGTCAGTTGTTATCCACATTTAAGTTGACTAAGATCTCAGAGCATGGGTTCTGAGAATGAGAGAGAAAAATACCTCTCTCTCTCTCCCCACCCACTTTATTAAGAAAGATAAAGGACAAATGAGCTAAAATGTGTATTTGATTAGATACAGGCAAGTGGTGTACACAAGACTTAAGATTTGAGTTGGAAGCCCTTGAAAGAACTTGTGTCAATAAGTGACAAGGGTTGTTTACAAAACTAAAAGAATTGAAGACACTTAAAAAAAAAAAAAAATATATATATATATAAATTAATCCCCAGAACTCTTCAACAACAACAACAAAAATATGACAGCACACATATAGTTGTAAATGCTTCCTGCACTATGTTTGCCATTATACCAAAATAAAGGTGTATTTTAGTCATTTCCTTTTCCGTCTTTTAATAACACTTAGGCAAATTAATAAACCTTTCATTTTCTGTGTGATTTCTTAGTCCTTCGGAATTCCTTTATTATAAGATGAATTACAAAGAAATACACACTATATTCCAGCAAAACTTTGAATTAATCCACTTACAGAAAAACGGAGGAATTAACCTACTCTACGGAACATAATAGTTTTTCCATAGCTATTGCCTAAATGTTAATCTGTATGTTTTAATGCTAATAACCTGAAGAAGGACAGGAAATAGTAATTTAGATTAAGCATCTGCAGTGCATCAGGCACCATATTGGACATTTTAACACGCATTATCTCATTAATACTTTGGGTTGCTCTAAGTAAAGTACTAGATATTTGTTCTAGAAGAGGAAACTGCCTTGGGTATTTCCCAAACTACAGACTGCAAGGTGGACTCTCCACCCACTGGACCACTAGGGAAACCCCAGAGTCAGGTTTCTGATAAACAAATTTGAGAGTTCAGCTAAACTAGAAAAGGCATATGTAATTTCTGTATTAAGATTCATAGCTTGATGTCCAGAAACTGTATGATTAAAAATGACTTAAATGCCTTCTTAATAAATTCAGCTGTGTACAGGGAAACAAAGAGAGAATGAGATTTTCTGCACAATTAAGAGCATGTCAGGTGAGCATTTAGTGGATTGCTTTGGAGGCAGTCAGTTGTTATCCACATTTAAGTTGACTAAGATCTCAGAGCATGGGTTCTGAGAATGAGAGAGAAAAATACCTCTCTCTCTCTCTCTCCCCACCCACTTTATTAAGAAAGATAAAGGACAAATGAGCTAAAATGTGTATTTGATTAGATACAGGCAAGTGGTGTACACAAGACTTAAGATTTGAGTTGGAAGCCCTTGAAAGAACTTGTGTCAATAAGTGACAAGGGTTGTTTACAAAACTAAAAGAATTGAAGACACTTAAAAAAAAAAAAAATATATATATATATAAATTAATCCCCAGAACTCTTCAACAACAACAACAAAAATATGACAGCACACATATAGTTGTAAATGCTTCCTGCACTATGTTTGCCATTATACCAAAATAAAGGTGTATTTTAGTCATTTCCTTTTCCGTCTTTTAATAACACTTAGGCAAATTAATAAACCTTTCATTTTCTGTGTGATTTCTTAGTCCTTCGGAATTCCTTTATTATAAGATGAATTACAAAGAAATACACACTATATTCCAGCAAAACTTTGAATTAATCCACTTACAGAAAAACGGAGGAATTAACCTACTCTACGGAACATAATAGTTTTTCCATAGCTATTGCCTAAATGTTAATCTGTATGTTTTAATGCTAATAACCTGAAGAAGGACAGGAAATAGTAATTTAGATTAAGCATCTGCAGTGCATCAGGCACCATATTGGACATTTTAACACGCATTATCTCATTAATACTTTGGGTTGCTCTAAGTAAAGTACTAGATATTTGTTCTAGAAGAGGAAACTGCCTTGGGTATTTCCCAAACTACAGACTGAAATAGGTAAATGGGGATAAAAGTGTGACAAGCACTGATGAAGAACTCAAAACACTACTTTGTACACATAGTTATAGACAAGAGATATGCGAAAGAAAATTGAACACACTTTAATTCTTCCATATGTGACTCCCAAAATACCAGCACTTAGATAAACCATCTTACTTTGCACTCTCAAAGCTAAATACATTTACAGACTTCTAAACTTTATTTGACATGCCCTGTAACTCAAGATGGTTGGAACACCCTCCTCCACTCCTCAATAATGGATAAATTACTTTAGCATCTGCTATTGCTGCCCGGGGTAGACGGGAGACCTCTTTCAAAGGACTTTAAGAACACTATGCAGGAAGATAATTCTTTCTAAAGCAGTGGTTCACAACCTTGACTAAATCTTAGAACTACCCGAGAAACTTTAAAAAATAATTCACGCCAGGGGCCCACCATGTGATTCTAATATGCAGCTAAGGTTGGAAAACAATGCTTTTAGTTACCATCCACAACGAGGGCACTCTTCTTTTGCAGTTGCTTTCAGCTGTGCCACATGACTTCAAATAAGATGAAGTCTGGGTACCAGGTGGGTGTGAAGAAGAAGGAAAGCATCGGTATGACAGCTCTGTATGTTATTAGCAGTGAGATAACCAGGAGAGTAACAATAATCATCATCACTTGTGATAGATCCCTGACCTTCTGATAAAACAGTATTAGCCTCACTGGAAAAAAAAAAAAAAACTGCTTTAGGACAGCAGGAAATAACCTTCCTTCCTTGGCGAGGTGGGAGCTCAAGTGACATCCACTTAATGTCAACTGGGATTGGAGCCTATAACAAAACAGCTATTCAGTTTCACTTGGAAATCTCCATCAACTTGTAAACCAGATTATGAAATTCATGGTTATTATTTTTAAAAATCTGCACCCTAGAGAGTTTAGCAACAAATAAAAGAACCTTTCTATTTAACAGCCGAAAGACACGTCAGCCCTAATCTCTGACAGCTCCCCCTCAGGACAGTGTGTATAAACTTTCATGTGCTACAGAAGCATTCAGTTTGTACAACTTCAAAACAGCTAACATATCACAGTCAAATTAATTTAATCAAAATGTTTCTATATCAAGAGCATTATTCTCAGTTACATCCTAAAGCAAAGCCTGTAGCACAAAATTACGGAGTTGGTAATAAACGCTGGACAGAAACTCAATCACTCGCTCAACTGCTTGCTACCCAGGTGGCAGTTGAAGGAAAGAGGCCGCTCTAGTTAGCAGTTCCCTCCTCGTCAACCACATCGCAGATGCTCCTGATAAACAACACAGGAAATTATTTTACATGGCTTGATAAAAAGAAAACTACCTTCTACCGAAGTGACAAAAGAAGGGTTGGTTAACTTATATAAGACATGATTTATCATTTCTTTGCAAGAATCATAAATCAGGCAGTATAACTTCTTTGCTGTTTAAATGCTCGCTTGGAATCTTAAAATTTCTCCAGATCCCTTACAACTCTAAAACTAGGCTTCTCTGGAAAAATCAGCAACATTTTATAAACTGTAGTTTAGTTAACCACACCCTCCACAATATTTTTATGACGAATCTTTGACCTAAAATATACTCCCATAGCAAAATAAATATTCCTCCCTCGGCACCACTAGCAAACTTACCTATTGGTGAGAAGAAATCATCAAAAAGAACTGGCTTAGGCAAATATAAAGAGTTATATGAGGTTTCAGTTCTGAAGTCAAGGGCTGAAGATGTGTTTAAATGAACCCAAGAGTTAGATGGCTTATGGCTACCACCCTCTCTAGGGAAACCAGAGAAATCCACACTGGGGTGTAGGGCTTCCAGACCTCCCTTTGTTCTAAGTAGAATGCTAATGCTAAAAGCGCAGTTTTCATTCCTGCTGGTTCCAGAAAATACTGATGCAGTCTGACAAAGCTTAAATAACCTGATAGGGAAAAAAATAAGTCCCAGAGATGGGACCTCTCTGTGTACCAGTAAAACAAGCCACAAGGTGAATGTGTAAATTTGAAAGGCTCGAAATTTGTGGTCACATTAATGCTATCTCATCTCCTTTGAAAGATATATTAGAGGTACTGTGAAGAGAAAATTTCCATTTCTTGTGAATGTCCATTAAGGAAGGCAAGGATGTGTCTTTGAATTTTTCCACCTCTTTCTTCTCCCTAGTGTCCACAATTTTCATTGGCAGATAAAAGCAGGAAGGCAAAAAGAGAAAGAAATTCCTTAGGGCAGTGAAATATAGATCAAGGCATAGCATAATGGGATGAAAAATGCAGTGAAAAAGTTAAGGGCATGAAGAGGGAAAAAAACCCTTAATAGTGAAATTTATTCATGTGTTAACATATGTTTTAAAGTATGGGAGAAGTTTAATTTCAAATAATTTTCAATATTAATTTTCATTATACAGGAGGAAAATAAAGCAGATGATTACTATTAACTTTGATTTTTAAAAAATAATTTTAAATGTCTCATGTGTTATCTCATCACTATCCATACAGTTGATGAAGTTTGTCTCTTTATATGTGAAAATTAAATGACAGATTACATAGTTCAGTGAATGACTGGGGTCAGAATCTTTAGAGTAAGTGATCAAGCTCCTTGACAAAATTTCTCCATCCTACAACTTACTATTTGGTGAGAAGTTAACCTCACCCTCCACAATATTTTTATGACGAATCTTTGACCTAAAATATACTCCCATAGCAAAATAAATATTCCTCCCTCGGCACCACTAGCAAACTTACCTATTGGTGAGAAGAAATCATCAAAAAGAACTGGCTTAGGCAAATATAAAGAGTTATATGAGGTTTCAGTTCTGAAGTCAAGGGCTGAAGATGTGTTTAAATGAACCCAAGAGTTAGATGGCTTATGGCTACCACCCTCTCTAGGGAAACCAGAGAAATCCACACTGGGGTGTAGGGCTTCCAGACCTCCCTTTGTTCTAAGTAGAATGCTAATGCTAAAAGCGCAGTTTTCATTCCTGCTGGTTCCAGAAAATACTGATGCAGTCTGACAAAGCTTAAATAACCTGATAGGGAAAAAAATAAGTCCCAGAGATGGGACCTCTCTGTGTACCAGTAAAACAAGCCACAAGGTGAATGTGTAAATTTGAAAGGCTCGAAATTTGTGGTCACATTAATGCTATCTCATCTCCTTTGAAAGATATATTAGAGGTACTGTGAAGAGAAAATTTCCATTTCTTGTGAATGTCCATTAAGGAAGGCAAGGATGTGTCTTTGAATTTTTCCACCTCTTTCTTCTCCCTAGTGTCCACAATTTTCATTGGCAGATAAAAGCAGGAAGGCAAAAAGAGAAAGAAATTCCTTAGGGCAGTGAAATATAGATCAAGGCATAGCATAATGGGATGAAAAATGCAGTGAAAAAGTTAAGGGCATGAAGAGGGAAAAAAACCCTTAATAGTGAAATTTATTCATGTGTTAACATATGTTTTAAAGTATGGGAGAAGTTTAATTTCAAATAATTTTCAATATTAATTTTCATTATACAGGAGGAAAATAAAGCAGATGATTACTATTAACTTTGATTTTTAAAAAATAATTTTAAATGTCTCATGTGTTATCTCATCACTATCCATACAGTTGATGAAGTTTGTCTCTTTATATGTGAAAATTAAATGACAGATTACATAGTTCAGTGAATGACTGGGGTCAGAATCTTTAGAGTAAGTGATCAAGGTATCCTACCTTTAATTTACAAGTCTCTGGAGATGTTTACTTATGAGCACATGAATCAGTTGCTGCACCTAATATATGATTTTATCATTATTTCAGCAAAGAAAATCAGATTGTTTTTGCCTTTTCCAATGAGGAAAATGAATGTTTAGTTATTGCCAGGATATGGAATGTTTTCAGCTCTACTGGGCTTCATTTATTTTTCATTTTTAAGTTTCTTAGCTGGATATCAGAATGCAAATTTATGAGTGGTAAGAATTGTCTGAGCTTAATACATCTTCTCTGCCAAACCTATTTTCCTAGTACTCTTTTATGGAATGTGACCAAGACTAGGACTTTTAATTGAGTTCAAGACGATTGATAAATTTTCTAGACAAAGTTCTGCGTTGATGAGCAGTGACAGCTAATTAACAGATGCTGGATTTAAAAGGTTTGTTTTATCTCAAAATGCAACATAAATACAAGAACTATCAGACTGAGAAACAGTATGAGAAAATGGCCTAGTAGATTTCTTAATGAAGCTTCTGAAAATAAGTCTAATATGGTTGCATAAAAAATAATTGGTCAGGTTTCCCTGGTGGTCCAGTGGGTAAAGAGACCACCTTTCAGTGCAAGGGGCACCGGTTCGATCCCTGGCCCGGGAAGATCCCACATGCCACGGAGTGGCTCGACTGGTGTGTCCAGTTAGGAGCCAGTGCTTTGGAGCACATGCGCCCAGAGCCGGTGCTCTGTAACGAGAGGCCACGGCAGTGTGAGGCCCACACAGGCCAAAGAATAAAGATGGAAGAAAATAAATAAGTAAAGAACCAATAAATGAGGCCAAAAATAGCATAATGGGATGAAAATGCAGTGAAAAGTTAAGGGCATGAAGAGGGAAAAAAACCCTTAATAGTGAAATTTATTCATGTGTTAACATATGTTTTAAAGTATGGGAGAAGTTTAATTTCAAATAATTTTCAATATTAATTTTCATTATACAGGAGGAAAATAAAGCAGATGATTACTATTAACTTTGATTTTTAAAAAATAATTTTAAATGTCTCATGTGTTATCTCATCACTATCCATACAGTTGATGAAGTTTGTCTCTTTATATGTGAAAATTAAATGACAGATTACATAGTTCAGTGAATGACTGGGGTCAGAATCTTTAGAGTAAGTGATCAAGGTATCCTACCTTTAATTTACAAGTCTCTGGAGATGTTTACTTATGAGCACATGAATCAGTTGCTGCACCTAATATATGATTTTATCATTATTTCAGCAAAGAAAATCAGATTGTTTTTGCCTTTTCCAATGAGGAAAATGAATGTTTAGTTATTGCCAGGATATGGAATGTTTTCAGCTCTACTGGGCTTCATTTATTTTTCATTTTTAAGTTTCTTAGCTGGATATCAGAATGCAAATTTATGAGTGGTAAGAATTGTCTGAGCTTAATACATCTTCTCTGCCAAACCTATTTTCCTAGTACTCTTTTATGGAATGTGACCAATACTAGGACTTTTTAATTGAGTTCAAGACGATTGATAAATTTTCTAGACAAAGTTCTGCGTTGATGAGCAGTGACAGCTAATTAACAGATGCTGGATTTAAAAGGTTTGTTTTATCTCAAAATGCAACATAAATACAAGAACTATCAGACTGAGAAACAGTATGAGAAAATGGCCTAGTAGATTTCTTAATGAAGCTTCTGAAAATAAGTCTAATATGGTTGCATAAAAAATAATTGGTCAGGTTTCCCTGGTGGTCCAGTGGGTAAAGAGACCACCTTTCAGTGCAAGGGGCACCGGTTCGATCCCTGGCCCGGGAAGATCCCACATGCCACGGAGTGGCTCGACTGGTGTGTCCAGTTAGGAGCCAGTGCTTTGGAGCACATGCGCCCAGAGCCGGTGCTCTGTAAAAGGAGAGGCCACTGCAGTGTGAGGCCCACACAGGCCAAAGAATAAAGATGGAAGAAAATAAATAAGTAAAGAACCAATAAATGAGGCCAAAATTTAAAAAAGATAATTGGTCTACATGCTCAGTTTGAATTGGTCTGGTTGGGGGTGGGGAATGTGTTTTTGGAACATTTTTCCTCAAAATTTTGACTGAAACTCATGCCACAGCTACTTCACTCCGAAAAGAGAGAACAGATCAACAGCCAGAAATTTCTCATTGTTCTGTAGCCATTCCCCTACTCCCATACCTCTTCCCCACAAAAAACTTCTCAACTGGGAGCAGAAGGTAGAGAGGCCTAACTATTCTTTTCTAACTGCATCATTTCTATTTTGACTTCCCTATGAACCCAAAGGACTCCTCTGGATCTTGGCTTTTGTGCTTTTCCCTATTAATAAACCTTCCTTCTGCCAACTATAAAGGGAGAAAAAGTGATTTCTTCACTGCTACCTAAAAAAGGAAGGTGGTGAGGTAGGAAACCTTTCATAAACAGGTCAAGAGAAAGATTTCCAAAGAGTTAGAATTTATATGACACAGAATTTACAGAGATTCCTGAGTGCTCAAAAATATGTTGGGGTTTTGTTAAAACAATGGCTAGGAGTTCAAGTATAGTTCTGAATTTTGATTCTGCATTACTGTTAACTCGGTTACTTAAAGTCATTTAACTTTCCTCATTTATAAAAAGAGAATTATTACAGCTGTAGCCAAGTGACACACATAAACACTTTAAAAATCTCTCACATTTAAAACGATGTTAGCCATTAATTTTGCTCTTGGTAATTTAGTGCACTGAGAAAAGCAAACACATGTGTATCAGTTTCTATAACTTGGTAACTGAAACATGCATGCTCCCTCTAAAGAAAGTAATTGCAAATCAATGACACTTGACTGGAGCCACCAATTATAGCTCTCTCTGCACTTAATCATTCACTCATATTCTAATTCACTTAACAAAGCAGTGGAAATGGCAAGCAGAGCCAGTCCCTCAATGGGCTTAAATTTTAACGATGGGGCTTCCCCTGGTGGTCCAGTGGGTAAGGACACTGCCTTGCAGTGCAAGGGGCGCCGGTTCGATCCCTGGCCTGGGAAGATCCCATGTACCACAGAGTGGCTGTTCCGATGTGTCCAATTACTGAGCTGGAGCTCTGGAGCGCATGCGCCCAGAGCTGGTGCTCTGCGACAACAGAGGCCACTGCGATGGGAGGCCCACACAGGCCAAAGAACAAAAATGATGGATGAAAATAGATAAATGAAAGACCAATAGAAGCGGTCCACCCGCTCCCCTCCCTCCCCAACCTGTCGCCCACCCAAAATAAATTAACGATATATACTACTTGTGTTATTTTACAAGTACATGTAATAATTATTCAATTTTAGTTTTTTCCGGGGTCAGAGCCATATATCAAAATTTCTGTAATCATAATCATATGTATTAAATGTTCACTGACTTAAATTGTAACTGATAATAAGTGTTCTCTATACTTATAACTGGAAAAGGAAACAGCAATCCACTCCAGGATTCTTGCCTGAAGAATTCCATGGACAGAGGAGGCTGGCAGACTGCCATCCGTGGGATCACAAAGAGTAGGACATGACTGAGTGACTAACACACACACACACACACACACACACACACACACACACTTGTAACAGGTAATTCAAATATTGGTCCATTGTTTGAAGATGTATAGGTTTTCCTGTAGTTTGAAATGGTATGAAGAATGCCCTAAAGTGTTTATTGTAATGAAAGTCACAGAAAGAAAGATTATGGACTTATAAAAACCCAAAATTAAGAGTTTCTGAAAAACAAATAGAGATTTACATAAGTTAAAGTATTATTAATATCGGTTTACTTTAATGATTAAGAAAGTGTAGGAGCAAAATGATAAAAATTCCTAAGCTCTACTTCAAATAAGTTAAAAACAAGTATTTGCCAAGTCAGTCTTCATTTTGTTCAATATTCAAATATATGAACTGTAAAAATGCACAAAATTTCTGGATATGTTAACTACAAAGCTGAACAACAGGCTCATTTCTAAGTCAATGTTTTTATTCTTATAAGTTATTAATTGGAAGAAATGTCAATCCTTTTTTTCTGTGTTTCTATTTGATCCCGTAGTGAGGCCACTGAGGGACAGGAAAATTCAGCACCATGGACAAAGCACCCAAAGTGCTTGGGCCTTCAGAGATACTGGAAACATTCGCCTTAGGCTGAAATGTAAAGAAATAACTTTATGGTAGCGATTTTCCATTTTAATACGTTTTAAAGATCAAATGAATGCTCAACACGAATGTTCAGCTGGATAAAATAAAGTTTACATGTTCAAATCCCTTCTATCTTATGGAAAAAACATAATGGCCCTTTTAAAGACAGGCATCGTTGTGATAAAAGCATTTAAGTGTCATTAGGTTTAATGGTTCCTATTCATTCACACTATTATATTCTACCTTTTAAAGTTAATTTAATGCGTATTAATGGTGTGAAATTGATGAAATTATGAATTGAGTTTCCCTGGGCACAGGTTAAACCAAGGAAGAAGGGAGAGGACAGGCTGTTATTACCTTTCACCCTATCTTTCATTTGTACTATAAAAGATGTCAGCTCTACCCTTGGGAAGAAAATGCTCAGTGTTAGTAAGTTGAACTTAAATTGATTTTTATGGTTTTAAACTCAGGTAACTGACTGTGGTTGGGTCACCAAAGGTTTGCAGTCCTCTTCAGGGAATAAGAAAATGTGTTCATTTCTGAGGGTAAGTTCATATTTTATTTCACAGTTTCAGAGAATTAGATAACTTGTCACTTCCTTTCCTTCCTCTATTCATTTTATAGATTCAATTCAGAGGGTCACTCAGGATATTATTTTGTAATCTCTCCCTTACATCATCACCATGTATCAGACAAAATGGCTCAGTTTAAAATCTGACCTAAACATTATAATAATCTGTTCAGCCGCTCAGTCATGACTCTTTGCAACCCCATGGACTGCAGCACGCCAGGCTTCCCTGTCCTTCAGCATCTCCTGGAGCCTGCTCAAACCCATGTCCATTGACTCAGTGATGCCATCCAATTATCTTGTCCTCTATTGTCCCCTTCTCCTTCTACCAACTATTTTTCCTGGTGTCAGGGTCCTTTCCAATGAGTTGTCTCTTTGATTCAGGTGGTCAAAGTACTGGAGATTCAGCTTCAGCATTAGTCCCACCAATAAATATTCAGGGTGGACTTGCTTTAGGATTGACTGTTATTAAATGGAAGAAATGGCAATCCTTTTTTTCTGTGTTTCTATTTGATCCCGTAGTGAGGCCACTGAGGGACAGGAAAATTCAGCACCATGGACAAAGCACCCAAAGTGCTTGGGCCTTCAGAGATACTGGAAACATTCGCCTTAGGCTGAAATGTAAAGAAATAACTTTATGGTAGCGATTTTCCATTTTAATACGTTTTAAAGATCAAATGAATGCTCAACACGAATGTTCAGCTGGATAAAATAAAGTTTACATGTTCAAATCCCTTCTATCTTATGGAAAAAACATAATGGCCCTTTTAAAGACAGGCATCGTTGTGATAAAAGCATTTAAGTGTCATTAGGTTTAATGGTTCCTATTCATTCACACTATTATATTCTACCTTTTAAAGTTAATTTAATGCGTATTAATGGTGTGAAATTGATGAAATTATGAATTGAGTTTCCCTGGGCACAGGTTAAACCAAGGAAGAAGGGAGAGGACAGGCTGTTATTACCTTTCACCCTATCTTTCATTTGTACTATAAAAGATGTCAGCTCTACCCTTGGGAAGAAAATGCTCAGTGTTAGTAAGTTGAACTTAAATTGATTTTTATGGTTTTAAACTCAGGTAACTGACTGTGGTTGGGTCACCAAAGGTTTGCAGTCCTCTTCAGGGAATAAGAAAATGTGTTCATTTCTGAGGGTAAGTTCATATTTTATTTCACAGTTTCAGAGAATTAGATAACTTGTCACTTCCTTTCCTTCCTCTATTCATTTTATAGATTCAATTCAGAGGGTCACTCAGGATATTATTTTGTAATCTCTCCCTTACATCATCACCATGTATCAGACAAAATGGCTCAGTTTAAAATCTGACCTAAACATTATAATAATCTGTTCAGCCGCTCAGTCATGACTCTTTGCAACCCCATGGACTGCAGCACGCCAGGCTTCCCTGTCCTTCAGCATCTCCTGGAGCCTGCTCAAACCCATGTCCATTGACTCAGTGATGCCATCCAATTATCTTGTCCTCTATTGTCCCCTTCTCCTTCTACCAACTATTTTTCCTGGTGTCAGGGTCCTTTCCAATGAGTTGTCTCTTTGATTCAGGTGGTCAAAGTACTGGAGATTCAGCTTCAGCATTAGTCCCACCAATAAATATTCAGGGTGGACTTGCTTTAGGATTGACTGGTTTGATCTTCTTGGGGTCCAAGGGACTCTCAAGAGTCTTCTCCAACACCACAGTTAAAAGGCATCAATACATACTATTATTATTATGTGAAAACTCGAAAAAAAAAAAAAACACCAAGGTTCTTCTCTCAGGAACACTTGATGTATCAGTACTTTGGTTCATAGTATGAGAAAGTGTGCTCAGTTGCTCAGCTGTGTCCAACTCTTTGCTACCCCATGGACTGTAGCCCACCAGGCTCTTCGATACATGGGATTTTCCTGGCAGGAATGCTGCAGTAGGTTGCCATTTCCTTCTCCAAGTATCAGGAAGACTGGAATCTAATTTTGAACTGTGACTTGCAAAAATAATAAGAATGAGAAAACTACTCACTTTAATTATGCTTCAAGAAAGAAGAGAAAGAAAAATGTACAGTCACTATTGACTGCAGTTTCTTTAATATTGATGGATGATGGATGGCTAAGAGGAGACAGAAGTTTTTAGCCACTCTTCTGCTTCTATGTCAAGTAAAATGATCTCCAAACTAAAAAAAAAAACTAAAAGCACAGAATGAAGTTTGGAGAGGATACTAAAGTTCTGACTAATCAATGTTATTAGTTTCTCATAATGCATTTAGTTCCTTTGACAGATACTGTCCTGGGCATTATCTCACCTTTTACAAACAGGATTATAACACTGTTAATGTTGTTGAAGAATCTGGAGATAAGGAAAGATGCTAAGAGGACAGAAATCAAGAAATGATTTTGATTTCTTGAAATCAAATGAAAATGATACAGTTTTAATTTTCACAGATTAGAAGGAAGAGTCTCTAAAACACTGTTTGGTGAGACCAACATAAAATATTAGGCAATATTATGAAACAAATGAATAAGATGGCTTCTTATTCACTTTTTGAAATTAGCTTGGTTTCCAAAGAATAACTTAGCAAGCCTAGTCTTTTTAAAATAGGGGGATGTCCTCTATTGTCCCCTTCTCCTTCTACCAACTATTTTTCCTGGTGTCAGGGTCCTTTCCAATGAGTTGTCTCTTTGATTCAGGTGGTCAAAGTACTGGAGATTCAGCTTCAGCATTAGTCCCACCAATAAATATTCAGGGTGGACTTGCTTTAGGATTGACTGGTTTGATCTTCTTGGGGTCCAAGGGACTCTCAAGAGTCTTCTCCAACACCACAGTTAAAAGGCATCAATACATACTATTATTATTATGTGAAAACTCGAAAAAAAAAAAAAACACCAAGGTTCTTCTCTCAGGAACACTTGATGTATCAGTACTTTGGTTCATAGTATGAGAAAGTGTGCTCAGTTGCTCAGCTGTGTCCAACTCTTTGCTACCCCATGGACTGTAGCCCACCAGGCTCTTCGATACATGGGATTTTCCTGGCAGGAATGCTGCAGTAGGTTGCCATTTCCTTCTCCAAGTATCAGGAAGACTGGAATCTAATTTTGAACTGTGACTTGCAAAAATAATAAGAATGAGAAAACTACTCACTTTAATTATGCTTCAAGAAAGAAGAGAAAGAAAAATGTACAGTCACTATTGACTGCAGTTTCTTTAATATTGATGGATGATGGATGGCTAAGAGGAGACAGAAGTTTTTAGCCACTCTTCTGCTTCTATGTCAAGTAAAATGATCTCCAAACTAAAAAAAAAAAAAAACTAAAAGCACAGAATGAAGTTTGGAGAGGATACTAAAGTTCTGACTAATCAATGTTATTAGTTTCTCATAATGCATTTAGTTCCTTTGACAGATACTGTCCTGGGCATTATCTCACCTTTTACAAACAGGATTATAACACTGTTAATGTTGTTGAAGAATCTGGAGATAAGGAAAGATGCTAAGAGGACAGAAATCAAGAAATGATTTTGATTTCTTGAAATCAAATGAAAATGATACAGTTTTAATTTTCACAGATTAGAAGGAAGAGTCTCTAAAACACTGTTTGGTGAGACCAACATAAAATATTAGGCAATATTATGAAACAAATGAATAAGATGGCTTCTTATTCACTTGAAAAGGAAAAGAATGTTTAGAAATTAGCTTGGTTTCCAAAGAATAACTTAGCAAGCCTAGTCTTCTTTTTTTCGAGATAGGGTTAAAACTAGTCAGTCTGAGAAATGGTTAGAAGTCACAAACACAGAAATTTACTTAGACCAGGCAATTACCACGAACAAGCCAAATGGCCCCGGAATGGTAATGCACACTGTGAATAGAGAAGGCTGTGCCCTAGCTGCCACTTCTCAGCTCTAAATGATGTTATTTTCCTAGGAATGTCAGAAACCTGGGATTTTTATGTGAATCATTGTGACTTTAAAAAATTTAACTGCAACTCTGCATTAATGAGTACTCTCCTGATTTGAAAACAAAGCAAAGTACATCTGTAGAATGAACTTGACCCATAGGGTACCAGCGTGGGACATGTGCTGTTGGGTGAGGGATCTGGCAAGGTTTTACATATCTCTGCTGAGAATTTCTGGCTAGGTGACAGTCAGACATTAGAATGAGATGAGTTCAGTCTTAATTTCAGTATAATGAAAATCCCAATGATTGCACGGGCAGCCCTTACAATAGGAGTACTCAGCTTAATGATACTCTGGCAATTCAAAGACCAAATGGGAAAATAACCTAGAGCTGAATTTTGAAATTAAAGTTAATATTTTGTCAAAAAATGTGAATACACTTATGTTTATATATACATGTCCTCTTTCATTAACTCATGCACTTGAAAATAGTTATTAAAAACCTACTACTGGACTTCCCTGGTGGTCCAGTGGGTACAGAATCTACCTTGCAGTGCAAGGGGCACTGGTTCGATCCCTGCCCTGGGAAGATCCCACATGCCACAGAGCGGCAGACCTGGTGTGTCCAATTCTGAGCCAGTGCTCTGGAGCTCATGCGCCCAGAGGTGGTGCTCTGCAACAAGACAGCCCACTTCAATGGGAGGCCCACACAGGCTGAAGAATAAAGATGGATGAAAATAAATAAATAAGAAAAAAATAAAAGAGGCCAAAATTTAAAAAAATAATAATAACCACATTAAAACAAAAATACCCCTACCCCACACTTGAAAACAAATGAATAAGATGGCTTCTTATTCACTTGAAAAGGAAAAGAATGTTTAGAAATTAGCTTGGTTTCCAAAGAATAACTTAGCAAGCCTAGTCTTCTTTTTTTCGAGATAGGGTTAAAACTAGTCAGTCTGAGAAATGGTTAGAAGTCACAAACACAGAAATTTACTTAGACCAGGCAATTACCACGAACAAGCCAAATGGCCCCGGAATGGTAATGCACACTGTGAATAGAGAAGGCTGTGCCCTAGCTGCCACTTCTCAGCTCTAAATGATGTTATTTTCCTAGGAATGTCAGAAACCTGGGATTTTTATGTGAATCATTGTGACTTTAAAAAATTTAACTGCAACTCTGCATTAATGAGTACTCTCCTGATTTGAAAACAAAGCAAAGTACATCTGTAGAATGAACTTGACCCATAGGGTACCAGCGTGGGACATGTGCTGTTGGGTGAGGGATCTGGCAAGGTTTTACATATCTCTGCTGAGAATTTCTGGCTAGGTGACAGTCAGACATTAGAATGAGATGAGTTCAGTCTTAATTTCAGTATAATGAAAATCCCAATGATTGCACGGGCAGCCCTTACAATAGGAGTACTCAGCTTAATGATACTCTGGCAATTCAAAGACCAAATGGGAAAATAACCTAGAGCTGAATTTTGAAATTAAAGTTAATATTTTGTCAAAAAATGTGAATACACTTATGTTTATATATACATGTCCTCTTTCATTAACTCATGCACTTGAAAATAGTTATTAAAAACCTACTACTGGACTTCCCTGGTGGTCCAGTGGGTACAGAATCTACCTTGCAGTGCAAGGGGCACTGGTTCGATCCCTGCCCTGGGAAGATCCCACATGCCACAGAGCGGCAGACCTGGTGTGTCCAATTCTGAGCCAGTGCTCTGGAGCTCATGCGCCCAGAGGTGGTGCTCTGCAACAAGACAGCCCACTTCAATGGGAGGCCCACACAGGCTGAAGAATAAAGATGGATGAAAATAAATAAATAAGAAAAAAATAAAAGAGGCCAAAATTTAAAAAAATAATAATAACCACATTAAAAAAAAAATCCCTACTATCACCAAGCACCATCACCATCCTGGGTGCTGGGAGTACAATGGAAACAACAGTCTTTGCTCTTATGGAGTTACACACTACATTAGTCCTATTTGGACATTAAGTTACATGGCACCTTACAAATGTGTATTTTTGTGTGCTTGGAGTTTTGATTTGCATTCAGCATAGGACATGAAATTACTCTCAGTGAAAAAGCACATTATACTGTGACAAACGGGTGTTATTAGCTAGCTAATACTTTTACTCATTTAGATTAAAAAATGTTTATTATGCACCTGCCACGATGCTAGGGAAAAATACTAAACTAGATGTGATAAAGAGTCAATGAGGCGCTTCCCCTGGTGGTCCAGTGGCTAAGGACACCGCCTTGCACTGCAAGGGGCACCAGTTAGATCCACGTGCCGCGGAGCGGCTGGACTGATGTGTCCAATCACCAAGCTGGAGCTCTGGAGCGCATGTGCCCAGAGCCGGTACTCTGCAGCGACAGACGCCACCGCGATGGGAGGCCCACAGGAGCCAAAGAACAAAGACGGATGAAAATAGAGAAATGAAAGACCAATAGAAGTGGCCCGCCTGCTCCCCTCCCTCCCCAACCCGACCCCCACCCAAAATAAGTAAATAAATAAATCTTAAAAAAAAAAAAAAAGAGTCAATGAGTAAAGCCTGGGATATAGGGTCACACTCCACATGGACCAACATTTTGAATACTTCGGTAACTCAGCAACCCAAACTTGTTCCTTTATCTTTGATCAGCTTTCCACCAACCAAACAAATTAGAGAAGATAAAATCATCTGACACTTGACAGTCTGACAGTCGTTGTTCCAATATCAGTACAGAAAGAAAAACACCTCATCTTTATTTTTAAATCCATCATGCTGTAGCAAACTAATTTCAAAATGAGGTGGCAAACATGATAAAGTCCAATATAGACCTATGGATGAATCTATTCTAATACTTCTATCCACATTGGTGGAAGGGTAAGAAAAAATGATTTTGAAAAATTACCATGTATAAAGGAAATTACTATGTATAAAGGAAATCAGCCTTGAATATGCATTGGAAGGACTGATACTAAAACTGAAGCTCCAGTACTTTGGCCATCTGATGCAAAGGGACGACTCACTGGAAAAGACCCTGATGCTGGAAAAAATAGAAGGCAGAAAGAGAAGGGAACAACAGAGGATGAGATAGTTGGATGGCATCACTGAGTCAATGGACATGAGCTTGAGCAGGCTTCAGGAGATGGTGAAGGACACAGAAGCCTGGTGTCCATGGGAGTTCAAAGAGTTCGACAGGACTGAGCGACTAAACTGAACCATGTATTCAAAATAATCCCATCTGATTTTGTAGGTAAAGTTTTCAAAAACAAAGGGTCAGAAATAACTAGAAGAGTTAGGTTGTGACTAAATTTATTTCTTCTTATATTGATTCAATCACAGTCAAAGAATCAATATTCTTTTGTGTCAAATCTGGATCTTGGTGGCTAGAAGGTTTAGCAAGGTATTTTTTCAGTTGTTCAAGAGACAGCCTATGTTTCTTGAGAAGCAAAGGTACGAACAAAGCAATAGATCATTTTAATACTTGAAGATAGATTATATACATAAAAAAATCATGGTCCTGAAGAGTGCCTTTGTAAGCTACATACTGTTATAGGAAAATACCTTTTTTCCCCCTTTTTGATGAGTGAACACTCTCACTGAAGTCTGACGCTCATCAAAGTTTATTTGAGAATCAGCAGAGGCACAATGAGTTAAAGTTCCTTAAAAGCACTTTTTTAGGAATGAATTTTAATTACTGTTACGGTCCTTCCACACTTCACTATCTATCCTTTTTCATAATGTTTTTAAAAATTCACTTTGAGAGCTTCCCTGGTGGTCCAGTGGATAAGGATGCCGCCTTGCAGTGCAGGGAGCGCCAGTTCGATCCCTGGCCTGGGAAGATCCCACGTGCCACGGAGCGGCTGGACCAATGTGTCCAACTACCAAGCTGGAGCTCTGGAGTGCATGCTCCCAGAGCCAGTGCTCTGCAGCGAGAGAGGACACTGCGATGGGAGGCCCACATGGGCCAAAGAACAAAGATAAATAAATGAAAGGTCAATACAAGTGGCCAAAAAAAAAATTTCACTTTGAGAATACCAAAGCTTTTTCAACCACGTACTTGCTTTAAAGGGATCTCTACAGCAAACCAAAAGCCGCACAGTTTAAGAAAAATGAGTTACTATGCTCTGAAAAGAGAGACAGAAAAAGCCCACATACCAATGACTTGGTGATTAAGCCTGGGAGACAACTTGAATAATCATTATCATAAATTATAGAAACAAAAACCAAATATAGCTTCTAGCTGCTACAGGGATAAATATTCTTGCTGAACGGCTCCACTCTGATAAGGACTTGAAGTAATTTTAGGAATATTTTATAATTTAAAAAGCTTAATGAAAATTGTCTTTTTCTAGAAAGAATGATAAGTCATTTCTCAAATGGCTATAGGATGTGGGGCGACCTAGTTCTCCCGCTGCACCACTGGTCATAAGCTGTTCTGCAGAGTGGGGCTTGCCTCCCTCATCACTCCTTGGCACATCTCCCAACGTCTTGCCATTACACAGCATTCCCAGGGTGGTGAAGATTTAGGTGGATAAGTCTCTTTAATTTCTATTTTTACATATTTTGAGACACATAACATATCACCTATCTGATATTACATGGGTATAATTCCTTAGATGAAGGCTAAACTTCAACGTGTGTCAATTTAAATGACAGCATTAAGCAAAGACAATTACAGTTTGTATTTAGTGGTAAGAAACATTGTCAAGGACACCAGAGGAACTGAAGTGTGGGGAAACAAACCAGTGAAGGTTTTTCTGGCTTTATATTGTTAAGTGATGGTACAGAGAAAAGTAAACTTTTCTTTACCAGCATGATACAGAGGAATAGTGTAAACACAGCCTTTCAAGTCAATAATCAATTTTCAGGAATCATAGTGAGGGGTGGAAACCCAGACTGAAAGGCCCCCATAGGCAGAATGGTTTCATTTACCTTTCTACGATCTGCTAGCCGTCGCCATTTTCCAGATCTCCTTCCAATGGGAAACCAGGAGAATGCCAAGGAACCCAAAGATTCTTCCACACTATTTTTATCGACTTGCTCCTGAACCAGCGAGCATACAGCTTTTAATTTTCCCTTGGTTAAATGCCACTGCTCAACCCAGACAGGTACTGCACTTTTCCAGACCAAAGAGACTGGCTCTGAGGAAGGCAAAGCACTTTCACAAGCAGTGGCTGCTAGGCAAAAGACGAGGATCCCAGGCCCTGTCAGTCAACACACATTTCAGCCTGGAGTGGAAAACACCTTCCTTAGTGTTGTTTACCTAAGGCAAGTCCAGGTGGAAAGCCTTATTCACACACAAGATTTTACTCAGGGCACTGTACTGATCCTCCAGGGGTATGTATATTTCAGCATTCCATTGTTGTAAAAGATCTTGCCCCCATAAACTCTGCAATATGAATGCTAAGGAAGAATCAGTAATTGAGCTATCCTATCTCCTTTGTTTGCCTTCCATGGTATGGAAGTCAAAACCAGAATGTTGATTTCTCCTTCAAAATTACTATCTATAAGTCCAGTATGCACTCTAACACCTTTTGATATGGTTTTTTTCTTTTAATTTCATTTTCTAATTTTTTCTAAAAGCTGCCCTTCACTAACTTTTCACTAGTTTCCGCACCTCCTGCCTTTAGGAGCTGTCTCAGAGGACATATACATAGGCAGTTTTGTTCCAAAGGTTAGGAACTCCCCATACGTTACCCCGTTGTTTCCCAAGAAGGTCACAAACCAGCAGGAACCTGTCAGAGGCCTCAATCACCCGGGCTCCTCTCGGCGTCTCGTCACACTAATATGTACAAGTCTTCACTTTCCATGAACCTTTGCTATTCGCCCCACGTTGGGCACCATTTGTCGCAGTTCGTCAGCCAGGTACATAGAGAATAGTGGGTGTGATGAAACTTTAGGAAATGAGAGAAAGGATGGGAACGGGGAGGTGGGTGGGGAGCTCAAGACCTCTTGGGTCAAGGCCCCGAACACATTCATCAGCCCACTCTTCTTCAGTGCTCAAGCCTCCATGTGTTTACAGGATGATATTAGCATGGGCTGGGAATCAGTCACAGCCCTATTCAGTAATTATTCTCATGGCCAAAACGGAGAATGCCAAGGAACCCAAAGATTCTTCCACACTATTTTTATCGACTTGCTCCTGAACCAGCGAGCATACAGCTTTTAATTTTCCCTTGGTTAAATGCCACTGCTCAACCCAGACAGGTACTGCACTTTTCCAGACCAAAGAGACTGGCTCTGAGGAAGGCAAAGCACTTTCACAAGCAGTGGCTGCTAGGCAAAAGACGAGGATCCCAGGCCCTGTCAGTCAACACACATTTCAGCCTGGAGTGGAAAACACCTTCCTTAGTGTTGTTTACCTAAGGCAAGTCCAGGTGGAAAGCCTTATTCACACACAAGATTTTACTCAGGGCACTGTACTGATCCTCCAGGGGTATGTATATTTCAGCATTCCATTGTTGTAAAAGATCTTGCCCCCATAAACTCTGCAATATGAATGCTAAGGAAGAATCAGTAATTGAGCTATCCTATCTCCTTTGTTTGCCTTCCATGGTATGGAAGTCAAAACCAGAATGTTGATTTCTCCTTCAAAATTACTATCTATAAGTCCAGTATGCACTCTAACACCTTTTGATATGGTTTTTTTCTTTTAATTTCATTTTCTAATTTTTTCTAAAAGCTGCCCTTCACTAACTTTTCACTAGTTTCCGCACCTCCTGCCTTTAGGAGCTGTCTCAGAGGACATATACATAGGCAGTTTTGTTCCAAAGGTTAGGAACTCCCCATACGTTACCCCGTTGTTTCCCAAGAAGGTCACAAACCAGCAGGAACCTGTCAGAGGCCTCAATCACCCGGGCTCCTCTCGGCGTCTCGTCACACTAATATGTACAAGTCTTCACTTTCCATGAACCTTTGCTATTCGCCCCACGTTGGGCACCATTTGTCGCAGTTCGTCAGCCAGGTACATAGAGAATAGTGGGTGTGATGAAACTTTAGGAAATGAGAGAAAGGATGGGAACGGGGAGGTGGGTGGGGAGCTCAAGACCTCTTGGGTCAAGGCCCCGAACACATTCATCAGCCCACTCTTCTTCAGTGCTCAAGCCTCCATGTGTTTACAGGGGATGATATTAGCATGGGCTGGGAATCAGTCACAGCCCTATTCAGTAATTATTCTCATGGCCTTGAGGATGGAAAGGGTGTATTGCAGCTGAGGGGCAACTAAATCGGCAAGAAATTTTAGGAGTCTATCCTGTGTGTGCACGTAGCGTTCTAACGTGCACTGACCCGGCACTCCTAAGTCCACAGAAGATCTCTCACCTGTTGCCAATCAGTATATCCCCAGCTAATAAGCCCATGTGAATCAAATCACTTGTTTGTCTTAGACCTTTCTAGTATATTTGTCATTCCCAATTTACTTTTCTCCTGGCTCAGCCAAACCCACAAAAAACTTCACTGGTTTGTTTCCCCACACTGAAGTTCTAGAAATAAGGGTCTCTCCCACAGAGAAAAACACTTTAGAATTTGATGCACTTACAAAATGAATTTTAAAAAAACCTTTTATTTTGAAATAATGATAGATTCATAGGAAGTCATAAAAATAGCACAGAGAAGTCCATATATTAATACCTTTCGCCTAGTTTCCCCTAATGGTTATATCTTACATAGCTATAGTGTAATATCAAAAGTAGGAGACTGACGTCAGTGCAATGCATGTTCGTAGCTCTACGACACTATATCAAATATATATATATAACTATGGTTATATAGCAATCTCTTAATCAAGATACACAGCCTTTCCATCATAACAAAGATTTCCCTCATGCTACCTGTTTACAGTCACAGACCCTTTCATCCCCATCTCTAAGCTCTGCTAATCAGGCCAATTGTATGATGCTTATCTTTTATGCTTATCTCTTACACCCCTTTACCAGAATGTGAGAAAACCACAGGACTGGGAGTTAGGAGGGGACTTGTTCTAAGTTTGCTACTGGCTAATTCATGTTCTTGGAGTACTTACTCTCTGCCAGCCTCAGCAGCTCATCTATAAAAGTGAAGATCTGAACTTGTCTTAGGACACCAGAATTGAAGAACACATACAATTATCCGGTCTCAATTATGATACCCCTTTAAAGACTACTGCATGAAAACCAAGCTGACAAAATCTGATGTAACTATGTGGCGATCAACATGGATTGAACAGTGTGTTACACATGCATGCTGCAACGTTGTCCCGTAACTTAAGAAATCAAGAGTGGCTGCACTATGGTGATACATTGCTGCTCTAAAATCTGAAGCAAGTAAAAAACATGACATCTCCCATCTCTCAGGGGAATACTGTTGCTGTTCTCCTAAAAGGACAGGCGAAGAAAACTTGGCACTGTGATTACCTGACTTCCTTTGCCCCCCAAAGCACCTTTTGAGAAAGAAGAAGCAATCTGCAATATACGCCAACCAAGTATCCGAGCTGGTGGTGTTGCCGCAGAAACTTTGAAGATTCTGAACTTTGGGGTTCAAATGTGGCCCTTTTCTGAGCTGGAAGGCTCCGCCACGGAAGCTGACTCTGCTTATGCTGCCCACAGTCTGGGGTCAGAACTAGAGAACTGCCAGGAACCCAGCAGTGGGCTTTCCTTGATATCACTACTGGCTCAACACTGGAGAAGGGGAAAGCAGTTTACTCCAAGTGACTCCTTCCAATGTAAAGCTTTAAGAATCTCTTCCCATGCATCAATTTAACCTAACAGATCCCTCTTCCTCTCTACCATTCACTCCTATTTTAAATTCATCCAGCATGAAGATGCCATCCAGCCTGAGGATGCTTTTGAGCTCCTCCACTGAGCCCTTCCAACATAGTAATGAAAAATGGGTCCTCCCTTCTCACCAAATAACCTGGTGAAAAGAATCCCCAAGGAGGCACAAACGTGAAAATCGTCCTCTGGGGTACTCTGAACTATCCATGTCGCTGGAGAGATCTCCTGAGTCTTTCTATCTGGATACATCAATTCGTCATGGAACCTTCCTCATCAAAAGGCACCATTTCCAAGCTCCACTTGCGCAGACAATTACTAAAGGGAGATCCCTCAAACGTCGGCCTGGTCAGCCTTGCCTGTTGCGAAAAGAAGTCCAGCTCGACCGTTTCAATAACCAATCAATCAAGCATTGTCCCCGCTGCCTCCCTCTGCCGAGAGTTCCCATTTTCCACCACCTTCTCCCATGGGTGCCCGAGCACCCCGGATACCGCCCCTGCCCCGCCCCCACCACTGGAAGGGGAGGTGTCGGGGTCCCAGCACCTTTTGGACCAGGGAGCATCCGTCGCCCTCCGGCGCCCGTGGGCACTGCCCGCAGAGCCCGCACGGACGCCGGTTCTTACCCTTTCTCTCCCAGAAGGGTCCCATCGCGCCGTCCAGGAGGAGGCATCCGCGCGCGCCCGGGAGGCCGGGGCCCGGCTGGGCCGGCGTCCGGGGCCGCCTGGACCCGGCGCCGCCGCGGGTGTGCGCTCGGGCTCGGGGAGCCGGGCACGGCCGCTCCGCCCGCGCCAGCCCGGGCCGGACACGTGGTGTCTTCGCCGCCCGCGCGCTGGGATCCGGGCGGCGGCCTCGGCCTCCGCGCCCCGGCCGCGAACCCTTTTCTGAGCTGGAAGGCTCCGCCACGGAAGCTGACTCTGCTTATGCTGCCCACAGTCTGGGGTCAGAACTAGAGAACTGCCAGGAACCCAGCAGTGGGCTTTCCTTGATATCACTACTGGCTCAACACTGGAGAAGGGGAAAGCAGTTTACTCCAAGTGACTCCTTCCAATGTAAAGCTTTAAGAATCTCTTCCCATGCATCAATTTAACCTAACAGATCCCTCTTCCTCTCTACCATTCACTCCTATTTTAAATTCATCCAGCATGAAGATGCCATCCAGCCTGAGGATGCTTTTGAGCTCCTCCACTGAGCCCTTCCAACATAGTAATGAAAAATGGGTCCTCCCTTCTCACCAAATAATCTGGTGAAAAAAATCCCCAAGGAAGCAGAAACTTGAAAATCGTCCTCTGGGGTACTCTGAACTATCCATGTCGCTGGAGAGATCTCCTGAGTCTTTCTATCTGGATACATCAATTCGTCATGGAACCTTCCTCATCAAAAGGCACCATTTCCAAGCTCCACTTGCGCAGACAATTACTAAAGGGAGATCCCTCAAACGTCGGCCTGGTCAGCCTTGCCTGTTGCGAAAAGAAGTCCAGCTCGACCGTTTCAATAACCAATCAATCAAGCATTGTCCCCGCTGCCTCCCTCTGCCGAGAGTTCCCATTTTCCACCACCTTCTCCCATGGGTGCCCGAGCACCCCGGATACCGCCCCTGCCCCGCCCCCACCACTGGAAGGGGAGGTGTCGGGGTCCCAGCACCTTTTGGACCAGGGAGCATCCGTCGCCCTCCGGCGCCCGTGGGCACTGCCCGCAGAGCCCGCACGGACGCCGGTTCTTACCCTTTCTCTCCCAGAAGGGTCCCATCGCGCCGTCCAGGAGGAGGCATCCGCGCGCGCCCGGGAGGCCGGGGCCCGGCTGGGCCGGCGTCCGGGGCCGCCTGGACCCGGCGCCGCCGCGGGTGTGCGCTCGGGCTCGGGGAGCCGGGCACGGCCCGCTCCGCCCGCGCCAGCCCGGGCCGGACACGTGGTGTCTTCGCCGCCCGCGCGCTGGGATCCGGGCGGCGGCCCCTCGGCCTCCGCAGCCACCGGGCCGCGAACCGCGTGGGGAGAAGGGCGGGGCCAGGCGGCCGGCACCCGTAGGCGGGGCACGGCGGCGGGCTCCGGCTCCGGGGGCTCCCGACCCGCCCGCTCGGTCCCGGTTGCACGGGCTCCAGCCGCCGGCGCTGCAGGCTCGTTTCCCGAAGCCGCTTGGGCTGGGGGCGGCGCACTGCAGAGGCTGCGGTCCCCGCCCGTGGAAGGAGGCCGGGCTAAGGGCGGGAAGGTGCTCGCGGCTCGACCTCCTTCTTGCGCCCGCATGGATGCCCCAGGGTCTCAGGCTGCAGTCCGCTTCGCGCTCTGCACTCACCCCACTGAACCAATACCCGATCCCCGCGCAGGAGGAGCAAGCCCCTGAAGCCCGCAGCGAGGACCTGATGTGCCCTTTTAGGACAGCCTCTCCCTGGGAAAATTCCTCCTCTGTATGAGGCAGCTAAGGAAACATAGTCCAAGATACAGAGCAAAGACTTACCTGCAGCCTCTTCCCGTGACTTTGGGCGCCTGTCTAAACAAGGTGCCTCTGTTCGAATTTCCTGACCCAGGGGATAAACGTGGTAAATCATTTTCTAACTCTCAGGAAGTAATAATGGTTGGACTTTAAAAAACAAAGTAAAATACCCCATACTTCTTTAACAGCAAGTGCAATCGAGATATAATTAACATTGATTTTAGGTAAAGCTGAAGGAAACCTCCACAATGGGAAGAAACCGGTTTGAATTTGTGGGTCTAAATGCAAACCTAGTTCATCAGCCCCATTATCTGGGAAGGTAGGTTTTGGAAGAAACTGATGGGAAACTACTCTCTTCGGTCAGATTCAGCTTTTCTGAATGTTCATCAAGAACATCCAGCTTTTCTAAAGAGCTTCACTTTTGAATTGGTTGCATCCTTCCCCAGGCCTGAGGCAGAACTCTACCCCCAACCCCCCAACCCAAGGCGAAGCAATTGGAGATTCATTGTCTGAGGATTGAAAGAATACAATAAATGCCTCTAGATGAATATCAAAGCACAAACTACTGAACTCAGACTTATCTGGACTTGTTGCAAGAATATAGTGTAAGTATAGAAATTGTTGTAGAATTCATTTTAGAGGAAAGGTTTAAACCAGGTGGTTTATAGACGCTTGGAGTTCTAAGAGACTTTAAAAGATCATCTAGTCCAGCCTTTGAGATGTTGTGTATCATGTTTCTTCAGTTTGGGGATTTAAAAATATCTTTGTCCTTTACCTACTTGTTTCTTCCTAGATTCTAGATTTGAATTACACTAGAGAAAATTCTTGCTTGGTTTCGCTAGACTTGAGAATAATGCTAAATAACCACCTCACAAGTTGGGAAGATTCAAAAGATGCAAAGAAGCCACATGGTGCTTTCAGGAACCTAGAGTTAAAGGAAAACAAATTCAGTTAAAGTGATTTTAAAATAATGCCAGCTTTTCCTTTATGGGGCTACACTGTAATTGTCTTGTGCTAAGAATATTTGAAGTGCAATTCTTCACTGCCTTTATCAAAATATATAGAACTAGTGTCTGATTGTAATTTATTTTGCAGCAACATGTACTCAGTACCATATTCCAGACTTGTTTTTCCTTTTTCTTTCCCTTAAGGCTTGTTTGTTAAAGTTTGATTAGCTTAGTATATTACTCCTCAAGTTGTCAGAACCAGGAAGAACTCACAATTGCTGAATATATACTAGGCACCAACACCAGTTTGTATCATAATTACTACATTTTCCTTATTACACCTTACTGATGAAGAAAAGGAGGTCCATGACTTACTTATAATAACAGAGCTAGTAAATGGTGGAGTGAGGATTTGGACCTAAGTATTTGTGATTATTCTGTGTTCCTATTCACTACAGGGGCTTTCTGGAGGCGATGCCTTCATTCAGAGGAAGAGTCAAATGGGGGAAATATTAGCTGCGACTGCAAGGTGGACAGGAAGTGGATTTACTCAACTTTGGAAAGCTGTGTTAGATTCCCTTAAACCACAAATATGATGATGAATAGATATTTTGAAGAAAAATGATTTATATAATTCCTAGGTCTAACACTAAAGTTGGCACAGATTTAAAAAAATTCTGGATTGAGAGAATACAATAAATGCCTCTAGATGAATATCAAAGCACAAACTACTGAACTCAGACTTATCTGGACTTGTTGCAAGAATATAGTGTAAGTATAGAAATTGTTGTAGAATTCATTTTAGAGGAAAGGTTTAAACCAGGTGGTTTATAGACGCTTGGAGTTCTAAGAGACTTTAAAAGATCATCTAGTCCAGCCTTTGAGATGTTGTGTATCATGTTTCTTCAGTTTGGGGATTTAAAAATATCTTTGTCCTTTACCTACTTGTTTCTTCCTAGATTCTAGATTTGAATTACACTAGAGAAAATTCTTGCTTGGTTTCGCTAGACTTGAGAATAATGCTAAATAACCACCTCACAAGTTGGGAAGATTCAAAAGATGCAAAGAAGCCACATGGTGCTTTCAGGAACCTAGAGTTAAAGGAAAACAAATTCAGTTAAAGTGATTTTAAAATAATGCCAGCTTTTCCTTTATGGGGCTACACTGTAATTGTCTTGTGCTAAGAATATTTGAAGTGCAATTCTTCACTGCCTTTATCAAAATATATAGAACTAGTGTCTGATTGTAATTTATTTTGCAGCAACATGTACTCAGTACCATATTCCAGACTTGTTTTTCCTTTTTCTTTCCCTTAAGGCTTGTTTGTTAAAGTTTGATTAGCTTAGTATATTACTCCTCAAGTTGTCAGAACCAGGAAGAACTCACAATTGCTGAATATATACTAGGCACCAACACCAGTTTGTATCATAATTACTACATTTTCCTTATTACACCTTACTGATGAAGAAAAGGAGGTCCATGACTTACTTATAATAACAGAGCTAGTAAATGGTGGAGTGAGGATTTGGACCTAAGTATTTGTGATTATTCTGTGTTCCTATTCACTACAGGGGCTTTCTGGAGGCGATGCCTTCATTCAGAGGAAGAGTCAAATGGGGGAAATATTAGCTGCGACTGCAAGGTGGACAGGAAGTGGATTTACTCAACTTTGGAAAGCTGTGTTAGATTCCCTTAAACCACAAATATGATGATGAATAGATATTTTGAAGAAAAATGATTTATATAATTCCTAGGTCTACACTGTGGCTATAAAATCTTAAAGTCTTAGCCAAGCCAGCAACTTTTATTCATAACAGCTTGGTTTAGTGAAAGGAGACTTGTGATGAGTTTGAACAACTTGTATACCATATCCATGCCTGTAATTCTTCATCTGTTAAACAGGATGAAGTAGAAGGAAGTAGAATCCTCCAGGATTTTGAGGTGTCAAAGGAAATAATGGAAACAAAAGTGCTTTGAGAACTGTAACAACTACATATAGTCTTATATATAACAACAAGAAAGGAGCTAAGTGGAAATCACATAGTGAATGAGGTGGAAGAGGAATGCCTTATAATTCATGTAAGCTTGAATCACAGTTATGAAGTTTTAGAATAAATGGAAAATGTGTAGGTTATTTAATATCTTCCATCTTTTAAATGAAGAAGCAAATGCCCAGGAAAAGTAAATAGTCATCTAAAATAAGAAAGTGATACCATAGGATGAGGCAGAATCAGTCAATAACTCTTTTTTTGAGTACCTACTGTGTATTAGGCACTGTTTTAGGTGCTAGAAATGTAGCTGTGCCAACTCTGATATTCTAATGGGATCAGAGAAAGAGATATATGAACAAACAAGTCATTTCAGGCACTGAGTGTTTTAGAGACGTTGAAATAGGCCGTGTGGTTGTGATGTCAAGGTTTGGGGTTTGAATCATGGAGTGAATAGGGGTATAATTTTCTTCGAAGGAGCAAGATATAATTGTGATGGTTGGGATAAGACTGAGAAAAATGATTTGTTCTGCTTTGGTCATGTGAAAAGTCAAATAATAACCAGGCATCGAAATGGCACTGTGGAGTGGAAGTCTGAAGTTCAGAGGTTGGAGGTAAACATTTGAAAGTTTTCATCACATAGCTTCCAAGCCACAGAGGTTTGTTTTTTTTTGTTGTTTTTTTTTTTTTTTTAAGTGGATGATTTGTTCTTAAATGTAAAGGGTTTTCTTTGGTCGGGTTGCTGTGTAAGAGCGGTTCAAACATGTCTTAGCTTGTCCCCACCAACTAAAGCCACTTGGAGATGCTCAGCCATAGGCTAGTGAACCATCATCCTAGGAAAAGTGTCTTCTCAAAGGGAAGAGGGAATCTTTCCCCATTCTGATACTACAGTCTCATCTGCCACTTTAAAATGAAGGGGCTCATGACTACACTGTTATTCCTTTTATTAAGCCTAGATGTTTGCCTTAAATCCATTCAATAAATATAGTGATGAGAAATGACCAGTGAGCTCTTAGCAGAAATGGGGTTTCATTAATGTTTTATGTGTCCAAATACCTCCAACTTCTGAGTTAAACTTAGATGACAATGGCTTCAGAGTTCTATATTTAAGATAGTTGTGTAAAGTCATCATTCATTCTAGATGTTCTTATCGAAATTATCTTGAGAGCCTATTTTTGTGTATCTTTTAACTTTTGTGTGTTTTAGAATTTATTTTTTATCACTTTCATAATCATTTTTATTTAGTACTCTGGGAGCAGTTACTATATATTGCCCAAAGGAATTTGGTCTTAGATAAAAATGTTTTCAAGTTAGAGGAGGAAATAATGAGGCCACAGATTACTGACTTCAAGTTCTCAAAATGAGGTCTCTGATCTAAAAGGCCCTCATATACCCGCATATACACAGGGTTCACAATGACTTAATGTTCTACCTTTGGAGAATAATTCCTGTTAGTCCAACGATGGATTTCCCTTGCAGTTCTCTTTTATTAATGTACAGGCCTATTATAGAAATTTTTAAAATACAGAAAAGTGCTACGAAGAAAAAAATCATTTGTAATCTGTCACTTGAAGATAAGTGCTAATATGTATATTCTTACATAACGTTTAAAATAAAATGAAATATACTGAATATACAGTCTCTTTAAATAATATCTTTCTCTGATCACAAATATATTACTGAAAATTTAGAAAATATCTAAGTGCAAAATAAAAAGACCGAGAAAAAATAAAAATTACCTGTATCCCATTCTGTAAGGTAACCATTATTATAAACTTTACTGCATGTTTGAAGAATCAGCCCTAATGAGGTAGCTGGATCTAGAACCAATCATAAAAAGTGAAGTCAGTCAGAAAGAGAAAGACAAGTACAATATACTAACACACATATATGGAATCTAGTAGGATGGTGATGATGGCACATGAAGTGAAGCGATGGAGAGACAGACATGGACAGTGGACATATGGACATTGTGGGGAATGAACAGTGGGTGGGAGGCATAAAGGAAGTAGCATGAAGGCCTGTACTATCATGTGAAGAAAATAGCTATAGTCATTGCTCTGTGAGAAAAGGGGATCCTGCAGGGGTGCTGTGTGACAATCTGGAGGGGTGGGATGGGAGATTAGCATATGACTAATCTGGGAACATACATATCTGTAAACAACAAAACTGTAAAAGTTGAAAGTACAATAAAAGCTTAAAAGAAAAATAAAAAAAATAAACTTTACTGCATGTTTAATGAATGCCTATATTCTATATATTTACATATGTATGATATATAGTTTGTGGCTTTTTTTTTTTTTTTTTGGCTGTGCTACAGGGCATGTGAGATCTTAATCCTCTCAGGAGATAAGGGATGGAACTTGCAGGCTTTGTTGTGGAAGCTCAGTCTTAACCTCTGGACTGTCAGGGAAGTCCTTGATAAATGCACTTTTTGTTAAAGCTTTGCAGCCTGATTTTCCACGAAATTTCATATGTGATTTTGTCTATTATGGATTACTCTGCTACACAATTATTTTAACAGTTGTCTGCTAAAATGTAAGTATTATGTACAGTACTAATCAAAAGCGGTTCACATGAAATTTAAATCCTGTTAGTCCAACGATGGTTTTCCCCTTGCAGTTCTCTTTTATTAATGTACAGGCCTATTATAGAAATTTTTAAAATACAGAAAAGTGCTACGAAGAAAAAAATCATTTGTAATCTGTCACTTGAAGATAAGTGCTAATATGTATATTCTTACATAACGTTTAAAATAAAATGAAATATACTGAATATACAGTCTCTTTAAATAATATCTTTCTCTGATCACAAATATATTACTGAAAATTTAGAAAATATCTAAGTGCAAAATAAAAAGACCGAGAAAAAATAAAAATTACCTGTATCCCATTCTGTAAGGTAACCATTATTATAAACTTTACTGCATGTTTGAAGAATCAGCCCTAATGAGGTAGCTGGATCTAGAACCAATCATAAAAAGTGAAGTCAGTCAGAAAGAGAAAGACAAGTACAATATACTAACACACATATATGGAATCTAGTAGGATGGTGATGATGGCACATGAAGTGAAGCGATGGAGAGACAGACATGGACAGTGGACATATGGACATTGTGGGGAATGAACAGTGGGTGGGAGGCATAAAGGAAGTAGCATGAAGGCCTGTACTATCATGTGAAGAAAATAGCTATAGTCATTGCTCTGTGAGAAAAGGGGATCCTGCAGGGGTGCTGTGTGACAATCTGGAGGGGTGGGATGGGAGATTAGCATATGACTAATCTGGGAACATACATATCTGTAAACAACAAAACTGTAAAAGTTGAAAGTACAATAAAAGCTTAAAAGAAAAATAAAAAAAATAAACTTTACTGCATGTTTAATGAATGCCTATATTCTATATATTTACATATGTATGATATATAGTTTGTGGCTTTTTTTTTTTTTTTTTTTTTTTGGCTGTGCTACAGGGCATGTGAGATCTTAATCCTCTCAGGAGATAAGGGATGGAACTTGCAGGCTTTGTTGTGGAAGCTCAGTCTTAACCTCTGGACTGTCAGGGAAGTCCTTGATAAATGCACTTTTTGTTAAAGCTTTGCAGCCTGATTTTCCACGAAATTTCATATGTGATTTTGTCTATTATGGATTACTCTGCTACACAATTATTTTAACAGTTGTCTGCTAAAATGTAAGTATTATGTACAGTACTATGGTTTCATGCAAAGGAGGCGGTTCACATGAAATTTAAATGAATGTTGTAAGGTCTGGTCCCGAGGCTCCTTTCCCCCACTTTCTACCTCCCTGACACAAGAAAGACCTTGACTAGAAGGCCCCTCACGCCAGATTGAACAAGGCCAATGAAAAACAGCCATGACACCAACGGAGGACCACCCTGCCCCCACCAAAAGTTCTCACTGGACAAAAGAAAGATCAAACTGCCCAATTTGTGAACGCCCCAACACCTGGCCTCAACCAATCAGGTCGACGGCGCCCCAACCTGGCCAGGGGCCCTGCTGACCACGTCACCTTACCTATAAAGGGGGCCCTCCCAGTCTTTGTGTGTGCTTTCCCTCACTCCCTCTGTCCTCTCCTGCCCGTGAGGGACGCCCGAGAGCGCCCGTCCAATAAAGCCTGCTCTGCCTCACCAATTCCGATCCTCCTCTCTCATTTTAAAACACCCGGCAGGGACCAACCTTACAAATGTCTTTAACAATTTTATGCAAAATAAATCAAGAAGATAAAGCTATCAATGTCATCGTTAAGGGGAAAATAAGTAGGAAAGTAACAAGTTTCTAAGATATGGGTGTGGAAGGATTAGGGCATTTCCCAAGATTGTTGATTATGCATGTAAAAGCATAAGGGTGTGGTCAAGGCGTTATATTGTAGATCAATTATAGTTTTAAAGATTATTCAAAAGAAATTGAAAAATCTGAAAGCACCCATGTATTTTGCACAGTATGGTTATACACACAAATTTATGGATAACATATAAGAACAGATATAGGTATAGATATAGACCATCATCACCAAATTTTTGAGATTTGGAGTTAATATTTTCAGTTTACAGACTATTTCAGATGAGCAGTAATCATGGAGACCTGAATGGAAGAACATCCTAGGTATTCAATTTTTGGAGACTAGAAGACTGGAAACCAGCAAGCCAGGTCCCTATATTTTATACCACAGTATTATTGCTCTTTGAAAGGGTTAATAATGCCTTCTTCATAGTGAAGTTCATGGACGAGTACCACCTGCAACAGAGATATTTTGGGACTTGTTTTAAAAAAAATTGTTTTCTGAAGCCCATTCTAGATCAAATAACTCAAACTGTCAGGTTTAACACACTTTGCAGATGATGTAAATGGAAGTCAAAGTAGTATTAGAATGACTGGGAATTAAGAGAATGAAAAAAAATTGCCTGTGAGCATTAGGGATATTTTTTCTTATTTGTATCTCTGGCACCTAGCACAGTGCCCTTATAGGTGATGTTTATAGGTCTATTACATTGACCATTTAAAAATATTGTAATAAGTTCTTGCCTTATGCTATACCATGTTTTACTAAAACATCTTGTAACAACTTTTCAAACAAATTCTCATAATCTCTGTGATCATGCCTTGAACCCAGTAGGAACTTGATGTGCTTTGATTACATGAATGAGTAAAATAATGTGTGGTTACATCGAATCCCTATAAACCTGAGAACATAGAGTACTACCGGTAACTTAGTACACTGCCTTTTGTCCCTCAAAATATCAAAACTGGGAGTCACATCTTCTGCATTTAATATATCTTAAAATCTCCATGGCCATGGGTGACCCACTGCTTAGCCCTACTGACTTTGACTTTGAAATCTATAAAGTAAAGGAAGCTGTGAGATTCAGTGATATTGTCTTGGGCAGACTCTAAGAAATTCTTAAGAATATACCGGGTCTTAGGGTATAGAGCAATTCTCAAACCCCAGATAAGCTCTTGAGACCTAGAATCCGTCCTCCAGTGATTAGGAATTTATAACTCACTGCCAGCCGCTTCAGCAGAGTTCTACTAGCGAGCTAGGCTTGAAAGCTGCTAGTAAATAAGAAAAGCCCTAATGGCAACATTCCAACCTTATCTGTTTACTTTCCTAAGAACAAGTTAGCTTAATTCTTGACCAGAGTAACCTGCTCCAGTCTAGCTCAAGTTGTAGGCTCACATAGAAGCCAGGAGCAGCGTTTTTCCTTTAATTTCTTAGGATTGTAAGTAGAAGCAGAAGTAAAGTATATGCAGCTGTGTCTGAGGTTTTTCCTTTAAAAGGGGGAGAGTAAATTGGGCGGAAGCTCCCTCACAGAACTCAGTTGCATCTGAGGTGAGTCTGAAGCTCCCAGCTCTGGGGTAAGATCTTTCTCTTTGCATTTCGATTGAGTTCTGTTTAATTCTGATTAATTCTGATTATTTGTGCTTGCCTAATAAACCCACTCTTGGTTTAACAATACTTGAGACCACGATAATTTATTGTCGAGGTCCGAGGCTCACACCCTGAGGGGACCAAGCTGTGTTTGTGAAAAGGTCTCTGAGCTATTCAATATAGTATCTCTTAGTGAGAGCTAGTGAGAATAGTAATCAGAGTAAGCTCCGACACGGCGCCCACGACAATATAATACCCATGAAGTTACTTAGGAATAGGTGACGTTCTTTGCAGATATAGGTTATTGTTCTTATCTTCTCATCAAGGTTGTCCCCGTCAAGAACTTTTCTACTTTGAAATTCTATTTTGAAGAAAAAAATAAGAGTAATATGCAGAAGATGAGGGAGGGAAAGGGTGTTCTGGGCTAGAGAATAGCACCTGTGCACAGGCTAAGAGGCATGGAAGTCTGGCACATTTGGAGACCTGCAGGGAGTTTGTTATGGGAATTCAATCTCTGGAAGATGGTGTTGCAGTTTAGTTCCTCCACCTGTGCGCTAGCCTCTTAGTCTTATTATTCTTTGGTACCAACTCCATTCTTTTCTCGTGTTCTCTCTCTTACTGGTTCTTTCATCTAGTGGATAAACATGCTCAAGTGTTTTTCATATTTAAAACTAATGTTTCCATTTCTCCTGTCAACGCTACCACCACCATTGCCATCTTAACTAAAACCACCATCCTCACCTCCATTGTCATTGCAACCCCACCTCCACTGCCTCAGCATTTGCCTTTACCACAGCTTCGGTGCCTCTGCTACCTCCACCATATTCATCACCTCCCCCTTCATCACCTCCAAGACCACCACTACCACCCTCTACCCTGTTCACATCTACCATCTTCACCATCACCTCTGCTACCTCCTCATCACCTCTGCTTACTTTCATCACCATTGCCGCATCCTCAGTGAATGTGAATCCTTTAATCCCCTGTCCCTTTAAATCGGTCATGATGTCTTTCTGTTTCATAGTCTTCTTTTTATGATGAAATACCATTTAAAATATTTACCTATTTATGTATATTTATTATTTTTGGCGATGCTAGGCCTTCATTGCTATGCCTGGGCTTTCTCTAGAGTCGGGGCTACTCTTCATTATGGTACACGTTGTGGTGGCTTCTCTTATTGTGAAGCACGGGCTCCAGGTTTCAGGAGTTGTGACTGGTGGGCCCTAGAGCACCAGCTCAGTAGTTGCAGTACACAGACTCAGTTGCTTCTTGGCACCTGGGATCCTGCCAGACCAGGGATCGAACAATGTCCCCCATATTGGCAGGCAGACTCCTAACCACTGGGCCACCAGGAAAACCCCCATAGACAAACTTCTTGAAAGATGGGTGTGCACTCACTTTTTCCTGTCTCTCTCATTTACTGTTCAGTCAACTAGAACTTGATTTCTGTTCTCATGGCTCTATTGAAATTATTTAAAATAAGGTCACTACTTACGATGATCATTATTTTGCCACATGCAGTGAACCCATTGTCACAACATATTTGATCTCTCACTGGCATTTGATTCTCTTTGGGTTTTGTAATACTAAAATTTCTGGTTGACTCCTAATTTCCTTTCTTTTCAGTCTTCACTAGGGCTCCTTAACATCCCCATTAGTTACCCTTAGATGTGGGAGTTATCCTTGGATATTTGCCAATCTCACAATCTTTAGTCAACCGTGTATCTCTCATACTCAGTTCCTACATCCAGTGGGTAAGATAAAAGGGCAGTTTGCCACAAATAAGTGAGAAAACTTGGGAAAGAGGTAAACGTTTAGCATAGATGCTGAGAAAAATGAGAAAAAGAGCTGACTAAGAAATGCTGGTCAGGGCATGGAGCCCAGTTGAAGCTGCAGATCTTGAATTTGTGGAGTCTTAAAACCATGCAATTGTAGATTTTTTTACCCCAGCATTCTAAGAATAAGGAAAAAAAAATTGATCGGGGGGATATGTGGCTAGAAAAGAGAATAAAATTCCCAAATAATTTCCTTACAGTCATAACTGGGATTGTTTCCTAAACGGATGTATTTAAAGACAGTTGAGAAGGTATGGTTGTCAAAAAACCCAGTAACCTTTAACCATTTTGGAGTTAAATCAACACATTCTTCTTGTTTGATATAATAGCTGTTTGTGCTTCCTTCCCATCCTTCACTTTCAAAGATGTAAAATTTATATTTATTTTAAAAAATTAATGCTGAATAAAGTTAGAGTTGTCTAGGGGCCTAAGTGTGATGTCTGTAGAATTTCTTTTTAATTTTTATTTTACTTTTTGCTTTTACAGAGTTTTGTTGTTTACAGATACGTATGATCCCAGATTAGTCATATGTATATGCTCCCCATCCCACCCCTCCAGGCCGTCACACAGCACCCCTGCAGGATCCCCTTTTCTCGTAGCACAAGGACAATGTAGAATTTCTTAAGATGATTTTTTAATACCACATCCTGAAGCAGATGAAATAAATTGGATGTATGCATTTGGAGCTGTATCTGACTCCCCAAAAGAGGTTCCTTTGTGTTTTCAGGACTGGGTCTGAAATAGTTTATTTTTAACCAGAATTCTTTTTGACCATGTATGGATAATTGCATGGCTAAATTCCTATGTGCTATTTGGTTTTCCATTTCATTTTGTCTGCTGAAGATCCTTGGATACGGTACTTATAATGACAAAGTCAGAGAGAATTATATTTTGGAGAAAATCCAAACATTTTCACATGACCTTTCATTAGCGGTCCCCTGTCTATCTCTCCAGCCTCAACTTTCTGTTCCTCCTAACCTCATAACATATGCTGCAGCCGCATTAAATTACCTCCAAATCCTCAAACATGCCACACCCTCCTTGCTAGTTTGTTCTTGATCTTGCTGTTCATTCACAGTGGATTACATTCTTTCCTAACTAATGCCCAGGAATTTTTCAAAACTTCTCATTGGGAAGTCCTCCCTGACACTCTAATATTAACTGTATCACAGGACTGACTATGTTACATAATTCTACTTTCTAGAAATGCTGGTCAGGGCATGGAGCCCAGTTGAAGCTGCAGATCTTGAATTTGTGGAGTCTTAAAACCATGCAATTGTAGATTTTTTTACCCCAGCATTCTAAGAATAAGGAAAAAAAAATTGATCGGGGGGATATGTGGCTAGAAAAGAGAATAAAATTCCCAAATAATTTCCTTACAGTCATAACTGGGATTGTTTCCTAAACGGATGTATTTAAAGACAGTTGAGAAGGTATGGTTGTCAAAAAACCCAGTAACCTTTAACCATTTTGGAGTTAAATCAACACATTCTTCTTGTTTGATATAATAGCTGTTTGTGCTTCCTTCCCATCCTTCACTTTCAAAGATGTAAAATTTATATTTATTTTAAAAAATTAATGCTGAATAAAGTTAGAGTTGTCTAGGGGCCTAAGTGTGATGTCTGTAGAATTTCTTTTTAATTTTTATTTTACTTTTTGCTTTTACAGAGTTTTGTTGTTTACAGATACGTATGATCCCAGATTAGTCATATGTATATGCTCCCCATCCCACCCCTCCAGGCCGTCACACAGCACCCCTGCAGGATCCCCTTTTCTCGTAGCACAAGGACAATGTAGAATTTCTTAAGATGATTTTTTAATACCACATCCTGAAGCAGATGAAATAAATTGGATGTATGCATTTGGAGCTGTATCTGACTCCCCAAAAGAGGTTCCTTTGTGTTTTCAGGACTGGGTCTGAAATAGTTTATTTTTAACCAGAATTCTTTTTGACCATGTATGGATAATTGCATGGCTAAATTCCTATGTGCTATTTGGTTTTCCATTTCATTTTGTCTGCTGAAGATCCTTGGATACGGTACTTATAATGACAAAGTCAGAGAGAATTATATTTTGGAGAAAATCCAAACATTTTCACATGACCTTTCATTAGCGGTCCCCTGTCTATCTCTCCAGCCTCAACTTTCTGTTCCTCCTAACCTCATAACATATGCTGCAGCCGCATTAAATTACCTCCAAATCCTCAAACATGCCACACCCTCCTTGCTAGTTTGTTCTTGATCTTGCTGTTCATTCACAGTGGATTACATTCTTTCCTAACTAATGCCCAGGAATTTTTCAAAACTTCTCATTGGGAAGTCCTCCCTGACACTCTAATATTAACTGTATCACAGGACTGACTATGTTACATAATTCTATCTTTGTTCCTGCTAGATAATGTGTTTTTTAAAATTATTTATTTGTGGCTCTGCTGGGTCTTCGTCACTACTTGTGAGTTACTGTCTAGTCGCGGTGCTGGGTTTCTCAGTGCAGTGGCTTCTCTTATTGCAAAGCACAGGCTACAGAGCATACAAGCTTCAGTAGTTGCAGCACACAGGCTTAGTTGCCCCACAGCATGTGGAATCTTCCCAGACCAGGAACTGAACCCATGTCCCCTGTATTAGCAGACACATTCTTAACCACTGGACCACCAGGTGAGTCCCAGAGACTCTGTTTTTGTCGTTGTGTACCTAGTGTTTAGCACAGGACTTAACAATGGAAGATTTTCAATTATTATTATTTGGTTTGAATGAATGAATGACATTTCTGTGTTCCATTTTGCTTTTTAAATCACATTATTTTGATATATTTTGTTATGTGTCATAGCTTCTTAAATATAGATTTGTTTTAGTAGTATTGAATCCTAATCTCGTCTCTATGTTTTTACATCTTTATAGTTGTCTAGTATTATTCACCAGAGATTTTGTACTGTTCCTGCCTCCGGAAGCTTTACCTCCTATATTTTCATGCATTAACTTGCTTCCCACCTTCAAGGCTAGATTGGTTCCTGCTGCAGCAGGAAGAAGATAGGAGGCTTCCTGTCAGAGACAGAAGCTTCCTGCCATCTCTCCTTTTTGCTCATACCTGGTATCAGTTCTGCTCATCTTCCTTGTAGATCACCTGGTTGCTGCTGACCTGCCTGGCTTTTGACCACCTACTTTGCCTTCCAGCTTTGGGAATCTTCAGTTCAAACATGCCCCTTTATCTCTCCCTCACCTGCTCTTAGTTCTGACCCTCCAGGCAGGAACTGATTTCCCCATTTCTTCTTGGTTTCTGACTGACTGCCACATCTTGACCTCTGACTCATTTGTGTGTGTGAATTATGGATTAACCACTATAGGTACTGTTTCATCAGGCTCTCACCTGGATCCCTTCCTCTGAATATGCCTTAGCTTTCCTGGCCTTACATGCATGTGATTAAGGTACATGTTACTGTGACATGTTTTTTCTTTTGAACAAAAATACTATTCATATTTCTTTACATTGTACCTATGGAAGCTGAGGTATTGAGACTTATAAATTCCAAACCAACTACTATGTTATTTATGGTATATATATAAAACATCACTAATGAATCTGAAAATAATGTTTAATCTCCCACATATTAATTAAGTATTCTTAATTGTGACTGTGCATCTGTGGAGTGATCTATGGAATCTTAAGTACAGGCAGATACTTCGGGCCCCCCACAGAATCATTGAATCAGAATCTTGAGATGGGACATCAGCAGATATATTTTCAGACACTTCATGAATCATTTTGATGTACACTGTGGGTTGAAGTTCAGCAGTGTTGCTGTACTAATGATTACCCTGAACATCACATATTAGACATGACAATGGGCATCTTAAATGTTAGATGACTAACAAATACCAACATTATTCACTGCTATCGGTTTACATCTAGTTTCTCATTTAGTTAACTTTCAAGTTAACATTATGAGCCAGGTGCTATCATATAGATGATTAAATATGAGAGGACCAAGGGTACATAGTTAATTGCAGAGTAAGAATTTAAATCCAAGTCATCTTTATGCTTAAATATTGTGCTATATGGCATAATGTGGCTCATTGATCATGTTTCCTTATAAATGGTATAGTTATTGTTAAATCCATAGCTTTATTACTAGAGTGAATAAGTTCAAAAAAAATCCAATTACCTTATTACCTTGCCCAAGGATTCCCATAGTCACCTCACTGCCATCAACTAAGAATAAACTTTCCTTATTATGGTGTAAAATAGTCATCACAATCCGTCTTCCAATTTCTCCTTCAATTCTATGTTCCCAATCTATCATTTTCTCTATACATTGGTCGTGCTGAATTTCCTACCTTTTTGGTAACACAGAAACTCGGAAACAATGAAATGCCTTTGTATTGGGATTTGAGGGTCATACGAAAAGAGCACATCAGTTCTTTTAATTATGGATTAACCACTATAGGTACTGTTTCATCAGGCTCTCACCTGGATCCCTTCCTCTGAATATGCCTTAGCTTTCCTGGCCTTACATGCATGTGATTAAGGTACATGTTACTGTGACATGTTTTTTCTTTTGAACAAAAATACTATTCATATTTCTTTACATTGTACCTATGGAAGCTGAGGTATTGAGACTTATAAATTCCAAACCAACTACTATGTTATTTATGGTATATATATAAAACATCACTAATGAATCTGAAAATAATGTTTAATCTCCCACATATTAATTAAGTATTCTTAATTGTGACTGTGCATCTGTGGAGTGATCTATGGAATCTTAAGTACAGGCAGATACTTCGGGCCCCCCACAGAATCATTGAATCAGAATCTTGAGATGGGACATCAGCAGATATATTTTCAGACACTTCATGAATCATTTTGATGTACACTGTGGGTTGAAGTTCAGCAGTGTTGCTGTACTAATGATTACCCTGAACATCACATATTAGACATGACAATGGGCATCTTAAATGTTAGATGACTAACAAATACCAACATTATTCACTGCTATCGGTTTACATCTAGTTTCTCATTTAGTTAACTTTCAAGTTAACATTATGAGCCAGGTGCTATCATATAGATGATTAAATATGAGAGGACCAAGGGTACATAGTTAATTGCAGAGTAAGAATTTAAATCCAAGTCATCTTTATGCTTAAATATTGTGCTATATGGCATAATGTGGCTCATTGATCATGTTTCCTTATAAATGGTATAGTTATTGTTAAATCCATAGCTTTATTACTAGAGTGAATAAGTTCAAAAAAAATCCAATTACCTTATTACCTTGCCCAAGGATTCCCATAGTCACCTCACTGCCATCAACTAAGAATAAACTTTCCTTATTATGGTGTAAAATAGTCATCACAATCCGTCTTCCAATTTCTCCTTCAATTCTATGTTCCCAATCTATCATTTTCTCTATACATTGGTCGTGCTGAATTTCCTACCTTTTTGGTAACACAGAAACTCGGAAACAATGAAATGCCTTTGTATTGGGATTTGAGGGTCATACGAAAAGAGCACATCAGTTCTTTTGAAGCAATTGAGGAAGAGTTATAGGAAGCAGGGATCCGTAGGATCAACTTCGTTGTGAGTAAAGAGGAATTGGAAGAGGCACCTTGGGTCCAGTGTCTTGAACTGAGTTTACCCCACTGGTTACTGATGAAGCAGCTGGTTAGCTGTAGTCCTTCCCCCTGGGCAGGGAGAACTTGGAGCTGTAGCATCTTGGAGAAGCACTCTTGCTGACTATGGGGAGTAAGCACAGAACTGAAGTTTCACGTGTTAGTGAGATGCTTCCCAGTCTCACCAATTCCATCAAACATGGTGGCGATAGGGAATCATGAGTAAAAAGTCAAAGGAATTGCCCCAAGGATTGTCCAGAGGATTGTAGCGCCTATTTATAGTCTGAAATAGGGACTTGGAAAGAGAGAGGATGACTCTCTATATACTTTGTTTTTAATCTTTTCTCAGCTTTACTGAGGTATAATTGAGAAAAGTGAATATATTTAAGGTGTACAGCATACTCGTTTCATATAAATGTGAATTGAGACATGATCACCACAGTTGGGCTAATTAGCACTCATTACCTTTGGCAGTTACTTTTTACTTTTTTCATCCCTTCCCCTCCCCCTAATCTCCCCCTGCACGCCCCCCCCACCCCGCGCCCTCGCAACCAGCTGTTTGTTCCCTGTATCTATAACTGTTTCTGTTTTGTTTTTTAGATTTCATACATAAGTGAAATCATATAGCATTTGTGTATTTGACTTATTTCACTTAGCATAATACCCTCTAGGTCCACCCATATTAAACAGTAAGATTTTTTGTTTGTTTGTTTGCCAATGAGCAGTTTTCCATACTGCGTCTTCTTTATCCATTTAGGGACTGATGGCAATTAGGGTTGTTTTCATAGCTAGACTGTTATAATAAATAAAGTCACAATGAACATAGGAGTGCATGTGTTTTTTTGAATTAGTGTTTCTATTTTCTTTGGATATTTATCCAGCAGTGCAATTGCTGGATCATCTGGTAGTTCTATTTTTAGCTTTCTGAGGCTCCTCCATATTGTTTTTAAAATTCCCTCCCCCCCCCATCATGCCTCTTTTATTTTTTATTTATTTATTTTCATCCATCTTTATTCTTCGGCCTGTGTGGGCCTCCCATTGCAGTGCCCTCTCTCGTTGCAGAGAACCAGCTCTGGGTGAATGTGCTCCAGAGCACTGGTTCAGAATTGGACACATTGGTCCAGCTGCTCCACAGCAGATGGGATCTTCCTGGGCCAGGGATTGAACCGGTGACCCTTGCACTGCAAAACGGGCTCTCTACCCACTGGACTATCAGAAAAGCCCTCCATACTGTTTTCATAGTGCTTGTACCAATGTATATACCCACTAACAGTATGCAAGTGTTCCTTTCTCCACAGACACACCAACACTTGTCACGCAATTTTTCCAGCCTTTAATAGCCTTCTTTGCCTGCACCATCTGGTCAAGTCCTGCTTCTTAGAAATCTTTGTAATTTTTAAAACACAGAGCATGTGGCTTCCTCTCTACCCATAGCACTCAGTTCATATGTCTTTTACTACCTGCTTTTCCTAAAGCATATACATCTTTAGACCTGTTGCTTCCAAGGGCTGTGAGCATCTCTGAGGCAGGTAGCATGTCCCATTCAATCTTTTAACCCCAGAATGCTAAGCAGAGTGTCTGGAACATTGTGTTCACTCCTCAGATAACCTAGGATTGGTCCTTCAAAGTATGACAGCTTGAAGCTGCGTTGGTTCTAAAGAGGTGGCCAGTAGTTATTTAGCTGCTCCATCTGTGACTAGCACAATGCCTGAAACACAGCACTGGATCATCATGCTATAAATGGCGAGTGAATGATCTAGTTACAGCAATTCCATAGGAAACTTACTGCCTACCATTCTGTTTCAAGGCTTTAGACTAAACCAACAGTCTAACACCGTGTTAAGAATATACTAAACATGGTTAAAAAGCAATCAAATGTTACCATGGAATAGACAGAAACATTCAAATATCATGCCGAAGCTACTGAATTGGTAATTTGTAAAATTCAATGGGTTATACAGGATTAATCTTGTAAAAGATATTCATATGTTTTTGAAAATAGTATTTGTAATGCTGTATAGTAGGTGTGAATAATCACATACATTCTTAGATCTTAACTTATGGAGATTGATTCATTTGTAAAACCCACATTCTATTAAATGGAAGCATTAAACTTATCTTCGAAATACTTAGGCCACCTTATAATCCTCAGAATCAAGCTTTAAAACATTCCTCATATTTCTTTCAAACTGATACTTTATTTTAAAAGTTACATATATATACAACAACAAAGGGACATATGTATACCTATGGCTGATTCATGTTGATGTATGGCAGAAATCATCACAATATTGTAAAGTACTTATCTCAATTAAAAATAGAATACATTTTTTTAAAAAGTTGTCATTCTTAGGTTTCAGAAGATACATTTAAACCACTATACAGGCCTTCTTAGGTGCTGCTACATGAAATAATCAAATTGACCAAATGCTGAGATAGAATTTATAGTGATAAGATATTCCTGTGCCTGTAATTGAATTGAATTCATCCTGACTTGGTGAAATCACTGGCCATAGCAGGTCTGCATGATTGTTCCTTACAACTTTACATTCACCTTTCTAGAAATTGAATTTGGAAGCAAATTTTTCTTTTTTTCCCTAGAAAATTTCCTTGTACTCTAGGCAGGTAGCATGTCCCATTCAATCTTTTAACCCCAGAATGCTAAGCAGAGTGTCTGGAACATTGTGTTCACTCCTCAGATAACCTAGGATTGGTCCTTCAAAGTATGACAGCTTGAAGCTGCGTTGGTTCTAAAGAGGTGGCCAGTAGTTATTTAGCTGCTCCATCTGTGACTAGCACAATGCCTGAAACACAGCACTGGATCATCATGCTATAAATGGCGAGTGAATGATCTAGTTACAGCAATTCCATAGGAAACTTACTGCCTACCATTCTGTTTCAAGGCTTTAGACTAAACCAACAGTCTAACACCGTGTTAAGAATATACTAAACATGGTTAAAAAGCAATCAAATGTTACCATGGAATAGACAGAAACATTCAAATATCATGCCGAAGCTACTGAATTGGTAATTTGTAAAATTCAATGGGTTATACAGGATTAATCTTGTAAAAGATATTCATATGTTTTTGAAAATAGTATTTGTAATGCTGTATAGTAGGTGTGAATAATCACATACATTCTTAGATCTTAACTTATGGAGATTGATTCATTTGTAAAACCCACATTCTATTAAATGGAAGCATTAAACTTATCTTGAAATACTTAGGCCACCTTATAATCCTCAGAATCAAGCTTTAAAACATTCCTCATATTTCTTTCAAACTGATACTTTATTTTAAAAGTTACATATATATACAACAACAAAGGGACATATGTATACCTATGGCTGATTCATGTTGATGTATGGCAGAAATCATCACAATATTGTAAAGTACTTATCTCAATTAAAAATAGAATACATTTTTTTAAAAAGTTGTCATTCTTAGGTTTCAGAAGATACATTTAAACCACTATACAGGCCTTCTTAGGTGCTGCTACATGAAATAATCAAATTGACCAAATGCTGAGATAGAATTTATAGTGATAAGATATTCCTGTGCCTGTAATTGAATTGAATTCATCCTGACTTGGTGAAATCACTGGCCATAGCAGGTCTGCATGATTGTTCCTTACAACTTTACATTCACCTTTCTAGAAATTGAATTTGGAAGCAAATTTTTCTTTTTTTTTTTCCCCTAGAAAATTTCCTTGTACTCTCCTTCATGGTATGAGAATCTTTCTTTTCTTGAAGGTGTGGAACATCAAAGGAAGTTGTACCTGCCATGTAGGAGACAATCGATTATTGGTGCAGTTCGTTCAGCGTAGACACCATGCAATTACCAATCACTGGTGGCGACAGCCTGGTGTGCGGTTGAATCCCCTGAGTGGATTTTACAAAATACTAGCTCTGGAGCCTTATTCCTGAACAAGTGAATCAGAAAAGAGTCCTGGGTGTGGAGACTGACTCTGCATAGTGTTCATCATTGTTTCCCAAGTGCCTAAATAACCAGCATTCTTAACTGAAACAGATATTTAAAAATTAATCTTTAGTTCAAGCTTCAGTCTTTCACTTAACATTCTTATGTATATATATACACCCAGTACAATTTAAATGCATTTTCTCACACAACATTAATCACACAGTTTATAGGATTTGATAAATGAGGAAAAATATATTTACTCTATTCATGAGGGTAATAAACTTTCTAGTAGAATAATAATGTATAAAAATGAGTCATTTAAAATTGCTTTTCACTTATTCTGCATAAATAATGCCATGATTTAAAACATTTTTAAGGGGAATTATGTGATTTTATGGAATTTACCTGCTGATGCAGGGGATGCAGAGATGTGAGTTCAATTCCTGGATCGGGAAGATCCCCTGGAGAAGGAAATAGCAACCCACTCCAGTATTCTTGCCTGGAAAATTCCATGGACACGGGAGCCTAGCAGGCTACAGTCCATGGAGTCACAAAGAATCGAACATGACTGAACACATTTGCAAAACGAATATGATTATATAGTCTAGCCAGTGAAGTTTATAACTCAGAGTCAACTGGGTTATGTGGCTCTGCAGGAGAAAATGGGTAGAAGTTAAAAAGTTGTAGGTTGCGGTTCATGTTTAAGAATATGCGGTGATAGCTGCCCAACATTGCAGACTCCTTTCAAGGGGCTGCCAATGACTCATTAGAGGAGTACTCACATCGAGCTTGAATTTCCATTTGGATGGAAATTTCCACAGTGAGTTAGGTTGGATGACCTGTAACAGTACCTAGCAGCTTTAAACTCTGTATGTTTGCAGTGTGACCCCTGACATATTGCAAACACAGTTCTTACCCTGGAGGTGAAATCTTTTCAACCCTCTTTTCTCTTGATATTCTTGCCCTGCATGCAGGGCATCACCTTAGGATTTTGAAAGTCACACTTTGAAGGAACTTTCGCCGAAAGGAGATTTTCCTGTCATTGATCTAGCAGAGAGCTTCTTATCAGACTTTTATGCTCTTTTTGGATTTGTTCTTGCTCTATATTTTTAGGGACCTCCCTGAGTGAGATCCAAGATGTTCAGTGAAATGAAAATGTAGCAGAGTGGAAAGCAAGATTGACAGTAAAAATCCTCAATCTGCCATTTACGAGGGATAATTTTTCAACATTGAATATAAAAAACTCTGCCTGAGGGTTGCATTATAGCCAGTGGGGTGTCTTGTCAACCAGTGTGCTGGGAAGGAGGTTTATACAACTCATTTCAGTAATTATTGCCTTAAGTGAGAGCATCTGAGCATGCTAAATGAGACTTAGTTCATAATTGTCAGATATTCGTATAATGGATTCAGCTAAAAGGATTTTAGACATTTGGGCCAATTTGGCCCTCTGTTCTACAAGCTGCATGTGGCATGGTATGAACTTGCCCCTTGAAATTAATGATATGAAAACCCTGGATGCTTAGCTTTAGTCAGGAACATTTCATGTCTTACCACCCAACATTGTATCCCTGATGTCTGGCAGGCCTGTAACAGACAAAAATATTGATAGGACATTACCGACTCCAGGGTGCACTAAAATGTGGAGATTAATTCTCAGGCTGAAAACCCACAATCACCAATATTTCCAGTTGGTTTCTTAACTTGTGTTTCCAAGTATTCTGTGAGACCCATTAGGCAGGTTTTTAGTCTTACGTTAGAAATTGTGCTGTCTCAGTTACCAGGGCATGTCCTAAATTACTCAACACATTGGACCCGCACTGAAGATTGTCAAAATTTTGGGAAGAAGAAACATGATGTTTGATGTGCGTCTATTTTGGGGTCTCTAATACACAGTGAGTTAGGTTGGATGACCTGTAACAGTACCTAGCAGCTTTAAACTCTGTATGTTTGCAGTGTGACCCCTGACATATTGCAAACACAGTTCTTACCCTGGAGGTGAAATCTTTTCAACCCTCTTTTCTCTTGATATTCTTGCCCTGCATGCAGGGCATCACCTTAGGATTTTGAAAGTCACACTTTGAAGGAACTTTCGCCGAAAGGAGATTTTCCTGTCATTGATCTAGCAGAGAGCTTCTTATCAGACTTTTATGCTCTTTTTGGATTTGTTCTTGCTCTATTTTTTTAGGGACCTCCTGAGTGAGATCCAAGATGTTCAGTGAAATGAAAATGTAGCAGAGTGGAAAGCAAGATTGACAGTAAAAATCCTCAATCTGCCATTTACGAGGGATAATTTTTCAACATTGAATATAAAAAACTCTGCCTGAGGGTTGCATTATAGCCAGTGGGGTGTCTTGTCAACCAGTGTGCTGGGAAGGAGGTTTATACAACTCATTTCAGTAATTATTGCCTTAAGTGAGAGCATCTGAGCATGCTAAATGAGACTTAGTTCATAATTGTCAGATATTCGTATAATGGATTCAGCTAAAAGGATTTTAGACATTTGGGCCAATTTGGCCCTCTGTTCTACAAGCTGCATGTGGCATGGTATGAACTTGCCCCTTGAAATTAATGATATGAAAACCCTGGATGCTTAGCTTTAGTCAGGAACATTTCATGTCTTACCACCCAACATTGTATCCCTGATGTCTGGCAGGCCTGTAACAGACAAAAATATTGATAGGACATTACCGACTCCAGGGTGCACTAAAATGTGGAGATTAATTCTCAGGCTGAAAACCCACAATCACCAATATTTCCAGTTGGTTTCTTAACTTGTGTTTCCAAGTATTCTGTGAGACCCATTAGGCAGGTTTTTAGTCTTACGTTAGAAATTGTGCTGTCTCAGTTACCAGGGCATGTCCTAAATTACTCAACACATTGGACCCGCACTGAAGATTGTCAAAATTTTGGGAAGAAGAAACATGATGTTTGATGTGAGTCTATTTTGGGGTCTCTAATACACAGGATGTACAACACACAACAGAGAAGTCACCCCAGGACTGTTAGTAACTCAATCAGCACCTCAAAATTTGTCCTAAATTTTCATATCTCAGCAGAGTTATTGACAGAGTTAGGAACCATTTGAAGATCTCTTGTAATACTGCCTTGGGAAGATTTTGGGAGCTTCCTGAGAAAACATTATTTGATTATGACTATTTTGATAAATAGATATGCAAGACCTGTGGTCTTTAAGCATATACCGATCTCTGATTTAACCTCAGAGAAACTTTGTATGGGGATTCCCTGTGGGATTCTTCATTTTCGAGGCCCTGCTTGGTTATAGGGGAATCCTTGAGTCTGTGATGATATTCTATCTCACAGCCACACCTAGATTTCATCTTGGATACACCACCTTTTCTTCCATCTTTTAAAAAGTACTGATAAGTTTTCACAGGTAACACAGGAGCACACTGGTGAGGAAATACTCAAGTAAGGAAGGAACTATAATCAGGATGAAAGAGTTAGTTTGTCTTCATTCTTGTCTCTAATTTCACTCCAGCTGACTATATTCTAAAATGGTTATTATTAATAGCAGAGTATCATTTTTGGATCTTTTTAATGCATTTACATTTATATGTATGAACACATACAAATGCATAGTTGAGCAAATATTAAAGAAATCATAGAGGGCTTCCCTGGTGGTCCAGTGGGTAAAGAGTCCACCTTGCAGTGCAAGGGGCACCAGTTCCATCCCTGGCCCGGGAAGATGCCACGTGCCGTGGAGCAGCTGGACCGGTGTGTCCAATTATGAGCCAGTGCTCTGGAGTGAATGTGCCCAGAGTTGGTGCTCTGCTACAGGAGAGGCCACTGCAATGGGAGGCCCACACAGGCTGAAGAATAAAGATGGATGAAAGAGAAATAGATAAAATATCAATAAAAATAGGCGAAAAATTTAAAGAAAAGGAATCACAGATACGCTTTTTTTTTTTTTTGCTATTTGCTTTTTCATTAAAAAATATTAATTAAATTATGTTAAACCAGTTAGCATTTGAGACTGTTGTACCTGTTTACAATCTCTGAATTGGAGTCGTCCAAAGCCCCCCCTTACCCGTGGGCTGTACTATTTCATTTCACCCCAGCCCCCACCGCATGGTCCTTCCCATTGTCTCACAGTCCAGGTGCATCAAAAGGATAAACATTTCATTCAGTGTAACAATTCAGAAAGCTTTGTTTGTATTTTCAGATTAAAGTATTTGTAACATTTTTGAACTAAAAAATATTTCACCTTAAAGAGCTCAGGAGTCTACATAGATAGGCTGCTTAAGCAGCAAAGGAATATTTCTCATAGCCTCAGAGATAAAAATGGGATAATTTCTAAGAAAAATGGGTGCGTCTGACCTATTATCCTATTTCTACCAAATTCTAGCAGCTTTGCTTATCCCTTCTTTTATGACCATTTGACATCTAAGCAGAAGGCAAGAGCTCTTCCTGCAAAAGTTGAGCTTGATTGCTTACAGTTTCTGCCCCCAAGGGTCCCTACCCCTCCCTTGGTTAGTCGAAATGGCCCCCTGCTCATCCTGTCAAGGCGCTCAGGCCGTGCAGTGAATAGGGGAGAAATCTCATTTTGGAGACAAGCATTCTCTGTGAACTCTATTAAGCAACAAAGCAGCCGGGCTTTCCCAGGGTCACATTTCCAGGATATAATCACCAACTTCTTGGGTGCAGTAGAAGGCCGCTACCGGAGTCCACTCTTTCCATGTTCATCAGTGTGATTATTTCATGATAACAGCTTTCTCGAGGGAGGCTGAGATGCTTTCTGCACATTTTAATGAGCCTGTTATGCTGCCTCAATTCTTTCCCTTAGTCTTTATTTCTTTTCTGCTTCTTTTCTTTCATGCTGTTAGCCACATGTATTTAGAAGGCCGAGAGGACACGGAGATTTTAAATGTCATCCATCATGGATGGAAATCTATTGTCTTCCCTTCTGGAAATATAGCAATATTGCATTGTCTTGGTTTAACAGGGTTAGAGATATTTTATATCTGTGTTCTGAGGAAAAAAACCTGTATACTTGAGCACAGAATTTCAGCATATTCCTAAATAAAGAATAATCTTAGTTTTCAGGAAGAATTGAAACACATGAAGTACAATTATAATTAAGAGCACTGCAACAAATATCTCTGGTACTAAAAGATTTCAGACTCCTATCCAATGACCCAAATTCAAGATTCTGTAGTTATGATTTTGCTGGAAGTCATTAAAAAAGACTATATAAAGACCCAGTGGTTCTAACACTAACATTTTCATTTTTAACTGTCACTTAATTTAACAATAAATACTAAATGTGAGAGTCATAAAAATTTGGTCTTTATTTTTCAGAATAGAAAAAATATAGACAAAGGAACAGTCAGAATATTTTATTTCATTTCTGTTACTCATGACATTCCATATTTATTAAATTTATACTCAATTTTTAACATATTTAACAATTTTTCCTCACACTAGAATTTGATTTTTATAGCTATTAATACATTTACCTTGAAATTTAGTATAAAAAATAGTACAATAGAATTTGATTTTATAAATAAGTTTACCTTGGGATTTGCTATGTAAAAAAATCTAGATTAGGACATATAGTTTAATGAATTTCAACTACCCATCAATGACTTTTTATTCTAATTTTTTCAGATGGCTTTTGTTAATGAATGATGCCTGTGACTAATGCTCCCTGTAGCTTCACCTATTTAAATTAATCTCGCTCTTTATCCTTTGTAAATATATGTATGATCTACTTCAATCAGATTTTCTGAAAACAGAGAAATGTATTCCCCATCTTTTCCCAGAAGATTTACAAATGAAATGCATTGAACTAATCCAATTGGACTAATATGATTATTTTTGTGTGTGTATGCAAAAGGGCATGGATTGCTCAATAATATATATGAAAGGAGAGATGATTAATCTCCTCTCAGCTTCTCTGCATCTGGATCTGGGGGAGGTGTCTGTGGACTCAATACTCATGTGGCTGCTAGGCTGCAAGACTTTGTCTTAGGAACAGTGCCCTCTCTTCCTCTGGAAATAAGGATATATTCTTCAACTCAAACAAAGAAGATGATGTGTTGGCTCGCCTTCATTCACATATTTTATATCTGTGTTCTGAGGAAAAACCTGTATACTTGAGCACAGAATTTCAGCATATTCCTAAATAAAGAATAATCTTAGTTTTCAGGAAGAATTGAAACACATGAAGTACAATTATAATTAAGAGCACTGCAACAAATATCTCTGGTACTAAAAGATTTCAGACTCCTATCCAATGACCCAAATTCAAGATTCTGTAGTTATGATTTTGCTGGAAGTCATTAAAAAAGACTATATAAAGACCCAGTGGTTCTAACACTAACATTTTCATTTTTAACTGTCACTTAATTTAACAATAAATACTAAATGTGAGAGTCATAAAAATTTGGTCTTTATTTTTCAGAATAGAAAAAATATAGACAAAGGAACAGTCAGAATATTTTATTTCATTTCTGTTACTCATGACATTCCATATTTATTAAATTTATACTCAATTTTTAACATATTTAACAATTTTTCCTCACACTAGAATTTGATTTTTATAGCTATTAATACATTTACCTTGAAATTTAGTATAAAAAATAGTACAATAGAATTTGATTTTATAAATAAGTTTACCTTGGGATTTGCTATGTAAAAAAATCTAGATTAGGACATATAGTTTAATGAATTTCAACTACCCATCAATGACTTTTTATTCTAATTTTTTCAGATGGCTTTTGTTAATGAATGATGCCTGTGACTAATGCTCCCTGTAGCTTCACCTATTTAAATTAATCTCGCTCTTTATCCTTTGTAAATATATGTATGATCTACTTCAATCAGATTTTCTGAAAACAGAGAAATGTATTCCCCATCTTTTCCCAGAAGATTTACAAATGAAATGCATTGAACTAATCCAATTGGACTAATATGATTATTTTTGTGTGTGTATGCAAAAGGGCATGGATTGCTCAATAATATATATGAAAGGAGAGATGATTAATCTCCTCTCAGCTTCTCTGCATCTGGATCTGGGGGAGGTGTCTGTGGACTCAATACTCATGTGGCTGCTAGGCTGCAAGACTTTGTCTTAGGAACAGTGCCCTCTCTTCCTCTGGAAATAAGGATATATTCTTCAACTCAAACAAAGAAGATGATGTGTTGGCTCGCCTTCATTCACACATTTTTTCTGGCAGTGATGAGGGGTCTCTACTCACAGACTGAGGCCCTTACCTGGCCACCAGGGTGGCAGACTCAAGGCCTGGGTATATCCAGATTGGGCTGGCTGAGCAAAGGACGCACCCTCAGTCTGACCCTGGCTGTGGGTCCACGAGGCCGTCCGTCAGACATTTCCGGGTCCGTCTAGGTGGCTATAAAAAAATATCACAGATGGAGTGGGTCTTATAAACAATAGAAATTTCTGTGAGATCTTCCTAGACCAGGAATTGAACCAGTGTCCCCTGCATTGCAATCAGATTCTTAACCACTGGACCACTGGGGAGGGCCCTATATCTAATTCTTAATTCAGATATAATTATTCAGGAAGGACATGTTTTACTTCTACTATAAATGGAGATGCCGTGTTACTTGCAATAGATATGAGAAAACCATGAAAATGAAACATGACTGTTACAAAAATCTGACTGTGCTCATGTGAGGTCAGCTCACACATCAGCAGTGGGACACATGCTGCCTTTTGGAAAGCACCACTGAGTTGTATCAATTATCAGATTATCCAAAGGTAGCTTCGGAAGAGAGATTTTCTAAAGAAGAGTTACAGATCACACTACAATTATAGCTTATGAAAGAGACACCCAGGATTTAAACAAAACTGCAAGCAGTCACATTCATTTCTAGGTATTGTCAGAGTAAAAAGTGTTAACCTTACTCTAGCACAGATGCAGCAAGTCTTGGTTGACTATACACTCACTGAGTTCTACACTGAGTGTGATAGAAAGCTTCCAGTGTTTCTTAGGCTATCTTTCTTATGGCCTTTGTCTTAATTCCAGAGGGAAAGTACCACACACAGATTATTAGAAAAGAAGATCAGCAGGACAGTGAAAATGGGATGTTGTGCCTTGAGGGTTGGATGTTCTTACCACAAACTATCTGTCAGGCTGAATTTGTTAGATTATATGGTAGGATGAATATGAGCTTAGAAATAAAACACAGTATTATATTTAGATTTGGGAATGGTCGAAGACTGTTGCTAGACTAGATTTAATTATATGTGTCATTTGACTTGGTGGCACTCCATATTCACAAAAATCTCATAGGGATCCATTATTTATCTTAAACATTTAAATATACAATTCATATTACTTTTTATTATTCTCTCCCTTTTCGTCTCTAGGTGCTTATTTGTTTAAAAGAAATGCAGTAGAAATAATCTGCATTTAGATGCTTTTATCATTTGATTTGTTAAGCATGGGTCAACATAAAAGCTGAACATTTAGTAAGCTGAAAGCCAGAAACAAAGAAAATTATTATTTAAAACTTTATAAATTTGTTATACTTCCCATCCCAAGATTACAATGTACCAATTTCTACTAAAGACATAAAATGCTGCCAATTCTGGAAATTTCAGAGAGAATAGTACGCATTAACTAGTCATCTAAATATAGAACTTTGTGACCAGTAATGAAGGGGTGTTTATTTCCTACATTATTCTGAATGTATAATTTTAGTTGTTCTTTTTCAAATTACAACCGGATACAAAAACCACCTCTTTTCATTCAGAAAGGATGTTATTAAGTTTTCAAAAAAAAAAAAAAAAACAGCTGTGTGCACACAGGTTTCAAAAATGGACCCCAAAATGAATGAAATAGCTTATTAACGTGACTCTATATTTTCATGAGAGGAAGTCATACCATTTAATTCTTTAGCCCTTGTGCCAACTTTATTACCATTCACTAGTTGTGGTTTGAGGTTATGAGAAAGGCACTTAGTTTGGACGAAGCTGAGATTGCACTCATGAATCCATGAGCTTTTGGATTGATACTGCTTCTTCTGTTCTGTTGTCCCATCTGTGATTTCAGAGTTTCTCTAGACCTTTAGAGAACTGAGGGATCACATGCCCTTGAGATCCCCTTCCTTTACAGAAAGTCATCTGACATCCTTCATAGCTGGCCCTAGAGGTTTGTTGAGTCTCACATACTGCTGTCTCAGAGAGGTTGGTGGGGAGACTTCAGGGCACCACAATCCCTGTCCCACAAGTTGTGCACAGTGGTGCCTCCCTCCCTGCCCCTAACTGGGGGGAGTGCATAGCTCCCAGAAGATTCATCCAGGATCTGTTAATTTTAAAAAGTTGAAAACCACTCCTCTAATACCTTGCTTTGTTGACATTTATCATCCTAGAGCAACTGCCTCCCCTATATGGAGAGTCTAAATCTTTTTAGAGCGAAATAGGGAAGATCTCTTTTTTAAAAATATAGTACAGTAAAATATGCACAACGTAATATTCATCGTTTTAACCATTTGTAAGTGCATAATTCGGTGGCACTAAATCCACATACAATCTGTCACAATCGTCACTTTCCTGCACCCATTATATAATAACTTCCCCCTCACCCTCTTCCCAGTACCTGTTAATCATTTTTCCACTTTTTGTCTTTAGGAATTCGCCTATTCTAAGTACCTCATATAAATGGAATCATACAATATTTATCCTTCTACGTTTGTCTTATTTTACCAAGCATAATATTTTCAAAGTCCCTCTATGTTGTAGCAACTATGAAAATTTCACTCCTTTTTAGTGCTGAGTAATATTCTAGTATGTGTATATAATCACGTGTTCATGGACATTTGGGTTGTTTCCACCTTTTGGCTATGGTGAATAATGTTGCTATGAACACTGATTTGAGTTCCTACCTTTATTATTTTGGATTTTTACATAGGAATGAGCTTTGTGGGTAAGGTATCTTCTTTGATTAAAAAATCTAAAGGTAGTTTCTTGTTTATACCACCAAAGTTTTCCCTATAGAGTTACACCGAATCAGTTGTCATTCCCTAATCAGTTTGTTTACAGTGATATGAACCCATCTGGGTATCTTAGTGATCACCTCACTTTCCAATTACAAGTATTTCTCTCATGCCCTTGCCTTGTTAAACACTTGGACACAAAATCCGTCAAAGAAGATAGTTTCTTTTTATCTTCAGGATAGATCCCCTAGATCTTACTCTTTTTTCAACATTCAGGACACATAGAGACTTTTTTTTGCTTCATGAAAGAGATACCCTAGACATTATTTCTATGCAATTTTCAGAATTTATTTTGCAAATTATTTTGAAATGGCACCTTTCACCAATGACTAGGGATGGAAAATAAGGGCATATCATTTCCCTCGTGGAAATAATTATTCTGGACACGGCACTAATTTACCAACCCTGAAAATAGTCAAAAACTTCTTCCACGGAATTGAACCTTTTGCTTTGTTGACATTTATCATCCTAGAGCAACTGCCTCCCTATATGGAGAGTCTAAATCTTTTTAGAGCGAAATAGGGAAGATCTCTTTTTTAAAAATATAGTACAGTAAAATATGCACAACGTAATATTCATCGTTTTAACCATTTGTAAGTGCATAATTCGGTGGCACTAAATCCACATACAATCTGTCACAATCGTCACTTTCCTGCACCCATTATATAATAACTTCCCCCTCACCCTCTTCCCAGTACCTGTTAATCATTTTTCCACTTTTTGTCTTTAGGAATTCGCCTATTCTAAGTACCTCATATAAATGGAATCATACAATATTTATCCTTCTACGTTTGTCTTATTTTACCAAGCATAATATTTTCAAAGTCCCTCTATGTTGTAGCAACTATGAAAATTTCACTCCTTTTTAGTGCTGAGTAATATTCTAGTATGTGTATATAATCACGTGTTCATGGACATTTGGGTTGTTTCCACCTTTTGGCTATGGTGAATAATGTTGCTATGAACACTGATTTGAGTTCCTACCTTTATTATTTTGGATTTTTACATAGGAATGAGCTTTGTGGGTAAGGTATCTTCTTTGATTAAAAAATCTAAAGGTAGTTTCTTGTTTATACCACCAAAGTTTTCCCTATAGAGTTACACCGAATCAGTTGTCATTCCCTAATCAGTTTGTTTACAGTGATATGAACCCATCTGGGTATCTTAGTGATCACCTCACTTTCCAATTACAAGTATTTCTCTCATGCCCTTGCCTTGTTAAACACTTGGACACAAAATCCGTCAAAGAAGATAGTTTCTTTTTATCTTCAGGATAGATCCCCTAGATCTTACTCTTTTTTCAACATTCAGGACACATAGAGACTTTTTTTTGCTTCATGAAAGAGATACCCTAGACATTATTTCTATGCAATTTTCAGAATTTATTTTGCAAATTATTTTGAAATGGCACCTTTCACCAATGACTAGGGATGGAAAATAAGGGCATATCATTTCCCTCGTGGAAATAATTATTCTGGACACGGCACTAATTTACCAACCCTGAAAAAGTCAGTTCTGTTTATAAAGACCTTGACATATCCACAGAATTGAGAATTTTAAGTAAATATCATGAGCTTGTGTTTGCTGGTCCCTGGGGTAATTGCTTAATACAAGTTCCTCCGGAGATCTTTATCCTCAGAAATCTTATTAAAACGATGACATTATCACAGTGCTGGAGGATGGGAGAGAAAAAAAAAATTAAAGGTGGGTGTGTAGTGGCAGCTCAGGCTAAGGAATTCATTTTCGTAGGGCTATTTTGTCATTTCTCCTAAATTCATCCTCACCTCCAGAGAGGCAGGAGAGATGGAATGGACATAATCCTTTGTGACTCATGGTTAGTTATCCTAAATAATATGGTAGATGCTGCCTGTGGATGGGACTGAAGTTAGGTCATCTCAGGGACCCTCAGTGCCCACATGGCCTCTCTCACTCCCTGCTGTCAGATTGACTCTGGGTTAGCTCCAGGGGATCCGTAGGTTTGCCCTATTTTGGAGAACAGTGAAATCATAGAACTGAAGGTTTGGAAGGCTTTTGTTCTCCTGTGTTTGAATTCCGTCTGCTTCTCTGCCGTGTGGACAGTTGGATCCCAAGTGAATTTTCAGAGACAGGGAGCAGTATGGGATGATGGCTCAGAGGGCCCATTCGGGAGACGCAGCAGCCTGCACCAGACTTGACTGCCACGTATTAGCTGCATATCCTTAGACGAGTCGCTTGAACATCCTGAACTTCCATCTTTGTCTGTAGTACTTTTAAAATAGCACCTTGTGTGATTGCTAGGACAGCGAAATAGAAGAAGGCATGTACACTCTGTTCTTGATAGAATGGCTGCTTTATCTCCACACAGTAGTGAATGCTTTTCTAGTTGAAACTGTAAACATGTCAGGTGACTTTTTTCAACATTCAGAATGAGCTTTTTTGGTTCATGAAAGAGATACCCTAGACATTATTTCTATGCAATTTTCAGAATTTATTTTGCAAATTATTTTGAAATGGCACCTTTCACCAATGACTAGGGATGGAAAATAAGGGCATATCATTTCCCTCGTGGAAATAATTATTCTGGACACGGCACTAATTTACCAACCCTGAAAAAGTCAGTTCTGTTTATAAAGACCTTGACATATCCACAGAATTGAGAATTTTAAGTAAATATCATGAGCTTGTGTTTGCTGGTCCCTGGGGTAATTGCTTAATACAAGTTCCTCCGGAGATCTTTATCCTCAGAAATCTTATTAAAACGATGACATTATCACAGTGCTGGAGGATGGGAGAGAAAAAAAAAATTAAAGGTGGGTGTGTAGTGGCAGCTCAGGCTAAGGAATTCATTTTCGTAGGGCTATTTTGTCATTTCTCCTAAATTCATCCTCACCTCCAGAGAGGCAGGAGAGATGGAATGGACATAATCCTTTGTGACTCATGGTTAGTTATCCTAAATAATATGGTAGATGCTGCCTGTGGATGGGACTGAAGTTAGGTCATCTCAGGGACCCTCAGTGCCCACATGGCCTCTCTCACTCCCTGCTGTCAGATTGACTCTGGGTTAGCTCCAGGGGATCCGTAGGTTTGCCCTATTTTGGAGAACAGTGAAATCATAGAACTGAAGGTTTGGAAGGCTTTTGTTCTCCTGTGTTTGAATTCCGTCTGCTTCTCTGCCGTGTGGACAGTTGGATCCCAAGTGAATTTTCAGAGACAGGGAGCAGTATGGGATGATGGCTCAGAGGGCCCATTCGGGAGACGCAGCAGCCTGCACCAGACTTGACTGCCACGTATTAGCTGCATATCCTTAGACGAGTCGCTTGAACATCCTGAACTTCCATCTTTGTCTGTAGTACTTTTAAAATAGCACCTTGTGTGATTGCTAGGACAGCGAAATAGAAGAAGGCATGTACACTCTGTTCTTGATAGAATGGCTGCTTTATCTCCACACAGTAGTGAATGCTTTTCACACCAGGTACTCTAGTTGAAACTGTAAACATGTCAGGTGACTAAATGTGTTGGGTTCCTAGAGGTAATTCAGGCAGATTATTTCAAGAATATCTTAATATCATCAAATCTCACCCCTTCCCCACCATCAAGTCATTCCCCAAAATATGATTGTGAGAATCACTCTCAAATGGAAAGTGGGCCACATTATTTCATCATTTTATGTTTTGCCATATAAAGTACGAACAGGTCCAGGTATTCATAGATATCTTCATGGGGGAACTCCTTTCAGGCCACCACAGCAGACTTTGCAGATGTGGAAACCAAAGGATTAAGTTGCCCGAGGATCACAGGCACTGAGTAGCAGAGTCTGGATTTGAAGCTGCGTCTTTTTGATCCCGGAGTCTCTCTGTCCCTTCTTTCCTCTCTCTATTCCTAAATAATCAGTAATATGATCAGACATTTGCATGACTGTCTTATTCTGAGTTCAGGTTAATTATAAAAACCTACATTCGGGATTTGGGAGGGTAGGCAATATAGAGAGAAATTACTGATGACACAGAATACTCAAGGTTAGTTGCAGCATGCATTGATTTTCTTTATTGTTGCAGCAGGCAGGGAGTTGGTGGGGAGGGAAGGCTGATGGAGACTCTGCTCAGCGGGAGGGATCAGCATCTCATTACCTTGCCTGCTGTGGACTCAGCTGATATGGCAGGGACTTCAGCCAGCAAACTCCCCTCTGCCTAGAAAAAAAAAAGTATTAGTCACTCAGTTGTATCCAACTCTTTCTGACTCGATGGGCTATAGCCTGCCAAGCTTCTCTGTCTATGGAATTCTCCAGGCAAGAATACTTGAATATTCCTTTCTCCCGAGGATCTTCTCCACCCAGGGATCAAACTGGGGTTTCCTACATTACTGACAGGTTCTTTACTGTCTGCGCCATTAAGGAAGCCTTCTGCCTAGGAGGTGGTCAGTAGAAAAACCCCCACCCAGCATCCTCCTTTGGAGATGCAGGGTGGTGGGGGCCCTGGCTCAGGGAAGGTGTGATGACCCAGGTTTTTTTTCAGTAAAAATAAGACAGTCTGTTTATTCATTCACATCCTCTCAAATTCTTTTATACCATTTAACACTGACAAAGTCCATGGACTAACATTTTTTTTCTGTTGTTTTTTACTTAACAAAAAAAAATCTTAAATTAGAGGATAATTGTTTTACGATGTTGTGTTGGTTTCTGCCATACAGCAACATGAATCAGCCATAGGTATACCTATGTCCCCTCATAATCCAGTTTTTATGCTAGAATTTCTACTAGAAGACAAAGACTATAGCAGCAGGAATATTAGCTCCATTGGTTTTTATTTAAATCCAAACAACTTTTCAGGTTACTTACTTTTCTCACACAATCATGCTTTCCCCTTTTCAAAATGTTTCTCAAAGACATCATGTTTAAAACCAAGTTTTATATACATATATGCAATGTGGTTGTATTTAGCAAGGTGGGGTCAAAACACTATCAAAACAAGCTCATTTGAGGGATCGCAGAATGTATGTATGAAAAATACTTGAACCATACAAGTCACAATTATATACAGACGAACAGAGTGTTCCTCACTTAGAAGTAAGCCCTGTGAATGGTGAATAATCTCAGTCATTTGCTTGTGTTTTTTAACAGACATGTCTAATATATTTATTTTTAATAAGTGGGGTCGTATTTAGGCTAGTATATGTGTTAGTTTCTCTCTCAGGTCAGGCTCATTTTGACCCCATGGACTAGAGCCCGCCTGGCTCTTCTGTCCATGGAATTCTCCAGGCAGGAATACTGGAGTGGATTGCTATTTCCTTCTTCGGGGATCTTCCCAACCCAGAGATCAAACCCAGGTCTCCTGCACTGCTGGCAAATTCTTTACCATCTGAGCTACCAGGGAAGCTTGGCTGATAAAGTAGATTTTGGCTACTTGATTTTTAAAGTTGACAAGGAACCTTGGAGGTAACTACACTTTAGAACTGACAAAAAGTTGTATAGTATCCCAAAGTGTGAGAATATAATACCACAGTTAATTTACTCCCTTTTTGGACATTTATATGTTGCTTTTTTGTTATTGGAGCAAGGGGCAAAGGACAAAGACAGGTAGGGGATGCCAGCAGAGGCTCTTGCTTTGTAAAGAGTTGTCCCAGGAGTCTCAACCAGTGGCCTCTGTTTATATCTTATTTTCCAGAACTGGAATTCATGGTTATTCCTAGTTTCAAAGATTCCAGGAAAGGTGAGCACATTTAACAGGATTCTTTGTGACCAGACTGTGGGTTTGGTTAATGAAGGTGGAAGGGAGAATGGAGATTAAGTAGAAACTGGTTGTGTCTGCTATCCTTGGCAATTCAGGTAAAAATGTCTTGAAGAAAACCCTAAAATGTGGAACACTTAGCATTTATTCTGTAATGGGCAAAAGATTAAAATAAATGGTATACACAACACTATTAGCTCCATTGGTTTTTATTTAAATCCAAACAACTTTTCAGGTTACTTACTTTTCTCACACAATCATGCTTTCCCCTTTTCAAAATGTTTCTCAAAGACATCATGTTTAAAACCAAGTTTTATATACATATATGCAATGTGGTTGTATTTAGCAAGGTGGGGTCAAAACACTATCAAAACAAGCTCATTTGAGGGATCGCAGAATGTATGTATGAAAAATACTTGAACCATACAAGTCACAATTATATACAGACGAACAGAGTGTTCCTCACTTAGAAGTAAGCCCTGTGAATGGTGAATAATCTCAGTCATTTGCTTGTGTTTTTTAACAGACATGTCTAATATATTTATTTTTAATAAGTGGGGTCGTATTTAGGCTAGTATATGTGTTAGTTTCTCTCTCAGGTCAGGCTCATTTTGACCCCATGGACTAGAGCCCGCCTGGCTCTTCTGTCCATGGAATTCTCCAGGCAGGAATACTGGAGTGGATTGCTATTTCCTTCTTCGGGGATCTTCCCAACCCAGAGATCAAACCCAGGTCTCCTGCACTGCTGGCAAATTCTTTACCATCTGAGCTACCAGGGAAGCTTGGCTGATAAAGTAGATTTTGGCTACTTGATTTTTAAAGTTGACAAGGAACCTTGGAGGTAACTACACTTTAGAACTGACAAAAAGTTGTATAGTATCCCAAAGTGTGAGAATATAATACCACAGTTAATTTACTCCCTTTTTGGACATTTATATGTTGCTTTTTTGTTATTGGAGCAAGGGGCAAAGGACAAAGACAGGTAGGGGATGCCAGCAGAGGCTCTTGCTTTGTAAAGAGTTGTCCCAGGAGTCTCAACCAGTGGCCTCTGTTTATATCTTATTTTCCAGAACTGGAATTCATGGTTATTCCTAGTTTCAAAGATTCCAGGAAAGGTGAGCACATTTAACAGGATTCTTTGTGACCAGACTGTGGGTTTGGTTAATGAAGGTGGAAGGGAGAATGGAGATTAAGTAGAAACTGGTTGTGTCTGCTATCCTTGGCAATTCAGGTAAAAATGTCTTGAAGAAAACCCTAAAAATGTGGAACACTTAGCATTTATTCTGTAATGGGCAAAAAGATTAAAATAAATGGTATACACAACACTAAGTAATATTGCAAATAAGAAATTTCCTGTAATTTTACCTGATCCAATGAGCAGACTCATTGGAAAAGACCCTGATAGTGGGAAAGATTGAAGGAGGAGAAGGGGATGACAGAAGATGAGATGGTTGGATGGCATCACTGATTCAATGGACATGAGTCTGAGCAAACTCTGGGAGATAGTGAATGTCAGGCAAGCCTGATGTGCTGCAGTACACAGAGTCTCAAAGAGTTTGACACAACAGAGCCACTGAAAAACAAATAATTCTACCTTCCTAACAAAAGGATGGTCTTCATTTTTATTCACCTCATTCTGGTCCCATGAATATGCAACCATGATTTTCACATACCTTCAGTCCAGATAAATGAAACTACTCTTTGCGCCTTTACTTAATAGAGCATGAGTATGTTAATACCTTCCTACTCAGTCTTCTAAATATTTATAAAAGAGCTGCAGTGTATCCCACCAGCTTGATCCACCATTTATTAATTTCATTAACTCTATGGTGTTAGATATTTAGATTATTTTCACTTTGAAAGGCTAGTGTAGGAAATGTTACAAAGACCATTTTCTTGTGTAATGATTTTTATTTTTTAGGCCTCCTGCTTTATGGAAACACTTCAATCAGATCAGTCATAGATTGAAGCATATGAACATTTTTATGTTCTTGTAAACGAAACATGCTGTTTTTGAAAACCATTTTTACCAATTTATGCTATTGCCTTCACTGCAACTGTGTTCCTGTTTAAACAATTTAAAATAATAGAAAACGAAAGACCCGGGGTACAGGATTGAATCAGCCCTGCCCTCTTGTGGTAAGTCTTAAAATTTCAGAGCAGGCTTTTGCTCTCCCAAGGGCTAGTTTTAGAGCATTGCAGCAAAATGTTGTTCTCATCTGCCACTGATCTTTACAAACAGGATGCACGGACTTCAGTAGTAGCTGTATGGACTCAAAGAGCAAGAACGGTTTGTAGCTGTATAGACTCAAAGAGGAAGAACGGTTTGGACTTGAAGTCCACATCGTTAACAAAAGGAACCACCTTATGACAGATCCCCATAGGAGCAATTCAATTCTTTCTTTTAAATTCTATCTGATTAGGTAACTAAGTAGTATGGCCGTGGGGTGGGGAGGAGGGCAATCTTCTAAACAGCTTGGTCCATAATGATGATTCTACAGTACGTATAGTGGGAAAGATTGAAGGAGGAGAAGGGGATGACAGAAGATGAGATGGTTGGATGGCATCACTGATTCAATGGACATGAGTCTGAGCAAACTCTGGGAGATAGTGAATGTCAGGCAAGCCTGATGTGCTGCAGTACACAGAGTCTCAAAGAGTTTGACACAACAGAGCCACTGAAAAACAAATAATTCTACCTTCCTAACAAAAGGATGGTCTTCATTTTTATTCACCTCATTCTGGTCCCATGAATATGCAACCATGATTTTCACATACCTTCAGTCCAGATAAATGAAACTACTCTTTGCGCCTTTACTTAATAGAGCATGAGTATGTTAATACCTTCCTACTCAGTCTTCTAAATATTTATAAAAGAGCTGCAGTGTATCCCACCAGCTTGATCCACCATTTATTAATTTCATTAACTCTATGGTGTTAGATATTTAGATTATTTTCACTTTGAAAGGCTAGTGTAGGAAATGTTACAAAGACCATTTTCTTGTGTAATGATTTTTATTTTTTAGGCCTCCTGCTTTATGGAAACACTTCAATCAGATCAGTCATAGATTGAAGCATATGAACATTTTTATGTTCTTGTAAACGAAACATGCTGTTTTTGAAAACCATTTTTACCAATTTATGCTATTGCCTTCACTGCAACTGTGTTCCTGTTTAAACAATTTAAAATAATAGAAAACGAAAGACCCGGGGTACAGGATTGAATCAGCCCTGCCCTCTTGTGGTAAGTCTTAAAATTTCAGAGCAGGCTTTTGCTCTCCCAAGGGCTAGTTTTAGAGCATTGCAGCAAAATGTTGTTCTCATCTGCCACTGATCTTTACAAACAGGATGCACGGACTTCAGTAGTAGCTGTATGGACTCAAAGAGCAAGAACGGTTTGTAGCTGTATAGACTCAAAGAGGAAGAACGGTTTGGACTTGAAGTCCACATCGTTAACAAAAGGAACCACCTTATGACAGATCCCCATAGGAGCAATTCAATTCTTTCTTTTAAATTCTATCTGATTAGGTAACTAAGTAGTATGGCCGTGGGGTGGGGAGGAGGGCAATCTTCTAAACAGCTTGGTCCATAATGATGATTCAAGGAAGTGACAGTACGTCATTGAGGACTGAGAACTATAAATATATATATATTAATTTAGAAGAAACAATAAGGACTGTCTAGTCCATCTGTTTGTGGAACTCAGAAGGCTCTTAAAAGTATCCAGTTTAGTCAGTTCAACTTACAGGCTTCACTTACTAATATACACCAAATGCTTGGCACAGTGCTAAAGCGTAGCAATAGCCTCAAACTGTTAAATAATTATTGTTACCCTTATGTGCCTGTTACCCGGCCTAAGTGCTTTACATACACTCACTCTTTTGGTTCCCACAATGACCCTGTGAAATAGATCCTGTTTCTAATCTAATTTTACAGATGAGGAACCCGAGGTCTGGAGAGGTCAAGTAACAAGCTGTGGTCACAAAGCCATAAATGAGAGGTCCAGAGTTTGACCCCAGGCAGCCTGGCTGTGGTCTGAGTCCTTACTGTCTCCTTGTGCTGTGCTAAGTTGCTTCAGTCATGTCGTATTCTTTGTGACTCCACGCACTGTAGCCAGCCAAGCTCCTTAAACCACTTTGAACGACTCACCCAGTGCTCAGGCTAGAAGTCCATTTACTACACAACGCACTGTGTCCTCTCTGTTTTGCACTTGTCTGCCTTAAAAACTGGAAAACAGCAAAAGGTCTCCCTAGATCTTTTTGGACAAGCTGCAATGTAACTTCATTGAGAGTCCATACATTTTCAAAATGAAGTAATTGTGGCAACAGAGGAGTAAATATTTAATTTCCTTTCTACTTCTGTGTGCTAAGTTGCTTCAGTCATGTCTGACTCTTTGTGACCCTATGGATCATAGACCGCCAAGCTGCTCTGTCCATGGGATTCTCCAGGCAGAATACTGGAGTGGGTTACCGTGCCCTCCTCCAGGGGATTGTCCCGACCCAGGGATCAGGCCTACATTTATGCTTTCTGCATTGACAGGTGGTTTCTTTACCGCTAGTGCCATGTGGGGACCCCTTACTTAGTCCTAGTAGTCGTGAAAGAGATATGCCAGTAACCTTTTCTTTGTTAATAGCAGAGGGGGGACAGTATAAAGAGATTTGAAAATCAACTAACACTGGCTGAGTGTATTTTTAGTACAGGGGCTGAAGCTACTTTCATGAACAAGGCCCATGGGGTCCTTGATCTTAAGATGCTTAAAATGTTAAAAGAGGAAATGAATATTAACTAATTTACGACGATGTGATAATTGCGGTATAAAAGGTATTTATGAGAATACAGTGATAATCCACGTAATTACTGGATGTTGGTTAAGGGAGTAATTCTCTCTCAAGAGGAGGGAAGAGCAAAACCGTCCCAGGAGAGACTATGACCCTATTAAGGATCTGAGAGAAGATGACTGTGGCTGGAGCAGCAGAGGGTAGGAGGGGACAGGTGAGATGGAGTGTAGGTGATGGCCAGATCATACAAAGAGCAGTGGTGAGTGAAGGGCTAGGGGGTGTATGTATGTGTGCATGCACGTGTACCTGGGGATCTTGTACCTCACTTGGAAGAATAGATTGTTTACATAGCTTGTAAATGCTTGCAAATGCTATGTAAACAATCGCCAGCATGAAGCAAACTCCAGGCTTGCTTTTTGGGACTTAAGAATGATTATTTTTTGGATATTTGTAATGTGAGGTTAGTTGAACTCCCAGATTCGAAACACATGTACAAGAGCTCCCCCTTCTGGTCTCTTAAGTCTCTTTAATTGAGGTTTGTGTTCAGTAACTTTTTTACAGGCTTTGTTTATTGTCTTCTTCCTGCTCGCTAATTCACAAAGCCCTGAAGGATGTACAGCACGAGAGGGAGGCGAATCTTCCAGGTGCCTGTGCCCCGCCATCTCAAGATTCTTGAATGAAGTAGGATGTAAGCAGTGATTTGGGGAGCAGCAAATGATGCGTCGAGTAAAGGGAGCAAATATTCCTAGAGGGAGCGGCAGGATAGCTTTACTTGCAGTCATAGTCAAGTCACACAGGAGGAGCAATAAACTTGGCTCACCAACTCAGTGTGCCAGGAGAAATATCCAGCTTTTATGCTCCAGGGTGGAATACATGCCAGACTCTGAAATACACGTTCTACGCTATTCTTCTATTCTCATCCCTCAGTCACCCAGGAAGCTGAGGATATTGTTATTCTCTTGTTACAGGTGAAAAAATGAAGGCTCAGGGATGACTAATGAGAAAGCTTTTCGAATCACACAGCAGGCAATTGCCAGAGGTTTTTAAACCCAAATCTTGTTCAGACCTAAAGCTTGCTCCTAGATCCCTCGTGCCAGTGAGATGAGGGAATACAAGACAGGACAACTGCCACACCTCCAACAGCAGCACTGGAAAGGCGCAGTTAATTTTGTCAAGTGCTGTTTGAGGTATAGAACATCAAGTCATTCTCATGTAGTAACTGGAAGGCTGAAAGACAAAAGGTTTAGTCTCTATTGTAAAGAAATTGAGCATCCACGCTCAACTGAGCAAGATCCAAGTATGAGGATCTTGCTCATTTCTAGGGTAGATTATTTCTATTGCATACTCTGAAGAATAAAGCTTCTGCGCACTTAATTATTTTGGTCTCAGAATAAACTAATCTGTGAATAACAACTATGGATTGCAGCTCGTGAATAATAAAGTGAGAGGTTCATTTTCTAGTTGTTTTATTCCGTTGCTGTCAAGTTTACATAGAGATCAAGGGAACAAGAATTTCAGATTAATTATGACAGAGCACATTGAATAATGCAGGTCAGTTGTTGCATTATTCATGGGAAAACTCTTTCATTGGGTTCTTTCAAAAGTAGGTTTTAAACAATATCCTCAAGGATTTACCTCCAGGCTAAAGAATGCTGTTGAATAATGTTGTTTGTGGGGGAGGGTATTTTTTAAATCATCATTCAGTAATAGTGACATAAGTGGTTTTCACTGATGGCTCAGTATTTGAGTATATCTCACACCCACAAGATTGGTGCATTAAAATCAGAACCTAGTACTGCAGGTCTGGTGCAAGAAGTTTGGGACTGATTGAGGCTGCTCTTTAGATCATACATTAATTGTTGTGGCTGAGGACATGGCTCATTGCTGCTATTTTCAAAATCTCCAGGAACTTGTTTCTTTGCTTATGCAAGTTTTCTAGAACTCTTCCTGGACTTCATTACATCTGTCAAAATATACACAGAAGCGCTCAAACTTGTTTATAGGGCTAATCATCTTTATTCCTAGTAAAAATATCTTACATTCCTTTGCCAACTAGCATATGAAAAACCTTCTGATTTGCTGGTACAATAATGAAGAAAAAGAGTAAATCTATTACTAGGTGAATGAATATAGGTAGTTAAACATGAATTTTCTATTTCATTGCTTGGCTATCAGAATTCCAACATTTGGAGAGAATTTAAAGAAGTGAGATGAGGGAATACAAGACAGGACAACTGCCACACCTCCAACAGCAGCACTGGAAAGGCGCAGTTAATTTTGTCAAGTGCTGTTTGAGGTATAGAACATCAAGTCATTCTCATGTAGTAACTGGAAGGCTGAAAGACAAAAGGTTTAGTCTCTATTGTAAAGAAATTGAGCATCCACGCTCAACTGAGCAAGATCCAAGTATGAGGATCTTGCTCATTTCTAGGTAGATTATTTCTATTGCATACTCTGCAGAATAAAGCTTCTGCGCACTTAATTATTTTGGTCTCAGAATAAACTAATCTGTGAATAACAACTATGGATTGCAGCTCGTGAATAATAAAGTGAGAGGTTCATTTTCTAGTTGTTTTATTCCGTTGCTGTCAAGTTTACATAGAGATCAAGGGAACAAGAATTTCAGATTAATTATGACAGAGCACATTGAATAATGCAGGTCAGTTGTTGCATTATTCATGGGAAAACTCTTTCATTGGGTTCTTTCAAAAGTAGGTTTTAAACAATATCCTCAAGGATTTACCTCCAGGCTAAAGAATGCTGTTGAATAATGTTGTTTGTGGGGGAGGGTATTTTTTAAATCATCATTCAGTAATAGTGACATAAGTGGTTTTCACTGATGGCTCAGTATTTGAGTATATCTCACACCCACAAGATTGGTGCATTAAAATCAGAACCTAGTACTGCAGGTCTGGTGCAAGAAGTTTGGGACTGATTGAGGCTGCTCTTTAGATCATACATTAATTGTTGTGGCTGAGGACATGGCTCATTGCTGCTATTTTCAAAATCTCCAGGAACTTGTTTCTTTGCTTATGCAAGTTTTCTAGAACTCTTCCTGGACTTCATTACATCTGTCAAAATATACACAGAAGCGCTCAAACTTGTTTATAGGGCTAATCATCTTTATTCCTAGTAAAAATATCTTACATTCCTTTGCCAACTAGCATATGAAAAAACCTTCTGATTTGCTGGTACAATAATGAAGAAAAAAGAGTAAATCTATTACTAGGTGAATGAATATAGGTAGTTAAACATGAATTTTCTATTTCATTGCTTGGCCTCTGCTAGTTCAGAATTCCAACATTTGGAGAGATTTAATGTTTGACAAGGAAAAGCCTTGTTTTGTACATACATACATAAATACATAGGCATAGATAGAAAACAGGCAGATTAACAAGAGACAAACTAATTTTGTACAAGTAGGAGTCCAAAAGATATGACTCAAGGACATGTTGGGCAATTGTGGCTTACATGGCATTCTGAGCTATGGAATGAACAATGCCTGGGGCTTCAGAGAGGAGGAAGGTAATTCATAGATGATAAGGAGACCAGATATTTGGTGATCAGAAGTTTGCCTTGCTATACACACAGGGTTTTGTTGGTGGGGGAAAATAATTACCTTTGGTAATAGCTCTTTCATTTGGGTCTAAGACTCCTGTCTAATTTTTCTAATTATTATTATAAATTTTTTATTTCTGGCTGTGCTGGGTCTTCGAGGTGGTACACGGGCTCTTCCTTGCTGTGCATGGGCTTTCTCTAGTTGCAGCAAGCAGGGGCAACTCTATAGTCATGGTGCATATGTTCTCACTGTGGTGGCTTCTCTTCATTGCAGAGCCCAGGCTCTAGAGCGCAGGCTCAGTAGTGGTGGCACATGGCTTTAGTTGCCCTGCAGCAGGTGGGATCTTCCCGGATCAGGCATTGCCTTTCCTGGCAGATTCTTAACCACTGGACCTATCAGGAAAGTCCCTAAAGTCTTTTAGGTCAGTTAAGGGAAAAAATTGTTCCTGAGTCTGCTGGGTCTCGATTGCCTTCAGCACAAAGTAACCCACACGCCAAAGTGACATATTCTGGGGTGACCTAGTCTGTTCCCTTCAATTACGATCACTTAAAATGGACTTTTGTACCTTACCTCATATCTCCCACATCTTTTAACAGAATTTTGTACCTAAAACGTTCCGTTTTCTTTCTCTGTGTTTGAACGTGTTTTATGGCCAGCTGTGCAACCTTGGGAAAGACCTTTAACTTTGCTAAGGCAATTTCCCCTCATCTATAAAATAAAACCATAGTTTACCGTCTGCCCAGGAGACCTTGAGGCTTGAATCAGGAGGTGCATGTGAAGCTCTTTGTGAGCTATGATGCCTTATATGGATGCCTGTTATTAATAAACTGCCCATTCTGCTTTCTAATGTATGTGTCTCTACTTCTTCCAATATTGATGCCCACAACCTAATAGCTCAGATAGGCTTCCATTAGTTAGTATTGCTAAGAGAGTTTTCTCTAAAATGGACTGGGAAGCTACTGAGGAAGTGTAACTTAGGCACATCTCAGCTGGTTGGGACCTGAACTTTGACCGCCTCTTGTCTTAACCCAGGCATCCACAGCATGTGTCCAATATTTCAGAACTCAGAGTGCTTATTTGATCCCTTAACCCTAAGTAACTTCTGACAGCCTATCCCCGAAGGACAAATATTTCCTTTTTTGCATCAGAGTTGATCATAATTCTTGCCAGAAACTTCAACAACCCTGTGGCATTTGCCTTTATAAATCCCTGCCTCTTTCCCTTCCTTGAACACTCTTTTGGTTTTACCAGAATCTGTGTCTCCCAAATTGCAATTTTGAAGACTCCAAATAAACTTTTTATTTGCAGTCTTCTGAGTTTCTTGGTCAACAAAGTCTAAGTCAAACATCCTTGTCCGTCTCCCCAGATGCTCTCTGTAAAAATGTGCCTTAGGCTTCTCTGGTGCAGCCTGTCCCTTCCCATTTCAGTGCTTGTCATCCACATGCCTAGACCTGGGGATGGCTTATGCCTTTCACGACCCTCTTCCAGAGAGTGAGTCAGTCATTCTTAACCATTGGTTCTTTTAGGTCAGTTAAGGGAGTCTGCTGGGTCTCGATTGCCTTCAGCACAAAGTAACCCACACGCCAAAGTGACATATTCTGGGGTGACCTAGTCTGTTCCCTTCAATTACGATCACTTAAAATGGACTTTTGTACCTTACCTCATATCTCCCACATCTTTTAACAGAATTTTGTACCTAAAACGTTCCGTTTTCTTTCTCTGTGTTTGAACGTGTTTTATGGCCAGCTGTGCAACCTTGGGAAAGACCTTTAACTTTGCTAAGGCAATTTCCCCTCATCTATAAAATAAAACCATAGTTTACCGTCTGCCCAGGAGACCTTGAGGCTTGAATCAGGAGGTGCATGTGAAGCTCTTTGTGAGCTATGATGCCTTATATGGATGCCTGTTATTAATAAACTGCCCATTCTGCTTTCTAATGTATGTGTCTCTACTTCTTCCAATATTGATGCCCACAACCTAATAGCTCAGATAGGCTTCCATTAGTTAGTATTGCTAAGAGAGTTTTCTCTAAAATGGACTGGGAAGCTACTGAGGAAGTGTAACTTAGGCACATCTCAGCTGGTTGGGACCTGAACTTTGACCGCCTCTTGTCTTAACCCAGGCATCCACAGCATGTGTCCAATATTTCAGAACTCAGAGTGCTTATTTGATCCCTTAACCCTAAGTAACTTCTGACAGCCTATCCCCGAAGGACAAATATTTCCTTTTTTGCATCAGAGTTGATCATAATTCTTGCCAGAAACTTCAACAACCCTGTGGCATTTGCCTTTATAAATCCCTGCCTCTTTCCCTTCCTTGAACACTCTTTTGGTTTTACCAGAATCTGTGTCTCCCAAATTGCAATTTTGAAGACTCCAAATAAACTTTTTATTTGCAGTCTTCTGAGTTTCTTGGTCAACAAAGTCTAAGTCAAACATCCTTGTCCGTCTCCCCAGATGCTCTCTGTAAAAATGTGCCTTAGGCTTCTCTGGTGCAGCCTGTCCCTTCCCATTTCAGTGCTTGTCATCCACATGCCTAGACCTGGGGATGGCTTATGCCTTTTCACGACCCTCTTCCAGAGAGTGAGTCAGTCATTTTTGCAGCTCATTACTTCTCAGACTGGTTTTCCTTATGGTTTTCTTCCCCTTAAATAATGTAAAAACGGTGCTTCTGGTACCCTGTTAGCAAAGATCAGGCCCCTCACCACAGGTATCCAACTCTTGGAAGACTTTATCTCACAGCCCTTCAGCCATTTCGGCAACGTGCTTACTGTCTTCACAGAACTACTCAGGCCTCCAACAGAGCAACTGAGTCTGCACATCTGAGTTTGCAGCAGAACCTTCTACAATGGCCTGATGACCACTGATGTGTGAAAGAGGACAGAATACACCACCCCAAAACAGGCCTCTCTGGCATATGGATTGTTTTCAGTTGGTTATTTTTAAGAAGCAGCAGACACAGGTGAAACTCAGCAGTCTGAGTAGAAGTTATCCCTTTGTAAGAGACGTTTGCATTTCTAAGGGAAAGGTCTATTTCAAGAATGTCTCCCTCTTTCTGGGACTTTCCTGGTGGCTCAGATGCTAAAGACTCTTCCTGCAATGCAAGAAACCTGAGTCTGACCCCTGGGTTGGGAAGATCCCCTGGAGAAGGGAGTGGCATCCCACTCCAGTATTCTTGCCTGGAGAATCCCATGGACAGAGGAGCCTGGAAGGCTACAGTCCATGGGGTCTGACACACTTTTACTTCCCTCTTTCTACCTGGAAGAGAGGATGAACTAGATCTCCAGAAACTCTTTCCAATGGAGAATGCATCAGTTTAAATCTGCATAATACATGTATTCTTTTTAAAAATTTGCTTAATTATTTTTATTTTGCTTTTTGTTTTTACATAGTTTCGTTGTTTACAGACATGTATAATCCCAGATAAGTCATGTGCATATCCCTGACCCCTCCCTCCTGTGTCCCCCGCCCATTCGCCCTCATTCCACCCCTCCAGGCCATCACATAGCCCCCATGCAGGATCTCTTAGTCCCACAGAGCATTGACAATAGCTATCTCTTTTGTATATGATAGTACAGGTTTCCATGCTACCATTTCCATAGCTCAGATTTACTCTTGTTTATTATGCTTTTCCTGGCAACCTCCTGTAAGTACCTGCCACCCCAAGGTCTTTTGTCTTTAGCTAGAGGTGGTATTTAAGGTGGTGGCTTGACCATTTGGGGGAGTTACTCTGTTTTCTTGAGCATCTCCCATGTATAGAGGAGGTATACATATTATTAAACCTCTGCTTGCTCTTCTTTTGTGAATCTGCTTTTCATTACAGGCTTAAGGTGGTGATGTCTCAGCCGAGAACCTCAAAGGGTAGAAGACAATTATTTTTCCTCTCCTGCAATGGAAAAGGCTTGTTCTTTGGAACAAAGTTCTGAGGCAAGTTCATTAAAAAGAAAACTTGAAAAAACTTTAAAAGTAGATACGATCTCATGTACAATTGAGGTGCTCGTTCCATCAAGCATGAAAAAAGCAGGGGATGTTTTTGATTATTGAATTCATGACTAGAGACTCCAGTTTACTGAAATCCTAGAATTCCAGAATGCAGCTTTTCGAGGAACTCACCCAATGTGAGACACTGAGTGAGTGGAAATCATAAAACTTCTCAGAATTTATTTCAGCTTTGGAGCCTTGACTCTGTAGTGAAATGCTGGGGGGCATTAACAGATGCAGACCATTCACAGTCATGTCTGGACTAGAAAAAGGGATGGAACTTGTCACAGAGGTTGAGTGAATGATTCATCCCATCTTTATTTTCAGAAGTTCTATTGTTTCCTGATTTCACAATTCTGATGTAAGCATTACTGCCTAGTTACCACTAGATGGCAGGACTGAACAGCATAAAAAAGTACAACTTGACAACTAACACACAAAAAACTCCTTGTTACCTATCTCCTCCTTCCTTCCCTTATATTTATAAGCTCCTGTCTTCCTACATTCCTCTATTATTCTTCTCCCTCCCTTAATGTATATTGTATTTCTAGTTATAATGTTAACTAACGGATTCTAAAGAAACATGTAACTAATTCTAAAGAATGAGACCCGAAAACCAGGCTGTTCTACGTACTTATAATTTGAACACTAAAGTGCAAATTATTTTTCTCTAATTCAAGCAGTCTTTTATAATTGCTTCTACTTGAACTGAGGTTAAAGCTTCAGAGGCTTTTGAGCCTCAGAAATCCTACTGTTTAAGTCCTTCCTCTCACACTGGCAGGCAAACGCCATGGTGGTGTGCAGACAAATAAGGCTGAAAGAGAGAAGGGAGACCTGCGGAGCTTTGTGTAAACCAATAAGCCATATTACTTGTCTGTGATGCTGTCAAAGGGTTGTTTGATCATGATCAAAGTGCTGTGCTGAAGCTATTCCAAACACACACAAAACGCCCAAACACCAAACACCACACACCACAAAATGGCCATAGGCAGAACTGGAGAAACGACCTAGTTTAACCAAGCCATTTCGTAAAGGCAAATTCATCAATTTGAATTAACAGACATGCAATTGAATGCTATGTTTGAGAGATGTAATTAGACTCTCTCTCATTCTTGGAGTTATTTTTCTCTGCTCAACAAATCCTCCTTTCATTTTTAAATTTATTTTTCTATTCTATAAGGGTTTCGCCCACCCCCCTTTTTTATTTTATTTTACAGTGTTTTGTTGTTTACAGATATGTATAATCCCAGATTAGTCATATGTATATCCCTGGCCCCCCATCCCTTCTCCACCACCTCCCAGCCCACCCCCACCCCGACCCTGTTCCATCCCTCCAGGCCATCTCACAGTGCCCTTGTAGGATCCCCTATTCCCACAGTACAATGACCATAGCTATCTTTTTCACATATGATAGTATAGGTTTCCATGTTACTCCCTCTATACCTCCCACCCCTTGTTCCTTCTCCACAACATCAGTTCTCTACGTCTGTTTTTCCATCACTTCACTGAGTATGTTATCATTACCCTCTTACTAGATTCCATATATATGTGTTAGTATACTGTACTTGTCTTTCTCTTTTTTTGACTTACTTCACTTTTTTATAATAGTTTCTAGATCCATCCACCTCATTAGGACTGATTCTTCTGAATTTCTTTTTTTACAGCTGAGCAGTATTTCATTGTATATATGTGCCATAGTTTCTTTATCCATTCATTCGTCGATGGACATCTAGGTTGCTTCCATGTTCTATATATTGCATAGAGAGCTACAGTGAACATTGGGGTACAGGTGCCTCTTTCAGTTTTTTTTTTTTTTTTTGAAGATTTATTTACTTATTTATTTTGGGCGGGGGTCAGGTTGGGGAGGGAGGGGAGTGGCCGGGCCACTTCTGTTGGTCTCTCATTTCTCCATTTTTCATCCGTCTTTGTTCTTTGGCCTGTGTGGGCCTCCCATTGCGGTGGCGTTTGTCGCTGCAGAGCGCCGGCTCTGGGCGCATGCGCTACAGAGCTCCAGCTCGGTAATTGGACACATCGGTCCAGCCGCTCCGCAGCACGTGGGATCTTCCCAGGCCAGGGATCGAACTGGCGCCCCTTGCACTGCAAGGCGATGTCCTTACCCACTGGACCAACAGGGGAAGCCCTCAGTTTTGATTTCATCAGGGTATATACCCAATAGTGGGATTGCTGGGTCCTATGGTGCTTCTATTTTTAGTTTTTAAAGGAATCTACATACTGTCTTCCATAGAGGCGGTATCAATTTACATTCCCACCAGCAATGCAAGAGTGTTGCTTTTTATCTGCACCCTCTCCAGCATTTATTGTCTGTAGATTTTTTGATGATGGCTGTTCTGGCTGGTGTGAGGTGATATCTCATTGTAGTTTTGATTTACATTTCTCTAGTAATAAGCAAGGTTGAGCATTGTTTCATTTTTTGGCTATCTGTATGTCCTCTTTGGAGAGATGTCTCTTAAGGTCCCTTTCCCATTTTTTTTCTAGTTCCTTTACCCTCCCACAGTACAATGACCATAGCTATCTTTTCTCATATGATAGTATAGGTTTCCATGTTACTCCCTCTATACCTCCCACCCCTTGTTCCTTCTCCACAACATCAGTTCTCTACGTCTGTTTTTCCATCACTTCACTGAGTATGTTATCATTACCCTCTTACTAGATTCCATATATATGTGTTAGTATACTGTACTTGTCTTTCGTTTTTTGACTGACTTCACTTTTTATAATAGGTTCTAGATCCAGCCACCTCATTAGGACTGATTCTTCTGAATTTCTTTTTTTACAGCTGAGCAGTATTTCATTGTATATATGTGCCATAGTTTCTTTATCCATTCATTCGTCGATGGACATCTAGGTTGCTTCCATGTTCTATATATTGCATAGAGAGCTACAGTGAACATTGGGGTACAGGTGCCTCTTTCAGTTTTTTTTTTTTTTTTTTGAAGATTTATTTACTTATTTATTTTGGGCGGGGGTCAGGTTGGGGAGGGAGGGGAGTGGCCGGGCCACTTCTGTTGGTCTCTCATTTCTCCATTTTTCATCCGTCTTTGTTCTTTGGCTCCTGTGGGCCTCCCATTGCGGTGGCGTTTGTCGCTGCAGAGCGCCGGCTCTGGGCGCATGCGCTACAGAGCTCCAGCTCGGTAATTGGACACATCGGTCCAGCCGCTCCGCAGCACGTGGGATCTTCCCAGGCCAGGGATCGAACTGGCGCCCCTTGCACTGCAAGGCGATGTCCTTACCCACTGGACCAACAGGGGAAGCCCTCAGTTTTGATTTCATCAGGGTATATACCCAATAGTGGGATTGCTGGGTCCTATGGTGCTTCTATTTTTAGTTTTTAAAGGAATCTACATACTGTCTTCCATAGAGGCGGTATCAATTTACATTCCCACCAGCAATGCAAGAGTGTTGCTTTTTATCTGCACCCTCTCCAGCATTTATTGTCTGTAGATTTTTTGATGATGGCTGTTCTGGCTGGTGTGAGGTGATATCTCATTGTAGTTTTGATTTACATTTCTCTAGTAATAAGCAAGGTTGAGCATTGTTTCATTTTTTGGCTATCTGTATGTCCTCTTTGGAGAGATGTCTCTTAAGGTCCCTTTCCCATTTTTTTTTTTCTGGCCACTTCTATTGGTCTTTCATTTATTTATTTTCATCCATCTTCGTTATTTGGCCTGTGTGGGTATCCCATTGCAGTGGCATCTCTCATCACAGAGCACCTGCTCTGGGCGCATGTGCTCCAGAGCTCCAGCTCAGCAGTTGGACACATGGGTAGAACCGCTCCACAGCACGTGGGATCCTCCCAGGCCAGGGATCGAACTGGCGTCCCTTGCACTGCAAGGCGGTATCCTTACCCACTGGACCACCAGGGAAGTCCCCTTTCCCATTTTTTGATTGGGTTGTTCACTTTTCCAGTGCTGAGTTGTCTGAGTTGCTTGTAGATTTTGGAGATTAATTCTTTGTTGTTTCATTTACTATTATTTTCTCTCATTCTGTGGGTTGTCTGTTCATATTTTTTTGTAGTTTCTTTTGCTGTACAAAAGATTTTAAGTTTCATTAGGTTCCACATGTTAATTTTTGTTTTTAGTCTGCTACTCTAGTAGGTGGGTCATAGAAGATCTTGCTTTGATTTATATCCTTGAGTGTTTTGCCTATATTCTCCTCTAAGAGTTTTAGGGTTTCTGGTCTTACATTTAGGTCTTTAATCCATTTTGAGTTTATCTTTGCATATGGTGTTAGGGAATGTTCCAACTTCATTTTTTTGCATGTAGCTGTCCAATTTTCCCAGCAGCCTTTGTTGAAGAGGCTGTCTTTGTTCCATTTTATATTTTCACTTCCTTTGTCAAAAATAAAATTCCCATAGGTGTGTGGGTTTATCTCTTGGTTCTCTATCTTATTCCATTGGTATATACTTCTGTTTTTGTGCCAGTACCATACTGTCTTGATGACTTTTAGTCTGAAGTTAGGGAGGCTGATCACTCCAGCTCCATTCTTCTTTCTCAGGATTGCTTTGGCTATCTGGTGTCTTTTGTGTTTCCATATAAATTGTGTTATTTTTTGGTCTAGTTGTGTGAAGAATGTCATTGATAATTTTTGATGATGGCTCTTATTCTCATTGTAGTTTTGATTTACATTTCTCTAGTAATAAGCAAGGTTGAGCATTGTTTCATTTTTTGGCTATCTGTATGTCCTCTTTGGAGAGATGTCTCTTAAGGTCCCTTTCCCATTTTTTTTTTTCTGGCCACTTCTATTGGTCTTTCATTTATTTATTTTCATCCATCTTCGTTATTTGGCCTGTGTGGGTATCCCATTGCAGTGGCATCTCTCATCACAGAGCACCTGCTCTGGGCGCATGTGCTCCAGAGCTCCAGCTCAGCAGTTGGACACATGGGTAGAACCGCTCCACAGCACGTGGGATCCTCCCAGGCCAGGGATCGAACTGGCGTCCCTTGCACTGCAAGGCGGTATCCTTACCCACTGGACCACCAGGGAAGTCCCCTTTCCCATTTTTTGATTGGGTTGTTCACTTTTCCAGTGCTGAGTTGTCTGAGTTGCTTGTAGATTTTGGAGATTAATTCTTTGTTGTTTCATTTACTATTATTTTCTCTCATTCTGTGGGTTGTCTGTTCATATTTTTTTGTAGTTTCTTTTGCTGTACAAAAGATTTTAAGTTTCATTAGGTTCCACATGTCCGCTATTTTGGTAGGTGGGCCAGAGAAGATCTTGCTTTGATTTATGTCCTTGAGTGTTTTGCCTATATTCTCCTCTAAGAGTTTTAGGGTTTCTGGTCTTACATTTAGGTCTCTAATCTATTTTGAGTTTATTATCATTGTATATGGTGTGAGGGAATGTTCCAACTTCATTTTTTTGCATGTAGCTGTCCAATTTTCCCAGCAGCCTTTGTTGAAGAGGCTGTCTTTGTTCCATTTTATATTTTCACTTCCTTTGTCAAAAATAAAATTCCCATAGGTGTGTGGGTTTATCTCTTGGTTCTCTATCTTATTCCATTGGTATATACTTCTGTTTTTGTGCCAGTACCATACTGTCTTGATGACTTTTAGTCTGAAGTTAGGGAGGCTGATCCCTCCACTCCATTCTTCTTTCTCAGGATTGCTTTGGCTATCTGGTGTCTTTTGTGTTTCCATATAAATTGTGTTATTTTTTGGTCTAGTTGTGTGAAGAATGTCATTGGTAATTTGATAGGGCTTGCATTGAATCTTTAGATAATATTTGGTAGTATGGTCGTTTTCATAATATTGATTCTTCCAACCCAGGAACATGGACTATCAGGGTTCCCCTTTTGAGGACTAGGGTTCTGATTTCCTAAGACTAGAATTTGAATTTCATCCCTCAATTCCTGAATCAGTCGGAGACAGGCTTCCAAAAGCTTCTTGGAGGTTAGTGACGCCTAATGGGGACTGTCACTGCACTGGTAAGCCAGATGTTTTGCAAGATCTATTGTCATTGTTTAGTTGCTTAGTCATGTCCAACTCTTTGCAACCCCATGGACTGTCGACTGCCAGGCTCCTCTGTCCTTGGGATTCCCAGGCAAGAATACTGAAGTGGGTTGCCATTTCCTCCTCCAAGGGGTCTTCCCAACCCAGAGATTGAACTCATGTTTCCTGAATTGGGAGGCAGTTGGTTTTTTTTTTTTTTTTTTTTACACCACTGAGCCAGTTTCAGTCTCAGAAATTCAGAAACGGAACAAAAACCAATCCTTCCTCTGTCTCTGCATCCTTCTCTCTGTTTCTCTCTCTCACACACACATAATACACAAACATACAAATGAGAGAAGGAAACACACTTATTCTAGTTTAAAATTAAATCTGGTAAAAACAAATGGGGTTATGAAAGTGCATTTATATCCTTGAGTGTTTTGCCTATATTCTCCTCTAAGAGTTTTAGGGTTTCTGGTCTTACATTTAGGTCTTTAATCCATTTTGAGTTTATCTTTGCATATGGTGTTAGGGAATGTTCCAACTTCATTTTTTTGCATGTAGCTGTCCAATTTTCCCAGCAGCCTTTGTTGAAGAGGCTGTCTTTGTTCCATTTTATATTTTCACTTCCTTTGTCAAAAATAAAATTCCCATAGGTGTGTGGGTTTATCTCTTGGTTCTCTATCTTATTCCATTGGTATATACTTCTGTTTTTGTGCCAGTACCATACTGTCTTGATGACTTTTAGTCTGAAGTTAGGGAGGCTGATCCCTCCACTCCATTCTTCTTTCTCAGGATTGCTTTGGCTATCTGGTGTCTTTTGTGTTTCCATATAAATTGTGTTATTTTTTGGTCTAGTTGTGTGAAGAATGTCATTGGTAATTTGATAGGGCTTGCATTGAATCTTTAGATAATATTTGGTAGTATGGTCGTTTTCATAATATTGATTCTTCCAACCCAGGAACATGGACTATCAGGGTTCCCCTTTTGAGGACTAGGGTTCTGATTTCCTAAGACTAGAATTTGAATTTCATCCCTCAATTCCTGAATCAGTCGGAGACAGGCTTCCAAAAGCTTCTTGGAGGTTAGTGACGCCTAATGGGGACTGTCACTGCACTGGTAAGCCAGATGTTTTGCAAGATCTATTGTCATTGTTTAGTTGCTTAGTCATGTCCAACTCTTTGCAACCCCATGGACTGTCGACTGCCAGGCTCCTCTGTCCTTGGGATTCCCAGGCAAGAATACTGAAGTGGGTTGCCATTTCCTCCTCCAAGGGGTCTTCCCAACCCAGAGATTGAACTCATGTTTCCTGAATTGGGAGGCAGTTGGTTTTTTTTTTTTTTTTTTTACACCACTGAGCCAGTTTCAGTCTCAGAAATTCAGAAACGGAACAAAAACCAATCCTTCCTCTGTCTCTGCATCCTTCTCTCTGTTTCTCTCTCTCACACACACATAATACACAAACATACAAATGAGAGAAGGAAACACACTTATTCTAGTTTAAAATTAAATCTGGTAAAAACAAATGGGGTTATGAAAATCTCCTTTGAGACTGTCACCACCCAGGTGATTCACTTTTCTCCTGTTGCAGAAATTAAATACCAGGACTTGATAAAAGTTGAAGAGAGAAGAATAGACTACCAAGTGAGGTAATTTCTGGGTTTATTGGAATTTATTGGTAAGAGCTGCATAAACTCCAACAAAGCTCAGAGAATTCAGGGTGTAATTGTTCATTCCAACTGTTCTATGTCCAAATTGCAAAGCAGCACCTGCACAATTAATAAGATTATTTTACCTAAGTGGACAAGTTTTCACTGTGATACTGTCACTTATCAGGATAGGTTCTTAGCCAAGGTACTTAACATTCTGAGCTACAGTTTTCTCATTTATGAAACAAGCTTGATAATGTCTACCTCTTGATGTTATTTTGAGGGTAAAGTGAGAAATCACGTGTAAATTATCTGGCATTGTACCTGATTCATAGTTGTTCTTGGGCTTCCCTGATGGCTCAGACAGTAAAGAATCTGCCTGCAATGTGAGGGATCTGGGTTTGATCCCTGGATTGGGAAGATCCCCTGGAGAAGGGAAAGGCTATCCACTCCAAGTACTGTTGTTTTTTTTTTTTTTCCACTCCAGTATTCTTGTCTGGAGAATTCCCTGGCTTATCCATGGGTTGCAAAGAGTCTGTGTGACCCCATGGACTGCAGTCCATCAGGCTCCTCTGTCCATGGAATTTTCTAGGCAACAATACTGAAGTGGGTTGCCGTTTCCTTCACCAGCTTGATGAATAGAAGTTATTAATTTTGGAGAAAAGATAGAGGAGAAGTAGAAAGTGGACACTGGAGTTAAACAGAATTAGGTTTAGGTCCTGAACTTGGTTTGTCTCCTACAGATGGAAGATTTCAGGCCAGCCACTCAATTCTAACCTGTAAAATGATAAGAATTCCACATTGTTTCCTGGGTTACTGTGCCTGCCATGTGGTAGTAATTCTGTAAATGGTGATCAGTATTAGTCATATTGGCTATTCTTTCCTTACAATACTTATTGAAACCAACCTACGTTATCTGTTTAGGACTGTATTGACTTGTTCAGAGAGACTATATGAAGAATGATGTGATGGTGTTTGCTTTCAAGGGGCTAAAGCTAACAGCTTTGCTGAAGGTGAGGGGAAACAAGTGAAAACCTGGTCTCTTAGTGTGTGTGTATGTTTCCCCTGCATTGCAAGGCAGATTCTTTGCCACTGGACCATCAGGGAAGTCCCCAGCACTACGTTTGAGATACAGTCACCTCCGCTACTAACAGTAGCAACAGCAAAAACAAACAAAATTATTTGCAGACCAGTTACTTTGTGCCAGAAAATGTTTTATCATCAAAATGACCTTACAAAGTGGGTGTTCTTAAATTCTTATTTTTCAAGTGAAGAAACTTAGTAGACCAGAGAGGTTTAGTGACCTGTGTAGGTCACACAGAGAGTAAAACTAAGGGTCTGTTTGAACCCCATATGAATGTAAAGTTATTGTTTTTACTTACAGTTCTCTGATGTACAGATATTTTCAGTGGCCAAAAGCTCATTCAGATATGACTATAGACAGTATCTCGTCAGTTTCTCATTTACACATGAGTTAGTAAACTCTTTGAACGTATACTTTTAGTTTAGTACCTAGTCTTTGTGCATACATACTTAGTTGATTTAGTCATGTCTGATTCTTTGTGACATCATGGTCTGTAGCCCACCAGGCTCCTCAGTCCATGGGATTCTCCAGTCAAGAATACTGGAGTGAGTTGCTGTGCCTTCCTCCACAAAACCTTCCTGACCCAAGAATGGAATTTTCTAGGCAACAATACTGAAGTGGGTTGCCGTTTCCTTCACCAGCTTGATGAATAGAAGTTATTAATTTTGGAGAAAAGATAGAGGAGAAGTAGAAAGTGGACACTGGAGTTAAACAGAATTAGGTTTAGGTCCTGAACTTGGTTTGTCTCCTACAGATGGAAGATTTCAGGCCAGCCACTCAATTCTAACCTGTAAAATGATAAGAATTCCACATTGTTTCCTGGGTTACTGTGCCTGCCATGTGGTAGTAATTCTGTAAATGGTGATCAGTATTAGTCATATTGGCTATTCTTTCCTTACAATACTTATTGAAACCAACCTACGTTATCTGTTTAGGACTGTATTGACTTGTTCAGAGAGACTATATGAAGAATGATGTGATGGTGTTTGCTTTCAAGGGGCTAAAGCTAACAGCTTTGCTGAAGGTGAGGGGAAACAAGTGAAAACCTGGTCTCTTAGTGTGTGTGTATGTTTCCCCTGCATTGCAAGGCAGATTCTTTGCCACTGGACCATCAGGAAGTCCCCAGCACTACGTTTGAGATACAGTCACCTCCGCTACTAACAGTAGCAACAGCAAAAACAAACAAAATTATTTGCAGACCAGTTACTTTGTGCCAGAAAATGTTTTATCATCAAAATGACCTTACAAAGTGGGTGTTCTTAAATTCTTATTTTTCAAGTGAAGAAACTTAGTAGACCAGAGAGGTTTAGTGACCTGTGTAGGTCACACAGAGAGTAAAACTAAGGGTCTGTTTGAACCCCATATGAATGTAAAGTTATTGTTTTTACTTACAGTTCTCTGATGTACAGATATTTTCAGTGGCCAAAAGCTCATTCAGATATGACTATAGACAGTATCTCGTCAGTTTCTCATTTACACATGAGTTAGTAAACTCTTTGAACGTATACTTTTAGTTTAGTACCTAGTCTTTGTGCATACATACTTAGTTGATTTAGTCATGTCTGATTCTTTGTGACATCATGGTCTGTAGCCCACCAGGCTCCTCAGTCCATGGGATTCTCCAGTCAAGAATACTGGAGTGAGTTGCTGTGCCTTCCTCCACAAAACCTTCCTGACCCAAGAATGGAACCTTCATTTCTGGCATTGTAGGCTGATTTGTTACTGCTGAGCCACCAGGGAAGTCCACCTAGTCTCTAATAGATGTCAAATAAATATTTACTATATGAATAGGAGACATGAACATCCCTTAGCTCTCTTTGACATTCACAAACGTATTTTCAATTTTTGAAAGTGTTTTGGTCAATGGTGGAAATATATTCTAATATACAGAGTTTTTCTAAGTCCTACAAAGATCCATGAAAACCACTGAATTAAGGAAAAGTGGGCAGGAAAATAATTGGAATCACCAGTACTTCTTTATAATAATTATTGCCATTGTTGAACATAGTGACAGTGGCAATATGGGGCTTTCCATTCTTTTTTTGTGAGTGGCACTTCTATTGGTCTTTCATTTATCTATTTTCATCCATGTGGGCCTCCCATTGTAGCAGCCTCTGTCGCTGCAGAGCACCGGCTCTGGGCGCATGCGCTCCAGAGCTCCAGCTTGATAGTTGGACACATCGGTTCAGCTCCTCCACGGCACATGGGATCTTCCCAGGCCAGGGATTGAACCGGCACCCCTTGCACTGCAAGGCAATGTCATTACCCACTGGATCACCAGAGAAGCCCTATTCTTGAGCTATATACTCATTTTATTTTGCCTAGAGATAAGTAGACTGTAATGGTTATAAGTAAAAGTATTACATTTTCCATTGGTGATTGATATATCTAATACCCTTTGCTAATACATATTTACGTTTTAGAATTCTGAGTGACTCAACACTGAAAACTCTCTTGTTGAGTTCATTCTAAAGATTTTAATTTCTGACATGATTGTAATTTTAAATGTTGTGTAAAATGTTCCAAAAGTTATACACCATGAAACCTGATATAATATGTCCTGATGTTAAATTTTGGAAAATCTCACTTCTAGCTCTCTTTGTGTCCACCTTATATTTTATAGATTTCTATTTTTATTGATTCACAGTCAGTTTACAGTGTAGAAGCAGTTTCTATTTTCCAGCACTCTCAACAACCTGTATCACACGGTGGTTTTTTTAAAGCATATCGTAGGCCAAAAACTTTTAAAAAGGGGAGACATATACATAGAGAAATAAGGAAATAAATACAAAAGGAATCTTCTGTGTATAATGAGACCCACAGGAGATCCCGTTTACATCAAATGACACTAGAGAAATAACATATTATTTTAACGAGGAAAACAAAGCAAATATAAGTTTACAGGATGCCTAGGACAATTCTTTGCTAGCAATAGGCCTCGGGTAAATTTTTGTTGATGAACAAATAAAATGAAATGGACATCTGAGGGCGTGTTGCAGACTGATGCAAAATCAGTGCCTCTGGAAGAGCATTGGCTAAATGAGGGAGCAGAGGTGAAACAAGAAATCTGGTTGATGAATAAGGTGTCTTGAATGCCGGATATGGAGTTTCAAACTTCATTTGCCACAGAATGAAGAGTCATACAAGGTTTCTCTGCAGAGAATTAACATGATTAAAGCAATGCTTTGGAGAAAATGAATTCAGTGTTGCATGTAGTCCCCAGGATAAAAGACTCTTAACTAGGGGAAAATTGCAATAGTCTAATTGAGAGGTACGGAAGGATAAACTGGAATGAAAGTTGACATTTCTGGTTCTGGGTCCACAATAAAACAAACAAAAATCAAAAAGGAGGCCTCCCTGGTGGTCCAGTGTGTAAAGAGTCCACCTCGATCCCTGGCCTGGGAAGATCCCACGTGCTGTGGAACTTCTGGGCCAGTGTGTCCAATCATGAGCCAACCCTCTGGAGCACATGTGCCCAGAGTCAGTGCTCTGCAGTGAGAGAGGCCACTGCAATGGGAGGTCCACAAATGCCAAAGAATAAAGATGGATGAAAACAAATGATGACTTAAAGGCAAAAAATTAAAAAGGGATATTTAAAGAAATAGAAGGAAAGCTCTTGCATGCATTAATGTATTCTCATTTATTTCCTGCGTTATTTTTGAATGCTTACCATGAGCCACTCCTGTGTCTACCAATGTTAAAGAGATACATGAGATATTTTTACCTCCAAGGAGCTTATGGTTAAGAAGGGAGACAGAAAAATAACCCAATACTTGAACATATTTAGAAGATTTTTTTTCCCTCCTGGTAGTGACATAAGCTTTCACTGATAATCCTCAATTTTCCTTTTGGGTTTGTGCTTAATGTGTGTGTATGCTCAGTTGCTCGGTTGTGTCCAACCCCTCTTAAGGAAATAAATACAAAAGGAATCTTCTGTGTATAATGAGACCCACAGGAGATCCCGTTTACATCAAATGACACTAGAGAAATAACATATTATTTTAACGAGGAAAACAAAGCAAATATAAGTTTACAGGATGCCTAGGACAATTCTTTGCTAGCAATAGGCCTCGGGTAAATTTTTGTTGATGAACAAATAAAATGAAATGGACATCTGAGGGCGTGTTGCAGACTGATGCAAAATCAGTGCCTCTGGAAGAGCATTGGCTAAATGAGGGAGCAGAGGTGAAACAAGAAATCTGGTTGATGAATAAGGTGTCTTGAATGCCGGATATGGAGTTTCAAACTTCATTTGCCACAGAATGAAGAGTCATACAAGGTTTCTCTGCAGAGAATTAACATGATTAAAGCAATGCTTTGGAGAAAATGAATTCAGTGTTGCATGTAGTCCCCAGGATAAAAGACTCTTAACTAGGGGAAAATTGCAATAGTCTAATTGAGAGGTACGGAAGGATAAACTGGAATGAAAGTTGACATTTCTGGTTCTGGGTCCACAATAAAACAAACAAAAATCAAAAAGGAGGCCTCCCTGGTGGTCCAGTGTGTAAAGAGTCCACCTCGATCCCTGGCCTGGGAAGATCCCACGTGCTGTGGAACTTCTGGGCCAGTGTGTCCAATCATGAGCCAACCCTCTGGAGCACATGTGCCCAGAGTCAGTGCTCTGCAGTGAGAGAGGCCACTGCAATGGGAGGTCCACAAATGCCAAAGAATAAAGATGGATGAAAACAAATGATGACTTAAAGGCAAAAAATTAAAAAGGGATATTTAAAGAAATAGAAGGAAAGCTCTTGCATGCATTAATGTATTCTCATTTATTTCCTGCGTTATTTTTGAATGCTTACCATGAGCCACTCCTGTGTCTACCAATGTTAAAGAGATACATGAGATATTTTTACCTCCAAGGAGCTTATGGTTAAGAAGGGAGACAGAAAAATAACCCAATACTTGAACATATTTAGAAGATTTTTTTTCCCTCCTGGTAGTGACATAAGCTTTCACTGATAATCCTCAATTTTCCTTTTGGGTTTGTGCTTAATGTGTGTGTATGCTCAGTTGCTCGGTTGTGTCCAACTCTTTGCAATGCCCTGGACTGTAGCCCATCAAGCTCCTCTGTCTGTGAAATTTTCCAGGCAAGAATACTAAAGTAAGTTGCTATTTCCCACTCCAGGGAATCTTTCCAGACCAGGGATCGAACTCAGGTCTCTTGTGTCTACTGCATTGTGCTTAATAGTGCTTAGTAATCTGATTGACCAGGATCAGGGTAAAGTCTGTAGCATGTCATCCATTTCAAGGAATAGGTCTCCATTTGTTTAAATGGGTATCTTTATTTTATTTTTTTAAAAGATTTATTTATTTATGTATTTATTTGGTGGGGGTGGGGTGGGGAGGGAGGGGAGCAAGCAGGCCACTTCTATTGGTCTTTCATTTGTCCATTTTCATCCATCTTCGTTCTTTGGCCCGTGTGGGCCTCCCATTGCAGTGGCCTCTGTTGTTGCAGGGTGCCGACTCTGGGCGCACTTGCTCCAGAACTCCGGCTCGGTAATTGGACACATCGGTCCAGCCGCACCTCGGCATGTGAGATCTTCCCAGGCCAGGGATCGAACCAGCACCCCTTGCACTGCAAGGCGGTGTCCTTACCCACTGGACCACCAGGGAAGCCCTAAATGGGTATCTTTCTCACCTAGCTGGCAATCCTTGGCCACTCTGGTTAGCTAATGATAAAGGGATGCACTAGCTAGCAAGAGTCAGTGCTCGGCAGTGAGAGAGGCCACTGCAATGGGAGGTCCACAAATGCCAAAGAATAAAGATGGATGAAAACAAATGATGACTTAAAGGCAAAAAATTAAAAAGGGATATTTAAAGAAATAGAAGGAAAGCTCTTGCATGCATTAATGTATTCTCATTTATTTCCTGCGTTATTTTTGAATGCTTACCATGAGCCACTCCTGTGTCTACCAATGTTAAAGAGATACATGAGATATTTTTACCTCCAAGGAGCTTATGGTTAAGAAGGGAGACAGAAAAATAACCCAATACTTGAACATATTTAGAAGATTTTTTTTCCCTCCTGGTAGTGACATAAGCTTTCACTGATAATCCTCAATTTTCCTTTTGGGTTTGTGCTTAATGTGTGTGTATGCTCAGTTGCTCGGTTGTGTCCAACTCTTTGCAATGCCCTGGACTGTAGCCCATCAAGCTCCTCTGTCTGTGAAATTTTCCAGGCAAGAATACTAAAGTAAGTTGCTATTTCCCACTCCAGGGAATCTTTCCAGACCAGGGATCGAACTCAGGTCTCTTGTGTCTACTGCATTGTGCTTAATAGTGCTTAGTAATCTGATTGACCAGGATCAGGGTAAAGTCTGTAGCATGTCATCCATTTCAAGGAATAGGTCTCCATTTGTTTAAATGGGTATCTTTATTTTATTTTTTTAAAAGATTTATTTATTTATGTATTTATTTGGTGGGGGTGGGGTGGGGAGGGAGGGGAGCAAGCAGGCCACTTCTATTGGTCTTTCATTTGTCCATTTTCATCCATCTTCGTTCTTTGGCCCGTGTGGGCCTCCCATTGCAGTGGCCTCTGTTGTTGCAGAGCACCGGCTCTGGGCGCATGCGCTCCAGAACTCCGGCTCGGTAATTGGACACATCGGTCCAGCCGCTCCGCGGCACGTGGTACCCTCTCAGGCCAGGGATGGAACCGGCGCCCCTTGCACTGCAAGGCGGTGTCCTTACCCACTGGACCACCAGGGAAGCCCTAAATGGGTATCTTTCTCATCCTACTGCCTCAGGCAATCCTTGGCCACTGGCTGGTTAGCTAATGATAAAGGGAGTCAGACAGCTGAGGATAAAAGAAGTGAAGGAGAGAGAAGGGAAAACCATCAATTCCTACCGACACACCTAATTGGCTACTCTCCAAAACATCCTCAGGCTTCTTCAAGCTTTGAAGAAGTGTTAATATCTTCTTTCCAGGGACTGAATGTCTTTCAAATGGGTGATAGATCTTGCTAGTGTTAAAAAGAGATCAGAATGAGCCCACTTAGCTCCCTCTTGTCAACATTTCACTTCCCTGTCAATGCTATACTTTATTTGAACAGCAATCAACCAATGAAGAGGACTCAGGCTTCTAAAAAGAAGTGAAAAAATGCTTCTTTGTTACTCAACAAACTTTGGGCTCTGCCAGAAAACACTAAGGGTACTTGTTAAGTAAAATTATTTAGCAGGTGAAAAGTAGTTTTAAGTGCAATATCCACCCCTTTTTCCTTGAGAGTGGATGACAACTCAGACAGTGGCAGTATCTCAGTATGTAAATTAGATTCTCTGTAGACATTTTTCTCACTTGCTCACTGGTGCAAGATGGAGCCCAGTGTTGCAATGGCTAGGTTTTAGGAATGCCAAGTGTGTGCATGAGTGCCAGGCAGATAGAAGATGCTCAGTTAGCTCTCATGGAAGACTACAGGGTGTATCCTTGATTGGTAGACCTTTAGCTCTCTTTTTAACCCTTGCAGAAGTACAAAAGAGTGACATTTAGAACAAAAAAGAAAATGAAAGCAAAAGTAATCATGTGGGGTCTCAGTTGTTATTTGTCAATAAGTCATGTGACTATACATGTATAGCTATTTAACTAATTTAATTAAATGTTTAATTTAACAATTAAATTAATTGTTTAAATAATTAAGTTGTTTAATTAATAAATATTTAAATTAATTAAGCAAGGAAGCAGTTTGACTCAGATGGCTCCTAATGCCCAGGCAGCCTATGTAGAACCAACCAAAATCTAAGTTGGTAAATGCCATTAGATTAGAAATCAAATTACTTCCTTTTTTTGCTTCTACACCTTCTCTATACACTTTCTCTTTCTCTGGCTCCTGTGGATGGAGCATCCCTAACTTCTGGTTTGATACTGGCCCATTGGAATTGCATTTTGCTCAAATAAATTATTAAAAAATTTTAATATACCTCAGTTTATCTTTTGACAGTATACACATATATAAATAAGTGTGTGTGTGTGTGTGTGTGTGTGTGTGTATGGGCTTCCCTGCTGGTTCAGTATTAAAGAATCTACTTGCCAGGAAGCAGATGCAGGTTTGATCTCTGGGTCAGCAAGTTCCCCTGGAGAAGGAAATGGCAATGGTATTCTTGCTAGGGGAATCCTATGGACAGAGGAGTTTGGTGGGCTATGGTCCATGGGGTTGAAAAAGAGTCAGATGTGGCTTAGTGTCAGAGTTTCAACTTTACCTCTCTCTCTCTCTCTAGTGTACACATACAAACACTGATATATATGTATACACACACACACACACACACACACACACATATAATTACCATTTTTATGAAAACATTTTAGACTATTTAAAAAAAAATACTGATCACCTTTCTTCAATTTCAAGTGCATTCTCTGCATATCTGCATAAGAGTTGCTGAACAGGATCAACTGTACATATTAAATGTACTCATCCCCTTTTTATTTATTTTTTGCTTTTTGATCAAATGTTGGATAATATTAATGAATAAATTTTAGACTTTTATATCTTCAGTAATAGTGCCAGGCAGATAGAAGAGCTCAGTAGCTCAGGAAGCTCAGGGTGTATCCTTGATTGGTAGACCTTTAGCTCTCTTTTTAACCCTTGCAGAAGTACAAAAGAGTGACATTTAGAACAACAAAGAAAATGAAAGCAAAAGTAATCATGTGGGGTCTCAAGTTGTTATTTGTCAATAAGTCATGTGACTATACATGTATAGCTATTTAACTAATTTAATTAAATGTTTAATTTAACAATTAAATTAATTGTTTAAATAATTAAGTTGTTTAATTAATAAATATTTAAATTAATTAAGCAAGGAAGCAGTTTGACTCAGATGGCTCCTAATGCCCAGGCAGCCTATGTAGAACCAACCAAAATCTAAGTTGGTAAATGCCATTAGATTAGAAATCAAATTACTTCCTTTTTTTGCTTCTACACCTTCTCTATACACTTTCTCTTTCTCTGGCTCCTGTGGATGGAGCATCCCTAACTTCTGGTTTGATACTGGCCCATTGGAATTGCATTTTGCTCAAATAAATTATTAAAAAATTTTAATATACCTCAGTTTATCTTTTGACAGTATACACATATATAAATAAGTGTGTGTGTGTGTGTGTGTGTGTGTGTATGGGCTTCCCTGCTGGTTCAGTATTAAAGAATCTACTTGCCAGGAAGCAGATGCAGGTTTGATCTCTGGGTCAGCAAGTTCCCCTGGAGAAGGAAATGGCAATGGTATTCTTGCTAGGGGAATCCTATGGACAGAGGAGTTTGGTGGGCTATGGTCCATGGGGTTGAAAAAGAGTCAGATGTGGCTTAGTGTCAGAGTTTCAACTTTACCTCTCTCTCTCTCTCTAGTGTACACATACAAACACTGATATATATGTATACACACACACACACACACACACACACACACACACACACATATAATTACCATTTTTATGAAAACATTTTAGACTATTTAAAAAAAAATACTGATCACCTTTCTTCAATTTCAAGTGCATTCTCTGCATATCTGCATAAGAGTTGCTGAACAGGATCAACTGTACATATTAAATGTACTCATCCCCTTTTTATTTATTTTTTGCTTTTTGATCAAATGTTGGATAATATTAATGAATAAATTTTAGACTTTTATATCTTCAGTAATATACCTTACTACTTTTTTTAAACAACAGATTAGTGTTTCACAATTACATGCCTTTTCTCATTGCTAACATTTACTTACATTTCAAATTCCTTAGACATTTGTTTTTAGCCTATACTTCTTTCAGTTTGATCATTCAAGTTAAAAATTGCTTATTAATAAAATAGAGATAAAAGATGCTAAAACTAAAAATGACCTTCAGATATTGTTTATCCTATATCATTTATCCAAAATGATCATATAATTGGGCATGTAGTTATATAGCTATCAGCAATGTGTAGGATATTCTGACTCTCTAATTGTACTTTAAAGTTACTGTTCCTGTTTCCCAAAAGAAAAACAATACATTTAATAATATCTGCTCTATAAGGGGCTCTTTATGCCTGGGTATGAAACTCCCATGGCTGGAACAGCTAATACCTTCTGTAGATATCAGGTCAAATATAAGAGGCTCCAGTTAGATTTAAACATTCACATTCCTTCCACATTTTGGTAGATGGAAGAATTACCTTGGGAGCATTTAAAAATGCAAATTCCTATGCTTCCTCCATAGAGACTCCGGTTTCGTAGGTTTAGTTCTGCGGTCTGCATCTTCTCTGCTGTTTCTTAGGACATGCATACTCTCCTTTGAGGAACACTCAAGGAAATCAACCTTAAATATTTATTGGAAAGACTGATGCTGAAGCTTGAAGCTCCAATACTTGAGTCACCTGATGCAAAGAGGTGACTCATTGGAAAAGACCTGATGCTAGGAAAGATTGAAAGCAGGAGAAGAGGGCAACAGAGGATGAGAAAGTTGGATGGCATCACTGGCTCAATGGACATGACTTTGAGCAAACTCCGGGAGATAGTGAAGGACAGGGAAGCCTGGTGTGCTGCAGTCCTTGGTGTTGCAGAGAGTCAGACGTGACTGAGCGATTGAACAACAGCTGCTCTCAAACCTGCTCTTAAGGCAATTCTCACATGTTCATTGTTCCAACATACCTCTTAACTCTTCTCATAACATTCTTTCCCCTCTGTAAAGGGGAAACTTAAATAGCATTCTTGTTAAAAAACAAACTGATTCCTTTTTGAAGGTTTCATATTGTTTTATAATTCTTCATGAACTTAGGAGCAGCCTTCATGACTTTAATGTCTTGGCTTAAAATTTGCATACAAGTGAAAGAATTTTGTATGAATAATTCAAATTTAGATGAAATAGTAAATTATCATTTGCCATTCATAGACTTGACCACAGCATTTCAGAAATGGAGGAAAAATCTACAGGGTTTCTTTAGGAAATGTAAGCTTTTGGAATAGTCTAGAATTTATGCTGGGCAATTTTAGATTGTTCAGAAATGCTAATCATAAATTCAGTAATATGACTTTGTTATTTCTTTTGGTCTCTCAAAAATGAAGTTTAATTTTACTTTAATAAAAGTCAGTGAGAGGGCTTCCCTGGTGGCCCAGTGGGTAAAGAGTTCACCTTGCAGTGCAAGGGGCACTGATGAAAGCCCTGGCCTGGGAAGATCCCACGTGCCCCTGGGCAGCTGGACCAGTGTGTCCAATTAGGAGCCAGAGCTCTTGAGTGCGTGCGCCCAGAGCTGGTGCTTTGCAAGAAAGAGGCCATTGCGCTGGGAAGCCCACATATGCCAAAGAATAAAGATGGATGAAAATAAATACACAAAAAATTCAATAAAAGAGGCCAAAATTAAAAAAAAAAAAAAAGTTGTTTTTTTTTTTTTTTTAAGAAAAACCAGAGAATAAAAGTCAGTGAAAAGCTGGAAAATGTGAAGGTAAAATTTGAAAGGAGCTTCTTTCTGCCAGAAAATACATGGAATGTTTGAAATGAGCCATCACTAGTTACATTTAATAATCTGGGAGAATTACAAAACTGAGCCCTCTTTCCCAGTATGATAGGGGCACTGAATGTTTAATTTTATTAAATGTTAATAATTTAAGTCTAAATATAACCATCTGGCTAATGGCTACTGGACAGTACAGGTCTAAGTAAATATAATCAGAATTCATCTCCAGTCAGATATTGGGTTGGCCAAAACATTCATTTGGTTTTTTTCATAACATCTCTTTGCAACCCTGTGGACTGTAGCCCTACCACGCTCCTCTGTCCATGGAATTTTCCAGGAAAAAATACTGGAGTGGTTGTCATTTCCTATTCCAGGGGATCTTCCCAACCCAGGGATCAAAACTGAGACTCTTGCATCTCCAGGATTGGCAGACCAAGTCTTTACAACTATGCCAACTGGGAAGCCCCAGTTAACTAGAATCATGGTTATTAAAGGAATTATTCAAAAGGAGACACTCAGTCATAATCTTCCTCTTGGAATGAGGAGGAATGTGGCCCCATAAACTTTAAGGTTTCTCCAGCTTTAATGCTTTATGATTTAAGTTTAGATTGTTCAGAAATGCTAATCATAAATTCAGTAATATGACTTTGTTATTTCTTTTGGTCTCTCAAAAATGAAGTTTAATTTTACTTTAATAAAAGTCAGTGAGAGGGCTTCCCTGGTGGCCCAGTGGGTAAAGAGTTCACCTTGCAGTGCAAGGGGCACTGATGAAAGCCCTGGCCTGGGAAGATCCCACGTGCCCCTGGGCAGCTGGACCAGTGTGTCCAATTAGGAGCCAGAGCTCTTGAGTGCGTGCGCCCAGAGCTGGTGCTTTGCAAGAAAGAGGCCATTGCGCTGGGAAGCCCACATATGCCAAAGAATAAAGATGGATGAAAATAAATACACAAAAAATTCAATAAAAGAGGCCAAAATTAAAAAAAAAAAAAAAGTTGTTTTTTTTTTTTTTTAAGAAAAACCAGAGAATAAAAGTCAGTGAAAAGCTGGAAAATGTGAAGGTAAAATTTGAAAGGAGCTTCTTTCTGCCAGAAAATACATGGAATGTTTGAAATGAGCCATCACTAGTTACATTTAATAATCTGGGAGAATTACAAAACTGAGCCCTCTTTCCCAGTATGATAGGGGCACTGAATGTTTAATTTTATTAAATGTTAATAATTTAAGTCTAAATATAACCATCTGGCTAATGGCTACTGGACAGTACAGGTCTAAGTAAATATAATCAGAATTCATCTCCAGTCAGATATTGGGTTGGCCAAAACATTCATTTGGTTTTTTTCATAACATCTCTTTGCAACCCTGTGGACTGTAGCCCTACCACGCTCCTCTGTCCATGGAATTTTCCAGGAAAAAATACTGGAGTGGTTGTCATTTCCTATTCCAGGGGATCTTCCCAACCCAGGGATCAAAACTGAGACTCTTGCATCTCCAGGATTGGCAGACCAAGTCTTTACCAACTATGCCAACTGGGAAGCCCCAGTTAACTAGAATCATGGTTATTAAAGGAATTATTCAAAAGGAGACACTCAGTCATAATCTTCCTCTTGGAATGAGGAGGAATGTGGCCCCATAAACTTTAAGGTTTCTCCAGCTTTAATGCTTTATGATTTAAGTTTAGATTGTTTCTAGGTACTTAAAGTGAGGTACATTCTTTATATTCTCCCCACTCCCAAAGGTAAAGGCGCATTGCCCATCCCACATTAGGGAAGAACAGAGAGAATTCAAGACTTGCTGCTGTTTTCTGTCTACAGATTGTGTGTGTGTAGTGGGGCGGCCTTTTGCACTTTCATAGTTTCAGTTATTATCTCTATGAAGATACAATCCAGTTCTGAATCTCTGCATATGACCTCTTAGTCATACTTTTGTCCTACATTGATGACTGAAGCGACTTGGCACACGTATACTTGGGCTGTACACAAAACCTTAGTTGACATATGTTTTCTTTTTGCTGAATTGCTTGGTTGGGTAACCATTCAAGCATAAGAAGCATTACTTGATTTTTTTATTTAATACTCAATGTATTTAATACTGATTTGAACCAGAGTACTTGTGTGAAGGGCAACTGTAATAGTTTTATTTGTACTGAAATAATGTGCTCATAAATGTGTCTTTCCCTTGAGTATTCATTATGGAAATAAGATTTATAATAGTTGATTAAATTTAAGAAGTCCTAAATCAGTTTGAAAGATAAGAATATAATATCACTTCCAGGCAGGTTGAGTTCAGTCTATTGAAGTTGGGTTTTATTTTAGTTGCAAGTGACCATTTTGACTTTATCATACATGCATAAGGTTTCTGAGCTAAATGTTCCAAGAATTTTAATATAAGAAATATTGAGTGACATATGCAGTAGTGATCTCTTTTATTTCATAATGGATTTTCTCTTATTTGTTTTATACACATTGCTGATAAGAGCTCAAAGTGGGAGTAAAGGAATGCCTGAGAAATAAAGGTGTCTCAGTCTGCAGTTTCTGATTCCAGGGATCTTCCCAACCCAGGGATCAAAACTGGTCATCTCCAGGATTGGCAGACCAAGTCTTTACCAACTATGCCAACTGGGAAGCGCCAGTTAACTAGAATCATGGTTATTAAAGGAATTATTCAAAAGGAGACACTCAGTCATAATCTTCCTCTTGGAATGAGGAGGAATGTGGCCCCATAAACTTTAAGGTTTCTCCAGCTTTAATGCTTTATGATTTAAGTTTAGATTGTTTCTAGGTACTTAAAGTGAGGTACATTCTTTATATTCTCCCCACTCCCAAAGGTAAAGGCGCATTGCCCATCCCACATTAGGGAAGAACAGAGAGAATTCAAGACTTGCTGCTGTTTTCTGTCTACAGATTGTGTGTGTGTAGTGGGGCGGCCTTTTGCACTTTCATAGTTTCAGTTATTATCTCTATGAAGATACAATCCAGTTCTGAATCTCTGCATATGACCTCTTAGTCATACTTTTGTCCTACATTGATGACTGAAGCGACTTGGCACACGTATACTTGGGCTGTACACAAAACCTTAGTTGACATATGTTTTCTTTTTGCTGAATTGCTTGGTTGGGTAACCATTCAAGCATAAGAAGCATTACTTGATTTTTTTATTTAATACTCAATGTATTTAATACTGATTTGAACCAGAGTACTTGTGTGAAGGGCAACTGTAATAGTTTTATTTGTACTGAAATAATGTGCTCATAAATGTGTCTTTCCCTTGAGTATTCATTATGGAAATAAGATTTATAATAGTTGATTAAATTTAAGAAGTCCTAAATCAGTTTGAAAGATAAGAATATAATATCACTTCCAGGCAGGTTGAGTTCAGTCTATTGAAGTTGGGTTTTATTTTAGTTGCAAGTGACCATTTTGACTTTATCATACATGCATAAGGTTTCTGAGCTAAATGTTCCAAGAATTTTAATATAAGAAATATTGAGTGACATATGCAGTAGTGATCTCTTTTTATTTCATAATGGATTTTTCTCTTATTTGATTTATACACATTGCTGAGAAGAGCTCAAAGTGGGAGTAAAGGAATGCCTGAGAAATAAAGGTGTCTCAGTCTGCAGTTTCTGTAAATTGAAAATCATATGGGAATTTTCCCAGGAAATAAGAAAGTTGGGAACAATAAAAAAGAGCTACACTCCATCTGTCTGTTCAGTTCACATAGGGCACAAGGTCATAGACACCATCTGCTTAAAATTCTGTAGATTTGGTGTATAACTTAAAAAATCATAGAGGTATATCAATCTAATCATATCCTCTGCATCTTCTCTCAACAAAAGGAGAAGAATGTTACAGATTCAGTGTTAGGATCAGGGCAGGAGTGAGGAATAATTTTGAATTTATTAACCATTTCTGTCTTCAGCATCACATTGTATCATCAAGGCACGAGAGCCTTAAGAGGACTTGTAATTCAGTCCTCTTAACAGATGAGGGAAATGAGACTCAAGGAGTTATAATTGCACCACAATGCAGATCTGGAAGGATAGTGTGGTTGTTAAGATCACAGTGGAGTCTGGCACATGTGAGTTCAAATTCAGACCAAATTTTTACAAGTTCTATGAATTTGGTCACCTGTCTCTGTATCTGCCTTAAAGTGGGAAAAAAATAACTCCTGGGAATATACTCACACATATGAAATACGCTTAGGACACTGTGAGAGACAGCCTTTACCATTTCCCCTAATGATCTTACTTCCTGGTATTCTTGCACTTGTGTAAGCTCCTCCCCTTTCCCATGGACTATAGCTAGTGACTTGCTTTTAACCAACAGATCATGGAAAAAGGTGATGGGATGTCATTTCCATGGCTTCTGTTGTTTAGTCACTAAGTCGTACCTGACTCTGGGAATCCCACGGACTGTTGCCCAGGCAACAGAAGAAGTTACAGAAGAGATAGGTCATCCCTCTTCCTCGGCAACATAATTCTCCTAAAAGAAAAAGGGGGAAGTTGAAAGGAGTGAAAACTATCTACTGTTGTCTATCAGTTTCAGCTGCTGTGTGGAGAACTGGATGGAAATGTTTGTGGTGGTGGAATATAGGAATGTTGGTGGAGAGACTCATCTAGTGAGGAATCCAGGCAAACGATAACGGCAGCTGGGATTATGAGTGGTACAGCAGTGATGATAAGAAATAGTTGAGTGTATATTTTGGAGATTTCAGGAATAAATATGCTGATAGGTAGTAGAAGGAGGAAAGGAGTCAAGGATGATTCTAAGGATTTTGTTCTGAGAAACTTGGCAAACAAGACTACTGAATAGAAAAAGTGTAATGGAGAATCACAGGTTTGTGAGGAAGATTAAGAGCTAACAGATACCTAGAAGATACCCAAATCTTCGAGAAATTGAGAAGGCAGATTTATATGGGCCTTGAGTTTACAAAGGTGGGCTGAGAGACATAGATTTGGGTGTCATCAGTGTCTATAAGGTGTACATGGGCCTAGAGTGAGTACAGACAGGGAAGAAACTGGAAGCATGAACCCAGAGGCACTCCAGCCTTGGGGTGTGGACAAGAGAAGGAGGATTCAGTGAAGGATACTTGGGAAAAGCAGCCTCTGTCACAGGAAAACTAGGAGGTATGTTTTTCCAGAGGCCAACTTAAAATAACTGTTCTGTTGACGAAATAATTCAGTAGAGGACTTACCTATAAATGTACTATTTACAGTGCAATGTGGTAAGTACAATGTGAGAGGCATGAACAAGTCAGGGTGGTGACATGGTGGTGGAAAAGGAGTCACAGAACATTGTGGATGAGGTCTTTGGAAAAGCAGGTGATGTTTTAACTTAAATAGAGGGGTTTCCCTGATGGCTCAGTGGTAAAGAATCTGCTTGCAATGCAAGAGTAAGAGGAGACACAGGTTCAATCCCTGGGTCAAGAAGATTCCCTGGAGAAGAAAATGGCAACCCATTTCAGTATTCTTGCCTGGAGAACTTCACAAACAGAGAAGCCTGGTGGGGCTACAGTCCATGGAGTTGCAAAGATTTGGACATGACTGAACAACTATGCACACATGCAGGGGGTAGGTAGTCAGAGGGGAAATGCATTCCAGGAATTCGTATGCATGAAACCAAGGAGGCGTGACTAGGTATGGTGTGCTCATGATATTCAGGGTATTTCAAAGATTTAGGGCATTTGGAGGTATCTGCTTTAGGGTTTGTAAGGGCAGTAGAAGGGGATGAGATTAGACTTAGGCAAATGTGAAGATGTGGTCTACTGTTAAAGACTCTGAGCTTCCACTGTAGCAGGCATGGGTTTGATCCCTGGTTGGGGAACCTTGCTAAGTAGCCTTAAAAAAAAACCTGATAGGCACATATGTATCATTTGCATTTATGCCACATTGTTTAGCTTTTTCTCAACATTCTATTAATTTTGGAGTTCATATATATGAATAACAATATTTACAACAATGAATTTTGATTATATGAGAGCAGATATGACTTTCATAACATTAGGGCTGTCCCAGAGATTTTAATAACAACAATTAATAATAACTCAAGCAATTAAAGTGGTTTCCTTCAGAAATGATATAAAAAGCAACACAAGCATACCATATGGTTCCATTTATATGAAATATCCAGAATAGGTAAACACAGAGGGACAGAAAGACGAAAACAGTTGCTTGAGGCAGGGGAAGGAGAGGTCTTAGAAAGTGACTGTGTAAATGGGTACCGGATCTCCTTCAGGGCTGATGAATTAAAATATGTTTAGTTTATACTGGGGCTTCCCTAGAGGTCCGGTGGGTAAGGTCACCACCTTGCAGCGCAAGGGGCACCGGTCTGATCCTAGGCCTGGGAAGATCCCACGTGCCACAGAGCGGCTGGACTGATGTGTCCAACTGCCAAGCTGGAGCTCTGAAGCACATGCTCCCAGAGCCGGTGCTCTGTGACAAGAGAGGCCACTGCGATGGGAGGCCCACACAGGCCAAAGAACAAAGATAAATAAATGAAAGACCAATAGAAGTGCCCCCCCCAAAAGTTTATTCTATATTGAGATATAGTTGATTTACAATAGTTATGATGAAAATATTTTGAAACTAGATAGAGCTGACATTTTCACACCCATTGTGAATATACTAAATGCTACCAAATTACAATTTAAAATGGTCAATTTCGTGTATGAGAATTTCATCTTAATTACAAATTTATTGGCATGATAATACAAAATTTAAATAAAACATTTGAAAATACTGTGCTAAACCCAAAAAAAAAATCAGGATCAAAGATTTAGGGCATTTGGAGGTATCTGCTTTAGGGTTTGTAAGGGCAGTAGAAGGGGATGAGATTAGACTTAGGCAAATGTGAAGATGTGGTCTACTGTTAAAGACTCTGAGCTTCCACTGTAGCAGGCATGGGTTTGATCCCTGGTTGGGGAACCTTGCTAAGTAGCCTTAAAAAAAAACCTGATAGGCACATATGTATCATTTGCATTTATGCCACATTGTTTAGCTTTTTCTCAACATTCTATTAATTTTGGAGTTCATATATATGAATAACAATATTTACAACAATGAATTTTGATTATATGAGAGCAGATATGACTTTCATAACATTAGGGCTGTCCCAGAGATTTTAATAACAACAATTAATAATAACTCAAGCAATTAAAGTGGTTTCCTTCAGAAATGATATAAAAAGCAACACAAGCATACCATATGGTTCCATTTATATGAAATATCCAGAATAGGTAAACACAGAGGGACAGAAAGACGAAAACAGTTGCTTGAGGCAGGGGAAGGAGAGGTCTTAGAAAGTGACTGTGTAAATGGGTACCGGATCTCCTTCAGGGCTGATGAATTAAAATATGTTTAGTTTATACTGGGGCTTCCCTAGAGGTCCGGTGGGTAAGGTCACCACCTTGCAGCGCAAGGGGCACCGGTCTGATCCTAGGCCTGGGAAGATCCCACGTGCCACAGAGCGGCTGGACTGATGTGTCCAACTGCCAAGCTGGAGCTCTGAAGCACATGCTCCCAGAGCCGGTGCTCTGTGACAAGAGAGGCCACTGCGATGGGAGGCCCACACAGGCCAAAGAACAAAGATAAATAAATGAAAGACCAATAGAAGTGCCCCCCCCAAAAGTTTATTCTATATTGAGATATAGTTGATTTACAATAGTTATGATGAAAATATTTTGAAACTAGATAGAGCTGACATTTTCACACCCATTGTGAATATACTAAATGCTACCAAATTACAATTTAAAATGGTCAATTTCGTGTTATGAGAATTTCATCTTAATTACAAATTTATTGGCATGATAATACAAAATTTAAATAAAACATTTGAAAATACTGTGCTGTCAAGAATGCAGATAGGGGCAGTTCTAATTTTCACAAAAATTTAGAGAGAAATGTCATGCAGTTCGGTCTAATAATACAAAGGTTGTTCATCATTAACCTGGAAAAGAAATTTAAAAGGAATTTTTGATGAATAAAACAAAGCAACTGACACAAGTTTCAGAAGCTTAGATAATTTAAATGGAGACAGTTTTTCTTTTTTTTTTTGATGACATTCACTGACTGGAAAGTTGGTATTGTTATCTTAAGGATTAATGTCTCAAAATGGCATTGCATTGTTGAAGGTACTATTTTTCATGTGATTCATAACTGCAAGAAAATATCAGTCCAATATTGCAAATGTATAAATTGATTAAAGTCAGATTATCTTAGCATATAAATTACTTCCTAGAGGAAAGCATTAATTTTGGCTTAGATATTATTATAAAATGAAAAATTATAATGTTTTAAAATTACAGACTTTTCCATAAATTTATCCTATACTAACATAACTATTGTTATTTTGCGTATTCCATTACAGTTTTTTAAAAATAAGATTCTTTTTTAAAAAAATCTTTATTTTTGGTCCTCCAAGGCAGAGACCTGAGTGTATTATACTTGTAACAAAGTACATAGTGGTCTGATCAAGGCCTTGCTCATTTTATTTTGTTTTTTGGTCTTCATTTTCATCCCTATTCCAATTTTACATCCCTTTAGTCATTCTGTTCTTTAGTCTACGTTCTTTGAGTTGAACACATACACACATTTTGGAAATACATATTGTGTTCTTTCATTTATCTGTACTTTTGTTTCATATAAATGGTATCATTCAGATCTCATCCACCCCACCCTGTATTTTTAAGATGCTGTCTTCACAGCACCATCCTTTCTGTTTTTCAACTGCTTTTTTGAGTTTTTTTTTATTTCAACAATTATATTTTTCATACTCAGAATCTCCAGCTTCTGGCTCCTTATGATTCTGTTCCTGGTTCCTGTTTGTAACATTCTCTTTCATTTCGTTGAAGATAAATATTTTGTTTAATTTTTTTTTACTTAAAGCTCTAATTTTAGCCAATCTATTGATTTGGCTTCTTCTACTATAGAGTGTTGGGTTTGTCATCTTCCTTCCGAAGAACTTGTACTCCTGATGAATTTAGGGAGGAGGTTTAGAGAAGAAACGTAGAATGGAGAACCTCTGATTTTATCACTTGGGCTAGACCATGCCCTTTACAACTCTTCCTGCCCGAGACTTGACACCACTTGACATGGCCTGACCTCCCAGTAACCTACTCTCTCTCTCCCTCAGGCTACATTCTTTCCTGATTGTCTTGGATAAAATCATCTAGACCAGTGATTCAACCTTAGCTTGCATCAGAATCATTAGGCAGGCTTGTTAAAACACGGAATGCTGGGCCCCATTCCCTAGACTTTCTGATATGTTAAGTTTCTGATGGAGAAATGTATTTACAGTTCTAAGAACTTACCAGCTGATGCTGATGCTGATGCTGCTAATCAGGAACCATGTTTTGAGAACGACTTGATGGGATGGAGGGAGAAGAAAGTCAAGAATTAGGTGGTGTTCCACCTGGTTGCTCAGTGGTAAAGAATCTACCTGCTCTGTGGCATGTGGGATCTTCTGGGCCAGGGATTTAACTCGTGTCTCCTGCATTGGCAGGTAGATTCTTAACCACTGGGTGAAAATCCCAATACAGCTGATTTTTATATGTTGATTTTGTATCCTTAAACTTACTGAATACATTTCCTAGTTTTAACAGTTCTTTAATATGTAAGATGTCTTCTTTTCATCCCTTTAAAGTCATTCTGTTCTTTAGTCTCGTTCTTTGAGTTGAACACATACACACATTTTGGAAATACATATTGTGTTCTTTCATTTATCTGTACTTTTGTTTCATATAAATGGTATCATTCAGATCTCATCCACCCCACCCTGTATTTTTAAGATGCTGTCTTCACAGCACCATCCTTTCTGTTTTTCAACTGCTTTTTTGAGTTTTTTTTTATTTCAACAATTATATTTTTCATACTCAGAATCTCCAGCTTCTGGCTCCTTATGATTCTGTTCCTGGTTCCTGTTTGTAACATTCTCTTTCATTTCGTTGAAGATAAATATTTTGTTTAATTTTTTTACTTAAAGCTCTAATTTTAGCCAATCTATTGATTTGGCTTCTTCTACTATAGAGTGTTGGGTTTGTCATCTTCCTTCCGAAGAACTTGTACTCCTGATGAATTTAGGGAGGAGGTTTAGAGAAGAAACGTAGAATGGAGAACCTCTGATTTTATCACTTGGGCTAGACCATGCCCTTTACAACTCTTCCTGCCCGAGACTTGACACCACTTGACATGGCCTGACCTCCCAGTAACCTACTCTCTCTCTCCCTCAGGCTACATTCTTTCCTGATTGTCTTGGATAAAATCATCTAGACCAGTGATTCAACCTTAGCTTGCATCAGAATCATTAGGCAGGCTTGTTAAAACACGGAATGCTGGGCCCCATTCCCTAGACTTTCTGATATGTTAAGTTTCTGATGGAGAAATGTATTTACAGTTCTAAGAACTTACCAGCTGATGCTGATGCTGATGCTGCTAATCAGGAACCATGTTTTGAGAACGACTTGATGGGATGGAGGGAGAAGAAAGTCAAGAATTAGGTGGTGTTCCACCTGGTTGCTCAGTGGTAAAGAATCTACCTGCTCTGTGGCATGTGGGATCTTCTGGGCCAGGGATTTAACTCGTGTCTCCTGCATTGGCAGGTAGATTCTTAACCACTGGGTGAAAATCCCAATACAGCTGATTTTTATATGTTGATTTTGTATCCTTAAACTTACTGAATACATTTCCTAGTTTTAACAGTTCTTTAATATGTAAGATGATGTCATCTGCCCAGTTTTATGTTCCTAGGTCCACCCATCTTCCCTTTATTTCTGCAGCTTCTCTAGGGTCAAGCACAGGCACAGAGGCAGCATCTCTTGGTAGCTTGCCCTCTTATTTGGCCTCCTAACATTTTTTATATTTTTTAACATGACACACCTACAGTTTTGCAATGTTTAATTGTCTACCTAGCAACAGTCACTGCTATTTTAAGGTTTATAGTTATGACACATGAGAATACTGTAATAGTACATTACTTGCATAAACTGTAATTTATTCATTATCCCCTAATATTAGACATTTGAAATACTTTCAACTGTCCTAATGTGAGTTGTAGCATTAATTGTATTAAATTTTCATACCTCCAAAGGTATTTTTGGATACTTTCCTTTTTTGTTGTTGTTTCCCTGTACAGTGAAAGAGTTAAGGCAGCTTTCAGAAGTGCTTTAAGTTCTGGGAGGATCTGCCTTTTTGTGTCTGATTCATTTTCTGAGTGGGAGGTGTACTGCTTTAACCTTGTCACAGACAGGAAAGTTCAGATTTCACCCTGTCAAAAGAGGTCTGTCCTTGCAGTTCTCTTCACTGAAGTGTTTGCCTTTCAACAACGATCGTACACACTTTTCCATCAATACACTGGTACTTGCCAGTGTCGGTTCTCCTTTTGAATTGAAATCACAATTTCCTTTGTTCCTTTGGGCTATTTTTAAACTGTGGGGGCTTTTATTTAAGAGCCACAGGTTGTCTTCCAGATTAACCCTGTCCAAATTTGGTAATGATGATTATACCACTGCGTGCAATCAAAATAATCAAATAAAGCATTTATTTTTAACTTCTTTGGCTAGAATATAACGCTTAGATAACATGACTTTTGTTTTTATATAAAACCAGAGCCTTTTGGTAAGAAACTTCTGAAAATAGATTAATGAATCATCATGGGAGGAAACTTGAGAATCTTTGATTTAAAAAGGAATGTTAGCAGTCATTTAAGTCAATGTATCACACAAAAGCAAAACTTCTCTACAGAGCGCCTGATGGCCTATCAGTTTTGGATTAAACCCCTTCCAGAGCTAGAAGATAATCACATCATCAGTCAGCCCATTTATTTTTGGGTGGATTTAATTAAAAGTTCTTTCTTTTTTTTTCTTGAATTGAAGCCTGTCTTTTAACATCTATGTAAAGATACACCGACTTCCCTTTGTGCGAAAAAGAAAAGGTGTATGTCTCCTTATCATAATCTTCTGAATATTTGAAGACATCTATTTGGTTTCCCCTTGGGCTTCCCAGGTAGCACTAGTGGTAAAGAACCTGCCCACCAGTGCAGAAGACACGAGAGACTCCAACGAGGAGGTCACTGTATTTTAAGGTTTATATACTGAAAAATTAGTACATTACTTGCATAAACTGTAATTTATTCATTATCCCCTAATATTAGACATTTGAAATACTTTCAACTGTCCTAATGTGAGTTGTAGCATTAATTGTATTAAATTTTCATACCTCCAAAGGTATTTTTGGATACTTTCCTTTTTTGTTGTTGTTTCCCTGTACAGTGAAAGAGTTAAGGCAGCTTTCAGAAGTGCTTTAAGTTCTGGGAGGATCTGCCTTTTTGTGTCTGATTCATTTTCTGAGTGGGAGGTGTACTGCTTTAACCTTGTCACAGACAGGAAAGTTCAGATTTCACCCTGTCAAAAGAGGTCTGTCCTTGCAGTTCTCTTCACTGAAGTGTTTGCCTTTCAACAACGATCGTACACACTTTTCCATCAATACACTGGTACTTGCCAGTGTCGGTTCTCCTTTTGAATTGAAATCACAATTTCCTTTGTTCCTTTGGGCTATTTTTAAACTGTGGGGGCTTTTATTTAAGAGCCACAGGTTGTCTTCCAGATTAACCCTGTCCAAATTTGGTAATGATGATTATACCACTGCGTGCAATCAAAATAATCAAATAAAGCATTTATTTTTTTAACTTCTTTGGCTAAAATATAACGCTTAGATAACATGACTTTTGTTTTTATATAAAACCAGAGCCTTTTGGTAAGAAACTTCTGAAAATAGATTAATGAATCATCATGGGAGGAAACTTGAGAATCTTTGATTTAAAAAGGAATGTTAGCAGTCATTTAAGTCAATGTATCACACAAAAGCAAAACTTCTCTACAGAGCGCCTGATGGCCTATCAGTTTTGGATTAAACCCCTTCCAGAGCTAGAAGATAATCACATCATCAGTCAGCCCATTTATTTTTGGGTGGATTTAATTAAAAGTTCTTTCTTTTTTTTTCTTGAATTGAAGCCTGTCTTTTAACATCTATGTAAAGATACACCGACTTCCCTTTGTGCGAAAAAGAAAAGGTGTATGTCTCCTTATCATAATCTTCTGAATATTTGAAGACATCTATTTGGTTTCCCCTTGGGCTTCCCAGGTAGCACTAGTGGTAAAGAACCTGCCCACCAGTGCAGAAGACACGAGAGACTCAGACTTGATCCCTGGCTTGGGAAGATCCCTCCAACGAGGGCATGGCAACCCTCTCCAATATTCTTACCTGAAGAATTTCATGGACATGGGAACCTGGCAGGCTGCAGAGCATAGGGTTGTCATGTATATGATTTCCTCTTAGTGTTCTTTCTTTTGGGGATAAATGTCCTTAAGGCATGTAGGTTTTTTTTTCCCCCTTAAACTTCAAGGTGATGATGTTTATACTCCTAATCATCTCAAACACTTTCCTGGATATTTTCCAATTTGTTCACATTCTTAAAATAAGGGTTGTGGAACAGAAAATAGTGGTCCACAGATATAGTGGGATCACTTTACATTCCTGTGATCTTAATTTGGAATATTTTGCTTTATAAATGTCTATGTTAGAGACTTCTTCCAAAGTTCATTATGTAGTATTTCTCTGTCATATAGTTATAAGTACGTATTATTTCCAAACCCAAGGTTGCATCTATGTCTTTTGCATCTCTTTCATTGGCAAAGGAATTCTTTATCACTGGGCCACCTAGGAAGCCTATATAACACACACACATATATATATATAATGTTATATAGAATATATATATGCATATCTCCATTCCACAGCCTGGTTGAATAAACATATATCATTAGTGCTAAAAACATTATTCTAGAACACAGTCCTGTGAATTAGATGTGAAATTGATAATTATTAAGCTCTTCTATAAGGGCTATCTCTTAAAGCCACATTGTTTTCAATAGGAGCTATAGGTTGTAGTAATAGATGAAAACATTATTGTTTACACCTGAGAGCTTATATTTAATTGCAGCTTGAACTTCATGGCCCATGATAGGAAAAAATACAATAAGAAATTGTCAATACACTACAACTAGCAATAGGCAATGTTTTGTGCTGTGCCTGGAAAATTTGTGTCTAATTATTTGTAAAGCATGCTAGACATAGGCTAAAAGGGATCATATACATCATATACATCATACCTTCCTAATTGTATTATACATGTGACTGACCACTCCTGATCTCAATTATCTGGGAATCATTTGTATTTTGATAGATTATTTGAGAAGTGATTCTACTCTTTCATATCTTTCTTTCTTTTTTTTTTTTTTTAGTTCTTGCTCTACACAGATAATTGCTTTGATCATTTTGAAGATCTTGATTAGAGTCTATCAATCTATCTATTTAATAGAAAACAAAACCAGCTTCATGTTTAATGACATTTATCATTCAAGTTAGCCACAAGAGTCAATCTAGAAATTTCCTACAGTCTGTTTTAGATGACGTATGTTTTAAGAGTTTTTCCTTTGTGAAAATGGCATATAAGTATAATGTGGTATATATAATATATTATATATATATGTATATATATATATACACACACACACATATGTATATATATAACATGTGTGTATGTGCTCAGTTGCTCTGTCACGTCCAACTCTTTTGTGGTCCCCCATGGACTCCAGGCTCCACTGTCCATGGTGTTTTCCAGGCAAGAATACTGAAGTGGGTTTCTGTTTCCTCCTCCAGGGGATCTGCTTGACCCAGGGACTGAACCCATGTCTTTTGCATCTTCTTCATTGGCAAGGGAATTTTTTTACCACTGGGCCATATAGGATATAACACACATATATATGTATATAATGCTATACAGAATATGTATATGCATATCTCCATCCCACAGCCTGGTGAAGAAACAGATATCATTAGTGTTAAAAACATCTTACCTTCAATCTGAACACCCCCTGATTCAGCCCTCTTCACACAACTGGCCAATTCAACAAGCAATCTTAGTCTTTGTGATAATCAGTTCTTTACTTTTATGTTTTTACGATCTCTGTATGTATCCATAGGCAATACTTGGCTTTAGTTTTGCCTATTTTGGGCCTTGGTATAAATATCATCCTATTTTATATATTTTTCTATGGCTTACTGCTTTTATTCAATACTATGTGTAATACATCCATATGGATATAAGCAGCATGTTTCATTTATTTTTATAGCTATATGGTAAAACATGTACTGCTATATGTGTTGCAGTTTATTCAACTTACTATTGGTATATAATCAGGTTTCCCAGGTGGCACTAGTGGTAAAGAACCCACCTACCAATGCAGGAGACGTAAGAGACACAGATCATATATGTGACTGTTCAATTACATCATGCCAAACTATTTTCACAGTAAGTATATCAGCTGTGTTTGAAAGTTGTCTTATCCAATTTGCAAATACATGACTTTGTCAGACTTTAAAAGTTTTTGCCAATCTGGAGTATATGCTCTGTACTTTCTTGTGATTTTACATTGCAAATCTCTGACTACTAATGAAATTAAGCATCTTTTTCAAGGTCTATTTGAATGCCCTTTGTTTTTTGAAGTGTCTGGCTAGATTGTCTTTTTTCCTTTCTAGCTCACGGACTTAAAAATAATATTTCAGATGTTCTTGTTGTTTAGTTGCTAAGTTCTATCTGACTCTTTTGTGACCCCATGGACTCTTTTGTAGCCCACCAGGCTCCTCTATCCATGGAGTTTCTGGGCAAGAATACTGGGGTGGGGTGCCATTTCTTTCTCCAGGGGATCTTCCTGCCCCAGGGATTGAACCCGTGCCTTCTGCATTGGCAGGCAAATTCTTTACCACTGAACCACCAGAGAAACACATTCCTGATATTAGCCATTTTTATTATGAATGTTGCAAAAACAATTTTCTGATAGAATTTTTAGTATATTAATTTTTTTTTGAATTGAAGTTCTTAATTTTCATGCAATTGAATATACTAATTTTGTCCTTTTTTTGGTCAGCATATTTTTAATTTTGAGTTCCACTTAAAAATGGTTTTTCTCTACCTTGAGGGCATGAAAATAATCTTTTCTTTTTAAAGGTTTACTGATTTGCTTTTGACTATATGGTTTTGAATGGCAGGAAATATATCTATGTTAGGTATGGACAAATTAAAAAAGAAATATTTCCATGTATTCATCTTAAACATGGATATTTTGTATTTACAGAAGAGAAACATACCAAACATCCTAGGATATTCAGTATTTATGGAAGAGATATAATGTTCTGTTTATTACTTAAAAACTATAACCTGTCTCTGAGAGGTTTTTTTTTTGGTGGGGGGATTGAGTTGGGGAGGGGTGGGGGCGGGCCGGCCACTTATATTGGTCTTTCATATACTATTTACATAGCTGTGCTATATGGTAAAACATGTACTGCTATATGTGTTGCAGTTTATTCAACTTACTATTGGTATATAATCAGGTTTCCCAGGTGGCACTAGTGGTAAAGAACCCACCTACCAATGCAGGAGACGTAAGAGACACAGATCATATATGTGACTGTTCAATTACATCATGCCAAACTATTTTCACAGTAAGTATATCAGCTGTGTTTGAAAGTTGTCTTATCCAATTTGCAAATACATGACTTTTTCAGACTTTAAAAGTTTTGCCAATCTGGAGTATATGCTCTGTACTTTCTTGTGATTTTACATTGCAAATCTCTGACTACTAATGAAATTAAGCATCTTTTTCAAGGTCTATTTGAATGCCCTTTGTTTTTTGAAGTGTCTGGCTAGATTGTCTTTTTTCCTTTCTAGCTCACGGACTTAAAAATAATATTTCAGATGTTCTTGTTGTTTAGTTGCTAAGTTCTATCTGACTCTTTTGTGACCCCATGGACTCTTTTGTAGCCCACCAGGCTCCTCTATCCATGGAGTTTCTGGGCAAGAATACTGGGGTGGGGTGCCATTTCTTTCTCCAGGGGATCTTCCTGCCCCAGGGATTGAACCCGTGCCTTCTGCATTGGCAGGCAAATTCTTTACCACTGAACCACCAGAGAAACACATTCCTGATATTAGCCTTTTTTATTATGAATGTTGCAAAAACAATTTTCTGATAGAATTTTTAGTATATTAATTTTTTTTTGAATTGAAGTTCTTAATTTTCATGCAATTGAATATACTAATTTTGTCCTTTTTTTGGTCAGCATATTTTTAATTTTGAGTTCCACTTAAAAATGGTTTTTCTCTACCTTGAGGGCATGAAAATAATCTTTTCTTTTTAAAGGTTTACTGATTTGCTTTTGACTATATGGTTTTGAATGGCAGGAAATATATCTATGTTAGGTATGGACAAATTAAAAAAGAAATATTTCCATGTATTCATCTTAAACATGGATATTTTGTATTTACAGAAGAGAAACATACCAAACATCCTAGGATATTCAGTATTTATGGAAGAGATATAATGTTCTGTTTATTACTTAAAAACTATAACCTGTCTCTGAGAGGTTTTTTTTTTGGTGGGGGGATTGAGTTGGGTAGGGAGGGGGGCGGGCAGGCCACTTATATTGGTCTTTCATTTATCTATTTTCATCCATCTTTGTTCTTTTGGCTGGTGTGGGCCTCCCATCGCAGTGGCCTCTGTTGCCACAGAGCACCGGCTCTGAGAGCACGCGCTCTAGAGCTCCCGCTCGGTAATTGGACACATTGGCCCAGCCGCTCCATGGCACGTGGGATCTTCCCAGGCCAGGGATGGAACTGGCGCCTCCTGCACTGCAAGGCGGTGTTCCTACCCACTGGACCACCAGGGAAGCCCTCTCTGAGAGTTTTCATTTTTATTTTTTCGTCCATATGTTTAACTACCTAGAAACAAACTGAAGCAAATATCTGGTTCTTCTAATGTTTATTGTTGTATTTTAAAGTATCATATAATTTCTGGAAAATTCTAGAGATGGTAGCTGTACATTGTGCCGAACATCTGCTTCCCTGAATACCCTGGAAGACACCACACAGGGATGTAGAAGATATGACTTTCTCAAGACATATTAACAGCTGAACATCTGAGAACTAGGTGTCACTATAGGAAGGACATTCCTCATTGTTCCCTCAACTATCCAAGTGATGATAAATAATCCTCTTTTAGCATAAAAATGTAAAATGAACATTTATATTCATGAAAATATTCCTCATAAAAGGTTTAGCTTGGCCTCTTGCTTTCTGGTGTTGTGGCCAAGAAGTCTACATGACCCATGTTTCTCACCCATGAACATTTTCTCCTATATTTTCTTCTTAGTGTTTCATAGTTTTAGCTCTTAGTCTATAATCCATTGAGTTTGAAATCAACAAGTGAGCTTCAAATTTGTTTTACTTTCTTATAATTAATTAATTAATTATTTTTTAAAATAGGATTTTGTTGTTTACTTCCACACATCGACCTGAATCTGCCATAGGTATACATATGTCACCCCCCATCCTGATCAAATTTGTTTTTCTTATTCAAGATATTTTAGTTATTCTTGGTCCCTGTATTTCCACATTTATTTTAGGAAAGCCATAACCAAGTTGCTAGGATTTTGATAGAAACTGCATTGGATCTATAGATCAATTTGGGGAATATTGTCATAATATTAAGTCCTCTGCATCATAAATATAAGTGTCTTTCTATTTATTTGTCTTGAATATCTTCCAACAATGTTTTATGATTTTTAAGTATGTTTTGCACTTCATTTGTTAATGTTATTCCCAAATGTAGAAACACACCCACACAGACATGCACACGCATATTTCAATGCCACTGTAAATGACATTTTTTTTCAAATGTTACTTTTTAAAAAATATTCATTTATTATTTATATGGTTGTGGTGGGTCTTAGTTGTGACAGTTGGAATCTTTAATTGTGGCATGTGGGATCTAATTCCATGACCAGGGATTGAACCCAGAACCCTGCATTGAGAACATGGAGTCTTAGCCACTGGACCACCAGGGAAGTCCCTGGCATTTTTTTTTTTAAGTTTTGGCCTCTTTTATTGTTTTTATTAATTTTTACTTATTTATTTTCATCCATTTTTATCCTTTGACCTTTGTGGGCTTCCCATTGCAGTGGCCTCTCTTACACACGCTCCAGAGTGCTGGCTTGTAATTGGACACACCAGTCCAGCCACTCTGCGGCACCTGGGATCTTCCCAGGCCAGGGATCGAACCAGGTCCCTTTGCACTGCAAGGTGGTGTCCTTACCCACTGGACCACCAGGGAAGCCCTCTGACATTTGTTTTTAAAATTTCATTTTAGATTGTTCATTTCCAGTGTAGAGAAGTGCAAATTATATATATATTGATCTTGTATCCTGCAAACTTGCTGAATTCATTTAATTAGTTCTAATAATTTTCATGGATGCCCTAGGGTTTCCCATATAAAAGATCATGTCATCTTCAAATATGAATAGTTTTAACCTTTCTGTTTCAATCTGGGTGCTTTTTTTCCCCCTTCAAATGCTCTGTTAGTACCTTCAGTATAGTGTTGAGTAGAAGTTGCAAAAAGTAGACAACATTGTTTGACCCCTGGTCTTGGAGGGAAAACATGCAGTCTTTCACTATTGAGTATAATGTTAGTTGCAGGGTTTTGACCTTACTGAGCCTGAGGAAGTTTCTCTCTATTTGTAATTTGTTGAGTGTTTTGATCATAAAAGAGTGTTGGATTTAGTCAGATGCTTTCTATGCTCTATTGACATGATAATGCATTTTATTCCTCTTTATTATATTGATGTGGTGTGGTCCATTAATTTATTTTTAGATGTTAGAGCAATTTGCTTTCCTGGGATAAATCCCACTTAGTCACAGTATATAATGTTTTTATATGTTTAGATTTGGTTTTCTAGTGTTTTGCTGAGGAGTTTTACATAAAAATTTATAAGAAATACTAATGTAGTTTTCTTGTAATGTCTTTTTGTCAGGATAATTCCATGACCAGGGATTGAACCCAGAACCCTGCATTTGGAGTCTTAGCCACTGGACCACCAGGGAAGTCCCTGGCATTTTTTTTAAGTTTTGGCCTCTGTTACTGGTTTTTACTTATTTATTTTCATCCATCTTTATCCTTTGACCTTTGTGGGCTTCCCATTGCAGTGGCCTCTCTTACACACGCTCCAGAGTGCTGGCTTGTAATTGGACACACCAGTCCAGCCACTCTGCGGCACCTGGGATCTTCCCAGGCCAGGGATCGAACCAGGTCCCTTTGCACTGCAAGGTGGTGTCCTTACCCACTGGACCACCAGGGAAGCCCTCTGACATTTGTTTTTAAAATTTCATTTTAGATTGTTCATTTCCAGTGTAGAGAAGTGCAAATTATATATATATTGATCTTGTATCCTGCAAACTTGCTGAATTCATTTAATTAGTTCTAATAATTTTCATGGATGCCCTAGGGTTTCCCATATAAAAGATCATGTCATCTTCAAATATGAATAGTTTTAACCTTTCTGTTTCAATCTGGGTGCTTTTTTTCCCCCTTCAAATGCTCTGTTAGTACCTTCAGTATAGTGTTGAGTAGAAGTTGCAAAAGTAGACAACATTGTTTGACCCCTGGTCTTGGAGGGAAAACATGCAGTCTTTCACTATTGAGTATAATGTTAGTTGCAGGGTTTTGACCTTACTGAGCCTGAGGAAGTTTCTCTCTATTTGTAATTTGTTGAGTGTTTTGATCATAAAAGAGTGTTGGATTTAGTCAGATGCTTTCTATGCTCTATTGACATGATAATGCATTTTATTCCTCTTTATTATATTGATGTGGTGTGGTCCATTAATTTATTTTTAGATGTTAGAGCAATTTGCTTTCCTGGGATAAATCCCACTTAGTCACAGTATATAATGTTTTTATATGTTTAGATTTGGTTTTCTAGTGTTTTGCTGAGGAGTTTTACATAAAAATTTATAAGAAATACTAATGTAGTTTTCTTGTAATGTCTTTGGTTTTGTGTCAGGATAATACAAACCTCATAGGGTAAGTTGGGAAATATTTTCTCCTCTTCTGTTTTTTTAGAAGAACTTGTTAAAAACTGATATATATATATTTTTTTTAATTTTTTTTATTTTTGGGGGGTGGGGTAGGGAGGGAGGGGAGCAGGTGGGCCACCTCCACTGGTCTTTCACCCGTCCATCCTCATCCATCGTTGCTCTTTGGCCCGTGTGGGCCTCCCATCGCGGTGGCCTCTGCTGTCGCAGAGCACCAGCTCTGGGTGCGTGCGCTCCAGAGCTCCGGCTTGGCAATTGGACCCATCGGTCCAGCTGCTCCGCGGCACGCGGGATCCTCCCAGACCAGGGATCGAACCAGTGCCCCTTGCAGTGCAAGAGGGTGTCCTTACCCACTGGACCACCAGGGAAGCCCAATATATATTTTTAAAGGCTTGATAGATTCAGTTAGTAAAGTCATTCAAGTCTGGGCTGTACTTTTTGGGAAATTTTAATTATTAATTCAACATCTATGCTTACTATAGATCTATTAATCTGTTCAGCTTTTTCTTGAGTAAATTAAAATTTTTTTTTTTTTTTTTTGCAGAAAAATTTCCATTTCATCTAAATTATATATTTGTCAGTGGGTTAACTCTCATGTGGTATTTTATTCATGGACGTTTGAAGTAAAATTAGGGTTCTGAGCAGTTTACTTAACTGTTTGAGATAGTTTTGATGAAGAATACCAAAGCCATCCCAAATCTGATAAACTAAAGTGAAAGTGTGAGAGTTTCAGCTGCTTCAGTCTGGTTTGACTCTTTGTGACCCTATGGATTATAGTCAGCCTGTCTCCTTTGTTCATGGCATTCTTCAGACAGGAATACTGGAAAGCTGCTATATAAGAAGGAAAAGGTGAGTCACTTCATTGCTTTAGGAAGTGAAGTCTCTATGACTCCATTAATTTATTTTTAGATGTTAGAGCAATTTGCTTTCCTGGGATAAATCCCACTTAGTCACAGTATATAATGTTTTTATATGTTTAGATTTGGTTTTCTAGTGTTTTGCTGAGGAGTTTTACATAAAAATTTATAAGAAATACTAATGTAGTTTTCTTGTAATGTCTTTGGTTTTGTGTCAGGATAATACAAACCTCATAGGGTAAGTTGGGAAATATTTTCTCCTCTTCTGTTTTTTTAGAAGAACTTGTTAAAAACTGATATATATATATTTTTTTTAATTTTTTTTATTTTTGGGGGTGGGGTAGGGAGGGAGGGGAGCAGGTGGGCCACCTCCACTGGTCTTTCACCCGTCCATCCTCATCCATCGTTGCTCTTTGGCCCGTGTGGGCCTCCCATCGCGGTGGCCTCTGCTGTCGCAGAGCACCAGCTCTGGGTGCGTGCGCTCCAGAGCTCCGGCTTGGCAATTGGACCCATCGGTCCAGCTGCTCCGCGGCACGCGGGATCCTCCCAGACCAGGGATCGAACCAGTGCCCCTTGCAGTGCAAGAGGGTGTCCTTACCCACTGGACCACCAGGGAAGCCCAATATATATTTTAAAGGCTTGATAGATTCAGTTAGTAAAGTCATTCAAGTCTGGGCTGTACTTTTGGGAAATTTTAATTATTAATTCAACATCTATGCTTACTATAGATCTATTAATCTGTTCAGCTTTTTCTTGAGAAAATTTAAAATTTTTTTTTTTTTTTTTTGCAGAAAAATTTCCATTTCATCTAAATTATATATTTGTCAGTGGGTTAACTCTCATGTGGTATTTTATTCATGGACGTTTGAAGTAAAATTAGGGTTCTGAGCAGTTTACTTAACTGTTTGAGATAGTTTTGATGAAGAATACCAAAGCCATCCCAAATCTGATAAACTAAAGTGAAAGTGTGAGAGTTTCAGCTGCTTCAGTCTGGTTTGACTCTTTGTGACCCTATGGATTATAGTCAGCCTGTCTCCTTTGTTCATGGCATTCTTCAGACAGGAATACTGGAAAGCTGCTATATAAGAAGGAAAAGGTGAGTCACTTCATTGCTTTAGGAAGTGAAGTCTCTATGACTCCAGGTTATGTAAAGGATGACCAAAGTCAGCGGTTGGGGGAGGGAGGAGACAAGAAATGCTTTTATTCAGTGTCTTTGCTCAGGAGTTTTTTCTTGAGGGTATGTTTCAAGGATTTCCTGAGTCCTATGATGTTACAAGGTTCTAGAGAACACATTTTTATGACCAGATTAGACTGACTGAAGACAAGGAAATAGCTGTGGTTCTGTCTTTATGAAGACGGAAAGGCCTCTTTTAATCATTCTTTTCTTACAAAACATGTGTAGCTTTTGAATCACAAAAATACATTTTACCCAGACCTTATTTTGTGTATGGCTTAGAGCTATGGATTTTTCAAATCTCGCAGGGATATATCTCATCCTGAGTTAACCTGTCTGAGGAAGCAGCCCAAGTCAACCTTCTTGGGGAGAGTGTACCCAACTGATCCCAATTATGCCATCAATTCAGGTGTGTCAACGAAATAATAGATTCCAGAGGCTTTGAGAGCCTATCGTGTGGCATAGGCTGGGGAATCAGCAAGCTGAGCAGGAGTGAGCTCTAGAGGTCTTACCAGTGAGCTCAGATGCATGGTTCAGAGGAGAGTCTCCTTTACATCCATTTCAGGGAGGGGTTTGAATGTTGTTCATCTCTTGACTTCACGAGTTTTAGTCCAGGCTTCACAGAATTGTTTGTGATTGATCCCTGGCTTTATTGGGAACAGCTGTGCTGAGTTGCCTTCTATCAGACTGTTGGGAAATTTATCCAAATATCCTCCAAGGAATACAGAGGTCTAGTAAGTAAGTGGTTACGTGGGCCTAATCATTAGTGTTGGAGTAAAATACAGCCAGAAGCCAGTTCATATTTATAATCATTCAGAGAGAATGAACCAATGCTAGGAACTGTTCAGAGTGGAAATGTTTAACTGTGAGAAAATCATTCTGTTTTAATTTATGTCTGTTTTTGTTATCAGAACTGGCAAACTTGGGAGTTTGGAAGATGTCTTTAAGCCTATTTGTGAGCTTTGTCCAAACTTGGGTGATGTAGGCTGCGGGGACCTTCCGCAGAAGGGGAAGGCAGCGGGATTGTTCCCAGGCTGAACCGGGAGATCTCGGAGAAAGGCGAGCCTTTGATGCCGGCCTCCCAGTCTGTCGGCATGCGCCGGGGACAATCAGACACGGCAGAGGCTCTGTCGAGGCAGTTCCACTTTATTAGTGTAAACTAACAGTTTTTATAGGCAAACGAAGGGGGGTTTGCAAGGGACTTCCTATAGTTACACCAATCAAGCTAAAGGTCAAGCAGTTATGTGTTTACATTGCTATAGGAACTCATGGTGAGCATGCATTGCCCAGAGCGTGGAAACCAGGGGGATCCATCAGAAGTTTTGACAGTGGACCTTAGATCATGCCCTGTCTCTTCCTGTAGGCATCCTTTTAGCACCAAACTGCAAATATGTGCTTAAGCTTCCCTATGCTTGCAAAGGCCCTCTTTCCTTCAGGGCCCCACAGTAGGCCTATTATCTTGGGAAAACAGGTTTGCCACACTCATTCTCAAGGGTTGCAGGGAGTTGTTGTCATCTAAAGCCAATAGGTGTGGTTAGAGGTTAAGGGGGAGGGAGAAGAGGCCAGTAAAAATGACTTCAGTCCACTTTTATTGGTACCTGCCTCTCAAATGGAATCCATAGCTCCCAAAATAGTTTAATGAATTTGGGGGTTTAATTTTTTTTTTTCTCTCCTGACTTTGACCATCTGGCTTCTGATTCTTAGGCTTGCTGTTGTTGTTAAGTCGTTAAGTCATGTCCGACTCTTTTGCTATCCTATGGTGGGCTTGTTTGTGATTGATCCCTGGCTTTATTGGGAACAGCTGTGCTGAGTTGCCTTCTATCAGACTGTTGGGAAATTTATCCAAATATCCTCCAAGGAATACAGAGGTCTAGTAAGTAAGTGGTTACGTGGGCCTAATCATTAGTGTTGGAGTAAAATACAGCCAGAAGCCAGTTCATATTTATAATCATTCAGAGAGAATGAACCAATGCTAGGAACTGTTCAGAGTGGAAATGTTTAACTGTGAGAAAATCATTCTGTTTTAATTTATGTCTGTTTTTGTTATCAGAACTGGCAAACTTGGGAGTTTGGAAGATGTCTTTAAGCCTATTTGTGAGCTTTGTCCAAACTTGGGTGATGTAGGCTGCGGGGACCTTCCGCAGAAGGGGAAGGCAGCGGGATTGTTCCCGGCTGAACCGGGAGATCTCGGAGAAAGGCGAGCCTTTGATGCCGGCCTCCCAGTCTGTCGGCATGCGCCGGGGACAATCAGACACGGCAGAGGCTCTGTCGAGGCAGTTCCACTTTATTAGTGTAAACTAACAGTTTTTATAGGCAAACGAAGGGGGGTTTGCAAGGGACTTCCTATAGTTACACCAATCAAGCTAAAGGTCAAGCAGTTATGTGTTTACATTGCTATAGGAACTCATGGTGAGCATGCATTGCCCAGAGCGTGGAAACCAGGGGGATCCATCAGAAGTTTTGACAGTGGACCTTAGATCATGCCCTGTCTCTTCCTGTAGGCATCCTTTTAGCACCAAACTGCAAATATGTGCTTAAGCTTCCCTATGCTTGCAAAGGCCCTCTTTCCTTCAGGGCCCCACAGTAGGCCTATTATCTTGGGAAAACAGGTTTGCCACACTCATTCTCAAGGGTTGCAGGGAGTTGTTGTCATCTAAAGCCAATAGGTGTGGTTAGAGGTTAAGGGGGAGGGAGAAGAGGCCAGTAAAAATGACTTCAGTCCACTTTTATTGGTACCTGCCTCTCAAATGGAATCCATAGCTCCCAAAATAGTTTAATGAATTTGGGGGTTTAATTTTTTTTTTTCTCTCCCTGACTTTGACCATCTGGCTTCTGATTCTTAGGCTTGCTGTTGTTGTTAAGTCGTTAAGTCATGTCCGACTCTTTTGCTATCCTATGGTGGGCTGTAGGCCACCAGGCTACTCTGTCCTCAGAATTTCCCAGACAAGGATATTCGAGTGGGTTGTCATTTCCTTTTCCTGAGAATTTTCCCCACCCAGGGATCTAACCCATGTCTTCTGCATTGTAAGCACATTCTTTATCAGGGAGCCACCTGGGAAGCCCCTTAGGCTTGAAAGGGATGACATTTCCTTTAGAAAGTATGTGTGTTTGTCTTTGAATGTAACCTAGATTTCTCTCCTCCATGTGTTTTCTTAGTAGTTTCTTCCTTCAGTTGTCTTTCTCAGGATTGAGAAAGGTCGGGATCACAGTTTATGTGCCATTTCAGAAAAAGTCTTTTGTGGGTCGATGAAGATTTTACTGTAGCGATTTTGAAAGCTCCAGCGACTGCTCATTCAACTTCTCTGCTTTGGTTGCTTCCCTGAGAAATACTTTCTCTTACTCTGCTCCCAGTCCTCTTTCTCTCAACTTTTCACATCGTAGTAACTAATGGATCATAGGTATTTCATATACTTTTCTAGGTATATGGATAATACGCTGTATATTCAATGAGTCTTACATATTTGATATTTTAATGCTACTTATCCTAGTTACTGAATCAAAGCTTCACAGTATATGCTTAATTATTTTTCCTCTTTTTAAATGCTAATCATACAAAAATATAGATTTATAAATTGTACCAACTAAGAAGTTGTATTAGAATGACTGATTATAGCAGTATTAATGAATTTTGGGGGAAAAACCCTGGTCATTATGACATGAATCTCTTAATATTTATGCATTATATTTTAGTTTTTAAAGATGTAATTTTCCAGTTTATATATTATTTCATATTCTACTTTTTCAAGTAATTATTTTTATAAGTCTATATAATATATTTAATGGCACAATGAACTTCCCTCATACATATAGACGTTTATGAACAATTCATTGATGATAAACTATGTGGGTTAATTTTAAATACATTCCCACCCACTCTCCCATCCTTCCTTCCTTCCTTCCTTTTCTCTCCCTCTGTTCCTCCCTTCCTTCCTCTTCCTTTCCTTTATTAGAGATACATTTGGAATGAACCTCTAATTAAGGTGGCTTTTTGCTTCTGTTAAATTTCCTTAGGCATCATTCTTATGAACAAGATTTATGACCACAAATGGTTTTACAACTGTAAAAATATTTTTCAAACTTTTAATGCTTTCAGCTGTGTAAAGTTTATATGAGTTTCACAATGACTTTGAACATCATGTATTAAAATTTAAAATATCTTTTACTTCTTTGATATAATTAAATCATTGTCTGTAGCTTCTTTTAAATTTGTTTTTCTTTTAGTTTGAGGAAGCAGGACACTTTCTATTTTGTGTTTGCCCTTTGTATTTTCTTTTATATGAACTCTGTTTTATATCATAAAGTGTATTTCTCTTCTCCCTCTCATCCTGAGAGTCTAAAAGCAAATTGTATTGAGACAAGGAATTTTATAATTTTTTGCATTAAATATTATTTAACATATTTTATTTAAATATTAAATATATTTAAAATATATTTATACTACAAATATTTTTACTAAATAGAATATAGGTTGAAGTTTCCAAAAAAATCCACCACCTTGATTATAAATTTAAATTATAAAAATTTTAACATTTCTTATCTCTTGATATTTAAATTAATTAAATTTAAATTTGATACAGGATTTCAAAATTTTTTTATTGCAGTAAGAGATTACATTGCATTTTATTTCATTCTTAGACATGTATTTTAAATAGTATAAGATAGTGCTTTGGTACATTATAATCACTGATTTGAAAATGGATAATTGAGGATCTGACCGTCTGAAGTAACCTTCATTCACTTACTGTTCTTTCCTGAACATGCCCTTGAACTAGATGTTAGAACTTCATGGTCCAGTGTGGGAGCAAGAATGGTAATTACAATGGATGTGCTATGATAAGACAAATACAGTCCAGAAAAATTCACAACCAGTTGAATCCCAGAAACTCAAAGGAGGTCAGCTCTGTGTGAAGGGGAGGCATTTAACTTAGCTTTCTGGACGAAATGGTGTTTAGACTGAGATCTGAAGTATGTGGAAAAGTTGCTGCTTCCTGCCTAGTGCCTTATACGTCTCCATTGTGTTGCTCTGGTGACTATTATTGTTATTATCTTTGGTCTCTGTGAATAAGTACTAATATATCAGTCAGTTCAGTTCAGTTGCTCAGTTTTGTCTGACTGCAACCCCATGTACTGCAGCATGCCAGGCTTCCTTGTCCTTTACCATCTCCTGGAACTTGGTGAAACTCAAGTTCATTGAGTTGGTGATGCCATCCAGCCATCTTATCCTCTGTTGTCCCCTTCTCCTTCTGCCTTCTATTTTTCTCAGCATCAGAGTCTTTTTCTAATAAGTCATCTCTTTGCAGCAGGTGGAGCTTCGGCTTCATCACTAGTCTTTCCAATGAATATTTGGAGTTGATTTCCTTTAGGATTGACTGGTTTTATCTTCTTTCAGTCCAAGGGACCCTTAAGGGTCTTCTCCAGCACCACAATTCGAAGGTATCAATTCTTTGGTGCTCAGCCTTCTTTATGGTCCAACTCTCACATCCATACATGACTACTGGAAAAACCATAACTTTGGCTATTAGGACTTTTGTTGGCAAAGTGATATCTCTGCTTTTGAATATGCTGCCTAGGTTTGTCATAGCTTTTCTTCCAAGGAGCAAATGTCTTTTAATTTCAAGGCTGCAGTACTAATATATAGTTTTTGTCTTTTTCTCAGAACATACTCATCAGCGTCGTGGGTAAAGAGTTCAGCCCTATGGAGGGCAACCAGGTAGAAGCCCTGAAGGCCAAACTCCTCTACCAGGAAGTTTGCAGGGCTGCTCAGTGTCTTGACCATTTCCTTCTGAAAAGAAATGCCCATAAAGAGCTTTTCAAACCTCATGTCTTGGCCCTCATGGGTATGGTCCGGCACATCTGCATTAAACTCATGTTCCTGCACCCAGTGGATTATGGGAGGAAAGCAGAAGAGCTGCTGTGGAGGAAAGTGTACTCTGACGTGGCTCTGCTGCTGCTGAAGGCCAACAGAACACACACGGACATCTTTGAACAATGGGAAGTCCCCTTGCGGGCTCATCTGAAGGGTGGTCTCAGGTTCTACGAACATCTCTTCCTGTTTCTGCAGGAGCACTACGAGCTAGGCTTATGCAACCACATTGACTGGTCTCACAGCACCATCCACTTCATTGGCTGCAAGAAAGCAAGTCCAACATCTGAGGAAGAGGTCGCCTGGGCGCGAATGGCCTGCCACCGCTGCCTGCTGTATCTGGGAGAATTGTTCCGCTTTCAGCATGAGTTCCTGGCCCTGCCCACCATGGACCTGGCAGAGAGGTGTTATTACCGAGCCCTGTCAGTGGCCCCTCACATGGGTATGCCCTTCAACCAGCTGGGAGCTCTCACAGGGAGCAAGTACTATGATGTGGAAGCTACATACTTCTACCAGCGCTGCCTCCACTCGGAAGTGCCTTTTAAAGGGGCATCTTGGAACCTCAAACGACTCTATGACCGTGCAGGAATAAGATACAGCCGACTGAAGAGGTACCAGGGCAAGAAGCTCTCTCCCAACCAGAGGCAGTGTTGGGATAACAAAAGGCTGCTGGTCAGCTTCCTCTACCTTCAAAGCCTCTTGCAGCCACAGAGGAAATTCAGAGTAACCAGGTTCATGGCCCTGTGTCAGCTGGTTCTGGAAGACTTCCGCCTCTGTCTTTCCTATCGGCCGTGTGCATCCGACCTGAGCCAGGCCTCCGGAGAGAAAAAGCCCGCCAGAGGTTATCTGTTCCTTCCTGATCTCCTCATCTTCCACATGGTGGTCCTTTGTCTCATGAACGTGCACCGGCTGAGGTCAGCAGGTGCCAAGCAGCACCGGGCAGCGATCACCTTCACCTTGACCCTTTTCTCCCATTTAATTCAACATGTGACGATGCGCATCCAGGCTGAGCTCCAGATAGGAAAGCTGGCTCCAGTGGTGGAAATCCCCAGGGACAAGGAAGAGCAACAGAAGAGGGAGGCTGGGGAGGGGCAACGAGTCATTCCATCCCCCTGCCCTGGGCCCTGCCACAGCAAATCTCAGAAAAGCCACAAGGCATCTTATGTTTCCAGTGAGGGTTTCAACCCGGAAACCAGTTTTCATTCTTGCTGTGACTTGGATGAGAAAGATGAAAATGAAAGCATATCCTTAGGCTTGCAAGACAGTTCAGACATCAGTAGTGAAACTACTTATTCAGATACAACTGATGATGAGCAAGGTGGCTCTCTGAATCCAACAGCAATGCAGGAGACTAGAGCCAAATCCAAAGACAGAGTTGCCCATTCTGGGGATAAATTGAAGACATGTCAATCTCCCAGTCATCTCCTAGGTCTCTTAAAAACAAATTCCGCTAGACTGCCAGCCACATTGAGCCACAGGCTCCCAGTTAGACCTGGCTTTCACTTGGCTCCTGTCTTTAGCTGCAGATTTCTGACACCTTCTCCTGAGCTGAGTCTTGCCTCCAGCAATGCATTGGGCACAGACAACAGTGTGAGCAGCTTTCTGGAGCCAGAGTCTCCTGCTAACTGCAGCTTGGGGCAGAACGCCTTCATTAGCCAACCTTGCGGTAATCTCCAGACCATTCAAAAGAAACTGCAAGTCCTCTCTGCAGAGGGGCTTCTGCCCACTGTCAAGGTGATCCTGGGCTGGCTCTGGGCTAACCATGGCCTCCTCACCATTCACCAGCAGAGTCTCCTTGGCCTGTGGGCTCACCTGTCCCTGCTGCTAAATCTGCTGCCCTCTGTGCAAGACCTTCAGGAGCCTGGCCTGGGCCTGTCCCACCACCTCCATGAGCTTCTGCAGAGTTGTACGGGCCCACACCTTCCCCGATTCCTACAGCTCCCTGAGGACCTCGCCCTTGGCCAGCACACGCCATGGCAGGCTCCCCAGGAGAATGTGGGCTTGGAGCAGGACCCACCTCCACTCAGTGCCTGGGATGAAGCTGCTGTGCGCATCTGTTTCCTCAGAAGCTTTGGCCACTTTGTGACAACGCTCCCAGGACAGTTCCTGACATTTGACTCTCATTTGGGGGTCTTTGCAAGCATTGGGTCCAATGAACCAAACTATCCATCTCAGCAGTTTCTACAGAAAATTGGGTTTTTTCCCAATGAACTCAAACCACAAGGCATCTTATGTTTCCAGTGAGGGTTTCAACCCGGAAACCAGTTTTCATTCTTGCTGTGACTTGGATGAGAAAGATGAAAATGAAAGCATATCCTTAGGCTTGCAAGACAGTTCAGACATCAGTAGTGAAACTACTTATTCAGATACAACTGATGATGAGCAAGGTGGCTCTCTGAATCCAACAGCAATGCAGGAGACTAGAGCCAAATCCAAAGACAGAGTTGCCCATTCTGGGGATAAATTGAAGACATGTCAATCTCCCAGTCATCTCCTAGGTCTCTTAAAAACAAATTCCGCTAGACTGCCAGCCACATTGAGCCACAGGCTCCCAGTTAGACCTGGCTTTCACTTGGCTCCTGTCTTTAGCTGCAGATTTCTGACACCTTCTCCTGAGCTGAGTCTTGCCTCCAGCAATGCATTGGGCACAGACAACAGTGTGAGCAGCTTTCTGGAGCCAGAGTCTCCTGCTAACTGCAGCTTGGGGCAGAACGCCTTCATTAGCCAACCTTGCGGTAATCTCCAGACCATTCAAAAGAAACTGCAAGTCCTCTCTGCAGAGGGGCTTCTGCCCACTGTCAAGGTGATCCTGGGCTGGCTCTGGGCTAACCATGGCCTCCTCACCATTCACCAGCAGAGTCTCCTTGGCCTGTGGGCTCACCTGTCCCTGCTGCTAAATCTGCTGCCCTCTGTGCAAGACCTTCAGGAGCCTGGCCTGGGCCTGTCCCACCACCTCCATGAGCTTCTGCAGAGTTGTACGGGCCCACACCTTCCCCGATTCCTACAGCTCCCTGAGGACCTCGCCCTTGGCCAGCACACGCCATGGCAGGCTCCCCAGGAGAATGTGGGCTTGGAGCAGGACCCACCTCCACTCAGTGCCTGGGATGAAGCTGCTGTGCGCATCTGTTTCCTCAGAAGCTTTGGCCACTTTGTGACAACGCTCCCAGGACAGTTCCTGACATTTGACTCTCATTTGGGGGTCTTTGCAAGCATTGGGTCCAATGAACCAAACTATCCATCTCAGCAGTTTCTACAGAAAACTTCGAGGATCAGATTTTTCAAAGATATAGTGCAACTGTGGCTTCAACGTGAGGTGGTGCTATCGGAGAAGACCCTCAGGCACATCCGGATTCAGTCAGTTTTAACCCCTTACCTGTTCCCTGATCCCCGCGCCCTCTGTGAGCATCTTCCGGTCATCCGGCAGCTGGCCACCAGTAGTAAATTTCTCCTCCTCATACCCAACATTGTGGTGGACATATTGTACATCCTGAGGAGGGAAGACCACCGGGCTTCGGCAGCCATTGCCTTTCTAGAGGGGGAGCTGAAGAGTGGGAACCAGTACATTCTCTGCCAGTCTTTTGTCTCTGTGAGTTTGGAGAGGCCTAGGATGACCAGGCCAGACTCTGATGCCTGGGACCTCTATAATATTCTTGACTTCTGCAAAAGTCTGCTGGACTCATCCTGTCCAGGGACCCCTGACTACTGCAGCATAATCACTATCATCACAGGCATCTGTTTAGACAACCCTAGGAATTTCTCATACCCCTTGCAGCTTGTGCTGGGGATGGCAACAGAAGCTGGTGTGGAAGTCAAGAACATCCTGCGCTTCTACAGGAAGTGGAAGATGGTCAGCTGACATGGTCACATCTCCCTACTTCCTCCCTTAGCACTTAGACTTCAAACTCAGTTTGTTCACCTCTCTTGTTCACACCTAATGCTAAAGATAGCTGTGTGTAAACTCATATCTGTACCTACCTACATATGGATAGAGTCTCAGTGTATGGACTCCCAGAGGCCTTCCTGTTTCCTTCATCATCTTGGCTTGATATCACATTTTCTGTCTGAAAAATATCTTTAGATTAAACTAACTCAGTACTGAGTGTTTTTATGGTAAAGTGGCAACTTAAGGAGGCATTTTTGAGTCCCTGCTCAGCTGATGGAAATGTAGTTTATTTTTCTCTCTCTTTGTGTGTGTGTGTGTGTGTTTTGCTTTGCTGTGTTTTGTGAAATGAAATGTTTTTAATGCTATTTTATTATGATGGATCATGCCTATTATGTAAGGTATGCTTTTGCCATCTGTGAAAACTCAATAAATGGAAAGTTAAAATTTTGATTGGCATGAAGGGTTTTATTGCAATTTTTTGGGTGCTTCTTCATGGTCTTTTATGCTCCATTCATGTTTTTCCCTTTTGGCTAGGACTAGGTCAGTAGCCCAGACTGCTATGGTAGGATTTCATTTGCTCCCTCTAACTAAAGCATGATAACAACAGCCCCAAGGGTCAGCGGATCTGGTTCTGCTTCTGATAATCTCGGAGTATATAGTATTTCATGAAACAATATTGGTAAATTTTCCAATTTGGTTACCGTGACATTGTATCTCTATTTTTTTCCCTGTTTCTCAGATGTCTTTTGGGACCTCTTATCAACCTTCTCATGAGGTATACTCAAGAGAGTAGCTCTTTTCCTGCTATTCGCAGAGCTGCATGTGGACCCTGTAAATACTGGCCACATGTTAAAATATACCACTTCACTGAAATTGATGTTACAAAGATTAACATTAATATATTCCCCTCTTCCCAACCCCAATGTTCTTCCCTGAGAAACCATCACATTTTAAGGCCAAACTTAATATTCTTTTAGGATCCCAAGTTCTTGAGGCATTTGAATCCTCCTCTATCTGGGTATATTTCTCCCTAACTTAGCCTCAGGTTCAATTACTCCCCTCAGAAGCAGACAAATTATCTTTTTAGCTTTTCTTGCCCCATGGGTTCTCATTTCTCAGTTGTCCTAGGCTAAGCATTTGTATTTCCCCTAATGCTAAAGATAGCTGTGTGTAAACTCATATCTGTACCTACCTACATATGGATAGAGTCTCAGTGTATGGACTCCCAGAGGCCTTCCTGTTTCCTTCATCATCTTGGCTTGATATCACATTTTCTGTCTGAAAAATATCTTTAGATTAAACTAACTCAGTACTGAGTGTTTTTATGGTAAAGTGGCAACTTAAGGAGGCATTTTTGAGTCCCTGCTCAGCTGATGGAAATGTAGTTTATTTTTCTCTCTCTTTGTGTGTGTGTGTGTGTGTTTTGCTTTGCTGTGTTTTGTGAAATGAAATGTTTTTAATGCTATTTTATTATGATGGATCATGCCTATTATGTAAGGTATGCTTTTGCCATCTGTGAAAACTCAATAAATGGAAAGTTAAAATTTTGATTGGCATGAAGGGTTTTATTGCAATTTTTGGCTGCTTCTTCATGGTCTTTTATGCTCCATTCATGTTTTTCCCTTTTGGCTAGGACTAGGTCAGTAGCCCAGACTGCTATGGTAGGATTTCATTTGCTCCCTCTAACTAAAGCATGATAACAACAGCCCCAAGGGTCAGCGGATCTGGTTCTGCTTCTGATAATCTCGGAGTATATAGTATTTCATGAAACAATATTGGTAAATTTTCCAATTTGGTTACCGTGACATTGTATCTCTCTCTTTTTTTTCCCTGTTTCTCAGATGTCTTTTGGGACCTCTTATCAACCTTCTCATGAGGTATACTCAAGAGAGTAGCTCTTTTCCTGCTATTCGCAGAGCTGCATGTGGACCCTGTAAATACTGGCCACATGTTAAAATATACCACTTCACTGAAATTGATGTTACAAAGATTAACATTAATATATTCCCCTCTTCCCAACCCCAATGTTCTTCCCTGAGAAACCATCACATTTTAAGGCCAAACTTAATATTCTTTTAGGATCCCAAGTTCTTGAGGCATTTGAATCCTCCTCTATCTGGGTATATTTCTCCCTAACTTAGCCTCAGGTTCAATTACTCCCCTCAGAAGCAGACAAATTATCTTTTGAGCTTTTTCTTGCCCCATGGGTTCTCATTTCTCAGTTGTCCTAGGCTAAGCATTTGTATTTCAGTTCAACTTCTGTCACTTCCCTTTTTCCATGCTTTTAAAAGTATTTTATTGTGTTTGTTAGAAAAATTTCCATACAGGAAAGAAAAACTTCCAGAGAAAAACCTGAAGATTATTACACCGTAATATTAGTATTTCTGTTTTCAATTTATTTATGACTTTTGTGCTTCCACTGTCTATATGTTTTTCTTAGTTGTGATTGTATTCTATAAATTTGAAAAAAAAAACTTTTAGAGGTGGTGGATATGCTTATTGCTTTGTTATTATTTTAAAACTTTTTATTTTGTATTGGGATATACTTTGACATAGCTGAATAATAAGCATTGTTGTGATAGTTTCAGGTGAACAGCAAAAGGATTCAGGCATATGTACACATGTATCCATTCTTCCTCAAACTCTCCTCCCATCCAGGCTGCCATATAACATTAAGCAGAGTTCCATGTTCTATATAGTAGGTGCTTGTTGATTATCTATTTTAAACATAGCACTGTGTACATAAAATCTTTATAAATTTTTTCTTCAAATTATAGACACTACCTGTATTATTGCATTATCTCTATTGCCTCTTTATTAGCTCCTTCCTGTTATTGTTTGTTTAAGCTTTAATCTTTCTTTTCTAATATTTTAGCATTAAATTAATAATAATTGTACGTTAAAGCCTGAATGTACACACACAACACACAGAGAAAACTCTCTGTTAGGATTAATTCCTTAGGATAGGTAAACAGAAATTGATATACTGAATTAAAAGTTATAAATATATATGTAGGTAAGTTTACATTGCATTACATTTATGTGTGTGTGTATATATATATATATATATATATACATATACATATACATATATATATACCTGTAGGTGTAAATATAACTTTTATGAAATATTGACACATGACTTTCCAAGAAAGGAATTTATTTCCAAGAGAGGAATAAACATTTTAAATAGCTTCATAGCCACATTTTCCACCAAGTATATTATGATTATTTTCATATTAATCATTTTTTAAAGATGATTTTTAAAAAGTGACCATGTTACGGGTATTCCATAATTGTGTAACAGTTGTCCTGCTTTTAGATATTTGTTTCTACAATTTTTTCTGTTATAAATAATGTAAATAAATTTTTGTTGAATAATTTCATAGAAGTAGAATTACTGTGACAAAAAATCAGAATACATCAAAGGCCTTAATGATACTATGAAATAATGATAATGATGCTAAATTGGCTTCCTTGTAAGAACACTTAATCCCAGGAGTATGAATGTGCATATTTCATTGCATTTAATTTAGAGAATTTCTGTTCTTTTTCTTGCCAATTTAAAAAGTGAAATTCTCATATTAATGACTGTAAGAGATTGAAATAGCTAATTGGCTGTATTATAAAGTATTTTTTTTTGCTTGTTTCTTTCATTTTAATTTTTTTCTTTTTTCTTATTGTTATAATCTACAACTACCTATGAAAGCACAAACTTAATCGAGCCTAAATACACCTTCGTACATCAGATAGCTGACAGCCCTTATATTCTTTGCTGTGGTTGTTGCAACCTGCCAGATAGTGTTCTATTCAGATGAGAGCTGGTAATAATTGATAGCTTGTGAGGAGGGAAAAAGTACCTCAAAGCATGCAATGGAGTAGGAGAGAATAAGAGAACAAGAAGAAATTATTTTTTAATTTATTTCTTTAACTGGAGGAAAAATTGCTTTACAATGTTGTGTTGGTTTCTGCCATAGAAAACATCCATCAGTCATAAAAATATTATACATACATCCTCTCCCTTTCAATGTTCACCCCTCTCCCCCCATTCTACACCTCTAGGTCCTCCGTGTTGGGCTTTCAGTATTATAGAGCAACTTCCCACCCACTGTCTATTTTACACAATACTGTATATATGTCAATGCTACTTTCTAAATTCATCCTACCCTCTCCTTCCTCTGCTGTGTCCACTATTTACAATAGCCAGGACACAGAAGCAACCTAGATGTCCATTGGTAGATGGATAAAAAAGATGTAGTCTTGTGTACAAAGAATAAATTATTTTTTATGATGCAAACAATTATTTTTCTTACAGGAGATATTGATGAAGCCACATTTTCCACCATTTGTACAATACAAGATTTTTAAAAGTGACCATGAAATTCCATAATTGTGTAACAGTTGTCCTGCTTTTAGATATTTGTTTCTACAATTTTTTCTGTTATAAATAATGTAAATAAATTTTTGTTGAATAATTTCATAGAAGTAGAATTACTGTGACAAAAAATCAGAATACATCAAAGGCCTTAATGATACTATGAAATAATGATAATGATGCTAAATTGGCTTCCTTGTAAGAACACTTAATCCCAGGAGTATGAATGTGCATATTTCATTGCATTTAATTTAGAGAATTTCTGTTCTTTTTCTTGCCAATTTAAAAAGTGAAATTCTCATATTAATGACTGTAAGAGATTGAAATAGCTAATTGGCTGTATTATAAAGTATTTTTTTTTGCTTGTTTCTTTCATTTTAATTTTTTTCTTTTTTCTTATTGTTATAATCTACAACTACCTATGAAAGCACAAATTTAATTGAGCCCTAAATACACCTTCGTACATCAGATAGCTGACAGCCCTTATATTCTTTGCTGTGGTTGTTGCAACCTGCCAGATAGTGTTCTATTCAGATGAGAGCTGGTAATAATTGATAGCTTGTGAGGAGGGAAAAAGTACCTCAAAGCATGCAATGGAGTAGGAGAGAATAAGAGAACAAGAAGAAATTATTTTTTAATTTATTTCTTTAACTGGAGGAAAAATTGCTTTACAATGTTGTGTTGGTTTCTGCCATAGAAAACATCCATCAGTCATAAAAATATTATACATACATCCTCTCCCTTTCAATGTTCACCCCTCTCCCCCCATTCTACACCTCTAGGTCCTCCGTGTTGGGCTTTCAGTATTATAGAGCAACTTCCCACCCACTGTCTATTTTACACAATACTGTATATATGTCAATGCTACTTTCTAAATTCATCCTACCCTCTCCTTCCTCTGCTGTGTCCACTATTTACAATAGCCAGGACACAGAAGCAACCTAGATGTCCATTGGTAGATGGATAAAAAAGATGTAGTCTTGTGTACAAAGAATAAATTATTTTTTATGATGCAAACAATTATTTTTTCTTACAGGAGATATTGATGTTTTCACACATGAAAACAAATGGGCATTTGTCACTATAGAAGATCCTTCCTTCAACGTGCTTGAATGGGAGGCTCCAGATTGCATGTGGGGGTTTCTAATAATATGAATGGGGTGAGGGCAAGAAAGATGAGGGCAGTGCTAACTGTCAGCACAGAAGACATTGCATTGTGTCTCACATAGGTTTTGGTTCTTTCAAGCCCTGGAATTAGTCCCATTCTTATACTTACTGCTGAAAATGAGTGATTTCCATATGTCTTGGCAGCCTTAGACGCTAATGCAGGGCACGTTACCAGAAAGTAGCAATTATAGCAGAAGCTATAGCTCTGTTATAGTTCTGTTAATTTTTTATTATTATTTTTTGCATATAGAAGTCATTCTCCGTGAGAAAGCCTCTGGTTGGGTCTTGTGATATTTCCTTGTTTTCTCTTGTAGAAGTTTTGAAACTACAGATGTTCAGCTAATCATTACAGAGACCCCTGCTTGGGCAAACACTGAGAAACACCAGGCAGGGGGCTGCCTTGAAGATGTCACGGCTGTGAATTCATGACATATGTCACAGATGCCTCCTGCATGGCCTACTGATTCTTGGTATGAATAATCTTGCTTCATCTGTGGAAGAGGTAAGAGGCAAAGAAAGCATCTTATTGTTATTAAATGACTGGACTTCATTTGGTTTACTTAGCACCAATGAAGTTAGCTCCTGCCAGTTAGAACGACCCAGGCAAAGCCCTTAAAGAAACTTTAGATGACATACTGTTTCTACTTATCCTAAAGAGCTTCTCTGATAGCTCAGTGGTAAAGCATCTGCCTGCCAATGCAGGAGATGTGGGTTTGATCATTGGGTTGGGAAGATCCCCTGGAATAGGAAATGCTGTGTCCAAACTTCCCACCCACTGTCTATTTTACACAATACTGTATATATTCAGTGCTACTTTCTAAATTCATCCTACCCTCTCCTTCCTCTGCTGTGTCCACTATTTACAATAGCCAGGACACAGAAGCAACCTAGATGTCCATTGGTAGATGGATAAAAAAGATGTAGTCTTGTGTACAAAGAATAAATTATTTTTTATGATGCAAACAATTATTTTTTCTTACAGGAGATATTGATGTTTTCACACATGAAAACAAATGGGCATTTGTCACTATAGAAGATCCTTCCTTCAACGTGCTTGAATGGGAGGCTCCAGATTGCATGTGGGGGTTTCTAATAATATGAATGGGGTGAGGGCAAGAAAGATGAGGGCAGTGCTAACTGTCAGCACAGAAGACATTGCATTGTGTCTCACATAGGTTTTGGTTCTTTCAAGCCCTGGAATTAGTCCCATTCTTATACTTACTGCTGAAAATGAGTGATTTCCATATGTCTTGGCAGCCTTAGACGCTAATGCAGGGCACGTTACCAGAAAGTAGCAATTATAGCAGAAGCTATAGCTCTGTTATAGTTCTGTTAATTTTTTATTATTATTTTTGCATATAGAAGTCATTCTCCGTGAGAAAGCCTCTGGTTGGGTCTTGTGATATTTCCTTGTTTTCTCTTGTAGAAGTTTTGAAACTACAGATGTTCAGCTAATCATTACAGAGACCCCTGCTTGGGCAAACACTGAGAAACACCAGGCAGGGGGCTGCCTTGAAGATGTCACGGCTGTGAATTCATGACATATGTCACAGATGCCTCCTGCATGGCCTACTGATTCTTGGTATGAATAATCTTGCTTCATCTGTGGAAGAGGTAAGAGGCAAAGAAAGCATCTTATTGTTATTAAATGACTGGACTTCATTTGGTTTACTTAGCACCAATGAAGTTAGCTCCTGCCAGTTAGAACGACCCAGGCAAAGCCCTTAAAGAAACTTTAGATGACATACTGTTTCTACTTATCCTAAAGAGCTTCTCTGATAGCTCAGTGGTAAAGCATCTGCCTGCCAATGCAGGAGATGTGGGTTTGATCATTGGGTTGGGAAGATCTACTGGAGAAGGAAATAGCAACCCACTTGAGTATTCTTACCTGGGAAATTCTGTGGACAGAGGAGCCTGGTGGGCTAAAGTTCATGGGATCACAAAAGAGTCAAACATGAGTTAGTGAGAGAGAGAAGGGAAAGTTAGAGAGTTAGGGAAATATGTATGTATATGCCTTTCTTGTTTGGCTTTGTTGGATCAAGATTAAGGGACATTAAATCTGGATGACTTCCTATTTGGTATTTTATTACATGGCCATTTATCATCCTTTTCTCCTTATTACTGTGTATCGGAGGTCGAAAGATTAGGCAATAGGAATTGCTTTGTATACTAGGGACAAACACTGAGTTTTATTAAAGTCCAAATGAAACATTGCAGATGAAATATGTGCTTTAAAACACTTAAATGAACTTGTATCTAACACATGTCATGCAAAATAAATAGATGATCTGACTTGTAGGACATTGGTTTATTGAAATGTTCTAATGTGAGAAGAATAATAGCATTATTAAGAAACTTAAAAAATACATTGTCTTACTTTTATAGATTAGATATATTTAGCAAATTTCATAAAGCAAATTGATAGTCATGACATTTGAGGTTTCTTCACGCAGCAAAAAAATTACTGTTAATCTCTCATAGATTTAAAGGAAATTATGATTCTCAAAATAAGTCATATCTACAGAAATAAATTGATGCTACTAAAATTCTGTCTCTTGCTGCAAGCTTTCTAGGAAATATTTTGTTGTTGTTGTTATTGTTGCCAGATTTTTAAAATTCAGCCTGTGCTTCTATCGTTCTCAAAATCTGAGATCATTTAATACAATTGGGCATTCCTGAAGTTGTTATGCAACTAAAATAAATCATCATGTACCAGGTAGAATTGATTGTCTTTTTCAAATAGATTGTACCTTAAATGACTGGACTTCTTTTACTGAATAGTTAGCTCCTGCCAGTTAGAACGACCCAGGCAAAGCCCTTAAAGAAACTTTAGATGACATACTGTTTCTACTTATCCTAAAGAGCTTCTCTGATAGCTCAGTGGTAAAGCATCTGCCTGCCAATGCAGGAGATGTGGGTTTGATCATTGGGTTGGGAAGATCTACTGGAGAAGGAAATAGCAACCCACTTGAGTATTCTTACCTGGGAAATTCTGTGGACAGAGGAGCCTGGTGGGCTAAAGTTCATGGGATCACAAAAGAGTCAAACATGAGTTAGTGAGAGAGAGAAGGGAAAGTTAGAGAGTTAGGGAAATATGTATGTATATGCCTTTCTTGTTTGGCTTTGTTGGATCAAGATTAAGGGACATTAAATCTGGATGACTTCCTATTTGGTATTTTATTACATGGCCATTTATCATCCTTTTCTCCTTATTACTGTGTATCGGAGGTCGAAAGATTAGGCAATAGGAATTGCTTTGTATACTAGGGACAAACACTGAGTTTTATTAAAGTCCAAATGAAACATTGCAGATGAAATATGTGCTTTAAAACACTTAAATGAACTTGTATCTAACACATGTCATGCAAAATAAATAGATGATCTGACTTGTAGGACATTGGTTTATTGAAATGTTCTAATGTGAGAAGAATAATAGCATTATTAAGAAACTTAAAAAATACATTGTCTTACTTTTATAGATTAGATATATTTAGCAAATTTCATAAAGCAAATTGATAGTCATGACATTTGAGGTTTCTTCACGCAGCAAAAAAATTACTGTTAATCTCTCATAGATTTAAAGGAAATTATGATTCTCAAAATAAGTCATATCTACAGAAATAAATTGATGCTACTAAAATTCTGTCTCTTGCTGCAAGCTTTCTAGGAAATATTTTGTTGTTGTTGTTATTGTTGCCAGATTTTTAAAATTCAGCCTGTGCTTCTATCGTTCTCAAAATCTGAGATCATTTAATACAATTGGGCATTCCTGAAGTTGTTATGCAACTAAAATAAATCATCATGTACCAGGTAGAATTGATTGTCTTTTTCAAATAGATTGTACCTTAAATGACTCTTTCAATTGCATTGTTTACAACTCTTCATTGGACTTTTGTGAAGAGAACACTGGCAGTTCATCTCAAGGATGTCTGTCTTGATTTTTCTGCACATCTGTTAGTACTTCTTGGTTCCTCAGGAAATGCCAACACACACCTTTTTTCTACTGAGAGACTCTGCCCAGTATAGGTGTTTTATTCTTTCCTGAATTAAGTTACTCTAACATAGTGCTAAGGAGTGTGGGCTTTTTTTTTTTTTTTGCCTCAATGACTTTCTAAATCCAGATAGTGGGTGAGTTGATGAGTTTTTTTGAATTGATTTCCTCACAGAGCTGGCATGCAGATCAAATGAGCCAATAGGTGTAAACTACCTTGCAGGGTGCCTGGCACATACTGGCATAAATATAGCTAAGAGTTATGACTCTTGAATTATAATTAACTAGAAAATCTAAATGGTTCATTCTGTATCAAAATCAAATGGAGATGACCCTGGGCAGAGTATTTTTAGGTTAATGTTTTTTATAGTCCCAGTTTTATTAAAAGTCAAAACCAAAACAAAACTTCTGGCTTGGAATAAAATGAAATAATCCAAAATTGGATGCCACAATAAAAAATCTGTGATCATTGGATAATTATTGAATGTTAGAGCTGCAGGAATCCACACAAATGATCTAGGACAATCTCCTCTCCTTCAAAATAAGAAATTTGAGACCTAGAGAGTCTGAGCGACTTGTCTTTGATTTTAGTATGGCTAGAGAGCAGCAAGGTAGAAAACCTTACTTTGGATCATTCTTGGAAAGAAGCATGACTCTTTTTTTCCTCCTTAGCCTCTTTTTAAATGTTATAGTTTTAATTGGAGGATAGTTGCTTTATACTATTGTATTAGTTTCTGCCATACATTGACGTGAATCAGCCATACATATACATATGGCCCCTTTTTTGAACCTCCCTCTCACCTATCCCACTCTAGTCTCTAGGCTGTCACAGAGCACTGCATTTGAGTGCTTAGCATCATAGGGCAAATTCCTACTGGCTTTCCATTTTACATATGGTAATGTATGTCTCAATGTTGTTCTTTCAACTTGTCCTTCCCTCTCCTTCCCTCACTGTGTCTACAAGTCTGTTCTCTATGTACCTTAAATGACTCTTTCAATTGCATTGTTTACAACTCTTCATTGGACTTTTGTGAAGAGAACACTGGCAGTTCATCTCAAGGATGTCTGTCTTGATTTTTCTGCACATCTGTTAGTACTTCTTGGTTCCTCAGGAAATGCCAACACACACCTTTTTTCTACTGAGAGACTCTGCCCAGTATAGGTGTTTTATTCTTTCCTGAATTAAGTTACTCTAACATAGTGCTAAGGAGTGTGGGCTTTTTTTTTTTTTTTTCCTCAATGACTTTCTAAATCCAGATAGTGGGTGAGTTGATGAGTTTTTAATTGATTTCCTCACAGAGCTGGCATGCAGATCAAATGAGCCAATAGGTGTAAACTACCTTGCAGGGTGCCTGGCACATACTGGCATAAATATAGCTAAGAGTTATGACTCTTGAATTATAATTAACTAGAAAATCTAAATGGTTCATTCTGTATCAAAATCAAATGGAGATGACCCTGGGCAGAGTATTTTTAGGTTAATGTTTTTTATAGTCCCAGTTTTATTAAAAGTCAAAACCAAAACAAAAACTTCTGGCTTGGAATAAAATGAAATAATCCAAAATTGGATGCCACAATAAAAAATCTGTGATCATTGGATAATTATTGAATGTTAGAGCTGCAGGAATCCACACAAATGATCTAGGACAATCTCCTCTCCTTCAAAATAAGAAATTTGAGACCTAGAGAGTCTGAGCGACTTGTCTTTGATTTTAGTATGGCTAGAGAGCAGCAAGGTAGAAAACCTTACTTTGGATCATTCTTGGAAAGAAGCATGACTCTTTTTTTCCTCCTTAGCCTCTTTTTAAATGTTATAGTTTTAATTGGAGGATAGTTGCTTTATACTATTGTATTAGTTTCTGCCATACATTGACGTGAATCAGCCATACATATACATATGGCCCCTTTTTTGAACCTCCCTCTCACCTATCCCACTCTAGTCTCTAGGCTGTCACAGAGCACTGCATTTGAGTGCTTAGCATCATAGGGCAAATTCCTACTGGCTTTCCATTTTACATATGGTAATGTATGTCTCAATGTTGTTCTTTCAACTTGTCCTTCCCTCTCCTTCCCTCACTGTGTCTACAAGTCTGTTCTCTATGTCTGCACCTCTATTACTGCCCTGCAAATGGGTTCATCAGTGCCTTCTTTCTAGATTCCATATATATTCCTTAATATACAATACTTGTTTTTCTCTTTCTGACTTACTTCACTCAGTATAATAGGCTCTAGGTTCATCCACCTCATTAGAACTGACTCATGCATTCTTTTTTATAACTGAGTAATATCCCGCCATATATATGTGTCACAATTCTTTATCCATTCATTCATCAATGGATGTCTAGCTTGCTTCCATGTCCTAGCTATTGTAAATAGTACTGCATTGAACATGGGGATATGTGTGTTTTTTCAATTATAATTTCCTCAACTCCTTAAACTCTGAACAGAGCAGATTTATCTAATAAATAGAAGAAACTGTATTTTTCAAATGAGTTAAAAATTTGAATTATACCTGTACAATACTTGAAATATATATATATATATATATATATTTTTTAAAGATTTATTTATTTATTTATTTTGGGTGGGGGTCGGGTTGGGGAGGGAGGGGTGTGAGCAGGCCACTTCTATTGGTCTTTCATTTCTCTATTTTCATCCGTCTTTGTTCTTTGGCTCCTGTGGGCCTCCCATCGCGGTGGCCTCTGTCGTTGCAGAGTGCTGGCTCTGAGTGCATGCGCTCCAGAGCTCCGGCTCGGTAATTGGACATATCGGTCCAGCCACTCTGCGGCATGTGGGATCTTCCCAGGCCAGGGATCGAACCGGTGCCCCTTGCACTGCAAGGTGGTGTCCTTACCCACTGGACCACCAGGGAAGCCCTACTTGAAATATTAAAGACTCATAAGACTGAATAAAATGTTACAGAGCAGAGCCCCACTGCTAATTTAATCTCATTTTCTAATAAAGTGGAGGTACATCACATTGGATGAGTTTATTTGTAAATAGCTGACTGATTAATTTCTGTGGTACCTGATTTAGGCTCTCTCACTCTCTGCTGTCTGAGGGCTTGGTGTCAGGAAGAAAACCTGGCATTAAAGTCAGAGCAGATGTGCAAACTCTTCCTCCTCTCTAGCTTGGCTTGAACTATTGGTATAATCACTGATTTAGGCTTTCTCTGCGACTTTAATCCCGCCCTTTCTTACTTCATTCTCATTAGTAATGGTTCATCAGTGCCTTCTTTCTAGATTCCATATATATTCCTTAATATACAATACTTGTTTTTCTCTTTCTGACTTACTTCACTCAGTATAATAGGCTCTAGGTTCATCCACCTCATTAGAACTGACTCATGCATTCTTTTTTATAACTGAGTAATATCCCGCCATATATATGTGTCACAATTCTTTATCCATTCATTCATCAATGGATGTCTAGCTTGCTTCCATGTCCTAGCTATTGTAAATAGTACTGCATTGAACATGGGGATATGTGTGTTTTTTCAATTATAATTTCCTCAACTCCTTAAACTCTGAACAGAGCAGATTTATCTAATAAATAGAAGAAACTGTATTTTTCAAATGAGTTAAAAATTTGAATTATACCTGTACAATACTTGAAATATATATATATATATATATTTTTTTTAAAGATTTATTTATTTATTTATTTTGGGTGGGGGTCGGGTTGGGGAGGGAGGGGTGTGAGCAGGCCACTTCTATTGGTCTTTCATTTCTCTATTTTCATCCGTCTTTGTTCTTTGGCTCCTGTGGGCCTCCCATCGCGGTGGCCTCTGTCGTTGCAGAGTGCTGGCTCTGAGTGCATGCGCTCCAGAGCTCCGGCTCGGTAATTGGACATATCGGTCCAGCCACTCTGCGGCATGTGGGATCTTCCCAGGCCAGGGATCGAACCGGTGCCCCTTGCACTGCAAGGTGGTGTCCTTACCCACTGGACCACCAGGGGAAGCCCTACTTGAAATATTAAAGACTCATAAGACTGAATAAAATGTTACAGAGCAGAGCCCCACTGCTAATTTAATCTCATTTTCTAATAAAGTGGAGGTACATCACATTGGATGAGTTTATTTGTAAATAGCTGACTGATTAATTTCTGTGGTACCTGATTTAGGCTCTCTCACTCTCTGCTGTCTGAGGGCTTGGTGTCAGGAAGAAAACCTGGCATTAAAGTCAGAGCAGATGTGCAAACTCTTCCTCCTCTCTAGCTTGGCTTGAACTATTGGTATAATCACTAGTCTATTATAACATTCAATTTTTGAATCACTGCCTTAAAAAATAGTAACATTCAGAATGCGACTGGTTCAGAAATCCTGCCCCTGGTGGGATGATTTTTGTATTTGGTTGATGAAAATTCTGGGCATGGCAGACAGGTTGGGTAAGCAGGTAGTTAGTATAATTTCTCTTCCTTATGTAGAATCATGAGTGCTGTCTCCATCACAAAGTCTTTTCACTGATGACTTATACCTTGCACATAATAATTATCCTATGGGTCTACCTCATATTTTATTTCATCTTCTGGGTATATAATATGTATTTGACCTGGAGAAGGGCATGGCAACCCACTTCGATATTCCTGCCTGGAGAATCCCTTGGATAGAGGAACCTATAGTTCATAGGGTTGCAAAGAGTCAAACATGACTGAGAGACTGAGCACAGCGCACACAAGGGCTGGCGTCACTATTTAATGCGTGATCTTTTCATTTTGAGTCTCTCAGGCAAGTTTAAGCAAGCAGCAAATGCTGAAATGAGTTTCTCCGAAGTTTATGATGGTTTATAGCATCCGTCTAACTTGGTGAAGCAATGTTTTCATGCTAGCTGAGCAGATTTTGTGGCATCTTCTTAGAGTTTTCAGTTGATTTCTCTGTTGTCATTTGGTTTATGTATTTCTATTTATTATGCTTTAAAAGAAAAAGAGACATCATTTCAACAGTAAAACTTTGTGTAATAGTCTGGAGGAGCCACAGAGAATCATATAAGTGTAAAATTGTTGAGTTGCAAATAAGGCATCACAAACCTAAGAATAGTCTATTTGAAGTAGGAATGGAATGAAGGTTTAGGCATAGGCATTTATGAAATGAAGCTTGTGACTCATTAGAAGGTGGTTCAAATAATATAGAAATCAATGAGAGAATCACTCGAACTATGAGAGTAACAAATGTCAACTTTTTGAAGGAAAGATGCCATTAGGAATTCCCAGTAGGAAACAGCTTCTTTCCATGTCCATGAAGTACCCCCAACCTCTCTCTGGGCTTCTCTTGTAGTAGGAACTCTGGGTCTGAAATGAGATCAGATTTTTAAGTTAGCACTAAGTGAACATCACTTAGCATTTTCATTCTTCTAAAAGAGCTCATCAAGTAATTGCCCTCTAATGGCAGCAGACAGCAGGATGACAAGCAGGATGAGGCATCATGAAGCTAATGAAAATTTAACGTGGTCTCCATTTGGCTTGGGAGAAGCTTCTCAAAGCAATGACATGCCCCACAGAAAATGCCATGTCTTCTAGAATGACTGAAGCAAAGACATGCAGAAACCAAGGTAAATCATCTGGTTCCCCAAAGCATAGCAGTAACTTAAACCTTACAAATTAAAGAACAAAAAGGCAGTGATTAAGGCCCTTATCTCTGAAGAGAACTGACTTTGGGAAACAAAGATGAAGCTACCACTAAAGCTATCTGGTTTTAGGTACTGTGTCAGGTTTTTCTGGACCTGTGCCAGGAGATTTGCTTTTGCTCTAATTTCTAGTCCTAAAAGATACTGAAGTTGTGTATTAAGGACACAAGATACTTTCTTTAGTTTGGGTTTACCCCCAATCAGACCTTGAGACAATAAAATAGCTACATATATTTTATTTGGGAGGTGATCCTGTAACTGAAACTGGGGTCCAGCTCTTCATTTGTCAAAAGCCAATAAAGAGGCAAGGTTAGTGGAAATTTCCTTTATTTCAGATGTCAGCAAAGGTGGGGAAGAATGGGAGCTCCTATCCAAAGGCTGATCCCTCCACCTTGACCCTGCCATACAATCAGTGGGCAAGAGCTTTTATAGGCTGAGGGAGAAGGCTATATGTTGAAATAGCACAGTCAGCTTTGACAGTCATTTTCCATTTCTTTGAGGGCAATTCTCTCAATTGTGGCAGTTTGTCACGGTTACAGTCTGGTCAACATGTAAGAATAGGCATAGGCATTTATGAAATGAAGCTTGTGACTCATTAGAAGGTGGTTCAAATAATATAGAAATCAATGAGAGAATCACTCGAACTATGAGAGTAACAAATGTCAACTTTTTGAAGGAAAGATGCCATTAGGAATTCCCAGTAGGAAACAGCTTCTTTCCATGTCCATGAAGTACCCCCAACCTCTCTCTGGGCTTCTCTTGTAGTAGGAACTCTGGGTCTGAAATGAGATCAGATTTTTAAGTTAGCACTAAGTGAACATCACTTAGCATTTTCATTCTTCTAAAAGAGCTCATCAAGTAATTGCCCTCTAATGGCAGCAGACAGCAGGATGACAAGCAGGATGAGGCATCATGAAGCTAATGAAAATTTAACGTGGTCTCCATTTGGCTTGGGAGAAGCTTCTCAAAGCAATGACATGCCCCACAGAAAATGCCATGTCTTCTAGAATGACTGAAGCAAAGACATGCAGAAACCAAGGTAAATCATCTGGTTCCCCAAAGCATAGCAGTAACTTAAACCTTACAAATTAAAGAACAAAAAGGCAGTGATTAAGGCCCTTATCTCTGAAGAGAACTGACTTTGGGAAACAAAGATGAAGCTACCACTAAAGCTATCTGGTTTTAGGTACTGTGTCAGGTTTTTCTGGACCTGTGCCAGGAGATTTGCTTTTGCTCTAATTTCTAGTCCTAAAAGATACTGAAGTTGTGTATTAAGGACACAAGATACTTTCTTTAGTTTGGGTTTACCCCCAATCAGACCTTGAGACAATAAAATAGCTACATATATTTTATTTGGGAGGTGATCCTGTAACTGAAACTGGGGTCCAGCTCTTCATTTGTCAAAAGCCAATAAAGAGGCAAGGTTAGTGGAAATTTCCTTTATTTCAGATGTCAGCAAAGGTGGGGAAGAATGGGAGCTCCTATCCAAAGGCTGATCCCTCCACCTTGACCCTGCCATACAATCAGTGGGCAAGAGCTTTTATAGGCTGAGGGAGAAGGCTATATGTTGAAATAGCACAGTCAGCTTTGACAGTCATTTTCCATTTCTTTGAGGGCAATTCTCTCAATTGTGGCAGTTTGTCACGGTTACAGTCTGGTCAACATGTAGTTAAGTTTTCTAGTTGGTGGAGGTTTCAGTATCTTCAAGGTAGCTCACACAGGATATGGCTCAGAATATTATCCATAGCCCTTGAGGAGAAATTAAAGGTCTTTGACTCTGCTTAATGACTAGACTAAGATTATTTGTTCTCATTTGACTCTTTTCCTTTGTTTCTGCATTTTCTCACTTCTCTGATTAAATTCATTCTCTGGTGAAAGTTTTTATTTGTTTATTTTTTGTCCATCTTTATTCTGTGGCCTGTGTGGGCCTCCCATTGCAGTGGCCTCTGTCATTGCAAAGCACTAGCTTAGGGTGCAAGTGCTTCAGAGTGCTGGCTCATAATTGGACAAACCGGTCTAGCTGCTCCACAGCATGTGGGATCTTCCCTTGCCAGGGATCGAGCCAGTGTCCCTTGCACTGCAAGGTGGACTTTTTACCCACAGGACCATCAGGGAAGCCCTCTGATGAAAGTTTTTACACAAACGAAAGGTAGACTGAGGATATGGGGGGAAGAACCATAGGGTCCTACTTCATTTTAAACTCAGAAAGCACAGTAGATAGAGAGGAAATATTGAGGGTGAAAAAGGAGAAAAGTCAATGAAGACAGCATTGAATGAATGGGTTATTGGCATTGACAATTAGGGCTTATTTCTGGGGATCTTCTGACAAACCATGTAGAATATACTTCAGTATTACCAGTGGAAGAGGAAATTGGCTTATTTATTCAACAACTCTTATCCCTCTGGGGATCCTGTCTGACAAACTCATGTAGAGGATTACTAATTTCTAGTCCTAAAAGATACTGAAGTTGTGTATTAAGGACACAAGATACTTTCTTTAGTTTGGGTTTACCCAATCAGACCTTGAGACAATAAAATAGCTACATATATTTTATTTGGGAGGTGATCCTGTAACTGAAACTGGGGTCCAGCTCTTCATTTGTCAAAAGCCAATAAAGAGGCAAGGTTAGTGGAAATTTCCTTTATTTCAGATGTCAGCAAGGTGGGGAAGAATGGGAGCTCCTATCCAAAGGCTGATCCCTCCACCTTGACCCTGCCATACAATCAGTGGGCAAGAGCTTTTATAGGCTGAGGGAGAAGGCTATATGTTGAAATAGCACAGTCAGCTTTGACAGTCATTTTCCATTTCTTTGAGGGCAATTCTCTCAATTGTGGCAGTTTGTCACGGTTACAGTCTGGTCAACATGTAGTTAAGTTTTCTAGTTGGTGGAGGTTTCAGTATCTTCAAGGTAGCTCACACAGGATATGGCTCAGAATATTATCCATAGCCCTTGAGGAGAAATTAAAGGTCTTTGACTCTGCTTAATGACTAGACTAAGATTATTTGTTCTCATTTGACTCTTTTCCTTTGTTTCTGCATTTTCTCACTTCTCTGATTAAATTCATTCTCTGGTGAAAGTTTTTATTTGTTTATTTTTTGTCCATCTTTATTCTGTGGCCTGTGTGGGCCTCCCATTGCAGTGGCCTCTGTCATTGCAAAGCACTAGCTTAGGGTGCAAGTGCTTCAGAGTGCTGGCTCATAATTGGACAAACCGGTCTAGCTGCTCCACAGCATGTGGGATCTTCCCTTGCCAGGGATCGAGCCAGTGTCCCTTGCACTGCAAGGTGGACTTTTTACCCACAGGACCATCAGGGAAGCCCTCTGATGAAAGTTTTTACACAAACGAAAGGTAGACTGAGGATATGGGGAAGAACCATAGGGTCCTACTTCATTTTAAACTCAGAAAGCACAGTAGATAGAGAGGAAATATTGAGGGTGAAAAAGGAGAAAAGTCAATGAAGACAGCATTGAATGAATGGGTTATTGGCATTGACAATTAGGGCTTATTTCTGGGGATCTTCTGACAAACCATGTAGAATATACTTCAGTATTACCAGTGGAAGAGGAAATTGGCTTATTTATTCAACAACTCTTATCCCTCATTGGTTTTGGGTTATCTGGCACCTTGGGCTACATTGCACACATGTTGAACAATCTCTTCTGGCATTGGAAAAAGCTCCAGAGAGAGAAACAGAAGGATTTAACCCTTGAGAGCTCTACCTACACGTCCTAATCACCTCCCAAAGGCTCCGTCAAACATTAGGTTTTGAAATTAGGTTTCATCATATGAATTTTGGGGGAGTAATACAAACTTTCAGTCTATAGAACTTTTCCTCTGGACCCTCTGAATTTATGTCCTTCTCACATACAAAATACATTCATTTCACCCCCACATTCTAAAAGTCTTAACTTGTTCTAGCATCAACACTGAATTGTAAAGCCCAAAGACTCATTTAAATATCATCTAAATCATATATGGGTGAGACTTGAGGTAAAACTTATTCTGGGGAAAAATTCCTCTCTAGTTGTGAACTGGTGAAACCAAATTATGTGCTTCCAAAATATAGTGGTGAAACAGAGATGGGATAGATATTCCTGTTTCAAAAGAGAAAATTGCTAAATAGTATTAAATGAATTAAGCAAGCCATGAGATTGAGGTGGTTTTAACATCGTAGCAGCCTATATGAATGGACAAAAACCTAAAGGTGTAATGCCTCAAGGTTACGAAATTGAAACTTAAGGACAACCAATCACAAACAGCTAATTAGCCTTTCCCAAATAAGGTAACTGCTTAAGCTACGACCAATTAAGTAATTGCTTTGTTTCTGTGTCTTGTCTAATAAAGTTTCCCCCTAGTTCCTATTGGTGAGGAGCTACTTCTGGTTTGGTGCTGCCTGATTCAAACTGACTTTTGTTCAAATAAACTCTGAAAAATTTGCCTCAGTTTATTTTCTATTAGAAGAAAAGAGTGACAGGTCCCAAACAAGTTCAAAACCTAATGGGGCAAAGTTCATCAGACCATAAGTCTCAAGAACAATCCTCTTGGACTCAATGTCCTGTCTTCTAGAGCCCCAGGGTGGGGCATTGTCACCCCCATCATCACTTGGTGGGGCCCTGCACATGCCACAACTCTGCTGGAACTCTGAGGCTCTGGAAGTTTTAAGTCCTATGTCCTTTGAACCTGGGTGCAGGCATTCACGCTCCCAAGCCTGTGGGCTCTGGGCCTGTGATGGAAGTGGCAGCCCTGATGACCTCTGAATTGCTCTCAGGGTCATTCTTCTGTTGTTTTCAAGAATGGCTTCTGGTTTCTATAGAGACGACTGATGCCTACTAATCTCCTTATGAAAAGGTCACTTGGTCATGCCCTCAGTGATCTTAATTTTGCAATATAGATAGGTAAGCTGAGAATTTCCCAGTTGCCCAATTCTGTTTTTCTTAAGCATATCCTACATAAAACAAACTTTCAGTCTATAGAACTTTTCCTCTGGACCCTCTGAATTTATGTCCTTCTCACATACAAAATACATTCATTTCACCCCCACATTCTAAAAGTCTTAACTTGTTCTAGCATCAACACTGAATTGTAAAGCCCAAAGACTCATTTAAATATCATCTAAATCATATATGGGTGAGACTTGAGGTAAAACTTATTCTGGGGAAAAATTCCTCTCTAGTTGTGAACTGGTGAAACCAAATTATGTGCTTCCAAAATATAGTGGTGAAACAGAGATGGGATAGATATTCCTGTTTCAAAAGAGAAAATTGCTAAATAGTATTAAATGAATTAAGCAAGCCATGAGATTGAGGTGGTTTTAACATCGTAGCAGCCTATATGAATGGACAAAAACCTAAAGGTGTAATGCCTCAAGGTTACGAAATTGAAACTTAAGGACAACCAATCACAAACAGCTAATTAGCCTTTCCCAAATAAGGTAACTGCTTAAGCTACGACCAATTAAGTAATTGCTTTGTTTCTGTGTCTTGTCTAATAAAGTTTCCCCCTAGTTCCTATTGGTGAGGAGCTACTTCTGGTTTGGTGCTGCCTGATTCAAACTGACTTTTGTTCAAATAAACTCTGAAAAATTTGCCTCAGTTTATTTTCTATTAGAAGAAAAGAGTGACAGGTCCCAAACAAGTTCAAAACCTAATGGGGCAAAGTTCATCAGACCATAAGTCTCAAGAACAATCCTCTTGGACTCAATGTCCTGTCTTCTAGAGCCCCAGGGTGGGGCATTGTCACCCCCATCATCACTTGGTGGGGCCCTGCACATGCCACAACTCTGCTGGAACTCTGAGGCTCTGGAAGTTTTAAGTCCTATGTCCTTTGAACCTGGGTGCAGGCATTCACGCTCCCAAGCCTGTGGGCTCTGGGCCTGTGATGGAAGTGGCAGCCCTGATGACCTCTGAATTGCTCTCAGGGTCATTCTTCTGTTGTTTTCAAGAATGGCTTCTGGTTTCTATAGAGACGACTGATGCCTACTAATCTCCTTATGAAAAGGTCACTTGGTCATGCCCTCAGTGATCTTAATTTTTGCAATATAGATAGGTAAGCTGAGAATTTCCCAGTTGCCCAAGTTCTGCTTCCTTTTCTATTAACAATTCCATCTTTAAGTAATTTTCCCTCTTCTCATATTTAATTAGAAGCAAACAGGAGGAACCAAGTTGCACCTCCAAACCTTGCTTAGAAATCTCTTCAGCTAGAGATACAAGTTTCATAACTTGCAAGTTCTACCTTCTATAAAACACCAGAATATGAACATAATTCAGTGAAATCCTTTGCTACTTTATAACAAGGACAGCCTTTCCTCCAGTTTCTACTAACATGTTTCTCATTTCCATCTCTGATGGAATGGCCTTCATGGTTAATCTATTTCTATCCACATTCTGTTCCTTATTCCTTAGGTGTTCTTTAAGAAGTAGAGGCTTTCTCTATAGCTCTTTATTTTCCCTTCTGTACTCTCACCAGAATTGACCTTAGTGGGGTCCATTCATGGTAATGGAGACTTTTCTATCATGAAACTCAAAATTTGTATACAACCTCTACCCATTATCTAGGTCAAAATGGATTCTTTCAATATAAATGTTATATTTATATTCTCAGTTATAGTCCCACAGATATTTAGAGTTCTGACAATAGAAGGGATTGGCTAAAAATGAATGCAAAAAAAAAGGTAAGATGGAGGGGGGATGTAAACCTGTAGTACCATAGTGTTCAGTGTAATTGAGAATAAAAGCTATTATTAATAAAGTGGGTTATGAAGAATTGTTTAGCATAATTTTATAAGTAAAGTTACTGAAAAATAACCCCAGTCAAACTTTGGAATTCACAGCCTGACCATAGTATAGATAATGGAAAATGGGGCCTTCCCCCTGCTGGAACTCTGAGGCTCTGGAAGTTTTAAGTCCTATGTCCTTTGAACCTGGGTGCAGGCATTCACGCTCCCAAGCCTGTGGGCTCTGGGCCTGTGATGGAAGTGGCAGCCCTGATGACCTCTGAATTGCTCTCAGGGTCATTCTTCTGTTGTTTTCAAGAATGGCTTCTGGTTTCTATAGAGACGACTGATGCCTACTAATCTCCTTATGAAAAGGTCACTTGGTCATGCCCTCAGTGATCTTAATTTTTGCAATATAGATAGGTAAGCTGAGAATTTCCCAGTTGCCCAAGTTCTGCTTCCTTTTCTATTAACAATTCCATCTTTAAGTAATTTTCCCTCTTCTCATATTTAATTAGAAGCAAACAGGAGGAACCAAGTTGCACCTCCAAACCTTGCTTAGAAATCTCTTCAGCTAGAGATACAAGTTTCATAACTTGCAAGTTCTACCTTCTATAAAACACCAGAATATGAACATAATTCAGTGAAATCCTTTGCTACTTTATAACAAGGACAGCCTTTCCTCCAGTTTCTACTAACATGTTTCTCATTTCCATCTCTGATGGAATGGCCTTCATGGTTAATCTATTTCTATCCACATTCTGTTCCTTATTCCTTAGGTGTTCTTTAAGAAGTAGAGGCTTTCTCTATAGCTCTTTATTTTCCCTTCTGTACTCTCACCAGAATTGACCTTAGTGGGGTCCATTCATGGTAATGGAGACTTTTCTATCATGAAACTCAAAATTTGTATACAACCTCTACCCATTATCTAGGTCAAAATGGATTCTTTCAATATAAATGTTATATTTATATTCTCAGTTATAGTCCCACAGATATTTAGAGTTCTGACAATAGAAGGGATTGGCTAAAAATGAATGCAAAAAAAAAGGTAAGATGGAGGGGGGATGTAAACCTGTAGTACCATAGTGTTCAGTGTAATTGAGAATAAAAGCTATTATTAATAAAGTGGGTTATGAAGAATTGTTTAGCATAATTTTATAAGTAAAGTTACTGAAAAATACCCCAGTCAAATGTCTCCTAGTAAGATAATTGGGGAAAAAGCCAAAAAAGTCATTATCTTGATCTTTGGAATTCACAGCCTGACAGGGTAGGTTTATTGAAAAATTGAATTTCATGTATGTATATCCTTGGGCTATAATAACTACCTCCAGAAGCCAATTATAGGAATTAGAAATAGTATAACGCTGTTATTATTTTATTTGAAGAGGAGTATTGAAATTTGTTTTATGCTGCACAAAGAACTTGTTTGATGTATATTTCATGAGCCCTGGTTGAGAGGGAACATTTCATATTGGAATATATGAAAGCGTCTAATCAAACATTTATGTCAGCAAGGGTTTTCTTTTGTGGAAGAAAGTCAGTGTGATAACAATGCCCTGAAGATGCTAATCCATTTTGGACAAGATAGAGGGCAGGGAGAATCCTCAGTAATGGACAGACCTTGATGTCTGGATTGAAGTCAGGAGTCTGGGCTACAGCAGTGGCTTTGACCTTGACTTTTGCAAGATGCCTCTTAACCTTCCCTTCTTTGAGCTACCTCTGAGCCATTCTGTTATACCTACTTAGTGATACAGCAGTTCTGAGTGGTTGCCTTTAAATCTCTTCAAACACTTTTATGTTTGAATGGAGAAAACAATGGAGTTTAGTTTAAATGAATATAGATCTAATGTGAGCAGTTTCCAAAGGGGAGACAGGTGCTTTCAAATATGTTCATTTCATTTGGTATAAAATACTTGTTAGCCTGTGTCTTTCCAGCTGTTCCAAGCTGTGTCTGGCAATAGGTTCAGCATTGTTTGTTGTTTAGACACTGAGTTAAGTCCTACTCTTTTGGGACCCCATGGATTGTAGCCCATCAGGCTCCTCTGTCCTACGGATTTCTCAGGAAAGAATACCAGAGTGAGTTGCTATTTCCTACTCCAGGGTATCTTTCTGACGCAGCGATCAAACCTGTGTCTTTTACATTTCCTGCTGTGGCAGGCAGATTCTTTACCACTGGGCCACCTGGGAGGCCCTATCTTTGTACCGAGCTCCTGCCCAAATCTCACTATGCTGTGTTCTGTTCATAGACTCAGTACCTGGTGCACAAAGGAAGAACATTTGGTGTTTGACCTGCTCAGAAGGCCAAACATCCTCATCTGTTATTCTTTTACCTCATTTTTGGTCCAGTCCCCAGGTCTGTATATCAGCCCAGGTTCTGTTCTCATTCAAAGTAGTGTCCTTGTCTTGCCTCCCACCTCTCTAGACCTGGAGTTGTGACTTTAATAATGTAGCATTTGACTAGATAGGCCAGTTCCCCTAAGACCGCACCATCTTCTTTTGGGGAGTGGTCCTTACATTGATTGATCTCTTATAAGTTAACTGTTTCTTGCTTGAGCTAATGTGACAAAGAACTTGTTTGATGTATATTTCATGAGCCCTGGTTGAGAGGGAACATTTCATATTGGAATATATGAAAGCGTCTAATCAAACATTTATGTCAGCAAGGGTTTTCTTTTGTGGAAGAAAGTCAGTGTGATAACAATGCCCTGAAGATGCTAATCCATTTTGGACAAGATAGAGGGCAGGGAGAATCCTCAGTAATGGACAGACCTTGATGTCTGGATTGAAGTCAGGAGTCTGGGCTACAGCAGTGGCTTTGACCTTGACTTTTGCAAGATGCCTCTTAACCTTCCCTTCTTTGAGCTACCTCTGAGCCATTCTGTTATACCTACTTAGTGATACAGCAGTTCTGAGTGGTTGCCTTTAAATCTCTTCAAACACTTTTATGTTTGAATGGAGAAAACAATGGAGTTTAGTTTAAATGAATATAGATCTAATGTGAGCAGTTTCCAAAGGGGAGACAGGTGCTTTCAAATATGTTCATTTCATTTGGTATAAAATACTTGTTAGCCTGTGTCTTTCCAGCTGTTCCAAGCTGTGTCTGGCAATAGGTTCAGCATTGTTTGTTGTTTAGACACTGAGTTAAGTCCTACTCTTTTGGGACCCCATGGATTGTAGCCCATCAGGCTCCTCTGCCCCTACGGATTTCTCAGGAAAGAATACCAGAGTGAGTTGCTATTTCCTACTCCAGGGTATCTTTCTGACGCAGCGATCAAACCTGTGTCTTTTACATTTCCTGCTGTGGCAGGCAGATTCTTTACCACTGGGCCACCTGGGAGGCCCTATCTTTGTACCGAGCTCCTGCCCAAATCTCACTATGCTGTGTTCTGTTCATAGACTCAGTACCTGGTGCACAAAGGAAGAACATTTGGTGTTTGACCTGCTCAGAAGGCCAAACATCCTCATCTGTTATTCTTTTACCTCATTTTTGGTCCAGTCCCCAGGTCTGTATATCAGCCCAGGTTCTGTTCTCATTCAAAGTAGTGTCCTTGTCTTGTCTCCCCACCTCTCTAGACCTGGAGTTGTGACTTTAATAATGTAGCATTTGACTAGATAGGCCAGTTCCCCTAAGACCGCACCATCTTCTTTTGGGGAGTGGTCCTTACATTGATTGATCTCTTATAAGTTAACTGTTTCTTGCTTGACAGTCTAATGTGCAGTAATCTTCTGATTGTTTCATCCTGCTTTCTTGCCTGAAAGCCATGCTTCTAACTAGTTCCAGAACCTCTGTTATGAGAGGTGGGTCCTAAAACACTGTATCTTAACCACATGGGCTTCTTCTCTAGAACAAGCTGGGAATCTGTTCTTTGCCTCCTTCTTGTTTCTCAGTCTTGTCCTTATTCTACCCTTTCCCTGTCACCTCCTTTCTGGCACATTGTAGCTTTTCAACCATCTGTTGAATAATGAGATAATAATTTAAGCTATTAAAGTATATATAAACACACTAACATTCATTTATTATGAGAATCTGATTTTAACTACCACCAAATTTTAACTTTCAGGTTTGAGTGGAGGACAATTTTAACTCCCTGTTTGAGGCTCACAGTTACTTTCACTGAAGATATGTCAATTTCATGAGCTTTTTCTGAAGTCAGTCTGCTTTTCAGAATTAAAGAAAAATGACAGATCTTACTTATATTCCCCACATTGATCAATGTACATTTCCCTGCACTTTCTTCCAATCAGAAGATATTTTTATCTTTTTTTCTTCCCTTAGCTTGGGTTAAAAACTGAATCCTTTTTTTTTTTTTTTACTGGCAAATTCAATTTTACATAACCTTGCGTTTTTTTTTTTTTTTTCCTTACTGGCTATGATCTGATCACTTTTTTTTTTTTTTTTTAAATTTATTTAGAGGGGGCAGGTTGGGGAAGGAGGAGGGCGGGCAGGCCACTTCCACTGGTTTTTCTCATTTATTCAGTTTCATCCATCTTTGTTCTTCGGCCCGTGTGGGCCCCATCGCAGCGGCCTCTGTTGTCTCAGAGCACCAGCTCCAGGCGCATGCGCCCCAGAGCTCTGGCTCGGTATTTGGACACATCGGTCCAGCCGCTCTGCGGCAAGTGGGATCTTCCCAGGCCAGGGATCGAACCGGCGGCCCTTGCACTGCAAGGCGGTGTCCTTACCCACTGGACCACCAGGGAAGCCCCTGATCACTTTTAAAAGACAATTTAAGCTACTCTAATGGCAGCCTGTCTGAATACCTGGTTCTTGAAAAAACCACATTTGAACATTAACATAATACTATCTTAAGAGAGAAATGTAATTTTTTTTTTTTTACATTTTACTCCTAAAGTTATTTGCTTCAAAAGCACATATACCCTTATGCCTGAAAAGGACAAAAAGTTCTGAAAATACTATGCCTATGTTCTTTGATCCCATAGTCTTTAGCATAATAATGATGCTTTCATTTGTGTATAATTTTATGCATTAAATATATTTCCCCCTTTTTTTGTAGCAGCCTGGTGAAATAAAAGTGCATGAATTTTGGATTTATAAAACCTTAGACTTATATCCTGACTAGAAACTTACCATCTATGAGGACTTGGTAGGATCTCTTAATCTGTCTGAGATCATTTCCTCGGTTCAAAAATAGAGGTGATGCTACTTACCTGGAAACATTGAGAGGATTAAATTGTGTGACATATATTCTGCTCCTGGCACACGGTAGGCTTTTAGCACATCCTGATTTTATCACAACTTTAGAGGATTCAGAGGAGCTGGACTAATAATCAACATAAATAACTTGCAAGGACTTTTTTTTTTATATGAAAGAGATAAGTATTTCCTCACATAACAGCACAGGAAATGTTATTTTGGTTTAATTTTCTTACTCAAGTAAAACCTGTCTCCGTGCCTTTACTCTCTAAGGAGGTGAAAAATAAAATCTCAGTCACGTGTTTTAATTGTCTTCTCATGCCTTGGATTCCAGATTTGAAGGAGGAAAGGATACTTCTATGCATATAGAAAGATGTGGGTGGTGGAAGGCCCTCCCTGTTCTTGTAACTCCTTTTTCTGGAAAAGCTGCTTTCCATTTTTTTCTCCACCACTTACCAAGAGCTGATACTTCCTTCAAGACCAGAAATGCGTTCTCCAGAAATTCTAGGGAAGATTCAAGGACCATACGCTTGGTCCCTACAGACTTTTCCTGACCAGTTCTTGGTTTCCTTGGGCACCCCACCAGGTATTACCATCAGAGACATTATCTACATTCAAGAGTGTGAAAGTAACTCACTCAGTCCTGTCCGGCTTTTTGTGACTCCATGGACTAGCCGTAGAATTCTCCAGGCAAGAATACTGGAATGGGTAGCCCTTTCCTTCTCCAGATCTTCCCAATCCAGGGACTGAATCCAGGTCTCCTGCATTGTAGGCAGATTCTTTATCACTGAGCCACCAGGGAAGCCCACCCAAACCGCTAGAGCCTATCTTGTCTGAGGAAACTTTCTTTAAAAAAAAAAAAAAAAAATCTATATTTATTTATTTATTTATTTATCTGGCTGCAGTGAGTCTTAGTTGTGGTACATGGGACCTTTACTTATAGCAAAATGCTTAGCTGCGGCATGTGGAACCCGGTTCCCTGACCAGGGGATTGAACCGAAGCCCCCTGCATGGGGAGCATGTAATCTTAACAATTGGACCACCACCAGGAAAGTCCCAGGAAACTTCTTTCACTGGTCTTCTTTCCCAGCACCAGCCTTTTTCCTATTCATTCCAAGTGTCTTCACCTTAAATTTAACCCATGGGGGAACTGCTGCTTATGCATAGCAGATTTTACTTTTAAAGCTCAGATGTTATAAAGCTGTGAACTTTGGATAGAGTACCAGGTTTTTGTGGGAAAAGGAAGGGAACAATAACACTTATTCTTTTAGCAACCTGTATTAGGGAAAATAATATATACCTTACGACAAGGGTAAGTCATCCTATAATGATTTTTGTTTTTTCCATCACTTTTACGGTGTAAATTCTTTAGCTACTAAAAAAATCTCAGTCACGTGTTTTAATTGTCTTCTCATGCCTTGGATTCCAGATTTGAAGGAGGAAAGGATACTTCTATGCATATAGAAAGATGTGGGTGGTGGAAGGCCCTCCCTGTTCTTGTAACTCCTTTTTCTGGAAAAGCTGCTTTCCATTTTTTTCTCCACCACTTACCAAGAGCTGATACTTCCTTCAAGACCAGAAATGCGTTCTCCAGAAATTCTAGGGAAGATTCAAGGACCATACGCTTGGTCCCTACAGACTTTTCCTGACCAGTTCTTGGTTTCCTTGGGCACCCCACCAGGTATTACCATCAGAGACATTATCTACATTCAAGAGTGTGAAAGTAACTCACTCAGTCCTGTCCGGCTTTTGTGACTCCATGGACTAGCCGTAGAATTCTCCAGGCAAGAATACTGGAATGGGTAGCCCTTTCCTTCTCCAGATCTTCCCAATCCAGGGACTGAATCCAGGTCTCCTGCATTGTAGGCAGATTCTTTATCACTGAGCCACCAGGGAAGCCCACCCAAACCGCTAGAGCCTATCTTGTCTGAGGAAACTTTCTTTAAAAAAAAAAAAAAAAATCTATATTTATTTATTTATTTATTTATCTGGCTGCAGTGAGTCTTAGTTGTGGTACATGGGACCTTTACTTATAGCAAAATGCTTAGCTGCGGCATGTGGAACCCGGTTCCCTGACCAGGGGATTGAACCGAAGCCCCCTGCATGGGGAGCATGTAATCTTAACAATTGGACCACCACCAGGAAAGTCCCAGGAAACTTCTTTCACTGGTCTTCTTTCCCAGCACCAGCCTTTTTCCTATTCATTCCAAGTGTCTTCACCTTAAATTTAACCCATGGGGGAACTGCTGCTTATGCATAGCAGATTTTACTTTTAAAGCTCAGATGTTATAAAGCTGTGAACTTTGGATAGAGTACCAGGTTTTTGTGGGAAAAGGAAGGGAACAATAACACTTATTCTTTTAGCAACCTGTATTAGGGAAAATAATATATACCTTACGACAAGGGTAAGTCATCCTATAATGATTTTTGTTTTTTCCATCACTTTTACGGTGTAAATTCTTTAGCTACTACACCACACTCACTAGGGAAAGCAATAAGTCTTGGTCTCCTAGACCTTGAGGGTCTGTCCCTTCCTAGATTATGCCACTGCTTTGCTGTTAAGAAAGAGAGGGCTTTTGGTGATTGGTGCTTCTGGTCAGAGTCCGCTGAGAAGGTGTTCACTCATTCCTTGGCCTCAAAACATTCATTGTGAACGTACCTGACGTGTTCCCAGGGATTTTCAGGACTGATCCCATCATGGCTCACACTCTTGTTCTGATTAGTCACTATTAGAGACTCAACTACCATGTCATCCATCACCAAGGCTCATTACTGTACTGTTCCCTTGGTCTCTCTGCCTCCATCGTTTGACCCAGTTGCCCGCTTCTCCCAGGCTTCTTAAACCTTTTTGCTTTGCTTTCTGCCATTAGGCAAATTCCTGAAATCTTCATCCCATTTTTGCCTTTTTCCTTTATCTTTGTTTCTGATAGAAACCTAGATTTCCCATGATGCTGTTCACTCTACTTCAATCCTTTCAGCTGGTGAATGTGTTTTCTTTCTAATGTTTTTGCCTCTTTCTAGGAGTGGGATACATATTCCCCCCTTGACTCCTCTTATTTCCTCATTGATTGCAACACAGTAAATCTAGACTGTGTTGTTCATTTCTAATTTGTCACCTGAATTTCATCATTCCAGTCCAGGGACCTTGGGAATAAAGATGTCGGCATACAAGGGGTCCTCTGCACCTATTTCAATGGGCATTTGTGCCCAGGTTGTCATAGGAGCAGAATCTGCATTTAGGCTGAGAGGTCGTATCATATGTTAAAAGAGTATCTGGCAACCAAAATGATATTTGAGTAAAAAGTGAACTAAATCTGCTTCTGTGAGTGTTGCCATCACCTTTGGAGTCTTCTTCATAGATGACAGAATATTACATTTCCTTAAAATTACTTTCTGTTAAATACTAATTTTGTGGGAAGGAAGGGAACAATAACACTTATTCTTTTAGCAACCTGTATTAGGGAAAATAATATATACCTTACGACAAGGGTAAGTCATCCTATAATGATTTTTGTTTTTTCCATCACTTTTACGGTGTAAATTCTTTAGCTACTACACCACACTCACTAGGGAAAGCAATAAGTCTTGGTCTCCTAGACCTTGAGGGTCTGTCCCTTCCTAGATTATGCCACTGCTTTGCTGTTAAGAAAGAGAGGGCTTTTGGTGATTGGTGCTTCTGGTCAGAGTCCGCTGAGAAGGTGTTCACTCATTCCTTGGCCTCAAAACATTCATTGTGAACGTACCTGACGTGTTCCCAGGGATTTTCAGGACTGATCCCATCATGGCTCACACTCTTGTTCTGATTAGTCACTATTAGAGACTCAACTACCATGTCATCCATCACCAAGGCTCATTACTGTACTGTTCCCTTGGTCTCTCTGCCTCCATCGTTTGACCCAGTTGCCCGCTTCTCCCAGGCTTCTTAAACCTTTTTGCTTTGCTTTCTGCCATTAGGCAAATTCCTGAAATCTTCATCCCATTTTTGCCTTTTTCCTTTATCTTTGTTTCTGATAGAAACCTAGATTTCCCATGATGCTGTTCACTCTACTTCAATCCTTTCAGCTGGTGAATGTGTTTTCTTTCTAATGTTTTTGCCTCTTTCTAGGAGTGGGATACATATTCCCCCCTTGACTCCTCTTATTTCCTCATTGATTGCAACACAGTAAATCTAGACTGTGTTGTTCATTTCTAATTTGTCACCTGAATTTCATCATTCCAGTCCAGGGACCTTGGGAATAAAGATGTCGGCATACAAGGGGTCCTCTGCACCTATTTCAATGGGCATTTGTGCCCAGGTTGTCATAGGAGCAGAATCTGCATTTAGGCTGAGAGGTCGTATCATATGTTAAAAGAGTATCTGGCAACCAAAATGATATTTGAGTAAAAAGTGAACTAAATCTGCTTCTGTGAGTGTTGCCATCACCTTTGGAGTCTTCTTCATAGATGACAGAATATTACATTTCCTTAAAATTACTTTCTGTTAAATACCCGTGTTCATAGATGAACAAAACAATGAAGAAGAACAAAGGAATAAAACACAAGAAGATAAGTAAAGGATTCGAGTGATATTCTCTTGTGTCCCATTTTAAATATAGGACCATGGGAAAGTCTTGGACTAAAGGTACATTATTATGGGCAATTGCTATATCTTGCTACATATTATTTAAGCACAAAGGCAACATATCCTTTAAAAAATTGAGCTTACAGTCTGAAGAGAAAAATAATGTCTAAACTGCAACTGTAATAACTGTTCTGTTTGTCTCAATTGAACATTAAAAATAAGAAAAGATAATTTTTGGTTATCATTTGATGTTTTGATAGACTATAAAGAAATTATTTCTCTGTCTTGTTCTGAGAGGTTATAGTTTTGTGAAGTGATTGTTTTCAAGACCATTCCCTGACAGATTCTGGCTTAAGAGCTCAGCTTGCATCAGATGAAAAGGGAGCATGTTTTGCCACCTGCAGTAATCAGTGAAGTCAGCCTCCTGTCACCAGGCATGTGTCACCCAGGCAATGGGAGCCCCTTTGGTAAACTGTGCACAATTTCCAGAAAGCATTAGTTAAAATTGGCTAATCTTTGCTCTGCATATAATTCTCTCAACCTGATTATGTTATTTTCTTGAAATAAGACGAGATGCTAGGATCAAAACATTAGACTCAAAATGAGGTGTTTTCCAAATTCACAAACCTCAGGTCATTGCCATATTCAGAACTATATTAGATAATAAAAGTTTAAAGGCCCATATTCATTCTGAGCTGCTCAATTTTAGTAGCTGGTGAATTTCAAACCATCACTCCTATCCCAACTATCCCTCCCCTGCCCTATTCCATGCACCAACTGCCTACAGGAAACAAAGAAACTTAATCATTGACAGATCAAATATTTGCATCCTTTGGAAACCAGGATATTCCATAATTTAAGAACTTAGCCAATATTTTCCCTAGAGCCAGATTTTGCACTTAGTTTTGGGTTGCTTTTTAAAATAGCAGTATAACCTTTTCTAACTGCAATTGAAATCTTTTATGTTTTTTAAGGCCTGAGTATAGGTTATGAATTCTTCTTTCTCTTTAAAATATTTACTCTGCTAAATGTTGCCTTTTTTTCTTTCATATGCTATAAAATGTCAGCTTACAAATTGGTAAGCTGCTACATATACTATTTTTTTTCAATGTATGAGTAATTTCTAGGCCATGTGGATGTATTTGTAAAAGCCCACCAGTTAGATTGTTCTATGTAAAAGGATCTTGTTTCAAGAGGTCTGTAACGAATTTTATTTTCTCTTCCTTAATCTGCAGCTCTTTGAAAAAGGTGTACTTGAATAGCATGAAGAAATTGATTTGCTTTACAGGGGCAGCCTTCTTTAGGGAACTACAAACTATCATATGCAAATTCTTTGAGAAATCTAAAGCACTATGAAAATTAAAAAATTACCATTCTTATTTTCTTATGACTTTTAGGTGACTTGCTTTTTAAAAAGTACCTTTGGGAAGTCCCCCAAGACATTAGTATCATGGAAACAACTCTGCCTAATTGAGACTTTTCAATCTTGTTTTTACTTATCAAAATAAGGTTGTTCAGGACAGTTTCTGTCCCTGAGAGTGGCAGAAGCTAGAGGCCTCTCTATGCTTTTCCAATGGTCAGTCCATTTCAGAGCATTATTGTGAAAAAGGAATGGAATTTGTGAAAAATGCATGAGATTGGGAAACAGATGGCATCTCTGTCATGATCTCCTATATAACTCTGGATAAGTCATAGAGCCTGTTTGAGACTCAGTTTCCAAATCTGTAAAATAAGAATGAATAAACTTGCCTCAATTTCCCAACTGGCACTGCCTGTTAATGCAGGAGACGCAGGTTCACTCCCTGGACCGGGAATATTCCCTGGAGTAGAAAGTGGCAACTCATTCTAGTACCCTTGCCTGGAGATTCCCATGGAGAGGAGCCTGGAGGTCTACAGTCTACGGAGTCGCAAAGAGTTAGACATCACTGGGCATGCACGCACTATGACCATACTGCTTCTCACCTGGTTTCTGAAATTAAAAAAAAAAAATCATGAATTTCAAAGTGTTACAGAAAGATGGTTACTACTAAGGCCAATTCATTCAATTTGTTTTTAAGGCCTGAGTATAGGTTATGAATTCTTCTTTCTCTTTAAAATATTTACTCTGCTAAATGTTGCCTTTTTTTCTTTCATATGCTATAAAATGTCAGCTTACAAATTGGTAAGCTGCTACATATACTATTTTTTTTCAATGTATGAGTAATTTCTAGGCCATGTGGATGTATTTGTAAAAGCCCACCAGTTAGATTGTTCTATGTAAAAGGATCTTGTTTCAAGAGGTCTGTAACGAATTTTATTTTCTCTTCCTTAATCTGCAGCTCTTTGAAAAAGGTGTACTTGAATAGCATGAAGAAATTGATTTGCTTTACAGGGGCAGCCTTCTTTAGGGAACTACAAACTATCATATGCAAATTCTTTGAGAAATCTAAAGCACTATGAAAATTAAAAAATTACCATTCTTATTTTCTTATGACTTTTAGGTGACTTGCTTTTTAAAAAGTACCTTTGGGAAGTCCCCCAAGACATTAGTATCATGGAAACAACTCTGCCTAATTGAGACTTTTCAATCTTGTTTTTACTTATCAAAATAAGGTTGTTCAGGACAGTTTCTGTCCCTGAGAGTGGCAGAAGCTAGAGGCCTCTCTATGCTTTTCCAATGGTCAGTCCATTTCAGAGCATTATTGTGAAAAAGGAATGGAATTTGTGAAAAATGCATGAGATTGGGAAACAGATGGCATCTCTGTCATGATCTCCTATATAACTCTGGATAAGTCATAGAGCCTGTTTGAGACTCAGTTTCCACATCTGTAAAATAAGGATGAATATACTTGCCTCAATTTCCCAACTGGCACTGCCTGTTAATGCAGGAGACGCAGGTTCACTCCCTGGACCGGGAATATTCCCTGGAGTAGAAAGTGGCAACTCATTCTAGTACCCTTGCCTGGAGATTCCCATGGAGAGGAGCCTGGAGGTCTACAGTCTACGGAGTCGCAAAGAGTTAGACATCACTGGGCATGCACGCACTATGACCATACTGCTTCTCACCTGGTTTCTGAAATTAAAAAAAAAAAATCATGAATTTCAAAGTGTTACAGAAAGATGGTTACTACTAAGGCATTCATTCATTTATTTATTTTTTTACTTCTAAGTCATCATTTATTTGTATCCATCTTTTATTCTTTGGCCTGTGTGGGTCTCCCATTGCAGTGGCCTCTCTCGTTTCAGAGCCCTGGCTCTGAGTTCATGTATTCTGGAGCGCTGGCTCATAATTTGACACATTGACCCACACTTAGGATTGAACCAGTGCCCCTTACACTGCAGGGCATACTCTCTACCCACTGGACCACTAGGGAAGCCCCTAAAGCTTATATTGATGTACTATTTTTCATCAGAAAGCTATGCACCTAAATTGCACTGTTTTAAAATTACTGTCATTAAACAGCATTTTAGTGTCATTCAACCAGTCAAATGTGACAATATTATAAGAAAATAAAAACTCTTTTCTATTTGCTTTACTGTAAAGAAGTGAGGAAAATGTTTACACCTCTTGTAGAAACCTTCTTATGAGACATGACACATTTTCCCAGAATATCTGGGACTATTTTATTTTTTAAAAAAAATTCTGGCCATGCTGCATACTTTACAGGATCTTATTTCCCTGACCAAAGGTCAAGGCCAGGGCCGTGGCAATGAAAGCGTTGATTCATAACCACTGGACCAACAGGGAATTCCCACGCCTGGGTTTCTTGTAAAGGTGGCTTTCTATTTTTGTCAGATAATTGTGTTTTTCTCTTCATACTAGCTTCTAAGGACCTCTGAGTTAAATATGGACCTCCCTGGTTGTCCAGTGGTTATTTACCTGCCCTCCATGAAATGGGAAACAGATACTTGCCTCATATAACTCTGGATAAGTCATAGAGCCTGTTTGAGACTCAGGGGCCCACCCGGGCACTGCCTGTTAATGCAGGAGACGCAGGTTCACTCCCTGGACCGGGAATATTCCTGGAGTAGAAAGTGGCAACTCATTCTAGTACCCTTGCCTGGAGATTCCCATGGAGAGGAGCCTGGAGGTCTACAGTCTACGGAGTCGCAAAGAGTTAGACATCACTGGGCATGCACGCACTATGACCATACTGCTTCTCACCTGGTTTCTGAAATTAAAAAAAAATCATGAATTTCAAAGTGTTACAGAAAGATGGTTACTACTAAGGCATTCATTCATTTATTTATTTTTTTACTTCTAAGTCATCATTTATTTGTATCCATCTTTTATTCTTTGGCCTGTGTGGGTCTCCCATTGCAGTGGCCTCTCTCGTTTCAGAGCCCTGGCTCTGAGTTCATGTATTCTGGAGCGCTGGCTCATAATTTGACACATTGACCCACACTTAGGATTGAACCAGTGCCCCTTACACTGCAGGGCATACTCTCTACCCACTGGACCACTAGGGAAGCCCCTAAAGCTTATATTGATGTACTATTTTTCATCAGAAAGCTATGCACCTAAATTGCACTGTTTTAAAATTACTGTCATTAAACAGCATTTTAGTGTCATTCAACCAGTCAAATGTGACAATATTATAAGAAAATAAAAACTCTTTTCTATTTGCTTTACTGTAAAGAAGTGAGGAAAATGTTTACACCTCTTGTAGAAACCTTCTTATGAGACATGACACATTTTCCCAGAATATCTGGGACTATTTTATTTTTTAAAAAAAATTCTGGCCATGCTGCATACTTTACAGGATCTTATTTCCCTGACCAAAGGTCAAGGCCAGGGCCGTGGCAATGAAAGCGTTGATTCATAACCACTGGACCAACAGGGAATTCCCACGCCTGGGTTTCTTGTAAAGGTGGCTTTCTATTTTTGTCAGATAATTGTGTTTTTCTCTTCATACTAGCTTCTAAGGACCTCTGAGTTAAATATGGACCTCCCTGGTTGTCCAGTGGTTATTTACCTGCCCTCCAATGCGGGGGACATGGGTTTGATCCCTGGTCAGGGAACTAAGATAGAATAAATTCCTTGTCACATCTTGCCTTTACCTCCAAAAAATGATATCAAGTTTTGTTTCTCTATGTGAGGTGATATGATATCCACACCAAGTGATGCCTCTTAATAACATATGGAAAAACACATTCAGCACTCCCTGTTAGAAGACAGCAGATACTTCATGGCCTTTTCTAGTCATCTTCTGTCATGCTTTGTTCTTCTAACTTGTACTTCAAATACTTTGCTGCTCTCTTTCTTTTCATGACCTTCAAATGTCATTATCCATTGTCATATCTAACTGTTTAGATTTGCTTAAATGGAAATGTTCTGTTTACTCTCTGTTCATTTTGGTACATGGTAACTGCTTTTAGGAGCTGTTTCTTTACAAAGTCATAGAAGTGGTGGTGAAAAAAAAAAAAGACTGAGAAAATGTAGGCCACACATGGTTGGTAAAAAAAGATTAACAGTAAGACCCTGGCTATGGTGGGTGGAAGATGATGTTTGATAACACAATCAGGAAAGAACTGTGTAGTGAATAACTTCTGAACTGGATTCATATTGAGGGGAGTAAGTATTTTGCGGGTGGAGGCTCAGGACCCAGAAGGCTTTTCTTCCCCAGCAAAACCATGTCAAATCCTTCCTAGAACAGTTTCTTCTCAGAAAAGCAGAAGAGCAATGTAAACAAAGCCTGGAAGATGCAGCCAATTAGGCTAGTCATTTCCAGAAAAATTGGTAACCAGGCAGTCATTTTCAAGTGATAAGATCTCCATCACTTTAGCTTTTGAACGTTTAGCTTTTCTATGTGGTAATGAATAGGACTGGGAACAGTTGGAGCTATAAGCATCAATTCATAAAAACTCTTTGAACATTTGGAACATTATCTTCAGGAAGAATGAAATGCCTTTGCACCTGCTCTGTCTCTCCAGTGCTTACTCACATGAAATGTAGATCTAAATGGAACATACAAAAGGGTCATCAAGGATCCAAAATTAGGCCAGGAAAAAAAGAGGATAAGAAAAGATCCAGAGGAGAAATTTTTGCCTCAGCCAATGTTTGCCAGAAGTTTCATTAAAGACTTTGTGAAGTAGAATTAGAAGTGAATTTCACAACTTTATCTTTTATTTCTTGTAGTTGTTTTTGTTCGGGGCCACTTTTTTTCCATTAGGTGATATAGGCACAATTCCTAGGGCTGTTAATTTTTCAGATGATCTATAAACATTTGTGCAACCTTATAATTTGTGCAACTCTAGAATTGGAAGAAGTCCTGGAATTTAAAAGAAGTCAACATTTATCATTTGTTTAACTGCAACTTAATTCAACTGTTATATCTTAGGATAGAGGTAAGATACATGAAAAATGAAACAAAGTATCAAATAAACAAAATTACAAAAATTCTTTCCAAAAAATTCTATCGTAAAAATATTCTTAGCATGTGATGACATTTAAAAATATGCTTGATATACGAGGAGACCTTTAAAATTAAGAAAGTTAAAAATTTAGTTGTTTGCCATAAACAATTCAGACTATATTTCTATGGTTATGCATTTGTTTTAGCTTTCTATTGGTATGTAACAAATTACTATGTATTTGGCAAATCAAAAAACAAATTTCATAGCTGTGTTATGACTCTGGGCATGGGTTAGCCAGGTCCTTTGTTCAGAGTGTAGTGAATAACTTCTGAACTGGATTCATATTGAGGGGAGTAAGTATTTTGCGGGTGGAGGCTCAGGACCCAGAAGGCTTTTCTTCCCCAGCAAAACCATGTCAAATCCTTCCTAGAACAGTTTCTTCTCAGAAAAGCAGAAGAGCAATGTAAACAAAGCCTGGAAGATGCAGCCAATTAGGCTAGTCATTTCCAGAAAAATTGGTAACCAGGCAGTCATTTTCAAGTGATAAGATCTCCATCACTTTAGCTTTTGAACGTTTAGCTTTTCTATGTGGTAATGAATAGGACTGGGAACAGTTGGAGCTATAAGCATCAATTCATAAAAACTCTTTGAACATTTGGAACATTATCTTCAGGAAGAATGAAATGCCTTTGCACCTGCTCTGTCTCTCCAGTGCTTACTCACATGAAATGTAGATCTAAATGGAACATACAAAAGGGTCATCAAGGATCCAAAATTAGGCCAGGAAAAAAAGAGGATAAGAAAAGATCCAGAGGAGAAATTTTTGCCTCAGCCAATGTTTGCCAGAAGTTTCATTAAAGACTTTGTGAAGTAGAATTAGAAGTGAATTTCACAACTTTATCTTTTATTTCTTGTAGTTGTTTTTGTTCGGGGCCACTTTTTTTCCATTAGGTGATATAGGCACAATTCCTAGGGCTGTTAATTTTTCAGATGATCTATAAACATTTGTGCAACCTTATAATTTGTGCAACTCTAGAATTGGAAGAAGTCCTGGAATTTAAAAGAAGTCAACATTTATCATTTGTTTAACTGCAACTTAATTCAACTGTTATATCTTAGGATAGAGGTAAGATACATGAAAAATGAAACAAAGTATCAAATAAACAAAATTACAAAAATTCTTTCCAAAAAATTCTATCGTAAAAATATTCTTAGCATGTGATGACATTTAAAAATATGCTTGATATACGAGGAGACCTTTAAAATTAAGAAAGTTAAAAATTTAGTTGTTTGCCATAAACAATTCAGACTATATTTCTATGGTTATGCATTTGTTTTAGCTTTCTATTGGTATGTAACAAATTACTATGTATTTGGCAAATCAAAACAAAACACATTTTTTAATTTCATAGATTCCCTGTGTTATGACTCTGGGCATGGGTTAGCCAGGTCCTTTGTTCAGAGTCTAATCAGGCTGAATGAAAGGTGTTTGTTGGGCGTGTGATCTTATCAAGATGTTTAGTTAACTCAGTTGTTTAAGATAGAGTCACCATAAGTGACATAGCCTATCATCTTTGCAATATTATGTGACCTAGTCAAGAGAATGGTGGCCCTTCACTTTTGTTATAGTCTATTGGTAAGAAGAAAGTCACAGATCCTGCCTGCACTCACAGAGATTATACAAATGAGGTGTGGACCATACAGCCTACGATAACTTATTGAGGTAACCGTAGGATATATCTGTCTCAATGATTGAAGTTAGCTTATTAAGATTTTATTCTCTGGTGTGGGGTCCATTGTTGTCAGTTATTTCTTTAGTTGCCTTTATTAAGTTCTGAAATAAACTACCCTTTCATCTATGATGAATTTGATATCAGAACTGGTTCCATCTATATGCATGTATGAAGTCATTTCAGTTGTATGGGACTCTTTGCAACCCCATAGATTGTAGCCTGGTAGGCTCCTCTGTCCATAGGATTCTCTAGGTAAGAATACTGGAGTGGGTCACCATTCTCTTCTCCATGGGGATTCTCCTGATCCAGCAATCAAACCAGGGTATCCTACCTGGTAGACAGATTGTTTACAGTATGAGTCATCAGAGATGCCCAGTTCGTCCAATAGTAGTTGAATAATTAATGAACTGCAGAGTTTTTTTTTTTTTTTTTTTAACTAGAGAAGACAAAAGAGATATAGAACTGAGTCCAGAGAAAGATTTGTTCCTATGTGGGTGTGTCTCCTGTTCTCACACCCTCATGTTCCAAGTGTTCCATGAGATTTCTTGGTAAACTTGAGTTTAGAGCTTTGCCTGAGTTCTTGGAGCAGGTTTGTGGCATTAAAACTGGCAAGGTGTTCATATCTAAGGCAAAGACATCCTATAGGACTGAAAGTAATATTGTATACTAGTTGTAAGCTTTTCCTGGGGATGTTGTTGATCATAAACATCCATCTTCATTTGATTCAGGGTCTTTTCTGTTCCTGCTTCATTTCCTCAAATTCTTTTCCTCATATCTTTTCTACTTTTTGTCTTTCTTGCTCATAACTGATCATAACTAGTTTGACTTTCATTTAATCATTTTATCACTTTAACATTTTAACTCTCTTCTGATATTTGTTTCTTCATGTTTTTGTCTGTTTGGGCTGCTGTAACAAAATAACATAAAATGGATGGATTATAAACACTGCTTTCTCACAGTCTGGAGGCAGGGAAGTTTAAGATGAAGGTATCAACAGATTCAGTGTCCGGTTTCAGGTTCATAGATTGATGAGACTGTCTTCTTTCTGTCCTTTCATGTTGGAAGGGGTAAGATGTTTACTGAGGTTTGTTGTAAGAGTGCTAATCCCATTCACAAAGGCTCCACACTCATGACCTGATAAGCTCCTAAAGGCCCTACATTCGAATATTATCATATTAGGGATTGGTCTCAAATGTGTGAATTACGAGGGAACAAAAATATTCAGTTCCTGCTGCTGCTGCTTAGTCACTTCTGTCGTACTGAACTCTGTGTGATCCTATGGACTGTAGCCTACCAGGGTCCTCTGTCCTTGGATTTATCCAGGCAAGAATACTGGAGTGGGTGGCCATTCTCTCCTTCAGGGGTTCTTCCCAACCCAGGGATCGAACCCAAGTCTCCTGCGTTGAAGGCAGATTCTTTACCACTGAGTCACCAGAGAAGACCTGGTAGTATATTATTCCATCCTCTCAGGATCATTACTTTCTTACATCAACAGTGAGAGAAAGTGTGTATGTGTGTATGCGTGTCTGTGTAAATACAGGCTTACGTAGTTGTATATATAAACTTGCTATGTTACAGATGGATGTCCTTATATCTGTGTGACTGAGTGAATATATTTTTCATTCTGAGATGGAGGAGTCAGTTAGTTAAGTCCTGGGTGGAGGAAGTGTTGAAGGAGTCTGAGGATGGGAGCAGGGGTTTATTGGAGAGGTTTAACTTATTGTAAGGACTTCACAGATGGAACAGGATTCCCAAGATAAAGTGAAACTTGGTGAGTCTCAGAAACAATGAAGAGTTTGTTTTCTTGGAGGAGATTCTTGGATTCTTAAAGGCACAGGGTTTTCAGGGGTGGAAATATACATCTGGCAGCAGTAACAAATTTTTGAGATGAAGATGACAGCTAGAAGGGATGATCTGTGGGTGATATTATCAGTTTTGAACCTATTGTTTTTAGAATCTAGCTATGGTGTACTCCTGTATGATAGGTAGTTCTATTTGTTGGCACCATAAAGCATTAAGACAGCTGTAAATGTTCCTAGCTCTCAGTTAAAAATCCTACTCAGAGGAAATAATCCATGTATATATAGAAAATAGTCATTTCTCTGTAGGAGTGCTTTATATCACAACCATCTGAAGAACTTTCAAATTCAGTATATTTTGGTGTCAGAGCAAATAAAATCACATTTTTAATGAGTGAACATTTCCAGTCTTCTGTATTTTTCTTTTCTTTTCTGCCCATTATTGCAGATGCTTGAGCTAGCCTCTTCAGCTGAAAACTGATGGATCCAGAGCTAGCCACATGGAGTGCTCATATGATTTTTGCCATCTGTTTTTAAATGTAACACCCCAGCATGTGTCTCTAGGGAACATAATAAGAAAATTTCTACCTGAAATCTCTAATAAAACTTTCTGTCTACATTTTTCAAACATACAGATTATGGAAAGGTCAAGAACTAAAAAGGGAAAAAATATCATATATTGAAAATATATAAATATTATAAAAGAAGAAAGAAAAAATGAAATAAAGTAGGAAATTAATTGAACAGCAGGAAGGAGATGGATAATTTCCAAGAACAATATATTCCTCCTACTCTAAAGCTGGAAAACTTAATTTCCTCCCTTTATTTCATAATTACTGGTAGAACCTCTTCTGAGCTAATATATTTTATTGGTTCAGTTAAAAAAGTTCATTATACTGAATGTACATAAAACTGAATACAGTTTTTCCAAGTCTTTACTAACATTCAATATCGTTAGATATTATATATGTTACATTATACTATATTTTAAATAGACTTTCAAAATAAGGTTGAAATTGTCACTAAATTTTCAATAAATAGCTTTAGAATGCATTGAAATTATGTTATATGCATAGAATTGTCTTTTGAATATATATATTTTTAAAAAGTTGATATAATTGTATTCAAACTAAAAGGGACTCTATGAACTGATATGAGAAAAGCAGTTACATCTCAGAATATCACAAAATGAGTGGGATTCAAAATTAATTTAGTGCCACTCTTACTTGTAGGAGATTGCTAATTAGAAGCTTCTTTTTGGAGAATATAATGTTATATCATCAGATTTTAGTCTGTGCTTAATATATCCTGGATATGGGCCTTCAATTAAGAAATCCATGTCCAAAATCTCCATCGGTAAGACCATCTCTTAAACAAAGTGGTTTACAGCTGAATATAGAAAATAGGTCATTTTTCTTCTGTAGGAGTGCTTTATATCACAACCATCTGAAGAACTTTCAAATTCAGTATATTTTGGTGTCAGAGCAAATAAAATCACATTTTAATGAGTGAACATTTCCAGTCTTCTGTATTTTTCTTTTCTTTTCTGCCCATTATTGCAGATGCTTGAGCTAGCCTCTTCAGCTGAAAACTGATGGATCCAGAGCTAGCCACATGGAGTGCTCATATGATTTTTGCCATCTGTTTTTAAATGTAACACCCCAGCATGTGTCTCTAGGGAACATAATAAGAAAATTTCTACCTGAAATCTCTAATAAAACTTTCTGTCTACATTTTTCAAACATACAGATTATGGAAAGGTCAAGAACTAAAAAGGGAAAAAATATCATATATTGAAAATATATAAATATTATAAAAGAAGAAAGAAAAAGTGAAATAAAGTAGGAAATTAATTGAACAGCAGGAAGGAGATGGATAATTTCCAAGAACAATATATTCCTCCTACTCTAAAGCTGGAAAACTTAATTTCCTCCCTTTATTTCATAATTACTGGTAGAACCTCTTCTGAGCTAATATATTTTATTGGTTCAGTTAAAAAAGTTCATTATACTGAATGTACATAAAACTGAATACAGTTTTTCCAAGTCTTTACTAACATTCAATATCGTTAGATATTATATATGTTACATTATACTATATTTTAAATAGACTTTCAAAATAAGGTTGAAATTGTCACTAAATTTTCAATAAATAGCTTTAGAATGCATTGAAATTATGTTATATGCATAGAATTGTCTTTTGAATATATATATTTTTAAAAAGTTGATATAATTGTATTCAAACTAAAAGGGACTCTATGAACTGATATGAGAAAAGCAGTTACATCTCAGAATATCACAAAATGAGTGGGATTCAAAATTAATTTAGTGCCACTCTTACTTGTAGGGAGATTGCTAATTAGAAGCTTCTTTTTGGAGAATATAATGTTATATCATCAGATTTTAGTCTGTGCTTAATATATCCTGGATATGGGCCTTCAATTAAGGAAATCCATGTCCAAAATCTCCATCTAAGAGAGTAGATTTGTACCATCTCTTAAACAAAGTGGGGTTCTGGAAACTCCCCAATGCTGTTTCAGTTCCTAAGGGAACATTACAACTAAGCAATTTGTAGTCTAGATAATACTCCTTGAAGGCAGAAAGTGCTTCCTCTATACCCAGATTTTGTTTTTACATGAAGCATTAGAGTCTGTAAAGCATAAATCTTTATTCAACCTAGACAGAAGTTGGTAGTCATGTAGAGAACAAAGTTTTTTTTTATCTTATTTAGTCTTCATACTTTGAAACATTTTTATTTGCTGACTTAGGGGAAAAAATGCAGATACTTAGCTTGACTCAGAAATTTTAGATGGAATGAGAGGATATGTAAAATGAGGTCAAATGGCAGTGCTTTTTCACTTGTTGAAAAAAGAAAATCACCCAATTGAAGTCATTAGAGCTTGACACAGAACATAAATCCAGAGTTGAAAGACTCTCAGTTGTAAGACTGAAGGTCTATCAACTGAAAGTCAACTCTTCAATGACCAGGTGTCACTGAAAAAAATACTTTTACCCTAGAAAACACACAGAGAAATATAGTTCAGGGAAAGGCCCGATATAAGGCCAAAAATATATATTGAGTCAGATGGGAACTCATGCTGACTTTTTTCACTGCCTTAACCTAACTTTTAAAAAATGAATTAACTTCCCAATAACAAAGTTTATCTTCCTTGATAAACATAGGAAACAGAATCTTGGTTGGGAAAATATCACAGATTAAACAGAACCAATTTAAATTAAGTACATAAATCCTCTTAATGAGCATTTCCAAAATTTAGAATATTTTACAACTTTCATGTTTGACATTAATACAGTGAAGTCTGGTTTTCTATTGTTGCCTACCTTGTTTCTAATTGATGCCACAGAGGTGAGGGACTGGACTTTTTGCATTAATAAAAGTAGTAACTGGGAATACACTTTTCCATTTGTTGATTCAATAGAGAGGAAGGAAAGAGAAATAACATTGAGTAAATGGAGTTATTTAGTTTCTCAAATGTGAAAGTATAATGAACAGGAAATAAAAAAGATTTTGGGGTATGGTTAAATTAGCCCCGTGGTCTTAATTTGAACTTTCTGATTTTTAATGTCTTTATTTAGTTAAAACAAGTAAGTAAAATATTTTAAGTAAAATGAGGGAATTAACACCCAATTGGACAGGTTATTGTGATGTATGTGTAATGTTTACAAACATCATCATGTGAAAAATGATACCAATTTTTTTGTGATTGAGATATCTAGATATCTGGAGTTTATTGGAGAAAATGGAAGGTGCTTTTCCTGGATACTTTGAAATTACAAAGAAAATTCATAGTTGGATCTTTTTCCTTGTGTGAATAAAAATAACCTTGATAATAGAAAAGAGCTTACATGGTTACATTTTACAGGGAAGAATAAAATTTGAGACATTTTGTTCTATGCTGACCCTGTTATTTGAAACAGTCTGTCTTCTGGGTCACATTGTCTTGCCTCATCTACTTGCTAAGTTTGGTTGGCCCACTTAACTGAAAATTTTTCTAGCAGAGAAGTAGAGTATGAGGTGAGTTCTCAACCTAATAGAATCACCTCATGATAAAATTAACTGAATTGTTTTATCCTGGCAACTTTAGAAGCTTCTGGTATAATATGAAGAAGATATAAAGCCTTGAAAGATGGTATTTCTCATCTCATTTGTCCCATTGGGTACATAAGAGCAATAGCAACACATGACAGGAATCTAATAAGCCTCTCTATCAAAAGGTAAAGTTTACAATTTCTGTGTGTATTCAGGGGTAAAAAGATGAAGAAGGCTGTCTAGCCTGATTTAGTTTCCAGCAGTGGTTTCACATCCAGTGACAGAAAAAGTAGTATGTGGGTTTTTTTGGGGGGGTGGTGCCCAAGCTAATATGTAAAATATTTATCCCTTCTCTTTGCTGTTTGTGCATACATATCACTGGGGGATATCTTATGAAGTGATGCTTTAATGATAGGATATAAATTTGAGATCTTAAGATCCCTTATGTCTCTGTCTACATATTTCTATAGGTACACTACCTGTAAAAGAAGATTTATAATGTCTACTTAACCTCTTTTCTTACTTACATAATTGAGTGAGACTTGTATGTTGAAAAGGTTTTGGAAAAAGTTGACTATTTTAAGGGGGTCACTAGCAGGAACTTGAGTGAAAATTGTACAAAGAAGAGACGAATAGTAAGAGGCCTTCTGTCACCTTACCCTAGCCTTTTGTTTATTTCTTTTTGCTTTTCTTTTAAAATTGGAAGAATGGGCAATGAATTTATGTAAAATGTATATTTTTTTCTTTTTAAAGTTTGCTTTTATTGTGACCTCAGAGACAATAATTCAATTGAGGCACTGAAAGACAATACATGTCAATGATTAAGAGCAGAGATGCTGGAGCCAGGCTTTTGGATACTTTGAAATTACAAAGAAAATTCATAGTTGGATCTTTTTCCTTGTGTGAATAAAAATAACCTTGATAATAGAAAAGAGCTTACATGGTTACATTTTACAGGGAAGAATAAAATTTGAGACATTTTGTTCTATGCTGACCCTGTTATTTGAAACAGTCTGTCTTCTGGGTCACATTGTCTTGCCTCATCTACTTGCTAAGTTTGGTTGGCCCACTTAACTGAAAATTTTTCTAGCAGAGAAGTAGAGTATGAGGTGAGTTCTCAACCTAATAGAATCACCTCATGATAAAATTAACTGAATTGTTTTATCCTGGCAACTTTAGAAGCTTCTGGTATAATATGAAGAAGATATAAAGCCTTGAAAGATGGTATTTCTCATCTCATTTGTCCCATTGGGTACATAAGAGCAATAGCAACACATGACAGGAATCTAATAAGCCTCTCTATCAAAAGGTAAAGTTTACAATTTCTGTGTGTATTCAGGGGTAAAAAGATGAAGAAGGCTGTCTAGCCTGATTTAGTTTCCAGCAGTGGTTTCACATCCAGTGACAGAAAAAGTAGTATGTGGGTTTTTTTGGGGGGGTGGTGCCCAAGCTAATATGTAAAATATTTATCCCTTCTCTTTGCTGTTTGTGCATACATATCACTGGGGGATATCTTATGAAGTGATGCTTTAATGATAGGATATAAATTTGAGATCTTAAGATCCCTTATGTCTCTGTCTACATATTTCTATAGGTACACTACCTGTAAAAGAAGATTTATAATGTCTACTTAACCTCTTTTCTTACTTACATAATTGAGTGAGACTTGTATGTTGAAAAGGTTTTGGAAAAAGTTGACTATTTTAAGGGGGTCACTAGCAGGAACTTGAGTGAAAATTGTACAAAGAAGAGACGAATAGTAAGAGGCCTTCTGTCACCTTACCCTAGCCTTTTGTTTATTTCTTTTTGCTTTTCTTTTAAAATTGGAAGAATGGGCAATGAATTTATGTAAAATGTATATTTTTTTCTTTTTAAAGTTTGCTTTTATTGTGACCTCAGAGACAATAATTCAATTGAGGCACTGAAAGACAATACATGTCAATGATTAAGAGCAGAGATGCTGGAGCCAGGCTTTTGGGTCTGAGCCTTGTCTCTGCCACTTACTCAAGCTTTAAAAAGTCATTCAGTGGGCTTCCCTGGTGGTCCAAGAGGTAACGAGTCCGCCCTGCAGTGCAAGGGGCACCAGTTTGATCCCTGGCCCGGGAAGATCCCTTGTGCCACAGAGTGGCTGGACCAATGTGTCCTATTATGAGCCAGCACTCTGGAATACATGTGCCCAGAGCTGGTTCTCTACAACTGAGAGAGGCCACTGCAATGGGAGGCCCACACAGCCCAAAGAATAAAGATGGATGAAAACAAATGATGACTTAGAGGCAGAAAAAAAGCATCTCTGTTCCCTAATTTCCTTTATGCCAAATGAGGATAATTCCATAGGGTTGTTGTGAGGATCACCTGAATTATCTTTTGTGTAATACTGAGAATAATGTCTGACACTTCCTGAATTCTCAGAAATTATCAACTCTTTTTTACTCGTATTACTGTACGAGTAGCCATTTACTTTTCCAGGAAACTTATGACAGCCCCAGGCTGATCAACTGACTTTTAAATTTGTAGGGAGAATGTGGAAGGATATTTGAAATTAATCATTTAATATTTGGCATACCAGTGCCTTCTTCAGAGTTAGGATATTCTGACCCAGAATAGACTAAGACATTTCTCCATATTATCATAAATGAGTTCAACATTGGTGGGAGGTGTGGAGGTTGTTAGAATTTATTTTGTATTTCAAATTCAAGCAAAATCCACATATTTCTATAGGTACACTACCTGTAAAAGAAGATTTATAATGTCTACTTAACCTCTTTTCTTACTTACATAATTGAGTGAGACTTGTATGTTGAAAAGGTTTTGGAAAAAGTTGACTATTTTAAGGGGGTCACTAGCAGGAACTTGAGTGAAAATTGTACAAAGAAGAGACGAATAGTAAGAGGCCTTCTGTCACCTTACCCTAGCCTTTTGTTTATTTCTTTTTGCTTTTCTTTTAAAATTGGAAGAATGGGCAATGAATTTATGTATAATGTATATTTTTCTTTTTAAAGTTTGCTTTTATTGTGACCTCAGAGACAATAATTCAATTGAGGCACTGAAAGACAATACATGTCAATGATTAAGAGCAGAGATGCTGGAGCCAGGCTTTTGGGTCTGAGCCTTGTCTCTGCCACTTACTCAAGCTTTAAAAAGTCATTCAGTGGGCTTCCCTGGTGGTCCAAGAGGTAACGAGTCCGCCCTGCAGTGCAAGGCACCAGTTTGATCCCTGGCCCGGAAGATCCCTTGTGCCACAGAGTGGCTGGACCAATGTGTCCTATTATGAGCCAGCACTCTGGAATACATGTGCCCAGAGCTGGTTCTCTACAACTGAGAGAGGCCACTGCAATGGGAGGCCCACACAGCCCAAAGAATAAAGATGGATGAAAACAAATGATGACTTAGAGGCAGAAAAAAAGCATCTCTGTTCCTAATTTCCTTTATGCCAAATGAGGATAATTCCATAGGGTTGTTGTGAGGATCACCTGAATTATCTTTTGTGTAATACTGAGAATAATGTCTGACACTTCCTGAATTCTCAGAAATTATCAACTCTTTTTTACTCGTATTACTGTACGAGTAGCCATTTACTTTTCCAGGAAACTTATGACAGCCCCAGGCTGATCAACTGACTTTTAAATTTGTAGGGAGAATGTGGAAGGATATTTGAAATTAATCATTTAATATTTGGCATACCAGTGCCTTCTTCAGAGTTAGGATATTCTGACCCAGAATAGACTAAGACATTTCTCCATATTATCATAAATGAGTTCAACATTGGTGGGAGGTGTGGAGGTTGTTAGAATTTATTTTGTATTTCAAATTCAAGCAAAATCCATCAAAGAAGTCTGGCATAACAAGAGATTGAGACAGTGTTGTATTGGACACCATATACGGCTAAGTATATAACATCATGACAGTGTTCCTAAGTGTGCCTAAGTCTACTGTGTAATTAATTTGAATTCATCTTAGTATCTAAGAATTGAGGCTATTAAATATTTTCCCTTCAACTGAAGAAGTCAGAGCTTTAGGTTTCTTATTGATATGGTGACTAGCAAAGAGAATTAAAACTTTAAAATTAAGCAAACCAGTTGTACTTCTGATTGTCAGATTATTCCTTGGAAGAAAAATTTTCCTGTGCCTCTTTTTGTCTGCCTACCATCTTCTCTCTAATGACTTCATATATCTCACAAATTATACATATAATAGTTCAAAAATAATAAATATTAAATAAAAAGTTTGCAGACTTCCTGGTGGTTCAGTGGTTAAGATTCTGGGCTCCCAACACAGGAGGCTTGTGTTTGATGCCTGGTCAGGGAACTAGAATCCACATGCTGCGGCTAAGAGTGTGCATGCCACAACTAATGGTCCCACATACCTCAACTAAAAGATCTGGCATGACACAATGACAACCAAAGATCCTATGTGTCACACCTAAGGCCCAGTACAACCAAATAAATCAATAAATACAAAAGAAATTGTGTTGATTTGAATTGTCTATAGAATGAAAGCAATATTGTTCATTTATAGATTTCATCAATAAATATTTATTGTGGGTACTCTTTTACATTGGGACATAATGGTGAACAAGAACAAGATTCCTTTACAGTGAAATGAGATAGAAACCTTATATATAATAAGTATAAAAAATGATAATCTCAGAGGCTGATCCATTTACTTTTCCAGGAAACTTATGACAGCCCCAGGCTGATCAACTGACTTTTAAATTTGTAGGGAGAATGTGGAAGGATATTTGAAATTAATCATTTAATATTTGGCATACCAGTGCCTTCTTCAGAGTTAGGATATTCTGACCCAGAATAGACTAAGACATTTCTCCATATTATCATAAATGAGTTCAACATTGGTGGGAGGTGTGGAGGTTGTTAGAATTTATTTTGTATTTCAAATTCAAGCAAAATCCATCAAAGAAGTCTGGCATAACAAGAGATTGAGACAGTGTTGTATTGGACACCATATACGGCTAAGTATATAACATCATGACAGTGTTCCTAAGTGTGCCTAAGTCTACTGTGTAATTAATTTGAATTCATCTTAGTATCTAAGAATTGAGGCTATTAAATATTTTCCCCTTCAACTGAAGAAGTCAGAGCTTTAGGTTTCTTATTGATATGGTGACTAGCAAAGAGAATTAAAACTTTAAAATTAAGCAAACCAGTTGTACTTCTGATTGTCAGATTATTCCTTGGAAGAAAAATTTTCCTGTGCCTCTTTTTGTCTGCCTACCATCTTCTCTCTAATGACTTCATATATCTCACAAATTATACATATAATAGTTCAAAAATAATAAATATTAAATAAAAAGTTTGCAGACTTCCTGGTGGTTCAGTGGTTAAGATTCTGGGCTCCCAACACAGGAGGCTTGTGTTTGATGCCTGGTCAGGGAACTAGAATCCACATGCTGCGGCTAAGAGTGTGCATGCCACAACTAATGGTCCCACATACCTCAACTAAAAGATCTGGCATGACACAATGACAACCAAAGATCCTATGTGTCACACCTAAGGCCCAGTACAACCAAATAAATCAATAAATACAAAAGAAATTGTGTTGATTTGAATTGTCTATAGAATGAAAGCAATATTGTTCATTTATAGATTTCATCAATAAATATTTATTGTGGGTACTCTTTTACATTGGGACATAATGGTGAACAAGAACAAGATTCCTTTACAGTGAAATGAGATAGAAACCTTATATATAATAAGTATAAAAAATGATAATCTCAGAAGCTGATCAATTTAATGAAAGATATTAAACAGGATAACATGCTAAGGAAGATGAAGTGAGTCAAGACAGAGACAGAATACATCTTGTCTTCACAGAAACCCCCAATACCATAATACCAAAATAATAATACCCCTATGATAAGGTCTCATGGAAAACACTATTTGATAACTACATGATATGCTTTCTTCTTTTTATCCTTTGCTAATTAGCACAACTGAGATTTAAATTTGGTGTTTGAGGGACAATATACTTCAAGATGAATTGGGCGAATCTTGGTTATTTTAAGCTAATCATGTTAATTCCATTCCCTTTGACTATTAATTAGTTTAGGAATAAAAAATTATATAATTCTTAGTCATTAGACTTGGAGGAATATCTACTAGCATGTTCTGGAAATTTTTTTCTCTGTTTTACAAAGGGATAAAATTAAGACACGTTCTTCTTGCCTTTGAGCTGTTCTGTGTGCAGATGTAATGCATGGAGCTGTGACAGTCATCTTACCACTTTGAAGGGACTAGTTTCAAAGCCACAGCCAATATATTGGGAGTGACCAAGTTGGCAGAAGGAAAGAACCTAGGCCTTTGATGGTTTTGGTGAGTTCTGAAATAAGCAACCTTAAAAGGAGCCTATCTCAATAGTTCTCATGAGGTGAGATATTTGGCGAAGCCATTTTGAGTTTATTGTTTTTCCTAGCCCAAAGCATCCCAATTGACTTTTGCTTTTGCAGTGTTAACATCTATTTTCCCAAACAGAGCAGGTTTCTGAGTTGATTGGTGTATAATGATACTTGACACAACAGAAGAAGACCCACATACCTCAACTAAAAGATCTGGCATGACACAATGACAACCAAAGATCCTATGTGTCACACCTAAGGCCCAGTACAACCAAATAAATCAATAAATACAAAAGAAATTGTGTTGATTTGAATTGTCTATAGAATGAAAGCAATATTGTTCATTTATAGATTTCATCAATAAATATTTATTGTGGGTACTCTTTTACATTGGGACATAATGGTGAACAAGAACAAGATTCCTTTACAGTGAAATGAGATAGAAACCTTATATATAATAAGTATAAAAAATGATAATCTCAGAAGCTGATCAATTTAATGAAAGATATTAAACAGGATAACATGCTAAGGAAGATGAAGTGAGTCAAGACAGAGACAGAATACATCTTGTCTTCACAGAAACCCCCAATACCATAATACCAAAATAATAATACCCCTATGATAAGGTCTCATGGAAAACACTATTTGATAACTACATGATATGCTTTCTTCTTTTTATCCTTTGCTAATTAGCACAACTGAGATTTAAATTTGGTGTTTGAGGGACAATATACTTCAAGATGAATTGGGCGAATCTTGGTTATTTTAAGCTAATCATGTTAATTCCATTCCCTTTGACTATTAATTAGTTTAGGAATAAAAAATTATATAATTCTTAGTCATTAGACTTGGAGGAATATCTACTAGCATGTTCTGGAAATTTTTTTCTCTGTTTTTACAAAGGGATAAAATTAAGACACGTTCTTCTTGCCTTTGAGCTGTTCTGTGTGCAGATGTAATGCATGGAGCTGTGACAGTCATCTTACCACTTTGAAGGGACTAGTTTCAAAGCCACAGCCAATATATTGGGAGTGACCAAGTTGGCAGAAGGAAAGAACCTAGGCCTTTGATGGTTTTGGTGAGTTCTGAAATAAGCAACCTTAAAAGGAGCCTATCTCAATAGTTCTCATGAGGTGAGATATTTGGCGAAGCCATTTTGAGTTTATTGTTTTTTTCCTAGCCCAAAGCATCCCAATTGACTTTTGCTTTTGCAGTGTTAACATCTATTTTCCCAAACAGAGCAGGTTTCTGAGTTGATTGGTGTATAATGATACTTGACACAACAGAAGAAGAGATTTCATATCAAAACTATCAGAATAAAAATGATGTTCCACATAGTGCATAATGGAATCATCCTAATTGATTTGAAACTACAATTCTGCCTTGAACTGAATAGGGTTTGTAAAATTCTGCCCAATCTAGCCTCAACTTGTATTTCTAGTATTATTTCCTTCCTTATCTATACATTCATCTTCTCCAAGCATCTGATTTTTTTTCTTACCATCCACTGGAGTACCTTACACTTGAAAAATCGTCCTATATGTCTTCACCCTCATTTTCCTTAATACTCAGACACCATCTTCTCTGTGAAGCCTTCCTCAATTCCCTTAGGAAGAATGATTTTTCTCTCTCCTTGCTGCCACTATAAAGGGAGCATTATTATCTCCTCTAACATAGACAATGTCCTCTCATTCTGCATCTGTATTTACATTTCAACTTCCTTGGGCTTCTTAAAGGGCATAGAAGTCATTTTATTTATGATCAGATTTCCGCACTGTGTTGGTAAGATGTACATACTGATCATATATGGTGCAAATGGGAGACATGAGGTACTGGTGGAGGGTTGATTGTCTTCGTTGTTACTGGTTTCTCATGAAATAAACTCTGGGCCAGGTGATATACAACAATCAGGAGTCTGAAGGCTCTGAGGGTTTATGTATGCCTCAGCTCCAATAAGAAACAGAGGTGTTAGTGACAACTCAGGCAGAAGAATAACGACTAACAGTATTTTGTATTTTTAATCATCATTTTCTGCTTGTACACAGCATAAGAGAAACGTTAGTGGTCTTGTTTAGCAAGGCTCTTCTGTGTATTGTCTCTTTAGAAAAATTCAAAAGGAGTTTATTGAGTGAATTGGTATCTCCTCCCAGTTCATTTTGCAGTATCAGCAACAGCACAACCAGCACCTCCTTACGTGTCAGAACTGTTCACATTTAAGAACATGCACCGAAGCTCTGCATTTAGTATAGATTATTAGGAAATCTGTCTGACTCTCACAATTTCATGCAATAAAACTAAGCTTTTACTGTCATTCTTGCCCAGATCTTTTATAAGTGGAGACAGATCCAATTTGTTAAAGAAAGTACAAGGAAAGAAAAATTCATAAGTTTTAAAATAGCAGAGAAAAAGCAGGCTTGAGAACAGTTGGTTGTTGTTTTGATCATTATCTACTCCTTCAAGGATTTTGTTATCTTTGTGATGAAAATTGGCTCAAGTCTCTGAACATCAGATTCAATTTCTTTACCTTTAAAGCAAGGAGAATTATACAGATAACTTTTGAGATCTTTTAGGATCAGACCTTCTAAGATGGTAGACTCAGATTTTCTCTCTCCTATTTTAGCGACATCTTGTATTGCACTGCATCTTGCATCTTCATGTTGAGCCTGATAGCTGCTACTAATAAAAATAAGAAAATTAAAAATTATCTTTTGCTTTAGCTTTATAGCTACTTTAATGAGTGACATTAAGATCATGTTGGGATTGAATAGAGCATATGAAGAGCAAAATGTATAGACTGTAACATTCACTCTTAACAGTTTTTCATTTTGTGGCTCTAAGAAATTTCAGAAATGTACATAAGGTGTAAAAGTATGCATAGTACAGTGACTCTGGAAAATCTAAATGATCAGTGTATTGCTGAGAAGTATTTCTTCTCTTGGGGAATTTTCTCATTAAAACAAATGCTTTCCCACAGTGATATATTTTACATTTGGTATAAACTGCATTTCAGAAGCTAGAGAATTACTAATGGGCTTTTGGTGAGTCTTTTAACCCTTCAATAAACAGAGGTGTTAGTGACAACTCAGGCAGAAGAATAACGACTAACAGTATTTTGTATTTTTAATCATCATTTTCTGCTTGTACACAGCATAAGAGAAACGTTAGTGGTCTTGTTTAGCAAGGCTCTTCTGTGTATTGTCTCTTTAGAAAAATTCAAAAGGAGTTTATTGAGTGAATTGGTATCTCCTCCCAGTTCATTTTGCAGTATCAGCAACAGCACAACCAGCACCTCCTTACGTGTCAGAACTGTTCACATTTAAGAACATGCACCGAAGCTCTGCATTTAGTATAGATTATTAGGAAATCTGTCTGACTCTCACAATTTCATGCAATAAAACTAAGCTTTTACTGTCATTCTTGCCCAGATCTTTTATAAGTGGAGACAGATCCAATTTGTTAAAGAAAGTACAAGGAAAGAAAAATTCATAAGTTTTAAAATAGCAGAGAAAAAGCAGGCTTGAGAACAGTTGGTTGTTGTTTTGATCATTATCTACTCCTTCAAGGATTTTGTTATCTTTGTGATGAAAATTGGCTCAAGTCTCTGAACATCAGATTCAATTTCTTTACCTTTAAAGCAAGGAGAATTATACAGATAACTTTTGAGATCTTTTAGGATCAGACCTTCTAAGATGGTAGACTCAGATTTTCTCTCTCCTATTTTAGCGACATCTTGTATTGCACTGCATCTTGCATCTTCATGTTGAGCCTGATAGCTGCTACTAATAAAAATAAGAAAATTAAAAATTATCTTTTGCTTTAGCTTTATAGCTACTTTAATGAGTGACATTAAGATCATGTTGGGATTGAATAGAGCATATGAAGAGCAAAATGTATAGACTGTAACATTCACTCTTAACAGTTTTTCATTTTGTGGCTCTAAGAAATTTCAGAAATGTACATAAGGTGTAAAAGTATGCATAGTACAGTGACTCTGGAAAATCTAAATGATCAGTGTATTGCTGAGAAGTATTTCTTCTCTTGGGGAATTTTCTCATTAAAACAAATGCTTTCCCACAGTGATATATTTTACATTTGGTATAAACTGCATTTCAGAAGCTAGAGAATTACTAATGGGCTTTTGGTGCCTATTCTTATTGCAGTTAAAATGCTGTATTCAAGAGGAAATCTTTCAAGAGAGTCATGGGGTGATGTTTGAATTGGGAAGATAAATGACCTTGGTTTGAGTTCCTCTTTTGACGTTTCCTCCAGAGTTTAAGATTTTCTAACATTTCTGGGTCACCTCAGAAAACTGAACACATGGGAATGAAATTGAGTTATACTTTTCACCCTCAGCATTAATAACTCAGGATGAGATTTGCATTTTAGGGTAAAAAATCAGGACCATCTTAGCCATAAAATTCCTCTTTCACAGTGTTTTCAGTAAGCACAAGATTTACATAGCATTTCAACTGCAAGTTAGAAAAGGTCAAGAAGACTGAAGCATTATTTAAATTCAGAAATGATTAAAAACAATGAACAGCATACTTTATTCAGTAGGCCAGGTAGCTTACAAAGGGAAATCTTATGAGGACACGGAAAAAAGCCTTTCATCTACAAATTAAAAAGCCTGAGTTTTCCTATAGATCTGGCCCTCACAAAATAGCAGAGGGACTTCAGTCTGCATACCTTCTTTGGGCACAAGCTTCTCGTCTATGATGGAGTTCAAGTTCAGGGTATTCCAGTATTGATAATTCATCCTTTCCTTTTGAAGAGTCATTCTGCATTTGAATTAGAGTGAATGAAGACGGATAAAAGGTTCTTATTAAAAATTATTTTAAAATAAAAAAATTAAATTACTTTAAACAACGATTCCCTATGAGCTATTTCCCAGTCATTCTAGATACCAGGAACACATTCTTACCTGCATGCTCCCTGCCTTTTAAGTGTTCTCAGTTGGTATTTGGAGAGCAATGATGACTGCATAAGAAGTTTGTTTATGTCACCTTCTTGTTGTTTTGGATAGGAAGCAATCGAAGATCAGGAAATTAGAACAAAAGTATTAACTTCAGAAACGGTGTAGTATATATATTATTTTGCTGACAAAGAGGCCAGGCCAGACAACCTTTAAAAATTAAGAACAAGCAATGCCTGTGGCTGCTTCCCATTCGAGCTCCTGAATGTCCCCTCTCCTACACATTTTTCTGTTGTGTCCCAGACCATTTCACAAATGTCTGAAAGTCCCACTCCATGCTCACTCCATGTGTTTGTTTCTCACCTGACCTGAACTGTGGTGGTGATTGTGAATTGCCCGAATACTTTATTTATTGGGCAAAAAGGTAAAGGAATGAGAGACACAGGTTACAACTGTGTCTTAGAACTTTGGGCTGATGAGGGTCCAGTTTTAGTATTAAATTTACTGGAACCCAAACTCTTTCCAGAGAGCTTTTTCCCTTTTTTGGCAAACTATAGTTGAAAGCTAAGAGAGAATAGAATCAGAGGGCATTAGCAATGGCATGAGACTTACCTAAATAAACTGTGACTCCAGTTTGGTTTTTTTGCCATAAAATTCCTCTTTCACAGTGTTTTCAGTAAGCACAAGATTTACATAGCATTTCAACTGCAAGTTAGAAAAGGTCAAGAAGACTGAAGCATTATTTAAATTCAGAAATGATTAAAAACAATGAACAGCATACTTTATTCAGTAGGCCAGGTAGCTTACAAAGGGAAATCTTATGAGGACACGGAAAAAAGCCTTTCATCTACAAATTAAAAAGCCTGAGTTTTCCTATAGATCTGGCCCTCACAAAATAGCAGAGGGACTTCAGTCTGCATACCTTCTTTGGGCACAAGCTTCTCGTCTATGATGGAGTTCAAGTTCAGGGTATTCCAGTATTGATAATTCATCCTTTCCTTTTGAAGAGTCATTCTGCATTTGAATTAGAGTGAATGAAGACGGATAAAAGGTTCTTATTAAAAATTATTTTAAAATAAAAAAATTAAATTACTTTAAACAACGATTCCCTATGAGCTATTTCCCAGTCATTCTAGATACCAGGAACACATTCTTACCTGCATGCTCCCTGCCTTTTAAGTGTTCTCAGTTGGTATTTGGAGAGCAATGATGACTGCATAAGAAGTTTGTTTATGTCACCTTCTTGTTGTTTTGGATAGGAAGCAATCGAAGATCAGGAAATTAGAACAAAAGTATTAACTTCAGAAACGGTGTAGTATATATATTATTTTGCTGACAAAGAGGCCAGGCCAGACAACCTTTAAAAATTAAGAACAAGCAATGCCTGTGGCTGCTTCCCATTCGAGCTCCTGAATGTCCCCTCTCCTACACATTTTTCTGTTGTGTCCCAGACCATTTCACAAATGTCTGAAAGTCCCACTCCATGCTCACTCCATGTGTTTGTTTCTCACCTGACCTGAACTGTGGTGGTGATTGTGAATTGCCCGAATACTTTATTTATTGGGCAAAAAGGTAAAGGAATGAGAGACACAGGTTACAACTGTGTCTTAGAACTTTGGGCTGATGAGGGTCCAGTTTTAGTATTAAATTTACTGGAACCCAAACTCTTTCCAGAGAGCTTTTTTTCCCTTTTTTTGGCAAACTATAGTTGAAAGCTAAGAGAGAGAATAGAATCAGAGGGCATTAGCAATGGCATGAGACTTACCTAAATAAACTGTGACTCCTGTATGAATTTTCATTATCTGGTCTTTGAGGAAAGAGATTATTAGTTGCCTAGCTTCCACACTCAACTCAGAGGGAATGTCTCTTTATTTAAGGCTCTTTTGATGCTCTGTCCCATCCTGGGTAATTCCAACAACCTGTTTTAGGGACTCCTTTTCACAATTCTTCACAACTTCTCAGTCTCAGAATTGGAAGATCCAGTTATTTTCAACCTAATCCCAGCATACAGTAACATATGTAGAGTGGGCCATTTGTAGAGTGCAGACACGGAGAAGCCATCAGTGAAGAGGGCATTAGATGAACATGTACAGAGGAAGCACCTGCCATTAGTTAGAAAGAAGTGACCTCTTGTTTCCTTGTTCTTGCTTACAGGTAGGAGTCACCAGTGTGTTTTGAGTTGTTGGGATTGACAGAGACAATGTCATATTTCCATTTTTGTCTCTGACGAACAAGTCAGAAGCATGGGTTGGGAGCATCCATTTTGAGCTATCATTTCAAGAGGTCCACCTGAACCATGACTGCCATATAGACGCAGCCTGCATCGAAAGATAGACTCTTTTACCCCTTCCATTTAAAAAAACCTTTTAAATGTTAAATAGCACACAATACAGAAAGGCATACATATGATAAGTGTATAGTCCAGTGGATTACCATAGTGTGAGATATAACATCATAAACATCCATAAGACTATCTGTGCTGTCCCTCACTCAGTCTTTCCCCTCTCCCCCTCCAATTGCAACCACTGGCTTGACTTATGGGCTTCCCTGGTGGCTTAATAGAAAAGAATCTGCCTGCAACATAGGAGACACAGGAGATGCTGTTTCAGTCCCTGTGTTGGGAAGATCCCACGGAGGAGGGCATGGCTCCTACCCTAGTATTTTGCCTGGAGAATTCCATGGACAGAGGAGCCTGGTGTGCTACAGTCCATGGGGTTGCAAAGAGTTAGACATGATGTAGCAAGTGAACAAGCATAACAACTCGTGATGTTATCATAAGTGGGGTTCGAGCTCAAAGCAAAATAGACTTTTAACACCTTCATTTTTTGGCAAACTATAGTTGAAAGCTAAGAGAGAGAATAGAATCAGAGGGCATTAGCAATGGCATGAGACTTACCTAAATAAACTGTGACTCCTGTATGAATTTTCATTATCTGGTCTTTGAGGAAAGAGATTATTAGTTGCCTAGCTTCCACACTCAACTCAGAGGGAATGTCTCTTTATTTAAGGCTCTTTTGATGCTCTGTCCCATCCTGGGTAATTCCAACAACCTGTTTTAGGGACTCCTTTTCACAATTCTTCACAACTTCTCAGTCTCAGAATTGGAAGATCCAGTTATTTTCAACCTAATCCCAGCATACAGTAACATATGTAGAGTGGGCCATTTGTAGAGTGCAGACACGGAGAAGCCATCAGTGAAGAGGGCATTAGATGAACATGTACAGAGGAAGCACCTGCCATTAGTTAGAAAGAAGTGACCTCTTGTTTCCTTGTTCTTGCTTACAGGTAGGAGTCACCAGTGTGTTTTGAGTTGTTGGGATTGACAGAGACAATGTCATATTTCCATTTTTGTCTCTGACGAACAAGTCAGAAGCATGGGTTGGGAGCATCCATTTTGAGCTATCATTTCAAGAGGTCCACCTGAACCATGACTGCCATATAGACGCAGCCTGCATCGAAAGATAGACTCTTTTACCCCTTCCATTTAAAAAAACCTTTTAAATGTTAAATAGCACACAATACAGAAAGGCATACATATGATAAGTGTATAGTCCAGTGGATTACCATAGTGTGAGATATAACATCATAAACATCCATAAGACTATCTGTGCTGTCCCTCACTCAGTCTTTCCCCTCTCCCCCTCCAATTGCAACCACTGGCTTGACTTATGGGCTTCCCTGGTGGCTTAATAGAAAAGAATCTGCCTGCAACATAGGAGACACAGGAGATGCTGTTTCAGTCCCTGTGTTGGGAAGATCCCACGGAGGAGGGCATGGCTCCTACCCTAGTATTTTTGCCTGGAGAATTCCATGGACAGAGGAGCCTGGTGTGCTACAGTCCATGGGGTTGCAAAGAGTTAGACATGATGTAGCAAGTGAACAAGCATAACAACTCGTGATGTTATCATAAGTGGGGTTCAGCAGTTTGCCTCTCCAAAGCAAAATACCCTGACTTTTAACACCTTCATTTTGCCTACTTTGAACTCTATAAATGTAAATATACAATAAATACTCTTTATGTTTCTGACTTTTATTTTCTCCACATAATATTTGTGAGATTTATCTGTTAGTGGGCATGGCAGAATATGGCAGACTTTGTCATTATCACTCTGTTATATACCTTCTCTCTAAGGCAGAATTCCACCTGCCTAAAGGCTTTCTTGGTAGCCTGAACCTCACCACTTGCATCTGAGAGTCAGAAGCCCAGAGAGATAAATTATTCTTTTGTAGCTCTCAGTCAATGACTAACAAGAGCTGGATCTACTGCTTATACTAAAATGCAAGAGTAGAGAGAGATGAATTGAAGAAACAGCTGAGCCAAGAGAAGCCCAACTTAATGTGCTTAGCTGGTAAAGAATCTGTCTGCAATGCAGGAAAGCCCTGTTCTGATAGATGACGGTAGATAGCTTAGGGTGAATAGTGTCAGACTCGTGACCTCCGAAGGAGAAAATTTCACTTCGGGATTAAGAGACACAATTTTGGTCACTCAGACCTTCATGCAGCAAAAGTTTTATTAAAGAGAAAAGGGATAGAGAAAGCTTTCAGCAAAAGGCACTGGAAGGGAGTAGAAGAGTGACCTGGGCAGCTAGTTTATGGAAGACGTTTTGTACTTTTTCAGTTGGTTATTAACAAGATTGTCCAGGATGTAAAAGTCTTACTAGACCCATTGCAACAACATTAACATGAACTTCTGGATAGGCTAATAGTATAGTCCAGTGGATTACCATAGTGTGAGATATAACATCATAAACATCCATAAGACTATCTGTGCTGTCCCTCACTCAGTCTTTCCCCTCTCCCCCTCCAATTGCAACCACTGGCTTGACTTATGGGCTTCCCTGGTGGCTTAATAGAAAAGAATCTGCCTGCAACATAGGAGACACAGGAGATGCTGTTTCAGTCCCTGTGTTGGGAAGATCCCACGGAGGAGGGCATGGCTCCTACCCTAGTATTTTTGCCTGGAGAATTCCATGGACAGAGGAGCCTGGTGTGCTACAGTCCATGGGGTTGCAAAGAGTTAGACATGATGTAGCAAGTGAACAAGCATAACAACTCGTGATGTTATCATAAGTGGGGTTCAGCAGTTTGCCTCTCCAAAGCAAAATACCCTGACTTTTAACACCTTCATTTTGCCTACTTTGAACTCTATAAATGTAAATATACAATAAATACTCTTTATGTTTCTGACTTTTATTTTCTCCACATAATATTTGTGAGATTTATCTGTTAGTGGGCATGGCAGAATATGGCAGACTTTGTCATTATCACTCTGTTATATACCTTCTCTCTAAGGCAGAATTCCACCTGCCTAAAGGCTTTCTTGGTAGCCTGAACCTCACCACTTGCATCTGAGAGTCAGAAGCCCAGAGAGATAAATTATTCTTTTGTAGCTCTCAGTCAATGACTAACAAGAGCTGGATCTACTGCTTATACTAAAATGCAAGAGTAGAGAGAGATGAATTGAAGAAACAGCTGAGCCAAGAGAAGCCCAACTTAATGTGCTTAGCTGGTAAAGAATCTGTCTGCAATGCAGGAAAGCCCTGTTCTGATAGATGACGGTAGATAGCTTAGGGTGAATAGTGTCAGACTCGTGACCTCCGAAGGAGAAAATTTCACTTCGGGATTAAGAGACACAATTTTGGTCACTCAGACCTTCATGCAGCAAAAGTTTTATTAAAGAGAAAAGGGATAGAGAAAGCTTTCAGCAAAAGGCACTGGAAGGGAGTAGAAGAGTGACCTGGGCAGCTAGTTTATGGAAGACGTTTTGTACTTTTTCAGTTGGTTATTAACAAGATTGTCCAGGATGTAAAAGTCTTACTAGACCCATTGCAACAACATTAACATATGATTAGCCAGAGGATGGTCTCCTGACTTCAAGACTAGATGAAATATTCCAATGCAAAATAGTTTGCACCCATAAAACAATAAGAAAATTACTTTTAGAGTGGATCATTATCATGGCAAATATTTAGGCTAGAAAATATTTGTTTCATCTCCTCCTCCTGCTCCTCGGAAACTGCTGGCCTCCTTACCAGGTCTGCCTATTCACCCTTTCAGTTTGATTCCTGGGTCAGGGAGATCCTCAGGTGAAGGGATAGGCTACCCACTCCAGTAATATCAGGCTTCCCTTTGTGGCTCAGACAGTAAAGAATGCATTAGCAGTGCTGGTGAACTGGGTCTGGTCTCTGGGTTGGGAAGATCTCCTGGAGAAGGGAAAGGCTACCCAGTCCATTATTCTTGCCTGTAGAATTCCATGGCCTGTAAACAGACTGCAAAGAGTCAGACATGACTGAGCAACTTCACTTTTTTTTCCCGAGTTTGTCCTTATTGCAAAAAATAAGGGTTGAAGGAAGGCTAATAGACATCTCAGGCTCTATAGTGCGAGACTGTGGAGCTATTTGGTTGTCATGTGCCTGCCCTATTCTTCAAGGAAATGGAAGAATGACCCCATTCAGTGTTCATCAGAGCTGCCACTCCCACCACAGACCCAGGGGCAAGGCTGTTTCCTCCTGTTTCAGACGCGAGCATTAGGCTGAGAGATAAATTATTCTTTTGTAGCTCTCAGTCAATGACTAACAAGAGCTGGATCTACTGCTTATACTAAAATGCAAGAGTAGAGAGAGATGAATTGAAGAAACAGCTGAGCCAAGAGAAGCCCAACTTAATGTGCTTAGCTGGTAAAGAATCTGTCTGCAATGCAGGAAAGCCCTGTTCTGATAGATGACGGTAGATAGCTTAGGGTGAATAGTGTCAGACTCGTGACCTCCGAAGGAGAAAATTTCACTTCGGGATTAAGAGACACAATTTTGGTCACTCAGACCTTCATGCAGCAAAAGTTTTGTTAAAGAAGAAAGGGATAGAGAAAGCTTTCAGCAAAAGGCACTGGAAGGGAGTAGAAGAGTGACCTGGGCAGCTAGTTTATGGAAGACGTTTTGTACTTTTTCAGTTGGTTATTAACAAGATTGTCCAGGATGTAAAAGTCTTACTAGACCCATTGCAACAACATTAACATATGATTAGCCAGAGGATGGTCTCCTGACTTCAAGACTAGATGAAATATTCCAATGCAAAATAGTTTGCACCCATAAAACAATAAGAAAATTACTTTTAGAGTGGATCATTATCATGGCAAATATTTAGGCTAGAAAATATTTGTTTCATCTCCTCCTCCTGCTCCTCGGAAACTGCTGGCCTCCTTACCAGGTCTGCCTATTCACCCTTTCAGTTTGATTCCTGGGTCAGGGAGATCCTCAGGTGAAGGGATAGGCTACCCACTCCAGTAATATCAGGCTTCCCTTTGTGGCTCAGACAGTAAAGAATGCATTAGCAGTGCTGGTGAACTGGGTCTGGTCTCTGGGTTGGGAAGATCTCCTGGAGAAGGGAAAGGCTACCCAGTCCATTATTCTTGCCTGTAGAATTCCATGGCCTGTAAACAGACTGCAAAGAGTCAGACATGACTGAGCAACTTCACTTTTTTTTTTCCCGAGTTTGTCCTTATTGCAAAAAATAAGGGTTGAAGGAAGGCTAATAGACATCTCAGGCTCTATAGTGCCAGACTGTGGAGCTATTTGGTTGTCATGTGCCTGCCCTATTCTTCAAGGAAATGGAAGAATGACCCCCATTCAGTGTTCATCAGAGCTGCCACTCCCACCACAGACCCAGGGGCAAGGCTGTTTCCTCCTGTTTCAGAGAGTTGGGCTGCTGTCCTGAGCATTAGTGTCTGGGCTCTCTCACACACAGAAATAAAGCTATCACTTTGTTGACAAAGGTTCGTATAGTCAAGGCTATGGTTTTTCCAGTAGTCATGTACAGACGTGAGAGTTGGACCATGAGGGCTAAGCTCTGAAGAATTGATGCTTTCAAACTGTGGTGCTAGAGAAGTTTCTCGCTAGTCCCTTGGATAGCAAGGAGGTCAAACCAGTTGGTTCTATAGGAAATCAACACTGACATTTTATATAATATTTTTAAAATTAATTAATTTATTTGGCTGCATTGGGTCTTAATTGTGGCATTCAAAATCTTTGTTATGATATATGGGATTTAGTTCCCTGACCAAGGATCAAACCCAGGTCTCCTGCATTGGGAGCGTGGAGTCTTAGCCACTGGACCACCAGGGAAGTCCCAACCCTGAATATTAACTGGGAGGACTGATCTTGAAGCTGAAGCTCCAATACTCTGGCCACATGATGCAAAGAGACAATGCATTGGAAAAGACTCTGATGCTGGGAAAGATTGAGGGCAGGAGGAGAAGGCAGTAAGAGAGGATGAAATAGTTGGATGGTATCACCAACTCAATGCATATGAGTTTTGAGCAAAGTCTGGGAGATAGTAAAGGACAGGGAACCCTGCTACGCTGCAGTCCATGGAGTCCAAAAGAGTCAGACATGACTCCATGACTGAACAAGAACAAAAAACTCACTCAAGCTCTGGTGAAGGCTGTCCTTGTCTGGTTGTCTGATCTTTCTTCTAGGCAAAAGACATTTTGGGACAATACCCCCTCTTCTTTTTAACTTCTTCCTTGGATGTCTTCTCACAAATCAGACTTATAAGAAAGCATCATGAACTTTCTTATAACATCTCCTCCATTATGTCTGGAATTACTTTGCTCTTTAAGTGTTGAGATAATTGTTTCTTGTAAGCATTTTCTTCCATTAGGTAACTGATCTGCAATATTCCATAATGTGCTCCTGATAAACTTCAGCATTGAATTCTTAGCTTTCTGAATCACAATCAGGGAATCGTTTTGTACTATGAGGGATAAACAAACTTTTATCTACAGCTTTCTCCAAGTCCTCATTCCATTCTAATGGAATTTGCTAAGCTCTGGATTTATTGGGGAACTTCCAACCCTTTCTTCTTCCTTATTTCTCCCTTTTGAAATGGGAATGTCTACTCTATTCCTGTCTCACTATTGTAATTTGGAAATTCATGGCTTGTCTGGTTTTATATGTTCGTAGCTGGAGAGGATTTTCACCTTAGGATGCTGGTACCTCAGGTTTCACACCTATCTGATTTAGATGATATTCAGATAAAACTGTTGCCTTTAGACTTCAGAATTGATCTTGGAATGAGATCAATTTTAAGAATTTGAAGGCTGTTGGGATAGATGAATGTATTTGCATGTGATACAGAATTTTAATGACTGATTTGTGTGCCCTCAATTTATCTGTTCAAGCCCCAATTTCCAATGTGATGTATTTTGAGAATACAAGGCTTTTATGTAGGTAATGGCAACAGTCCCAACCCCTGAATATTAACTGGGAGGACTGATCTTGAAGCTGAAGCTCCAATACTCTGGCCACATGATGCAAAGAGACAATGCATTGGAAAAGACTCTGATGCTGGGAAAGATTGAGGGCAGGAGGAGAAGGCAGTAAGAGAGGATGAAATAGTTGGATGGTATCACCAACTCAATGCATATGAGTTTTGAGCAAAGTCTGGGAGATAGTAAAGGACAGGGAACCCTGCTACGCTGCAGTCCATGGAGTCCAAAAGAGTCAGACATGACTCCATGACTGAACAAGAACAAAAAACTCACTCAAGCTCTGGTGAAGGCTGTCCTTGTCTGGTTGTCTGATCTTTCTTCTAGGCAAAAGACATTTTGGGACAATACCCCCTCTTCTTTTTAACTTCTTCCTTGGATGTCTTCTCACAAATCAGACTTATAAGAAAGCATCATGAACTTTCTTATAACATCTCCTCCATTATGTCTGGAATTACTTTGCTCTTTAAGTGTTGAGATAATTGTTTCTTGTAAGCATTTTCTTCCATTAGGTAACTGATCTGCAATATTCCATAATGTGCTCCTGATAAACTTCAGCATTGAATTCTTAGCTTTCTGAATCACAATCAGGGAATCGTTTTGTACTATGAGGGATAAACAAACTTTTATCTACAGCTTTCTCCAAGTCCTCATTCCATTCTAATGGAATTTGCTAAGCTCTGGATTTATTGGGGAACTTCCAACCCTTTCTTCTTCCTTATTTCTCCCTTTTGAAATGGGAATGTCTACTCTATTCCTGTCTCACTATTGTAATTTGGAAATTCATGGCTTGTCTGGTTTTATATGTTCGTAGCTGGAGAGGATTTTCACCTTAGGATGCTGGTACCTCAGGTTTCACACCTATCTGATTTAGATGATATTCAGATAAAACTGTTGCCTTTAGACTTCAGAATTGATCTTGGAATGAGATCAATTTTAAGAATTTGAAGGCTGTTGGGATAGATGAATGTATTTGCATGTGATACAGATATGAATTTGGTGGAGCAAGGGTGGAATTCTATGAACTGATTTGTGTGCCCTCAATTTATCTGTTCAAGCCCCAATTTCCAATGTGATGTATTTTGAGAATACAAGGCTTTTATGTAGGTAATCAAGGTTAAATGAGGTTATAGAGGTGAGCCTTGATCTGAAAGGAATACTGTCCTTATAAGAAGAGACAAGAGTAAACTGTGTGAAATGATGTTAATTATCTTGACTGTTGTAATTATTTCCCTATGTATTTATATATATCAAATCATCATGATGCTTATATTAAGTATGTACAGTGTTTATTAAAAAAATTAAACAAAGGTTAAACTGGTTCTATCTCTCCTTCTCTTTCTCCATCATGAGAGAATACAGCAAAAGAACCACTGTCTGAAAGCCAGGAAAAGAGCTTGTATTCAAAACAGAATTAGCCAGCACCTCCATCTTAGACTTTCCCGCCTCCAGAATTGTGGTAAAACAAGCTTCTGTTGTTCAGGGTTTTTTTCCTGGCTATGCTGCACAGCATGAGATCTTAGTTCCCGAATCAGGGAACAATCCCACGTTCTCTGCCTTGGAAGACTGGAGTGTTAGCCACTGAAGCCAGTGTTGTTCACATTTCTGTTGAATTTTGTTTGGGCATCCTTCACATCCTGTAATAGAGTCCTTTTAAATCCCTTACCTTTTCTTTTCTTTTGTATGCAGAAATATATATTTTGTTTGTTTTTCTTGTATTTTTAAGAATTCTTCATAAAATGTTTAATCATTTATAAGTGTTTCAAATACCTTCTTCCATTCCACGGGTTGTCCATATACACCCTTATAGTTAATTTTGATGAACAGAAACTAATAATTTAAATGTAATTCATGTACCTTTCTGACGTGATTAGTTTTCTTAAATCTTATTTAAGAAGTCTCTACTTTAAGATCATCATACTTTCCTATGTTGCAACTAATTATTCTGTCCAGTAATGGTAGCCACTAGTCACGTATGGTTACTGAGCACTTGAAATGTGGTTAATCTGAATTGAGATGTGCTAGAAGTACAAAACACACATTTCAAAATTTTAGTGTGAAAAGTAAATATGGCATGTCTTATTAATAGTATTTCATATTCATTTCATATATAAATAAAAATTTATATATTATACTATTACATGTATGGTTATTTATATAAAATTATTAACACCTAATATAAGTCCATTTGGTTTGGAATTCATAGTCTATAAAATTTTTTATTCAAAATGGCTGGTTATTGCCATTTAGTGCTGCAGTTTGGAAATATGAGGTTGATTTGACTATTGTTCCTTTTTATGTCTACTATATGTTTTTTCTGCCTGAATGGGACATTTTTTCTTGATCTTGGAATTAAGATTTTTCTCAGAGGTGTTTCTTTTCATTCATTTTACTTGGTAATTGCTTGTATGTACTTTTTGAAATTTAAGTATTTTCACTACTGTATTTATTTCCTCTTTTGTATCTATCATTTTATAAGTAATACTACATATTTATTTTTCTTATTCTATCTTTTATGTCTTTTCACTTTACTGTATTTGATTTCCATTCTTAAATTTTGTATCTTTATCATTTTATATAGTAATACTACATATTTATTTTCCTGCACAGCATGAGATCTGGAGTCCTTTTGCCTTGGAAGACTGGAGTGTTAGCCACTGAAGCCAGTGTTGTTCACATTTCTGTTGAATTTTGTTTGGGCATCCTTCACATCCTGTAATAGAGTCCTTTTAAATCCCTTACCTTTTCTTTTCTTTTGTATGCAGAAATATATATTTTGTTTGTTTTTCTTGTATTTTTAAGAATTCTTCATAAAATGTTTAATCATTTATAAGTGTTTCAAATACCTTCTTCCATTCCACGGGTTGTCCATATACACCCTTATAGTTAATTTTGATGAACAGAAACTAATAATTTAAATGTAATTCATGTACCTTTCTGACGTGATTAGTTTTCTTAAATCTTATTTAAGAAGTCTCTACTTTAAGATCATCATACTTTCCTATGTTGCAACTAATTATTCTGTCCAGTAATGGTAGCCACTAGTCACGTATGGTTACTGAGCACTTGAAATGTGGTTAATCTGAATTGAGATGTGCTAGAAGTACAAAACACACATTTCAAAATTTTAGTGTGAAAAGTAAATATGGCATGTCTTATTAATAGTATTTCATATTCATTTCATATATAAATAAAAATTTATATATTATACTATTACATGTATGGTTATTTATATAAAATTATTAACACCTAATATAAGTCCATTTGGTTTGGAATTCATAGTCTATAAAATTTTTTATTCAAAATGGCTGGTTATTGCCATTTAGTGCTGCAGTTTGGAAATATGAGGTTGATTTGACTATTGTTCCTTTTTATGTCTACTATATGTTTTTTCTGCCTGAATGGGACATTTTTTCTTGATCTTGGAATTAAGATTTTTCTCAGAGGTGTTTCTTTTCATTCATTTTACTTGGTAATTGCTTGTATGTACTTTTTGAAATTTAAGTATTTTCACTACTGTATTTATTTCCTCTTTTGTATCTATCATTTTATAAGTAATACTACATATTTATTTTTCTTATTCTATCTTTTATGTCTTTTAACTTTTTGTTTATTTTAATATGTATATTTTTCTTTTGACCACTGAGTGGATCATTTAGGCTGATCTTCTGTTTTTCATTGACTTAAAATAGTTTTGTTTTTTAATTTTCATTTCAGTACAGTTTTATTTTGCAATAATTTTAGATTACAGAAGTGTTACAGAGCTATTCACAGAAAGTTTCTATATAGTCTTTATCTATTTCCTCTAACAGCTACATAACCATTTACACAGTACATTTATCAAAACTGAGGCAATATTGTTGGCAAACACTATTAACTAGGTATAGACAATTTTAATTTCTCCAGTTTTTGAACTAATGTCTTTTTTCTGTTTGTAGATTCAATTCAGGATACATTATGCTTAGATGCTATGTCTCCTTAGGCACCTATAAGCTGACAGTAGTGGTCATTATTTGTCTTTCTTGACATTGAGAATTTTGAAGAGTATGGCTTGTATGTAAAAGCTTATGAAATTATTAAAATTATTGTATTATGTGCTGCCTTCTTCAGAAGTAGAGTCTGAGATAGGGAATGTTGTAGTGTGGACTACCTCACTGAAATTGACCTGCGATGAGGACAGAAGGCTGGATTTTGCACCCTGTGTCATCATTGTCTTGGGTTTCCCATAGGAGTGGGAGGCTGGGAGGTATTGTATAACGTTCTGGGTGAGTCTGCTCTCATTGGTTGAGGATGCATGGCCAGAGAAGGGAATACTAGTAAACCACTAACAAACAATACCCACAGTTGCTGTGGGTTGGGCAGAGGGGTTCTGGGCGATCTTGAAGTAGCCATTTCAATTATGAGTAAATGAACTTCTAGGGTTATAAATATATTTGAAAGAAGATATCTAACAAAAGAAATCTTTAATAGTTGTGCTTTCTAGGACAGGACTTAGTTTTAAGTTTAACAGAAAGTAAGTACTATGTATATGCAACCTGTACTTGGAGATATTTATAAAAATATAACTTCTCAGAAGTAGCAGGGTATGCTAATTATCCACCTGATTTCCTTTTATATCCAAATCCCCAACAAACTGAGTTGTAATGGTGGTTGTCAATCTACAAATAGAAGTCAATTTAAAAAGCATTAATAGAAAAAACAACAGCTGTTATAAATAGTGCTTCATATTGTATAACCTGTCCTGAGACTGAAAGAATTTGGGAATATGGGAAAATTTAGTAAGACATCCATTCAAAATTCAAATACAGATTTCACTTACATTCAGTTTTGCAACAATATTGTATTGTTTACTGATCAACACTGTTCCAGGTTTGGTGGAGGATCAACATAAAGAAAGCCCTCAGGTTGTTCCAAAGAGGAAATGCAGATGGCCAACAGGCACATGGAGAAATGCTCAACATTCTAATCATCAAGCAAATCCAAATCAAAACCAAGGCAAGATGTCACTTCACACCTGTCAGAATGGCTATCATCAAAAAACCTGCAAATAACCAAATGGCGAGGATGTGGAGAAAAAGCAGCCGTCCAAACTCTTGACGGGAATGTAAACTTGTGCAACCGCTGTGGAAAACCTTTTGCTGGTTTCTCAAAAAAACTAAAAATAAAACTACCATGTGCTCAGCCACTAAGTTGTGTCCAGCTTTTTGTGACCCCATGGACTGTAGCCCACCAGGTTCCACTCCATGGGATCTTTCAGGCAAGAATATTGGAGTGATTCACCATGCCCTTCTCCAGGGGATCTTACCAGCCCAGGGATTGAACCCAGGTTTCCCTTATTGCAGGCGGATTCTTTTACCACCTGAGCCACCAGGGAAGCCCCAAATTGCCATATGACCTTGCAATTCTACTGGATATATATCTGAAAAAAAAACCAAACACTAATTTGTAAAGACACATGTATATGTATAATCTCATATTGTGTGTGCTTCTCAGAGGAGTTAAGGTAACACAAGTGATTTTGAGAGTGGTCCAAGAAAACAGATGGAAGGATGAGGATTTGGAGAGCAGAGAAGAGGTCATCCTGAGCAGTTCATCACTGGAAAAATTTAGTGTCTCAATTGATAATATCTCACCAGTGGAAACCTGATAAAGCACACCAGTACAGTAGAATGCCCTTGTAGAGGTATGATAATTTAGAGATAAACAGGAGAGGTAGAGAGTGTTTATGAAGGCAGAAGTCCGTCTTCACAACAAAAAGATATTTGATAGAGTCACAGAGCTATAGAGACATTTGAACGTTCATCATCTAAGACAGGGACTTCCCAGGTGGAGCTAGTGGTTGAGAACCCTCCTGCCAATGCAGGAGATATAAGAGCTCAGCCCCTGGGTCAGGAAAATACCCTGGAAAAGAACATGGCACACCACTCCTGTATTCTTACCTGGAGACTCCCATGGAAAAAGGTGGGCTGCAGTCCATGGGGTTGCACAGAGTCGGACACGACTGAAGCAATATAGCACACGTGCACGCATCAGGCAAGCCACCTACACGAGAGATCACAGTTGAAGACGCAGGCAATTGAAAATGGAAATGTGCAGGAGCGTGCCAACGAGATCTAGCTATGGTCTGCTGACTAGCCACAGTGATGAAAGTTTGATTCATCCCATTTGTTTGGAGAAAGTGGTGCACAAATGTAGCCGTCAAACTCTTGACGGAATGTAAACTTGTGCAACCGCTGTGGAAAACCTTTGCTGGTTTCTCAAAAACTAAAATAAAACTACCATGTGCTCAGCCACTAAGTTGTGTCCAGCTTTTTGTGACCCCATGTACTGTAGCCCACCAGGTTCCACTCCATGGGATCTTTCAGCAAGAATATTGGAGTGATTCACCATGCCCTTCTCCAGGGGATCTTACCAGCCCAGGGATTGAACCCAGGTTTCCCTTATTGCAGGCGGATTCTTTTACCACCTGAGCCACCAGGGAAGCCCCAAATTGCCATATGACCTTGCAATTCTACTGGATATATATCTGAAAAAAAAACCAAACACTAATTTGTAAAGACACATGTATATGTATAATCTCATATTGTGTGTGCTTCTCAGAGGAGTTAAGGTAACACAAGTGATTTTGAGAGTGGTCCAAGAAAACAGATGGAAGGATGAGGATTTGGAGAGCAGAGAAGAGGTCATCCTGAGCAGTTCATCACTGGAAAAATTTAGTGTCTCAATTGATAATATCTCACCAGTGGAAACCTGATAAAGCACACCAGTACAGTAGAATGCCCTTGTAGAGGTATGATAATTTAGAGATAAACAGGAGAGGTAGAGAGTGTTTATGAAGGCAGAAGTCCGTCTTCACAACAAAAAGATATTTGATAGAGTCACAGAGCTCTAGAGACATTTGAATGTTCATCATCTAAGACAGGGACTTCCCAGGTGGAGCTAGTGGTTGAGAACCCTCCTGCCAATGCAGGAGATATAAGAGCTCAGCCCCTGGGTCAGGAAAATACCCTGGAAAAGAACATGGCACACCACTCCTGTATTCTTACCTGGAGACTCCCATGGAAAAAGGTGGGCTGCAGTCCATGGGGTTGCACAGAGTCGGACACGACTGAAGCAATGTAGCACACATGCACGCATCAGGCAAGCCACCTACACCTGAGATCACAGTTGAAGATGCAGGCAATTTAAAATGGAAATGTGGAGGAGTGTGACAACGAGATCTAGCTATGGTCTGCTGACTAGCCACAGTGATGAAAGTTTGATTCATCCCAGTGTCCCCTTCTAAGATTCACTTTAGGGAGAGGGACCCACAGGAACTGTTCTCAAAACCTCCATGAAGTAGGAGATCTGTTAAACACAAGGTGGGTTGTGTTGCAGAGGAAATATACTGCTTAAATCTCCTATGCAGGGAGCATAACTGACTGATGGCCCCTACTGTTGAGTCTGAATCTATCACCATGTTTGCATGGAGACTGTGTTTCCTGCTGGCTATTCCTACTTCATGACTGAGCATAGCAGGGGCTCTAAGGCAGGTTTGGCCTAGTGAGGTGTCGGAAATTCATACAGGTGATATGGGACATTAAAATGTTTTATGTATGTATATATACACATATTTGTATACATATGTGGATGAAAGAAAAAACTTAGTTTTTATTATTTCACCAATATACATTCTTAAATATTAAGAAACCTCAGTCTCTTGCTTTGGTGATTATGGTGAACATTTTATGATATATACAAACATCAAATCGTTACGTTGTGTACCTGAAACTAACACATTATATAGGTCACTTATATCTCAATTAAAAAAAAATACTTCAGGAATGTCACAATTAAAATGAATAGGAGGCATGGAAATGAAGAGACACAAATAGCCAGTACACATAGGAAATGTGTTCTCTCATCATTAAAGGAGCTTCACAGGAATCTCTCATGATTAAAGGAATTATAAAAATGAGATATTTTCTTACCTTTCGGATTTGCAATAACTGATTGAACTAACTCAGTGCTTTTAAGGATATTGGGATAATGGTAAACAGTGAGTTAACTGTTAATCATTGATCACTAGAGGTTTTGTGGAGGACACTTTTTACTAATTATCAAAAATTTAAATGACATTTCCTCTGACTCAATAATTTGATGATTTAGAAGTGTTCTGAGTGGTATAATAATAAAGACATTGAAATACATAATTGTTTTTGGCAGTAAAAACTTCCTGGGAATTCATAGTTATTGACTGTTCATTTTATGCCATAAAGGAGGCTGAATGCTGAAGACTTGAGCTTTCAATTATGGTATTGGAGAAGACCCTTGAGAGTCTCTTGGACAACACAAGGATCAAACCAGTCAATCCTGAAGGAAATCAACCCTGAATATTCATTGGAAGGACTGATGCTGAAGCTGAAGCTGAAGCTCCTGGCCACCTGATGTGAAGAGCTGACTCATTAGAAAATACTCTGATGATGGGAAAAATTGAGGGCAGGAGGAGTAGGGAGCAACAGAAGATGAGATGACTGGATGGCATCACTGACTCAATGGACAGTGATGACAGAGTTTGAGCAAAGTCTGGGAGACAGTGAAGGACAAGGAACCCTTGTGTGCTGCAATTCACGGGATCCCAAAGACTCAGACACAACTTAGCAACTGAACAACATTTTACGTCAAAAATTGTTCTAAGCAACTTACATGCATTAGCTTGTTAATCCCCACAAGGTAGGTCCAGGTGGGTAGGTAGGTACAGGTGAGTGAACGTTGCAGGAGAGGAAACTAAGGCACAGAGAGGTTAAGTCACCTGTTCAAGGTCTGATTAATGGTGGAGATGAAACTGAACCCAGACACTCTGGTTCTGGTGTTGATGATCTTAACTATCTACATTACTCTTTTTATTTTAAACGTGTCTGTGTTGGGTGTAGTTGCAGTATGAGGGATTTGAGTTGCAGCATGCGGTATCTTTTCTTGTAGTGGGTGGGCTTCTCTCTAGTTGTGGTTAGTGGACTCAGCAGTTATGGTTCTCAGGTTTAGTTGTCCCACAGCATATGAAATCTTAGCTCCCCACCAGGAATTGAACCTGCGTGCCCTGAATTGAAAGGCAGATTCTTAACCACTGAACCACAAGGGAAGTCCCCAAATTGCTTCTACATAAACCGTGGCACAGATGCACAACTGCTTAGCCACAATTTTGACGTTCAGTTCTGATAACTAAAAGCTCTAATTAGAATACACTTGATAGAAAATAAGAGCTAGCTGAATTCAAATGGCAGAAAAACCTGAAACAAACTGACATGAAATTATTCATAGTTACTTACTGCATTTAGTGACATATTAATTAATGTTTCACTGCAGAAATATTAATGTATTTGATTATAGGGTAATGTCCACATCCTGCTGTGATAGTTCATAATATGTACCATATACACTGTATGTGGATGAGTAAAATACTTACGAGATAGAATCAATAGTAATGGAAAACTCGGATGAGATGAAGGAGATGGAGGTTTGAAGAGGAATTCACGGATTAGTAATTTATAAGCATGCATAGATTCATAAGGCATTCATAGAACAAGGAAAGATGAAAATGGAACAGGTTCGGAGGAATAATAAATTAAATTGGATGTGCCTTTGAGGCATCAACTGGGGCATTGGGTAGGCAGCTGGTGATGTGCAAGTCCAGGAGAGCTCTCAGCTGGAGATGGAAATTTGTGTTTCAGAAGCAGGCTGTGTGAAATACTGTAGGCATATCAAGTAAGACAGACTTTGACTTAGTCATCTGTAGATTATTGATAATGTTAATGAAAGCTGTTGCCATGAAATGTTACTGGTGGAATTCTGGGCTGAGGAATGAGTGGTAGGGAGAAAATAGAGATAGAAAATACAGATGACACTTTCCAGACTTTTGTCTATGAAGAGAGCAGAGGAAAAAGTGGTAATTGAGAAGGCTGTGAGCATAGAGAAAGGATTATTGAGACTTGAGCTTAAGAACACAAAATGGAAAAGGCATAACCAACATGCAGATCTTCTGGGTAAATGCAACGGAATAGGATCCAGAATGCTAGTGGAAGGATACAACTTAGGAGGGAGAGCAGATGATCTCTTGTTTAGAATGGAAGGGTGATGGCACACGTGCACATTCTGTGTACATAGATATCAATGCTTAGAATCAATAAGATAAAGAGTTCCCATCAGACCGCTTCAAGTTAGTGCCTCATTTTGTGGGGCATGGGCGTGAGATGCATATGTTTGTTTCATGAGAGAAGAGATTTATTCATTGTGCAGAGCACTGTCATGTAGTTTTGAAAGTGTATTGAGATGAGAGTTAATGGTTTATTTTGACACCAAACTGCAGCATTTTCCTCAGCAAGGCTTTCTCCTAATAAGGCTATTAGGATACGAAAGTAGATATATCTCCTATGCAGGGGGCTATGCCCCTTCAGCAGGCCCTTCCCCGTACAAAGAAAATTGGCTTTTTGCCCCAAGAAAGTATAGTTTCTCATTTTTAAATTGTTACTGTAGTCAGGTGCTAAGATGAAAGTCACAGTAAGTAATTTTTTTCCTGTATTGACTACTTTGCTTTTTTATTTTAATAGGGGTAGAGTTGCTTTACAATGTTGTGTTCGTTTATGTTGTACAATGAATTGAATCACGTATATGCGTACATACATCCTCGTCTTCTTGGCAGCTTCCTCCCCCCTCTATCCCACCCTTCTAGGTCATCACAGAGCACCGAGCTGAGCTCCCCGTGCTCTACAACAGCTTCCCACTAGTTTCCAGCTTTACACACGATAATGTCTATACATCAATCCCAACCTTCCAATTCATCCCACCCTCCCTCCATAATATAGAATTTAAACCAAGTTTGGGTTTGGAGTCAACGGTTCTTAGTTGGAATTCCAACACTACCTTTGCACGGTGTCCTCGGGCACATTATTTCACCATCCAATGCCACAGCTGCCACATCTCTTAAAATGGGTTAATTGATGGAAGACACTTAAAATAGTACTTGCACATATGTGCTCAAAAAGATGTGAGACCCTGACCAGGCCTTATGGATAGTAACATGAAGAAGTCAGTAAACCAGGCAATCTGGTTTCAGAATCTAGGCTCTTAAATAGTAAGCACGACTTCTCAGGGCACCCACGTGTTAGCTGACACTTTTAAGAGTTACAAATGCCATCTAAAGAAGTAAAGCTTTCTGAAGTATGCCCTTATATTTTCAGCTTGTTCACCAAAAGTCAATAAAGAATAAGTATTTCATAAAATAGGCTCTGTAATACTGTTCTGGGTGATTAAGTGAGCCGACATTTGTATAATAAGATCCCAGTCAGTGTGACGGCATCCAGAAGGAGGGACAGAGGGAGAGAGAGAGAGAAGGGGAGAGAGACCTTGGGGTCTGGGTTTTTTCTTATAAAGACACTAATCCTTTCATGAGAACTCTACCCTCAGGATATAATCATTCCTTGAAGTCCCTACCTTCTAGTGGGGTTTAAGATTACAACATAAAATTTAGGAAGAACATAGCACTCCTTAATACAATCTGTGAATTTGAAGTATTTGTTACTAGAACAGCTCATTTAATGGGAAATGTGGAAAATGGAAGGGCTTCCCTGGTGGCTCAACTGGTAAAGAAACTGTCTGCCAATGCACACACACACAGGAAGTGGAAAGTACCCAAAACAGTCCTGTATCAGGATTATCTGCATTCTGTATTCCTTGTGGCCTTCAGCATTTGTATTGATTGTTTTCTTGGCTGCTCTTAGATTTTTTCCTTATACAGCCTTATTTTAACTCTTTCTGTTCCTTTGCTTTTCAATATTTTCCCCAAAGAGTGTTTCCTGTCCTTTCTTCTCTGCCCCCCAGTTCTCAGTATTTATGCATATTGCTAGTTACCTTTTAAACCCTATTTGTGAAGATCAGTGTTTCCCTGTAAGATAATTGCTTACTTTTCAAATGGTGCTACTGAATGATAAAACCTTGGTTTCCTAGAATACTCAGGGAATGAGTCACTCTGTTCTGCTTACAGAAGGCTTCTGTGAGCATCTAGTAAACACTTTGGATATCCCAAGCTCTATGTTTTAGTCATTTTTGAAGAAAAATATATCATTAGTTTACTTTACTTGTAAAAGCACATTGTCAACTTGACACATGGATGATACGATCTCTACCAGTGCTAAGAGAGTCTGATGATTTCTTAGTGATTTCTTACATTAGTACAATTTTCAAAAGGAAGTATTTAACTATATTTTTTAGCTGTTTATGATAGGGACAGAATAGAATAGTTAGGTGGTTGTAAAGTCCTAGTAGGGGACTGTAGGTAGAAGGGTAAAACCTGGGAAAAATTGGGAGGCTGGTAAGTTAACTATAACAAGAAAGCTGCTCCTTATTCAATAAAGCAGGAGGAGCTGGGGAGGGAGTAGCTAATGATGTATGCCTTATGTCTGCATTTACATCTACTTGAAGAAGGTGGTCTTCTACCCTCCTGTATATATATTGCTGCCCACTGAACCAAGAGCAGAGCAGAGCTTTCCTGCCTGCCCGCTTGCACCGCTTACAAGTGTCCTATCCTAATAGATCCTCTTGCCTATCACTCTGCCTCTTGCTGAATTCCTCTGTGTCGAGGCACAAAGAACCTGAACCTCAGTGGGTCCAGACATTGGAAGAGTGCTGGATTAAGTCCCGGCCTCAGGGGTTCAAGTCCCAGACAGGGTTGGCTGGGATTGAGTCCTGACTATGTGGGTTCAAGTCCCAACCAGGGTTTTGGCTGGGGTTGAACCTCAGCCAGGTGGGTTCAAGTCCCAAGCAGGATTTTAGCTGAGTTCAAGCTCCAGCCACGTGGGTTCAAGACCCAAAGCAGGGTTCCATCAGATCTGGGCTCTGGGTTTAAGTCTCAATCCGAGATAGAACACTTTCATTTATACATTCATCTCTTAAGAGAAAGTCATTATTCAATTTTGGATAAACACCATAGATTAATTTTCCTCATTCCTATTTTATTCTATAACTCATAACCCATGTTTGCAATTCAGAGACATGCTTCTTTAGGATGTGATACTCAGCTTATTGTCTATCATAAACAATCATTTAATAGCTACTTTAGTGTCACAGAAGCAGTATTATTAATGATTTGAAACCAATGAAAATGCTTTTAATTTTAAAATATTTGGTTTTTAGATTTGGTTACTTTGTGCTTAATTTCAAGCCGTGGCTCCCTCCACTCGCCCTCCTTCTTTCCCCACAAAGATGAAACCATAGTTTGTATTCAAAGCTACCAAGAAACAGTGTTTCATCTAAATGTTTGGTGCATTGCCCAGCATGTGGCAAGACTCCATAGATCATGAAAATCAACATTATCATTAATGTCTCAGCACCAATAATTTGAAGGAAGAACAACCCTTAATTTAAAAATAAAAGTGAATCAGCAGTAAAGATGTTGCTGCTTCTAGGGCTTTCATATATCAGAATACTTTTTTTTTTTAAACCTTTATTTTACTTTTAACTTTTACAGAGTTTTGTTATTTACAGATATGCATGTTCCCCAGAATACTTTTTAAATGATATTTTAAAACTGTGAATAACAGAAAATTATTTTCAGAAGAAATGATAAATGAAGGAAAAAGGAAAGAACATTTACAAAGTTATTATATGGGAAAGTTGGGTGAAATTCGAGTATTTCACCATTTCAAAAATTGCCACAGCTAAAATAAAAAGGATATTCTTTCAGGATCTATACTTACTATTATGGGCAAAATTGAAAATGTTTTCTGGTGAGTGTCTTAATCACATAAAAGTAATTTACTGAGATTCTATTGCATGCAGTAATCTTCTATGTGTTATATTTAGAAAAGTATGTGGGTTTGATTATTATAGGGAAAAATTTATATATTCTTTGAATTTGGGTATATTATGCCATTTTCTAGTACCATGATATAAATAGCCATTGTTTGGAGTACTGTAGAATACAGCACTAAATACACAGGTTTTTGAAAATGTTATATTTATAATTTTTGGAAATGTTATCTCAAGAGTGAAGAGTAAATCCAAGTAGTGGAATCATTTACAATATTCTGGTTTCACTAAATGCTCTTTCTAATTTTTGCAACTTCAAATACATCAATAACCTCCTCCCTCTGGAAGCCAGAAGGTATTATGATTTTTATTACAATAACTTTCATATTGCTCTTTTTATATATTTTTAGATGGGGCCTCCATCCAGGAACACTTTTTGGTCTTCTTTAATTTTTTTTTTTTGCACATTTCTTCTCAGTGATTGTAATAGCAGGAATTCCATTGCCTTAGGCTCTACAAAACCACATAAAGAGCATTTTATAGATTCTTGAATTCATTCTTTTATCAAAAGTTATAAAGAATGTCTATGTATCTATGGAAAGTGATGGGGAAGTAAAGATGAAAAAGATGCCATCCCTGCTCACTATTTATTAGCTCAGAGGCTAGAGAGAGAGATAGACATGGAAATATTCTCCCAAAGTGTTTTATAGGGGCTTTAAAAAAAAATGGCAAAGAGACCATAGTTTGTATTCAAAGCTAAAGAAACAGTGTTTCATCTAAATGTTTGGTGCATTGCCCAGCTTCAAGACTCAAAGATCATGAAAATCAACATTATCATTAATGTCTTTTCAATATTTAAATAAAAGTGAATCAGCAGTAAAGATGTTGCTGCTTCTAGGGCTTTCATATATCAGAATACTTTTTTTTTTTAAACCTTTATTTTACTTTTAACTTTTACAGAGTTTTGTTATTTACAGATATGCATGTTCCCCAGAATACTTTTTAAATGATATTTTAAAACTGTGAATAACAGAAAATTATTTTCAGAAGAAATGATAAATGAAGGAAAAAGGAAAGAACATTTACAAAGTTATTATATGGGAAAGTTGGGTGAAATTCGAGTATTTCACCATTTCAAAAATTGCCACAGCTAAAATAAAAAGGATATTCTTTCAGGATCTATACTTACTATTATGGGCAAAATTGAAAATGTTTTCTGGTGAGTGTCTTAATCACATAAAAGTAATTTACTGAGATTCTATTGCATGCAGTAATCTTCTATGTGTTATATTTAGAAAAGTATGTGGGTTTGATTATTATAGGGAAAAATTTATATATTCTTTGAATTTGGGTATATTATGCCATTTTCTAGTACCATGATATAAATAGCCATTGTTTGGAGTACTGTAGAATACAGCACTAAATACACAGGTTTTTGAAAATGTTATATTTATAATTTTTGGAAATGTTATCTCAAGAGTGAAGAGTAAATCCAAGTAGTGGAATCATTTACAATATTCTGGTTTCACTAAATGCTCTTTCTAATTTTTGCAACTTCAAATACATCAATAACCTCCTCCCTCTGGAAGCCAGAAGGTATTATGATTTTTATTACAATAACTTTCATATTGCTCTTTTTATATATTTTTAGATGGGGCCTCCATCCAGGAACACTTTTTGGTCTTCTTTAATTTTTTTTTTTTTGCACATTTCTTCTCAGTGATTGTAATAGCAGGAATTCCATTGCCTTAGGCTCTACAAAACCACATAAAGAGCATTTTATAGATTCTTGAATTCATTCTTTTATCAAAAGTTATAAAGAATGTCTATGTATCTATGGAAAGTGATGGGGAAGTAAAGATGAAAAAGATGCCATCCCTGCTCACTATTTATTAGCTCAGAGGCTAGAGAGAGAGATAGACATGGAAATATTCTCCCAAAGTGTTTTATAGGGGCTAAATTAGGAATGCAAAAAAAAAAAAAAGACCAGAGTGGAACAAAGGAGTGAGTCACCCATTCCACTTTTATAGGAAAGGCAACTTGAATCAGGAATGTACCAGCAGCCAGCTTCCTATCAAGGCAAGCATTTCCTGGGGCTGTTCGTACTGGAGTTCAAAACAAAGAGATGCTTTCCTTCCTATCTGCTTTTGGCAAAGCAGTGTGATGTGCCAACCTGAACCAAGAACAGTGAAAGGTATCAAGTTCAAAAATTATCATGGCTTGAAGGTGACCCTGGATTCTTGAATTTTTTTTCTCAGAATCTACTCTTGTCTCAATCAGGAAACCCTCAAGAAACTCAGAAATCAGGATAAGGCAGCTCGTTTGTAATAAGTGTTCGTAATGAATGTGTGTGTGTGTGTGTGTGTGTGAGCGCAAGCGTGTGCATACGTGATGCATGGAGAGGATCAGTGTTTCAGCTGGGAGTATGGAGAGATGGTCAGCTTGCCTGGTGCTTAAATAGGAAATCTGAGTCCTGGAAAGGGTTGTGAACTTCCAAGTAAGAAAAAAACAATTGAAAGACAAGACTCCAGGGCTGCTGAATGCTCCAGAGGATTTTCCAGGAGCTTTGGAATTGTCCCCTGGGGGCAATCTTCAAACTGTTTTCTTCTCATTTTCTGTTTTCCTGTTTTGACTTTTTACTCTTGAATTTCTCCCTTTAATTTTCATATTGTTTTGGCTGTAATATTTCATAGTGTTTTGGTGTTTGTCTCCTCTGTTGAAAAATAGAATTTTGATAACTCCAATATTTTTAAAGAATTAAGGATTATTAATATGTTAAATCAATGATTTTAATTGGTTCTTTTCAGATCCATTTTTATGTGATTTCTTAATGCATATTTCATAATTTCTTATTCTATTTTTTTGTGCTCTCACTTAGTAATTTTTTTCCCCCATCATGCCTCTTCTTTTTTATATATTTATTTTCATCCATCTTTTATTCTTTGGCATGTGTGGGCTTTCCTTTGCAGTGGCCGCTGTCATTGCAGAGCCCTGGGTCTGGGCTCATGTGCTCCAGAGCGCTGGCTCATAATTGGACATGCTGGTCCAGCGGCTCCTCAGCACATGAGATCTTCCCAGGCCAGAGCTTGAACCAGTGCCCCCTGCACTGCAAGGCAGACTCTACCCACTGGACCACCAGGGAAGCCTTTCGTGTTCTATTTTATGGGTGCTGTCTCTTGACTTTCTACTTGAGAATCCTAGAACAAAACTTCTTTTTTCCTATACTGTTATTTTTACTTTATTTAGATTTAACTCTTCTGAATATATATATATATACACACACACACACACATACATATATATGCATGTAATTTGTAGATACAGACACACATGCACACATACATCAAGAATATTACCACAAATCCATGGGAAATGGATGCATTATAAAGAAACTGTCTAATTCTATGTAAACATACACATATACAAGTTTCATTCTTATCAAGTACAAAGGGGATCTCTATTTGGGTTAAACCTGATAGTAAAAGGTAAAACAGTAATAGTTATTAGGAAAAAACAGTCTCCTATGAGAAAAGAAACAGTTAAACTTTCAACGTCTTAACCATAATGAAAAGCAATAGACGAACTGAATTACATCCAAATAAAATATTCTGTTCAACGGGGGGATACCATGGACAAAATTCTAAGAGGTAAACGATATACTATCTGTATTACAAAGGGATTTGTAATATTTAAACCTACCAAAGTTTTATGATTTCTTAATCATTTAAAATATCCTGTCTTTAAAAAAACCCTATTTTACGCAGTCTTTTAGAACTGAATTTTCTTATTATGTATTTATGATGCTTTTCCAATTAAAAAAAAATTGTTGTGATGTAGGGTTTATAAGGGCTTCCCTGGTAGCTCAGAAAGTAGAGAATCTTCCTGCAGTGCAGGAGATCCAGATTTGATCACTGGATCAGGAAGATCCCTGGAGAAAGGCACGGCAAACCACTCCTATATTCTTGCCTGGAGAATCCCATGGACTGAAGAGCCCAGCATGCTACAGTCCGTGGGGTCTCAAAGAGTTAGATGTGACTAACCAACTAACACTTTCATTTTCACAGGGTTTATAAATCTATACCTCCGGAGAGAATGAACATTTTGTTTTTAGTATGTGGTTCAAGAATTATCTTCAACAGAACCTGGCTAATGGGTTTAAAATGCAGATTCCTCATCCCGTAACAGCCCTATTTAAACTTCCTGTGGTACGGGGTGATTCTTCTCCACACTGCAGGAAGCAGGATTAGTGTCTTCCCAGTATTGTCCACAGAAATCCAGAATTCCTCTAATAGGTTGATTCTACCATTTGTTCTCCATATATCCTTACCACCCTTTGGCTACAGGCACTTATTTACATGGTACTTTAATTTTTCCTCATAGGAGGTTCAATGGTTTAATGGAATCATATTTCCTTTGGGTATATTGACTTGATTAATATTTAGATGAGGTAGCCATACGTTTAAAATCCATAGTCTGAAGAATTTCTCTTACAACATGCCCTATGCTAATGGTAATGATGGTGGAAGGATGAGCAGAAAATTGAATAAAACAAGGGGAAAAAAAAGGAATGTGGGGGAATAAAGGTCATCATTTTTCCTCAGTGATGCTTGAGATGGTGGAGGTTCTGAGTTTCCACTTGTTAAGGATAGATTCCATTTAGCCACGTTCAAATGTGAAGATTTGAGACAAGCTTTAGAATTCAAGCAAAAAAACCATTTTGTATGTTGCCAAAATCCTGCTACCATCTTGGGCGCTACTTTGATGATCACAAGTGAGGGGAGTTAATGTTGACTTTAAATGATTGGTGAAGATTACAGGGCTGTAGAGCCTTCTCTGTGAAGAACCAGGCGATACATATTTTATTGTGGATGACAAACACTGTCACAAGAGCTCAACTCTACTTTCGTGCTATTAGAAGCAGCCGTAGATCATACACTAATAGTGGGCATGGCTGTGTTCCAATAAAACTTTATTTATAAGAACAGATTGTAGATTATGGCTCACAGGTAGTATTTTCCAGACCTCTGGCTCAGAGTAAAGAACACTGGCTCAGATCTGGTTGTACATCAGCACTGTTTATTGTCCCTTAAGATCAAGAGTCAGGAGATCAGAAGAAGGGACTGTGTTGGTAACAGGAAAGTAACTGTCTTGGGATAGAGCCTTATCTACACAAATAAAGTCGGGGTTTATTGAATGGGATTGTGTTTACAGTGACAAATCAATGCCTTCAAAGCATTAGAAAAGGTAACCTAGTGGGTTTCCATTTCCATGGAGATTTTATGTAACACAATGGCCTTTTAACTATATCATTTTAAGTAATTACCATTGGCACGAAGGCTATTTATTCAGGATAATAAAGGAATGTAAAGGTCAGCTAGCATTACACTGTATCCATCACTAAACTTCCCCACATTTTATAATAAAGTTTTCCTATCAGACTCTTCAATATTATTTAGAGATTGGACCATTCTTACAAAAATGGAATGAGATTATTAGCAAGAAATAGTCAGCATTCATTCATATTGAAAATTCCATTTAATGTGTTTTTCCTGTTACATTAAGCAGAAGAGTTTCATTTATTTCCAATGTGCCCTTGCTTGGTGTGGGTGAATGGAAGGCACTTATTATTTGATCTTGGTCAAATTTAATGAGCAGCAGTTACTTGTTAGCTCATATTCTTTTGTCTCCTTTCTTCTTCTATTGCCCAGTGACCCAAGCAACCATTATCAAGGACTTGCGTTGTATGTTTGTCAAGTCCTTTCTGATTGGGCTGCTTTTGAAATTCAGGCATTTTGAGCTTGAAACACTTACTTACATATGTCGGTCTACAGACACAGTGTTATGTTTAAACCACAATCACTCCATCATCCTCCAGTTTCCTAACAAGTGGAATGGAAATGAAAATTATATTTCTCCTATAATATATGGTACTGGAAATAATAAATTAGATCACAAGTGAGGAGTTAATGTTGACTTAAAGTTGGTGCTGTAGATCAAAGGCGATACATAATTCATTGTGGATGACAAACACTGTCACAAGAGCTCAACTCTACTTTCGTGCTATTAGAAGCAGCCGTAGATCATACACTAATAGTGGGCATGGCTGTGTTCCAATAAAACTTTATTTATAAGAACAGATTGTAGATTATGGCTCACAGGTAGTATTTTCCAGACCTCTGGCTCAGAGTAAAGAACACTGGCTCAGATCTGGTTGTACATCAGCACTGTTTATTGTCCCTTAAGATCAAGAGTCAGGAGATCAGAAGAAGGGACTGTGTTGGTAACAGGAAAGTAACTGTCTTGGGATAGAGCCTTATCTACACAAATAAAGTCGGGGTTTATTGAATGGGATTGTGTTTACAGTGACAAATCAATGCCTTCAAAGCATTAGAAAAGGTAACCTAGTGGGTTTCCATTTCCATGGAGATTTTATGTAACACAATGGCCTTTTAACTATATCATTTTAAGTAATTACCATTGGCACGAAGGCTATTTATTCAGGATAATAAAGGAATGTAAAGGTCAGCTAGCATTACACTGTATCCATCACTAAACTTCCCCACATTTTATAATAAAGTTTTCCTATCAGACTCTTCAATATTATTTAGAGATTGGACCATTCTTACAAAAATGGAATGAGATTATTAGCAAGAAATAGTCAGCATTCATTCATATTGAAAATTCCATTTAATGTGTTTTTCCTGTTACATTAAGCAGAAGAGTTTCATTTATTTCCAATGTGCCCTTGCTTGGTGTGGGTGAATGGAAGGCACTTATTATTTGATCTTGGTCAAATTTAATGAGCAGCAGTTACTTGTTAGCTCATATTCTTTTGTCTCCTTTCTTCTTCTATTGCCCAGTGACCCAAGCAACCATTATCAAGGACTTGCGTTGTATGTTTGTCAAGTCCTTTCTGATTGGGCTGCTTTTGAAATTCAGGCATTTTGAGCTTGAAACACTTACTTACATATGTCGGTCTACAGACACAGTGTTATGTTTAAACCACAATCACTCCATCATCCTCCAGTTTCCTAACAAGTGGAATGGAAATGAAAATTATATTTCTCCTATAATATATGGTACTAAAAAAGCAAACAAATAAGAAACTTAATTAATAGGTAAAATACTTTAAAATTTGGGAAAAGCATAGTCTCATTATAGAGTCCTCAATTTAAAAGGGTTTCCTATAGGGTTTCTGATTTATCTCCGCAAAGTCTACATTTAAAGCATGCCAGAAAATGGGTACTAATTTCAAGAGAAATAGCTGTTGCAGTCTTTCTGGATTTTGTCTTGTCTTCCCCGGTGGTGCTAGTCATAAAGAATGCATTTGCCAATACAAGAGAAGAGACTTAGGTTTGATCCCTGGGTCGGAAAAATCCCCTGGAGGAGGAAATGGCAATCAACTACAGTATTCTTGCCTGGAGAGTCCCAGGGACAGAGAAACCTGGTGGGCTACAACCTACATGGTTGCAAAGAGTCAGACACGACTGAAGTGACTTAGCACTGCCCTTTGAGAAGTGATATATACCATGTTTCACGGCACACTACAATAAAATGGCTGATATTTTCCTCATAGCCATTCTAGCCCCTACAGTTCCTGTGGTAATAAAAGTTACCTCTCCCACTTCAGAGTCCTTATAAAGTTTTCATCATTCATTTCAGAATCCCTATTCTCTCTTTTTATTCTATGTTTTTCTCTCCAGCTTCACTGCTGGAGTGTGATCACTCATTGTTATGTAGCTTATTGGATTCATCTACTAGTTGGCTTTTCTAAGACCGACATTTACTTCTGTGATTCTTCTTTCACGCTCTTACCATAAAAGCCCCTTCTTTTTCTTACTTGCAAAATTGACTAGCGTTTAGGCTGTGGGTGAATGGAAGGCACTTATTGTTTGATCTTGGTCAATTTAATGAGCAGCAGTTACTTGTTAGCTCATATTCTTTTGTCTCCTTTCTTCTTCTATTGCCCAGTGACCCAAGCAACCATTATCAAGGACTTGCGTTGTATGTTTGTCAAGTCCTTTCTGATTGGGCTGCTTTTGAAATTCAGGCATTTTGAGCTTGAAACACTTACTTACATATGTCGGTCTACAGACACAGTGTTATGTTTAAACCACAATCACTCCATCATCCTCCAGTTTCCTAACAAGTGGAATGGAAATGAAAATTATATTTCTCCTATAATATATGGTACTAAAAAAGCAAACAAATAAGAAACTTAATTAATAGGTAAAATACTTTAAAATTTGGGAAAAGCATAGTCTCATTATAGAGTCCTCAATTTAAAAGGGTTTCCTATAGGGTTTCTGATTTATCTCCGCAAAGTCTACATTTAAAGCATGCCAGAAAATGGGTACTAATTTCAAGAGAAATAGCTGTTGCAGTCTTTCTGGATTTTGTCTTGTCTTCCCCAGTGGTGCTAGTCATAAAGAATGCATTTGCCAATACAAGAGAAGAGACTTAGGTTTGATCCCTGGGTCGGAAAAATCCCCTGGAGGAGGAAATGGCAATCAACTACAGTATTCTTGCCTGGAGAGTCCCAGGGACAGAGAAACCTGGTGGGCTACAACCTACATGGTTGCAAAGAGTCAGACACGACTGAAGTGACTTAGCACTGCCCTTTGAGAAGTGATATATACCATGTTTCACGGCACACTACAATAAAATGGCTGATATTTTCCTCATAGCCATTCTAGCCCCTACAGTTCCTGTGGTAATAAAAGTTACCTCTCCCACTTCAGAGTCCTTATAAAGTTTTCATCATTCATTTCAGAATCCCTATTCTCTCTTTTTATTCTATGTTTTTCTCTCCAGCTTCACTGCTGGAGTGTGATCACTCATTGTTATGTAGCTTATTGGATTCATCTACTAGTTGGCTTTTCTAAGACCGACATTTACTTCTGTGATTCTTCTTTCACGCTCTTACCATAATGATTTTTCTTACTTGCAAAAATGACTACATCACTCTTCTGTTCAAAATTCTTCCAAGACTGGAAATTAGTTACAGGAAGAAAATTTAGAATCCTAAGCATTAGTCTAGGTTCACTGGAAAATAAGAGTCTAAGACAGAGCCCTTCCTGCATGTGCTTCATTTGGAAGATTTTCTTTAAAAAGATTAATTAATTTATTTTGTTTTATTTTTCAGTTGTGGTGGGTCTTCATGGCTGCACTTAGGCTTCCTCTAGTTGTGGTGAGTGGTGGCTACATTTTATTGTGGTGTACAGGCTTCTCGTGGTGGTGGTTCCTCTCATGCTGCAGAGCATGGGCTCTGAGTGCTGCAGTCTTCAGTAGTTGTAGCTTGAGCTCAGTAGTTGTGGTGTATGGGATTATTTGCTCCTCAGCATGTGGGATCTTCCTGGACCAGCGATCAAACTGCTGTCCCTTGCATTGCAAGGCAGATCCTTAGCCACTGGACCACCAGGGAAGCCTGGAGAACTTCTTTCCTTCCTTCCTTCTTTCTTTTCTTTTCTTTCTTTTTTTAAGATGCGACTTCATGTGGGATCTTAGTTCTCTGACCAAGGATTGGATCAATGCCACCTGCATTGGAAGCATGAAGTCTTAACTAGTGGACAGCAAAGGAATCCCTGCATGTATTTAATTTGGGAAGTGATCTCAGGGAGCATAGGCCTTCCCTGAAGCAGAAGATGGCCTGTGTTATTTCTGAGCACAAGTCTTCAAGAGTTAATGTTCATCTCAAACTCCCTAACTTCTCCTTTGGGGGTGGAAGGATGGTTGCCATCCTTCCTCCTGGCAACCATAAGTTTGACATGTACACACTGCTGTCCAAGATGGATAGCCAACAGGATCTACTGTCTAGCATATGGAACTCTGCTCAGTGTTATGTGGCAGCCTGGATGGGAGGGGAGATTGGGGAGCCATTCTAGCCCCTACAGTTCCTGTGGTAATAAAAGTTACCTCCCACTTCAGAGTCCTTATAAAGTTTTCATCATTCATTTCAGAATCCCTATTCTCTCTTTTTATTCTATGTTTTTCCCAGCATCACTGCTGGAGTGTGATCACTCATTGTTATGTAGCTTATTGGATTCATCTACTAGTTGGCTTTTCTAAGACCGACATTTACTTCTGTGATTCTTCTTTCACGCTCTTACCATAATGATTTTTCTTACTTGCAAAAATGACTACATCACTCTTCTGTTCAAAATTCTTCCAAGACTGGAAATTAGTTACAGGAAGAAAATTTAGAATCCTAAGCATTAGTCTAGGTTCACTGGAAAATAAGAGTCTAAGACAGAGCCCTTCCTGCATGTGCTTCATTTGGAAGATTTTCTTTAAAAAGATTAATTAATTTATTTTGTTTTATTTTTCAGTTGTGGTGGGTCTTCATGGCTGCACTTAGGCTTCCTCTAGTTGTGGTGAGTGGTGGCTACATTTTATTGTGGTGTACAGGCTTCTCGTGGTGGTGGTTCCTCTCATGCTGCAGAGCATGGGCTCTGAGTGCTGCAGTCTTCAGTAGTTGTAGCTTGAGCTCAGTAGTTGTGGTGTATGGGATTATTTGCTCCTCAGCATGTGGGATCTTCCTGGACCAGCGATCAAACTGCTGTCCCTTGCATTGCAAGGCAGATCCTTAGCCACTGGACCACCAGGGAAGCCTGGAGAACTTCTTTCCTTCCTTCCTTCTTTCTTTTTTATTCTTTTTTTTTTAAGATGCGACTTCATGTGGGATCTTAGTTCTCTGACCAAGGATTGGATCAATGCCACCTGCATTGGAAGCATGAAGTCTTAACTAGTGGACAGCAAAGGAATCCCTGCATGTATTTAATTTGGGAAGTGATCTCAGGGAGCATAGGCCTTCCCTGAAGCAGAAGATGGCCTGTGTTATTTCTGAGCACAAGTCTTCAAGAGTTAATGTTCATCTCAAACTCCCTAACTTCTCCTTTGGGGGTGGAAGGATGGTTGCCATCCTTCCTCCTGGCAACCATAAGTTTGACATGTACACACTGCTGTCCAAGATGGATAGCCAACAGGATCTACTGTCTAGCATATGGAACTCTGCTCAGTGTTATGTGGCAGCCTGGATGGGAGGGGAGATTGGGGGAGAATGGATACATGTATATGTATGTCTGAGTTCTTTCTCTGTTCACCCAAAACTGTCACAACATTGTTACTCAGCTATATCCCAATACAAAATAGAAAATTAAAAAAAAAAGAGTGTTTCTGCTATGTTCCCTTCACCCTGCCACAGTGACTGGTGACAGATCAGATGACAGCTGGAAGGAACAGAACCTGATGGCTGCATATCCAGCTGAGGAGCATCCTGACTGATACAAATGCCACGACTCTACCCACTGGACCACCAAGGAAACCCTGCTTGTCACTCTTTATTCTCAAAGTAGCTGCTGCAACTTCAGGAATTATTTCTGTGTTCAAAGCAGGAAAAAGCAGTGAAGAGGGCCAGTATCAGGCAGACCATGTCTTTTCACCTGATAATGCAAAAAAAAAAAAAAAAAACACCAAAAAACAGAAAACCTTCTGAGAAGCTTTTCAGGAGACTTCCTCTTACATCTCTCTGGGCAGTGAAACTGGCTTAGATGGCATCCACTAGCCATGAGAGAAGTTGTGGAAGTGGGCACCTCAAAAGAAACTGGGAAAAGGGGAGAAATGTCTGTATATGCCATAAGGTCATCACCATGGGAAAAGTCTTTTTTTTTTTTTTTTCCAAAATAAAAAGTAAAACACTGGTTATGCCAAAGAGGCCAAACTCCAATGGGAGTAACTAAAAAAAAATGCCATTTCAGGTAAATGAAGAACTACTGAAGACTACCTTTGGAGAAATTCTCTGTATCACTCTGTATGTCAACCCATACATTTTATGAACCAACCCCCATTTCCCAGATTATACAATCATATGAATCTTAGTTTAAAAAAATAATCTGAGGCAATATATATCAGTTCTGTCACTTTTTATTGCAATCTTGAAGAGTCTGTAAGTCTTCAAGAGTTAATGTTCATCTCAAACTCCCTAACTTCTCCTTTGGGGGTGGAAGGATGGTTGCCATCCTTCCTCCTGGCAACCATAAGTTTGACATGTACACACTGCTGTCCAAGATGGATAGCCAACAGGATCTACTGTCTAGCATATGGAACTCTGCTCAGTGTTATGTGGCAGCCTGGATGGGAGGGGAGATTGGGGGAGAATGGATACATGTATATGTATGTCTGAGTTCTTTCTCTGTTCACCCAAAACTGTCACAACATTGTTACTCAGCTATATCCCAATACAAAATAGAAAATTAAAAAAAAAAGAGTGTTTCTGCTATGTTCCCTTCACCCTGCCACAGTGACTGGTGACAGATCAGATGACAGCTGGAAGGAACAGAACCTGATGGCTGCATATCCAGCTGAGGAGCATCCTGACTGATACAAATGCCACGACTCTACCCACTGGACCACCAAGGAAACCCTGCTTGTCACTCTTTATTCTCAAAGTAGCTGCTGCAACTTCAGGAATTATTTCTGTGTTCAAAGCAGGAAAAAGCAGTGAAGAGGGCCAGTATCAGGCAGACCATGTCTTTTCACCTGATAATGCAAAAAAAAAAAAAAAAACACCAAAAAACAGAAAACCTTCTGAGAAGCTTTTCAGGAGACTTCCTCTTACATCTCTCTGGGCAGTGAAACTGGCTTAGATGGCATCCACTAGCCATGAGAGAAGTTGTGGAAGTGGGCACCTCAAAAGAAACTGGGAAAAGGGGAGAAATGTCTGTATATGCCATAAGGTCATCACCATGGGAAAAGTCTTTTTTTTTTTTTTTTCCAAAATAAAAAGTAAAACACTGGTTATGCCAAAGAGGCCAAACTCCAATGGGAGTAACTAAAAAAAAAAAAATGCCATTTCAGGTAAATGAAGAACTACTGAAGACTACCTTTGGAGAAATTCTCTGTATCACTCTGTATGTCAACCCATACATTTTATGAACCAACCCCCATTTCCCAGATTATACAATCATATGAATCTTAGTTTAAAAAAATAATCTGAGGCAATATATATCAGTTCTGTCACTTTTTATCATATACCAGGCAATTCATTTTAGTATGAAGCATTAGACTGATGTGCTCATGATATTCTCCTCCTAAAAATGTTAAAAGGATTTATATATAAATATATTTATATATTTTTGAAGACAGGTAATTATGACTTTCGTTATCATGCAAACTTTAGTGATCTTTTGAAGACTTAAAACTGACTAGAGCTATGTTCTAATTTCCTATAGATAGCTAGAGTTGCTGAGTTTTATATCCCATTACTATACTTTCACTTTCTTTCATGTTTTGCATTTTTGGGAAATCACATGGACTGCCCTTGTCCTCCTTCTTCTTTTTTAAAATAAATGTCTCTAAAATGGCATGCCCTTTTTTAGAAGAGCTCCATTTTAAATTTGGACTTCTTGATGTACATTATACAAAATCAGTGATGCTTTTTATAATTTTAAAAGCCTCTGTGGATGGTATAATGTGCTCAGCATATGTATGGGGGTGGTGGTGGAGAAGGTAGGCATTTAAGCCACAGTTTTTCCTAAATTTGAGGATTGTCCTTTGATTTGATTTGAAAATCTAGTTACTAGTCATTTTGTTAATTCCTTGAAGATCTTAGATAATACAGGAATGTCCTGAACCTGGTAATGTTCATAGCTTTGTTTTTTCCTTAGGGTTTGAATCTGATATAAGAAAGTTTGCTAAGTAGTTGTTTCTTTGGTCTCACTTGATCGATAAGGATATGATTTTGGAAGACACGTTTCTAGTTCACTCTGAAGTGGCTTCACTTCAGTGAGGCATCTAGGGGAGGCTCCAGTATCCTGAACATCAGATGTTCTTTCCCACTTCTCCTTTGGTCTGCCAGTTTATGACAGAGGATAGAAAGGTGCTGCTCACTTAGAGAACGGAATCAAACACTGGCTCTACCAGGATTCACTCTGCCATCCAGGAGATCTATGGCCAGATCTCAACCCTACAGTGAGTGGAACTCTTTGGAGACCCATATGGGATTCTAAAAATAAAATGGCAGTGTACTAGTCATATTGCCATTGAGGAATAGAATTTTACTTAAAAACTTAAAACTTGAAGTCTCATCAAGCTGCTTAAGCTGAGGGGCAAGATGAAATTTACAGCACAGAGAGCTCATCTCCGTTCTCTATGATGACCTGGATGGGTGGGATAGGGTATGGGAAGGGGATTCAAGAGGAAGGCAATATATGTACACAAATACCTGATTTACTTCATTGTAGAGAAGAAACTAACACAGCATTGTAAAGCGAGTATACCATTGTTCAGTTCCTATGTTGTGTCTGACTCTTTGTGACTCCATGGATTTCAGGATGCGAGGCTCCTCTGTCCTCTGCTGTCTCCTGGAGTTTGCTCAAATAGGGCTTCTTTGGTGGCTCAGATGATAAAGAATCTGCCTGCAATACAGGAGACCCAGGTGCGATGGGAAGATCCCTGGAGAAGGGAATGGCTACACATGCCAGTATTCTTGCCTGGGGAGTTCATGGACAGAAAACCCTGGCAGGCTACAGTCCATGGAGTTGCAAAGATTTAGACATGCCTGAGAAACTAACACTTTACCTTTCTTTCAAACCCTAATTAAAAAATACTAAAGTTAAAAAAAATTACAGTTTTTCTGTACTACTTCACTTGTTCACATGTTTATTGCCCAGTAGAAGATTAACCTTGCTCAAAGAATGTTCTGACCCTTGATTTGCTTCTGAGAGATAGATAACCCATAAGCCTCTGTAATATGCCACCTCTCATCCAAGTACTAACCAGGCCCAACTCTGCTTAGCTTTGAAGATCAGACTTCACTGGGTGCATTCAGGGTGCTTGGGCTGGAGGCTGGAATATTCTATCTGATAAAAGTTTCTTTGCATACCAGAGGATCTTGGACCATGCCAAACCCTCCATGTTAGCAGTGTGATTTAGGGTGGGGGCCCTGGGCCACACAGTACCAGGTTGAGGGCTGGAGACTAAGGTTAGCCATGCCTATGGGACCAGCTCTGATAAACTCCTGGACACAGGTTCAGGTGAATTTCTCTGGTGAATACGCCATCATGTTACCACACATCTTTGTTGGGAGGAATAGTGCTGTCTGCATAACTGCTGGGAGAAGACACCTGGACGCTCCCACCTGCTCTCACCTGAACCCTGTGCTATGTGAATCTTCCCTCTGCTGATTTTCATATGTGTCCTTTCACTGTAATTAACTGTACAGTGAATAGAATGGTTTTCTAAATTCTAAATGAGGACTCTAAATGAGTCCTCCTAGTGAATCCTTGTGTGATCTAAGGCACCTCCTGAATTAGACTCAGATTGGCACCGTATGGTATATGAAATAAAAAAATATATAGTAGCAAAAGTCACAGACCATAGAAAATAGTCTTTTAACCATATTTAACTGTACAGTTAAGTAGCACTAAGCACATTCACGTTGTTGTGCAACTCTTACCATCATCTATCTCCTGAGCATCTCACCTTTCTGAACTGAAATTCTGTTTCCATTAAGTACTAAGTTCCCATTCTCTGATCCAGTCACTGGCATCTACTAGTGTACTTTGACTCTATGAATTTGACCATTCTGGGTACCTTGTATAAAGTGAAGTCAAACAGTGCTATAGGAAATTTACTTAAGTCTGAAAATGCTTGCAAATAGTTCCAACTCCTCTCTTTCACAGTCTGAAATGAATCCTCCTTTGATGGGCCCAGAGACGCTGCAGTTGGATATCTTGGTGCTTCACTGCAGCCCCATGAGGAGAGGCGGTGGCTGGTTTCTAAAGCAAATGCATCTTTTCCTTGTCACCAGTGAGTGTGACCCTCACACAGTCTACACTTCATCGCTGTTTCTGTGGTCAGCCCCAGGCAGAATTAGGAAGGAGATTTAGAATATTTCTATCCAGGTCCTCTCCTCCTTTCAGTCCAACATCTTAGTTCCTCAGCTATTTTCATAAACTATTGAGCTATGCTCTCAAATTACTTATCAACTGAACTCTGCTGGTATTAGCTAAAGTGGGGTGGGTCACTTCTGTCTGGAGTTTTTTCTTTATGACTAAGAATACAGAATATTAACTTTCTGCAGGAGAGGCTATAGAGGAAGGATTTAGGAATTTTTCAATGCTTGTTTACAGGGGCCCCACTGGGTCATGAGGGGGTTAGGAAGGTGTACTTTTTGATATAACCTAGTGGTTCTCCTGAAAGGAAAGGGCTGACTTGGAACTAACTTCACATTTGGCCATTTCCATTGGTTCTCTTTCAGGATGAGTTGATACAATAGCTTTCTCTCCATCCAGGGTACAGAGCTGAAGCATTTTATAATGTATCCTTGGATAGAAATGATGGAACCTTGGGGCTTCGCTGGTGGCTTAGTGGTAAAGAATCCATCTGCCAACGCAGGAGACACAGATTTGATCCCTGATCTGGGAAGATCCCACATTCCGAGGATCAACTAATCCAGTGAGCTACAACTATTGAGCCTGTGCTCTAGATCATGGGAGTCACAACTACTGAACCCATGCGACATAGCTACTGAAGCCTGTGTGCCTGGAACCTGTGCTCTCCAATAAGAGAAACCACTGCAATGTGAGCTTTGCACACTGAAACTAGAGGTAGCACCAGTTCACCACAACTAGAGAAAAACCTGATCCAGTCACGGCTCCAGTGTACTTTGACTCTATGAATTTGACCATTCTGGGTACCTTGTATAAAGTGAAGTCAAACAGTGCTATAGGAAATTTACTTAAGTCTGAAAATGCTTGCAAATAGTTCCAACTCCTCTCTTTCACAGTCTGAAATGAATCCTCCTTTGATGGGCCCAGAGACGCTGCAGTTGGATATCTTGGTGCTTCACTGCAGCCCCATGAGGAGAGGCGGTGGCTGGTTTCTAAAGCAAATGCATCTTTTCCTTGTCACCAGTGAGTGTGACCCTCACACAGTCTACACTTCATCGCTGTTTCTGTGGTCAGCCCCAGGCAGAATTAGGAAGGAGATTTAGAATATTTCTATCCAGGTCCTCTCCTCCTTTCAGTCCAACATCTTAGTTCCTCAGCTATTTTCATAAACTATTGAGCTATGCTCTCAAATTACTTATCAACTGAACTCTGCTGGTATTAGCTAAAGTGGGGTGGGTCACTTCTGTCTGGAGTTTTTTCTTTATGACTAAGAATACAGAATATTAACTTTCTGCAGGAGAGGCTATAGAGGAAGGATTTAGGAATTTTTCAATGCTTGTTTACAGGGGCCCCACTGGGTCATGAGGGGGTTAGGAAGGTGTACTTTTTGATATAACCTAGTGGTTCTCCTGAAAGGAAAGGGCTGACTTGGAACTAACTTCACATTTGGCCATTTCCATTGGTTCTCTTTCAGGATGAGTTGATACAATAGCTTTCTCTCCATCCAGGGTACAGAGCTGAAGCATTTTATAATGTATCCTTGGATAGAAATGATGGAACCTTGGGGCTTCGCTGGTGGCTTAGTGGTAAAGAATCCATCTGCCAACGCAGGAGACACAGATTTGATCCCTGATCTGGGAAGATCCCACATTCCGAGGATCAACTAATCCAGTGAGCTACAACTATTGAGCCTGTGCTCTAGATCATGGGAGTCACAACTACTGAACCCATGCGACATAGCTACTGAAGCCTGTGTGCCTGGAACCTGTGCTCTCCAATAAGAGAAACCACTGCAATGTGAGCTTTGCACACTGAAACTAGAGGTAGCACCAGTTCACCACAACTAGAGAAAAACCTGAGCAGCAACAAAGACTCAGCACAGCCAAGAATAAATAAATAAAATTAAAAAGAAATTATGGGAGCTTCTCTGATGGTCCATTGGGTAAGGACACCACCTTGCAGTGCAAGGGGCGCCGGATCGATCCCTGGCCTGGGAAGATCCCACATTCTGCAAAGCGGCTGGACCAATGTGCCCAATTACCGAGCCGGAGTTCTGGAGTGCATGCGTCCAGAGCCGGTGCTCTGTGACAACAGAGGCCACTGCGATGGGAGGCCCACACGGGCCAAGGAACAAAGATGGATGAAAATAGATAAATGAAAGACCAATAGAAGTGGCCCGCCTGCCCTCCTCCCTCCCCAACCCATCCCCGCCGCCCCTCCTGCCTCCCCAAAAAGGAAATTATGGAACCTTTATCTCGTGAGAACCCGCCCAGTCCCTGAGTTACCTGCACCACTGCTGTTACGTCTCAGCTTCCCCTCAGGTTTTCCCTCTCTTTCTGACCCTTTGGCGTTCACTTCTATTTTGATTCTCCCATTATTTGCAGACTTAGCTTTTGTTCACCTTGGATCCTGTCTTGATGTGTCCATCTATAGCTAGCATTACAGTTGCTCCCTCTCAGGTAAAAGAAGTGTTTCTATATGTTCATCCTCATGTTCCAAGAACTTGGAATAGTTCCAGAAATATAATAATTGCCCATTCATAGAATTAATGAATGAGAGGAAGGCCCACTCCACTTCCAAGCTCAAAACTGTGTCCAGGAGTGTCAGTTTAGGTCAGAGACTTGGCACCTTCAGTTTCCGAATATTTTGAGTTTTTAAGAGATTTTTAAAAATTACTTTAAAAAAAAAAAACAGGGCATTTATTCATACATACAAACGTAATTCTTGTTTATTTGTCTGCTTCTGGTCATAGTTGTGGCTTAAACACAGGCTCCAAAGCATGCTGCTTATTTGCTGCATGCCATGTGGCACCCTAGTTTCCTAACCAGGGACAAACCCAAGTCCCTTGCATTGTAAGGTGGATTCTTAACTACTGAACCCATGCGACATAGCTACTGAAGCCTGTGTGCCTGGAACCTGTGCTCTCCAATAAGAGAAACCACTGCAATGTGAGCTTTGCACACTGAAACTAGAGGTAGCACCAGTTCACCACAACTAGAGAAAAACCTGAGCAGCAACAAAGACTCAGCACAGCCAAGAATAAATAAATAAAATTAAAAAGAAATTATGGGAGCTTCTCTGATGGTCCATTGGGTAAGGACACCACCTTGCAGTGCAAGGGGCGCCGGATCGATCCCTGGCCTGGGAAGATCCCACATTCTGCAAAGCGGCTGGACCAATGTGCCCAATTACCGAGCCGGAGTTCTGGAGTGCATGCGTCCAGAGCCGGTGCTCTGTGACAACAGAGGCCACTGCGATGGGAGGCCCACACGGGCCAAGGAACAAAGATGGATGAAAATAGATAAATGAAAGACCAATAGAAGTGGCCCGCCTGCCCTCCTCCCTCCCCAACCCATCCCCGCCGCCCCTCCTGCCTCCCCAAAAAGGAAATTATGGAACCTTTATCTCGTGAGAACCCGCCCAGTCCCTGAGTTACCTGCACCACTGCTGTTACGTCTCAGCTTCCCCTCAGGTTTTCCCTCTCTTTCTGACCCTTTGGCGTTCACTTCTATTTTGATTCTCCCATTATTTGCAGACTTAGCTTTTGTTCACCTTGGATCCTGTCTTGATGTGTCCATCTATAGCTAGCATTACAGTTGCTCCCTCTCAGGTAAAAGAAGTGTTTCTATATGTTCATCCTCATGTTCCAAGAACTTGGAATAGTTCCAGAAATATAATAATTGCCCATTCATAGAATTAATGAATGAGAGGAAGGCCCACTCCACTTCCAAGCTCAAAACTGTGTCCAGGAGTGTCAGTTTAGGTCAGAGACTTGGCACCTTCAGTTTCCGAATATTTTGAGTTTTTAAGAGATTTTTAAAAATTACTTTAAAAAAAAAAAACAGGGCATTTATTCATACATACAAACGTAATTCTTGTTTATTTGTCTGCTTCTGGTCATAGTTGTGGCTTAAACACAGGCTCCAAAGCATGCTGCTTATTTGCTGCATGCCATGTGGCACCCTAGTTTCCTAACCAGGGACAAACCCAAGTCCCTTGCATTGTAAGGTGGATTCTTAACCACTGGACCACCAGGAAAGTCTCATAAAATGACTTTTTTTTTCAGCTTGATGACTAAGATCATCAATGAAAGATTCCTTTTTTTCTTCAAATAAGAAGATGGCAAATTGTCAACAAATCCTGCAGGATATTTATTTAAAAATCAATACTTAACAGGTATTCAGGGCTTCCCTGGTGGTCCAGTGGGTAAGGACACTGCCTTGCAGTGCAAGGGGCACCGGATTGATCCCTGGCCTGGGAAGATCCCACGTGCCACGGAGCGGCTGGACCGATGTGTCCAACTACTGAGCCGGAACTCTGGAGCACATGCGCCCAGAGTGGGTGCTCTGTGACAACAGAGGCCACTGTGATGGGAGGCCCACACGGGCCAAAGAACAAAGATGGATGAGAACGGTTAAATGAAAGACTAATGGAAGTGGCCTGCCCGCCCCCCTCCCTCCCAACCTGCACCACCCCCTCCAAAATAAATAAAAATTCTTTTTTAAAAAAAAACACAGGTATTCAGAGGAGAACAATTGCTACATTTAGTATAAAATAAAAATTGGGCTACTTTCAGGGCGGGGTGGCAGGGAGAGGAGAGGGAAACAGAGAGGCTTATTACAAGTTGTCATTCTTCAATTAAAGATTACATTCTATTTTGGTAGTGTCTCCGCCGAGCATTCCCACAGTTTTTAATAGTTCAGTCTCAGCTGTCAGCAACATTTGTGTTAATTTTCCCTGTTCAGCACACATAGGAATTGCTGTGCCTGTTGTTTGCAGATACCAAAGTTGGCTTCCTAATAATGTGACTGAAAATGTCCATCAAATATAGCTGTAAAAATTCCCTTCTGTTTCCTGAAAATCTGGGGATGCTGAAATTCATCTGCTGAGATAATAGATCATATTAAAAATTAAATGTAACAACAAACCCATTTAGAGACTGGATTTCAATATTTTGGAGTTTTTAAGAGATTTTTTTAAAAAAATTTTACTTTAAAAAAAAACAGGGCATTTATTCATACATACAAACGTAATTCTTGTTTATTTGTCTGCTTCTGGTCATAGTTGTGGCTTAAACACAGGCTCCAAAGCATGCTGCTTATTTGCTGCATGCCATGTGGCACCCTAGTTTCCTAACCAGGGACAAACCCAAGTCCCTTGCATTGTAAGGTGGATTCTTAACCACTGGACCACCAGGAAAGTCTCATAAAATGACTTTTTTTTTCAGCTTGATGACTAAGATCATCAATGAAAGATTCCTTTTTTTCTTCAAATAAGAAGATGGCAAATTGTCAACAAATCCTGCAGGATATTTTTTTAAAAAATCAATACTTAACAGGTATTCAGGGCTTTCCTGGTGGTCCAGTGGATAAGGACACCACATTGCAGTGCAAGGGGTGCTGGTTTGATCCCTGGCCTGGGAAGATCCCACGTGCCACGGAGCGGCTGGACCGATGTGTCCAACTACTGAGCCGGAACTCTGGAGCACATGCGCCCAGAGTGGGTGCTCTGTGACAACAGAGGCCACTGTGATGGGAGGCCCACACGGGCCAAAGAACAAAGATGGATGAGAACGGTTAAATGAAAGACTAATGGAAGTGGCCTGCCCTCCCCCCCCCCCCCCAACCTGCACCACCCCCTCCAAAATAAATAAATATTCTTTTTTAAAAAAAAAAAAACACAGGTATTCAGAGGGAGAACAATTGCTACATTTAGTATAAAATAAAAATTGGGCTACTTTCAGGGCGGGGTGGCAGGGAGAGGAGAGGGAAACAGAGAGGCTTATTACAAGTTGTCATTCTTCAATTAAAGATTACATTCTATTTTGGTAGTGTCTCCGCCGAGCATTCCCACAGTTTTTAATAGTTCAGTCTCAGCTGTCAGCAACATTTGTGTTAATTTTCCCTGTTCAGCACACATAGGAATTGCTGTGCCTGTTGTTTGCAGATACCAAAGTTGGCTTCCTAATAATGTGACTGAAAATGTCCATCAAATATAGCTGTAAAAATTCCCTTCTGTTTCCTGAAAATCTGGGGATGCTGAAATTCATCTGCTGAGATAATAGATCATATTAAAAATTAAATGTAACAACAAACCCATTTAGAGACTGGATTTCTTTTTCTACATTAGTGGACTGGTGGAGATAAAAGGAGGACACCGAGTAATTATCTTTTTTATTAATTATCTCATTATTAATAGTTTCACAGAGAGAGGGATTTCTATCTCACTCTAATAACATTAACTACACATGGAGGAAAGATTCAGTAAGAACTAGATCAAGATTATGCGCACATCCTTAGTGAATTCTAACACTTCTTGTTTTCATGGGGGTGTAGTCAGTGGCTATTGTCTCCGAAACAGACTACAACAAATTTAGCAGCAAAAGGATATTCGAACAACATCCATTTGTCTTCCCACAGTTCTGCAGGTCAGATGGGCGGGTGTGGTGTGGCCCAGCTGGTTCTCTCATCTGTGTCTCACAAGGCCAAAATCAAGGTGTTGGCCAGGTGCATTCTTTTCTGGAGGTTCTAGTGATGAATCTACTTCCGTGCTCATTGGCATAGTTGGAAGTGCGTAGTTCTATTGGGTTATAGGACTGACGTCCTGTTTCTTGTTGGCTGATGGCCAGGGTCCTCAGCGTCTAGAGGCTGCTTGTGTTCCACGGTGTGTAGCCCTGTCCTTTCTACCTTTAATGTAGGGGTGGGGTGGAGTGGCGAGTGCAGTTTATGCTTCAGTTCACCCTGACTTCCCCTTCTGCCTCTTCTCTCTTCTGCTGAATCTCTCCTCTGAGTCCAGCTGGAAAAATTTCTCTGCTTTACAGGGTTTGGGTGATGATATTGGGTCCCTTGGAGAGTACAGGATCGCCTCCTTATCTTCAGGCTCATAAGCTACTTGTATTTACAACACACCTTTACAGCAGATACTAGTTTTAATACTGGAGTATATAACCATATGTCAAGAATCCTGAGAGGGGGCTCTTGTGGTGGCTCAGTGGTAAAGAATCTGCCTGCCAATGCAGGAGACATAGATTTGATCCCTGATCCGGGAGGATCCCACATGCCTTGCAGCAACTAAGCCCATGTGCCACAATTATTGAGTCTATGCTCTAGAGCCTCAGAGCTGCAACTACTGAGACCACTTGGCACAACTACTGGGGCCTGAGCAGCTTAGAGCTTGTGCTCCATGACAAGATAAGCCATGTCAATGAGAAGCCTATGCATCTCAATGAAGAATAGCTCCAGCTTGCTGCCACCAGAGAAAGTCTGCCCACAGCAAAGAAGACTTAGCACAGCCAAAATAAAGAAATCTTAAAAAAAAAAAAAAAAAAAAAAGAATCATGGGAGAGTCATCTTTAGAATTCTTCATTATACAAGAGTGGCAAGTAGATACCAAATTGGATACAGGTTCACGACTGACCATACGTCAGCTAGTGCATGAGTTACATAACCCTGATGACCACTGGGTGCTGAAGTCAAGCGAGGAGGTAGGCACTTTGTACTGGTGACCTAATACTCAAAACAACCCTGAAAATGGGTGGATTATCACTTTAATGAGAAGCATAGTTCCAAAGGTAAAGTAATTAGGTACATTTCCTCCCATTACACAGCTTTCAAATGGTAGAGCCTTCTTTTGCGGTCAGATCTGGCTGACTTATGGACTAATGGAGATGGTGTATATGGAGCCTTTGGCAGAGAGCCTGTCCCCTCAATCCCAGGAGGTTCTAGTGATGAATCTACTTCCGTGCTCATTGGCATAGTTGGAAGTGCGTAGTTCTATTGGGTTATAGGACTGACGTCCTGTTTCTTGTTGGCTGATGGCCAGGGTCCTCAGCGTCTAGAGGCTGCTTGTGTTCCACGGTGTGTAGCCCTGTCCTTTCTACCTTTAATGTAGGGGTGGGGTGGAGTGGCGAGTGCAGTTTATGCTTCAGTTCACCCTGACTTCCCCTTCTGCCTCTTCTCTCTTCTGCTGAATCTCTCCTCTGAGTCCAGCTGGAAAAATTTCTCTGCTTTACAGGGTTTGGGTGATGATATTGGGTCCCTTGGAGAGTACAGGATCGCCTCCTTATCTTCAGGCTCATAAGCTACTTGTATTTACAACACACCTTTACAGCAGATACTAGTTTTAATACTGGAGTATATAACCATATGTCAAGAATCCTGAGAGGGGGCTCTTGTGGTGGCTCAGTGGTAAAGAATCTGCCTGCCAATGCAGGAGACATAGATTTGATCCCTGATCCGGGAGGATCCCACATGCCTTGCAGCAACTAAGCCCATGTGCCACAATTATTGAGTCTATGCTCTAGAGCCTCAGAGCTGCAACTACTGAGACCACTTGGCACAACTACTGGGGCCTGAGCAGCTTAGAGCTTGTGCTCCATGACAAGATAAGCCATGTCAATGAGAAGCCTATGCATCTCAATGAAGAATAGCTCCAGCTTGCTGCCACCAGAGAAAGTCTGCCCACAGCAAAGAAGACTTAGCACAGCCAAAATAAAGAAATCTTAAAAAAAAAAAAAAAAAGAATCATGGGAGAGTCATCTTTAGAATTCTTCATTATACAAGAGTGGCAAGTAGATACCAAATTGGATACAGGTTCACGACTGACCATACGTCAGCTAGTGCATGAGTTACATAACCCTGATGACCACTGGGTGCTGAAGTCAAGCGAGGAGGTAGGCACTTTGTACTGGTGACCTAATACTCAAAACAACCCTGAAAATGGGTGGATTATCACTTTAATGAGAAGCATAGTTCCAAAGGTAAAGTAATTAGGTACATTTCCTCCCATTACACAGCTTTCAAATGGTAGAGCCTTCTTTTGCGGTCAGATCTGGCTGACTTATGGACTAATGGAGATGGTGTATATGGAGCCTTTGGCAGAGAGCCTGTCCCCTCAATCCCAGACCCCAGACCCTATTCCTCTGGCAGTCACACAAGTATGAACTGTCTGGCTTCAACACCAGGACAGGAATTTCTGACATTACTAGTAAACTGTCAGTTAATTACTGCAAAATAGAAGCATACACGTGGACTCTAATAAAACTTTTGGGTTATTAGAATCCTTTGGAGTTTCTGGTTTTAAAACGTGCTTCAGTATTGCAAGGCAAATATTCAAAACATGCAAGAAGAAATTAAATTGAAATATTATTACATTCAATTGAAAACGTTATTTGTGTATGATGTCAAATATGTGAGTTTTTAAGGAAAAAGACAACTTTAATATTGTTTTTGTGCTTGTTATTGAGGCTGGATCAATAGAATGCATAAATCGTGCTTTGAATTCCATACACATCATGAAGCCACTTTTGCTGTCTTGCGTGCCCTCTACAAATTGCCAAAAAATGCTGTGGATAGATGAACATGGTCCTGTATAACACTTAACACTTAAGGTAAATTCAGACTTACATGAAGCTGAAGAATGAAATATTTTTAGAAAAAATATTCCATAAGAGACAATTCCAAATGTATCAACATTTATATTTTAAATAATTTACTAGAAATGTAACTCAATTTGTCTCAGCCTACAGAACACTTTCCACAGCTCCAGTAACAGTTACATCAGCAGAAAGATTCTTGTCAAAAGTAAAAATTACTGAAAGAAATTATGCTCTTGCATTTGCCAAGAATGACTGATAGCACTTTCAATTTTCTTTATTGAAATTGACATTGCTAAAAGCATAAATTATAATGATCTAGTAAAATGAATTTGCAGGAAGTGAGCTAGTGCATGAGTTACATAACCCTGATGACCACTGGGTGCTGAAGTCAAGCGAGGAGGTAGGCACTTTGTACTGGTGACCTAATACTCAAAACAACCCTGAAAATGGGTGGATTATCACTTTAATGAGAAGCATAGTTCCAAAGGTAAAGTAATTAGGTACATTTCCTCCCATTACACAGCTTTCAAATGGTAGAGCCTTCTTTTGCGGTCAGATCTGGCTGACTTATGGACTAATGGAGATGGTGTATATGGAGCCTTTGGCAGAGAGCCTGTCCCCTCAATCCCAGACCCCAGACCCTATTCCTCTGGCAGTCACACAAGTATGAACTGTCTGGCTTCAACACCAGGACAGGAATTTCTGACATTACTAGTAAACTGTCAGTTAATTACTGCAAAATAGAAGCATACACGTGGACTCTAATAAAACTTTTGGGTTATTAGAATCCTTTGGAGTTTCTGGTTTTAAAACGTGCTTCAGTATTGCAAGGCAAATATTCAAAACATGCAAGAAGAAATTAAATTGAAATATTATTACATTCAATTGAAAACGTTATTTGTGTATGATGTCAAATATGTGAGTTTTTAAGGAAAAAGACAACTTTAATATTGTTTTTGTGCTTGTTATTGAGGCTGGATCAATAGAATGCATAAATCGTGCTTTGAATTCCATACACATCATGAAGCCACTTTTGCTGTCTTGCGTGCCCTCTACAAATTGCCAAAAAATGCTGTGGATAGATGAACATGGTCCTGTATAACACTTAACACTTAAGGTAAATTCAGACTTACATGAAGCTGAAGAATGAAATATTTTTAGAAAAAATATTCCATAAGAGACAATTCCAAATGTATCAACATTTATATTTTAAATAATTTACTAGAAATGTAACTCAATTTGTCTCAGCCTACAGAACACTTTCCACAGCTCCAGTAACAGTTACATCAGCAGAAAGATTCTTGTCAAAAGTAAAAATTACTGAAAGAAATTATGCTCTTGCATTTGCCAAGAATGACTGATAGCACTTTCAATTTTCTTTATTGAAATTGACATTGCTAAAAGCATAAATTATAATGATCTAGTAAAATGAATTTGCAGGGAAGTGAGCTAGAGAGTTTTTATTAATAAATTATTTGTTACATTGCATGCATCATGACACCAAGATTATATACATCTTGCAATTTGTAAGTCCACATATTTATCACTATTACATATCACATAATAGATTATTACATTTTAAGTAATAACATATTTTTAAAGAAAAGATGCTTTTGTTTTTGTCTGCATGTTTCTCTCTGCATTTTGAACAAGGAACCTCATGTCTTTATTTTACACTGAGCTCTGTGAATTATGTAGTTGGTCTTGCTTTCCTTTAAGTTGTAAATTTCTTTCTCCCCCTTTGAAATCTCTATTTCCTGTTTGCAAAATTTATGCCTTCATAGATTTGTATCTTTAAGCCAGTTCTTCAGAGATTCTTTTTGATACATAACTTGCCTAAAACTGTCAACAGCTAAAGGACGATGATAATGGTTTCAATGTCCCAACAGCTGGGTTTGTGGTTATCATATCAGACTTTTTTTAAAACTTAAATATGAATGAAACAGCTATGTTACATTTTATAAGAAAAATAAGAAGGAATAAACATACATCAGGTTACTAACTTAAACATTGAAATGAGATATAAAAAGTGAAAGATTTAAAGAAATACATTTGAGTGTAATCTCAGCTCTGAAAGAATACTGAGGGATCATCTCTCTTAATCCACTAATTTTGCAGATAGTAAATCGCAGACAATGGAGTCTAAGTGATTCCTTCAAGCCATCCTGGTTCTTTTTTTTTTTTTTTTTTTTAATAAACTCTGAACGAATCAATTAGTAGTTAATGTGATTCTAAATGGGCTTTCTAGGTAACTCAGTGGTAAAGAATCCTCCTGCCCAATACAGGAGACAAGGGTTTGATCCCCAGGTAGGGGAGATCCTCTGGAGAAGAAAATGGCAGCCCACTCTAGGATTCTTGCCTGGAGCATTCCATGGTCTGAGGAACCTGGCAGGCTACATACAGTCCACGGGGTTGCAAAGAATCAGACATGGCTGAGCACACATGAGCATGTGATTCTAAATGATTGTAATTGTATTAAATGAACACGTATGCCCTGTTTAACCTGAGTCTCTTCCTTAGAATTAAGGTCTTCTGGCTGTTGTCTTTGACAGCAGGACACCATGGAATCTGTCTTCATTCTTATTGTCTCTCAATTTACCTTCTTATGCAGCCATTAGGACCCTGGACTTTTTTTTTCCTGTGTCACACTTTTTACATAAAAATCTCTGAGACTTCCAGAACTGTAAGTTATGCTGATTAGCAAGAATGCCTGTGATAAGCTTCTGCTTCGCCCAGGAAACTCCTCCTATAGTCCTTTTGTACCTTTTTTCTTTGAGTCTTGGCATTCTTATTTTTCCATTAGAAAAATTAATTTATGGACATATGTTACTCCACAAAGGGAGTGTGATTCAATTTTAGTATACAACTTTTGAAGTTGCTCTGAAGTTTAGTTTATATTATAACATAAAAATGAATCTGGAATTAACTAATTTTCAATACTACCTACACTATTTGTTAACAAAATGATTTTAGGCAAGCTAATTTTCTCTTTTATGGAATATATATACCTCATAGGTTTTGAAATTCAAAAGATCTTCAGATTTTTGATAAGGCTTCATTCTTTTGCTACCTCCAAACCCCTACCTTCTTTTAAAGGCTAAAGAATTTGATGTCTCCTGGGTTATTGAATATTTTAAGAATTAGGTTCAGGTTGCAGTAATTTTTCTGTACCCATAGTGAAAATTAAAGGTGGCTGAAGGAACTAATTTAATTGTCTTTTGGGTAGTTTTATAATTAACAAAACATCTGTCTTCATAATAAATATCTTTGGCAAGAAGATGGAATCAAATTGTTAGTTTTATCACTTTTATCCTAGCAGCTCTGATGAAAATAATGCTTGACTTATAGTATTAATTCTTAGGTGCATTTGGGGTAATATTAAAACTTCATTTTAAAAATCTGTTTCATTGGCATATTTGTCTTGAAAATCTTTTGGTTTTAATTACACATCTTTGCATTTGGTAATGCCAACACCATTTTAAAAATCTGTTTCATGATATACATACAGTCCACGGGTTGCAAAGAATCAGACATGGCTGAGCACACATGAGCATGTGATTCTAAATGATTGTAATTGTATTAAATGAACACGTATGCCCTGTTTAACCTGAGTCTCTTCCTTAGAATTAAGGTCTTCTGGCTGTTGTCTTTGACAGCAGGACACCATGGAATCTGTCTTCATTCTTATTGTCTCTCAATTTACCTTCTTATGCAGCCATTAGGACCCTGGACTTTTTTTTTCCTGTGTCACACTTTTTACATAAAAATCTCTGAGACTTCCAGAACTGTAAGTTATGCTGATTAGCAAGAATGCCTGTGATAAGCTTCTGCTTCGCCCAGGAAACTCCTCCTATAGTCCTTTTGTACCTTTTTTCTTTGAGTCTTGGCATTCTTATTTTTCCATTAGAAAAATTAATTTATGGACATATGTTACTCCACAAAGGGAGTGTGATTCAATTTTAGTATACAACTTTTGAAGTTGCTCTGAAGTTTAGTTTATATTATAACATAAAAATGAATCTGGAATTAACTAATTTTCAATACTACCTACACTATTTGTTAACAAAATGATTTTAGGCAAGCTAATTTTCTCTTTTATGGAATATATATACCTCATAGGTTTTGAAATTCAAAAGATCTTCAGATTTTTGATAAGGCTTCATTCTTTTGCTACCTCCAAACCCCTACCTTCTTTTAAAGGCTAAAGAATTTGATGTCTCCTGGGTTATTGAATATTTTAAGAATTAGGTTCAGGTTGCAGTAATTTTTCTGTACCCATAGTGAAAATTAAAGGTGGCTGAAGGAACTAATTTAATTGTCTTTTGGGTAGTTTTATAATTAACAAAACATCTGTCTTCATAATAAATATCTTTGGCAAGAAGATGGAATCAAATTGTTAGTTTTATCACTTTTATCCTAGCAGCTCTGATGAAAATAATGCTTGACTTATAGTATTAATTCTTAGGTGCATTTGGGGTAATATTAAAACTTCATTTTTAAAAATCTGTTTCATTGGCATATTTGTCTTGAAAATCTTTTGGTTTTAATTACACATCTTTGCATTTGGTAATGCCAACACCATTTAATATCTCTTTTTCAGATTTTTACTAGTTATTCTTGCTTATTCACGTTGCATATATTGAAATCAATAGAGACAGAGTAGAATAGTTAGGTAGTTGTGGAGTCCTAGTAGGAGACTGTAGGTGGAAAGGTAAAACCTGGAAAAAGTTGGGAGGCCAGTAAGTTAACGATAATTCAAGAATGCTACTTCTTATTCAATAAAGCAGGAAGGGCTGGGGAAGGAGTTAATGATGTATGCCTTGTATCTGCATCTGCGTCTACTGGAGGAAGGTGGTCTTCTACTCTCCTATATATATGTTGTTGCCCACCCAAAGAGGAGGAGCAGAGCTTTCATGCCTGCTCACTTGCACCTCTTACAAGTGCCCTATCCTAATAAATCCTCTTCTTGCCTATCACTCTGCCTCTCACTGAATTCCTTCTGCATTGAGGCACAAAGAACCTGAGCCTCAGTGGGTCCAGACGTTGAGTGAGTGCTGGATTAAGTCGTGGCTGCATGGGTTCAAGTCCCAGACAGGGTTTTCGGCTGGGATTGAGTCCTAACTATGTGGGTTCAAGTCCCAAGCAGGGTTTTGGCTGGGGTCATGCCTCAGCCTCGTGGGTTTGAGTCCCAAACCAGATTTTGGCTAGGTTCAAGCCTCAGCCACGTGGGTTCAAGTCCCAAACAGGATTTTGACAGGAATTCAAGCTCCAGTCACGTGGGTTCAAGTCCAAAACTGGGTTTGATTAGGTCTGGGCCCTGGGTTTAAGTCTCAAATCGAGGGAGAACCTTTCAAAAATTCACAGTTATCTAGCTTCAAACATTCCTTTGTCATTTTTATCAGAACTTAATTAAATTATAGCTTATTTTTATGAAAATTTATATCTTTATGATGTGTTTTTACCTAATAAGCGGGCATGTCTTTCCATTTGATCAAGGCTTCTTTTGTATTTTCTAGCAACTTGCAAGGCCTTTCATATAGGTCTTGGAAATGGAATCAAATTGTTAGTTTTATCACTTTTATCCTAGCAGCTCTGATGAAAATAATGCTTGACTTATAGTATTAATTCTTAGGTGCATTTGGGGTAATATTAAAACTTCATTTTAAAAATCTGTTTCATTGGCATATTTGTCTTGAAAATCTTTTGGTTTTAATTACACATCTTTGCATTTGGTAATGCCAACACCATTTAATATCTCTTTTTCAGATTTTTACTAGTTATTCTTGCTTATTCACGTTGCATATATTGAAATCAATAGAGACAGAGTAGAATAGTTAGGTAGTTGTGGAGTCCTAGTAGGAGACTGTAGGTGGAAAGGTAAAACCTGGAAAAAGTTGGGAGGCCAGTAAGTTAACGATAATTCAAGAATGCTACTTCTTATTCAATAAAGCAGGAAGGGCTGGGGAAGGAGTTAATGATGTATGCCTTGTATCTGCATCTGCGTCTACTGGAGGAAGGTGGTCTTCTACTCTCCTATATATATGTTGTTGCCCACCCAAAGAGGAGGAGCAGAGCTTTCATGCCTGCTCACTTGCACCTCTTACAAGTGCCCTATCCTAATAAATCCTCTTCTTGCCTATCACTCTGCCTCTCACTGAATTCCTTCTGCATTGAGGCACAAAGAACCTGAGCCTCAGTGGGTCCAGACGTTGAGTGAGTGCTGGATTAAGTCGTGGCTGCATGGGTTCAAGTCCCAGACAGGGTTTTCGGCTGGGATTGAGTCCTAACTATGTGGGTTCAAGTCCCAAGCAGGGTTTTGGCTGGGGTCATGCCTCAGCCTCGTGGGTTTGAGTCCCAAACCAGATTTTGGCTAGGTTCAAGCCTCAGCCACGTGGGTTCAAGTCCCAAACAGGATTTTGACAGGAATTCAAGCTCCAGTCACGTGGGTTCAAGTCCAAAACTGGGTTTGATTAGGTCTGGGCCCTGGGTTTAAGTCTCAAATCGAGGGAGAACCTTTCAAAAATTCACAGTTATCTAGCTTCAAACATTCCTTTGTCATTTTTATCAGAACTTAATTAAATTATAGCTTATTTTTATGAAAATTTATATCTTTATGATGTGTTTTTACCTAATAAGCGGGCATGTCTTTCCATTTGATCAAGGCTTCTTTTGTATTTTCTAGCAACTTGCAAGGCTTTTCATATAGGTCTTGGAAATATGGGGAATTTTCTTTATTCTAGAAATTTGAGCTGAGTTGCTGCTGTAAACTGTGGCTTTGCTCCCATTGCAACATTTTACTGCTGCCTTTTGAGTTTATGGAAGCTTAGCAAAAGTCATGAGCCTGGTACCTTATGATTTATGGAAAAACATGAATTACTAAAGATAATAGACTATTTCACTCAAAGTAACTGTCAGAAAATAATCTTCTATCATGTATCCAGAATTGTCACTTTTTAACAAGAATGGAATGAATTCCCCAAAGAAAATTTGCACTGTAATCCCTTGTACTAACCACATTTGCTCTAAAGCATATTCCTCAGCTGGCCCAAGTGAGGGGTTCCTGACATGCTCCATTACCTGATGTCAAGCTAACAGGAACACATGTTTCCTGGTTTTATTTTTCATATGACAGTGAAATCAGATGGAAGGAAAAGAAATCACTGCATGACTAATTTTATGCCGCTCAAAGCAGATTCACCTCTGAAATATTATTCTGTCCTCACCCTTGAAATTATTAGATGCTAAAAATAGACCTCACAGAACACCACAAGCTCAGTAATATCAAATAGTTCACTTTAGATTTTGATCAAGTTTTATTTGTTAGATGATTTTTTTCTGAGTGAACTTACGGAAAAGAAAAAGCCAACTATATATAGTTGCAAAGTGCTGAAAATGCACCATTGGACAACATTATCAAGCCAAAACAAATGGACTAACCACCAAAATATGGGGCATTTGTGCTCATTTTTCACTTTCATGTGTGTTCACTGAATGCAATAAGTTGCCTTTCAATATACACATGGACACTTTGGTCTAATATATATAGATATATATATATAGAGACAGGGGCACACACAGAACCAACACCCACAAAGGCCCAGGTCACAACATAGACAGTGTGGTGCTTTAACCAAGTACAAGTATCCGGCCTAAGATGGAGGCAGTGGACCGAGTGTTCTCCAATTCATATGCTGAAGCCTATTCTCTCAATGTGATGGTAGTAGGAGGTGAAGCTCATGGGAGGTGATCTGGTCAGAAAAATGAAGCGCTCATGAATGGGATTAATATCTTCATAAAAGAGACTCCAGAAAGATCCCTTGCCCCTTCCATCATGTGAGGTTATAGTAAAAAGGTGTGAGGAAGTGGTCCTCATCAGACACCTAATGGGCCAGCACCCATGATCTTGTACTTCTCATCTTCCAGAACCAATAGAAATAAAAGAAAAAATGTGGAGTCAGAATTACAACTGCTAGTTTTTAGTCTTTTTTTTTTTAATCAATAGATTTTTTCCAACTCAATGTATAGTTCGATCTTTCTGTCAAATTTATCTTGTCTATAACCATTAAGTTGGGAAGATCCCCTGCAGATGGGCATGGAAACCCACTTCAGTATTCTTGCCTGGAGAATCCCTGTGGTCAGAGGAGTTTGGTGGGCTACAGTTCATGGGGTCACAAAGAATCGGGTATGACTGAGTAACTAAGCACACATAACTGTTAACAAAACTGTTAGTACTTTTAGGTGATGTGGATGTGATATTGGTTATTATTTGACTGACAAATGATATCAGTATTATTATCTCAAAGGAAAATATGCATCTGGACATTTTAATTGAAGTACAAAACAATTTTATAATAGTAGGCTTTTCACAATGCAGTACAGCTGCCTTTGTATCTGAAGAAATTATAAATGAGATTTCATCTCTTTGTGCCTCTCAGCAAACATGAAAGCCATTATTACTTCCAGATGCAAGCATTATTAGATCAGTAATTTGAAGATAAAAATACTAACAGTATTCATATTTCATATATGAAATTTTAAAATTAGCTTGGCATATTGGTTATGATATTTTCTGTGAACACTTTATTGTTACTCATTTGTAGGATTTTAATCAAGTGCATCACTGAAAGATCATGGACAACGATTGACAGCCTGTGAGTAATAATGGAACTGAAATTTTCAACATGGTTTTGCAATATACTATTCTGTACAGAGAGAAGAGAAGGTTTCTTATTTAAAATTCTCTGTAAGTATAAGACTCTCATTTTGCCAATATGTTGAAGATATGTTTCCCTTCTGAGAGGCTGTCCTGTGAGTGTGTCATCTGATTGATTCAATAATGTTTGGTTGCAGTCTGTTGGAGTTGCTGCTGACTGAAGTAAAATTTAAAATTAATTAAGGGACTATAAACATTCCTCAAGTCTCAGTCAAGTTAGGTTAGGGAAATGTTGAAATTCACAATCAGAATAGAAATAACACCCTCCCACTACTGTGTGGAAGGAGTGAAAGTGAAAATCACTCAGTCGTGTCTGACTCTGCGACCCATGGATGAGCCATGGAATTTTCCAGGCAAGAATGCTGGAGTTGGTAGCCTTTCCCTTCTCTAGGGGATCTTCCTAATTCAGGTCTCTCATTTTACGGGCGGATTCTTCACCATCTGAGCCACCAGTGGAAGGAATGGGTGTTGATTATCTGCAGGACAAGTGCTTTTTTCTTTTTTTCCTTCATATGAACATGCCATGGGGATTAAATGACATTTGCATAAAACGTCAGCAGCTAATTGAATTAAAAAAAATAGAACTCCTAGCCACTGTACTGCCAGTTGCTTTTTCAAAAAATTTTTTGCCTCTAAGTCATCATTTATTTTTCATTGATCTTTATTCTTTGGCCTCCCATCACAGTGGCTCCTCTCATGGCAAGCATGGTCTGGGCGCAATTACTTTAAACAAAATGCATCTGGACATTTTAATTGAAGTACAAAACAATTTTATAATAGTAGGCTTTTCACAATGCAGTACAGCTGCCTTTGTATCTGAAGAAATTATAAATGAGATTTCATCTCTTTGTGCCTCTCAGCAAACATGAAAGCCATTATTACTTCCAGATGCAAGCATTATTAGATCAGTAATTTGAAGATAAAAATACTAACAGTATTCATATTTCATATATGAAATTTTAAAATTAGCTTGGCATATTGGTTATGATATTTTCTGTGAACACTTTATTGTTACTCATTTGTAGGATTTTAATCAAGTGCATCACTGAAAGATCATGGACAACGATTGACAGCCTGTGAGTAATAATGGAACTGAAATTTTCAACATGGTTTTGCAATATACTATTCTGTACAGAGAGAAGAGAAGGTTTCTTATTTAAAATTCTCTGTAAGTATAAGACTCTCATTTTGCCAATATGTTGAAGATATGTTTCCCTTCTGAGAGGCTGTCCTGTGAGTGTGTCATCTGATTGATTCAATAATGTTTGGTTGCAGTCTGTTGGAGTTGCTGCTGACTGAAGTAAAATTTAAAATTAATTAAGGGACTATAAACATTCCTCAAGTCTCAGTCAAGTTAGGTTAGGGAAATGTTGAAATTCACAATCAGAATAGAAATAACACCCTCCCACTACTGTGTGGAAGGAGTGAAAGTGAAAATCACTCAGTCGTGTCTGACTCTGCGACCCATGGATGAGCCATGGAATTTTCCAGGCAAGAATGCTGGAGTTGGTAGCCTTTCCCTTCTCTAGGGGATCTTCCTAATTCAGGTCTCTCATTTTACGGGCGGATTCTTCACCATCTGAGCCACCAGTGGAAGGAATGGGTGTTGATTATCTGCAGGACAAGTGCTTTTTTCTTTTTTTCCTTCATATGAACATGCCATGGGGATTAAATGACATTTGCATAAAACGTCAGCAGCTAATTGAATTAAAAAAAATAGAACTCCTAGCCACTGTACTGCCAGTTGCTTTTTTTTCAAAAAAAAAATTTTTTTTTTGCCTCTAAGTCATCATTTATTTTTCATTGATCTTTATTCTTTGGCCTCCCATCACAGTGGCTCCTCTCATGGCAGAGCACTGGCTCTGGGCGCATGTGCTCCAGAGTGCTGATGCGCCCAGAACGCCGGCTGGTAACTGTACACACCCGCCCAGCCACGCCTCGGCACGCGGGATCCTCCTGGGGCCCCGGATAGAACCGGTCCACCCTGCGCTGCAAAGCAGACTCCTTACCCAGTGGACCACCAGGAAAGCTCTGTATTGACTGTTTTAACTACTACAGTGGCAATTAACTAAGCAGATACTTTCCTCCACTGAAGTAGCCCTAAAATGAAATTCTATCAGTGGAACAAATAAGTGACATCCTGGAAATATGGTATCTTAAGATGTTCATTAATTGTTATAGAACAGTGGTTTTCTCTGGCATTATATGGTTGAGTATCTATAATGGACTATAGCTAAAAGCAAAAAACCACAATCACTCATAGATGGGATACACTTTACTACTGCATCTCTTAAGCATCATAGCTAGAGTGTGTATTAGTGTCTGTGTGGCAGAGAAAGGGGAAAGAAATAAAGGAGAATGAGAACATTAAGAGGGATTTAAGGGCTAAAAATGAGTGTGAAAAATGTTCAGAATTTCCATAAGCAGCTAATAAATGGTTAAATGGAAGAAAAGGGAAGAGGAGAGATGTGTTTAAGAGCAGAGTCAATTATTTAAATAGGATAATAGAAACTAGCTTCATTCAAAAGCAAACCACTAACATGGTGAACAACCATCAACAGTAACAACTAAACGACTACATCCATTTAATCAAAATTTTTATAGACTTGATTGCTTGAGTATTTCTCAAACCTTTGCCCTCCTGCGCAATGGTGATTGAAATGCTGGAGTTGGTAGCCTTTCCCTTCTCTAGGGGATCTTCCTAATTCAGGTCTCTCATTTTACGGGCGGATTCTTCACCATCTGAGCCACCAGTGGAAGGAATGGGTGTTGATTATCTGCAGGACAAGTGCTTTTCTTCTTTTTCTCCTTCATATGAACATGCCATGGGGATTAAATGACATTTGCATAAAACGTCAGCAGCTAATTGAATTAAAAAAAATAGAACTCCTAGCCACTGTACTGCCAGTTGCTTTTTTTTCAAAAAAAAAATTTTTTTTTTGCCTCTAAGTCATCATTTATTTTTCATTGATCTTTATTCTTTGGCCTCCCATCACAGTGGCTCCTCTCATGGCAGAGCACTGGCTCTGGGCGCATGTGCTCCAGAGTGCTGATGCGCCCAGAACGCCGGCTGGTAACTGTACACACCCGCCCAGCCACGCCTCGGCACGCGGGATCCTCCTGGGGCCCCGGATAGAACCGGTCCACCCTGCGCTGCAAAGCAGACTCCTTACCCAGTGGACCACCAGGAAAGCTCTGTATTGACTGTTTTAACTACTACAGTGGCAATTAACTAAGCAGATACTTTCCTCCACTGAAGTAGCCCTAAAATGAAATTCTATCAGTGGAACAAATAAGTGACATCCTGGAAATATGGTATCTTAAGATGTTCATTAATTGTTATAGAACAGTGGTTTTCTCTGGCATTATATGGTTGAGTATCTATAATGGACTATAGCTATAAGCAAAACACAACAATCACTCATAGATGGGATACACTTTACTACTGCATCTCTTAAGCATCATAGCTAGAGTGTGTATTAGTGTCTGTGTGGCAGAGAAAGGGGAAAGAAATAAAGGAGAATGAGAACATTAAGAGGGATTTAAGGGCTAAAAATGAGTGTGAAAAATGTTCAGAATTTCCATAAGCAGCTAATAAATGGTTAAATGGAAGAAAAGGGAAGAGGAGAGATGTGTTTAAGAGCAGAGTCAATTATTTAAATAGGATAATAGAAACTAGCTTCATTCAAAAGCAAACCACTAACATGGTGAACAACCATCAACAGTAACAACTAAACGACTACATCCATTTAATCAAAATTTTTATAGACTTGATTGCTTGAGTATTTCTCAAACCTTTGCCCTCCTGTTTATCCTCATTGGACCTTTTATGAACCTGCCATTTTTCCTTTGTGAAGCCAGCTTCTTGCCCTATGGGCCGAATCCCATACTCACCACAGAGTTGGCAGTTTAAAAACACAACCTTGATTCATTTCATCTACCTCTTGAAAGCCTTTCATGTCTCCCTGTGGCCCCATGAGAGAGCCTGGGGCATTCCCAGCCCTGAAACCTGAGCCTGTCTAATTTGTCATCTAACACTATATTATGCCCCTCTGTCTTAGGTGCACCTACTCTGTTGACATTCCTTTAACACAACAGAGTCTTTATTGTCTTGGCCTTTTAATTTATTGACCACTTTATTTAAAATGTTGCTCTCGTCCTTTACCACCTTTGAAAATTTTACCAGTCCTTTAAATTGTTAATCCTCATGTTCTCTAGCCAGAATTAGTTACTCCCTTCTCAGTGTTTCCATGGCATTGGTTAGTACCTCTGTTGTTTCATAATTGTATTTTATTGCAATTAATATTTGCTCATGTGTCTTTTTGCCCTGCAAGATGACTTAAATGCAGAGACTGATCTTAGTCATCATCTCACCCTTTCTCCCACCTCTGCAGGGTCTACACCTAGTCCGTTAGATGATTAAGATCAAAGAGGTTATAAATGGGGCTTCCCTGGTGGTCCAGTGAGTAAGGACACTGCTTTGCACTGCAAGGGGCGCCGGTTCATCCCTGGCCTGGGAAGATCCCACGTGCCGCAGAGCAGCTGGACCAATGTGTCCAATTACCGAGCCGGAGCTCTGGAGCGCATGCGCCCAGAGCCGGCGCTCTGCGACAACAGAGGCCACCGTGATGGGAGACCCACAGGAGCCAAAGAGTAAAGACGGATGAACATAGAGAAAGGAAAGACCAAATGAAGTGGCCCGCCCGTCCCCCTCCCTACCCACCCCACCCCCAAAAAGATAAATAATAAATAAAATAAATGTTAAAAGAGATTATAAATGTGTAAAGATATTTGTGTATATTCAAATTCGTAGACGTGCCTCGAAAACTATGCTCAGGTAACCAAGACAAAACCTATAAGACCAACGGATGTGGAGAGTTGAAAATTAGTAAATCCTAATTACTAATTACTAAGGGGCATGTAAATTTCTTGCTGTTTAGTCACTAAATTGTGTCTAACTCTTTTGCAATCCCGTGAACTATAGCCTGCCAGACTTCTGTGTCCAGAAGATTTTCCAGGCAAGAATACTGGAGTAGGTTGCCATTTCCTTTTGCAGGAGGCATATAGGCTAGATGAAATTTAAAAAATTGATTTATAATCCTTTTTTTTTTCTTTTTTGGTGTTTCTGAAAAGTTACTTACATTGCCAACTTTTCATTTACTTTTCTGTGGGAATATTCTGACTGCTAAAACCTGCTGCATTCAAAATGCATAAAATAGCAGTTTTTTTATATTCATTTCTCAAAATAACTCCCCAGATGGTCTTCAAACTTTCCAAGAAAATAAACTTTGGAAAGAAGTCAAACATGAGATTTTTCTGCCTAAAAATAGACCCATCAACCCCAATGAGGTTATAGATGTGAGATGTGAAGTAACTAGACATGATTTGATTTTGTCATTTATGGGAGAAAGGTATCATTGAATTTGGGATTTTAAAAAAATATACACTTGACAGTACAGTTATTCACATAAGCTCCAGATTTAAGTTTTTGTTTCGTCATTAGCATTATATCATCATGTCATTGTTAGCAACATTCAAATGTTAAGAATATACTGTTGGCCAAGTACTTAACATATTTTTCCTCATTTAAGTTTTATGCTTTCATAAAGATAGTAAGGCTCACTTAATGTATGATTCACTTAATATCTCTTATAATATCTTCTCCCTTGCCTTTGTATATTACAGAGGTTAGACAGTGAAATATTAGAATTATCAGTCTCTCCTGCAAGTAGATGAGCTCATGTGATTCAATCCTGACCAATGAGATATAGGCGGACATCTCTGGTATAGAATCTCTTCCAAAAGCTATCAAGGAGAGGATTTTTACCCTTCACTTTTCCCTCTGTTAATCTGAAACCTAACTGAAAGCCTAGAAGCACACCAGACCTTGAAAACATGAGGGAAAAAAAGATAAGACTAGAGAAGCAGGAAGAGTTACCAATAACATTGAATAGGCTGTTAGGAAGTAGGGCTCTCCAAAATTAAACTACTGCTCTGGTGAACAAGAAAGACAAACAAGTTAATTTAATCATAATTCTGTAGATTTGATGGATCCCTTAATTATTTTTCAAAAATAATTTGTCCTATTCTCCCTTCCTGCTGCCACTGGACTCGTTTTTTTTTAAATGAGTAACAAGTATGTCTTTTTAAAAACATATTATTTGTTTGGCTGCATTGGATCTTAGTTGTGTCAGGTAGCATTTTTGTTGCTGCATATGGCACCTTCTCTGCAGACGCATGGGCTTCTCTAGTTGTGGTGCTCAGGCTTAGTTGCCCTGGTATATAGGATCTTAGTCCCATGACCAGGGATTGAACTCACATCCCCTGCATTGGAAGGCAGATTCTTAACCATTGGACCACCAGGGAAGTCCTTGTCATGGCCTTTTATATGGCTTCCTTTTCTGGAAAGGAAAGCAGCTTCTTCTTACACTGATAACTTTAAGAAATGACAACGTCACTCTTGGATTCACAACCTCTGTATTTTTAGTTATGTGAGAAAAAGAAAGCCTCTATTTAGTCAAACTGCTGTGGTGGGTTTTCCGTATACATTTAACATAAGCATGACTAACTCAGATTGATTCTACTCTTCCTATTTTATACATGATGAAATGGAGCATTAGGGAGGCTTGGTAACTTTCCCAGAGTTTCACAGGTTCTAAGTACTTTTTGCAAGATTCAAAAGCAACCTATCAGAATCTGATTTTCTTTACATTATAGAATATATATATATATCAGGCTGAACAACTTAGAAAAGCTAATGACTATTTCATATCATTCACCCTAGTTGGTTAAGTACTATGCTAATAATGTGTAACATACATGCATGCACACTCATTAATATTCTAAAACTTCATCTCTGTTTTCTGGATAATTCATAAAATTAAGATCTGATTAATTTGACTGATGAAATGAGGAAATACTATAATGACTAAATTAATTAAGTTGTTATTTCCTGAGTCACTAATGTTTAGTGTATAAATGTAGCTTTTTTTTTTTTTTTTAAGATTTGTTTATTTATGTTGGGCAGGGGTCGGGTTGGGGAGGGAGGGGAGCAGGAGGGCCACTTCTGTCGGTCTTTCAATTCTCCATTTTCATCCATCTCCGCTCCTTGGCTTCTGTGGGCCTCCTATCGGTGGTGTCTGTTGTATCGCGGTGGTGTCTGTTGTTGCAGAGGGTGCCGGATCCTTTCAAAAATAAGTCCTTCCTTGCTGCCATGGTAAGAACAAGTATGTCTTTTAAAACATATTATTTGTTTGGCTGCATTGGATCTTAGTTGTGTCAGGTAGCATTTTTGTTGCTGCATATGGCACCTTCTCTGCAGACGCATGGGCTTCTCTAGTTGTGGTGCTCAGGCTTAGTTGCCCTGGTATATAGGATCTTAGTCCCATGACCAGGGATTGAACTCACATCCCCTGCATTGGAAGGCAGATTCTTAACCATTGGACCACCAGGGAAGTCCTTGTCATGGCCTTTTATATGGCTTCCTTTTCTGGAAAGGAAAGCAGCTTCTTCTTACACTGATAACTTTAAGAAATGACAACGTCACTCTTGGATTCACAACCTCTGTATTTTTAGTTATGTGAGAAAAAGAAAGCCTCTATTTAGTCAAACTGCTGTGGTGGGTTTTCCGTATACATTTAACATAAGCATGACTAACTCAGATTGATTCTACTCTTCCTATTTTATACATGATGAAATGGAGCATTAGGGAGGCTTGGTAACTTTCCCAGAGTTTCACAGGTTCTAAGTACTTTTTGCAAGATTCAAAAGCAACCTATCAGAATCTGATTTTCTTTACATTATAGAATATATATATATATCAGGCTGAACAACTTAGAAAAGCTAATGACTATTTCATATCATTCACCCTAGTTGGTTAAGTACTATGCTAATAATGTGTAACATACATGCATGCACACTCATTAATATTCTAAAACTTCATCTCTGTTTTCTGGATAATTCATAAAATTAAGATCTGATTAATTTGACTGATGAAATGAGGAAATACTATAATGACTAAATTAATTAAGTTGTTATTTCCTGAGTCACTAATGTTTAGTGTATAAATGTAGCTTTTTTTTTTTTTTTTAAGATTTGTTTATTTATGTTGGGCAGGGGTCGGGTTGGGGAGGGAGGGGAGCAGGAGGGCCACTTCTGTCGGTCTTTCAATTCTCCATTTTCATCCATCTCCGCTCCTTGGCTTCTGTGGGCCTCCTATCGCGGTGGTGTCTGTTGTTGCAGAGTGCCGGCTCTGGGCATGTGTGCTCCAGAGCTCTGGCTTGGTAATTGGACACATGAGTCCAGCCGCTCCTCAGCATGCGGGATCCTCCCAGGCCAGGGATCGAACCGGCACCCCTTGCACTGTAAGGTGGTGTCCTTACCCACTGGACCACCAGGGGAAGCCCGAACATACATTTTTAAAGAGAAATGTTATTGACTTATTATAGTTTCTGGTCTGATTCTCAGTTATGTTACACCTTAGAAACAAATGACTAGTTTTCTCACGGATATTCTTCCCAACTTGGTCTAATACACTGTTATTCTTATTTTAAAACGTGGCTCAGGTCATCCACAATGTGATGTCTTCCTAACACCTACTTTACTATTATTCTGTACTTTATACATACATCTGTTATTACACTAACTACAATCTCATAGTAATTCTTCCTACTAATTTGTAAACTCATGAAAGTCAAGAACCTTTTCTTCATCTTTATATTCCAGAGACTTGAATGGCATTTGATAAATGCTTGATACATTTTTGATAAATGGAATTTATTACTATAATTCAATTCTGTTTAATGTCAACTGTACATTTTATAAAGACAGGTTTATCTGTAAATGTTCATATGATGTTTAATGACATTTTTTCAGGGAAATGTGGGAAAGTATTCATTTGAAAGAAAAGTAAAGTGAGTTAAAGTTGAATTTTGAGGGAATTTTGAGGGAATATTTGGAAATAGACAATAATTCAAAAGAGGAAGAAATGGAGAAGTAGGTGGTAGCAGATTTTTTTGGCTATAAAGGACACCCAGGCAAAGCACATCTGTACTTCGAAGACACTTCATCATTATTATATGAAAGTAATGAGAGCTGTGGAAGAGCTTAATGCTTGTGCGTATGGCCAAGTTTTGATATACTTTAGAAAGTTCTGCTTTGTTGCAGTATATTTTGCTATAAGATCATCATCAATAGCATCAGGATATATGCGTGTGTGATTGGTTGCTAAGTTGTGTTCAGCTGTTTGCAACCCCATGGTCTGTAGCCCACCAGACTCCTCTGTTCATGGACTTCTCCAGTTAAGAATGCTAGAGTGGGTTGCCAATTCCTTCTCCAAGAGACCTTCCTGACCCAGGGCTCGAACTTGCATCTCCTCCATTGGCAAGTGGATTCTTTTACCACTGCACCACGTGGAAAGCCCAGGATACCAGTCTAAGCTTACGTTTAATTCTTAGATGGAAATACTCAGTTTGTAATGTTGAGTGACGCAATTGGCCATGGATTCTGAACAAACCTTAAAGTTTTTGCTGAGTATGATTGGTCAGTATTATCTTAAGGCTGACCTGTCAAACTGTGCCATGTTTGTAGCTAGTGACATAGATAACAGAGTAGATCAAGGCAACTGCTGCATGACCCATGTGCAACCAGATGCTCTTCCAGGAGAAGCAGACTGGCTTACTTCCTGCTTAATACAATGTTTGCTGCTAATTCAAAGTGCTGAGGTCCTCCTCTGTGATATTACCCACTGTGCGTGGATGTGCATCTAGCTTTTCTTGTTGCTTTTTGGGAACTGGTAATGTGAACTTTTTGGCCTACTAATTTGTAATCTCATTAAAGTCTAGAACCTTTTCTTCATCTTTATATTCCAGAGACTTGAATGGCATTTGATAAATGCTTGATACATTTTTGATAAATGGAATTTATTACTATAATTCAATTCTGTTTAATGTCAACTGTACATTTTATAAAGACAGGTTTATCTGTAAATGTTCATATGATGTTTAATGACATTTTTTCAGGGAAATGTGGGAAAGTATTCATTTGAAAGAAAAGTAAAGTGAGTTAAAGTTGAATTTTGAGGGAATTTTGAGGGAATATTTGGAAATAGACAATAATTCAAAAGAGGAAGAAATGGAGAAGTAGGTGGTAGCAGATGTTTTTGGCTATAAAGGACACCCAGGCAAAGCACATCTGTACTTCGAAGACACTTCATCATTATTATATGAAAGTAATGAGAGCTGTGGAAGAGCTTAATGCTTGTGCGTATGGCCAAGTTTTGATATACTTTAGAAAGTTCTGCTTTGTTGCAGTATATTTTGCTATAAGATCATCATCAATAGCATCAGGATATATGCGTGTGTGATTGGTTGCTAAGTTGTGTTCAGCTGTTTGCAACCCCATGGTCTGTAGCCCACCAGACTCCTCTGTTCATGGACTTCTCCAGTTAAGAATGCTAGAGTGGGTTGCCAATTCCTTCTCCAAGAGACCTTCCTGACCCAGGGCTCGAACTTGCATCTCCTCCATTGGCAAGTGGATTCTTTTACCACTGCACCACGTGGAAAGCCCAGGATACCAGTCTAAGCTTACGTTTAATTCTTAGATGGAAATACTCAGTTTGTAATGTTGAGTGACGCAATTGGCCATGGATTCTGAACAAACCTTAAAGTTTTTGCTGAGTATGATTGGTCAGTATTATCTTAAGGCTGACCTGTCAAACTGTGCCATGTTTGTAGCTAGTGACATAGATAACAGAGTAGATCAAGGCAACTGCTGCATGACCCATGTGCAACCAGATGCTCTTCCAGGAGAAGCAGACTGGCTTACTTCCTGCTTAATACAATGTTTGCTGCTAATTCAAAAAGTGCTGAGGTCCTCCTCTGTGATATTACCCACTGTGCGTGGATGTGCATCTAGCTTTTCTTGTTGCTTTTTGGGAACTGTAATGTATATGCTGAAGCTCACGTTGCTGTGCTGTGAGTAATACAGTCCTTTGTATTTGACCCAGGAATTTCATGCTTCTGTCAACATGACTCTTGCCACATAACACTGTGGCAGTAAACTAAATTGTTAGCTTGCAAATGAGGTAAAATCTCAGACTCTTCCAAGCTCTTGAAAGTTGATGCCTCCTTCATAAAAGCTGTGCTTAGTGGACAAATAAAATTTTACATAAAGACTGAGTGGTGTCCAGGGGATCGTCTCTATCCAGTAGCCAGCTTACACAAATGAAGGCTATAATGGAAAATATTATGACATCTTGAGGTAAAGTGACTCTCACATTCTAATGAACTTTTGATTTGATTTTTTGCCACACTGAGCAAACATATTCTTATACCTAAAGTAAATAGATTTTTTGGAGCTAGGTAGTTCTTTAAAGCACTAGATCTTGGGGTAATACTTGCTTGAGTGAAATAGGTAAAAGGCATAGTTGATAACAAAGAAAGATTGAATGCTTACTGAAGTATTGAATGATTAGGAAATTTTACATATATATACAAAAGTCAGCAAATAGTCCTATTTAAAAAGTAACAGTGTATTGAAGGAGAACCAAGTGAATAATGCAATAAAAGTAAAATGCTTCTATAGACACTGGGAGACATGGTTATACATATAAAAGAGACAGTAAAATGTTCTGTTCAACTAACGGGTATTCAAGGGCAGTCAAGTGAAAAATGAAATAACTGTAAGATGTTTTCCTAACACTGTGAAATGCAGTACATCGTAATAGTCATTGTATTGTAGTCATTGCTGACTTGTGTGTTTTAATTCCTTCAACCATTGCATCAAACATTCTAGTATAAAAAATGTACATGAACAAACACAAAACATTGAAAACTGTACAAGAACATGGTAGATAAAAGTGCTAGGTCAACTTAAGGCTGACCTGTCAAACTGTGTCATGTTTGTAGCTAGTGACATAGATAACAGAGTAGATCAAGGCAACTGCTGCATGACCCATGTGCAACCAGATGCTCTTCCAGGAGAAGCAGACTGGCTTACTTCCTGCTTAATACAATGTTTGCTGCTAATTCAAAAAGTGCTGAGGTCCTCCTCTGTGATATTACCCACTGTGCGTGGATGTGCATCTAGCTTTTCTTGTTGCTTTTTGGGAACTGTAATGTATATGCTGAAGCTCACGTTGCTGTGCTGTGAGTAATACAGTCCTTTGTATTTGACCCAGGAATTTCATGCTTCTGTCAACATGACTCTTGCCACATAACACTGTGGCAGTAAACTAAATTGTTAGCTTGCAAATGAGGTAAAATCTCAGACTCTTCCAAGCTCTTGAAAGTTGATGCCTCCTTCATAAAAGCTGTGCTTAGTGGACAAATAAAATTTTACATAAAGACTGAGTGGTGTCCAGGGGATCGTCTCTATCCAGTAGCCAGCTTACACAAATGAAGGCTATAATGGAAAATATTATGACATCTTGAGGTAAAGTGACTCTCACATTCTAATGAACTTTTGATTTGATTTTTTGCCACACTGAGCAAACATATTCTTATACCTAAAGTAAATAGATTTTTTGGAGCTAGGTAGTTCTTTAAAGCACTAGATCTTGGGGTAATACTTGCTTGAGTGAAATAGGTAAAAGGCATAGTTGATAACAAAGAAAGATTGAATGCTTACTGAAGTATTGAATGATTAGGAAATTTTACATATATATACAAAAGTCAGCAAATAGTCCTATTTAAAAAGTAACAGTGTATTGAAGGAGAACCAAGTGAATAATGCAATAAAAGTAAAATGCTTCTATAGACACTGGGAGACATGGTTATACATATAAAAGAGACAGTAAAATGTTCTGTTCAACTAACGGGTATTCAAGGGCAGTCAAGTGAAAAATGAAATAACTGTAAGATGTTTTCCTAACACTGTGAAATGCAGTACATCGTAATAGTCATTGTATTGTAGTCATTGCTGACTTGTGTGTTTTAATTCCTTCAACCATTGCATCAAACATTCTAGTATAAAAAATGTACATGAACAAACACAAAACATTGAAAACTGCTAACAAAAAACCAGAACTGAGAATGAGGGAACAAGAAAAACACAAAAGAGTTAAAGATTTAAGGTTGCTAGTGTATATGAAAAAACTTGCCATAAAAAGCATTCATTAATTCAGAAACTTTCACAATTGTGAGAGGAGAGATTCCAAAGTGGGCAGGTCTATTTATAAACATGTAACAATCTAGAAACAGTAAGTATCCAGGGAGGTAGAATTTTAATTAGATGTCTAGAGGCAATCTAAAATGATGTAAGTGAATTTAAAAATTTAAAGGAAGTAATCTTTTATAGTTACAAATATAGTTATAGATCATTAGACAAATTCTATAGTAAATCAAATGAATGACATGTCCTCTGTCTTTGGTTATATCTTCAATTATTGAGCCACTCTAATATCTCACTCATTTGTTCCTGTCTTTAAGGAGTTCATATTCTAGTGGAGAATATAGCGTATAAACAACTCTTTCACAATATGCGAGATTTATTTAACTACTCTAATAAATGTACATAGATGTTTTGAGGCTAATTTCTGCCTAAAGCAACTACAGAGGGCTTCATGGAAGAAGTGGCATTACTCAATAGAACCTTTACAGGCAAAGAGATTGGAAAGGACGTGAATCAAGGCACAAAGCTGTGAAAGTGCTGGGCAAATTCAAGGAAGGCTGAATGGCCTGCAATGTTAGGAGAGTCGTGGATTTTGTTTTGTTAGTCAATCAAAATTGTTTTCTATTTCTCTTTAAAAGGTGAGTTAGTTCATTTACAGTTACTGATATAGTAAACATTTGGTCTTCTTTATGCCAGGTAGTTTCATGTTATATAACTCCCTTGGTCTTTCATTGGTTGGTGTATTTACTCATTCTCTCTTTTAAGAAGGTTTCTATTTTCCCCTAATAGTTACCTTTGTAGTAATATCTTTGTATAATACGTTATTTCTCTATTTCTCTTCCTTTGACCCTTTTTCTGCTCCACAATTCCCATTTCTCTCTTACTATTGTCTAATCGTTACCAACTATAAGTAACATTGGTATCATCCAGCAAATTCTTTTTCCTCCCTGCATATCTTATTTGGGATAATACCATATTAATTCTAGTTAAGAATCCAAGTTGATATGGAAGTTATCAATGAAATCATTTTACTTTTTAATATACTCCCCATTCCTGCCCTAAACTGCTAACAAAAACCAAAAGAACTGAGAATGAGGGAACAAGAAAAACACAAAAGAGTTAAAGATTTAAGGTTGCTAGTGTATATGAAAAAACTTGCCATAAAAAGCATTCATTAATTCAGAAACTTTCACAATTGTGAGAGGAGAGATTCCAAAGTGGGCAGGTCTATTTATAAACATGTAACAATCTAGAAACAGTAAGTATCCAGGGAGGTAGAATTTTAATTAGATGTCTAGAGGCAATCTAAAATGATGTAAGTGAATTTAAAAATTTAAAGGAAGTAATCTTTTATAGTTACAAATATAGTTATAGATCATTAGACAAATTCTATAGTAAATCAAATGAATGACATGTCCTCTGTCTTTGGTTATATCTTCAATTATTGAGCCACTCTAATATCTCACTCATTTGTTCCTGTCTTTAAGGAGTTCATATTCTAGTGGAGAATATAGCGTATAAACAACTCTTTCACAATATGCGAGATTTATTTAACTACTCTAATAAATGTACATAGATGTTTTGAGGCTAATTTCTGCCTAAAGCAACTACAGAGGGCTTCATGGAAGAAGTGGCATTACTCAATAGAACCTTTACAGGCAAAGAGATTGGAAAGGACGTGAATCAAGGCACAAAGCTGTGAAAGTGCTGGGCAAATTCAAGGAAGGCTGAATGGCCTGCAATGTTAGGAGAGTCGTGGATTTTGTTTTGTTAGTCAATCAAAATTGTTTTCTATTTCTCTTTAAAAGGTGAGTTAGTTCATTTACAGTTACTGATATAGTAAACATTTGGTCTTCTTTATGCCAGGTAGTTTCATGTTATATAACTCCCTTGGTCTTTCATTGGTTGGTGTATTTACTCATTCTCTCTTTTAAGAAGGTTTCTATTTTCCCCTAATAGTTACCTTTGTAGTAATATCTTTGTATAATACGTTATTTCTCTATTTCTCTTCCTTTGACCCTTTTTCTGCTCCACAATTCCCATTTCTCTCTTACTATTGTCTAATCGTTACCAACTATAAGTAACATTGGTATCATCCAGCAAATTCTTTTTCCTCCCTGCATATCTTATTTGGGATAATACCATATTAATTCTAGTTAAGAATCCAAGTTGATATGGAAGTTATCAATGAAATCATTTTACTTTTTAATATACTCCCCATTCCTGCCCTGTCACTCATTTTGGGGTAGTTGAAATGTATCTGTATTCTCAGAGAATATACACATTACATAATTGCTCCTTCATGCTCATCATTTAGCAAAAATTCTGAAGGTAAATGTGTTTCTAATGTTTTTTTACCAGCCTTTTGGATTGTCTCAAATTTCTCTTATAGACTCCTCAGGAGGACTCATGGGTACATTATTTCTTAACTTATTTTACATTCTAAAGATTTTATCTGCAATCTTTGTTCTTGGGGGCTAGTTTGACTTGATAGAAAATCTTGGTTTATATTTTGCTTTCATGAATATCTTAAATATGTTTTATATTCTATTTTAGACTAAAGAATTGCTGTTGAAAAAGTTAATGATAAACTGACTATTTCTTTTCTCTAGATGTCAGTATTTTTTCCTAGAATAAGAATTCTCAAGTATTTTTGGTCTCAAGAACTTTTTACAGCTTTAAAAACTACCAAGGGCCCCCATATCTTTTATTTATGTGAATTATATCTAATGATATTTGCCATATTAAAAATTAAAACAGAAATCTTAAGTTATTTATTAATCATTTAAAATAACAGTGTACCCACTACTTTTAAGAGAATAATATATGTTAAATAAAACAATAATATATTTTTCTCAACTGAAAAATAATAGGGTAATTATATTTTTGCAAATCTGCTTAATGTCAGCATAATAGAAGAAGGATGGATTATCATAGCTAATATCTTAAATCTTTTGAAATATTGCATTTGGATTAAGAACATCTGGCCTCGTACAAATAGAAAGGTGAAAATAGAGGAATATTTTAATAGTATTTTGAAGGTAATTACAGATATTTTTCTTTGATTCTACATCAAGTTTCAACACATGACCATTTCTTAAAGATTAGTTACAATGTGGAATATGAAACTGTAAGAATGAACTTTTGGGATGTAGCTATCTTAAAATCAATAGTATCATATATGTATTAGTCACTTGGAAACTTTGGGTTCACTGAATAATACAGACCTTACAAATATTGACACATTTCACTTTGCAATATCAAAGTGTCACATTTATTAATGTAAATATTAACCTTATATTAATATACTATTGATCTTTGAGTATTAGAAAGCTGTAACTTGCAGTAGTAAACACATGGTTTTTTCAAAAATCTATCTTGCAAGTTAAAAATTATCAACAGTGAGGAATAATTTCAGTAAATTTCATATATTTTTAGAAAAATTTCTGTCCAATATCTAAATCTCGGTATTCATCACTTTGTAAGTTGTTATTTGCTATAAGAAAGGTGCTCTGTGTAAAATGTGACTAATTCAGACTATAGTTCAAACAATTGTGCAAGTGTTTTTCCTTAAGACATACGATTTTATTTTGGTATGCTACAGAAATGCTTCATACGTACTCTCCATGTCATCACATAACATTGTAAGGGTCAAAATTTAGTAAATTAACTTCTATTGCTATATCAAGAAGCTTCTTAAAAATTAATCTAACTTGACCCTGCATTCGTGTTAATGAAGAATATAGTTTAGTGCCACAGATTTTTACTCATGCTAAGAGTTTTATTCATCACTGCTTTTACTAGGCAGTATAGTTACTCGCTGCTGTTTTTTGCTAGACAAATGCTAAAATAGTAGTCTTTGTGTGCCTCCTGAAAGATTTTTGTGGTTTCCCCAGGATCTACAGAGCACAGTTTGAGAACTGGTATTCTAGAATGTCTTGATGTTGGCCATTCTGAGACTATTATATGAAGCATGATGAAAAATACAGCTTTTCACCTTCTGTTCTCCTACAATTTTATGTAAGCCTCTCTTTCCTTTGCCCCTCTACTTGAATTTTATCTTCAGGAATTACCATCTGTAGCTTTGTCCTTACAGAGGCCTTTTGATTTACCATTTTCAAGAGTTCCTTTAGCTCAGACTGCTGTGGCACTACTGGAGGGTGTCAAGGCTTTTGGTGCACTCACCTTTGGATTAGATCTCATAAAACCTCCTTCTAGCTTTGGTTTCTCTTCCAGTGGAGATGTGTTACTATTTTAAGATTTGTCCATTTCTTATGATTATCAAAATTATTACCTTCCTTCTGCTTCCCATCTTCACTATCTTCTCTAGAGATAGCAATACCACGTGCTCTTCTGTGGCAGGAATCAGGAACAAAAGATCCCAAACCATAGAATTATATTTAATATACTATTGATCTTTGAGTATTAGAAAGCTGTAACTTGCAGTAGTAAACACATGGTTTTTCAAAAATCTATCTTGCAAGTTAAAAATTATCAACAGTGAGGAATAATTTCAGTAAATTTCATATATTTTAGAAAAATTTCTGTCCAATATCTAAATCTCGGTATTCATCACTTTGTAAGTTGTTATTTGCTATAAGAAAGGTGCTCTGTGTAAAATGTGACTAATTCAGACTATAGTTCAAACAATTGTGCAAGTGTTTTCCTTAAGACATACGATTTTATTTTGGTATGCTACAGAAATGCTTCATACGTACTCTCCATGTCATCACATAACATTGTAAGGGTCAAAATTTAGTAAATTAACTTCTATTGCTATATCAAGAAGCTTCTTAAAAATTAATCTAACTTGACCCTGCATTCGTGTTAATGAAGAATATAGTTTAGTGCCACAGATTTTACTCATGCTAAGAGTTTTATTCATCACTGCTTTTACTAGGCAGTATAGTTACTCGCTGCTGTTTTTTGCTAGACAAATGCTAAAATAGTAGTCTTTGTGTGCCTCCTGAAAGATTTTTGTGGTTTCCCCAGGATCTACAGAGCACAGTTTGAGAACTGGTATTCTAGAATGTCTTGATGTTGGCCATTCTGAGACTATTATATGAAGCATGATGAAAAATACAGCTTTTCACCTTCTGTTCTCCTACAATTTTATGTAAGCCTCTCTTTCCTTTGCCCCTCTACTTGAATTTTATCTTCAGGAATTACCATCTGTAGCTTTGTCCTTACAGAGGCCTTTTGATTTACCATTTTCAAGAGTTCCTTTAGCTCAGACTGCTGTGGCACTACTGGAGGGTGTCAAGGCTTTTGGTGCACTCACCTTTGGATTAGATCTCATAAAACCTCCTTCTAGCTTTGGTTTCTCTTCCAGTGGAGATGTGTTACTATTTTAAGATTTGTCCATTTCTTATGATTATCAAAATTATTACCTTCCTTCTGCTTCCCATCTTCACTATCTTCTCTAGAGATAGCAATACCACGTGCTCTTCTGTGGCAGGAATCAGGAACAAAAGATCCCAAACCATAGAATTATATTTAATTTACACATGCTCTCATCTGCCAAGTTTAAAAAGGCACAGTATAAGAGTGAAGTTTTATTGGGGACAAGAAAAGTGTTGTCTCTTAGTTGTGTACAGTGCTTTGCAACCTCATGGACTGTAGCCTGCCAGGTTCCTCAGTGTATGGAATTCTCCAGGCAAGAATACTGGAGCCGGTTGCCATTCCTTTCTCCAGAGGATCTTCCCAACTAAGGGACTGAACCCAGCCTTCTGCAAAATGAAGACTACAGACCTGGAGATGGCATCTCAGATAGCTCTGAGAAACTGCTTCAAAGAGGTAGAAGAGAAGGTCAATACATATCTGGTTTTGGTGGAGGAATACATTCAGTTAAGCACTTTTTAATTTTTTTGCAGAAGGTTTCTGCTAGTCATGAAGAGCAGTTTTCACTATGAAGGATTTTAGTGCTTTTCTAGATATGAGAAGATACAAGAAATGGGCTCATAAGGTCAGCTCCTGAGAATATCTTCTCACCTGAGCCTCTTCTGCCAGTGTTTCCCAGAGCACAAACTGCTTCATTTCTGCTCGCTGCTCTGAGTCCCATTCAGAGGATGTTGAAAGTCAGCAGCTGCAGCAGCACATGATATAATCCTTGTAGAGGTAAATGGCAAGTGCCAATTTGTGGTTGACACATCCCATTGAAAATCATGGAGTATGGCTGACTACAATATCACTGAGGCAGTGGAGGTTACTTTCTCCTACACTGGGTGAGGAGATATTCTTATTTGTGAATAATACAATCCACCATAACCTTATTTGAATACAATACAGTTCCTGCTCCTATTTAACACTTTCTCCCTGAGGAGGAGTAGAAATGCAGCCTTACTAAATTCAAAAGGAGGTAAGGTCCAGAAAGTCCTAAAAACTGGGCTTTTGAAAGAAATCATTTTAAAATTTTAAATTTTAGGAGGTCAAGGCTTTTGGTGCACTCACCTTTGGATTAGATCTCATAAAACCTCCTTCTAGCTTTGGTTTCTCTTCCAGTGGAGATGTGTTACTATTTTAAGATTTGTCCATTTCTTATGATTATCAAAATTATTACCTTCCTTCTGCTTCCCATCTTCACTATCTTCTCTAGAGATAGCAATACCACGTGCTCTTCTGTGGCAGGAATCAGGAACAAAAGATCCCAAACCATAGAATTATATTTAATTTACACATGCTCTCATCTGCCAAGTTTAAAAAGGCACAGTATAAGAGTGAAGTTTTATTGGGGACAAGAAAAGTGTTGTCTCTTAGTTGTGTACAGTGCTTTGCAACCTCATGGACTGTAGCCTGCCAGGTTCCTCAGTGTATGGAATTCTCCAGGCAAGAATACTGGAGCCGGTTGCCATTCCTTTCTCCAGAGGATCTTCCCAACTAAGGGACTGAACCCAGCCTTCTGCAAAATGAAGACTACAGACCTGGAGATGGCATCTCAGATAGCTCTGAGAAACTGCTTCAAAGAGGTAGAAGAGAAGGTCAATACATATCTGGTTTTGGTGGAGGAATACATTCAGTTAAGCACTTTTTAATTTTTTTGCAGAAGGTTTCTGCTAGTCATGAAGAGCAGTTTTCACTATGAAGGATTTTAGTGCTTTTCTAGATATGAGAAGATACAAGAAATGGGCTCATAAGGTCAGCTCCTGAGAATATCTTCTCACCTGAGCCTCTTCTGCCAGTGTTTCCCAGAGCACAAACTGCTTCATTTCTGCTCGCTGCTCTGAGTCCCATTCAGAGGATGTTGAAAGTCAGCAGCTGCAGCAGCACATGATATAATCCTTGTAGAGGTAAATGGCAAGTGCCAATTTGTGGTTGACACATCCCATTGAAAATCATGGAGTATGGCTGACTACAATATCACTGAGGCAGTGGAGGTTACTTTCTCCTACACTGGGTGAGGAGATATTCTTATTTGTGAATAATACAATCCACCATAACCTTATTTGAATACAATACAGTTCCTGCTCCTATTTAACACTTTCTCCCTGAGGAGGAGTAGAGAAATGCAGCCTTACTAAATTCAAAAGGAGGTAAGGTCCAGAAAGTCCTAAAAACTGGGCTTTTGAAAGAAATCATTTTAAAATTTTAAATCAGTGTTTAGTTGTAGGAATAGATTATTGTGAAATATTAATATGGAAATGCTTCCCATTGCAAAGATTTAGAAATCCAAAATATGCTTCATAAATACTTGATTTAGTAAACATAAAGGATAACTCTTTCTTAGAAAACAATAGGGTGTTAATATTTAGGGTGATGGAACTGGTAGATGGTAAGCGGGCAATTTGGACAAACACAGGATCCAGAGATATGTTCTTTGTGACAAAAGATGTGATAGTTTAATATTCAAAAAAGGACATAAAACAGGACCTCAGACCCATCATGAGAGACAGAATTGAAAGCTTTACAAGATGTATCGGAAAAAGCTCTCTAAGCCATCTCTGGAAAAGAGGACTACAAAAACTCTCATCCATCACTCCGGAGAGCAGGAAATTTATTCCTTCTGATTCTTTGCATGGGGGAAAAACAGTGCTCAGTAAAAAAGAAAAATTCCAAGTCAGCACTGTGGAGAGAATTGAATCTGAATTTATAATATATAAATGGTGAGGAAATCTCTAAACTGAGAGGAAACATAAAAACTGATTCTTGCTTAGTGATATTTCTGGTGCCCTAAACAGTAGCAAGCAAAGAACCTCTCTAGAGGGACATTTCTAGAAGTAAAGACATGCAGTATTTTTATTAAGAACAAATTTCTTGCAAAATAAAGCTCCCCCTTTCTATTTTTTTTCTTCTTCTCATTCTCTTTCCCATTTCTCTCTCTTTCCCTCTCTCTGTCTCCCTCTTAACTTCTCTCTCCTTCTCCCTTCCTCCCTTCTCATCTCTCATCACACATGTGCGTGCGCACTCTCTCGCTCTCACACACACACACACATCACGTATACAAATACTCCCAAAGCATACAATTCTATAATTCTCCTTGAATGTCAATCTATAGACATAGCAAGGAGGATAACTCTCTAAGAAACTGAGATTATGAGTAAAATGGAAGACATGATTTAAAAAATTATGTGCATCCCTTATTTAACATTGACTTGCAGTCTAAAAGCTCTGAAAAGCAAATATTCTGCAGGAAGATGATGATCAGAAACAAGTTTTTCTATTATTTCAAGTGGGGAAAATATCATGTGTTATAAGTTACTCCTAAACCCCCAATAAATTTCCTAAACTGTAGCTAAGGCACTGTACAATCATCATATATAAATAACAAAGCTATTATTTTCACATGTAAATGCTTGAAACATTGCTTCATGATTTCAAAACAATTAATCAATTAAAGTGAGTGTTATTAGTTGCTCCATATGTAGTAACGTAGACGGTTTGCATGTGTATCTTAAATACTGTATTTTCATATAATACAGCAAAAACAGAAAGCAATAGTACATCTGTTAGAAAAAGGCACACACAGTCTATAATGAACACGAAGACATTTTCTAGTAATTAATTGTTGTTACTCAACAAGAGGAGCAAAAACTTGAACTTGAGCAACAGAAGGAAAATGGGAAGCCCATCAATGTTATCGCTGTTTGCAACTATTACAAATGTTGGTAGTGCAAAGTTATAAATTCTTCACCATTTTTATGCTGTTATAGATACTTCTGAACAGGAAGGCTTTGAAAAATCTTCACCAAGCGTGATGGGACCAGTCCTTTAGGATTAAATCTCTTATAAACTAGAATTCTGCTTATATGCCCATTTGTTAATGTTGGAAAACATTAGGCTTCTCCTTGTGCCAGCAATATTCAAGACATATGTTTCTTTCATTGACACTCGGTCTGATTTTTCAAAACATCTAACTTTGATTTTTAGTATTTTACCAATTATAGTTGGACCATAGCTTAAGGCTCTTCTCCAAATGTCATTTTATTAAAAACTGTTGTACTTAGCTTTATAAAACATAAATTAAAATGTTTAAATGTAGACATTAGTGAAAAAATCACATAAAGACATATGTATAGCCTAAAAATTTTGAATATAAAAATATAAAATCCCAAACTGGATTTTAACTATTAGTCAGCTTAAAAAAATGCATGGTATATGTCCGTGCCCCTCTGAATGTGCCTGATCTCATCTGAAAATAAAAATACAAAGTTGTCTGTCCAAGTAACTGGGGTGGTTTCAGTTTACTATTAAGACATAGACTTGTACTGCAAATTTAGTGAAAACAGCTAGATACGAATCTGGTATGTACGTAATGATTACTGTTTTCACTAGCCATACAGGAAATAGTAGATAATACAACAGAATTTAATGATATTTTGACAACTAGAGTATAACTAAATGTTTAATAATTACAAAAGCTATTGTGTGATATATCAAATTAATAATGAGACTTTTACATGAATGATCTCTGAATGAACTAATTTGAACATCTAAAGAGGATCATATTTTGATAAGGTTTGTATGACTCCTGTCAATCTGTTACTAAGCAAAGGCTCAATCCCCAACAGGTGACAGCAGCCAATACTATGGTGCCAGCTTTCGAGATAAGAGTGAGTTTTATTGGGAGGCAAACTGACAGGGACACAGGAATCTCAAATCTTTCTCCTCCATCCAGGGGTCAGGAAGAATTTAAAAGATCAGGTTACTCAACAAGAGGAGCAAAACTTGAACTTGAGCAACAGAAGGAAAATGGGAAGCCCATCAATGTTATCGCTGTTTGCAACTATTACAAATGTTGGTAGTGCAAAGTTATAAATTCTTCACCATTTTTATGCTGTTATAGATACTTCTGAACAGGAAGGCTTTGAAAAATCTTCACCAAGCGTGATGGGACCAGTCCTTTAGGATTAAATCTCTTATAAACTAGAATTCTGCTTATATGCCCATTTGTTAATGTTGGAAAACATTAGGCTTCTCCTTGTGCCAGCAATATTCAAGACATATGTTTCTTTCATTGACACTCGGTCTGATTTTTCAAAACATCTAACTTTGATTTTTAGTATTTTACCAATTATAGTTGGACCATAGCTTAAGGCTCTTCTCCAAATGTCATTTTATTAAAAACTGTTGTACTTAGCTTTATAAAACATAAATTAAAATGTTTAAATGTAGACATTAGTGAAAAAATCACATAAAGACATATGTATAGCCTAAAAATTTTGAATATAAAAATATAAAATCCCAAACTGGATTTTAACTATTAGTCAGCTTAAAAAAATGCATGGTATATGTCCGTGCCCCTCTGAATGTGCCTGATCTCATCTGAAAATAAAAATACAAAGTTGTCTGTCCAAGTAACTGGGGTGGTTTCAGTTTACTATTAAGACATAGACTTGTACTGCAAATTTAGTGAAAACAGCTAGATACGAATCTGGTATGTACGTAATGATTACTGTTTTCACTAGCCATACAGGAAATAGTAGATAATACAACAGAATTTAATGATATTTTGACAACTAGAGTATAACTAAATGTTTAATAATTACAAAAGCTATTGTGTGATATATCAAATTAATAATGAGACTTTTACATGAATGATCTCTGAATGAACTAATTTGAACATCTAAAGAGGATCATATTTTGATAAGGTTTGTATGACTCCTGTCAATCTGTTACTAAGCAAAGGCTCAATCCCCAACAGGTGACAGCAGCCAATACTATGGTGCCAGCTTTCGAGATAAGAGTGAGTTTTATTGGGAGGCAAACTGACAGGGACACAGGAATCTCAAATCTTTCTCCTCCATCCAGGGGTCAGGAAGAATTTAAAAAGATCAGGAGAATTTCAAACTTGGGAGATGATTCATTGTCATTCTTTAGTCATTTTTCTTGTGTCTGACCCTTTGAGACCCCATGGACTATAGGCTTCCAGGCTCCTCTGTCCATGGGGTTTCCCAGGCAAGCATACTGGAGTGGGTTGCCATTTCCTCCTCCAGGGAATCTTTCCAACCCAGGCATCGAACACTTATCTCCAGGACTGCCAGGCAGATTCTTTTTTATTTTATACTGAATAATTGTATCCATTCTCTCTTAAAGCCCCCTCCCATCCAGGTTGGTACTACTAAACCACCGGGGAAGCCCCTAGGAGCTGATTGTCTATTCTCAATTCAGTCCATAGAAGGTGTATAAGCTGCTGGAAGCCAGGGTGTCCTTATTGAAGGACTTCTTTCTTTGTAAAGAGCTCCTGCATTAATGTTTCTATTCTTAAGAGTTTCGTAGACTAAAGATTCTTGGTTCCAGTGTCATCCTGGAGACATGGTTTCCAGTCTTGCACACGTGCAGTGTTGTCTCTATAAAAGGACTCAGAGTCTGATTAATTGACAACCTATTTAAGGAGGCAAAACTAGTTTAAGCTGGTCAAGGTTTTACATGCTGTTTCAAGTCTTTAGATCATTGTCTTGTGTTGTCCAGATAATTTTTTTTTGATGGGAGTTATTATATCTATGTGTACAGCTTCAAAGATTAACCAGTTATACAAATCTATTAGATCAAGAAGAAGATGACAAAAATGAGAGAGTTACCAGCAATGAGAGAGTTACCAGCAATGAGAGAGTTAGTGTCAGTCAGTCGTGTCTGACTCTTTGTGACCCCATGGACTGTAGCCCACCAGACGCTTCAATCCATGGAATTCTCCAGGCAAGAATACTGGAGTGGGTAGCCATTCCCTTCTCCAGGGGATCTTCCTGACCTAGGGACTGAACACCTGTCTCCTGCAATGCAAGCAGATTCTTTACTGACTTAGCCATCAGAGAAGCCTGATGGAGAGTTAAGGTAGACTAATAATCACTACGCCAAGTAAGTACTAAAACAAAAGAACCATTGGGGTGGTGGCAATTCTATCTGAAAGTTAGTACTGTGGCGAGAAGCAACTCTCTTCTCTACTGTTAGAATTATGAGTCTAGGATTAGCCAGAGCTGATTGTTTACACAAAGCATGACCTTCAGAAAGTTACTTGACTCCATGGACCTGACTTATTTTGTAACCTATAAAATGGATCTTTGAATAACAACAGAATATATTAAAATGAGAAAATTAGATAAGGCCAGGTAAAGCATCAAACACTTAGCAGTGGATGATAAATAAATACTAGTGCACTTTACCCTTTCTCTACATTCCTGTAAAAATTTCTACATATTTAATGATGGTCATTTAATTCAGTGACATGGGTATTTGCTGTATTAAGTCTAACACATTGTGGATGCTATTAGTATAAATGACAAAAGTGATTTAGTAGCATTTATGTTAACATAATCACATAAATCATAATCAGGTTTCCCTGGTGGCTCAGATGATAACAAACCTGTCTGTGATATGGGAGCCTCAGGATTGATCCCTGGGTCAGGAAGATCTCCTGGAAAAGGGAATGGCAACCCATTCCAGTGTTCTTGCCTGGAGAATTTCATGGAAAGAGGAGCCTGGTGTGGTACCAAAGAGTTGGACTTGCCTGAGTGACTAACACTTTCACTTTCAAACATATAAAATAAATGGCTATCTGGAGAATTCCCTGGTGGTCCAGTGGTTAAGACTCTGCACTCACGATGCAGGGAATTTGGGTTCTATCCCTGGTCAGGTAACTAGATCCCACATGCTACAATTAAGACCTAGTACAGCCAATAAAAATAACAACAGCAACAACAACAAAAACTTGTATATGTGTTCAAAGTAGTAGTATTCTTACTAGCCCCAAAGTATAAACTATCTAAATGTCCATCAATCGATGAATAAATAAAATACTTTTTAAAATTTTATCTGAAAGAATCTTTAAAATAATTTTTACTCAATTAGCTGCTATTAATGGTTATATGAATGCTACATTTATAGCTGTTCCAGCAGAAACTTCTTTCATTTCAACATGTAATTTTAGGTTTTAAGAACACAGGATAATCAATAACACTTTCATCACTGTGATGTTCATTTTTCCTTGGAAACCACTGAAAGAAATCAGAGATATTTGTTTTAATGAGAAACTCAGAATATCCCAAGATAAGTCACTTTCTCTCACAATGAGCTCATTGCCTCTATTTTCTATCCAGGTTGTTAGTCTTATATCATTATTCTCCTCAGTCTCAGATTTCTGAATAGATCTTTAGCGGTGCTAAGTTTCTTTAAAACTATGCTTCACCATCATTTCTGTAAGTATTATTTCATTTCCCTGTCCTCTAATGGAAGTGTTGAATTTGGAATTCATTTAACTAAATTACAGGCTAAGACTCTGCAATATTTTTGACTATCAAAAGATTCCAGTTTAAAAAAAGGAATTATATACCCAGGTTGAAGAGAACCAGTGTTTATTAACTAGTTTCTATACGCGGTGAAATGCTGCATATGAAAATGAAAGGAACTCCAGGAACCACGAAAAACTGAGATCAAAATGTTTAGAATTTTTTGTTAAGTTGGATTTAATCTCTATAGTTTTGGGTGATTGGTTGATGGTCTTGGTGTTGAATAGTCTCACTTTTAAAAAGGCAGCAGTGATGACTCTACAAACCATATTTTTGCTTTACAATGGGCTTTCTGGTGCATGTGTGCTCAATTGTATCCGACTTTTTGTGACCCCATGGACCGTAGCCTGCCAGGCATCTCTGTCCATAGGATTTTCTAAACAAGGGTACTGGAGTGGGTTGCTGTCTCTTTCTCCAGGGGATCTTCCCAAGTCAGGGATCAAACCGAGATCTCCCCCATTGCAGGCAGATTCTTTACCATCTGAGCCACCAGAGATGGCCAAGAATACTGGAGTGGGTAGCCTATCCCTTCTATAGGAGATCTTCCCAATCCAGGAACTGAACTGGAGTCTTCTGTTTTGCAGGCAGATTCTTTACCAGTTGAGCTACCAGGGAAGCCCAGAATAAAGGATACATGCCACAATTAAAGACCTTCATTGTTTGTTTATTTATTTATTTATTTTTGCTTGCATATTGGTCCCACTAAGTATCTTTACAGGGCTTATCTGGCCCAACCTTCAAATCTGTTATTCTTGTTAAAGGAAAGATCTGTGTTATTTAGGTGTCCTAAAAGTTCTCCTCACGGAGACCTCTTTTTTTTTTAAAGCATTTAAAAATTTTTAATTAATTTATTATTTTTGGTCGTGCTGGTTCTTAATTGTTGTGCACAGGCTTTCTCTAGCTGCAGAGAGCAGGGGCTTTTGTAGTGAGGGACCTTCTCATCGCGGTAGCTTCTCTTGTCGCAAAGCATGGGCTCTAGAACATGTGAGTTTCAGAAGCTTTGGAACATGGGATTTGTTGCCCTGTAGCAAGTGGAATCTTTATGGACCAAGGACTGAATCCACATTTCCTGCATTCTTAACCACTGGCCCACCAGAGAGGTCCTGGGAGACCTCTTTAAAAGAGCTGAGTATGAGAAGAAGAGAGAAGCTCCTGACTGTTCAGAGAGAGAGAAGAGCACAGAGACCAGTTAGAGAAAATCAGTGGCAGCATGGACCACAGACAAGTAGGTCAGCAGAAAAGACACAGGAAGACGTTGACCCTGGAGCTCAGAGATACCTCCCATAACTCTAATAATAGCTAAAAATCATCTCCTCCCATCCCGAAGGTCCCATGCAACAGGAAGAAAAAAATCAGAATGATTCTGGGAAAATATTAACTTTCTTTAATGGTTTCTGGTCATGGTGCTCAATTGTATCCGACTTTTTGTGACCCCATGGACCGTAGCCTGCCAGGCATCTCTGTCCATAGGATTTTCTAAACAAGGGTACTGGAGTGGGTTGCTGTCTCTTTCTCCAGGGGATCTTCCCAAGTCAGGGATCAAACCGAGATCTCCCCCATTGCAGGCAGATTCTTTACCATCTGAGCCACCAGAGATGGCCAAGAATACTGGAGTGGGTAGCCTATCCCTTCTATAGGAGATCTTCCCAATCCAGGAACTGAACTGGAGTCTTCTGTTTTGCAGGCAGATTCTTTACCAGTTGAGCTACCAGGGAAGCCCAGAATAAAGGATACATGCCACAATTAAAGACCTTCATTGTTTGTTTATTTATTTATTTATTTTTGCTTGCATATTGGTCCCACTAAGTATCTTTACAGGGCTTATCTGGCCCAACCTTCAAATCTGTTATTCTTGTTAAAGGAAAGATCTGTGTTATTTAGGTGTCCTAAAAGTTCTCCTCACGGAGACCTCTTTTTTAAAGCATTTAAAAATTTTTAATTAATTTATTATTTTTGGTCGTGCTGGTTCTTAATTGTTGTGCACAGGCTTTCTCTAGCTGCAGAGAGCAGGGGCTTTTGTAGTGAGGGACCTTCTCATCGGTAGCTTCTCTTGTCGCAAAGCATGGGCTCTAGAACATGTGAGTTTCAGAAGCTTTGGAACATGGGATTTGTTGCCCTGTAGCAAGTGGAATCTTTATGGACCAAGGACTGAATCCACATTTCCTGCATTCTTAACCACTGGCCCACCAGAGAGGTCCTGGGAGACCTCTTTAAAAGAGCTGAGTATGAGAAGAAGAGAGAAGCTCCTGACTGTTCAGAGAGAGAGAAGAGCACAGAGACCAGTTAGAGAAAATCAGTGGCAGCATGGACCACAGACAAGTAGGTCAGCAGAAAAGACACAGGAAGACGTTGACCCTGGAGCTCAGAGATACCTCCCATAACTCTAATAATAGCTAAAAATCATCTCCTCCCATCCCGAAGGTCCCATGCAACAGGAAGAAAAAAATCAGAATGATTCTGGGAAAATATTAACTTTCTTCTAAAAAAACTCAAGGGTTCTTAAAGCATGAAGAATTCAGGTATTATAAGTACTGCAAAGTTAAACTGATCACTGCATGGGGTTCTATGATTTGTAATTTTTGTTTAAAATAAATAGATGCCATAATATTAATAAGTTTATATTCCTGCCATAAAGTTAATGGGTATTTATCAAAGATGTTAAATTTATTATAAGGTAGATGCTACTCTTCTAGAAATGGGTGGCAGGGGGTGGAACGCCAGAAAATTCTGTTTCTTATAAACAACATGATAAAGGAACATATGTACATAAACAGTAATCTTGGCATACGCATTTGTTACAATTTCTACTTAAAATTATTATTAGGAATCCTGTTAGAAATGATCAGTGTCATATGGTTGATCAAAAAAAAGAAAAGTAGTTAAAGTCAATAATCAACAGATAAACATATATATGGAGATGATATGCCAATCACCATTAGGGAATATTTATTGAAATCAGAGTTTAAGATATCTGAATAAAATTTTATATAAAAGGACTATATGTATTTCTTAAAATAAAAATTCTGAATCAACTTTATATCTACAATTTCAATTATCATTTTATTAACTTGTATTATATAACAAACTGTCAATACTTCAGGGTTATAATCCATTTAAATTAGATTGAGTAAAGCGGGTCTTTGAATTATTCTTCTTTTCAATTACTGTCCCTCCTTGGTGTCTGCAGGAGATTAGTTTTCGGACCCCAGAGGATAATAAAATCTGTGGATACTCAAGTTACTTATATAAAATGGCATAGTATTTGCATATCACCTACACACATCCTCCTGGATGCTGAAAATCATCTCTAGATGCCATACAATACCTAATACAATGTAAATGCTATGTAAATAGTTGTAAATACAATGTAAATGATATGTAAATAATTTCCAGAGCACAGCAAATTTAAGTTTTGCCTTTTGGAACTTTCTGAAAAACTTCCTGAATATTTTTGATCCTTGATTGTTTGAATTTTCAGATGCAGAACCCACAGCTAAAGAGGGCTGACTATATTTAAATGAGGAAGGCAAAGGGGTTTGCTATAGCTGAGGGGGAATCAATTAATGATAAAACTTTTAAAATTTGTCCAGGAAGGTGCTGTTGGAGATTTGGGAAGGTGGAGTGAGAGATAGGCTGGAGGAAAAGAACTAAATCAAGGGCGTGCCAGGAAATAAAGGCAATGCAGAAATACCTTTGTGATGAAAAATTGGCAAATGTATCTTTAAACATTTTATTTTATTAGAAAACGAATTGTTCTATTAGGTTTGAAGGGGGCCACAGAGGATGAGATGGTTAGATGGTTTCACCAATTCAACGGACGTGAGCTGGAGCAAGCTCTTGGAGATGGTGAAGGACAGGGAGGCCTGGTGTACATCAGTCCATGGGGTTGCAGAGTTAGACACGACTTAGCTACAGAACAACAGCAATTGTTATATAATTTTATTCATCTGAGCACCTGGTTTTGTGTCCACTGTAAATCTACAGAGGAAGTGGGCAACTGAGGCTGTTAAATACACACACACACACTATTAAACATTTTATTTTTATGGGATATGGGAACAAGTGAAGAAAATGAATAGTTTTTGACATTTTATTGTTCTTGAAGTGCCATTTCAGTTTTCGAATATTTGTAAGATTTTTGAATACATTTCATTTTAAATACTCAGTCTTTTAGGATAAATGTAGATTAGTATTTTGTGAAATATTTTTATGATGCAGTCCAGTTTTAATATACAGATTGGATTTAATTTTTTCTCTTTAGCTACACAATTATCTTAGCATATCAACCACTGGGAATATTATTTCCCTCTCCAGTTTTCATTTGCAAATTTCATTATAGCATGATATGGTAACCAGCTGGTGTTTCTTCTATAACATTATACTCAGGCTTTTCAGCTTTGAAATAATAATATTTCAAAGCAAGTGGAAATCCTTTCCGAGAATATGATTTTGTGTAAGTAACACATTTATAAAACATAGATATAGCTTAAGTTTATACTTATTATACATATTGGAAATATGCAGATGGAATATTCATATCAACTTAAAAACCCTAGAGATTTTTACTAGTTTATTATGCAAGTTATCTAGTTCTTAAGATTAGCTTTAGTTGCTTAATATTTCATTATCATTTTGGTTGTCTTAAACACCTTGAAAGCCCTATAATCTTTTCTTTGATAAATGGATTAAAAGTTTGTCAGGTTTCACAAGGGTACTTTAAGCATCTCTTGTTACAGAATTATTCTGTAAATATGTAGACTAGGTTTCCCGAAGGAACTAGCATGTGAATTTGCCCTTTCTTCCTTTCTTTTGTTCTTTTCCTTCCTCTTTCCCTCTATGACACGTACACATACAGTTGACCCTTGAACAATAGAGGTGCAAGCTGTGGGGGTCCACTTACACCTGTAGTACGTCATGTAGTACTGTATGTATCTACTGAAAAAAGTCAATAAATGATCTATGTACTACATGATCTATGGAAAAGAGAATAGGGAAGGCTGACTATGGGACTTGAGTATCTGCCAAGGGTTCTGGAGCCCATGCCCCATTTCCACTGCCAGGGAAATCCTGTGGACAGAGGAGCCTGGTGGACTACACTCCATGGGGTGGCAGAGAGTTGAGCACAGCATAGCTAGCTAACAGAAAGCAAAGACATATAAATGGGTTAATTTGTGTTTACAGTTGTCCCTTGAGATCTATGGGGAATTGATTTCAGGGACCTCAATGGAAACCTAAACCCACGGGTGCTTATAAAGTGAAAGTGAAGTAGCTCAGCTGTATGGAAGACCTAAACGAACCACGGGATGCAGTCCAGTTTTAATATACAGATTGGATTTAATTTTTTCTCTTTAGCTACACAATTATCTTAGCATATCAACCACTGGGAATATTATTTCCCTCTCCAGTTTTCATTTGCAAATTTCATTATAGCATGATATGGTAACCAGCTGGTGTTTCTTCTATAACATTATACTCAGGCTTTTCAGCTTTGAAATAATAATATTTCAAAGCAAGTGGAAATCCTTTCCGAGAATATGATTTTGTGTAAGTAACACATTTATAAAACATAGATATAGCTTAAGTTTATACTTATTATACATATTGGAAATATGCAGATGGAATATTCATATCAACTTAAAAACCCTAGAGATTTTTACTAGTTTATTATGCAAGTTATCTAGTTCTTAAGATTAGCTTTAGTTGCTTAATATTTCATTATCATTTTGGTTGTCTTAAACACCTTGAAAGCCCTATAATCTTTTCTTTGATAAATGGATTAAAAGTTTGTCAGGTTTCACAAGGGTACTTTAAGCATCTCTTGTTACAGAATTATTCTGTAAATATGTAGACTAGGTTTCCCGAAGGAACTAGCATGTGAATTTGCCCTTTCTTCCTTTCTTTTGTTCTTTTCCTTCCTCTTTCCCTCTATGACACGTACACATACAGTTGACCCTTGAACAATAGAGGTGCAAGCTGTGGGGGTCCACTTACACCTGTAGTACGTCATGTAGTACTGTATGTATCTACTGAAAAAAGTCAATAAATGATCTATGTACTACATGATCTATGGAAAAGAGAATAGGGAAGGCTGACTATGGGACTTGAGTATCTGCCAAGGGTTCTGGAGCCCATGCCCCATTTCCACTGCCAGGGAAATCCTGTGGACAGAGGAGCCTGGTGGACTACACTCCATGGGGTGGCAGAGAGTTGAGCACAGCATAGCTAGCTAACAGAAAGCAAAGACATATAAATGGGTTAATTTGTGTTTACAGTTGTCCCTTGAGATCTATGGGGAATTGATTTCAGGGACCTCAATGGAAACCTAAACCCACGGGTGCTTATAAAGTGAAAGTGAAGTAGCTCAGCTGTATCTGACTCTTTGCCACCCATTGACGAGTCATGGAATTCTCCAGGCAAGAATACTAGAGTTGGCAGCCTTTCCCTCCTCCAGGGGTGTTGCCCGGTGGATTCTTTACTATCTGAGCCACCAGGGAAGGCCCAACAATACTGGAGTGTGCAGCCTATCCCTTTCCCAGGGGAGCTTCTTGACTCAGGAATTCAACCGGCGGGGTCTGCTGCATTGCAGGTGGATTCTTTACCAGCTGAGCTATAAGGAAATCCCACAGATCCTTAAGCTCCTTATATAAAATGCTTAGTAGAGCCGGCCCCTTGTCATATATGGGTTCTTCACCTGCAGAATCACCCAACACAAAATTAATTTGTGGTTGGTTGAATCATTGATGTGGAGTCTACAGACAGAAGGGCCGACTATAATTCATTCTTTTTAAAAAAATAATTTCATCTATTTATTTTCATATTTGGCTGTACTGATTCTTTGTTGCTGCTTTCAGGATTTTACTAGTTGAGGTGATGGGGGCTACTCTCTAGCTGTAGTGTGTGGGTTTCTCAGTGTGGAAGCATCTCTTGTTGCAGAACACAGGCTCTAGGGCACATAAGTTTCAGTAGCTGTGGTACTTGGGCTTCATAATTGTGACCCATAGGCTTAATTGTCATGAGGCATATGGGATCTTCCCAGACCAGGGATGGAAATGTGCCCCCGGCATTGGCAGGCAGATTCTTAACCACTGGAGCACCAGGGAAGTCCTGTATGTATCTACTGAAAAAGTCAATAAATGATCTATGTACTACATGATCTATGGAAAGAGAATAGGGAAGGCTGACTATGGGACTTGAGTATCTGCCAAGGGTTCTGGAGCCCATGCCCCATTTCCACTGCCAGGAAATCCTGTGGACAGAGGAGCCTGGTGGACTACACTCCATGGGGTGGCAGAGAGTTGAGCACAGCATAGCTAGCTAACAGAAAGCAAAGACATATAAATGGGTTAATTTGTGTTTACAGTTGTCCCTTGAGATCTATGGGGAATTGATTTCAGGGACCTCAATGGAAACCTAAACCCACGGGTGCTTATAAAGTGAAAGTGAAGTAGCTCAGCTGTATCTGACTCTTTGCCACCCATTGACGAGTCATGGAATTCTCCAGGCAAGAATACTAGAGTTGGCAGCCTTTCCCTCCTCCAGGGGGTGTTGCCGGTGGATTCTTTACTATCTGAGCCACCAGGGAAGGCCCAACAATACTGGAGTGTGCAGCCTATCCCTTTCCCAGGGGAGCTTCTTGACTCAGGAATTCAACCCGGGGGTCTGCTGCATTGCAGGTGGATTCTTTACCAGCTGAGCTATAAGGAAATCCCACAGATCCTTAAGCTCCTTATATAAAATGCTTAGTAGAGCCGGCCCCTTGTCATATATGGGTTCTTCACCTGCAGAATCACCCAACACAAAATTAATTTGTGGTTGGTTGAATCATTGATGTGGAGTCTACAGACAGAAGGGCCGACTATAATTCATTCTTTTTAAAAAAATAATTTCATCTATTTATTTTCATATTTGGCTGTACTGATTCTTTGTTGCTGCTTTCAGGATTTTACTAGTTGAGGTGATGGGGGCTACTCTCTAGCTGTAGTGTGTGGGTTTCTCAGTGTGGAAGCATCTCTTGTTGCAGAACACAGGCTCTAGGGCACATAAGTTTCAGTAGCTGTGGTACTTGGGCTTCATAATTGTGACCCATAGGCTTAATTGTCATGAGGCATATGGGATCTTCCCAGACCAGGGATGGAAATGTGCCCCCGGCATTGGCAGGCAGATTCTTAACCACTGGAGCACCAGGGAAGTCCTGTAATTCATTCTTAAGACACTTGGGTCCAGTGGCAAGCACAGTGCCCATGGGTGGTGTCAATTAATGTTTGTTAAATCATGCTTAGTCTGCACCATTTGCTTTATAGGCTTACTTCACATTACTGATCTACTTACACAACACACTTCATCATTACTTAAAATGGTCTTGAACTTCCAGAAATGGTCTTATATAAATTTTATCAATTGCATTTTAGGTGCATAACTGACATATTGATGTCTTCAACAATCATTTGCTATTTGGTGGGCACTCAAAAACACAATTCTTATACTTTATAGCTAAGTTTATACTTTAATAGCTAAGTTTAGATTTGTGCGTGCACACTTGTGTGTGCTAAGTCTCTTCAGTGTCCAATTCTGTGTGACCCTATGGACTGTAGCCCCCTAGACTTCTCTGTTCATGGGGATTTGCCAGGCAAAATACCAGAATGGGTGGCCATGCCCTCCTCCAGGGGATCTTCCAGACCAAGGGATTGAACCTGCATCTCTATGTCTCCTGCATTGGCAGGTGAGTTCTTTACCACTAGTGCCACGTGGGAAGCCCCCCACATACACAACTGAATCCATGTAGCACTCAAACTACAAAGATAGTTTCTCATCTAACCTAGTTTCCCAGTCAACTTTTCCTTCCAGTATTCACACCCTTGTATAGTTTCTTCCCTTTAAATTATGACTGGTCTTAACTCACTTGTAACCAATAGAATACATGCTATTCTATTGGAGAAATGATGCTGTATAGCTTACAAGGCTAGGCCAGAAGGATACTTGAAGCTCTCCTTTAGACTTTTTTGCTTTCAATCACCATCTGACTCAGCTGTATCCAGGAGCCCATGCAGGGATCGTCCAGTTGAGTCACTAAGCTTTGAGGTTAGTTGTTATCCAGCAACAGATAATGTAACAGTATAATACAGTGTGATGGGGCTACTCTCTAGCTGTAGTGTGTGGGTTTCTCAGTGTGGAAGCATCTCTTGTTGCAGAACACAGGCTCTAGGGCACATAAGTTTCAGTAGCTGTGGTACTTGGGCTTCATAATTGTGACCCATAGGCTTAATTGTCATGAGGCATATGGGATCTTCCCAGACCAGGGATGGAAATGTGCCCCCGGCATTGGCAGGCAGATTCTTAACCACTGGAGCACCAGGGAAGTCCTGTAATTCATTCTTAAGACACTTGGGTCCAGTGGCAAGCACAGTGCCCATGGGTGGTGTCAATTAATGTTTGTTAAATCATGCTTAGTCTGCACCATTTGCTTTATAGGCTTACTTCACATTACTGATCTACTTACACAACACACTTCATCATTACTTAAAATGGTCTTGAACTTCCAGAAATGGTCTTATATAAATTTTATCAATTGCATTTTAGGTGCATAACTGACATATTGATGTCTTCAACAATCATTTGCTATTTGGTGGGCACTCAAAAACACAATTCTTATACTTTATAGCTAAGTTTATACTTTAATAGCTAAGTTTAGATTTGTGCGTGCACACTTGTGTGTGCTAAGTCTCTTCAGTGTCCAATTCTGTGTGACCCTATGGACTGTAGCCCCCTAGACTTCTCTGTTCATGGGGATTTGCCAGGCAAAATACCAGAATGGGTGGCCATGCCCTCCTCCAGGGGATCTTCCAGACCAAGGGATTGAACCTGCATCTCTATGTCTCCTGCATTGGCAGGTGAGTTCTTTACCACTAGTGCCACGTGGGAAGCCCCCCACATACACAACTGAATCCATGTAGCACTCAAACTACAAAGATAGTTTCTCATCTAACCTAGTTTCCCAGTCAACTTTTCCTTCCAGTATTCACACCCTTGTATAGTTTCTTCCCTTTAAATTATGACTGGTCTTAACTCACTTGTAACCAATAGAATACATGCTATTCTATTGGAGAAATGATGCTGTATAGCTTACAAGGCTAGGCCAGAAGGATACTTGAAGCTCTCCTTTAGACTTTTTTGCTTTCAATCACCATCTGACTCAGCTGTATCCAGGAGCCCATGCAGGGATCGTCCAGTTGAGTCACTAAGCTTTGAGGTTAGTTGTTATCCAGCAACAGATAATGTAACAGTATAATACAGTGTGATGAGTACAGAATGCAGGTTCCCATCTGAGGTGGGGGAGGGTGGTGATGGTGGAGAGAGAAGAGAAGGAAGGAAGGCATGGAGAATATGCACAATTTGAAAAACCAAGTATCAGTAAATGGACTTCCCAGGTGGCACTGGTGGTAAAGAATGTGTTTGGTAATGCAGAAGATGTAAGAGATATGGGTTTGATCCCTGGGTCAGGAAGATCTCCTGGAGGAGAAAATGGCAACCCACTCCAGTATTCTTGCTTGGAGAATCCCATGGAGAGAGGAGCCTTGGGGGCTTCAATCCATAAGGTTGCAAAGAGTCGGACGCAACTGAAGCAATTAAGCACACAGCACAAAGCAGTAAATGACACTTATTTCATGTAAGAAAGCCTTTTGAACAGCAAAGTTGTTTTCTAATCATCACTTCCCTCACAGGTGTCTGCTCATACATTCTTTTAGGGAACCTAAGAAGTAGAAGTTCACTCATACATTCATTTACTAACTCACTTGCAGAAGTTTTGCTAATGGCTACTACGTTTTGCTAGATGGCTACTAGGTCCAATTCTCTGGGCCAGATGTGAGCAATACCTGTGAGCAAGCTGAGCAAGGAATGTCATTTACTGTTCAATGAGAATAGTGGTAAAAGGAAGGAGAAGGCAGCTCAGGTGGAGGCAATATGGAGGAAAATGGAACAGATCTGCAAGAGAGAGAAAGGTGCTTATATATTGGAAGTAGTTAGGGACTTCCCTGGTCCTCCGATGGCTAAGACTTCATGCTCCCAATACAAGGGGCCTGGGTTCAATCCCTGGTCAGGGAACTAGATCCCACATGCTGCAACTAAGAGTTCCTGTGCCATAACTAAATATGCCATGCGCTGTAACTTGTAACCAATAGAATCATGAGGAAAGCCTTACAAGGCTAGGCCAGAAGGATACTTGAAGCTCTCCTTTAGACTTTTTTGCTTTCAATCACCATCTGACTCAGCTGTATCCAGGAGCCCATGCAGGGATCGTCCAGTTGAGTCACTAAGCTTTGAGGTTAGTTGTTATCCAGCAACAGATAATGTAACAGTATAATACAGTGTGATGAGTACAGAATGCAGGTTCCCATCTGAGGTGGGGGAGGGTGGTGATGGTGGAGAGAAAAGAGAAGGAAGGAAGGCATGGAGAATATGCACAATTTGAAAAACCAAGTATCAGTAAATGGACTTCCCAGGTGGCACTGGTGGTAAAGAATGTGTTTGGTAATGCAGAAGATGTAAGAGATATGGGTTTGATCCCTGGGTCAGGAAGATCTCCTGGAGGAGAAAATGGCAACCCACTCCAGTATTCTTGCTTGGAGAATCCCATGGAGAGAGGAGCCTTGGGGGCTTCAATCCATAAGGTTGCAAAGAGTCGGACGCAACTGAAGCAATTAAGCACACAGCACAAAGCAGTAAATGACACTTATTTCATGTAAGAAAGCCTTTTGAACAGCAAAGTTGTTTTCTAATCATCACTTCCCTCACAGGTGTCTGCTCATACATTCTTTTAGGGAACCTAAGAAGTAGAAGTTCACTCATACATTCATTTACTAACTCACTTGCAGAAGTTTTGCTAATGGCTACTACGTTTTGCTAGATGGCTACTAGGTCCAATTCTCTGGGCCAGATGTGAGCAATACCTGTGAGCAAGCTGAGCAAGGAATGTCATTTACTGTTCAATGAGAATAGTGGTAAAAGGAAGGAGAAGGCAGCTCAGGTGGAGGCAATATGGAGGAAAATGGAACAGATCTGCAAGAGAGAGAAAGGTGCTTATATATTGGAAGTAGTTAGGGACTTCCCTGGTCCTCCGATGGCTAAGACTTCATGCTCCCAATACAAGGGGCCTGGGTTCAATCCCTGGTCAGGGAACTAGATCCCACATGCTGCAACTAAGAGTTCCTGTGCCATAACTAAATATGCCATGCGCTGTAACTAAGACCCAGCATAGCCAAATAAATAAAATAAAAATAGATTTATAAAAAAGGGTGCTAGTAAAAGGAATAAGTTTAGAAAATAAAGGTCAGAGGCATAGATGGAAAGAATAGTAGCACTTCTCTTCCTCTGAGGTAGGTGGAAAACAAGATGCAACAATAGGGGAGAGATAACTAAGTTTTTAGTAGAGGAACAATTTATGTCGAATTTATGTCTTTATTTATGTAAAGAATCTGCATGCAGTGTTGGAGACCTGGGTTACATCCCTGCCTTGGCAAGATCTCCTGGAAAAGGGAAAGGCTACCCACTCCAGTGTTCTAGCCTTGAGAATTCAATGGACAGAGGAGCCTGGCAGGCTATAGTTCATGGAGTTGCAAAGAGTCAGAAATGACTGAGACACTGCCATTTCACTCCTGCATTGAAGCTGGATTCTTTCACCACTGAGCCACCAGTAAAGTCCCAAGGAGCCAACTAGTGGCAAAATGGTTCTTATGCTGCAAGGAAAGGACATACATTTGTACTGCAACCAATTACCGTGGTAATGTAGGTTTCTTCTACATAGCAGTTCCCAGAGCAAAAAGAATGGAAATGGTTGGCTGAGTCTAGGTGAGAAAGAGAGATTTGGGATATATTTTTAACACTTACTTTAGCAAATAATGTTGTGTCTGGAAAACTCAATATGAAAAAATTAACTCTTATGTGTGTTATGAAATAATATACACAAATCTTTGGTTTGAGCTCTAACTCTTTAAATTCCTGGAAGACTTTAGGAAAATCATAAAGTCACTAAAACATTTTTGCTCACACACATACAAAATTAAAGTTTTTATTTACCCAATTTCTCATGAAGCTAAAATGAGAAAATTTAAGAAAAGTGGTATATATACTTAAAAGTATATTTTACTACCTTTAAAAAATATCAAAAATATTTTATTTTGGCAGTAGTATAAAGTTTCATTTCATGAATGGCTTCAGTTTCCTCTTCTCTGTTGCCATTTGTTAATGTGTCTCTTTTTATTTTCATATGCAGAAAAATTTTTCCACCAATTGTGTTGGTCCTTAAACTGCATTTGTCTCCCTCTATTTTATTAGGCTGTTTGGTTTCTTTGTCCAAGAAGGTCACCTAGAATGTTTCAGGCCTTTTTTGCAGCTTGAATTCAAGTTTGCTATACTTTCTTTTTGTTTTCTTTTCTATAGAAGCTTTAATCTTATTCTGTTGATATCCTTTCTCTTAATTGCCTACTGAAATTAACATAATATGGATACTTTTAGTTCTTAACCTAATTGGTCCAAAGATAGAAGATACCTGGCAATTCTATTGACTGTGTAATTTCTTGGGCCATATTCTTACAGCCAGCACTTTGCCACATCCCTTTATTCAGAGAATTGCTTATTATTTGTACAATTTTCCTAGCTCTTACTCATTTATGTATGACGTGTATTGGTACAATTCGTTTCAAAACATAGTCTTTAAGCAAGAAATGACTGTATTTTTCCAACTTATTTTTACAAGTTGTCAGTAAAGTGCTCAGATGAATGAGTTTGCTTTCTTATTTAAATATCCCTTTGTTTGTATGAACAAACATAAAAAATTTCTAATTTTCAAGTGAAAATAGACAGACTGAGTAGGTAAGCTGTACATTGAAAGAGGACATGGCTCCATTTCAGTGGAATGACAATTTTCAGGTCATTCAAATGGGAGAGTGCAGCAAAAAGAAGGAGACTTTTCACAGAGTTTTTCACTATAAATAGGCTGACATAGTTCTGATAATTGGAATAAAGGAATTCTAAGAAGGTGATATAATGTCTTTGATTAACGAGTGGAAAACTCAATAAAAAAATTTTTTTTCACTTTTAGCTCTAACTCTTTAAATTCCTGGAAGACTTTAGGAAAATCATAAAGTCACTAAAACATTTTTGCTCACACACATACAAAATTAAAGTTTTTATTTACCCAATTTCTCATGAAGCTAAAATGAGAAAATTTAAGAAAAGTGGTATATATACTTAAAAGTATATTTTACTACCTTTAAAAAATATCAAAAATATTTTATTTTGGCAGTAGTATAAAGTTTCATTTCATGAATGGCTTCAGTTTCCTCTTCTCTGTTGCCATTTGTTAATGTGTCTCTTTTTATTTTCATATGCAGAAAAATTTTTCCACCAATTGTGTTGGTCCTTAAACTGCATTTGTCTCCCTCTATTTTATTAGGCTGTTTGGTTTCTTTGTCCAAGAAGGTCACCTAGAATGTTTCAGGCCTTTTTTGCAGCTTGAATTCAAGTTTGCTATACTTTCTTTTTGTTTTCTTTTCTATAGAAGCTTTAATCTTATTCTGTTGATATCCTTTCTCTTAATTGCCTACTGAAATTAACATAATATGGATACTTTTAGTTCTTAACCTAATTGGTCCAAAGATAGAAGATACCTGGCAATTCTATTGACTGTGTAATTTCTTGGGCCATATTCTTACAGCCAGCACTTTGCCACATCCCTTTATTCAGAGAATTGCTTATTATTTGTACAATTTTCCTAGCTCTTACTCATTTATGTATGACGTGTATTGGTACAATTCGTTTCAAAACATAGTCTTTAAGCAAGAAATGACTGTATTTTTCCAACTTATTTTTACAAGTTGTCAGTAAAGTGCTCAGATGAATGAGTTTGCTTTCTTATTTAAATATCCCTTTGTTTGTATGAACAAACATAAAAAATTTCTAATTTTCAAGTGAAAATAGACAGACTGAGTAGGTAAGCTGTACATTGAAAGAGGACATGGCTCCATTTCAGTGGAATGACAATTTTCAGGTCATTCAAATGGGAGAGTGCAGCAAAAAGAAGGAGACTTTTCACAGAGTTTTTCACTATAAATAGGCTGACATAGTTCTGATAATTGGAATAAAGGAATTCTAAGAAGGTGATATAATGTCTGATGGAGTGGTTGAGATGGTATAACGAAGTAAGAGTGAAATGGCTCTGAAAGAACTAAAAAAGGAAGAAAGTTACTTTGAGCATAAAATATTAATCTAAATCCACATATGGCCCGCTCACAATGTGAATCACCCCTTTGTTCAACATGTTCTGCCCATTAGTCTCTTAGCAGTCCTTGCAGGTATCAGGTCAAGTCATCCTTATTTCAGTTTAAAATGGCCCCACCGTACAGGATGCTGGCAATCTAGAGATTTTAAAGCACTTACTGTTTTTCTCATTAGGAGCATTTTAGGATGGTGTGGCAGGTGTTTTTCCCCTTTAGAAAGTACCCATATTCTTAGAAACTCACAGCAGGGTTAGAATAGAATGGAAGATAAAGGGAGAATGGAATGGCCCTTTAGGATTGGCTTGGCTTTGCTCTAAATTTTAGGGTGTATACTAAAGGCTTTGAACTGGGTTCTACAGTTTTCATGTCATTCAACTTTATCCTCCAAGAGAGTAGACATAATAGACTCTAGAGCAGCTACTCTAGAGGGATGAGGTTTTATGCAGTGTCCTTCAGGCCACTAGGCATACAATTGACTTTGTTGTTTAGTCACTAAGTCATGTCGGCAAAGTGATGACGCTGCTTTTTAATACACTGTATAGATTTGTCCTATTTTTTTTCTTCCAAGGAGCAAGTATCTTTTAATTTCGTGCCTACCATCTCTGTCCACAGTGATTTTGGAGCCCAAGAAAATAAAACGTGCCAATATTTCCCTTTTTTATCCCCATCTATTCTCCAAGAAGTGATGGAACTGGATGCCATGATCTTAGTTTTGTGGATGTTGAGTTGTTTTTTAATTTTTTTCTAGTTTTTTTTTTTTTTTTTAGCCACGTTTATTGGCTTTTCATTTATTTATTTTCATCCATCTTTGTTCTTTGCCTTGTGTAGGTCTCCCATTGCAGTGGCCTCTCCTGTAGCAGAGAAGTGGCTCTGGGCACATGCATTCCAGAGCACTGGCTTGTAATTGGACACACTGGTCCAGCCGCTCCGCCGCATGTGGGATCTTCCTGTGCCAGGGATCGAAACAGCGCCCCTTGCACTGCAAAGCAGACTCTTTACCCACTGGACCACCAGGGAAGCCCTAGATGTTGGATTTTAAGACAGCTTTTTCACTCTCCTATTTCACCTTCATCAAGAGGCTCTTTAGTTCCTCTTTGCTTTCTGCCATTAAGGTGGTATCATCTCTAAGAGATTTCAAGTAAACATTCAAATTTCTACTTCCTTTGACAGAAATAGATAATTGAGTAGCCTTGGGCAGTAAATGCAATAGGAAATTATCTGATGATGATGAATAGCTGCAACTCATTTGTCTTTTTTACATAGATATAATAACTTTGTTTTATCTGTTTTTGTTGTTTTTTGTTTTTATGCCTCATTTATCTTAGACATGTTCCCTCTAGTTATTCAGTGTAGACACTTGACCCCTGTAACCTCAGCTTATTTACATGCCTGGTCCTTGTAAACTTTTAAGTGTGCAAATTCTTTTTTAAAATATTATTTGTTTACTTATTTATTTTTGGCTATTCTGGGTTTTCACTGATGCTGCAGGCTCTTCTCTAGGTGCAGGGAGTGGGGGCTACTCTAGTTGAGGTGAGCAGGCTTCTTGTTGCGGTGACTTCTCTTGTGGACTCAGGCTCTAGGGCACACAGGCTTCAATGGTTGTGGCACATGAGCTCCACAGTTACGGCTCTGAGGCTCTAGAGCACAGGCTCAATAGTTGTGGTTTATGGGTTTAGTTGCTCTGTAGCATGTGAGATCTTCCAGGATCCAGGATTGAACCTGTGTCTCCTGCAATGACAGGGGAACTCTTCACCACTGAGCTACCAGGGAAGTCCTAAGTGTGTGATTTCTACTTGAGAATTTTAGAGTCCAAACTTTTCACTATGAGAACGTCAGTTCAGTACTAAACAATCTCACAGATTCCCATGTGATAATAAAAAATTATTCAGTTCAAAGAAAGCCCAGGAAGGACATATAGATTTCAGGGCTACTTGTAATAACATTTAAATCCTTCCATGGTTCTCATTCATAGAACAGATATTAATTGCGCACCTACCATGTGTCAGGCACTATTCTAAGGACTGAGGGAGCATATATGACGAAAGTGACAAAATCGCTGCCCGAGGACCTTACGCTCTAGTGATAGAATACAGATTGTTAGCCAGATAAATTAATAAAATATATTATGACAATTTACACTATTTATTTATTTATTTTGGTGGGAGAGGGGAGGGAAGGGGGGGGACGGGCCACTCCTATCGGTCTTTCATTTGTCTAGTTTCATCCACCTTTGTTCTTTGGCCCGTGTGGGCGCCCATCACTGCAGCCTCTGTTGTCGCAGAGCACCGGCTCTGGGCGCATGCACTCCAGAGCTCCAGCTCGGTAATTGGACACATCAGTCCTGCAGCTCCGCGGCACGTGGGATCCCAGGCCAGGGCTCGAACCGGCGTCCCTTGCACTGCAAGGCGGTGTCTTTACCTACTGGATCACTAGGGAAGCCCTATGACAAATTACACTAAGTGAAGTGCCCCAAAGTATAAGAAAACTAGGAATGGGTGAAGAGGGGGTGGAGAGAGAAAGAGTGTACATTTTTAGACAGTGAAGCTAAAGAATGACTCATTGAGAAGGAGACCCTTGAATGAGGGTTAGGAGAGTATTACATGCAAAGGCCCTAATGTGGGAAGAAGCCTGGTGCATTAAAGAAGCATACAGGAGATCAAATGATCTAGGGAAGGATTAAAAATGAATTTCTGGGATTCCAGTGGAAAGTCAACTAAATAAAGAAATAGCTTTATGCTCAATTCTTGGAGATAATTAGGTCAAAAAATTTTAGTTAAGGAGAGGATGCAAAATGCCAAAAAAAAAAAAAAAAAAACCAAAACCAAACAAACCCCCAAAAAAGGCCCACCAGAAAAAAAGTGTTATAGGATACAGAACAGGGAGAAGTTTCCTTAATTATTTGATGTGAACAGGAAGGAAGATTGATATTTTGGAATTATTATTTGCATGTAAATTGCTTTCCTTCATCAAAACACAGTCTTAATTTGTCATAATCTAGAGAGAGAAGGTTACAACTTCCTCTAAAGCAAGTAGAGCAAAGTGTCTAGCATAATTATAATATCAATTTTCAGACTTTCAGAGAATAAAGAAATATTTTTGTTATTTTCTCATCTTTATCTTTGTTCCTCCTAACGGAGTTTCTTTTTCTTTTTTTCCTTCTCTTCCCGATTTCTCCCCTAAAGCTCTTACATATACAAGGAAAATGATGAGAAGGCACTTTGTTAGAAAAACAGAAACAGACTTTATGAAAATGTATTAGTTAAGGGCACATTAAGCAAATCAGAAGTAGAATTATTTTATATTCTTATTTCAGTTGACCGGATCTTTTTATTTTCAGAAGTGTGTTCAAATACTCTTGCTAAGTTACAGCAAGGATCTTAATCACACAAAGCAAGATGGTAGTAACAGGGACTTGAACAAAATCAGAACAGAACGTCAGGTTTCCTAATGGAAAGATAATCCAGTTATTCTGTCCTTATTTTTTAAAAAGGTAAAATTCTCATTAGAAAATTCCATACACCCCTGCCTTTGTGTGTTAAATACAAAGTTAACCATTGGATTAAAATACTGACTCTTTTGTCTCCATAGAAAGGATTATTCTGACATCAGATGAAGATGGATAATGGTGCAACATAAAAATAGTGAAGATAAAAGAAACAAATGTGAAGGGAATTACTGGAATTTAGTATACCTTGCAAGATAATGTATATTTTTTAAAGAAGGGTTTTCATGATATCAGAGCACTCTGACAATCAAATCTCCTGACTCTTAGATTGTTTATACTCCAGGACAGCTTTGATCTCCACAGTCATATTGGCTAGAACTTGGTGTGATTACAATCCTTTTAAGATCTAATGTGGACTGTTGCTTACAACAAAAGAAGAGCATAGAAAATGTTGTTCCCAAAGCTACAAATCAAACGCATTACTGAGTTTAGTTTTTGATTGCTTTGACTGTTTGAAACGTCTCTTTTTTATTCTAGAAAAAGATAACCTTCCTTTAAAATTTGGGTATTTGAAGTAAGTGTTATACACAGAAGAAGAACTTAGAGTAAGAACTATGAACACATAACTGTTCAAAGTACAACTTCACAGTGGTAAAACTCTTCTTTTAAAGTAAGGAAAATGACTATGTGAAAAGATAAAAATTATTTTGTTATAAACATGGAACGCAAATATATAATCTATTATTGATTAGCATTTAGAATGTTGATTTTAGTAAAGTTATGTGGCAAATCTTTGATCTCATTTTATTTGTTTATTTATCCCATTTTAAAAGAGTAATTTGGGGGCTTCCCTGGTGGTCCAGTGGGTGAGGACACCGCCTTGCAGTGCAGGGGGCGCCGGTTCGATCCCTGGCCTGGGAAGATTCCATATGCCACAGAGCGGCTGGACTGATGTGTCCAACTACTGGGCCAGAGCTCTGGAGCGCATGTGCCTAGAGCCAGTGCTCTGCAACGAGAGAGGCCACAGTGATGGGAGGTCCACACAGGCCAAAGAACAACAACAACAAAAAAGAGTAATTTGTTTCACTCAACACACTATATACCTTAGTTCTTTGAGCTGCTTGCATATTACAATGTTGGCCTACAAGGAGGGACATTCAAAACCACATTATATGTTAACAATGTAGTTTTATATAATGGGAATCTTTACAAAGGATTATCTTGGCAGGAGCATGAACCACCTGATCTAGTCTAGGCATTTGGCTCTTTGGGAAATCGTACTTTATTCTTTACTAAACTACAGAGATCACTGTCCCATAGAAAAAAAAGGAAAAATCTTTAGTTTTTTTTTTAAAGAAGGGTTTTCATGATATCAGAGCACTCTGACAATCAAATCTCCTGACTCTTAGATTGTTTATACTCCAGGACAGCTTTGATCTCCACAGTCATATTGGCTAGAACTTGGTGTGATTACAATCCTTTTAAGATCTAATGTGGACTGTTGCTTACAACAAAAGAAGAGCATAGAAAATGTTGTTCCCAAAGCTACAAATCAAACGCATTACTGAGTTTAGTTTTTGATTGCTTTGACTGTTTGAAACGTCTCTTTTTTATTCTAGAAAAAGATAACCTTCCTTTAAAATTTGGGTATTTGAAGTAAGTGTTATACACAGAAGAAGAACTTAGAGTAAGAACTATGAACACATAACTGTTCAAAGTACAACTTCACAGTGGTAAAACTCTTCTTTTAAAGTAAGGAAAATGACTATGTGAAAAGATAAAAATTATTTTGTTATAAACAGGGAACGCATATATATAATCTATTATTGATTAGCATTTAGAATGTTGATTTTAGTAAAGTTATGTGGCAAATCTTTGATCTCATTTTATTTGTTTATTTATCCCATTTTAAAAGAGTAATTTGGGGGCTTCCCTGGTGGTCCAGTGGGTGAGGACACCGCCTTGCAGTGCAGGGGGCGCCGGTTCGATCCCTGGCCTGGGAAGATTCCATATGCCACAGAGCGGCTGGACTGATGTGTCCAACTACTGGGCCAGAGCTCTGGAGCGCATGTGCCTAGAGCCAGTGCTCTGCAACGAGAGAGGCCACAGTGATGGGAGGTCCACACAGGCCAAAGAACAACAACAACAAAAAAGAGTAATTTGTTTCACTCAACACACTATATACCTTAGTTCTTTGAGCTGCTTGCATATTACAATGTTGGCCTACAAGGAGGGACATTCAAAACCACATTATATGTTAACAATGTAGTTTTATATAATGGGAATCTTTACAAAGGATTATCTTGGCAGGAGCATGAACCACCTGATCTAGTCTAGGCATTTGGCTCTTTGGGAAATCGTACTTTATTCTTTACTAAACTACAGAGATCACTGTCCCATAGAAAAGAAATAAAAACATCGAAGATTAATTTTAGACATCTTTAGAAATAACTTCACAGTAATTAATCACCTTTGGCTTCTGCTGGATTTGCTTTAAGAAGTGGTTGATGCTGTTGGTGGGAAAGATATGAGGGCTACCCTTGTTTACTGATTCCATACTTGCTGGCTTTAGGTTGAACAGAAGTGTCTTTCTCTTTCCTTCCTACCCTCTCACCTTCTAGCTTATTTTCTTTCCTTCTTCCCACATGCATTTATTTGTCATCCTCTAAGAGAAAGCCACAGTACTAAACCAAGGTGATGCTAGTGGTAAAGAACACGTCTTCCAATGTGGGAGACTCAGGTTCAATGCCTAAGTTGGGAAGATTGCCTGGAAGAGGGCATGGCAACTCACTCCAGTATTCTTGTCTGGAGAACCCTCATGGACAGAGGAGTCTGGTGGGCTACAGTCCACAGGATTGCAGAGTGTATAAGACAACTGAAATAACTTAGCAGGCATGCACTCAAGAGACAGTCATCATACTAAGCTCAGGTTTATAATGTTAAAAAAAGAGAATCTTTGTTTGTTCTCACATAGCTTTAACTCTGTGGGAAAAAAATATAATTAAAAAAATGGAAAAAGAAAGTGTTTCCATAAAGAAAATACTGATATATATGGGAAGATACAGCAAGGATATAGTCGTAGTTATCTGTTGCTCTGTAACAAATTAACTCAAAATTTAATGACTTAAAACAACAGTAAGGATTCATCATCTTAGTTTCTATGACTGAGAAATAAGGGAGCAGATCAGCTGTGTTCTGGCTCAGAGTCTCTCAAAAAATTTAGTTGAGAACTTCTCTGGTGGTCCAGTGGATAAAGAGCCCTCCTTGTAGTGCAAGGGGCACGGGTTCAATTCCTGGCCAGGGAAGATTCCATTTGCCACAGAGTGGCTGTACTGGTATGTCCAATTAGGAGCCAGTGTTCTGGGGCGCATGTGCCCAGAGCTGGTGCTCAGCAGCAAGAGAGGCCACTGCAATGGGAGGCCCACACAGGCCAAAGAATAAAAAATGATAGATGAAAATAAATTAAAAAAAGATCAATAAAAGAGGCTAAAAATTTTTTTAAAAAATTGTAGTTGAAATGTTAGGTGGAGCTAGAATCTTCTGCAGGCTTACACAGGTCTGGAGGTTCCACATCTACGATGGTTTACTGACATGGCTGGCAAATTGGTGGTGGCTTTTGGCAAGAAGCTGCAGAGGTACTGACCCATCTCCATAGGCTGCTTCACTCTCTTTACAATCTGACTTGACTTCCCTCCGAGTGAGTGATTTAAGCAGAGAGAAGAGGAGGCATTGATGCCTTATATGCCTTACCATTAATTCCTAAAATACCTTACTAGTTACAGATACCAGCCTTTTTCAGTGTGGGTTGGTGGGTGGGTGAGTGGGTCAGCCTTATTCAAATATGTAAATACCCAGGAGGTGAGGATCATTGGTGACCATCTGGAAAGCTGGCTACCACAGATACTCAGCTTAATTTGGGTGGAGAGAAATTAGTTTAAAAGTTTACTCTTGATTCAGATCACAGAAGATGAAAAAAAATAGAAAAATGATTTATTTTGTGATTTTAAGTATTTTCATAACCCTATTTGGATGGATTATATAAACACTGCTACATATTCTGGAATGGAGTAACTGAAATGATCTGTAAATTCTTTGCTTAGAAACACTCCATGGGGAAATGTTTTCTAAATCATTGTGCTTGACAAATATAAAGTTATCAGTATTAAAATGTTCAGGAGAACTGGCAATGACTTTTTAAAATTGTTGACTTCCAGTCATACCAAATCTAAATTTATTCTATGTTTTTTAAAAATGTGACTTAAAACAACAGTAAGGATTCATCATCTTAGTTTCTATGACTGAGAAATAAGGGAGCAGATCAGCTGTGTTCTGGCTCAGAGTCTCTCAAAAAATTTAGTTGAGAACTTCTCTGGTGGTCCAGTGGATAAAGAGCCCTCCTTGTAGTGCAAGGGGCACGGGTTCAATTCCTGGCCAGGGAAGATTCCATTTGCCACAGAGTGGCTGTACTGGTATGTCCAATTAGGAGCCAGTGTTCTGGGGCGCATGTGCCCAGAGCTGGTGCTCAGCAGCAAGAGAGGCCACTGCAATGGGAGGCCCACACAGGCCAAAGAATAAAAAATGATAGATGAAAATAAATTAAAAAAAGATCAATAAAAGAGGCTAAAAATTTTTTTAAAAAATTGTAGTTGAAATGTTAGGTGGAGCTAGAATCTTCTGCAGGCTTACACAGGTCTGGAGGTTCCACATCTACGATGGTTTACTGACATGGCTGGCAAATTGGTGGTGGCTTTTGGCAAGAAGCTGCAGAGGTACTGACCCATCTCCATAGGCTGCTTCACTCTCTTTACAATCTGACTTGACTTCCCTCCGAGTGAGTGATTTAAGCAGAGAGAAGAGGAGGCATTGATGCCTTATATGCCTTACCATTAATTCCTAAAATACCTTACTAGTTACAGATACCAGCCTTTTTCAGTGTGGGTTGGTGGGTGGGTGAGTGGGTCAGCCTTATTCAAATATGTAAATACCCAGGAGGTGAGGATCATTGGTGACCATCTGGAAAGCTGGCTACCACAGATACTCAGCTTAATTTGGGTGGAGAGAAATTAGTTTAAAAGTTTACTCTTGATTCAGATCACAGAAGATGAAAAAAAATAGAAAAATGATTTATTTTGTGATTTTAAGTATTTTCATAACCCTATTTGGATGGATTATATAAACACTGCTACATATTCTGGAATGGAGTAACTGAAATGATCTGTAAATTCTTTGCTTAGAAACACTCCATGGGGAAATGTTTTCTAAATCATTGTGCTTGACAAATATAAAGTTATCAGTATTAAAATGTTCAGGAGAACTGGCAATGACTTTTTAAAATTGTTGACTTCCAGTCATACCAAATCTAAATTTATTCTATGTTTTTTTTAAAAAATGTGTTCTACTCATTTTTCATCATACTTTCCACACCGTATTTTCCTTAAATTGTTTTCTTTTTATTTTGAATGTGATAGGTGGTATTTCCTTGAAGTCAATGCTTAAAAAAAAATAGGTTTTCATTTTGAGAAAAGACTGAGGCAAAAATATACACTATTACAACTGCCATTTTATACTATACAGGAATTTTTACCTAAGGAAATAGAAAAAGAAGATATATAAGATGTACAGATTCAAGAGGCAGAATGCGACTGTCATTATTTGCAGGTACTTTGATTATGAATACAGAAAGCAAGTAATTGGGTAAATACTGAATGAGGGTGGCAAGATTTCCAGACAGATCAACTTATGAAAATAAACTGTATTTATAAATGCACCAGCAATATAAAATAGCTGAGTAAATCTAATATGACTTCCTGCTAGAAAACAATACAACAAAATTTGTAAAAAATTTTTTAAAAGATCCAAAAATTAAAGAGATAGTGTATGGATTGGAAAACTCAACATTTTAAGGCCCTCCCTCCAAACTGATATAGTAATGCAATTAAATGCTCATTAAATTCAAGAAATTAAAAACATGAAATACACAAGGCAATTCCAAAGCACATTACAGATACACAAAATGGCATGAATAGCCAAGATAATCTTAGTGGTATTTGCTCAGTCATGTGTAGCTCTTGGTGACCCCATTGACTGTAGTCCACCAGGCTCCTCTGTCCATGGAATTTTCTAGGCAAAAATACTGAAGTGGGTAGCCATTCCCTTCTCCAGGGGATTTTCCCAACCCAGGTTTCAAACTTAGGTCTTCCTTGTTGCAGGAAGATAATCTTAAGGGAGAACAAAATGGGTGAACTTGCTCTAGCTGATATGAAGACTTATTATAAACCTATCATAATTAAGATAGTGTCACCATAAAACAAGTTGGGCAAATTAGACCCACAGCTAGAAGGAGGGAGTTGAGAAGCAAAACCATGCTTCTAGGAACACTGTATGCTCAGCACGTGTCAGAACACTGTGGTCTTTTTATAACGGTTTTGAACAGTTATGTACTTTTTTATTATTATTGTAAAAATAAAGAAACCACCAGGCACTCATGCTACACTATATCATATAAACATTAATTCCAAGTTAGCTGTATGTCTATGTCAAAAGAAAAGTAATAGCACTTAAAAAAAAAATCATGTCCTATTGTAACTGACAGAAATTCAACTTCAATGAACATAAGCCAAAAGCTCTTTATTGGCTAATGTAATTGGAAAATCTGGATGATGGGCCTCCAGTACCCTAAGCACTATGTTCCTGTCTGAGACTGCTCTGCTAGCCCATGCTTGGTTTCATCTTATGTACAGATAGACCTTGTTTTATTGTGCTTTGTAGATACTGCACTTTTACAAATTGAAGGTTTGTGGCAATCCTGTGTAGAGCCACTCTGTTCAACACCATTTCCCCCACATGATATTGTACCACGTTTTGGTGATTCTTGAAATATTTCAAACTTTAAAAAATTACTTATATTTGTTTTGCTGATCTGTAATCAGTGACCTTTTACGTTCTATTGTAATTTTTTTTTTTTTTTTTTTTTTATTTATTTTGGGCGGGGGTCAGGGTGGGGAGGGAGGGGTACAGGAGGGCCAGTTCTATTGGTCTTCCGTTTCTCTATGTTCATCCGTCTTTGTTCTTTGGCTCCTGCGGGCCTCCCATCGCGGTGGCGTCCATCATTGCAGAGCGCCGGCTCTGGGCGCATGCGCTCCAGAGCTCCGGCTCGGTAATTGGACACATCAGTCCAGCCGCTCCACGGCACGTGGGATCCTCCCAGGCCAGGGCTCGAACCGGCACCCCCTGCACTGCAAGGCGGTGTCCTTACCCACCGGACCACCAGGGGAAGCCCTCTATTGTAATTTTTGTTTTATATTTTTTAATTAAGGCATGTATATATTTTTTGGATATGTGATTACACACTTCATAGACTACAGGATAGTGTACACACAATTCTTGTATACACTGGGAAACCAAAATTTGTGACTCACTTTGTTGCACTAGTCTGGAGCCAATCCCACGATATCCCCTAGGACTACCCTGATTACAGGATGTCTGCTCCAAGTGGAGAAGACGGTGCCCAGCCAAGTCAGACCCAGCTTCTGACATCGACAGCTTGCCCTGAGAAGCAATGGACTTTTAAGGTACTGACTGTTGGGCTTGATTCATGCATGCATAGTGATGTCCTTGAAGGAAGGGCCTTGATGGGCTCAGCATAGACTATGTTCCCATGGAAAGACAGGACTTGTGCCTGATACACAGGGATGATGTATAAAGTGGGAGCGGGCTCCTTTTTTCCAGGAAAGCAATGCCAACGAAAATCTTGGAATTTATTGTATGTGAAACCTCCAGTACCCTAAGCACTATGTTCCTGTCTGAGACTGCTCTGCTAGCCCATGCTTGGTTTCATCTTATGTACAGATAGACCTTGTTTTATTGTGCTTTGTAGATACTGCACTTTTACAAATTGAAGGTTTGTGGCAATCCTGTGTAGAGCCACTCTGTTCAACACCATTTCCCCCACATGATATTGTACCACGTTTTGGTGATTCTTGAAATATTTCAAACTTTAAAAAATTACTTATATTTGTTTTGCTGATCTGTAATCAGTGACCTTTTACGTTCTATTGTAATTTTTTTTTTTTTTTTTTTTTTTTTTTTTTTGGGCGGGGGTCAGGGTGGGGAGGGAGGGGTACAGGAGGGCCAGTTCTATTGGTCTTCCGTTTCTCTATGTTCATCCGTCTTTGTTCTTTGGCTCCTGCGGGCCTCCCATCGCGGTGGCGTCCATCATTGCAGAGCGCCGGCTCTGGGCGCATGCGCTCCAGAGCTCCGGCTCGGTAATTGGACACATCAGTCCAGCCGCTCCACGGCACGTGGGATCCTCCCAGGCCAGGGCTCGAACCGGCACCCCCTGCACTGCAAGGCGGTGTCCTTACCCACCGGACCACCAGGGGAAGCCCTCTATTGTAATTTTTGTTTTATATTTTTTAATTAAGGCATGTATATATTTTTTGGATATGTGATTACACACTTCATAGACTACAGGATAGTGTACACACAATTCTTGTATACACTGGGAAACCAAAATTTGTGACTCACTTTGTTGCACTAGTCTGGAGCCAATCCCACGATATCCCCTAGGACTACCCTGATTACAGGATGTCTGCTCCAAGTGGAGAAGACGGTGCCCAGCCAAGTCAGACCCAGCTTCTGACATCGACAGCTTGCCCTGAGAAGCAATGGACTTTTAAGGTACTGACTGTTGGGCTTGATTCATGCATGCATAGTGATGTCCTTGAAGGAAGGGCCTTGATGGGCTCAGCATAGACTATGTTCCCATGGAAAGACAGGACTTGTGCCTGATACACAGGGATGATGTATAAAGTGGGAGCGGGCTCCTTTTTTCCAGGAAAGCAATGCCAACCGTTCAGGTTTAAAAAGAAAATAATAAAATTAAAATTTTAGTTCAAGACTTATAAATCCTATAACAGAATCATAACACCAATGAAATGTACCATCTAACTTTTTAAAAAAAAATTTTGGCTTCTTTTATTGTTTATTTATGTATTTATTTATTTATTTTCATCCGTCTTTATTCTTTGGCCTGTGTGGGCCTCCCATTGCAGTGGTCTCTCTTGTTGCAGAGCACCAGCTTTGGGCACATGTGCTCCAGAGTGCTGGCTTGTAATTGGACACACTGGTCTAGCTGCTCCACGGCATGTGGGATCTTCCTGGGCCAGGGATTGAACCCATGCCCCTTGCACTGCAAGGCAGACTCTTTACCCACTAGACCACCATGGAAGCCCTGTTTCATGTAACTTTTAAAATATGCAGACCTAGTTTCATCAATATCATGGAGTATATTGTGTCCCTGAGCATCTGTCATACGTCCTGCCTTTTGTATACATTATCCTTCACAACAAAGCTAAAGGATTCTATTTTTATTCATATTTAAAAAGGAAGAAAAAATGTCATCATAGCAAAATTATAATTCTAATCAGATTTATCTTGACTCCAAGACTGACTGTTGCTTTCCAACGTACCAAGTTGCATCTCAATGACAATTTGCTGTCTTAAACAACATGTTAATAACTATATAATCAGTGATGGTCACTAGGTAGCTTCTTGGGGAATAAACTTGGGTAAAGTTTATTTGAAAAAGAATTGTCTCATGTTTGATGTTTAGTTCAAAGAGGACAATGTTCTCACATTAAATTTAGAGTAAGCTTGTGCATAAATTAGCAGTGACAAAGGGTAAAGGCAGAAATATTAAAGACAGCGTACATTGTGTTCCCTGTGACTAACACAATATTATTTACAGATTTGGTTGCTGTGGTGATGGTCTCATATGCTCATCTTCATCCAGAAACTCAGCATAGATTTCCTAGCAGCATAAATTGCAAGTTAGACATTTTATTTTAAGGTACTGCTTCATTTCCATGAATACAGAGAACATTCAATTATATACAATTGCCTTACATCACATTATTGGAATAGTAAATTAAAAGATATATTTATATCTGTAGCCTTCAAAGATTAGATTCAGAAGAGAGGAGGCTGTTTTCCCCTAATATTTACTTGACTTTGCATATTCCTAAAATGATATGGCTTTATTCCCTTAAGGCTGGAAGATTTGTAAGCTTTCACAGAACTGAGAGCACATTTAAAACCAGGAACTTCTGAATTTAAATTTTTAGTACAGTCAAAATATAAAGAAATTTATTGGCAAGGTAAGATCTCATTCTGATCTATACAATCTGTACTCATTAAATGAGCAAAATATTGAGTTAAATGAATTACAGCTAAGACAATTGCTTCCTCTCTGTATGAAATGTCTGGTCATTTGGAAGAATAGTGTTTTCCTGCATGATGTCAACTTTTCATTTTTTTATGGACCTACTTCCTTTTTCCTTTCCATATGGATATTTGACATAGAAATTTCTTATTGGCAATTGAAACTTTATGGTGTTTGACATCCACTTTATGAATAAAGCAACTTCTCTTCCTTTGTCAGTCTTGAATTCCCTACCACTGCTTTTAAGAGCTAGATTACTTAAACATACCTCTGAGCTTCCCTGGCACCTCAGAGGGTTGAGAATCTGACTGAAATGCAGGAGACCCAGGTTTGATCCCTGGGTCAGGAAGATCTCTTGACGAAGTGAATGGCTACACACTGTGGTATTCTTTCGTGGAGAATTCCGTGGACAAGAGGAGCCTGGTGGGCTACAGTCCTTGAGGTCACAAAGAGTCAGAAATGACTGAGAGAGTAACATTTCCACTTTTCTGTATCCAGTCCATCTTCATTTATTTTTATGTTTCTGGATTTTTGAATTAATCTCTATATAATTTTAATTTATTTTGGCAGGTGATAAGTAAATTTTATTTTTCTTTACTTTTCATATCATATATTTAATTGCTTTTGCCCTTATCAAGGACCCCCTAGGGTGACACAGTGGTAAAGAATTTACCTGCCAATGCAGGAGACTCAGGAGACTCTAGTTTGATCCCTGGGTTTGTACAATCCTCTGGTGTAGGAAATGGCAACCCACTCCAATATTCATGCCTCGAAAATTCCATGGACAGTGGAACCTGGCAGGCTACAGTCTATGGGGCTGCAAAAAGTTGGATGTGACAACACACAGAGATAGAGACCCTTATCAGAATTCAAAATATCCTTGTCAAAATTATATTATCTGAAAATTTTGAGTTGATTAATTTATATAGAAATGAGCTCTTTATAGTCCAGTAACTGATTATCCAGTAATAGCTTCCACATTATTATGATGAATGTTTTAATTACTGAACATGTGAAATATTTCTAAGTTTATATGAACACAGCCTTTGCTTCTACATATGGTGGATTACAATAGCAGTAGCCAGTTTAATGCTATTCTAAGTACTAATAGGTGTGAAATTACAGCATTATAGTTCTGTTATGTTGGTTTTTTTTAAAACTTTTATTTTACTTTTAACTTTTACAGAGCTTTGTTGTTTACAGATATGTATGTTCTCAGATTAGTCATATGTATATCCCCCCCATCCCACCCCTCCAGACCATCATACAGCACCCGTGAAGGATCTGCTTTTCTCACAGAGCAATGACTAGAGCTACTTTCTTCACTTATGATAGTACAGGTCTTCATGCTACTTCCTTTACGCCTCCCACCTTCTGTTCCTTCCCCACAATGACCATATGTTCACTGTCCACGTCTGTCTTTCTGTTGCTTCACTGCGTGTACCATCATCACCATCCTACTAGATTCCATATATATGTGTTAATATACTGTATTTGTCCTTCTCTTTCTGACTGACTTCACTTTTGATGATACGTTCTAGATCCAGCCACCTCATGAGGGCTGATTCTTCTGCATTTCTCTTTAGAGCTGTGTAGTATTCCATTGTATATATGTACCAGAACTTTTGTATCCATTTGTTCGTCGTTGGGCATCTAGGTTGCTTCCATGTTCTAGCTATTGTATAGAGAGCTGCAATGAACATTGGGGTACTGGTGCTTCTTTCAGATTTGGTTTCATGAGAGTATAAGCCTAAGAGTTGGATTGCCTGGGTGTATGGTGCTTCTATTTTCAGTTTTTAAAGAAATCTCCAGACTGTCTTCCATAGAGGCTGTATCAGTCTACATTCCCACCAGCAATGCAGGAGTATTCCCTTTTCTCTGCACCCTCTCCAGCATTTATTGTCTGTCGATTTGTGGATGATGGCCATTCTGACGGGTGTGAGGTGATATCTCATTGTAGTTTTGATTTGCATTTCTCTAATTATAAGTGAAGTTGAGCATCGTTTTATGTTTTTATATTTATTCAAATATCATAGTATGTAGCCCACCAAACTTCTATGTCTATAGAACTTCCCAGGCAAGAATGCTGGAGTGGATTGTCACTGCCTCCTCCAGGGAATCTTCACAACACAGGATACCACATTACATTTAGTTATTGTGTCTCTTTAGACTCTGTTTGGCTATGAGAGTTTCTCACACTTTTCTTTGTATTTGATGTTCTTGAAAATTCCTAGAATTGATCAGGCATATTCTAGGATGCCCCTCTCCTGAAATGTGTCTGTTATTTTTCTCATGATTAGACTAGAGTTTAGGTTTAGCAGAGGAAGATCACAGAGGTAGTTCCATTTTCATCCTACCTTATCCAGGGTGCATATGATTGTGATTTATGATTGTTAATGTTGATGTTGATTACATGGAACTGTTTCTCAGGTTTCTCCATTGCAAATCTTCTTTCCTCTTGTTTGTTCTGAAGTCTTTCGAAGACAGTCTCTATGCACAGCCCACACTTAATGAATGTGATGTTATACACCCTGTCCTTTAGGATAGAGTAGCTAAATAAATTATTTGGAATTTTTCTTCATGGATGATTTGTCTCTTCTTCCTCATTTACTAGTTTATTGAAAATTATTCATTTATATTAGCATGGACCTATGAGTATTTATTTTATACTGTAGGTTATACTATAATAAATACTACTTGATTTACTCTATAGCTCAAGTTTTTCTAGCTCTGGCCACTAGTAGCTCTTACAGGTGTCTCCTTGTTCTTTTGACTTAGACACACAACACAAGTTTGGCTTTTTTGTTGTTGTTGTTCATGTTCAGTATGTTGACACTATAAAATGTTCTAAGCTGATCTTGTATATTTCCTGTTTCAGGCTTAGAATCAACTATTTCTCTAAGGATCCCTGGTTCTTCTTATTGGAGAATGGTATTAGAAACAAGAATCCGAGCATTTTGTGGGCTTGTTGCTCCTGTGGTGTTCCTTCCTTTAGCCCTGTGTCAGCTGACAGAGCAAAGAGATTGTGTGTGTGTGTGAACTCATTTATGTACACTTATGTGTAAAAATTAGGGCTTCCTAGGTTATGCTAGTGGTAAAGAACCTGCCTGCAAATGCACGTGATAAGTTAAGAGACACAGGTTGGATCCCTAGGTAGGGAAGATTTCCTGGAGGAGGGCATGGCAACTCACTCCAGTATTCTTGCCTGGAGAATCTCATGGACAGATGAGCCTGGTGGGATGCAGTTCATGTGCTCGCAGAGTCAGATATGACTGAAGTGACTTGGCACACACACACGCCTGTATAAATATTACTTATGTAACCATCTTTAACTGTATTCAGATAAACATGAATTCATACTAATATATCCAACTCTAATCAATTAACCACCTGAATTTTTCCAGCCTGCTCTTACTTCTCTCTAAATGTTCACTCCAACAATGGAAAAATTTGACTCCCATCATCTGCCATCTTATTTACCTAGTTTCTCTATTCTAGTATAGATGTATAGCACTGTTAAAGTTGTGAATGTCTGCTCCCATGAGGAAAAGGTTTATCCACTAGAGTACAGCTCATATATGCAGTTCCTTTTGCCTTTAGTCTTACTCATGAGCTCATCCATTTCCAAAGTCATTTACGTCAGTAGCTGTTCTCTCAACATCTTCAGTGAGACAATCTCCTATATTTATAATAAAGTTACATTCTCTTCTCACTGTCTACCTTTCTTCCTGGAATCCTGTGATCTCCAAGTTATCATTTTAAAAATTTTGCATACATTAGATTGATTTTTTGTGCTGTAAATGTTTGTGAGTTTCAACAAATGCATCATGTCATGTATTTATAATTAGAAATCATAGAGAATATTTTCACTGTGCTAAAAAAATCCCCTATGCTTTACTGATTTATCTTCTCTCCCTGACCAGGAGCACTAGGCCACCACTGATATTTTTACTGCCATTATAGTTATGCCTTTTCCAGAATATTATGCACTTGGAATTAGATGGTATAAAGACATTTTAGATTTGATTCTTTCATTTAGCAATATGCACTTCAGGTGTTTCTGTATCTTTTCATGACCCAATGATTAATTTTTAGAATATATCTGAATAATACTCTCTTGTAGATGTACTATACTTTGTTTATCTCTCTACCTATTGAAGGATGTGCTGGTTACTTCCAGGTTTTCCTGACTGTGAACAAAGCTGCTATATTTATTTGCAGGTAGGTTTTAATGTAACATTGTACAAGAGGCAGTGATCAAAACCATGCCCAAGAAAAAGAAATGCAAAAGGCAAAATGGTTGTCTGAGAAGGCATTACAAACAGCTGAGAAAAAAAAAGAGATACCAAAGACAAAGGAGAAGAACAAAGATATACCCATTTGAATGTTGTTCCAGAGAATAGGAGAGAAAAGAAAGTCCTCTTAAGCGAACAATGCAAAGCAATAGAGGAAAACAAAAGAATGGGAAAGACTAGAGGTCTCTACAAGAAAATTAGAGATATCAAGGGAAGATTTCATGCAAAGATAGGCACAATAAAGGACAGAAAGCATATGGACCTAACAGAAGCAGAAGATATTAAGAAGAGGTGGAAAGAATACACAGAAGAACTATACAAAAAAGATCTTACTGAGTCAGATGACCATGATGATGTGATCACTCACCTAGAACCAGACATCTTAGAGTGCAAAGTCAAGTGGGCCCTAGAAAGCATTACCTTGAACAAAACTAGGGGAGGTGATGGAATGCCAGCTGAGTTATTTCAAATCCTAAAAGATGATGCTGTTAAAGTGCTGCACTCAATATGCCAGCAAATCTGGAAAACTCACCAGTGGCCTCAGGACTGGAAAACTTCATTTTTCATTCCAATACCAAAAAAGGGAAAAAATGTCCAAACTACTACACCATTGCACTCATTTCACATGCTAGCCAAGAGATGCTCAAAATCCTCCAAGCTAGTCTTTTACAGTATGTGGACCAAGAGCTTCCACATGTACAATTTGGATTTAGAAAAGGCAGAGGAACCAGAGTCAAAATGCCAACATCCATGAGATCATGGAAAGAACAAGGGAATTCCAGAAAAATGTCTACTTCTGCCTCATTGACTACACTAAAGCCTTTGACTGTGTGGGTCACAACAAACTGAAAAATTCTGAAAGAGATGGGAATACCAGGACCATCTTACCTGCCTCCTATGAAACCTGTCAGGACAAGAAGCAACAGTTAGAACTGGACATGGAACAATGGACTGGCTCCAAACTGGGAAAGAAGTATGTCAAAGCTGTATACTGTCATCCTGCTTATTTAACTTATATTCAGAGTATATCATGTGAAATTCCAGTTTGGATGAAGCACAAGCAGCCATGAAATTAAAAGATACTTGCTCCTTGGAAGAAAACTTATGATGAATCTAGATGGCATATTAAGAAGTAGAGACATCACTTTGCCAACAAAAGTCCATATAGTCAAAGCTATGGTTTTTGCAGTAGTCATGTATGGATGTGAGAGGTGGACCATAAAGAAAGCTGAACGACGAATTGATGCCTTTGAACTGTGGTGCTGGAGAAGACTCTTGAGAGTTCCTTGGACTGCAAGGAGATCAAACCAGTCAATCTTAAAGGAAAACAGCCCTGAATATTAATTGGAAGGATTGATGCTGAAGCTCCAATACTTTGGCCATCTGATGTGAAGAGATGACGCTTTGGAAAAGACCCTGATGTTGGGAAAAATAGAAGGCAGAAGGAGAAGGGGATGAAAGAGGCTGAGATGGTTGGATGACATCACTGAGTTAATGGACATGAGTTTGAGTAAGTCCCAGGGGGAGGTGATGGACAGGGAAGTCTGGTGTACTGTAGTCCATTGGATCACAAAGAGTTGGACATGAATGAGCGACTGAACTGACGGACTGACTGAAGTTTTAATGGGGAAATAAGTTTTCAGATCATTTGGGTAATTACCTAGTAGTGTGATTATTGGATTGGATGGTAAAACAGTGTTCAATTATTCAGTTAAGAAACTGCAAACTAGCAACAGCAATAAGAGAAGAATCATAGAATCTCATGAAAGAAGAATCAAGTTCCTTTTTGCTTATGCAAAACTTCAAGCTACTAGAGCTAATCAAGGAATTCCAGAAAATGTCTACTTCTGCCTCATTGACTACACTAAGCCTTTGACTGTGTGGGTCACAACAAACTGAAAAATTCTGAAAGAGATGGGAATACCAGGACCATCTTACCTGCCTCCTATGAAACCTGTCAGGACAAGAAGCAACAGTTAGAACTGGACATGGAACAATGGACTGGCTCCAAACTGGGAAAGAAGTATGTCAAAGCTGTATACTGTCATCCTGCTTATTTAACTTATATTCAGAGTATATCATGTGAAATTCCAGTTTGGATGAAGCACAAGCAGCCATGAAATTAAAAGATACTTGCTCCTTGGAAGAAAACTTATGATGAATCTAGATGGCATATTAAGAAGTAGAGACATCACTTTGCCAACAAAAGTCCATATAGTCAAAGCTATGGTTTTTGCAGTAGTCATGTATGGATGTGAGAGGTGGACCATAAAGAAAGCTGAACGACGAATTGATGCCTTTGAACTGTGGTGCTGGAGAAGACTCTTGAGAGTTCCTTGGACTGCAAGGAGATCAAACCAGTCAATCTTAAAGGAAAACAGCCCTGAATATTAATTGGAAGGATTGATGCTGAAGCTCCAATACTTTGGCCATCTGATGTGAAGAGATGACGCTTTGGAAAAGACCCTGATGTTGGGAAAAATAGAAGGCAGAAGGAGAAGGGGATGAAAGAGGCTGAGATGGTTGGATGACATCACTGAGTTAATGGACATGAGTTTGAGTAAGTCCCAGGGGGAGGTGATGGACAGGGAAGTCTGGTGTACTGTAGTCCATTGGATCACAAAGAGTTGGACATGAATGAGCGACTGAACTGACGGACTGACTGAAGTTTTAATGGGGAAATAAGTTTTCAGATCATTTGGGTAATTACCTAGTAGTGTGATTATTGGATTGGATGGTAAAACAGTGTTCAATTATTCAGTTAAGAAACTGCAAACTGTCTTCCAAAGTGGATGGTTCATTCTGCATTCTCATGAACAAAGAATGAGAGTTCCTATGCTATGCATCCTGGCCAGCATTTGATATTTTCAGATTTTGAGTGTGTTAGTGGCACCTCATTATTGGTTTTTTGAAAATTCCTAATGAAGACTGATTTTGAACCTTTTTCCCTGGGTAAGTCTGAGGTTAATTTTATGTGTCAATTTGGCTAGAGTATGATATGCAGATACTTGGTCCAATACTATTCTAGATGTTTCTATGAGTTTTAAAAAATTATTGATAGGATAACATTTAAATCAGTACATTTTGAGTCAAGCATATTGTCCTCCATAATGTGGATGAACCTCAGTCCAGTCACTTGAAAGTCTTAGAAAAAGACTGATCTCCTCAAGGAGGAAGGAAGTCTGCTAGCAGATTGTCTCAGATCAAACTGCAGTTCTTGCCTGGGTCTCCAGCCTGATGATCTCTCCTACGTATTTTGGACTTGCCAGTATCCACAGTACTATGAGTCAATTATTTTACTCTTTCTACACACACACACACACACACACACACACACACATCCTCTACTAGTTTTGTTTCTTTGAAAAACCCTGACTAACACAGTTACTAACAAGCTCTCCTGGTGTTTAAACATCAAAATATTAATACTCTATCAGTGAATCAGATAAGTCTGATCAGTAGTGATTTTTAAACAGTCATTATATAACATACATTTTATTTCCAGCATTAGTATTTCTTGTGTCATCTTTCCTTTTCAGACTTAGAAATGTCTGGGAATTGCACTACGATGAATAAGGGAAATTCCTAACATACACTAAGATAACAAAATGGTTAAGACCTCAATGTAGCCGAAACCATCAAACTCTTAGAGGAGAATAAATGGAGTGGAAAAAAGAAGGCAGAAGGAAGGGTGAGAGTGAATGGATGACATCACTGAGTTAATGGACATGAGTTTGAGTAAGTCCCAGGGGGAGGTGATGGACAGGGAAGTCTGGTGTACTGTAGTCCATTGGATCACAAAGAGTTGGACATGAATGAGCGACTGAACTGACGGACTGACTGAAGTTTTAATGGGGAAATAAGTTTTCAGATCATTTGGGTAATTACCTAGTAGTGTGATTATTGGATTGGATGGTAAAACAGTGTTCAATTATTCAGTTAAGAAACTGCAAACTGTCTTCCAAAGTGGATGGTTCATTCTGCATTCTCATGAACAAAGAATGAGAGTTCCTATGCTATGCATCCTGGCCAGCATTTGATATTTTCAGATTTTGAGTGTGTTAGTGGCACCTCATTATTGGTTTTTTGAAAATTCCCTAATGAAGACTGATTTTGAACCTTTTTTCCCCCTGGGTAAGTCTGAGGTTAATTTTATGTGTCAATTTGGCTAGAGTATGATATGCAGATACTTGGTCCAATACTATTCTAGATGTTTCTATGAGTTTTAAAAAATTATTGATAGGATAACATTTAAATCAGTACATTTTGAGTCAAGCATATTGTCCTCCATAATGTGGATGAACCTCAGTCCAGTCACTTGAAAGTCTTAGAAAAAGACTGATCTCCTCCAAGGAGGAAGGAAGTCTGCTAGCAGATTGTCTCAGATCAAACTGCAGTTCTTGCCTGGGTCTCCAGCCTGATGATCTCTCCTACGTATTTTTGGACTTGCCAGTATCCACAGTACTATGAGTCAATTATTTTACTCTTTCTACACACACACACACACACACACACACACACACACACATCCTCTACTAGTTTTGTTTCTTTGAAAAACCCTGACTAACACAGTTACTAACAAGCTCTCCTGGTGTTTAAACATCAAAATATTAATACTCTATCAGTGAATCAGATAAGTCTGATCAGTAGTGATTTTTAAACAGTCATTATATAACATACATTTTATTTCCAGCATTAGTATTTCTTGTGTCATCTTTCCTTTTCAGACTTGAGTAGATCATAATCATGTTTGACTTACCTTAACTACAGATGTAGATTAGGGAAAAATAATACTAATATTACACTATGAGGTGGTAAGGAGATAGGTGGGCTTTGTCTAATTATATTTTTAGACTCTTACCATAGCTCTAGAAAAAGAACATCTTTGGTGGTTTATAATTTATGTGCGTTGTAATTTTCTTTAGTGACCCCAGAGTAATTTCTATGAGATTCAGGAGCATACTTTGTTTAGGAAAAATATTTTTTTAGTAATATTACCTCATGCCTTCCATCACTATAATACTGGAAAGCTCTATTTGGCTCTAAGACAGAATGAAGGAAAAGAAGAAATAGGGTTTTTTTTAAGGGGAAGTGACAAAGAAGTGCCTCTTGGATCCCTCCCTTATTGTGTGATCTTTTTTTTTTTTTTAAAGATTTATTTATTTACTTTGGGCGGGGGTCGGGTTGGGGAGGGAGGGGAGCGGGCGAGCCACTTCTATTGGTCTTTCATTTGTCTATTTTCATCCATCTTTGTTCTTCGGCTCCTGTGGGCCTCCCATCGCGGTGGCGTTTGTTTTCGCAGAGCGCCAGCTCTGGACGCATGCGCTCCAGAGCTCCGGCTCGGTGATTGGACACATCGGTCCAGCCGCTCCGTGGCAGGTGGGATCTTCCCAGGCCAGGGATCGAACCAGCGCCCCTTGCACTGCAAGGCGGTGTCCTTACCCACTGGACCACCAGGGGAAACCCTGTGTGATCTTTTATAAATTTGCATATCTGGGTTTCTGGTTTCTTCACTTTGTTTACATAATGTGATGGTTAATTTTGTGTGTCAATCTGACTGGGTTATGATGTGCCCAGATATTTGGTCAAACATTGTCCCAGGTGTGTCTGTGAGGATGTTTCTGGACGAGGTTACATTTAAATTGGTAGACAAAGTAAAGCAGATTCCTCTAATGTGGGTGGACCTCATCGGATCAATTAAAGTCCTGTTGGCATTTAAACTGGAACTACACCATTGGCTCCTGGTGTTTAAACATCAAAATATTAATACTCTATCAGTGAATCAGATAAGTCTGATCAGTAGTGATTTTTAAACAGTCATTATATAACATACATTTTATTTCCAGCATTAGTATTTCTTGTGTCATCTTTCCTTTTCAGACTTGAGTAGATCATAATCATGTTTGACTTACCTTAACTACAGATGTAGATTAGGGAAAAATAATACTAATATTACACTATGAGGTGGTAAGGAGATAGGTGGGCTTTGTCTAATTATATTTTTAGACTCTTACCATAGCTCTAGAAAAAGAACATCTTTGGTGGTTTATAATTTATGTGCGTTGTAATTTTCTTTAGTGACCCCAGAGTAATTTCTATGAGATTCAGGAGCATACTTTGTTTAGGAAAAATATTTTTTTAGTAATATTACCTCATGCCTTCCATCACTATAATACTGGAAAGCTCTATTTGGCTCTAAGACAGAATGAAGGAAAAGAAGAAATAGGGTTTTTTTTAAGGGGAAGTGACAAAGAAGTGCCTCTTGGATCCCTCCCTTATTGTGTGATCTTTTTTTTTTTTTTAAAGATTTATTTATTTACTTTGGGCGGGGGTCGGGTTGGGGAGGGAGGGGAGCGGGCGAGCCACTTCTATTGGTCTTTCATTTGTCTATTTTCATCCATCTTTGTTCTTCGGCTCCTGTGGGCCTCCCATCGCGGTGGCGTTTGTTTTCGCAGAGCGCCAGCTCTGGACGCATGCGCTCCAGAGCTCCGGCTCGGTGATTGGACACATCGGTCCAGCCGCTCCGTGGCAGGTGGGATCTTCCCAGGCCAGGGATCGAACCAGCGCCCCTTGCACTGCAAGGCGGTGTCCTTACCCACTGGACCACCAGGGGAAACCCTGTGTGATCTTTTATAAATTTGCATATCTGGGTTTCTGGTTTCTTCACTTTGTTTACATAATGTGATGGTTAATTTTGTGTGTCAATCTGACTGGGTTATGATGTGCCCAGATATTTGGTCAAACATTGTCCCAGGTGTGTCTGTGAGGATGTTTCTGGACGAGGTTACATTTAAATTGGTAGACAAAGTAAAGCAGATTCCTCTAATGTGGGTGGACCTCATCGGATCAATTAAAGTCCTGTTGGCATTTAAACTGGAACTACACCATTGGCTCCCTTGGTCTCCAGATTGCTGACTGCAGATCTTGGGACTTGTCAGCCTCAATAATCACATGGGCTTCTTTCTTTATTTTTTCTTTTCTTTTTTTTTTTTTCAAAAGTATGTTGAATGTGAATAATTTTGAAGTCTTTATTGAATTTTTTATGATAGTGTTTCTGTTTTATGCTTTGGTTGTTTGACCTGAGGCATATGGGTTTTTAACTCCTCAGCCAGGGATTAGAACTGCATCATCTATATTGGAAGGCAAAGTCTTAACCACTGGACCACCAGGGAAGTCTTCTTTTTAAAAAAAGATTTTTTTGAGCTATTTTTTAGTTTATGTATACATACATTCTGAAGATACACATATACACACACACACACATGTTCTACTGATTCCATTTCTTTGAAGAATCCTAATAGTTTCCTTATATCAGTGTTTTTAAATACTAGAGAAGCTATAGTAAAAATTACATGTTATATAGCAACCAATTAAACAGTCCCCCACCTTGGATATAGACCCAGGGATGGAACCTGTGTCTCTTTTGTCTCCTGCATTGGAAAGTGGGTTCTTTACCACTAGTACCACTTAGGAAGCCCCTCATACATGTATACGCATACATATTAGATAAGGTGTACTTTTTTCACAAAATCAACTTTATGTCAAGTATCTTTTTATTAACATCTAATAGCTCATAGAGACATCTTTAAACCATCACCCTACAAATTAGAAAATATTTAATTTAGTGTGTAAGTGTGTCTGGCTGTTCAGAATAAACAAAGACAATGCTATGCATACCATTTATGCCTGCTTGATTCATTTTCCTTTTCATTTTTCCATTTTGGTCAAGGACAAAAATTCTGGTTCAATTAAATAGGCTCTGAATAATAACAACCTCTGCTGTTTAGAAATTCAAAATCAAAAACTTTGTTTACATAATGTTTTAATTTTGTGTGTCAATCTGACTGGGTTATGATGTGCCCAGATATTTGGTCAAACGATTCTGTGAGGATGTTTCTGGACGAGGTTACATTTAAATTGGTAGACAAAGTAAAGCAGATTCCTCTAATGTGGGTGGACCTCATCGGATCAATTAAAGTCCTGTTGGCATTTAAACTGGAACTACACCATTGGCTCCCTTGGTCTCCAGATTGCTGACTGCAGATCTTGGGACTTGTCAGCCTCAATAATCACATGGGCTTCTTTCTTTATTTTTTCTTTTCTTTTTTTTTTTTTTCAAAAGTATGTTGAATGTGAATAATTTTGAAGTCTTTATTGAATTTTTTATGATAGTGTTTCTGTTTTATGCTTTGGTTGTTTGACCTGAGGCATATGGGTTTTTAACTCCTCAGCCAGGGATTAGAACTGCATCATCTATATTGGAAGGCAAAGTCTTAACCACTGGACCACCAGGGAAGTCTTCTTTTTAAAAAAAGATTTTTTTGAGCTATTTTTTAGTTTATGTATACATACATTCTGAAGATACACATATACACACACACACACATGTTCTACTGATTCCATTTCTTTGAAGAATCCTAATAGTTTCCTTATATCAGTGTTTTTAAATACTAGAGAAGCTATAGTAAAAATTACATGTTATATAGCAACCAATTAAACAGTCCCCCACCTTGGATATAGACCCAGGGATGGAACCTGTGTCTCTTTTGTCTCCTGCATTGGAAAGTGGGTTCTTTACCACTAGTACCACTTAGGAAGCCCCTCATACATGTATACGCATACATATTAGATAAGGTGTACTTTTTTCACAAAATCAACTTTATGTCAAGTATCTTTTTATTAACATCTAATAGCTCATAGAGACATCTTTAAACCATCACCCTACAAATTAGAAAATATTTAATTTAGTGTGTAAGTGTGTCTGGCTGTTCAGAATAAACAAAGACAATGCTATGCATACCATTTATGCCTGCTTGATTCATTTTCCTTTTCATTTTTCCATTTTGGTCAAGGACAAAAATTCTGGTTCAATTAAATAGGCTCTGAATAATAACAATCTCTGCTGTTTAGAAATTCAAAATCAGAATAAATGTTAATATTTGACAATTACCTTTCAATGTAAATGAAGAATAACATTATAATCATTATAATGAATTATAAGAATGAATGGATTGTAACATTTATTCCCTTTCTTTCAGTGTGAAGTTTAACTCAATTATTGATCCAGGGTTTTAAATAGCAAATAGATCTTCTAAAAGTTTTTCTATTTTTTTTTCAACATAGCAATGATGAGTGTGGGACAAAGAAATAAAATGTAAATATGTTTCTAATTTTATTTTATTCAAGTTCCTTTCGTTATTAATGTCCTCCTCATTGGAGTGCAATATATTTGGGGAACATGTGGGAGATGGGGTGATAGCTGTTTGCCATAACAGTAATACTTTTGGAAGCTAAAAGCATAAACCTAAGTTTGGCATGTTGGCAACATTGCTAATTTCCCTCCACCCAAAGTTTAGCCCATAAAGAATGCTTTAAATGCCAATTAAATACATGATTTTTGTTACCAAAATACTGCATAGAAAATACCAGCCAAATGTGGTTACTTTACCTTTAGAGAAGCGTGAAATTCACTTTTAAGTCCACAATCTGTCAAGAGTGGTGAGATGTGTGAGATTTTGCCCTTTCTGTAACCTAACAAGTCAGCCTGCCATAGATTCAGAAATTCTAGAAAAAGACATGGGACTCCTGGGACAGAGTTAAAGGATTTTATTACTTATGGCTAACGGGGCAGCCTGAGTTTCACATTTCTCTTCCTTCCCATGTCCCATGGAGGGTGACATGGAGGTGGACTTGGTCAATGCAGTGGATATGTGTCATAGTGGAGAAACTCTAGTTTAGAAAACCCTAACCTTTAAAAGCTTTCAAGTAAATGTGTCCAACCTTTGACTCATAGAGACATCTTTAAACCATCACCCTACAAATTAGAAAATATTTAATTTAGTGTGTAAGTGTGTCTGGCTGTTCAGAATAAACAAAGACAATGCTATGCATACCATTTATGCCTGCTTGATTCATTTTCCTTTTCATTTTTCCATTTTGGTCAAGGACAAAAATTCTGGTTCAATTAAATAGGCTCTGAATAATAACAATCTCTGCTGTTTAGAAATTCAAAATCAGAATAAATGTTAATATTTGACAATTACCTTTCAATGTAAATGAAGAATAACATTATAATCATTATAATGAATTATAAGAATGAATGGATTGTAACATTTATTCCCTTTCTTTCAGTGTGAAGTTTAACTCAATTATTGATCCAGGGTTTTAAATAGCAAATAGATCTTCTAAAAGTTTTTCTATTTTTTTTTCAACATAGCAATGATGAGTGTGGGACAAAGAAATAAAATGTAAATATGTTTCTAATTTTATTTTATTCAAGTTCCTTTCGTTATTAATGTCCTCCTCATTGGAGTGCAATATATTTGGGGAACATGTGGGAGATGGGGTGATAGCTGTTTGCCATAACAGTAATACTTTTGGAAGCTAAAAGTATAAAACTAAGTTTGGCATATTGGCAACATTGCAAATTTCCATCCACCCACAGTTTAGCCCATAAAGAATGCTTTAAATGCCAATTAAATACATGATTTTTGTTACCAAAATACTGCATAGAAAATACCAGCCAAATGTGGTTACTTTACCTTTAGAGAAGCGTGAAATTCACTTTTAAGTCCACAATCTGTCAAGAGTGGTGAGATGTGTGAGATTTTGCCCTTTCTGTAACCTAACAAGTCAGCCTGCCATAGATTCAGAAATTCTAGAAAAAGACATGGGACTCCTGGGACAGAGTTAAAGGATTTTATTACTTATGGCTAACGGGGCAGCCTGAGTTTCACATTTCTCTTCCTTCCCATGTCCCATGGAGGGTGACATGGAGGTGGACTTGGTCAATGCAGTGGATATGTGTCATAGTGGAGAAACTCTAGTTTAGAAAACCCTAACCTTTTAAAAGCTTTCAAGTAAATGTGTCCAACCTTTGACTCAAAGGCAGACATTATCTTTATTATCCAGGGCATCACACAAATACACTTCTGTTTCGAGACAGAGAATAGCTCTAGTTTCCAGCCTTTTGTGCTACATAGACATCCTTGAAAAGATATTCTAGAACAAAGCTATCATCTCTTCTGTTTGCAAAATATGCAGAAGTGCAAGAGGAGCATGGAAGATTGTCTCCCAACATAATCGCTCCTTGACTCTTCTTGGGAAAGTGATACATTTCATTACGATATAAAAAGTTTGAGAATTATGTACAAAATACTAGACACTGTGCATACTTCACTAAGAAGTATAGTTTTGAATTTTTTGGCCAATATTTCATTTTAAAAAATCATATATTCCATTTTCATACCTACCATAGGAATAATGCTTCAGAAAGTTATGTGAGCCATTGTATTTCCTCTTTTGTCTCAAATTATGAATTATATAAGGCAAATTATCTTTTTTGTTAGCAGTTATAGAAAATGAGGGAATTCTTATTGATAAATTAATTTTTCCCTTGAAAGTACTTCAGGAAACATTAAGTTAGTCTGCTAAAATTTCAATTTCTTTTTTATGATTTTGAAGTTTCAAAAGATTTTTGAAATGAAAAAATAAGATCAAGTAATTCTTTTATAGCCAATGTATGTTTCTTGGGCATCTCCTCGTCCGTTTCCACAGTTCTTACAATCGACTACAGTGCCTTCTTGTAAGGTGTGCACTCCTTGCTTGAGACTTGTGACTTTGACTTTATGCTAAAGTAGAATATAGACTATATTATTCTAGTCTATCCTATGCTATGCTATCTTACATCCTATCCCATACATTCCATTGTATTTTATTCTACTTCCATTCCATTCTATTCCACCCACTCCATTAAGAAAATAGTGGTCACAAATCAAATCACTTTATTTCAACATCCAATATTGGTTTTGGATCTTCAAGGTTTTCTTTTTTAACACACTTTGTATGTTAAAACAATTCAAGTTGTTTCCAAATCTGGGAGTGTTCAGTCGCTCAGTCATGTCCAATTCTTTGATATGTGTCATAGTGGAGAAACTCTAGTTTAGAAAACCCTAACCTTTTAAAAGCTTTCAAGTAAATGTGTCCAACCTTTGACTCAAAGGCAGACATTATCTTTATTATCCAGGGCATCACACAAATACACTTCTGTTTCGAGACAGAGAATAGCTCTAGTTTCCAGCCTTTTGTGCTACATAGACATCCTTGAAAAGATATTCTAGAACAAAGCTATCATCTCTTCTGTTTGCAAAATATGCAGAAGTGCAAGAGGAGCATGGAAGATTGTCTCCCAACATAATCGCTCCTTGACTCTTCTTGGGAAAGTGATACATTTCATTACGATATAAAAAGTTTGAGAATTATGTACAAAATACTAGACACTGTGCATACTTCACTAAGAAGTATAGTTTTGAATTTTTTGGCCAATATTTCATTTTAAAAAATCATATATTCCATTTTCATACCTACCATAGGAATAATGCTTCAGAAAGTTATGTGAGCCATTGTATTTCCTTTTTTGTCTCAAATTATGAATTATATAAGGCAAATTATCTTTTTTGTTAGCAGTTATAGAAAATGAGGGAATTCTTATTGATAAATTAATTTTTCCCTTGAAAGTACTTCAGGAAACATTAAGTTAGTCTGCTAAAATTTCAATTTCTTTTTTATGATTTTGAAGTTTCAAAAGATTTTTGAAATGAAAAAATAAGATCAAGTAATTCTTTTATAGCCAATGTATGTTTCTTGGGCATCTCCTCGTCCGTTTCCACAGTTCTTACAATCGACTACAGTGCCTTCTTGTAAGGTGTGCACTCCTTGCTTGAGACTTGTGACTTTGACTTTATGCTAAAGTAGAATATAGACTATATTATTCTAGTCTATCCTATGCTATGCTATCTTACATCCTATCCCATACATTCCATTGTATTTTATTCTACTTCCATTCCATTCTATTCCACCCACTCCATTAAGAAAATAGTGGTCACAAATCAAATCACTTTATTTCAACATCCAATATTGGTTTTGGATCTTCAAGGTTTTCTTTTTTAACACACTTTGTATGTTAAAACAATTCAAGTTGTTTCCAAATCTGGGAGTGTTCAGTCGCTCAGTCATGTCCAATTCTTTGTGACCCCATGGACTACAGCCCATCAACCTCCTCTGTTCATAGGATTTCCTAGGCAAAACTACTGGAATGGGCTTCCATTTCCTTCTCCAGGGATCTCCCTGACCCAGGGACTGTAAGTCTAGGAGTAAGAGCTCTTAATTACTTTTAAAAGATATCTTATTTTCATATTAAAATGATAACAGAGGAATAGTCTACCATTATAAAAAATGCTCTAGCATTTGTTTTATAAAAATTACTCTTATTTGACTCCAAGATGTGTGTTTTGTTTTAAAACACATTTTTTGATACACAAGTTCTTCTAGTCTTTGAAATTTGGAATTTAGCACAAAGCTGCTATACTGTCCTGGCCAATTCTGATATGGATAGAACAAATTGTGGCCCAATTCTTTTTTGTTTCTAGGTCACAAATTATTCTGTGTATGTAAATACTAGTTACCTAGCCCCTCTTTCTGCATATACACAATTTTCTTAAAAGGCTATCGTATGAAATTGAATGTAAAACAATTGTTCTGTGCTCTGAAAAATAATTCTAGAAAATATATGTCAGCAATGGATGAGAATGATGATTTTCTAATTGAATCTTTGAATATATGTTAAAATTTTCCTGAAGAGTTTTCTATAGGGTAATATGATGAAGGTAAAGTGAAGATATAGGACCTATTTGCCTGTGTACTGAAGATTTTGGAATCAAACAAGTTTGTTTCTTTGAGTTGTCTCTGACATATTTTATTAGTCTGTGTGAAAAATTATATAGAATATTTAATTAAAATTGAGAATAGATGAGTACTAAGTTAAAAGGTTTATTGTGTCCATTGATAACAGATTTCTTAAAATTATTATTACAAACTTAAATATTCTATCTTTAAGCTTAAGAAAAGAAATTCTACTTTTATGTATAGAGATTTTTGTAGACAGTAGTTATTTTCCAATGTTTGAAGTCTTACAAAATAATTAGCTCATGTGAGGAAAGAAGATATGAGTACAGCTAAAGATAGAAGAATGGCTTTTATTTTCACATTTTATTCATTTATTCTTTCTTTTCCTGAGGCTTGTGGTCAACGTGGTACAATTGTATGTGAAGGTTTTATTATTTTTTATAATTGAGGAGCAAGTCCTGTTCAATGAATTTCCTACAAAGTGTAGTTTCCATAGCAACTGTAACTGTCTTTTATTTTCACATGTACCATTTAGAATTAGTTGACAATAATAATTATAGACTAAGATAAAACATTTGCTATACAGCAAAGACACATATAATGACATGGTTTGGGGAAAATTTTCCTAGTTTAGAGAAACTGAAATTACTTTTTAAGGAAGATTTGATTTTCTCACTTAAATAGATGATTGAAATTCTATCTATATATCCCGTGTGAAGTAATGAAGTGATTATTGATACATGCAAAGAACATTATCCCTCCCATATTTCAAAATCACATTTGTTATTCTAAATTTTTACTCCTCCCTCCTTTTTATCCCTCTCTTTCTCTCACTACCTCTCAGTCTATGTGTGTGCATAGATCAAATTTATCAAAACTTCTCCAATTCAACTATTTACATTTATTTCTTTGGAAATATTTTGAGTATTTAACAATAGAATAATGTAGAAAATACACACTTGCCATTATCTTCTTTTACTTATAAAATGTCTTAGATGATAGACTTTCTAAAGAAGAAAACGTAAGATTTTATGGAACTGGAAGAAATGTCCCTCAGCTTAGAGCACAAGGAGGCTATCCAAAAGTTGACAGGTTTCCTTTGTTATTTCAAATGTAGCTGCATTGTGTAGTTGACAGCTAGATGTATTTATCTACTTCTGTGGTTTTATATGTTAATATGTAAACAGGAAAGTATTTTTCAGTCATTGGATTATTGAGTGCCCATTTAAACAGTACCATATTGAGTTTGATGTTACCAATTCAGAAATGAATAAAATGAGATTTAAATGGTTTGAAATTTCCCCCTGAAATGTCACTTTATCAATGCTATTTTTTGTTGTTCAAGAATATTAGTAAATAACATGGCAATGACAATTCTGTACAGCGTAACTACCTATGGTGCACTCAGTACACGATAATAATGAACATGTTTCTCAGGATGCACAATTTTCCTTTGAGGCAGAGAAAAGCATAAACACATTAGAATTCTCTTGATAACTTTTTTGGGGCTGTGAGGGTTTTGTGGGGGAGCTCGTGTGCTGTGGTGCGGTGCCATGGATAGTGGAGGAGGGAGAGGATGACCAACAGCAGCCATGAATGCTCTACTTCATCCGTTAACTCCTTTTTTAAAGATTTTATTCAGAAAGAGAGGGCCACAGGATCCATGGAAGGGCTCCTTCTGGGTGTGCATGGCCAAGAAGACCTGTGCAACTCCTGGGCTTGACTCTGTTGGCTGTGAAAAATGCACAACTCAGGTCTTCTCCTGAGGGCAGCGTGGTTGACGGATGGCCAGAGCTGTTGCTCTTGAGTCCTATTTCTAAATAAAGTGGGGCTCCTTAATGGGCTAATTTTGCTTAAGACTCTCTGTCAACTCCGTGGAAATTTTCTTAGAATTGGACTATAATCTTTTTACCTAATCCTCCTCCCTCCATTTTCTTCATAAGTGTCAGATCTGCATCATGGTCTGAAGATTCTTTCCATTTTCTCTAGATTCCTCCTCTTTATCCTTCACAAGTTTTTTTTTTTTTTTCCTCTATGATAAATGTCTGGCACATAATTACAGTAATCAGCTGTTGTGGCATCTGCTTCTCAGAGTACTTGGTCTGACATAGATTTTTTGGAAAATATCAATCATTTGGTATTAGATGTGCTCATCATGAAGTAGTTATTGGATGCTCAGGTGTAGCCACTGAATAGGCAGTTAGATACACAAATCTGAAGATACAAAAAGTGAGAAGATAGGTCTAGTCTGGAGACAGAAATTTGGGAGTTGACCAAGTATCACTGCTATTTAAGCAATAAAACAGGATGAGTTGGCCAAGGTTATGATGTAAATAGAGAGAAGGATAGGGTTGACAATTAAGAACAGATTGACCATCTCAACTAGAAAAGATGAATAAGCAGTGAGGTAAGAGGGAAATCAGGAGAGTGTGATGGGCTGGATGTCAAGTGGATTTTTGTTGTTCAAGAATATTAGTAAATAACATGGCAATGACAATTCTGTACAGCGTAACTACCTATGGTGCACTCAGTACACGATAATAATGAACATGTTTCTCAGGATGCACAATTTTCCTTTGAGGCAGAGAAAAGCATAAACACATTAGAATTCTCTTGATAACTTTTTTGGGGCTGTGAGGGTTTTGTGGGGGAGCTCGTGTGCTGTGGTGCGGTGCCATGGATAGTGGAGGAGGGAGAGGATGACCAACAGCAGCCATGAATGCTCTACTTCATCCGTTAACTCCTTTTTTAAAGATTTTATTCAGAAAGAGAGGGCCACAGGATCCATGGAAGGGCTCCTTCTGGGTGTGCATGGCCAAGAAGACCTGTGCAACTCCTGGGCTTGACTCTGTTGGCTGTGAAAAATGCACAACTCAGGTCTTCTCCTGAGGGCAGCGTGGTTGACGGATGGCCAGAGCTGTTGCTCTTGAGTCCTATTTCTAAATAAAGTGGGGCTCCTTAATGGGCTAATTTTGCTTAAGACTCTCTGTCAACTCCGTGGAAATTTTCTTAGAATTGGACTATAATCTTTTTACCTAATCCTCCTCCCTCCATTTTCTTCATAAGTGTCAGATCTGCATCATGGTCTGAAGATTCTTTCCATTTTCTCTAGATTCCTCCTCTTTATCCTTCACAAGTTTTTTTTTTTTTTTTCCTCTATGATAAATGTCTGGCACATAATTACAGTAATCAGCTGTTGTGGCATCTGCTTCTCAGAGTACTTGGTCTGACATAGATTTTTTGGAAAATATCAATCATTTGGTATTAGATGTGCTCATCATGAAGTAGTTATTGGATGCTCAGGTGTAGCCACTGAATAGGCAGTTAGATACACAAATCTGAAGATACAAAAAGTGAGAAGATAGGTCTAGTCTGGAGACAGAAATTTGGGAGTTGACCAAGTATCACTGCTATTTAAGCAATAAAACAGGATGAGTTGGCCAAGGTTATGATGTAAATAGAGAGAAGGATAGGGTTGACAATTAAGAACAGATTGACCATCTCAACTAGAAAAGATGAATAAGCAGTGAGGTAAGAGGGAAATCAGGAGAGTGTGATGGGCTGGATGTCAAGTGGAGAAAGTTTTTCAATTATGGAAAAGTCTATAATTAACCTTGTAAATATTGTTGATGGACCAAACTATGTGAAGTCTGAGCATCACTGATTGAATTTGGCAGTTATGGGGGCAATTGCTGACCTTGAGAAGAAAACTGTAGCAGAGATATATGGTGGGAGATGGATTTGAGTGGATTATCAAGAAAGAATGGGAGGCAGTAAATACTGTATAGAAATGACAAGAGTAGTATAGAAAAAAACTCTCAAGAAATTTTGACATAAAGGAGAGCAGGGAATTGGGTATTTTTGTTCATTTGCTTGCTCTTTGTTTTTGTTTCTAAGATGAAAAAAAAAAGAAATCATGTTTTCATCTTGACAGGAATGGTCCGGTAAGGAGATTTGGGAAAATAGATGGTATAGTAGGCAGAAGGGAAAGGCATTCTGAAGCTGTGTCCCTGAGTTTCAGGGAAGGGTGGACAGTTCAACTCTTAGAATAGAACGAAAAGCAGATTGAATAGGCACAGATGGAGGTAGGTGGATAAATGTGGGTGCTGGCCCTTGTGGAAAAATCTCTTCTAACTGATTCTATTTTCTGAGTGAAAGTGGAATCAAAGGGAGGTGTTAGAGGTTTATATTTATCTAGAGAGAGTGAATAGCTTCAGGAATTGCAGTATGATTGCCTTGTGGCATTAAGAACCCATTTGGGGTTTATGAATGTAAAATGAGAGCAGTCAGCACACGTTGGTTTTTTTCTGTCATGATCAGCTCTGCAGGGACAGCATATGGGGTTTGATTTAAATAGGGTTTGGTTTTACCAGCTGAATACTGGGAAGGAAGAGAGGGGCCATGGAGTTGAGGTAGTCAGCCAGGGAATGATTTTTAATACAAGACAAGAGAGCAGATAAAGACGATCAGCATACCAGTTACCCCAGCATCCCTAATGGGGTTTGTGAGTAAAATTCTCCTTGAAGTGAAGTGTGAGTCACTCAATTGTGTCAAACTCTTTGTGCCTTTATGGAATGTAACCCAATAGGCTCCTGTGTCCATGGAATTCTCCAGGCAAGAATTCTCCAATGGAGTGTGTTGCCATTCACTTTTCCAGAGGATCTTCCTGACTCAGGGATCAAACACAGATCTCCTGCATTGCAGGCAGACTCTTTACCAATGGAACCATGAAGGAAGTCCCAAAATTCTCCTTAGGTGACACTTTTATTAATATATCAGCATGGCTTAGAGATAGGTTCAGGAGAGGGGGTGGTTTTGGAAATGAAAGTCACCAAAGGAAGCACTAGAACACATCATTTACCAACTGATTGCATCTTGGGCAGAACTGAAGGATTGATAAAGAAGAGATGTTAATGGCTCATGTTTCAAAAAAGCAGACTTTTCACGTTAACAGAATGTATCAGTGGAAATATTTGTCAAAGCAGTAGCTTACTCAGTGATAATGTTTTGCTCAGATAACTTGAGCCAGCATGTATATTTTCTGCAAGAACTAGTCCAAAGATTTTAATGAGAGCAAGAATTCCACCTAGAAAGACAGCTTTACCTCAGTTAATGTTTGAAGCTGTGACCCTGAGTTTCAGGGAAGGGTGGACAGTTCAACTCTTAGAATAGAACGAAAAGCAGATTGAATAGGCACAGATGGAGGTAGGTGGATAAATGTGGGTGCTGGCCCTTGTGGAAAAATCTCTTCTAACTGATTCTATTTTCTGAGTGAAAGTGGAATCAAAGGGAGGTGTTAGAGGTTTATATTTATCTAGAGAGAGTGAATAGCTTCAGGAATTGCAGTATGATTGCCTTGTGGCATTAAGAACCCATTTGGGGTTTATGAATGTAAAATGAGAGCAGTCAGCACACGTTGGTTTTTTTCTGTCATGATCAGCTCTGCAGGGACAGCATATGGGGTTTGATTTAAATAGGGTTTGGTTTTACCAGCTGAATACTGGGAAGGAAGAGAGGGGCCATGGAGTTGAGGTAGTCAGCCAGGGAATGATTTTTAATACAAGACAAGAGAGCAGATAAAGACGATCAGCATACCAGTTACCCCAGCATCCCTAATGGGGTTTGTGAGTAAAATTCTCCTTGAAGTGAAGTGTGAGTCACTCAATTGTGTCAAACTCTTTGTGCCTTTATGGAATGTAACCCAATAGGCTCCTGTGTCCATGGAATTCTCCAGGCAAGAATTCTCCAATGGAGTGTGTTGCCATTCACTTTTCCAGAGGATCTTCCTGACTCAGGGATCAAACACAGATCTCCTGCATTGCAGGCAGACTCTTTACCAATGGAACCATGAAGGAAGTCCCAAAATTCTCCTTAGGTGACACTTTTATTAATATATCAGCATGGCTTAGAGATAGGTTCAGGAGAGGGGGTGGTTTTGGAAATGAAAGTCACCAAAGGAAGCACTAGAACACATCATTTACCAACTGATTGCATCTTGGGCAGAACTGAAGGATTGATAAAGAAGAGATGTTAATGGCTCATGTTTCAAAAAAGCAGACTTTTCACGTTAACAGAATGTATCAGTGGAAATATTTGTCAAAGCAGTAGCTTACTCAGTGATAATGTTTTGCTCAGATAACTTGAGCCAGCATGTATATTTTCTGCAAGAACTAGTCCAAAGATTTTAATGAGAGCAAGAATTCCACCTAGAAAGACAGCACTGAGATTTCTACCTCAGTTTAAATTGTTTGTACATTTAATACATTATGCTTTATACTAATTTGCATTAAAATGGTAAATGCAACTATTCATTGTATTAACACATGTGGAAAAAAAATCCCAGTAAAATATGAACATGATGCCACTTCTACCAAACATACCTTAGTAATTTCTTAAAATTGTTCTTTTAGGTCCTCAAGCATTACCTCCATGCACTCAAATGTTTTTAACTAGTGTTTTTTTTTTTTTTTAAATAACCTGAAGCCAAATTATTTATAAGCAAGCAAATTAAGTACTATTCTATAACAATAACTTTTGACAAATGTCAAATTTTTAAAATATTGGAATATAAAACTAGCAAGAGTTCTTTCCTTGATTTGTTTCTTAAATTTGGTTTGCTTATATGTACAATTTATTGATTAAATACTACAATATTTTATATAACAGAAAAAGTTGTCTAAGCAGTAATATTTTAAAATTTCTTTAGAAATGTCCACATCTCAACAAAATTTACACAACCCAAATACCGTATTTCTGGAGAACATATTAGAATTTTCTGTAGTAAGAAAAATATACATGTAATACATTTTTTCATTTTCCAAATGTTAATTATTCTTAAGATAATTTTTTTCTTATCTAATAGTGACTACACAGTGTGACAGCTGTTCTTTAAATGCACCATTTTGGCACTTGTCATAGGCGTGAACTGGGGTGAATCACTTCATCTTCCTGACCAATGGCATTGCAGGCAGACTCTTTACCAATGGAACCATGAAGGAAGTCCCAAAATTCTCCTTAGGTGACACTTTTATTAATATATCAGCATGGCTTAGAGATAGGTTCAGGAGAGGGGGTGGTTTTGGAAATGAAAGTCACCAAAGGAAGCACTAGAACACATCATTTACCAACTGATTGCATCTTGGGCAGAACTGAAGGATTGATAAAGAAGAGATGTTAATGGCTCATGTTTCAAAAAAGCAGACTTTTCACGTTAACAGAATGTATCAGTGGAAATATTTGTCAAAGCAGTAGCTTACTCAGTGATAATGTTTTGCTCAGATAACTTGAGCCAGCATGTATATTTTCTGCAAGAACTAGTCCAAAGATTTTAATGAGAGCAAGAATTCCACCTAGAAAGACAGCACTGAGATTTCTACCTCAGTTTAAATTGTTTGTACATTTAATACATTATGCTTTATACTAATTTGCATTAAAATGGTAAATGCAACTATTCATTGTATTAACACATGTGGAAAAAAAATCCCAGTAAAATATGAACATGATGCCACTTCTACCAAACATACCTTAGTAATTTCTTAAAATTGTTCTTTTAGGTCCTCAAGCATTACCTCCATGCACTCAAATGTTTTTAACTAGTGTTTTTTTTTTTTTTTAAATAACCTGAAGCCAAATTATTTATAAGCAAGCAAATTAAGTACTATTCTATAACAATAACTTTTGACAAATGTCAAATTTTTAAAATATTGGAATATAAAACTAGCAAGAGTTCTTTCCTTGATTTGTTTCTTAAATTTGGTTTGCTTATATGTACAATTTATTGATTAAATACTACAATATTTTATATAACAGAAAAAGTTGTCTAAGCAGTAATATTTTAAAATTTCTTTAGAAATGTCCACATCTCAACAAAATTTACACAACCCAAATACCGTATTTCTGGAGAACATATTAGAATTTTCTGTAGTAAGAAAAATATACATGTAATACATTTTTTCATTTTCCAAATGTTAATTATTCTTAAGATAATTTTTTTCTTATCTAATAGTGACTACACAGTGTGACAGCTGTTCTTTAAATGCACCATTTTGGCACTTGTCATAGGCTGTGTGAACTGGGGTGAATCACTTCATCTTTCTGTGCCTCAGCTTTGTCATCTGTGTTTCCCTCACAATCTTGAACAGAGTATTAAATGCAAGAGAATAGGACTTGGTTTGGTTTAACAAAGAATCTGTAGTGCCCAGCACATAAATGGATCCTGAATGTGTTGAATGGATAAATACATAAATTATTTGTTGAATGGATAAATATATAAATTATATTTAGAAGAGTATAGCAACAGTAACAATATAATATGAATATCTTAAGGATTCAGTGACATAGTACATGTTAAGTACACACCTGGATCAGTGTAACTCGTATTGGGGAGAGGTCCATATAAACCAGGTGAGTATGCCTTCTGTGTCTAATATATTTCCCTTTCAGACTGTGGATGGCATTTATATTAGGACATATGGCCCTGTGCCATGCTGTAGCACCTGAGAATTGTGTTAGAGGGAAAATACTTATTTTATTACCACTCATATCTTTTAAAACTTTCATAATATTTGGGAGAAGTGGAAACAAGCCAAATGGATTAAAATATCTTAGCATACAATTTAAATCTCATGCCATCATGAAAAGATTTAAAGAGCTTTAGCATGCATATCAGAAAATAAGAGTTAGTGTATATGATCTTTCATTAATTTTAAGATGAATATTTAAAATTTTTTTACATATCCAAAATCTGGATGCATTTTATAATCAATGGTATTTTACAATTGATTGGGCTTTCTTTTATTTTTTTTTCTGTCCTGTCTCCTTTCATTTTTCTCTTCTTTGTCATTTATAATAAGGCATATAAAATAGATTTAATGACATACAGACCTATAGTAAATTTGTCGTTCTCAGTGTTTATTTCTTAACATACCCCAACCCTAGAAAGGGCCTCTTAGGGATTTTTCTAATTTATCAGCCCCAACCAGAATACAAAAAAAAAGTTGTCTAAGCAGTAATATTTTAAAATTTCTTTAGAAATGTCCACATCTCAACAAAATTTACACAACCCAAATACCGTATTTCTGGAGAACATATTAGAATTTTCTGTAGTAAGAAAAATATACATGTAATACATTTTTTCATTTTCCAAATGTTAATTATTCTTAAGATAATTTTTTTCTTATCTAATAGTGACTACACAGTGTGACAGCTGTTCTTTAAATGCACCATTTTGGCACTTGTCATAGGCTGTGTGAACTGGGGTGAATCACTTCATCTTTCTGTGCCTCAGCTTTGTCATCTGTGTTTCCCTCACAATCTTGAACAGAGTATTAAATGCAAGAGAATAGGACTTGGTTTGGTTTAACAAAGAATCTGTAGTGCCCAGCACATAAATGGATCCTGAATGTGTTGAATGGATAAATACATAAATTATTTGTTGAATGGATAAATATATAAATTATATTTAGAAGAGTATAGCAACAGTAACAATATAATATGAATATCTTAAGGATTCAGTGACATAGTACATGTTAAGTACACACCTGGATCAGTGTAACTCGTATTGGGGAGAGGTCCATATAAACCAGGTGAGTATGCCTTCTGTGTCTAATATATTTCCCTTTCAGACTGTGGATGGCATTTATATTAGGACATATGGCCCTGTGCCATGCTGTAGCACCTGAGAATTGTGTTAGAGGGAAAATACTTATTTTATTACCACTCATATCTTTTAAAACTTTCATAATATTTGGGAGAAGTGGAAACAAGCCAAATGGATTAAAATATCTTAGCATACAATTTAAATCTCATGCCATCATGAAAAGATTTAAAGAGCTTTAGCATGCATATCAGAAAATAAGAGTTAGTGTATATGATCTTTCATTAATTTTAAGATGAATATTTAAAATTTTTTTACATATCCAAAATCTGGATGCATTTTATAATCAATGGTATTTTACAATTGATTGGGCTTTCTTTTATTTTTTTTTCTGTCCTGTCTCCTTTCATTTTTCTCTTCTTTGTCATTTATAATAAGGCATATAAAATAGATTTAATGACATACAGACCTATAGTAAATTTGTCGTTCTCAGTGTTTATTTCTTAACATACCCCAACCCTAGAAAGGGCCTCTTAGGGATTTTTTTTCTAATTTATCAGCCCATGAAATTTTAATATCATAGGTATACTCTATAATTTCTTTGTGTATTACATATATATGTGTGTTTTATGAATATTTTTGTCCCCCTCCCAGAAAGAACTTTTATCCTCTTGGGGACATTATTATATTCATTGAGATGGAAAGCATGAAAATAATACCCTGTATTGTTCTTAGTCTTTAAAATCTCATTTACTAGAATATTAGAAATCATAAACTAATTCTTAGGTTTAGAACTGTTGACTTTAATTATATAACAAACTGACTCGAAATTTTATTTTATCCTGAAAGACTGTCAAAATATGTGTAAAGTTTGAACATTTGCTATCTCCCCCAACAGTCAGGAAACTATCCATAACATTTTTTGTTAAGAATTGAAAGACTGTGAAGTTCATCCAGCAGTATCATTCAACATAACAATATCCTTGTATTGTGAAATAAGATGATTTAATAATTTCAGGGTATATACATTTAGGATGCTCACTACATCACCTTACTTACAAAGTCATGATGTTAAAGACATAACTTGAACATTGTATCAACAATGAGAGTTTTAAAGACCATCGAGTTTCCATGGAGGACGAGGAGATACTGTCTCTATGCTCCACATATGCACTCCGTGGGGAGGATGCAGAAGTACAATTCTCAGAATCTTTGGGCAGCGGTCTTCTACTGCAGTCTAGGTCATTTTGGGATTCCACCTCCAATAGTAATGATGAAACACAGAGTTCAGGCCATTTGTGACCAGTGTCTGCACCAGAGGAAAGAGAGGCACTAAGTCTATGACCATCAAATCAGGATTTTCTCTTGAAAATATAATTGTTATATTAAGCAGCTTTAGCATGCATATCAGAAAATAAGAGTTAGTGTATATGATCTTTCATTAATTTTAAGATGAATATTTAAAATTTTTTTACATATCCAAAATCTGGATGCATTTTATAATCAATGGTATTTTACAATTGATTGGGCTTTCTTTTATTTTTTCTGTCCTGTCTCCTTTCATTTTCTCTTCTTTGTCATTTATAATAAGGCATATAAAATAGATTTAATGACATACAGACCTATAGTAAATTTGTCGTTCTCAGTGTTTATTTCTTAACATACCCCAACCCTAGAAAGGGCCTCTTAGGGATTTTTTTTCTAATTTATCAGCCCATGAAATTTTAATATCATAGGTATACTCTATAATTTCTTTGTGTATTACATATATATGTGTGTTTTATGAATATTTTTGTCCCCCTCCCAGAAAGAACTTTTATCCTCTTGGGGACATTATTATATTCATTGAGATGGAAAGCATGAAAATAATACCCTGTATTGTTCTTAGTCTTTAAAATCTCATTTACTAGAATATTAGAAATCATAAACTAATTCTTAGGTTTAGAACTGTTGACTTTAATTATATAACAAACTGACTCGAAATTTTATTTTATCCTGAAAGACTGTCAAAATATGTGTAAAGTTTGAACATTTGCTATCTCCCCCAACAGTCAGGAAACTATCCATAACATTTTTTGTTAAGAATTGAAAGACTGTGAAGTTCATCCAGCAGTATCATTCAACATAACAATATCCTTGTATTGTGAAATAAGATGATTTAATAATTTCAGGGTATATACATTTAGGATGCTCACTACATCACCTTACTTACAAAGTCATGATGTTAAAGACATAACTTGAACATTGTATCAACAATGAGAGTTTTAAAGACCATCGAGTTTCCATGGAGGACGAGGAGATACTGTCTCTATGCTCCACATATGCACTCCGTGGGGAGGATGCAGAAGTACAATTCTCAGAATCTTTGGGCAGCGGTCTTCTACTGCAGTCTAGGTCATTTTGGGATTCCACCTCCAATAGTAATGATGAAACACAGAGTTCAGGCCATTTGTGACCAGTGTCTGCACCAGAGGAAAGAGAGGCACTAAGTCTATGACCATCAAATCAGGATTTTCTCTTGAAAATATAATTGTTATATTAAGCAGCTTTAACCGTTCAAGAAAGGAGTGATTTACTTACTTGGAGAGTATTTTCAAAGAGCAAAATTGTCCAGTGTGTTCTTAAATGTTCACTTATCTTTTCTCTGGGTTATGCAGTTCAACTTCCATCCTTTAAAATGAGTGGAGCAGAAGATTCTAAACATTAGCAATATGAAAATGTTTATTGTATGCATTGCACTATTATTTTGTATTTGACAGTTCAAATATGTGTCTATTGGCCTTGTTGCATTATGTGTGTTAGTCACTCAGTTGTGTCCACTGCAGCCCGCCAGGCTTCTCCGTCCATGGTATTCTCCAGGCAAAAATATTGGAATGGGTTGCCATTCCCTTCTCCAGGGGATCTTCCTGATCCAGGGATAGAGCTCAGGTTCTCCTGCATTTCAGGCAGGCTTTTTACTGTCTGAGCCACCAGGGAAGCCCTAACCCTGTTTCATCATGTTGTGTTAAATGGCTGTTCTTGAGACTCAGGTGTGTCAAAACAGCGTGCTATTCTTTTGCCCCCCAAAAGACTGTGAACTATTCTAGCAGACCAAGCAACTTATCAACCAAAATGAACACAGGTAGCACTCAAAAGAGACTCATGAGCAGTGTACAGACACCAAATCAAGGCTTTATCAATCAAATTAGTTTTACACAAGTTTTGTAAATAAACTGAAAGTGAATTCAAAACCAGAAATCATCTCCTGCACTGCTCCTAGTACTTGCTCTTTCTCTGCCTTTTAGTCGAAGCATCTCCATGATGCTCCGGGCATAGACATCTCTCAAGTTCACACTGATATATGAGTCAGTGGCTATATTCTTGGTAAGCTTCTTCAGAGCCTCGCGCTGTCTAACTGCTGCTTCCTTGAGCTTTAAGGTGAAGTAGCAAGCGGAGAAGCGGTCGTTGATAATAGCAATGGGCAAGGCCAAGACAAGAATTCCCGATAGGATACACATGAAGGCCACGATTTTGCCTGTGGTGGTATCTGGCCTGATGTCCCCATACCCCACAGTAGTCATGGATGTTGTAGCCCACCACCATGCACAAGGGACACTTGTGAAGGTTGTGTCGGGAATGCTCTGCTCAGCAAAATATTCCACAGTTGAAAATATAGAGATTCCCACAGACAGAAACAAGAGCAGCAGGCCAACTTCTTCATAACATTGGGTGATTGTCATTCCCACAGACAGAAACAGGCAAAGAGCAAAATTGTCCAGTGTGTTCTTAAATGTTCACTTATCTTTTCTCTGGGTTATGCAGTTCAACTTCCATCCTTTAAAATGAGTGGAGCAGAAGATTCTAAACATTAGCAATATGAAAATGTTTATTGTATGCATTGCACTATTATTTTGTATTTGACAGTTCAAATATGTGTCTATTGGCCTTGTTGCATTATGTGTGTTAGTCACTCAGTTGTGTCCACTGCAGCCCGCCAGGCTTCTCCGTCCATGGTATTCTCCAGGCAAAAATATTGGAATGGGTTGCCATTCCCTTCTCCAGGGGATCTTCCTGATCCAGGGATAGAGCTCAGGTTCTCCTGCATTTCAGGCAGGCTTTTTACTGTCTGAGCCACCAGGGAAGCCCTAACCCTGTTTCATCATGTTGTGTTAAATGGCTGTTCTTGAGACTCAGGTGTGTCAAAACAGCGTGCTATTCTTTTGCCCCCCAAAAGACTGTGAACTATTCTAGCAGACCAAGCAACTTATCAACCAAAATGAACACAGGTAGCACTCAAAAGAGACTCATGAGCAGTGTACAGACACCAAATCAAGGCTTTATCAATCAAATTAGTTTTACACAAGTTTTGTAAATAAACTGAAAGTGAATTCAAAACCAGAAATCATCTCCTGCACTGCTCCTAGTACTTGCTCTTTCTCTGCCTTTTAGTCGAAGCATCTCCATGATGCTCCGGGCATAGACATCTCTCAAGTTCACACTGATATATGAGTCAGTGGCTATATTCTTGGTAAGCTTCTTCAGAGCCTCGCGCTGTCTAACTGCTGCTTCCTTGAGCTTTAAGGTGAAGTAGCAAGCGGAGAAGCGGTCGTTGATAATAGCAATGGGCAAGGCCAAGACAAGAATTCCGATAGGATACACATGAAGGCCACGATTTTGCCTGTGGTGGTATCTGGCCTGATGTCCCCATACCCCACAGTAGTCATGGATGTTGTAGCCCACCACCATGCACAAGGGACACTTGTGAAGGTTGTGTCGGGAATGCTCTGCTCAGCAAAATATTCCACAGTTGAAAATATAGAGATTCCCACAGACAGAAACAAGAGCAGCAGGCCAACTTCTTCATAACATTGGGTGATTGTCATTCCAAGTGAGCGTAAGCCTGTAACAGAACAGTTGACGTCAGTCATAGGTTCCCTCTTCTCCCTTCCTGCACCCATTTCCTTTCCTTCTCCTTCCCTGTTATCACCCCCAAAACATGCATTTGACATTCATTATGCCTCCAGCTTTGGGCAAAGTTCTGGTGTACAGAGATGATAAGTTACAATCTTAAGGAAGTTCTTGGTCTAGCTGATGGGACCTGATTGAGAAGCATAGGAAGAAATGTAATTAGATTCATTCACTCACTTATCTATTAAACGTGTGCGTGTGCTTGCTTAGTCGCTTCAGTTGTGTCTGACTCTGTGTGACCATATGGAATATAGCCTGCCAGCTGTCCATGGGATTCTCCAGGCAAGAATACTGGAGTGGGTTGCTGCATTCTCCTCCAGGGGATCTTCCCAACCAAGAGATCAAACCTGCATCTCTTAGGTCTCTTGCATTGGCAGGCGAGTTCTTTACCACTAGTGCTATCTGGGAAGTCCCTATCTACTAAACACCTACTAATTACACAAGAAAAGATGAAAGATGAGGGCTTCCCTGGTAGTTCAGTGGTAAAGAGTTCACCCGCCAATGGAAGAGACATGGGTTTAATCCCTGATCCAGGAAGATCCCACATACTGCAGAGCAACTAAGCCCGTAAGCCACAACTATTGAGCCTGTGCTCTAGAGCCTCAGAGCTGCAACTATTGAGCCCATTTGTTGCAACTATTGAAGCCCGTGTGCCTTAAAGCCCAAGATCCACAACAAGAGAAGTCACCACAACGAGAAGCCTGCTCAACTAGAGAGTAGCCTCCGCTGCCTGCAACTAGAGAAGAGACTGCAGCAGCAGTGAAAACCCAGAATAGCCTAAAATAAATACAATAAATAAAATTGAAGAAAAAAGATGAAAGATGAGATGAAGGGCACACAGGGAACATTTGATAGCAGTTTGTCTTTTACAGAATGAGAGTCTCTGCAGCATTGCACATGGAGGGCTCTCTTGGTCAGGTCTGCATTTCAATGCATCACCTTAGCACACTCTTCTAACTCAGTTTTATGTTGTCTCCTTATACACTGTACATGTTAGTTTTTCTCACTTTCCTGATAAAGTTGAACACAATTATGGGTATCATAATCTGAAAGCCAGAAGAAGTAAAAGATGCATATTAAAGAAATGAGGAATCAGTGACAAAATTCACATAAGAATACCAAATATACATGTGAGGACATTCTTAAAGGTGTGGCAGGTGGGGTTCCAGTACTCCCATGGCATCCATTGAAGCTTTTGTCCTTACTACCAAAACTACAGGGACTGTCTCCCTTGGGTATGTAGAATTTCTCTTTTCCTGTAGGGAGATAGACCTGAATACAGACTATCCCTTCATTGCAAAAAAGGGACAGGGACTGGAGCCACTCAGGAATTCACTCACTATGAGGCATGGTGACTTTCCCTTTGCTAGTTCCGAGGATCCTACAAGACAGACCCAGGCAAGTCCAATCTCATCTTCAAAGACACTAAGCCTTAAGGACCATAGAGGAGCCTATTACAGGATCACTATTTGAATAAGGTATCTTCCCTTATGCTAAAGAGATATGGATTAAAGTTCATCCACATTTTGAAGTCATAACAGCATAATGTCACAATGATATTGTCTCAAAAGTCCAAAGCAATTTGGAATTACTTTTAAATTTGTATTTACTTACTAGAGACTATTTTAAATACCTTAAAATACTATTTCTGCTCTCATTATTTTGAAGTTTTCTTCCTAGAATTTTGAGATGTTCTTAAATTATTAGCCATTTGTTGCAACTATTGAAGCCCGTGTGCCTTAAAGCCCAAGATCCACAACAAGAGAAGTCACCACAACGAGAAGCCTGCTCAACTAGAGAGTAGCCTCCGCTGCCTGCAACTAGAGAAGAGACTGCAGCAGCAGTGAAAACCCAGAATAGCCTAAAATAAATACAATAAATAAAATTGAAGAAAAAAGATGAAAGATGAGATGAAGGGCACACAGGGAACATTTGATAGCAGTTTGTCTTTTACAGAATGAGAGTCTCTGCAGCATTGCACATGGAGGGCTCTCTTGGTCAGGTCTGCATTTCAATGCATCACCTTAGCACACTCTTCTAACTCAGTTTTATGTTGTCTCCTTATACACTGTACATGTTAGTTTTTCTCACTTTCCTGATAAAGTTGAACACAATTATGGGTATCATAATCTGAAAGCCAGAAGAAGTAAAAGATGCATATTAAAGAAATGAGGAATCAGTGACAAAATTCACATAAGAATACCAAATATACATGTGAGGACATTCTTAAAGGTGTGGCAGGTGGGGTTCCAGTACTCCCATGGCATCCATTGAAGCTTTTGTCCTTACTACCAAAACTACAGGGACTGTCTCCCTTGGGTATGTAGAATTTCTCTTTTCCTGTAGGGAGATAGACCTGAATACAGACTATCCCTTCATTGCAAAAAGGTACAGGGACTGGAGCCACTCAGGAATTCACTCACTATGAGGCATGGTGACTTTCCCTTTGCTAGTTCCGAGGATCCTACAAGACAGACCCAGGCAAGTCCAATCTCATCTTCAAAGACACTAAGCCTTAAGGACCATAGAGGAGCCTATTACAGGATCACTATTTGAATAAGGTATCTTCCCTTATGCTAAAGAGATATGGATTAAAGTTCATCCACATTTTGAAGTCATAACAGCATAATGTCACAATGATATTGTCTCAAAAGTCCAAAGCAATTTGGAATTACTTTTAAATTTGTATTTACTTACTAGAGACTATTTTAAATACCTTAAAATACTATTTCTGCTCTCATTATTTTGAAGTTTTCTTCCTAGAATTTTGAGATGTTCTTAAATTATTAGCCACCTATTTTAAAAGACCAAGGAATATAATTTTGAGATTTAACTTCAAAAGACATTTTAAAGATTACCTTTAGAATACCTTTTAGAAAACTATCCTTGATGTGTCTGTATTTAATTGCATTGCTGAAATAAATTGAAAACATATGAGGAAATGGATAGTGTTTGGAAAGATTGTTTTCAACATTTTCAATGTTCTATACAGTTCATTTTGTGAAGAAACAAAGTGTCTTGAATTTCTGCAGGTTATATCAGTTAGCTTAGATAATCCTAAAAAAATAACATGAGGCAGATGTTATATTTATTATGTCATTTTACAGGTGAGCAGACTTCCCTAGTAGTTCAGACAGTAAAGAATCTGCCTGCAATGTGGGAGACCTGGGTTCATTCCCTGGGTTGGGAAGATCCCCTGGAGAAGGGAATGGCACCTCACTCCAGTATTCTTGCCTGGAGAATCCCATGGACAGAGGAGCCTGGTGGGTTACAGTCCATGGAGTCACAAAGAGTTGGACACAACTGAGCAATGATCACACACACACAGGTGAGCAGAAGGAAGCACAGAAAAGTAACATATATAGTATGAAGTTACATGGCCAAAGATTTAAGACTAGGTTCTCTGGTGTACCACTGTCTTCTTAACCATTATTCTATAACACTTTTCAATTTTATTTATAGTTAATGCCTAGAGAAAGATGTGCTCTATGTATAATTTGCTAACTATATGTATAATTTGCTAACTATAATGCTCAAGGTAAAATTGTCAAATTGTCAAATATTTATGCAACTGTTCATACCTTTTCAATTAAAGCTTTATTACTGCTTCTATTTGACTTAGGACTAAGAAAACCTTTGAAGAGGTGACATTGTGGAAATTACTATTATTTTCTTTCTCCTTTCTTTTAGGGAAAAATGCAGTCTTTACTGGGTGTTTTTAAATTGAATCCTGTGAAGAGTTTATAAATACTAGAAGAAAGCATCCCATTATGTGTGTCAGAAAACAAAGAGTGGTACTTCTCAAAGTTGTTAGAAACCCCATTATCAAATCCTTGGTATGTAAGACTAGCTAGGAAAATACACTACCAAAATTATATTAGGAGAAGTCCTAGTTTCCTCAGAGATGTCGGGGGGGAAACATATCTGAGACTCTCTTCTCCCTTTATTTATAGAGAGAAACCACTACCATCGCCTCCTTGTAGATGACTAGTCAGGTGTACATCTGAGGAAATAGGTGGGAATAGGACTCTCTAGTCAGTTATTTGCATTTATATGTATTATATTAATATGACATCCTATTCCAGTGTTTCTCAAAGTGTGCTTCAAGACCACCTACATCAAAATTAGTTAATTAAAATGTATGCTCTAGGATTCAATCTCCCAAACTAAAATCTGAATTTCTGAAATTGGGGCTCAGAATTTGCATTTTAACAAGCTTTCCAAGGGATTCTTGTTTTCATTAAAGTCTAACACAAGGGAACACATATGTGCTCCAAAACATCAAACAGCCTGTGAGGCCAACCACTGAGAATCATTGTCCTTGGAGATGCAAGCATCATCTTTAATGGATTTGTGTGATTTCCTCTGACATTGCCTATAGTTTTTCATGTCCAATTGTGTCTGTGTGTGTTGGGTAGAGATTTTTCTAGAGAGAGTGTTCTTTAGATTTTCAGTGGTTTATGATACATAAAAATAGCTAAGTCATTCTTACAGTCTCTCTTATGCCTCCCCAATTAGGGACAAAAAAAATTTCTCAGATACTAGACAGAGCACTTGATTAGTGTCTTTTGCTTTCTCCTCAGGGCTTCCCCAATGGCTCAGCTGTAATGATTCTACGGGAGCTGCGGGTTTGATCCCTGGGTTGGGAAAATCCCCTGGAGGAGGAAATGGCAACCTGCTCCAACATTCTTGCCTGGGAAATCCCATTGACAGAGGAGCCTGGAGGGCTACAATCCAAAGGGTTGAAAAGACCCTTTTTCTTTTAAAGCAAATATTTCCATTGTCTCCCCCTAAATTATGGGAAGGCCACCGTGCACAGTCATCTCTTTCTGCATAACCAGAGAAGGTCCTAGAGGACTGACTTTCTCTTCTGCCAATGAATATTTGTGACAAACATTTCCTTGGATACAGAAAAGAAACTAGTGTATGTTCCTATATATCATATAAAATTTGTGCATATTTTATGTGCTGTTTATGCTTTTTATGTTAACCTTTCAGAAATAGAGTATCTTTAATTTTTGAACATCTTGTGGGCCTCTGGGTTAAAATAAATTAAGATTAACATACTGATAAATTGCTTCTTAACTGTCTTGAGGTGAAAAAGTATGTGAAAGGCATGTTGTCCTCTCTATCTGTGATAACACATTCAAGCTTTTGCTTTTCAGTACCTTTTCTGGAGATCTTAATTGGGTGAAATATAGGAGTTGGTTGTTTTGAGGGTCAGTTCAGAGTCAAGAGTTGCTTCCCCTTGGACTGTGGTCAAAGCACTAATGTTTAAAACAATGGCAGATTAAAGGCATCAATGAAACCTGAATACCTGTGGAATGCCTGCCCAGTTTGAGCATGCGCAGAGCCCTGAGCAGCCTCAAAACCTGGACGATGCGTCCCACGTTTTCCAGCTCCTGTGTAGTCTGGCTCCCACTCAGGCTCTCTACCAGGAGAGTGATGTAGAAGGGCAAGATGGCCAGGAGGTCTATGATGTTCGGCACCTTTCTCAGGAAGCGGCATCTGTCCCGCACGCACAGGAAGCGAAGGACAAACTCCCCGGTGAACCAGCTGATGCACACGTACTCCAGGATTTCCAGCAACTGCAGGTCCAGCCAGCTTAACTCTGCTGACATCAGAGCCATGTTGACGATAGACACCGCCACGAAGATGATGGAGATGACCCCAAAGATTCGAGCAGCTGTGGAGGACCCAGGCTTCTCCAGGATGTTCCAGAGCTTCTGACGGACCGTGGGGCAAGGTCCTTGTGAGAAGTCCTGTTCACTTTCATGCTGACTCTCCTGGTCTTCTGTGTCCTTCTTAAAGTCTAACGTTTCGCTCAGCTCCTTTCTTCGGAAGTATCTTTTAGAAAAGACAACTTGCTGATTAGTCTAACTTTTTAAAAATATACAGAAGTAAAAAGAGAATTAAACTTGGCAGTGAAGTCGTGCTTTTCATTTCAGTAACATGCAGAACATGTTCATTCATATTTTACCTATTCTGTCTTCCCACAGGACTCAAATGGTCTCATTTAGGATTATTGTTTTTCAAATGGCACTTCAGTGGTACAAGTTTACACATAGCAAAGCTAGTTTAGATTAATACATTTTATGACCCACTTTTTTTTTTCTTGTAACAAGAACAGATTTGGGCCTCTGGGTTAAAATAAATTAAGATTAACATACTGATAAATTGCTTCTTAACTGTCTTGAGGTGAAAAAGTATGTGAAAGGCATGTTGTCCTCTCTATCTGTGATAACACATTCAAGCTTTTGCTTTTCAGTACCTTTTCTGGAGATCTTAATTGGGTGAAATATAGGAGTTGGTTGTTTTGAGGGTCAGTTCAGAGTCAAGAGTTGCTTCCCCTTGGACTGTGGTCAAAGCACTAATGTTTAAAACAATGGCAGATTAAAGGCATCAATGAAACCTGAATACCTGTGGAATGCCTGCCCAGTTTGAGCATGCGCAGAGCCCTGAGCAGCCTCAAAACCTGGACGATGCGTCCCACGTTTTCCAGCTCCTGTGTAGTCTGGCTCCCACTCAGGCTCTCTACCAGGAGAGTGATGTAGAAGGGCAAGATGGCCAGGAGGTCTATGATGTTCGGCACCTTTCTCAGGAAGCGGCATCTGTCCCGCACGCACAGGAAGCGAAGGACAAACTCCCGTGAACCAGCTGATGCACACGTACTCCAGGATTTCCAGCAACTGCAGGTCCAGCCAGCTTAACTCTGCTGACATCAGAGCCATGTTGACGATAGACACCGCCACGAAGATGATGGAGATGACCCCAAAGATTCGAGCAGCTGTGGAGGACCCAGGCTTCTCCAGGATGTTCCAGAGCTTCTGACGGACCGTGGGGCAAGGTCCTTGTGAGAAGTCCTGTTCACTTTCATGCTGACTCTCCTGGTCTTCTGTGTCCTTCTTAAAGTCTAACGTTTCGCTCAGCTCCTTTCTTCGGAAGTATCTTTTAGAAAAGACAACTTGCTGATTAGTCTAACTTTTTAAAAATATACAGAAGTAAAAAGAGAATTAAACTTGGCAGTGAAGTCGTGCTTTTCATTTCAGTAACATGCAGAACATGTTCATTCATATTTTACCTATTCTGTCTTCCCACAGGACTCAAATGGTCTCATTTAGGATTATTGTTTTTCAAATGGCACTTCAGTGGTACAAGTTTACACATAGCAAAGCTAGTTTAGATTAATACATTTTATGACCCACTTTTTTTTTTCTTGTAACAAGAACAGATGTTTGCAATAGGGGATTTTTATAATTGTGTAATGAAAAAGATATTCATGGAGAAATGGTAAGAATAGCAAAGTAATTACAAAATTATAGATCACCGAAGTCCCACACTTACTCATAAAGAACCAGCTTTCTGTCTTCTGTATTTAAAGCAGTTTTTACTCCAAGTTTTAAAGCTTAAGTGTCCTAGGTTTGATATACTATACTGTAATCCACACCCCTATACCTGCATTTTTGGGGAGCATAACTTTTCTAACTCATTTTTTTTTTTCAGTCACCAAATATTTATTACAGGCCTCTCTTGCCTTAAGTGAAATAGCATCCCTTTACTAGAAAAAGGAGATGAATTCAAAAACTTCCATCAGAAGTTGGCTTTGACGCTTTCCAGTCCCCACTGACACCCTGCCTTCTGGCTCTTAAGTGGGCACAGATATTCTTAGGCCTGGCTTGAGGGAGGCTTGTGCGAAGCTTCCAATCTCTCCCCCTGCCGCCCCAGCTCCACTGCGCCTGCTGTCCCACCCTGCCCCCCCCAGCGCCTCGCGGGTACCTGTCCCGGCAGCAGGAGTCAATGCTGAGCTCGTCGATGCCCCAGTACTGGATCTCCTGGAGGAAGGAGAGCGCGCACAGCTGCTCCATGACGTGCAGGCGGCCGGTGCGGTAGTAGTGCAGGACATAGCGGAAGGCTTGCGAGCTCCGGTCGAAGAAGTACTCGTTGTCCACGGGATTGGCGTCGTCACAGAGCTCCAGGGGGCTGGGTACGGCGGCCAGAGCCCCGCGGCGCCGGCACGAGGCCACCACCACGGCCAGCTTGCCCAGGCGCGTGTGCGGGAAGCAGGACAGCGCCTGCTGCGAGAGCACAAAGCGACTGCCGCCCACGTTGACCGTGAAGCTGTCCCCGAACGCCAGGGGCTCCCCTTCGCCCTCGCTGCAGAAGACGCTGGAGTCCAGCGAGGTCAGGGAAGCGCTGTCCAGCGAGGAGTCCAGCCGCGCCCGGCCGCGGGAAGGCAGCTCCATCCTGGCCGCCGCTGCCGGAGAGCGCCTCGAAGTTGGGGGCGGTGGCACGACCGGGATTTCCCGGACTCCGGAGGGGGTTCCTCCCACCCGCGAACCCTTACTCTCTCCACCCTCTGTGCTGGTTCTCCTCTCGCCACTAGGGAGCCGCGAGTGCGCGGCAGCAGCGCGGCAGTATTTGGGAGAGGCGGCTGGAAAGAGATCAGGGGTCGCGCCCAGGGAATCGCTCAGGTGCGGACCAAGTCGAGGACAACCGCAGGGCACACAGTCGGTCGCCGTGGTCCTTCCTGGACTCACTATCCCCTCTCCAACTTTGTCATGGAGACCATCAGCCCGGGAGATGTTTGGGTGTCAGGCCTCGCGGCTGGAGCGGATGGGGAGGGGAAGGAGGAGGGAGGTCTACAGTGGAGGGCGCGAGATAACTTCAATTTTTTTCAGTTTTATTACAGGCCTCTCTTGCCTTAAGTGAAATAGCATCCCTTTACTAGAAAAAGGAGATGAATTCAAAAACTTCCATCAGAAGTTGGCTTTGACGCTTTCCAGTCCCCACTGACACCCTGCCTTCTGGCTCTTAAGTGGGCACAGATATTCTTAGGCCTGGCTTGAGGGAGGCTTGTGCGAAGCTTCCAATCTCTCCCCCTGCCGCCCCAGCTCCACTGCGCCTGCTGTCCCACCCTGCCCCCCCCAGCGCCCCGCGGGTACCTGTCCCGGCAGCAGGAGGCAATGCTGAGCTCGTCGATGCCCCAGTACTGGATCTCCTGGAGGAAGGAGAGCCCCACAGCTGCTCCATGACGTGCAGGCGGCCGGTGCGGTAGTAGTGCAGGACATAGCGGAAGGCTTGCGAGCTCCGGTCGAAGAAGTACTCGTTGTCCACGGGATTGGCGTCGTCACAGAGCTCCAGGGGGCTGGGTACGGCGGCCAGAGCCCCGCGGCGCCGGCACGAGGCCACCACCACGGCCAGCTTGCCCAGGCGCGTGTGCGGGAAGCAGGACAGCGCCTGCTGCGAGAGCACAAAGCGACTGCCGCCCACGTTGACCGTGAAGCTGTCCCCGAACGCCAGGGGCTCCCCTTCGCCCTCGCTGCAGAAGACGCTGGAGTCCAGCGAGGTCAGGGAAGCGCTGTCCAGCGAGGAGTCCAGCCGCGCCCGGCCGCGGGAAGGCAGCTCCATCCTGGCCGCCGCTGCCGGAGAGCGCCTCGAAGTTGGGGGCGGTGGCACGACCGGGATTTCCCGGACTCCGGAGGGGGTTCCTCCCACCCGCGAACCCTTACTCTCTCCACCCTCTGTGCTGGTTCTCCCTCTCGCCACTAGGGAGCCGCGAGTGCGCGGCAGCAGCGCGGCAGTATTTGGGAGAGGCGGCTGGAAAGAGATCAGGGGTCGCGCCCAGGGAATCGCTCAGGTGCGGACCAAGTCGAGGACAACCGCAGGGCACACAGTCGGTCGCCGTGGTCCTTCCTGGACTCACTATCCCCTCTCCAACTTTGTCATGGAGACCATCAGCCCGGGAGATGTTTGGGTGTCAGGCCTCGCGGCTGGAGCGGATGGGGAGGGGAAGGAGGAGGGAGGTCTACAGTGGAGGAGGGCGAGACGAATCTGGGAGCAATGCGAGCAAGGGGGTGGCGAGACTCACGCCTGCCTGCAGGAGACCCAAACGAAAAGTTCAGGAGCAAAGGCAGCGGTGACCGGATCGGGGTCTTTTCCAACTTCAGGGTATATATTCCTCCCTCTTCTTTTGCAGCGCGGCTTCATAGGCCTCGCGGGGAGTGGTCGCTGGGGATGCGCGCACGTGGGGGAGGGTGACCTGGGCGCGGGAGTCACATCGTTTGCTCGCATGCACTCTTATTCTAATCTGTCACTCACGTTTCATTCTATTCTCCCTCCTCCCCTAAGTTTTGACCTTCTGGTTGAGAGACGAGGATAATTAGCGTTGACTTTAAGTCTCAGCGAGTCCCGGAGAACCAGAGGTCCGCATTGTTAGCTCCCGTCACGTGTTGAGGCACTTTGCGCCTTTCGGTTTAGCCGATTCTGCCCTTAGAAATTTCCTGGAGAGGAGGTATTCTGGGCGCGTTCCTCGGCACTCAGTGGAGCTGTCACTTTAGGAGAAGGGAAGGCAAAAAGACAAGAACTAGAACAGGCGTGGGCTGGGGCAGGAGTTTAAATAGGAACGACGACTAAGGGAGAAGCAGAGCGCTGCGCCCAGGTGAGACTAGGAGTTGCATCCTCGGGGCCCCTTGGAGTCGCGCCCCGGCCAACCTGTTGGACGCGGGGAGGGAGAGGGGAGGAGGGCAGGGTGACTCACCTGCTGCTCCGGACACATTTGGGCTGCACTCAGTGGGCGCCGCTGGTTACGTAGCCTCGGCTTGATCCTCCGGATTTCCCCGAGTCTGACTTGACAGGTCTGGGAGCAGGGCTGTGCTCGCGGCTGAGCTCTTCGCCCGCGCTGGTCGTCTAGCCTCGGCTCGTCGCCACGCGGCTGCGACGGAGGGTGGCCGCCCCCGCCCGCGCTCGCTCCCAGACCGCGGCGGTTCCCAGCACCAGCTGTGCGGAGAGGAGGGAGGTGAGACCGGAGGAGGAAGTGAGGCGTTCAGTGACTCTGAACATTACATTCATCCCGAAGGCACTTCAAGGATTACTATATTAGATTACCATGTCTCTGAATCTGTGTGCTCACGAATGCTCAAGAACAAAATTTTCAGCTGTATCAGTCTGCTAAACTCGGGGTTCGGGCAGTTATGTCACCTGTTTTGAGTTCAAGGTTTTCCTCATTATTTTCAGCAAGCACCTGCGAATCCTGCATTTTTTTTTTTTTCAAGTCTTTGCAAGAATGAGTGAACCATACTTATCCCCCTTATCCCCTCTCTCCCCACCCCCCCCCCACCCCCGCCCGCCGCCGCTTGTAAGTAGTTTTAGAAAGTATATATAAGGAGATAAGCAGGCAGCTTTTGATCGGAAACTTGGCTATTTATTTCTGACTTTGTCATCTGGCTGTGGGATCTCTAAGCCAGCATTTACTTCAAAGGCCTCAACACCCTCCTTAGCAAAATTTCAGATTTTTTCAAAACACCCAACCTATAACTGGGTGCTTACTTTTAAAAGCCAGGACATTTTTGTAAACCTCTTATTCATTCAGTACCTTATGTAATCATAATAACAATACTATGAAGTACAATATTCGTTGGAAGGACTGATGCCGAAGCTTCAGTACTTTGGCCACCTGATGCAAAGAGTGGACTCATTGAATAAGACCCTGATGCTGGGAAAGATTGAGGGTGGGAGGAGAAGAGAGTTACCTAAGGATGAGATGGTTGGAGGGCATCACCAACTCAATGGACAGGAGTCTGAGCAAAATCAGGAGTTAGCTAAGACTGGTGTGCTTCAGTTCATGGGGTCGCAAAGAGTCAGACACGGACTTGGCCACTCAGTGGGCGCCGCTGGTTACGTAGCCTCGGCTTGATCCTCCGGATTTCCCCGAGTCTGACTTGACAGGTCTGGGAGCAGGGCTGTGCTCGCGGCTGAGCTCTTCGCCCGCGCTGGTCGTCTAGCCTCGGCTCGTCGCCACGCGGCTGCGACGGAGGGTGGCCGCCCCCGCCCGCGCTCGCTCCCAGACCGCGGCGGTTCCCAGCACCAGCTGTGCGGAGAGGAGGGAGGTGAGACCGGAGGAGGAAGTGAGGCGTTCAGTGACTCTGAACATTACATTCATCCCGAAGGCACTTCAAGGATTACTATATTAGATTACCATGTCTCTGAATCTGTGTGCTCACGAATGCTCAAGAACAAAATTTTCAGCTGTATCAGTCTGCTAAACTCGGGGTTCGGGCAGTTATGTCACCTGTTTTGAGTTCAAGGTTTTCCTCATTATTTTCAGCAAGCACCTGCGAATCCTGCATTTTTTTTTTTTTCAAGTCTTTGCAAGAATGAGTGAACCATACTTATCCCCCTTATCCCTCTCCCCACCCCACCCCACCCCCGCCCGCCGCCCCGCTTGAAAGTAGTTTTAGACACTATATATAAGGAGATAAGCAGGCAGCTTTTGATCGGAAACTTGGCTATTTATTTCTGACTTTGTCATCTGGCTGTGGGATCTCTAAGCCAGCATTTACTTCAAAGGCCTCAACACCCTCCTTAGCAAAATTTCAGATTTTTACAAAAAACACCCAACCTATAACTGGGTGCTTACTTTTAAAAGCCAGGACATTTTTGTAAACCTCTTATTCATTCAGTACCTTATGTAATCATAATAACAATACTATGAAGTACAATATTCGTTGGAAGGACTGATGCCGAAGCTTCAGTACTTTGGCCACCTGATGCAAAGAGTGGACTCATTGAATAAGACCCTGATGCTGGGAAAGATTGAGGGTGGGAGGAGAAGAGAGTTACCTAAGGATGAGATGGTTGGAGGGCATCACCAACTCAATGGACAGGAGTCTGAGCAAAATCAGGGAGTTAGCTAAGACTGGTGTGCTTCAGTTCATGGGGTCGCAAAGAGTCAGACACAGCTAAGCAACTGAACAACAAGAAGTAGAAGTATACTTGATTTTCAGAAGGGAAAACAGAGACCCAGAGAAACTAAGCAACTTACTTAGGCTCCCACCATCCAAATGAAAACCTAGGACTAATTGTCAGAGGCTGTCTCCATAAACACAATTATTTGGGCATATCACTTTTATATGACCTTTAAACAAATCAAAATGTGGCTTCATTTATCTATTTTTTGCAGGTTTTTAAAGAAAGGCAAGAGTTTAGTGATATAGTTTCTCTCATCTTTTAACAAACATGTGGAGCATCCACTATGTACTAGGCTTTATTTTAAGTGCTTCAGATGGACCCACACAAAAAAAAACCTAGACAAGATCTCTATCATTATAGAACCGACATTTTTACTGTGAGAACAAAAGGGCAACTTCAGTGAAATTTATACCACAATATAGTATTTTTCAGTTATGGTTCTTTTGAGGGCTACCCATCTGATTAACTCTTGCCTCTATAGAGAACTCTCCCATACAGAAAATATGGAGTTAAAAATCATCCTGGTCAATAATTCATCTTAATATATATAGATGGTTCTCCTGGTGACTCGCTGGTGAAGGATTTGCCTGCCAATGCAGGAGATGCAGTTCAATTTTTGTCAGGAAGATTCCCTGGAGAAGAAAATGGCAACCTGCCGCAGTATTCTTACCTGGGAAATCCCATGGACAGAGGAGTGTGGTGGGCTACAGTCCATAGGGTGGGCTTAGTCCATTCACCCCTTAGTGTGAATAACTTGAATCAAATGATTAGCAGTAAAAGTCTCCTGTAACTTTACGGATTATTGTGAAGGAGGAAAACTTGCAGAGGAGAATGACAACTTTGGGTAAGAAGGGAGATCTTGGACAGGTGACCAGAGGTTAGCAAACAGTGCCTGAGGCTTACAAGTCTCTTGCACAGCCCCTAGGACCCTGGCCTTCAGTTGTAATTTGTGATGTCCAGTAGAATTCACTGTAACAGTAAACTACCTTAAAGTATAAGCCTCACACTAAGCAATCTGAATTCTCACAATGATCCCATGATGTAAGTACTGTTACCTTTAGCTGCTGCATGCATGATTGGTCATGTCCGACTTTGCAATCAATGGACTGTAGCCCGCCAGGCTGCTCTGTCCGTGGAATTTTTCAGGCAAGTATACTGGATCGGGTTGCCATTTTCTCATCCAGGGCATCTTCCAGAGCCAGGGATCAATCTAAGCAACTTACTTAGGCTCCCACCATCCAAATGAAAACCTAGGACTAATTGTCAGAGGCTGTCTCCATAAACACAATTATTTGGGCATATCACTTTTATATGACCTTTAAACAAATCAAAATGTGGCTTCATTTATCTATTTTTTGCAGGTTTTTAAAGAAAGGCAAGAGTTTAGTGATATAGTTTCTCTCATCTTTTAACAAACATGTTGAGCATCCACTATGTACTAGGCTTTATTTTAAGTGCTTCAGATGGACCCACACAAAAAAAAACCTAGACAAGATCTCTATCATTATAGAACCGACATTTTTACTGTGAGAACAAAAGGGCAACTTCAGTGAAATTTATACCACAATATAGTATTTTTCAGTTATGGTTCTTTTGAGGGCTACCCATCTGATTAACTCTTGCCTCTATAGAGAACTCTCCCATACAGAAAATATGGAGTTAAAAATCATCCTGGTCAATAATTCATCTTAATATATATAGATGGTTCTCCTGGTGACTCGCTGGTGAAGGATTTGCCTGCCAATGCAGGAGATGCAGTTCAATTTTGTCAGGAAGATTCCCTGGAGAAGAAAATGGCAACCTGCCGCAGTATTCTTACCTGGGAAATCCCATGGACAGAGGAGTGTGGTGGGCTACAGTCCATAGGGTGGGCTTAGTCCATTCACCCCTTAGTGTGAATAACTTGAATCAAATGATTAGCAGTAAAAGTCTCCTGTAACTTTACGGATTATTGTGAAGGAGGAAAACTTGCAGAGGAGAATGACAACTTTGGGTAAGAAGGGAGATCTTGGACAGGTGACCAGAGGTTAGCAAACAGTGCCTGAGGCTTACAAGTCTCTTGCACAGCCCCTAGGACCCTGGCCTTCAGTTGTAATTTGTGATGTCCAGTAGAATTCACTGTAACAGTAAACTACCTTAAAGTATAAGCCTCACACTAAGCAATCTGAATTCTCACAATGATCCCATGATGTAAGTACTGTTACCTTTAGCTGCTGCATGCATGATTGGTCATGTCCGACTTTGCAATCAATGGACTGTAGCCCGCCAGGCTGCTCTGTCCGTGGAATTTTTCAGGCAAGTATACTGGATCGGGTTGCCATTTTCTCATCCAGGGCATCTTCCAGAGCCAGGGATCAATTCAGAGCCCCTTGCATTGGAGGCAGATTCTTTATTCGTGAGCCACCTGGGAAGCTCGAGTACTATAATCCTTAGCCACAAATCTCAACTCAGAAGCTCACAGGCACTAAGAAACTTTTCCAGTTGTATAGTGAATATGTGAAGGAGAATATTAAGGGGTCTTTCTGACTCCAGGTTTCATCTCAGCTGCTAAGAACTAACTTCTTAAAAAATATATATTTATTTATTTTGGGATCATGGGCTTCAGAATGCAGGCTCAGTATTTGTGGTGCATAGGCTTAGTTCCCCCATGGCATGTGAGGATCTTCCTAGACCAGAGATTGAACCAGAGTCCTCTACATTGCAAGGCAAGCTTTTAACCACTGGACCATCAGGGAATCCCTAAACCAACATTTTTAATTGAACTTCAGTTTGACTTAAAACAGTTTCTACTAATTAACATAATTATAACTAGGAAGATGATTACTAGTTAATTGGGAATATACCAACACAAATGACCCATCTTACATAGAGTCTCTTGGGTAGCAAAAGTCCCTGCCTCTTTCCCTGTACTTCTCCCTTTAATCTGTTGTCTTGGCCCCATCATTGATCATCCAGGTTTGAGTCAGAGAGTTCACTGAAAAACAAATGATGGGGGGAAATAAATCCATTCGAAGGGTGTTCTTCCTGGTCTTTGATCTTGAATTGAGATATACCGTGAAGTATGTCAAGAAATGAAAGAAGGGGCTTCCCTGGTGGTTCAGTGGGTAAAGAGTCTGCTTTGCAGTGCAAGGGTCACCAGTTACGTCCCTGGCCTGGAAGATCCTACATGCCATGGAGCGACTGGACCGGTGTGACCAATTATCAGCCAGCACTCTGGAGCGCATGCGCCCAGAGCCGGTGCTCTGCAACAAGAGAGGCCACTGCAATGGGAGGCCCACACAGGATAATGAATACAGATGGATGAAAAGAAAATAAATAAACCAATAAAAAAGGGCAAGATTAAAACACACACACACATCAGGGCTTAAATTTAAAAAGAAAAGAAAAGAAATGAAAGAATTGCTGCTAAGTACTTGGGGGTGGTGCAGTCTTGCTTTCGATTTCGTTCCTACTTAGCATGGGAGGAACATGACTGTCATGTAGGAGGCAGCACAGTACTGAGACATGAAGACTCGGCAACCTAATGGCTTTGGGTATATATATTTCCCAAGCCATCAGATGTTATGTACAGGTGATTCTCCATTAACAGTCTCATGATGAAGTGCTCTACTGGTATTTCACTTTGTCTATCAAGTCTTTAAAATATCAACATGAATATTGAATCTTTAGGTACAACTTCTATTTTTAATTCTTCCAGTTTTTGTGAATATTTCCGAGTTTCTTAATGAACAGTATGTATTCTTAACCATCATGTTTCTGAACTGGATTAAAAGAATATTCATAAAGATAGCTATTGTCATTGCACTGCGGGAATAGGAGATCCTGCAAGGGCGTGGTGCAACGACCTGGCGGGGTGGGATGGAGGGGACTGGGAGCGGGGAGGGGACCAGGGATATGCATATGACTGATCTTGGAACATGCAAGTCTGTGAACAACAAAACTCTGCAAAAATTAAAAAAAAAAAAGAAGAAGAACCACAAGATACCTTGACAATTATGAAAGTAAAAAAGTCATTTGAAGCGCAATCAAAATTTCTATGATTAAAAGTCTAGAATATTTTATTTAGGTTTTTGAAAATGTAATGAGAATGTATGTATATTAATATTGTATTCAGTTATATTGAGATTTATTTAATTAATATAGTATGATGTTTCAATGAAATTATTAATTCATATCTTTTTTATGAATGTTTAAAAAGATTACACATACATGATCATAAGTGATTGAAATAGTTCTAAGGAAAGTGTACCTTTCTTATTTATATTTGGAACACTGAAACTTTATATATATTCTCAATGATTAAATAGACAGGGACTTCTAATGATTGCATAATTTTTAATAAAGAACTTTATAGAATTCCACTTAAGTAAACACTGCCTTTTAATTTTCAACCACCTCACTGTAGGCTTATATGTTCACAGGAAAACTCCTTTATCATTCATGGATGATGCAGATCATATTTCATTTGAGGTGTGCATGCCTGGTTTGAACTGTGTTTTATCTCTAGGGACTGACATCCAGCTGAGTTAATTGTAATGATGTTTAAACTGCCTTTGTGTAAGGACACAATGACTTTATCTTCTTTCCTTTCGCTGCACTGGAATATATTTAAAGGTAAAGGAATATCTGACAAATTCTATCTATTCATCTTTCATGTGCCTTGTAGGTGCTTGGAATAAATCCTCCCAACTGTATAACAGCCCACTCTAGAGCAGAATTTAGCTTAATGTGGGCTTGTTCTGGATTCCTTCCAAGGGGAGGCAATTATCTTTGGAAATACCCATTTTTATAGCCCAGTCTGCTACAGAGATCACAGGATGGGCTGATGAGGGTGAGGATGAGGATAGTAATATGATAATAATAGCTGCTACCTTTACTTCTTCAGCTTTGCTCTTTTATTAGCTGTGTGACAAAAACATGTTTCTTGAATCATTTGCCTCATTTTCCTCATCTGTAAAAGTGAGTGACAACAGTATGTACCTTATGTTGTTGTTTTAAAATTAAATGACATAATCCATGCAAATATCTAGCACAATGCCACTGCTCTTGTTGTGATGTTTATTATTATCACAACATTGCCAGAATGTTTCTCTGATCCCCCTTACTGAGTACTCACTGTGGGGTAGATATCATGATGAGTGCTTATCTCATTTCACTTATTAATATAATTCATACACCCTATGTGGAGGGTATTATAATACTTAATTTACAGATGAGAAAACCATGATCACAGCATGCTAATAACTTCTCAAGTGTCATACCGATAGTCAATATAAACTTGAATACATTTGTTTGATTTAAAGCCTTTGAAAGGCAAAATATGAAAATAATGTGATGATGAGAAATCACTATTTGAAATGCTCTTCTCTTTAAACATAGTTTTTATAAAGAGAAAAATTTTATTCTATGATTCAAATAATTGACAGATGACCATACTTTATATACCATGGCCAACATGTTGTCTGTGTTTTCACATTTTAACAAAGTGGATCTTCCTTGTAACCAACATAAAGGAGACAATTGACTGGACTGGTCATTAAATGATTCTCGCTATGTCCTTAGGATATGCAAAAATATCATCAATTTTTTCCTGGGTTACAAAGGAAATATGTAGAATCAGGCACTTGTTGTTCAATGGATTAACTTCTATAATTACACTGAAATTGAACTCTTATAAACAAGATTTAAAAGCAGTGGAGCAAAAGCAAGGCAAGTGCTCCAATCATAATGTTCAGTAAGCTATTAAGTGAACCTAATATAGAACTTGGAAATTCCAATTAATTCGTTTTTATCCAGCTCTGTTGAATTACCTTACGATGATAGAGAGGTTGAGTCATGCAGAGTCATTAAAAACTGTTTCTTATCAAGTATAGGCAACATATTAATATTAGAAATTGAATTGCATTTACACTTATATTTATTTTATTTAGTGCTTTCTGTCATTATCAAGGAGCTCAGGAAACCCGAATTCTATCCTTTAGCTGGAAGGCAACTAGTCATTGCAATCCAGACATGTTATAAAGTTTCTTTTATGTTGTATTTTCTGGATTTTCCTGAAATCGACTCAAAATCAAAATGTTTTCCACTCAATAACTTCATAGAAATGTAATAAATAGTCATATGCATATACAGTATATCGTATACATCACTTATGTATGTAAATATGCACACAACACACACATGAAAAGCTCACAGTAAGGAAAGCTTACAATGATTTCTACATGGGTGGATCACATTATTATTACTCTTATCAAGAAAATAGTGAAAAATCAGAAGCAAAATAAGGAAAAGAGTAAAGATAAGTAAGGGGAAAGGCAATTTTTCTTTAGAAATGGTTCTTAGTTATACAGTGTAGTTCCTTTCAATGGTATCCTCATGGCATTTTAAACATGTTCTAATTAAAGAAAACATGCAGTAATTTTTTAGGACACATATGCTGAAATCTGTGCCAAAATAGTTTTGTTAACTGGACTGCAATGCTATATAGAATACCTATTATGCTAATCTCAATTTAAACACACAGAACATTAAATATTTTATATATAAAATCCATTGCACAAAAATGGGATAACCTCAAATTGTTTGAATTCAACAATCACTGTGTTTTACCTTTTAACTATATGATCTGCTTATACTTTTTTTGCTGGTTCAAAAGAATAGATAAATGGATTTTTAATCAGTGCAGATTAATTTGGTTGATTTGAAAAAAGAGCTCTGGATCACTGCATATATTCCAGAGTGTATTCTCTCTACACAGTATAATTATATTGGTGGGACCTGAATATCAAAATTTGTTATTTTTTGCAACATGAAAAATAGCAGTGAGCCATATGGCTCCTCCTTACACCACTGCCTCTGACTGACAACTCAGTTACAGACCGGGCCTCCTAGTTCTCCCACCAACAGCTTCCCGGGAAATCTACACCAAATCGGAAGCAGAAGCGTAGCAGACCAATGCTGAGCCTGCTTTAAAAAAGAAAAATTCTGTAAAGTCCAGTTTAGTCATTTCAGTAACTGGAGCTATTTTATTTTCATGGCAGCAGTGAGAACTATCCCATCCGGTATTACTTAGGGTATTTTAAATGAAAATAAATCTTGAACTTCCCTGGTAGTTCAGTGGTTAAGAATCTGTCTGCTAATGCAGGGGACACGGGTCCTATCCCTGCTCTGGGAAGATTCCACATGCCAATGATTAAACTACTGAGTTTTAGTGCTGCAGTTACTAAAGTTCATGAGCCTAGAGCCTGTGCTTCGCAACAAGAGAGACCACTGCAATGAGAAGCCCACAAACTGCAATGAAGAGTAGCCCCTGCTTGCCATAACTAGAGAAAGCCCTCCTGCAGCAATGAAGAACCAGTGTAGGAGTAAACAAATAAAACAAAATATCTTATTTTTTAAAAAAGTCTCAATTAAAGAATCTGTAAAACAAGAAGCATAAAATGAATAAGAATTTCAAAGTTGACAGGAAAACATAAAGTTAGTAATAGATTGAATATTTACAATGGTACTAAGCCATATATTCTTTACTTTTGATAGCAGAAGTTTATCAAAAAATCAAGAATAGATAATTACTGTTTATACGGAAGCTTGGAGAATACTAAGCTGTTTTATAGATGAATATGTGTTTACATTTATCTATAGAACAAGTATTTAAATTTGAGTTTTCAAATTAAGCTAAAAATATACTAGCATTATTTCCTCATTTGATACTGCTCAATAAATAGGAAAATATCAAGTATTTTCAGTATAAATTAAAAAAAGAGACTTCATGTGAAGTTAATTTTTGGCTGATTTCATTTTTCTCATGCTAATGGCATCATGGACTGGCAATAGACGTTTTTGAAAAATATTTATTGATGACTAAATGTAAGATAAAAGGTGAGTTTTTATATACTTGAACAGAAAAATGCTTGAAAAGACCCTGATGGAAGAGCGTGTGGCTTTTTTCAAGGTTGTGAACATGGACAAACAAACATCGCCTGCAGTTGGAGCCAGGCAGGAGAGGATCTACTTTCGTCGATGATTTGAATAAGAATCTGTCCCTGTGGCAGTAAGAGTCACAGAGTGAGTGGGCTTCTCTGCAGTGAATTGGTAGAAATCACTTACATAAATAACAGAGAAGGGGCACTATTAAAATATTTGTTTTCCAAGATTCAGGTTCAAATATAGCTATCTTGGAAGCTGGCTGAATGACTCTTCAAGACAGTAGTTTGGGGACCCCTTTATATTCTTAATTATTGAGAACCCCAAGTATCTCTTGTTGATATGGCTTATACCTATCGATATTTACCATATTAAAATTAAAACAGAAAAATTTAATGCATTTATTTAACCACATAAGAATAGTAGTCTCACATCCAATATGTGTCAACAAAAGAACACATTCGTTTGATAATAGGAATTTTATAAAATCACAATTAGTGACAACAATGACATTGTTTTATAATTTTTCATATCTGGCTTAGTAAGACAAGCCAGATTTTCATGTCTGCTTTTGCATTCAAACTGTTGAAATTTGATATTTGTGTTGCAGTTAATGAAAATCCAATGTCAGGTAGCTGGCGAAAAGTGGGGGCATTTAATAACTTTTGCATATAGTTTTGTATATTCTTCTGTACTACACTAAAACTTAGGTTAGTTGAAATCTAATGTATAAGCTTTGGATAATAGCAGAAGTTTATCAAAAAATCAAGAATAGATAATTACTGTTTATACGGAAGCTTGGAGAATACTAAGCTGTTTTATAGATGAATATGTGTTTACATTTATCTATAGAACAAGTATTTAAATTTGAGTTTTCAAATTAAGCTAAAAATATACTAGCATTATTTCCTCATTTGATACTGCTCAATAAATAGGAAAATATCAAGTATTTTCAGTATAAATTAAAAAAAGAGACTTCATGTGAAGTTAATTTTTGGCTGATTTCATTTTTCTCATGCTAATGGCATCATGGACTGGCAATAGACGTTTTTGAAAAATATTTATTGATGACTAAATGTAAGATAAAAGGTGAGTTTTTATATACTTGAACAGAAAAATGCTTGAAAAGACCCTGATGGAAGAGCGTGTGGCTTTTTTCAAGGTTGTGAACATGGACAAACAAACATCGCCTGCAGTTGGAGCCAGGCAGGAGAGGATCTACTTTCGTCGATGATTTGAATAAGAATCTGTCCCTGTGGCAGTAAGAGTCACAGAGTGAGTGGGCTTCTCTGCAGTGAATTGGTAGAAATCACTTACATAAATAACAGAGAAGGGGCACTATTAAAATATTTGTTTTCCAAGATTCAGGTTCAAATATAGCTATCTTGGAAGCTGGCTGAATGACTCTTCAAGACAGTAGTTTGGGGACCCCTTTATATTCTTAATTATTGAGAACCCCAAGTATCTCTTGTTGATATGGCTTATACCTATCGATATTTACCATATTAAAATTAAAACAGAAAAAATTTAATGCATTTATTTAACCACATAAGAATAGTAGTCTCACATCCAATATGTGTCAACAAAAGAACACATTCGTTTGATAATAGGAATTTTATAAAATCACAATTAGTGACAACAATGACATTGTTTTATAATTTTTCATATCTGGCTTAGTAAGACAAGCCAGATTTTCATGTCTGCTTTTGCATTCAAACTGTTGAAATTTGATATTTGTGTTGCAGTTAATGAAAATCCAATGTCAGGTAGCTGGCGAAAAGTGGGGGCATTTAATAACTTTTGCATATAGTTTTGTATATTCTTCTGTACTACACTAAAACTTAGGTTAGTTCTGAAGTGGAATCTGAAACTGTATCCAGGAGCTTTGGATATTCAGTTTTGCTAAAATCCATTGAATTATTATGCCCTTGGAATGGATCTTTTAATCCATACATGATTCTGTTATATCATGCTTTGTTCACTTGGAAAATGATGGTTTCTTAGTTATGTCTATATCCCCAAAGTAAAACATTTAGGTAAACAATATATTTTAAAAATCCCTTTTGTTAAAATCACCACTAAGTTCATCAGAATTGATTTTTAAGTATTGGGAAGTCATAGAAATTAAGCTTTCCAAAATTCTAATTTTCACTTGAAAGCTCATATTCTATCATCTGCAACAAATATTGTCAGCTTTCCTTGACAGTAGCAGGATTCATTCAGTTATTCTCAATAATTTATTCACAGACGTCTGAATAACCAGTTTGTCTATCAGTCAGGTTTTCAAGTAAACATGAGGATTCATGAGAAAAAAAAGGGGTTAGTTCATCTTGTAATTAAAATTATGCAAGTGCTTGTCCTTGAGACAGCCACAGTACTGAAGTAGGCTGCATAAAGCTTCAGTTCACTTCCCATTTAGTCAAATAAAACATGAAAAAGGGAACTTCTCTGATGGCTCAGTACTAAAGAGTTCACCTGCCAATGAAGGAGACACGAGTTTGATCCCTGGTCCAGGAAGATTCCACATGTTGCGGAGCAACTGAGCCCATGAGCCACAACTATTGAGCCTGTACTCTAGAGCCTCAGAACCACAACTATTGAGCCCATGTGCCGCAACTATTGAAGCTCTTGTGCCCTAGAGCCCGAGTTCCAGAACAAGTCACCGCAACAAGAAGCCTGCTCACCTCAGCTAGAGAGTAGCCCCCATGCCCCGCAACTAGAGAAGAGCCTGCAGCAGCAGTGAAAACCAAGAATCGCCAAAAATAAATAAATAAATAAATAAAACGCATTTCTTTAAAAAAATAAAAACATGAAAAAGACATGTGCCCAAATGATGAGATTGAATACAATTGATATTTTAATAAAATTTATAACTTTTACTATTGCTCATCCAGCATATTGTTAGGTAAAACTAACTTCTCACCTGTTCCCCACCAATTTGTGAAGAATAGGGCAATTAGTACAGTTTGGTGCCACCACTTTGAGGTTTGCTAAAAACACAAGCACAGGGCTTCCCCTGGTGGTCCAGTGGGTAAGGACACCGCCTTGCAGTGCAAGGGGCGCCGGTTCGAGCCCTGGCCTGGGAAGATCCCACGTGCCGCGGAGCGACTGGACCTATGTGTCCAATTTTACCGAACTGGAGCTCTGGGGCGCATGCGCCCATCCCACCGCGATGGGAGGCCCACAGGAGACAAAGAACAAAGACGAATGAAAATAGAGAAATGAAAGACCAATAGAAGTGGCCCGCCTGCTCCCCTCCCTCCCCAACCCGACCCCCACCCAAAATAAATAAATAAATCTTTAAAAAATAACAACAGCAACAACAAAACACAAGCACACCTGTTGCTTTTATACCATTAGTGCAAATGTAGTGCGAATACAGGGGTTCCTGGACAAAGACTTCCACTGTGTACATGGATGTGAACGCCTAGAGGCCATTGTTGGGCTATTCGCTTCTAATCTTTAGTTCTTTTTCTTTTTATCTTTCTCTTTGCCCTCAGTTTATAAATAATCAGGGCTCTCAAGCCTCTTATTTCTCTCCTCAGTTGTGCGTGGGGCCACTATTGGTTTATATTTTACCTATCTATAACCTGACATTTCTCTTTCTCTAATCTTATCCTGTTAGTTTCATGTAATCAAACCTGCCCCAAGGTAGAAGTGGCTGGATGTAGGGGCACATCCTAGAACTTGCAACGTTTCAGGAAAAGGAATAGTGAAATGTTAATGCATGTTCTGTGGCTTTCCGATATCTCTTGGAAGTTTCTAAATGCTTTTCCTGGACCTGCTGATGTTTGTCATCAATGTGTTTATTGGGGTACAAGAACCCTCGTCCAGTGATGTTTCCATCTCTCCCCTCCCCAATTTGGTTCTTTATAATTATTTTTGTATCTCCCCAACTTCTAAGTTACTGATTTTCAATTAGTGTTAGTATTTCCTCCTTAAAAAGACATTTGAAAACATGGTCATGGAAGTGTGGCACCTGTTCTTATCTGTTGTAGTGATTGAAGAATGTTATTGACAATTACTACCCAGGAACCAGACACACTAAATATTTTTTGACCACAGGCAATAAAGAATTGCCATTCCCCAAAATGCTAGTGCTCTCATGAGAAACACTGCTCTAGATACAAATTCCTTAGGTGCTAGAGAAGAAAGCTTTTACAGCTTAGCCATGATCTCTATAGCAGTTGTTGTTGTTTAGTCGCTAAGTTGTGACTGACTCTTTGTGACCCCATGGACTGTAGCACACCAGCTCCCTTGTCCTTCACCCATCTCCTGGAATTTGCTCAAATTCATGTCCATCGAGTCAGTCATGCTGTTGAACCAACTCATCCTCTGTCACCCTCTTCTCCTCTTGCTCTCAGTCTTTCCCAGCATCAGGGTCTTTTCCAGTGAGTTGGTTCTTTGCATCAGATGGCTGGAGTACTGGAGTTTCAGCTTCAGCAACAGTCCTTCCAATGGGTATTCAGGGTTGATTTCCTTCAGGATTGACTGGTTTGATCTCTGTGAAGTCCAAGGGACTCTTAAGAGTCTTCTCCAGTGCCACAATTCAAAAGCACCAAGTCTTCAGCACTCAGGCAACACTAATTACCTATTTTCCCATAACCCTCCAGATGGATGACTTGGTCTGACTGCAAAAAATGTCATGCATCAGAAATTAAAAACATACTACTTTCAGTATATGAAATATTTACATTCATTAGACACTTGAATTTGTGATCATGTTTTATATTGAATATTACCATTGCATAGGGTTGACACATTAAACAGAAGAACTGAATGTATGAATATCTATGCTTTATTTTAAATATACTGTAGAATTACATTGCTTTCTCGTAGTAACTGCTGAGATGACGTAGGTCGTTACAGATGGACATTGGCATACTTTATAGAAACAGCCTATTATTTATGCTCCACAATAACCTTACAAGGTTTCCAGAAGCACCCATAAAAAGTTGAAATTATTTTTGATAGTTTTGGGCAGCTTTCTCAATGGCAGAGTACTCTAAATGGTCTCCTTGATATCTTCCAGTTGATGATTTTACCTCCAAAATGGCAAACAAGATTTGTTACTTCCAAAATGTCTTTACAGTGTTTTTCTAGGCCCCTCTTTATAGTTCATCAATGACTTTTCTTTTCTTAACTCAGTTTACCAACTGGCTCTCTCACACATGAAAAAACAGTTTGCATGTAGAAAAAAATAAAACTAGAGTGCAAATAATTAGCTAAATGTTCTGTAGTTATTTTTCATACTGTTTACTCAGAATATTCCAAACTTTGATCTTTGTTTAATAAAATCTATATATAGGCATGGTATTCATACATAATTCCGAGAACTCTATTAGTAAATACTGAATTTTGAATAAGAATTCTCTACAACTTATTCATATAATTTTGACTCTTTATGTCAATGTACAAGATTAAAATAATTCAAATTGAATATTTTTCATTGGCATATGATACATTTGCAAAGCTAGGTGTTCCTCATGACTACCCTACAGTTTTGATTTATTTAATTTTGCCATATTTTTTCTCCAAATACATTCACTAGTGGGCATATGTCATGCGTGGTGAATTGAATTGATTTCTTGGGTGTGGAGAACATCAAAGCACTTGCATGACACATATTTCTTGAGTTGTGAATTAATTTGGAATGATTCAGAATCAGTGGAAGTTTTTGAGATGTTTTAAATGAGAAAGGTGATAATGACATGTGGTGTATATGTTCATGCTAAATCGTTTCAGTCATGTCCAACTCTGGGCAGTCCTATAGATTAAGCCTGCTGGGCTCCACTGTTTAAGGGATTCTCTAGTCAAGACTACCTAAGGAGTTGCCCTGTCCTCTTCAGGATCTTCCCAACCCAGGGATGGAACTTGCATTTCTTACGTCTCCTGGATTGGCAGGCTGAGATATCCGTTATGAATATCTATGCTTTATTTTAAATATACTGTAGAATTACATTGCTTTCTCGTAGTAACTGCTGAGATGACGTAGGTCGTTACAGATGGACATTGGCATACTTTATAGAAACAGCCTATTATTTATGCTCCACAATAACCTTACAAGGTTTCCAGAAGCACCCATAAAAAGTTGAAATTATTTTTGATAGTTTTGGGCAGCTTTCTCAATGGCAGAGTACTCTAAATGGTCTCCTTGATATCTTCCAGTTGATGATTTTACCTCCAAAATGGCAAACAAGATTTGTTACTTCCAAAATGTCTTTACAGTGTTTTTCTAGGCCCCTCTTTATAGTTCATCAATGACTTTTCTTTTCTTAACTCAGTTTACCAACTGGCTCTCTCACACATAAAAAAACAGTTTGCATGTAGAAAAAAATAAAACTAGAGTGCAAATAATTAGCTAAATGTTCTGTAGTTATTTTTCATACTGTTTACTCAGAATATTCCAAACTTTGATCTTTGTTTAATAAAATCTATATATAGGCATGGTATTCATACATAATTCCGAGAACTCTATTAGTAAATACTGAATTTTGAATAAGAATTCTCTACAACTTATTCATATAATTTTGACTCTTTATGTCAATGTACAAGATTAAAATAATTCAAATTGAATATTTTTCATTGGCATATGATACATTTGCAAAGCTAGGTGTTCCTCATGACTACCCTACAGTTTTGATTTATTTAATTTTGCCATATTTTTTCTCCAAATACATTCACTAGTGGGCATATGTCATGCGTGGTGAATTGAATTGATTTCTTGGGTGTGGAGAACATCAAAGCACTTGCATGACACATATTTCTTGAGTTGTGAATTAATTTGGAATGATTCAGAATCAGTGGAAGTTTTTGAGATGTTTTAAATGAGAAAGGTGATAATGACATGTGGTGTATATGTTCATGCTAAATCGTTTCAGTCATGTCCAACTCTGGGCAGTCCTATAGATTAAGCCTGCTGGGCTCCACTGTTTAAGGGATTCTCTAGTCAAGACTACCTAAGGGAGTTGCCCTGTCCTCTTCCAGGGGATCTTCCCAACCCAGGGATGGAACTTGCATTTCTTACGTCTCCTGGATTGGCAGGCAGGTTCTTTACCACTAGCATCACCTGGGAAGTTCAACGATTTGTGAGGTGGTACACAAATTACAAAATCCACAACAACATCCAGTACCTTGTGTATAAACTAGCTGTGTTCTCCTGCTTCATAGCAGCCCTGAGGAATTAGCTGTTTTATTGACACCAATATCATGACTGAAACCCATGTTACCTTTTAGAATTGTTATATTTGATTGATCTTTTCTAGCTGATTCTTTTGTAAAATATCAACTTCAAAATATATATAATCTTTTTTAGAGCTTTATTGATTTTTTGATGCTTCTAAAAGCATTTGCTTGTTTTGAGTGAACAATATCTATGTTTAAGATTTTCTCTGTTTACAATTTTGGTGACTATTGCTTTCATCTTAACATGGACCTAGGAGAATTTGGGCTGAAGTGCATTTTGTGGTTCAAAGATACCAATAACCATGTGGAATGGTTCATTTTAAGTGTAATCTGGAATTGTAACATGTTTGAAATTTTTCACTGATGGTGTAGCACCGGAAACTCCTCCCACATTCTGTTCTCCATACTTGCCAGTAATCTGCAGTGAGGCACAATTTAGACAGTTGATTAGAAAACTAAAACTGACCAAAACCAGGCAATAATTATTTTGCAAAATTTTTGTGTGTTGACCAGAGGACTACAGCCCAACTGAAATGGTTAAAGTATAGCATGATTAATTGAGTAACAAACAGTATTCTCTGAGACTTCAATTCAGTATCAGAACAGATGGAGGAAAAGTATTTTTCCTAAGATACATCATGAGCCCTGTGGATCAAGACATCCAACCATTTTTTTGGTGGCAAAACCTTGATATGCTAATAGAGATTAGAATATTTGAGGATTAGGTGAGATCATACGTGAATTGAAATATTTGAAAAGTCATCAAGCTTTTACCATTATTTTTCTTTCCTGAGCATAAAACACAACAGTGTTAATATTCAGCAACTGCTAGTTGTATGTTTGACTGAAAAAAAGTGAAATCACAAATTCTCAATAGTCATTCTCCCCGTCCCCCCCGCCCAAGCACAATGAAGACACAAATGGCAATCATTTTCCTCATGATTTCAGCTGCTATTACAGAGTCTCTCTTCCTTTAAAATCGATTCTTAGATACAAAAAGAACCAGTTGGTGTCTGATTACTGCACACCTGGCACACTCAACTGCTGTTCTGTCTGAGGATTCAGCGGATCTTATTTATTGCTTGAAATTTGGTCTTGGCACATCCTTAACAACATTTGTTCTCTTTTTCTTGCTTTGCCTTTTGATGGTCCTGCTGTAGCTCACCCTACATTTTAGAACTCTGAGTGTCCTTAGCTCACCATCCAACTATCCCAGTGGGGTTTGAACTTAGATCAGGGCTGCCTAAACTTCTAATTTTAGGAGTAGGGCATTTATTATTGATGAGTCTGTGCAGTATGTTTGCAAGGACAATGCTTCCTACTTGTTTCTGATTGTCACAAATATGAATGGATAAAATCTTGGAGGAATTGTTCCTATTAGCATTTCCTAAGTCTTCTGAAACCGTTTCAGACAGTTAAAGAGACATTTTGTCAAATGTGTTTGCATTTTAAAAATTAAAGAGCTCAGTGTTCTCTACAAAATGTTTTTCAAATCCATTCACTCCCTCCTCCACTTCCTCACTATAATTCTCCACTGAGCTATCAACTCTTGGTATCCATTTAGTGCTTTCTTATTTCCACTTTTTATTTTTATCAAATTCCTCTATGACACATCATGGCATCTCAAAAAATCAAGTAATGTACTGCTGGTCCCCTATTAAAATCCTTCAATCCATTTTCATTGCCCATAGAGTGAGTTTAAATTTCTTTGGATGGCCTTCAAGGCTTCGTAACTGTATAACTTTATAATTACATGGGCTGGACATTTTGATCTTGGGCTGTCGGTCTTCTTTATGTTAGTTATTTAATATCAGTTACAAGATATGGGGAGAAAAGAGCATTCCTAATGCCTCATCATGTCTCTCAACATAGTCATCTAAGTCCCTGAAGGGTAATGGTCATGTTGGAATTGTTCACTGATGCATTCTCAGGGTCTACTACAGAACCTCATATAATTGGTCATCAAGCTTTTACCATTATTTTTCTTTCCTGAGCATAAAACACAACAGTGTTAATATTCAGACTCACTGAAAAAGTGAAATCACAAATTCTCAATAGTCATTCTCCCCGTCCCCCGCCCAAGCACAATGAAGACACAAATGGCAATCATTTTCCTCATGATTTCAGCTGCTATTACAGAGTCTCTCTTCCTTTAAAATCGATTCTTAGATACAAAAAGAACCAGTTGGTGTCTGATTACTGCACACCTGGCACACTCAACTGCTGTTCTGTCTGAGGATTCAGCGGATCTTATTTATTGCTTGAAATTTGGTCTTGGCACATCCTTAACAACATTTGTTCTCTTTTTCTTGCTTTGCCTTTTGATGGTCCTGCTGTAGCTCACCCTACATTTTAGAACTCTGAGTGTCCTTAGCTCACCATCCAACTATCCCAGTGGGGTTTGAACTTAGATCAGGGCTGCCTAAACTTCTAATTTTAGGAGTAGGGCATTTATTATTGATGAGTCTGTGCAGTATGTTTGCAAGGACAATGCTTCCTACTTGTTTCTGATTGTCACAAATATGAATGGATAAAATCTTGGAGGAATTGTTCCTATTAGCATTTCCTAAGTCTTCTGAAACCGTTTCAGACAGTTAAAGAGACATTTTGTCAAATGTGTTTGCATTTTAAAAATTAAAGAGCTCAGTGTTCTCTACAAAATGTTTTTCAAATCCATTCACTCCCTCCTCCACTTCCTCACTATAATTCTCCACTGAGCTATCAACTCTTGGTATCCATTTAGTGCTTTCTTATTTCCACTTTTTATTTTTATCAAATTCCTCTATGACACATCATGGCATCTCAAAAAATCAAGTAATGTACTGCTGGTCCCCTATTAAAATCCTTCAATCCATTTTCATTGCCCATAGAGTGAGTTTAAATTTCTTTGGATGGCCTTCAAGGCTTCGTAACTGTATAACTTTATAATTACATGGGCTGGACATTTTGATCTTGGGCTGTCGGTCTTCTTTATGTTAGTTATTTAATATCAGTTACAAGATATGGGGAGAAAAGAGCATTCCTAATGCCTCATCATGTCTCTCCAACATAGTCATCTAAGTCCCTGAAGGGTAATGGTCATGTTGGAATTGTTCACTGATGCATTCTCAGGGTCTACTACAGAACCTGTCATATAATTGGCACTAATAATTACAGATTGTATAGACAGTGACTTGGAAACTTTAATATGCTCTCATGCAATGTAGCAGTTCTCAGAACTTAGGTTTGGAAATATTTAAATCCTCAATTTCCCAAGGCAGAGCTGAGGACATTACCTTTTTATAGATCGACTTGCAGTGGGACTTGTTTACTGACCTCTCTTAGAATGCTGAAAAGATATGTCACCTCTTTCTGGCAATTCTTTTCTCCTAGTTTAGATAATTTTCAAGAACGTTTAAACACAAGACTGCTAATCTTGTCTTACGAGAGAATGTATGCTGCAGTCCAGTGCTCTTAGATTGCCTTAATAGAAATGCTAAGAAAAATATTTATGGAGATTTGCCTGGAAAATATTCAAGTCCACTTCTAGATACTCTACATTTTATTCTTTGGTTTGGTTAGACCATCATCAAGATGTTCTTTGGAATTATGTCAAATTGGTCTAGGTTAGAATTTTTTTTTAAAACTGAGAAATATTTTGATGTATCTTTGCTGGTCAATGTTAATAGACCTTATAAGAAAGAGTCCTGGAGGGACTACCCTGGCAGTCCAGTAGTTAAGACATCATGCTTTCTACTGCTAGGGGCGTGGATTCGATCCCTGGCATAGTCTGTATTGTGTGAAGCCAAAATAAAATAAAATAAAAATAAAATAAAAAGAGCCTTGAAGCACTTCATCTTTGTGTCTACTCTAAAGATGATCTTGAGGGCACTGTTTATTCAAATACACTGAATTCTCTCTAAGATAATCTCCAATATAACATTGTCTTCTTTCTCAGAAGAACACCTGTGCACTAAGTTGCTTTGTCCGACTCATTGCGCCCCTATGGACTGTAGCCCACCAAACTCCTCTATCCATGGGATTCTTCAGGCAAGAATACTGGAGTGGGTTGACATGCCCTCCTCCAAGGATCTTCCTAACTTAGGGATCAGTCTCATGCCTCCTACATGCCCTGTGTTGCAGGCAGATTCTTTACTGCTGAGCCACAGGGGAAACCCACGTGGAAGAACAATTGTTACCCATTGATCTTTTTTGCTTATGAACATTGGAGTATGGAGAATTTATTTACATATATGTGTTTTAAAACATTATCATTAGTATTTATCAAGCACTTACTATGAAATATTTATCTTATGAAAGTACTCTGTGTGAGTTATCCTGTTTCATGCTCACAAGTACCCTATGACATACATATTGCTATTATTCCTATTTTACAGATGAAGAAACGGAGGCAAGAGAGGATATATCATTGTCACACAACTAGAAAATATTGAAACCAAGTTGTGAGCAGTGCCTAACTTAAGTAAGGGTGCCTCTCAAGTAAGTCTCTTATTTTCCCAAACTTTTCTTTGGTTTTATTTTTTATCTACTTAAGTAATCTTAAATCATTGGGAAAAAGTGGAATATAATAAAATGAAAAAGTTAGATACCAAGTTGTTTTTTCTTATGAGCAGTATCTCATATAACAAAGCTAAAACGAATTTATAGACAGGAACAAAATAGAAAGTATTGGAAAATGCCTCTCTAGTGCAGTAAGCTGTTCATCAACTATTATTCTCTTCTAGGTGCATATTTCAACCTTGATCATGTTGTAAATTAACCTCCATTTTCTTAGGTTACTTTCTCAAACTACACCGTTAGGAGATCTAATTCATTATATTATTAAAGATTCTGCTTTATAGTATTATATGAAGTCAATTATGATGAATACTTGGTATTTCTATAGGCTTTATTGCTATTAACAGTAACCAACAAGATGTTCTAAGAAATATTAGTAAGCTAATTATCTTTTCAATTGATAACCATGACAAAGTCTTACAAACAACATTCACATCTTTTTGTTCCTCAGGTTTATTAGTCATAGATTTTAATTATATGCTTAGTATATGTAATTGTGGTGTAAGCCATTTTGGAATATAAAAGTATGGAGTTAAATACATAAGTGATGTGATCAAATTACCCAAACTACTGCCAGAAAATATCCCCAATTTATCAATAAGACAGCCGCTATCTAAAAATTTTAGAAGATTCATATACATAAAAATTCTCATTGACCACAATATATTGAATATTTGCCTTTAATGTTAAAATAATTCCCAATGATCTATTAATTATGTATATCTGACCAGATTATCAATAACAAATTAATAAAAAGTATAACAAAATTTTCTTTATCCTAATGTCTACTGTCACCATCTTGGTTTATGCTATCCCTATGTTTCTTGTGGATTATTACGAAAGTCTCCTAATTGATTTCCCTGCCTAAACTTCTTTGTCAGGGTCCAACACATTCTCCACTTACCAGTCAGAGTGGTCTTTCTAAATGGTATGTTTGTTTATGTCATTCTCCTGCTTTAAATCTTTTAGGGGCCCCCTGTTTCTCTCAGGACACTTTCTCAGTTTCTTACCAAGTCTCACAAAATGTTTTAGGATTCATTTCTCTCTAGTCTTACCTCCTACCCTTTTCAGAAGTTCTAAGCTCCCTATATTTCTGGGAATGAATTTTGTTCTCTCCTCCATCTAGGCCTTTATATTCTCCATGTAGAAAACCTCCCTCTTCCATTTTCATCCCCCTGACTCTTATGTGTCTTTTAGGTTTTGACCAATGTATTTTCTCTGCTGAATCTAGGTCAGGTGTTCCTTCTTTATTGTTCTGTGGTCCTCTTGGTTTATCCCACTAGAATTGTTCCGAATAACCTATGTGTCCTTTTCCACAAAGACTGAAACACATTTTAAAGAAAGCAAATTTGTCAAGTTCTTGTTCTCTGCCCCTACTCTAAAGATTAGCACTTCATAGGCCCTTAGTATTTGCTTTTTCAATGAATGAATGAATGGGTTTTATAAATATTATAAACATAATTTTTATATTCTCCTTAAATATTTTCTTAAAAAATTTCAGAGTATTGATATATCTCCCAATTTTTCTGTTTTCACTTGAGCTTAAATCCTAGTTGCCCTCATTTTTAAGTTGTGTGCCTTTGGGCACACTAAAAAAGTCTTAGAGTCTTCCTTTTAAAATATAGAAAAAAGTGATGCTCACCCAATAGGCTAGTGAGGAGTAGTAGTTGTGACAGAATATAAAATACTTAGCATAGCGCTTGGGACATAGTAAATGCTTTTATATATATATAAGGTTTTATATATAAGGTTTTTTTTTTTTAAAGATTTATTTATTTGAGGGGGGTGGGGTGGGGAGTGAGGGGAGCAGGCGGGCCACTTCTATTGGTCTTTCATTTATCCATTTTCATCCATCTTTGTTCTTTGGCCTGTATGGGCCTCCCATCGTGGTGGCCTCTGTTGTTGCAGAGCACTGGCTCTGGGCACATGTGCTCCAGAGCTCTGGCCTGGCAACTGGACACATCGGTCCAGCCGCTCCATAGCACATGGGATCTTCCTAGGCCAGGGATCGAACCGGTGCCCCTTGCACTGCAAGGCGGTGTCCTTACCCACTGGACCACCAGGGAAGCCCTATATATAAGGTTTTGTTTTGTCTTTTTTATGGCACAAGGAGACAGATGGATATGAGTTCAAATCCTGGATTGGCTTCTTAGATATGTGATCTTGTTTCTTGAGAGTCAGTTTTCTCACATCCACCTTAACAGATTTTGGTGAGCTTTAAGAAAGATAATGTAAATAAAACACTTAGCACATTACTTGGCACAGATCAGAAGTTCTAAAAATGCTAGAGATTGTGAACAAGTCTATCTTCCTCACTAGTTCATCACTTCAATTTTTGTTTCATTTATCTCTGAATTCCTACTGTCAGTATTTTTTGCGTTGAGGGCTTGCATATTATAATCATTAAAAATAAAAATAACCCTGAGGAAAGTAAAGCACTGAACTTTACAACTTAATGTGACTTAGTATACTAGGCAGTTAAAATTGGGGGAAATAGAAATAGAAACCAGTTGTGGGGGAATCATTCTAGTGAAGAGAGGTGAATCTGATGACATATTTAGTGAAAGGAATGCCAGGAGCTGAGGAAGAAATGCAACCAGGTGAACTGGTAAAACTTCAAGAAAAAAATCTAACCTAATTCTTAATTTGGGATTCCCAGTTGGCACAGTAGTAAAGAATCTGCCTGCTAATGCATGAGACACAAGAGATGCAGGTTCAATTCTTGGGTCGTAGGATTCCTCTGGAGTAAGAGATGGCAACCCACTCCAGTATTCTTGCCCAGGAAACCCAGTGAATAGAGGAGCCTATCCATACACACACACACACACACACACACAAAGAGAGAGAGAGAGACAGAGACAGAGAGATACAGAGACAGAGAGAGAGACAGAGAGAGAGAGACAGAGAGAGAGAGAGACATACAGCCTTAGGGGATCAGTTCAGCGCTAATCCAAGGAAACAGAAAAAGGTATTACTGTTTGAGGACAGTAATTCCTTAGAATATGATAATTTGGTAAATAGACCCATTATATTTTTCAAAGCTGAGTTTTTTTTTAATCTGTATCAGTTGCTCAGTCATGTCTGACTCTTTGTGACCCCATGGACTACAGCACCCGAAACTTCCCTGTCTTTGACCATCTCCTGGGACCAGACTTAGACAATATGCCCAGGAGGCTATGCATTAATCAGTAAGCTATTAGTGTTAAATTGTTGCTAATTGGATATGAGTTCAAATCCTGGATTGGCTTCTTAGATATGTGATCTTGTTTCTTGAGAGTCAGTTTTCTCACATCCACCTTAACAGATTTTGGTGAGCTTTAAGAAAGATAATGTAAATAAAACACTTAGCACATTACTTGGCACAGATCAGAAGTTCTAAAAATGCTAGAGATTGTGAACAAGTCTATCTTCCTCACTAGTTCATCTCTTCAATTTTGGTTTCATTTATCTCTGAATTCCTACTGTCAGTATTTTTGCGTTGAGGGCTTGCATATTATAATCTTTAAAAAATAAAAATAACCCTGAGGAAAGTAAAGCACTGAACTTTACAACTTAATGTGACTTAGTATACTAGGCAGTTAAAATTGGGGGAAATAGAAATAGAAACCAGTTGTGGGGGAATCATTCTAGTGAAGAGAGGTGAATCTGATGACATATTTAGTGAAAGGAATGCCAGGAGCTGAGGAAGAAATGCAACCAGGTGAACTGGTAAAACTTCAAGAAAAAAATCTAACCTAATTCTTAATTTGGGATTCCCAGTTGGCACAGTAGTAAAGAATCTGCCTGCTAATGCATGAGACACAAGAGATGCAGGTTCAATTCTTGGGTCGTAGGATTCCTCTGGAGTAAGAGATGGCAACCCACTCCAGTATTCTTGCCCAGGAAACCCAGTGAATAGAGGAGCCTATCCATACACACACACACACACACACACAAAGAGAGAGAGAGACAGAGACAGAGAGATACAGAGACAGAGAGAGAGACAGAGAGAGAGAGACAGAGAGAGAGAGAGACATACAGCCTTAGGGGATCAGTTCAGCGCTAATCCAAGGAAACAGAAAAAGGTATTACTGTTTGAGGACAGTAATTCCTTAGAATATGATAATTTGGTAAATAGACCCATTATATTTTTCAAAGCTGAGTTTTTTTTTAATCTGTATCAGTTGCTCAGTCATGTCTGACTCTTTGTGACCCCATGGACTACAGCACCCGAAACTTCCCTGTCTTTGACCATCTCCTGGGACCAGACTTAGACAATATGCCCAGGAGGCTATGCATTAATCAGTAAGCTATTAGTGTTAAATTGTTGCTAATTGGAGATCTGCGATTGAAAGGACCTAGAAAACCAAAGAGTGATATTGACAGCACTTTGGGACAAAAGGAAATTTAAAGCAGCTCTTCTAATATCTAATCTTTTCACTCAGGGTTTTTTCTTTTCCACTTAAATAAATTAACTGTTATTTGAACTTCCTGTCACCCTTTAAAAATTAGAATTAAATGTAGTATAGGAATAAAGAGGGTTCTATTCAAAGTTCAGTTTTGAATAGACTACTCACTGATAAATACACCACCCTAAGAGGCTAAATATTTTTTAAAAATGCAATCAGTTAAAAATAAGAGATTTTGTCAATTTAACATCACTCATATTAAAAAAAAACTTCTTAAATCTGTGGATTTACAGAGGATAAGCTCAATATGAATATACAATTCAAAAGTCACCCTTATGGCTACAGTTCTTGACATATACTAGAACTGAAGGCAAGTTCTACTTCCAGAGTAATAGTGTGAGGAAATCTGTGGACCGCTTCCAAGGAGACAATCATAATTTGTAGGATTATTTTAAAAAGCTGGCAATTTGAGGTTTCTGGAAATTGTCCTCAGTGCATAAAGAAGACAGAGACATTTTAAAAATTCTTTTTGGTTGTTGTTTTAGACCCTTTTCATTGGAGTATAATTGCTTTACAATGTTGTTAGCTTCTGCTGTAGAATGAAGTAAATCAGCTATGCGCACACCTATATGGAGCTCCCTTCTCCCCCCACCCCACCACCTTATCCCACTCCTCTGGGTCACCACAGGGCACTGCTGAGTTCCCCTGCTCAATAGCAGCTTCGCACTAGCTATTTATTTTACACATGGTAGTGTATATGTGTCAATCCTAAATTCTCAAATCTTCTCTCACTTTCCTTCTTTCCCCACCCTGTGTCCATACGTGAAAATGGAGAAATATTTATTTAAGTAGATCTACTAAAACTCTGCTAAAAGATAGTCTATGATTTTTCAAAGCTGAGAGCTTGCTCAGTCATGTCTGACTCTTTGTGACCCCATGGACTACAGCACCCGAAACTTCCCTGTCTTTGACCATCTCCTGGGACCAGACTTAGACAATATGCCCAGGAGGCTATGCATTAATCAGTAAGCTATTAGTGTTAAATTGTTGCTAATTGGAGATCTGCGATTGAAAGGACCTAGAAAACCAAAGAGTGATATTGACAGCACTTTGGGACAAAAGGAAATTTAAAGCAGCTCTTCTAATATCTAATCTTTTCACTCAGGGTTTTTTCTTTTCCACTTAAATAAATTAACTGTTATTTGAACTTCCTGTCACCCTTTAAAAATTAGAATTAAATGTAGTATAGGAATAAAAGAGGGTTCTATTCAAAGTTCAGTTTTGAATAGACTACTCACTGATAAATACACCACCCTAAGAGGCTAAATATTTTTTAAAAATGCAATCAGTTAAAAATAAGAGATTTTGTCAATTTAACATCACTCATATTAAAAAAAAACTTCTTAAATCTGTGGATTTACAGAGGATAAGCTCAATATGAATATACAATTCAAAAGTCACCCTTATGGCTACAGTTCTTGACATATACTAGAACTGAAGGCAAGTTCTACTTCCAGAGTAATAGTGTGAGGAAATCTGTGGACCGCTTCCAAGGAGACAATCATAATTTGTAGGATTATTTTAAAAAGCTGGCAATTTGAGGTTTCTGGAAATTGTCCTCAGTGCATAAAGAAGACAGAGACATTTTAAAAATTCTTTTTGGTTGTTGTTTTAGACCCTTTTCATTGGAGTATAATTGCTTTACAATGTTGTTAGCTTCTGCTGTAGAATGAAGTAAATCAGCTATGCGCACACCTATATGGAGCTCCCTTCTCCCCCCACCCCACCACCTTATCCCACTCCTCTGGGTCACCACAGGGCACTGCTGAGTTCCCCTGCTCAATAGCAGCTTCGCACTAGCTATTTATTTTACACATGGTAGTGTATATGTGTCAATCCTAAATTCTCAAATCTTCTCTCACTTTCCTTCTTTCCCCACCCTGTGTCCATACGTGAAAATGGAGAAATATTTATTTAAGTAGATCTACTAAAACTCTGCTAAAAGATAGTCTATGATGCTTGAGCCAAACCCTGTCCATCCCTGTCCCAGGCTAGCTGGGTCAGATGGAGGCTCTACTGTGGGCTGATGTGGCCAAGAACGTGGGGCTCCCTCTGCTCCTGGCTTATAGTCAAGACAGTGGAATCTCTCCAAGATGGGCAGGCCCCTGGTACTGCCACCCTCACCACCCTCACCTCCACATGGCAGAGGGCAAATTCCAGGACAGTGGGGCCAAGAGTTCAAGAGCGCCGCCCACCTCTATGGAATTCCCACTCATAGTGGGCAGAGTCTGTGCAGCAGGTTGGAAACACCCAGGGTCTCCATTCCGGCCTCCATTGCCCCATCACAGCTCACAAGTAGGTGGAGGTTCCCTATTGAGAAGTATAAGTCTAGAAGAATGAAGGTTACCATCCACGCCCAGTGCCTGGATCATAGAGCCAAGTGGTCACTGAGAGAATCAGGCCACTGTCCCTGCTTCCCAGCTCTGGAGCAGAGGCTAAGAGAGGCAGTCCAGAGAGAAGCTCCAAGGCTCCCTCCAAAAGGAATTGGCTTTATTGAAAACAGAGTGTGAGGAAATATAAACCTAAGGCTGCCCTGAGAAACAGTGGGGACTTTGGTGGTAAGTAATTAAGAGGGGGCTTCCCTTAGTGACTCCGATGGTAAAGAATCTACCCGAAATGCAGGAGATGTAAGTGACACAGGATACACAGGTCGGATATCTGGGTTAGGAAGATCTCCTGGAGGAGAAATGGCAACCCACTCCAGTACTCTTTCCTGGAGATCCCATGGACAGAGGAGCTACAATCCATGGGGTTGCAAAAGAGTCGGACACGACTTAGCGACTAAACAATGAGAGTTAAGAGGAGGCTAGTGACTCTACCAAAGCAAAGAGTTAAACCCATGCTAGCTAGTTTACCAGAGGGAACCAGGGAAGGAGAAATCAAAGCCCTTATGCCTGCTGGTGAGAATGTAAGATGGTGAAGCTACTTTGGAAAACTATCTGGGAGTTCCTCAAAAGATTGGACATAGAAGTCACCCTATGACACAACATCTTCACTCTTAGTTATGTAAGAAGAATAAGGAAAACATATGTCCACACAAAATTTTGCACATGAATATTCATCAGCTGATGACAGAATTAAGTGGTGTATTCATACAATGGAATTTCAAACAAATATTTATTTATTTACTTTATTTACTTGAGTGTGTTGGGTCTTAGTTGTGGCGTGCAGGATCTTTCATTGCAGTGCATAGACTCTAGAGCATGCAGGCTCAGTAGTTGCAGTGCACACAATTAGTTATGCCCCCTGGCCTGTGGGATCTTAGTTCATGGACCTGGAATTGAACCTGCATCACTTGCATTGCAAGAAAGATTCTTAACCACTGGACCACCAAGGAAGTCCTCATACAATGGAATGTTATTCAATAAGAATAAAGAATGGATAAAAATAATGGAATATTGATACATGCTGTCATACAGATAAATCTCAAAATATGCTGAGTGAAATAAACCAGTCACAGAAGACCACACATATTTTATATATCTATTTGCTTGAAAAGTCGAGAATAGGCAACTCTGGAGATCAAAGCCAGAAAAATAGATTAGTGGTTGCTTAGGGACTGGAAGGAGTTGGAACAAATGGAGATTGACCCTAAAAAGTATAAGATTTCTTATGGAGGTGATAAAAATGTTATAAAATTGAATGAGGTAATGGTTGAACAAATCTGTGAATATACTAGGAATCACGGGAGTGTATTCATTAAATGAGCGAATTGTAAATTATGTGAATTATATCTCAAAAAGATGCTATGAAAAGAAATTGGAGGAGAAATGGCAACCCACTCCAGTACTCTTTCCTGGAGATCCCATGGACAGAGGAGCTACAATCCATGGGGTTGCAAAAGAGTCGGACACGACTTAGCGACTAAACAATGAGAGTTAAGAGGAGGCTAGTGACTCTACCAAAGCAAAGAGTTAAACCCATGCTAGCTAGTTTACCAGAGGGAACCAGGGAAGGAGAAATCAAAGCCCTTATGCCTGCTGGTGAGAATGTAAGATGGTGAAGCTACTTTGGAAAACTATCTGGGAGTTCCTCAAAAGATTGGACATAGAAGTCACCCTATGACACAACATCTTCACTCTTAGTTATGTAAGAAGAATAAGGAAAACATATGTCCACACAAAATTTTGCACATGAATATTCATCAGCTGATGACAGAATTAAGTGGTGTATTCATACAATGGAATTTCAAACAAATATTTATTTATTTACTTTATTTACTTGAGTGTGTTGGGTCTTAGTTGTGGCGTGTAGGATCTTTCATTGCAGTGCATAGACTCTAGAGCATGCAGGCTCAGTAGTTGCAGTGCACACAATTAGTTATGCCCCCTGGCCTGTGGGATCTTAGTTCATGGACCTGGAATTGAACCTGCATCACTTGCATTGCAAGAAAGATTCTTAACCACTGGACCACCAAGGAAGTCCTCATACAATGGAATGTTATTCAATAAGAATAAAGAATGGATAAAAATAATGGAATATTGATACATGCTGTCATACAGATAAATCTCAAAATATGCTGAGTGAAATAAACCAGTCACAGAAGACCACACATATTTTATATATCTATTTGCTTGAAAAGTCGAGAATAGGCAACTCTGGAGATCAAAGCCAGAAAAATAGATTAGTGGTTGCTTAGGGACTGGAAGGAGTTGGAACAAATGGAGATTGACCCCTAAAGAGTATGAGATTTCTTTTGGGGGTGATAAAAATGTTCTAAAATTGACTGAGGTAATGGTTGCACAAATCTGTGAATATACTAGGAACCACGGGAGTGTATTCATTAAATGAGCGAATTGTAAATTATGTGAATTATATCTCAAAAAGATGCTATGAAAAAGAAATTAAAACTTACTCTGACAGAAAAATAGGCTCAAATGGCTGTGTTGTTTTTCCTCACCTGGTCAATAATCAGCTGAATGGCCATCCCTTTGTGTCCTGTATTAGCTCATACTATTAATTGAGACAGGTTTTAAATTTTATTTATATATATAAAATCATCATGTTGTGCACCTTAAACTTACACAATGTTTTATGTTAATTGTATCTCAATAAAACTGGGAAAATATAAATTCCAGGGTGGGATTACTGGGTATTTTCAATAGTAAACGATGCATTACTTTGAGTACATCTTCCTGGGTTATTATATTGTGTGGGGTTTGTGCCTTTCATTTTCTTTGAGCTGTTGTTTTCAAGCTCTATAACTTATAGAAAACTAATAAGGCAAATAATTCTTGCTCACAGAAAAGCAAATTTTGTGTGTTGGAAAGTGATAGATTACTGCCCTCTAGTCATTTACCAGCTTTGTCATTTTTGCATTTTTCAGTAAACTCATGACAATATTCCTGATGGGCACATATATGTATATATTTGTTTGTGTGTGTGTGTATATATATATATACATTTGGGTTTTGATTCTTCTTTGAACTTGTTATAGTATCTTTCTGGTTCTTTCATTAATTATCAACTTAAGTAAAATCTTTGACATATGTTCATTTTATATTTGTATGAGAGTCTCATGAATTTGTTATTTAAAAATATCCTTTAAGAGCAGCTATATGACTAAATATGATTATGAACACTCACCAGATTGTACACTTAAAATGACTGAATTTTATGTAAACTATATCCCATTTAAACTAGAGACACACTGACTTCAAAGAAATCTATGGAAAAATGAATCGTTCAGGACTTGCCTTGGCATCTCTGTAGCATTTGCTGGCTACTGAAACAGCTGGTTTGCATGACTCTGTCTACTTCAATATTTTCCCTTGCTTTTGAAGTTTCCTCTTTAGTAGTCTCTTCTTGTGACTTGACTTCATCACCCATTCCCTTAATATCGAAATTATTCAAGAATCTCTCTTAAATCATGTTCTTACTCTAGGCACTTTCCCTAGATGATCTCACCCCTTCTTCAATACATTGAAGCTGACTATTATCAAACGCAGATGAAGTCATCCCGCTAGTAATGGACACTTACTGAGACTTTTTATGTTCCCTGTACTCTGCTGTGAATTTTACAGGAGATGATGGCATTAACTCGCTATGACCTGATAACTCAAAGGTATATCTATCATTCACTGGCACTTTACCCATAGGAGTTGGAGACCTAGAATTTTTAAGTAGCCACCTTAAAATCACAGAGCAAATGACAGATTTTAATTCTGATAGTTTTGTGCCAGATATTTAATCAATATGCCACACTGCTGCCTTTCACTTTTCCTGGAATCCCAACCTATTCTTTCACTATTTTCAACTATCTTTAACATAGTCATTATCACGGTATTATTTCAATTCAGCTAAATTATTCAGCTGCTCTTTGTATGTTTCTCTGTTTGTGTGTGCTCAGTCATGTCCAGCTCTTTGGAATCCCATGGACTGTAGCACATCAGGCTCTTCTGTTCATGGAATTTTCCAGTCAAGAATATTGGAGTGGATTGCCATCCCTTCTTCAGGAGATCTTTCTGACCCAGGAATGGAAACTGTGACTCTTGTATCTCCTGCATTGGTAGGCAGATTCTTTACCACTGCACCACCTGGGAAGCCCTATAAAACCTTAAGAATTTTCAGTTGTAGAATGTAGTTTTTTCCAGTAAAAAAATTATTTTCTAAAGCATGGCTTACCTCATTTCCATGGTAACAGATTTTTTTCATTGAAGGGCAAAAATGAACTATTATACCAAGTTGTTGATCTTTTTTTAGTTGCTCAGAGTCTTTCTTTATTGTATTTTGTATAGATTAATTTACAGAACGATAACAATCATGGTTGCAGACATCATTTACAGTGACCCCAATTTCAATCATGTTTTGCTCCTTAATCCAATAGGATGATTGAAATTGTAACTTTTATAGCAACAAGGATTTTATGAACTGTTACTAATTATTTGTGTCAGAAGTACATCATGCTCTAAGATTTCCAGACGAATACAACTTATTTTCCCTTGCTTTTGAAGTTTCCTCTTTAGTAGTCTCTTCTTGTGACTTGACTTCATCACCCATTCCCTTAATATCGAAATTATTCAAGAATCTCTCTTAAATCATGTTCTTACTCTAGGCACTTTCCCTAGATGATCTCACCCCTTCTTCAATACATTGAAGCTGACTATTATCAAACGCAGATGAAGTCATCCCGCTAGTAATGGACACTTACTGAGACTTTTTATGTTCCCTGTACTCTGCTGTGAATTTTACAGGAGATGATGGCATTAACTCGCTATGACCTGATAACTCAAAGGTATATCTATCATTCACTGGCACTTTACCCATAGGAGTTGGAGACCTAGAATTTTTAAGTAGCCACCTTAAAATCACAGAGCAAATGACAGATTTTAATTCTGATAGTTTTGTGCCAGATATTTAATCAATATGCCACACTGCTGCCTTTCACTTTTCCTGGAATCCCAACCTATTCTTTCACTATTTTCAACTATCTTTAACATAGTCATTATCACGGTATTATTTCAATTCAGCTAAATTATTCAGCTGCTCTTTGTATGTTTCTCTGTTTGTGTGTGCTCAGTCATGTCCAGCTCTTTGGAATCCCATGGACTGTAGCACATCAGGCTCTTCTGTTCATGGAATTTTCCAGTCAAGAATATTGGAGTGGATTGCCATCCCTTCTTCAGGAGATCTTTCTGACCCAGGAATGGAAACTGTGACTCTTGTATCTCCTGCATTGGTAGGCAGATTCTTTACCACTGCACCACCTGGGAAGCCCTATAAAACCTTAAGAATTTTCAGTTGTAGAATGTAGTTTTTTCCAGTAAAAAAATTATTTTCTAAAGCATGGCTTACCTCATTTCCATGGTAACAGATTTTTTTCATTGAAGGGCAAAAATGAACTATTATACCAAGTTGTTGATCTTTTTTTAGTTGCTCAGAGTCTTTCTTTATTGTATTTTGTATAGATTAATTTACAGAACGATAACAATCATGGTTGCAGACATCATTTACAGTGACCCCAATTTCAATCATGTTTTGCTCCTTAATCCAATAGGATGATTGAAATTGTAACTTTTATAGCAACAAGGATTTTATGAACTGTTACTAATTATTTGTGTCAGAAGTACATCATGCTCTAAGATTTCCAGACGAATACAACTTAGCCCCTACTACTTGCCATTTGTACAGTGTAGTGTGAGAGTGCCTTTTATTGCATTCAGAAGCTGCTTGTCACCTTACCTTCCATGTCTCAGTGCCTTCTGTTGAGGTTTTTGCAAAATTATGTAGTGAACACTTCAGGTCAGAAGAACAAAGGACAACTCCTGGCACTAACTATTTCCTTGATCTTGGAAGAGGCAAACTATTTAGCATCTCTTAGCTTGTTGTTATAGAATCAGACTTGAATCTGCTCGCCCCAGGTGTGGCAAAACCAGTCTTCTAGCAATACACTGTGATGTAGGAAAGTACAGAGGTTATTGTAAGACATCAAGTAAAGCTGCTTGTGTTTAAAAGATCTGAACTTCCCAAAGACTTTTGCGTGCATGCTAAATCGTTCCAGTTGTATCCGACTCTTTGTGACCCTATGGACCATACCCTGCCAGGCGTCTCTGTCCATGGGGTTCTCCAGGCAAGAATACTGGAGTGGGTTGCCATGACCTCCTCCAGGGAATCTTCTGGATACAGGAATCGAACCTGCATCTCTTACATCTCCATTGGCAGGTGGGTCCTTTACTTCTATTGCCATCTGGGAAGCTCCAATGACTTTATGGAAGGGTTTTTAAAGACAGTCTGAGGGAGAGGGTAACCAGGTGTGTGATCAACTCATGCACGGTTTGATTCTCTGATGGATGTAACAGAGTGATGCTTAGAAAAACTTTTTGAAAATTTACTTACTCCATTTTGAACTCCAAGAGAGCTGAGCATCTAGACTCTGGAATCATACTTCCTGAGTTCAAATCTTGGATATGACAGGTACAACTGTGTGACCATCTAAGTTGCTTATCTTTTGGTGCCTCAGGTTTTTCATCTGTGAAATTTAAAGTTTTTAATGAGAGTAAAATAAGTTAATTCATGAGAAGTGCTTAGGACACAGTCTCACATGAAATACCCAGTCAAATTATCCATTTATTATTATTTTTAAAGATTTATTTATTTATTTATTTATTTTGAGGGTGTGGGTTGGGTGGGGAGGGAGGGGAGCAGGCCGGCCACTTCCATTGGTCTTTCACTTGTCTATTTTCATCCATCTTTGTTCTTTGGCCCATGTGGGCCTCCCATTGTGGTGGCCTCTGTTGTCTCAGAGCACCGGCTCTGGGCGCATGTGCTCCAGAGCTCCAGCTCAGTCATTGGACACATAGGTCCAGCCACTCCATAGCACATGGGATCTTCCCAGGCCAGGGATGGAACCAACGCCCCTTGCACTGCAAGGCGGTGTCCTTACCCACTGTGATAAACTCTGCTTCCCGATGGGAGGGAGCAGAGATTTCCAGGGGTCCCCGAGACTCAAAGACCAGACCAAGAGCTGCAAAAGCGAGAGTATTTATTAAGCGGGTGTACACTCGGGTGACAGCCTGGTTGAACAAGCTGCACACCTTCGTCAAGGATTCCGGGTCTTTTATAGGGCAAAACCTCAAATTAACATAAGTACATTAGGCAACATATGATTGGCTATATGTTTGGCGGGCACATTAGGCATTAGATGATTGGTTACATGTTTAAAAGTAAACCCTTTCCAGGAAGTGCCGCGGAGCGTTGAAATTTGGCAGGCGGAGGCCTCGTATCGGGAGAGTCGTCCGGCGGGAGGGGGCCTCAGGGAGGATGTTTATCTGCCTTTGGGTTGAGCAACTTAGTCTGTTGAAACCAGGTTATCTGAGGTTATCTGGTTTTTCCTTCTTTCAACTGGACCACCAGGGAAGCCCTCCATTTATTATTATTATACTATTTATTAATATTCACTGTGTCACCGAGAAGTGAAATGACTTACTGGCACTTGGTTAAAACATGTTTTAAACCCAGATTCACTGATTCCAAACCTGTATTAGTTCCATAATCTCCTAAGATAATTCATCTTTGTTATCTTACAGTGAGAGGAAAATGTAGGAATGGATGAATTTGTTTTCAGCATTACCCTTTTTCTGACCCCTTTTCCCCTGCCATATAGTCTTCTAAATGGTTGATAGGATGGAAATGGTTCATGGGCTGAAATAGTTGGAAAATACTGCTCATAAAGAGAAACATTTACTGTGCCAAGAACTGGTGAAATGACTAAACGACTTCATAGAAGATTTTCACTATGTGATACAAGGATGGAATCCAGTGACAGCTTACTCTGTGTGCCCTGTGGGCAGGGCACGTGTGTGCTGCACACTTTGATTACACTAAAAGCTTACGAGAAACAAAGAATATTTGGTTGCTGGAATTCCTAAACCCACAAGGTGATGATTCATTTGGATTTTGCATCTTAGAACTTCCTCCTGGAATAATTTATTTCACCTTCCAACAAGAGAGCAAGCACTCAAGAGAATCATTTTAGTACTATAGGTCATGGGCTTGCCTAGAGGAGAGAATTATACAGAGCAAAACTATGTATGGGGGCTTCCCTGGTGGTCCAGTGGGTAAAGAGTCCGCCTTGCAGTGCAAGGGACACTGGTTTGATCCCTGGCCTGGGAAGATCCCATGTGCAGCCAAACGACTGGGCTGGTGTGTCCACTTACGAGTGCCCAGAGTCGGTGCTCTGCAACGAGAGGGGCCACCGAAATGGGAGGTCCACACAAGCCAAAGAACAAAGATGGATGAAAATAAATAAATAAAAAACCAATAAAAGAGGCCAGAATTTAAGAAAAAAAAAAAAAACCTGACTGTTTTTGAAGGCAGTGTTCATAGAAAACTGTCATTGCTGACAGAATGTTAGGAGAACGTAGGGACAGAAGAGAACATGAGGGAGGGAAACTTCAGTTAATAACAAAGATATTACCTTCTGTAATAATATACACCATAGTCCTCTTAAAGGATGGGGGTTTGGTAGAAAGAATAATATAGTCATAATTATCACAGTAAATTTAATACCAAGGGATGCAGCTATAACATCCAGGAGGCATACAGGCTGAATATTTTCAGATTTGTTTCCAGGCAACATGGATAATGTGTAATATAAGCACAGCTTCATCAGATCTGATGAAAATATTCAATTCCTTGTCACCCTTTCTGTGAACAATATCCCTCTCCAGATAGATATCTATTTCTACATTTGATTCTTTGCCAGCCTTTCCATGAACAAGATCTTGTATCTATGTCTTCCCCGGTGTGGCATCTCAAATGATTTTCTTTGCAGGAGGATAGGCCAACATTTAGTTAGTCGGATTGAGCTTCAGTGATGGAGGGTAGAAATCAATTCATAGAGTGGTCTAAGGGTGTTAAGAGGAGATTGAATTTTGCATATTTCAAGTAGCTTCGGGGTAGCAATTGATTCTAATGGAATTCTATACACTGGTCTGCTATTTGCTTTTCTCACTTACCTATTTTGGACATATTTCCATTTCAATGTGTGTGTGTATAGTATTCTTTGATAGAGAAATAGTACTGAACTTTAGGGATAAATACGTTTTAAAATAGGGTTCATTTTACTGTACAATACAAAAATACATTTTGAGCCAGTTGATGCAAAAGTAGTACTGTATTATAACAAAGTAGTACTGCCACATGTAATCAAGAACAGAGGAACAGTGCTGTGATCTTAAGAGCAAGCATGCAAGGAGTTGTGTAATAGCGTACTCCACATTCATGACTTTTATCCAGGCATCTTCTTTATAGTATCTCTCACCCCATTTTTCTGCAGAACGGCTCACACTGACTATACAGTCCACAGAGCAGGAAGCATATACAATAATAGAACTCAAATTTGCACATTATTAGGGGCTTCCCTCGTAGCTCAGTGGTAATGAATTCACCTGAAATGCAGGAGACGCAGGAGACACGGATTCCATCCTTGTGCCTGGTAGATCCCCTGGAGAGGGGCAAGGCAACCCACTCCAGTATTCTTGCTGCAAAAATCCCAAGGACAAAGGAGCCTGCAGACTATAGTCCATAGGGTGGCAAAGTGTCAGACATGACTGAAGTGACTGAACACACACACACACACATGCACGCATGCACATTATAATGCACATGAACAGATATTAACCTTTTACTCTCAGTTATGATTTTAAATTCTGAGCAAAAGTTCCTGTTTAGGCCACAGGGGCTGCCCCTGGTCCAGTCAACTTAGGTGAAGGAGGGAACCATCACCATATAAAGTGGTTACTAGAATTCTTTTGGTATTTATGGGTAAATGAGTAAAGAATGGGTCCTAGGAAATAAAACAGTGGACAAGCGAGGGATTAATATAACATTTCTATGTCCAATTCACAATTGTTAGGTAGTTCAAATATTTTTCATTATATATTGCTACCATAAGTACCTGTAAATACAACTTTGTACATTTATGTGAATCAATGTTTAAGATAAGTTTTTGGAAACTGAAATAATAAGCCAATGGAATACATAGCTTACAATTTTATAGTAACCAAGTTCAGACAGTTTAGATTCCCATCAGCAGTAAATGAATGAAGGTATTTCTCTGCAAACTCATCAATATAGAGCATTACTAATTATTTTTAAAGTGTTTCCCTATTTAGGTGGTAAACATATATTTGTAAAGGTAAAATAAGTCTTGTTTTAATAAAATATTGTGAACTACTAAACATTATGAAGCTTATATATCGCTGTGCTGAAATAGGTTTCTCTCTGCAAAAGTGTTTAAAGGCATCCCTTGCATTGATCCCTGGGTAAGGAAGTTCCCTTGGAGAAGGCATTGCAACCACTCCAGTATTCTTGCCTGGAGAATCCCATGGAGCAGGGAGCCTGGAAGGCTACAGTCTATGGGGTCAAAATAGAACTGGACACAACTGAAGCGGTTGAGCAGTTGGATTGCTTCAACTCGACTGCTTTCATGTCCCACTGGAATCAGCCTACACTTCCGTAGACTGAATTTCCTAGGAAACCGTGACTAATTCTTAATTTGGAAGCTTCTAGCCTGAGCACACCCTATTCTATCTGCACTCCTCCCACCCTAAGCTTTGCTAACTCCTTTGTACTTGGTGGATCTTTACCTTGCTCATTCAATTCTTTGTTCCTTTTAAGACAGAACTGTATTTCATTCACCATTTGAACTTTCTTAACCCCAAAGTCTGGCCCAATGACAATAAGTATTTGTTATGTAAGTGGATTATCTATATGCTGCAGACTGGTGGATTTACAGATCTGTCTGGACCTGAGTTTGGTGACTATACCAGGCTCTGTGTTTTATGTCCAATTTTACTAGAATTCTTTTGGTATTTATGGGTAAATGAGTAAAGAATGGGTCCTAGGAAATAAAACAGTGGACAAGCGAGGATTAATATAACATTTCTATGTCCAATTCACAATTGTTAGGTAGTTCAAATATTTTCATTATATATTGCTACCATAAGTACCTGTAAATACAACTTTGTACATTTATGTGAATCAATGTTTAAGATAAGTTTTTGGAAACTGAAATAATAAGCCAATGGAATACATAGCTTACAATTTTATAGTAACCAAGTTCAGACAGTTTAGATTCCCATCAGCAGTAAATGAATGAAGGTATTTCTCTGCAAACTCATCAATATAGAGCATTACTAATTATTTTTAAAGTGTTTCCCTATTTAGGTGGTAAACATATATTTGTAAAGGTAAAATAAGTCTTGTTTTAATAAAATATTGTGAACTACTAAACATTATGAAGCTTATATATCGCTGTGCTGAAATAGGTTTCTCTCTGCAAAAGTGTTTAAAGGCATCCCTTGCATTGATCCCTGGGTAAGGAAGTTCCCTTGGAGAAGGCATTGCAACCACTCCAGTATTCTTGCCTGGAGAATCCCATGGAGCAGGGAGCCTGGAAGGCTACAGTCTATGGGGTCAAAATAGAACTGGACACAACTGAAGCGGTTGAGCAGTTGGATTGCTTCAACTCGACTGCTTTCATGTCCCACTGGAATCAGCCTACACTTCCGTAGACTGAATTTCCTAGGAAACCGTGACTAATTCTTAATTTGGAAGCTTCTAGCCTGAGCACACCCTATTCTATCTGCACTCCTCCCACCCTAAGCTTTGCTAACTCCTTTGTACTTGGTGGATCTTTACCTTGCTCATTCAATTCTTTGTTCCTTTTAAGACAGAACTGTATTTCATTCACCATTTGAACTTTCTTAACCCCAAAGTCTGGCCCAATGACAATAAGTATTTGTTATGTAAGTGGATTATCTATATGCTGCAGACTGGTGGATTTACAGATCTGTCTGGACCTGAGTTTGGTGACTATACCAGGCTCTGTGAAAGGCCAGGGCTTTATACCTGGAATATAGTTTTCCTACACACACACAGAGTTTAATAAATAATCATCCAAGTCTCAAAGATTCTATAATACTTTGCTTTTTTAATTGCATGCAAACCTTTTCTGTATTTACAAAATAACAGAATTCATGTAATGTGTTGCCTAATCTCAGGGGCTTCCTCAGTGGTGCTTGTGGTAAAGAATCTGCCTGCCAGGGCAGGAGATATAAGAGGTGTGAGTTCAGTCCCCTGGAGGAAGACATGGTAACCCACTGCATTCTTACCTGCAGAACCCCATGGATAAAGGAGCCTGGTGGGTATAGTCCATGGGGTTGCAAAAAGTCAGACATGACAGAAGCAACTTGGCATGCATGCATGTTTAATCTAAAATGTCCATTTAACAAATCTACAGAATTCAAACGTGGATTACTTACAAAATGGAATGTTTCAGTTGGTTGTCACTCTCTGCAGTGTGTTAGCCCCATCTAGTGAATGATTAATGAATTTTCAGAAGCCAGTAGCATGTGGACATTTTTAGAGTAGCTGCTGAGTCATCTGTCATCTTGTTTCCAGTCTTTGCTATTTCAGACCTAACTAAGGTTAAAAGAGGCATTGATTGTGGGAATAGTTTGGGAAATGTCTGAATGCTTCTGTAGAATAGATTTATTTTAAAACTGGAGCTATATAAATAGCTATAATCGATTTCTCAACCCCTACCCTCCCCCCAGGTCAATTTTAATTTTTTATCAAATAAATACATGTACATGGCTTAAGTAGTCATCTAATTGTACAAGATTAGATACAGAAAACCAAAATTGCCTGCTGCTTTTCCCCTACTTTTTTCCCTAAAACAATTACACACACCTAATTTTAGTTGATTATTTTGATATTTATCTCCATGCTTCAAATAACCTATTTACCTTGGATTTTTTTTTTTCTGTTTGTTTTTTGTTGTTGTTTTTGTTTTAGGCATTAGAGAAGAAGAGGCGTTAACTCTTTCCTTTCTGAGGATATAGCATATATGTCAAGGTAGGTAACATGTGCTGAGACAATTAACCTTGGCTAACTTTCCTTTCTTGCTCATCCTTTTTTCTCAGGAGTTGTCACGTTTTATCATTTGCTTGGTTTTATATGTATGTGTCTCAAATTCAGCCTCAAATGTGTTGTCCATTAAAAATTAGGGCAGTGGACACATTAGATAGTCTATTTATTCTATCTTTCTGAAAAAGACTTGCCCAGGGTCCTCAGACCTACACAACATGGTTTGATTTTTTTCTTCTTGCCCATGTTGGGCTACTGTTTCCTGTATCATGTTTCCTCTCTCTTGGTTAATTCATACTTTGAAGAAATACACCATTCCAGGGCTTGAGAAATATATTTTTGAGACTTTGTGTGCTGGATACAGTGAATTGTCATTCAGCATTATGCCAAACTTTTTACTGCAGCTTCAGGCTGGAAAGCTTAAAACTACATTTTCCGAATTTCCTCATAGTTGGATCCAAGAAGTGCTGTTGTTGTTCAGTTGTTAAGTTGTGTCTGACCCTATGACCCCATGGACTACAGCATGGCAGGATTCCCTGTCCTTCACTACTTCCCGGAGCATGCTCAAACTCATGTCCATTGAGTTGGTAATATTATCCAACCATCTCATTCTCTAATGCTCGCTTGTCCTCCTGCCCTCAACTTTGCCAGTATCAGAGTCTTTTCCAATGAATCAGCTCTTCACATCAGGTGGCCAAGGTATTGGAGCCTTAACTTCAGCACCTATTCCTTTCCGTAAATATTCAGGTTGATTTCCTTTAGGAGTGACTGGCTTGATCTCTTTGCTGTAGCCCTCTTTATTAATCAGTCCTTTTCACCCCAACTTCCAGAAGGAGTGATGGCTGCCAATTCCATCTGCACTATAAGTTGAGTTACTTCTTAGATTTCTTCAATGCAACTTAAAATTTTACTTTCTCCAACGTGCCTGCTTTTCAACTTTCAAAAATTTCTTGCTTTTTTGTCCCCTCTCTTCTTCTTTCTTACCCTGTGGATTTATTATTTAAGAACACTTTCTTTTTGTAGGGATTTGAGAAAGGGGAAAATAAAAGTGTGTCCTAAATACTACATGATCATTTGATTTAATTTACAGTAATATGATTCTGGGGAGAACCATCGTTTCATAGACAAATGTATATGTATATATGCATGTGCACACACATATGTCTATGTATATTTAGGTGATCTCCTGTGATTTTGCTGTCAGTGAATACAGAACGGGGAAGTAGTTTGGGGCAAAGTGTTTGTTATGCTGAGTAGTGATAATGCAATAAAAATTAAGGAAAAAAAGAATCGTATCTATTCTCTTTCCTAGTTATTTTGTTTTAGGGGCTTAAGCAGTTTTGGAAGAAGTTGTGGGGGGTGGGGTTTGGTTGTTGCTGTTGTTTTTAAATCACTTTGCTAAATTCGTATCCTAAGTATTTAAGCATTAAATCTATAAAAATTTACCAAAGTAGTAATTTACTAAATAAGACAGGCAATTTTGAAAGTCAGTAGTAATATACTAAATAATACACAGGTAATTCTGAAAGTCAGTGTGGCTTCATAGAAATTTACTGGATCTCAAGGTGAACCTACTACAAAGAAACTGTAATTAGCCAGAAAAAGTGGGAAAATTTAAATCATTATCGATTTAGGTCTGGTCATAAGAGTATTTTCATATTGAACATATAAATAAGGATCTTGTGGGTAGAGGGAAATAGTAGAATCAGGAGGACAAAACATGGCCATATGGTTACTCTTCCATTCATGTGTTCCACATATGTGAATTCCACAAACATACATGGATGCTTACATGAGACATGGGAGATGTGGCAGTGAGAACCTACTTTCTAGGAGTGACTGGCTTGATCTCTTTGCTGTAGCCCTCTTTATTAATCAGTCCTTTTCACCCCAACTTCCAGAAGGAGTGATGGCTGCCAATTCCATCTGCACTATAAGTTGAGTTACTTCTTAGATTTCTTCAATGCAACTTAAAATTTTACTTTCTCCAACGTGCCTGCTTTTCAACTTTCAAAAATTTCTTGCTTTTTTGTCCCCTCTCTTCTTCTTTCTTACCCTGTGGATTTATTATTTAAGAACACTTTCTTTTTGTAGGGATTTGAGAAAGGGGAAAATAAAAGTGTGTCCTAAATACTACATGATCATTTGATTTAATTTACAGTAATATGATTCTGGGGAGAACCATCGTTTCATAGACAAATGTATATGTATATATGCATGTGCACACACATATGTCTATGTATATTTAGGTGATCTCCTGTGATTTTGCTGTCAGTGAATACAGAACGGGAAGTAGTTTGGGGCAAAGTGTTTGTTATGCTGAGTAGTGATAATGCAATAAAAATTAAGGAAAAAAAGAATCGTATCTATTCTCTTTCCTAGTTATTTTGTTTTAGGGGCTTAAGCAGTTTTGGAAGAAGTTGTGGGGGGTGGGGTTTGGTTGTTGCTGTTGTTTTTAAATCACTTTGCTAAATTCGTATCCTAAGTATTTAAGCATTAAATCTATAAAAATTTACCAAAGTAGTAATTTACTAAATAAGACAGGCAATTTTGAAAGTCAGTAGTAATATACTAAATAATACACAGGTAATTCTGAAAGTCAGTGTGGCTTCATAGAAATTTACTGGATCTCAAGGTGAACCTACTACAAAGAAACTGTAATTAGCCAGAAAAAGTGGGAAAATTTAAATCATTATCGATTTAGGTCTGGTCATAAGAGTATTTTCATATTGAACATATAAATAAGGATCTTGTGGGTAGAGGGAAATAGTAGAATCAGGGAGGACAAAACATGGCCATATGGTTACTCTTCCATTCATGTGTTCCACATATGTGAATTCCACAAACATACATGGATGCTTACATGAGACATGGGAGATGTGGCAGTGAGAACCTACTTTCTAGCAGGTCATGACGAATAACAAGCACAGACTTATTTACACAGAAAATGCAGAAGTAAAGAAGGTGCATTGGGGTGGCCAGGCGAGACCTCTCTTAGTTGGTGGTGATTATTACTCAGAAGTCAAAAATAGAGAGCCCTGCAGCTATATGTAGGAAGGGGATTCAGTTAAAAAAAAAAAAAGACACTTTTGTTTGTAAGTCAACTGAAACTAACTCCAGCAAAGTAAAAACCAAACAAATAAACTGACAAAAAACATCCTATTCTACTCATACCTAGGAACTCCAAAGACTAGATGCAACACAGTGCAAGTCCGTGGATGCCATGAACCCTCTTGACCCCTCTCTGGAGCTTGTTCTTTTTCTTAGCTCTCCTTTCTCTATGTTGTTTTCCTTTGGGGGTAGTTCTTCCCTGTGTGGTGACAGAACCGTAAATGGCGGGTCAATGTGTACAACTTCCTCACTAGGTGTAGTAACCTAGAGAAAAAAGTACAACCCTCTTTGGACCAGAATCTATGTCAATTCCCTAAAAGGATCCTGGCTGATTTATTTAGGTCTGGTGCCCGTCCCAGAAGCTGTCATGTTCCTCACATAGTTATGCACTTAGATTTGCCAGCCTGAGTAACATATGCATTCCTGTAATGTAGAGAGTTAAATATTATCTGATTGACAGCTAAAATCGTTTAGAGTTAGTGGAGGAGCCATTCTTGAAAGTTCCCAAGAGATGCAGCAAAGAATTTTTAAAAATCACACAGATAATCAGTTTAATTATGGAAACTTTGGAAATGAATTATTGGTGGGATCAACTGAAAATTTTTCTTATGCATATATTTTTAAATTGTCTGCTACCATAGTAATTAAATAAGTCGGACTGTATTGACTCCTTAGGAAGTGACTTCTGTTCAAGAGGCAATGGTCCTGGTCTTAATTTCAAGGGAGATGGGAAAAGGAGTAATTATGAGGTTTTTACCATGTGAGGCTTTACTAGATTAAGATTTGCGGTAGAGGCCTTAGGAAAGAATTAAAAGTGCTATTGGCTGGAGCATTGTATCAAGCAGATAGGCTAGACTGTATTATAACAATAAACAGCCCAATTACCATTAGTTGAAACTAGGATAATTATTTTCTTTCTTAAGTTACACGTTTTTCATAGGTCAGGAGGTAAGCTTTGCTCATAGTGGTCACTCAGAGATCCAGGCAGACAAAATACCCATCGTTGAGAATCTTTCCAGTCACCTTGGCAGATATAAAGATAGCACTAAATGGTTTCACATGCATAATTATAGGCTCTGATCTCAGAGGGACACTTGTCACTTTTGCCTGCAACCCATTGACTAGAATTAGTTACATGATGTCATCCTTCCTCAATGGAACCGCAAAGTACAATCGTTCTATGTGCCTAGAAAGAGAAGACTTGGAGGATTTCGGTAAACATCATGAACAACTAACACAATTACTCACAGTTCTTATTTACTGGAAACTATGCCAAAGGAATATGAGATAGAAGGAATAGTTTCAGCAGAAAGAAGAACACCTTGACATTTCTAAAACTATTGACCAGAGAAAAAGTACAACCCTCTTTGGACCAGAATCTATGTCAATTCCCTAAAAGGATCCTGGCTGATTTATTTAGGTCTGGTGCCCGTCCCAGAAGCTGTCATGTTCCTCACATAGTTATGCACTTAGATTTGCCAGCCTGAGTAACATATGCATTCCTGTAATGTAGAGAGTTAAATATTATCTGATTGACAGCTAAAATCGTTTAGAGTTAGTGGAGGAGCCATTCTTGAAAGTTCCCAAGAGATGCAGCAAAGAATTTTTAAAAATCACACAGATAATCAGTTTAATTATGGAAACTTTGGAAATGAATTATTGGTGGGATCAACTGAAAATTTTTCTTATGCATATATTTTTAAATTGTCTGCTACCATAGTAATTAAATAAGTCGGACTGTATTGACTCCTTAGGAAGTGACTTCTGTTCAAGAGGCAATGGTCCTGGTCTTAATTTCAAGGGAGATGGGAAAAGGAGTAATTATGAGGTTTTTACCATGTGAGGCTTTACTAGATTAAGATTTGCGGTAGAGGCCTTAGGAAAGAATTAAAAGTGCTATTGGCTGGAGCATTGTATCAAGCAGATAGGCTAGACTGTATTATAACAATAAACAGCCCAATTACCATTAGTTGAAACTAGGATAATTATTTTCTTTCTTAAGTTACACGTTTTTCATAGGTCAGGAGGTAAGCTTTGCTCATAGTGGTCACTCAGAGATCCAGGCAGACAAAATACCCATCGTTGAGAATCTTTCCAGTCACCTTGGCAGATATAAAGATAGCACTAAATGGTTTCACATGCATAATTATAGGCTCTGATCTCAGAGGGACACTTGTCACTTTTGCCTGCAACCCATTGACTAGAATTAGTTACATGATGTCATCCTTCCTCAATGGAACCGCAAAGTACAATCGTTCTATGTGCCTAGAAAGAGAAGACTTGGAGGATTTCGGTAAACATCATGAACAACTAACACAATTACTCACAGTTCTTATTTACTGGAAACTATGCCAAAGGAATATGAGATAGAAGGAATAGTTTCAGCAGAAAGAAGAAAAACACCTTGACATCTAGTATATTCAGTGGGTAGAATAAAAATTTGTGGAAAACAATAAAGACAACATATTAAGCAAGGTACATGAATATCAGTGTTAACACTCTTAAAAATATTAAATTCTAAAAACGTCATAGAAATTATTCATCAGGATACTAGAAATTATATACGCTAGGATGTCTTTGTATATGATATAATTTGGAGAATTTTTAACTATACAAACAATTTGCAATAAACAGCTCCTGAATTCTGAACTGAATATATTCTCTACATATCAAAAAATAAATTAAATGTAACCCAGAATAAAATATTTTAAAAATATTCCTAAACTGAATAAATGTTAATAAATGATCATCAATTTTTAGACTTTCATTTGCTTATAAATTAAAGTAGATGAATGGAAACATTGTCAGTTATAAGATAAGAGCCTCCTGCAGTTTGTTTTTTCCCGTGGCATCTCCTATTTCCTAATGATATTTCATTCTTATCACTCTCAACACTATTGCCATTGACTTCAGCAGGGATTACAAACAAGTGAATGGCAGGCAATTTGCTCTAAGGTGTGTAGTGTGAGGGAATGTGGGATAGAGCTCTGTGAACACCTTACATTCATTGAGTGCAGATCCAGGGCACTTCTTGAGCCTGTTCCTGCAAAATTCAACCTAGGATCCCACTGTAGACATGGAACAAAGAAAGAGGAGTGGACAGAGGTAGATCATCAGGAGGTCAGGCATTAGGTCTGGGAGGCTGAATGGTTTACAGTCCTGTTTTCATTGTCTGTGTGATCATTTAAAATGATTCAGGATAAATGATGTGTTGAAGATGTATATATGTTAACTAAAGTCTCTAGTGGAAAGCTGATTAATTAGTATTTGAAGAAGAACCCTAAAGAAAAATCAATTTTTTGTTATCCATAACTTGGGTTTCTAACACACCGATTGCTGCTTCTCAGGGTCCTTTCCTGGTGCTGACCTCTAAACTGTTTAGAATGCTCCAGGGCTCTGTGAATCTCCCATTTTCTTTATTTGAATGTAAAAATGGAAATTTCATCAGTTTGTTTAACTGGAAACTATGCCAAAGGAATATGAGATAGAAGGAATAGTTTCAGCAGAAAGAAGAAAAACACCTTGACATCTAGTATATTCAGTGGGTAGAATAAAAATTTGTGGAAAACAATAAAGACAACATATTAAGCAAGGTACATGAATATCAGTGTTAACACTCTTAAAAATATTAAATTCTAAAACGTCATAGAAATTATTCATCAGGATACTAGAAATTATATACGCTAGGATGTCTTTGTATATGATATAATTTGGAGAATTTTTAACTATACAAACAATTTGCAATAAACAGCTCCTGAATTCTGAACTGAATATATTCTCTACATATCAAAAAATAAATTAAATGTAACCCAGAATAAAATATTTTAAAAATATTCCTAAACTGAATAAATGTTAATAAATGATCATCAATTTTTAGACTTTCATTTGCTTATAAATTAAAGTAGATGAATGGAAACATTGTCAGTTATAAGATAAGAGCCTCCTGCAGTTTGTTTTTTCCCGTGGCATCTCCTATTTCCTAATGATATTTCATTCTTATCACTCTCAACACTATTGCCATTGACTTCAGCAGGGATTACAAACAAGTGAATGGCAGGCAATTTGCTCTAAGGTGTGTAGTGTGAGGGAATGTGGGATAGAGCTCTGTGAACACCTTACATTCATTGAGTGCAGATCCAGGGCACTTCTTGAGCCTGTTCCTGCAAAATTCAACCTAGGATCCCACTGTAGACATGGAACAAAGAAAGAGGAGTGGACAGAGGTAGATCATCAGGAGGTCAGGCATTAGGTCTGGGAGGCTGAATGGTTTACAGTCCTGTTTTCATTGTCTGTGTGATCATTTAAAATGATTCAGGATAAATGATGTGTTGAAGATGTATATATGTTAACTAAAGTCTCTAGTGGAAAGCTGATTAATTAGTATTTGAAGAAGAACCCTAAAGAAAAATCAATTTTTTGTTATCCATAACTTGGGTTTCTAACACACCGATTGCTGCTTCTCAGGGTCCTTTCCTGGTGCTGACCTCTAAACTGTTTAGAATGCTCCAGGGCTCTGTACTTGAATCTCCCATTTTCTTTATTTGAAGTGATCTCATTCAAGCTGTGGCTTAAAGTAACACGCACATTGCTGTCCTTTGGTCTCTTTCAAACTCAAGCTTTACATCTAAGTGATCTAAATGTTTGTGTTAGTTCCACCTGGTTATTAAATAAATATTTAAAACTTAACACATCTAAAACAGGCTCTCATTTCTTTCTCCTCTCCTCACAATGAAGAACGCTTTCCCCATCCCAGATTTAGCCCCATTTCAGAATGTTGGGTCATCTGTAATTTTATGCATCAAATCTATCAGTAGATCTGTTGTCTGCTGGCTTTGCCATAGAAATTGATGTTGACACTGATCAACTCTATTCCTGCCAGCCTTGGGGAAGCCACTGACATCTCTTACCTGACTCACTACAGTATGTCTCCTTCTCCAGCAAGAGCTTCACGGATTCCACTGTTGGTGTCCTTGAATCCACCCTTCATTCTCAAAGTCTCACAGCTGCCAGAGTGATATTGTCACTTCTCTGCTCGAAACCAACATATTTGCAATGTATCATATCTTGATAGCATGTATTTTTGGTAAATGAAAAATCACAGCCACATACATAATAGCATGATAGGCTTTACAAGGAGTGATCTATTAACTCCTTACAACAGTAAGGAGGGGATGTTTTGAGTGTAGGGTGGGAATGAAAGAGACAGTAGAATGCAAGTAGGTGGGGTTTTATGTATATGAACCCCTCTCAGGAAAATATTACATGACCTAAGATATATATCATGTCAACTTTTAAGAATTTGAGATTCAAAAAAAGAAGCTCAATCAATCAGGGCTTCGCTAATAGCTCAGTGGTAAAGAATCCACCTGCCAATGCAGGAGACACAGTTTCAATCCCTGATGTGGTAACATGTCACACACTGCATAGCAACCAAGCCCAAGTGGACCAAAACTATTGAGTTGTGCTCTACAGCCTAGGAACTGCAACCACTGAAGCCCTTGCACGGTAGAGCCTGCGCCCCGCAGCAAGAGAAACCACTGCAATGAGAAGCCTGCGCACTGCCACTAGAAAGTAGCCCCTGCTCACTGCAACTAGAGAAAAGACCACCTAGCAACAAAGGCACAGCATCGCCAAAAATAAATAAGATCAATTGAAAATCAATCAATAAAATATTGTGTATACTTCTAAAGTGAATTTTCCGTCATATTTAATATTTTACAAACTAGATGTCCATTGGTAGAATAAACCAGTGAAGAGTCTGTTTTTACATCTCTTTCTCACTATCAAAACTTTTGAATCTCAAGTTTTAGGTATATGCGAGATTTAGAAACTTACCCCTTTCCCATTTTACTTTGCTCAAATACTAGCAGTTTTAAAGGTCAGTATGTACTTTCAATAGAGTTTAATAGTAGAATCACTATCTTGAAAAAAATTACATTTAAATCTTGCTACTTACAGCCTTTGAAGAAATTGTAGGCCCAGAATGAAATACTGGGTATTACTATGTATAAGTATTGTATCAGTTAATCCGAGTGAGAACAAGATAAAGGGATATTAGAGTATCCTGCATGCAGCTAATATAACAGCTGAATTCTTAAATTCTGCAATAAAATGTATAAACATTTTAACATATACTTAGGGCAGGGAAAGGTGCGTTTTAGGCATTTGAAAAATTGCTAAGTATTAGCATCAAAAAATGCTATTAAAAGATCGAATCCATTTTGTTTCAAAGTAAATGTGAGATGGAGTTATTAGCTTCAAGGAGAAATTAAATCTCCTTTTCTATCAGCAATTTGGTATCCATTAAAGAGATGTTTCTGTGTTTATAGGCCCTCCTATGCCTATTACCTTACAAGTGGATCTTTAATAAATAAAAGTTCATGAGTTGAAGGAGATTGCACAGGCTGCTGTGCTTTGAAAAGGGAAGTTTGACCCATGTAGGTGAAGGCTCCTAGTTTGCTAGATGTGGTTTAGCTTAAGATGAACCTGATCTGTGACAGTCTTGTGCCTCACTGTGGAATATAAAATTTAAGACAACCTCAGTAGGGAAAGCACTAGCTGTCATTTATTGAGTACCTAGTATGTTACAGCTCTGATATTAGGCACTTAGCTCTATCATCATTAAACATAAAGACCCCCTAGCAAAAAGGCTCCCAGCCCTGCTGCACTGCAACTAGAGAAAAGACCACCTAGCAACAAAGGCACAGCATCGCCAAAAATAAATAAGATCAATTGAAAATCAATCAATAAAATATTGTGTATACTTCTAAAGTGAATTTTCCGTCATATTTAATATTTTACAAACTAGATGTCCATTGGTAGAATAAACCAGTGAAGAGTCTGTTTTTACATCTCTTTCTCACTATCAAAACTTTTGAATCTCAAGTTTTAGGTATATGCGAGATTTAGAAACTTACCCCTTTCCCATTTTACTTTGCTCAAATACTAGCAGTTTTAAAGGTCAGTATGTACTTTCAATAGAGTTTAATAGTAGAATCACTATCTTGAAAAAAATTACATTTAAATCTTGCTACTTACAGCCTTTGAAGAAATTGTAGGCCCAGAATGAAATACTGGGTATTACTATGTATAAGTATTGTATCAGTTAATCCGAGTGAGAACAAGATAAAGGGATATTAGAGTATCCTGCATGCAGCTAATATAACAGCTGAATTCTTAAATTCTGCAATAAAATGTATAAACATTTTAACATATACTTAGGGCAGGGAAAGGTGCGTTTTAGGCATTTGAAAAATTGCTAAGTATTAGCATCAAAAAATGCTATTAAAAGATCGAATCCATTTTGTTTCAAAGTAAATGTGAGATGGAGTTATTAGCTTCAAGGAGAAATTAAATCTCCTTTTCTATCAGCAATTTGGTATCCATTAAAGAGATGTTTCTGTGTTTATAGGCCCTCCTATGCCTATTACCTTACAAGTGGATCTTTAATAAATAAAAGTTCATGAGTTGAAGGAGATTGCACAGGCTGCTGTGCTTTGAAAAGGGAAGTTTGACCCATGTAGGTGAAGGCTCCTAGTTTGCTAGATGTGGTTTAGCTTAAGATGAACCTGATCTGTGACAGTCTTGTGCCTCACTGTGGAATATAAAATTTAAGACAACCTCAGTAGGGAAAGCACTAGCTGTCATTTATTGAGTACCTAGTATGTTACAGCTCTGATATTAGGCACTTAGCTCTATCATCATTAAACATTTATGTTTATATCACTATTTTACAAAATAAACTGTGGCTTAAGGAGTTTTAGGGAGTTTCTCAATTTTAAACTGTTAGAAAAGTAAAGGTTGAACTCAGGCCTTTTTGGTGTTCCCGTAAGTCACTAAATTATCCACACTTGCATCTGTGGACATTCTAACTTACCTTCATTGGACACAGGATTTTATTTTGCACAAGGATAGCCAGAGAATAAAAGTGAAGGTCTGAGACAAAGATCATATCAGAGATGCTAAACATTTATACAAAAGTGAAATTTTAGTTTGTCATTTGAACATTTCGTCAGTATTGTATAAACATATTGAGACATTTTCAAGTGCTTTATATGGTAGCATGTAGATAAAACATGAATAGTGGACTGAAATTAGTATTTTTTTGTTCAGTTATATTTTATTCTGTTTTATAACCTAAGATGTATATTAGTAAGTTTTGACTTGCATATTAACTAATATCACTGTGGTAATTATTTTGCAAAATGTACACATATCAAATCATTGTGCTGTATGCTTTAAAAGTATACAATGATAGGTCAATTATATCTCAATAAAATGATAGGTCAAAATTATATCTCAATAAACCTGGAAAAATAATTTTGACTGACAAAATGAATATTGGTTTTATAATTTTGTTTTATTCCTTTTGAACTATGAAAATATAACAGGGCTTCCTGCTAGCTTTGCTTTTCCTGAATGAAGATAATACCTAATTTCTACAGATTATGCAGTGATACAGTGTTTTATAAATCCAATTATCACGAATCACCAGAAGGATGGGAAATAATTGTGTTTGTAAAGTTATTTTCCAATCAAAATATAAAGGAAATCTCTATTATGGTAAACACTGCTCTAAAGTTAGCTTGGTCAAAAGATAAAGGAGGAAAGTGATCAGTCACAAAGATGCATGTATCAACAGGAAAGGAGGAAATGGCCCAGAGAAGCAGGGAAGTGTTAATCAGGCAATTTGACCAAGGAAGAGCAGGATGGACATAACCCATGTAGGGAAGGCTACTAGTTTCTTAGTCATCTTATTGAGAAAAAACCTAGAAAATGTTACAGCTCTGATATTAGGCACTTAGCTCTATCATCATTAAACATTTATGTTTATATCACTATTTTACAAAATAAACTGTGGCTTAAGGAGTTTTAGGGAGTTTCTCAATTTTAAACTGTTAGAAAAGTAAAGGTTGAACTCAGGCCTTTTTGGTGTTCCCGTAAGTCACTAAATTATCCACACTTGCATCTGTGGACATTCTAACTTACCTTCATTGGACACAGGATTTTATTTTGCACAAGGATAGCCAGAGAATAAAAGTGAAGGTCTGAGACAAAGATCATATCAGAGATGCTAAACATTTATACAAAAGTGAAATTTTAGTTTGTCATTTGAACATTTCGTCAGTATTGTATAAACATATTGAGACATTTTCAAGTGCTTTATATGGTAGCATGTAGATAAAACATGAATAGTGGACTGAAATTAGTATTTTTTTGTTCAGTTATATTTTATTCTGTTTTATAACCTAAGATGTATATTAGTAAGTTTTGACTTGCATATTAACTAATATCACTGTGGTAATTATTTTGCAAAATGTACACATATCAAATCATTGTGCTGTATGCTTTAAAAGTATACAATGATAGGTCAATTATATCTCAATAAAATGATAGGTCAAAATTATATCTCAATAAACCTGGAAAAATAATTTTGACTGACAAAATGAATATTGGTTTTATAATTTTGTTTTATTCCTTTTGAACTATGAAAATATAACAGGGCTTCCTGCTAGCTTTGCTTTTCCTGAATGAAGATAATACCTAATTTCTACAGATTATGCAGTGATACAGTGTTTTATAAATCCAATTATCACGAATCACCAGAAGGATGGGAAATAATTGTGTTTGTAAAGTTATTTTCCAATCAAAATATAAAGGAAATCTCTATTATGGTAAACACTGCTCTAAAGTTAGCTTGGTCAAAAGATAAAGGAGGAAAGTGATCAGTCACAAAGATGCATGTATCAACAGGAAAGGAGGAAATGGCCCAGAGAAGCAGGGAAGTGTTAATCAGGCAATTTGACCAAGGAAGAGCAGGATGGACATAACTCACAATGACCTAGTTAGAAATAGGTATGTGAGGAGGGAGAACAAGGCAGAAACCTGGAGTTGGAGTAACTTGTAAGGGATTAGGGCTAGAGGTGCACGGCTACATGAAACTCTTCAAAAAAAGGGCTACAGAATAGAATTTATTACTTGTTGTGAAATAGAAGCATGATAAGTTGAAAACATGATGGTTCCCAGAATCTGGTAAAAAAAAAAAAAAATACATAATTGCTATGACCTTTTAGGAGGTAGTTGTATGATTAATGACATTATGTTTTTAACATATTATGACTGATAGAATTAGAAGAGGAGACACATGTAAACTGCTTTCAAGGCTTCCTTGTGTGTTTTCTCTGTGTGTGCTAATAGAATTCTTTATCATCATTCTTCAAAGATGGAAAGGAGCAGAACGAAGTGAAACTCATGTTTTAAAATATTTCTGATTGTATCAAGAAGAAAAGATTAATCTGGTGAGGGACCTGGGCTTTCAGGAGCTCCTCAGAGAGGGGAAATCTAGGAGCAAAACTGTTTTCCTTTAAAAACACCAGTGCAGCCTGGCTGGAGGGAACCACATGCAACTCAGTGGCCAAGAGTCAAGGGGGTAGTAATTGCTTACACAGCCTTGGACTCATTCAGGATAAGACTTTCCTTTTGGGTTCCTCTCTGCAGCAAGGGATTTCTGGGATACATCTTTTAAACCAGATCTCTTCTCTTATGGTCCACAACATGCCTCCTATTTCTGGATGTCAGCTGAGCAGCTAGTGACTTGCATTAATCCATTTTCTGCTTTGAGCACATCAGACTGAAGGTGAAAGCCAAAGAGTCAAATGTTTTCACTTTTAAAACTATGTTCTGAATGACAGAGAGAAGAGCCCTAGGAGGGATCTAGGTAAGGTTTAGATTTGTGGGTGAATGTTCACACAGGATAAGTGACAAATCAGCATTCTGGCACCAACACTGGGTTGGGCATTGGGAGGCTGGGTTCTGCCATCACTTGTTTTTCAGTTGTGGATCAGGAATAAACTGTATCTGGGACTCTCCTTGTTTATTTGCACAATGACTGGGCACATGCAGTACAAATGATTTTTCACATATCTAAAAATATTCAATATGTGAGGAGGGAGAACAAGGCAGAAACCTGGAGTTGGAGTAACTTGTAAGGGATTAGGGCTAGAGGTGCACGGCTACATGAAACTCTTCAAAAAAAGGGCTACAGAATAGAATTTATTACTTGTTGTGAAATAGAAGCATGATAAGTTGAAAACATGATGGTTCCCAGAATCTGGTAAAAAAAAAAAAAAATACATAATTGCTATGACCTTTTAGGAGGTAGTTGTATGATTAATGACATTATGTTTTTAACATATTATGACTGATAGAATTAGAAGAGGAGACACATGTAAACTGCTTTCAAGGCTTCCTTGTGTGTTTTCTCTGTGTGTGCTAATAGAATTCTTTATCATCATTCTTCAAAGATGGAAAGGAGCAGAACGAAGTGAAACTCATGTTTTAAAATATTTCTGATTGTATCAAGAAGAAAAGATTAATCTGGTGAGGGACCTGGGCTTTCAGGAGCTCCTCAGAGAGGGGAAATCTAGGAGCAAAACTGTTTTCCTTTAAAAACACCAGTGCAGCCTGGCTGGAGGGAACCACATGCAACTCAGTGGCCAAGAGTCAAGGGGGTAGTAATTGCTTACACAGCCTTGGACTCATTCAGGATAAGACTTTCCTTTTGGGTTCCTCTCTGCAGCAAGGGATTTCTGGGATACATCTTTTAAACCAGATCTCTTCTCTTATGGTCCACAACATGCCTCCTATTTCTGGATGTCAGCTGAGCAGCTAGTGACTTGCATTAATCCATTTTCTGCTTTGAGCACATCAGACTGAAGGTGAAAGCCAAAGAGTCAAATGTTTTCACTTTTAAAACTATGTTCTGAATGACAGAGAGAAGAGCCCTAGGAGGGATCTAGGTAAGGTTTAGATTTGTGGGTGAATGTTCACACAGGATAAGTGACAAATCAGCATTCTGGCACCAACACTGGGTTGGGCATTGGGAGGCTGGGTTCTGCCATCACTTGTTTTTCAGTTGTGGATCAGGAATAAACTGTATCTGGGACTCTCCTTGTTTATTTGCACAATGACTGGGCACATGCAGTACAAATGATTTTTCACATATCTAAAAATATTCAATATATTACAATAAAGCAAAGATCCTTATAGTAGTCACAATAGATGATATGGATATTTTGTTACCATAGATATTTCCTTCTAGAAATTCTAATCAATATAAGGTAGTCTTTCTAAATGAAATACATATAATTATTTAATGATCTTTTAGGAATAAACCCCACAAAGAGGACCTTTCTTCTTACACTCATGATCAGGTAAAAGTTTTAATAAGACCTATCATGGAAAAAGTGATAAATAAAATAAACAATAAAAGAAAAAAAAATACCATGAGTATGTAACATGAAATTCCAAGAAATCAAGCAAAAATTCAAAGGAATAATATATCATGGTCTTTTGCATATTGTTTGTGGACCCTTGCATCAGAACCTCCTGGGGTGGTTAGAAAAAGAGAGTGAGTTGAAGTATAGATTTCCAGGCCCTAGATCAGAATCATTCAGCCAAGAGCTTTGAGAGTGGAACCAAGAATTTGCATTTTCACAAGCCTTTGAAATGATCCCATGGTCTCTAATGTTTGACTGTCAATACATTTGGCTATTAGATTAATCCATTCCAGCTCCATACTTTTCTTTTCCTTTCAGGTTTATCAATAAACCTGGTTGATATGATATAGTTCACATATAGCACTATATAAGTTTATGGGGTACCGAATAATGATTTGACTTACATACATCATGAAATGCTTACCACAATATGTTTCATGAACACCATCATCTCATATAGATACAAAACTAAAGAAATAAAAAACAGTTTTTCCTTGTGATGTGAACTCTTAGGATTTACTCTTCATTTTCCTAAATAATATTCAACAGCGTTAAGCATATTAATCATGTTGTATATGACATCACTAGTTCTTTTTTGCCAATGAATTTGGTTTTGAGATTAATCCAGCTCAGTTCGATAAATTTCTATGTATTAATTGCATACATTTAGAAAATGTGGTGAGAGAAGGCACTCATTCTTAAAAAAACAAAGAAAAGGAATGAGCATCTTTAGTTTACCACCTGTGAAGCACTTTAGAAAATGTAGGTTTAGAGAAGGCACTCATTTTTTTGCACAATGATAATGATTCACATATCTAAAAATATTCAATATATTACAATAAAGCAAAGATCCTTATAGTAGTCACAATAGATGATATGGATATTTTGTTACCATAGATATTTCCTTCTAGAAATTCTAATCAATATAAGGTAGTCTTTCTAAATGAAATACATATAATTATTTAATGATCTTTTAGGAATAAACCCCACAAAGAGGACCTTTCTTCTTACACTCATGATCAGGTAAAAGTTTTAATAAGACCTATCATGGAAAAAGTGATAAATAAAATAAACAATAAAAGAAAAAAAAATACCATGAGTATGTAACATGAAATTCCAAGAAATCAAGCAAAAATTCAAAGGAATAATATATCATGGTCTTTTGCATATTGTTTGTGGACCCTTGCATCAGAACCTCCTTGGTGGGTTAGAAAAAGAGAGTGAGTTGAAGTATAGATTTCCAGGCCCTAGATCAGAATCATTCAGCCAAGAGCTTTGAGAGTGGAACCAAGAATTTGCATTTTCACAAGCCTTTGAAATGATCCCATGGTCTCTAATGTTTGACTGTCAATACATTTGGCTATTAGATTAATCCATTCCAGCTCCATACTTTTCTTTTCCTTTCAGGTTTATCAATAAACCTGGTTGATATGATATAGTTCACATATAGCACTATATAAGTTTATGGGGTACCGAATAATGATTTGACTTACATACATCATGAAATGCTTACCACAATATGTTTCATGAACACCATCATCTCATATAGATACAAAACTAAAGAAATAAAAAAAAGTTTTTCCTTGTGATGTGAACTCTTAGGATTTACTCTTCATTTTCCTAAATAATATTCAACAGCGTTAAGCATATTAATCATGTTGTATATGACATCACTAGTTCTTTTTTGCCAATGAATTTGGTTTTGAGATTAATCCAGCTCAGTTCGATAAATTTCTATGTATTAATTGCATACATTTAGAAAATGTGGTGAGAGAAGGCACTCATTCTTAAAAAAACAAAGAAAAGGAATGAGCATCTTTAGTTTACCACCTGTGAAGCACTTAATATGATCTTGAAAAAAAGTGATTATTGTTAGGTAAACAGAATTAGAATGACATCTTGACTCTGTAGCACAGATGTATTATGCACTCATGTGTTTCCTATGTAGTTCAACAGATACAGAGGAAAGAAAATGTCTTTGGAGGCAAAGAAATCAGAATCCTCCCTCCCCATTGTTTAATTGAAGGATAATAGCTTCACAGAGCTTTGTTGTTTACTGTCAGACATCAACATGAATCAGCCATAGGTATGCATATGTCCCCTCTCTCTGGAACTTCCTTCCCATCTCCCTCCCCATTCTACTCCTCAAGGTGGTTACAGAGCTCCTGCTTGAGTTCCCTGAGTCTTAAAGCAAATTCCCATTGGTTATCTATTTTATATATGGTAATGTAAGTTTCCATGTTACTCTTTCAGATGCATAGACAGAATCCCTTCTACAGTCTTAATTTTTTTCCCCTGAAAGACAGGACAACTAATAATAGGTTGAGAGTTTTGTGAACGTTACCTGGACTGGTATATGTAAAACTCCTAGCCTAGTGCCAACATGCGGGGACCTTCCGCAGAAAGGGAAGGCAGCGGGATTGCCCCTGGCTGAACTGGGAGATCTCGGAGAGGTGAATCTTTGCTGCCGGCCCCTTAGCCCTGCGTAGGTACATGCCGGGGACAATCAGACACTCCAAGGGTTCTGTCGAGGCAGTTCCACTTTATTAGGGTAAACTAACAGTTTTTATAGGCAAACGAAGGGGGTTTTGCAAGGGGCTTCCTATAGTTACACCAATCAAGCTAAAGGTACAGCAGTTATGTATTTACATTGCAATAGGAATTCATGGTGAGCATGCATTGCCCAGAGCACAGAAACCAGGGGGATCCATCAGAAGTTTTGACAATGGACCTTAGAACATGCCCTGTCTCTTCCTGTAGGCATCCTTTCAGCACCAAACTGCAAATATGTGCTTAAGCTTCCCTATGCTTGCAAAGGTCCTCTTTCATTTAGGGCCCCACATCAACACCTAGCAGACATTTGATAATGCTAGCTATCCTTATCATACTATGTTTGGCATTCAGTGATAACATCAATGAACTAATGTTTGCCACAGAGAGCAGTTTTCTGCCCAGGGCTCAGAGGTGGGCATTTTGGGATTTATAGCTACAGTGACTATATTGAGGACCCTGCTGCTATTTGCAGCACTTAGTTTGTTTTCAACATTCTACAGATATTTAATCAAACCTATATATACCATGTCAGGTTGATGTCTTTCCCTCATCTTGATTTCCTCATAATCATATCATGTTATGATGGTCATCCTGTCTGAAATTATATGTCAGAGCTTTATAAACTTTACACTCTTTTCTGCTAGAATCACCCACACGATTAAAAGTTGTTTGGGTTATCTGATTACATGTCTTATGGGTAATACTTTTAAAATGTTATGTCTAGGATTTCAGCTTTATTAATCTTTGCTGTAATTGTTATTCGATTGACTTGCAGGTGAATGTAGTAGCAATACTTAGAAACAAGGATATCATGTTTAGAGTTCGCTAACGTCTCATCTTCAGTATGTATACAATCAAATTTCAGAAATCAGTATGTACCTTATGTATTTTGTCATAAGTCATAGATAAGGCTCAAGAGAGTCTGCATCCCCTCTCTCTCAAAGCAGAGGCTTAATCAGTAGCTTTTCAACACAAAAAATGAAACAAAAGTGATTTTCAAATTTATCTTTGGTCGATGAAAGAATACACAAAATTAAAATGAACTGTCTTGGATCATCATTCACTCCTCCCTTTGTAATTTCATTAACAGGTTTAAGTAATATTTCAATAAAATTTTAAATTATAGGTTGAGAATCTAGTTATGCATAGTGTAAGTTGTTTTTCATATAAGGTGTCAATCTTTGGTGTTTATCTGCTATTATTATCAAACACCCATCATCCAAGATTTCAGGATTAATTAATAATAAATCAATTCTCAGATGAGAGAAACAAATTTAAGCATTCAACAAAAATTCATGGTGAGCATTCCCCAAAAATCATAAACTGGACCTTAGAACATGCCCTGTCTCTTCCTGTAGGCATCCTTTCAGCACCAAACTGCAAATATGTGCTTAAGCTTCCCTATGCTTGCAAAGGTCCTCTTTCATTTAGGGCCCCACATCAACACCTAGCAGACATTTGATAATGCTAGCTATCCTTATCATACTATGTTTGGCATTCAGTGATAACATCAATGAACTAATGTTTGCCACAGAGAGCAGTTTTCTGCCCAGGGCTCAGAGGTGGGCATTTTGGGATTTATAGCTACAGTGACTATATTGAGGACCCTGCTGCTATTTGCAGCACTTAGTTTGTTTTCAACATTCTACAGATATTTAATCAAACCTATATATACCATGTCAGGTTGATGTCTTTCCCTCATCTTGATTTCCTCATAATCATATCATGTTATGATGGTCATCCTGTCTGAAATTATATGTCAGAGCTTTATAAACTTTACACTCTTTTCTGCTAGAATCACCCACACGATTAAAAGTTGTTTGGGTTATCTGATTACATGTCTTATGGGTAATACTTTTAAAATGTTATGTCTAGGATTTCAGCTTTATTAATCTTTGCTGTAATTGTTATTCGATTGACTTGCAGGTGAATGTAGTAGCAATACTTAGAAACAAGGATATCATGTTTAGAGTTCGCTAACGTCTCATCTTCAGTATGTATACAATCAAATTTCAGAAATCAGTATGTACCTTATGTATTTTGTCATAAGTCATAGATAAGGCTCAAGAGAGTCTGCATCCCCTCTCTCTCAAAGCAGAGGCTTAATCAGTAGCTTTTCAACACAAAAAATGAAACAAAAGTGATTTTCAAATTTATCTTTGGTCTATGAAAGAATACACAAAATTAAAATGAACTGTCTTGGATCATCATTCACTCCTCCCTTTGTAATTTCATTAACAGGTTTAAGTAATATTTCAATAAAATTTTAAATTATAGGTTGAGAATCTAGTTATGCATAGTGTAAGTTGTTTTTCATATAAGGTGTCAATCTTTGGTGTTTATCTGCTATTATTATCAAACACCCATCATCCAAGATTTCAGGATTAATTAATAATAAATCAATTCTCAGATGAGAGAAACAAATTTAAGCATTCAACAAAAATTGATGTGATTCTGACTCAGGAATTGTCCTAACAATCACATCACTTCTGAAATATTCTAATTGGATGTATGTCTGCATAAATCCGTTAAAGTAAGTACATACAATTGTTATTTTTATTCTATTTGGGGACACAAAGAGTTTTAACTGGAGCGCCAATTTTCTACAGCTTTAGCTTCCTTAGAATTATAGCTTTGTTGTTAAAATGTGTCTCATTGATTAAAGACTTGAGTTCATAGGAGAAAAAAACTGCCTGTTCTATTCTGTTTGAAAACATTAACAGATATTTTCCAATTTAAAGAAATTGACTTTTTGAGCTTAATTCAGTTGGACAAAATATAAGAATTTAAATGTAGAATCCAATTATCTCTAACTTGTACACTTTGTTGAAGAGCTATTAAATTGGAAAAAAATTGAGCTTTTTTCAGAAGGCACATTTAAACTTTCCATTGACAGTAATGCAAAATAAAAATAAGTTTCAAAGGAAAACCTTGACAGATTAATCATATCGCGTTCACAACTGAGGTTTTCTCTACACACAAAACTGGACTCCTTTCCTGACCTAGTCATTTATAATATCTTTCTGCCTGTGGACTTTTTCCCCTGCAAATTATAAACACAATTTCATTAACAGACTTCTGTCACTAGGTGGCTGCATTTAGCTTTTTTAAAAATCTGTCTTCTCTGAACACCTCTGTTTTTGGAGCTTTTCTGCTTTCCTTATTTCATCTTGCAAATCTGTTAATCAGTAGCTTTTCAACACAAAAAATGAAACAAAAGTGATTTTCAAATTTATCTTTGGTCGATGAAAGAATACACAAAATTAAAATGAACTGTCTTGGATCATCATTCACTCCTCCCTTTGTAATTTCATTAACAGGTTTAAGTAATATTTCAATAAAATTTTAAATTATAGGTTGAGAATCTAGTTATGCATAGTGTAAGTTGTTTTTCATATAAGGTGTCAATCTTTGGTGTTTATCTGCTATTATTATCAAACACCCATCATCCAAGATTTCAGGATTAATTAATAATAAATCAATTCTCAGATGAGAGAAACAAATTTAAGCATTCAACAAAAATTGATGTGATTCTGACTCAGGAATTGTCCTAACAATCACATCACTTCTGAAATATTCTAATTGGATGTATGTCTGCATAAATCCGTTAAAGTAAGTACATACAATTGTTATTTTTATTCTATTTGGGGACACAAAGAGTTTTAACTGGAGCGCCAATTTTCTACAGCTTTAGCTTCCTTAGAATTATAGCTTTGTTGTTAAAATGTGTCTCATTGATTAAAGACTTGAGTTCATAGGAGAAAAAAACTGCCTGTTCTATTCTGTTTGAAAACATTAACAGATATTTTCCAATTTAAAGAAATTGACTTTTTGAGCTTAATTCAGTTGGACAAAATATAAGAATTTAAATGTAGAATCCAATTATCTCTAACTTGTACACTTTGTTGAAGAGCTATTAAATTGGAAAAAAATTGAGCTTTTTTCAGAAGGCACATTTAAACTTTCCATTGACAGTAATGCAAAATAAAAATAAGTTTCAAAGGAAAACCTTGACAGATTAATCATATCGCGTTCACAACTGAGGTTTTCTCTACACACAAAACTGGACTCCTTTCCTGACCTAGTCATTTATAATATCTTTCTGCCTGTGGACTTTTTCCCCTGCAAATTATAAACACAATTTCATTAACAGACTTCTGTCACTAGGTGGCTGCATTTAGCTTTTTTAAAAATCTGTCTTCTCTGAACACCTCTGTTTTTGGAGCTTTTCTGCTTTCCTTATTTCATCTTGCATTTTTAATTTTAATTTTTATTTTTTGCTTTTGTATCACATACAGTCTGTGTAGCTTAGTTGCAAACCATTAGCTGTATGAAATTAGAGCCTATGTGCAATGTGCTGCCAACTCCTTGTCGAGTCAACAAATAATGAAAGGTGACAGATGACAATTCTACAGGACTATGGTTATTGGCGGGATGCCATTGCTGGGTGCCTAGCTCCTTAGCAAAATTATTTCCAGCCTTATTTTCTCACTTCAGAGCATCATTTGAGCATCAAGTCATGGTCTCTGTAATAGACAGAAAGCCCCTGAAATATATCGAAAGACAGATGGATTTCTTTTTAAGTTCCTGAGAAATTTCTGATCTGAGGACTAGCGTGACCTAGTAGAAAATGTCCCAGACTAGGAGTTGGAACCCATGTAGTTCAGTTTGAGTTTTAGAAGGCAGTTAACTCAGCTATCTCCCTAAATCTAACTTTCTCCATTAATATAGTGGAGGGGTTGGACTAGATGATTTTTGTAATCTCTTTTAGTTTTAATATTTTAAGATGGATAATAAGCCCAAAGAGATTCCTTAAACAGAAGGGGTCTTGTTATGTAGATATTATTCCCTTCCTTACAAACTCCTGAGGAAGGGGAAAGGTCATAATTTCTCTAGCTCCAGTGCCCAAAACATTGCCTGGCACATAGAAGAAATTCAATATATACATTTAAATGAATAAATGACCTGCCCAGAAGTACCGAATGATGGAGATGACAAGGCCATGTTGGCTTTCCAAAGTCTTAGTCCATCTTCTTCCCTCTCAGTCTGGGTCTCCAGTCTCTATCTTAAAATTACAGGTTCCTACTCATGAAGGAAAGTCACCTAAGAATGCATTTGTTCTTTCTGAAGAGAAACTGACAATTTCTAGGATTTGTCTTTTCAGATTAATCATATCGCGTTCACAACTGAGGTTTTCTCTACACACAAAACTGGACTCCTTTCCTGACCTAGTCATTTATAATATCTTTCTGCCTGTGGACTTTTTCCCCTGCAAATTATAAACACAATTTCATTAACAGACTTCTGTCACTAGGTGGCTGCATTTAGCTTTTTTAAAAATCTGTCTTCTCTGAACACCTCTGTTTTTGGAGCTTTTCTGCTTTCCTTATTTCATCTTGCATTTTTAATTTTAATTTTTATTTTTTGCTTTTGTATCACATACAGTCTGTGTAGCTTAGTTGCAAACCATTAGCTGTATGAAATTAGAGCCTATGTGCAATGTGCTGCCAACTCCTTGTCGAGTCAACAAATAATGAAAGGTGACAGATGACAATTCTACAGGACTATGGTTATTGGCGGGATGCCATTGCTGGGTGCCTAGCTCCTTAGCAAAATTATTTCCAGCCTTATTTTCTCACTTCAGAGCATCATTTGAGCATCAAGTCATGGTCTCTGTAATAGACAGAAAGCCCCTGAAATATATCGAAAGACAGATGGATTTCTTTTTAAGTTCCTGAGAAATTTCTGATCTGAGGACTAGCGTGACCTAGTAGAAAATGTCCCAGACTAGGAGTTGGAACCCATGTAGTTCAGTTTGAGTTTTAGAAGGCAGTTAACTCAGCTATCTCCCTAAATCTAACTTTCTCCATTAATATAGTGGAGGGGTTGGACTAGATGATTTTTGTAATCTCTTTTAGTTTTAATATTTTAAGATGGATAATAAGCCCAAAGAGATTCCTTAAACAGAAGGGGTCTTGTTATGTAGATATTATTCCCTTCCTTACAAACTCCTGAGGAAGGGGAAAGGTCATAATTTCTCTAGCTCCAGTGCCCAAAACATTGCCTGGCACATAGAAGAAATTCAATATATACATTTAAATGAATAAATGACCTGCCCAGAAGTACCGAATGATGGAGATGACAAGGCCATGTTGGCTTTCCAAAGTCTTAGTCCATCTTCTTCCCTCTCAGTCTGGGTCTCCAGTCTCTATCTTAAAATTACAGGTGCCTACTCATGAAGGAAAGTCACCTAAGAATGCATTTGTTCTTTCTGAAGAGAAACTGACAATTTCTAGGATTTGTCTTGTTAACATCAGTTTGTAATGCAGATGGAATGGCTGTCTTAGAAGGCAAAGTCCATCTGTGGCAATAGGTATAAAGTCCTAGAGCAAGGCAGTGATAATCTATGGACAGAGTGCTAGCAGAAACTAGTTGAGACATCCCCATTGTGTTCTCACTTATTCAGCCCTTTTCCCACCCATTCCAATGGTCTCCTATAGATGCTTTCCCCCTCTCTTTCTTGTTTAATTGCACTCTGAAAATAATAGCTCTCTAAATAAAGTTGTACTAAGCACCTAATGTTTATTTTTCTAAGCCCACACTCCTGTCCTTTGTGAGTATTCTGCACTCCAGAAAGAAGGTCACTGGATGATATTCTTGAGGACAATCAGAACCTTTCCAGAACTACCTGACACCAGTGGTAATGATGTCAATGTCTCCAAGAGAAAAGAGAGATAAAAGACTATCTCAGTCTTGATCCTTATCTACAGTCTTATTTTCCCACCCTGAAACTATAAGACCTCTTCCTGTCTCCCAGAAATCAGGGAGAGCACTGACCTGCTGTGGTCCTCTTTGCCTGGTAAAGTAATCAAGCTACTCCTTTCTGGTCCTCCAAAGCTCTCTGTCTCCATGTTTCTATTTGACACTGGTGAGCAGGTGCTGAGTTTTTCTGAAAAAGGGGACACTGCTGAAGTTTGTTAGCTCTGAAGCTGTAGGGCCCAGGAAGAAGGGGTCTTGTTATGTAGATATTATTCCCTTCCGTACAAACTCCTGAGGAAGGGGAAAGGTCATAATTTCTCTAGCTCCAGTGCCCAAAACATTGCCTGGCACATAGAAGAAATTCAATATATACATTTAAATGAATAAATGACCTGCCCAGAAGTACCGAATGATGGAGATGACAAGGCCATGTTGGCTTTCCAAAGTCTTAGTCCATCTTCTTCCCTCTCAGTCTGGGTCTCCAGTCTCTATCTTAAAATTACAGGTGCCTACTCATGAAGGAAAGTCACCTAAGAATGCATTTGTTCTTTCTGAAGAGAAACTGACAATTTCTAGGATTTGTCTTGTTAACATCAGTTTGTAATGCAGATGGAATGGCTGTCTTAGAAGGCAAAGTCCATCTGTGGCAATAGGTATAAAGTCCTAGAGCAAGGCAGTGATAATCTATGGACAGAGTGCTAGCAGAAACTAGTTGAGACATCCCCATTGTGTTCTCACTTATTCAGCCCTTTTTCCCACCCATTCCAATGGTCTCCTATAGATGCTTTCCCCCTCTCTTTCTTGTTTAATTGCACTCTGAAAATAATAGCTCTCTAAATAAAGTTGTACTAAGCACCTAATGTTTATTTTTCTAAGCCCACACTCCTGTCCTTTGTGAGTATTCTGCACTCCAGAAAGAAGGTCACTGGATGATATTCTTGAGGACAATCAGAACCTTTCCAGAACTACCTGACACCAGTGGTAATGATGTCAATGTCTCCAAGAGAAAAGAGAGATAAAAGACTATCTCAGTCTTGATCCTTATCTACAGTCTTATTTTCCCACCCTGAAACTATAAGACCTCTTCCTGTCTCCCAGAAATCAGGGAGAGCACTGACCTGCTGTGGTCCTCTTTGCCTGGTAAAGTAATCAAGCTACTCCTTTCTGGTCCTCCAAAGCTCTCTGTCTCCATGTTTCTATTTGACACTGGTGAGCAGGTGCTGAGTTTTTCTGAAAAAAGGGGACACTGCTGAAGTTTGTTAGCTCTGAAGCTGTAGGGCCCAGGAAGAAGGAAGGGGTCTCAGACACATAAGTTTATATCCTACAAATATACCAAACTCTACAAGTCTAGCAACGAGCTCATCAAATCTCTAGTTTAGAACTCTGATGGTTTCCCTTTTCATAAATGGTATTATTCTTTATCCATCCAATTGTTTAACAAATTGTTGGGATCATGGGGAGATCACCCTAGACTCTAGCCTATCTGTTAACCACCACATTCAATCACTATATCCAATATACTATAGACGTTACTACTCAAATACCTCTTTAACTACAATTTTTATCTCCTCTACTATCATAATCTTGGTTAAGCCCTTCATCATTTCTTACTGAATTATTGTAATAATCTCTTAACAAGGTTGCTGTATCAACAGTCTCTTAAAATGCATTCTCTAAAATGCAGCCAAAGTGATGTCATAGTTGCTTTCCTGATTAAAATGTATCCCTATGGACTTCAGGATAAAATTAAAAGTCTTTGATTGTCAGGCCTTCATGATCTAGGTCATATTAAACCCAACACCTTCATCTCTCACCACTGCTCAAAATAAAGAACTGGAATTTCAATGACTTGCTCTCAGACAATTGATTCCACATCTCATCTCTAGGCAACATCAAAGAATAGTCAAGTTGAAAGGACGTTTAGAGTTAAAGTAACTGTATACTTTATCATTCAAACCAGGACACTTTTGAAAGTGAAAAGGGTGCTATTAATAATTCCATTGGGATAACAGGTATAAACCAGGATTGTCTCAGGCAAAAGAGTCTGTGTGGTTACTCTATCTAGAGATCGACCAGCCCACGAGAGAACTGGAGTCATTCAAGTGACAGCAGTCATGCTAGTCATAACAATGATTGGATTAGAATCAGCCTTTCCTATCTCCCAGTCCCCTGCCTTTTCTTCCACGTTATGTTATTTTTTCAATAACCCTCTTTAGATAAAAATCTAGTAGCTTGTTATAGTAAGATGTTTGTCACTTTTCATAGAAGTATAGTAAATCTCTTTAATGTATAGATTAATAGAATCTGAATTCTCATGCTTGTTTTTTGCATTTATTCTGTTGAAATATGTTGTTTGAGTTCAGGTATAGGAAGAAAATAATTGATGCATTCAAATTATGGGACTGGAGAAGATGCGTTAGAGCCCCTAGGAAAGCAGGGAGATCAAACCAGTCAGTGCTAAAGGAAATTAACCCAGAGTATTCATTAGAAGAATTGTGGCTGAAGCCGAAGCTCTAATACTTTGGCTACCTGATGCAAAGTGCCAGCTCATTGGAAAAGACCCTGATGCTGGGGAAGATTGAAGGCAAAAGGAGAAGGAAGCAGCAGAAGTTAAGATGGTTAGATATCATTACTGACTCAAGGAACATGAATTTGAGCAAACTCTGGGAGACAAGGAGGACATAAGAGCCTGGCATGTACAGTCCCTGGGGTCATTAAGAGTTGGACACAACTTAGTGACTTAATGACAATAAATATGAAGAAAACCTGACCACACAAAGATATTCAGTTGGAGAGGAGTCAGTATTTTCGTAGCTTTAAGATAATCAAAATAAATTAAAAGTCTTTGATTGTCAGGCCTTCATGATCTAGGTCATATTAAACCCAACACCTTCATCTCTCACCACTGCTCAAAATAAAGAACTGGAATTTCAATGACTTGCTCTCAGACAATTGATTCCACATCTCATCTCTAGGCAACATCAAAGAATAGTCAAGTTGAAAGGACGTTTAGAGTTAAAGTAACTGTATACTTTATCATTCAAACCAGGACACTTTTGAAAGTGAAAAGGGTGCTATTAATAATTCCATTGGGATAACAGGTATAAACCAGGATTGTCTCAGGCAAAAGAGTCTGTGTGGTTACTCTATCTAGAGATCGACCAGCCCACGAGAGAACTGGAGTCATTCAAGTGACAGCAGTCATGCTAGTCATAACAATGATTGGATTAGAATCAGCCTTTCCTATCTCCCAGTCCCCTGCCTTTTCTTCCACGTTATGTTATTTTTTCAATAACCCTCTTTAGATAAAAATCTAGTAGCTTGTTATAGTAAGATGTTTGTCACTTTTCATAGAAGTATAGTAAATCTCTTTAATGTATAGATTAATAGAATCTGAATTCTCATGCTTGTTTTTTGCATTTATTCTGTTGAAATATGTTGTTTGAGTTCAGGTATAGGAAGAAAATAATTGATGCATTCAAATTATGGGACTGGAGAAGATGCGTTAGAGCCCCTAGGAAAGCAGGGAGATCAAACCAGTCAGTGCTAAAGGAAATTAACCCAGAGTATTCATTAGAAGAATTGTGGCTGAAGCCGAAGCTCTAATACTTTGGCTACCTGATGCAAAGTGCCAGCTCATTGGAAAAGACCCTGATGCTGGGGAAGATTGAAGGCAAAAGGAGAAGGAAGCAGCAGAAGTTAAGATGGTTAGATATCATTACTGACTCAAGGAACATGAATTTGAGCAAACTCTGGGAGACAAGGAGGACATAAGAGCCTGGCATGTACAGTCCCTGGGGTCATTAAGAGTTGGACACAACTTAGTGACTTAATGACAATAAATATGAAGAAAACCTGACCACACAAAGATATTCAGTTGGAGAGGAGTCAGTATTTTCGTAGCTTTTTAAGATAATTATAAATATTATCCTTGACTATTATACTAGAACTTGACCAGTGATTATTTCTTGGAGGTTAGTTATAACATGACATATAAAACCATATCAATGAACATTTTGTACTGTGCTGCATTAAAATTCCTTGGTCTATCTTGAACTTTCAATGAATCCTTGACTTTGTGCAAGTCTGTATCATCTTTTGTTGGTCATTTGGAAAATACCAGCTCACTAGTTATGTAGATCTTTTGAATGTTGACATATTTTGATATATAACATTCAAAAATATGTTTATCAATAGCACTTCTGTTTTCATCAAAAAATGTATTGGGAAGCTGTCGAGTGCATGGTGGCAGATACAAGGTTTCCAATAACCTAATTTTCTCTGGAAAGCTCAAATTTTATCATCAGCAAGCATGCTGTCAGCTGTCTTCACTGAAGAAACAGGTTCTCTACATTTGTTTTCAACAAAATGTCTGACAAGTACTCTGATCTTACTTATTATGGTCTACCTGTTAGTTGTTCCTTCAAGTAAGTGTTGTGTTCCATGAATAAAGCAGCTCTTCCTGAAACTTCCAATTCAACTGTGCAAGTGCTTTCCTTTGCTATCCAGCTAAACTGCCTAATATGCACTTTCTATTTTGTCACACAGAATACTAAAATCACATGTACTCAAGGGTTGGGATTTAATAAAATTAATATTTGCCCCCATTTCATAAAGGATATTCTTCAGTGAAATAACTGTTTTGTATTAACTGTGAGTATGTTGCTGTGAAGAATTATGGTACACTTTGGGGTCTCTGCCTTGGTTGGTGATAAGATTGCAATGGTTTTATCAGCACTGATTTTACACAGTGCAAATGTGAACACACTGAAAAGCATCAAAAAAGACTTTGTGTTAATGTGAAAATAGTTTTGATTTTGTAGATGCTCAGAGTGAGTCTTGAAAACACAGGGGTGCTCAAACTGTAAACTGCAAACCACTGCATTTAACTAAACTTTGAGAGGGCCACGTCATCAAATGCTGCAGAATAGTTAAAAACAAACCACAACACAACGTAAGAACAACTAAGAGTTTCCACTGGATTTTGAAGACTTCGTGGACAATCTTGCTGAGAGAAGTTCAAGGGCTCATTTTTTTCTCGGTTAATGTACCTTCATGAAATGATGTAAAGGAAAAACATACTCTTTCTCACTTCAGTGAATGTATTTTGTCCATTTTAAATCAGAATACTTAAATGTATGAAGGCATTAATTATGGTTGTCATCAAACCTGGAAGAGCGTAACACATTTCTCTGACTAGAAACTAAATGTCTTTTCCTTCTGTGAATTATGGATCTAGCATGTAAAACAGTTTGGCATGCCATTCATAACAACCTGGGATAAAAAAGCAAATCCCAAGAAAGGGATAGTCATAAACCCCATACCCACTGGCTACAATGTACAGAAGTCAAATGCAATGGTTCAATATATTAAGAACTTACTTTGAAATAAGTTGAATAAAAGGATATAAGGTTATTTGGCAGATTGTTGGACATATGGGCCTTTTTACACATATGAAGGGCAGGCAATGTGTTAAGGAAATGACATTTTTTGAGTGTCTTCTCTGGGTCTTTCTCTGAGTGGGAAATATTATTCATCTTCTCTTATGTAAAAGATGAGCCCTTTCAAAGCCCTTAAAGCCAGGTGTTATTAACCCTTCTATAAAGACAATTAACCCTGTCTAACCCTAATAACTTTATTTTAAACTCTATCTAGAAGTGAATTTCATCTAGGTTAAGCAACTTGCAAAGTTAATGAGATTTTGAGGTTTTTTAATTAATAGTATTTGAGTGAAATCTATTTCTTTATGATGTATGATTTCTTCTTCACGCAAAATAGTTGTGTTGAATTCTATATATAGCAGACTATTCTATAATGCTGGATTACATTGTTTCCATTCTAAAGTACTTTTGCAAATGTAATTCCAGAGAAAGAGAAGCTAAGTCAAGTAACCTTTCCACCATCTCTTAAGTACTGAGCCCTAACTGAGCATCTCCAGAAGCTAAGAAATCTGCAGTGTCATGAGATGCTTAGTAAGTCACCTAAAGACTTTGTTGTCTTCAGATAACATTTCTAGCATCCACTTATAAGGCAGTAGTGATTCCTATATTATTGCATCCATTCAGTACTGAGTAGATTTGGATACGTCTATCAGCATTTTTCTTATAATCTGGTATCTGTTTTATTTATTCTAATTCTTGCGTGGCTTTAGACTAGATATTATGCTTCACTTTATTACAGAACATTTCCCATCAATGCTAAATATATGTTCTCAGGGTTATATAACATCAAAAGTCAATGACGCTTGGCAGCATTAACTCTCTGTTAGCCTTTAACATGTCTAAAAATAGCTCTGCTTACCTCTATCATTGCCAGCAACTAAATTGTCATCTAGTGTTTAATATAAACCTTTCCTTTTAGATTAACACTCAATCCTTTTTTTTTCCCCTCTGTACAATCCTTTCCTTCCTTTAAGAGTGTACACACACACACACACACACACAAACACACACACACTTAAAGAAATATAACTTTTTTATATGAACAGTACAGCACTGATTCCTTTTCTTTTTTTTTTTTAATTTGAACCTCATTTCCAGCATTTCCTGGCAGTCCAACATGAATTTGAAACATCTATATTTGCCTTGCACTCCTTCCACTCATTTATCTCTCAGTCACGCCCCCTTTTATGGTTATGTTTCACAGCCCATGACCATTTTACTCTTCTGTATCTAATGTCCATGGCCAAATTCATATCTTCAAACTGATATCACAGCATATGCCAATACATGTATAACATTTTCAGTGGAACAGAGTGGAGAGAGAAAGTGCCTGGCATTTCAGGCACTTGGGGAGGAGTGAACAAAATCTCAGAGACAGAGAGTTTGGGGCAGATAAAGAGACTGGGGAATTCATTTACTTTGATGAAATATATGTGGTTGAAAGGATAATATTCTGAAAGAGAATCTTTAACCTTAGGTTTTCCTGTTTTCCCCTTTGCTTATGAAACATTTATAGGCAATCAGTTACAGGGCATTTGGGTCTTCAAGGAAGCAGAGTGCATACATTTAAATCACATGTTTTGGTTATTTATTCTCATATTGAAAAATGAACACTTCCCCCACACATATACAAGACAATTTCTTCCCAAAATATTTATCTGCCTTTCCTGAAGTATAAGGAGATAAAAAATGAAATGCTCTGAATGTAAGATAGATGGAAAAATATTAACCATATAAAAATACAGGAGAAAATATTTAAGTAGTCAATGCAACTTATAAAGTATATATATTCTTGGTGTGAGTTTGCTTCATTAACAGTGGAAGAAAAAATAAGTGTGTTCAGCATTGTTCCAAGCCCTTATTAAAACCCCATTGGGAATTTAAATGTGGGTTCCACAATATTAAAATATGGTACACTGTGGGTTCTTGGAAATAGTCAGTAAAAGCAATGGTAGGAAATACTTTCCAGAATAAAGACTGCTTGATGTTGAAATAATTTCTGCCAACAGCAAGGATTAAGATAGCTAGGTTTCTATTCTGAACCACTGCTGAACAGCGGTGGGTAGAAATAAGAATTTAAAACAGAGTATCAGTAGTTTTCTTTAATTTTTACATTTATGGTTGTAACAAAAAGTACATGAAAATGAAACTATGACCACTTGCAATAGCTATTTATTACAAAAGAAAATGAGACAAAAAATTACTTTGTGTCAGGCTGCTCTTGAAAATTCCTGTTATTTATAAACTGTCACTTTAAATAAGGGATTGATTCCATACAGTGAGGAGACTATTGTAAAACATTAAGATACACAGCTAAATGTCAATCAGTTCCCACACATTTTCAACTTAATCTCAAATTTGACATATGTTGACAGCTTCCTTTATTGCAATTCAATTCATGAATCAAGAACTGACCAGAAGATATTTTAGGTGAATAATGTTGAATATTTTGTTATAAAAGGAGAATGAGTCCCACAACAGTCCTAGACAAGGAAAGGTAGGATATTTTCTTACTAATGTGAAAAATTTCATGAGAGATTGTAGACTTTGAACTAATAGTACCACCTAGGAGCCATCAAAATTGAATTTAACACGTCTTCATTTCATGTCCAACATACCTGTGAAATTTTAAATCAAATGTATAAAAGTTCCATAAATACTGCTCAGATGACTCAGTGTGGGAAAGAATTTTACCTACATAATAAACATCATTTGTTGAATCCTTATTTTGCCTACTTTATGTATAATAGGATGTTGCTGGTCTTGTCTTCAAAATAATCCTGTAAGGTAGGTATTATTAGTTAAATTTTACATACAAGAAGATTGAGAACCAGCAAGTTTCACTGACTTGCAAGTAAGCCCTCGTAGGACAGACAAAGCTGAAATTCACATCAAGTCTGGAGTGAAGTTTGCAGGTATGCTCTTTTCCCTTAAACTCCATACTGCCTTTCCAAATCAGCTCTATAATCTAAAACACTAATATTTACAACTAAATCTATTAAATTCCATTAACTATATTCACAATTGGCTATGAAGTTTTTACACTGGGTTCATTGGATTAAAACCCCATTGCGAATTTAAATGTGGGTTCCACAATATTAAAATATGGTACACTGTGGGTTCTTGGAAATAGTCAGTAAAAGCAATGGTAGGAAATACTTTCCAGAATAAAGACTGCTTGATGTTGAAATAATTTCTGCCAACAGCAAGGATTAAGATAGCTAGGTTTCTATTCTGAACCACTGCTGAACAGCGGTGGGTAGAAATAAGAATTTAAAACAGAGTATCAGTAGTTTTCTTTAATTTTTACATTTATGGTTGTAACAAAAAGTACATGAAAATGAAACTATGACCACTTGCAATAGCTATTTATTACAAAAGAAAATGAGACAAAAAATTACTTTGTGTCAGGCTGCTCTTGAAAATTCCTGTTATTTATAAACTGTCACTTTAAATAAGGGATTGATTCCATACAGTGAGGAGACTATTGTAAAACATTAAGATACACAGCTAAATGTCAATCAGTTCCACACATTTTCAACTTAATCTCAAATTTGACATATGTTGACAGCTTCCTTTATTGCAATTCAATTCATGAATCAAGAACTGACCAGAAGATATTTTAGGTGAATAATGTTGAATATTTTGTTATAAAAGGAGAATGAGTCCCACAACAGTCCTAGACAAGGAAAGGTAGGATATTTTCTTACTAATGTGAAAAATTTCATGAGAGATTGTAGACTTTGAACTAATAGTACCACCTAGGAGCCATCAAAATTGAATTTAACACGTCTTCATTTCATGTCCAACATACCTGTGAAATTTTAAATCAAATGTATAAAAGTTCCATAAATACTGCTCAGATGACTCAGTGTGGGAAAGAATTTTACCTACATAATAAACATCATTTGTTGAATCCTTATTTTGCCTACTTTATGTATAATAGGATGTTGCTGGTCTTGTCTTCAAAATAATCCTGTAAGGTAGGTATTATTAGTTAAATTTTACATACAAGAAGATTGAGAACCAGCAAGTTTCACTGACTTGCGCAAGTAAGCCCTCGTAGGACAGACAAAGCTGAAATTCACATCAAGTCTGGAGTGAAGTTTGCAGGTATGCTCTTTTCCCTTAAACTCCATACTGCCTTTCCAAATCAGCTCTATAATCTAAAACACTAATATTTACAACTAAATCTATTAAATTCCATTAACTATATTCACAATTGGCTATGAAGTTTTTGCCTGGGAGTTTAATCAAAAGCTATTTATCATATTGAGTGGGAAAGTAAACAAGATCATTACTTAAGCCATTATTAACCAGAAACAACAAAGAGCAACTGGATTGTAAACTTCTTAAGTATTAACAGTATCCTGCCTATAGTATATTAAATAACTATTTGAAGTTTGTGTGTATGAGGTAAAGTGAAGTGAAGTGAAGTTTCAAAGACCTTGTTCTATCATTTTGAGGGAAAGAAGATAAGCTTAGGTACAAGTCAAAATTACACCATGGCTCCTAAGTAGGAAACAATAATGTAGAATACACTTGGAATTATTGAGTAGCTATATCCTTGAAGAATCAACATATAAAAGTTCTGGGAGTCTCATGGGGGGTGGGAAGGAATTATATATTCTGGAGGAAACACAAACACCCAAATATGTATCGTGTTCTACTTTCCAATTTATTTGGATTTTCTCCCCCTTAATCATTGCATAAACTTTAATCAGTGATGAACTAGAGGACTATTGACTGAGGAAATGGTGTGCTACACCAAGTTAAAAAATATTTATAAAATCAGTTCTTTTTGGAAAGTCTATAAAAGATGATTCCTGAAATGGAGAAACCAGCTCCTCTTATAAGGCTGATTAGAATATGTACTAGAGGACTGTAGGTCAGATGTGGGGAGACATTCTTTCTGTTGTTTCTAAAGCTCTGTTCTTCTGTAATGAAAGGCACACTGCATTTGGGAAGTGAAGAAAAATTCTAATTTTTATTTTATTTTATTCAGCTTTGTCTTGTAGAGTTAAAGGGCAATGTGCCTGCTGTTATGAGCCTCATTTTCTACAGAGAAGTGCATCCTTACATCATAATGAAAAGAACCACAGGTTCAGCGATATTTTATAAAGATTAGATACTAGCCCAAAAAAAGCCTGATAGAAAATAGAGTGGAATTTGACAGACTACCAAAAAATTTTTAAGCCCTCGTAGGACAGACAAAGCTGAAATTCACATCAAGTCTGGAGTGAAGTTTGCAGGTCCAATACTGCCTTTCCAAATCAGCTCTATAATCTAAAACACTAATATTTACAACTAAATCTATTAAATTCCATTAACTATATTCACAATTGGCTATGAAGTTTTTGCCTGGGAGTTTAATCAAAAGCTATTTATCATATTGAGTGGAAAGTAAACAAGATCATTACTTAAGCCATTATTAACCAGAAACAACAAAGAGCAACTGGATTGTAAACTTCTTAAGTATTAACAGTATCCTGCCTATAGTATATTAAATAACTATTTGAAGTTTGTGTGTATGAGGTAAAGTGAAGTGAAGTGAAGTTTCAAAGACCTTGTTCTATCATTTTGAGGGAAAGAAGATAAGCTTAGGTACAAGTCAAAATTACACCATGGCTCCTAAGTAGGAAACAATAATGTAGAATACACTTGGAATTATTGAGTAGCTATATCCTTGAAGAATCAACATATAAAAGTTCTGGGAGTCTCACGGGAGGTGGGAAGGAATTATATATTCTGGAGGAAACACAAACACCCAAATATGTATCGTGTTCTACTTTCCAATTTATTTGGATTTTCTCCCCCTTAATCATTGCATAAACTTTAATCAGTGATGAACTAGAGGACTATTGACTGAGGAAATGGTGTGCTACACCAAGTTAAAAAATATTTATAAAATCAGTTCTTTTTGGAAAGTCTATAAAAGATGATTCCTGAAATGGAGAAACCAGCTCCTCTTATAAGGCTGATTAGAATATGTACTAGAGGACTGTAGGTCAGATGTGGGGAGACATTCTTTCTGTTGTTTCTAAAGCTCTGTTCTTCTGTAATGAAAGGCACACTGCATTTGGGAAGTGAAGAAAAATTCTAATTTTTATTTTATTTTATTCAGCTTTGTCTTGTAGAGTTAAAGGGCAATGTGCCTGCTGTTATGAGCCTCATTTTCTACAGAGAAGTGCATCCTTACATCATAATGAAAAGAACCACAGGTTCAGCGATATTTTATAAAGATTAGATACTAGCATAAGCCTGACAACACCAAAATTAATCAAGGCAGTTATAACTGATAGAAAATAGAGAGTGGAATTTCAGTATGCAATGACAATGGGTGAAGCGTTTTTCAAATAAAATATTTTAATTGACAAATTTCTGTGAGAGGAGACATGACTCTCACACTCTGGCCTGAGATGACTGTAATATTATCAATGTCTTCATTTGTTTTCACACTCAGTATCAAATCAGTTACCAAGTTTTGCTGATTAAAGATGCTTCAGTCGTGTCCGACTCCGTGTGACCCTATGGAATGTAGCCCGCCAGGCTCCTCTGTCTATGGGTTTCTCCAGGCAAGAATAGTGGAGTGGGTTACTATGCCTTCCTCCAGGAAATCTTCCTGACCCAGGGATCAAATCCACGTCTCATGTCTTCTGTGTTGGCAGGTTTTTTTTTTTTTTTTACCACTAGCACTACCTAGGAAGCCCTAAGGAACCCTGTAGGGCAACTCAAATTATCCAGAATAATCTTCCTATCTCAGGATGCGTGATTTAATCACACCTGCAAAGTTCTTTTTGTCATATAAGGTAACTCATCCATTACACACAGACATCACTGGGGGCCTTCAATCTGCCTACCAGAATCCACCATCTGACCCCAAAGATTTATATTTTTACCACATGAAAAATGCATTTGCTCTATTGCAACATCCCCAAAGTCACAGCTCATCAGGGCCCCAAATGAAAGTTTTACATCTTACCTAAATTATAAGATGAAAAGTTCCAAATCTGATCACCTAAAGCACCTGAATCAGACATAGGTCTGCTGCTGATGATTTAAGTATTCTCTAAGAAAACATACTCTTTTCCTCTTTGCCCTCATTAGCAGTTGTTTACATTTATATTTCTACTAATAGTCTGTTCAAGGCAATCTAGGCTTTTAAAATCATGCTCCTCAGAATTCATCTGGCTTCTTCCCATTACTTAATTATAAAGGCTCTACTCATTTGTAGGTACTTTTTACAGCAGCATCCCATTTGGAGTTTTCAACAAACTTTATACATCATAATGAAAAGAACCACAGGTTCAGCGATATTTTATAAAGATTAGATACTAGCATAAGCCTGACAACACCAAAATTAATCAAGGCAGTTATAACTGATAGAAAATAGAGAGTGGAATTTCAGTATGCAATGACAATGGGTGAAGCGTTTTTCAAATAAAATATTTTAATTGACAAATTTCTGTGAGAGGAGACATGACTCTCACACTCTGGCCTGAGATGACTGTAATATTATCAATGTCTTCATTTGTTTTCACACTCAGTATCAAATCAGTTACCAAGTTTTGCTGATTAAAGATGCTTCAGTCGTGTCCGACTCCGTGTGACCCTATGGAATGTAGCCCGCCAGGCTCCTCTGTCTATGGGTTTCTCCAGGCAAGAATAGTGGAGTGGGTTACTATGCCTTCCTCCAGGAAATCTTCCTGACCCAGGGATCAAATCCACGTCTCATGTCTTCTGTGTTGGCAGGTTTTTTTTTTTTTTTTTTACCACTAGCACTACCTAGGAAGCCCTAAGGAACCCTGTAGGGCAACTCAAATTATCCAGAATAATCTTCCTATCTCAGGATGCGTGATTTAATCACACCTGCAAAGTTCTTTTTGTCATATAAGGTAACTCATCCATTACACACAGACATCACTGGGGGCCTTCAATCTGCCTACCAGAATCCACCATCTGACCCCAAAGATTTATATTTTTACCACATGAAAAATGCATTTGCTCTATTGCAACATCCCCAAAGTCACAGCTCATCAGGGCCCCAAATGAAAGTTTTACATCTTACCTAAATTATAAGATGAAAAGTTCCAAATCTGATCACCTAAAGCACCTGAATCAGACATAGGTCTGCTGCTGATGATTTAAGTATTCTCTAAGAAAACATACTCTTTTCCTCTTTGCCCTCATTAGCAGTTGTTTACATTTATATTTCTACTAATAGTCTGTTCAAGGCAATCTAGGCTTTTAAAATCATGCTCCTCAGAATTCATCTGGCTTCTTCCCATTACTTAATTATAAAGGCTCTACTCATTTGTAGGTACTTTTTACAGCAGCATCCCATTTTGGAGTATCAACATCTGTATTATTCTGCTCTTATTGCCATAACAAATTATCACTAATTTAGTGGATTAAAACAATATATCTTTACTATCTTAAACTTTCATTACTACTACAACATAAATTACTACTTCATTTTGAGATTACTGAATAAATATTCTTCTTATTACTCTTTTTTGTTACCAAGTCCAAGTTCTCTCTGTTTGCAGCATGACAGGTCAATAAATCTGACACCAGGTGCTGAGGCAAGGAAAACTATTTTACTCAGAAAGCAGCTGACCGAGAAGATGCTAGGCTATTGCTTAAAAATAACCATTTTATTGGGGTCTGGATGTCAGGTTCTTTTATAAATCAGAGAGAAAGAAACAATGAGGAACTAAAGCCAAAAGGCAAAATAGAGAGGGAGAGGCAACGGGGAAGCAAAGTGAAAGGGTCTTCAGTATTGCAAAACATCTCTAAGGGAATGGCCAGCCTTTGGAAACGGTATGTTAATCTCTTCAGTCACAGGTGGGCAGGGGCAAACCATCTCTTCACAGGTGAACCCAGGCACTTTAGTTTATAGTCAGGCAGAGGGGCAGGGTCCTCCAGGCAAGCCATTAAGCATGATTATAATAAAAGCAATGAAAAGCAAGTCAAAGAAACAGGGAGTGACATGGAAACCTATATTGTCATGTGAGGAAAAGATAGCTATTGTCATTGTGCTAAGGGAATAGGAGTGCTTACAATGGCTTGGGGCGATGGTCCGGAGGGGTGGGATGGGGGGAATTGGGACGGTGGGGACCATGGATATGCATATGACTGATCTGGGAACATACATGTCTGTGAACAACAAAACTCTGTAAAACCTTCAAAATAAAGAATAAAGAAAAAAAAAAAAAAAAAGAAACAGTTTCGAACAGGGAGTCAGAATTGGCTTCCTCCTGGCAACATTTTTGGCTCTTCATTAAAAAAAAAAATTCACTGCTACCATCAACAAAAACAACAGCAATTATAATGTTAAAACTATTCAGAGCTCCTATCTGTTCATATAATAGCCTTATATCGTAAGTAATATTCATATAGGTGGTGTCAACTACAAAATGGCATTTACCAGTTACATTGCCAATGACTGGACAACAAGGACATTTACCATCCGCCTCTGCAAAGATTGAACGCTGTGCTTATTGGCAGCTGCTGACTTTCAACACTCCCTGAAGGAGATCAGGGTGGGGCGAGGCACTGTGCTCCAAGGAACCTGGTTGGGCAGGTCTTTAGATAGATAAATGTTTTAGGAACAGATTTTACCATCTCACTCCTTGCATCTCCTCACACCTAGAAAAGCACTAAATTCCTTTATGAAGACATCATATCCTCATGACTGGCCTAAAACCATTTATAAAATAAAAACCCTTTCCAAACCCTTGTTTAATGGCATTTGAACTCCCCCTCCACCAAAATCCTATTGATTTTCCTCTACGGCTTCTTTGGAGCAGTCTCTCAGAGTCCTCTGAGATGCTGCTTCCTGAGTTGCAATCCTAATTATGCCCCACATGAAACTTAACACACAACTATCAAGTTGTTCATATATCACTTTATAGTTAAAGAAATTGAGGCAAAGCAAGATCAAGGAACTTGCCCAAATCATGTTTTGTGGGTGTGTAAATGACAAAATATTGCCTGCCATATCAGAAAACAAAGGATGGCATTAAGCCATCAGTCACAACCAGCAATGGTGCACCATCCCTAGCAGTGCACCCTGAGGGGATTTAGGATTGGGAAGAACAGGATACTGGCCCTAGATTGTTAATGTGCATATGAAAGGAATCATTTCAATGAGCCCAACTCTTGCATCTTTCTATACAAAGAAAAGAGCTGCCATGGTGGTTCCATGGTTAAGAACCTGCCTTCCACTGCAGGGTATGCAAGTTCCACTGCTGGTCAGGAAGTTAGACCCCACACACCTCAGGGAAATTAAGCTTGTGAACAACAACTAGAGAAAGCCCATGCCACAACAAAGATGCAGAACAGACCAAACTTTAAAAAAAAGAAAAAGAGCTAAATTTATTCACTTGAGATTATGTAGCTTTCTTTAACAGAGATCTTCTGATGTTCTCACTATCTGGTCTTTGTTGCAAAAACCTCCTTATATCTTGTCATGCCCTTACTTCTTTGGATTAGTCCCTCAGAGCTATTTCAAAAGCTGTCTTGAGGAGCCTGGTCTACAGTCCAAAGGATCACAAGGAGTCTAATAAGACTGAGCCACTAAGTACACATGCATTTCTGGATTTAAGTCTGCAGAAAATCCACCAAATTTTAGGTTGTACATTTTTTTTTTTCAGTCCACAGGTGGATGAATATCTAGTTCCCTGCAAAAAGAACTGTCTTCCTGAAATGTAGCTGTCAACTCTCCAATGCAATTATTTTTCCCTTTTAAAATAAATTTTGAATTAAGCTATAATATTGACTAAATGTTGATCATTACACTCCACTTCAGTCATATATAATCGCTATTCTCTAAGTTTCCTATACTTTCACCTCTAATTTTTGTCTTTTTTGAATGTCTTGCTTTGGAAGATATTCTTCAGTTTTCTTTACCTTCAATCTCCATTTTAAACCCCACCTCCTTTGTGTCCTCCTCTATGAGGTCCCACAATGATTAATATCTCTACCATTCACTTGGCCAACAGTTATACCTATTTTGTGATTAAAAAAATTTAAAAAAGCATCTTAGGTTTTGTAAGAAAAGTGTTGATAAAAGAATGAGAGAGAACTACCGGCCTCAGGCAGGCAGGATCGAGGGTTTATTCAAGTTGCATGTAGGGAAAGAGGTAGGAGTCAAAAAAGAGAAATGACGTGGTTCCCAGGAAAGGCATTTTTTACAAGGCTTTTTTTTCCCAAGTAGATTGTATATTTGTTAAGGATTAATAAAGTATACGGTGTAATGACATTAAACAACCATTTGAAGTTGGTGTGTCTATGTGTGTGTGTGTGTGTGTAGGTAAGTAAAAATTCAAAAATCTTATTTTAGGATAACAATCAAAAGATATAGTATTATGGTTCCATAGTAAATTTGTGTCTTCACTTTTTGTAGTTCATTTTTTATAGATGCCATATACTGAACTGTTATAAGAATCTTATAAATTGAAGTTGGCTGTTGCCACTTTTAACATTATTTTCTCTATCACAGAACTGTTCTGATTGTGTCTTTCATGACAGTAAAGCTCATAGGGTATCAACAGGAAAATAAAATATTTTTGGCATTAGAGAAAATAATTTAAATTAATCTTCCACAGAATATAACATGAAATTTCATTCAATGCCCTTTAGAGCAGAGATTCTCTAATCATGGCCATGACCTTTCATTAAATGTTCTCTGCATTCATCAATAGCTGACATAATTCCATCAATGTCTGAGGATGATTTAAAAAAGGGAAAAAAAATTGCATACATAGAGCCTGTAAGCTGATAAATGTAAGCTTCCAAAGTGCAGGTTTGAACTTTTGTTCTTAATTTTTGTGTGAAAGGATAAACATCTCAGGGTACATTTTCTCTATTCAAAAACATTTATTGGGTGCTTAATACATGGAAAATGCTTATATGTGCTAGAAAAGAACATGCTTTTGTAAAAGAAAGAAATATTTAATAACTATTTAAAATATAGTGTTTTAAGGGCTTCCCAGGTGATGCTAGTGGTAAATAACCTGCCTGCCAATGCAAAAGACCTAAGAGATGTGAGTTCAGTCCCTGGATTGGGAAGATCCTCTGGAGAAGGGCATGGCTACCCAATCCAGTATTTTTTCCTGGAGAATCCCGTGAAGAGATAAGCCTGGCAGGCAGGATCGAGGGTTTATTCAAGTTGCATGTAGGGAAAGAGGTAGGAGTCAAAAAAGAGAAATGACGTGGTTCCCAGGAAAGGCATTTTTTACAAGGCTTTTTTTTCCCAAGTAGATTGTATATTTGTTAAGGATTAATAAAGTATACGGTGTAATGACATTAAACAACCATTTGAAGTTGGTGTGTCTATGTGTGTGTGTGTGTGTGTAGGTAAGTAAAAATTCAAAAATCTTATTTTAGGATAACAATCAAAAGATATAGTATTATGGTTCCATAGTAAATTTGTGTCTTCACTTTTTGTAGTTCATTTTTTATAGATGCCATATACTGAACTGTTATAAGAATCTTATAAATTGAAGTTGGCTGTTGCCACTTTTAACATTATTTTCTCTATCACAGAACTGTTCTGATTGTGTCTTTCATGACAGTAAAGCTCATAGGGTATCAACAGGAAAATAAAATATTTTTGGCATTAGAGAAAATAATTTAAATTAATCTTCCACAGAATATAACATGAAATTTCATTCAATGCCCTTTAGAGCAGAGATTCTCTAATCATGGCCATGACCTTTCATTAAATGTTCTCTGCATTCATCAATAGCTGACATAATTCCATCAATGTCTGAGGATGATTTAAAAAGGAAAATAAATTGCATACATAGAGCCTGTAAGCTGATAAATGTAAGCTTCCAAAGTGCAGGTTTGAACTTTTGTTCTTAATTTTTGTGTGAAAGGATAAACATCTCAGGGTACATTTTCTCTATTCAAAAACATTTATTGGGTGCTTAATACATGGAAAATGCTTATATGTGCTAGAAAAGAACATGCTTTTGTAAAAGAAAGAAATATTTAATAACTATTTAAAATATAGTGTTTTAAGGGCTTCCCAGGTGATGCTAGTGGTAAATAACCTGCCTGCCAATGCAAAAGACCTAAGAGATGTGAGTTCAGTCCCTGGATTGGGAAGATCCTCTGGAGAAGGGCATGGCTACCCAATCCAGTATTTTTTCCTGGAGAATCCCGTGAAGAGATAAGCCTGGCAGGCTACAGTCCATCGGGTCACAAAGAGTTAGACATAACTGAGACAACTTAGAAGGCACTCACGAAGTGCTTGAAGTATTATCATACACATACGAATAAATGACTCTCAGGGTTCCAGCAAGAAAGCAGAAGGGAATTAAAATTGAATCCCATTTAAAAGAGTATAATAAAGGATAATTTACAAAGTTGTGAATGGGATGTAGACAAAGGGCAAGGTAGAGCTGTTACCACTTTTGGCTTGAAGAGACGAAGTGAGGAATTGTCACTGGAACTCAAAAAATTTTTAAATTTAATTTTAAAGAAAATTTTCTCTTATTGTAAGGGGCACAGACTTCAACAAAGGAGCCAAGGGAATACATACTCCAACTTCGTCTCCTTCTTTCCTCTATTTCCTGCTATAATTCAGTGATGGTGGATCCTGACTAGCAGTCAAAGGCAACTGAGTTCCTCCAGGTATCTCTGGTGCACAAGCACCATGGAGAAGGAAGGAAAGCAGGTCTGGAGAAGCGTATGGAAGACACTCATCACAAATTCTACATAAGTATAAAAGAACAAATGGTTAGTTACAGATGGATGATAGGAGAAAATAGCACCTGAACAGATGAGTGGTGTTTTATCTAGAAGAGCAGGAAATTATCAGAATTACATGGAAAAGGAACTATTAATATAGAAGAAAAGATATTAGAATGCATAGATTTATGGAGTATCCTGGGATTCTGAATATGCTGTTATTGTAAAATTTCAAAATGTTTGCATAAAGACCAGGATGAAAATCTGGCAATCCAAGGTCGACTGCAAATTAGCACTTTTTTTCTACCTCTACAAGGATTAAATCGTGAGTTGCTGCAACTGTTGATTTTCAACACCGCCCTGAAAGGTGCACAGGGTGGAGAGCAGAAATGAGGTGCTCTGGGAAAAGCTGGCAGAGTAGGTCTTTGGATAGATATTTTCAAGAGTGATTTTATGAGCCCAATTCTTGTGTCTCCTCACATTTAGAAAAGCATTAAAATCCTTCATGGTGACAACGGGTCCTCATGACTAGTCAGAACATTTTTGCAAAAAAAATGCGTGCTTGATCTCATGTATTTACTCCCCTTTCACCAAAATCCATATACACTGACCTTCCCCCATACCGCTTTTCAGCACTTCCTCAGAGCTATCTGAAATGTTTTCTCCTCTGCTGCAGTCCTCATTTTGTCCCCAGTAAAACTTAACTCATGTTGTGCATTTTTTAAAGTCAGCATGAGCTTTTTTTTGTTTTGTTTTGTTTTGTTTTTTTTTAAAGATTTATTTATTTATTTATTTTGGGCGGGGGTCGGGTTGGGAAGGGAGGGGAGCGGGCAGGCCACTTCTATTGGTCTTCCATTTCTCTATTTTTCATCCGTCTTTGTTCTTTGGCTCCTGCGGGCTTCCCGTTGCGGTGGCCTCTGTTGTCGCAGAGCGCCGGCTGTGGGCGCATGCGCTCCAGAGCTCCGGCTCAGTGATTGGACACATCAGTCCAGCTACTCTGCAGCACGTGGGATCTTCCCAGGCCAGGGCTCGAACCGGCGCCCCTTGCACTGCAAGGCGGTGTCCTTATCCACTGGACCACTAGGGGAAGCCCCAGCATGAGCTTTTGTTACTTTAGGAGAGACAACTTTCAACACATGTTGTACAAAGATACCACTAACAAATTCAGCTTCTATAGTTTTAAAGATCTTTTATGGATGTAAATAAATCAGTTTAATCAAGGTAAAGCAATGGTTCAGGTAACTTGCATAGATTTGTTTTACTGTACTTTCCCCTGTGAGTTTAGACATATTTTGAAACTATCTTTTAATATCCTTCTCACTGGTGCAGTCTGTTTTCTATGTTTTTCTGAAACACAAAAAAGATTCTGAAATCTTCTTGTTCTGCAGAATTCTGGAGGCAGATAAAAGGTAGTTAGGAGGATTTTGTGTAGGAAAGGATAAGACAAAATGGGTACTGGAGTGAGGTGGGAAGGGAAAAAGAAGAGGATGAGGAGGAAAAAAGATGGAGAAGGAGAGAAAAGACAAGAAGATGGAGATGACAGAGAAGGAGGTGAAGAGGTGGTGTTGCTTTGGGGTAAAAAAATCAGGACGTTGGGGTAAGGTATGACTTCAGATAAGATCAGGAATTACCGTTTACCAGCTGTTTGATCTTGGAGAATTTTCATTGTAAAAATAGAAAGCCTGATAATCAAAATCCAAGACACTGTGAAAAGTAAATGTGACTCATAGGCGATAACTCTGAGCATATGAAAGTCACTAACTTCCCTTCCTTTTACTTACTTTTTTTTTTAAACCACCACGTGGAATTGTTGATTCTAAATTTAGACCTGATATTGCTACTGACAATATCAGTTCTGATGTGGAACACACTATAACATCCACGCCAACGGCAAACTCTGTAAGACACACAGTATTTGCAATTTAACTCAGGCTCCTTTTTTTGTGTGTTTGGGTCTAAGATTGTGAATTTGAAACCTGAGGATCAGAATCAACAAAGGATAAGTTTAAATAACAACCCCTAAGCTATCATCAAGTAGTTAACAGAGTTAACGACAAAAATGAAATTCCAGGAAAACAGAAATTGTTGTACTAAGGGACACAACCTTGTACCAAAAAGGGGAAAAACAGGCAAGAACGACTAGTGTTTTATGGAACACTTTGTGCTAAAATTCGCCTTCTCAGTGCATAAACAATAATGAGCACATCATCAGTGGGCAGTTCCTGATGATTTCTTGGGTGATGCTGCGTAGTTGCTCTGGATACTGCCTTCTAAGGGCACCCAAGGGAAAATGTTGTGGTCCTACCGTGCTCTTGCTTCCTTTTGAGCAGTTAGCTGAATTTTAAGTAGAGCATGTTCAATGCGCTGTCATGATCTGACTTTTTTTTTTTTTTTCAGTTCACCTGACTCACCAAAGACTTATTTTGTAGAGAAAAAGTGTCATTATAAAAAAATAGTCAATACTAATACTTCTATTTTCCTAGCTACAAATAGACTTTATGACTTTATTCAGTAAGTATTCTAAAATGGAGTCTAAGAGACTTATCTGTTTTTTGTAGATTAAATACCTCAAATTTGATATGAAATTCATTTGACTAGATGATGCCCATGACGATGTTATTTTTAAAGATGGTTAATTTTTAGTTTTTGCTGCTGCTTTGGGGTAAAAATCAGGACGTTGGGGTAAGGTATGACTTCAGATAAGATCAGGAATTACCGTTTACCAGCTGTTTGATCTTGGAGAATTTTCATTGTAAAATAGAAAGCCTGATAATCAAAATCCAAGACACTGTGAAAAGTAAATGTGACTCATAGGCGATAACTCTGAGCATATGAAAGTCACTAACTTCCCTTCCTTTTACTTACTTTTTTTTTTAAACCACCACGTGGAATTGTTGATTCTAAATTTAGACCTGATATTGCTACTGACAATATCAGTTCTGATGTGGAACACACTATAACATCCACGCCAACGGCAAACTCTGTAAGACACACAGTATTTGCAATTTAACTCAGGCTCCTTTTTTTGTGTGTTTGGGTCTAAGATTGTGAATTTGAAACCTGAGGATCAGAATCAACAAAGGATAAGTTTAAATAACAACCCCTAAGCTATCATCAAGTAGTTAACAGAGTTAACGACAAAAATGAAATTCCAGGAAAACAGAAATTGTTGTACTAAGGGACACAACCTTGTACCAAAAAGGGGAAAAACAGGCAAGAACGACTAGTGTTTTATGGAACACTTTGTGCTAAAATTCGCCTTCTCAGTGCATAAACAATAATGAGCACATCATCAGTGGGCAGTTCCTGATGATTTCTTGGGTGATGCTGCGTAGTTGCTCTGGATACTGCCTTCTAAGGGCACCCAAGGGAAAATGTTGTGGTCCTACCGTGCTCTTGCTTCCTTTTGAGCAGTTAGCTGAATTTTAAGTAGAGCATGTTCAATGCGCTGTCATGATCTGACTTTTTTTTTTTTTTTCAGTTCACCTGACTCACCAAAGACTTATTTTGTAGAGAAAAGTGTCATTATAAAAAAATAGTCAATACTAATACTTCTATTTTCCTAGCTACAAATAGACTTTATGACTTTATTCAGTAAGTATTCTAAAATGGAGTCTAAGAGACTTATCTGTTTTTTGTAGATTAAATACCTCAAATTTGATATGAAATTCATTTGACTAGATGATGCCCATGACGATGTTATTTTTAAAGATGGTTAATTTTTAGTTTTTGCTGCTGAGACTAAAAGTACTTAAATATGTTTATAGTAGTTGTATTTTGCATCAGTAATATTTTAAATATCAAATTTTTAATTTTCTGTAATAGACTATGTGTATGTATTCTAAATACTATTTTCCCCTTTGAGATTTTACAGTTTTGTGTTAACGAGGAATGTGCGCTATCTAGCTTGATTATTATTCTTTCTTTAATCAAGAAATGAACTTAAGATGTCCATGTCCTGCTGCATTTAAATAATCACTGAAAAACTGACTGGACCTAAAAATTTAAATTATATTTCCCATGGCCCTTATGCTGACATTTCCCCTCTCTTGGCAAGTGTCACAAAATATTAGTTCTGCTATTTGTGGGGTCCATCATCTTAAAAAGTTGGCTGGCAGATATAATTTTAACTCTATTTTATTGCTTAAGATTTTTAAAAACATGCTTTGCCTTCATGTTTTGTGCCATCCGTAGTGCCTTCAGCTTATTTAGGCATTTAGTGTTTGATAGAATATACTGAATACAAAATGATCTCTCAACTGCCTTCATTCTAACAAAAAGACAAAAGGCATACAGTGGAGAAGGTCAGTATTGCTACTCCATGGGAAGTGTCATTATTCTAGTCAAAGCCATACTTTTGAAATTAAATGTTACTCCCTGCTTCACAGCCCACCAGATATTTCTCTGAACAAGACAGGACAATTACAAATCGCTATTAAGGCAGTGTGAGGTGGCATCAATACAACTTTTTAAGAGAAAGTGACACAGGTCAAAGACCCTGGTGGCGAGTGTGTGTTAGTGGTATTGACTTCTTGGTTAGGACTGTCCTAGTTATGACTAGAAAGGAGAAACCCAGATGCAATAGACTGTGACAAATTCTCAAGCCTCACAGACACCTCATTCCATAATTTGTGTCTGTCAACACTGATGGTTCTTGACGTTTCTTTCATAAGGACTCTCTGATATCAATATAGTAGATAAGCCTTTGAGAATTAGAGTATTAGGATACAAGCTATTCAAGACACAGGATGATGTGCCTGGAAGATGAAACACTTCAATTTCACAAGAGTCAGAAGCTGGGACTTACAAAGAGAACAGGTACAGATCAAGTCCAAATGAATAAACACCCATAAAAAGCAGGAATGGGGAAAAACAAGGAGGCCACTGCCCTTCTTAGTCATTTGCTCTAAAGTTTCTGAAAGCTTCAACTTTAATGAGAATTTACACATCTATGTAATTGTTAAAATTATAACATTTAATTAGATAATTATGCATGGGTTTTATATTGAAAGTCCAAAGTGGTTTGCTCCTGAAGAATAAAAAAGAAATCTATACATCCCCGTGCATACTTAAACTGAGGTGCATGTGTGTGTGCTTAGTCATTCAATCATGGCCGACTCTTTTCAACTCTATGGATTGTAGCCTGCCAGGCTTTTCTATCCATAGGATTCTCCAGGCAAGAGTACTGGTTCCCATGCCCTTCTACAGGGGATCTTCCTGATCCAGGGATCGAACATGGGTCTCCTGCATTGCAAGTCAATTCATTACCATCTGAGCCACCAGGGAAGTCCCTGAACTGAGGTAGTGTCCACTTTATAAAATTCTTTACTTAGCATTGTTTTTACTTCTGATATATCTTCTTGTTTTCTAAAAAGCTCCTCAGATTCTTTTTCTCTGTTCTTCTTCCTCAGCTGCTCCTTTGCTGGTCCTTAACCAGTCTGGACTGGTCTTACTGCATCACCATTAGCACTTCCATCACCGTTGCTTCCATTGCTTTTTTCACTCCTTTATAATACTCATCACTGTTTAAATCTATCCATGTATCTATTTATCTGTTTAGCTATATACCCCCCACTCCAGATTGTGAACTCCTTGAGCAAACAAAAATTCTTCAGTCTTGTTCAGCATCCTATTTCTATAATGTGTTGGTACCAATGACTGATACGTTATAGTTATTAAATAATTGTTTATATTTATGTTATTGAACAAAGTGGCTGTTATATTTGTAAATAAACTGGATTTTCACAAAGATTACATCCCATGCGGTTATATTTGACAATACACATGGATTTCCTGGAAGTATGAGAACAAGCTATTCAAGACACAGGATGATGTGCCTGGAAGATGAAACACTTCAATTTCACAAGAGTCAGAAGCTGGGACTTACAAAGAGAACAGGTACAGATCAAGTCCAAATGAATAAACACCCATAAAAAGCAGGAATGGGGAAAAACAAGGAGGCCCACTGCCCTTCTTAGTCATTTGCTCTAAAGTTTCTGAAAGCTTCAACTTTAATGAGAATTTACACATCTATGTAATTGTTAAAATTATAACATTTAATTAGATAATTATGCATGGGTTTTATATTGAAAGTCCAAAGTGGTTTGCTCCTGAAGAATAAAAAAGAAATCTATACATCCCCGTGCATACTTAAACTGAGGTGCATGTGTGTGTGCTTAGTCATTCAATCATGGCCGACTCTTTTCAACTCTATGGATTGTAGCCTGCCAGGCTTTTCTATCCATAGGATTCTCCAGGCAAGAGTACTGGTTCCCATGCCCTTCTACAGGGGATCTTCCTGATCCAGGGATCGAACATGGGTCTCCTGCATTGCAAGTCAATTCATTACCATCTGAGCCACCAGGGAAGTCCCTGAACTGAGGTAGTGTCCACTTTATAAAATTCTTTACTTAGCATTGTTTTTACTTCTGATATATCTTCTTGTTTTCTAAAAAGCTCCTCAGATTCTTTTTCTCTGTTCTTCTTCCTCAGCTGCTCCTTTGCTGGTCCTTAACCAGTCTGGACTGGTCTTACTGCATCACCATTAGCACTTCCATCACCGTTGCTTCCATTGCTTTTTTCACTCCTTTATAATACTCATCACTGTTTAAATCTATCCATGTATCTATTTATCTGTTTAGCTATATACCCCCCACTCCAGATTGTGAACTCCTTGAGCAAACAAAAATTCTTCAGTCTTGTTCAGCATCCTATTTCTATAATGTGTTGGTACCAATGACTGATACGTTATAGTTATTAAATAATTGTTTATATTTATGTTATTGAACAAAGTGGCTGTTATATTTGTAAATAAACTGGATTTTCACAAAGATTACATCCCATGCGGCACTTAAAACTCATGGAATTTAGGACTAGCCAAAATCAGGTTTGAGTTTCAGCTCTATCATTTTCCAGATGCATGGTCTTTTACTAACTATTGCAATTCTTTAAGCTTATTTAACTCTTAAAAAATATAAATGATAATGGTATCTATATTAAATGGTTGTTTGAAGTCTTAAATACAGTGGTCTTTGTAAATTGACACTATCTTTTATCTAACAGTCTCTCAAATGTTTGCTATACGTATTAGGCAACGAGTGGTCTACTTGGAATGGAGGGAAAATAGAGCATTGAAGATTATCCAAGACTGAGGCAGTATCAGATTAATAACCAGAAAAGGCTTGGTATCAAACTAAGAACTGAAATTGGACATTCACTCTATAACCACACTTTATTGATACATGTTAGTTTCTAGAGGCCTAATGAATGTACCCCTAGTCCTTTCATGGGTTTAGTCCAATAAAGAGATGAACAGGAGGGTGTAACCAAGAGGGGGGTTCCAATGCTCTCCTTATACTTCCCCAAAAGTCTCTTAGAAAGCTTAACCTATCACTTACAAAGCCCACCCTCTCAATTACAAAGCCCATCAGAAAGCCAAAGTTTCCATGGGATGCTGCAGAAGTTGCTTTGCAGTGTCAGGGCCTGTCCTGGAACATTATCATGTGGATAAGGAGAGATGATATGCCTCCTCCAGCCAGCAGATATGAAAGATAGAGAAAGAAGCCAGTCCTTTTCCTTTTTTCTTTTTTTTTTTAAATTTTTATTTTACTTTTAACTTTTACAGAGTTTTGTTGTTTACAGATATGTATGCTCCCTGATTAGTCATATGTATACCCCATCCCACCCCTCCATAAAATTCACCAACCAGATTGGTCAGGTCTCTGTTTAGAAGAAGGCCTGAGATGAGAGAGGGAGGGGACAATCTTTCCACTCTTGTATTTTCCAGCAGTAGGTGAGAGTGCTTCTTTAACAACTACTTGCCATCATGTTAGTATACTGTATTTGTCTCTCTTTCTGACTTACTTCACTTTTTATAATAGGTTCTAGATCTATCCACCTCATTAGGACTGATTCTTCTACATTTCTTTTTACAGCTGAGAAGTACTCCATTGTATATATGTACCAGAGTTGTTTTATCCATTCATTCATGGATGGACATCTAGGTTGCTTCCATGTTCTAGCTATTGTATAGAGAGGTGCAATGAACATTGGGGTACAGGTGCTTCTTTCAGTTTTGATTTCATCAGGGTATAAGTCTAGTAGCGGGATTGCTGGATCGTATGGTACTTCTATTTTTAGTTTTTTAAGGAATCTCCATACTGTCTTGATAGTAGTTGTATCAATTTACATTCCCACCAGAAATGCAAGAGTGTTCCCTTTTCTCTGCACCATCTCCAGCATTTATTGTCTATAGATTTTTTGATGATGGCCATTCTGATGGGTGTGAGGTGATATCTCATTGTAGTTTTGATTTGCATTTCTCTACTAATAAGTGAGGTTGAGCATTGTTGCATGTGTTTTTTGGCTGTATGTCTTCTTGAAAAAAATACTTGATCAATTAATCTACAGTCAATATTTCAAGCAGTCAGGCTAATGGATAAGTCTCACTCCTACCAGAAAGTTTCTTAGGCAGAGCTTGTTGGTGCTTCATGTGTCACACATTACAGAGACAAAACTGGATGCTACATTAGTATCAACACTAGCTGTTGAATCAATTTTTATCCTCAACACAAAGAAATAGAATGATATGAAAATATTCTCCATGAGATAAATATTTTCATCGTTAGTAGAAAACCCTCACATTTACAGACATCTCTGGTAACTTCAATGTGCTAACAAATAAGGACATTCTGTTTACAAGCTTCTTCAACATTTTTAGTGCTTTGTCATTAGAGTAAATGTGAATGAAGTCTGTAGTATTGTCACTGGCCATTCACATGGAAGGTTCAAGAGTTCTCTCACCTCTTTCACTAATTAGATATGAGCTGTTAGCTCTTTTTATTATTTTAAAAATTACTCACATTACTGTAGTAGATTCTGCATAATTTATCCAGTTCCACACATTTGAACACTCTGTCTATACCAGCCAGGGCATTGCTCACTATCAGTTTGTCGCTGGTCCATTACCATCTCAGGCTGAATTATCTTATCGAAAGATCCATTTGTCTGAATAACAAATCTTTCCATGAAAAAGATTTTCCATGTTTTAATTATTGATATTTATATTAAAATACTATATTAAATTTTAACAGACAAAAATAAACAGTATTAAAAATGCACACATTATTGATTTTGTAAACTTGTCTCATTATATTAAAAGCAAAAATTTATCAGAACATCCTAGTTTGTGAGTCACATTTTCCAAAATGTATTCCAGAGACATAGACTATCTCCTGTTTCCTTTTAGTAAAAGTATATTGTTTCGACATAAGGTTGCAGTGGTGTCAGTTGCATACGGGGAGTCTCTGCTTGGCTCCATGCTATGCAAAATGCAGCCCTGGCTGACTGAAATCATTCCTTCACTTCATACAGATCCTTGATTACTGAGACTTACAAAGCAAGGACACAGTTCCAGTATGCCTCAGTTTCAATTAATACTCTGCTTTCTAGAACAAAGACTGATTATGGTTTTAACTGTGCAATTTCCCTCTTTAAGCCAATAAGTTGGGGGCAGTCAAATATTTCCTATTACTAACCAATGGAGATATTTTTCATTGATGAATTCTCGAGTTTTCTAACATATTAGGTAGTACACCTGATGTTTATAGTGAATCAACTTCAAGCAGTCAGGCTAATGGATAAGTCTCACTCCTACCAGAAAGTTTCTTAGGCAGAGCTTGTTGGTGCTTCATGTGTCACACATTACAGAGACAAAACTGGATGCTACATTAGTATCAACACTAGCTGTTGAATCAATTTTTATCCTCAACACAAAGAAATAGAATGATATGAAAATATTCTCCATGAGATAAATATTTTCATCGTTAGTAGAAAACCCTCACATTTACAGACATCTCTGGTAACTTCAATGTGCTAACAAATAAGGACATTCTGTTTACAAGCTTCTTCAACATTTTTAGTGCTTTGTCATTAGAGTAAATGTGAATGAAGTCTGTAGTATTGTCACTGGCCATTCACATGGAAGGTTCAAGAGTTCTCTCACCTCTTTCACTAATTAGATATGAGCTGTTAGCTCTTTTTATTATTTTAAAAATTACTCACATTACTGTAGTAGATTCTGCATAATTTATCCAGTTCCACACATTTGAACACTCTGTCTATACCAGCCAGGGCATTGCTCACTATCAGTTTGTCGCTGGTCCATTACCATCTCAGGCTGAATTATCTTATCGAAAGATCCATTTGTCTGAATAACAAATCTTTCCATGAAAAAGATTTTCCATGTTTTAATTATTGATATTTATATTAAAATACTATATTAAATTTTAACAGACAAAAATAAACAGTATTAAAAATGCACACATTATTGATTTTGTAAACTTGTCTCATTATATTAAAAGCAAAAATTTATCAGAACATCCTAGTTTGTGAGTCACATTTTCCAAAATGTATTCCAGAGACATAGACTATCTCCTGTTTCCTTTTAGTAAAAGTATATTGTTTCGACATAAGGTTGCAGTGGTGTCAGTTGCATACGGGGAGTCTCTGCTTGGCTCCATGCTATGCAAAATGCAGCCCTGGCTGACTGAAATCATTCCTTCACTTCATACAGATCCTTGATTACTGAGACTTACAAAGCAAGGACACAGTTCCAGTATGCCTCAGTTTCAATTAATACTCTGCTTTCTAGAACAAAGACTGATTATGGTTTTAACTGTGCAATTTCCCTCTTTAAGCCAATAAGTTGGGGGCAGTCAAATATTTCCTATTACTAACCAATGGAGATATTTTTCATTGATGAATTCTCGAGTTTTCTAACATATTAGGTAGTACACCTGATGTTTATAGTGAATAATTTATATACTTTTCATTAACCTTATTTTTTGACAGTGAAAAATATAATCAGAACTTTCACAGTGTTATTACTTCCTGTTATAATGGTAACCCTGGATTTTGAAGTGTACTTGACATTGGAAATCTTTGGCTCTGTGAATATGTGTGTTTCTTCTCTAAAACTGTTAAATTGGTCTTGAAAACAACAATAGAATATTTATCACCTTGACCCATTCATAATTAAAAAAAAAAATCCAAATTTCAAAATGATAAAAGGAAAAACAAGGAAAATTTTAGTTTAATTTAAAATAATTATTATCTAAACAAAGAGGCTGATGCTTTCTTTTCCATGGCCAATTATTATACTGATGACTAAAGCATTGTCAATTAAAATGAATCAAATTAAGGTAGAGTCATGGCACTTATAGTACTGTACATTTCATTATGACATAAAAAAGAAAAGTCTTTAGATAAATCAAATAATTTTTTTCAACATTCACATACAGGAAGCAACAGATTTCATAAAAATCTAAATAAAATTCTAATCTTCAGAGGAATGTATTTGATAAAATCAAAAATCACTTTGACAGTCTCCAACTCAGATTGTGGTTGCAAGTTGGGTGGCTGGTATCTAGGAAAGGGGACACTCTTCTGGCTATGGAGTTGGTGGCCCCAGAAACAGCCAGCGAGGACTCTAATGGGGCAGAGCAGCAGGGAAACCGGAGAACTAGAGGTCTGGCTCCCAGGAAGTCCCGAGGTCTGCCTTTGCTTGCAGAGTTGTGCCATCCAAGGGACCCTTGGTGTAGCCGGGGCAGCCGCCTGATTGGGAAATGATGCTGGGCCAGCAGTGCCTGCGTAGGTCAGTGTCTGGTCCAGGAGAGGAAGAAGCCTCTGCCAAGACTAATTGTCCTGCAGTCCCCAGAACCTTCGAGTGCCAGGAATGTGGACTGACTGCAGCCTACCTTCTGATCTCATTTATCACCCAAGCAGCCACGGTGGTGACAAACCCTACTGCTGTCCGGAGTATAGCAAAAGCTTCCGACTGAGCTCAGATCTGCTTAAGCATCATGAGGTCCACAGCAGCGAGAAACTGTATCTCTGTCATCAGTGTGGCTGTTGCTTCAGCCTGAGCTCCAACCTCATGTAACACTGTTGCTCTCACTCAGGGTTGAGGCCTCACAAGCGTCTGTAGTGCGCTTTTGGCTGCAGCTTGGACATTGGCGGTTGCACAAGAGTGAGAAGACTTACACTTGTGCCAAGGGTGCCAAGACTTTCTGCGTTAGCTCCAACTTGATCCAGCACCAGCGCTCCTGCACCGGTGAGAAGCCCTACTGCCGTGTCTGCTATGGTGACTGCTTTGGATGCAGCTCTTAGCAGCTCCAGACCAGTGATCACGCACGTAAGAGAAGCCCTACGGTTGCTGTGTGGCAAGAACTTCACCCACAGCTCCGAGTGTGCCTAAGGCACCAGCTTGCCCACAGTGGAAAGAGGCCATTCAAGCATTCTGAGTGTGGCCGTGACTTTCTTGAGCTCACCCAGTTCACCAAGAACCAGTACGTCACAGTGGGTGAATGACCCCATGCATGCCCAGAATGCGGGCAAACCTTCTCCAACAGCTCCAGGCTCCTTAAATACAATGCTTGAACACAGGCAAGAAGCCCAATAAGTGCACCAGCTTCAACAGGTTTTGAAGACAGTTCAAATCTGCTGAGGCACCGACACACTCCAGTGGGTCAGAAGCCTTGAGCTTGCAGCCAGTGTGGCAAGATCTTGTCAGCGCGCTCACCTGCTCCTCCCACCAGGTGGTGCACTGTGGCGAGAAGCCCTCCGTCTGCCTGCAGAATGGCGACCACTGCGTTGAGCTGCCTGTGTGAACAAATGTGTTCCTGTTGGTAAAACTAGTTTATCGGAGCCAGAGGGAGGCTTCTTGAAGCACCACATAGCACACACCCAGTGCAGAGGCTAAGCTGTGAGGCCCTGCTCTCCTCCCCGTGGCCGGCTCTGTTCCTGGAAGGAGCACAGAATACAGCCCTTTTGAGGTTGGGGGAGGCTAGCACCTGCCCTGAGAGGCCATGAGCCCCACGCATCTGGTACTCTGTCCTCACATCTTACCTATTCTCAGGCTTGGCACATCTAGAACTGTGCCCACAGAGAATACAAGCCAAAGGGAATGCCTATGAAGTAACTCCTCTCATAACTTCTCGCAGAAAATGTCCAAACTTCTCTCCCTAAGTGCATGATCTTGAACCGGTGTACCTCTTCTGAACTTCAGTTCCTTCTTCTGTAAAAGAGATGGTTGCCTTCCAGGATATTGGTGAGGTTCCATGGCATCACTGACCTGAAACACCTGGGTCAAGGACCTCATTTGGCAAAACTCAGCTCTCTACTCTTCCTCCAGCCCAGCAGTCTGTCGCTGGGGGTGTCGGTCTGTAGGCATCACACTAGCACACTTTTCCCTCCTCCCTAAGGTTGCAGAAATGAGTGAGACAGCCCCAGTCCTTGGGTAGCTTGGTGTCATGAAGGAGATGGCCTCCAGCCCAATTTTGGTGCTGGAGAAAGGAAAACACCTACAGCGAGTCTAAGAGACTTCATGAAGATGCATCTAATGGATGCCCCTTGTCTCCTCACACTGGGTCTTTGATAAAGAGAAGGGCTTTGACATGTTCCCCATCGATGACGGGGTTTCAAAGAGCACAAGCCAGTGTCTGAGTGGGAAGCCTGAGCCAGGCATGTCCATAGTAAGCCCTCAATAAACGGAGGTTATGATAAAAAAAAAAGTCACTTTGAGATGTGCAAGTTCTAGATCCAATATATATTATTTGAGTTTATGCATTATTGAATTGACTAAAGAACTAAAGATAAAATTATAATGGTTTTGGACTTAAGTATAAAAGGTCCTGAATTTCAGTAATGTACATTCCAAAATTTAATTGTGAAGTTTGCCCCCACTGATAGCTACTTTTCAAGTATATATAAGAACCAATATTCTCTGTGATATAAGAGTTGACCCTGTTTAACATGCTCTCTTTCTAATTACCATTTACGCGAAACCCATTGCAGAGGCTAAGCTGTGAGGCCCTGCTCTCCTCCCGTGGCCGGCTCTGTTCCTGGAAGGAGCACAGAATACAGCCCTTTTGAGGTTGGGGGAGGCTAGCACCTGCCCTGAGAGGCCATGAGCCCCACGCATCTGGTACTCTGTCCTCACATCTTACCTATTCTCAGGCTTGGCACATCTAGAACTGTGCCCACAGAGAATACAAGCCAAAGGGAATGCCTATGAAGTAACTCCTCTCATAACTTCTCGCAGAAAATGTCCAAACTTCTCTCCCTAAGTGCATGATCTTGAACCGGTGTACCTCTTCTGAACTTCAGTTCCTTCTTCTGTAAAAGAGATGGTTGCCTTCCAGGATATTGGTGAGGTTCCATGGCATCACTGACCTGAAACACCTGGGTCAAGGACCTCATTTGGCAAAACTCAGCTCTCTACTCTTCCTCCAGCCCAGCAGTCTGTCGCTGGGGGTGTCGGTCTGTAGGCATCACACTAGCACACTTTTCCCTCCTCCCTAAGGTTGCAGAAATGAGTGAGACAGCCCCAGTCCTTGGGTAGCTTGGTGTCATGAAGGAGATGGCCTCCAGCCCAATTTTGGTGCTGGAGAAAGGAAAACACCTACAGCGAGTCTAAGAGACTTCATGAAGATGCATCTAATGGATGCCCCTTGTCTCCTCACACTGGGTCTTTGATAAAGAGAAGGGCTTTGACATGTTCCCCATCGATGACGGGATTTCAAAGAGCACAAGCCAGTGTCTGAGTGGGAAGCCTGAGCCAGGCATGTCCATAGTAAGCCCTCAATAAACGGAGGTTATGATAAAAAAAAAAGTCACTTTGAGATGTGCAAGTTCTAGATCCAATATATATTATTTGAGTTTATGCATTATTGAATTGACTAAAGAACTAAAGATAAAATTATAATGGTTTTGGACTTAAGTATAAAAGGTCCTGAATTTCAGTAATGTACATTCCAATTTAATTGTGAAGTTTGCCCACTGATACATTTTGTTATTAATAAGATACCCCATCTAATTATCTACACTATTCCTTTGAAAATAAGATTTTTAAGCTACTTTTCAAGTATATATAAGAACCAATATTCTCTGTGATATATTTTCTGCACTGGAGTTGACCCTGTTTAACATGCTTCTCTTTCTTTAACTAAGTTACCATTTACCAAGACTTTGATAAGAAAAAGGCAGAACAACCCTCTTTGTCATTTTGTTTTATTGATGGTGAAATCAAATATTCACTGATATTGAGAGGGATAATTATATTTTAAATTATTTTTTCTTTTAAAACTAATGCTATTGACTTTATGGCAAAGGATTCATACACTTACACATGCACACAGTCAGAAAAATTTGAATAACTGTCACTTTGGGGAAAAGGATGAATTACTGGACATTAGTGCTGAACTCAGAGTTAGGGACCCGGAGTCCAGTCCTGATTACCGTCACCAGCTTGTACTTGCTGTGCTGTGCTCAGTTACTCAGTCATTTCTCTTCATGATCCCATGGACTGTACCCACCAGGCTCATCTATTAATGGGATTTTCAAGGCAGGAAAACTGGAGTAAGTTGTTGCTACTTACTCTAGGGGTCTTCTCAACCCAGGGACCAAACCCATGTCTCCTGCACTGGGAGGTGAATTCTTTACCAATGCACCACCTGGGAAGCCTTCAGTCTTAATGCAAATCACTTAATCTCTGATATTAGGTTCCCAATGTCAAAACACATGGGATTTATCAGTTATCTTCCAGTTTCATAATATATGTAATGTTGGTAGATTTGACACATTTCTTTATATGTACATTGATTGGTAAATTTAGATTTCAATAAAGAAAAATTCAAAAAACCAAAATGGAAAAATGAACAACATAAACAAACAAGTCATGGAAGAGGAAAATTGGATGGTTAACAAGAGTATTGATATTAACATTTATACTCATTACAAAGAAATGCAAATAGAAAAGTAACAACTCAAGATAAAGAAAAATAAATAGAAGCTAATCATTTTCAGGGAGATAAAGGGCAGAGACTATGACAATGGAATTGCTACACACTAGCTCTTGCAAATATTAGATTTGCTAAATTTTTAGTTCAGCTACATTAGCCATTCTCACTCTGAATTAGAGAAAATAAGATTTTTAAGCTACTTTTCAAGTATATATAAGAACCAATATTCTCTGTGATATATTTTCTGCACTGGAGTTGACCCTGTTTAACATGCTTCTCTTTCTTTAACTAAGTTACCATTTACCAAGACTTTGATAAGAAAAAGGCAGAACAACCCTCTTTGTCATTTTGTTTTATTGATGGTGAAATCAAATATTCACTGATATTGAGAGGGATAATTATATTTTAAATTATTTTTTCTTTTAAAACTAATGCTATTGACTTTATGGCAAAGGATTCATACACTTACACATGCACACAGTCAGAAAAATTTGAATAACTGTCACTTTGGGGAAAAGGATGAATTACTGGACATTAGTGCTGAACTCAGAGTTAGGGACCCGGAGTCCAGTCCTGATTACCGTCACCAGCTTGTACTTGCTGTGCTGTGCTCAGTTACTCAGTCATTTCTCTTCATGATCCCATGGACTGTACCCACCAGGCTCATCTATTAATGGGATTTTCAAGGCAGGAAAACTGGAGTAAGTTGTTGCTACTTACTCTAGGGGTCTTCTCAACCCAGGGACCAAACCCATGTCTCCTGCACTGGGAGGTGAATTCTTTACCAATGCACCACCTGGGAAGCCTTCAGTCTTAATGCAAATCACTTAATCTCTGATATTAGGTTCCCAATGTCAAAACACATGGGATTTATCAGTTATCTTCCAGTTTCATAATATATGTAATGTTGGTAGATTTGACACATTTCTTTATATGTACATTGATTGGTAAATTTAGATTTCAATAAAGAAAAATTCAAAAAACCAAAATGGAAAAATGAACAACATAAACAAACAAGTCATGGAAGAGGAAAATTGGATGGTTAACAAGAGTATTGATATTAACATTTATACTCATTACAAAGAAATGCAAATAGAAAAGTAACAACTCAAGATAAAGAAAAATAAATAGAAGCTAATCATTTTCAGGGAGATAAAGGGCAGAGACTATGACAATGGAATTGCTACACACTAGCTCTTGCAAATATTAGATTTGCTAAATTTTTAGTTCAGCTACATTAGCCATTCTCACTCTGAATTAGAGAAAAATAGCCTTATTTTTGGATGTTTTGATGTCAACTTACCTTTTACTTAAACTTTAAACATTCACCTACTATTATTCCTACCATCTATCCTCCTGGTTTCTTGAAGGTGACTGTGTCCTTTGGTATATTTCTTCAATGATCTTAGGCTTAGAATTTCACCAAAGCATAGCAGACAGGCTAAAGGACAGGATGAGGAACAGATTTCTGGGTTCACATCATTACCTGCCACTTAATGCTAGTGTAACTGGGGCATTCTTAATGTCTTTGTGTCTCACTCAATGTCATCATTTATAAAATGGAAATGGTGATAATAAAGATCTCATAGAGTTATTGGCTTCCCTTGTAGCTCAGCTAGTAAAGAATCTGCGTGCAATGCAAGAGATTTTGGTTTGATTGCTGGGTCAGGAAGATCCCCGGAGAAGGGATAGGCTACCCACTCCAGTATTCTGGGGCTTCCCTGGTGGCTCAACTGGTAAAGAATCCACATACAATGTGAGAGACATGGGTTCAATTCCTGGGTTGGGAAGATACCCTGAAGGAGGAAAAGGCTACCCACTCCAGTATTCTTGCCTGGAGAATTCCATGGCTTGTCCATGGGTTGCAAAGTGTCAGACATGACTGAGCAATGTTCACTTTCATAGAGTTAGAATTAAAGGAGTCAAAGATTGTAAGTAGCAAAAAAGGATCTGCTCTATAATTAAAAAGTTACTAGTAAAAGGACTATAATTACTGAGAATATTGTGCAAAGCTTGTTTCTCAGAGGTTCAGGGAAAACTCTTGTGTCCCTAACCTTCACAAATTCATATTTCAAGCTTTGCATGACTTCAGATTCAACTATTAATCTATTGAGACACATGTGAATATAATCAATGATTATTTTTCAAAAGATGATTATATATCAAGTATTATGGTATGTACTTTCACACATGTGCTGAATGAATTAAACAGGGAGGCAGTTAGGCTGAGGTGGCTCTAATGACATGTGAGCTACATAAGCACAACAAAATCTAAGCCTGTAAATGCCTCAAGTTTAAAAATTGAATCCTAGGCCATAGCAGACTATGACAATGGAATTGCTACACACTAGCTCTTGCAAATATTAGATTTGCTAAATTTTAGTTCAGCTACATTAGCCATTCTCACTCTGAATTAGAGAAAATAGCCTTATTTTTGGATGTTTTGATGTCAACTTACCTTTTACTTAAACTTTAAACATTCACCTACTATTATTCCTACCATCTATCCTCCTGGTTTCTTGAAGGTGACTGTGTCCTTTGGTATATTTCTTCAATGATCTTAGGCTTAGAATTTCACCAAAGCATAGCAGACAGGCTAAAGGACAGGATGAGGAACAGATTTCTGGGTTCACATCATTACCTGCCACTTAATGCTAGTGTAACTGGGGCATTCTTAATGTCTTTGTGTCTCACTCAATGTCATCATTTATAAAATGGAAATGGTGATAATAAAGATCTCATAGAGTTATTGGCTTCCCTTGTAGCTCAGCTAGTAAAGAATCTGCGTGCAATGCAAGAGATTTTGGTTTGATTGCTGGGTCAGGAAGATCCCCGGAGAAGGGATAGGCTACCCACTCCAGTATTCTGGGGCTTCCCTGGTGGCTCAACTGGTAAAGAATCCACATACAATGTGAGAGACATGGGTTCAATTCCTGGGTTGGGAAGATACCCTGAAGGAGGAAAAGGCTACCCACTCCAGTATTCTTGCCTGGAGAATTCCATGGCTTGTCCATGGGTTGCAAAGTGTCAGACATGACTGAGCAATGTTCACTTTCATAGAGTTAGAATTAAAGGAGTCAAAGATTGTAAGTAGCAAAAAAGGATCTGCTCTATAATTAAAAAGTTACTAGTAAAAGGACTATAATTACTGAGAATATTGTGCAAAGCTTGTTTCTCAGAGGTTCAGGGAAAACTCTTGTGTCCCTAACCTTCACAAATTCATATTTCAAGCTTTGCATGACTTCAGATTCAACTATTAATCTATTGAGACACATGTGAATATAATCAATGATTATTTTTCAAAAGATGATTATATATCAAGTATTATGGTATGTACTTTCACACATGTGCTGAATGAATTAAACAGGGAGGCAGTTAGGCTGAGGTGGCTCTAATGACATGTGAGCTACATAAGCACAACAAAATCTAAGCCTGTAAATGCCTCAAGTTTAAAAATTGAATCCTAGGCACAATCAGTCATCAACAGTCCACTAGGCTTTAAGCTGTACCCGGTCAGTGATTTCCTTGCTTTGCTTCTAGCTTTTTCCTATAGCGTCTTTCCTCGGCCACAGGTGACGGAATGCTCCTAACCACAGTGTCTGGCTCTGCCTAATTCAAATTGATTTTTGCTTAAACAAACAAACACACAAATAAACAAAACCACCACCAACAACCTTTAAAAGGCTTTAATATGGCTCTCTTTTAACACACGTTATCTCAATAATCTCCAAAATAAATGTTACAACCGTATTGCTAATGAAAACATGTGGCCTTTGAGGTAAATTATTTCACAATGGTGGTGGTAATGGGTTTAGTTCCTAAGTTGCGTCCGATTCTTGCCACCTCATGGACTGTAGACTGCCCAGCTGTTCTGTCCATGGGATTTCCCAGGTAAGAATACTGGAGTGTGCTGTCATTTCTTTCTCCAGGGGTTCTTCCCTATCCAGGGATCAAACATGTGTCTCATACATTGGAGGGTTCTTTACTACTGAGCCACCAGTACTAATAAGCCAACTTATTTCATAATGTGTGATAAATATCTCTATTACCACTAAGAAGAATCAAAAAGAAGAGGCCAAGAACAAGAAAATGAAAAGGAGAAGGAAGAGGAAAGACTGGAAGAAGAAGGAGAAAGAAAGGGGGTGCAGAGAGGATAAGAACAAGAGAACGAGGAGGTAGAGGAAGACTGAAGAAGAGATAGAAATGTCCCTTACCTAAAGAGACGGGTGAAATAGAAACAGATGTGACTGCAGAAATATCCATAACCATGCTGACTGATCTCCTCTTCTTTATGCAGGAAAACGGGGCTCTTCTGTTGCCCAGATTCCATTACAAGAATCCTGCTTTCCCTGGGACTTTATCTCCTACCACTCTTCCCCTTCTCTTTGCACTCCAGCTACACTGCCTCCTCGTTATTCTGGAACATGCCAAGCAAACCTGCATCTTGCATCTGTAGCTCCCTCTACACAGACTCTTCTCCCCAGACAACTGCATGTGGGTTGTTCCTTTACTTCCTTCAGCAGGCCCCCTGAGCATTATACTGAAGGATGTACACACACTGTCACTTTTCTTCTAAATATTCATTTCTTTAATTATTTGACCACTCAGGTCTTACTTGCAGCACTTTGGATCTTTGTTGCCTTTTTCAGTATCTTTCACTGAGGCACACAGACTCTATAGATGTGGCTGCATGTGGGATCTTAATTCCCTGACTAGGGACTGAACCCCTGTACTCTGCATTGCAGGGCGGATTCTTAACCACTGAGAGTGAGGGACCAGGGACGTCCCTCACTATAGTTACATTTTATCCCCCTTTGCCTCCTTGTTATCTAATATAATTATTTGATACTGGAGGTAAAAGTTGTAACTTGTCTGTCTTCTCACAGTGAGTTACTTAACAGAATGTTTGTTTTTTAATTTTATAATCGAAGTATAGCTGATTTACAATGTTGTGCCAATCTCTGCTCTACAGAAAAGCATTATGCACATATATACATTCTTTTAAAAATTTTTCCATTATGATTACTCACAGAATTTTAAGTATAGTTCCCAGTGTTATACATTAGGATCTTGTTTATCTCAGGAGAGTGGTTTTATTTGGTTTACGACTTTATCTCCAGCACTTAGAAGAATTTCTTATTCATACTAAGTGCACAATAGTTTTTTTTGTTGTACGAATGAATGCTCTTACTTCATGCCAAGCATTTCTCTGAGTGTTTTAAATATCATATTTAGTTCTTATCAAAAATTTGTTACATTTTATTGTTATTTCCATTTTACATAAGTGCAACCAAGTCACAGAGATGGTATATATCCTGCCCAAATCCCATAGCTAATAAGTGTTGGGTAAGGTAACCTCAATTCAGTCCATTTCTAGTGGACACTACAATGCGTAGATCCATATCTAATAGCTAAGTGCAGAAATGGATTTGAATCAGGTAACTCCAAAATCAGACTGACCCAATACTCCTTTCTAGATGTGACAAAATGTCCCCACACATTTTTTCCTTTAATAATAATAACCCTAAAAATATCTATTATTTTCTCTAATTTGCAACTAAGTCTCAGAAAAGTTTTCTCCTGAGAAATAGATTGAAATTAAAAGTCATTTTAAGATTTATTTATTTATTTATTATTGGTGGGGGGTGGGGTGGGGAGGGAGGGGAGCAGGCAGGCTACTTCTATTGGTCTTTCATTTATCTATTTTTATCCATCTTTGTTCTTTGGCCCAGGTGGGCCTCCCATCGCGGTGGCATCTGTTGTCACAGAGCACCGGCTCTGGGCGCATGCGCTCCAGAGCTCTGGCTCAGTAATTGGACACATCAGTCCAGCCACTCCGTGGCATGTGGGATCCTCCCAGGCCAGGGATCGAACCGGTGCCCCTTGCACTGCAAGGCGGTGTCCTTACCCACTGGACCACCAGGAAAGCCCCAAAAGTCATTTTAAAAAGCACTCTGTCCTCAATCAATTCAAAGAAGGTATGAGCTGAAATCTTCCTTACATTTAGTATCTTGAGAAGAGAACAATGTTGTTCTATGTCTTCCCTCAAGGTTTCTTGCTTTTCTTAAAATTCAGTACATGTCTTGAAATGGAGATTTTCCACAATAGATTGATTTAAGACAGTAGCTTTTTTATATAGAGTTTTATTGGTCCATTTATTCTGAGATTGTTCAACAAAACTTTTACCTGCCTGTAATTTACTGTGAATGTCATTTAGAATAATTATATATCCACCTGGCTGTCATTTAGGACTAGAAAGTAGATTCATTTTTTCCCCTGAATTTTCTGTAATATATGCAATACCAGTAAATAAAATGATTAAAATCTCTACACAAAAGAGAAATATCACTATATGATTTAGCTAAATTGACAAAAATTTAAGGGCAACATTATTCTGGCTGCCACTCCACCCTTATTACAACTCATTATGTTAGCAAGTTTAGAGAATAGAGCTATACTATACAATATTCCTTATACAATCCCTGGAGACATTTAAAACTAGCCTAGGTGAAGTATTATGAAGCATATTGAAGAGGATAATTTTGCACAGGCAGGGAGATTAAATACATGTTGCTTTCCTGTCATCACTTCTAATTTTTAAAGGACATTTGTGCAGATTATAATGTGCCTATACTTTTCTTAAGTAGCACTTTTTATTTGTTGAGAACTGCATATTTAGGAAAGTGAAAGAGAGAAGAACGTGGATACATACCTTGAGAATAGACTACTTGTTTCTAAAATAAGTGCTTTGGCAATTTCTCATTTTTGAACCTTATCCTCTCTGCTCTTTGCACTCCTCCCCAATCCATTCAAACAGCTTAAAGGAGAGTGAACACCTTTAAACACAGGAACTATGAGCATGACATTACTGTGAAGGATGGGGAAGTCCATGAGGTTGCAGAGTTAGACTCAACTTAGTGACTGAACAATAACAACAACATTACATAACTAAGGAACTTTAGTGTGAAAGGTGCAGAGAAGGGCATATACATATAGTAGTCTTTCTCTTCAAAGCAGGTGCCAATAAAATGAGAAACCAACAAAAGAGGCCAAAATTTAAAAAAAATACAGTGTACTAAATAAGTATGTTTCACTATTTTTATTCCCTATAAATTTACAACAGCTTGTAAGAAAGGTTTAATGTAATAGCATACTGTTTCATACTTTTTCCTGTTGATCATTATTTTTAAAATTTTGGCCTCTTTTATTGTTTTCTTTTTTTATTTATTTTCATCTATTTTTATTCTTTGGCCTGTGTAGACCTCCCATTGCAGTGGCCTCTCTTGTTGCAGAGCTCTGGGTGCATGCGTTCCCAAGAGCTGGCTCATAATTGGACACACTGGTCCAGCAGTTCCGTGGCACGTGGGATCTTCCTGGGCCAGGGATCGAACTGGTGCTCCTTGTACTGCAAAGCAGACTCTCTACCCACTGGACCACTAGGGAAGCCCAGTACACTATCGTTTAAAACATTAGAAACATTAAGAGAGTATTTGTTAAAAATACAGTTGGGATAGTTCTTGCCATTTTCTTCTTGTTGAGAAATTTCTAATAGGGAACTTATATACTTTCTATGTATGCTTGTGTGTACTAAGTCACTTCAGTCATATCCTGTTCTTTGTGATCCCATGAACCATAGCTCACCAGGCTCCTCTGACCATGGGATTCTCCAGGCAAGAATACTGGAGTGGGTAGTTATTTCCTTCTCCAGGGGATCTTCCCCACCTAGGAATCAAACCCATATCTCTTATTTCTCCTGCATTGGCAGGTAGGTTCTTTACCAATAGTACCACCTGGGAAGTCTATGCCTTAACAAACTGTCATATTCCTTTCATAATTTGAATCAACTTTCAATATTTTATTTTTTGTGCTTTCAATGTTGTGAAATATGCCTGTGAATTATTTTAATGTGAAGCGGATATTTTTACTTTTTTTTTTTTGGCTACTGTCAACTCTCTGGAAAAATTTCCTTTTTTTCCTTTTATTTGTCATAACCACTTTTTTCATTGAAGTTGATAAGTTTACCTTCACTAAGTCCCTCTAGCTTCATATCTGGAGTCCCTCTAACTAGAATAATGTTAACATTGCCAAGATTAGTAACTCTATTTACTTTTAATTTATATTTAACTTTTGGCAAATTTTTGTTTCTTTGCTGCATTTTCATTTTTCACCAATTCTTTCTTTGGATTATCCATTTTTGCATGGTGTTATGTGGGCTTCCCTGGTGGCTCAGAAGGTAAAGAATCTGCCTGCAGTGCAGGAACCTGGGTTCGATCCTGGGGATATCTTTTATTGTTTTCTTTTTTTATTTATTTTCATCTATTTTTATTCTTTGGCCTGTGTAGACCTCCCATTGCAGTGGCCTCTCTTGTTGCAGAGCTCTGGGTGCATGCGTTCCCAAGAGCTGGCTCATAATTGGACACACTGGTCCAGCAGTTCCGTGGCACGTGGGATCTTCCTGGGCCAGGGATCGAACTGGTGCTCCTTGTACTGCAAAGCAGACTCTCTACCCACTGGACCACTAGGGAAGCCCAGTACACTATCGTTTAAAACATTAGAAACATTAAGAGAGTATTTGTTAAAAATACAGTTGGGATAGTTCTTGCCATTTTCTTCTTGTTGAGAAATTTCTAATAGGGAACTTATATACTTTCTATGTATGCTTGTGTGTACTAAGTCACTTCAGTCATATCCTGTTCTTTGTGATCCCATGAACCATAGCTCACCAGGCTCCTCTGACCATGGGATTCTCCAGGCAAGAATACTGGAGTGGGTAGTTATTTCCTTCTCCAGGGGATCTTCCCCACCTAGGAATCAAACCCATATCTCTTATTTCTCCTGCATTGGCAGGTAGGTTCTTTACCAATAGTACCACCTGGGAAGTCTATGCCTTAACAAACTGTCATATTCCTTTCATAATTTGAATCAACTTTCAATATTTTATTTTTTGTGCTTTCAATGTTGTGAAATATGCCTGTGAATTATTTTAATGTGAAGCGGATATTTTTACTTTTTTTTTTTTGGCTACTGTCAACTCTCTGGAAAAATTTCCTTTTTTTCCTTTTATTTGTCATAACCACTTTTTTCATTGAAGTTGATAAGTTTACCTTCACTAAGTCCCTCTAGCTTCATATCTGGAGTCCCTCTAACTAGAATAATGTTAACATTGCCAAGATTAGTAACTCTATTTACTTTTAATTTATATTTAACTTTTGGCAAATTTTTGTTTCTTTGCTGCATTTTCATTTTTCACCAATTCTTTCTTTGGATTATCCATTTTTGCATGGTGTTATGTGGGCTTCCCTGGTGGCTCAGAAGGTAAAGAATCTGCCTGCAGTGCAGGAACCTGGGTTCGATCCCGGGTTTGGGAAGATCTCTTGGAGAAGGGAATGGCTACCTACTCCAGTATTCTTGCCTGAAAAATTCTGTGAACAGAGGAGCTTGGCAGGCTACAGTCCATGGGGTTGCAAAGAGTAAGACACAACAGAGTGACTAACACACACCTACACATGGTATTATGTATACATGTTACTAAAAGACAAAGAGGCAATGACCAACCACAAACATTATCTAAAAGGGGCGATGTAACTGATCAATAATTATGATGTGCGTCTATCACTTAAGAAGTGTCTTTTGGATCAACAGTTTAGCAGCAAAGTTCATACTTTATACAACTGTAGTTAATACACCATGATACTGAAAATTTAAACCATGTTGGGAGGACTGTTATTTATACTTAAACAATGGTAACTAAAATGCATGCATACTGGCATCGTACGAATCAAGGACTAACTTGGTATACAGCTGCTATGCTTAGAGTTGCCTCTGTCACCTTCATTCTTAACGGTATCTTTTATTGAGTTCCTCTTCTATGCCAGGCATTCCTTGGATCTTGCCAAAAGTTATCCCATTTAATACTCATGTGAATCTATATGGTATCATAATATCTATTTTGCTGATGAGAAAACTAGGCTGCAATTACTTAAGAGATTTTTCTGAGGCTTCTCTGAAAGTGGCACAGATAGCCAGAATGAGGCCAGTCAATTGCCCAAGCTGACTTCAGTTTTGACTGATTTCACTTTATTAACTTTTTTTTTTTTTTTTTCAATTTTGGTTAACCATTGTTTCCTATACACTGAAATTTCTTAAACCATTTATAAGTTCTACTAGAGTTTCTGAGATAGTTCTTCTTTGGATAAGAAGTTTTATTTATTTGCCAACTGTTTTGTGAAGAAGAATAGTAATACTCTTTACAACCAATATCATCTATTAAGGTCCCAGTGTAATTATGTTTTATTAAAGCTTAGATGGTTGGATGGCAGCATTGACTCAATGGACATGATAAAGGACAGGGAAGCCTGGTGCTACAGTCCTTGGGGTTGCAAAGAGTCAGATAGGACTGAGTGACTGAAAAACTAGTACTAGTCATTCTGATCTTCCAAGTCAATGCTATAAAAAATAGATTTGTGTTTCATATCATAATATACCTAACCTGGACTATGATAAGAGTGCTCAGTGACCCTCTAGGATCTGAAAATAAATTATTTGGTCCTGTTCTGTGTAACACCAGTGTAGAACACATAAGGGTAGAGAATAATACAGTGTACAGAATAGGAGGAACTCACAAAAGCTTTGGTTTAATGAAGGCATTAAGTCACAACGGTGGTTCTGTCCTAAACAAAGCTTTCTCAGGCAAAAGTTTCAATAATATACTCTTAAATCCACCTGCAATGCAGAAGACCTAGTTTCAGTCCCTGGGTAGGGAAGATCCCCTGGAGAAGGAAATGGCAACCCAGTCCCGTACTCCTGCCTGGAAAATTCTATGGACAGAGGAGTCTGTTGGGGTACAGTCCATAGGGTCGCAAAGAGTTGGACATGACTTAGCAACTAAACCACCATTCATTAGTCAGTTTTAACCAAGAAAACACAGTATCAAAATTAAAAGAATCCCTCATGTTGCAATGAGGGATATCACATACACACACATACATATATATTTTAGAATTTCAAAGTGAACTTCATATTAGCTACAGTAAGCACTTTTTTTGGTAAATTCTGTTTCGCTTTCAACTTTCATTTGAAACAATACGATAATGCTAAATGCATGATGATGTGAAACCAATCCGGAATGTTTTCTGGTATCTAAGGTTAAAAATATCCATCTTCGGGGCTTCCCTGGTGGTCCAGTGGGTAAGGACACCGCCTTGCAGTGCAAGGGGCGCCAGTTCGATCCCTGGCCTGGGAAAATCCCACGTGCCATGGAGCGGCTGGACTATTGTGTCCAATCACCGAGCCAGAGCTCTAGAGCGCATGCGCCCAGAGCTGGCACTCTGCGACGACGGACGCCACCGCGATGGGAGGCCCGCAGGAGCCAAAGAACAGAGACGGATGAAAATAGAGAAATGAAGGACCAATAGAAGTGGCCCACCCACCCCCTCCCTCCCTCCCCAACCTGCCCCCCCCATAAATAAATAAATAAATAAATGTTTTAAAAAAAATATCCATCTTCCCTCATACTAGTTGCTTTTCCTAGTGCTAAATTAATATTTGTATGATTTAAATTACTGAGGCTGAGCAGCCCCTTAAACCTAGTGGGGACCTCCTAGGAATCTCTGCCACCCAGCCAGTCACTCAGCTCACTCAGCATGGTGTGTTCAATGAGAGTCCCATAAAGAGCTTCTTCCACCTAAGCTTACAGGGATAATAAATGAATTTGGTTTCTTGGGTCATTGTTCTCAAAGAGGTCATTTTTAGGGATGGAGTAATATAAAATGAGATTCAATTTAAGAGAAAATTTGAGAATGCTTTTTAAAGCTCTCAAACAAAAATCTCTTAGCTTTTGAAAGCAATCTAATCAATGCTGATGAAGTGATTTTATCACTGTGTGGGATGGTCTTCTCTAAAATATTCTTAGTTTTGTACTTAGAGTGCTACATTAACCCATGTGTCAACATTTTTATTCTCTTTTGGTAGTCCTCTCAGGCGAAGTTGATGTGTTATTTGAGCATATTTGTCTTGGACATTAAATTGCATTACAACAACATTCATTAGTCAGTTTTAACCAAGAAAACACAGTATCAAAATTAAAAGAATCCCTCATGTTGCAATGAGGGATATCACACACACATACATATATATTTTAGAATTTCAAAGTGAACTTCATATTAGCTACAGTAAGCACTTTTTTTGGTAAATTCTGTTTCGCTTTCAACTTTCATTTGAAACAATACGATAATGCTAAATGCATGATGATGTGAAACCAATCCGGAATGTTTTCTGGTATCTAAGGTTAAAAATATCCATCTTCGGGGCTTCCCTGGTGGTCCAGTGGGTAAGGACACCGCCTTGCAGTGCAAGGGGCGCCAGTTCGATCCCTGGCCTGGGAAAATCCCACGTGCCATGGAGCGGCTGGACTATTGTGTCCAATCACCGAGCCAGAGCTCTAGAGCGCATGCGCCCAGAGCTGGCACTCTGCGACGACGGACGCCACCGCGATGGGAGGCCCGCAGGAGCCAAAGAACAGAGACGGATGAAAATAGAGAAATGAAGGACCAATAGAAGTGGCCCACCCGCCCCCCTCCGTCCCCAACCTGCCCCCCCCATAAATAAATAAATAAATAAATGTTTTAAAAAAAATATCCATCTTCCCTCATACTAGTTGCTTTTCCTAGTGCTAAATTAATATTTGTATGATTTAAATTACTGAGGCTGAGCAGCCCCTTAAACCTAGTGGGGACCTCCTAGGAATCTCTGCCACCCAGCCAGTCACTCAGCTCACTCAGCATGGTGTGTTCAATGAGAGTCCCATAAAGAGCTTCTTCCACCTAAGCTTACAGGGATAATAAATGAATTTGGTTTCTTGGGTCATTGTTCTCAAAGAGGTCATTTTTAGGGATGGAGTAATATAAAATGAGATTCAATTTAAGAGAAAATTTGAGAATGCTTTTTAAAGCTCTCAAACAAAAATCTCTTAGCTTTTTGAAAGCAATCTAATCAATGCTGATGAAGTGATTTTATCACTGTGTGGGATGGTCTTCTCTAAAATATTCTTAGTTTTGTACTTAGAGTGCTACATTAACCCATGTGTCAACATGTATCTCTTGGTATTTGCTATCATGTTTAGTAGAACAATGTAGTCCTCTCAGGCGAAGTTGATGTGTTATTTGAGAACATATTTGGCCGTTTCAAAGCTCCCATATATATGTCCTTGCAATAAAGTTGATTTCTTTATCACAATCTATACTTGTTGTATTTCTAGAAAATGGCAAGACACTTGAGTTTGAAACTATCATCATAAGGAATGAAATGCTTTGGTAATTTCCTATTTTGAGTCCATAACAGAATCTCTTAGCCTGGGTGGAATGTGTGCGAGGTCTATAGTTGTAATTCAGGGCACATGGGATCTCCATCTAATTGCCTACAAATTGCCCCGTGTCTTTATGCACGTTCCCAGAGACAGTTTTCACCTGGTTACCAAAAAGACTGAGCGACACCATTTTTGCAGGTGTTGATTTTATTCTTGACCTTATTTTGTTCTTTTGCTCATAGCCACTGTAGGGAAAAAGCAGATTAGCCTAAGTGGGATGGTGAGTTTCTCTTACCCCACGTTTGTAAATAATATTTATGTAACTGCTGGGATCACGTACAGCACTGTGCATGTGTGTCACAAGGTGCTGAGTCACGAGGTACTCGCTTGTTCATAGACTACTTTGTGCGGTACACCCTCATGAGTTTCACCATGAAAGCCCTGGCTGCTACTGCATCAGGGCTACATTGGAGAGGCATCATAGTTATGCTACATGAAGTGATGTCATAGTTATGTTATGGTTACATTAGGGTTATGTTCTGACTAGTGCTACCGCTGCGGTGTCAGCTAGAGAGCGGCTCTGCTATGGCTGCTGTGCCAGCTAGAAGAGAATAAATGTGTCTGCCGTCCCTATGGCTCCTTGAATCTCCTCCCAGCCTCTTAGCTCCCGCCTTGCCTCCCCATTGGCTACAGCAAGTGAGTTAGAGGAATTTGGTTTCTTGGGGCATTGTTCTCAAAGAGGTCATTTTTAGGGATGGAGTAATATAAAATGAGATTCAATTTAAGAGGAAATGTGAGAAGGCTTTTTAAAGCTCTCAAACAAAAATCTCTTAGCTTGGTGAAAGCAATCTAATCAATGCTGATGAAGTGATTTTATCACTGTGTGGGATGGTCTTCTCTAAAATATTCTTAGTTTTGTACTTAGAGTGCTACATTAACCCATGTGTCAACATGTATCTCTTGGTATTTGCTATCATGTTTAGTAGAACAATGTAGTCCTCTCAGGCGAAGTTGATGTGTTATTTGAGAACATATTTGGCCGTTTCAAAGCTCCCATATATATGTCCTTGCAATAAAGTTGATTTCTTTATCACAATCTATACTTGTTGTATTTCTAGAAAATGGCAAGACACTTGAGTTTGAAACTATCATCATAAGGAATGAAATGCTTTGGTAATTTCCTATTTTGAGTCCATAACAGAATCTCTTAGCCTGGGTGGAATGTGTGCGAGGTCTATAGTTGTAATTCAGGGCACATGGGATCTCCATCTAATTGCCTACAAATTGCCCCGTGTCTTTATGCACGTTCCCAGAGACAGTTTTCACCTGGTTACCAAAAAGACTGAGCGACACCATTTTTGCAGGTGTTGATTTTATTCTTGACCTTATTTTGTTCTTTTGCTCATAGCCACTGTAGGGAAAAAGCAGATTAGCCTAAGTGGGATGGTGAGTTTCTCTTACCCCACGTTTGTAAATAATATTTATGTAACTGCTGGGATCACGTACAGCACTGTGCATGTGTGTCACAAGGTGCTGAGTCACGAGGTACTCGCTTGTTCATAGACTACTTTGTGCGGTACACCCTCATGAGTTTCACCATGAAAGCCCTGGCTGCTACTGCATCAGGGCTACATTGGAGAGGCATCATAGTTATGCTACATGAAGTGATGTCATAGTTATGTTATGGTTACATTAGGGTTATGTTCTGACTAGTGCTACCGCTGCGGTGTCAGCTAGAGAGCGGCTCTGCTATGGCTGCTGTGCCAGCTAGAAGAGAATAAATGTGTCTGCCGTCCCTATGGCTCCTTGAATCTCCTCCCAGCCTCTTAGCTCCCGCCTTGCCTACCCCGGATTCAGGGAACAGTGTGAACAGCAAGAAAACTAGCAGTATGAAGAGGATCAACGACACAGCTGCACAGTCCTCGTTATTGACCTAGCTACTGGTATTCCAAAATTAACACCAGCCACCAGAGTCATCACCGTACTGTGCCCTCTGGGGACATTTGTAGGCTCTGCTCTGGAAATGCAGACTCAGTCTTGTCTGGATCTCGGTTTCCATCTCTGCCTACACCTTCTGCAGAATCTTTCCATCCCGGCCTGATCTCACATTATTAGACAAAATGTTTGGCTTCCCTGGTGGTCCAGTGGGTAAGGACACAACCTTGCAGTGCAAGGGGCGCTGGTTCGATCCCTGGCCTGGGAGGATGCCACGTGCCGCAGAGCGGCTGGACTGATATGTCCAATTACTGAGCCGGAGCCCTGGCACGCATGCGCCCAGAGCCGGTGTTCTGCGACGACGGGGGCCGCTGCGATGGGAAGCCCACATGGGCCAAAGAACAAAAATAAAGATGGATGAAAATAGATAAATGAAAGATCAATAGAAATGACTTGCCCGCCCCCCTCCCTCCCCAATCCGCCCCCACAAAAAAAAATACTTAAAAAAAAATGTTATCAGACATTTCTGCTTGACTGTAGGTTAAAAAAGAAAAAAAAGAAAAGAAACTTTTCTATGTCAGCCTTCAGTTTTATATAGCATGGCTATATTTGCACTTATATATATATATACATATATATATATATTTATATGAGTACTTTTTAAGAAATATTCAAGCATATTTTGTATGTATATTTCTAAGTTCTTAGGGTCTTTAAAAACAAATTTAAAAGAAGAAATCTGCAAAGGATGCAGAGAGACAAAAATCTTCACGCTGGGGGAAAAATACTCATCTTTGTGGTTTTGGTAGAATGTGAGCACGCACTAATGAACTTCTCATTTTGCATTTTTGCCACATGAATAAAGCTGACCCTTTATTCTGTTGATTGAGTGAGGGATCAAGCGAGATGAAATTTCTGTTTAATTACCTTTCCCCAAACTAAAGCATCCTAGAGTTGATAACAACTCTTTTTTTTTTTTTAATTTAGAAAAATTTTTTGGCCACTTTTTTTTGTTGTTGTTGGTCTAATATTTATTTATTTTCATCCATTTTTGTTCTTTGGCCCGTGTGGGCCTCCCATCGCAGTGGCCTCTCTTGTTGCAGAGCACCAGCTCTGGGCGCATGCACTCTAGAGCGCCGGCTCGTAATTGGACGCACCGGTTCAGCTGCTCCGTGGCATGTGGGATCTTGCCAGAGATCGAACCAGCGCCCCTTGCACTGCAAGGCAGACTCTTTACCCACTGGACCACCAGGGAAGCCCGATAACGACTCTTAACTACATTTCTTCCTGTGGCAGAAGCTTTATTTTTGTAACATTGGGATGTTTTCTTCAATCATTTTCTTTAAACATGTTGCATATTTAAAATCTCAGATTGCAAATTTTCAAAAATGTCATTCCCAAGGAGTGCCTCTCTGGGTAACCACCTCATCCTTCTCATGTTCAAGGCTCAAATTGTTTTTCAGTAAGATTGGCTAAATTGAAGTGATTTTGGTTTGCTAAATTGCAGTTGTTGATTGGTTCCTTATTTCAGCATAACATCTCATTCCTATGGAAACAATAGGCTCTTGCTAGAATTCTTGTTCAATCTCTCAGCTACTCAACTGAAAAAAATAAATAAATAAAAAAACAACAAAACCAAAAAAAACCTGCTGTGTTTTTCTGCATCACCAATCAGTGGAATTTCACTGTTATATTCAGCCCAGGAAATTAGTTGATCTCTTCTGCCCTTTTGGTTTTACCAGTTAGCAGAATATTTGCAAGGATCAAATAATTTAATTTCTCCAGTTCAAACACAAAATTTCAAAGCTAACTTGTTGAGAGATAATACAAGGTATTTTAAAGTGTCAGGATCAAATCCATCAAAATATACAGAGTGCTGTGTCAGGCATTATTCAGAATAGATTAATAGCAGTTTTCTACAACTTTATTAACTTTAGACCTTGCTGGGAGATAGACATCTGTTTTTTAACATAAGGCATTTGTCTTGGTTTTTCTTCTAATTTGAACTATCTGTGCTTTTGCAAATGTTGATCCTTCTCTGTGTTTAGTGTATTTTAAAATCTGAATATTCCTTCCATCCGGTATGTGTGAAAGAAAGAAATTCCGTTTCTTTCCAAGCTGACATGATTCTATTATAGTTTTCGAATTTAATAGGAATTACTACTATATGGGACTTCCCTGGTGGCTCAAATAGTACAGAATCCATTTGCAATGTGGGAGGCCTGGATTCGATCCCTAGGTCGGGAAGACCCCAAGGAGAAGGAAATGGCGACCCACTCCAATATTTTTGCCAGGAGAATCCCAAGGACAGAGAAGCCTGGCAGGCTACCCTCCATGGGGTCGCAAAGTGTTGGACAGAACTGAATGACTAACACTTTCATCTTCAATATCATATGATCTAAAAATACCACAATACTTATGTTGGAGTTTTATGTGATACTACAGAATTTTAAAAAGTAATGAACTAGAGAAAGGATACTGAAAAAAATCCTCTGGTAATTTTCCTTGATGAAAGATAAATTATTTTACTGCCTACCGTGTTATTCATAGACAAAGAATAATATATAAGAATATCTGTTTTCAAAGTTTTCTACTGGTCAGAAGACTGTCAAGCAGTATCACTCAACTGGTTTCTTTAAGCTGACTATATGATTTAATTATGGGACAAAGTTGGAGAACTAGACAAAGAATTTTGAACATTTGCCACAAATCCTTTTATTTATTATTATTTTTTAAAGATTTGTTTATTTATTTTGGTGGGGGTGGGGTGGGGAGGGAGGGGAGCAGGCGGGCCACTTCTATTGGTCTTTCATTTGTCTATTTTCATCCATCTTTGTTCTTTGGCCCATGAGGGCCTCCCATCACAGTGGCCTCTGTTGTCGTAGAGCACTGGCCATGGGCACATGCGCTCTAGAGCTCCAGCTCAGTAATTAGACACATCAGTCCAGTCGCTCCGGGGCACGTGGGATCCTCCCAGGCCAGGGATTGAACCGGTGCCCCTTGCACTGCAAGGTGGTGTCCCTACCCACTGAACCACCAGGGAAGCCCCACAAATCCTTTTAAATATTTTTTTACAGTATAATGCCATTTTAATAAGGTTAAAAACCAAGGAATACAAAAGAACATATCCTTGAGGGATGCATACATCTATGGTGAAACCAAATTTTTAAGCAAGGGAAAGACATACAAAATTCAGGTTGGCAATGAACTTTCAGTAAAGAGGATGCTGACAGGAAATATATGTGAAGACACAGAGATGTTAACTGTGCTCTGTACTGAAATAAGACAGTGGATTTAAGACTGCATTTAATTATTGAGCCCAATATATCAGTTCTATTTTATACATTGTTTGTATATGTCAAATATTATTTATAATTATTGAAATTAATGAAAGTAAAACACAAAGTATTTTAATTATGCCTAATCATATTTTTGGTCTCCTACCCTACTTGGTCTATCAAAACTTGTTTGTGGCAAAATAACAAAATTAAAATAAAAGTTTTTTTCAAATTATAATGTTATGGTTTTCAATTGATTTGACCAATCAAGGAAATGCAATGTAATTTTTTCTTTTTTTTTAATTTATTAAGGTATAACCTGAAAAAATCCTCTGGTAATTTTCCTTGATGAAAGATAAATTATTTTACTGCCTACCGTGTTATTCATAGACAAAGAATAATATATAAGAATATCTGTTTTCAAAGTTTTCTACTGGTCAGAAGACTGTCAAGCAGTATCACTCAACTGGTTTCTTTAAGCTGACTATATGATTTAATTATGGGACAAAGTTGGAGAACTAGACAAAGAATTTTGAACATTTGCCACAAATCCTTTTATTTATTATTATTTTTTAAAGATTTGTTTATTTATTTTGGTGGGGGTGGGGTGGGGAGGGAGGGGAGCAGGCGGGCCACTTCTATTGGTCTTTCATTTGTCTATTTTCATCCATCTTTGTTCTTTGGCCCATGAGGGCCTCCCATCACAGTGGCCTCTGTTGTCGTAGAGCACTGGCCATGGGCACATGCGCTCTAGAGCTCCAGCTCAGTAATTAGACACATCAGTCCAGTCGCTCCGGGGCACGTGGGATCCTCCCAGGCCAGGGATTGAACCGGTGCCCCTTGCGCTGCAAGGTGGTGTCCCTACCCACTGAACCACCAGCGAAGCCCCACGAATCCTTTTAAATATTTTTAGAGTATAATGCCATTTTAATAAGGTTAAAAACCAAGGAATACAAAAGAACATATCCTTGAGGGATGCATACATCTATGGTGAAACCAAATTTTTAAGCAAGGGAAAGACATACAAAATTCAGGTTGGCAATGAACTTTCAGTAAAGAGGATGCTGACAGGAAATATATGTGAAGACACAGAGATGTTAACTGTGCTCTGTACTGAAATAAGACAGTGGATTTAAGACTGCATTTAATTATTGAGCCCAATATATCAGTTCTATTTTATACATTGTTTGTATATGTCAAATATTATTTATAATTATTGAAATTAATGAAAGTAAAACACAAAGTATTTTAATTATGCCTAATCATATTTTTGGTCTCCTACCCTACTTGGTCTATCAAAACTTGTTTGTGGCAAAATAACAAAATTAAAATAAAAGTTTTTTTCAAATTATAATGTTATGGTTTTCAATTGATTTGACCAATCAAGGAAATGCAATGTAATTTTTTCTTTTTTTTTAATTTATTAAGGTATAACCTGAAAAAAAGATATATACTTAAAGCATATAGCTCATGTCTTATATACAAACACATGTGACATAATCTCACAATCAAACTAACATATCTAGCTTTACACTTGCATTGTTAACACTAGCTAGTTTAGATATGTGGCCTCAGAGTAGCTTGAGAAATGTCATGAGCATTGCTTCTGATAGAATCTAGTATATCTCTCCCCCTGCTCAGTCGTCCAAAAGAGAAGAACCTAGTACCCCAAATTTTGCCTATTTTTTATCATATTTTAAAAGACATTCATGGAACTAGAACTAGAAGAGACTTTAAAGTTAGCTCTACTTTTAAGAGATTTTGCAAATAGGGAAATTAAAACTCTGCATGCACAAGGTTCAAGTCTTACTGATAAAGACTAAAGTATTTTAACAATAGCAGAGCCACTCACTGGGTTAGTTTATTTCATAGGAAACTATTTCCTTTTGTGATAGATATTTCATTTTATAAATGTAAGTATATACCGGCTTCTAATAAGTAAAGTAACATTGTGTTTAAGACACCACTAAAGAATTGAAAATGTCTATTTTGTTGATAATTATAAAACCACAACAATTATTTCATCTATTGAACCCATACTATATGCTTGGTGTTATCCTAAGTTCTTTCCATACGTTCATTTAGAGTTACTCTATGAAGCAGATATTATTAATATACCTATTTTATGGATGAAAAACTGAGCAAGTAACTTGCTCAAGGTCTAGTTGATCTGGGATTCAAACCTAGGTAGTCTAGAGTATACTCTCTTATCCACTGTGATAATGAATGAATTCTTAAGTCATTAAGATATTTTGTATAATCTTAAGTAATGGAAATTATCAATGTTTTGGCCTCATTTCTGGAGATCTTTCTTCAGTTAGTCTCTAATTGGGCTTGGGCAGCAGTATTTTTAAAAATTCTTTAGGGGAATTTAATGTACAACCAGGATTATGGATCCCTGGGATAGAAAAACACTTCGTATTTTAATAATCTCATTTTAATGTATTTGCTCTAGTTTCTGATAAAGATAATATTTAAATTTCATTTACACAATCTTATACTACTAATGATGAATATTAAATTACAAATACATAATAATATATATAAAACTAAAGCCTTCATTGTCCTGCAAAGCAAGTAGTTTGACTGAAATGAATAACTGCTTCCAACTTGGGCTTGAAATCTCTTTTCCGAAATGCCTTTTGAAATAAAGTTATTGAGGTCTTGCCTGATTGGCTTTACATAACTTAGTATCACTTATGGTTCAGTTGACTTAACTCTTAATAGATATTATAGAATCAAGGATCCTAAATAAATTTGTTTCTTTGCCTTTTGACTGGTTGTCATGTTGAAAATTCAAAATTAGGATTTAGATATTATGTTAGTTTGAATTTATTAATTTAAGTGCCACTGGATAAATGCCTATGACAATCAAGTATAGCTAATGATGAAATAAATAAAATGCTTGACAGATGAGAGTAAGGAAATTTTAGATGTTGGGAAAGGCTTTGTTTTAAAAAAACACCACTATAAGAATTTTGAAATAGGGTCATAGGAAACTATTTCCTTTGTGATAGATATTTCATTTTATAAATGTAAGTATATACCGGCTTCTAATAAGTAAAGTAACATTGTGTTTAAGACACCACTAAAGAATTGAAAATGTCTATTTTGTTGATAATTATAAAACCACAACAATTATTTCATCTATTGAACCCATACTATATGCTTGGTGTTATCCTAAGTTCTTTCCATACGTTCATTTAGAGTTACTCTATGAAGCAGATATTATTAATATACCTATTTTATGGATGAAAAACTGAGCAAGTAACTTGCTCAAGGTCTAGTTGATCTGGGATTCAAACCTAGGTAGTCTAGAGTATACTCTCTTATCCACTGTGATAATGAATGAATTCTTAAGTCATTAAGATATTTTGTATAATCTTAAGTAATGGAAATTATCAATGTTTTGGCCTCATTTCTGGAGATCTTTCTTCAGTTAGTCTCTAATTGGGCTTGGGCAGCAGTATTTTTAAAAATTCTTTAGGGGAATTTAATGTACAACCAGGATTATGGATCCCTGGGATAGAAAAACACTTCGTATTTTAATAATCTCATTTTAATGTATTTGCTCTAGTTTCTGATAAAGATAATATTTAAATTTCATTTACACAATCTTATACTACTAATGATGAATATTAAATTACAAATACATAATAATATATATAAAACTAAAGCCTTCATTGTCCTGCAAAGCAAGTAGTTTGACTGAAATGAATAACTGCTTCCAACTTGGGCTTGAAATCTCTTTTCCGAAATGCCTTTTGAAATAAAGTTATTGAGGTCTTGCCTGATTGGCTTTACATAACTTAGTATCACTTATGGTTCAGTTGACTTAACTCTTAATAGATATTATAGAATCAAGGATCCTAAATAAATTTGTTTCTTTGCCTTTTTACTGGTTGTCATGTTGAAAATTCAAAATTAGGATTTAGATATTATGTTAGTTTGAATTTATTAATTTAAGTGCCACTGGATAAATGCCTATGACAATCAAGTATAGCTAATGATGAAATAAATAAAATGCTTGACAGATGAGAGTAAGGAAATTTTAGATGTTGGGAAATTTTCATTAAATGATTAGAAAAATTTGTCCCTTTGGTAACTCATTGAAGACAATTTTGTCAGCTGTTTATAGTCCATTAATTCTGATTCTATAATAAATTTATATATTCACCTATTACTGATCCAAATAGAAAAACAGATTTTATGCAACTTTTAAATGTCTTTCTTTCCAGAGAAAACAATAATAACACTAAGTGTTAAGATAAATGAGCCTCTGAACAGTTCTATGTCTGCAGTGCTATGATAATGTGGAGCCCAAAACCTCTTGCCAAGCTTTGCTGCTTGCTGTTGTAAGGTAGAAGCAGGTGAAATCACCTTTTTCTTTAATTTCAAGATCACTGCTTTTAAAAATGGATCACTGTCCTTCTTACAGCCAACATTCGCTTCATGTTAACAAGCCGAAAAAATGAAAACATCTAAAGATGTTTCAAACTTTGCAAAAAGAAAACAGTTTTTTTCTAAGAAACTTACTATCTTAATCATTACAGAAAAATAATCCCAAAGATTTCTCTAACAGTGGAAAAAGAAAAAAACATTTTGATATTTTGATCTTTGGGAAGGACCAGTGTTTGATGACTTGTTAATTCATAAATTTGTTCAGGAAGTGTGGATATCTTTAAATTTTAATATTTATGTGCTTTTGGTATTTTGCAGGTGCCTGAAATATTTACATATCATTTATAAAGCAATTTCTCCATAACTGAAATTTCCACAGAGACCAAGAATATTTATGCTAATTTATAATAAAAGAAATGGGCCCTTTTACTCTCACTCCTGAGAAATGACACAGAATCTGCCAATTATGACTTTGTGGCATTTGCCATATATTACTAAAATATGAAACTGATGAAACAAAGGACAGTAGATTTATCCATTAAAAAGAAAGGGTTGTAAAAAATTCTCATCATGAGGGGGCTGTTCTACATTAAGAAGATAGAGGAGAAAAAACAGCAATTAAATGCAATGTTTTTGATTCTTTTAAATTTCTTTATTTCTTTATTTTTGGGCGGGGGTCGGGTTGGGGAGGGAGGGGAGCAGGCAGGCCACTTCTATTGGTTTTTCATTTCTCTATTTTCATCCGTCTTTGTTCTTTGGCTCCTGTGGGCCTCCCATCATTGTGGCGTCCGTCGTTGCAGAGCTCTGGCTCTGGGCACGTGCGCTCCAGAGCTCCGGCTCGGTGATTGGACACATCGGTCCAGCCGCTCCACGGCCCGTGGGATCTTCCCAGGCCAGGGATCGAACCGGCTCCCCTTGCACTGCAAGGCGGTGTCCTTACCCACTGGACCACCAGGGGAAGCCCAAATGCAATGTTTAATTCCTGAAGAAAAAATAGTCCCTCTTTATTATGTATATTTGGAAGATAGTCTATATTGATAAAATTAAGTTATATTGATATATAAAAATGCACACTGTGTTAAATTTTCTTTTTATCTTAATACCTTTGTCTCACTGGCATAATCTGTGCTTCCTTCAGGTTTGCTAATGTTCCAAATACCCTCAATTTAATGGTTGCAGTTTCTATATAATTTCTCTATAAAGTAGCTCATGAAATTTTTATTTCTTATTTATAATATGAAATAATTCAAAAGTGTACTATGTTTTGAGGGCAATTTAGGACATGCTTATAGTTCAAAGTGCTGAAATGTCATTTTGACAATTTCTATGATGTTGGATAAAACTCAGTTTCTTCCTGTATTCCTAACATGTGTCAAATATAAGAGCCGTTAGTACTACATTTACTAAAATGTGACTCCTTTGACTCTATCATTTTTATGTACTATGATGGTGAATGAATACCTTTGCATCAAAATACATTCATATATTGAGATTAAAAACCTTGTATTTTTTCATGTTATTTTGATTGGTCTATGTCTATATGGTTGTATTTACTTGATTATATGAGGGGTTCCAAACTCACAACTAAGAAATTCAGTGAAAGCACTGATGAGACTCTCTATTTGAAAGTTTTAAATATGCTATTTGGTAAACTGAGTTATTTTCCATTCAGATATTATAATATATAAAGTAAAAGATTAATTGTGACCTGTAGCTGGAAAACAAATTATCTCATCTATTTCCAATGGATTTTACTGAATATGGCACTTCCTCTTTGCCTGAAAAATAATTTTAAGCATTCACTAGATAATATATTTACACACAATGTGTTAAATAATTTATTTCTTATAATACTAGTATTTTCTTCACATATGTTAAGTCTTCTGATAAATCAATATTTGTCATTAATCCTGAAAACTTAATATTTATCATGAAATACAATGCCAACTTTATTAAACATTTGTCTAAATTTTGAGCAAGGTGAATCAAGATGATTGACATATTAGTAGGGCTTTTGATAATATTTTAAAAATATTTAGAGTATTAGATAAGTAGTTCTAAACAATGAAGCCTTATTTATTTTAGAAAATAAAGGAGATCTTCCAGGGATATGGAACTTTTGTTGAAGTTGGGCACCTCAGTGAGGGCACTAAGGTGAAATTAAAACTTATGGGAAACAACTAACTTCAATTTGGGGCAACTTTGAAAACTTTACTATTAATCTCTGATTTTGTGATTTGAAAATTTGATCCCACATGATCTGAATGCCAGCAAATAAATATGAGATATCTAGTTGACAATTTATCCAAGAGTGAAAACTATTAATGCTAGAATGGATAGAATATTTATTCTAATCTTTACAAAGGATAACACTTATGATTTTATACCACTGCTTGAAGATATAGTTTATTTTTAACCTAAAATAAATTATGCTCAATTATGTTTTTATTTGATTTTTAACTGTATGTGTAAATTTGATACCTTAAGCTTTTTTGTTTCTCTAGTTCTTTTAATATGAGGTAAGCATAATAAAAGGTAAGTATAATAATTTTTGTTCTTGAGAGTGAAGCCCAATATATAGTAGTGTATATATTTTAATCCCAAATTCTAATTGGACAGTAGTCATAAAACTTATTTTCTCAATAAGAAAAGTATTTTTCAATGGAGATTAAGTTAAAATGTACAAGTGCTGCTATAGGTAATACAATGCTTAAAATGATTATGGAGAGGAACACTTCATAATAGGTAGATTGCAAAAAACGGGAGTGGGTAAACCTTTTCATCGATATTATTTTTAAAATTTTGGCCTGAAAAACTTAATCTATTTCAATGGATTTTACTGAATATGGCACTTCCTCTTTGCCTGAAAAATAATTTTAAGCATTCACTAGATAATATATTTACACACAATGTGTTAAATAATTTATTTCTTATAATACTAGTATTTTCTTCACATATGTTAAGTCTTCTGATAAATCAATATTTGTCATTAATCCTGAAAACTTAATATTTATCATGAAATACAATGCCAACTTTATTAAACATTTGTCTAAATTTTGAGCAAGGTGAATCAAGATGATTGACATATTAGTAGGGCTTTTGATAATATTTTAAAAATATTTAGAGTATTAGATAAGTAGTTCTAAACAATGAAGCCTTATTTATTTTAGAAAATAAAGGAGATCTTCCAGGGATATGGAACTTTTGTTGAAGTTGGGCACCTCAGTGAGGGCACTAAGGTGAAATTAAAACTTATGGGAAACAACTAACTTCAATTTGGGGCAACTTTGAAAACTTTACTATTAATCTCTGATTTTGTGATTTGAAAATTTGATCCCACATGATCTGAATGCCAGCAAATAAATATGAGATATCTAGTTGACAATTTATCCAAGAGTGAAAACTATTAATGCTAGAATGGATAGAATATTTATTCTAATCTTTACAAAGGATAACACTTATGATTTTATACCACTGCTTGAAGATATAGTTTATTTTTAACCTAAAATAAATTATGCTCAATTATGTTTTTATTTGATTTTTAACTGTATGTGTAAATTTGATACCTTAAGCTTTTTTGTTTCTCTAGTTCTTTTAATATGAGGTAAGCATAATAAAAGGTAAGTATAATAATTTTTGTTCTTGAGAGTGAAGCCCAATATATAGTAGTGTATATATTTTAATCCCAAATTCTAATTGGACAGTAGTCATAAAACTTATTTTCTCAATAAGAAAAGTATTTTTCAATGGAGATTAAGTTAAAATGTACAAGTGCTGCTATAGGTAATACAATGCTTAAAATGATTATGGAGAGGAACACTTCATAATAGGTAGATTGCAAAAAGATTACTCAACTAGGGCTTCCCTGGTGGTCCAGTGGGTAAAGAGTCCCCCTTGCAGTACAAGTGGGCACTGGTTCAATCCCTGGCCCGGGAAGATCCCACATGCACGCAGCGGCTGGACTTGTGTGTCCAATTACAAGCCAGCACTCTGGAGCACATGCGCCCAGAGCCCGTGCTCTGCAAAGAGAGAGGTCACTGCAGTGGGAGGCCCACACATCCCAAAGAATAAAGATGGATGAAAATAATGAATAACTAAGAAAGAGCTCATGCCATGAAGTTAAACCAAAAAAAAAGATTACTCAAGAGAGAATTGACTGAATGTATAACTATGGAATGAGAGATGATCATTGGAATATTTCAGGTAGAAGTGAAGACAGCCCAGATTAAGGCAATATTTGTATGCACAGAAAATATAGATATAAAATACAATGACTAAAATATATGACTAATTGGATATGGTGAGACAGGTTTTGGCACCGAGGGGAATGCATGTGAATTTATGCTATTCACTGAGACAAGTTTGGCTTTGGATGTGTTTATTCAGAATGATCATGGTTCATCTGTAAAATGGATATAATAAAAACACCTGTCTCTCAGAACTGTCATGACAGTTAACTAACACATGGTAAGTTAATGCATAGTTAGTTAATACTGAATGATTAGAAGTTATTACTTTTATGATAATGATGTTATCTTACTCCAGTAGAAACCTGCTGCTGTTAAATGAATAAGTATGTGTGAGACTAGGAAGAGAAATTGTCTTGCAATAAAGAATTGAGAACAAGCTGCATATGGTAAACATAGTCTTTGCTGATTGTTTATAATAGATTTCACTACTTCTTGTTTTGCATTCTCAGAATAATTATTTTTCTAAGGCACAAATTTTTTTTTGAATGAAAGTCTTTGCTGGCAATGATTGAGACTAAGTCACTTGTGTTCTGTGATTTGAATAAAGTGCATATTTTAAAATAGTGTTGAAAATATTTGGAGGGAGTTTGTTGAGGAGTGGGGAGTATTTACTAATGGGGAAGCACATGGTATAGTGCAAAGAGTTCATAGCCAGCATACATGTGCCTAGACTCTATCACAGCTTAAAAACAAACTGCTAAGTAATGGCTATAGAATGATGTTCATTCATTGTTTTCTTTACATTTTTCATGTTTTAAGTTTTATTCTGTGCAAAATTAGGTGGATAAAACATCACATTTCTAAGGGGTTTTTTTTGTTGTTTTTCTAGCTCAATCTAAAAAATATCAGAGTAGGCAGGTGGAAATTTTTGTAAGTTGAAGCATGCAAGCGTAATGGTTTAGGGTGAATGGAATGATGGATGGGATGTCAGAATTGTAGAAGAGAAGAGTTGATGGTTACACATGCAAGCTAGGACATGGTGAGCACTTTGGCAGCAGTGCTGACCTAACACCAAACACTAGAGCTGATAAAGATTACTCGAGAGAATTGACTATTAACTATGGAATGAGAGATGATCATTGGAATATTTCAGGTAGAAGTGAAGACAGCCCAGATTAAGGCAATATTTGTATGCACAGAAAATATAGATATAAAATACAATGACTAAAATATATGACTAATTGGATATGGTGAGACAGGTTTTGGCACCGAGGGGAATGCATGTGAATTTATGCTATTCACTGAGACAAGTTTGGCTTTGGATGTGTTTATTCAGAATGATCATGGTTCATCTGTAAAATGGATATAATAAAAACACCTGTCTCTCAGAACTGTCATGACAGTTAACTAACACATGGTAAGTTAATGCATAGTTAGTTAATACTGAATGATTAGAAGTTATTACTTTTATGATAATGATGTTATCTTACTCCAGTAGAAACCTGCTGCTGTTAAATGAATAAGTATGTGTGAGACTAGGAAGAGAAATTGTCTTGCAATAAAGAATTGAGAACAAGCTGCATATGGTAAACATAGTCTTTGCTGATTGTTTATAATAGATTTCACTACTTCTTGTTTTGCATTCTCAGAATAATTATTTTTCTAAGGCACAAATTTTTTTGAATGAAAGTCTTTGCTGGCAATGATTGAGACTAAGTCACTTGTGTTCTGTGATTTGAATAAAGTGCATATTTTAAAATAGTGTTGAAAATATTTGGAGGGAGTTTGTTGAGGAGTGGGGAGTATTTACTAATGGGGAAGCACATGGTATAGTGCAAAGAGTTCATAGCCAGCATACATGTGCCTAGACTCTATCACAGCTTAAAAACAAACTGCTAAGTAATGGCTATAGAATGATGTTCATTCATTGTTTTCTTTACATTTTTCATGTTTTAAGTTTTATTCTGTGCAAAATTAGGTGGATAAAACATCACATTTCTAAGGGGTTTTTTTTGTTGTTTTTCTAGCTCAATCTAAAAAATATCAGAGTAGGCAGGTGGAAATTTTTGTAAGTTGAAGCATGCAAGCGTAATGGTTTAGGGTGAATGGAATGATGGATGGGATGTCAGAATTGTAGAAGAGAAGAGTTGATGGTTACACATGCAAGCTAGGACATGGTGAGCACTTTGGCAGCAGTGCTGACCTAACACCAAACACTAAAGCTGAAATTAATACAAGAGGAATTAAGTTTACAAGATGTAGAACACTTCCAAAATTTAGGATAGGCACTAGACTTTCTTTCAGTTTGGAGGACAATTAAGACCTGGCAGATGGGCCTGTAGAATTTTCCAGTATTTTTCTTAAGACTCATAAGGAAATAGAGGCTTTGAAACACCTTGGTATTGATAAATCATATTTTTTTCCCTTAAGATTTAACAAGGTTGTAGCAGATAAGATTATATTCTTCCATGTCCCTACTCCTATGATTTGAAAAATGAAGGGAATAACTAGAAAATGGCATGAGGTGTTTTACTGAAAACGGCATGAAAAGCATCCGCCATATGTTTTTGTAAAACAGAACACTTTGGTAAAGAACCTTTCATTTGCACTTTTGCTTCATTTCAGTGACAGACGCAGATTGAAATAAAGCACTCATCTCTCTCTTGAAGATCCTGATTAAAGAAGGTAGTTATCTTTATATAAGCAATCTACTTTAACATATAAAGTCATGCTAAATTTTTTGACCTTTATAATGAAATCAGAATGACATTTTATTTTAATTTAGAATCTCCTCTTTGGTTCATAATATACATATTAAGCAGTTTCTCATTAACAGGGTGTTTTCAAAATCAAGATGCAGATGAGAAAAGGTCCAAGTCCTCATTCTCAGAGAATTTCATAGTACTCGACTTCAGGAAGCACTTAACAACAAATATATGGGCTTATTTTAATTTGGCATCTCCCTTGAGGAAACAGCAACTATTTGGAAAAGCTTATCACATTCTATTGCTTATGTGATAAGGTGGTAGCAGGCAAAGCCTTCATGGAATATGGGAAGCAATGGACAGATTCTCTGCTTCTCTTTCTATCTGTCCAAGAGAACAAGTCTTCCACATACAGTGACTGCCCTTGCAATTCACACATGTGTTTCACAAGCTAATTACCACAGTAGTCCTCATATAATGTTCAACCTAGCCATGGCTCAGTAATTGAGCTAAGAAAATGCTCAGACTTGTATCTGTCCAAATTCTCATGCTTTTCTTCTTAGTCAAAAAACTTAATGTGAATGAAGAGAAAAGGAGGCTATTTCCTAGTTCTAACATTATCCTGTTGGAAAATGGGGTGTGTTTTTATTAGTGTTGCTGTTTGGGCACTACATCATATCCGACTCTGCAGCTCCATGGACTGCACCTCTCAGGCCCACTGTCCATGGGATTCCTCAGGCAAGAATACTGGAGTGGGTTGTCCACTGTCCATGGGATCTCCTGCAGGTGGATTTACCAACGAAATACCTGGGAATATTTTTTCCTTAAGATTTAACAAGGTTGTAGCAGATAAGATTATATTCTTCCATGTCCCTACTCCTATGATTTGAAAAATGAAGGGAATAACTAGAAAATGGCATGAGGTGTTTTACTGAAAACGGCATGAAAAGCATCCGCCATATGTTTTTGTAAAACAGAACACTTTGGTAAAGAACCTTTCATTTGCACTTTTGCTTCATTTCAGTGACAGACGCAGATTGAAATAAAGCACTCATCTCTCTCTTGAAGATCCTGATTAAAGAAGGTAGTTATCTTTATATAAGCAATCTACTTTAACATATAAAGTCATGCTAAATTTTTTGACCTTTATAATGAAATCAGAATGACATTTTATTTTAATTTAGAATCTCCTCTTTGGTTCATAATATACATATTAAGCAGTTTCTCATTAACAGGGTGTTTTCAAAATCAAGATGCAGATGAGAAAAGGTCCAAGTCCTCATTCTCAGAGAATTTCATAGTACTCGACTTCAGGAAGCACTTAACAACAAATATATGGGCTTATTTTAATTTGGCATCTCCCTTGAGGAAACAGCAACTATTTGGAAAAGCTTATCACATTCTATTGCTTATGTGATAAGGTGGTAGCAGGCAAAGCCTTCATGGAATATGGGAAGCAATGGACAGATTCTCTGCTTCTCTTTCTATCTGTCCAAGAGAACAAGTCTTCCACATACAGTGACTGCCCTTGCAATTCACACATGTGTTTCACAAGCTAATTACCACAGTAGTCCTCATATAATGTTCAACCTAGCCATGGCTCAGTAATTGAGCTAAGAAAATGCTCAGACTTGTATCTGTCCAAATTCTCATGCTTTTCTTCTTAGTCAAAAAACTTAATGTGAATGAAGAGAAAAGGAGGCTATTTCCTAGTTCTAACATTATCCTGTTGGAAAATGGGGTGTGTTTTTATTAGTGTTGCTGTTTGGGCACTACATCATATCCGACTCTGCAGCTCCATGGACTGCACCTCTCCAGGCCCACTGTCCATGGGATTCCTCAGGCAAGAATACTGGAGTGGGTTGTCAATTTCTACTCGAGGTGATCTTCCTGACCCAATGGTGGAACTCACATCTCCCTCATTGCAGGTGGATTTACCAACGAAATACCTGGGAAGCCTGCAGTTTTAGGTTCAAGTTACATAAATCTTTAGCCCCAAACAAAAACCTGTCAAAAGGTGACAAGAGGAGCCACAGGAACAACTACCCTCTTCCAAAATAATGGTTTTTGGCATCATGTACTTGAATAGATTCAACAGGACAATGAAGCTTAAAGGAGAGTTCTAGGTGAACATGTATTGGGAGTATGTGAGCAGTGGGTTCACCTATAAGATGAAGAACAGGACGTTCAGAATACAAGGAAAATCTCTGGGGTTTAGAACAATGGTAATCGTTTTTAGGGAAATCATTTAGAAAAGTGATGGTCAAGGTCTATTTGTGTATGGGCCATTGTTATGACTTTAGTCTGACTTCATCCATGAATTATAGATGCAATTTTTCCAGAATATGACAATATGTTGATTATTATTGTTCTTTCCATGGGGTTCTTTCTTTCTCATGGCTTTTTTTTTTCTCATGGCTTTTTGATGGAAGTGAAGAGACAGTAAATTGGCTCATGATGGTTAAAAAAATCACTCAGGACTTCCAAGTTTAAGTGAATTGTTTAAAATTATCGCAGTGAAGAGAGAACATTATTTTTATTCAGTGATGTCATATTAAAATATTAAGCTAGTTATTATTTTCAAGGGATAGTTGATCTTAATATATAATTAGTCTCAAGATTATGTGATTCATTTATTTTATTTTCCATTTATTTCCCTTCAAAATCACTTCACACTCCTCTCTTGTGTCTTTTTGCTGATTCATAATACCCTGAGAAATATTTTTCTTGCCACTTGATAAACTTCTGTTAATAAAGTTTACCCAATAGAAATTTGAATGTATCTATCTTCCCCTGGTGCTCTAAGTTCTAGTGAGTGCTCATGACAGCTCTCCTGATATTTCAAACCCAAGGAAGAGCAATGTTCTTAAAAATCGGAGATATTTAGGCACAGTGCTAGGATTTAGAGTTTTAGGTTGATGAGCAATATGATTAATGCCATCTATGCTGCATTGGTCTTCTCTCTTGAATCCACTTTTCTCTTTGACTTGCTTCTCTGTCTTAGAACTTTTTGTAAACCAAAGGTTTTAGGTCTCCCTTCATATTTGGGCTGGGTACGGCATAAGTGAAAGACTCATGATTTAGGCCACTTTAATTTCTTAAATCAATGGAAAATAATTCTTCACATCCAAGTTCCACAGAACATGGTATTGGGGGGGTTGGAGTTAAATGTTAAAATAAATAATATTTATTTTATATATTATGTCTCCATTTGACTTCCTGTATCTACCTGTTATAGCAATAGGTGGTTGGTCATGGATTCAGGGCTTTTTAAAAAATCTCATCATAATAAATTTTCAATGCAAAGAGAACATAAAATATGGAAGAAACTATATTTATGAAAACATTACAAAATACATAATAGAAAAGTGATGGTCAAGGTCTATTTGTGTATGGGCCATTGTTATGACTTTAGTCTGACTTCATCCATGAATTATAGATGCAATTTTTCCAGAATATGACAATATGTTGATTATTATTGTTCTTTCCATGGGGTTCTTTCTTTCTCATGGCTTTTTTTTTTCTCATGGCTTTTTGATGGAAGTGAAGAGACAGTAAATTGGCTCATGATGGTTAAAAAAATCACTCAGGACTTCCAAGTTTAAGTGAATTGTTTAAAATTATCGCAGTGAAGAGAGAACATTATTTTTATTCAGTGATGTCATATTAAAATATTAAGCTAGTTATTATTTTCAAGGGATAGTTGATCTTAATATATAATTAGTCTCAAGATTATGTGATTCATTTATTTTATTTTCCATTTATTTCCCTTAAAAATCACTTGCCACTCCTCTCTTGTGTCTTTTTGCTGATTCATAATACCCTGAGAAATATTTTTCTTGCCACTTGATAAACTTCTGTTAATAAAGTTTACCCAATAGAAATTTGAATGTATCTATCTTCCCCTGGTGCTCTAAGTTCTAGTGAGTGCTCATGACAGCTCTCCTGATATTTCAAACCCAAGGAAGAGCAATGTTCTTAAAAATCGGAGATATTTAGGCACAGTGCTAGGATTTAGAGTTTTAGGTTGATGAGCAATATGATTAATGCCATCTATGCTGCATTGGTCTTCTCTCTTGAATCCACTTTTCTCTTTGACTTGCTTCTCTGTCTTAGAACTTTTTGTAAACCAAAGGTTTTAGGTCTCCCTTCATATTTGGGCTGGGTACGGCATAAGTGAAAGACTCATGATTTAGGCCACTTTAATTTCTTAAATCAATGGAAAATAATTCTTCACATCCAAGTTCCACAGAACATGGTATTGGGGGGGTTGGAGTTAAATGTTAAAATAAATAATATTTATTTTATATATTATGTCTCCATTTGACTTCCTGTATCTACCTGTTATAGCAATAGGTGGTTGGTCATGGATTCAGGGCTTTTTAAAAAATCTCATCATAATAAATTTTCAATGCAAAGAGAACATAAAATATGGAAGAAACTATATTTATGAAAACATTACATACATAAATGTAACATATTTATAGAGATATAATTATATATATATATATATATATATATATATATGTCAGCATAAACCAAGTATAAAAATCAAATTCTTCATCCAATTTGTTGAGCAATTCTTTAGTGTGTGGGAACTTTATATCACATAATGAACTACTGCTGGTACTTATATTTGCTGTAGCTACTATTATAACTGCTTACTATATGCAAACTTCTCACGTGTAGGGTACAATTTTACACACTTTGTCTCATTTAAAGTTTCATTCAACTTTATGAGGGCCATCTTATTATGTCCTTCTTAAGAAAGAGAGTACAGAAGCTCAAAATATCAGGAAGCATACCTTATTACACAGCTAATAAGTGAAAGAATCAGAATTTGAACTTGGGACCTCCTAATTCTAGAGTTCACCTGCTACTGTCAACTACAATGAATGGGCAACAAAGGCATTTGCTATCTGCCTCTGTGGAGATGGAACACAATGCCTTAGGAGCTGTTGACTTTTCAACACCCCCTGAAGGAAATCAGGGTGGGGCAAGGCACTCTGTGCTCCGGGGAATCTGGTGGAGCAGGTCTTTAGATAGGTAAATGACTTTTAGGAACAGCTTTTATTATCTCAATCCTTGCAAAGTGCTAAAATCCTTCATGAAGATATCACATCCTCATGTAAGGCACAATCCATTTGTAAAACAAAAGCCTTTGGAAAAAGCCTTTCTTTGATGGCATTTGAATTTCCCCCCACACTGAAACCCTTATATTGGCTTTCTTCTCCTAACTCTTTGGAGCAGTCTCTCAGAGCTATCTGGGGTGCTGCCTCCCGGGCTGCAGTCCTAATTATACCCCAAATAAAATTTAACCCACAACTCTCAAGTTGTTCACCTTTTTTAGTCGACCCTACAAAGTTTTAATTCTAGGTTCCCTAGAGAAAAAGAAAAACAACATAGAAATCCTGTTCACAGAAAGTTTATGCTCCTATGAAGACAGACTGTATACAAATTTCATTCTTTGAAATAAAGTGTTATTGTATTTTGATTAAGGTTTGTTTGGCATATAGTAGCAACACTAAATGAAGTGAGAAAAAGCATCTGAAGGAGATAAAGCATCTGAACCTTTAGACAGAGGCTTACTCAATTCACTGCTACTCAGTCAGTCACTGTAGGCTGCTTCTGTTGTATTCACAGTCCCTCAGTATCACTGAGGATAGGTCCCAGGACCCTCTGAGCATACCAAAATCCTCAGACACACAGCTCCCTTGTATAAAATGCCATGCACAATAAACCTTGTCATTCCTCAGTACCTCTGAGTTTGCATCTATATTTTCCACCAACCAGTGGAGATTTTGACCCACACAGTTGGTTGAATTCACAGATTTGAAACCCACAAATGCAGAGGACTAACTGAATAGTTATAAAAAAAATAATCCAAGCTTAAGTGGACCCATGCAGTTCAAATCCATGGTGTTGAAGGGTCATCTGTGTGTGGTAATAAGTGAATATAATACAGAGAGTCAGACATTTGGAGATAATTTTTGATAAAAACTTCGAATAAAGAATAAAGTTTAGGCGTACGGCCAAATGGGCTTCTTAATATTATACCAGTACTTTGGTACAATAAGAACTACTCACTCAGTGGCAGAGTAGAAGTCAGCAGCCTTCTGGAGGTCTGTCCCTGTGATGGAGCAGAAGACCATGCATTCTTCCTCCTGGGTGGCTGTCTCTACGACAAAAAAAGAAAATGCTTGGAGCAAGCTTGGTGCATTATTTTCCATCAGTAATCAGTCAGTAAGACCTTCTTTTTCCCATGGGTAAGAATAATTACAAATGGAAAGAAAAGTCACTGTTGTTATTCAGTCGTCCAGTCATTTCCCACTTTGCAACCCCATGGACTGAAGCACACCAGGCCTCCCTATCCCTCGCCATCTCTGGACAAGAAGCCATACATGTTTTTTAAGTTAGTTCATTCATTTTATATTGTGAAAAGCAGAAAATCAATGTAACTGTGTACGTACTGTCTTGGGTTCGTAGCCTGGTAGTCAATTAGTTATCCTCTGGGTAATGTGACCTGCTTTGCTAGCAGCCCATTCTCTGTCTGTCATTTGTTATTATTTTTCATTAATGAATAATTTCTTAAAATAATTTCATTTATTTACTTTGGTTGTGCTGGGTCTTAGTCGCTTCAAGTTGGGGCTCCTCTCTTGTTGTGGAGCACAGGCTTTAGGGCACATGGGCTTCAACAGTTGCAGCTTGTGGGCTCAGCAGTTGTGGATCCCAGTTTCTAGAGCAGAGTCTCAGGAGTTAAACGCTTCCCTGCATGTGGTATCCTCCCAGACCAGGGATCAAACCCATGCTTCCTGCATTGGTAGGCAGATTCTTTGCCACTGAACCACTAAGGAAGCCCTCAGTAGGGTATATAATTGACATATAACATTATATACATTTCAGATATACAGCATAATGATTCAATTTTGTATACGTTATGTAATGATCACAATGCTTTGTTAACACCAGTCAACATACATAGGTCTAAAATTTTTCTTCTTGTGATGAGAACTAAGATTTAATACTGCCATTCCCTCTCTTTATCCTTTCCATTCTGCAAGTTGCATGACCAGGGTCCCTTGGTTGTATATTTAAAAAAATAAAGGACCAAAACTGAAACAAAAATAAATATTATAACAGCAATAAAAACTTATGAAGGGAATGCATTAACAAAATAAGTGCATGACTTGTACATTAAAAATTTTAAAATGTTGCTGAGAGAAATTGAAGGGCTAAACAATGGAAATACATGCCATATTCATGTATAAAAGACTTACTATTGCAAGGTGAAAATTCTCCTCAAATTAATCTGTAAATTCAAAAATCTCTATTGGGATTCAAGGAGTTATTTTCTTTTTGTTGGCATGGACAGATTCTAAATTCTATGTGGAAGTTGAAATGCCTAGGATAATCAAAACAATATTGAAAAAGAATAAAGTTGGAAAACTTTCACTTCTAAATTTCAAAGCTTACTTTAGAAGTAGAGTTAAGGCAATTTGGTGCTAGCATAGGTTAGATCTATAGATCCATAGAATAGAATTGAGAGTACAGAAATAAATCCTTATAATTACACTCAATTGATTTTTAAAAAAATGTACCAAATAATTCACTGGGGAAAGTGAAAGACTGGAAAATCAGATAACCTGGTTTCAACCGACAACTCTTTGCCAAAGGCAGGCAAACATCCTCCCTGAGGCCCCCTCCCTGAGGCCCCCTCCCGCCGAATGGCACTCCCGAGGCCTCCGCCCACCAAATTCCAACGCTCTGCGGCACTCCCTGGAATTTCTACTGAGCCGAATGAAAAAAATCTCACAGGTCGCTATTCATCAGATGCTCCTTCAGCCCTATTCCCGATTGCCCACCAGCCCATCACCCTCAGACCAGCCTTAGACTCCCCATGCCCAAACAAAGACTCAGCAAGAAGTAGCCAGACAAAGTTCGGCGCCCTATATCACCAAAAAGGCTGGGATGTTAGGTTGGTAGGCTATTAAAGGGTTAACACAGCAGCCGGAGATTCCCCAGCACTAAATAGTCATAAGAAAAGGCCAGTTGTTAGGGTCAACACTGCGACCAGAGACTCCCCGGCACTAAATCAGGGGGTCAGTTGCTTGCCTGCTGGCGCCTGAGAGTATGCTTAGACCTGCGATAAGGAGATAGCCTTGGCCATAAAGATTCCTCTGGAAAGTGTCAAGGACTTCACACCCCCAACCCGCAGACACCTCAAGGACAGTGGGCTCATCACTGGACTTCCTGCCAATCATATAGCCAATCGTGTAATGCCTGATGTGCCCGCCAAACATATAGCCAATCGTATGTTGCCTAATGTACTTGTGTTAATTTGAAACTTTGCCCTATAAAAACCCCGGAATCCTCGGCGAGGGTGTGCAGCTTGTTCGACCAGGCTGTCACCCGAGTGCACACTCGCTCAATAAAATACTACTCTTGCTTTTGCAGCTCTTGGTCTGGTCTTCGAGTCTCGGGGACCCCCTGGAAATCTCTGCTCCTCCCATCGGGAACGGAGTTTAACAAAGGATAGCCTGTCCATAAAATGGAGCAGGAACTGTTGGATATCTATATAAAAATATGAATAAAGTTGGAAAACTTTCACTTCTAAATTTCAAAGCTTACTTTAGAAGTAGAGTTAAGGCAATTTGGTGCTAGCATAGGTTAGATCTATAGATCCATAGAATAGAATTGAGAGTACAGAAATAAATCCTTATAATTACACTCAATTGATTTTTAAAAAAATGTACCAAATAATTCACTGGGGAAAGTGAAAGACTGGAAAATCAGATAACCTGGTTTCAACCGACAACTCTTTGCCAAAGGCAGGCAAACATCCTCCCTGAGGCCCCCTCCCTGAGGCCCCCTCCCGCCGAATGGCACTCCCGAGGCCTCCGCCCACCAAATTCCAACGCTCTGCGGCACTCCCTGGAATTTCTACTGAGCCGAATGAAAAAAATCTCACAGGTCGCTATTCATCAGATGCTCCTTCAGCCCTATTCCCGATTGCCCACCAGCCCATCACCCTCAGACCAGCCTTAGACTCCCCATGCCCAAACAAAGACTCAGCAAGAAGTAGCCAGACAAAGTTCGGCGCCCTATATCACCAAAAAGGCTGGGATGTTAGGTTGGTAGGCTATTAAAGGGTTAACACAGCTGCCGGAGATTCCCCAGCACTAAATAGTCATAAGAAAGGGCCAGTTGTTAGGGTCAACACAGCGACCAGAGACTCCAGGTACCAAATCAGGGGGTCAGTGGCTTGCCTGCTGGCGCCTGAGAGTATGCTTAGACCTGCGATAAGGAGATAGCCTTGGCCATAAAGATTCCTCTGGAAAGTGTCAAGGACTTCACACCCCCAACCCGCAGACACCTCAAGGACAGTGGGCTCATCACTGGACTTCCTGCCAATCATATAGCCAATCGTGTAATGCCTGATGTGCCCGCCAAACATATAGCCAATCGTATGTTGCCTAATGTACTTGTGTTAATTTGAAACTTTGCCCTATAAAAACCCCGGAATCCTCGGCGAGGGTGTGCAGCTTGTTCGACCAGGCTGTCACCCGAGTGCACACTCGCTCAATAAAATACTACTCTTGCTTTTGCAGCTCTTGGTCTGGTCTTCGAGTCTCGGGGACCCCCTGGAAATCTCTGCTCCCTCCCATCGGGGAACGGAGTTTAACAAAAGGATAGCCTGTCCATAAAATGGAGCAGGAACTGTTGGATATCTATATAAAAATATGAACTTATATCTTCATTTTATACCTTAAACAAAAATTAACTCAGAACTGATCTTATACTTACATAAAGTTCTAAAATGCAATAAAACATTTAGAAGAAAACATGGGAAAAAGTCACCAATACTTTGCTATAAGCAAATATCTGGGGGGTACTATAGCAAAAGTAAGCCTACAAAAATGATAAATCAGATACTATAAAAATAAAAAAGTCTTTCAAAAGACACGACTAAAAAAAATAAAAGATAAGCAATCCATGGGAAGAAATATTTGCAAAACACATATTTGATAAATGACTTGGATGATATGAACAGACATGTTACCATGATAGGAATATTATTATATGAATGATTAGTACCAAATGTAAAGATGTTCAACATCATTAGTTATTAGGGAATTACAAATTAAAATCACAATGAAAGACCATTTAATACCAATAGAATTCCCATAATAAATAAAAAGCATTAAATCATGTTGACAAAGATGTGGAGAAACAGATATCATCATGCTTTGCTGGTGGGAATATAAAATGGTGTAGCTACTTTATTTGTTCATGGGAAAGGAAAACCTGTGTGCACACAAAGAATGGTTAATAAATGTTTATAATAGTATTTCTCATAATATGAAAAAAACTGGAATCATCCTAGATATAGATCAACTACTGGATAGGCAAAATGCAGCCTCCACATAATGGAATACAATTCAGCAACGAAAATACTTAATTCATGACTCATGCTACATTGTGGCTGAATCTCAGAAACATTATGCTGGGTGAGATAATCTAGACACTAGAGATCACATTTCTATGATTCTCTTTATATGCAATGTTCCCAAAGTTAATTTGAAACTTTGCCCTATAAAAACCCCGGAATCCTCGGCGAGGGTGTGCAGCTTGTTCGACCAGGCTGTCACCCGAGTGCACACTCGCTCAATAAAATACTACTCTTGCTTTTGCAGCTCTTGGTCTGGTCTTCGAGTCTCGGGACCCCTGAAATCTCTGCACCCTCCCATCGGGGAACGGAGTTTAACAAAAGGATAGCCTGTCCATAAAATGGAGCAGGAACTGTTGGATATCTATATAAAAATATGAACTTATATCTTCATTTTATACCTTAAACAAAAATTAACTCAGAACTGATCTTATACTTACATAAAGTTCTAAAATGCAATAAAACATTTAGAAGAAAACATGGGAAAAAGTCACCAATACTTTGCTATAAGCAAATATCTGGGGGGTACTATAGCAAAAGTAAGCCTACAAAAATGATAAATCAGATACTATAAAAATAAAAAAGTCTTTCAAAAGACACGACTAAAAAAAATAAAAGATAAGCAATCCATGGGAAGAAATATTTGCAAAACACATATTTGATAAATGACTTGGATGATATGAACAGACATGTTACCATGATAGGAATATTATTATATGAATGATTAGTACCAAATGTAAAGATGTTCAACATCATTAGTTATTAGGGAATTACAAATTAAAATCACAATGAAAGACCATTTAATACCAATAGAATTCCCATAATAAATAAAAAGCATTAAATCATGTTGACAAAGATGTGGAGAAACAGATATCATCATGCTTTGCTGGTGGGAATATAAAATGGTGTAGCTACTTTATTTGTTCATGGGAAAGGAAAACCTGTGTGCACACAAAGAATGGTTAATAAATGTTTATAATAGTATTTCTCATAATATGAAAAAAACTGGAATCATCCTAGATATAGATCAACTACTGGATAGGCAAAATGCAGCCTCCACATAATGGAATACAATTCAGCAACGAAAAATACTTAATTCATGACTCATGCTACATTGTGGCTGAATCTCAGAAACATTATGCTGGGTGAGATAATCTAGACACTAGAGATCACATTTCTATGATTCTCTTTATATGCAATGTTCCCAAAGTCAAATTTACAGTATCAGAAACTAGCTTAGTGGTTTCCTGGCACTGGAGGTAGAATGCGGTTTAACTGTAAGTGGGCAGGAGAGATCTTACGGAGGGATGAAAATATTCTAAGATTGATTTATGGTGATGATTGTGTCACTCAGAACAATTACTAAAAGTCATTGATTTGTAAATTTTAAATGGATGAATCTCATGATAGATAAAATATACCTTAATAAAGCCATTAAAAATATAAAGTATTTCATTTTGGATTGTGTGAACTTGCTCTTTGGCTAGTGGCCAGGATAATTAAACTATATTGGCATGCCGGGTCATAGTTTTATAGATCCAGTAGTCGGGTCAAGTTTTATAATATATAGTTGTTCTGATTTCCTAAAAAGTAGCTTAATACTGCATGAGAGAAATCTGGCACTTCAGAGCTCTGGCCAAAGAGCTTGATGTATGTTGTCAATTGAAAAAAAAATACAGAACAGGGCTTCCCTGGTGGTCCAGTGGGTAAGGACACCGCCTTGCAGTGCAAGGGGCGCCGGTTTGATCCCTGGCCTGGGAAGATCCCACGTGCCGCAGAGCGGCTGGACTGATGTGTCCAATTACTGAGCCGGAGCTCTGGAGCGCATGTGCCCATGGCCGGTGCTCTGCGACAACAGAGGCCACTGTGATGGGAGGCCCTCATGGGCCAAAGAACAAAGATGGATGAAAATAGATAAATGAAAGACCAATAGAAGTGGCTCGCCCACCCCTCCTCCCTCCCCAAGTCCCCCCACCCCGCCAAATACAGACATTTCAGTTTTCTCTAGGAGCTTTTCTCTGAGCTACTACAACATTGTTGCAGTTAACTCATTTCTGCCCTTTGAATGAAGTATCTGAGAATTTAAAATAAGCTTTAGATATTTCTAACATCAGCAGCTTTACAACAGAATCCAAATTAGTCCTTTGAAAGGAAAGACAAGGACCACAATATAAAGTTTTCAATCATTTAATACTTAGCTAATGAACAAAGTCATTCTTATGAAAAGGAGATTTGGCACAAGTTGTCTCTCTAGAAATGTCACTAAAAAACATGTTTAAAATCAGTTGTTTGAAAAGATTTTGAGAATCTTCGAGAACAATGTAGTCTTCTGTCTTTCCTTTTGGCACGATGATAACAGTAGCATTTTAGCAGTACATAATGTTTTACAGCTCTGTAGTCTGTACCAGATATTAACCTGTGGATTATTTTTGACGGTTAAATAGCAATGATTGATTTATGGTGATGATTGTGTCACTCAGAACAATTACTAAAAGTCATTGATTTGTAAATTTTAAATGGATGAATCTCATGATAGATAAAATATACCTTAATAAAGCCATTAAAAATATAAAGTATTTCATTTTGGATTGTGTGAACTTGCTCTTTGGCTAGTGGCCAGGATAATTAAACTATATTGGCATGCCGGGTCATAGTTTTATAGATCCAGTAGTCGGGTCAAGTTTTATAATATATAGTTGTTCTGATTTCCTAAAAAGTAGCTTAATACTGCATGAGAGAAATCTGGCACTTCAGAGCTCTGGCCAAAGAGCTTGATGTATGTTGTCAATTGAAAAAAAAATACAGAACAGGGCTTCCCTGGTGGTCCAGTGGGTAAGGACACCGCCTTGCAGTGCAAGGGGCGCCGGTTTGATCCCTGGCCTGGGAAGATCCCACGTGCCGCAGAGCGGCTGGACTGATGTGTCCAATTACTGAGCCGGAGCTCTGGAGCGCATGTGCCCATGGCCGGTGCTCTGCGACAACAGAGGCCACTGTGATGGGAGGCCCTCATGGGCCAAAGAACAAAGATGGATGAAAATAGATAAATGAAAGACCAATAGAAGTGGCTCGCCCACCCCTCCTCCCTCCCCAAGTCCCCCCACCCCGCCAAATACAGACATTTCAGTTTTCTCTAGGAGCTTTTCTCTGAGCTACTACAACATTGTTGCAGTTAACTCATTTCTGCCCTTTGAATGAAGTATCTGAGAATTTAAAATAAGCTTTAGATATTTCTAACATCAGCAGCTTTACAACAGAATCCAAATTAGTCCTTTGAAAGGAAAGACAAGGACCACAATATAAAGTTTTCAATCATTTAATACTTAGCTAATGAACAAAGTCATTCTTATGAAAAGGAGATTTGGCACAAGTTGTCTCTCTAGAAATGTCACTAAAAAACATGTTTAAAATCAGTTGTTTGAAAAGATTTTGAGAATCTTCGAGAACAATGTAGTCTTCTGTCTTTCCTTTTGGCACGATGATAACAGTAGCATTTTAGCAGTACATAATGTTTTACAGCTCTGTAGTCTGTACCAGATATTAACCTGTGGATTATTTTTGACGGTTAAATAGCAATGATTAATTTCCCAAGTGACTTTTCCTAAACCCAGGAAAGCTGTGATATCTTTCCATCTCATACTTTTAACATAATTTTCACAGAGAGAAACTGAAAAACAATACATTTCACTAGCTAGAAAACAAAAGAGATGACAAGAAATCAGCCCATGCGTATCAAATAAAAATTACAATGAGGCAAACGTATTGTCTAACCCACAGCAATCAAAGTACATTAAGCATGTAAAACACATTTTTTGGGAAAATGTTTTAAAAGGGGTGTGACCACTCTTTTCAAAAATCTTCTCTTTGTGTTTTCGATGGCTGGTTTTGTGACTCCCTGGCATCCATGCTTGAACAGCTGTGAAGCTGCCGGTAATTGTTGGGTTACTGGGACTTCAGCATGCTCTTGGGATTAAAATGGTTCAGTAGGAGACTCAGTTGCAGATGAGAGAACTCTTGAGATACCAAGGCTAAGAGGTACGTGCCACAGAATAGCTTCACGGCCATTGTGAAGTGTATAAAGTACCTTTCAACAATCCCTTATTATGAAAGATCTGCTTGACTTCCTCCCAAGCCCTTCATGCCAAAATCCAACAGCCTGGAACCCTCGGAAAGCGTCTGCCAGAAATTACATCAGATTTTACCCAGAGAACGCTGCAACATATGAACAGCTCATTTTAGTAGCCAAGAGACAAAATACAGAAAGGATATAAATATAAATTTAGCAGCTGTCTGAAAGGAAGTATCCCTGTGTAACTCTTTAGCTGTGGAGAAAGACAGAGCATGAAAGACAATTTTATTGTTTCTTTATTTACAACGCGTGGTCAAGAAACCTTGATTTTCATCAAGGTGGCCACAATACAATGGAAAAATCAAACCAGCAGAAAGGAAGTAGATTACTAGAATAAGGCAAAGGGTGATATCAGAAGTAGGTACAAGTTAAGTTTGTGTGTGATTGCTTTGGCCTGCTACAACTTTCTGTGCCTTAATTTGTTGATCTGAAAAATAGAAATACTTTTCAAAAAAAATTTTGATTTTATTTATTTGTCTATGACAGATCTTAGTTGAGGCACAAGGAATTTTTTTTTTTTTTTTCAGTTGCAACACGTAGAATCTTAGTTTCGGCATGTGAACTCCTTCTTAGTTGAAGCATGTGGAATCTAGTTCCCTGATCAGAACTTGTACCTGGGCCCCCTGCATTGGGAGTAAGGAGTCTTAGCCACTTGATCACCAGGGACATTCCAGGGATAGTTTTAACTTAACAATTCAGATGTTTCCTGTGTTGGTAATCATCTCTTAAAAAGCTGGAGAAACTAATTTTAAATAGAAAATACATGCAGAATTTATTCATGTTTTATGCACAGGTGTCAATGTGGAAGAATGTTCAGGACTGTAAAAATGTCAGGTACACTTTAATATTGGGCTACCAGGAAATTTACTTTACAGAGTTATCATTTTTTCACTCTTCATTTAGCAAGTATTTGTGAACTTTTTCTTGATATTAGGAGAAAATAAAGAAAGGATGGTGATTAGTACTGAAATCCAGGAGTATATAACTTACTTGGTGAAAGTGGAAATAACCAATATATGTGACAGGTGAATTGTACTTTTAATCTGAGGATAAAAACTAACAGCAACAGCACTGCAAAGGCGTCATTGAGTGGTTTGGAAGCCACTAGAGTCCACAGGTTAAAATCACGAAATGAATGTGAAGTCTGGTGAGCTGAAGATATTCAGGAAAGGGTGATTGCCTTTCACCACAGACTGTTCTGAATATATTTGTCACATATATTTAGACCAAGAGCATCTTACCAGTGTAACTCATCTACCTCTTTTCCCACCTTTCTAACCTTCTTCTCTTTAAGACTTTGAAGAAGGCAAGATAGAAGAAGGAGCAGGAAACTGATGGTCAAGAGACTTCGGACTTAGCCTTGTTTTAGACATTGGTATGACACAGATACTCTCCAAAGACTTCATTATTTTTTAGTCAACACTCGGTGTCTATAGGTCACCCATCTGTGGATTCAACCAACCATGGAGGGATCCAGAGCCTTCAGCTGACTGTACTACACTATTTTACATAAAGGATTTCTGCGGGGACCTTCCGCAGAAAGGGAAGGCAGCAGGGATTACTCCCGGCAGAACCGGGAGATCTCAGAGAGAGGCAAATCTTGAACTGTCCGCCCCGCAGCCCCTCGGCTGAGGCAAGGGACAATCAGACGCGACAGGGGTTCCATCGAAGTAGTTCCGCTTTATTAATGAAGATCCACAGCTTTTATAGGCAAGTGAAGGGGGTTTTGCACGGGACTTCCTATAGATTACACCAATCAAGCTAAAGACCAAGCAATCATTCACGAGCGGAAACCAAGGGAACCAATCAGAAATTTTGACCATCAATTAACAATTTAGATCACGCCTGCCTCTTTCTGTAGGCGCCATCTTAGCTGCAAACATGTGCTTAAACTTCTTTAAACAATGCACTTAAGCTTCCCTTCATTTCCATGTCCCTTCCTGCAGGCGCCATCTTAGATGCAAGCTGAAACAATGTGCTTAAGCTTCTTTTCACTCCCACACCCCTCCCTGTAGGCGCCATCTTAGCTCCAAACTGTAAACATGTGCTTAAGCTTCTTTATGCTTAAAACAGTCCTCTTTCAATTCAGAGCTCCACAGATTTGAGCATATGCAGATTTTAATATACTGGGGGTGGCCTTGGAACTGATTCCCCATGGATACCAAGGGAGGACTATAGTTTTCTAAAGGATTCCAGCAAGCCATACATATTTTTTTTAAGCAAATACCTGGGTGCTCATAAGTTATACATATACCATCTTTTCTCCTCATACTTCAAAAGACTGTTCTGAATATATTTGTCACATATATTTAGACCAAGAGCATCTTACCAGTGTGATTCATCTACTTATCTTCTCACCTTTCTAATCTTCTCTTCAGGACTTTAAGAAGGCAAGATAGAAGAAGGAGCAGGAAACTGATGGTCAAGAGACTTCGGACTTAGCCTTGTTTTAGACATTGGTATGACACAGATACTCTCCAAAGACTTCATTATTTTTTAGTCAACACTCGGTGTCTATAGGTCACCCATCTGTGGATTCAACCAACCATGGAGGGATCCAGAGCCTTCAGCTGACTGTACTACACTATTTTACATAAAGGATTTCTGCGGGGACCTTCCGCAGAAAGGGAAGGCAGCAGGGATTACTCCCGGCAGAACCGGGAGATCTCAGAGAGAGGCAAATCTTGAACTGTCCGCCCCGCAGCCCCTCGGCTGAGGCAAGGGACAATCAGACGCGACAGGGGTTCCATCGAAGTAGTTCCGCTTTATTAATGAAGATCCACAGCTTTTATAGGCAAGTGAAGGGGGTTTTGCACGGGACTTCCTATAGATTACACCAATCAAGCTAAAGACCAAGCAATCATTCACGAGCGCGGAAACCAAGGGAACCAATCAGAAATTTTGACCATCAATTAACAATTTAGATCACGCCCTGCCTCTTTCTGTAGGCGCCATCTTAGCTGCAAACATGTGCTTAAACTTCTTTAAACAATGCACTTAAGCTTCCCTTCATTTCCATGTCCCTTCCTGCAGGCGCCATCTTAGATGCAAGCTGAAACAATGTGCTTAAGCTTCTTTTCACTCCCACACCCCTCCCTGTAGGCGCCATCTTAGCTCCAAACTGTAAACATGTGCTTAAGCTTCTTTATGCTTAAAACAGTCCTCTTTCAATTCAGAGCTCCACAGATTTGAGCATATGCAGATTTTAATATACTGGGGGTGGCCTTGGAACTGATTCCCCATGGATACCAAGGGAGGACTATAGTTTTCTAAAGGATTCCAGCAAGCCATACATATTTTTTTTAAGCAAATACCTGGGTGCTCATAAGTTATACATATACCATCTTTTCTCCTCATACTTCAAGGATCAGCTTGAATGTACATTGTGAAGTTTTCCATATACCCCTTCTCATAAACCCAGTCACTGCAATCTTTATGGATGTATCAAATTGTGTGGATTCTAATAGAGTATTGCCCATCATCAGACCAGTTGCTTACTTGTCTTTCTAATAGACTGAGCAATTCTTTTGGGGAGAAGATGGCTTCTTCAATTCTGTATCCTCAGCCTTTTCCAAAATGCACATTGTAGTTTACAAGTATTTGTTGAACACTGTGGAGGTGTAGGAAGAGAGACTCATTTCTATAGAAACTCATTCTGTTAACCTCTATTTTTTCTCTTTCAAATCTTTGAACTGTTTTTTCTTTAGCTTTAGAGAAGTATAATTGATATATAAAAAGTTGTATACATCTAATGTACAGGCATACATTGGACACAGGTTGGAGTTGGTTTCTGGACCACTAAAATAGGTAAATACTCCCACAAAGCGAGTTATATGAATTCTTCAGTTTTCCGGTGATTATAAAAGCTATGTGTATGCTATTCTATAGTCTATTATGTACCATAATATTATGCCTAAAAACTCGCATGCCTTAACTGAAAAACACTTTGTTGCTAAAAAATGCTAACCAGCATCTGAACCATCAGTGAGTTGTAGTAGCACCATCAAAGACCACAGATCATTTAACAAATATAATAATAATGAAAGAGCTTGAATTATTGAGAGAATTATCCAAATGTGACAGTGATGTGAGATGAGCAGATGCTTTTTGAATGATGGCACCTGTAGCTTTGCTCAAGGCAGGTTGACACAAGTCTCCAAGGTGTGAAAACCATAATACCTATGAAGTACAATATAGCAAAGTTCATTAAAATGAGATATGCCTATATGCATAATGGTATGCTTGAATATAAGCATACACCTGTGATACCATCACCACAATCAAGGTATTGGACAAAGACATAACCTCTAAAACACTCCTGTGTTCTTGTGAGTGCATGCATGCTGTGGTAAGAACATATAACATGAGATCTCTTAACATTAAAAAAAAATTATTTAAGCATTTGTGGCCGAAGTTTTATTCTAACTTATTAAAACTAAAGTATAATTGATTTATAAAACTGTGTTGCTTTTAGGTGTATAGCAAAGTGATTCAACTACACATATATATAGTCTTTTTTTAAGCTATTTATTTTGTATTCAGGTATAGCCAATTAACAATGCTGTGAGAGTTTCAGGTAAACAGTAAAGGGACTCACCCATACATATACATACATTCATTCTCCTCCAAACTGCCCTCCTATCTAGGCTGTCACATAACATTGAGCAGAATTCCATGTGCTATACATGTGTATATACATATGCATAATCATTTTCAGATTCATTTCCATTATTGCTTACTGCAAAATATTGAATATATTTCCCTGTGCTATACAGTAGAGCTTTGCTGTTTATCTATTTTACATATTGTGGTGTCTCTGTGAATGTCCTCTTAACATTTTAAAATACTCAGTATTGTATTGTTAACTGTAGGGCACTATGCTATTGAGCAGATCTCTAGAACTATACATTTTACATAACCAAAACTCTTAAGTTCTTGTTTTTCTTACTCCCTTCTGGAGTAAGGATGAGAATAAAAGTTGCAGTTTTGTAATGAAAAGTGTCATGAACAGTTTGCTGACAAGGACTCTTGACACAGGGTATGTGGCCCAGAGAAGTAATCACCTTGCTAATCCAACCCACTAGCAAGTAATTACAACTCATTACTCTTTATTTCTTTGCCTGAATTTTTGAGTTGTGTATCTCCAGGATTCTGCTTTTATATCAAACAAGGCAAAATGCACAGTGCTTTCATTTTGTCTTTCATATGACACAAAGGCTTTAAAGCATTCTCATGTGGGCAAATTAGACTAGTGTTGTGCATAGCTTATCTTGTTGTACCAAGTAATCTCTATGAAATCTAGAACAAGGAATTCAATTCCCTCCTTTCCTCCTTTTCCTTCCTTCATTTTTTCCTCTTTTTCCTTCTACTATTCACTCATTAAATATTTTAGGAAAAGGAAACTCCTTAACTTTTGCTAAATGAACAATGGAATAAATTCAATTCTTAAAAATTTCTAAATGGTAGGTTTAATTTTATCCATTTTAAAGATATAGACACCAAGGCTCAGATAAATTTAGTGAACCAAAGTTCACACAGATATTAGAGAAAGAATCTGGATTAAACTCAGCTCTGATTTTTCTCTTAATCCTCTTTTGTTTTTAGTTTGCCTCACCATCTTACTATCCTCTTTAAAGATGTATAAGTTGACTTTTTTCCTTTAAGAATCTATTGTCCAAATATCATTGTAATTACAGTCTTGTCATTCATCTGCAGTTTTTGCTATCCTAAGTGATAATACTAGGATTTTAGTGTGTGAAATATAAATGTATGACTACTATGACTATGACAGTATGAGAATTATACTCAATTGTACATGAGTTTGAATGAATTCTGAGAGTTAGTGGAGGACAGGGAAACCTGGCGTGCTGCAGTCCATGAGGTCACAAAGAGTCAGCCACAATTTAGTGGTTGAACAACAACATATTTGGCTATTTTATGCTGCATTCAGACAAACACACAGTCATGTATGAATGTGTGGGTGCAGACACATACACACAGATGCACACACAGAGTTGTATTCTCCTTTAGATTCTAGTCTACCGTGAGTGTTGTGCCTGTGAAAAAATAGGAAAAAAAAATCTATAAAATCTACAAATAAACTTGTCCTTGGTGAGCTTCTGAAGTGGTCCTAGTGAAAAGGAAAATGGTTTATAAGTGACTCTTGTAAGTTTAAGGACAACTAGTACATTGCCAAATAATTCTTACAAATATACAAGTATTTACTAGAACAAACTTTAGATACAACACATTGTTTTATTTATATATCAATATATGATATGTGTGAGTGAATAATTATGAATGCACAATTAATGCACAATTATTGTCATAGGTTTGCTGCTTACTTAAGTTCATTCTAGACATCTGAATCTTGAGTTGTCACTTGGCATGAATTTAATGGATTTACACAGAACTATCTTTATGTTAACTAGCATGTCATTGGGATTCTTGACCAGTACATTAGTCAGAAATTTTGGTTATAAATACGAGAAACCTATTTTCACTGGTTTATGCAAAAATGGGGGCTTTAAGAAAAGAGGAACCTCAGGTGGGGCATAGAAGGGCATCAAGAACTACTAAGACTAATGATCTGAATGCAGTCAAGATGATCTGTATTTGACCTAAGCACATTTTGAAGAACTACTTCCTTCGTCTCTCCTTGCTTACTCTCCCTCCAGATTAGTTAGCCTATTTTTAGTTCCTGAGGGTGGTGGACAGCACTCAAGAGTTTCTGAGATTCCCGTGTTATCTCTTAATCAGCGCCAGCTCTAAATTTTAGAGAATGACTTTGGTGGCTTAGTCATGTTCTCATCTCTGCTCTGCCAAAGAGTCACATTGTCCATAATCACAGTGTTATGATACACGTCAATAGTCAATACAAAGCAATGTGGAGTGGGTATATGTTCTTGTGAAGGAGCAGATTTTTATTTCTCTAAACTGTAGGGATGATCATGATCAGTGAAGTTATCCACCATAAACAGAGTTGATTGGATGGCTTTTTATTTTTTGGAAAGCATTTTCCAGGTTTTAATTTGTATTCACCACTTGAAGAAAAAAGTGTTCTTATTGTGAGAAAATGACTTATTTTATTTTCTGAGTTGCACTTCCCCTACTCCCTCTTGTATCTTCACTCCTAATTTTACCATCACTGCTGATCTCCAAGCTATTACCACCTTGCAGTTTCCCAAACAGTAACTTTACACAATTTATTCAACTTGTTTGTCTGAAAATTCATCCTAACCATCCTAAAAATTCATCCTACAAGTCCCAGATAACAAAATGTCTCAACAGCATTGATGTAACAGGTTAAATATTTGTGTGTCTGTTAAGCTCTTTTCCTAGATACTTGTGTTCTCTTTGCTCAAGCAACATATCTACACTCGAGTACACAAGTCAAATTCCTGTAAGCCTCCCTGTGATGGCTTTCTTCCCTAGGGTCTGACGTATTTTCTCTGGGGAATTGATCCCTTGTTTCACCGCTGTTAGGACTATCAGCAGTGGCTTCTGCAGGTGTGTGGCAGGTGGTCGCTCTAACGTCTGCCAGCTGTGATTGTGACCAGCTGCATTGAGAAGGGCCCAAATGTGTTCACAGGTGGTATATACCAACTTTGCCACAGTGACTATTTATATTATTTACACATTTGTGTATGTATATCGTGTGTGTTGCACTAAGTCGCTCAATCATTTCTGATTCTTTGTGACCCCATGATGTATAGCCCTCTATGATGCTCCTCTGTCCATGGAATTTTTCAGGCAGGAATATTAAAGTGGGCTGCCATTTCCTACTCCAGGGGACTCTTCCTGATCCCCAGGGCTTGAACCTGCATCTCCTGTGTCTCCTGCATTGGTGGACAGATTTTTATCACTGTGCCTATACATACATATATGTGTGTGTGTGTTTGTCTTTGTGTTTGTGTGTATAATCCATATATAATCCAAATATACATTAGCTCTAGTCATTTTTTGAAGTATGATCAAACCATAAAAAAGATTTGGGGGATATGGAGGCAGATTTTTATTTCTCTAAACTGTAGGGATGATCATGATCAGTGAAGTTATCCACCATAAACAGAGTTGATTGGATGGCTTTTTATTTTTTGGAAAGCATTTTCCAGGTTTTAATTTGTATTCACCACTTGAAGAAAAAAGTGTTCTTATTGTGAGAAAATGACTTATTTTATTTTCTGAGTTGCACTTCCCCTACTCCCTCTTGTATCTTCACTCCTAATTTTACCATCACTGCTGATCTCCAAGCTATTACCACCTTGCAGTTTCCCAAACAGTAACTTTACACAATTTATTCAACTTGTTTGTCTGAAAATTCATCCTAACCATCCTAAAAATTCATCCTACAAGTCCCAGATAACAAAATGTCTCAACAGCATTGATGTAACAGGTTAAATATTTGTGTGTCTGTTAAGCTCTTTTCCTAGATACTTGTGTTCTCTTTGCTCAAGCAACATATCTACACTCGAGTACACAAGTCAAATTCCTGTAAGCCTCCCTGTGATGGCTTTCTTCCCTAGGGTCTGACGTATTTTCTCTGGGGAATTGATCCCTTGTTTCACCGCTGTTAGGACTATCAGCAGTGGCTTCTGCAGGTGTGTGGCAGGTGGTCGCTCTAACGTCTGCCAGCTGTGATTGTGACCAGCTGCATTGAGAAGGGCCCAAATGTGTTCACAGGTGGTATATACCAACTTTGCCACAGTGACTATTTATATTATTTACACATTTGTGTATGTATATCGTGTGTGTTGCACTAAGTCGCTCAATCATTTCTGATTCTTTGTGACCCCATGATGTATAGCCCTCTATGATGCTCCTCTGTCCATGGAATTTTTCAGGCAGGAATATTAAAGTGGGCTGCCATTTCCTACTCCAGGGGACTCTTCCTGATCCCCAGGGCTTGAACCTGCATCTCCTGTGTCTCCTGCATTGGTGGACAGATTTTTATCACTGTGCCTATACATACATATATGTGTGTGTGTGTTTGTCTTTGTGTTTGTGTGTATAATCCATATATAATCCAAATATACATTAGCAACCTATATATTAATTTAGGTATGACAGAAGATTTTCTCAGAAATCCTGCACTGTTTTATGTGACAGGTATGTGTTTACCATTTTAAGAGAGGCACACATTTTGCTTCTTCTGTAAGACATTAATCTAGGTAGCAGAGTCTGATTATGTAGCAATTGGGCTTATTCTCCCCACAGAAGGCTGCTCTGACAGACCTATTTGCAGTACGTTCTGGATCAGTGCTCACAGGGAACAAGTTTCCTAGCTACTCTCCTTTTCTCACCAAAATGACATCAACTGTTAGATAAATGTGTCAGTGGAAATTATAGTGGTTTTACAGAAACCTCAGGAAACTCCTTACATGAATATAAAACACTATTGGTAGAAGCCTAAGCTTCTATTTCTTTGTGGGGGCCTTCTGCAGAAAGGAAAGGCAGCGGGATTGCCCCCGGCTGAACCGGGAGATCTCGGAGAGAGGTGAGCCTTGCTGTTGTGCCCCCTCCCACCCGCCAGAGCTTGCCAGGGACGACCAGACACGGCAGGGGTTCTGTCGGAGCAGTTCCACTTTATTAATGTAAACTAACAGTTTTTATAGGCAAACGAAGGGGGGTTTGCAAGGGGCTTCCTACAGTTACACCAATCAAGCTAAAGGTCGAGCAGTTATGTATTTACATTGCAATAGGAACTCATGGTGAGCATGCATTGCCCAGAGCCGGGTAACCAGGGGGATCAATCAGAAGTTTTGACAGTGGACCTTAGATCATGCCCTGTCTCTTCCTGTAGGCGTCCTTTTAGTACCAAACTGCAAATATGTGCTTAAGCTTCCTTATGCTTGCAAAGGCCCTCTTTCCTTCAGGACCCCATATATCTTAATAGAAATAGGAATTGTTTGAGAATAAATGCTATTTGATGCTTTGTAAATTGTGGGCACTTAAAATGGCAAAGACCCTCCGAAGCTCCTTTCCTGAAGCTGTGGCATAAATCTCTCTTGGTTTCTGATAAAAAGAGGGGTCAACCAAAGGGAGGAATTCAGGGCTCTAATTTTACATGGGCACATTGGCTTAACTGGGACTATTCAGCAAATAATGTGCCCTCCAATTTGCCAACATAAATTTATGTGATCAGTTCTAGAAAGATTTATGCTTTTTCACAAACTTTCTTTTCTACTATGACTCAAACAAGAGCAAAAATAAGCCAGAAGAACTTCAGTTACAATTATGTGAATAAAATAATTAGTATAATAACCTGTTCACTTCGGAAAGGAAAGATTCCTTAGGGGGATAATGGGCATAATACCTATAGGAGATAATCCTACTAATAACTATAGCAAAACAGGAGGTGAAACACTGGCCATAAAAAGACAGTAATTACCTGTTTTACGATACAAGCAGTTCTTTTCTCTGATCACAGGAGAGCACTGTTCATCTATGAAACATTTTGTTTGGAGGAAAGCAGTAGAGCCAATGTAAGCCAGAAGAGATTTGATGTGGCAAATTATATAGCCCTTATTATTGAATCAAAGCTATAAAAGAGAAACACATTCTTCTCATAGAGAAAATGGTTGCATATGCACACGATTTTATAAGCTGTCAGTTTGCTAGGCTTGAAATCAATTGACAAATATTCACATGTATGAATCTTCCTAGTGAAAAGATGAAAGCCTCTAAAAATCCCCAATGATAGTCAAGGTGTATTTCCTCTCAGAAAGAAAAGTAATTTATATCATGTTTTGTAATTTAAGTGTTTCCTTTAAGAAATGATCTCCATTAACTCTGCAACACAATATAAATACTCAGCAAGTACCCAGGACAACTTAGGAATAGTCCCTGTGGATGTGCTATATATGTTTCTTGGTCAAGTAACATTATGTGATTGTATTTAAATAATATTTTTCCTTAAAATTAATGTTTCTGGTATAACCAGGGGATCAATCAGAAGTTTTGACAGTGGACCTTAGATCATGCCCTGTCTCTTCCTGTAGGCGTCCTTTAGTACCAAACTGCAAATATGTGCTTAAGCTTCCTTATGCTTGCAAAGGCCCTCTTTCCTTCAGGACCCCATATATCTTAATAGAAATAGGAATTGTTTGAGAATAAATGCTATTTGATGCTTTGTAAATTGTGGGCACTTAAAATGGCAAAGACCCTCCGAAGCTCCTTTCCTGAAGCTGTGGCATAAATCTCTCTTGGTTTCTGATAAAAAGAGGGGTCAACCAAAGGGAGGAATTCAGGGCTCTAATTTTACATGGGCACATTGGCTTAACTGGGACTATTCAGCAAATAATGTGCCCTCCAATTTGCCAACATAAATTTATGTGATCAGTTCTAGAAAGATTTATGCTTTTTCACAAACTTTCTTTTCTACTATGACTCAAACAAGAGCAAAAATAAGCCAGAAGAACTTCAGTTACAATTATGTGAATAAAATAATTAGTATAATAACCTGTTCACTTCGGAAAGGAAAGATTCCTTAGGGGGATAATGGGCATAATACCTATAGGAGATAATCCTACTAATAACTATAGCAAAACAGGAGGTGAAACACTGGCCATAAAAAGACAGTAATTACCTGTTTTACGATACAAGCAGTTCTTTTCTCTGATCACAGGAGAGCACTGTTCATCTATGAAACATTTTGTTTGGAGGAAAGCAGTAGAGCCAATGTAAGCCAGAAGAGATTTGATGTGGCAAATTATATAGCCCTTATTATTGAATCAAAGCTATAAAAGAGAAACACATTCTTCTCATAGAGAAAATGGTTGCATATGCACACGATTTTATAAGCTGTCAGTTTGCTAGGCTTGAAATCAATTGACAAATATTCACATGTATGAATCTTCCTAGTGAAAAGATGAAAGCCTCTAAAAATCCCCAATGATAGTCAAGGTGTATTTCCTCTCAGAAAGAAAAGTAATTTATATCATGTTTTGTAATTTAAGTGTTTCCTTTAAGAAATGATCTCCATTAACTCTGCAACACAATATAAATACTCAGCAAGTACCCAGGACAACTTAGGAATAGTCCCTGTGGATGTGCTATATATGTTTCTTGGTCAAGTAACATTATGTGATTGTATTTTTAAATAATATTTTTTCCTTTACAAGGATCAGGGGGATTTAGCAAGAGGTGTGATTATTTTTTATGCGGATGTTTAGCAAGATATTTTGTCATTTCTCTCAAGAGCTATGAGCAAGGAATGTTATCTTGAGGATTTTCCATGCCAATTATATAAGAAAACTGTAGTGTTTCTAAGTCATTTCATTTACAGATGGCAATGCTAACAGTAAAGGCTAATTTACTTTAGTGCCTTAAATTTATCATATCAAAAATTCTAGGTAGAAACTAATTTAGAGTAGAAGTTGTTTTATGTGTTTTTTTTAAATCACTTTCTCAAGTTAAGTCCAAATCTGTCCTTTTTGACTGGAAGTTTCAGAGCCACACAATCAGGAGATGGCCAGGAGAATGGCTTGAGGTTAACAATTCCATTTTTCCTTCTTATCTCCTTCATCTTTACATACCACCCCCCACCACTACTTCTTTCTCTAGCCTGGATTTCTAGCTTTCATGACCACAATTTTTTTTTTCTATATCTAAGATAGCCAACAATATTTATTGAAAATTCAACTGACAGAGATGAGAGTCCAAAATTCTCCCCACTGTAATTGTCCAGAAGCAGGAGCGAGGATTGAGTCCTAGAATTCTTTGGAGTACACCCTTGCAAATAAACATTATCTAAAGTGGTTAGAAAAGATGAAGCTTCTTAATAATGTGTAATGATCACTGCTGATGTCTCCATTTCATGGTTTCTCTCATCTTTTTGAAGAAATGTGTGGTACTAGGCACTGAGCTTTAAGCAAGTTCTCTAAAGACTGATTTTCCTCAAACATTTTATTAGAAGAATTCCACATAATTGTGAATTTGGCAGTGCCTACAGTGTTGATTTTTAAAATTTAAATACAGTTACTTCGTCCTGAGTAGAGAAAGTCTGAGAGCAGTAGATCAACTGAAAACATTTTATATAACATGAATGAATTAGGCTTCATCTTCATAGAAAATCATCTAGGAGAAAAGTACGTAAGTAAAAATCCTTAAATCACTTGCACTACTTATTTGGAAAAAGAAGCCTATTCTTTTTTTTTATTTGGACATTGCTGATCATTGATTTCTAGTTGTGCCTTTTCACACTAGAAAATCATTACATCATTACAGTGTAGATTACTCTTTTCAAAGGATAATGATTAGTACACTAATTTATTATCCTAAGATTTCTGAAGGTATCTACAGTTTCAAGGTTACTATCTATAAAATGCAAATCTGAAGAATGTTGAAGGCAATTTCATGGATAAAGTAATGCATTTTATAAGAAAATTTTCAATATCATGTAACAGGTACAGATAGAGCTAAGAATTGTACTCAAGTAGGTGAACTGAGTGAGTGCATGCTAAGTGGTTTTAGCCATGTCCAGCTCTTTGTGACCTTATGGATTGTAGCCTGTTAGGCTCCTCATTTTGTGGGATTTTCTAGGCAAGAATATTGGTGTGGGTACCTATTTCCTCCTCCAGGGAATCTTCCTGACCCTGGGATTGAATTCATGTTTCTTGCATCTTGAGTACTCTAATCTAAATGGATACATTTCTTGGTATGAAATGAGCATTATATGGGCTTCCCAGGTGTCAAAGAACCTGCCTGCAATACAGGAGAGGTAGAGATATACGTTTGATCCCTGGGTCAAGAAGATCTGGAGGAGGGCATAGCAACCCACTCCACTATTCCTGACTGTAGATTCCCATGGACAGAGGAGCCTGGTAGGCTACAGTTCATAGGATTACAAAGAGCCAGACATGACTAAGGGACTTAACACACATGCACAAGCATTATGAAATTAAACTGAACATAGAACAAATTTTTCTGAACATGTAAAAAGCTCCTTGGTTTTATGTTGCTTTGGTTAAATGGAATAGACTTAGAAAATATTCCATGAGTTAAAAATAACATACTCAGAATAATGACTTTGGAGGATGAAACTCTCCCAATATCAGAAATGAATTAAATGATACTTTTATAGATTTTTTTCCTATTTTAGGAGTAACTACTAACTCCTTCTTTGTAGGAATATATCATGTTTTCTATATCAACATATTATTACTTGGTAATGCTCATCCTTATTTAACTAATACTTAGTTTCAAAATTACTTTCATAGGAATTACACTATTTTTTCCCAAAGAGACTCTTTCTAACCTGCTGCTGCTCTTTAGTTGCTTCAGTAGTGTCTCACTCTGTGAAGTCCCATGAATTGCAGCAAACTAGGTTACTCTATCCATGGCATTTTTCCAGCAAGAATACTGGAATGGGTTGCCATATCCTCCTTTTTGGGATCTTCTCAACCCAGGGATCAAACTCCGGTTTCCTGAATTGCAGGCAGATTCTTTATCATTGAGCCAATAGGGAATCCTCTTCTTAACTTAACCCCTTTCAAATCTCTTTTTCTCTATTATTTTTTCTAGTTGAACTTTATTATGATTTTTAAAAAGTATGAGTTGAAGTCTTAAGATGCAGTATTCTATCAGAAATCAGTTGGGTTATAGAGTCAAACCTGCTTTAGCTAAGTTATTTAACACCCTTCATTTCAGGAAAAGCTTATGTGGCCTTTTGTAGTTAATTTTGATTTATGCCCTTTAGGGATTAGTTATTTCTAAGAGAATGATTTATTTGTTATATCTCTTTTTTATATATGACATCTATAATTTATAGACTTTTTAAAAGTTTTATTCCTAAATTATCATTAGAAATGTCTGAAGTATCATACTAGGTGGTTATCTACAATATTTCCTGTCTGATTTAGTGTTTTAAACTCTTAGAAATTAAAAGCTCAGTAAATGGACTCAAGTGCACACACAGGCCACTAAACTTAAATTAAAAAAAAAAAAAAAAGGTCTCTCTGAATCAGAAGGTTTGGAGTTCCTTCTCCAAAATTAATAAAAACAGACAAAAACTTAGGTGATTAAAGCAGAAACAAATGTTATTAAGAGGATATTTGTACTCACAGGATCAAGAGGAAGGATGGAAATGTAGATTGAGGATTCTGCTGCTATAAAAACTGTGAAACCTACCCCCCCCCCCCAAAAAAAAAAGAAAGAAAAGAAAAAACTGACCCAGAAATGGTTGGATAATCATCCAGGAAGTGTGTACTACCAACACCACCAGCTCCCAAATTCAGGTAATATCACTACTTCCAGGTATTCCATCAACTTTTTGTTTCACTATCTCTTGCTTTAAAGTTTGAAAATTAAAGTCCCTCAGTTGTGTCTGACTCTTTGGGACCCATGGACAAGCCATGGAACTCTCCAGGCAAGAGTACTGGAGTGAGTAGCCTTTCCCTTCTCCAGGAGATTTTCCCAACCCATGAACTGAACTCAGGTCTCAGCAGTTCAGATTCTTGACTGAGTCACCAGGGAAGCCTGGTTTAAAGTTTGAGTGACTACATTTAATTGGTTAGCTTAGGTCATGTGCTTACAAAATGTTTGGGAGCTTCAGATACGCTTGAGTATTTCCAGATTCTATGATATGAGAACATTCATAATATGAGGGATTTTGCAGTCGTTGGAAGAGAGTCAGCTAATGAGCAGCCAAAGCAAAGGGCATATAGCCTTCTCCCATACATTTGCTTCTCCTCATACCAGTCACCTGTGATAGGTTATTGGTTTTAGCTATGTAGTTTATTTTTAAAACACCCTTCATTTCAGGAAAAGCTTATGTGGCCTTTTGTAGTTAATTTTGATTTATGCCCTTTAGGGATTAGTTATTTCTAAGAGAATGATTTATTTGTTATATCTCTTTTTTATATATGACATCTATAATTTATAGACTTTTTAAAAGTTTTATTCCTAAATTATCATTAGAAATGTCTGAAGTATCATACTAGGTGGTTATCTACAATATTTCCTGTCTGATTTAGTGTTTTAAACTCTTAGAAATTAAAAGCTCAGTAAATGGACTCAAGTGCACACACAGGCCACTAAACTTAAATTAAAAAAAAAAAAAAAAGGTCTCTCTGAATCAGAAGGTTTGGAGTTCCTTCTCCAAAATTAATAAAAACAGACAAAAACTTAGGTGATTAAAGCAGAAACAAATGTTATTAAGAGGATATTTGTACTCACAGGATCAAGAGGAAGGATGGAAATGTAGATTGAGGATTCTGCTGCTAAAAAAACTGTGAAACCTCCCCCCCCCCCCCAAAAAAAAAAGAAAGAAAAGAAAAAACTGACCCAGAAATGGTTGGATAATCATCCAGGAAGTGTGTACTACCAACACCACCAGCTCCCAAATTCAGGTAATATCACTACTTCCAGGTATTCCATCAACTTTTTGTTTCACTATCTCTTGCTTTAAAGTTTGAAAATTAAAGTCCCTCAGTTGTGTCTGACTCTTTGGGACCCATGGACAAGCCATGGAACTCTCCAGGCAAGAGTACTGGAGTGAGTAGCCTTTCCCTTCTCCAGGAGATTTTCCCAACCCATGAACTGAACTCAGGTCTCAGCAGTTCAGATTCTTGACTGAGTCACCAGGGAAGCCTGGTTTAAAGTTTGAGTGACTACATTTAATTGGTTAGCTTAGGTCATGTGCTTACAAAATGTTTGGGAGCTTCAGATACGCTTGGGGTATTTCCAGATTCTATGATATGAGAACATTCATAATATGAGGGATTTTGCAGTCGTTGGAAGAGAGTCAGCTAATGAGCAGCCAAAGCAAAGGGCATATAGCCTTCTCCCATACATTTGCTTCTCCTCATACCAGTCACCTGTGATAGGTTATTGGTTTTTACGGTCAGATAAAGTTGGGACAATTGCATGAAATATTATTAAATAAAAACTCTCATTTGGGAAATATACAGATATTCACTTTAAGTTGCTGTCAAAATAACGTGCTGTGATATTAAATTTTGGGGGGATAATTAATTAGGTACATTTCAATTTTCTTGGTCCTTTAGTAATAGTGAAAGATGATACAATTAAAACTCTGAGAGTGAAGGGAAAAAAAAAGAAAACTAAGGAAACCAAAAATGAAAACAGTATCTAGAACATAAATGGGGTTTATAGGTTTTGGCAAAATTCTGATTATTGTGCCAAAAGAGATGTACATCAAAGACCGAGAGTATCATATGTTTGAAGTCTACCAAAGAGAAGAGGACTGGGTTTTCTGTATTCATTGAATTGACCCTGTTAAACAAGTTCCTGCTTTTAAAATATAAATGGAGTTAGTTTCCTTTTGAAGTTGTTCAGTGGTACACTATAAATACACCTTCAAAGTTGTTTTTAATGCCAGAGTCTCATTTTCTTTTTAAAGAAGTGGAGCTAGGAGGAAAAGAGCAGTCTTATAATCTTGTCTAATCCAAGAGTGTGGGGTTCCAGGATAGTGGTCTCAAAGTGGGAACAGGTCCTCAATTGTCTTTCACCCATGAGGAGAACACATTCGAGGTCCCAATTGGTCTACCGTTTTCAAACTTTATGGCAAAAATGGAAGGTATTGCCCAGCTGCAAATAAATCTTCATAGCTTGGCTTAAATTTTTCGACAACAAACAAATAAACAAACAGAACAACAACAAAAACCAGACTGTAATTAGGGAGACCCAAGCTCACCCTATCCACTTTGCTGTGAGAGTATAAAACAGCAGTGCATGCAAGCAGTTAAGAACCCTTGTCACTTTCTCATGTTTTGAACCATATGGGCAGTTTGTGAATGCCTACATTTCAGAAAAGGTTGCAGAAATAAGGTTTGTGAAGCCTTGTATTAACTTGTTGAGTTAAAATGAGCTTTTGTGTTAACATTCCTCCATGCAAATAGTAAACTAGTTTTGAACTCATAAAAAGAATAATAAGAGGGAGAAAACATTTGCCAGTCCCCACGAAAATTTTCTATTTAAATCTTTCTTCCTAAGGCTAGTGATAAAACCTTGAAGTCAGCATTCTTTTTTCTTTTTATAGGACTCTACTTTTTTGTGCCCCAGAGAAAACAGCCAGTGATTATTTCCAAGTCTGAATTTCAATATCATGATAAATTTAAATATATTCCTGTTTTTGTAGGCAAATTCTTTGGCCCCATATAAGATAGAAGTCTATTAGAAAAAAAGATATCTTCTGTTCATTTTTTAAAATACATTTTGTAGCTAAACAAAACTTAAATGCCAACTCTCTATAAAAGAGTATAAATATCGGTAAAAGATGAGGTTATATTAGAAAAAGCTTCAGGGTAAGAAGTCTTTGTCTGAAAGCCTTTAGCTCAATGTGTGATATTGAGAAAACTCGATTCTAAGTCTGAATTCCTAAATTCGTGAAATGGCCTAATAATAATAAGAGATTATTTTGAGGAATAAGAAAAGTTGAATTTTGTGGAGCACTATGGAAGCTCTAAAGCAGTATGGAAAATTACTATTATTACTAGTTCTAAGGAAAATAGATCCAATATTTTTTTAGTGGAAAAATATGGAGCTAGGAGGAAAAGAGCAGTCTTATAATCTTGTCTAATCCAAGAGTGTGGGGTTCCAGGATAGTGGTCTCAAAGTGGGAACAGGTCCTCAATTGTCTTTCACCCATGAGGAGAACACATTCGAGGTCCCAATTGGTCTACCGTTTTCAAACTTTATGGCAAAAATGGAAGGTATTGCCCAGCTGCAAATAAATCTTCATAGCTTGGCTTAAATTTTTCGACAACAAACAAATAAACAAACAGAACAACAACAAAAACCAGACTGTAATTAGGGAGACCCAAGCTCACCCTATCCACTTTGCTGTGAGAGTATAAAACAGCAGTGCATGCAAGCAGTTAAGAACCCTTGTCACTTTCTCATGTTTTGAACCATATGGGCAGTTTGTGAATGCCTACATTTCAGAAAAGGTTGCAGAAATAAGGTTTGTGAAGCCTTGTATTAACTTGTTGAGTTAAAATGAGCTTTTGTGTTAACATTCCTCCATGCAAATAGTAAACTAGTTTTGAACTCATAAAAAGAATAATAAGAGGGAGAAAACATTTGCCAGTCCCCACGAAAATTTTCTATTTAAATCTTTCTTCCTAAGGCTAGTGATAAAACCTTGAAGTCAGCATTCTTTTTTCTTTTTATAGGACTCTACTTTTTTGTGCCCCAGAGAAAACAGCCAGTGATTATTTCCAAGTCTGAATTTCAATATCATGATAAATTTAAATATATTCCTGTTTTTGTAGGCAAATTCTTTGGCCCCATATAAGATAGAAGTCTATTAGAAAAAAAGATATCTTCTGTTCATTTTTTAAAATACATTTTGTAGCTAAACAAAACTTAAATGCCAACTCTCTATAAAAGAGTATAAATATCGGTAAAAGATGAGGTTATATTAGAAAAAGCTTCAGGGTAAGAAGTCTTTGTCTGAAAGCCTTTTAGCTCAATGTGTGATATTGAGAAAACTCGATTCTAAGTCTGAATTCCTAAATTCGTGAAATGGCCTAATAATAATAAGAGATTATTTTGAGGAATAAGAAAAGTTGAATTTTGTGGAGCACTATGGAAGCTCTAAAGCAGTATGGAAAATTACTATTATTACTAGTTCTAAGGAAAAAATAGATCCAATATAACTCCAGAAAAATATTACTCCCATTACCCTGATGTTTACAGTATTCTTGGTGTGATAATTTGTAAATAGATAGGTGTGTGTATGCTCAGTCGCTAATCCTGTCCAACTTTTTGTGACCCCCAAAGACTGTCCATAGGATTTCCCAGACAAAAACACTGGAGTCGGTTTCCATTTCCTCCTCCAAAGAATCTTTCCAACCCAGGGATCAAACCCAGGTCTCCTGCAGATGGATTCTCTACTACTATGTCACTTGGGAAACCTAAATAGATAGATAGATAGATACTTAGAGACATAGATAGATAGATAATAAAGCAAGTGAACTATCTGTTGATAGAATGAAAAGAAATATAATGATTATTGTGGAGGAAAATGGTTGGTACCATTGTTGTGAATACTATTTACCTTGTTATATATATTAACATCTTTTAAGTCTTGAGTGAATGATATCACTGTAACAGAACAAATGATATGGATTATAAGACAAGTATATTTAGAGTGGTGTCTCTATATCAGACTGCCTGGGCTTCATATCCTGGATCTGTTACTAATTATCTACGTAACCTTTGCAAAATTTTTTTAGGTCCCTCTGCTTGAGTTTCTTCACCTGTAAAATAGACCTATTGCAAATATCTAGCCCATAGGTTTGCTTTTATAAATGAAATGGAATAATGCAGTTCTAATAAAGTGCCCCTGACCAGGACATGGCACATAGGACTCAAAAAATGTTATCTTTTATCATCGCATCTATGCACTTACATCACCTAAATATCTGTTTATTTTTCTGGATTATCCTATTTTTTTTCTCAGTTAGACTTTATATCTCATGATAGATATCTAAATTGTCTTTGCATTGACTTAAAACACAAATGAACAGAATTTCTTTACCATAGTCCAAGTTTTTTTTCTATTTTAATTTCATTCTTTCCTTTCCCTCCCTTTTTCCCTCCATCCCTTCTTTCCTTCCATATAGGTAGTCTGAATTCCTAAATTCGTGAAATGGCCTAATAATAATAAGAGATTATTTTGAGGAATAAGAAAAGTTGAATTTTGTGGAGCACTATGGAAGCTCTAAAGCAGTATGGAAAATTACTATTATTACTAGTTCTAAGGAAAAAATAGATCCAATATAACTCCAGAAAAATATTACTCCCATTACCCTGATGTTTACAGTATTCTTGGTGTGATAATTTGTAAATAGATAGGTGTGTGTATGCTCAGTCGCTAATCCTGTCCAACTTTTTGTGACCCCCAAAGACTGTCCATAGGATTTCCCAGACAAAAACACTGGAGTCGGTTTCCATTTCCTCCTCCAAAGAATCTTTCCAACCCAGGGATCAAACCCAGGTCTCCTGCAGATGGATTCTCTACTACTATGTCACTTGGGAAACCTAAATAGATAGATAGATAGATACTTAGAGACATAGATAGATAGATAATAAAGCAAGTGAACTATCTGTTGATAGAATGAAAAGAAATATAATGATTATTGTGGAGGAAAATGGTTGGTACCATTGTTGTGAATACTATTTACCTTGTTATATATATTAACATCTTTTAAGTCTTGAGTGAATGATATCACTGTAACAGAACAAATGATATGGATTATAAGACAAGTATATTTAGAGTGGTGTCTCTATATCAGACTGCCTGGGCTTCATATCCTGGATCTGTTACTAATTATCTACGTAACCTTTGCAAAATTTTTTCAGGTCCCTCTGCTTGAGTTTCTTCACCTGTAAAATAGACCTATTGCAAATATCTAGCCCATAGGTTTGCTTTTATAAATGAAATGGAATAATGCAGTTCTAATAAAGTGCCCCTGACCAGGACATGGCACATAGGACTCAAAAAATGTTATCTTTTATCATCGCATCTATGCACTTACATCACCTAAATATCTGTTTATTTTTCTGGATTATCCTATTTTTTTTCTCAGTTAGACTTTATATCTCATGATAGATATCTAAATTGTCTTTGCATTGACTTAAAACACAAATGAACAGAATTTCTTTACCATAGTCCAAGTTTTTTTTCTATTTTAATTTCATTCTTTCCTTTCCCTCCCTTTTTCCCTCCATCCCTTCTTTCCTTCCATATAGGTAGTTCTCTTGTAAAGGCCGAATAGAACTATAAACAATTCCTAACAACTGTGTGATATTGTGGAAAAATTTTGGCATAAGAGGCCAAGCTTTAATCATTGTTCTGAATGAACAACTTTATCCAATTTGCTTTACATTCTCTGAGATCTTTCTCATCTGTAGTATGAGAGCATAGTACACCCATTTTGAAAGACTGTGTGTAAAGTTCCCGACAAATACTAGCTACTCTGAGTTCATTTCAGTTCAGTTCAGTTGCTCAGTCGTGTCCAACTCTTTGTGACCCCATCGACTGTGGCACACCAGGATTCCCTGCCCTTCACCATCTCCTGGAGCTTGCTCAAACTCATGCCCATTGACTTAGTGATGCTCTCCAACTGTCTCATCCTCTGTCATTGCCTTCTCCTTCTTCTGTTTTTCCCAGCATCAGGGTCTTTTGTAATGAGTCCTCTCTTCACATCAGGTGGCCAAAGTATTGGAGCTTCAGCTTTAACACCAGTCCTTCCAATTACTGTTCAGGGCTGATTTCCTGGACTGACTGGTTTGATTTCCTTGCTACTCTGAAAATGATGCATATTATTACTATTAATTTTCTCCCATATTTGTAACATTTGGATTATTTTTCTGAGTGTGTCAAAGTGAACTATCTTACCAAATTGAACACAGGGATTAGAATGTTTTCAGGACTTTTGTAATGGATTGCCCATTGCATTGGTTTTCAGGGCTCAATGTGCTTGTATAGTCAGGACATTGTGGAGGGTTATGCCATTTCCTCTACTTGGAGATCTGGTCACTCATTAATGTAGCATGGTGGATGTCTGTCTAGACTAGTTTCTAAATTTTTAAAAAATAAGGTTTTAACAATTTTTAAAGTGCCCTGACCAGGACATGGCACATAGGACTCAAAAATGTTATCTTTTATCTTTCGCATCTATGCACTTACATCACCTAAATATCTGTTTATTTTTCTGGATTATCCTATTTTTTCTCAGTTAGACTTTATATCTCATGATAGATATCTAAATTGTCTTTGCATTGACTTAAAACACAAATGAACAGAATTTCTTTACCATAGTCCAAGTTTTTTTTCTATTTTAATTTCATTCTTTCCTTTCCCTCCCTTTTTCCCTCCATCCCTTCTTTCCTTCCATATAGGTAGTTCTCTTGTAAAGGCCGAATAGAACTATAAACAATTCCTAACAACTGTGTGATATTGTGGAAAAATTTTGGCATAAGAGGCCAAGCTTTAATCATTGTTCTGAATGAACAACTTTATCCAATTTGCTTTACATTCTCTGAGATCTTTCTCATCTGTAGTATGAGAGCATAGTACACCCATTTTTGAAAGACTGTGTGTAAAGTTCCCGACAAATACTAGCTACTCTGAGTTCATTTCAGTTCAGTTCAGTTGCTCAGTCGTGTCCAACTCTTTGTGACCCCATCGACTGTGGCACACCAGGATTCCCTGCCCTTCACCATCTCCTGGAGCTTGCTCAAACTCATGCCCATTGACTTAGTGATGCTCTCCAACTGTCTCATCCTCTGTCATTGCCTTCTCCTTCTTCTGTTTTTCCCAGCATCAGGGTCTTTTGTAATGAGTCCTCTCTTCACATCAGGTGGCCAAAGTATTGGAGCTTCAGCTTTAACACCAGTCCTTCCAATTACTGTTCAGGGCTGATTTCCTGGACTGACTGGTTTGATTTCCTTGCTACTCTGAAAATGATGCATATTATTACTATTAATTTTCTCCCATATTTGTAACATTTGGATTATTTTTCTGAGTGTGTCAAAGTGAACTATCTTACCAAATTGAACACAGGGATTAGAATGTTTTCAGGACTTTTGTAATGGATTGCCCATTGCATTGGTTTTCAGGGCTCAATGTGCTTGTATAGTCAGGACATTGTGGAGGGTTATGCCATTTCCTCTACTTGGAGATCTGGTCACTCATTAATGTAGCATGGTGGATGTCTGTCTAGACTAGTTTCTAGACAATTTCTTTTGAAAACAATCAGATGTGTTTTAGCAGATTATATGAAGGTGTATGTAACTTAGTACTGTTGTTGCATGATGGAATCTTTTAGGACATTTCTTGTCTACTTAAAATACATCTTTAAACTACATTATGGATGCAGAATACTCCTCCTACATGGTAGCCATATCCCCATGGATTGATAAATGGATGCTTCTGAAAATCTTTGCAAGCTGTTCCACTTACTGTATTGCTATAGATCTTGTTGCTGCTCTTTGGTAACTCTGAAATACCATGGGGGTATGTTTTAGCTCATGATCACATTATAGAGGTGGCCATCTAACTTTTGCTTCATTTTTGAGAGCCGGTAGCAGTCTGGACCTTGCCATGAATAAGTAGAGCAGTGACTTCTGATAATAGAGCTTTTATTTTAGATTCCATTTATCATGATGAATTTGACCTCATATATTCTCTCAGGAAATAAATACAGTTCGACTATATTAGGAAAAACACATTTTATGGACTTGTTGAATAGCTAACATGGACCAACAGTCCATTCAGCATACTGCTTTAAAGACTTTCCCCACTGTTTTTCATTGCAGAATTGTATTTTTAGGAAATGGTAAATAAGTGTATGATGGTAGCTTCAGAGAAACCCTCAAAACCACTGTTATTGAATAGAAATGTGCAGAGATTCTTTGGTCTTCAATGTATCATAAATTGACTTTCAAATAGTTTTTGATACTTGTAAATACAGTTTTACAAACTTTTAAAAACACTGGAATTGTTTAGAGACAATATTTCTTGTAAGAACAAAACTAAAAGTCAGAGAAATGGAAACTAAGATAAGTTGCACTCAATATTTACAGGTGGTGCTAGTGGTAGAGACCCCTCACTTGCTACTCTGAAAATGATGCATATTATTACTATTAATTTTCTCCCATATTTGTAACATTTGGATTATTTTTCTGAGTGTGTCAAAGTGAACTATCTTACCAAATTGAACACAGGGATTAGAATGTTTTCAGGACTTTTGTAATGGATTGCCCATTGCATTGGTTTTCAGGGCTCAATGTGCTTGTATAGTCAGGACATTGTGGAGGGTTATGCCATTTCCTCTACTTGGAGATCTGGTCACTCATTAATGTAGCATGGTGGATGTCTGTCTAGACTAGTTTCTAGACAATTTCTTTTGAAAACAATCAGATGTGTTTTAGCAGATTATATGAAGGTGTATGTAACTTAGTACTGTTGTTGCATGATGGAATCTTTTAGGACATTTCTTGTCTACTTAAAATACATCTTTAAACTACATTATGGATGCAGAATACTCCTCCTACATGGTAGCCATATCCCCATGGATTGATAAATGGATGCTTCTGAAAATCTTTGCAAGCTGTTCCACTTACTGTATTGCTATAGATCTTGTTGCTGCTCTTTGGTAACTCTGAAATACCATGGGGGTATGTTTTAGCTCATGATCACATTATAGAGGTGGCCATCTAACTTTTGCTTCATTTTTGAGAGCCGGTAGCAGTCTGGACCTTGCCATGAATAAGTAGAGCAGTGACTTCTGATAATAGAGCTTTTATTTTAGATTCCATTTATCATGATGAATTTGACCTCATATATTCTCTCAGGAAATAAATACAGTTCGACTATATTAGGAAAAACACATTTTATGGACTTGTTGAATAGCTAACATGGACCAACAGTCCATTCAGCATACTGCTTTAAAGACTTTCCCCACTGTTTTTCATTGCAGAATTGTATTTTTAGGAAATGGTAAATAAGTGTATGATGGTAGCTTCAGAGAAACCCTCAAAACCACTGTTATTGAATAGAAATGTGCAGAGATTCTTTGGTCTTCAATGTATCATAAATTGACTTTCAAATAGTTTTTGATACTTGTAAATACAGTTTTACAAACTTTTAAAAACACTGGAATTGTTTAGAGACAATATTTCTTGTAAGAACAAAACTAAAAGTCAGAGAAATGGAAACTAAGATAAGTTGCACTCAATATTTACAGGTGGTGCTAGTGGTAGAGAACCCGCCTGTCAGTGTAGGAGACATAAGAGACGTGGGTTCAACACCAGGGTCAGGAAGATCCCCTGGAGAAGGGTATGGCAACCCACTCCAGTATCATGTCTGGAGAATCCCATTGACAGAGGAGCCAGCAGGCTACAGTCCATAGTTGTCATACAGGGATGGACAGTGACTGAAGTGACTTAGCATGCATGCACACTACAGTTAACTCCTGGAGAGAAGACACATTAGGAAAATAACAGGTGACTGGTATCCTAATACTAGTACTACTGAGTCACAAGTATTTGATAAGGTTTTTTCATCTTCAGGAGCCTTAAAAGCATTTTCTAAGATGAAACATGTACAAGTGTGGAGATTTGTCTTTTATATGGTAGGAACTTGCCTTTTCATTCACAACACTGTCTTGTATTGTAATGTCTGATTTATGAAGGGCTTGAATTAATTTGCTATTCTAGACTAGGATTATTTGGACTATATTTTTGCATTTATTTCTGGATCCACTTCTTGTGAAAGACTTCATTTAGACTCATTTTTACCTGATGATATACGAAGGGATGAGGTCACTCTTATAGATTCAGTAAGGTTTAATACATGAAAACATTTACATTTAATCACTAATGAAAAATAAGTCTGAAGTAAGGAAAGATGTTTATTTTTTACTGAGTGAGATCCAATGGATTTTTAACAACAGAGTGGTATAATTCTGAGATTAAAAAAATCAATTCTTCTTTATACGAATACCAGTTCTTCTGTGACAATTTTGATAGAAACATTTTTGTGTTCACTTTTTTGGCAGAAGACTTAGGACAGTAGTTCCAGAGGTTTCCAGTCTGTTTGTTTGTCTGACATATTGGTATCATGTCTGGGGCAAGAGATGGGCTGACAGTGAAGTTTCTTTATAGAATAGTGTTACTGCGGGGGCTGCTCTTACCACCTGACTAGGTATCTTGCAACAGAGAAGAGGGACAAGTAGAGCATGGAGTAACTCTGTGGTTAGTATGTTGGAGAGTTCTTAGAAAGGACTTTACATCACTTGGGGTGTATGTACATATTTATATATAAATGTACTAAATATCAATGCATGTCTACACACATATATATACACATATACCCATGCTCTGGGGCAGTGCATGGCAACCCAATTCAGTGTTCTTGCTTGAAAAATCCCCATGGACAGGGAAGTCTAGTGGGCTGCAGTCCATGGGGTTGCAAACTGGACACGACTGAGCAACTAAGTACAGCACACATGTACACAATGGACCCTTGAAGAACAGGGGTTTGAACTGTGTTGGTACACTTATATGCAAATTTTTTTGACAAATACATACTACAATATTATAAAATCTGTGGTTGGTTGAATCCTGGGTTATAGAACAAGGACATGGGAGAGCCAACTGTAAAGTTATATGCAGATTTTCAACTGCGTAATGGTCATCACCCTATCCCTACATTGTTCAAGGGTCAATAGCATACAACTTTGTAAGTACATAGGTACACACAAACATTCACATATATGTGTTGTGTGTATATAAACACAAATACACATATTTTTATAATACATGCATTTGCAGGTAGATATAAAGAAATTTTAAATTGATTCCATATCAGCAATGACTGCCTTGTAGACTTGTCAATGTGCAGATTTAAGCTGGGCTGAAGTAATGCTTTATAGTTTACTAAGTTAGATCACTGAAGATGAGACAATATATAGCTTTCCTGCTCTTTTTTAAAGTATTGATGCTTCTAGATAGATGTGCCCCTTGAAAATTCATTGTAATAATAATAGTATTACCCAGAATTGCTTACATTCCTACTATATTTCAAGCAATATGCTAGGTGTTTCACCAATATGCTAGGTATTTATGAAATCCTCATAAGCCGTTATTGCCATTCTAAAGTATAGAAGACTTAAATGAGGTCTAGATAATTTGAATGATATGTACATGATCATATATGGCAATTTGTAGATCCATGGTTTAGGCCCATATATATCCAGCTGTAGAATCCATGTTCTTTTTACTACTCTAGGATTTGTCATTTGTCATTAAAATTCTAATGGTCAGCTCCCATTTCTCTATGGAAGCTGGATAAATGGGAAAAACATTAACAAGGCATCTGAGATTAATTTAGTAGAATTGCTACATAATTCACTTTATTGGAGAAAAAATAATTCTAGTAGTTGTAATACATCCCTGTGGATGAATAAAATTTGTGCATTATAGATGCTTAGTGAGTACCCAGCACAAGAGCAACACTGACTATTGAGGATATCCAAATGATCTTCCATTTGCTTCTTTTCCTCCCTCATTGCAACCATCTGAGGACTGTGAGGGACCACCCAAGGTAATCTACATAGAAGAGTTCCTATAGTAACATTTGAGCACCTTACTAAAGAGACAACCTACTGACTCTTTATAACTGTGTTGGTCACTTATATGCAAATTTTTTTGACAAATACATACTACAATATTATAAAATCTGTGGTTGGTTGAATCCTGGGTTATAGAACAAGGACATGGGAGAGCCAACTGTAAAGTTATATGCAGATTTTCAACTGCGTAATGGTCATCACCCTATCCCTACATTGTTCAAGGGTCAATAGCATACAACTTTGTAAGTACATAGGTACACACAAACATTCACATATATGTGTTGTGTGTATATAAACACAAATACACATATTTTTATAATACATGCATTTGCAGGTAGATATAAAGAAATTTTAAATTGATTCCATATCAGCAATGACTGCCTTGTAGACTTGTCAATGTGCAGATTTAAGCTGGGCTGAAGTAATGCTTTATAGTTTACTAAGTTAGATCACTGAAGATGAGACAATATATAGCTTTCCTGCTCTTTTTTAAAGTATTGATGCTTCTAGATAGATGTGCCCCTTGAAAATTCATTGTAATAATAATAGTATTACCCAGAATTGCTTACATTCCTACTATATTTCAAGCAATATGCTAGGTGTTTCACCAATATGCTAGGTATTTATGAAATCCTCATAAGCCGTTATTGCCATTCTAAAGTATAGAAGACTTAAATGAGGTCTAGATAATTTGAATGATATGTACATGATCATATATGGCAATTTGTAGATCCATGGTTTAGGCCCATATATATCCAGCTGTAGAATCCATGTTCTTTTTACTACTCTAGGATTTGTCATTTGTCATTAAAATTCTAATGGTCAGCTCCCATTTCTCTATGGAAGCTGGATAAATGGGAAAAACATTAACAAGGCATCTGAGATTAATTTAGTAGAATTGCTACATAATTCACTTTATTGGAGAAAAAATAATTCTAGTAGTTGTAATACATCCCTGTGGATGAATAAAATTTGTGCATTATAGATGCTTAGTGAGTACCCAGCACAAGAGCAACACTGACTATTGAGGATATCCAAATGATCTTCCATTTGCTTCTTTTCCTCCCTCATTGCAACCATCTGAGGACTGTGAGGGACCACCCAAGGTAATCTACATAGAAGAGTTCCTATAGTAACATTTGAGCACCTTACTAAAGAGACAACCTACTGACTGTAACCTTGATCTTTATGAGAGCAATGTACTTAGTATAAGTCATGTAGCTATCTGTCATTAATAGCCTCAAGGTGTTTGACTATGTCATGAAGTCAGAATACTTTAACTTTGGGACTACAACCTCTTATGAAACACTTCTACTTTTTGAGAAAATAAAAAAATGATGACTTCATTTATAGTTTAGGCTATTAGTGAATGGGAGCTAATATGACATTAATACTCTTTTATAAGCCCTAGGAATTAGCACATGAATAGGATTTTTTTCTTTTATAATTTTCCCACTTGAATTTATTGAATACTGCCTTCTCTCAATTTTCAACATCATAAAATAGTCAAGTGAAGAACTGAATTTTGAACTTTATAATTGAAGCAAAAGAAATGCAATTTTACGTCTTATCAACATATTTTTAAGTCTCCATTTTCCACTGCAGTTTGACATATAGTAGATGTTATAGTTTAATAGCATTAGTTGATCTTTTATAAATCCACCACTTTCATTAAAATTTCCTGGATAACATACTAATTAACCCTTATTCATCTAAATGCTTTTATTATCTAAACAGAAAGAAGTACAGTAGAGACATAATAAGTGTCCTAGAAATCTCCTAGAAATGAGAGGAAAATTTCTCCAGTCTCTGGGCCTTTAGTTATTATCTAATTTCTGCATAGAATACTCTGATCACTCTAATGTACTTTTCCCATTTATTCTTCAACTATCAGTTTGCATCCCACCTTTTTAAAATATTGTTTGGTCTCTTTTATGTTTTCATTTATTTTCATCCATGTTTATTCTTTGGCCTGTTTGGGCTGCCCATTACAGTGGCCTTCCTTGTTGCAGAGCACCGGTTCTGGGTACTTGCCCTCCAGATCACGTTTTGGGCACACTGGTTCCGGGAAAAATTTAGTAGAATTGCTACATAATTCACTTTATTGGAGAAAAAATAATTCTAGTAGTTGTAATACATCCCTGTGGATGAATAAAATTTGTGCATTATAGATGCTTAGTGAGTACCCAGCACAAGAGCAACACTGACTATTGAGGATATCCAAATGATCTTCCATTTGCTTCTTTTCCTCCCTCATTGCAACCATCTGAGGACTGTGAGGGACCACCCAAGGTAATCTACATAGAAGAGTTCCTATAGTAACATTTGAGCACCTTACTAAAGAGACAACCTACTGACTGTAACCTTGATCTTTATGAGAGCAATGTACTTAGTATAAGTCATGTAGCTATCTGTCATTAATAGCCTCAAGGTGTTTGACTATGTCATGAAGTCAGAATACTTTAACTTTGGGACTACAACCTCTTATGAAACACTTCTACTTTTTGAGAAAATAAAAAAATGATGATTTCATTTATAGTTTAGGCTATTAGTGAATGGGAGCTAATATGACATTAATACTCTTTTATAAGCCCTAGGAATTAGCACATGAATAGGTTTTTTTTCTTTTATAATTTTCCCACTTGAATTTATTGAATACTGCCTTCTCTCAATTTTCAACATCATAAAATAGTCAAGTGAAGAACTGAATTTTGAACTTTATAATTGAAGCAAAAGAAATGCAATTTTACGTCTTATCAACATATTTTTAAGTCTCCATTTTCCACTGCAGTTTGACATATAGTAGATGTTATAGTTTAATAGCATTAGTTGATCTTTTATAAATCCACCACTTTCATTAAAATTTCCTGGATAACATACTAATTAACCCTTATTCATCTAAATGCTTTTATTATCTAAACAGAAAGAAGTACAGTAGAGACATAATAAGTGTCCTAGAAATCTCCTAGAAATGAGAGGAAAATTTCTCCAGTCTCTGGGCCTTTAGTTATTATCTAATTTCTGCATAGAATACTCTGATCACTCTAATGTACTTTTCCCATTTATTCTTCAACTATCAGTTTGCATCCCACCTTTTTAAAATATTGTTTGGTCTCTTTTATGTTTTCATTTATTTTCATCCATGTTTATTCTTTGGCCTGTTTGGGCTGCCCATTACAGTGGCCTTCCTTGTTGCAGAGCACCGGTTCTGGGTACATGCACTCCAGATCACTGGCTCATAATTGGACACACTGGTCCAACCACTCCACAGCACGTGGGATCTTCCGGGCCAGGGATCAAACCGGTGTCCCTTGCATTGCAAGGTGGGCACTTTACCCACTGGACCACCAGGGAAGCCCTATGTCCTACCTTTTTTTCTTTTTTTAAAGATTTATTTATTTATTTATTTTTGGGTGGGGGTCAGGTTCGAGAGGGAGGGGAGCGGGCGGGCCACTTCTATTGGTCTTTCGTTTCTCTATGTTCATCCTTCTTTGTTCTTTGGCTCCTGTGGGCCTCCCATCGCGGTGGCCTCTGTTGTTGCAGAGCACCGGCTCTGGGTACATGCACTCCAGATCACTGGCTCATAATTGGACACACTGGTCCAACCACTCCACAGCACGTGGGATCTTCCGGGCCAGGGATCAAACCGGTGTCCCTTGCATTGCAAGGTGGGCACTTTACCCACTGGACCACCAGGGAAGCCCTATGTCCTACCTTTTTTTCTTTTTTTAAAGATTTATTTATTTATTTATTTTTGGGTGGGGGTCAGGTTCGAGAGGGAGGGGAGCGGGCGGGCCACTTCTATTGGTCTTTCGTTTCTCTATGTTCATCCTTCTTTGTTCTTTGGCTCCTGTGGGCCTCCCATCGCGGTGGCCTCTGTTGTTGCAGAGCACCGGCTCTGGGCGCATGCGCTCCAGAGCTCCGGCTCGGTAATTGGACACATCAGTCCAGCCGTTCCGCGGCACGTGGGATCTTCCCAGGCCAGGGCTCGAACCGGTGCCCCTTGCACTGCAAGGCGGTGTCCTTACCCACTGGACCACCAGGGGAAGCCCTATGTCCTACCTTTTTAGGCAAGAATTCCATTCAACTGTACACATATCCCACTCCCCACTCTATAGTACTTGTAATCCTTAACATTCATTGTTACCTATGTGTTTTAAAGTCTTGGAAGTATCAGATTGCAAAGATACTAGACCAAAGACTCAATATCAGTTGGGAACATCTTATCTGAGGTAATTAGAGACATACTGTTCATTAGTAAGATTTGTACAGGGTTGCTTCCATTCTAATGCATGGGGAAGATTCAAACCCAGAGGCCCTTTGTTAATGCAAGTCAGGTTGAAGAACTTTGTATCAGAATCTCTTTCCCTTAATTCTTTCTGAGGAAGTCTCTGTTTGGGATTAGATCCTGACCCTGACTTTTAAATAGAATTTCCTAAGATATCTGGTTGCTTACCAGTCTCATTCTCAAACCTGGTCACACACTTTATAAATCTGATTTTGATCTCTTAGCTACAGGAATTGTACTTGTAAATGATGCTTTCTGTCTATATGACTTGATCTCTTGGAGAGTGAGGCTAGCCCAGATTAGAATAATACTGGATTGCCCATTTTAGACTGTTCATTCTTTATGGAAAGTTCCCAACCCTCCATTATGTTTCTCTTTTTGGTCCATCACTCTAATTTTCTGAGACTCTTTCTCCTTACTGTCTGTCTCCTTACCTTCCTGTCAAGCAGACAGGAAGAAAAGAATTTAGGGAGACAGGCTGGTAGGGGACACATTTTATAGACATCTGGGCACTGGTATCATTACTGAATTGGGAACATTGGTCAGTCCTTGAGCACTGTACTTACCGAATAAGGATGCCTTACTTATCTACCATAGGATGAAAATCAGAACATACAATGTAGCTAATAGAATTATTTGGTAGGGATAACAGAAACATAATAAACTCTCAATTGTTTAGGAACAACTGGATGTTTTCACTTGTGAATAAAATGACCTGCTGGTCATTTTCCCAAATATATTAAAAGAGTATGTCCTTACTAATACTATTTGCAAATGCCATGATGGTATACATAGAAAATCCTAAAGACTCTCCCAGAAAACTACTAGAGCTCATCAATGAATTCAGTAAGTTGCTGGATACAAAATTAATATACAGAAATCTGTTGCATTTCTATATACTAACAATGATATGTCAGAAGGATAAATTAAGAAGTTAAGGAAATAATCCCATTTATTTCACTGTAGCTCAGATTGCAAAGAATCTGCCTGCAATGCAGGAGACCCAACTTAGATCCCTGGGTCAGGAATATCCCCTGGAGAAGAAAATGGCAACCTGCTCCAGTATTCTTGTCTGGAGGAGGTCGCAAAGAGGAGCCTGGCAGGCTATAGCCCATATGGTTGCAAAGAGTCAGACATTACTAAGCATTTAACACACACACAGGCACACAGTATCACGTTAAGAAGAATAAATTACCTAGGACTAACACACACACCACGTTAAGAAGAATAAATTACCTAGGACTAAACCTAGATAAGGAGACAAAAGACCTGTTGTCTGAAAAATATTAGTATAGGACATTGATGAAATTGAGGATGACAGTAAACAGATGGAAAGATATACTGTGTTCTTGGATTCTGCTCTAATGTGCATGAATCCAGGGATTATCATATTAGGAGAAGTAAATTAAGCAGAGAAAAATAAATATCACATGAGATCACTTATACGTGGAATCTAAGAAATAGACACAAATTTATTTACAAAAGAGAAGGGGAACAAAAAAAAAGAGAGAGAGAGAAGGGACTCAGACATAGAGAACAAACTTACAGTTACCAAAAGAGGGGAGAAGGAGGTGGAGGGAGGGATAAATTAGGATGTCAGGATCAGCATATACACACTACTACATATAAAATAGATAACCAATAAGGACCTACTGTACAGCACAGGGAATTATACTCAATATTTTATAATAAGCTATAAAGGAAAATCATCTGAAAAGGAATAGATATACGTATGCATGTATGTGTGTATAACTAAATCACTGTGCTACACACCTGAAATTAACACAACATTAAAAGTCAACTATACTTCAATAGGGGATTCCCAGGTGCAGTGGTAAACAATATGCCTGTAAACACGAGACTTTGATTCCTTGTTTGGAAAGATCACATATTTCCCAAATATATTAAAATGATTTTATGAAAAACCTGCTGGTCATTTTCCCAAATATATTAAAAGAGTATGTCCTTACTAATACTATTTGCAAATGCCATGATGGTATACATAGAAAATCCTAAAGACTCTCCCAGAAAACTACTAGAGCTCATCAATGAATTCAGTAAGTTGCTGGATACAAAATTAATATACAGAAATCTGTTGCATTTCTATATACTAACAATGATATGTCAGAAGGATAAATTAAGAGTTAAGGAAATAATCCCATTTATTTCACTGTAGCTCAGATTGCAAAGAATCTGCCTGCAATGCAGGAGACCCAACTTAGATCCCTGGGTCAGGAATATCCCCTGGAGAAGAAAATGGCAACCTGCTCCAGTATTCTTGTCTGGAGGAGGTCGCAAAGAGGAGCCTGGCAGGCTATAGCCCATATGGTTGCAAAGAGTCAGACATTACTAAGCATTTAACACACACACAGGCACACAGTATCACGTTAAGAAGAATAAATTACCTAGGACTAACACACACACCACGTTAAGAAGAATAAATTACCTAGGACTAAACCTAGATAAGGAGACAAAAGACCTGTTGTCTGAAAAATATTAGTATAGGACATTGATGAAATTGAGGATGACAGTAAACAGATGGAAAGATATACTGTGTTCTTGGATTCTGCTCTAATGTGCATGAATCCAGGGATTATCATATTAGGAGAAGTAAATTAAGCAGAGAAAAATAAATATCACATGAGATCACTTATACGTGGAATCTAAGAAATAGACACAAATTTATTTACAAAAGAGAAGGGGAACAAAAAAAAAGAGAGAGAGAGAAGGGACTCAGACATAGAGAACAAACTTACAGTTACCAAAAGAGGGGAGAAGGAGGTGGAGGGAGGGATAAATTAGGATGTCAGGATCAGCATATACACACTACTACATATAAAATAGATAACCAATAAGGACCTACTGTACAGCACAGGGAATTATACTCAATATTTTATAATAAGCTATAAAGGAAAATCATCTGAAAAGGAATAGATATACGTATGCATGTATGTGTGTATAACTAAATCACTGTGCTACACACCTGAAATTAACACAACATTAAAAGTCAACTATACTTCAATAGGGGATTCCCAGGTGCAGTGGTAAACAATATGCCTGCCAATGAAGGAGACACGGGAGACTTTGGTTCGATTCCTTGTTTGGAAAGATCACTTGGAGAAGGAAATGGCAACCTATTGCAGTATTCCTGCTTGGGAAATCCTATGGACAGAGGAACCTGGAAGGCTACAGTCCATGGGATCACAAAGAGTTGGATGTGAATCAGTGACTGAGCACACAAACATGCATAATTCAATATACCCTCTAAAGTGAAATGTATATATCTCCCAAGAGCTATATCATAATTTATAGCTGTGTGAAAAGTTTCTCTGGTGGCTCTGCCTTTAGAATCTGCCTGCAATTCAGGAGACCTGGGTTTGATCCCTGGATCTAGAAGATCCCTCAGAGAATGGAAATGGCAACCCACTCCAGTATTCTTGCCTGGAGAATTCCAGAACCCCATGGACAGAGGAGCCTGGCAGGCTATAGTCCATGGGATTGCAAACAGTCATACATGACTGAGCAACTAGCACACTTAGCTAAGGAGATAATGCTTTTGTTAATGAGCTAACTTCTGTGTCTCATTCCTCTATCATCAATTATTCCCTTTCTAAAGTGAAATGAAGAATAATATGCATACATTATATAATAACATATAATATGTGACAATGATTTATAATAATATAAATAATAATATATCAAAACACATGTATGTATGTAAAATTATATATATGTTTACATATGCATTTAAGTATATATATATATGTCAAATTTACCATGGAAATGGTATTGTGAGATCCAGAAAGTGGAATTTACTTATGCACTACTATCATTCAAATTAAGTGACAAATGCATAGCAACAGATGGTGTAGATACTAAAATACATACTACAATCTTTAAATCCAGATATTTTATGGTCTTAATAAAAAAGTTAATGCTAATAACATAAATAAAAATATGACATCCTTGACTTAATTTTTATAATAAGCTATAAAGGTCATCTGATGTCATGCATGTATGTGTGTATAACTAAATCACTGTGCTACACACCTGAAATTAACACAACATTAAAAGTCAACTATACTTCAATAGGGGATTCCCAGGTGCAGTGGTAAACAATATGCCTGCCAATGAAGGAGACACGGGAGACTTTGGTTCGATTCCTTGTTTGGAAAGATCACTTGGAGAAGGAAATGGCAACCTATTGCAGTATTCCTGCTTGGGAAATCCTATGGACAGAGGAACCTGGAAGGCTACAGTCCATGGGATCACAAAGAGTTGGATGTGAATCAGTGACTGAGCACACAAACATGCATAATTCAATATACCCTCTAAAGTGAAATGTATATATCTCCCAAGAGCTATATCATAATTTATAGCTGTGTGAAAAGTTTCTCTGGTGGCTCTGCCTTTAGAATCTGCCTGCAATTCAGGAGACCTGGGTTTGATCCCTGGATCTAGAAGATCCCTCAGAGAATGGAAATGGCAACCCACTCCAGTATTCTTGCCTGGAGAATTCCAGAACCCCATGGACAGAGGAGCCTGGCAGGCTATAGTCCATGGGATTGCAAACAGTCATACATGACTGAGCAACTAGCACACTTAGCTAAGGAGATAATGCTTTTGTTAATGAGCTAACTTCTGTGTCTCATTCCTCTATCATCAATTATTCCCTTTCTAAAGTGAAATGAAGAATAATATGCATACATTATATAATAACATATAATATGTGACAATGATTTATAATAATATAAATAATAATATATCAAAACACATGTATGTATGTAAAATTATATATATGTTTACATATGCATTTAAGTATATATATATATGTCAAATTTACCATGGAAATGGTATTGTGAGATCCAGAAAGTGGAATTTACTTATGCACTACTATCATTCAAATTAAGTGACAAATGCATAGCAACAGATGGTGTAGATACTAAAATACATACTACAATCTTTAAATCCAGATATTTTATGGTCTTAATAAAAAAGTTAATGCTAATAACATAAATAAAAATATGACATCCTTGACTTAATTTCTACTGCTCAGAACAGTTTTCTCTGGTGCTTACATAATGTTTCATCAAGAGAGCAGAGAATATATCAATCAGCAATTTTCTTAGTAGTTTTAAAGTCATAATCTGCTAATAGATAGTTAGAGAGCAAAAGCAGGAAAATCTCTAGAATTAATATCTCTTTATTTCTAACCCAGAATCCTTTCTAATTATACTAAATTTAGATAAAGTAATTTGCCTTTAGGGAATATTAATTTTTTTTCCCTCTAGATTTTTGTAAAACCTGATGCCTTCAAGGGATTTTAACTACTTTGAAATCACTTTTTAAATGTTGAATTGGGAAATTTTGAGACCAATTGATAGTAAGATCCATATCTCATAGTAAATAATTTCAAATAAATGTGCTTTAATTTAATATTTCCAGTACAATTTAATTAACATTTAACTCATCATTGAATACCCATGTCTTTGGGGTTCCTGGACCCAATTTCAGCATGTAAATGTGGAGGTTCCCCAATACCAAACAAGCAATTCTTGGGTACTAGGAGGACATGAGAATTCAACTCAGTTCTGACATTATCTACCCAGTGATTTAGCATCAGATTCTGTAAATGGTTCAGTCCCATATGACTGCTCTCCACTAGAGATTCTAATCTAACCAAAGTTTTCACCTGTTTCTGACCAAGGGGATTAGAGATTGAAATTCCAAAGACCCCCTTCCAATTACAATTCCAGGTGGCACTTGTACTTCTTGATAAGCTGACTACAAATCAGAGAATCCCATGACCCACTTCATCGGTTCAGCTGACTTGTTAACATGGTTTACTGAACTCAGGAAACCATTTATTCACTAAGTTATTGATTTAGTACAAAGGATATTAAAAAATATAAATCAATAGTCAGATGAAGAGTAACATAGGGTGAGGTCCTGAGCAAAGAAGTATCTGTTCTGCTAGAGTGCCAACATGGCAGCACATGGAAGTGTTTGGGTTCCCTGATCTGGAACCTTCCTAAATCCCTCCTTTTGGGTTTTTATGAGGTGAAAGTTTTAGTTGCTCAGTTGTGTCTAACACTTTGCAACCCATGGACTGTAGCCCTCCAGGTTCCTCTCTTCATGGGATTCTTCAGGCAAGAATACTGGAGTGGATAGCCATTCCCTTCTAAGGGAACTTCTCAACCCAGGGATCAAACCCAGACCTCCCGCATTACAGGCAGGTTCTTTATCATTAGAGCCACCAGGGAAGCCAGCTTCATTGCATTGGCATGATTGAATTACTCCTTGGCCAATGGTGGTCATTTCAACTTATAGCTCCCTTCCTTCCCTGGAAATCAGGGGGTAGGACTGAAAGTTCCAACCTTATATTAATGGTTGGTTCTCTTGACATCTAGGCTCCACCCTTAAGTGCTTCCCAAAAGTCACTAGTTGCTGCACACTTTAAGAGTTTTTTGGATGCTAAAGACACCACCAAAAGGAAGAAATTAACTAATCGATGATCCTGAGCAGGTAGTCCCCAGACCTTCTGGCGCCTAAAGATAGATCACCATCAACCAGATAATATTGCAGGAGTAATCACATACCCTGGTAAAAACGTCCCTCGTCTTGGTTCTTAAAATGCTTTATTGATCTCTGACCACCATACACAAAGATAAATACAAAATGGATTAAAGACCTAAATGTTAGAACAGAGATCATAAAACTCTTGGAGGAGAATATAGGCAAAACACTCAGTGACATAAATCAAAGCAAGATCTTCTATGACTTGCCCACTAGAATAGTGGAAATAAAAACAAAAATAAACATGTGGAACTTAATGAAACTTAAAAGCTTATGCATGTCAAAAGAAACTACAAACAAGGCTAACAGACAACCCACAGAATGGGAGAAAGCAATAGCAAATGAAACAACCAACAAAGAACTAATCTCCAAAATATACAAGCATAGTATATACAAGTATAGTATATATACTATATATATATATATATAGTCTGGAATTATACATATCTGCAAACAACAAAAGTCTGTAAAAGCAAAACAGCAAAATAAAAAAAATAAATTTTATGTTTAAAAGTTTTCTAAAAAAAATGCGTTGGTGAACTCTTTGGGGAGCTTGGGGTTTAGAGTGTAAGCCACCTTTCCTCCTTGTATTGGTGTCTTTACAAAAAATGTTGCATTTTCCTTCACTACAACTCAGTGTCAGTAGATTGGTTTTACTGTATGAAGGTGAGCAGACTCATGTTTGGTTTGGTGACAATTTTCATCACAGCATTTATGTCTGGGGTAGTATTTACAGAAAAAATATAGCAGTAGTTCCAAGAAAATATGCCTAGCATTTGGTGAAGTCAGTGTGGACTAGAAATAGATTTAAAGAAAAAACTTATTTATCCTATAAAACCATTAGACATTTTTGCATTCTTCTACTACTTTGCTTCCCAGGTGACACTAGTGGTAAAGAACCTGTCAAAGCATGTTATGTGGGTTCAACTGGGAAGATGTCCTGGAGGAAGGAATGGCAACCCACTCCAATATCCTTCCCTGGAAAATCCCATGGACAGTAGAGCCTAGAGGGCTACAGTGCATAGGGTCACAAAGAGTCAGACATGACCTGAAGTGACTTAGCATGTGTGCACTACTTTAATTATTATTTATTCCTCTTCATCTACTGCTATTTAAAACTTATGATAAACTAAATGACCAAACATATACATTTCTTATAAATCACAGTATCACACCATGCAATAGCAATGACTTATATAACCAGATTCCTACTGAGAAATGGAATATTGCCTGTACTATCAGTAAACAAAGAATATCACCATTATTAGCAATTGTAGCCCTCTAACAGTGAGCCACTGAGCCCTGAGGGAACTGAGGAAGGAAAGAATAACTGCCATTTAGCAGCCATCAAACCATGACCACTGCTTATGGTGAGCCCTGAGGAAACTCAGGTTATGAAAACACAGTTTACTGGCTCCAGACAGCTCATACACATATCAAATAAATGATATAGGTGAGCCCAGATTCTTGCATCTTCCTATGCGTGTGTGCAAGCTCAGTCGTGTCTGACTCTTTTGTGATCGCATGGATTGTAGCCACCATGCTCCCCTCTCCATGAGACTTTTCTAAAAAATGCTGTGAACTCTTTGGGGAGCTTGGGGTTTAGAGTGTAAGCCACCTTTCCTCCTTGTATTGGTGTCTTTACAAAAAATGTTGCATTTTCCTTCACTACAACTCAGTGTCAGTAGATTGGTTTTACTGTATGAAGGTGAGCAGACTCATGTTTGGTTTGGTGACAATTTTCATCACAGCATTTATGTCTGGGGTAGTATTTACAGAAAAAATATAGCAGTAGTTCCAAGAAAATATGCCTAGCATTTGGTGAAGTCAGTGTGGACTAGAAATAGATTTAAAGAAAAAACTTATTTATCCTATAAAACCATTAGACATTTTTGCATTCTTCTACTACTTTGCTTCCCAGGTGACACTAGTGGTAAAGAACCTGTCAAAGCATGTTATGTGGGTTCAACTGGGAAGATGTCCTGGAGGAAGGAATGGCAACCCACTCCAATATCCTTCCCTGGAAAATCCCATGGACAGTAGAGCCTAGAGGGCTACAGTGCATAGGGTCACAAAGAGTCAGACATGACCTGAAGTGACTTAGCATGTGTGCACTACTTTAATTATTATTTATTCCTCTTCATCTACTGCTATTTAAAACTTATGATAAACTAAATGACCAAACATATACATTTCTTATAAATCACAGTATCACACCATGCAATAGCAATGACTTATATAACCAGATTCCTACTGAGAAATGGAATATTGCCTGTACTATCAGTAAACAAAGAATATCACCATTATTAGCAATTGTAGCCCTCTAACAGTGAGCCACTGAGCCCTGAGGGAACTGAGGAAGGAAAGAATAACTGCCATTTAGCAGCCATCAAACCATGACCACTGCTTATGGTGAGCCCTGAGGAAACTCAGGTTATGAAAACACAGTTTACTGGCTCCAGACAGCTCATACACATATCAAATAAATGATATAGGTGAGCCCAGATTCTTGCATCTTCCTATGCGTGTGTGCAAGCTCAGTCGTGTCTGACTCTTTTGTGATCGCATGGATTGTAGCCCACCATGCTCCCCTCTCCATGAGACTTTTCTGAAAAGAATATGGAGTGGGTTTCCATTTCCTTCTCAAGGGGATCTTCCTGAATCAGGCATTGAACTCAAGTCTCCTGCAATGGAAGGCGGATTTTTTACCACTGCACCACCTAGGAAGCCCATAGATAGAAAAACACAAATTCCTTAACTTGATATTTTTAGTTTTTTTTTTAATTAATGGTAATCTTTTGTTCCTATTACCCACCTTTTGCAACACTCATACATATCCTAGTTGCCCTCTCACCTTATCAGAGAAGTTATGTCAGGGTTACTTGAGATGCTGCCTCCTGAGGTTGAAGTCCTAAAAATTTTATAACTCTCAACTTCTAGGCTGTGAATTTTTTAAGTGGACATTATAAATGATGATGTATTTTCCAAGTACCATGGAACTGCAAAATTCTTCAATTTGTACATCTTTACTGTAAGATACAATGTTGATTCCTGGGCATAGCATAGCTCCTTCAGGATTAGTCCCTGATTTAATTGCCCAGCTTCTTTTTTAGGCATTTTCTTTGATGCTTAAATTGCAGAAACATTCTATTTTAGTTCCTTAAAGATAAAACGTTCTCTCATGTTTTCACATTGTGCTCTTCACTTAACAAGTCTCCTGTCTCAATCTCTCTGTGTTCTTCCCTGATTCTCATGAAAGAGTCAGGAATTAAACTTGAAGAAAAGAAAAAAAAAAAAAAGGGGGATAACACAGGGGAAAAAAAAGCACAAAATATTATACAATTAAAAATTTTAAAATAAAGATGTGGGAACTCTTCTCTCTTCATCTTCTATTTACCCTCTACCCTTTACTTTTGAGTGATGAATGTGTTAAAATCAAATAAATTTGAAGAGTTAATAATCTTTATTTGATGATTCATGAATCAGGCAGCATTCTAACAACTAGAAGCATACTCAGAACTTTGGGAATGACTTGCAGGTGTGCTACATTTGCCTATCACCTCAAAGTGTTCCTTTTTGACATGTAGATTGTTTTGAGCTGAAGATAACAAAAGCCCAAGAGACCCAGGAAGACCCTTTGATCTTTCCACTAACTACTTAAAAGGTTAGGAGAGCCAGGCCAAGAAGAAGGCTATCACTTTAGATAACTATGTTATTCTAGTTGGTAACTATGTTTATGTTAGTAGAACATAAGCTAGGCATGGTAGACAAGAAAGAAGGAAACACAGAATATTTGTTTAAATTCCTCTGTCCCTGTTTCTCCATATGGTTCAGCAAACATTTGTTTACCAAACATTTGCTTTTCTATCTCCTTGTGAACTATCCTCCTCCCATCCGAAGTCCGGAACCACTACCCTCAACATCCTTTTTACTCTTTAACTGAAGTTGGTATATGAGGGCTTTTGCCATTTTGGCGAGATACTCAGTTCTCCTGAGTCTCTCCTATGTATATATTTTATTAAACTTTGTTTGATTTCCTCCTATTAATGTGTCTCATATCAATTTAATTATTACATCAGTCAGAAAAACCTAGACAATTAGAAAAACAGCTTTATTTCCTCCCGAACATCCTGTCTATTGAATCATAATAATCCTTTGGTGCACTATATCCTATCAAAACCTTTAAGTGTGTGCTCACAGCTGGTGAGCAGCAGGGAAAAGGTCTGGAAGATCAGAAAAAAGCAAAGACAATAACCCATTTAAGGATTATAAACCTGGAACCATACCTGTGAAGGTCATGGGGATTTAGCAGAAACATCATGACCCAAGGATACCGCATCAAAGATGAACAAAACTGCAAAGTCAGAGCTAAGACTGACACTAATGCTTGAATTTTGATCACATCTCTCAGTTAGGCTGAGAATCTGATCAAACAGGAAGAATTGTTAAAGAGAGAAACTGCAGTCCTAAGACAGTGTCATTTGTGTTAACACCCATGTTACTAAGCATAGATTTTATATACCTAAATTAATTGCAGTTTCAGCTTTCACTAGAAATGTAATCTTAATCAATCAATTTGAAATTTTCTGGTCTGTGCCAGTGAGGTAATCTGTCCTGTGGGTCCTCTGTATTACCCAGAGGAAGAGGCAAAGGTGTATAAAACCTTGCTGTTCCCTCCTGACCCCTCTGCCAGAGAAGATGTCCTGACCTAAAAATAAATCCCACCCCTTGCCTTTTCTCCCCCACTTTTGCTAATGGTTTCCTTGCGACCAGCCATTCTCTAGAAAAGCCCTTCCTTTAGTACAGCTCCTCGGAGGGGAGCTAATTCCTAGATAGGATGCTGCCCCATTCAGGAATTGTTGAATAAAACCAAATGGATCTTCAAATTTATTTGGTTAAAATTTTTCTTTTTAATCACATGAAGTAGGTGCTTCCCTGATGACTCAATGGTAAAGAATTTACCTGCCAATCCAAGAGTCTTGGGTTTGATCCCTGAGTTGGGAAGATCTGCTGCAGGAGGAAATGGCTACTCACTCCAGTATTCTTCCCCGGGGAATCCCATGGAGAAGCCTGGTGGACTAGAGTCCATGGGGTTGCAAAAGAGTTGCACACAACTGAAGCGATTTAGCACTTGCATCTCTTCAATTCTCCTGCTTTCATATCCCCGTGAAATCAGCCTACACTTTGTAAGATTGAATTTCCTAGGAAACGGTGACTGACTGATTCTTAATTTGGAAGCTTCCACCCTGAACACACTCTCTTCTATCAGCCCTCCTTCTGCCCTAAGGTTTGCTAACTCCCTTGTACTTAGTGGATATTTCCCTTTACAGAACTGTATGTCATTCACCTTTCTAACTTAAACCCAATGTTTGACCCAATGACAACATGTATTTGTTAAATAAATAGATTACCTATGTGCCTTGGGATGGTGGGATTACAGATCTGTTTGAACTTGAGTTTGGTCACTATACCAGGTTCTTTGGAAGGCCAGGGCTTTATGTATGGACCATAGTTTTCCTATATAAACAGAGAGTAAAACTTAAACTTTTATGTTATGTATTCAGGAAGAATTTAAAAACTGCAGTCCTAAGACAGTGTCATTTGTGTTAACACCCATGTTACTAAGCATAGATTTTATATACCTAAATTAATTGCAGTTTCAGCTTTCACTAGAACTGTAATCTTAATCAATCAATTTGAAATTTTCTGGTCTGTGCCAGTGAGGTAATCTGTCCTGTGGGTCCTCTGTATTACCCAGAGGAAGAGGCAAAGGTGTATAAAACCTTGCTGTTCCCTCCTGACCCCTCTGCCAGAGAAGATGTCCTGACCTAAAAATAAATCCCACCCCTTGCCTTTTCTCCCCCACTTTTGCTAATGGTTTCCTTGCGACCAGCCATTCTCTAGAAAAGCCCTTCCTTTAGTACAGCTCCTCGGAGGGGAGCTAATTCCTAGACAGGATGCTGCCCCATTCAGGAATTGTTGAATAAAACCAAATGGATCTTCAAATTTATTTGGTTAAAATTTTTCTTTTTAATCACATGAAGTAGGTGCTTCCCTGATGACTCAATGGTAAAGAATTTACCTGCCAATCCAAGAGTCTTGGGTTTGATCCCTGAGTTGGGAAGATCTGCTGCAGGAGGAAATGGCTACTCACTCCAGTATTCTTCCCCGGGGAATCCCATGGAGAAGCCTGGTGGACTAGAGTCCATGGGGTTGCAAAAGAGTTGCACACAACTGAAGCGATTTAGCACTTGCATCTCTTCAATTCTCCTGCTTTCATATCCCCGTGAAATCAGCCTACACTTTGTAAGATTGAATTTCCTAGGAAACGGTGACTGACTGATTCTTAATTTGGAAGCTTCCACCCTGAACACACTCTCTTCTATCAGCCCTCCTTCTGCCCTAAGGTTTGCTAACTCCCTTGTACTTAGTGGATATTTCCCTTTACAGAACTGTATGTCATTCACCTTTCTAACTTAAACCCAATGTTTGACCCAATGACAACATGTATTTGTTAAATAAATAGATTACCTATGTGCCTTGGGATGGTGGGATTACAGATCTGTTTGAACTTGAGTTTGGTCACTATACCAGGTTCTTTGGAAGGCCAGGGCTTTATGTATGGACCATAGTTTTCCTATATAAACAGAGAGTTCGACTAGATAATCATCAAAGTCTCAAAGATTCTATAATACTTGCTTTTTTAATTACATGCAAAATTGTATGTATTTACAAAATAACAAAATTTATGTAATATGTTTTCTATACTCAAGGGCTTCCCAGGTGGCACTAGTGGCAAAAAATCTGTTTGCCAAAGCAGGAGATGTAAGAGATGTTGGTTTGATCTCAGGGTCAGGAAGATTCCCTGGAAGAGGGCATGGCAAACCCAATCCTGTATGCTTGTTTGGAGAGTCCCAAGAACAGAGGAGTCTGATGGGCTACAGTCCATGAGGTCATAAGAGTCAGACACGACTTGTAGTGACTAAACAACAACAAAGAAGAAAACATACTACTATACTTGTATCAGTTTCAGAGTGGAATTGCTTCTGGCTGCACCTAAAGTTCTGGAGTAAATAATTTATTGGAAATATATTGGAGTAGCTAATAGAACTAAGGGAACAGATAATAACTGAGTCTTAGGGCTACTTTTCTACTCTAATAGGATTTCAGGTGCTTTTTTTTTTACTATTTAAGTGAAGTGTTGGTGATTTTAGGTCAATTTCAGGTCCACTAAAGTTTAAATTCCCATAAGATTAGGGAATCAACTTGTTCTGAGTCAAACAAGTATCTATGGACTCTAGGGTAGTAGGTGGTGAAACCAAGTAGGATTCTATATGGCCTTCCCAAGACAGGCTTTCCCCCATATTCTCTGCTTTAGCTCCTCTCTTTAGTATCAGGATAATAATATCTGTTGCACATCTCCTGAGTTGCTTTACAAATGTGAACCTGTCAACCCCTCCACCACATGGACAATGTTAACTCCTTGATGAGGCTGAGCACATAGCTCACAGGCCTCCTCGGACAGCACTGTTACCTAAACCATCAGCCAGTTGGAGACTTGTGCACAAGCTGATTGCACACATTGTAGCCCCCTTCCCTCACCTGGCCTTTAAAAATGCTTTGCTGAAACCCTATGGGAAGCTCAAGGTGTTTTAGGGCAGTGGCCATCTACCTCTTTGCATGGCCCTGCAATAAAACTTTCTCTGCTCTATTCTCTGATGTTTTGGTCTGTTTGACCTCACTTCACAATAGACACAGAAGCTTGTGCTAACAGTTATGACTCTCCAAAATTATCTGGCTGTCTGTTGAGAAGAGGGGATGAGTGTGAGCTAGCTAAGCACCTTGCATGATTTGTATTATTCCAATATACTGTCAACTACAAACTGACACTTGCCATGGGCACTTGCCGTCTACCTCTACAAGGATTAAATAAAATGTGCTGCTGCAGCTGCTGACCTTCAATACGTCCTGAAGGGAGTTCAGGGTGGAGATCAGAAACGAAGCACTCCACGATCTAAAAAATCCTTGACAGAGCAAGTCTTCAGATAGATAGGTAGATATTTTCAGGAGTTGATTTTATGAACCCAATTTCTGCATTTCCTCATATCTAAAAAAAGCACTAAATTCCTTCATGGTGATATTTGCCCTCATAACTAGCAGAAACCTTCTGTAAAAAAAATATGTATATATATATATATATATATATATATATATATATATATATATACACACACACACACACATATATATGTACTTGATTCCAAAATCACATATATATTGACCTTTCCCCCTCTACGTCTTTGAGCAGATTCTCAGAGTTATGAGTTGAGATGCTGTCTCCCAGGCTGCAGTCCTGATTTTGCCCCAGTCCAGTCCTCACTTTGCCCCAGAGGAAACTTTTAACTCACAACTTTCATGTGGTACATTCTTTTTTAAAAGTTGATAGTATTATACACATTTCCATGGCTTATGTAATATGTTGGAATTTGAACTGAAATAAAATAAATTAAAGCACACACACATTAAAACACATTTCTTCCTTTATTCACCTCACCTTTGTCTCCATTGTTTGTTTTTTCATTTTTGTGGGGGGGCTATTTTTTATATTTTTATTTCTTTATTTTCATCCATCTCTATTGTTTGGCCTGTGTGGGCCTCCTATTTCAGTGGCCTATCTTGCTGCAGAGCACTGGCTCTGGGCGCAAGCACTCCAGAGAGCTGGCTTGCAATTGGACACACCAGTCCAGTCACTCTGTGGCATATGGGATCTTCCCAGGCCAGGGATCCAACTGGTGCCCCTTGCATTGCAAGGCAGACTCTTCACCCACTAGACCACCAGGAAAGTCCATCTCCATTGTTTTTAAATCTATTTCTAGTCAAACTTTAAGATAGATTAGATACATATAATGTTGATAAAAAACAATTTTGATGACTATTGGGTTAATTGTACTTGCAGGTTTCACTTAGTCACTATGTGACTTTTGTTTAAAAGTATAAAGCAAATTAAATTAAGAAACATATTCTTGGGCTTCCCTTGTGGCTCAGTGGATAAGAACCCGTCTGCCAATGCAGGAGATACAGGTTCGAGCCCTGATCCGGGAAGATCTCACATACCGCAGAGCAGCTAAACCCACATATCAACAAAGACCCAGCACAGCCAAAAATAAATAAAGTTTTTTTTTTTTTTTTTTGAAGAAACATAGTCTCTTTGCTTGTGATCTTCACAATAGTGTTACTTGTCTCCAAGATTGGAAAGTCCACTCACTAGATACTAAGAAAGAGAAATATTCCCACTTACAAAAGCAAGTTTAAAGGTAAGTGCATTCCACTATAAAGCACTCAGTAATTTTATGCATTTGCTAATGATTATAAAGAAATGTACAATAGATCATCTCCTGGGTTGAATGTTTGCCCTCTTACATCAATGAAAAGTTATAGAAGCATCATACTAATGTCACAAGTAATGGAAATCATTTCTAAACTTAGAGAAGGTCAAATGTGGTTTGTAGTAAGTAAACTGCATTTGCTGAATCAAGCTTTTCAACCTAATTAGCTTAAAGGCACCAAATATACCTTATGACCTTTGGAACAGTTATCCATTTGAAAAGATTTTTGCCCCCTAGACCTTTGTGAACTCTCTTCACTATGTGACAAATTTAATACTTATGATTTTTTTCCAAACTCACTTATTTTATCTTTCACAGTTCTGGTCAAAAGATAATACAGAAGTTCGGAAGACTACAGATAACCTGAGAGAGCAGTCTGAGTTTTGAAGATAGCATAATATTTTAAAATTTATTATCTAGTTAGCAAAATAAAGACAAGGTCATGAATCAGGCAATGGTAAGGAAGTTCAAAAAATCTGTTTCCAGGCTCTATGAACTTCAGAATTTCTCTTCTGACAAATCAACTTGATTAAACTGAGACTGTCAAGAACAAATAACACAGACAAGCCATCAAATATGGTTTCTTCTCTTTTTTCCACTCTTTCTCTCAGAATATAACCTATTTCAGTACTTTGAATCAATTCACATCAAGATTCTTTCAAGAAGAACCATAAAGTTACAATTTTATTCTAGACAGTATAAAATGGAATTCTTTACCTTTACAAATTTGGCTGAGTAGAATATTTCTATTTTCCTGGAAATGTTTGGATTAAGTGCTTAGTGGTGGAAAGCTCTACACTTGCCATAGCATCATCAGAAATGTACACATAAAGTATATCAGGATGTCTACTTTTAACTGTGTGAGTGCATGTATGTGTGGTCCACATGTGTGACTCACCTTGCTATCAGAGAAGGGGAAACCCAAAATCTGAGCTATAGTTATTACTCAGCACCTCCTCCATGCTTCCTTTCCAAATTTTTTCTGCTTCTCATATCTGCTATTTGGTGAAAGATTCTATCCTCCATAGTGCAACCTCAATTAGAATGGCTGAATTATTTACTTCTTTTAGGGACCTCTAAATAAAACCCCGCTACTGAAAGGTCTTCACCTTTTCTTTGCAATGAAGTACTTTCCTATGGACTAATTTCTGTGAAAACAGTATCTTTGAAAAGATAACACCGATTGGTTGAGGCATCAGAGAACAACCAAGGTAGTCAGAACTAAGGAGGTAAGGTCCTAGAATAAGGGCTAGAACTTTGAAGTGAGCCTCATAATTATCTCTATTTCTCCTTTAACTATTTGCCTATTTCTGATGCAGACAAAATAAGATAAGTCTTAAATTCTGAAGCTTGGTCAATTTGACTGGGCAAAGCAGCCAGAACTGGACTACAGATTTTTAACTTTTTTTGGAAAGATAATACAGAAGTTCGGAAGACTACAGATAACCTGAGAGAGCAGTCTGAGTTTTGAAGATAGCATAATATTTTAAAATTTATTATCTAGTTAGCAAAATAAAGACAAGGTCATGAATCAGGCAATGGTAAGGAAGTTCAAAAAATCTGTTTCCAGGCTCTATGAACTTCAGAATTTCTCTTCTGACAAATCAACTTGATTAAACTGAGACTGTCAAGAACAAATAACACAGACAAGCCATCAAATATGGTTTCTTCTCTTTTTTCCACTCTTTCTCTCAGAATATAACCTATTTCAGTACTTTGAATCAATTCACATCAAGATTCTTTCAAGAAGAACCATAAAGTTACAATTTTATTCTAGACAGTATAAAATGGAATTCTTTACCTTTACAAATTTGGCTGAGTAGAATATTTCTATTTTCCTGGAAATGTTTGGATTAAGTGCTTAGTGGTGGAAAGCTCTACACTTGCCATAGCATCATCAGAAATGTACACATAAAGTATATCAGGATGTCTACTTTTAACTGTGTGAGTGCATGTATGTGTGGTCCACATGTGTGACTCACCTTGCTATCAGAGAAGGGAACCAATATCTGAGCTATAGTTACTCAGCACCTCCTCCATGCTTCCTTTCCAAATTTTTTCTGCTTCTCATATCTGCTATTTGGTGAAAGATTCTATCCTCCATAGTGCAACCTCAATTAGAATGGCTGAATTATTTACTTCTTTTAGGGACCTCTAAATAAAACCCCGCTACTGAAAGGTCTTCACCTTTTCTTTGCAATGAAGTACTTTCCTATGGACTAATTTCTGTGAAAACAGTATCTTTGAAAAGATAACACCGATTGGTTGAGGCATCAGAGAACAACCAAGGTAGTCAGAACTAAGGAGGTAAGGTCCTAGAATAAGGGCTAGAACTTTGAAGTGAGCCTCATAATTATCTCTATTTCTCCTTTAACTATTTGCCTATTTCTGATGCAGACAAAATAAGATAAAAGTCTTAAATTCTGAAGCTTGGTACAATTTGACTGGGCAAAGCAGCCAGCATTCAGTGTCAGAAAAGGGAGAAATTGGAGAGAAATAAGATTACTTCTTTTGTAATTTATATTCAAGGTCAATTTCTTAGCTACTCATGCATGAGCAATAACCCAAGAAACGAAGTGGAAAACATTTGTAGAGAAGCTAAAGAATTAGGCAGAGATTTCGACAGTCATGAGGGAGATGTTGAAGATAGAGGTTCCATGCTAGCAAAGAAATAAGGGCTCCAGATTTTCAGCTGACATCTCTGAAGACCTCTAAAGACAACTATGAAGGCCTCGCAACCAAGGAGAGAAAGAGTCCCCTGCTAGTTAACAATATGGAGCTGCTTTAGTTCCTGCCCATTCTCAAGTCATTTGTTCCAATTTCCATGAATTTTGTGAGCCTCTAAAAGCCTTCTAATTCTCATCTCCAGTTTTAAAAAAAACTCAGCCATAACTTTGTTTTTGTTATTGTTTTGTGCAATTAGAAAAGCCACTGAAGGGGCTTTGGATGAAGACGACTGAGTAAGAAGACATGGAGCTGACTGCCTCCTTCCCTCAAACACATCAACACTCCATCTCCATGTGGAACAGTTCTCATTGAAAAGTAACTGGAAACTGGCAGAGGGACTCCTGTACAACCCAGACTGTAAGATACACGTGTCCAGGAAGAAAAGTGACTGGGTCAGGACATGTGTCCTTTGAGGTTGGGGGTTGGATTCATAGGAAAATGGAGATTACATGGGGAGACCTGCTCCCCAGGGAGTAAGCCATTTAAGCCATAGACTGGACATCCCAGTCCTGGGTTCTTACTCTGGGGAGACAAGCACTGCTGGATGGTTGGGGAACCACTGGGATTAACAGAAGGGCTGTGGGAACTGTGGGCTCTGCTCATGAGGAATGTGAGTGTGCCGGCTTGGCCCTGAGGCAGGGCAGAGAGACGTCTGCTGTAGCAACTGCTGGGTTTTTCATGACTGTTTCACTGCACACCCAAGACTGAGCACTCTGGCCCCCCTCACTCCTCATCACTGGGTCTGGGGTGGCCACAACAGGGGAAACGACTTGACTGTGAGCCACAGAGGTGACCTGGTTCTGATGTAGAATGGGTGTTCTGGTGGCAGTTATTGTTGGAGTTTACCCAAGCAGTGCCTCGGAAGCTGTCCCAATCTCTAACAGCAAGCCATTTCACCACAGCTCACCAGAGTTTATGAGGACCCTGCCTACTCTGTGGAGTGATTCCACATGGGGTGGAGAAGCAGAGTCTGGGAGCACTGATTGGCCATGAGGAAAGGGGTCTTGACCAAAAACATTTGTAGAGAAGCTAAAGAATTAGGCAGAGATTTCGACAGTCATGAGGGAGATGTTGAAGATAGAGGTTCCATGCTAGCAAAGAAATAAGGGCTCCAGATTTTCAGCTGACATCTCTGAAGACCTCTAAAGACAACTATGAAGGCCTCGCAACCAAGGAGAGAAAGAGTCCCCTGCTAGTTAACAATATGGAGCTGCTTTAGTTCCTGCCCATTCTCAAGTCATTTGTTCCAATTTCCATGAATTTTGTGAGCCTCTAAAAGCCTTCTAATTCTCATCTCCAGTTTTAAAAAAAACTCAGCCATAACTTTGTTTTTGTTATTGTTTTGTGCAATTAGAAAAGCCACTGAAGGGGCTTTGGATGAAGACGACTGAGTAAGAAGACATGGAGCTGACTGCCTCCTTCCCTCAAACACATCAACACTCCATCTCCATGTGGAACAGTTCTCATTGAAAAGTAACTGGAAACTGGCAGAGGGACTCCTGTACAACCCAGACTGTAAGATACACGTGTCCAGGAAGAAAAGTGACTGGGTCAGGACATGTGTCCTTTGAGGTTGGGGTTGGATTCATAGGAAAATGGAGATTACATGGGAGACCTGCCCCCCAGGGAGTAAGCCATTTAAGCCATAGACTGGACATCCCAGTCCTGGGTTCTTACTCTGGGGAGACAAGCACTGCTGGATGGTTGGGGAACCACTGGGATTAACAGAAGGGCTGTGGGAACTGTGGGCTCTGCTCATGAGGAATGTGAGTGTGCCGGCTTGGCCCTGAGGCAGGGCAGAGAGACGTCTGCTGTAGCAACTGCTGGGTTTTTCATGACTGTTTCACTGCACACCCAAGACTGAGCACTCTGGCCCCCCTCACTCCTCATCACTGGGTCTGGGGTGGCCACAACAGGGGAAACGACTTGACTGTGAGCCACAGAGGTGACCTGGTTCTGATGTAGAATGGGTGTTCTGGTGGCAGTTATTGTTGGAGTTTACCCAAGCAGTGCCTCGGAAGCTGTCCCAATCTCTAACAGCAAGCCATTTCACCACAGCTCACCAGAGTTTATGAGGACCCTGCCTACTCTGTGGAGTGATTCCACATGGGGTGGAGAAGCAGAGTCTGGGAGCACTGATTGGCCATGAGGAAAAAGGGGTCTTGCACCCATGAAAATCTGCAGACACCTGAATGCATAGTACCTTGGACCTCAGTCTGCAGGAGACCCAAATCAAGAACCTTCAGCATTGCATTCTTGCGGGGCTGCATGCCGGTGCTGGGAAAGGGAAAAATACACAGTTAGAGGTAAAAGAACCAGCTGGGGCTTGGCCCTCAGGGCTTTTTGCTCCAGCAACTTGGAGTCAGAACCTGCCTCTAATAAGGAGGTGATGACCATTGAGCAGAGAGGAAGTCATGCCTCACACCTGAACTCAATGCCTGCTCTAGTCCCTCCATCTCCAAGTCTACCCGCTACTAAGGTGATAGTTGTCAGCACATCCTATGGAGGCACGAGTTGCATTCATGTCAAATCCAGTTCTCCTAGAGAAGGCAGTGGGTACACAATGTGGAGAGGGATACACACCCCCCCCCCCCATTAGATGACCTCTTCCAGACTGCAGTAGATGACTATTTCATCTACATTCATGGGATCAGAGAAAGTCAAGCAAAAATGAAAGGGAAGAGGAATTACATTCAATTGAAAGAGCAAGAGAAAAACCCTTAAAACGAGTGACACAGCAGAAATGAATGATGTACCAGATAAAAATTCAAAACATTGGTGATAAAAATATCATTAATTTTGGTGATATGGTGAGAAGGTACTTTCTATATGAAGTAAAAGAAGATGAAGGAGACAGATCCTTTACTTCTGCCAAGGAGAGACTACATTGACCTAGGTTTTGCCAATCAAATACTCTCTGCTATAACTTCAACCCTTTTGTGACTGAAGAATAGACAGAAAACAAATATAACGTTTCTTTTTGCTTAATTAAGTAAAAGTATAGTTGACCCTTTGAACTGCGCTATTTTTTTTTTTTCAAGAAATACATGGCACCTCATGATCTGTGATTCCTTGGATCCATGGATAAAGAACTCCAGATAAGGAGAGTCAATTTTAAAACTATACATGAATTTTCCACTCCCAGGGATCAGTATCCCTAACCCCCTAGTTGCTCAAGGGTCAACTGTAACTTGTCTCCAAGAATTCTAATCAACACCTGCATATTGCATGAAATCATGAAGACAATCATGTGAAATATTACACATAGAATTCCGAGCATAATACCTGACATACAAAAGTACTGATTAAATGTGTTATTAAGTTTTTATAATTAATAAGGTAAAAGATATGACAATATACATCTTCTAATGTTCAATAAAACATATATTTCCACCTGGCAGAATTTTAAATTATTATCTTTAACCCCAGTTAGAGTACCCAGGTATATTTACATAGTGCAAGAAATCTAATTTAATTCAGTCTTGCAGTGCCTTTTTCATCATCCAGTAAACCCTTTAAAAATTAGCACTAGACCAGAAGGATATGGGCCTAAAAGCTTGTAGGAATGTGAGAGAACACGACTTACCCTTAAGTAACTAACAGCTGTGTGTCCTGATTGAACCATTCTCATTTAGTTAGATACTCTGCTGAAGGTAACACTCGTCTGTCTGTATCTTTCCAGTCTGAAACTAAAAGACAAACATGGTGGATTGATTGCTTCCTTATAAATAACATAACCTCTGAATCTGGAAACCATTTAAAGCATTTAAGCTCCTCTTTTACTCATCAATGTATCTTCTTTTTAGGTATGTCTCAACATGCCAGAAACTAGTTCTGACTGGTTATTTCCTACTGTCCCTGGGAGAGAGAAACTCTCCAGGCTATTATTTAGTTTAGAATATCCAGTGGTTTAAAAATATTATGCCCACTTTAAAGATACTTTTATAGCTTTAATAATATTTCTAATATATGTCTTATTTTAGAATGATGTACAAGATAAAAATTCAAAACATTGGTGATAAAAATATCATTAATTTTGGTGATATGGTGAGAAGGTACTTTCTATATGAAGTAAAAGAAGATGAAGGAGACAGATCCTTTACTTCTGCCAAGGAGAGACTACATTGACCTAGGTTTTGCCAATCAAATACTCTCTGCTATAACTTCAACCCTTTTGTGACTGAAGAATAGACAGAAAACAAATATAACGTTTCTTTTTGCTTAATTAAGTAAAAGTATAGTTGACCCTTTGAACTGCGCTATTTTTTTTTTTTCAAGAAATACATGGCACCTCATGATCTGTGATTCCTTGGATCCATGGATAAAGAACTCCAGATAAGGAGAGTCAATTTTAAAACTATACATGAATTTTCCACTCCCAGGGATCAGTATCCCTAACCCCCTAGTTGCTCAAGGGTCAACTGTAACTTGTCTCCAAGAATTCTAATCAACACCTGCATATTGCATGAAATCATGAAGACAATCATGTGAAATATTACACATAGAATTCCGAGCATAATACCTGACATACAAAAGTACTGATTAAATGTGTTATTAAGTTTTTATAATTAATAAGGTAAAAGATATGACAATATACATCTTCTAATGTTCAATAAAACATATATTTCCACCTGGCAGAATTTTAAATTATTATCTTTAACCCCAGTTAGAGTACGCAGGTATATTCACATAGTCCAAGAAATCTAATTGAAGTCAGGCGTGCAGGGCCTGTTTCATCAGCCAGTAAACCCTTTAAAAATTAGCACTAGACCAGAAGGATATGGGCCTAAAAGCTTGTAGGAATGTGAGAGAACACGACTTACCCTTAAGTAACTAACAGCTGTGTGTCCTGATTGAACCATTCTCATTTAGTTAGATACTCTGCTGAAGGTAACACTCGTCTGTCTGTATCTTTCCAGTCTGAAACTAAAAGACAAACATGGTGGATTGATTGCTTCCTTATAAATAACATAACCTCTGAATCTGGAAACCATTTAAAGCATTTAAGCTCCTCTTTTACTCATCAATGTATCTTCTTTTTAGGTATGTCTCAACATGCCAGAAACTAGTTCTGACTGGTTATTTCCTACTGTCCCTGGGAGAGAGAAACTCTCCAGGCTATTATTTAGTTTAGAATATCCAGTGGTTTAAAAATATTATGCCCACTTTAAAGATACTTTTATAGCTTTAATAATATTTCTAATATATGTCTTATTTTATATCAATAAGATTATAATTTTTGAAAAAATGGAAGCCATCTTTTATATTATTAGATGGAAACTATGTTTTACTCTCTTCCAAAGAATTATCTTTCCAACTGAAGCTAAAGTTCCTAGTATCTTCTCTGGATCCAGTCAAGTCTTTACCTTCTTCTAAAGTGGAGGCATTACACTGCTGGAGAAAAGAATGTAGATAGAAGAAGAAAATGAGTTTAGCAAATAAATCATAGGGTCTCATCTGTATCATTTGGTATACTAATATGAGACATCTTTATAAACTGATTCTTACAAGTAATACATGCAAGAGACAGTCACGTGCTAAGTGTACCTAAGAACAAAAGAAAGCAATTGGTTCTTTTTGCGAAGAGGTTTGAAGGAAAATTCTTCCCAGAGAGTTAAGTTCTCAATTGCACCTTGAAAATTAGTCTGTGATTGCTTAGACAAGGGCATTTCCAAGTCTTGAAAACAGGATATTAAATGGTATAAGGTCATAAAAGTGAATAGATGGTTTGGAAATTGCAGTAGTCAAGTGTGGCTAATGTGGTCAGAGTTCAGTGTTGGGACAGGGTGTTATGTGGGATAAAGATGGTGAAATAAGGTGAGAGGACCCTTAAGCCACGGTGGAGAATTTAAGCTTGTTTTACAGATAAAGCTGAAAGCAGCACCCTTATTGTATTAGAGAGCTGCAAAATGAGGCAGCCTTGCTTCAAAGATACTAAAAACCTACTCAAGAGGATTAAAGCAAAGAATGACATGATCCAATCTGAATCATAGAAAGATGACTCTGACAAAAAAAGTGGTTAAGTGGGTAAGATGGTGCTATCTGATCAAAACAGAACGCAAGGCACAGAGGCACTTTACATTTTTTAAAGTAGACATAAACAGATAAAGCTAATTTTCATGTTTTATTTAACTCAGTATGTCCCAAATGTTATAATTTTGATATGCAATTAATATAGACATTATTAACTGATATTTTATTTTCTCCTTATATTGTGTTTTCAAAATCTAGTGTTTGTATTTTTAAGTGCTCAAGGGCCATGTACAGTAAGAGGCTTCTGTACTGGATAGTGAAGAAAAAAAGGATTAAATATTTGAAGATAAATTGATAAGATTTTTTTGATAGAATAGATGATGGACGAGGGTCAAAACCAGAGTGGCAGCAGTTAGAATGGTAAGAGGTGAACTGAGAGGTATTTAGAAAGTGGAATCAACAGAGCATGGTAATGGATGGAATATTGTGGTTGAAGAAGTAGAAAAAATAGAATATCTGAGGCTTCACCTTGATTGACTGCTACAGAGACTTAGGTTTGGCAGGAAAAATAATGATTCTGATTTCATACACCAATTTGAAGACAATTTAGATGTTGCAAATAATATATAAGTCATAGGAGCTAAGGTTTTAGAGTGATTGATAAAAAGTTGAAGTTAATCCATATGAACAAAGTAAGCCATTCAATAAAATGAAGAAGGAGAACAAGAGTGGAACTCTTAGGGATATCAGCATATCTAATATTTAATGAAATCCCATAAAGAGAAGAATAAACAAAGGAGACAGAAATAACTGAGATATTGAATGAGAAACAGAGACAGTCCTTAAAGAAAGCAGAAATTTTGTAGAAGGAAATGGGGAATCAACAAAGTTCAGTGAAACAGAGTGAGAACTAAAAAGTGAAGACAAAGTTTGGTGATTAAATCATCTTTCTGTATTTTCAAAAATTATCTCCATACTTGTGATTTCTATATCTGTATTTCCATAGAAAGTGCAAGAACCAATATTACTGAGTCTCTAGGGTATGCCAGAATGGATATACTAAACATTGCAAATATCTTATCAAATTCAATCACCCCTCAAATTCAGAGGTCTTATCAGTCAGTGTAATGGTGATGCTTAGTGAGGTCAGGGTTTCTCAGGTGGCTCAGCAGTAAAGAATCTGCCTGAAATGCAGGAGATGTGGGCCTGATTCCTCGGTCAGAAGATTCTCTGGAGAAGGAAACGGTAACCCACTGTAGTATTCTTGACTGGGAAATTTCGTGGACAGAGGATCCTGGTGGACTACAGTCCATGGGTTTAGCAAAAGAGTCAGACATGACTTAGCAAGTAAAACAACAATTTACTGAGGTCAAATGACTGGCAAGGTTGCATGCTACCTCTAAATGGTAGACCTGGGATGGAACCCAGTTCTGTCCTTAAAATTTGGTATTTTCCCCACTACATCAGGTTATATTCCCCAAATTCCTGCTGAGCTTCAATCTCACAACTGCCCTTCTCTGCTATTAAAATCCTTTTATCTTGTTCTCTGAAGAAACTCTGAGCAAAAGAAGAAGGCAAAAATGAGACTGCTAGAGAATGGAACCCTTAATATCGAGCAGAGCATCTAAGGTTAAGGAAAATACATCTCTGGAATCAAGCATCAAGACTACTTTTTCTCCATTCCTACATTAGGAATGCAGTATGTGAGGCTGCACTTTCAAGCTTTCTTGAGGTCACCATGGTCTGCTAGTGCTCGTCTCTTGCATAATGCATGTTTGGCTCAGAAAATGACCTTATCTCTTGGTTAGCATCTTTTATATTGAAAAGTTTTCATCATTCAAGTCAAACTGAATATTTTTTGGTAAATATTTGCTTTTCATTTTTATTTATGAATGATATTTTAAATTCATGCACCATAATGTGCAATTTTAATAATAGGAATTGTAGAGATATTATCAATACATATCTATGTAACAGACATATGGTTTCAATTTTTTTGAATTGCATCGAGTGATTTAGTCTTGAATTTTTCAAAACGTGTGAGTAAATATTTAATGGAATTTAAGCTTTCATTGTCCCCACCCAAGAAAGATCAGGGCTTCTTGCCAGCTGACTCCACATTTGGCATAAGCTTCAGATGCCAGGAAGTTAGAAGAGGTTTCAGTCAAATTATCAGTTTAATTAGAAGGTGGCTCTTAAAGAGGATTTTGAGGAAGACAACCTGAACCATGTTAACAGTCCCAACTGAATTCTACTAGAAATTACAGGAAGACAGAAGACAGGAAATAGATGTGCCATTTCACTGAAATCATGGAAAGATGTTATAAATTACATTTCCAGACACTGAAATCCAGCCTTTCTTTGTATGTATCCTTAAATGCCACTTCCTCCTTAAAATTGTCCCCTTATCTCTCCCTTCAGATGTGATCTTTTTTTTTCTTCTTCCTCTGAATGGTATTAACTAATAAATGGTGGGAGAATTTTGTAATCCTTTTATGGCTTAGTCGCATTCAGCCTTTTTATTGAAAGGTCTGGTGTTCGATTACTTACACATGCTTTGATAGATTAAAACTCTTGAAAACTATTATTATTTTAGGTTTATTATGGGATGTGCTGTGGTCCCTAGCTTCTGACTCACACACTCAAGTGGGTACTTGGAGAATGCTTTTGTTTATTTTTAAAACAAAGTTGTAAATTAGGGTTGTCTTTCTGGGGAGTGAGGCAGCGTCAGTGAGTGCTGAGCACTATAGCTTTCCTTGCAAGCATTCTCTGTAGCCCAGTTTCTTGTCTTGTCCTAGTTCCCACCATCTCCCTTATTATGCTTCATTCTCTTGTAGAAAGAAACCATACTGTATCTGAAAATGCCTTGTCTCTTTGCTTTTGCCTGTGTCTTTCCTGCTTCCTGTGACGCCTTGGTTATGTGTGTGTGTGTGTGTCTGTGTATGTGTGTTTCTGCATATGTATGTGTGCAGAAGTTGGGGAAAATGGTGATATAAAGCAAAAAAGTTAGTTATTTTTAATAAATAATAATAGATGACAGTTATTAAAGCTGATTCTATTCTTCATGTTAAGTGCTTTAAAATATGAATCTACTTGATACTATAACAGACAGTTGTTATGAGAACCTTCTCACTGACCTAATTTTTTATTTCCATTTTTTAGACAACCAGAAGAGCACAGAGGTCAATTAATTTGCCCCAAATCATACAACTTGTATGTTGTAAGGTAGCAACTACTAAAGGTCAAATACTGGCAGAAGGCATGCACTCATTTCAACTCTGCCACTTCCCTGATAATGAGATGTACTGACAAGGATGAACACTTTCAGCCCCACAAAGGTTAAACAACATTTTATCCATATTCTCTTTCTTTTTCAGATTTAATCATCTTCAAAACAAAATCCTTTAGGTTTCATAAACTTTAAATAAAATATCTTAGCATTCATTTCATTGCAGAAGAATAAAATAAACAAATAATGCATATATACACAAGCAAAAATTAACTAGTAAATTAACCTGTCATGCATATTTTCAGGCAATTTATTTATTGATACATCAAATTTTTTTTAAAAAAAAATTCTCTAAATATATGATATTATAATTTTATGGCTTAGTCGCATTCAGCCTTTTTATTGAAAGGTCTGGTGTTCGATTACTTACACATGCTTTGATAGATTAAAACTCTTGAAAACTATTATTATTTTAGGTTTATTATGGGATGTGCTGTGGTCCCTAGCTTCTGACTCACACACTCAAGTGGGTACTTGGAGAATGCTTTTGTTTATTTTTAAAACAAAGTTGTAAATTAGGGTTGTCTTTCTGGGGAGTGAGGCAGCGTCAGTGAGTGCTGAGCACTATAGCTTTCCTTGCAAGCATTCTCTGTAGCCCAGTTTCTTGTCTTGTCCTAGTTCCCACCATCTCCCTTATTATGCTTCATTCTCTTGTAGAAAGAAACCATACTGTATCTGAAAATGCCTTGTCTCTTTGCTTTTGCCTGTGTCTTTCCTGCTTCCTGTGACGCCTTGGTTATGTGTGTGTGTGTGTGTCTGTGTATGTGTGTTTCTGCATATGTATGTGTGCAGAAGTTGGGGAAAATGGTGATATAAAGCAAAAAAGTTAGTTATTTTTAATAAATAATAATAGATGACAGTTATTAAAGCTGATTCTATTCTTCATGTTAAGTGCTTTAAAATATGAATCTACTTGATACTATAACAGACAGTTGTTATGAGAACCTTCTCACTGACCTAATTTTTTATTTCCATTTTTTAGACAACCAGAAGAGCACAGAGGTCAATTAATTTGCCCCAAATCATACAACTTGTATGTTGTAAGGTAGCAACTACTAAAGGTCAAATACTGGCAGAAGGCATGCACTCATTTCAACTCTGCCACTTCCCTGATAATGAGATGTACTGACAAGGATGAACACTTTCAGCCCCACAAAGGTTAAACAACATTTTATCCATATTCTCTTTCTTTTTCAGATTTAATCATCTTCAAAAACAAAATCCTTTAGGTTTCATAAACTTTAAATAAAATATCTTAGCATTCATTTCATTGCAGAAGAATAAAATAAACAAATAATGCATATATACACAAGCAAAAATTAACTAGTAAATTAACCTGTCATGCATATTTTCAGGCAATTTATTTATTGATACATCATTTTTTAGAAAATTCTTCCTAAAATCACCTATGAAGTATTTTACATATATAGTGTTAAAATGTCTTGGCATCTTTGATATCTCAAAATAACTCATGTGTTTTTTAAAAAGGATTCATAATAATGAACATGAGAATTTGTGTTTGTGTATTAAAACCATAAACTATTTGGTTAAAATTTCTGTAAGGGAGCTTCTTAAATCATGAATACATTTTTACCAGATAAGTCCTTGAATAGCTGAGAGAATGTGAAACACATTTTTAGTTTAATGCAATTTTAGGAAACTGAGCTGTTTTAGTAGAATTAGTGTATAAATTTCATTTAGCTGGTAGATGTAATCAGATGAAATATTTTCAGATATTTTATTCTACCTGTGAAAAACAATGCTGTCATTTCGAAAATGTCACTGACAGTATTTTTATTATCTTTTCAACAATCTTACTAAATATGTTTTTTTTACAACTAATTTCATTTGAACCTTTCATTTTCTTTCCTTTTCTCTTAGAATTCCCAAAAAAGATCTTAATCAAATCCAGTCTGTATCTTGGCTTTACATCTATATAGAATGTTTAAATACATCTTTTATATCTGTAAAATGTACCCTTAACATCCTGTCCCTTTTTTCTATTTATTAACAATAATGATATATCTATATCTATATATAAATTAGTGTTTGGTGGTTGAGATATGTCTAAATCACTCCTCCACACCACCTGGTCTGCTAAGTCAGCTTGTTCATTTTTAGATTTTGTTTTAATAACTTTCCTAGAAACCATACTCTGTGAATAATTTTTTTGCAAGTTAGTATAAGATGGGCATGTAAAACTTCAGAAACATTGGTTCTAGCTCAATTGTGATTGTATATTTTCATGACATTAACTTTTCTTAATCCCATTGTTACTCTTCCCTGTAATTAATGTTTTACTAACCCTAAAGGGATCTTGCCTCTTTCTTACACGGCAACCTTTTAAACACCAATTTACTCCAATTTTCTAATCAAAATGTTCGCACTCCTTAATACAGAATACACTAATAGGATTCTAATTTTCTGTTTAGGCTAGCTCCCATCTTTGCATCTTATACTTGACTTCTTGAGCAGAATTTCACTGCAGGTTCTCTGGAAACAGCTTTGTGTTTGCATGTATTATTCCTACCTCCCAGAATACTTCTCTTCTTGCTTGTTAATCTCCTATTTATCCTTTAAAACTCAGATAAAGTCCCACCTCTTTAAGAAACTCATTGCTAATTTCTTTAAACATGACTTGGAACTCTGCTATATTAATCACTATCCCTCATGTAAACTTCTATTTTAGAATTAATACCTCCTAAACAGTGAGTTCATTGCAGTCAGGATCATATTTTATTCATCTTAAGTCTTATGGGATTAATAGAATGTTGAGTATACCTTCATCACTGTAAGTATAATAGTTCCTATTTAATAGTGCTTACTAGGGGCCAGAAAACACTTTAATAGTGCTTACTGGGGGTTTCCCTGCTGGTTCAGCTGGTAAAGAATCTGCCTGCAATGTGGGAGGCCTGGGTTCCATCCTTGAGTTGGGAAGATCCCCGGAGAAGGGAAAGGCTACCCACTGCAGCATTCTTGTCTGAGAATTCTGTGGCTCCTCTATGAGTCGCAAAGAGTTGGAAATGACTGCGTGACTTTCACTTTCACTCAGTTCAGTTCAGTCGCTCAGTCATGTCTGACTCTTTGTGATCCATGGACTGCAGCATGCCAGGCTTCCATGTCCTTCATCTGCCAGAGCCTGCTCAAACTCATGTCCATTGACTCAGTGATGCCATCCAACCATCTTGTCCTCTGTCGTCCCTTCTCCTTTTGCTTTCTTTTTTTCCCAATATCAGGCTCTTTTCCAATGAGTCAGCTCTTCACATCAGGTGGCTGAAGTATTGGAGCTTCAACTTCAGATCAGTTCTTCCAATGAATATTCAAGGTTGATTTCCTTTAGGACTGACTGGTGTGATCTCCTTGCAGTCCAAGGGACTTTCAAGAGCCTTCTCCAACAAAACAGTTCAAAAGCATCAATTCTTCAGCGCTCAGCCTTCTTTATGGTCCAGCTCTCATATCCATACATGACTACTGGGAAAACCATAACTCTGACTATACCCACTTCTGTAGGCAAAGTGATGTCTCTGCTTTTGAACATGCTATGTTTGTCATAACTTTTCTTCCAAGAAGCAAGCATCTTTTAATTTCATGACTGCAGTCACCATCCGCAGTGATTTTGGAGCCCAAGAAAATAAAGTCTGTCACTATTTCCATTGTTTTCCCATCTATTTGCCATGAAGTGCTAGGACTGAATGTCATGATCTTTGTTTTTCTGAATGTTGACTTTTTCACTATCCTCTTTCACCTCCATCAAGAAGTTCTTTAGCTCCCCTTCACTTTCTGCCATAAGGGTGGTGCCAGCTGCATATCTGGAGCTATTGATATCTCTCCTGGCAATCTTGATTCTTGCTTGTGGTTCATTCAGCCTGCCATTTCACATGATGTACTCACTTTCACTAGGGGCTAGGAAATAATCATACCCTTTAGATGATTGATTTCACTTAATATAGAAACCCTATGAAGTGGGAATTATTCTCACCTCTGATTTACTGATGAAAAAAACAAAGTCAGAAGATGGACTGACTTGTCCAAAGTCATATAGTGCAGTGAATGGTGGAGTCACTATTTGAACTCAGATAATCTGTCTCTTGAGAGAGACTGTCTTTACTGAACGTGTCAAAAGATATACCAAGAAACTTGTGATAAACTGACTTTCTAGAAGCAAACCTAAAATCTAGTATAGCAAAATTTACTGAACTTACTGAAAAGGTATCAAAGATAAAGTCTACAATTACCAAGAAACTGTGATAAACTGACTTAGAAGAAAACTGACTCTTTGTGATCCATGATCAGCTTCCATCTTGGCCCTCAAACTCATGTCCATTGACTCAGTGATGCCATCCAACCATCTTGTCCTCTGTCGTCCCTTCTCCTTTTGCTTTCTTTTTTTCCCAATATCAGGCTCTTTTCCAATGAGTCAGCTCTTCACATCAGGTGGCTGAAGTATTGGAGCTTCAACTTCAGATCAGTTCTTCCAATGAATATTCAAGGTTGATTTCCTTTAGGACTGACTGGTGTGATCTCCTTGCAGTCCAAGGGACTTTCAAGAGCCTTCTCCAACAAAACAGTTCAAAAGCATCAATTCTTCAGCGCTCAGCCTTCTTTATGGTCCAGCTCTCATATCCATACATGACTACTGGGAAAACCATAACTCTGACTATACCCACTTCTGTAGGCAAAGTGATGTCTCTGCTTTTGAACATGCTATGTTTGTCATAACTTTTCTTCCAAGAAGCAAGCATCTTTTAATTTCATGACTGCAGTCACCATCCGCAGTGATTTTGGAGCCCAAGAAAATAAAGTCTGTCACTATTTCCATTGTTTTCCCATCTATTTGCCATGAAGTGCTAGGACTGAATGTCATGATCTTTGTTTTTCTGAATGTTGACTTTTTCACTATCCTCTTTCACCTCCATCAAGAAGTTCTTTAGCTCCCCTTCACTTTCTGCCATAAGGGTGGTGCCAGCTGCATATCTGGAGCTATTGATATCTCTCCTGGCAATCTTGATTCTTGCTTGTGGTTCATTCAGCCTGCCATTTCACATGATGTACTCACTTTCACTAGGGGCTAGGAAATAATCATACCCTTTAGATGATTGATTTCACTTAATATAGAAACCCTATGAAGTGGGAATTATTCTCACCTCTGATTTACTGATGAAAAAAACAAAGTCAGAAGATGGACTGACTTGTCCAAAGTCATATAGTGCAGTGAATGGTGGAGTCACTATTTGAACTCAGATAATCTGTCTCTTGAGAGAGACTGTCTTTACTGAACGTGTCAAAAGATATACCAAGAAACTTGTGATAAACTGACTTTCTAGAAGCAAACCTAAAATCTAGTATAGCAAAATTTACTGAACTTACTGAAAAGGTATCAAAGATAAAGTCTACAATTAAGTCAGTGAAAAAGAAAACAATTGGCTTTTTAAAATCATTTGCATATACATTTCTTATCATGGATAGTTATGTGGTATTCTAAGCAACATCATGATAGGGAATGAACATTGCTGAGCTTGGTTCTCAAGGCAAAAGCAAGATCTTTGGAGTTTGACACAACCAATTTGCACTTAGCTTTGCAAATAAAGGCTTGTTTGACTTTGATACATTGTAGTAGCAAAGCCTGTTTTAAATGCTCACACCTACACTCTCCACCAAGCATCAGAAATTCTGTACCTACCATTTTAAGTGTCTACTCAGGCACTTACATTCCTGACTTTGTAATTAGAGAAACTGGCTTTCCTTACTTCAAGGAAATTTTGGTGATCAGGTACACATTGATTGCTTTCTAAAAAATCATCTGTTCGTTAATCTTAATATCTTTTCATTCTTGCCTTCCTGCATACTCAAGGGAATTTCAAATGGCAGCAATCAATTCTCACCATTTTCTACAGCCTGATGGGAATGTAGCTTCTGCTACCACCCTCTCTTTAACTGATAGCAGTGGGGGATAAATTACATAAATTATTTGTACTGACGAAAGAACAAGTGGTCAAGAGTCACTCCAAGACCATCAGATTCTGCAGAGTCTATAGCTTTGTACCAAACCAAGAAACTGTTAAGGTGTGGGATTATTGACATCTATGTGTCCTTATAAACATACTGATTAAATGGCTGCAATTTATGGCAGGAAGTGAGAGACTGATGATCTAAAACAATCAGAAACTAGGACTTAAATAGTATTCCTGTTGTAATGAGCAGTAAGACTAATAATAAAAATGTTGACATTTCATTGACTGAAGAGGCAACATTGTTCAAATATTAAAGTTAATACTAATCTGTTAACTGAAGAATCAAAAGGAAACACAATAGGAGGATTAGTTTCAAGATTGTGATATCTGTCTCTTGAGAGAGACTGTCTTTACTGAACGTGTCAAAAGATATACCAAGAAACTTGTGATAAACTGACTTTCTAGAAGCAAACCTAAAATCTAGTATAGCAAAATTTACTGAACTTACTGAAAAGGTATCAAAGATAAAGTCTACAATTAAGTCAGTGAAAAAGAAAACAATTGGCTTTTTAAAATCATTTGCATATACATTTCTTATCATGGATAGTTATGTGGTATTCTAAGCAACATCATGATAGGGAATGAACATTGCTGAGCTTGGTTCTCAAGGCAAAAGCAAGATCTTTGGAGTTTGACACAACCAATTTGCACTTAGCTTTGCAAATAAAGGCTTGTTTGACTTTGATACATTGTAGTAGCAAAGCCTGTTTTAAATGCTCACACCTACACTCTCCACCAAGCATCAGAAATTCTGTACCTACCATTTTAAGTGTCTACTCAGGCACTTACATTCCTGACTTTGTAATTAGAGAAACTGGCTTTCCTTACTTCAAGGAAATTTTGGTGATCAGGTACACATTGATTGCTTTCTAAAAAATCATCTGTTCGTTAATCTTAATATCTTTTCATTCTTGCCTTCCTGCATACTCAAGGGAATTTCAAATGGCAGCAATCAATTCTCACCATTTTCTACAGCCTGATGGGAATGTAGCTTCTGCTACCACCCTCTCTTTAACTGATAGCAGTGGGGGATAAATTACATAAATTATTTGTACTGACGAAAGAACAAGTGGTCAAGAGTCACTCCAAGACCATCAGATTCTGCAGAGTCTATAGCTTTGTACCAAACCAAGAAACTGTTAAGGTGTGGGATTATTGACATCTATGTGTCCTTATAAACATACTGATTAAATGGCTGCAATTTATGGCAGGAAGTGAGAGACTGATGATCTAAAACAATCAGAAACTAGGACTTAAATAGTATTCCTGTTGTAATGAGCAGTAAGACTAATAATAAAAATGTTGACATTTCATTGACTGAAGAGGCAACATTGTTCAAATATTAAAGTTAATACTAATCTGTTAACTGAAGAATCAAAAGGAAACACAATAGGAGGATTAGTTTCATGATCTTTAAAACTGGAATGGTAATACTTCTTGTTTAGAGTTATTATAAGGAGCAAACCAAAACTATGCCTAAAAGGTACCTCAACAACTATTTAGTACATTGTTGGAAATCAATACTCTCTATTCCTTTTTTTTTTAAATACTAGTAATCAGTATTGGTATGAAAGATGTTAACATAGAGAGCTTTTTCCAGCTTTGGATATAAGCTAAGAGCCTTTGGCTGTGACTCTTAGCAGAAAATTCTTTCATTAACCCTAGGTGCTTTGCCTTGTAAATAGTGCAAACTAAAAATAAAACCTTTAGCTAAGTGGTCCCCTAGTGCATGCAAATTTTTTTTATTTATGTTTTTGGTTTTGGTAGTTAAGGAAATAGCTCTTCATGAAATGATAAAGAGCATGCAAAGCAAAGTATATGCATTTCAGCTATATTAGAACACAAGGAACTTTTATAGTATTTTAGGAAATACAACAGTTGCCTAAACAGATAATTGGGATATAGAAATTCTTGTTCTGTTATTCACATTATGTTCAATTATGAAATAAAAATGATAAGATAGAGAACAGATTATATCTTGATAGGAATTAAGGATAGGAGGGCTGAGGGGGTGGGTATGGCTATAAAAGTGTAGCATGAGGAATCCTTGTGTTGATGGTACAGCTTAGTAAGTTGAGTTTGGTGATCGTTACAGGAGTCTGTACTGATGATGAAATTTTACAGAGCTGCACACACAAACACTTAAATGAATACACACACACACACAGACAAATGAATGCATTTATAGTGGAAAGAACATGGATAGTCTCTGTGGACTGTACCAATATCAATTTACTGGAATTAATATGGTACTGTGGTTATGCAACATGCAAATATAGAGAGATGTTGGGCAAAGGATGCATGATGCTCACCTGTATATTTCTTTGCAACTTCACATGAATATATAATTATTTAAAAATGAAAAGTTAGAAAATATGATAATAGGTGCAATATACAGGGGACTTGCTAGTTTCCAATAATGTAATGAGCGCCATGTATGCATTATCATCTTAAAATTTACAACATCAACTAGCATTGAACAGTGTTGCTGTTACTATTTTCCTCCTATGAGTAAGGGAAATAAGATCTTGAACAGTAAAATAACTTACTGAGAAGCAGAGTGCCAAATAGAAGAACCAACATAAGCATTCCAATTTTCTCCCATATTTTCAAGGCTATGAATCATGATAGTTAAAACTATGACTTCTAAAAGTACCTCCAACAACTATTTAGTACATTGTTGGAAATCAATACTCTCTATTCCTTTTTTTAAATACTAGTAATCAGTATTGGTATGAAAGATGTTAACATAGAGAGCTTTTTCCAGCTTTGGATATAAGCTAAGAGCCTTTGGCTGTGACTCTTAGCAGAAAATTCTTTCATTAACCCTAGGTGCTTTGCCTTGTAAATAGTGCAAACTAAAAATAAAACCTTTAGCTAAGTGGTCCCCTAGTGCATGCAAATTTTTTTTATTTATGTTTTTGGTTTTGGTAGTTAAGGAAATAGCTCTTCATTAAATGATAAAGAGCATGCAAAGCAAAGTATATGCCTTTCAGCTATATTAGAACAAAAGGGAAACCCTTTATAGTATTTTAGGAAATACAACAGTTGCCTAAACAGATAATTGGGATATAGAAATTCTTGTTCTGTTATTCACATTATGTTCAATTATGAAATAAAAATGATAAGATAGAGAACAGATTATATCTTGATAGGAATTAAGGATAGGAGGGCTGAGGGGGTGGGTATGGCTATAAAAGTGTAGCATGAGGAATCCTTGTGTTGATGGTACAGCTTAGTAAGTTGAGTTTGGTGATCGTTACAGGAGTCTGTACTGATGATGAAATTTTACAGAGCTGCACACACAAACACTTAAATGAATACACACACACACACAGACAAATGAATGCATTTATAGTGGAAAGAACATGGATAGTCTCTGTGGACTGTACCAATATCAATTTACTGGAATTAATATGGTACTGTGGTTATGCAACATGCAAATATAGAGAGATGTTGGGCAAAGGATGCATGATGCTCACCTGTATATTTCTTTGCAACTTCACATGAATATATAATTATTTAAAAATGAAAAGTTAGAAAATATGATAATAGGTGCAATATACAGGGGACTTGCTAGTTTCCAATAATGTAATGAGCGCCATGTATGCATTATCATCTTAAAATTTACAACATCAACTAGCATTGAACAGTGTTGCTGTTACTATTTTCCTCCTATGAGTAAGGGAAATAAGATCTTGAACAGTAAAATAACTTACTGAGAAGCAGAGTGCCAAATAGAAGAACCAACATAAGCATTCCAATTTTCTCCCATATTTTCAAGGCTATGAATCATGATAGTTACTTATATAGAGAATCTCAGAATGGACACATACTGTTGCTTCTCATAAAACAAACATCCTGCAACCTAGATGGCTAGTCTTGTCAATGACCAGCTAGCTATCCATTGACTTGTGGCCATGGTCAATATAATCCTAAATCTTCACTGGTCTTACTGAAGTTGATTCCTCCAAGTTCTTGTGCTGAAGTGTGTAGTAGGTTACAACTCTTTCCAAAAAGGCATTGAGCAACATTTACCATCAGGAAACATTAGGGAGGCTTTCTACCAAATTAATGCTTGTTAAATTTGTTTTTATTACATGTTAATGAAGCTTTCTGTTTTAATAAGGGCTATTAGAGACTTTCAGAAGATCAACAACTTTGAAAATAAGTGTTGAATGTGTGTGGATGTAAAATAACTCCCAGTATGGAGATATGGTGAGCTACTTAAATCCAGATAGTAGTATTTTTTAAAAGTTATAGCAAGTTGATGACTTTTTTCTTTTTAAGAATTTTATTATGGCAAGAACATTTAGCATGAATTCTACCTTCCTAATAGATTTTTAAGTGTATAGTAGCTAAGTTGTAGAAACAACCTTAATGTCTGTTAATAGCTTAATTAAAATATGTGATGTGTACATACAATGAAATATTATTCATCCTTATATGAGAAGGAAATCCTGCAGTATGCAATAACATGGGTGAAACCTGAGGCTATTTTGCTAAGTGAAATAAGCCAGTCACGGAAGGACAATTTCTAGGCAATGTTTAGTCAAATGATTACTATTGGTTTACATAATAAATAAAATTATTCTTGAATATTTACACAAAATAAAGACTAAAATATTTTTATAGATGTAAAATCAGCCTACAAAGGAGAAAAGACTGTCTTATTTTGTGTACAGCCTGGATGTAGGGTCAATAGATAGCTTAGCTGTGTTTTTACTAGTATTTTTACTAGTGCCATTTACCTCTCAGAACTTACTGAGTGAGGAATGATGTATGTGGAATGGTAGAAATGGTAGAAATGACTATTAATTAATATTCAAAATAGATTTTAATTAATTTTACTAAAAGTAAATTAGTTTTAGAAATACTAAAGTGTAATGATGAGTGAGGTGGGCAAGGTATGGCAAATACAGAATGTCATGGTTAGTTGTGATCACTTCTGTCTATCAAGAAAGTTAAAACAGGGCTAAGTTTGTTATAGGGCTTCCCTGGTGGCTCAGTGGTAATGAATCTGCCTGCAATGCAGGAAACACAGGTTCGATCCCCAGGTCGGGAAGATTCCCCTGGAGGAGGGCATGGCAACCCACTCCAGTATTCTTGCCTGGAGAATCCCCTGGACTGAAGAGCCTTGTGGGCCATGGTCCATAGGGTCGCAAAGAGTCAGACATGGCTGAAGCAACTTAGCACACACATAACATCACATCATGTCTGAATTCCTCCTGTGGGAAGAATTGAAGAAGGAAACGTAGAAAACTTTCCTTTTAAGAAATGGACTAGGATTCACTTATATTTATTCACACTTCAATGTCTAAAATACAGAAACATGGCCATACCAAGTTGCCAGGGAGGCTGAAAACATAGTCTTTAGCTGGGTGGCTATTTTCTAGCCAAAATCACTTTTTAAGAATTATAGGGAAGACACTAGAGGTACACAGCTATCAAAATTGCTACAGTGGATAGAATGTATATGTACCTTTCTTCTCCCACACAAAACATACTCACTCTTTCTCCAAGTAACAATCATAAAGACCATCAGTATAGCACCCAGGTCAAAGACCAGGAATAAACTGCCATTCTTTCTATTGTGTCTGGATATTGATCCTCATGGTCTGACTCACCACAAAATAAAACTTACCTGCTGATCCCCACTCACAACCAACATATACCCAGTATAGAATATCAGACTGAGAACACATTTACTGCCATAAAACTGCTGGTTAGAAATGTAGAGAATGAAAATAGGCAGTGATCACTATTCCATAGTAATTCACAAATTCCATTAAGCAGAAATTCCAAAAATAATCCACCTTGTATGCTCCAGAAATGAAATGACAGCCTTGGCTGCCGGATGTGGTCGTCTCTGCGTCTGTGTTCCAGGGGTTTAGGCGGGGATCCCTTGTTTGTTGTCCCTCCTGGCCTTGCATTAGACTCTTAAGAGATTGTTACTTGTTGCTTGCACAGATCCGTTGGAGAGAATTCACTTCTGGTGGGCTGTGCAGCTTTTGATTTGCTTTCTGTTGGCAAGGTTTTAGGACCAGGGGGAAAGCTTGTGGTTTCTTTGGTTTGGAAGCAGTTTATCAGAAAGTTAAAACAGGGCTAAGTTTGTTATAGGGCTTCCCTGGTGGCTCAGTGGTAATGAATCTGCCTGCAATGCAGGAAACACAGGTTCGATCCCCAGGTCGGGAAGATTCCCCTGGAGGAGGGCATGGCAACCCACTCCAGTATTCTTGCCTGGAGAATCCCCTGGACTGAAGAGCCTTGTGGGCCATGGTCCATAGGGTCGCAAAGAGTCAGACATGGCTGAAGCAACTTAGCACACACATAACATCACATCATGTCTGAATTCCTCCTGTGGGAAGAATTGAAGAAGGAAACGTAGAAAACTTTCCTTTTAAGAAATGGACTAGGATTCACTTATATTTATTCACACTTCAATGTCTAAAATACAGAAACATGGCCATACCAAGTTGCCAGGGAGGCTGAAAACATAGTCTTTAGCTGGGTGGCTATTTTCTAGCCAAAATCATTTTTTAAGAATTATAGGGAAGACACTAGAGGTACACAGCTATCAAAATTGCTACAGTGGATAGAATGTATATGTACCTTTCTTCTCCCACACAAAACATACTCACTCTTTCTCCAAGTAACAATCATAAAGACCATCAGTATAGCACCCAGGTCAAAGACCAGGAATAAACTGCCATTCTTTCTATTGTGTCTGGATATTGATCCTCATGGTCTGACTCACCACAAAATAAAACTTACCTGCTGATCCCCACTCACAACCAACATATACCCAGTATAGAATATCAGACTGAGAACACATTTACTGCCATAAAACTGCTGGTTAGAAATGTAGAGAATGAAAATAGGCAGTGATCACTATTCCATAGTAATTCACAAATTCCATTAAGCAGAAATTCCAAAAATAATCCACCTTGTATGCTCCAGAAATGAAATGACAGCCTTGGCTGCCGGATGTGGTCGTCTCTGCGTCTGTGTTCCAGGGGTTTAGGCGGGGATCCCTTGTTTGTTGTCCCTCCTGGCCTTGCATTAGACTCTTAAGAGATTGTTACTTGTTGCTTGCACAGATCCGTTGGAGAGAATTCACTTCTGGTGGGCTGTGCAGCTTTTGATTTGCTTTCTGTTGGCAAGGTTTTAGGACCAGGGATTGTTTGGTGAGCAGTCATAGGCTTGTGGTTTCTTTGGCAATACAAATACAAAAATTGGAAGGCTTCCTTTACATACATTTGCAGATAGTTTCATACACACAAAAGTGTTCTTAACCATAGCATATTCCTAAGAACTGCTACAAAACCCTCCAGAGTCTTTGTGAAAACAAGTTGGGTGTAGAAAAGCTGACATCACCCTTTGGAAGTGGATGTGGTTCTTCTCTATTGCTTACTTCCTGGTATCTTAAGTTTTGTCTCTTACCTCTTTTTCCCGGGTTCACCCTCCCCTCTTGAGCTAATCTTAACCACTTAGTTTGATTTTTTTTAAAGTCTTTTTCTTCTTTAGGCACAGTGCTAGGCACAGAGGATACAATGATGAACAGGTGTGACTTCTACTCTCACACAGGCCTGGCTGGGAGTAAAACAGTACACAGAAGATTACTTGAATATTATTCTAATAAAGTCCATAATAAAAACAGTAGTAAATTCATATACAAATGACTTTTAATATAAGTAATACAGACTTTTGACCTGTTCTTTACCTGTTAAAGAATCAATTCTTTATTCTCGATTTTTCAAATACCTGCTCTTACATTAGTCATGTTCATAATGACCAGGTCTCTGGTAGTTTGGCTGGAGGAATGAATACTTTCATTCATTTCCTCTAGAAAATAAAGTGCACTAGTTTTTCACTGGGATTGTTATATAATCAATAAACACTCTTTTTTTTTTTTTGAGAGGAAAGTGAAGTTTATTAGAATGGGAGAGTCGCTGCCAGTACTGTGAGTCAGCCCAAGGGAGAACTGACCTACACACTCATTTTTGATTAAAGACTATAATGTATCCTTAAGTGAAATGTAACTTGATTAAATTCTATATGCTTTCCATTAATCTCTTAATAGCATACTCAAGGCTTACAATTATCGGAAAAAAATTTTTTTCCCTTAAATCTTTGGAGCTATCCATTGAAATTTATGTTTTTAACAGGTAGGTATCTCCTTAAGAACTAGGATTACTGTCAAAGACTATTGTGAACAATACTCACACTTGTACTTCAGTTTGACAAGTACGAAGATGTTTTTGTTATGCACTGTAGATTCACTTGGTGTTTTTACATCTTAAGTGCATTTTCCCTAACTACCACATGCAGTTTCTATGGTTACAGGCTAATTCGATTTCTATTTTTGCCTTTAAGAGACCATACTGCTATACATGGAATCAAAAGCCAAGAAGAACTTAGCCTTAATGCTTCCTCTTTGGATTTTGTTTAATAATCCAAAAATCTTCAGTACAAGATTAATTCCATATTATGAACCTATTGACTACTATTAAGCATAATCCTTTTGTACAGTTAGCTCATAGAATTTTCTTCCTTTTTTCTATCCACCTACCATGAAGATTGCTTTTGTGCTGAGGCCTATTTAATCGTTTACCAAGTTTCTAGTGTCTTGTATAAGACTTGTGTCAGTAAAACCACCCTTCTAAAAGCATGCTGTGACACTTGATTTTCTTTCTTCTGTGAATCTACTTTTTCTCTATTTTGAGAAGAAGAAAATTAAACCCCCTCACATTTTTCTTCATTGCATTACTTCTAATCTCAACTATTCCTTTCCCAAATAATTTGAAGCTACCATCTGATGGACAAAACTCTAGTTACTGGTGATTAAAGCAAACAAAAATACTCCAGCTGCTGCTTAAGCAAGGCTTGTAATTCAGATAAATAAGGATAAAAGTGAGCCAAATCAGTGTGATAGGATCCTCTTCAACAGACATGGTCAATGAGGGTTGGGGTCATTATGAAAAGCTTTTTAGAGCCAGTGGGATGGAAATACCTTTTATAATTATTCAAAAGCGGCTGGTGACTAGATCTGGCAGCCTCATAACAGGGTGTCTTTTTGAACTGCATCTGGCCCCATGCAGAGTTGATGGCCAGGGGAGGATAGATTGCTGCCAGTGAACTATGAGAGTGACTGGGAAGCTGCTTTTCTAAACTAGCAGTCTAGTGTCTTCAGTCTTGGTGATATATTTTTCATCTTAAAGAATTGACATCTTAAAAAACTGACTCACAACAATATATTATATGCTATTAGTTATATATATATCACAAGTTTTATATATATATGTGTGTGTCTGTGTGTATATATATATATATATATATATATATATGTATATAACATATAATCTGCTTGATATTGTATCATTGTTGTTGGTCCAGAGATATTCTTTTCCATGTCTATTGATATGATCATATGGTTGTTTTCCTTCATTGTTTGAATGTAGTGTTACATTGATTGATTTTTCTTATGTTGAATACTTTTTCACCTCTACTCTTATATTTCTTGAATAAACCTCACAGAGTCAAGTTGTATAATCTCTTTTAATATCATGTTGGATATGGCTTGATAGCATTTGTTCAGAATTTTGCCATCTGTTTTCATAAAAGATTTTGGTCTGTATTTTTCTTTCATTTTTGATACTTTATTTGATTTCAGCATCAATATCACAGTAATGCTGGATTCAAAGAATGAGTTAGAAAGTGTTCCTTCTTTTGTTTTTTTTTCTTTTTTAAAGAGTTTGAGAAGAACTGATGTTAGTTATTAAACATTTGGTAGGATTCACCAGTGAAGCCATATGGTCCTGAACTTTCCCTGACTGAGGATTTTTCTTTGTTGGGAGGTTTTTGATTACTGATTAAATTTCTTTACTTGTTATACATCTATTGGCATTTTCTATTTCTTCTTTTTTTTTTTTCTTTGGCCACTTCTATTGGGCTTTCATTTATTTATTTTCATCCATCTTTGTTCTTTGGCCTGAGTGAGCCTTTCTAGTCTCTGAGCACTGGCTCTGGGCGCATGCGCTCCAGAGCTCCGGCTGAGTAGTTGGACACATCCATCCAGCTGCTCTGCAGCACATGGGATCTTCCCAGGCCAGGGATCAAACTGGTGCCTCTTCAACAGACATGGTCAATGAGGGTTGGGGTCATTATGAAAAGCTTTTAGAGCCAGTGGGATGGAAATACCTTTTATAATTATTCAAAAGCGGCTGGTGACTAGATCTGGCAGCCTCATAACAGGGTGTCTTTTTGAACTGCATCTGGCCCCATGCAGAGTTGATGGCCAGGGGAGGATAGATTGCTGCCAGTGAACTATGAGAGTGACTGGGAAGCTGCTTTTCTAAACTAGCAGTCTAGTGTCTTCAGTCTTGGTGATATATTTTTCATCTTAAAGAATTGACATCTTAAAAAACTGACTCACAACAATATATTATATGCTATTAGTTATATATATATCACAAGTTTTATATATATATGTGTGTGTCTGTGTGTATATATATATATATATATATATATATATGTATATAACATATAATCTGCTTGATATTGTATCATTGTTGTTGGTCCAGAGATATTCTTTTCCATGTCTATTGATATGATCATATGGTTGTTTTCCTTCATTGTTTGAATGTAGTGTTACATTGATTGATTTTTCTTATGTTGAATACTTTTTCACCTCTACTCTTATATTTCTTGAATAAACCTCACAGAGTCAAGTTGTATAATCTCTTTTAATATCATGTTGGATATGGCTTGATAGCATTTGTTCAGAATTTTGCCATCTGTTTTCATAAAAGATTTTGGTCTGTATTTTTCTTTCATTTTTGATACTTTATTTGATTTCAGCATCAATATCACAGTAATGCTGGATTCAAAGAATGAGTTAGAAAGTGTTCCTTCTTTTGTTTTTTTTTCTTTTTTCTTTTTAGAGAGAGTTTGAGAAGAACTGATGTTAGTTATTAAACATTTGGTAGGATTCACCAGTGAAGCCATATGGTCCTGAACTTTCCCTGACTGAGGATTTTTCTTTGTTGGGAGGTTTTTGATTACTGATTAAATTTCTTTACTTGTTATACATCTATTGGCATTTTCTATTTCTTCTTTTTTTTTTTTCTTTGGCCACTTCTATTGGGCTTTCATTTATTTATTTTCATCCATCTTTGTTCTTTGGCCTGAGTGAGCCTTTCTAGTCTCTGAGCACTGGCTCTGGGCGCATGCGCTCCAGAGCTCCGGCTGAGTAGTTGGACACATCCATCCAGCTGCTCTGCAGCACATGGGATCTTCCCAGGCCAGGGATCAAACTGGTGCCTCTTGCACCGTAAGGTGGTGTGCTTACCCACTGGACCACCAGGGAAGTCTTTCTTTTTTTTAAAGTATTTTATTTATTTATTATTTTTGGCCTGTACTGGGTCTTCATTACTATGTGCATGCAGTCTTTCTCTAGTTGGGGTAAGGGGTGGGCTCTTCCTTATGGTGCAGGTGGGGACTTCTCCTTGTGGTGGTGTCTCTTGTGGAGCATGAGTTGTAGGCCCCTGGGCTCAGTGGTTGTGGTATATGGGCTTAGTTGGCACTAGGCATGTGGGATCTCAGTTCCCTGACCAGGGATCAAACCCATGTCCCCTGTATTGGAAGACGGATTCTTAACCACTGAACCACCAGGGAAGTCTCTCTATTTCTCCTTGAATCAGCTTAAGTAATTTGTGTGTTTCTAGGAATTTTTTCCTTTTCACTTAGGTTATATCCCTATTTTCGTTTCTGATTTTAGTTATTTATGTCTGTTCTCTTTTTTTATGTCAACCTAAAGTTTTGTCAGAAATGAAGAATTAGAAAAAAAAATCTAATATATTTAATACATACATTAAACTTTCTAAAGCATTGCTGTCAAATTCTGAATATGGGAATGTTATTGATATTTAGTAAAATGGGGTCAGGAGAGATAATAAATTGTCTAGGCAGTAAAGATTTAGGGAGAGCAATTTTGGAAAAATCATTAGTATTAATTGGATGATTAATAATCATAATTTCCCCAATCTCTCACTCTGACTCTGACTGTAAATTAAAAAAAAAAAAATGATGTAGGAAAAGCTGAGAAGCTTAATATGGCATACATTCCAATAATATTTCCTAGGAGATAGTTTTTGGAAAAAAAAAAAAAAAAACTTGTTTATTGATTTGGACCCGCAAGTTCCGGTGGCCATAGAAGCAGGAGAATGCCAATGTAAGATTTCATACTAATTCCCTTTGCTATAATAAGCTTTTCCAAAGAAGTACCTGCTATGCAAATGAGCCAAAAAGTGTCTTTGTATATTGATCATGAAGTTGTTACTCCTTATTCGCACGATGAGCTCAAAAGATATCTGTTGCCAAGCTCAAAATTTTATACATACAGTTTCTTTAAACCTACTATACAGCTCATCTTAGCAGACTTTTAGCCTTATGGTCTGCCTGATTTTCATTCCCTGAAGAAACTGTCCCCACTATCTAATACACAGATTAGCTAAACCATTAGGCGATAAACATCTAACTACTGCTGCCCTTCTGAACTTTCTAACTCAGACACTCCACACTGTGTTTCTGAGCAAAAGCCAATCTAGACACAGTGAAGTCCCTATCTGATCCTTCTCTTTCCTCAGAGTTTTCTTGTTCCCTTCTTCTGGAAGGTATCCCTCTTCTCAATACTATAACCTCTAAACAGCCTCCTGTGAGAGACCTCAACCTGCATGTAAACCTGTTAGAGTATCACAGAGATCAATGGTGTGTGCTACTTCCTCTGTGTGGCTATCTTTTCCTTGACCAGCCCAAATCCTGTGACTCTCTTACAGTATTAGACGGGGTATTCTTGCTTGGAAAATCCCATAGATAGAGGAGCCTGGAGGGCTATAGCCCAGGGGGTCACAAAGAGTCAGATATGACTGAGCATGCACATATATTAGATAAGGGTGACAAAGAGTTTCACTTCCATTGTAAAAACAAACATGTAATTCAAAACAAAACACACAATTCAATTCAAAATGAATAGAGAGGCTGACTTGGGTTTTGTATGGAGAAACCACAAGAAGAAAAGTCTTGCTGTGAGAATGAACTTGTCACTTCCGAGGGGCTGAGAGGTGGCAAATGCACCTGGAGCAGACTGTATGAGGTAGCAAGTAACACAAAGTGAAGGTGGAGAGATGGGCAAGGCCAGACTTTGGCCTAATAAGTCCCCATAAAGAGGTTGCATTTTCATTCCATGTACATCAGGAAGCCATTCAAGGCTTTACTTAGGGGAATGACATAATCCAATGACATTATATTAATCTTTTAATGATGAATTTTAAAGATGCACAATAAAATTTTTATTTATAGCACAAACTGAACCAGGAAGAAAACTTGCTTATAAAGATGAGTTGGTTAAAGAAAAAAATACAACAGGGCTTCCATGGTGGTCCAGTGGGTAAAGAGTCTGCCTTGCAGTGCAAGGAGCACTGGTTCAATCCCTGGCCTGGGAGGATCCCACGTGCTGCAGAGCAGCTGGACAGGTGTGTCCAATTACAAGTCAGCACTCTGAAGCGCATGCACCCAGAGCTGGTGCTCTGCAACAAGACAGGCCACGGCGATGGGAGGCTCACCCAGGCCAAAGAACAAAGATGGATGAAAATAAATAAAAATGAAAGACCAGTAAAAGTGGCCAAAATTAAAAAAAGAAAAAAAGACAAGAACTTGTCTTTCCTTTATGCTTTTGTATCAGTCTGGCTGATATGAAGAGAACAAGAGGGAAAAGCACTTCTCAATACTATAACCTCTAAACAGCCTCCTGTGAGAGACCTCAACCTGCATGTAAACCTGTTAGAGTATCACAGAGATCAATGGTGTGTGCTACTTCCTCTGTGTGGCTATCTTTTCCTTGACCAGCCCAAATCCTGTGACTCTCTTACAGTATTAGACGGGGTATTCTTGCTTGGAAAATCCCATAGATAGAGGAGCCTGGAGGGCTATAGCCCAGGGGGTCACAAAGAGTCAGATATGACTGAGCATGCACATATATTAGATAAGGGTGACAAAGAGTTTCACTTCCATTGTAAAAACAAACATGTAATTCAAAACAAAACACACAATTCAATTCAAAATGAATAGAGAGGCTGACTTGGGTTTTGTATGGAGAAACCACATGAAGAAAAGTCTTGCTGTGAGAATGAACTTGTCACTTCCGAGGGGCTGAGAGGTGGCAAATGCACCTGGAGCAGACTGTATGAGGTAGCAAGTAACACAAAGTGAAGGTGGAGAGATGGGCAAGGCCAGACTTTGGCCTAATAAGTCCCCATAAAGAGGTTGCATTTTCATTCCATGTACATCAGGAAGCCATTCAAGGCTTTACTTAGGGGAATGACATAATCCAATGACATTATATTAATCTTTTAATGATGAATTTTAAAGATGCACAATAAAATTTTTATTTATAGCACAAACTGAACCAGGAAGAAAACTTGCTTATAAAGATGAGTTGGTTAAAGAAAAAAATACAACAGGGCTTCCATGGTGGTCCAGTGGGTAAAGAGTCTGCCTTGCAGTGCAAGGAGCACTGGTTCAATCCCTGGCCTGGGAGGATCCCACGTGCTGCAGAGCAGCTGGACAGGTGTGTCCAATTACAAGTCAGCACTCTGAAGCGCATGCACCCAGAGCTGGTGCTCTGCAACAAGACAGGCCACGGCGATGGGAGGCTCACCCAGGCCAAAGAACAAAGATGGATGAAAATAAATAAAAATGAAAGACCAGTAAAAGTGGCCAAAATTAAAAAAAGAAAAAAAGACAAGAACTTGTCTTTCCTTTATGCTTTTGTATCAGTCTGGCTGATATGAAGAGAACAAGAGGGAAAAGCACTGAATTAGGATGATGTAGTAACAGGCTGCAGTGTTATCCAGAGAGGGATGCAGATAGCTTGAGCATGGTCACACCAGCCACAACTTGAGATACACTATGTAGAAACAACAGGCTGACTGGTCATTTAGATGGTGGATTTGACGATGAAATCTTCTGACCTGAGCAACTGTGTGGGGGTGAGACCTTGTTAAGAAATAAAAAAGAACGTGGGAACAACATGTTTTAGTTTAATTTGAATGTGTTAGGGTTATAGTGCCCTTAAAACATTCAAATAATGATGTTAAAGAGTCAGCCAAATAGAAGATCTGGAGTTCTCCAGAGAGCTCATATCAATAAGCGGATGCATCAGAGTATGTAGCCTGAGTCTTGAAGGTCAGTCTCAAGAAAGAGTGAAATTAGCATTTTAAGAGTGGATGCACGTATGTGTGCTCAGTAACTTTGTAGCGTCTGACTCTTTAAATCCCCACAGACTGTGGTCTGTGAGGATCATTTGTCCATGGGAGGTCTCAGGCAAGAATATTAGAGTGTGTTGCCATTTCCTCCTCCAGAGGATCTTCCCAAGCCAGAAACTGAACCTGTGTCTCCAGGGTCGGCAGACAGATTCTTTACCACTGAGAAGTACTTTTGGGTGGATAGATAAGAAGATAAGGCATGAAAATTAGTTATGATCTCACTGTGAAAATATTCAATTCTAAGATAAAGAGTTGGAACTTCAATTGGGAAGGTAATGGGGAGTTATTGAATATTTTGCGCAGAACAGCTTTATAAAAGCAGAGACAACGAACATTGATCTGACAATGGCAAGGGAAAACTAAAGTGAGGGATATGAAATATAAACCAGTTTCATCATTATCAAATTATCAGATTTTTAGTAAGTGTTTCTCAGTATGTGTGAGAGTAAGTAAAATTTATGACTTCTAAGAATGTGCAATGCTCCAAACTTTTGGGAAAGTAATTTACAAAAAAAAAAAAAAAGAAGAAAAAGAAGATATCATGTAAAGCACCTTCTATTTTTCTCAGAAATATCAAATCAAGGCATTTATATAAAGGTGAAGAAAAAAGTTCATAGAAGCCTGAAATAGTAAAATTTTCACATATAATCACTATAGTACTCTAAATATTAGAAATAGAATAATTGGTTAAATAAATTCTAGTATGTTTATGTGAAATAATAAAACTAAACCATTAAAAAATGGTTTATTTAATAATGAAGGAAGTACTATAGTTAGGTTGCTAAGTAAAATTGCAGACTGAGTGAGTGAGTGAAAGCTGCTTAGTCATGTCTGACTTTTTGTGACCCCATGGACTACAGTCCATGAGACTCCTCTGTCCATGGGTTTTCCCAGGCAAGAATACTAGAGTGGGAAGCCATTCCCTTCTCCAGAGAATCTTCCTGACTCAGGGATTAAACCTGGGTCTCCTACAGTGCAGGCATATTCTTTACCATCTGAGCCACCAGGAAAGCCCCTGTATATTATATAATATGATTAAAAACTAAAAACTACGTGAAACATTCACAGAAAAATGGTATAGTGAGATTAATGATGTCTTTTTCTTTTCCTTTTCTAAATACTCCATTGTTCATATAATGACGATAGAGAAGGATTAAAAAAAAAAACTATGGAAAAGGAAAGTCATCGTAGACATTTAGACTTAAAGTAAGGAATGGATGAACCAGCATGCTGATCCAAATGGAAACATAAAAGCCAAACTGCAGACACATTATCAATTCTATTTTATGTATTTACTGAGTACTTACTCTGGCCGACATTTTGTTCAACACTTTAAATTCATTGTCTTATTAATTTTCACAATACACTGAAATGATTAGAGCCAATATTATACCCAATTTATTGCAGAGACAACGAACATTGATCTGACAATGGCAAGGGAAAACTAAAGTGAGGGATATGAAATATAAACCAGTTTCATCATTATCAAATTATCAGATTTTTAGTAAGTGTTTCTCAGTATGTGTGAGTAAGTAAAATTTATGACTTCTAAGAATGTGCAATGCTCCAAACTTTTGGGAAAGTAATTTACAAAAAAAAAAAAAAAGAAGAAAAAGAAGATATCATGTAAAGCACCTTCTATTTTTCTCAGAAATATCAAATCAAGGCATTTATATAAAGGTGAAGAAAAAAGTTCATAGAAGCCTGAAATAGTAAAATTTTCACATATAATCACTATAGTACTCTAAATATTAGAAATAGAATAATTGGTTAAATAAATTCTAGTATGTTTATGTGAAATAATAAAACTAAACCATTAAAAAATGGTTTATTTAATAATGAAGGAAGTACTATAGTTAGGTTGCTAAGTAAAATTGCAGACTGAGTGAGTGAGTGAAAGCTGCTTAGTCATGTCTGACTTTTTGTGACCCCATGGACTACAGTCCATGAGACTCCTCTGTCCATGGGTTTTCCCAGGCAAGAATACTAGAGTGGGAAGCCATTCCCTTCTCCAGAGAATCTTCCTGACTCAGGGATTAAACCTGGGTCTCCTACAGTGCAGGCATATTCTTTACCATCTGAGCCACCAGGAAAGCCCCTGTATATTATATAATATGATTAAAAACTAAAAACTACGTGAAACATTCACAGAAAAATGGTATAGTGAGATTAATGATGTCTTTTTCTTTTCCTTTTCTAAATACTCCATTGTTCATATAATGACGATAGAGAAGGATTAAAAAAAAAAAAAAACTATGGAAAAGGAAAGTCATCGTAGACATTTAGACTTAAAGTAAGGAATGGATGAACCAGCATGCTGATCCAAATGGAAACATAAAAGCCAAACTGCAGACACATTATCAATTCTATTTTATGTATTTACTGAGTACTTACTCTGGCCGACATTTTGTTCAACACTTTAAATTCATTGTCTTATTAATTTTCACAATACACTGAAATGATTAGAGCCAATATTATACCCATTTTACAGGTAAGACAGTTTTATTAAACTTGCAACAGATTCAGGTTAGGAAATTGATATGCCAAGATTCAGACCCATCTCTGTGTAAAGCAGAATCATTATGCAGTAATTTAGGCAGTTCCAAAAAGGAGGATGGTTGAAATTACTGGGATAGATGAAATCACTAAGAGAAATAAGAAGGAAATTTTGGGGAAAAATCACAGTTCAAGCAAAGGAAAAATAAGGAATTCCTTGTTAATGTAAGTTTGCTTTGAACCTGATATTGTCTGTCCCCAGTGTGGACATTTCACTTAGGTTGGATCATCAGCTTATCATCTCTGACACACTCCTCTCAGTACCAACTCCATTCATTTTCTCCTCTAGTTTCCTCTTTCAGGCATGCATCTAATCTGTGAACCCAGCTGAATTCTAACACTCTTCCTGTCCTCCACATTAAAGATTTCCAAGAAAAGTGCACACCACTCAATCTTTTTATGAGACTGTGATGTGGGATTAACAGTTAAGAAAATTCTAGTTTAGATGTATATCAATTCTACTATTACTAAGAAGTTAACCTAAGGTTCCATTAGTTTATGAAATGGAAGTGCAAAATATGGTTGTATAAAAAATTGAGGCTCTTAAAGACCCCTGGTGTGTACAACTGTTACGAAGGTGATAGAAGCAGGAAAAAAAAAAAAAAAAAGAAAGAAAAAAACCTGTATGTTCTTGTGATACATTTGTTAGCTGATGAATTGAAAAGGAGAGATGTAGTTGTTAAATAAGTGAACTGGCTTGCAAATCTTTCAGCCAGTCCAACATATTCTATGCTGCATTAACTATGGCACAGAAAGTGGATTCAGTTTTACTCTTCATGGTTTTTACATCCTATTGTTTGATGTCTTTTTTTTTTCTTTTCGAGATTGAACTCTACTTGCTTTACTGTCTTCAGAGAGAGTACACTGAACAGAAGATAAAGAAACATTGTTCAGAAATTATTGTTCTGTGACATTCAGAATGTTATATTCATCACTGACGAGTCATTACATAAGGCCAACTCAGACATCTATATCTTTAATCGATAGTGTGAAGTTTCTCATTGCCAAGATTAACATGTGAGGGCAGAATTAATTGCTCTGGATGTTAGCTATTGATCTGTATTGTGTGAGAAAAACATGCCCATTTTTCTTATCTGCTTAATTGAAAAGCAAAAACGCTAACAATAAAGTTCATTGATTTCCAAATCTTTCAAAAGCTGGTGACTCTGTCACAGAGGCAATCTTTAATTTTCAAATCTTCTTCTGATGTTAATTTGGCTTGAATAAGCAAGAAGAGGCTCAGTAAATATGAATGGATAACAAAGTTTCCCTTTATCAGGGATACATATGGCCTTTTGTGGACATAACTTTTGCATGTTAAAACCACAATCTATCTTAAAAGTAGAGGCAATGTCATATAGATTGTTTAAAACCACAACATGATACTACAAAATTTATGTATGAATATTTTTTTCTTTTTTCTCCCTTTGTTGCTGTAAAATATTTGCAAGTTTAAGAGGAAAAATATATTAATCAGTTTTGATTGTTTGATTGGTGCTCTTTAATAATTTTAGACTTTTCCTAATCATTTGGTGAATTTCAGAATCATAAGGATGCCATTAGTGGCCCATAGGGACAAGTCTACTTGTTTTCAATGTAATGCATACAGAATAAGTTAGAATGCCTCTGCTTGATACAGGGAGCATTATCATGGGGCAAAGGTAAATGAGTTCAGATCTCAGGATGGTTCTTATAAAAAGTTATTTTTGAGTCTAAGTAGAAAAACATGCATTTTGGGAGATCAAAGTTAAAATCCCATCACTGCTGCTTGCTTGCCTTGTGAGTTCACTTGATGACTTAGTCTGTATTTCAAACTCCTATCCTATGTCTTAGTTACATCTAGGAAAAAAAGTGTTTGAACTGGACCTAGGTCAGCACATACATGGAGAATACTGCATCAGTCTTGCCCACAGCTCGCCATGGAATGTCATTATTTCTCTCTAAAATAAAAATGAGTAACACAGTTTTCCTCAGTACAATACTCTTGGCAGCCTTAATGTCAATCAGAGTTGGCATTAATGCTGAAATCTGTATAATGATTTGGAATATATTTAATAATGTCTTTCCTGGGTCTAAAATTCTATATTTATGCTCAAAGTTAAATAATGACATAAGCAAAAAATATTATTTTGGCTTAAATTTGTGAAGCATTTTAAATCTATATAATGCTTATTCAGCTGTATATTGCACTTATTAGATACCAGGGTTCTTGAATAATTGGGTCTTTTAAGACACAAATATTTAGGACCTGAAGGATATTTTTCACCACTAATTAAGGAACAATTAAAATTATCTTACTGATTTTGAGATGCAGTTTTATCTGTGATTCATTTAATGCTAAATCCATCACTGGAGTAAATCTAGTATTCCTTTAGGAAGTACAGTTCACTGAGTACAATTTGTTTTGCCTTTCAATTTCAAAGATTCACCACTTGCAATCTTTTTGGCTAATCTTTGATCTGTTTTAACCGACTTCATGGATTTATCCTATGAGTGTTGCCTGAACTAACTTGACAGGTATTGTACTGGTTTGTTAGAACTGCTGTAAAAAGTTACCTCAACGTTGGTGCATTAGAACAATACAGATCTATTTTCATAGTACTTGAAAGGCAGAATTCTCTAGTTCCAAAGGGCCTGAATTAATATGTCTGCAGGCCTATGGTTCCTCTGGAGGCTCCAGTGGAGAATCCTCTGCCTTGTCTTTTCCAGTTTCAACAGCTGTGTTCTTTGCATTCCGTGGCTTGTGTCCCTTTCCTCCATCTTCAAAACCAGCAGTCTGGTATCTTCAGATCCTCCTCTCTGCTGTTGTTGGCCAGTTGGCAAGTCATGTACTGTTCTTTGTAACCCTATAGACTGAGCATGCCAGACGTCCCTGCCCTTCACTATTCCCTGGAGTTTGCTCAAATTCATGTACACTGAGTCAGTGATGCTATCTAACCATCTCATCCTATACCATCCTCTCTCCACTGAGATTGTCCCATTATCTTTTCTCTTCTCTCTCTGTATTCCTCTTATAAGGAATATGTCCCTTTGTTTTCCTCTTTTAAGGATATTTGATTATATTCAAACCCACCTTAACCCAGGGAAACCTCCGCATCTCAAGCTCCTTAATTTAAAACACATCTGTAAAATTGCTTTTTTTTTTTTTTTTAATATTTATTTATTTATTTATTTTGGGCTGGGGTCGGGTTGGGGAGGGAGGGGAGCGGGTGGGCCACTTCTATTGGTCTTTCATTTCTCTGTTTTCATCTGTCTTTGTTCTTTGGCTCCTGTGGGCCTCCCATCGCGGTGGCGTCCATTGTCGCAGAGGGGCCGGCTCTAGGCGCATGCGCTCCAGAGCTCCGGCTAGGTCATTGGACACATCAGTCCAGCCACTCCGTGGCACGTGGGATCTTCCCAGGCCAGGGATCGAACCGACGCTCCTTGCACTGCAAGGCGGTGTCCTTATCCACTGGACCACCAGGGGAAGCCCGTAAAATTGCTTTTTTAAGGTAACACTCACAGGTTACAGGGATTTAGTAATAAGTATTTCTTTGGGGTCATTACTTTGGCTTATCATGGATGCCACAGGGAGACATAGTTTATAATACTGAAAATAAGGAAAACAAATGTTTGTCAAGATTCATGAATATATTCATGGTATCTCAAATTCTGAGTAGGAAATGTCATGACTTTCCAGTTACATACGACTAAAACTACATTGGTTCTACTGTTCTATTGTTGGTTTAAAACAACTTTTAGAGTGATGACGCAATTGCATGAAATCATGCTTGTAACCTAATCTCTTCATGACTAAAGTTATATATATTTTTTTGTTCTTTAAAGCCTAGCTGAATTGAGGCTTAGACAATGCCCATGTATATGATCATATCACAATATTCCACCCATATTATGATACATCTTTCTTACACCTACTGTGATGGCAGGAGGGAAATTTCCAACCATGGAAAATATGATGGAAATTTTAATTGTCCCTTTAACAAATATTCATTGAACATCTTTGTGCCAGGTACTCCACTTAGAACTGTCACTATAGGCATAAATCAAATAGTCAAATAGGTCATGTTTGGGGAGCCGGAAAGCCAATTATACCATCTCTTCACTGAGATTGTCCCATTATCTTTTCTCTTCTCTCTCTGTATTCCTCTTATAAGGAATATGTCCCTTTGTTTTCCTCTTTTAAGGATATTTGATTATATTCAAACCCACCTTAACCCAGGGAAACCTCCGCATCTCAAGCTCCTTAATTTAAAACACATCTGTAAAATTGCTTTTTTTTTTTTTTTTAATATTTATTTATTTATTTATTTTGGGCTGGGGTCGGGTTGGGGAGGGAGGGGAGCGGGTGGGCCACTTCTATTGGTCTTTCATTTCTCTGTTTTCATCTGTCTTTGTTCTTTGGCTCCTGTGGGCCTCCCATCGCGGTGGCGTCCATTGTCGCAGAGCGCCGGCTCTAGGCGCATGCGCTCCAGAGCTCCGGCTAGGTCATTGGACACATCAGTCCAGCCACTCCGTGGCACGTGGGATCTTCCCAGGCCAGGGATCGAACCGACGCTCCTTGCACTGCAAGGCGGTGTCCTTATCCACTGGACCACCAGGGGAAGCCCGTAAAATTGCTTTTTTAAGGTAACACTCACAGGTTACAGGGATTTAGTAATAAGTATTTCTTTGGGGTCATTACTTTGGCTTATCATGGATGCCACAGGGAGACATAGTTTATAATACTGAAAATAAGGAAAACAAATGTTTGTCAAGATTCATGAATATATTCATGGTATCTCAAATTCTGAGTAGGAAATGTCATGACTTTCCAGTTACATACGACTAAAACTACATTGGTTCTACTGTTCTATTGTTGGTTTAAAACAACTTTTAGAGTGATGACGCAATTGCATGAAATCATGCTTGTAACCTAATCTCTTCATGACTAAAGTTATATATATTTTTTTGTTCTTTAAAGCCTAGCTGAATTGAGGCTTAGACAATGCCCATGTATATGATCATATCACAATATTCCACCCATATTATGATACATCTTTCTTACACCTACTGTGATGGCAGGAGGGAAATTTCCAACCATGGAAAATATGATGGAAATTTTAATTGTCCCTTTAACAAATATTCATTGAACATCTTTGTGCCAGGTACTCCACTTAGAACTGTCACTATAGGCATAAATCAAATAGTCAAAATCCCCAGCTGTCATGTTTGGGGGAGCCGGAAAGCCAATTATACTCAGAGACTGAGACTGTCTTTGCCAGTAGTTTACTTAACATTGGTTCACTGCAGGAATTTCACAAGCCAGTGCCATCAGTAATGTCTCTGAAAAAGCCAATTAAAAAAACAACATACTCCAAACAAAAGATAAATGAGTTACACTACTGTTCCATGCAAGGATACGTGAAAGGAATAAAGTCCAAATTTAGTTGAGATGCACCTTTACTGAGAATTTTGGTTTCTCAGGAGAATCGGTTTTTTTTTATTTATATATATGCTTTAAAATTAGATTAGAATTAATCTCCAAAATCTACAAGCAACTCAGACAACTCAGCACCGGAAAAAATGAACAACCCAATCAAAAAATGGGAAAAGGACCTAAACAGACACCTTTCCAAAGACGACACACAGATGGCTCCAAAACACATGAAACGATGCTCAATTTCACTTATAATTAGAGAAATGCGAATCAAAACTACAATGAGATATCACCTCACACCTGGCAGAATGGCCATCACCCACAAATTGACAGACAATAAATGCTGGAGAGGGTGCAGAGAAAAGGGAACCCTCTTGTATTGCTGATGGGAATGTAGATTGATACAGCTGCTATGGAAGACAGTATGGAGATTTCTTAAAAAACTAAAAATAGAAGCACCATACAATCCAGCAATCCCACTCTTAGGCTTATACCCTGATGAAATCAAATCTGAAAGAAGCATCTGTACCCCAATGTTCATTGCAGCTCTCTATACAATAACTAGAACATGGACGCAACCTAGATGCCCATCGACAAACGAATGGATACAAAAGCTCTGGTACATATATACAATGAAATACTACACAGCTATAAAAAGAAATGCAGAAGAATCAGCCCTAATGAGGTGGCTGGATCTAGAACCTATTATAAAAAGTGAAGTCAGTCAGAAAGAGAAGAACAAGTACAATATACTAACACATATATATGGAATCTAGTAGGATGGTGATGATGGCACATGCAGTGATATTCATTGAACATCTTTGTGCCAGGTACTCCACTTAGAACTGTCACTATAGGCATAAATCAAATAGTCAAAATCCCCAGCTGTCATGTTTGGGGGAGCCGGAAAGCCAATTATACTCAGAGACTGAGACTGTCTTTGCCAGTAGTTTACTTAACATTGGTTCACTGCAGGAATTTCACAAGCCAGTGCCATCAGTAATGTCTCTGAAAAAGCCAATTAAAAAAACAACATACTCCAAACAAAAGATAAATGAGTTACACTACTGTTCCATGCAAGGATACGTGAAAGGAATAAAGTCCAAATTTAGTTGAGATGCACCTTTACTGAGAATTTTGGTTTCTCAGGAGAATCGGTTTTTTTTTATTTATATATATGCTTTAAAATTAGATTAGAATTAATCTCCAAAATCTACAAGCAACTCAGACAACTCAGCACCGGAAAAAATGAACAACCCAATCAAAAAATGGGAAAAGGACCTAAACAGACACCTTTCCAAAGACGACACACAGATGGCTCCAAAACACATGAAACGATGCTCAATTTCACTTATAATTAGAGAAATGCGAATCAAAACTACAATGAGATATCACCTCACACCTGGCAGAATGGCCATCACCCACAAATTGACAGACAATAAATGCTGGAGAGGGTGCAGAGAAAAGGGAACCCTCTTGTATTGCTGATGGGAATGTAGATTGATACAGCTGCTATGGAAGACAGTATGGAGATTTCTTAAAAAACTAAAAATAGAAGCACCATACAATCCAGCAATCCCACTCTTAGGCTTATACCCTGATGAAATCAAATCTGAAAGAAGCATCTGTACCCCAATGTTCATTGCAGCTCTCTATACAATAACTAGAACATGGACGCAACCTAGATGCCCATCGACAAACGAATGGATACAAAAGCTCTGGTACATATATACAATGAAATACTACACAGCTATAAAAAGAAATGCAGAAGAATCAGCCCTAATGAGGTGGCTGGATCTAGAACCTATTATAAAAAGTGAAGTCAGTCAGAAAGAGAAGAACAAGTACAATATACTAACACATATATATGGAATCTAGTAGGATGGTGATGATGGCACATGCAGTGAAGCGACAGAAAGACAGACCTGGACAGTGGACATATGGACATTGTGGGGAAGGAACAGTGGGTGAGAGGTGTAAAGGAAGTAGCACGAAGGCCTGTACTATCATATGTGAAGAAAATAGCTCTAGTCATTGTTCTGTGAGAAAAGCAGATCCTTCACAGGTGCTGTATGATGGTCTGGAGGGGTGGGGTGGGGGGATATACATATGACTAGTCTGGGAACATACATATCTGTAAACAACAAAACTCTGTAAAAGTTAAAAGCGAAATAAAAGTTTTAGTTTTTTTTTTTTTAAAAGAGAATCAGTTTTGTCAGTGGAGAGTTGATGTTCAGCTGTCAGTGCAAAAATAAAAGTGCCCTGTTGCTGGAGCATGTTGCTAGGGATCAAGAGTGCTTGCACTGACTGGCAGGCTGATCTCCTTGGTAGGAAGAGGGGCCACTGCACAATTTGTCCTTACTGGCAATAAAGAAGTCACCTTTATCATAGTGACTGAGTGAAAGTCACTCAGTCAGGTCTGACTATGTGACCCTATGGACTATAGCCCACCAGACTCCTCTGTCTATGGGATTTCCCAGCCAAGAATACTAGACTGGCTTACCATTTCCTTCTCTATGTGATCTTCCCAACCCAGGGATTGAATCCTGGGCCTGGATCTCCTGCATCAGCAGGCAAATTCTTTACAATCTGAGCTATCAGGGAAGCCCAACATTTATCATGGCAGGAGCTAATGTCCCAAGGTCTTTGGAGACTGAGGTAAGCAAAGGGTAGCTTTACCCAGAGGGAACATGGATATTAGATATTGAAGCTCTTGGACATTCCTTGAAAACTTTTGATATTCATGGTCTAAACCTCTGCTTGCCTTTAGTTGCTTCTCCATGCGGTCTTGCCTATAAGCCCCTAGCCAGTCTCCTTCAGCAGCTGAGCTCTAAGTGCTTCTCAATCACAACAGATGAGATGATGACATCTTGATGCAGCTTCCTTCATTCTTGTATCAAAATAAGTTTAACAACTTGATTTTTTTTTGGTTTTTGCCATAAACAAGTGAACCAAGACACCTTCACCTAAGTCATAACCAAGTGGATCTGAAAGCATATTGGACTGGTATAGACTATGTACCCTTATGATGTTTGCATTTTAGTTTGGGGAATAGGAAATGTAATAGTGGTCCACTGTTCTTGGGAAGCATAAAAATCAATTTTTTCATAGAATGAAACATGAAATAAGGAAAAACTTATGACTGTTACATTGTCTTCTGATTATTCCTCATCCTTCTGTTCTTCCTCTACCCACTTTCCAGAAATATCTCCCACACATGTGGGCAGTTTTAATACAGAAAACCTTTCAACTGCCCTACACCTTTGGAATGGTGCAGTACTACAGGCCTGAGCAGTTTCAGCCCATAAGGTTGGTTTCATTTGCTTTACCCATAACCTACTTGATAAGCATGGTTTGCAATAGGTATTAGCAATACTGAAAAATATTCTACAGTTTCTATATGCTCTCAACTTGGATGTAATCCCTGATCATCCTCTAGACAATCTGCTGTGTCTTGTACATTACTACCTTTGGAGAGCTACATTGCTACTTGCTTCCCACAAAAGAGCAACAAGCCATTATTCTAAAAACCTGAAAGTTAAAGAATTTTTGTCCTCAAGCATATAGTGTTTGGGGCTGTCATAATGGTACTTATTGAAATCTGATGACCCCTGAAATCAGTAGTGTTATAAGGCAGGCCCTCAGGTGACTGAGAAATGAACTTTGATCATGAGATATTCTTTTATATTCAGTTCTTAAAAAAAAAAAAAAAAAGGAAATGGAGAGAGACAAATTCAAAGATAGGAATGTCTCCACTTATGAGGAAATAGAATGTTCCCTAGAGTATACACTTCTCATGTGTAAAATTGGTTTACAGATCCTATGAAATTATTTTTTTACCATTCTAATTATCATACATATTAGGATGTCAATTATGATATAATTACCTTTGGGGATAAATTTCACTTAACTAATGCAAATATTTAATATTCCCTTTTTAATATTCTGGTTGTTGATTTTAAGTCACAAAATCATGTATGGCTCTTTGCGACCCCATAAACTACAGCATGCCAGGTTTTCCTTTCTTTTCCTATCTCTTGAAATTTGCTCAAACTCATGTCCATTGAGTTGGTGATGTCATATAGTAGTTAAAATAAATTATCAAATATACTAAGTTAAAAGCTTTGTAAATGTTTACATGGCTAGAAACTCAAAGATACTTCTGTATTAGCAAATACTGAGAAATAAATCAATATTAACTTAAATGACTAAGTTATTGTACTTGGCAATACCTATATTCATGACTAGTACTATGAATATGCATAAAACAAGGTTACAATTTAAGATTTTCTCTGTTGCTCCTGTCAAAGGTTAACTGTAGGTTTGGGTAACAGATAAAACTAGTGAGGAGTTGGGGCTTGCTGTAAAAAGAGCTATATTTTAGTTTGCTGTAATAGAAGTGGTTGTCTCAGGAGGCTTTAAATAGCTCAGGAAAGAAGAGACAAAAAAGGCAAGAGAGAAAGGGAATGATATACTCAACTCAGTGCAGAGTTCCAGAGAATAGCAAGGTGAGATAAGAAAGCCTTCTTAAATGAACAATGCAAAGAAATAGAGGAAAACGATAGATTGGGAAGGACTAGAGATCTGAAAATTGGAGATATTAAGGGAACATTTCATTCAAGGATGGGCACAGTAAAGCACAGAAATAGTAAGGACCTACCTAAAGCAGAAAAGATTCAGAAGAGGTGGCAAGAAAACACAGAAGAACTATATCAAAAAGATCTCAATGATTCAGATAAACACTGAGTGACCCAGTGACTCACCTACAGCCAGACATCAAGTGGCCTTTAGGAAGCATTACCACTAACAAAGTTAGTGGAGGCGATGGAATTTTAGCTGAGCTATTTCAAAACTTAAAAGATGATGCTTTTAAACTGCTGTACTCAACATTCAAATTTAGAAAACTCAGCAGTGGCTACAGGACCGGAAAATATCAGTTTTCATTCCAATCTCGAAGAAGTGCAATGCCAAAGAATGTTCAAACTACTGCACAATTGCACTCATTTCACGTGCAATCAAGGTAATGCTCAAAATCCTTCAAGCTAGGCTTCAACGGTATGTGAAACAGAGCTTCCAGATGTACAAACTAGATTTAGAAAAGACAGAGGAATTGCAGATCAAATTGCCAACATCCAAAGGAGTTTCAGAAAAACATTTATCTCTTTACTAACTATTCTACAGCATTTGATTAAGTATATTGCAACCAACTGTGGAAAATTCTTAAAAAGGTGGGAGTACCAGACCACCTTACCTGTCTCCTGAAAAACCTGTACGCGGGTCAAGAAGCAATAGTTAGAACTAGACATGGAACTACAGACTGATTCAAAGTTGGGCAAGGAGAAACAAGGCTGTATATTGCCACCCTGCTTATTTATCTTATGTCTAGAATACCTGTGAAATATCAAGGCTGGATATATTATAAGCTGGAATCAGATATGCAGATGATACCACTCTAAGGGCAGAAAGCAAGGGGGAATTAAAGAGCCTCTTGAGGAGGGTGAAAGAGGAGAGCAAAAATTCTGGCTTGAAACTCAGCATAAAAAACAGCAGGATCATGGCATCCAATCCCATTACTTCATAGCAAATAGAAGGGGGAAAAGTAGAAACAGTGGCATATTTCATTTTCTTGGGCTCCCAAATCACTGTGGACAGTGACTGCAGCTAAGAAATTAAAAGGTGCTTGCTCCTTGGAAGGAAAGCTATGACAAAACTAGAGAACATGTTAAAAAGCAGAGACATCACTTTGCCAACAAAGGTCCATATATAGTCAAAACGATGTTTTTTTCTATTAGTCATGCGTGGATGTGAAATCTGGGACATGAAGAAGGCTGAGCGCTGAAGAATTGATATTTTCCAATTATGGTGCTGGAGAAGACTCTTGACACTGCAAGGAGATCAAACCAGTCAATCCTAATGAAAATCAACCCTGGATATTCATCAGAACAATTGGTGCTGAAACTGAAGTTCCAATACTGTGGTAACCTGATGCAAAGAGATGACTCACTGGAAAAGACCCTGATGCTAGGGAAGACTGAGGCAAAAGGATAAAGGGATGGCAGATAATGAGATGGTTTGGATGGCATCACTCAATGGATATGAACTTATGAAAACTCTGGGAGGTGGTGAGGGCTGGGGAAGCCTGGCATGCTGCAATCTATGGGGTCATAAAGACATGACTTGGTGACTGAACAATAGAATCATCCTCTTAGGTCTTCATTCACTTCACTGAAAGCCTTCCATTATCCAAATGTGATGAACTACCATTATTCTTTTGTTCTTATAGTACCATATTTAAATGATATTTTCATAGTTTTAAGTTCTACCTAATTTGATATTTCAATGTTTACTACCACCTACATGAAGTAAATCAGTGAATGATGAATAAGGCAAGCAGAAGACCAAAAGACTAGTTGTGGCTTTTAAAGATAATTAATAGGCTGTATAAAGAGAAAAGTGCTTTGTGTCTCTAGAAACACTATAGCTACTTGATAATTCTCCATTGGTCCCAGTAATGTTACATGTGGTGGTGGTAGTTTAGTCCTTAAGTCATGTCTGACTCTTGTGATCCCATGGATTGCAGCCTGCCAGGCTCCTCTGTCCGTGGGATTCTCCACGAAGAATACTGGAATGGGTTGCCATGTTCTCCTCCAAGGGATCTTTCGAGAGATCAAACCCATGTCTCTTATGTCTCCTGCATTTGCAGGTGGGTTCTCTACCATCAGCACCATCCTAGGAGCCCATATTTTATGTACATATGCTTAACTAAATGATAGTTTCTTTAATCATCTATTAGAGTAGCAAATAAATGTATCTAGCACATAAATGTATCTCCCAAGAATAAATACAGCTGTAGTGAGTTAGGAAATTAAACTAAAAAGGCTGTAGAAATTTCTCATTAAATCAACTCGAGTATTTTTCCCAGTGCATTCCTACAGTGACAGGGAAGACCAGGTCAGGCTTAAAATTTCATGCAATTGGTAGATGTTGACATTATAGAGAAGTTGCAGACTCAAGCTCTTATGTTCTAGTGCTGCAAAATGATTAACTAACTCTGTACTCAGTGTCAACAAGGGTCTGCCCTAAACAGTGCCTCCAGTTTGTTTCTGCTTCCTGTCCAGGACTATATGACACTAATTTTCAGACTCTTTAGTTTCTTGCTTTTGCTGCTTCTGAAGGTTTTTCTGGTTCATAACTGAAAGTAAATTGATTCCTTCATAGACATTAACTGAAATCACTTAGACATTACATCCCTTTGTAAGTTTTAGTTAAAACAGGTGATCCTTTTATTAACCACCTTCATTTAGCGGCTAGTCTGTGCACTCAGTACCAGTAAATGTTTTGTGTTTATTATTCAAATTAATTTTTGCACCATTTTGCCTTTATCACCTGTACTTTTTAATTTAACACATAAAGAAATTTAAATTAAGATACAAACTTAATAACTTTCCCATAGACAGCTGTCTTTGGGGCCCTTCCTGGCACATTGTAGAGATGGCTTCTTTCACTGACCCCTCTCCCTGCTCCATAGGCCAGTCCTAGTTCCAACTTGCACTGGTGAACTTTTCTTGCCTCCTCATTCCCAGTTTTTATTGATTTAAATCAGATTTCCATTGACTTTGTGTATTGTTAGGAAAGCCTTACTTTTTTCTGACTTCTAGCTCATTAACTATTTTCACCCAATTCTACCACTGTTTTTATAATTTAAAAAGATTTGACTGCTCCCCATCTGTGGTTAGAAAAAAAGTATCCTGATGTCTGGAACTTGGGAGTTAATTAGGAAAGTAAATCATCAAATAAATGAGAAAGATGGGAATGTAGTTGTCTTTTCTCTCATGGTTTAACTAGGGGAGAGGTTGGTGAACATAACTTCTGTGTTATGATTGGATGCTATTTTTTAGGCACAAGCACATTTCTCATACACCTTCGTACTTGGTAAGCCTATTAGCATAATTTTTCATTAGCATTGTGATCATAGAGCTCAGATAAAACCAAATTTAGTTTAAATAAAATACCTTGTCAAGTTAACATCAACTTACGCTCTATAAATGCTCAGTTTAAATGGGTTCAAAGCTACTGGAAATCAAGTTTAGTATAATAACACAGTCTGTATAACAGTTGATTAAATATTTTCATCAGAAAATAAAAATATATGATGGCGCTTGTCTCAATTTTAATATGTTGATTTAAAAATCTGTAGCTTTTCAGCAGCTCTATTATGTCAATATCTTTTCATTAGCTCTGCGATAGGAACTGACCCTCTTTGCAGTAAGTGTCCAATTAGTACACTTTGGGACTATTATTGCATAATAAATCACTATAATATTTGAACTATAGAAACACATTTGTTGCTTAAACTTTCATACTCATAATTTATAGTTAAGAAACATATATGGTAAAAAGGAAAAAGTATCATTGGCCTCTTCCACTGTGGCCCTATATCTGTACCCTGACAGAGAGACTCTAGGCTCAATGTCAAGTTCTCATATTTTGGGACTCAGGATGTTCAGGTGGGCTGAAAGCTCAACTGAGTACAAGTTGTTCATTACTTTTTGATTGTCGTAGACCAATAAAATTGGTTTGACTTTGATCAGAGTGAAGGGATATAGTAGTCATGAAGGATATTTGATATATCTTTCACTGCAGCATACAGGTGGATGCTATCTCAGGCCACGTTTGCTGAAGGGAAGGTTGGGAAAGAGGCTTTTGTGAAAGAATTTACTCAGAAGTTCTTTTGGTATAAGGAAAAACATAGGAAAAAATAAGAGAAGAAAATCAAGCAATGCTGTGCCCTGAGAAAAAAATTGCACGACTAGTTGGTCCATCTTGGGAACAAGTTCTGACTTTTGAAATCCCATGATAGTCAGTAGCTAAATGCTAGCTGTTAGGTGTTGTGGCATCTGGTGATGGGGGATGCTTTGCGTGTTAGTAGCCAACATTTGAAGCCATTGGCAGATGGATGCACCTCTTTGGGGAAAGTTATCCAACATCATCACCCACCAGAGGTATGCATTACCTATTCTCATTACAGTAACTATAAGCTTATCTTCTTAGCTTCTGAGGCAAGTGAAAACATGATTGCTTCTTGTAGTGTATGTGATATTCCAGACTCTGAGTGAAAGGGAGACTTTACTAGGTATCCCATGGAATGTCCAGGAAACTTCATACAAACTTATAAATGACGTGAAAGGCATCAGTTAAAAAAGTGCATAATATCACGCTGGTAAATTGAATTTTTATAGGTAAATTATATACATGTAGATATTAATGGTTATAAAAAATCAATATTAAAATTTAGACTATAAATAGGGTCATAAGGTGTGTCAGCAATGGTTAGAGATTAAATATTGAACAGTGAGGTGTTGCAAAAAAGAAGGGCTACTGGCTGTGAGGGAGAGAGAAAAAGAGAGAGAGAGAGAAAATAGTTCAAAAGTAAATAGTGATAGCAAAAAGCAAAGGGTCTAAATCAAATGAACAAGAAATTGAAAAATCAATCCTTGTGTAATTGAGTTGACTGCAGACAGGTAAATGGTATAGAATAAACTAAGATAGACAAGTATTTATTTATTTATTTTTTAGGTCACTGTTTTTAACTATAAACTAGACCATCCTCACACATGCACTTATTTTCTAAATATTATCTTAACTTTGAGGCATCTGCATATGCTCACCTCTTTTCCTCTGATGTTTTTCTTTCACACCCCATTCTTCCTCTTGGACAGCTTTTCCTTTTTTATCAAATTTCAGCTTGTACAGGAGCAATTCTTCCTAGAATCTTGTTAGTGGTGCTTCTCCTGGGTTCTTCCATAACACAGTGTGCACAGAACACATTTCCAGACTTTAATATCACATTTATGAATCTGAATTATGATTCTGTAAAGATAGAAAGCATTACTTTTTAGTTTGCCTGTACTTAACATGGTAGCAGACATATAATTTATGCCCAATAATTTATACTTAAATTATACTTAACAGTTAATTGAATAAATGTTAATGGTCAAAGTAATTCAATTGAAATAATTTTACATATTGGGATGGAATTTTTTCCAATTATTTTATCCACAAAATGTTAATAAAATTATAATTATCATTAAGATCCAGGTATTTTAGGTAATCACTGTGCATACTCAGTTGTGTCCGACTCTTTGCAACCCCATGGACTGTAGCCTGCCAAACTCCTTGGTCCATGGAATGTCCAGGAAACTTCATACAAACTTATAAATGACGTGAAAGGCATCAGTTAAAAAAGTGCATAATATCACGCTGGTAAATTGAATTTTTATAGGTAAATTATATACATGTAGATATTAATGGTTATAAAAAATCAATATTAAAATTTAGACTATAAATAGGGTCATAAGGTGTGTCAGCAATGGTTAGAGATTAAATATTGAACAGTGAGGTGTTGCAAAAAAGAAGGGCTACTGGCTGTGAGGGAGAGAGAAAAAGAGAGAGAGAGAGAAAATAGTTCAAAAGTAAATAGTGATAGCAAAAAGCAAAGGGTCTAAATCAAATGAACAAGAAATTGAAAAATCAATCCTTGTGTAATTGAGTTGACTGCAGACAGGTAAATGGTATAGAATAAACTAAGATAGACAAGTATTTATTTATTTATTTTTTAGGTCACTGGTTTTTAACTATAAACTAGACCATCCTCACACATGCACTTATTTTCTAAATATTATCTTAACTTTGAGGCATCTGCATATGCTCACCTCTTTTCCTCTGATGTTTTTCTTTCACACCCCATTCTTCCTCTTGGACAGCTTTTCCTTTTTTATCAAATTTCAGCTTGTACAGGAGCAATTCTTCCTAGAATCTTGTTAGTGGTGCTTCTCCTGGGTTCTTCCATAACACAGTGTGCACAGAACACATTTCCAGACTTTAATATCACATTTATGAATCTGAATTATGATTCTGTAAAGATAGAAAGCATTACTTTTTAGTTTGCCTGTACTTAACATGGTAGCAGACATATAATTTATGCCCAATAATTTATACTTAAATTATACTTAACAGTTAATTGAATAAATGTTAATGGTCAAAGTAATTCAATTGAAATAATTTTACATATTGGGATGGAATTTTTTCCAATTATTTTATCCACAAAATGTTAATAAAATTATAATTATCATTAAGATCCAGGTATTTTAGGTAATCACTGTGCATACTCAGTTGTGTCCGACTCTTTGCAACCCCATGGACTGTAGCCTGCCAAACTCCTTGGTCCATGGAATTCTCCAGGCAAGAATACTAGAGTGGGTAGTTATTCCCTTCTAGAGGACATCTTCCTGATACAAGGATTGAACCCCAGTTTCTTGCATTGCAGGCAGATTTTTTTACTGTCTGAGCCATTAGGGAAGTCACAAAACTTTGGTTAGAGATAGTCAGAAATAGTCATTATATAAACTCATCAGTAGAAACAGGAAAACATAAAAACAGAAGCAAAAGTAGGACTCAGAGCATTTACAGAGACATAGAGAGTAAAAAGTAAAAACATCTAAGTAAGAAAGATAAAAATAATGCATTTGAAATTGAGGGGGAAGTATGGAAGGTATAGAGAAAAATACAGTTCAGTTTAGTCGCTCTGTTGTGGCCAACTCTTTATGACCCCACAGATGCAGTAGGAGAGTCAAACATTGACAGGGAAGACTGATTAAAAAGAGGTTAATTAGAGCAAGATAAGTAATACTGATAATAACAATTGTCAGTCTCTTTGGTATTCAAAAGTCAAATAAGTGCTTTATCTTTATTAAGGTACACAGAAGGTCTGATTCATTCCTATATTTTAGAGATATCTTAAATTTAAGACAATACATTATTTTGAACATTTCCATTAAAGTTGAATTTGGTTTCAGGGTTTATTTGAGAAAGTGTAATTTATAATTAAAGCAAAACTGACAGAAAATATCTTCACACATGAAGAAAACTACCACTATTAATAGCTCTTTAATTTTCAAAGTCTTCATGCTAATGATATGGTTGTAAGGGTCTAATGTGGGGATATAATACTATGAATTATAACTAGTGTTGTGCTCATAAATATATACCTACTGACTTTCAGGGGAAGGAGAGAAAAGGCCTGATTTGCAGTATTTGTCAAATTCTACAAATCTGGTAGGTATGAATACTCCTGTTACTATTGCTTAGTTGCTAAGTCAAATTCGACTCATTTGCAACCGCATGGACTTAGCCCACCAGGCTTCTCTGTCCATGAGATTTTCCCAGCAAGAATGTTGGAATGAGTTGGCATGTCCCTCTCCAGGGATTGTCCTGACCCTGGGATCAAACCCACATTTAAAGTGGATTCTTTACCACTTAGTCACCAGGGAAGTCTGTAAATACTCCTGCCATGGCTAGTTTCAAGGTACTGGCTATCCTTTGTTCCATTTTCTATTTTCCAGAATGTTCACATAGAAAATTATCTTGAAAATAAAGATAAAATCTCCTTTTATAGCAAAGGACAGATATACCTGTTGTCCAATATAATGAAAACAATGCCTTCCTTCAGAACAAAGGGCAAGCATGATTATCAGCCATTATAAAATACTCAGGTTCTCTAAGCTCAGAGCTCCTTTTCCAAAACCCAAGCTACTGTCTGTGTAGCTGTCAGCTGACCCACTTTACAAAGCCATGTGGGAATTGTGGCTCAGGTAACAGCATAGGAATGCTGATACTCTAGCTACTGCGATCGCTCTGTGTAATCCACCCTTCATTTCTGACCCAGGAGTCTTGTTTTCTGTCAACATCCGTAAGATGACAGTCTAACTTACTGGCTTGGAAATAGGGTTAAATCTCAGATCCTTCAGTGTTCTTGACAATAGACTAATTATCACCTAGTGAATCTGATGACTGAGGCAGTTTAGAACTATTATAAACAGCTGCAAAATATAATTTTTCAAATTGCATTATTACATAGGCAAAGTCTCTAGAACCACAGGCCTGCCTTCATAATACTGGTATGCCAGGACTAATGAATGTCACAGACATTCTCTTTGGATTGGTTCTGCAATGATATTTTTATTTAAAAAAATATCATTGCAGAATTAAAGATCTCTAGACATATTCCATGGCCTAATTTTATCGGAAATTCTATTTAGATTTTTTGAAAGACTTTTTCTTTAAGAGCAGTTCTAGATTCATAACAGATATGAGAAGGTACAGAGATTTCCAATCTATCCCCCGACACGTATAGCCCGTCCCCACTACCAACATCTCACATGAGAGTGGCACACTTGTCACAAAGAATGAACTGATACTGATGAGTTCTAGATTCATCATGGGCTACAGAGTTAACCGCATGGACTTAGCCCACCAGGCTTCTCTGTCCATGAGATTTTCCCAGCAAGAATGTTGGAATGAGTTGGCATGTCCCTCTCCAGGGATTGTCCTGACCCTGGGATCAAACCCACATTTAAAGTGGATTCTTTACCACTTAGTCACCAGGGAAGTCTGTAAATACTCCTGCCATGGCTAGTTTCAAGGTACTGGCTATCCTTTGTTCCATTTTCTATTTTCCAGAATGTTCACATAGAAAATTATCTTGAAAATAAAGATAAAATCTCCTTTTATAGCAAAGGACAGATATACCTGTTGTCCAATATAATGAAAACAATGCCTTCCTTCAGAACAAAGGGCAAGCATGATTATCAGCCATTATAAAATACTCAGGTTCTCTAAGCTCAGAGCTCCTTTTCCAAAACCCAAGCTACTGTCTGTGTAGCTGTCAGCTGACCCACTTTACAAAGCCATGTGGGAATTGTGGCTCAGGTAACAGCATAGGAATGCTGATACTCTAGCTACTGCGATCGCTCTGTGTAATCCACCCTTCATTTCTGACCCAGGAGTCTTGTTTTCTGTCAACATCCGTAAGATGACAGTCTAACTTACTGGCTTGGAAATAGGGTTAAATCTCAGATCCTTCAGTGTTCTTGACAATAGACTAATTATCACCTAGTGAATCTGATGACTGAGGCAGTTTAGAACTATTATAAACAGCTGCAAAATATAATTTTTCAAATTGCATTATTACATAGGCAAAGTCTCTAGAACCACAGGCCTGCCTTCATAATACTGGTATGCCAGGACTAATGAATGTCACAGACATTCTCTTTGGATTGGTTCTGCAATGATATTTTTATTTAAAAATATCATTGCAGAATTAAAGATCTCTAGACATATTCCATGGCCTAATTTTATCGGAAATTCTATTTAGATTTTTTGAAAGACTTTTTCTTTAAGAGCAGTTCTAGATTCATAACAGATATGAGAAGGTACAGAGATTTCCAATCTATCCCCCGACACGTATAGCCCGTCCCCACTACCAACATCTCACATGAGAGTGGCACACTTGTCACAAAGAATGAACTGATACTGATGAGTCAATATCACCTCATGTCCATTCACTCATGGTGCTGCACAGTTTATGGGATTAGACAAACGTACAGGAACATGTATCTGTGATTGTACTGTCATACAGAATAGCTTCATTTCCCTAAAATTCTTCTATGCTCCACCTAGTGATCCGTCTCACCCCACAAACCCCTACTGATCACTGATCTTTTTACCATCTCCATGGATTTACTTCTTTCAGAATTGGATATGGTTGAGATCATATAATATGTAGCATTTTATAATTCTTTTATTTAGCAATATACATTTAAAATTTCTCCATATTACTTCATGGATGAATGGCTGATTTCTTTTTAATGCTGAATAGTATTTCATTATTTTTGAGTGTACCACAGTTTAATTATCTGCTCACCTACTGGAGGACATATTGATTGTTCCCAAGTATTGACAATTATGAATAAGGCTGCTATAAACATCTATATTCAGGTTTTTGTGTGGACATAACTTTTCAACTCCTTTGGGTAAATACCAAGGAGTGTGATTGTTGGGTCTTATGGTAAGAATATGTTTAGTTTTGTAAGAAACTGCCAAACCACCTTTCAAGTTGGCTGCACAATTCTGCATTCTGCTTCTTTGAATAAGATTTATTATTATTCCACATCGTTGTTGTTGTCAGTGCTTTTAATTTTTTCTGTGTCCAGTGATATATCTTTGTTTTGTAATCAAACAAACAAACCAAAACAAGCCAGGTAGTATCAAAAGATTACCACTGGAAAGAAAAACCAGATCTCTCTAGTTAATGAATTTAACATTTTTCTATGTATGGGGAGATGCAAGGATCTGGGCTTAGTGAAATCATTTTTTTGATATGCATCATAACCAACTGAGGCCAGCATCCTGTTCTTTCCACCCTGAATCCCTTAAGGGTGTACTTTTGGGGCTGATGACTTCATGGCTGCAACATCCTTTATTATTATTATTTATTTTTTTGGTCCACAAAAGTATCATACAAATCAGCTATAGCTACTTATTTCTATGGGGTCATTTTAGTTTCAAGAGAAACCAGAAATTCAGACATTGGTGTAAATATTTCAAACTTTAGAATGTGAGGAAACATTATGTAGACCAAAAATATCTGTGGATACAGTTAGTTCCTTCAGTCATATTCAATGGCTTCCATTTAACAACTAATTGCAAAGTAATATAATGTTTATTATGTAACAGAGACATATACAAGTGTGATGTTAGCATAGAAAAGTTAAAATCACAGATAAAGGGTGATCTTTTAAGAAGTCATCTTTGGGGCTTCCCTGGTGGTCCAGTGGGTAGGGACACTGCCTTGCAGTGCAAGGGGTGACGGTTCAATACTTGGCCTGGGAAGATCCCACGTGCCGCGGAGTGGCTGGACCCATGTGTCCAATTACTGAGCTGGAGCTCTAGAGCGCATGCGCCCAGATCTGGTGCTCTGCGACAAGAGGCCACTGTGATGGGAGGCCCGCACGGGCCAAAGAACAAAGATAGATGAAAATAGATAAATGAAAGACCAATGGAAATGGACCTGCCCACCCCCCTCTCCCCAATCCGCCTCCACCCCCCCCAAAAAAAGTTTCTAAAAAAAAAGAAGTCGTCTTTGAAAGGATGTATAATGACATTCCTTAGCATTTGCTGAAATAAGGCAAAGGGAACAACATATGGAAAGCATGGAGGCCTGAGAGAATTCTACCTGTTCATGGAACTACGTACAGTCAGTGTGTTTGGAGCACAATGCTCCAGAAAACCCTTACAGCTAATGGGATATACAGAGTGGTAGATGTTTTTGATCATATTGGTAGAGTCAATTCATGAGTGTCCTTGAACACTATATTGAGGAGCACACTTTAAGTGATGAGGAGGCATTAAAGCATTTTAAGTAGGGGATTGTCTAATCTGGCTTGTCTTTTAGAAATAATACTAGTTCTGTTGAAGTTGAATGGAAAAGGAGCCAACAGAGAGTAACTTCCTCAGAAAGGAGAAGGGAATAGGAACCCATATTCAGGTGACTTAATTAGATTTGGAGAGAAGTTCATGTACTTGATATAAAATAATTTCTTGATATGAAGGGATTTAGTTTTGCCTATATAGATCAATACTAAAATTACATTTTATGTGAATTGATCAGATTTATTCTAGATGCTCAAATTAGTCTTTTTAAAATTAAAATGCAAACTATACATGATTTTAGCAACATACTCTAAGAGTATTTTCAGAAATTCTAGTTCTTTCAGGAGATGATCTTCTCTCATATTATTTGAAAACAACCCTTTCCTCTCAGAATAGGAAAGAGAATATTGCCAATGTATCAGTATGCTTGAAACTGTCTTTCTGTATGTCTGCCTATCTCTCTGTCATCATCACCTATCTGTGATCCAGGTGAGAAGTTTATGGCTTTGTGTGAAACTCTTTTTATTCTCAATATTGTTTTACTTGCAAACGACAAAGGCCAGTCTTAAAATCACAGATAAAGGGTGATCTTTAAGAAGTCATCTTTGGGGCTTCCTGGTGGTCCAGTGGTAGGGACACTGCCTTGCAGTGCAAGGGTGACGGTTCAATACTTGGCCTGGGAAGATCCCACGTGCGAGTGGCTGGACCCATGTGTCCAATTACTGAGCTGGAGCTCTAGAGCGCATGCGCCCAGATCTGGTGCTCTGCGACAAGAGGCCACTGTGATGGGAGGCCCCGGCCAAAGAACAAAGATAGATGAAAATAGATAAATGAAAGACCAATGGAAATGGACCTGCCCACCCCCCTCTCTCCCCAATCCGCCTCCACCCCCCCCAAAAAAAGTTTCTAAAAAAAAAGAAGTCGTCTTTGAAAGGATGTATAATGACATTCCTTAGCATTTGCTGAAATAAGGCAAAGGGAACAACATATGGAAAGCATGGAGGCCTGAGAGAATTCTACCTGTTCATGGAACTACGTACAGTCAGTGTGTTTGGAGCACAATGCTCCAGAAAACCCTTACAGCTAATGGGATATACAGAGTGGTAGATGTTTTGATCATATTGTAGAGTCAATTCATGAGTGTCCTTGAACACTATATTGAGGAGCACACTTTAAGTGATGAGGAGGCATTAAAGCATTTTAAGTAGGGGATTGTCTAATCTGGCTTGTCTTTTAGAAATAATACTAGTTCTGTTGAAGTTGAATGGAAAAGGAGCCAACAGAGAGTAACTTCCTCAGAAAGGAGAAGGGAATAGGAACCCATATTCAGGTGACTTAATTAGATTTGGAGAGAAGTTCATGTACTTGATATAAAATAATTTCTTGATATGAAGGGATTTAGTTTTGCCTATATAGATCAATACTAAAATTACATTTTATGTGAATTGATCAGATTTATTCTAGATGCTCAAATTAGTCTTTTTAAAATTAAAATGCAAACTATACATGATTTTAGCAACATACTCTAAGAGTATTTTCAGAAATTCTAGTTCTTTCAGGAGATGATCTTCTCTCATATTATTTGAAAACAACCCTTTCCTCTCAGAATAGGAAAGAGAATATTGCCAATGTATCAGTATGCTTGAAACTGTCTTTCTGTATGTCTGCCTATCTCTCTGTCATCATCACCTATCTGTGATCCAGGTGAGAAGTTTATGGCTTTGTGTGAAACTCTAACTATTTTTTAATTTACTCAATATTGTTTTACTTGCAAACGACAAAGGCCAGTCTATATCAACTTAAACAAATTAAGGGATTACTTGGTTTATGTAACCTTAAAGACCAGGAGTAAGAAAAATTTAAATACTTTTGGGGGTATATTTACTAGAAAAACTCAACTGAAAACTTTTTAAAAATTAGTTAATTAATTGATTTTGGTTGCACTGGGTCTTTCTTGCTGAGAACTTTAAAATGAAAGTATTTTTTAATTCATTTTATTTAAAAATCAGTAGATAGACTTAAATGTACATAGTAATTAGGGCTATGGCTTCTTTTCTCTTTTCATACTTCATATGCCAATTTCATCCTAAAGTTAAGTATCTTCATGGTGGTTAAATGCCTGAAACAGATTCAGGCTTTACACCAATACATTGCGTGTCCAAGAAGAAGAGAAAACTTTTCCCTTAATCTTCATCCAGATTCTTAGGCTTTATTGTTTTTGGACCAAGTTGCAACTATTTCCTAATCCTGAACCAATCACTGTGGACAGAGGAAATGCTATTTATTTACTGACTTAATTCTTACTTAAATATCTATCTGTGAGCTAGTTAACTTTCCTAGTATGATTACGGTTAGAGGAAATGCTATTTATTTACTGACTTAATTCTTACTTAAATATCTATCTGTGAGCTAGTTAACTTTCCTAGTATGATTACGGTTAGTTAAATGGGGCAGCTAGAACTCATTCTCCAAATTTGGTCTGGAGTCAGTTCTACCAGAATGACATGCTGTTATGCAATAGGGAAGAATGAAATAGACTAAGACGATATCTAGTGTCCAGTACATCTTGCTATAGGTATGCTAGACTCAGGTCACTGAGAATTTATCACTCTATCTGCTTTCCTTAGTATCTGCTTCAGTTCTAGTACCCAAGTTCCGGTTAAGATAGTTACTAGGTTCTCCAGGCTTAAAAAAAAATTTTTTTTTTTTTAATCAGGTTAAAAACCCCAGGGTAAGAATTCTTTTTACTCAGTAGCTCTAACAAATGATCATATGGATCTTTATTATACCAGTGTGGGTCACACATCTGTACTTGGAATGACTTCAACCAGAGCTATGAATGCATATACTGATTCATCTTGTACCATGTGACATTCTTAGAGGTTGTTTTAAGATCAACTCTATTCAAATAACATAGACTTTGGGAGTCAGGTAGATCCCCAAAGAAAAAGGAGGAAACACTTACTAAAGAAAAGAAATAGTTGTTAGGCAAAATAATAACAACTAAAAATAGCAAACAAACCTCATAAAAATATAGACACAAACTTAACAAGAATGGGAACTTTTGTCCAGTACAAAACCAAGTATTTGATTCAATTGTTTTTCTGTCATTAAAGTTTATCAACATGTTTCCTTGAATTAATTGAAGCTTATGTACTGCTTATAATGAAAGGTTGCCTAGCATTTAGATGTAACCAAATATTTTACCAGCATGTTCACATAAAATTATTTTATTAACAAGAAAGGATTAAAAAATATAATAGATTTATAATCTTATATTACTTGGAATCGACTCTGAATACTCATTGGGAGGAGTAAAGATTAAGCTCTAATACTATGGCCACCTGATGTAAAGAGATGACTCATTGGAAAAGACCCTGATGATGCAAAAGACAGGACAGTAGAAGAAGGGGATGACAAAGGATGAGATGGTTGGATAGCATCACTGACTCAATGAACATGACTTTGACCAAGCTCTGGGAGATAGTGAAGGACAGAGAAGCCTGGTATGCTGCAGTCCATGGGGTTGCAAAGAGTAGGACACGACTGAGTGACTGAACAACTATTGCTTGAAATGTGCCTGGAATTTAATGTCGCTTACTTTGGAATATTCATTGATCATTCTTTGAGAAATATAAGGAGGACCAAAAAAAACCCCACAGTATAGATCTGATCTCAGCTTTGGCCTGCGTGTTCTCATTCACTTGACTGCAGGAGCCAGTGAAAGTTTTCTTATATTTGAAAACATACTTCAAAAATTATTTTTACTTGTGTTAAATAATTTAAAACTTATGTAACATTATGGAGTATCATGTAGTACTAGAGAACATGTCAGGACAATTTGATGAAAAATGGGCTAATATCTGAGGAGAAAAAAGCCATTTTTAGAAAACTTGTTAATTCAAAATGTATTAACATGATAAATGCTCCGTGGAGTCTGATTAGTGGACCTGCCCTGCATAAAATGATCACATAAGTCAATTTCCAGCTGAGGATTTGCATTTTATCTTTAATGATAGCACTATTGATATATACATGACTGTTGAGGTTCTTTTGCTAATCCCATTTAAGGACAGTATTTGGCTATGTCAGAAATAAGAAATATATTAATTCATTAATTGTGCATTTAAACATAATTCAAAGTTAACAAACTATAGAAATTTGACCCTCATTAAATCATGGATGCATTAACAATGGTAGCCATATATCCTATTAATCCTGGCTTCATAGTACATTTAGAGTGAACCAAGATATTTATAATTCTACTTGGAATTCAAAACTTTCAGCATGTTCACATAAAATTATTTTATTAACAAGAAAGGATTAAAAAATATAATAGATTTATAATCTTATATTACTTGGAATCGACTCTGAATACTCATTGGGAGGAGTAAAGATTAAGCTCTAATACTATGGCCACCTGATGTAAAGAGATGACTCATTGGAAAAGACCCTGATGATGCAAAAGACAGGACAGTAGAAGAAGGGGATGACAAAGGATGAGATGGTTGGATAGCATCACTGACTCAATGAACATGACTTTGACCAAGCTCTGGGAGATAGTGAAGGACAGAGAAGCCTGGTATGCTGCAGTCCATGGGGTTGCAAAGAGTAGGACACGACTGAGTGACTGAACAACTATTGCTTGAAATGTGCCTGGAATTTAATGTCGCTTACTTTGGAATATTCATTGATCATTCTTTGAGAAATATAAGGAGGACCAAAAAAAACCCCACAGTATAGATCTGATCTCAGCTTTGGCCTGCGTGTTCTCATTCACTTGACTGCAGGAGCCAGTGAAAGTTTTCTTATATTTGAAAACATACTTCAAAAATTATTTTTACTTGTGTTAAATAATTTAAAACTTATGTAACATTATGGAGTATCATGTAGTACTAGAGAACATGTCAGGACAATTTGATGAAAAATGGGCTAATATCTGAGGAGAAAAAAGCCATTTTTAGAAAACTTGTTAATTCAAAATGTATTAACATGATAAATGCTCCGTGGAGTCTGATTAGTGAACCTGCTCAGCATAAAATGATCACATAAGTCAATTTCCAGCTGAGATTTGCATTTTATCTTTAATGATAGCACTATTGATATATACATGACTGTTGAGGTTCTTTTTGCTAATCTCATTTAAGGACAGTATTTGGCTATGTCAGAAATAAGAAATATATTAATTCATTAATTGTGCATTTAAACATAATTCAAAGTTAACAAACTATAGAAATTTGACCCTCATTAAATCATGGATGCATTAACAATGGTAGCCATATATCCTATTAATCCTGGCTTCATAGTACATTTAGAGTGAACCAAGATATTAACTCGCAATCAGGAGTTAAGGAACTCATCTTTTTTAATGTAATGGAATTCTATCTTCTTAATTTGCAGTGAAGGAATGTGATGAAGAGATATATATGTATATTACATATATATTACAAATATAAAATAAATATGTAATTATATATAAATTGTGCATTTTATGTTTAATTCTAGTATATATACATGAATATATATAACAAGTTGATTACATTACTACTTTCCCAGATACCTCTCTCTTTTGCATCATTTTATCTGTACCATTATTAGTATTAGCCTTAATGGAGACAGAACTCTGCATAATTCAAGGAGTCATTCAATGATATTCTTTGAATGTCTCTAGGAAGTATAATTAAAATAAATATTTCTTGTCCTCAATGACTTTTAATTTAATGTAGAAGGAAAAGTGTATGTGTATTTGTATGTGTGAAAGGTATATAAAGATAGGTATAATCAAACATAAGATGGATATTATATGGTACTGTTATTTTTCATTATTATTATTCCATATTAACTTTTAAGTGGAAGAATAGGTGAAAGTTATAGAAATTAGTAAAATGATAACCATTAGCAATTTTGAGGGGCAGAATTGTATCAAAGGAAAAATCTCCAAAGGAAACATTCCAAAAAATTTACAAAAACTGGATGTACATTCTTGGTTTTCTCTATTCGCTGTGCTAATGTATTGCACTGTATTTTTGGTTGGAATGCTTCGGTTATGTTACAGCTGTATATGTTTATGTGTATAATTCAATACGCTAGATAGTAGTTGCATAATGTTTTAATTGCCATTTGTCAAAGTATATCTTCTGTTTCTCATTTGCATATATATGTTTTAATATCATTTAATGCCATAACAAACCAGCCGTCAAATCTTCATTCACTGGTTGAGCAACAAGCCCAGGGGCTTTAGGGAGGGAGCACTGACTCCAAAACTCTACAGTACTAGAGAACGCTTAACACTAGAGAGCAATAAGCAGTGAGAACGCCAATAAAGGCAAGCACTTTTATTCAAGTCCTGACATTACCCAACCACCAGCATCGCCCAGAATAAGAAGCCCCATCCAAACAACAAACACTGACAGACATAACTCAAAGTCTGGGAAAAGGAAACCCCAACAGAGTTAGTTAAAAAATTAATAATAACAATGAAAAGGCAGAGAAATACCACACAAGTGAAGGAACAATCTACAAACACACAAGATCAAATTAATGAAGAGAATTTGGACAAACTTTCTGAAAGTGATTTCAGAAGAATGATAGTAAAGATGATCAAAGACACTGAAAATAGAATTTCAGAGAAATTGCAAGACACAACTAACACACTGAATAAAGAAATACAAGAAATTACAAAAAAACTAACAGAGACAAACAACTCAATTGCTGAACTTAAAAACACTGTAGAAGGAATCAAGAGCAGAGTATCTGAGACAGAAGACCGGGTAAGTGAGCTGGAAGATAGAATGGTGGAAGTAACTGCTGAAAAACAGAATCTAGCTCAAAGAATGAAAAGAGCAGAGGATAGCCTCAGAGACCTCTGGGATAATATCAAACGCACCAATATTCGAATAATAGGGGTTCCAGAAGAAGAAGAAAAAAAGAAAGGCTATGAGAAAATTTTTGAAGAGATTCTAGTTGAAAATTTCCCCAACATGGGAAAAGAAATAGTCAATCAAGTCCAAGAAACGCAAAGAGTACCATACAGAATCAATCCAAGAAGAAACACACCAAGACACATATTAATGAAGCTAACACAAATTAAACACAAAGACAGAATTCTCAAAGCAGCAAGGGAAAAGCAACTAGTGACATACAAGGGAAAGCCTATATATTTAATAGCTGATCTTTCAACAGAAACTCTGCAGGTCAGAAGGGATTGGCAGGATACATTTAAACTAAAGAAATCTGCAACCAAGAATGGATGTACAGCTGGATAGTTATTTGGTTTGGGCGGTTATGTTACAGCTGTATATGTTTATGTGTATAATTCAATACGCTAGATAGTAGTTGCATAATGTTTTAATTGCCATTTGTCAAAGTATATCTTCTGTTTCTCATTTGCATATATATGTTTTAATATCATTTAATGCCATAACAAACCAGCCGTCAAATCTTCATTCACTGGTTGAGCAACAAGCCCAGGGGCTTTAGGGAGGGAGCACTGACTCCAAAACTCTACAGTACTAGAGAACGCTTAACACTAGAGAGCAATAAGCAGTGAGAACGCCAATAAAGGCAAGCACTTTTATTCAAGTCCTGACATTACCCAACCACCAGCATCGCCCAGAATAAGAAGCCCCATCCAAACAACAAACACTGACAGACATAACTCAAAGTCTGGGAAAAGGAAACCCCAACAGAGTTAGTTAAAAAATTAATAATAACAATGAAAAGGCAGAGAAATACCACACAAGTGAAGGAACAATCTACAAACACACAAGATCAAATTAATGAAGAGAATTTGGACAAACTTTCTGAAAGTGATTTCAGAAGAATGATAGTAAAGATGATCAAAGACACTGAAAATAGAATTTCAGAGAAATTGCAAGACACAACTAACACACTGAATAAAGAAATACAAGAAATTACAAAAAAACTAACAGAGACAAACAACTCAATTGCTGAACTTAAAAACACTGTAGAAGGAATCAAGAGCAGAGTATCTGAGACAGAAGACCGGGTAAGTGAGCTGGAAGATAGAATGGTGGAAGTAACTGCTGAAAAACAGAATCTAGCTCAAAGAATGAAAAGAGCAGAGGATAGCCTCAGAGACCTCTGGGATAATATCAAACGCACCAATATTCGAATAATAGGGGTTCCAGAAGAAGAAGAAAAAAAGAAAGGCTATGAGAAAATTTTTGAAGAGATTCTAGTTGAAAATTTCCCCAACATGGGAAAAGAAATAGTCAATCAAGTCCAAGAAACGCAAAGAGTACCATACAGAATCAATCCAAGAAGAAACACACCAAGACACATATTAATGAAGCTAACACAAATTAAACACAAAGACAGAATTCTCAAAGCAGCAAGGGAAAAGCAACTAGTGACATACAAGGGAAAGCCTATATATTTAATAGCTGATCTTTCAACAGAAACTCTGCAGGTCAGAAGGGATTGGCAGGATACATTTAAATGGCTAAAAGAGAATAATCTGCAACCAAGAATCCTCGACCCTGCAAGGATCTCCTTCAAAATTGATGGAGAAATCAAAAGCTTTACAGATAAGCAAAAATTAAAAGAATTTAGTGACACCAAACCAGCCTGACAACAAGTGTTAAAGGGACTTATACAGACAACAAATATAAGAGAAGAAGAAGATCCAGAAAACAAAGCCATCATAACATCTAAGAAGATGACAATAGGATCATTTGTATCATTAATTACTTTGAATGTAAATGGACTAAACGCCCCAACCAAAAGACACAGAGTGGCTGAATGGATTAAAAAACATGACCCATACATATGCTGGCTCCAGGAAACTCACTTCAGACCTAGTGACACTCATAGACTGAAAGTGAGAGGATGCAAAAAGATATTTCATGCAAATGGAAATCAAAAGAAAGCTGCAGTAGCAATCCTCATATCAGACAAAATAGATTTTAAAGTAAAGAAGATTCTAAGAGACAAGGCAGGACACTACATAATAATCAAGGGATATATTCAAGAGGAAGACATAACAATCATAAATATCTATGCACCCAACACAGGAGCACCCCAATACATAAGACAAACACTTTCAGACATAAAATAAGACATCGACAATAATACAGTCATAGTAGGAGTCTTTAACACTCCTCTCACACCAATGGATGGATCATCCAAACAGAGAATTAATAAAGAACCACAAGCTTTAAATGCCACACTAGAAGAGATGGATCTCATGGATATCTTTAGGACCTTACATCCAAAAGCAGAAGAATATACTTTCTTCTCAAGTGCTCATGGAACATTCTCCAGGATAGACCACAACTTGGGCCACAAATCAAACCTCAGTCAATTCAAGAAAACTGAAATTATATCAACCACCTTCTCTGACCACAATGCAATGAGACTAAAGATCAACTACAGGAAAAAAACTGCTAAAAACACAAACACATGGAGATTAAACAATACATACCTTAAAAACCAGCTGATTACTGGGCAAATCAAAGGAGAAATTAAATTCCTAGAAGAAAACAACAATGAACACAGTGCAAAACCTATGGGATACTGCAAAAGCAGTTCTAAGAGGGAAGTTTATAGCAATACAATCCCACCTCAAGAAACTAGGAAAATCTCAAATAGATGACTTGACACTATGCTTAAAACAACTGGAGAAAGAAGAACAAAGACACCCCAAAGCCAGTAGAAGAAGAGAATTTATAAAGGCTAGAGCAGAAATAAATGAAAAAGAAATGAAAGAAACAATAGTAAAGATAAATAAAACAAAAAGCTGGTCCTTCGAAAAGGTAAATAAAATCGACAATCCACTGGCCAGATTCATCAAGAAAAAAAGAAAGAAGAATCAGATCACCAAAATCAAAAATGAAAAAGGACAGACTACAACAGATAATGCAGAAATCCAAAGGATTACAAGAGACTATTACGAACAACTCTATGGAAACAAACTAGACAACCTGGAAGAAATGGACAGTTTCTTACAGAAGATAAATCTCCCAAGACTGAACCAGGAAGAAATAGAAACTATGAACAACCCAATCACAAGCACAGAAATCAGCTTTGTGATCAAAAATCTGCCCAAAAATAAAAGCCCAGGGCCAGATGGCTTCACAGGCGAATTCTACCAAACATTTAAAGAAGAGCTAATGTCTGTCCTTCTAAAGATCTTCAAAAAAATTGCTCAGGGAGGCACACTGCCAAACACATTCTATGAGGCCGCCATCACCCTGATACCAAAGCCAGGCAAAGATAACACAAAAAAAGAAAATCATAGGCCAGTTTCACTGATGAATTTAGACGCCAAAATCTTCAACAAAATCCTAGCAAACAGAATTCAACAACACATCAAAAAACTCATACATCATGATCAAGTCGGGTTCATCCCAGGCATGCAAGGATTCTTCAATATCTGCAAATCAATCAATGTGATACATACCAACAAATTGAGAGAAAAAAGTCACATGATCATCTCAATAGATGCAGAAAAAGCCTTCGACAAAGTACAACACCCATTTATGATAAAAACTCTTCAAAAAATGGGCATAGAAGGTAACTATCTCAACATAGTGAAAGCCATCTATGAGAAGCCCACAGAGAACATTATCCTCAACGGTGAAAAACTGAAAGCATTTCCCCTAAGATCAGGAACAAGACAAGGGTGTCCACTTTCACCACTCTTATTCAACATAGTCCTGGAAGTTCTAGCAACAGCAATAAGAGAAGAGAGAGAAATAAAAGGAATCCAGATTGGAACAGAAGAAGTCAAACTCTCTCTATTCGCAGACAACATGATATTATACATAGAAAATCCCAAAGACACTATTACAAAACTACTAGAGCTAATCAGCAAATTCAGCAAAGTCACAGGATACAAAGTCAACACACACAAATCACTGGCATTCCTATACACAAACAATGAAAAATTAGAAAACGAAATCAAAGATGCAATCCCCTTCACCATTGCAACCAAAAGAATCAAATATCTAGGAATAAACCTACCCAAAGAAACAAAAGAATTGTACACAGTAAATTACAAGACACTCATGAAAGTAATTAAAGAAGACTTAAACAGATGGAGAGATATTCCATGTTCCTGGATTGGAAGAATCAATATTGTGAAAAGGACCACACTACCAAATGTCATCTATAGATTCAATTCGATCCCTATCAAACTACCAATGACATTTTTCACAGAACTAGACCAAAGAATAACACAGTTCATATGGAAACACAAAAGACCCCAGATAGCCAAAGCAATCCTGAGGAAGAAGAATGGAGCTGGAGGGATCAGCCTCCCCAACTTCAGACTCTACTACAAAGCAACAGTCATCAAGACAGTATGGTACTGGCACAAAAACAGAAATATCGACCAGTGAAACAAGATAGAGAACCCAGAGATAAACCCATGCACCTATGAGTACCTTATTTTTGACAAAGGAGGCGAAACTATAAAATGGGACAAAGACAGCCTCTTCAACAAATGGTGCTGGCAAAATTGGACTGCTACATGCAAAAAAATGAAGTTGGAACATTCCCAGACACCATGCACAAAGATCAATTCAAAATGGATTAAAGACCCAAATGTAAGGCCGGAAACCATCAAACTCTTAGAGGAGAATATAGGCAAAACCCTCAAGGACATCAATCAAAGCAAGATCTTCTCTGACCCACCTACTAAAACAGTGGAACTAAAAAGACAAATGAACATGTGGGACCTAATGAAACTTAAAAACTTTTGTACAGCAAAAGAAATAACAAAAAAGCTGAATAGACAGCCTACAGAATGGGAGAAAATCATAGCATATGAAATAACAGACAAAGAATTAATCTTGAACATCTACAAGCAACTCAGACAACTCACCACCGGAAAAACGAACAACCCAATAAAAAAATGGGAAAAGAACCTAAAGAGACACCTCTCCAAAGACGACATACAGATGGCCCAAAAACACATGAAACAGTACTCAACTTCACTTATAATTAGAGAAATGCGAATCAAAACTACAATGAGATATCACCTCACACCCATCAGAATGGCCATCATCCACAAATCAACAGACAATAAATGCTGGAGAGGGTTCAGAGAAAAGGGAACACTCCGGCATTGCTGGTGGGAAAGTAATTAAAGAAGACTTAAACAGATGGAGAGATATTCCATGTTCCTGGATTGGAAGAATCAATATTGTGAAAAGGACCACACTACCAAATGTCATCTATAGATTCAATTCGATCCCTATCAAACTACCAATGACATTTTTCACAGAACTAGACCAAAGAATAACACAGTTCATATGGAAACACAAAAGACCCCAGATAGCCAAAGCAATCCTGAGGAAGAAGAATGGAGCTGGAGGGATCAGCCTCCCCAACTTCAGACTCTACTACAAAGCAACAGTCATCAAGACAGTATGGTACTGGCACAAAAACAGAAATATCGACCAGTGAAACAAGATAGAGAACCCAGAGATAAACCCATGCACCTATGAGTACCTTATTTTTGACAAAGGAGGCGAAACTATAAAATGGGACAAAGACAGCCTCTTCAACAAATGGTGCTGGCAAAATTGGACTGCTACATGCAAAAAAATGAAGTTGGAACATTCCCAGACACCATGCACAAAGATCAATTCAAAATGGATTAAAGACCCAAATGTAAGGCCGGAAACCATCAAACTCTTAGAGGAGAATATAGGCAAAACCCTCAAGGACATCAATCAAAGCAAGATCTTCTCTGACCCACCTACTAAAACAGTGGAACTAAAAAGACAAATGAACATGTGGGACCTAATGAAACTTAAAAACTTTTGTACAGCAAAAGAAATAACAAAAAAGCTGAATAGACAGCCTACAGAATGGGAGAAAATCATAGCATATGAAATAACAGACAAAGAATTAATCTTGAACATCTACAAGCAACTCAGACAACTCACCACCGGAAAAACGAACAACCCAATAAAAAAATGGGAAAAGAACCTAAAGAGACACCTCTCCAAAGACGACATACAGATGGCCCAAAAACACATGAAACAGTACTCAACTTCACTTATAATTAGAGAAATGCGAATCAAAACTACAATGAGATATCACCTCACACCCATCAGAATGGCCATCATCCACAAATCAACAGACAATAAATGCTGGAGAGGGTTCAGAGAAAAGGGAACACTCCGGCATTGCTGGTGGGAATGTAGATTGATACAGCCGCTATGGAAGACAGTATGGAGATTTCTTAAAAAACTAAAAATAGAAGCACCGTATGACCCAGCAATCCCACTCTTAGGCTTGTACCCTGATGAAATCAAATCTGAAAGAAGCATCTGTACCCCAATGTTCATTGCAGCTTTCTATACAATAGCTAGAACATGGACGCAACCTAGATGCCCATCGACAAACGAATGGATACAAAAGCTCTGGTACATATATACAATGAAATACTACACAGCTCTAAAGAGAAATGCAGAAGAATCAGCCCTCATGAGGTGGCTGGATCTAGAACCTATTATAAAAAGTGAAGTCAGTCAGAAAGAGGACTAGTACAATATACTAACACATATATATGGAATCTAGTAGGATGGTGATGATGGCACATGCAGTGAAGCAACGGAAAGACAGACATGGACAGTGTACATATGGACATTGTGGGGAAGGAACAGTGGGTGAGAGGCGTAAAGGAAGTGGCATGAAGGCCTGTACTATCATATGTGAAGAAAATAGCTCTAGTCATTGCTCTGTGAGAAAAGGGGATCCTTCAGGGGTGCTGTGTGACGGTCTGGAGGGGTGGGATGGGGGGGATATACATATGACTAATCTGAGAACATACATATCTGTAAACAACAAAACTCTCTAAAAGTTAAAAGTAAAATAAAATTAAAAAAAAAAAAAAAACTGCATGTAGTTAAGTGCTTCCTAGGTTGCTCTGTGGTAAAGAATCCACCTGCCAAGCAGGAGAATCGGGTTCAATCCCTGGGATAGGGATATCCCCTGGTGAAGGAAATGGCAGTTCACTCCACTATTCTTGCCAGGAAAAATCCCATAGACAGAGGAGCTTGATGGGCTACAGTCCATGGGCTCACTAAGAGTTGGACATGACTTAGTGACTAAACAACAGCAATAAAATAACAACATGTAGATAGAGCTGTAAGGAGTGAAATAAATCTTCACAATTGTAGAATTCTCTGTAGGTCTTACAATCCATGATTTTTAGGGGACCCATTACAAGGCAAATAATTGAAAATGAAAATTTCCAAAGAAATTTTAATGAGTTTTGAATCTTTTTAATGGGCTGACTTGACGGGATTGGATCATGCATAGCAAGGCATTTTATAAATGTGACTGTAACCAATCTGCAGTTTCATAAATATTTTAAGGTGAGAAAAAAAGGTTTGGTAGTCTGTTGCCCAGGCTTCTCTGGTGGGTCATTGGTAATGAATCTGCCTGCAGTGTAGAAAACCAGGGTTCGATCACTGGATTGGGACGATCTCCTGGAGGAGGGCATGGAAACCCACTGCAATAGTCTTGCCTGGAGACCTCATGGACAGAGGAGCAAGGAGGGCTACAGTCCATAAGATTGCATAAAGTCAGACACAACTGAAGCGACTAAGCAGCAACAGCAGCAGTAGTGTTGCCCTTTAGTCATTAGCATAGTACTTTAAAATGTACAGGTATTTGATTTTCTAAGCAAACTCTGAATATTTCAGCAGTAGCATAAAAATTTTGCCTCTGGATGGCCCTTAAGAGCGTTTTATGTGACATGATTGGCTATTGGCTTAGAAAAGAGATTAAAATCCGAAAACATTGTGGATATTTTCCAGCCTAGTTATCTTTCAGGCTTTATGCCAAAGGATACTTATTTCAAAGGCTTTAGAAAAAAAAACACAAGAGCTCTAGTCATTGCTCTGTGAGAAAAGGGAATCCATTCCTTTTGCTCAAGCAAAACTCTGTAAAAGTTAAAAGTAAAATTAAAAAAAAAAAAAAAACTGCATGTAGTTAAGTGCTTCCTAGGTTGCTCTGTGGTAAAGAATCCACCTGCCAAGCAGGAGAATCGGGTTCAATCCCTGGGATAGGGATATCCCCTGGTGAAGGAAATGGCAGTTCACTCCACTATTCTTGCCAGGAAAAATCCCATAGACAGAGGAGCTTGATGGGCTACAGTCCATGGGCTCACTAAGAGTTGGACATGACTTAGTGACTAAACAACAGCAATAAAATAACAACATGTAGATAGAGCTGTAAGGAGTGAAATAAATCTTCACAATTGTAGAATTCTCTGTAGGTCTTACAATCCATGATTTTTAGGGGACCCATTACAAGGCAAATAATTGAAAATGAAAATTTCCAAAGAAATTTTAATGAGTTTTGAATCTTTTTAATGGGCTGACTTGACGGGATTGGATCATGCATAGCAAGGCATTTTATAAATGTGACTGTAACCAATCTGCAGTTTCATAAATATTTTAAGGTGAGAAAAAAAGGTTTGGTAGTCTGTTGCCCAGGCTTCTCTGGTGGGTCATTGGTAATGAATCTGCCTGCAGTGTAGAAAACCAGGGTTCGATCACTGGATTGGGACGATCTCCTGGAGGAGGGCATGGAAACCCACTGCAATAGTCTTGCCTGGAGACCTCATGGACAGAGGAGCAAGGAGGGCTACAGTCCATAAGATTGCATAAAGTCAGACACAACTGAAGCGACTAAGCAGCAACAGCAGCAGTAGTGTTGCCCTTTAGTCATTAGCATAGTACTTTAAAATGTACAGGTATTTGATTTTCTAAGCAAACTCTGAATATTTCAGCAGTAGCATAAAAATTTTGCCTCTGGATGGCCCTTAAGAGCGTTTTATGTGACATGATTGGCTATTGGCTTAGAAAAGAGATTAAAAATCCCGAAAACATTGTGGATATTTTCCAGCCTAGTTATCTTTCAGGCTTTATGCCAAAGGATACTTATTTCAAAGGCTGTTGAGAAAAAAAAAATCACAAAAGCGGAGACTATTCTGTAAGGTTTAGCAGAAGGTAAGTCGTCATACTGTATATTCTGTTCTTTTTAGCTCTAACCCTGTGATTATTCTGGGAGAACAGAGGAGACTGATTTTATGAAGTGCTGAAATTGCAACAATCTTTTATTTTTTTAATTACTTGTTAGAAGATTTTTCTTTTAACAAAGTCCACGTGCATTTTAGCTCTGTTGCAAGTAGCAATGCACTCCTACAACATTGCATTTTATGTCCATATGGAGATACAGAAGCACAGTATCTTAAAACTGCTTATAGTATAAATATGGACACTGCCTTCAGCATTGACCTTCCACAAAGAATTCCCTTTTTCACTAGTTCCCAGTGTTTCATCCCTAGAATTTTCAGCCCTTTTCAGCCTTTCTTCCTCAAATATACCTTAAAATGTTTGTGTTAAAATATATAGGATAAAAATAATACATAGGATATATTTACAATGCTAGCCATATTAAGTATATAGTTCAGAGTTATTAAATGGATTTGTAATGTTGTGCTACCATAGCCACCATTCATCTGCAGGTAGATGCAGAAGTAAACTTGTATAACTGAAATGCTATACCTATTGAACCATGGTTCACCATTCCCTTAGCCTTTGAAAACCACCATCCTACTTTCTATCTTTATGATCATGACTATTCTAAGTACTTCATAATTGGAACCATATACTGTTTGTCTTTCTGTGACCTGTCTTATTTCACGGAGCATAATCTTTCCAAGGTTCATCTGTGTTGCAGTATATGTCAGAATTTCCTCTTTTTTGAAGATGGAATCATATTCTATTGTATGTGCACCCCATCTTTTGTTGCGATTCCTGGAGACCTCATGGACAGAGGAGCAAGGAGGGCTACAGTCCATAAGATTGCATAAAGTCAGACACAACTGAAGCGACTAAGCAGCAACAGCAGCAGTAGTGTTGCCCTTTAGTCATTAGCATAGTACTTTAAAATGTACAGGTATTTGATTTTCTAAGCAAACTCTGAATATTTCAGCAGTAGCATAAAAATTTTGCCTCTGGATGGCCCTTAAGAGCGTTTTATGTGACATGATTGGCTATTGGCTTAGAAAAGAGATTAAAATCCGAAAACATTGTGGATATTTTCCAGCCTAGTTATCTTTCAGGCTTTATGCCAAAGGATACTTATTTCAAAGGCTGTTGAGAAAAAAAAAATCACAAAAGCGGAGACTATTCTGTAAGGTTTAGCAGAAGGTAAGTCGTCATACTGTATATTCTGTTCTTTTTAGCTCTAACCCTGTGATTATTCTGGGAGAACAGAGGAGACTGATTTTATGAAGTGCTGAAATTGCAACAATCTTTTATTTTTTTAATTACTTGTTAGAAGATTTTTCTTTTAACAAAGTCCACGTGCATTTTAGCTCTGTTGCAAGTAGCAATGCACTCCTACAACATTGCATTTTATGTCCATATGGAGATACAGAAGCACAGTATCTTAAAACTGCTTATAGTATAAATATGGACACTGCCTTCAGCATTGACCTTCCACAAAGAATTCCCTTTTTCACTAGTTCCCAGTGTTTCATCCCTAGAATTTTCAGCCCTTTTCAGCCTTTCTTCCTCAAATATACCTTAAAATGTTTGTGTTAAAATATATAGGATAAAAATAATACATAGGATATATTTACAATGCTAGCCATATTAAGTATATAGTTCAGAGTTATTAAATGGATTTGTAATGTTGTGCTACCATAGCCACCATTCATCTGCAGGTAGATGCAGAAGTAAACTTGTATAACTGAAATGCTATACCTATTGAACCATGGTTCACCATTCCCTTAGCCTTTGAAAACCACCATCCTACTTTCTATCTTTATGATCATGACTATTCTAAGTACTTCATAATTGGAACCATATACTGTTTGTCTTTCTGTGACCTGTCTTATTTCACGGAGCATAATCTTTCCAAGGTTCATCTGTGTTGCAGTATATGTCAGAATTTCCTCTTTTTTGAAGATGGAATCATATTCTATTGTATGTGCACACCATATTTTGCTTATCTGTTCATCTGTTAGCAAAGATTCAGGTTGTTTCTATTTCTTAGCTTACTCATTCATCTGTCAATGGATCTTGAGTGAACAACACCGAAATAAATATAGGTGTAGAAAAGTTTTGAACCTGCTCTGATTTTTTTCTGGATAAATACCCAGAAGTAAAATTGTTGAACCATATGTTAATTATGTCTTTACATTTCAGAGGAAACTCCAGTCTATGTCCCACAGCAGCTGTATCATTTTATACTCCCAACAACAAGGCAGGAAGGTCCTGATTTCTCTATATTTTTGCTATTCTCCAACACTTGTTATTGTCTCTGTATTTACTTTAACATAATAGTAGTAATCCTAGTGAGTATGAGGTGGTATCTCATTGTAATTTTGATTTGCATTTCCCTAAAGGTCAATGTGTTCATTTCATATGCTATCAAAGTGATACTCAAAATCCTTCAAGCTAGACTTCAACAGTACGTGAACTGAGAACTTCCAGATATACAAGCTGGATTTAGAAAAAGCAGAGGAACTGGAGATCAAATTTCCAACGTCTGTTGGATCATAGAGAAACATCAAGAGAATTCCTGCTTCATTGGCCATGCTAAAGCCTTTGAGTATTGTTATTGGATAACAATAAACTGTGGGAAATTCTTAAAGAAATGGGAATAACAGACCACCTTATCTGCCTCCTGAGAAACCTATATGAAGGTAAAGAAGCAACAGGTAGAAATGGAGATAGAATAGCTGACTGGTTCAAAATTGGGAAAGCAGTATGTCAAGGTTGTATATTGTCACCCTGCTTATATAACTTACATGCAGACTACATCATGTGACATGTGGGGCTGAATGAAGCACAAGCTGGAATCAAGATGACTAGGAGAAATATCAATAACCCTGAGAAACGCAGATGACACCACTCTAGTGGTAAAAAGTAAAGAGGAACTAAAGATCCTTTTGATGAAGGTAAAAGAGGAGAGTGAAAAAGCTGGCTTAAAACTCAACATTAGGGCTTCCCTGGTGGTCCAGTGGGTAAGGACACTGCCTTGTAATGCAAGGGGTGCCTGTTCGATCCCTGGCCTGGGAAGATCCCACTTACCACGGAGTGACTGGACAGATGGGTCCAACTACCGAGCCGGAGCTCTGGAGCATGTGCGCCCAGAGCTGATGCTCTGCAGTGAGAGAGGCCACTGCGATGGGAGGCCCACACAGGCCAAAGAACAAAGATGGGAATGAAAGACCAATAGAAGTGACCAAAAAAACCCCCCAAAACCCAACATTCAAAAAACGAAGATCATGGCATCCGATCCCAGAACTTAATGGCAAGTAGATGGGCAAACAATGAAAACAGTGACAGAATTTATTTTCTTGGGCTTCAGTATCACTGCAGACAGTGACTGCAGCTGTGAAATTAAAAGAAACTTGCTCCATGGTGGGGGGGGGGGAACTATGACAAATCTAGACAGCATATTCAAAAGCAGAGACATCTCTTTTCTTTCAAAGTTGCATATAATCAAAACCATATATGGTTTTTCAGTAGCCATGTACAGTTGTGAGATTTGGATGACAAAGAAGGATGAGTGCTGAAACTTTGATGCTTTCAAATTGTGGTGCTGGAGAAGACTTTTGAGAATCCCTTGGACAGCAAGGAGATCAAACCAGTCAATCCTAAATAAATCAATCCTGAATATTCATTGCAAAGGCTGATGCTGAAGCTGCAATACGTTGGCCACCTGATGCAAAGAACTGACTCACTGGGAAAAAATTCCCTGATGCTGGGAACGACTGTGGGTAGGAGGAGAAGGGGGCAATAGAGAATGAGATGGTCGGATGGCACCATTGAACCAATGGATGTGAATTTGAACAAATTCCAGGAGACAGTGAAGGACAGGGAAGCCTGGCGTGTGGCATTCCATAAGGTCGCAGAGTCAGACACAACTGAGCAACTGAACAACAACAAAAGATCAATGCGCTTCTGAGGTTGTGCTAGTGATAAAGAACCTGCCTGCCAATGCAGGAAATGTAAGAAATATGTGCTTGATCCCTGGGTTGGGAAGATCCCCTGGAGGAGAGCATAGCAAACCACTCCAGTATTCTTGCCTGGGGAATTCCATGGACAGAGGAGCCTGGCGGGTTACAGCCCATAGGGTCTCAGTAAGTTGCACACGACAGAAGTGACTTAGCATGCATGCATACTAAGATGAATGATGTTGAACATCTTTTTATGCATGTGTTGGCCATTTGCATATCTTTAGAGAAGTGACTATTCTGTTCCTTTCTCCATTTTTTAATCGAGTTTTTGGTTTTGTGTTGGATTGAGTTTTAGGAGTTCTGCCTATACTTTGGATATTAATCCTTTATGACATATGTGATTTTAAGATATTTCTTCCCATCCTGTGGGGTGCCTTTTTCCTCTGTTGATAGTGTTTTTGATGCACAAATTTTTTAAATTTTCATAATGTCAATTTTTTTTCCTTTTTCCCTATGCATTTAGTGTTGTTTCCTAATCTAATCATCACTAAATCTAATGCTATGAAGCTGCTGTGCCATCTCTCTTTTAAGGGTTTTACAGTTTTTGCTCTTATATTTAGGTTTTGGACATATTTGAGTTAATTTTTATATATGGTGTTAAATAACAGTCCAGTTTCATTCTTTTGCATATGGATATCCACTTTACCCAGCACCATTTGTTGAAATTTTCTTGGCCAGTGAACCATCTTGTTACACTTGTCAACAATGAGGGGAGGGTTTATTTCTGGGCTCTCTGTTCTATTCCATTGGTTTATATGTCTGTCTTTGTGCCAGGACCACACTGTTTTGATTACTGTAGCCTCATGTTTAGTTTTGAAATCAAGAAATATGAAATCACCAACTTTAATTCCCTAGAATTCACCTCACCCAGATAGGAAGGACTTGCAACAATTTTCTGCCTCTTTGTCTGCACCTCTGAAACTAGAAGTAGCAGTCAGCAGAACACAGATCCCCAGGATTTGGGGAACAGGTCCAAAATGAATGTGAGCAAATCCTGGAATATGTGCACAGATGCCTGCTAGGAGACTGGAGAATGAGATGGGTAATTTCTACTATGCTAAGAACTGAAATGGAATGAAAGTGACAACAACTTATTACTGTTTAAGTCTTCCTTTGGAAGTTGCAAGTCTTTAAGAGACTCCAGATTTCAAAAAAATTACATCTGTCAGATTTGCCAATGCTCCTAGTATTTCCAACCCTGCTGTTTTCCCAGAATCCTCTCAAATATGTATTTGAGACTGAAATTGAAAGGCCTTGTAGGAAATATGGTAATAAACTGATTTGCCTTTGATGAAAAGACAGTGGTGAGGCATTGTGTGCTGAGATTATGATGCTCCAATCTCTCCCTTCAGATGTGGCCATGGGTAAATCTATGAAGAAAAATTTTCTCACTAAATGGGGATAACAGTAGTGTCTACTTCACAGAGACCTTGTGAGTAATAAATACAGTAAGTAAATGCATTGGCATTCACACATGGAGGCTAGCTGAGGCTCTTTCACTCTATTTTTTTTTTTTCTTCAAATTTTTCTTTTTGGTGCGGAACTTTAAAAAAAAAGTCTTTATTGAACTTATTACAGTATTGTTTTATGTTCTGGCCTTTTGGCTATGAGACATTTGGGGTACTAACTCCCCAGCCACAAAGCAAACCTGTAGCCCCTGCATTGGAAGCTGAATTCCTACCCACTGGACCTCCAGAAATCTCCTTAGGCCTTGCCAGTCTTTATTTTCCTTCTTTGAGGTGTCATTTGGAGAAAAAGTTATTCAAACAGTTCAGCTGTTTATCCACTTTACCCAGCACCTTTTGAAATTTTCTTGGCCAGTGAACCATCTTGTTACACTTGTCAACAATGAGGGAGGGTTTATTTCTGGGCTCTGTTCTATTCCATTGGTTTATATGTCTGTCTTTGTGCCAGGACCACACTGTTTTGATTACTGTAGCCTCATGTTTAGTTTTGAAATCAAGAAATATGAAATCACCAACTTTAATTCCCTAGAATTCACCTCACCCAGATAGGAAGGACTTGCAACAATTTTCTGCCTCTTTGTCTGCACCTCTGAAACTAGAAGTAGCAGTCAGCAGAACACAGATCCCCAGGATTTGGGGAACAGGTCCAAAATGAATGTGAGCAAATCCTGGAATATGTGCACAGATGCCTGCTAGGAGACTGGAGAATGAGATGGGTAATTTCTACTATGCTAAGAACTGAAATGGAATGAAAGTGACAACAACTTATTACTGTTTAAGTCTTCCTTTGGAAGTTGCAAGTCTTTAAGAGACTCCAGATTTCAAAAAAATTACATCTGTCAGATTTGCCAATGCTCCTAGTATTTCCAACCCTGCTGTTTTCCCAGAATCCTCTCAAATATGTATTTGAGACTGAAATTGAAAGGCCTTGTAGGAAATATGGTAATAAACTGATTTGCCTTTGATGAAAAGACAGTGGTGAGGCATTGTGTGCTGAGATTATGATGCTCCAATCTCTCCCTTCAGATGTGGCCATGGGTAAATCTATGAAGAAAAATTTTCTCACTAAATGGGGATAACAGTAGTGTCTACTTCACAGAGACCTTGTGAGTAATAAATACAGTAAGTAAATGCATTGGCATTCACACATGGAGGCTAGCTGAGGCTCTTTCACTCTATTTTTTTTTTTTCTTCAAATTTTTCTTTTTGGTGCGGAACTTTAAAAAAAAAGTCTTTATTGAACTTATTACAGTATTGTTTTATGTTCTGGCCTTTTGGCTATGAGACATTTGGGGTACTAACTCCCCAGCCACAAAGCAAACCTGTAGCCCCTGCATTGGAAGCTGAATTCCTACCCACTGGACCTCCAGAAATCTCCTTAGGCCTTGCCAGTCTTTATTTTCCTTCTTTTGAGGTGTCATTTGGAGAAAAAGTTATTCAAACAGTTCAGCTGTTTATAGACAACTTGCATTCCCAGGTGAATACGGACAACCCAAATCAATTGAACAACTGCAGTGACTCCCAGAACATCACCCTAGTCAAAAAACACTGTTAGAATTGTGAACATTGAGTGTTCTCCCTTGTGTGCCTTATGCTGTACTTTTGTATAGAGCACAAGGCACAAAAACACAAAAGCCCACACTCTAACTTGAACAGCATTTCTGTAGCTACCTTAATCAAAAATAAATTCAGGTCAAAAGGACCAAGGGACTTAGAGATAATATTATATTTCATGAAATGAAATCACTCTTAAGAGTGATTTGTTTAAGTCCTAAAAATAGTGAATTTCTCACAGGTTTGCTACAATTTTTTTGAAATGTCAAGGCATGACACTGCAGCTGAATAGATTTCCGAAGAGCCAAACATCCTACACATCTTATTTCTTTTTCTTTTTTTTAAAGATTTATTTATTTATTTATTTTGGGCGGGGATCGGGTTGGGGAGGGAGGGGAGCAGGTGGGCCACTTCTATTGGTCTTTCGTTTCTCTATGTTCATCCTTCTTTGTTCTTTGGCTCCTGTGGGCCTCCCATCGCGGTGGCGTCTGTCGTTGCAGAGCGCTGGCTCTGGCCGCATGCGCTCCAGAGCTCCGGCTCGGTAATTGGACACATCAGTCCAGCCGCTCCGCGGCACGTGGGGTCTTCCCAGGCCAGGGCTCAAACCGGCGCCCCTTGCACTGCAAGGTGGTGTCCTTACCCACTGGATCACCAGGGGAAGCCCACATCTTATTTCTAAAGAGTTTTTTTTGTGTGTATGTGTGTTAAATAAACACAAAAACACGTGAGCTGTATTACAAAATGGAAGGCATATTTAAATATTGATTTTGAAGATAATATAATGATCTAATCCTGGGTAAATAAATTTAAAATTTTCATTAAAATCACAAGATATGGAACATTTTGTAATGTTTATATTTAAAAAATGCACCTCAGATTTTGTCATTCTAGTCGTTACTTGTGGCTACCTCCCAAAATAACTCTCACATGATTTTCCTTTAAGATATTCACGATCATACTTCCTCTCATATAGAAGTCACTAATCATAATTATCAGCAGAAAAACTGAAAAAGTTTGATAAACTCAAAAACTACCTTGACTGGGAAGGGCACAGGTCCAGGAGAATGTATCTTCCAAAATTATTAAAGTGCTGCTTTAAATGTTTAATTATGGTTATTTTTAACAAATCTCTGGTGAATTACTCTTGGTGATCAAATTGAAAATTCCCAAATGATAACACCCAGGAATATCAGCATACCATCTCAGAAATATGAGAGATTCATATTTGGCATAAATACTAATAATACTAGTGAGTGTTCATGGAGCATTCATTCTGTGCTAAATCCTCTATGCATATTAGACTGTTTAACTGTCATAGCAACATTCCTTTTTCCCCTCTTTCCTTCGTCCCCCTAGCAAAAATGATCAGTCATCAACTGTGTACCAGGATTATGCTCAAGACAGAAAATGCAATAGTGAATGAGACACATATGGTTTATAAACTCATAGAGCTTTTGTTTTAGTGCTGGTGGTGGTTTAGTTGCTAAGTCATGTCTGACTATTTGAGATACCATGGACTGTAGCCTACCAGGCTCCCCTGTCCATGGAATCTTCCAGGCAAGAATACTGGAATAGGTTGCCATTTCCTTCTCCAGGGAATTTTCTCTACCCAGGGATCAAATGCATATCTCCTGCATTGCAGGTGGATTCTTTATAGCTGAGCCACCAGGGATGCCCTTATTTTAGTGGAGAAGACAGTTGTAAAGTAAACAAATTTCATATTATAAAACATTCAAAATATGAAATATACAGATTGTACGAAGAAACAATTATTATTATTTTGGTCATGCCTCATGGCATGGAGGATCTTAGCTACCTGACCAGGAATCAAACCTGTGATTGAAGACAGAGTTCTGAGCTGTATTACAAAATGGAAGGCATATTTAAATATTGATTTTGAAGATAATATAATGATCTAATCCTGGGTAAATAAATTTAAAATTTTCATTAAAATCACAAGATATGGAACATTTTGTAATGTTTATATTTAAAAAATGCACCTCAGATTTTGTCATTCTAGTCGTTACTTGTGGCTACCTCCCAAAATAACTCTCACATGATTTTCCTTTAAGATATTCACGATCATACTTCCTCTCATATAGAAGTCACTAATCATAATTATCAGCAGAAAAACTGAAAAAGTTTGATAAACTCAAAAACTACCTTGACTGGGAAGGGCACAGGTCCAGGAGAATGTATCTTCCAAAATTATTAAAGTGCTGCTTTAAATGTTTAATTATGGTTATTTTTAACAAATCTCTGGTGAATTACTCTTGGTGATCAAATTGAAAATTCCCAAATGATAACACCCAGGAATATCAGCATACCATCTCAGAAATATGAGAGATTCATATTTGGCATAAATACTAATAATACTAGTGAGTGTTCATGGAGCATTCATTCTGTGCTAAATCCTCTATGCATATTAGACTGTTTAACTGTCATAGCAACATTCCTTTTTCCCCTCTTTCCTTCGTCCCCCTAGCAAAAATGATCAGTCATCAACTGTGTACCAGGATTATGCTCAAGACAGAAAATGCAATAGTGAATGAGACACATATGGTTTATAAACTCATAGAGCTTTTGTTTTAGTGCTGGTGGTGGTTTAGTTGCTAAGTCATGTCTGACTATTTGAGATACCATGGACTGTAGCCTACCAGGCTCCCCTGTCCATGGAATCTTCCAGGCAAGAATACTGGAATAGGTTGCCATTTCCTTCTCCAGGGAATTTTCTCTACCCAGGGATCAAATGCATATCTCCTGCATTGCAGGTGGATTCTTTATAGCTGAGCCACCAGGGATGCCCTTATTTTAGTGGAGAAGACAGTTGTAAAGTAAACAAATTTCATATTATAAAACATTCAAAATATGAAATATACAGATTGTACGAAGAAACAATTATTATTATTTTGGTCATGCCTCATGGCATGGAGGATCTTAGCTACCTGACCAGGAATCAAACCTGTGTACCTTGCAGTAGAAGCACAGAGTTCTAACCACTAGAATGAAAGGGAATTCTAACAAAGAAGGAATTATTGATGCGTACGTGAGAAAAGTTACTCAAGAGATGCCTAACTCTACAATCCTAATAAGATAAATATATCTAGTCTTAGAGAGGTAAACGTTTAGCAACTGATATGTGGTGGAGGTGGAATTCAAATCTAGGTCTACCCAATGTCAAATTTTGCCTTTTTACTCATTTCAATGAAAAGATAGAGTAAATGCTCAATGAGGTCCCTTCAGACCCCAAGATGCTGAGAGGCATGTGACATGGGCTGCTTTTGTGGATGTCAGTGACCTCATGGTAAAAGTGCCTCCATGGCAATCTTAGCTGTGTTTGGTATCATTAGGCATATTTTTCTAATTAAATATTGGAATAAAATTAGAATATGAAGAGACATGCTAAAGCATGGACTAAGTAGAATGGGGATTTATTCATCTAGAAATATTTACCTACATTTTTTAATATATAGTGCAGTGCAATTCACAGCTTCTTTCTGAATTCCCCTCTCCCCTATGAAGCTACATTTTCTTTATATTCAAAATGTTGGTACTAAAATTGATGTTATTCCATGAATGTGGACATGACTAAAGAGAAATTACTTATTGAAATAGTGCTGCAAAAGCATATAGAGTATAATTTTGTCTAAAGAATAAACTTGTTTAGAGTACTTGCCATGGATAATTTTTGGCAAGTTTCCCATAGATTATGCTATACCATTGTGTAAAATAATTATCAGGATTTTAATTACAGAATACCAAAAGGAGACAGCTGTGCATAAGAAACACACTGAGCTTGCACTCAGATGATCTGAATTCAAGTCTCAGTTTTGATCCTTGGTTTCCTTTTTTATCTGTAATATAGGCAGAACATTGCTAAATTCACAATATTGAGTATTAAAGACCAAAATGCAGTTCTGTGATGCCCCAGGGAAAAATATGCCTTGTTATAACACTGATCCTATAAAATAATGATTTTTTTTTGTTCACTTAGTGTTCTGAAAAAATGTCTTTAAAAATTCCCAATGTTGAATTTTCTATATATACGTTAAGCATGTATGTTTCAAATTACATAATGCTCTATATTCTTTACTTCAATATTAAAGGTTGGCCATTTCTGGGAAGGGAATTGTCCCTGTTCTAATCTTTTTCAGAAGCTCTTTTCTTTTGTTGTCCTGTTGATAATTTTTCCCTGTATCTAACAGCAGGTAATTTGAACAGAAAGGAATTAAAAAATTATTGATGCACGTGAGAAAAGTTACTCAAGAGATGCCTAACTCTACAATCCTAATAAGATAAATATATCTAGTCTTAGAGAGGTAAACGTTTAGCAACTGATATGTGGTGGAGGTGGAATTCAAATCTAGGTCTACCCAATGTCAAATTTTGCCTTTTTACTCATTTCAATGAAAAGATAGAGTAAATGCTCAATGAGGTCCCTTCAGACCCCAAGATGCTGAGAGGCATGTGACATGGGCTGCTTTTGTGGATGTCAGTGACCTCATGGTAAAAGTGCCTCCATGGCAATCTTAGCTGTGTTTGGTATCATTAGGCATATTTTTCTAATTAAATATTGGAATAAAATTAGAATATGAAGAGACATGCTAAAGCATGGACTAAGTAGAATGGGGATTTATTCATCTAGAAATATTTACCTACATTTTTTAATATATAGTGCAGTGCAATTCACAGCTTCTTTCTGAATTCCCCTCTCCCCTATGAAGCTACATTTTCTTTATATTCAAAATGTTGGTACTAAAATTGATGTTATTCCATGAATGTGGACATGACTAAAGAGAAATTACTTATTGAAATAGTGCTGCAAAAGCATATAGAGTATAATTTTGTCTAAAGAATAAACTTGTTTAGAGTACTTGCCATGGATAATTTTTGGCAAGTTTCCCATAGATTATGCTATACCATTGTGTAAAATAATTATCAGGATTTTAATTACAGAATACCAAAAGGAGACAGCTGTGCATAAGAAACACACTGAGCTTGCACTCAGATGATCTGAATTCAAGTCTCAGTTTTGATCCTTGGTTTCCTTTTTTATCTGTAATATAGGCAGAACATTGCTAAATTCACAATATTGAGTATTAAAGACCAAAATGCAGTTCTGTGATGCCCCAGGGAAAAATATGCCTTGTTATAACACTGATCCTATAAAATAATGATTTTTTTTTGTTCACTTAGTGTTCTGAAAAAATGTCTTTAAAAATTCCCAATGTTGAATTTTCTATATATACGTTAAGCATGTATGTTTCAAATTACATAATGCTCTATATTCTTTACTTCAATATTAAAGGTTGGCCATTTCTGGGAAGGGAATTGTCCCTGTTCTAATCTTTTTCAGAAGCTCTTTTCTTTTGTTGTCCTGTTGATCTTCAATCCCCCATGCTGTTCCTGTATCCTATCTGTTGAATCTAAATGGACTCATCTTTGTTTCAGGGCTTAAATTACTTTTAGAGAGCCTTCTTTTCTCTCTCTGTATTTTCTGAAACTATACCTTACATGTTTACGGATTTCAGTTTATCCAGCTGTAATTTGGGAGGCTGCAACTTTAAGAATATTTGTTTTCTTTTAATAGATATTGTGCAAAATGCCTGCCTGTAAGTCAAAGGTGACATCCTTCTCTAGCAGGGGACAGGTTATCTGGGTTATTTTGGATGTCACCTCCAGGTGAATAGCTTTTGAGTTTGGTCACCACTTGAGAAAGCTCTTCCTGCTGTGTAGAAGGCATTGACTTCAGGACACTAACTGTGCTAACAGATTCTTGAAGATTTGTCTAGTATGCTACAGTCTAAGATGTTACTGATTAACTATTTTGAGCCCAGTATATGGGCTCTGAAAATGTTTTAAGATTTTCAAACTTCTCATTTTGTAACTGTGATATATTATTACAATCCTTGTTATTAGCATCATAAACTCTTGTGCTTTTTCTAGATTGAGCTGGATTTATCATTGATGAAGCAGGTGACTATTGGGAATGTTCTTCCTCTCAAGGTATTGCCCACTCTTAGAATTGCTAGTCAACTAAAATATTATATATCTGTTATTTTTCATTCAGATTCACTCATAATGTTATTGGAAACATATTATGTGCTGGAAAATATAGCCATATATATGTGTATTGAAGCTTCCCTCATGGCTCAGATGGTAAAAAATCTGCCTATAATGCAGGAAACCTGGGTTCGACCCTTGGGTTGGGAAGATCCTCTGGAGAAAAGAATCCAGTCCAGTATTCTTGCCTGGAGAATTCAATGAGAGAGTAGCTTGGTGGACATGGGGTCACAAAGAGTCCTGGAAACCTATTTTAATGTTTTTTTCAGGAAAAACTCCTGTTCTATTCAATTTTCCGCTCTATATTCTTTACTTCAATATTAAAGGTTGGCCATTTCTGGGAAGGGAATTGTCCCTGTTCTAATCTTTTTCAGAAGCTCTTTTCTTTTGTTGTCCTGTTGATCTTCAATCCCCCATGCTGTTCCTGTATCCTATCTGTTGAATCTAAATGGACTCATCTTTGTTTCAGGGCTTAAATTACTTTTAGAGAGCCTTCTTTTCTCTCTCTGTATTTTCTGAAACTATACCTTACATGTTTACGGATTTCAGTTTATCCAGCTGTAATTTGGGAGGCTGCAACTTTAAGAATATTTGTTTTCTTTTAATAGATATTGTGCAAAATGCCTGCCTGTAAGTCAAAGGTGACATCCTTCTCTAGCAGGGGACAGGTTATCTGGGTTATTTTGGATGTCACCTCCAGGTGAATAGCTTTTGAGTTTGGTCACCACTTGAGAAAGCTCTTCCTGCTGTGTAGAAGGCATTGACTTCAGGACACTAACTGTGCTAACAGATTCTTGAAGATTTGTCTAGTATGCTACAGTCTAAGATGTTACTGATTAACTATTTTGAGCCCAGTATATGGGCTCTGAAAATGTTTTAAGATTTTCAAACTTCTCATTTTGTAACTGTGATATATTATTACAATCCTTGTTATTAGCATCATAAACTCTTGTGCTTTTTTTCTAGATTGAGCTGGATTTATCATTGATGAAGCAGGTGACTATTGGGAATGTTCTTCCTCTCAAGGTATTGCCCACTCTTAGAATTGCTAGTCAACTAAAATATTATATATCTGTTATTTTTCATTCAGATTCACTCATAATGTTATTGGAAACATATTATGTGCTGGAAAATATAGCCATATATATGTGTATTGAAGCTTCCCTCATGGCTCAGATGGTAAAAAATCTGCCTATAATGCAGGAAACCTGGGTTCGACCCTTGGGTTGGGAAGATCCTCTGGAGAAAAGAATCCAGTCCAGTATTCTTGCCTGGAGAATTCAATGAGAGAGTAGCTTGGTGGACATGGGGTCACAAAGAGTCAGACAAGACTGAGAGACTAACACTATCACTTTTATACGTGTATTATATATATTAAATAATTTTCAAGTGCACAACACCATAAGCTGACCTTTTGTATACACTGCAATGTAAACAATGTATACAATGTACATAAAATTTTTAGTTTATATTGCTCTTCAACTGATCTTTTTCAACCATTTCACTTATGTCCCAATGCCCCTTTTTTTTTCAATTGGTGATCACTATTCTGTTCTCTTTCTATGAGTTCACTTTTATTTTTGTTGTTTGTTTGTTTTTAGATTCCATATATGAGAGAAATCATATGTAACTTTTCTTTCTCTGACTTATTTAACAGCATAATATCTTCAAGATCTGTCCATATAGTCCCAAATGGTGGTAATTCATTCATTTTTATGACTGAGTAGTATTCTTTTATTTACTTATTTTTGGTTGGGCTAGGTCTTCATTGCCTTGCATGGGCTTTTTCTAGTTGCACGAGCAGGGGCTACTCTCTAGCTGTGATTCGAGAGAGTCTCATTCTCCTGTTACAGAGCAGGAGCTCTAGCATGTGGGCTCAGTAAATGTGGCACATGGGCTTAATTACCACACTGCATGTGGAATCTTCCCAGACCAGGGATTGAACCTGTGTCTCCTACATTATGGGCAGATACTTTACCACTGAGTTATGGAAGCCCTCCTGACTGAGTAGTATTATTTGTGCATATATACCACAACTTCTTTATTGATCCATATATCATTGGGTACTTGGATTGTTTCACTATTTTGGCTATGTAAATAAGAATACCTGGAGCAGAACTAAAAGCAAAAATTAACATGTGGGACCTAATAAAACTTAAAAACTTTTGTACAGCAAAAGAAACTACAAAAAGGTGATCAGACAGCCCACAGAATGGGAGAAAATCATATCAAATGAAATAACAGACAAATAATTAATCTCCAAAATCTATAAGCAACTCAGACAACTCAGCACCAGAAAAATGAACAAACCAATCAAAAAATGGGAAAAAGACCTAAAGAGACATCTCTCCAAAGAGGACATATAGATGGCCAAAACACACATGAAACGATGCCTGACCTTGCTTATGAAATGCAAATCAAAACTACAATGAGATATCACCTCATACCTGTCAGAATGGCCATCATCCAAAAATCGACAGACAATAAATGCTGGAGAGGGTGCAGAGAAAAGGGAACACTCTTGCATTGCTGATGGGAGTGTAAATTGATACAGCTGCTATGGAAGACAGTATGGAGATTCCTTAAAATACTCGAAATAGAAGCACCATACAACCCAGCAATCCCACTACTAGGCTTATACCCTGATGAAATCAAAACTGAAAGAAGCACCTGTACCCCAATGTTCATTGCAGCTCTGTATACAATATCTAGAACATGGAAGCAACCTAGATGTCCATCAATGAATGAATGGATAAAAAAACTTAATGTGGGGAATGAACAGTGGGTGGGAGGCATAGAGGGAGTAACATGGAAACCTATACTATCATATGTGAAAAAGATAGCTATTATCACTGTGCTGTCAGAATAGGGGATCCTGCAGGGGTGTGGTGTGACGGCCTGGAGGGGTGGGATGGGGGGCACTGGGAGGGTGTAGGGGGGAGGGGGCCAGGGATATGCATATGACTGATCTGGGAACATACATGTCTGCGAACAACAAAACTCTCTAAAATTAAAAAAAAAACACAACTAGCAAAAACAAAATCTTTTTTATGATAATATGAAACTAAAAAAAAAAGAATACCTGGGTCATATGGTATGTCTATTTTACATTTTTTGAGGAATCTCCATACATTGTCCATATCAGCTACACCAATTTAGAACCTCACTAATGACGTAAGAGTGTTCACTTTTCTACATCCTCCTCAATGTTTGTTATTTCTTTTCAGTAATATCCTTTCTAAAGTGTGTGAAGTGATATCTCATTGTGTTTTTGATTTCCATTTCTCTAATGATTAGTGATGCTTAACATCTGTTCATGTGCCTGTTGGTCATCTGTATGTCTTACTTGGAGAAATGTCATTTATTTAGTTGAATGCATTCTTTATATACTTTTACTTGCGAAAAATGACCTCAAAAATGGGAAAAAGACCTAAAGAGACATCTCTCCAAAGAGGACATATAGATGGCCAAAACACACATGAAACGATGCCTGACCTTGCTTATGAAATGCAAATCAAAACTACAATGAGATATCACCTCATACCTGTCAGAATGGCCATCATCCAAAAATCGACAGACAATAAATGCTGGAGAGGGTGCAGAGAAAAGGGAACACTCTTGCATTGCTGATGGGAGTGTAAATTGATACAGCTGCTATGGAAGACAGTATGGAGATTCCTTAAAATACTCGAAATAGAAGCACCATACAACCCAGCAATCCCACTACTAGGCTTATACCCTGATGAAATCAAAACTGAAAGAAGCACCTGTACCCCAATGTTCATTGCAGCTCTGTATACAATATCTAGAACATGGAAGCAACCTAGATGTCCATCAATGAATGAATGGATAAAAAAACTTAATGTGGGGAATGAACAGTGGGTGGGAGGCATAGAGGGAGTAACATGGAAACCTATACTATCATATGTGAAAAAGATAGCTATTATCACTGTGCTGTCAGAATAGGGGATCCTGCGGGGGTGTGGTGTGACGGCCTGGAGGGTGGGATGGGGGCACTGGGAGGGTGTAGGGGGGAGGGGGCCAGGGATATGCATATGACTGATCTGGGAACATACATGTCTGCGAACAACAAAACTCTCTAAAATTAAAAAAAAAACACAACTAGCAAAAACAAAATCTTTTTTATGATAATATGAAACTAAAAAAAAAAGAATACCTGGGTCATATGGTATGTCTATTTTACATTTTTTGAGGAATCTCCATACATTGTCCATATCAGCTACACCAATTTAGAACCTCACTAATGACGTAAGAGTGTTCACTTTTCTACATCCTCCTCAATGTTTGTTATTTCTTTTCAGTAATATCCTTTCTAAAGTGTGTGAAGTGATATCTCATTGTGTTTTTGATTTCCATTTCTCTAATGATTAGTGATGCTTAACATCTGTTCATGTGCCTGTTGGTCATCTGTATGTCTTACTTGGAGAAATGTATATTCATATCCTCTACCCACTTTTTATTTTTTTTCATTGTCATTTAGTTGAATGCATTCTTTATATACTTTGTATATGAATTCCTTGCCACACATATGATTTGGAAATTATTGTTCCATTCAATAGGTTAGTTTTTCATTTTGATGATGGTTTCTTCATTGTGCAGAAACATTTTAGTTTGATGTAATCCCATTTGTTTATTCTTACTTTTACTTTCCTTCTCTTTGGAGTCAGATTACATTCAAGTCTTTAATACATTTTGAGTTAATTTTTTTTGTATAGTGTAAGACAGTGGTCTAGTTTCATTCTTTTGCATGTGACTGTTCAGTTTTTCTCAACATCAAGTACAGAAGAGACTCTCCTTTCTCCATTGTATGTTCTTTACTTCTTTGTTGTTAATTAATTGCTCATATATATGTGGGTTTATTTCTGGGCTCTCGATTATGTTCCATTGATCTTTGTGTCTGGTTTGTGCCAGTACAATTCTATTTTGTTTATAGTAGGTTTGTAGTATAGTTTTAAATCAAGGAGTATAATACTTCAAGTTTTGCTTTGTCAAGATTGCTTTGGCTACTGAGGATCTATTATGGTCTATACATATTTTATAATTACTTATTTTAGTTCTGTGAAATATGCCTTGAAATTTCAATAGGGATTACAATAAATCTATATATTTTGTTGGGTGGTATGGATATTTTAACAATATTAATTCTTCCAGTCCATGGACATGTATAATGTTTTCATTTTTCTATTTATTTCATCAGAATTTTTAGTTTTCCATTACAGTTCTTTCACCTTCTTGGTTAAATTTATTCCAAGTATTTTATTAGTTTAGATGTTATTGGGATTGTTTCCTTTATTTCTCTTTCCTATAATTTGTTAATTGATACAAATACCACAGATTTCTATATCTTAATTTTTGTCTCTTGTGACTTTACTGAATTCATGTATTAGTTCTTTTAAACATTTTTTTTTTTTGGTGGATTCTTTAGGATTTTCTATGCTTAGTATCATGCCATTTGCAAACAATGATGGTCTTACTCCATCCTTGACAATTTGGATGCATTTTATTTTTTTTTTCACCTAATTGCTATAGCTAGGACTTCCAATATGGTGTTGAATAAAAGAGGCAATAGTGGGCATCATAGTTTTGTCCTTGATTTTAGAGGAAAAGCTTTCAGCTTTTTGCTGTTGATTACCATGCTATCTGGGTTAGCCTTTTTATGTTGAGGTATGTTCCATTTACAACCATTTATATTAATTATATTACCTATTACTACAAAAAATTCCTTGGAGAGACTGCATTGTTACCATTATGCTTTAAAGGCTAAATGTTAATGGTTTTGTAAATGCTATGGCAGTGGTGCTCAGAGATGTTGCCCTGGTGAGCAGCCGTAGCATCACCTAGGAACTTATTGGAAATGCCCTACTGAATCAGAAACTCTGGGGCAGTTCCTAGAAATGTATGTTTTACATACATATCATCACCTCAGATGATTCTAGATGACAATGCTAGCATCTGAGACCCACTGTTTTATAGCATGTCAGTTATAGAGGAAAGCACTGAGGAGATTCTCATGGGGATGAGGGAAAAGAGATACGACTTTTGATAATGTAAGGCGAACACAAGAAAATGGTGCTCATTTTCTACTACAGAAGGAGAGGACTTTCCAGGAATACTTCAGTTAAGGTGTGTGAAAAGCCTGGATTTTAGCCCCTGAGTGGAGGATATCCAAATGGAGACAGACTGGAATAACGAAAAGAGTAAACTGAAAGGCTACCACAACCAAGTTTCAAATATGTCATTATTTTCTCACAGATGGTTGGTTCAGCACTGAGCACTGCTTTACCTTTGTGTTTCAGTCTGTTCTTTGTAAAACATGGCAGTGTCCCTCTGCTTACAGAATCCTAAAGACAATGCATATTTTAGCAGATGCTTTGGTATCATAGGTCCTGTTTGCTGCTACAACCAGTTCATCTTTCCTTTTGGCTTGGCTCTCCAAATTTTCTTTTTATTTTATTTATTCACATACGAAAACTATAAAAATTATGGGGCAACCAAACTGCCATGGAGATTTTAACATGGTTGGTAAAATTATTCTTTATGGGTCTTCTGAAAGACATTCTGATTTTAACTTTTTTCTTTGTCAGTGATCTGTCTTCTGTCAGTGTTCTGCTCAGGAGTAAAAGTTGGTACACATTTTATCTTTAATTGATATTTTTTTTTCACCTAATTGCTATAGCTAGGACTTCCAATATGGTGTTGAATAAAAGAGGCAATAGTGGGCATCATAGTTTTGTCCTTGATTTTAGAGGAAAAGCTTTCAGCTTTTTGCTGTTGATTACCATGCTATCTGGGTTAGCCTTTTTATGTTGAGGTATGTTCCATTTACAACCATTTATATTAATTATATTACCTATTACTACAAAAAATTCCTTGGAGAGACTGCATTGTTACCATTATGCTTTAAAGGCTAAATGTTAATGGTTTTGTAAATGCTATGGCAGTGGTGCTCAGAGATGTTGCCCTGGTGAGCAGCCGTAGCATCACCTAGGAACTTATTGGAAATGCCCTACTGAATCAGAAACTCTGGGGCAGTTCCTAGAAATGTATGTTTTACATACATATCATCACCTCCAGATGATTCTAGATGACAATGCTAGCATCTGAGACCCACTGTTTTATAGCATGTCAGTTATAGAGGAAAGCACTGAGGAGATTCTCATGGGGATGAGGGAAAAGAGATACGACTTTTGATAATGTAAGGCGAACACAAGAAAATGGTGCTCATTTTCTACTACAGAAGGAGAGGACTTTCCAGGAATACTTCAGTTAAGGTGTGTGAAAAGCCTGGATTTTAGCCCCTGAGTGGAGGATATCCAAATGGAGACAGACTGGAATAACGAAAAGAGTAAACTGAAAGGCTACCACAACCAAGTTTCAAATATGTCATTATTTTCTCACAGATGGTTGGTTCAGCACTGAGCACTGCTTTACCTTTGTGTTTCAGTCTGTTCTTTGTAAAACATGGCAGTGTCCCTCTGCTTACAGAATCCTAAAGACAATGCATATTTTAGCAGATGCTTTGGTATCATAGGTCCTGTTTGCTGCTACAACCAGTTCATCTTTCCTTTTGGCTTGGCTCTCCAAATTTTCTTTTTATTTTATTTATTCACATACGAAAACTATAAAAATTATGGGGCAACCAAACTGCCATGGAGATTTTAACATGGTTGGTAAAATTATTCTTTATGGGTCTTCTGAAAGACATTCTGATTTTAACTTTTTTTCTTTTGTCAGTGATCTGTCTTCTGTCAGTGTTCTGCTCAGGGAGTAAAAGTTGGTACACATTTTATTTCATTACTTATGATGAAAATCTTTGACTGTGTAAATGGTTTCTTTATTCAAGTTGCTAAAATTTTATTATTTATCTGATATTTGAATTTGGAATATAAAGAGAAAATAAACCATACCTTTTTTTTTTTTTTTCATTTTTTGGTTGTGTGTGCCATCCAGGTCTCTCCCTCCCATTGGCAAAGGCTTGTATGATCATTAATATGTTCATTCCTTTTTAATTACCACTTACAGATGCTTCCAACTACACGTCCAGATTAAATTATGTTATGTTGATATTAAATAAAAACAAATTATTCTTCATTTAGTAAATGAATACATCCTCGGGACTCTCAATAAATATTAATTAAAGTACATTTAATGCAATTGATTCTCTGAGTTACACAATCCACAGATAAAACAAATGATTAGAAACAGTGATAGCTGAATTCTCTTTGCAAGGAGCATAGAGTATAAGCTTGGATGTAATAAAAAATAACAGCAGTGTGAAAGGGGCAGGAATCATACATCAAACCACAAATATGAACTTGATTAAAAGTGAGAAAAATGCATAAGGCTTTCCTAACTGGTTAATAAACTTCAGTTAGGCTGAATACATTTTCTTGCCAATAATCTTTCTCTTTTCCTTACTTCTGTTTATTTTTATTTTACACCTAAATTGTCAAAATACAAAGTAATAACAAATAGTTTGTGAAATTAGAATTTTTTAAAAAGTTGAGTTCTAATTTTATACTTCTGGCTTTTTATTCTCAGGTGAGCTATTTTATATTTAGTATTCCCTTAGGTAAAACTTCAGTGAACTTCACTTTAGAAAGATAGTGTTTTTTCGGGTTTCCCTGGTAGTCCAGTGGGTAAGGACACCACCTTGCAGTGTAAGGGGCATCGGTTCGATCCCTGACCTGGGAAGATCCCATGTGCCACGGAGCAGTTGGACTGATGTGTCCAATTACTGAGCCGGAGCTCTGGAGCGCATGCGCCCAGAGCTGGTGCTCTGTGACAACAGAAGCCACTGCGATGGGAGGTCCACAAGAGCCAAAGAACAAAGGCGGATGAACATAGAGAAATGAAAGACCAATAGAAGTGGCCCACCCGTCCTCCTCCCTCCCCACCCCACTCCCAAAAAAATTAAAAAAAAAAAAAGATAGTGTTTTTTCTATTCATTTATTAGTAATATTTATTGATTGTCTTCTATCTTACAGACACTACTATGTATTCTAATAGATGGTGCTTGTGATTCCCTAATATGTAGAAGAAACAATTCTGGACACAAAGAGAATATATATATATATACATACATATATATATATACACATACACATATACATATATGCATAAAGAATAAGTGGAATCACATATAAGATTTTTAAATAACTAAGAGCTCAATAGGCACTCATTGAATTTTTAGTGTAATGCTGTGATGTTGGAATCATAAACCAATGGTAACGACTGGAGAACTGAGGCTTAGAGATATTAAGTGACTTTCCTGTGTTTTGCAGTGCTGAGGTGGTGGAAGTGGGATATAAACACAGAAAATCCTGTCTGAAAGTCTAGAATCTAAATTATATTGTCCACTGGCCTCACTTTAGAGAGAGAATATGCATGCTTGTAATTGTATATGTGTAGTCTATATCATTTAAATCTTGCTTAGTTCTACAGTTGTTTTAAGGTGACAAGCATAAATAATTAATAATTTCCAGACTTCAAGTATCTTCCAGTCTTTTGGGAAAGACAGCCTATAATAGTAGACCCACAGATAAAGTCCTACGGAAATGTTGCTGAAACCAATTGCTTATAAAGCTCAAATAAGGTGTGGCAGAGGAGTGAACATTTGAGCTGTGTATAGGTAAACGCACAGGCATTTTTCAAGAAGGGAAAGAGATAAGGTGAAGGGAAATTATTCCTGACACACTGGAATATATGTAAAGGCATGGGACTTGGAACTGCAGTGTTACAGAAGCCGATGTTTATAGGGATGTAAGAATCACTTAGGTTAAAAGGGAAGAAGGCTGAACAGGAGAAAAAGGAGTTTTAAAGGCAATATAAGTGTCCCTGCAAGAAACTGCATTGTTCTCCCTAATTTACAGGGGAAGAAATTGGTATATAAAAAGAATATTATTTAATTTCTTGGAGCTAATGAAAGCCTATGATAAAAATTCTTCTAAATCTGGGAGTCTTATACAGTTCTAAAGTGAGTGGAGGTGAAAGTTCCTTAGTTGTGTCTGACTCTTCGCGACCCCATGGACTGTGGCCCACCAGGCTCCTCCATTTAAGGAGGATGGGTAGCCATTCCAGGCAAGAATGGGTAGCCATTCCTTTCTTCAGGGGATCTTCCCAATTCAGGGATCAAACCCGGGTCTCCTGCATTGCAGGCAGACTCTTTATTATACAATCCACTAGGGAAGCCCATTCTAAAATCATGGTCAATTGTGGAAAATCAAATTTACCTGTACCTGAGGAAAAATCTGAGGAAACAAAGGACTTCATTGTTTCTCTTGATTTCTTTGATCATAAAATGAAGAAATATGAGCTAGGTGATAGCAAGATTGTATGGCTAAGTGACTATCTGCTGGTTGTATTGCTTCATTAGACATCACTCTGATTTGACCACACTGGCTTTTGTGCTGTTTGTGAAAAGTCCAAGCAAAATTTCACCCCAGAGCCTTGCTGACTCTCTGCATCCAGACTTTTTCATGGCTTTCTTTCACTTTATTTAGGTGTCTGCTAATACGCCACCTTAGGAAAGTCTTCCCTCACCAATTATTTAACATAGATACCCTCACACCCAAATCATACTACCACTGTAACCTAAAACAAAACAAAAAAAGAGCCAGTTATTTTACCAGCAAAATAATTTGTTAAGGAGCAGCAAAGAATTGTAATTCAGGGCATGTAACTATGGCAAGTTTAGTAAAAGAAAAGAAAAGAAACTCTGTATAGAAGAGAAGGGAAATTTGGGAGGGGCTGTTATAAATAAAAAGTTCATTGAAATTTCGTATTGCCTAGAAGTTGAGAACTAAGACCAATGGAGTTATTTAAGTGTGAAATAGCAATTCTAAATTTTTGTGAAAAGTAATTACATTTCTGGAGCAGACTCCAGAATAACATGGAAAATTGTGGTAAGTGGGTGGCTGTGAGAGTTTTAAAGGGGGCGCAATATAAGTGTCCCTGCAAGAAACTGCATTGTTCTCCCTAATTTACAGGGGAAGAAATTGGTATATAAAAAGAATATTATTTAATTTCTTGGAGCTAATGAAAGCCTATGATAAAAATTCTTCTAAATCTGGGAGTCTTATACAGTTCTAAAGTGAGTGGAGGTGAAAGTTCCTTAGTTGTGTCTGACTCTTCGCGACCCCATGGACTGTGGCCCACCAGGCTCCTCCATTTAAGGAGGATGGGTAGCCATTCCAGGCAAGAATGGGTAGCCATTCCTTTCTTCAGGGGATCTTCCCAATTCAGGGATCAAACCCGGGTCTCCTGCATTGCAGGCAGACTCTTTATTATACAATCCACTAGGGAAGCCCATTCTAAAATCATGGTCAATTGTGGAAAATCAAATTTACCTGTACCTGAGGAAAAATCTGAGGAAACAAAGGACTTCATTGTTTCTCTTGATTTCTTTGATCATAAAATGAAGAAATATGAGCTAGGTGATAGCAAGATTGTATGGCTAAGTGACTATCTGCTGGTTGTATTGCTTCATTAGACATCACTCTGATTTGACCACACTGGCTTTTGTGCTGTTTGTGAAAAGTCCAAGCAAAATTTCACCCCAGAGCCTTGCTGACTCTCTGCATCCAGACTTTTTCATGGCTTTCTTTCACTTTATTTAGGTGTCTGCTAATACGCCACCTTAGGAAAGTCTTCCCTCACCAATTATTTAACATAGATACCCTCACACCCAAATCATACTACCACTGTAACCTAAAACAAAACAAAAAAAGAGCCAGTTATTTTACCAGCAAAATAATTTGTTAAGGAGCAGCAAAGAATTGTAATTCAGGGCATGTAACTATGGCAAGTTTAGTAAAAGAAAAGAAAAGAAACTCTGTATAGAAGAGAAGGGAAATTTGGGAGGGGCTGTTATAAATAAAAAGTTCATTGAAATTTCGTATTGCCTAGAAGTTGAGAACTAAGACCAATGGAGTTATTTAAGTGTGAAATAGCAATTCTAAATTTTTGTGAAAAGTAATTACATTTCTGGAGCAGACTCCAGAATAACATGGAAAATTGTGGTAAGTGGGTGGCTGTGAGAGTATGTTTAGAAGACATTTTAGAGTTTGTGATCCTGGAATGATAAACATTCTGGAAGGTTTATAGGATATCTTATGAGACTATGCTTATGGTTTTATAAAGTTGAAGGGAGAGGAAGCAGAGTCCTAAAGTTGTAGATGTTACGGAAATGTGAGTACAGGCTGTAGAAAAATAGGTGAGGGTGGAACAAGGAGACAAATGTGGCTCTGTTTACTAAAAGCATTAATCTTTGACTGAAATGAGGGTGGGTATAAGTTGTTTGTATGACTGATGTGAAAATTTCAAAAAGCCCAAGGTTGTAGCAGGATTTTCCAGTCAGCTTCATAGTCCTACTTTTCTTCTGGAGAGGGGGGAATGGTGGAGTAGGAACTAGAGATGGCTTAAGGTAAAGATGATTTTAAAATGAATAATGGGGACATATGTTTACCTATGGTAGATTCAGGCCGATGTGTGGTAGTAAAGAACAAAACTCTGTAAAAAAAAGAGAGATAAAATAATAATTAAAAAATAAAATGAATAACATTTTCTTAGAAATAAGAAAATAGGAGGAGCTCTTGTGAAGAAGATGGAGGTGACAAATGACTTTGTTAAAATAAGTAGAGATACCAAAATGGCCCTATTAAACAAGTATTTAAAAGCCTCTGGTATATTATCCTGAGTATATAGGGCCTGAACTACTAGAAATTACTAGAGAAAGAGAGAGAAAGAGAAATATTTGTACCTAGGATAATAATTGGGGTCAATATGATGATAGAGGTGTGACCTGGTAAGAAGGCTAAGGTGACTTATTAGGAATGTATCTTTTAAACACTGATGTGGAAGTTGTTGAGCAGGTTTATTTTTGCAATTATTTTGCAATACCTCCTCAAATTCTCTTGGTTGTTCTAATATATATTTGAGAAAATAGGTCTTTGGGTCTGTGGATAAGGGCTTTTCTTCTTAGGATGACCAGTAGATAATTGAAATAATGGCAGGCTTTGACTTCTAAGGAAAGATTAGTGAAAGACAGCAGAGAGACTCCACCAAGCGGGAACGACGTATATGGTAAGCTTGAGAAGACAGATTGAGATCACATGTGAGAGAGTCAAATGGTGCCTTACAGTCAAGATAATTGAGTAATGGATATTTTCCTTTTATATTATCATTCATACCCATTGCTTTTTCTCAAGATCTTCTTGCACTGTGACAAAATACAGTGATTATATTATAAACTAGGTATATTATACATTATTTGTAAAGTATAATAAAATATGGTAGTCAAAACTCAAACTGTGGAGTCAGACCTCTTTGATTTAAATCTAAGATTCATATTTACTACCATCTAACTTTGGCAAGATATTTAATACTTCCATGACACAGTTTTTTCATTCGTAAAATGCAATAATAATAATACTCTCCTCTAAAAGTTATTTTAAGAATTAAAATGAACTGATACAGGCTTCCCTGGTGGTCCAGTGGGTAAGGTCACAACCTTGCAATGCAAGGGATGCTGGTTCGATCCCTGGCCTAGGAAGATCCCACGTGCCATGGAGCGGCTGGACAGATGTGTCCAACTACAGAGCCGGAGCTCTGGAGCGTGTGTGTCCAGAGCCGGTGCTCTGCAGTGACAGAGGCCACTGTGATGGGAGACCCACACAGGCCAAAGAACAAAGATAAATAAATGAAAGATCAGTAGAAGTGGCCAAAAAAAAAAAAAAAAACCTTTAAAAGAAAAAAATGAACTGATACATGTGAAAATAAAGAGAAGACAAGAAAGAGATGCCCAAGAAAGGAAAATAAAACCCAAAAGTCCTGGAACTTAATGAGTGATAGATGTGATGAATAATTGTTAATATTCTGAATAGATGACTCTTTAAACTAGTGTCACATTTATATTTTCCATTACTGTTGACTCTTATCATTGTAGGTCTCCACAAGTAGCAACAGAAACAAATGAAGAACCTTTTAGTAAGGGATTTCTCTGGGATCTTGGTTCATCATAGCTATTTTCTTTAAAGCACAAATAAGTAGATTTATCTTTCATTCACTTGCTGTAATAGGATTGGCAAAATGAATAATAATCTTAAACAGTGGTTTATCCATCTTTCCTTTTGGAAATGTCTGTGTACTCTGTTATCAGAGATCGTAAATGCTGGAACAGCTTGTTTTCTTACATTATTAAACTTCTTCATGGCATCTAAAATGTCCTTTTACTCTAATTGAATCATTCTCAGTATTAGTCCCCAGTAACTTAGAAATGTAAATTTCCATAAATGCAATCAAATCATTTCCTCCTTCAGAAGTCACTGGCCCTGGAGTCTGGCAGTACACAATCAAATTTATTTTTTTTAGCCACTCAATCTTATTTAGCAAAACTTGATTAGATTCTATCATCCTACTCATTAAAGATTCCATCTGTTTAAAACTTTTCTGTGTATAACAAAATTTCTTTCTTGCTCTAGGCTTTCTTTTTGACTTACTAACTTTTTCAATTTTATAATCCAAAATGATACCTGCTACACCTTTTTTTTTTTTTTTTTTTGCTTGGGAAAAAAGCTTTGCTTTTCTTTCTGGAGAAATTAAATCATTTTATATCTATATATCAAGAATCACAGACAGGCTGCCCCAGTTGTATGGCATACAGCTGTCCTAAAATGAAATCGAAGGGACACACATCAGGGGTCAACATGTTTAGTTAAACAATCCAAGAGGCAGTAGGATGGGGGATTGGGACAACTGGTACCAAAAAACTTAGTCGGGGGGTATTTCATAAATCTGACTGGAACTTGTGTGTGGAGTGTGAAGCTTTGGAGATGGACTGCACAGGAGAAAGAAAGTATTATAGTTCTTAAAATGAGCCATGACCAACATATGGGAAACAATCAAGGCAGGTTATACTGTGGGATGAATATGGGATCTGAAATCAAAATCCCTAGTTTTCAAATACCAGCTCCATTGATGAACTGTTTGGTCAAGTTACATAAAGTCCCTATATTCAAAGTTAATTTTCTATGAGATAGAAAAAATGACATTTAATATTGAAAGTTAAATTAGATAAAACTGAATTCCTGATTTGATATGTACTTCACATTTCTCCTGGATGGGTCCAAATTTTCTGATTCCTATACACATGTTTGAATATAATACACTGCAATTACTCTTAGAGCATCACATTTCAAGTTGTACTGTACTTGTTCTGCCTTTAGAAGACATTTGCCCTCTTTTTACTTAGAATGTTTCAATTTTTACATAGTTGACTTTTAAAATCAGTTCTAAGCTTACTAAAAATCTCTTCAGAGTCTTTTTCCTGTACAATCAATCTATGACATTACTATATGTTTTCATTCTGCCTCATCTCAATTCAGTTCAGATGCTCAGTCATGTCTGACTCTGTGCAACCCCATGGACTACAGCACGTCAGGCTTCCTTGTCCTTCACCATCTCTTGGAGTTTGCTCAAACTCACGTCCATTGAGCTGGTAATGCCATCCAGCAATCTTGTCCTCTGTCATCCCCTTCTCCTGCCTTCTATTTTCCCCAGCATCAGGATCTTTCCAATGAGTCATCTCTTTGCATCTGGTACCCAAAGCATTTCTTCATCTAGTATACTATTTTAAAAATTATCTCACTCATTTATGTACATGTTTCTTATTTATTTCTTTCACTGAAATGAAAGTTCCTTGAGAATCTCAGCTGCTTTATCTCTGTATTATCAAATTCTATAGGTTTCCTTTCTACAAAGTAGGTAGTCAACAATTCTTTGTTGAACTAATGATTAATTCAGTAAATATGTGTAAAGTGCATGATATATTAGATCTTCCAGACATAAATATTGTTTTATGTACCATAAAAACAGCAACCTGGGGATATTTTCAAGTAGCTTAAATAATACAAATAACTTACCTTTCTTCTTGGGGTTGTTTTCATTGGGTGGCTCATATTTGTGGTAGTAATTTTTGTTCTGTGAAATATGAGACTGCAATTGATAATGACCTGTTTTGGATAAAGAATAGAATCTAAATCAGTAAATGAATATTGATCATCATTTCGTATAAGGTATATAGAACACAAAAATAAGTTAAGAAAATTTTCCTGTATATAAACAGTTTATAGTAAACAAACACATAATCTAAAAAATATAATGGTTCAGCAAATGGATTAAATAATAATAAAATAAAGCATTACAGCTTTTCCTTAATGTTTTACTTGTAATTATGAGTAAGGTCAACTGTCTAGCACATAATAGTGACAGAGAGGTTAATGGTTTTTGAAGATTTAGTAGTCACCCATGAAAGTAGGAACTAAAAGAAATTAAATTCTGGTACTCAGCCCAAGTAACAAGGTATGCTCCTTGGTGCAAATGGATTAAAATCAGCCTATCTCAATTTTACAATCAATCTATGACATTACATGTTTTCATTCTGCCTCATCTCAATTCAGTTCAGATGCTCAGTCATGTCTGACTCTGTGCAACCCCATGGACTACAGCACGTCAGGCTTCCTTGTCCTTCACCATCTCTTGGAGTTTGCTCAAACTCACGTCCATTGAGCTGGTAATGCCATCCAGCAATCTTGTCCTCTGTCATCCCCTTCTCCTGCCTTCTATTTTCCCCAGCATCAGGATCTTTCCAATGAGTCATCTCTTTGCATCTGGTACCCAAAGCATTTCTTCATCTAGTATACTATTTTAAAAATTATCTCACTCATTTATGTACATGTTTCTTATTTATTTCTTTCACTGAAATGAAAGTTCCTTGAGAATCTCAGCTGCTTTATCTCTGTATTATCAAATTCTATAGGTTTCCTTTCTACAAAGTAGGTAGTCAACAATTCTTTGTTGAACTAATGATTAATTCAGTAAATATGTGTAAAGTGCATGATATATTAGATCTTCCAGACATAAATATTGTTTTATGTACCATAAAAACAGCAACCTGGGGATATTTTCAAGTAGCTTAAATAATACAAATAACTTACCTTTCTTCTTGGGGTTGTTTTCATTGGGTGGCTCATATTTGTGGTAGTAATTTTTGTTCTGTGAAATATGAGACTGCAATTGATAATGACCTGTTTTGGATAAAGAATAGAATCTAAATCAGTAAATGAATATTGATCATCATTTCGTATAAGGTATATAGAACACAAAAATAAGTTAAGAAAATTTTCCTGTATATAAACAGTTTATAGTAAACAAACACATAATCTAAAAAATATAATGGTTCAGCAAATGGATTAAATAATAATAAAATAAAGCATTACAGCTTTTCCTTAATGTTTTACTTGTAATTATGAGTAAGGTCAACTGTCTAGCACATAATAGTGACAGAGAGGTTAATGGTTTTTGAAGATTTAGTAGTCACCCATGAAAGTAGGAACTAAAAGAAATTAAATTCTGGTACTCAGCCCAAGTAACAAGGTATGCTCCTTGGTGCAAATGGATTAAAGTATATCTCTAGATCACTAAAATCTTCTAATAAGTTCTAGAGTTTTCTGTAGCTCATCCAACCAATATCAAATTATCTTATCAAAATATCTTGTCTGGTGGCAAGTCAGCTCTAAATAAATGAGTTAAATTAATTACTAAATTAAAATATAGACAGTAAGAAACATAGCTTTCCATGATTACATTTTCAATATGGATCTCCAAGTCAGAGTGTCAGCATTGGACAGTGACTCATGAATAATATATGCCAACTCTTACTTTATACTCAAAGCTGACACAAGTTAGTGAAGCAGGCTACCAAAGTTAGTTGAAGAACTGGGAAACCTGAGATTTGTTGATTGCTATCTAACATACTTCTCATTATATGACATTGCCAAAAATGAAGATTTCACTGAAGTGATATATCAGGTAGGAAAAATCTTCTGAATATAAAGAATACAGATTTCAGATTTTTGCAAATGAAATGTATATATGTTGAATACACTCTCATGTGTATGTGTGTGTTTTTTATTTCCCAATGACAGAGACCACGGTACTCTTCAGATTCTTAAGATTGCCTATGTGACTCAGGAAATACTCAAAATTATTAAATTAGGTATTGATGAATCTGGAAAGGCTGAAGGTGAAGATGACATTCTAAAGAGCTAAGAATGCTTATTGCTGTTTTAGGGAATATTGGGTTGTTTCAATATTGAAGGTTGACTTGAACATAGGATTTTTTAAAGGATAAATTGGAGAATAAAGGAGGTAAACTGAGAATAGATGTTGTAAAATCTTTAATGCTAGATGTTATTAACTAGGCAGTGAGCATACAAGAAAGGGTGTGAGCAAATGTGAAAGATATTAACTCTTCTTTTATCTATTTTTTTCAACTTAGTACATGTATACGACCTCATGATGCAGTTATCAGAGAAGTGCATTATGCTGTAATCATAAATACAGAAATAAGATTTAAAATGGATTTGGCAAAATAAGCTGTTTTACCAAGACTGCGAGAGAAAAGGAGATAAATGATTATTTATATAGAACACTAAAATGTATTTACTTGGATAATACCCCTACAATTGCTTGTAAGGTCCCTTATTGAATCAGTGCATTTTTTATGATAAATTATGTTGAAAATTATTAAATGGGTACAATTTTTTTTTTAACAGAGTTAATATCTTTCAATATTTATTTCAAAATGAGATTTGGCCTGCTAGAACACATCCGAAAAATTAATTATCCCTGATGATGTTGGTGTTTTTCCATGGTGGAACATATTTATTTTTCGTTTTAACAAAAGTTAATATCTTTCATTTTTCAAAGATTATGGATCTCCAAGCATTTGGACAGTGACTCATGAATAATATATGCCAACTCTTACTTTATACTCAAAGCTGACACAAGTTAGTGAAGCAGGCTACCAAAGTTAGTTGAAGAACTGGGAAACCTGAGATTTGTTGATTGCTATCTAACATACTTCTCATTATATGACATTGCCAAAAATGAAGATTTCACTGAAGTGATATATCAGGTAGGAAAAATCTTCTGAATATAAAGAATACAGATTTCAGATTTTTGCAAATGAAATGTATATATGTTGAATACACTCTCATGTGTATGTGTGTGTTTTATTTCCCAATGACAGAGACCACGGTACTCTTCAGATTCTTAAGATTGCCTATGTGACTCAGGAAATACTCAAAATTATTAAATTAGGTATTGATGAATCTGGAAAGGCTGAAGGTGAAGATGACATTCTAAAGAGCTAAGAATGCTTATTGCTGTTTTAGGGAATATTGGGTTGTTTCAATATTGAAGGTTGACTTGAACATAGGATTTTTTAAAGGATAAATTGGAGAATAAAGGAGGTAAACTGAGAATAGATGTTGTAAAATCTTTAATGCTAGATGTTATTAACTAGGCAGTGAGCATACAAGAAAGGGTGTGAGCAAATGTGAAAGATATTAACTCTTCTTTTATCTATTTTTTTCAACTTAGTACATGTATACGACCTCATGATGCAGTTATCAGAGAAGTGCATTATGCTGTAATCATAAATACAGAAATAAGATTTAAAATGGATTTGGCAAAATAAGCTGTTTTACCAAGACTGCGGAGAGAAAAGGAGATAAATGATTATTTATATAGAACACTAAAATGTATTTACTTGGATAATACCCCTACAATTGCTTGTAAGGTCCCTTATTGAATCAGTGCATTTTTTATGATAAATTATGTTGAAAATTATTAAATGGGTACAATTTTTTTTTTAACAGAGTTAATATCTTTCAATATTTATTTCAAAAATGAGATTTGGCCTGCTAGAACACATCCGAAAAATTAATTATCCCTGATGATGTTGGTGTTTTTCCATGGTGGAACATATATCTTTTACTTTTTTCGCTTCAATATATCACAGGAGGAGAAGCCCATACTATCAATAATGCTAATGTTTTCTCTACATTACTTTACTCTTTTACAGAAGGACCCAGGACAGTATGAAAGTATCTGTAAGATAAGAGTGTTTCACATTGGGATGCCTTGTCAAAGGGGACAGAGGGAGAAAGATAGCTTTGTATGGATTTTTCACATACTTCTTTACCTGGTCCCTTGGGCAGTTGTGAGACAGTTGTAACCAAGTCAATAATCAAAGTTTATAGGCTAGGCATTGCTAAATATATTAATTTCTAGAAGGAGGAGGGGTACTATGATTATCAAAGGGTCTGCCTATGTTATAAAATCCTGAATCACATTTAGCTACCTAACGTTAGTATTAGTATATACAACAGCAGTAATAGGAGCAAGTGATGAGAAATAGATACTTTATTTTTTATTGAAGGCAATCTTTTAGTTATTGTGTAAAGCCAATTTTAAATTTGGGGATCTAACATAACATAAGAGGAAAAAAAAAACCCTTTTCTCTTCTGAAATATGGCAAACTAGATGCAATGGGGCAGTATGAACCATATGGGGGGATGAGAATGAGAGCTTTTCTTTGGGATAGAAGGCTGTGGGGCCAAACACAGATACAGATAAGCAGACAGATTTTATTCAGATAGAACAAAAGACCCTAAGAATATGATGGCAAGCAACAGGTAGTAAGCCTAGAAAGAATTTGTATAAGAGAATTAAGCAATTACTAAATATAAATCCTGGAGAGAGAGAGAAGAAACATAAGCAATAAAGACACTAGATATTTATAAATCAGAGTAGGCAAGCAATTGGCATTGGAGTTTAACCACTATGAAATTTACATAAAGCACTTCTTCCTGAAGTTGGGATGGAAGAATAGAGCTTCAGGTTGAATAGAATCAAAGCATGCTTTGGTTATTAAGTCTAAGTGTAAAGAGGGAGGGAAGAACTCCCTTATGGGACTAGGGTACACTGAGTGCTGACTCTCAGGTATTGTGGTTGTTCTGCTAGAGAACACTTGGGATCAAGCTAAAAGGTAGACTAGTATCAGAGTGAAAGAAAAAAAAATTCCCCTGATTAGTAAGTACCTAGATACTTCAAGCAAAGGTCATTCTCTTAGCTAGAGCCAAGGCAACAGCAGTTCTGAGAAGAGAAGCCAAAGGAAGCTCCCCACGAGGAAAGGTGATTTTGTGTAAGCCATTGGTCTGAGCTAAAGATAGAAATACTAAAACACCAGGGTAGTTTGTTAAATTTATATCTTACCTTTTAACGTTTATATTTTGAAATTTGTTTTAAAAATATACATGTTGTATTAGTACAAATTTAAAACTTGTACATAACATATGTACAGAAACATATCAGAAACATAGGACCAAATATTTTCTTACTTACATTGATACAGGATCATAAGGGCTTGGATATACTGAGATAATGAGAAAAGGTTGAAGATAATCTAAAACTGGCAACCTTGAATTTCCATTTCATATTAGTTCTGAGAACCTGGAAAATCTCATTACGTCTCTGAAAATTATTCATTTTACCATCTGTAAAATGGGAATACTGAAACTACCTCAGAGATTGCATGAGGTTTGTATTTCATACAGTGAGCAATCAATTCATGATAATCACTATGATCTTAAATTAAATCCATTTAAATTAATATTCCATGTGATTCTAGTAGATTTGTTAATTATAAGATTCTCCTTCTCTGTTATAGTTGTGAAAGGGGTGAATAGGCAGACTTGGTAATAGCAAGCTACTTCCAAGGAGGAGGAGGAGGCGGGGGAAGGAGGGGAACAAACATTTCCTAGCCTAAAATGTTTGCCATGATAAAAATCTACTCTGAAGATCTACTTTGTCTTATGGATGCAAACTATTTTGCACTGGAATGTCTCATCTAGTCTTGATGACAGGAGACTATCCTGTGGCTAATGTTATGTTAATATTGTCGGAGTGGGTCTAGTAAGACCTTTGCAGCTTTAAGATATTCTTCTGATCTATTGTTAATAGTCAACTGGAGAAGTATAAAATGCCTTACCTAAACTAGCTTCTGGGGGTATTCTTCTATCCCCCTTCTAGCTCCTTTAGCTGGAAGCTTTCTCTCTCCTTTTTTTTCCCCTTTAATAAACCTTTTGCTGCATGAAACTGAGTGACCAAAGCCAAATGTTTCTGATCCCAAAGTGAAATTTTCTCCTTTGGAGGTCAAGAATCTGACACCATTCACGGTAAGCTACCTACCTTCATCTATCAGTTGTATAACATGTTCTGGGCTGGCCAGTCAGAATGTTCTACCCCTTTGAGAGCAATGAGTGATACAAGGAGCAGTATGATCAGGGATAAGCAGTGTCCACTAAGGGACTTTGAGAGTAATGAAGAATAAAAAGGCACTTTCTTTGCAGAATGAGTCTTAGGTACATTGAGAGAGAATCAATCAGAGATATGAAGAGAGAGAGATCCTCTACTATAAAACTTGAATTCTCAATCCAATGATGTTTGAAAACATTTAGCCCTGGAATTTTTTCCTTACTTGAATCAATAAATTTCTATACTTGATTTCAGTTTAAGTTTTTGTTTGTTCCTTTCAAAGAAATACAAATTTGAGTAAGGATGAAAAAGTCAACTATTCACTTAAAGTTTCTAAACATTTGAAATTCCAAAGACTATTTTCATTTCCTGAATTCTACCTCAATAATACATGGAGAATGGAACAATAAACCAAATGTTCCATTTCTTGCAAGATTAATAGCAATATTATTACTTAGTTTTATATCTTATCCTGATCTGAGTTGTTTGTATTTTTATAGCAGTTTAGTTGTTGTAACCTCTCTTCAGCACAACTAGTTATGTTCATTTCTCAAAATTCACAATTTCCTCCTTTCTACTTCAGTTTCTCATGAGACAGAATGCAAAGTGAGCTCCATAACCACAGAAGCCAACTGCTGTTAATTTATTTTAGGTGACAGATTCTGGGACATTATGACAAGAGTACATAGATGACACCTTTAGATAATTCTGAAAGAACAAATTGCAGACCTATCAAATAACTTTATTGAACCAAGCCAAAAAAAGATCACACAGAACAAACACTTTTGCAAAAATGTGAACAAAAGAAAGGGATTTATGGAAGTCATTTTTAGAATGTTCCCTTATGGATCCTGACACAGCAAAAAAAGGCGTTGGAGTACATAACACCTTTTTTTTTCAGGCTTTGTTGGCAGGCACCTCTCACTTGGGGGAACTTTATTTTATTAAATGACTGTCAGGAAAGAAAAGGATCTGCATTATCACATTTTTCAGGAAGGGTAATCTGGTACAACAGCTGTTAGCCTTTGTACATTATTTGTAATGCTGTCTCTTCCTAGGTATGTTAAGAAGCTTGATTTTGATTTACAGGATTTTATTGCAAGTATAAAATAGATTAATGACACCGTGCACAAAGGAAGTCTAGTGATACAATAACAGTTTTATTCAGAATACATATAACTCCAGAACATTACACTTGCTATAGTCCTTTTAGAATAAAAGTATATATTGTTGAAAATGATTTGTATGTAAAGCTTACTTAGTGACTTTTAAATAAATGTCAATAGTTTATGACTTTGTTATGTACTTGTTTTTTCATGAAATCTACAAGTAGATTGTAACTATCTCTGTCTCTCCTCTTCCCACTTGCTCACTCAATTCCTGCTGTGGAAAGAATATGGCTTATTAATTTTATTTATATTTGTAAATCTAACATCTCACTTAGTGTCTGACATGTAGTATTTGATAACTATTTTCTGAATGACTAACAATAAATGGAGATACATTTACACTCATTGGTTTCTCTAGTTACCAGTGGCAGGCATTTTGTTTGCAGTTACTTAGGATTTTAATTTGAATCTTCACTACTATATATTCTGATAAAGAATATAAAAAACTAGAATTAGATTTAGGCCTGTCAGAAGTTGATGTTACCCATATGCTTTATATTTTTAAAGGCTCCATTTTAGATCCCTTTCTCTAATTTACCAGTTCAGCATTCTGCATTTCATTTGCTTGTTTTTTACTTTTTGGCCTCATGCCTGGCTGTCAGTCTTAACCATTGGACCCCCAGAGAAGTCCCTAATTCAGCATTTCTTAAAGTGTATCACAAATGAATTTAGACTTGTAATGTGCTCTGTAATAAATAAATTTTATATTCATATAAATTTGACCGTGTCATTTATAATTAGATTGCTTTTTGTAGAAATTTATATAAAAACCACTAAAGAAAATCCATGAGAACTTTTTTCACTTGTCGTGCTGAAAATTATTTATGCTAAAACCACTGTTTGGAAAACTTATTTGTACATGGAGTCAGTTTTTTTTCTGTAAAACTTATTAACATATCATGCCAATTATGAAGAATACATCTGGCTATGATGTCCAATGCATTTCAAAATTACAAATTTGTGCACTTTGTTCCGATTTTTGCACATTCTAGTTGCCCCTACATCCTATTACATAAATATCCAAGTCTTTACTTCAAGAAAAAAAACTAACTGCTCTACCTTCCAGTATCTTATTGTGAAAGATATGAGGTCTTCATTATATCTGATTTGTTAACTGCCTTGTATAGTCTCCCTATGTCACCTCCAGGAGAAAAGTCATGAACCAAGAATTTATCTACAGAGTCTGGCCTGAATTTTAAACTGGTCTAAATATCATCTAGGAGAAAAAAGTTCTTTATCTTCATATTTTCATCCCACACACTTTGATAAAATTTTACTCAGAAGACATTTGAAGCACAAATCAAAATTTCAGTTACATTACGTAGCCTCTCATGAGATCCAAATCCATTAGACTGGCTTTAGTATGTATCCAGTAGATTATGCTTTTGGATGTATCTACTGATTTTTTAGTCTTTATATTTGTAAATCTAACATCTCACTTAGTGTCTGACATGTAGTATTTGATAACTATTTTCTGAATGACTAACAATAAATGGAGATACATTTACACTCATTGGTTTCTCTAGTTACCAGTGGCAGGCATTTTGTTTGCAGTTACTTAGGATTTTAATTTGAATCTTCACTACTATATATTCTGATAAAGAATATAAAAAACTAGAATTAGATTTAGGCCTGTCAGAAGTTGATGTTACCCATATGCTTTATATTTTTAAAGGCTCCATTTTAGATCCCTTTCTCTAATTTACCAGTTCAGCATTCTGCATTTCATTTGCTTGTTTTTTACTTTTTGGCCTCATGCCTGGCTGTCAGTCTTAACCATTGGACCCCCAGAGAAGTCCCTAATTCAGCATTTCTTAAAGTGTATCACAAATGAATTTAGACTTGTAATGTGCTCTGTAATAAATAAATTTTATATTCATATAAATTTGACCGTGTCATTTATAATTAGATTGCTTTTTGTAGAAATTTATATAAAAACCACTAAAGAAAATCCATGAGAACTTTTTTCACTTGTCGTGCTGAAAATTATTTATGCTAAAACCACTGTTTGGAAAACTTATTTGTACATGGAGTCAGTTTTTTTTCTGTAAAACTTATTAACATATCATGCCAATTATGAAGAATACATCTGGCTATGATGTCCAATGCATTTCAAAATTACAAATTTGTGCACTTTGTTCCGATTTTTGCACATTCTAGTTGCCCCTACATCCTATTACATAAATATCCAAGTCTTTACTTCAAGAAAAAAAACTAACTGCTCTACCTTCCAGTATCTTATTGTGAAAGATATGAGGTCTTCATTATATCTGATTTGTTAACTGCCTTGTATAGTCTCCCTATGTCACCTCCAGGAGAAAAGTCATGAACCAAGAATTTATCTACAGAGTCTGGCCTGAATTTTAAACTGGTCTAAATATCATCTAGGAGAAAAAAGTTCTTTATCTTCATATTTTCATCCCACACACTTTGATAAAATTTTACTCAGAAGACATTTGAAGCACAAATCAAAATTTCAGTTACATTACGTAGCCTCTCATGAGATCCAAATCCATTAGACTGGCTTTAGTATGTATCCAGTAGATTATGCTTTTGGATGTATCTACTGATTTTTTTTTTTAGTCTTTTTTTTTTCACTTTGTACTTTTAAAGTGTTTTGTTGTTTACAGGTATGTATAATCCCAGATTAGTCGTATGTACATCCCTGGCCCCCATCCATCCTTCACCCCCCTCCCAGTTCCCCCCATCCCATCCCTCCAGGTCATCTCACAGAGCCCCTGCAGGATTCCCTATTCCCACAGTGCAATGACAATAGCTATCTTTTTCACATATGATAGTATAGGTTTCCATGTTACCCTCTCTATGCCTCCCACCCACTGTTCATTCCCCACAATGTCCATACATCAGTTCTCTATGTTTGTTTTTTCATCGCTTCATGGCATGTGTTATCATTACTATCTTACTAGATTCCATGTATATGTGTTAGTATACTGTAGTTGTCTCTCTTATTGACTTACTTCACTTTTTATAAAAGGTTCTAGATCCATCCATCCATCTCATTAGGACTGATACTTCTGCACTTCATTTTACAGCTGAGTAGTATTCCATTGTATATATGTACCAGAGCTTCTTTATCCATTCATTCGTGGATGGACATCTAGGTTGCTTCTATGTTCTAGTTATTGTATAGAGAACTGCAATGAACATTGGGGTACAGGTGCTTTTTTCAGTTTTGATTTCATCAGGGTATAAGCCTAATAGTGGGATTGCTGGGTCATATGGTGCTTCTATTTTTAATTTTTTAAAGGAATCTCCATACTGTCTTCCATAGTGGCTGTATCAATTTACATTCCCACCAACAATGCAAGAGTGTTCCCTTTTCTCCTCACCCTCTCCAGTAGATAATTTGATGGTGGCCATTCTGAAGGGTGTGAGTTTATATCTCATTATAGTTTTGATTTACATTTCTCTAATAATAAGCGAGGCTGAGCATTGTTTCATGTACTTTTTGGCCATCTGTATGTCCTCTTTGGTGAGATGTCTCTTAAGGTCTCTTTCTCATTTTTTGATTGGGTTGTTCACTTTTCTGGTGCTGAGTTGTCTGAGTTGCTTATAGATTTTGGAGATTAATTCTTTGTCTGTTGTTTCATTTGTTATGATTTTCTTCCATGAAAATGATTGTATGTTCAGCTCTTTTGTAGTTTCTTTTGCTGTACAAAAGCTTTTAAGTGTCATTAGGTCCCACATGTTCATTTGTTTTTTTAGTTCCACTATTCTAGTAGGTGGGTCATGGAAGATCTTGCTTTGGTTTATGTCCTTGACTGTTTTGCCTATCTTCTCCTCTAAGAGTTTTAGGATTTCTGGTCTTACATTTAGGTCTTTAATCCATTTTGAGTTTAACTTTGTGTATGGTGTCAGGGGATGTTCCAACTTCATTTTTTTTTGAATGAAGCTGCCCAATTCTCCCAGCACCATTTGGTGAAGAGGCTGTCTTTGTCCCATTTTATACTTTCACCTCCTTTGTCAAAAATAAGCTACCCATGGGCCTATCTCTGGGTTCCCTATTTTGTTCTATTGGTCTATATTTCTGTTTTTGTGCCAGTACCATACTTGTCTTGATGACTGTTGCTTTGTAGTATAGTCTGAAGCTAGGGAGGCTAATCCCTCCAGCTCCATTCTTCTTTCTCAGGATTGCTTTGGCTATCTGGGGTCTTTTGTGTTTCCATATGAAATATGTTATTCTTTGATCTAGTTCTGTGAAGAATGTCATTGGTAGTTTGATAGGGATTGCATTGAGTCTATCTATTGATTTATGATATTTATTGACTATTTGGTATTGCCTCCATTATCCTTATCCATTTCCCTTCCTGTGTGTGCGCGTGTGTATTTGTTTGTGTGTGTGCATGTGTATGAGCATGCAAGCCGTGTTTGACTCTGTGACCCCATGGACTGCCAGACTACTCTACCCATGGAATTTTCCAGGCAAGCATATGAGAGTATGGTGTTTCAATATTCACTCAGAGAAAGTACTGGAAATATCATTTTTATGTTTATTTTTCTTATTTTTTGTCATGAGAGTTATGTAAGTATACTAAATGAAATTTCATATTGTTAAATATGTACTTTGCATTTATGATGACATTCAAGGAATATAATCTGCCTGATTAGCTATATCAGTTTTATATCAAATTTTTATTCATTTCTTCCACTCCATTATCAGGACTCTTTTAAATTTGTCACAAGTAAATGAAAGGAGATTAATCTGAGTTTTTGAAGTTCCATTTAAACCAAATTAATAATCTGACCAATTCCTTTAAACTATTTTTTCTGTTCTATTGTCTGTACTTCATTGTCTCATAATTAAAGCTTTCCTCTTGTCCCTTTTAAAGCAACTTATATGGAAATATATTTTTCTTCTCTTTTCTCTATTTTTTCTTAATCCATTTTGAGTTTAACTTTTGGTTTTTTACTGGTTTTTTTTTCAGGGGATTGTTTCCAACTTCATTTTTTTTTGAATGAAGCTGCCCAATTCTCCCAGCACCATTTGGTGAAGAGGCTGTCTTTGTCCCATTTTATACTTTCACCTCCTTTGTCAAAAATAAGCTACCCATGGGCCTATCTCTGGGTTCCCTATTTTGTTCTATTGGTCTATATTTCTGTTTTTGTGCCAGTACCATACTTGTCTTGATGACTGTTGCTTTGTAGTATAGTCTGAAGCTAGGGAGGCTAATCCCTCCAGCTCCATTCTTCTTTCTCAGGATTGCTTTGGCTATCTGGGGTCTTTTGTGTTTCCATATGAAATATGTTATTCTTTGATCTAGTTCTGTGAAGAATGTCATTGGTAGTTTGATAGGGATTGCATTGAGTCTATCTATTGATTTATGATATTTATTGACTATTTGGTATTGCCTCCATTATCCTTATCCATTTCCCTTCCTGTGTGTGCGCGTGTGTATTTGTTTGTGTGTGTGCATGTGTATGAGCATGCAAGCCGTGTTTGACTCTGTGACCCCATGGACTGCCAGACTACTCTACCCATGGAATTTTCCAGGCAAGCATATGAGAGTATGGTGTTTCAATATTCACTCAGAGAAAGTACTGGAAATATCATTTTTATGTTTATTTTTCTTATTTTTTGTCATGAGAGTTATGTAAGTATACTAAATGAAATTTCATATTGTTAAATATGTACTTTGCATTTATGATGACATTCAAGGAATATAATCTGCCTGATTAGCTATATCAGTTTTATATCAAATTTTTATTCATTTCTTCCACTCCATTATCAGGACTCTTTTAAATTTGTCACAAGTAAATGAAAGGAGATTAATCTGAGTTTTTGAAGTTCCATTTAAACCAAAAATTAATAATCTGACCAATTCCTTTAAACTATTTTTTCTGTTCTATTGTCTGTACTTCATTGTCTCATAATTAAAGCTTTCCTCTTGTCCCTTTTAAAGCAACTTATATGGAAATATATTTTTCTTCTCTTTTCTCTATCTGAAAATATTTTTAAGGTTTTAAGAAATTATAACTATTAAATATGTTCTAAACCCTTCAGTGGTTTATATCTTTTTCTTTTTTTCAATTTTGAAATTAGGCAAGTTTCAGAAATGCTGATCTTATTGGAGCTTCAGCTTCAGCATCATTCCTTCTAATGAACGTGCAGGGTTGATTTCCTTTAGGATTGACTGGTTGGATCTCTTTGCTGTCTGAGGGACTCTCAAGAGTCTTCTCCAAAACCACAGTTCAAAAGCATCAATTCTTTGGCACTCAGCCATTTTTATGATCCAACTCTCACATCCACACATGAGTCCCTCGCATCAGGAGCTTGTACAAACCTCTTATCCTCATCTATCAGAGGGCAGACAGAAGAAGTATTAACTATAATCCCATTACCTCCAGAATGAAAACCACAATCACAGAAAACTAACCAAAACTGATCACATAGTTCACAACCTTGTGTAACTCAATGAAACTGAGCCATGTCATGAAGGGCTATCTGAGACGCACAGGTCACGGTGGAGAGTTCTTACAAATGTGGTCCACTGGAAAAGGCACTGGCACACCACTTCAGTATTCTTGTCTTGAGAACCCCATGAACAGTATGAAAAGGCAAAAAGATATGACACTGGAAGATGAGCACTCCAATGTGCTCAATGTGTCATTGAGAATACTGTATTACCTGGGAATATACTTTCCAGGTAGATGATGTTGAGCTCACTGCTAAATCTCTCTCCAATATCTATCAAAGCTTCCCACAGATACTGAAAGTAGCCCCTCCATGTGCTCCCATATTATCTTTGTAGCAGCACTGCCATGTTGGTTATCATACTGTTTTACAAATTATTACTTTATCATGCAACAGACGGTACTGTATGGTAAAGCATAAATTCTACCTGTGGTATTCCCAAAGTTTAGCACAGTCCTAAATAGAGAATTGAAAAGCATTTCAAGGACTGTCAGAATGCAAGGAAAATTGTACAATATAAATGAATGAGAGACGTTGCACTATTCATTTCTTAGCTATTCTAAAGTGTGATTTGAAACAGTCATGCAATGAATTTTTCTGATTTCTATGTAGCCTCAGGAATATTTCTGAATATTCTGAGCTTGTACCTAGAAAGTTTTATTAAAAATGTTCTCCAAGTTTGGGGGACCCAGTATTTGAGTCAAACCTTAGATTATTTCTCTCTCTACAAAATTGCTTTCATTGATTGCAAGCTGACAGGATGAAACTTGTGTGAAGGAGAATGATACAAAGCAACATTTTGTGGAGGAGGGAGTTTGGAGAGGAAGTCACCTTTGTGGCTGCTTTATTTTTAAAAATCTTTTTATTTTTTTATGAGGTAAAATTGGTTCATAACACATTAGTTTCAGGTGTGAGACATGATTATTTTATTATTAAATACACTAAGAGCTTTTCAGGTAGTGCAGTGGTAAAGAATCCGCCTGTCAGTGCAGGAGATGCAAGAGACCTGGTTTTGATCCCTGGGTAAGAAAAATCCCTTGGAGTAGGAAATGGCAACCGACTCCACTATTCTTGCCTAGAAAGTTCCATGGACAGAGGAACCTGATGGGCTACAGTCCATGGGGTCACAAAGAGTTGGATATGAATGAGTGACTGAGCACATACAATAAGAAGTAACAAATTCTAAAGAGTTCATTTTTACATGACATCTCTATATGAGAGCAATCTTATTATTTGTATATCTTTGATATCTAGATAGTTAGGTGCTCTTTACAACTTGTCTCTGAACCTGAGTTTTTTTTTTACAAAATTTTCCCCAAACTCATCCTCGTTGAGCTCACTGCTAAATCTCTCTCCAATATCTATCAAAGCTTCCCACAGATACTGAAAGTAGCCCCTCCATGTGCTCCCATATTATCTTTGTAGCAGCACTGCCATGTTGGTTATCATACTGTTTTACAAATTATTACTTTATCATGCAACAGACGGTACTGTATGGTAAAGCATAAATTCTACCTGTGGTATTCCCAAAGTTTAGCACAGTCCTAAATAGAGAATTGAAAAGCATTTCAAGGACTGTCAGAATGCAAGGAAAATTGTACAATATAAATGAATGAGAGACGTTGCACTATTCATTTCTTAGCTATTCTAAAGTGTGATTTGAAACAGTCATGCAATGAATTTTTCTGATTTCTATGTAGCCTCAGGAATATTTCTGAATATTCTGAGCTTGTACCTAGAAAGTTTTATTAAAAATGTTCTCCAAGTTTGGGGGACCCAGTATTTGAGTCAAACCTTAGATTATTTCTCTCTCTACAAAATTGCTTTCATTGATTGCAAGCTGACAGGATGAAACTTGTGTGAAGGAGAATGATACAAAGCAACATTTTGTGGAGGAGGGAGTTTGGAGAGGAAGTCACCTTTGTGGCTGCTTTATTTTTAAAAATCTTTTTATTTTTTTATGAGGTAAAATTGGTTCATAACACATTAGTTTCAGGTGTGAGACATGATTATTTTATTATTAAATACACTAAGAGCTTTTCAGGTAGTGCAGTGGTAAAGAATCCGCCTGTCAGTGCAGGAGATGCAAGAGACCTGGTTTTGATCCCTGGGTAAGAAAAATCCCTTGGAGTAGGAAATGGCAACCGACTCCACTATTCTTGCCTAGAAAGTTCCATGGACAGAGGAACCTGATGGGCTACAGTCCATGGGGTCACAAAGAGTTGGATATGAATGAGTGACTGAGCACATACAATAAGAAGTAACAAATTCTAAAGAGTTCATTTTTACATGACATCTCTATATGAGAGCAATCTTATTATTTGTATATCTTTGATATCTAGATAGTTAGGTGCTCTTTACAACTTGTGTCTGAACCTGAGTCTACATATTAAATTAAAATTAAAATAACTTTATTACCATTAAAATGAATTATTTTTACCCCAAACTCATCCTCCTAATAGTCAGTGATCAATTTTATCTCAGTCATGGGCAGGACATTTTCTTTTCTTTTCTTTTCTTTTTTTTTTTACCAGAGTTTTCCCATAATCTAGGAAAGATTTACATAGTTTCCCCCACATGGGCTAAGTAGCAATAAAAAAAAATCTTTAAATATGACACTCTTAATAATGATAAAATATATAATATTTCTCAAATTGTACCAGGTGTTGTTATGAGTCTTTAACAAGTACAGGGAGAAATACAATACTGTTTTGCAGTAGAAGTGATTGGACAGAATTAGTAATACAAAGAAAAATGGAGATTTATAAAGGAGAAGAATAGGAGCAGATGGATAGAAAATCACTAAGAGGTTAGGATAATTCTTGTTAAACTGACCTAATAGGATTCTTACTATAGAGAGACTGGGGTGGTCAGATATCACCATAGGGATGGTGGGGGATGAGAAAAGTGGTTAGATATCAAGTTTGGGGGCTTCTGACTAGACCAATTTAACAGGATTTTTCCTAAAACTGGGCTCTTCAGGACCTATCTAAGGATAGGGCCTCCATGGTCTCAGAGGAGCTTGTCTAGAGTTTGGTCAAGGAGTCTTTTTATAACCTCATTTAATAGAGAAAACAATACCATAAGGTAGATATTATTACAAATTAGGAGCTGAAATACAGAGAAATGAACTAGACTGTTTACAAGTGTTTCAGCCAGTAGCAAGTCCTTAAAGAATTAGAGGCAGTCCTGGGAGTTTAAATTTTAATTGGATCTACCAGATAATATAATTGACATCTTGGAACCTGTGGCTCCATCTCCCTATAAGCTCCTTGCAGCCATTCCCTTCCAGAATCTTGGCTTCACTCCAGAACCCTGACAAGGACAAGACTGAGTCTCATTTTTATGAGTCTCACAAATTTCTTTTTCAACTTGACCTCCAGCAGGGAAATCTCATTTTAGTCTGGCAGAAGCCACTTGCTCATTTCTGTTTTTAAAACATTCTGCCTCTTTTCTCAATTCTTCTGTACTAGATTTAAGATAAAAATTAGGAAGTAATTGGAAAATAAAAATTAGGAAGTTCTTCAAGCTGCTTTGCTTTCAACTCCAGACTTTTTTCACTTTGAGGCAATGAAGTCAAACCTACTTTTCTGAATATGTGTGTATGTGTGTGTATGTTGGAGTTGGGCATAGGAAATACAGAAAGAAAAGGAAATAAATGGTTCACAATATTACTTAGCTACAAACAAATTTATCTTTACTATTTGGAGAGTATGAACTCTATATTGCGTTTATCCTTTTCAAGTTGTCTGCTAGAAAACAAAATTACATTCGTAATTTACCTGTAAATAACGACAGTGATATAATAATAATAATAATAATAATAATAATAATAATAATAATAATGAGTTCTTAACATTTATAAAGTCAAGCTATATTCAAAGTGCTCCATGTATTACCTCAGTTATCTTTACAACAGCACTATATGGTAGATATTACCATTTTCTCCTTAATTAAATAATATGTGCAGGACCTTCTTTCAATTTTTTTTTGTTTTTCTTTCTTAGTCATGCCACGCAGCTTGCACGATCTCAGTTCCGTGACCAAGGATCCAACCCCGGCTCCTGGCATTCAGAGTATGCTTTTCTAATTACTGGACCATCAAGGAATTCCCACATGTATAGAACTTAATTCATATATCTTAACTGCATCTGTATCCATTTAGTTACTCAAATATCAAACCCCTGTACTTCACATTCAGTTAATTAGAGAAGAAGGAGCACAAATAAATTAAATGAAGAAAACAGACAATTAACTGCAATGTAGAGACTAAAATGTATTAACATTATGGAAAATTATATATATATATACATATATGTAACTCTAACTATATATAACTATATATATACCTTCACTGGACTATAAAAATGAAATTAATTAATTTGAGGCTATATATAAATTTCAAAACATGGAACAATAGTAAATATTTAAGGATTTAAATGTAAAAAGTAATAGTATAGAATTAACAAGAAAATGAAGAAACATATTTTTGTGACTCCAAGGTAAAAAAGACCACAAAAGTACAATTCTTATGATCAAACATTTATGTTCTATACTGAAAGGCAATATTTCTAAATACCATACATTAAATTAAGAAAGGCATGATGTCTAGAAATAATGCACTGTTTTCCTTTACTCTCAAAAATTCAGATACTTGAATTTTCCCCCACATTAACCAATTCCCCCAGACCAACTGGTCAGTGCAATTCAGTTATGACACTATTATATCTCTAGTCAGGATCATATTCCATGAATTAAGGGCTCAGTCCCATAAGATGGCCCCCACTTCAAATGTTAAGATTGTCAAATATGCTACTGTATGTCTGAGACTGTGAGACTGACTGGCTATTTATCTCACAACCCCCTCCTTGAGTTCAATAATTGGTTACTATGGTTCACTGAACTCAGGCAAATACTATGTTTATTGGTTTATTATAAAGGACATAATAAAGGGCACAGATGAACAGTAGAGATACACAGAGAAAACTTCTCAGCACAGAGCTTTCTGTTCCCATGTAGCTGGGTGTATCACTCTCCTGGCAAGTAGATGTAGTACCAACCTGGAAGTTCTTTTAGATCTATATATACTTTGGGAGTCTGTATTTCAGTATGATTGACTAGTAACTCAGTTTATAGGTCTTCTCCTCAGTCTGGAGAATGAGGAATGGGGCTGAAAATACCAAGCTTCTAATCAAGGCTTGATCTTTCTAGTGGCCAGTCCCCATCCAGGAGCCGATCAAGAATCATGGCATCAAAAGCCACTCCTATCACTAAAAAAATGGCAAAGGATTTAGGAGTTCTGTAACATAAACTAAGGTAAAAGACCGAATACTTCAACAAAAGATGTTCTTAGAAGCCCTATTTGCAAGTGTTTTTGAGTTCTGTTCTCAGTTGCTCAGTCATGTCTGATTCATTGTGACCCCATGGACTGCAGCCCTCCAGACTTCTCTGTCCATGGAATTTTCCAGGCAAGAATAGTGGAGTGGGTTGCCATTTCCTACTCCACTCGTATCAAATAGAAGGGCTACAATCAGGAAGGCATGCTATTAGTTAGCTTCATTTAAGTGTGGATGAGACTGTTGGAACTTGAGGCTATTGGGAATATAAATATTTAAGAACATCTGAAAATAAAACCTCTGAAAGTATTTATCAAAATTAAACCATATGCCCCAAAACCCACTCATTATAAGTATAGAGTTGAAGACAACTTCAATAGTTATAAGAATGTTGAATACAATTATGTACCATCTACATTCTCCTTCAGTGAAGCACATTTGCACTCTGTGTTGGAGGTGCTGTCAAGAGATAACCTCTAGTCTTAGCACTTTCAGAATATACCAAGGTATGCAAAAAAAGTTGGAGAAATGCCCAAACCCCTCTATGGACAACCCATTTCCAATGCTTCATTGATGTAGATATGTAAACCTTGAGACTTCTGTCAAATTGAGAAAAAAACTGAAGGACATTTCTAGCTGCAGAAATTCTTAGTACCAAAATTGTTCTTAAGCCTGCATTACAGCTTGATTTTCCCCTGTTCCTTCCTACTTCCTTTTACTTATTTCCAAATTTACCATTTGCATGCTATTGCTAGCTCCTTGGAAGGACAGTTATGACAAGCATAGACAGGGTATTAAAAAGCAGAGGCATCATTTTACTGACAAAGGTCTGTATAGTCAAACCATAGTTTTTCTGGTAGTCATGTATGGATGTGAGAGCTGGACCATAAAGAAGCCTGAGTGTAGAAGAGGTGATGCTTTCGAATTGTGGTGATGGAGAAGACTGAAGACTCCCTTGGACTAAAAAGTGACCAAACCAATCAATTCTAAAGGGTATCAATTCTGAATATTCATTGGAAGGGCTGAAGCTCCAATGCTTTGGCCACTTGATGCAGAGTGCTAAATCACTGGAAAAGACCCAGACGATGGGAAAGATTGAAGGCAAAAGGAGAAGGGAGCAGCAGAGAATGAGTTGGTTTGATATCATCAGTGATTCAATGCACATGAATTTGAGAAAACTCTGACAGTGGAGGACAGAGTAGTCTGGCAAGCTGCAGTCAATGAGGTCACAGCGTTGGACATGATTGCCATTTCCTACTCCACTCGTATCAAATAGAAGGGCTACAATCAGGAAGGCATGCTATTAGTTAGCTTCATTTAAGTGTGGATGAGACTGTTGGAACTTGAGGCTATTGGGAATATAAATATTTAAGAACATCTGAAAATAAAACCTCTGAAAGTATTTATCAAAATTAAACCATATGCCCCAAAACCCACTCATTATAAGTATAGAGTTGAAGACAACTTCAATAGTTATAAGAATGTTGAATACAATTATGTACCATCTACATTCTCCTTCAGTGAAGCACATTTGCACTCTGTGTTGGAGGTGCTGTCAAGAGATAACCTCTAGTCTTAGCACTTTCAGAATATACCAAGGTATGCAAAAAAAGTTGGAGAAATGCCCAAACCCCTCTATGGACAACCCATTTCCAATGCTTCATTGATGTAGATATGTAAACCTTGAGACTTCTGTCAAATTGAGAAAAAAACTGAAGGACATTTCTAGCTGCAGAAATTCTTAGTACCAAAATTGTTCTTAAGCCTGCATTACAGCTTGATTTTCCCCTGTTCCTTCCTACTTCCTTTTACTTATTTCCAAATTTACCATTTGCATGCTATTGCTAGCTCCTTGGAAGGACAGTTATGACAAGCATAGACAGGGTATTAAAAAGCAGAGGCATCATTTTACTGACAAAGGTCTGTATAGTCAAACCATAGTTTTCTGGTAGTCATGTATGGATGTGAGAGCTGGACCATAAAGAAGCCTGAGTGTAGAAGAGGTGATGCTTTCGAATTGTGGTGATGGAGAAGACTGAAGACTCCCTTGGACTAAAAAGTGACCAAACCAATCAATTCTAAAGGGTATCAATTCTGAATATTCATTGGAAGGGCTGAAGCTCCAATGCTTTGGCCACTTGATGCAGAGTGCTAAATCACTGGAAAAGACCCAGACGATGGGAAAGATTGAAGGCAAAAGGAGAAGGGAGCAGCAGAGAATGAGTTGGTTTGATATCATCAGTGATTCAATGCACATGAATTTGAGAAAACTCTGACAGTGGAGGACAGAGTAGTCTGGCAAGCTGCAGTCAATGAGGTCACAGCGTTGGACATGACTTAGTGACTGAACCACCACCACCACAACAATACTAAGCTCCGTCTTAATACATGCTCCAGAGAAATTCAACTTGTCTCTGAAAGCCAGTACTAAAGATGAAGTTTTGAACCTGGATAACTTGCTATTTAGGTGATAAAAATTTCAGCATTGGTCGTAGATGGAGCAGTTGTCCCTGGCACAAGGTAATGAATCGGTATAGTATACTGATGGAAAGGGATGTATTAACATGCATGGTACATTAGGTATTTGAGAAATCATGATGAACTAGCCACTAAAAGGAAAACAAAGTAAATACCTATTGCTAAGTTCTATTAATGTTTTAAAAAATGGCCCTATTTTCAGAGTTTTTACTTCTAGTTCTTGTAACTGTGGGCTCTGCTGGTATAAAGACTTCAATTCTCAAATGAAGTACTCTTCTGACAAGGACAGAGACATTGAATTATAAGTTGTAACTGTTGTCTGAAGAGACATTGAATTGCAAGTTAGGGACAGAAGGCAAAAAAGAGGAGTCACTATCCAGGTTGGGGTACTAGATCTTAATGAGAAAGTGATAGAGATGCTGTTACACAAGGAAGGAGGGAGGCTTATGTTTGTTAGCCAGATTATCCAATTAAGTGGCTCTATTGATGGTAAATGGAAAAGTTCATCAAACCTGGCCTATAGAAAGCATGGTGATCAGGGGCTCAGGACTCTCAGAGATGAAAGTCTGAGTCAAACCACCAGGATGACAGAGGTTCTTGGTAAGGAGGGGACAGGGATAGTGGATAAAAGAGATGATAAGACCAGTTGGGACTATAGGAGCAGTGATTTTATTTTCCTGTTGTTCCCTGAAAAAGAGAGGTCACCAGAATTCTGGAGCAATTGCTTTCAGAAATGTTTTTGAAGAGGTGAATCCAAACAATGAAAGGAATGACCACTGATGGACACTGTGATCCTCCACCCAATCTCTCTCAAGGAAGGACTTGTGGATCGAGAAGCTGGAAGTGTTTTCTAGAGAAAGTCTTCACTGTCAACGCTTTAGGATTGCCCATTGTCATCATTCTAGAGTGACCAATATCCCACATATTATATTTGTAGGAGAATTAAAGCCTGGTTATCTTGATCCAGGAAAGATATTTTACTATAAAGATGCTTTGCTTTAACATATATATGTAGTATAATATAAAGTAAAATATGCCTAAACATTGGTGTTAAAATTGGTGCAAAGAAGGGGAAATTTCTTCAAAAAGCCGAAGGTAGGAGGGTTTTGAGATTCAAATCATAGACAACAAATGGCTGTGTACTACGCAAGCATTATTCATATTACATAAGAGGGCAAGATTGAGTATGTTTTCTTAAAAAGCAGCACCATTACCTTCATTGAATCTTAAAAATCACACTCACAACATATTGCAATGAGTATGTTTTAGTCATTTACTGTGACTTTCATTTGAATTTTCTCCACATCATAGTGATTTGGAATTGTCATGGAATAAGCAGTATGATGGTGTTAACCTCAAAATCAGGTATCTGTAATATAATACCAGACTGTCATTATGCTTATATTTTTATCTGAATAATTTTTTTCCTATGAATTTTGACTGACTTAGGTCATAGTTGCTGGCAAATCTTTGTGTTGGATCTGGGCTTCATCCCAAATACGATTTTATGTAGAAATAATAATAAAAAAACTTTTTAAATCTGAAGCACTGGGGGGAAAGGCTGATTTTGGATATGGGGGAATCCTGAAAGCCTGGCTCTCTTTTTAGCTATGTGACCACTTGTTCTCCTGCTTTCTGCATAGCCCCATCTCTGCTTTGGGAACTGGTCCCAGCACTGTTTCATGCCAGTTCATCTTTGGATCCAGCTGGCCCTAACTCTACTGCTGGCCTTGGTGGTTCCATGCTTTCATGCCAGACTAAGCCTTCTATGTCCAACATGGCTGGTCCAATCTTGATTTCTGGTCTTGGCCCAGACTTCAAATCTATGCAGACCAACTGCAAATTTGGGTGTGGATAAACAGATTTGGGACAAATATTTGAGGATGTACTGTAATCCATCAAGTTTGGCAAAGTATTGTTCATATGATGGGGATTATTATATCTTTTCTATCGTTCTTGTCTCTTCACTGTGCTTCCATTTCCCAGTGGTTAAAAAAAATGAGAAAATGTGGGTGGATATGAGCCCAGACATGTTTCTGAGATGGACTGGTGCCATATAACATTTCCATCACTCTAACGTACTTTGTTGAGGTTTAAATTTATCACAAAGTGTCAGTCACTAGCCATTTCTAGAAAGATGCTATAGTACATTTTGGCTTCTCTGAATCCTAAGGAATTCTCAAGCCAAGTAAGAATGTTGATAAGCATTGCAAAGGAAAATGATTTTATGTCTGTACTTTGGTGATTTTTAGTCTCCAACATCCAGCAAACAATTAGGCAATTTGTTTGAAATAAAAAGAAAAGTTGTAACTGCAAAAACTCCTAGTACACCTCTTCCTATCCTGCCAGTACTGGCAGAAACAAATCAAATTTTGAGATAAATGGAGTAGTATTTTAACAGAATATAATAATAATGCTAATATAGTTATTTTAATCTATATACTATAGATATTTTTCTCACCTTTATTATATAAATCTGAGCAACAATACAAATGGAAATTAAATTAAATTATACTATTAAAGATATTTTAATGATTTACAAAAGCAATTTTTTGAAAACCTGTAGAAAGTAAAATAGGTTAAATGTAACTGCATATAACCAATTTGTGAAATAAGAATTTTTTTTTTTGCCTTCCTTAAAGCCAGGTTTTAAAAAAAACAGGCCAGAATTTTCACCATCTGTTTCTAAACTGCACAGATGGTACAAATTTAAGTCTGTTGTAAAGTGTATTGCTTACTGTTCTGTCCACAGTGTTCTCTAATAAGTGTCAAATAAATCAATTGACAGTTAATAGTGGCAATAACTTTTCAACTACAGAAAGCTAGTATTAGAACCCACTGACCCATGCAGAATCTTAGACTTTCTGAGCTAAGTCCCTGATGGCTGCTTTTCATCTAGATGGTTGTTTTTCTGATTTAAGGATTTCTGTCTAGTTTTTTATCCCCTAGACTCACAATATTCTGCCACACAAATTTCCATGTAGTTCCATGACCCAAATATAATGTGTTCAATGTTAAAATGGCCATGTAGCATAAATAGTTGAATGGTGGGGCATGAAATTTACATACATATGGATGCCTACAATTCACCATTAGAAGCAATGCTTTCTTATCATTGATATGAAATTGAAAACAGAAATTTATCTATGTCACTTTGGTAACCCATAGCTATTTTTATTAGTGTGTTGGTTTTGTTTTGTTTGGTAATGGTAGTGGTGGGAAAGAATTAGCTGCTTCACAAATAGTTTGTAATGGGAAGAGCCAGGGGCCAAATTTTGCCATATATTCTGCCATAGCAAGTAGCCTGTAAATATTCTGCAAAAGAGCAAAAAAAAAAAAAAAAAAAAATCTGTCATGTTATTTGTTCTCTAAACTTGATCTGGACTGGCTTTTTATCTCTTTCTCTCTTTTCTGGTCACTGGAAACCTTGGCAAACACTGCTAACGTTTTCCCCTGCAGAAAATTTAACAGCATTCGAATTTAAGCATTCAGTTGAACATCTACTTGAGTCAGAAGACTGAATCCTTTAAAGCAGGCAGAGGACATGAAAACCTTTACGATTTAAGCATGGATCATTTTCCCTAAATTTAGAGGCTATTGGATTTGCTAGCTTCTTCTGTCCCATTTATGTAAGTGTGAGAACTGTCCTTCTGATATTTTATTCAACTCACATTTCTTGACTATATCATCAATGAGAACTCATTTTTACTATATTTTATCCAAATGAACAGTCCATTAATTTCATCCAACAAAACCTTGTTTCGAGCATTTATTGTTTGGATAGCAAAGCCTCTGGCAATAATGTCCAGCTGGAAAACTGCCTTCTTCTTGCTACATCTATTACCCTTGGGGTGTGAATTTGTAATTAGAGCAACTCACTGCACAAGGGGTGTCATATAAACCATCTAACTATACATTTAAATACTTTGGTGACCATTTACTGCTAGACTGGTTTGTCTCCGACTATGTTTTGGGCATGGGAAAGCACCTGATTTACCAAGCAAACACTTACTGGCATCTTAATTTTCTTGAAATTCTTTCTCTTCTTCCCCTTGTGAAAGATGCTAAAAAAGTGAAGATTTTCATCTGGTTCCAGCAAGATCTAAGCCTCCAAACTACTACTCTCTTCCCAATCATAAATCAACCAATTAAAGGCTAACTGCAGTTTTAGGCTTAAGGTCTTGGAAATGTCCCATCATTTAACACACCCTCTGTTTGCCCATGGCTTCTGAGAATTTTGACAGTGAATAATTCTGGAAATAAAACTGAACTTCGATGTTCCTCAGTTTGTTCTGTAAAATCTTTAAGCATATTACTCCTCTCCAGAGAATTCCTTTTGACAATTTTCAGTTTGCAACACTATTAATAAATAAGTCAACAGTTTTTGGCTGTTTTTCTCTTTTCCTTTTACTAACCATTTTCCAGATATTTAGTGGCCTCTGAAGAAACTGTCACACTTATTTCAGCTAGTGTAAAGAAAAGGACATGATCTTTCTGAATATTCTACAACTTATTTACTTACCTAGTACTGACTACATGCCAAGCACTATTTGAAGATTCTTATAAGTATTAACTAGCACAATCCTCATAATTATCCTATAATAAAGATTTTAAATTATCTGAATTTTAAATATGTGTTAGCTGAGGCACAGATAAACTGAGAAACTTACCCAAGGTCACACAGTTAGTAAGTGGCATAGCTGAAGTCTGAAGCCAAATAATCTGACTCCAGAAAATCTGCTCACAACTACTAAACAATATTACTTCTCTCACAGCCACACTGGGCATGAACAGCAAAGTTGGACTATTGTTAGAAACAAACTTTGTTTAACAACTGACCATTTTCTAAGTTACAAGTTACATTTTAGAAGGCTTGGTATTTTTAATGAAAATGTCAAGCTAAATAAAAATGAATCTTCTTACAGTGTGGGAGATCTGATTTTGATTCCCTAAGTTGGGAAGATCCCTTGGAAAAGGAATGGCTGCCCCAGTATTTTTGTCACCATTTAAACTGCTAGGACTTTGCTAGACTGGTTTGTCTCCGACTATGTTTTGGGCATGGGAAAGCACCTGATTTACCAAGCAAACACTTACTGGCATCTTAATTTTCTTGAAATTCTTTCTCTTCTTCCCCTTGTGAAAGATGCTAAAAAAGTGAAGATTTTCATCTGGTTCCAGCAAGATCTAAGCCTCCAAACTACTACTCTCTTCCCAATCATAAATCAACCAATTAAAGGCTAACTGCAGTTTTAGGCTTAAGGTCTTGGAAATGTCCCATCATTTAACACACCCTCTGTTTGCCCATGGCTTCTGAGAATTTTGACAGTGAATAATTCTGGAAATAAAACTGAACTTCGATGTTCCTCAGTTTGTTCTGTAAAATCTTTAAGCATATTACTCCTCTCCAGAGAATTCCTTTTGACAATTTTCAGTTTGCAACACTATTAATAAATAAGTCAACAGTTTTTGGCTGTTTTTCTCTTTTCCTTTTACTAACCATTTTCCAGATATTTAGTGGCCTCTGAAGAAACTGTCACACTTATTTCAGCTAGTGTAAAGAAAAGGACATGATCTTTCTGAATATTCTACAACTTATTTACTTACCTAGTACTGACTACATGCCAAGCACTATTTGAAGATTCTTATAAGTATTAACTAGCACAATCCTCATAATTATCCTATAATAAAGATTTTAAATTATCTGAATTTTAAATATGTGTTAGCTGAGGCACAGATAAACTGAGAAACTTACCCAAGGTCACACAGTTAGTAAGTGGCATAGCTGAAGTCTGAAGCCAAATAATCTGACTCCAGAAAATCTGCTCACAACTACTAAACAATATTACTTCTCTCACAGCCACACTGGGCATGAACAGCAAAGTTGGACTATTGTTAGAAACAAACTTTGTTTAACAACTGACCATTTTCTAAGTTACAAGTTACATTTTAGAAGGCTTGGTATTTTTAATGAAAATGTCAAGCTAAATAAAAATGAATCTTCTTACAGTGTGGGAGATCTGATTTTGATTCCCTAAGTTGGGAAGATCCCTTGGAAAAGGGAATGGCTGCCCCCTCCAGTATTTTTGTCTGGAGAATTCCATGGACGGAGGATCTTGGTGGGCTATGGTACATAGGGTCGCAAAGAATCAAAGTCTGAGCAACGAGACACAGCACAGCACAACAGATAAAAATGAAACTTACAGGTAATCACATAAAATACTATTTTTCAGATGTAAAATTTTTGAATCATTTTTCAATTATCTTGAATTACCATGTATATATTTTCAAGTATCTTATTGGTTGTGCAAACCTTTTTCAACATATTTATCTGTCATGTTTCAATCAACATTTTAAAAATTCATCTTATTTGCTTCTCCAAGTGATCAACAAAAAATGAGAGGTGGTTTCTTGGCTTTACTCAAATAATCTATAAAGAACTACAAAGGGCTTCCCTGGTGGTCCAGTGGGTAAGGACACCACCTTGCAGTGCAAGGGGCGCCGGTTGGATCCCTGGCCTGGGAAGATCCCACGTGCTGCGGAGCAGCTGGACCGATGTGTCCAATTACTGAGCAGGAGCTCTGGGGCGCATGCACCCAGAGCCCGCGGTCTGCGACAACAGAGGCCACCACGATGGGAGGCCCACACGGGCCAAAGAGCAAAGATGGATGAAAATGGACAAATGAAAGACCAATAGAAGTGGCCCGCCTATCCCCTCCCTCCCCAACCCTCCCCCACCAAAATAAATAAATAAATAAATAAATCTTTAAAAAAAAATAAATAAATACAAAGACTTCGTAGCCTGCAGGCCTGAATCCCCTTTAAAGAGAAGTTATCAGGACTTGCTTAGTGGTTCAGTGGCTGAGAATCTGCTCCCAATGCAGGAGCCTCTGATTTGATCCCTGGTTGGGGAACTAAATCCCACATGCTTTAACGAAGGTCCAACACAGCCAAATGAATAAGCAAACATATTTTTTTTTAAGTTTAAAGAGGAGTTATTAAAGAAACTTGATTTCACTAAAAGTATAGGTTTCTAAGTCAATCAAGCTTCCTTCACTAAGAGCGAAGGGAAATCCAGAGGGTGGAGGGAGAGTAGTGCCTTTAAGAAACGCTCCAAAAGAATCAGGAATTCTTGGAAATTGGAGGCAATTGAGAGGGTGAAGCCCCTTGAGAAGACAATTTTTTGGTGTTGGTGTGGGCAGAATACAAATTAGTTATGAAGTTCTGGGAAAGCTAAAATAACCAACATCGAAACTGAGCATAGACGGAGTGACTCCTGTAAAGAACAAAACTGCGGAGTTTAAAAAGTGTCACTGAGCAAAGGCACTATGTTTATCATTTAAAATGAGTTTTGTTTATTTATTTTCATCCTCAGCCTTATTGAAATATAATTGACACATCAAAATTAAGTAACATATTTATCTGTCAGTTTTAATTTAAAATTCATCTTATTTGCTTCTCCAAGTGATCAACAAAAATGAGAGGTGGTTTCTTGGCTTTACTCAAATAATCTATAAAGAACTACAAAGGGCTTCCCTGGTGGTCCAGTGGGTAAGGACACCACCTTGCAGTGCAAGGCGCGGTTGGATCCCTGGCCTGGGAAGATCCCACGTGCTGCGGAGCAGCTGGACCGATGTGTCCAATTACTGAGCAGGAGCTCTGGGGCGCATGCACCCAGAGCCCGCGGTCTGCGACAACAGAGGCCACCACGATGGGAGGCCCACACGGGCCAAAGAGCAAAGATGGATGAAAATGGACAAATGAAAGACCAATAGAAGTGGCCCGCCTATCCCCTCCCTCCCCAACCCTCCCCCACCAAAATAAATAAATAAATAAATAAATCTTTAAAAAAAAATAAATAAATACAAAGACTTCGTAGCCTGCAGGCCTGAATCCCCTTTAAAGAGAAGTTATCAGGACTTGCTTAGTGGTTCAGTGGCTGAGAATCTGCTCCCAATGCAGGAGCCTCTGATTTGATCCCTGGTTGGGGAACTAAATCCCACATGCTTTAACGAAGGTCCAACACAGCCAAATGAATAAGCAAACATATTTTTTTTTAAGTTTAAAGAGGAGTTATTAAAGAAACTTGATTTCACTAAAAGTATAGGTTTCTAAGTCAATCAAGCTTCCTTCACTAAGAGCGAAGGGAAATCCAGAGGGTGGAGGGAGAGTAGTGCCTTTAAGAAACGCTCCAAAAGAATCAGGAATTCTTGGAAATTGGAGGCAATTGAGAGGGTGAAGCCCCTTGAGAAGACAATTTTTTGGTGTTGGTGTGGGCAGAATACAAATTAGTTATGAAGTTCTGGGAAAGCTAAAATAACCAACATCGAAACTGAGCATAGACGGAGTGACTCCTGTAAAGAACAAAACTGCGGAGTTTAAAAAGTGTCACTGAGCAAAGGCACTATGTTTATCATTTAAAAATGAGTTTTGTTTATTTATTTTCATCCTCAGCCTTATTGAAATATAATTGACACATAACTTTGTGTATGTTTAAGGTGTATGTGATTTAATACATTGTGTATGTGTGTGCTGCTAAGTTGGTTCAGTTGTGTCTGACTCTATGTGTCTGACTCTCCAAGCTATTGTGACTCCAGGGACTGTAGACTGCCCCAGGCTCCTCTGTCCATGAGATTCGTCAGCAAGAATAATGGAATGGATTGCCATGCCCTCCTCAAGGAGATCTTCCCAACTCAGGGATTTAACCCTCATCTCTTATATCTCCTATACTGGCAGGCAGTTTTTTACCACTAGCGCCACCTGGGAAACCCTTAGTACATGTATACATTGCAAAATTATTACTGTGATAGGATTAATTAACACTTCTGTCACCTAATTACCATTTTTATTTTATGTTGTGAACTAACTCTTTTAGCAAATTTTAAGTACATAACACTAAATTATGAATTTCTATACCATACAATGAATGTTTAGAACTCATTCATCTTATGACTGAAAGTTTGTTTATTTCTGTCAAATGTCTTTTATTTATTTAAAAGTTGAGTTATAATTGATAGACTATGCCATATTAGTTTCATATATATAGTAGTGATTTGAAATAATCAACACATTAAGTCCAGTTATCATGTATTTCCACAAAACTTGTTACATTATTCCCTATATTCCCTATGTGTACATTACATCCCTGTGACCTGTTTACTTTATAGCTAGAATTTTGTACCTTTCAATCCCTTTAATCTATCCTATCAGTCCTCCCAATCCTCCCCCTTCCCCTGCAGTGACTAGTTTGTCCTCTGTATCTGTGAGTCTGTTTCTGTTTTGTTGTGTTTGCTTATTTGTTTTGATTTTTAGATTTCACATATATGTGAAATCATATGGTATTCATTTTTCTCTGATTGCTTCTCTATTTTCTCTATTGCTTCTATCAACATCTTGTCTATTATAAGTAATGCTGCAAAAAATAAGGGTGCACATATCTAATGTATGCTTTTGTTTTCTTCAGATAAATACCCATAAGCGGAGTTGTTACATTATATGATAGTTCTAGTTTTATTATTTTTTTTGAGGAAACTCCGTAGTGTTTTCCATATTCACTACACCAATGTACATTCCTGCCAATAATGTGCAAGGTTTCCCTTCTTTCCACATATTGGTCAAAACTTATTTCTGGTCTTTTTGAGAATACACATTCTGACGGATGCTACATATACCTCATTGTGATTTGGATTTGTGTTTCCCTGATAATTTTCTGGAGAAATTAGCAACAATAAAAAATAGCAAAAATAACTTAAATTGCTTCAGCATTAATTTTCTCAACAATATCTCATAGTGTATGTCTTGAGGGAGGAACATTACTTTGTCCCCCAAAATTTCAAAGTTCCAAAAAAATTACATTGGTATTTATACAAAGTATATAAAATAAGTTAAGGGCAATTAATACCTTTAAAATATTGTTTTCACTCAGCAATAAATTGCATCCTTTCATTTATTTGGAATGTTTTATAACCCAAGTAAAAATGTGCTGGCATTTTGTATTGTTTTTTTTTACATTTCTAATCCAATTGTTACATAGATACTTTTCTTTCTATTATAAAATAAATGAAGTGCATAGGTTTATGTTAAACTATTTAACCCGGCATAATGCTATACACTTTAAGTGCTTTAAACAGTTTGAGATGGACTAGAGTTACACTACTTTGAGAATGTATTTAAAAACCTGTCTTAATGGTTCTTGCCACACACAAAAAATAATAATGTGGTGTGATAAAGATGTTAGCTAACACTATGATGGATGTGATAAAGATGTTAGCTAATACTATGATGGTAATGATAATACAATGTACAGACGCATGAAATCAATAGGTTGTATACCACCTTAAACCTATATAATGTTATCTGTCAATTATATTTTAACAAAAAATAAAACAGATTCTATGCACAGAGCTTGTGAGCAATTAGTTTATAGATCCTCTGAAATTATGGACATTACTCTTTTTTTTCAACAGTAGTTTTCTTTAAGAATTATCAATAATTTGTCTCAATATCTCAAATCATATTTTCAGGACAGACTTTGAGCATAAATACATATTAATTTTCTTAATTTAAATAACTTTTCAGGGATACCAGAGCATAAATACATACTCTGACATGGTCTAGTTTTATTATTTTTTGAGGAAACTCCGTAGTGTTTTCCATATTCACTACACCAATGTACATTCCTGCCAATAATGTGCAAGGTTTCCCTTCTTTCCACATATTGGTCAAAACTTATTTCTGGTCTTTTTGAGAATACACATTCTGACGGATGCTACATATACCTCATTGTGATTTGGATTTGTGTTTCCCTGATAATTTTCTGGAGAAATTAGCAACAATAAAAAATAGCAAAAATAACTTAAATTGCTTCAGCATTAATTTTCTCAACAATATCTCATAGTGTATGTCTTGAGGGAGGAACATTACTTTGTCCCCCAAAATTTCAAAGTTCCAAAAAAATTACATTGGTATTTATACAAAGTATATAAAATAAGTTAAGGGCAATTAATACCTTTAAAATATTGTTTTCACTCAGCAATAAATTGCATCCTTTCATTTATTTGGAATGTTTTATAACCCAAGTAAAAATGTGCTGGCATTTTGTATTGTTTTTTTTTACATTTCTAATCCAATTGTTACATAGATACTTTTCTTTCTATTATAAAATAAATGAAGTGCATAGGTTTATGTTAAACTATTTAACCCGGCATAATGCTATACACTTTAAGTGCTTTAAACAGTTTGAGATGGACTAGAGTTACACTACTTTGAGAATGTATTTAAAAACCTGTCTTAATGGTTCTTGCCACACACAAAAAATAATAATGTGGTGTGATAAAGATGTTAGCTAACACTATGATGGATGTGATAAAGATGTTAGCTAATACTATGATGGTAATGATAATACAATGTACAGACGCATGAAATCAATAGGTTGTATACCACCTTAAACCTATATAATGTTATCTGTCAATTATATTTTAACAAAAAATAAAACAGATTCTATGCACAGAGCTTGTGAGCAATTAGTTTATAGATCCTCTGAAATTATGGACATTACTCTTTTTTTTCAACAGTAGTTTTCTTTAAGAATTATCAATAATTTGTCTCAATATCTCAAATCATATTTTCAGGACAGACTTTGAGCATAAATACATATTAATTTTCTTAATTTAAATAACTTTTCAGGGATACCAGAGAACATTATGGAAGGAAATAAATCATACTCTGACATGGTCTATTTTTCTTATGAAAATAAACATAGTATTTTCATACAAATTGTATTCAATTTCTCCAAATATGAAAGAACTTCACTATCAGTTAATATAATATAATAATAACACACCAAACTGACTATGAAGCCATTTCCATTTTCTTCTCTCAGACGTGAGTAGAGGTATAGAATAAACATACCTGAATTTGAAATAAAATAAATCCCAAAGAAATGAAAGAAAGTCCCAAACACTAGACATAGAAAGAAGCCATGTACCCTTAAAGGTTTTACTATAAGCACTTGTTAAATAAGCCTAAACCAAAATTTTCCTCACTGGTGTCCTGAGATTGGTTGCATTATTATTATAAAGCTTGTCTGGCAGACTTGCAGAAGTATATACTGGGCTATATGTCATGAAGAATTTATATCACGGTGTTAAAAGTGATTTGAGATTCTCATTAAAAGAAATAACCTTAATCATCCACAATAACATTACATTAATTATTGATAGGTCTAATCAGTAATCTGAAATTGCTCACATCTAATATTAATTAGAAAGGCAGATGAATTCCCAGCATGCTGACATGCTCTTTGTGCCTTCAAGTACCTTTATAGTGTTATTATTTACACGCTTCTGAGAAATTTAAACTGAGAAACCAGAAAGGTTAGATCCTTCAAAGGAATGACTTCACTTGGTTAGGTTCTACTCTCAAAATTGGCACATTCACTACTGTCAACTCACGTAAGATGATGCAACTTCAGCGCTTTTTTTGGTTTATTTTAAACTGATTCTCTTATAAAATCAACTTTGTACTCATTTCTGAACAGTCCTCTACTTTTATACTCAGAAGTAGCCATATACATTCAAAAAATTATCTTAAAATATTTATTTTGTCATGAATTCAGACAGAGAGAGAGAGAGAGTGAGGAAGGAAGGAGGGAGAGATGGAGCAGGAGAGAGATTATATATACTGAATGGCAATATACCCATAATCCAGTTTAAGGTATAAAATATTTCCATTTGGGAGTACTTCCCTAATCCTCCTGGATCATATTCTCTACCACCCCAAGCAGGGATAAGCATCATTTGTATTTTAAGTAATTAACATTTACAAATTTCATTTTTTGAATTTATACTTTACTATTTATACATACAAATTAAATGAAAGCAATGTGTGGTGTTATTTTTATGTTTTAATATTTACAGAAATTGTATCATTATGATTGGTGTAGCTCTGTACTATTCACTTTCATAACTGTAGAATGTCCTAGGATATACAAGCTCTATAATTTATACTCTACTCTTTTTCCAATAGACAGTTATTTCTAAATTCTTGTGATTTCAAATACTGTTTCTTTGAGCATTATTGTACATGCCTTCAAGAGAAAATATTCAAGTGTTTTTCGAGACCACTAAATTAAAGTACTAATATAATGGCTTGTTTGAAGCACATGCAAATCTTGAACTTTAACGGGTATTCACCAGTTTGATTTACAAAAGCGATTGTGCTAATCTGCACTGTCACTAGCACTGGCTAAAATTTTTAGCTTGTTCATACTCTTCATTCAACCTAAATTTTTTTTTTCTGCCAGCCAGTTGTATGTGAAATTGAATTTCATCATGGCTTTTAAAAAATATTTTCACGATTAGTTGTGAGACTGAGCATTTTTTACATGTACTGGCAAATTCCATTTTCTCTTCTGAATGATGGATGTTTATCATATGCTATTGATACTTAATTATCTTGGTAGCATACTTTGTGATTGACTGCCCAGGCCAGTAATTTTTTTCCTCACTGCTTATTGCTGTCTTTTGAAGCACATAAATTTTTGTTTAAATTATAGATAAGGCTGTTTGTTGATATACACCTTTTTATGCTTTTTAGTAAATCATCCCTTTTTGGAAGTTAAAAGATATTCTATACCTTTTCTTACTATTTAATGTTTTCATATTTCATGGTAATGCACTTGAGAAACCTGCATGCAGGTCAAGAAGCAACAGTTAGAAACAGACATAGAACAACAGACTGGTTCAAAGGGAACAGAGTACTTCAAGGCTGTATATTGTCTCTTTGCTGATTTAGCTTATACACAGAGTATATCAAGTGAAATGACAGACTGGATGAAGGACAAGCTGGAATCAAGACTGCCAGGAGAGATGTCAACAACTTCAAATATGCAGATGACACCACCCTTATGGCAGAAAACGAAGAGAACTAAAGAGCCTTTTGATGAAGGTGAAAGAGGAGAGCAAAAAAGCTGGCCTAAAACTCAACATTCAAAAACTGAAGATATTTTCTCGTTGGAAGAATAGCTATGACAAACATAGCATATTGAAATCACCTTAGCAACAAAGGTGTGTATAGTTAAAACTACGTTAGATGTGAGAGTTGGGCCATAAAGAATTCTGAGAGCTGAAGAACTTGATGCTTTTGAACTGTGGCGCTGGAGAAGACTCTTGAGAGTCCCTTGGACAGCAAGGAGATCAAACCAGTCAGTCCTAAAGGAAATCAATCCTGAATGTTCATTGAAAGGACTGATGCTGAAGCTGAAGCTCCAATACTTTGGCCAACTGTTGTGAAGACCAGACTCATTGGAGAAGACCCTGATTCTGAGAAAGACTGAGGGCAGGAGGAGAAGGGTTGACAGAGGTTGAAATGGTTGGATGGCATCACCAACTCAATGGACACGAGTTTGACAAACTCCAGGAGATAGTAGAGGACAGGGAAGCCTGGTGTACTTCAGGCCATAGGGTCACAAAGAGTCAGACATGACTAAGCAACTGAACAACAACAACAATGCACTTTTATGTATGATGTGAGATTGGAATCTATTTGAATGCTTTAGCACATCATTCTAGGATTTCTTTTAAAAATCAGAGCCAGTGACATTCAATTACATCTCTCACCATATTTCCTTATATCTTTTCCTGTGGCTCCTTTATGTTCTCTTTGTCTGTTGCTCTATATCCACATCAATATTGTACTGTCCTAATTATTATAATTTCATCATAGCATTTTATATCTGTTAGGGTAAGTTCATCTTCTCCTCTCCCACCACTCTTTAGTTCTTTTTCTTAAAGAATGTTTTCATTATTCTTTATTTATTTAATTATTCTATGCTCTTTCATGTAAATTTTGGAATAAATTTGTTCCTCTACCCTGCACACACAGAAAATCTTAAGAATTATGATATAAACTACTTTATATTTATATACACACATATAAAATTGAGACCATTTGTTTTCAAAGCATGTTTTTTAACTTTATTACTATTTTTATATATTGATTTTTCTATAACACTTTAATTGTTTTATATCATTGATCTACTATTTAAAATCCTTACTTTCATATTAACTTTAAAATGTGTAGCTACTGTTTTGATTTCTAAGTAAATAGTTATATTTCCAATGAATGAGGATATTTTCTATTCTAATATTTATACCATTACTTGTTATTCTTGTCTTGATGCAATGAATTGATCCTTTGGTATTATATTTAACATAAACTGTATTGTAGAACCTAGTAATATTCATGATCTTTAAGCTAACATTTTAAACACTTTGTTTCCATTGTTTTCATAGGTGCTTTGGTAGATGCACTTTCCCATGTTAAGATAACTTGCTTTGCTCCTCTACTGCTGAAAAGCTGCTTATATATTTTCTTAATTTTAATAGTGACTTGTGTAAATTCAATCAAGTATTTTTCCTGAATCTAGTGAGATAGTAGTTTTTGTTTCTTTTCATAATCATATCTAGCTTTAGGGATGATGGGAAATATAATCTCTTTCTGGTCGGCCAGGAGCACAGTAAAAACTTTATGAACTATATTATTACAATTATTACTACAATTATTGGTCCAATAAAAACTTAATGGACTATATCACTACAATTATATTATTACAACATACAATGTTGCACTGTCCATGCATTGATTGCTTTCTTTCTTTCTCCTATTTTTAGTCTCTTTTTGTTAAAAGTACAATTTTTCAACAGCTCTGTTCTTACATGGAAGTCATAATTCCAGGTCCCATATAGTCATTCTCCCCTGTCTTTACCAGTTAAACCAAAGCGCTTATTTTTTAAAACTAGCAAATTACTCTTCAATAATCTAAACTTCAAGCTTACTTGCGCCTCGAGTTCTCTTTGGTTTTGAGGTCCATATATACAGTATAAGGTTGAAATAAGAAATGTTTAATGTTTTAACAATCAGCTATAGTATAAGGTTGACATAAGAAATGTTTAATGTCGAACATCTCATTTTACAGCTTATAACAACGAAGAACAGAAAGGCTTGATTTTGCTGACTTGATCCACATATAGATGTCTATATGAATGGGAAGTGATCGGGAAGTTGCTGGTAATATTAACGGATAACGTTTATAAAGTTTCTGGCCATAATGCATATTCAGAATGGTCCCATTCCCCATCTGTTGCCATGTCTCCTTTCAAACCAAAACTTTACATTTGAGCAGCTGCAGTAAAGGAAAGATTATAACTCAAGATCACTACCCTAAGTCCACTTCCCTGTCAGACTCGTCACCTAACAAAGGCCAGGCTTTCTTTCTTTTTCTTATCATACTTCTAACCCTCAAAAAAATCAAAGGTTAAGTGTTTTGATTCATTAACATTATATTTGTCCCAGGTCTCCTTAGGCAGCTAGACTAGTTGGAATGAGAACCAAATTGTTTGTGTTACCTGTGAATAGCTGTAATAGAGAAATATATTTCTAACTATAGGGGGAGAGGAGAAGGAGGGATGATTATAGGGGTTAGGCGGAGGGTGTGAGATAAGCTCAAGGACTCACTGTACAACATAGGGAATGTAGCTAATATTTTGTAATAAACTGTGACTCTAAAGCAACCTCTAAATATTGTATGGAGCTTTAAAAATGAGTAAAAAGAAATATTAATATATGTATCTAAGTTTTCTTTAATCTTGGATGTAAGATTTGACACATTGAACCTGTAGCAATGCAGTTATAGCAAAAACTGTAATGTGTTATCCCAGGCATCTACTATTTTATGGTGTACAGAAATTTATAGTACATAAAAATGGTATAGAAGGAGCATTATATAAGCCTCTTTTCTTATTTAAAAGCCTCAGCTGTAGTTGAACAAGCTGCAACTTTAAGATACAGTTGAATTGTGTGATTGGATTCTCTTTTTAATTGCTCTGTGACAGACTTCACAGAACCATGTCAAATTTGTGAAGAAGAAATACAAAAGAGAGTTCCACCTGAGCTGGACCCATCACAAAGAGAACTGTTGAAACATGGATCCTGGGCGTGTGCTCTGGGTTTCTTTGATTTAATTGCCTGAGGTCTGCTCTGTAGTAATATGTCTGGCTATGGTTTTCAACTTTCAAGGGACAGTTGCTAGACTGTAGAGCTATTTAATAAAAACCTTTCTGACTGACTTCCAAGAGACTCAACCTCCCCAAAGACAGGAAAGCCTACTTTGAAATGAAAAAAAAAAATAGGTTAATTGATCTTCATGTGAAACTTTCTAGATAAGTAGATAGATATTAACCTTTCTGAAAATTCAGAGTTAAATCCTCCCTGTTTGAAGTATACTGCTTTTTTAAAAAAGCTAAACTTCTACTAAATGAACTAAGCACTATAGAGTACAAATAAAGAAGTGATTATTTTATAATTAGCTTCGTTAACACAATTTATGAAAGGTCCTGGCTATGATACAAGGAGCACTGAATGAGATACTACAGGGGCTAGGAAGGAAGAAAGCAGTCCTGCCCAGTGAGATTTATTGTCCTAAGAAGGACCTCCAGAAAGCCCGAGAAAGATGAACTAACTTCACTGAGCCAAGGGAATTTAAGAGGAAATAACCACCCTGTTTTCACTGTAATTGGTCTCTTTGAGGCCAGCTTTGCCTGAAGCAGATATAATTTTAAAAGGAGGCAGACAACCTAGTTGGGTTCTTCTTTAAATGATCTGAGGGGAAGCATGGGATAAAGATTGGAAGGGTATTCCTTGGAGTCTTTCCTGCCACTGAGGCAGGATCTCCGTTTAGCTCCAAGGATACCTTCGACTCCTCTTGAATCTTTTATTTTTACATTTTACTACTTTCCTGAGTTTGCTGAGTCCAGTTGCATAGATATCTGATACTAACTTGAAAACTAAAAATTCTTTATTTTTCTTAAATTTTATATAAGCTTTTCAAAGCTGTAGCTGAACAAGCTGCAACCTTAAGATACAGTTGAATTGTGTGATTGGATTCTCTTTTTAATTGCTCTGTGACAGACTTCACAGAACCATGTCAAATTTGTGAAGAAGAAATACAAAAGAGAGTTCCACCTGAGCTGGACCCATCACAAAGAGAACTGTTGAAACATGGATCCTGGGCGTGTGCTCTGGGTTTCTTTGATTTAATTGCCTGAGGTCTGCTCTGTAGTAATATGTCTGGCTATGGTTTTCAACTTTCAAGGGACAGTTGCTAGACTGTAGAGCTATTTAATAAAAACCTTTCTGACTGACTTCCAAGAGACTCAACCTCCCCAAAGACAGGAAAGCCTACTTTGAAATGAAAAAAAAAAATAGGTTAATTGATCTTCATGTGAAACTTTCTAGATAAGTAGATAGATATTAACCTTTCTGAAAATTCAGAGTTAAATCCTCCCTGTTTGAAGTATACTGCTTTTTTAAAAAAGCTAAACTTCTACTAAATGAACTAAGCACTATAGAGTACAAATAAAGAAGTGATTATTTTATAATTAGCTTCGTTAACACAATTTATGAAAGGTCCTGGCTATGATACAAGGAGCACTGAATGAGATACTACAGGGGCTAGGAAGGAAGAAAGCAGTCCTGCCCAGTGAGATTTATTGTCCTAAGAAGGACCTCCAGAAAGCCCGAGAAAGATGAACTAACTTCACTGAGCCAAGGGAATTTAAGAGGAAATAACCACCCTGTTTTCACTGTAATTGGTCTCTTTGAGGCCAGCTTTGCCTGAAGCAGATATAATTTTAAAAGGAGGCAGACAACCTAGTTGGGTTCTTCTTTAAATGATCTGAGGGGAAGCATGGGATAAAGATTGGAAGGGTATTCCTTGGAGTCTTTCCTGCCACTGAGGCAGGATCTCCGTTTAGCTCCAAGGATACCTTCGACTCCTCTTGAATCTTTTATTTTTACATTTTACTACTTTCCTGAGTTTGCTGAGTCCAGTTGCATAGATATCTGATACTAACTTTCAAGCCCTATAATACTTCATTGTTAATTGTAATAAGCAAAAATTCCAAACAGGTACAAAATATTGTATCTCTATGTCTGTCTGTACAATCTACACATCTATCTTTAAATAAAATTAGTCTTTGTAAATTGTTATTTCTTTTTTTTTTATAAATAATACATGAAAGTAAAGGAAATACTTATTAAACACATATCAGAACAATACAGAGCAATATGTCAAATATCACTAAGGACACAAACAGGAGGGCATGGCCCATGGTTAGAAAGTCCTAATGATAAAATGGACACAAAATAACTACAATCCATGGCAGAAATTGATGAGTGTCACAAGAAAGGAAAAGAACATTTCTGTATTGTTGAGAATGATGTTTCTTTAACTTTGGTGAGTATCAGAATCTCCAGGACCTTGGTTATTATGCAGTTCATATTCTGCCCTTTCTAGGATGGACCCAGAATTTACAACCTTAGTCAACCCTCCATGTGATGATAATAGATTGTTCTGAGGGACCACATTTTGAGAAACAACTTAATAGTATAAATATTATTTGTGACTGCGTTTGATGAGAAAACAGTGTTCATGAAGTACATAGAACATTTACTGACCCTCAAAAATATAATTTTGAGGGACTTCCCTGGAAGTTTAGTGCTGAAGACTTCGCCTTCCAATGCAGGAGATATGAGTTTGATCCCTGATCAGGGAGTTAAGTTTGCACATACCTTTTACCCAAGAAATAAATAATTATATAAATAAATTAATAAATGAAATGCAGCAGCTGATAAAATTAAGTCAATATATATACATATCTCTGTATATATATAATCTTGATAGGAAGAGAGGATAGTTTAGTTGATAGAAATAATATGAAAAAAAGTTGATGGAGAATTTGTTTTTAGAGAGTGCCTCCCAGGATATTGCTCCTCTTGAATCTTTATTTTTACATTTTACAAAAAACCCTTTGGCCTTTTTGATCTGAGGAAGCATGGGATAAAGATTGGAAGGGTATTCCTTGGAGTCTTTCCTGCCACTGAGGCAGGATCTCCGTTTAGCTCCAAGGATACCTTCGACTCCTCTTGAATCTTTTATTTTTACATTTTACTACTTTCCTGAGTTTGCTGAGTCCAGTTGCATAGATATCTGATACTAACTTTCAAGCCCTATAATACTTCATTGTTAATTGTAATAAGCAAAAATTCCAAACAGGTACAAAATATTGTATCTCTATGTCTGTCTGTACAATCTACACATCTATCTTTAAATAAAATTAGTCTTTGTAAATTGTTATATCTTTTTTTTTCATAAAAAATCATGAAAATAAAGGAAATACTTATTAAACACATATCAGAACAATACAGAGCAATATGTCAAATATCACTAAGGACACAAACAGGAGGGCATGGCCCATGGTTAGAAAGTCCTAATGATAAAATGGACACAAAATAACTACAATCCATGGCAGAAATTGATGAGTGTCACAAGAAAGGAAAAGAACATTTCTGTATTGTTGAGAATGATGTTTCTTTAACTTTGGTGAGTATCAGAATCTCCAGGACCTTGGTTATTATGCAGTTCATATTCTGCCCTTTCTAGGATGGACCCAGAATTTACAACCTTAGTCAACCCTCCATGTGATGATAATAGATTGTTCTGAGGGACCACATTTTGAGAAACAACTTAATAGTATAAATATTATTTGTGACTGCGTTTGATGAGAAAACAGTGTTCATGAAGTACATAGAACATTTACTGACCCTCAAAAATATAATTTTGAGGGACTTCCCTGGAAGTTTAGTGCTGAAGACTTCGCCTTCCAATGCAGGAGATATGAGTTTGATCCCTGATCAGGGAGTTAAGTTTGCACATACCTTTTACCCAAGAAATAAATAATTATATAAATAAATTAATAAATGAAATGCAGCAGCTGATAAAATTAAGTCAATATATATACATATCTCTGTATATATATAATCTTGATAGGAAGAGAGGATAGTTTAGTTGATAGAAATAATATGAAAAAAAGTTGATGGAGAATTTGTTTTTAGAGAGTGCCTCTGAAACAGATAGACACTGCAGTAGAACTGTGGAGAAGCAGAGCTATATAAACCTGCAGAGTCAGCCCATAACTAGAATTCTAAAGTGTGCAATGACATATGGCTCTTCTGACTTCTTTTGTTAACTTGACTTTTGCTTTGGAGAAAGAGGGAGTACTAGAGAGGTCATGAGAGGAGAAGATGGCTATAATAATCTAACAAAAATAAAGCTTGCTTGAGTCCCTTGTCATCCAAGTGAATATTGTTAAGGAAAGAGTTAACATCTTAGAGTGTTTGCAGCCATGGTTGTAAGATGGTGTCCTACCTGTGGTTGTCTGTCTTTCTTATTAGGCAGAATGGGATTTTTCTTAGGCAGGCAGCCTATCAGTGAAAACTGCTTATTTGTCCTTTTTCTAAGAGCAGGGACTATTGTTACACTAAATTTGTCTCTGTCCTAAAAGGAAGCAAACGTCTATGTAATATGGTTACATAAATCAGTAAATTAACATTTGCAAGTCATTTGAACAGTTCTTATTAATGTAACATAAACAACAGGACAGAACAAAAAAAAAATAAACACCTCCCTTTTGCTATTTATATCTCTTTAAAATTAGGTAAACTGCTGCCTAAACTATACACAGTTCTTGTTACAATGTATTTTCCTTCATTTCTAATCCATTTTCACATTCCACTGTTACGGATTCAAAGCCATATTCTTATAACAGTGATGGTTTGTTTACTTCAGTATTTCTGAAACCTGGTCATGTCAACTTTTTACATTAATAAAGAGAAGGCATTCTAATTTTATGCCTAAAAGCTTTATTGGTTCCACTTTATTAGTTTAGAGAGAAAGGTGTTAATAATTCTTTTTCTTCTGTTGTTTCACATTTCAGACTCCACTAATGGCCCTTAGCCCCTGTGCTGAATATATTTGATTTACTCCTTCAGGTCCACGCTCCTGATACTGTCTATATGTCCTAGTGGCTGAGCTTTAAATTACAGCACCTAAACTTATCCTTTGGTTTAGACTCCATTCTTGCAATGAACAAAAGTATACCCCACTGAGTATCCTCAGCAGAGAAGAGCTTATATAAATAAAAGAGATAGTACAATATACATTTTTAGAGGAAAAAATCAACTGTTAAATGCTACTGATTTTTGTTTGGTTCCATCTGGAAATTTTTTTCTTCAGCTTTTTTCCCACCTCTTCTGGATTCTGTTCTGTTGGTAATACGTAAGGAATTTGAGCTTGTCCCAGTGTCAGAGAGTTCCTTAACTTCAGAAGGTTGCAGCATTGCAGTAGCATCCTGGGCCAATTCTCCTCTCTCTTTCTGAGATCTGTCTTTTTATGCTTTAAGTGAACAGATCAACATATGGTGGTATCTTGAAGGGCAAACTTGTGTTACCTGAACCATCTCACTCCATGATAATCCTAATGTCTAATACTGCTAACTGAATGACACTCTTGTTCACTAGGGTATGTTCTGTAACAGAGTCTTTCCCCATCCAGCATTTCAAATAACCTCTCTTAATCCCTAAGAATCCATACTCAGGATGAAGTTTTTTTTTTATTAACTCCAAGATTAGAGGGACAAAAATGCTCCCCAATAACATCCATGATGTAGTTTAGCTCATCAGGGAAAGAAAAGTATGTATGAATTTCAGGTCTTCATCCTAACAAAAAAAATGGCATTTTATTTTTCCACAATTTTGGGGAAATATTGGCTTAAATTAAGCAGTCTAAATAGTCATTTTAGAACTTTGCATATGCTAATCTGCACTGCTCATCTTCAACAGTTGAGAGATGTCTATAGCTTGAATTAATCAGTTTTATTTTAGTTTATAAGTGAGGGAACTCCAGCTGGAATAAATTTAAGAAGAGAAAGACAATTTATGGATACTGCACCACAGAACCGCATGGCAAAGATAATTACTGGTTCAAAACAGACATGGAACTAAGGAGAGGGATACTGTAAAGATGGTTTCCCCAGTCTTATTTTTGCTTCTATCAGTTTCAGTCTTTACTTTTTTAGTCTGTATTTTTCTCAATGACATGGAACATTCTGCTAACATTTCAGAATTAGTATCTTATGGTTTTTCTAACAAAGAAAGATTGCCCTTTTAAAAAATATATATTTTTCCAATTAAAAGAATAAAAGCTAGGAAGCATGTAATGGGTTTTCTTTGGGACATGCCCTGAGAGTATTGTAACTGGTTATCCCCTAAATCCTTATGGTTAAATCTTATAAATGAAAAAATCTAAACAGAAAAACAGAGTGCATTAAAAGACAAAATATTATTGGGCATTCAAAATAGTTAAACTTATTTTTATATTGTCAAAAACTTCTGCTCTTGGATAACCCAGTGTCAGAGAGTTCCTTAACTTCAGAAGGTTGCAGCATTGCAGTAGCATCCTGGGCCAATTCTCCTCTCTCTTTCTGAGATCTGTCTTTTTATGCTTTAAGTGAACAGATCAACATATGGTGGTATCTTGAAGGGCAAACTTGTGTTACCTGAACCATCTCACTCCATGATAATCCTAATGTCTAATACTGCTAACTGAATGACACTCTTGTTCACTAGGGTATGTTCTGTAACAGAGTCTTTCCCCATCCAGCATTTCAAATAACCTCTCTTAATCCCTAAGAATCCATACTCAGGATGAAGTTTTTTTATTAACTCCAAGATTAGAGGGACAAAATGCTCCCAATAACATCCATGATGTAGTTTAGCTCATCAGGGAAAGAAAAGTATGTATGAATTTCAGGTCTTCATCCTAACAAAAAAAATGGCATTTTATTTTTCCACAATTTTGGGGAAATATTGGCTTAAATTAAGCAGTCTAAATAGTCATTTTAGAACTTTGCATATGCTAATCTGCACTGCTCATCTTCAACAGTTGAGAGATGTCTATAGCTTGAATTAATCAGTTTTATTTTAGTTTATAAGTGAGGGAACTCCAGCTGGAATAAATTTAAGAAGAGAAAGACAATTTATGGATACTGCACCACAGAACCGCATGGCAAAGATAATTACTGGTTCAAAACAGACATGGAACTAAGGAGAGGGATACTGTAAAGATGGTTTCCCCAGTCTTATTTTTGCTTCTATCAGTTTCAGTCTTTACTTTTTTTAATCTGTATTTTTCTCAATGACATGGAACATTCTGCTAACATTTCAGAATTAGTATCTTATGGTTTTTCTAACAAAGAAAGATTGCCCTTTTAAAAAATATATATTTTTCCAATTAAAAGAATAAAAGCTAGGAAGCATGTAATGGGTTTTCTTTGGGACATGCCCTGAGAGTATTGTAACTGGTTATCCCCTAAATCCTTATGGTTAAATCTTATAAATGAAAAAATCTAAACAGAAAAACAGAGTGCATTAAAAGACAAAATATTATTGGGCATTCAAAATAGTAGATGATCATTACAAAGCATTTTCCAGGTTTTTTGATAACTCAGTCCTTTCATTGTACAGAAAACCTTAAAAGGACCTCCAGTCTGCTAAATATTCTTTAGAAAACACTGGTTTATTTTATTTTATTTTAAAGATTTATTTATTTATTTATTTTGGGCCTGGGTCGGGTTGGGGAGGGAGGGGAGCGGGCGGGCCACTTCTATTGGTCTTTCATTTGTCTATTTTCATCCGTCTTTGTTCTTTGGCTCCTGTGGGCCTCCCATCGCGGTGGCGTCTGTCGTTGCAGAGCGCCGACTCTGGGTGCATGTGCTCCAGAGCTCCGGCTCTGTAATTGGACACATCTGTCTGGCCGCTCCGCGGCACGTGCGATCTTCCCAGGCCAGGGCTCGAACCGGCGCCCCTTGCACTGCAAGGCGGTGTCCTTACCCATGGACCACCAAGGGAAGCCCAACACTGGTCTATTTTAAACATAGCTCTGAGAATATTTAAAAGGTGCCATATGACTTCTACAAAAATCAGATATTCAGGATTCTGGCCATATTCAGTACAGCTATCATCAATCAAACAAAACAGAAGTTTCTCATAATTCCTTAAAATTTTACACTCTCTAGTTATTTTGTATTTTTTATATGTTTAATGATTATCACTTTCCTTTCTACTCATCTATATTCTATCTAAACTTTCAACCATCAGTTGGTCTGGTTGGAAACTAGCTCCACAGTGAAATTTTATGTCTTTTAAGCTTTCATGCAATGTTATTTTATAATTAATTGGCAAATTTGCAAGTACTGTAAACTGTTATCTTTGTATGTGTGTGGACATGAATTAGATGTGTGTTTGCATGAAGGGGGAAATGCAAAGAACTAGATATTGTCAGGATTTTCTAGGGAAAATAGATTCTGACTTTAACAAATAAGAAAAGGGTTCCTGGGGAGGTGATTCTGTTTGGGAACTGGAAGAAATTTTTCCATTATTATTTATCTCAGTTCACTTTGCAGCCATTAACCAAACCGCAGATTAGTAATTGGGCATTCAAAATAGTAGATGATCATTACAAAGCATTTTCCAGGTTTTTTGATAACTCAGTCCTTTCATTGTACAGAAAACCTTAAAAGGACCTCCAGTCTGCTAAATATTCTTTAGAAAACACTGGTTTATTTTATTTTATTTTAAAGATTTATTTATTTATTTATTTTGGGCCTGGGTCGGGTTGGGGAGGGAGGGGAGCGGGCGGGCCACTTCTATTGGTCTTTCATTTGTCTATTTTCATCCGTCTTTGTTCTTTGGCTCCTGTGGGCCTCCCATCGCGGTGGCGTCTGTCGTTGCAGAGCGCCGACTCTGGGTGCATGTGCTCCAGAGCTCCGGCTCTGTAATTGGACACATCTGTCTGGCCGCTCCGCGGCACGTGCGATCTTCCCAGGCCAGGGCTCGAACCGGCGCCCCTTGCACTGCAAGGCGGTGTCCTTACCCATGGACCACCAAGGGAAGCCCAACACTGGTCTATTTTAAACATAGCTCTGAGAATATTTAAAAGGTGCCATATGACTTCTACAAAAATCAGATATTCAGGATTCTGGCCATATTCAGTACAGCTATCATCAATCAAACAAAACAGAAGTTTCTCATAATTCCTTAAAATTTTACACTCTCTAGTTATTTTGTATTTTTTATATGTTTAATGATTATCACTTTCCTTTCTACTCATCTATATTCTATCTAAACTTTCAACCATCAGTTGGTCTGGTTGGAAACTAGCTCCACAGTGAAATTTTATGTCTTTTAAGCTTTCATGCAATGTTATTTTATAATTAATTGGCAAATTTGCAAGTACTGTAAACTGTTATCTTTGTATGTGTGTGGACATGAATTAGATGTGTGTTTGCATGAAGGGGGAAATGCAAAGAACTAGATATTGTCAGGATTTTCTAGGGAAAATAGATTCTGACTTTAACAAATAAGAAAAGGGTTCCTGGGGAGGTGATTCTGTTTGGGAACTGGAAGAAATTTTTCCATTATTATTTATCTCAGTTCACTTTGCAGCCATTAACCAAACCGCAGATTAGTAATTTGGCAATTTAGTATTTTCATTTCAGGCACTGATTTTCTTGATAAAGGACTGCTCATTTGTACAAATAGTTGTCAATGTCCATCCACTACAATCCAGTCATTCCTTGAGTGAACAAACTTGTGTGTGTTTACCTTCACAACTCAGCTTAGTAGTCAGATCTCTGTGAATTTACCTAAGCAAGGGTACTCAGTGATGTTTCCCAAAAGCTAGCCAGCGGGCTTTTTTTCTTTTTTTCTTGGTGACACCTGCACCTATATTCACTCTCTTCAAATTTCAGCATACTGTCACCTCCAGGGTTTCTAATGCCACCCTTGTAGCATTTGCTTCACATATGTGAGATGATGAATACAGTTACCCCCAAAAGAACAACAAAAAAATGGCATCTGCAGATAAACTGCCCCTTTATGGATCACAGGCTTGTCATGGTGAAGGGGCTTGCATAGCTCAACGAAGCCATGGGCCAGGCTGGGCAGGATCACCCAAGATTGAACTCTTCAGAGTGAAGAGTTCTGACAAAACGTGGTCCACTGGAGGAGAGGATGGCAAACAACTCCAGCATTCTTGCGGCAAAATCCTCATGAACAGTATGATAAGGCAAAAATATATGACACTGGAAGACGAGTCCCCCAAGTCAGAAGGTGTCCAATATGATAGAGGGGAAGAGCAGACAGCAATTAGTGCAATTACTAAAGAAAAGAATGAAGTGGCTGAGTCAAAGCGGAAATGATGCTCAGTTGTGGATGTGTCTGAGAGTGAAAGTCAAGTCTGAGGCTGTAAAGAGCAAAATTTTTTAAAAATTTTGTTTGATGTGTCTGAAGAGTAGAAAGTCAAAGTGAAATTTTATGTCTTTTAAGCTTTCATGCAATGTTATTTTATAATTAATTGGCAAATTTGCAAGTACTGTAAACTGTTATCTTTGTATGTGTGTGGACATGAATTAGATGTGTGTTTGCATGAAGGGGGAAATGCAAAGAACTAGATATTGTCAGGATTTTCTAGGGAAAATAGATTCTGACTTTAACAAATAAGAAAAGGGTTCCTGGGGAGGTGATTCTGTTTGGGAACTGGAAGAAATTTTTCCATTATTATTTATCTCAGTTCACTTTGCAGCCATTAACCAAACCGCAGATTAGTAATTTGGCAATTTAGTATTTTCATTTCAGGCACTGATTTTCTTGATAAAGGACTGCTCATTTGTACAAATAGTTGTCAATGTCCATCCACTACAATCCAGTCATTCCTTGAGTGAACAAACTTGTGTGTGTTTACCTTCACAACTCAGCTTAGTAGTCAGATCTCTGTGAATTTACCTAAGCAAGGGTACTCAGTGATGTTTCCCAAAAGCTAGCCAGCGGGCTTTTTTTCTTTTTTTCTTGGTGACACCTGCACCTATATTCACTCTCTTCAAATTTCAGCATACTGTCACCTCCAGGGTTTCTAATGCCACCCTTGTAGCATTTGCTTCACATATGTGAGATGATGAATACAGTTACCCCCAAAAGAACAACAAAAAAATGGCATCTGCAGATAAACTGCCCCTTTATGGATCACAGGCTTGTCATGGTGAAGGGGCTTGCATAGCTCAACGAAGCCATGGGCCAGGCTGGGCAGGATCACCCAAGATTGAACTCTTCAGAGTGAAGAGTTCTGACAAAACGTGGTCCACTGGAGGAGAGGATGGCAAACAACTCCAGCATTCTTGCGGCAAAATCCTCATGAACAGTATGATAAGGCAAAAATATATGACACTGGAAGACGAGTCCCCCAAGTCAGAAGGTGTCCAATATGATAGAGGGGAAGAGCAGACAGCAATTAGTGCAATTACTAAAGAAAAGAATGAAGTGGCTGAGTCAAAGCGGAAATGATGCTCAGTTGTGGATGTGTCTGAGAGTGAAAGTCAAGTCTGAGGCTGTAAAGAGCAATATTGTGAAGGAATCTGGAAAGTTAGGTTTATAAATCAAGGTAAATTGGATGTGGTCAAACAGGAGATGGCAAAAGTGGACATTGACATCTTAGGAATCAGTAAACCTAAATGGACAAGAATGGGTGCATTTAATTCAGATAACCATTATAGCTACTATTGTGGGCAAGAATCCCTCAGAAGAAATGGAGTAGCCCTTACAGTCAACATAAGGGTCTGAAATGCAGTACATGGTTGCAATCTCAAAAATGACAGAATGATCTTGGATTATTTTCAAGGTGAGCCATTTAACATCAGAGTAATTCAAGCCTACGACCCAACCACTGATGCTGAAGAAGCTCAGGTTGAAGAGTTCTTTGAGAACCTACAAGGCCTTATAGAACTAACACCAAAAAAAGATGTCTTTTTCATTATAGGGGATTGGAATGCAAAAGTTGGAAGTCAAAAGATACATGGAGTGACAGACAAGTTTGGCCTTGAAGTACAAAATGAAGCAGGGCAAAGCTAACAGAATTTTGTCAAGAGAACATACTAGTCACAGCAAACACCATTTTCCAACAACACAAGTAATGACTTTACACATGGATATCACCAAATGGTCAATATTCAAGAGAGATCGATCATATTATTTGTTGCCAAAGATGGAGAAATTCTATATAGTCAGGAAAAACCAGACTAGGAGCTGACTGTGGCTCAGATCATGAGCTTTTTATTGAAAAATTCAGTCTTAAAGAAAGTAGGGAAAACCACTAGGTCATTCAGGTGCGACCTAAATCAAATCCTTTCTGATTATACATGGTGGCAACAATAGAGTCAAAGGATTAGATCTAGTAGACAGAAGAACTTTGGATTCCTATGTCAGATTAGACTTCAAATATTTGGGCTGCTAATAGATTCAAATTATTCTAAGAAATGTGTATGCAAATGGAAAGACCCTTATTTCCCTCCCACATATACATTCTTCTTTCCTAAATCAGACTGTGGAGCGCTTTGATTTTCCTATGATGATTCCCCTCAATTTCAGAATATGTGGATATAAAATTAAAATTTATTTCTCTTTACTATCTCATATCACGTGACATCCAAGTGAGTGCCAACAAACATTTCTGCCCCTTGCACAAGTAGATTTATTTATAATAGACTTTTAAGGCATATTTGTACTTACTAGTCTTTTTTAGATGTAGAACTGTTTTAAAAGAACTCTCCTTTTCCTTTTAAAAAAGCTGTATGACATTTATCTTAGGATTCAGATGAATTAAATTTATTATGTTTTGGGAATTAGAGGATTTAGAACATGGATTGAATGACTGAAGACATTTCTAGGTAGTAATTTCTAACTTGAATTATGTTTCTGAGGGTTGAAAAAATGCAGCTGATGTAAATTCAATATGTGAGGAATGGAGGAGGAAGAGCAGAAACAAATGCCAAATATATTCCAGAATTGAGAGAAACATTATATATATAAAAGATGTTGAAAAAACTTGTCATAAATCATATAAATTCACAAATCATAAATTAAGAGTATACATGTTCACACAATTCTGCCTATAGTTTATATTAAAAATATTGTATAATTCAGACTCTGAGGACTGTTTGATGCAAATTCTGAAAATTTCTTTTAGTTGAAAAAGAAGATAACAATAACAACAAAGACACCTCTTCCATACAGGTAGGATCCTTGTGTACATGGGAGAAGGAAGATTATAGCTGTATAAAAGTGGGACATCTTCTAAATGAAGCAGACATGATATTTTCTCTGACAAAAGGCTTATAATTTTTAAAAGTGAACATGTCTGTTCTTTTTCACTGTTTCAAACTGACCTAAGTCCTTTTACCCATTCAGCAAATGTCAGGGATCTTTTGATAAATATTCATAGTCTCTAGGATTTAGAGGGAAGTGGGGACTATGTTTCCTTTCCTTCATATCCTTAGTAACAGGTGATAGGTATTAAAGAAGGCAAACATTGCTTAATGTACAAATATTAATAGCAAGAATGCTCATATGCTCAAAACAGTCTTAGGACCTGTTCAGTAGCTTGAATAATACCGTTCTCTGTCTTGGCCTTTTTCACTGGAACTTTGCATGAAAAGTTGACACCAAAATGGATTCACCAAATGGATCTGAGGATTAAACTGGCCAACTTTATAGTGAGCTCAAGTATATACTCTGTGATTTTGGATGCAGGAATTCTTTCATTTGCAATCACTACAGTAACACTACATGATAGACATGAATCAAAATGGTGACTATAAAGCCCCCAAAATGTTTTTTAGTTTCCACATATTGGCAGGTGGATGTGAGGGGTTTAAAAGCTGTATGACATTTATCTTAGGATTCAGATGAATTAAATTTATTATGTTTTGGGAATTAGAGGATTTAGAACATGGATTGAATGACTGAAGACATTTCTAGGTAGTAATTTCTAACTTGAATTATGTTTCTGAGGGTTGAAAAAATGCAGCTGATGTAAATTCAATATGTGAGGAATGGAGGAGGAAGAGCAGAAACAAATGCCAAATATATTCCAGAATTGAGAGAAACATTATATATATAAAAGATGTTGAAAAAACTTGTCATAAATCATATAAATTCACAAATCATAAATTAAGAGTATACATGTTCACACAATTCTGCCTATAGTTTATATTAAAAATATTGTATAATTCAGACTCTGAGGACTGTTTGATGCAAATTCTGAAAATTTCTTTTAGTTGAAAAAGAAGATAACAATAACAACAAAGACACCTCTTCCATACAGGTAGGATCCTTGTGTACATGGGAGAAGGAAGATTATAGCTGTATAAAAGTGGGACATCTTCTAAATGAAGCAGACATGATATTTTCTCTGACAAAAGGCTTATAATTTTTAAAAGTGAACATGTCTGTTCTTTTTCACTGTTTCAAACTGACCTAAGTCCTTTTACCCATTCAGCAAATGTCAGGGATCTTTTGATAAATATTCATAGTCTCTAGGATTTAGAGGGAAGTGGGGACTATGTTTCCTTTCCTTCATATCCTTAGTAACAGGTGATAGGTATTAAAGAAGGCAAACATTGCTTAATGTACAAATATTAATAGCAAGAATGCTCATATGCTCAAAACAGTCTTAGGACCTGTTCAGTAGCTTGAATAATACCGTTCTCTGTCTTGGCCTTTTTCACTGGAACTTTGCATGAAAAGTTGACACCAAAATGGATTCACCAAATGGATCTGAGGATTAAACTGGCCAACTTTATAGTGAGCTCAAGTATATACTCTGTGATTTTGGATGCAGGAATTCTTTCATTTGCAATCACTACAGTAACACTACATGATAGACATGAATCAAAATGGTGACTATAAAGCCCCCCAAAATGTTTATTTAGCTCATGTTTCCACATATTGGCAGGTGGATGTGAGGGGTTTGGCTGATTTCCCATGGGCTTGTCTGCGTGTGCCCACTTAAGCTATGGCTCTAGTTGGGCTTGGATCTTAGCTGGGATATGCTTTGATCTAAGGCCCAAAAAAATGAAGAAGTGGCCACCAGGGGGAAGTTCGTCTTCTTGTGAGAACATTAGAGGCAGAAGAGGGCATGACCAACTGCACAAGCGTTTTTTAAGCCTTTAGTGCAACATGTTATGGGCTAAAGCAAGTCATGTACTGTTTACATCCACATGTGGAGATAGGGAAAAGCTGTGGCCATTAAGACAATCTAGCACAAGGACTAACAAAGCTATAAAACTTCAGATGCACAACCTACTTGACAAATTCTTCTACCTATTTTTTTAACTTTTTATTTTATATTGGAGTATAGCTAATTAAATATGTTGTGATAGTTTCAGGTGGACAGCAAAAGGACCCCGTCACATATATATACATGTATTGGTTCTCCCCCAAACTCCTCTCCCATCCAGGCTGCCACATTACATTGAATAGAGGCCCCTGTACTATACAGTGAAATCTTCTTGGTCGCAACCTTCTTGGTCGCAACCTTCCATTTCAAATACTACAGTGTGTGCATGTTGACCCCAAACTCCCTAACTATTACTACCCCCTTGTTCTTCCCCTTTGGCAACCATAAAATTTGTTCTCTAAGTCTGTGAGTCTGGTTCTGTTTTGTACATAAGTTCATTTGCATCAATTCTTCTATATAATCTTAAAATGAAATCTATACATATATTTGAATCAAACAGTTTTCTTGGAGCATCACTGTTTCACCAATAAAAATGCTGTTTTTAATATCGTCTTGCTAATTAACAAACACCCTGGTGTAGATTTCCATAATTATATTTGAAATTTTAAATAAAACTGTTTAGAGCATTGACTCCAACTTAAAGTACTTCAAGTACTATCAAAATAATTTTAGTGATGTCAACACACAGACAGCACATCACTATCTTATATTACCACCTAGGCAATCACCAGAGTCACAAGTCTTTATTTATTTTTTTTTTTAATAACTTATCATTCATGGTGGGTTTGTTTTTTTATTTTCTTTTGCCTCTTTTATTGGTTTTTTATTTATTTATTTTCATACATCTTTATTCTTTGGCCTGTGTGGGCCTCCCATTGCAGTGGCCTCTCTCCTTGCAGAGCACTGGCTCTGGGTGCATGCACTTGAGAGCACTGGTTTGTAATTGGACACACCAGTTCAGCCACTCCTCGGCATGTGGGATCTTCCCAGGCCAGGGATCGAACCGGTGCCCCCTGCACTGCAAGGAGGACTCTTTACCCACTGGACCACCAAGGAAGCCCCACAAGTCTTTTAATGAAGCAATACCTCCTGACTTTTTGTAAGCAGTCCTATCTATGTTCTGAAAAACAGACCCTCTAATTTTAAATTATATATGCTGGGTAGAAGAGAATTTTGCCTTTAAATTGATTGCAAATAACATGGATTGAACAGAATTTGAGACCTCACATCCTTGGTACCTGAAATTCCTCCACAAAAAGAGCTCACCCTCTTTTCTACCTCTCTTGCTTGGCCTTAGATACCTGATGTCACCCATTGTGAAGTGTGAACACTCTGACCCATTATTGACTGATTAAGATCTAGCCTAGAAACAGCTAGAAAGTTCTGAAAAACCATTGGCAATCTCAGAACTCCATAAAATTTCTTCTAATAAGGAATTTACTCTGGAGGGAAACAGAATTACTATCTCAGCTAGTTAGCAGAAGATTGAAAAGAGGAGAGCAATCTTGAAGAAAACAGTGGCAATTCTTGACTGCAATCATTGGGAAGGGGAAAACTGAGCAAGTTGAAAAAACAGCCACAAAAAATTGCTCTCCTGATGTTTTCCAATGCTGATATCAGAGGCCAAACAGGCAGCCAAGCAAAGAAAGTTAATTGCCTTTGACACTTGTAACAAAAGAATAAATCAGAGGGAAAACATCGAATTGGAATACAAACATACATTTTCAGAAAAGAAATTAGAAAACAATAAGAAAGTCAAACACAGAGGGGGTGAGGGAGGCACAAAGCCTGAAAAAGAGTATTAAAATAGATAACAGACACTTGAAATATTTCTAAAGGTAAAAAACTATACCTGTAAGTGATTACTATAAAACTGTGTTTGTACTAATACACTTTCCTGTGGCCAATATGATGCTAATCTTACTGGACCAAAAAAGATTATAGACAAAGTATGTATTGGAATCTACTAGGTGAAGGTATGAATCACAAAAAACTTGAGATTTTTTAAAGAGTGAAGTCTGGCAATTTTTATTTGAACCATTAAAAATAAAACTATGTGCAATAATTCTGGATGGTAAAGAAATCACTATACTTTATCTCCTAAGAAAAAGTATGCTAAAATTTTTATTAGAATATCTAGGAGGTTGACTGGGTTTGAAAAGAAAAAAAGAAAAAAACTTTTCAATATTCTAATATCTATAGTTAAATAGTAATACTTCCTCCTTTATTCCTGATTTTGATAATTTGTTCCTTTTATTTTCTTGACAGTCTGTCAATCTTGTTGATATTTAAAAAAAAAAAACTTTCTAATTTCATTATTTTTCTTTTGTTTTATGTATTCTAGCTCATTTACCCCCTCTTAAGGCTTTATTATTTATTTCACCCTCCTTTGAATTTAGCTGGATTTTTGGAGTGAGGGTATGCTGTTCTACTCACTCCATCATACCAGAAATAAATCTCTAGTTAAAGCAGAGATGTATTATTTTAGACCTCATTAATCAGAATACAGGGAGGCAATTCCACCAAGTGTCTGTTTCATACTGAGAGTGAGATACAATTGTATTTGGTAGGTGTATGATTTTTAGTTGTTTATATTAAAAAATTATGTCCATATTTTTAAAATAAGATAATGAAACTTAATTAGTAACCTAAGTATAGAATCAATACAAAAGTTACATATATATAACAAACATATATGTATACTGATATAACTTTTCAAATAAGGAATTATATCAGTTATTCAATAATAGTAAGTATTATATGTTATATATATAATATTATACAAAGTATTGTGCAATAATAAGTATTATATCAGTTATTTAGCACACTCTTCTGGACACATTTACATGTGAAGTCAAATTGTAATGGGAAGATTGTTTGGCACTAGTAGATAATTAGGACAGAGAAAGTTAAATTCTTGCATATGGTTAATCTGATTAGATTATGAGAGCCTGATATCTCATTCTTCTTCGGATAATTGCAGTTGACATAGTAAATTCAAATATCCAAGGCAATAAGTCACTCTTCAATAGACAGTATTACAAACAGTTCTCTTTGTTATACCTACTCTAGATTTCTTATAAATTTTCACTAATAAGATCAATTAACAAGAACAAGAATTAGTTGTAGTTGCATGACAAGATTTGCACAAAAACAAATTGATTTAATTTTTTGAACCATTAAAAATAAAACTATGTGCAATAATTCTGGATGGTAAAGAAATCACTATACTTTATCTCCTAAGAAAAGTATGCTAAAATTTTTATTAGAATATCTAGGAGGTTGACTGGGTTTGAAAAGAAAAAAAGAAAAAAACTTTTCAATATTCTAATATCTATAGTTAAATAGTAATACTTCCTCCTTTATTCCTGATTTTGATAATTTGTTCCTTTTATTTTCTTGACAGTCTGTCAATCTTGTTGATATTTAAAAAAAAAAACTTTCTAATTTCATTATTTTTCTTTTGTTTTATGTATTCTAGCTCATTTACCCCCTCTTAAGGCTTTATTATTTATTTCACCCTCCTTTGAATTTAGCTGGATTTTTGGAGTGAGGGTATGCTGTTCTACTCACTCCATCATACCAGAAATAAATCTCTAGTTAAAGCAGAGATGTATTATTTTAGACCTCATTAATCAGAATACAGGGAGGCAATTCCACCAAGTGTCTGTTTCATACTGAGAGTGAGATACAATTGTATTTGGTAGGTGTATGATTTTTAGTTGTTTATATTAAAAAATTATGTCCATATTTTTAAAATAAGATAATGAAACTTAATTAGTAACCTAAGTATAGAATCAATACAAAAGTTACATATATATAACAAACATATATGTATACTGATATAACTTTTCAAATAAGGAATTATATCAGTTATTCAATAATAGTAAGTATTATATGTTATATATATAATATTATACAAAGTATTGTGCAATAATAAGTATTATATCAGTTATTTAGCACACTCTTCTGGACACATTTACATGTGAAGTCAAATTGTAATGGGAAGATTGTTTGGCACTAGTAGATAATTAGGACAGAGAAAGTTAAATTCTTGCATATGGTTAATCTGATTAGATTATGAGAGCCTGATATCTCATTCTTCTTCGGATAATTGCAGTTGACATAGTAAATTCAAATATCCAAGGCAATAAGTCACTCTTCAATAGACAGTATTACAAACAGTTCTCTTTGTTATACCTACTCTAGATTTCTTATAAATTTTCACTAATAAGATCAATTAACAAGAACAAGAATTAGTTGTAGTTGCATGACAAGATTTGCACAGTCTTTTTATAGAACATATTTAAAATCTCTTCAATTGTAGGCTATTTCTATATGGAAGCTCATAAGTAAGATAACGACATACTAGCAGATGATATTAATACCAGAAAAAAGAACATGTTTATCACTGATATTTTAGCAGAAATCTAGATAAAAGCTAAAATATAAATGCAATATTGCTTTTTCCACCCTAGATAAGGATCAAAATCATTTTGATATTAGAGTTTTATATCTAACCAAATATTTAAGTTACTATAAAATGATGTAACCAATTACTAGGCATTATCTAACATTCATACTACAATTTATCATTATTCATATTATTAGTAACATAATCATTAACAAGATAATGAAAGCAATAATTTTTGTTTAAATAGTAGAATTTTAAAAAATTATACTCCAAATATAAAAGAGATGAATAATATAGGAATAAAAAGGAAAAAATAACTTGTTTCCAATGCTTAAATACTTAAATGAGGTTTCAACAAAATCTACTTAATTGGACACCCTACTTCTGTTTTTGTAGTTTCATGTAGAGTGTGAATTTACATGTCCAGACTCCTAGCCTTGAGAATATCTCTTATTTGTATATTTCAATTTTAATCATGTAAACTAGTATATATGATAAATAGCAATTTATCATATAAAGAAGTAGCTCAGAAGTGAAAGAAAGACTCATGTAATCTTACAGGTATTTGACTTTAGTCTTCAATCAGGTCAAAATTCTCTATCTTGCCTTTAGGCTGTCAAAGGTAGTGTTTGAGATGGTTAGGTCTCAAACAGTCATGAAAGTCATGTGCACATCTACATAATTATTTGGACAATATTAGCACAGCAAAACTGCATATGTTTGCCTTTATTTTCTTTGTGATTTATTTGAAGAGGTTTGAGCCTGAATTCTTTCAAACAAGGGTCTTCATCCCTGTATTAGGTTGTTTGGACTGCTGTAACAAACACCAGAGACTGAGAGGCTTATAAGAAAAAGGAATTTGTTTCTCATAGTTCTAGAGGCTGGGAAGTCCAAATTCAAGATGCTGGCACCTTTAGAGTCTAGTCAGACTCTAGTAGTTACAGCGAGAGTCCAGGTTCTGGTCACAGATGCCTGTCTTTTTGCTATGTTCTCACATAGCAGAAGGGCCAAGTGACTGCTCTGGTGTCTTTTGTAAGGACACTGTTTGGAGGCATATTTTGCTCCCTCAAAATGTATCTTTTGGGTTTCCCTGGTGGTCAGTGAGTAAAGAGTCTGCCTTGCAGTGCAAGGGACACTGGTTTGATCCCTGGCCCAGGAAGATCCCTCATGCCGCAGAGCAGTTGGACTGGTGTGTCCAGTTAAGACCCAGGGCCAGAGAGTGCATGCGCCTAGAGCTGGTGCTCTGCACTGAGAGAGGCCACTGCAATGGGAGGCCCACACAAAGAATAAAGGTGCCAAAGAATAAAGATGGATGAAAATAAATAAAATAAAAGAGGCCAAAATTTTAAAAAAATAAAGAGGGAAGAGATTTTTTTAAAAAATGTATCTTTTCAGCATGAAGATTAATTTAGGTTGATAATTTTTAAGAAATGGAAGACTGTTTATAACAATCGCCTACTTCACTTTGCATGTGCACACTAGACACAGAAATGCTCTTGTGATCATACCGAATTCCCAGAGAATTACACCTGCCGATTCTGCTGAGACTTGAAAGAACAAAATCATTGTCTTTGCACCAATGAGGTCAATTAAAACTGATTTTTATTTTTAAGCAAGAAATCCTTAGAGAGTGAAAGAAAGACTCATGTAATCTTACAGGTATTTGACTTTAGTCTTCAATCAGGTCAAAATTCTCTATCTTGCCTTTAGGCTGTCAAAGGTAGTGTTTGAGATGGTTAGGTCTCAAACAGTCATGAAAGTCATGTGCACATCTACATAATTATTTGGACAATATTAGCACAGCAAAACTGCATATGTTTGCCTTTATTTTCTTTGTGATTTATTTGAAGAGGTTTGAGCCTGAATTCTTTCAAACAAGGGTCTTCATCCCTGTATTAGGTTGTTTGGACTGCTGTAACAAACACCAGAGACTGAGAGGCTTATAAGAAAAAGGAATTTGTTTCTCATAGTTCTAGAGGCTGGGAAGTCCAAATTCAAGATGCTGGCACCTTTAGAGTCTAGTCAGACTCTAGTAGTTACAGCGAGAGTCCAGGTTCTGGTCACAGATGCCTGTCTTTTTGCTATGTTCTCACATAGCAGAAGGGCCAAGTGACTGCTCTGGTGTCTTTTGTAAGGACACTGTTTGGAGGCATATTTTGCTCCCTCAAAATGTATCTTTGGGTTTCCCTGGTGGTCAGTGAGTAAAGAGTCTGCCTTGCAGTGCAAGGGACACTGGTTTGATCCCTGGCCCAGGAAGATCCCTCATGCCGCAGAGCAGTTGGACTGGTGTGTCCAGTTAAGACCCAGGGCCAGAGAGTGCATGCGCCTAGAGCTGGTGCTCTGCACTGAGAGAGGCCACTGCAATGGGAGGCCCACACAAAGAATAAAGGTGCCAAAGAATAAAGATGGATGAAAATAAATAAAATAAAAGAGGCCAAAATTTTAAAAAAATAAAGAGGGAAGAGATTTTTTTAAAAAATGTATCTTTTCAGCATGAAGATTAATTTAGGTTGATAATTTTTAAGAAATGGAAGACTGTTTATAACAATCGCCTACTTCACTTTGCATGTGCACACTAGACACAGAAATGCTCTTGTGATCATACCGAATTCCCAGAGAATTACACCTGCCGATTCTGCTGAGACTTGAAAGAACAAAATCATTGTCTTTGCACCAATGAGGTCAATTAAAACTGATTTTTATTTTTAAGCAAGAAATCCTTAGAGAGTGGAATGAAATATGTTCTTGAAAAATAATTGTCATATTTACTGTAGTAAAGACTCTGCAGTAGAGCTGTTTATACATGGGTCCAGATTTACTTATCCAGGATTTCCCATTAGCAAAGCAAGTTCGTTTCAACTAAATTATACATAGAGACAATGCTTAAAGGACTCCAGAGAGAGCAATCCCAACTCAATAATTTCCAAGCAGCTCTCCCCAACATGACCCATAGTCAATGCCCTAGCAGTGTTTCACTTAGTTTGATTGTTGCTAAGCAACAAATAGGGGATAGAAGTTAAGCTTCTAGAATCACTTACACATTAATTGTAAGCCAGAAGCATTAGAATAATGAAAGTTTCAATAATGAAGGGTATTACATATGTTGTCACAGTATGCCTTTTCTTCCTATACAAGAAGAGAAAGACCTGTGGGCTACTTTTCATGGGGAAATGACATTTCATTAGCTTTTGGAGGTACCAAGGGAGTAGATTTTTAGAGAAACAATTAGGTGTTTTACAGCTATCTTTCCCTTTCTCAAAGGTTTTCTTTCCTAATTGCTATTGATTTAGCATTCTTTGAACTACTGAAGCTAACAGTAGTATAAGTGGGTGTTACATTTCCTAGGTAGGAAAGTGCTGAAGTGTTCTGATGACTGCATGATTGCTAAAAATTTTTAAATGCAAGGGAATTTAAGACCATTAAAAGAAAAGAAATTAAAGACCAATTTTTGTCCTCTAAACTTAAAGATATTTACCAGATTTTGATTTTCCCATAAGGAAAAAGCAATATTCTGAAATCACAGTCTGTCTCCATCTAGGTGTCTCAAAGCTTTTACACTACACCTCCATAGTCACTCTCTTTCATGAAGCTGTGTGGTGATATGACTTTCTTTCTTTTCTAAATTAAAAAAAACTGTTTATAACAATCGCCTACTTCACTTTGCATGTGCACACTAGACAAATGCTCTTGTGATCATCACGAACTCCCAGAGAATTACACCTGCCGATTCTGCTGAGACTTGAAAGAACAAAATCATTGTCTTTGCACCAATGAGGTCAATTAAAACTGATTTTTATTTTTAAGCAAGAAATCCTTAGAGAGTGGAATGAAATATGTTCTTGAAAAATAATTGTCATATTTACTGTAGTAAAGACTCTGCAGTAGAGCTGTTTATACATGGGTCCAGATTTACTTATCCAGGATTTCCCATTAGCAAAGCAAGTTCGTTTCAACTAAATTATACATAGAGACAATGCTTAAAGGACTCCAGAGAGAGCAATCCCAACTCAATAATTTCCAAGCAGCTCTCCCCAACATGACCCATAGTCAATGCCCTAGCAGTGTTTCACTTAGTTTGATTGTTGCTAAGCAACAAATAGGGGATAGAAGTTAAGCTTCTAGAATCACTTACACATTAATTGTAAGCCAGAAGCATTAGAATAATGAAAGTTTCAATAATGAAGGGTATTACATATGTTGTCACAGTATGCCTTTTCTTCCTATACAAGAAGAGAAAGACCTGTGGGCTACTTTTCATGGGGAAATGACATTTCATTAGCTTTTGGAGGTACCAAGGGAGTAGATTTTTAGAGAAACAATTAGGTGTTTTACAGCTATCTTTCCCTTTCTCAAAGGTTTTCTTTCCTAATTGCTATTGATTTAGCATTCTTTGAACTACTGAAGCTAACAGTAGTATAAGTGGGTGTTACATTTCCTAGGTAGGAAAGTGCTGAAGTGTTCTGATGACTGCATGATTGCTAAAAATTTTTAAATGCAAGGGAATTTAAGACCATTAAAAGAAAAGAAATTAAAGACCAATTTTTGTCCTCTAAACTTAAAGATATTTACCAGATTTTGATTTTCCCATAAGGAAAAAGCAATATTCTGAAATCACAGTCTGTCTCCATCTAGGTGTCTCAAAGCTTTTACACTACACCTCCATAGTCACTCTCTTTCATGAAGCTGTGTGGTGATATGACTTTCTTTCTTTTCTAAATGAAAAACTCGGGGATATGTGTTAGCTTAAGCACATAGTCTTTCTTGTCCTATTGGTAGCATGCCAATATTTGACCAACAAAATATACTATGGAAAACATGAAATAGTGTCAGCCGTGACCTTTCAAAAGACTTGTCTATTTTCATCCGTCCTTGTTCTTTGGCTCCTGTGAGCCTCCCATCGCGGTGGCGTCTCTCGTTGCAGAGCACCGGCTCTGGGCGCATGCGCTCCAGAGCTCCGGCTCGGTGATTGGACACATCAGTCCAGCCGCTCCGCGGCATGTGGGATCTTCCCAGGCCAGGGATGGAGCCAGCGCCCCTTGCACTGCAAGGCGGTGTCCTTACCCACTGAACCACCAGGGGAGCCCAATACATGTCATCTTAAATATACATTGAACCTTCACACATTTGGAGATCTCTTGGGAAACATATCCAGCATACTGAAAACAAAATGAATTAAAATTTTAGATAAACACGAGTCTGATTTCAAGCCCTGACAGTTGATACCTGTGTGACCATGGCTCAGTACTTCCCTGTTTTTTGGTCTTACTCACATATAAAACTGGGCAGGACATTAGTAACTTAACTCAAAGGTAACTGTATGACCCCTTACGGAGATTCCTGACAAGCCTCAGTTACATTTCTTTGCTGCCCTTTCATTTTTGTTGTTCAATTACTTCCTTTTATTATCCACAGTTGTACAATGTTACCTGAATCTATTGCTGGGAAACAAGAAGACAACACCCTTACTATCAAATACCAATAAATAAGAAAGTTTTTCTATCAACTAAAAATTTTTAAATGCAAGGGAATTTAAGACCATTAAAAGAAAAGAAATTAAAGACCAATTTTTGTCCTCTAAACTTAAAGATATTTACCAGATTTTGATTTTCCCATAAGGAAAAAGCAATATTCTGAAATCACAGTCTGTCTCCATCTAGGTGTCTCAAAGCTTTTACACTACACCTCCATAGTCACTCTCTTTCATGAAGCTGTGTGGTGATATGACTTTCTTTCTTTTCTAAATGAAAAACTCGGGGATATGTGTTAGCTTAAGCACATAGTCTTTCTTGTCCTATTGGTAGCATGCCAATATTTGACCAACAAAATATACTATGGAAAACATGAAATAGTGTCAGCCGTGACCTTTCAAAAGACTTGTCTATTTTCATCCGTCCTTGTTCTTTGGCTCCTGTGAGCCTCCCATCGCGGTGGCGTCTCTCGTTGCAGAGCACCGGCTCTGGGCGCATGCGCTCCAGAGCTCCGGCTCGGTGATTGGACACATCAGTCCAGCCGCTCCGCGGCATGTGGGATCTTCCCAGGCCAGGGATGGAGCCAGCGCCCCTTGCACTGCAAGGCGGTGTCCTTACCCACTGAACCACCAGGGGAGCCCAATACATGTCATCTTAAATATACATTGAACCTTCACACATTTGGAGATCTCTTGGGAAACATATCCAGCATACTGAAAACAAAATGAATTAAAATTTTAGATAAACACGAGTCTGATTTCAAGCCCTGACAGTTGATACCTGTGTGACCATGGCTCAGTACTTCCCTGTTTTTTGGTCTTACTCACATATAAAACTGGGCAGGACATTAGTAACTTAACTCAAAGGTAACTGTATGACCCCTTACGGAGATTCCTGACAAGCCTCAGTTACATTTCTTTGCTGCCCTTTCATTTTTGTTGTTCAATTACTTCCTTTTATTATCCACAGTTGTACAATGTTACCTGAATCTATTGCTGGGAAACAAGAAGACAACACCCTTACTATCAAATACCAATAAATAAGAAAGTTTTTCTATCAACATATGAAATTAATATAAAATATGCTATGATCAATCACCAGCAATACTGAAAGAAGTACTGTGATCTATCACCCGACTGTGCACCTATTATTTATGTAGTAATTGTGAACTGAAGAGTTAGCTACGGAGTTTTTTTTTTAATGTTTGTCTAAGGGTCCTTTTTAATCTTCCTTTAATTTACATTATTTTTACAATGAAGCTGTTATTTTATGAGTTCATTCACTGTAACCCTAATCCTAACCTTGCTGTTGGCAACTGAAGTTTGAATCACTCACCTTATAGTTAGATTGGTATCATTTTGCTGTGGAAGTCACTCAGTCGTGTCCAACTCTTTGCAATCCCATGGACGAGTCACAGGCAAGAACACTGGAGTGGGTAGCTATTCTCTTCTCCAAGGGATCTTCCCAACATAGGGACTCTGGCATTGCAGGCAGATTCTTTACCATCTGAGCCACCAGGGAAGCCCAAGAATACTGGATGAGTAGCCTACCCCTTCTCTAGAGATATTCCTGATCCAGCTAAACCTTGCCATTTGAAACGCTACAACAGTGAGAAACAAGCACTGTTGTGTATGTGTACATCTACTTACTTTTCTTCATGGGGAAATGTGGACTTATCTGTTTGGCTTCCCTAGAACTCAGAACAATGCTCAAACATAATGTGGAACAAAGGAAAGAATGAATGTTATCGCATGCGTCAAGTGTTTATCAAAGAGCCCAGAATATAGAACAGTTACCTACTAAATGCTGAGTTTCTTCCTATTTACTTACTGCTTCTGGTTCTATGAAGAGGTAGATCTGTCAAAATGAATTAAGCACTCAGTGTACACTTAATGTGTATTTGGCAGAGTATAATTTTGAGAAGATAGAATTTAGTTCTCTGATATAGGCTTTGTGCTTTAGAGCCACAGAAATCGAAAATTTGACCCCTGGCTTTGCTATTTCACCTTAGGTAAGTTAGTTAAACACTAGGCTTCAGTTTCTTTATCTGTGTAATTGCAGCAAGTATCTCTAGTTACCTAATTAAAGTATGTGAGGCCTCAGAGAGATTATACATCCAAAATGCTTAGCACAGGGCCTGGCATTTAGTATTTAGGCATTGTTTAGGTTTGTAGCCAGTAAGGAAAAAAAAACAAGTTTTAAAAAGAATTGAAAAATGTACATGACAAGAATATATTATAAATACATCTAACTGTTGCAATTTTTAAAAAAAATTTGGCCTTTTCAATATTTTTTTTTTTAAAGGGCCATCACAGTGGCCTCTCTTGGTGAAGAGCGCTGGCATGTGCTCCAAAACCCTGGCTTGTAATTGGGCACACCAGTCCAGCAACTCTACTGCACGTGGGATCTTTACCGGCCAGGGATCGAACGGGTACCCCTTGCACTGAAAGGTGGACTCTTTACTCACTGGACCACCAGTGAAGCCCTCGACTGTTGTATTTTTTAATTCAGTATGTAATTTACTTTTCTGTTGAGAGTAAAATCTGAAATGGAACAAATCCTACTTTCTTTTCTTAGAGGAAACTACTGTAAACATTCACAAAGCAGGAGTCTGTAGACATTGACACAGAGATCAGAGCTATGTCAGGTTAAACTGAGAACTAAAGCCAAATTAAAGATTATTCTGAAACTAAAGAGTTGCATACATTCAATTGATTACTTAGTTTTCAAAATATGTCAGGGTTCTTAGCTTACTGTCTTGGTTTCTCCATTTGTGAAACGGAGATATGAATCATTCTTATCGCATGTTTGGCTTCCTGACTCAAAAGAAAAGTTTATCAAAGAAAGCCCAGAATATAGAACAGTTGCCTACTAAATGCTGAGTTTCTTCCTATTTACTTACTGCTTCTGGTTCTATGAAGAGGTAGATCTGTCAAAATGAATTAAGCACTCAGTGTACACTTAATGTGTATTTGGCAGAGTATAATTTTGAGAAGATAGAATTTAGTTCTCTGATATAGGCTTTGTGCTTTAGAGCCACAGAAATCGAAAATTTGACCCCTGGCTTTGCTATTTCACCTTAGGTAAGTTAGTTAAACACTAGGCTTCAGTTTCTTTATCTGTGTAATTGCAGCAAGTATCTCTAGTTACCTAATTAAAGTATGTGAGGCCTCAGAGAGATTATACATCCAAAATGCTTAGCACAGGGCCTGGCATTTAGTATTTAGGCATTGTTTAGGTTTGTAGCCAGTAAGGAAAAAAAAACAAGTTTTAAAAAGAATTGAAAAATGTACATGACAAGAATATATTATAAATACATCTAACTGTTGCAATTTTTAAAAAAAATTTGGCCTTTTCAATATTTTTTTTTTTAAAGGGCCATCACAGTGGCCTCTCTTGGTGAAGAGCGCTGGCATGTGCTCCAAAACCCTGGCTTGTAATTGGGCACACCAGTCCAGCAACTCTACTGCACGTGGGATCTTTACCGGCCAGGGATCGAACGGGTACCCCTTGCACTGAAAGGTGGACTCTTTACTCACTGGACCACCAGTGAAGCCCTCGACTGTTGTATTTTTTAATTCAGTATGTAATTTACTTTTCTGTTGAGAGTAAAATCTGAAATGGAACAAATCCTACTTTCTTTTCTTAGAGGAAACTACTGTAAACATTCACAAAGCAGGAGTCTGTAGACATTGACACAGAGATCAGAGCTATGTCAGGTTAAACTGAGAACTAAAGCCAAATTAAAGATTATTCTGAAACTAAAGAGTTGCATACATTCAATTGATTACTTAGTTTTCAAAATATGTCAGGGTTCTTAGCTTACTGTCTTGGTTTCTCCATTTGTGAAATGGAGATATGAAACATTCTTATCTCACTGGCTATCATGAGGGTCAAATGAGATAACACATTTAAAATATCTATTATGACACTTGGACATAATAAGAATTAATAAATCTTATCTGACAATTATATTATTTTGTTCATATATATTAATTTGAATCCCTGACAATTCTTTATTATGTATTTTATTTCTGTATCTTCTTTTCAATAATGCATTTCCCTTCATTTTCTTATTACAAGATTAATGTGACAATCCTCCAGTGGTTTTCCTGTCCTCAGTTGCTCCCTCATTTATATTTCATGAGGTTTTTTTTATCATTTTTCCATTGTACATAAGAAAAATCCAAAACTCCCGGCCACAGATTAGTGCTTATAAACTTTCCAATTAGTATTCCCCATACTCTTCATGTTTCAATTAAATAAATATACCTTTGCTTCTCTATTTTACTCCACAGGGAATTTATTTTTACCCACCATGGATTGACAGAAAGTTTTCTCTGTGTGTCTTCTCTGAGTCACAGCTGTCTCTTGATGGGTGTTGTGAGATTGCCTCTTAGGAAGATGAAACAGCCACATATCATCAGTAATGTGTGCTTATAGGCTCTGGAGTGGGGACAGACTATCAGAGGCATTTGTCATTTTTGACATATGTCATTCCCCCTAATAAGACATTCTTACATGGCTTTCTTTGCTTAGGTTCTAACTTTTTCAGAGAGTCAGCTCATATTTCACCTCTTCTATAATGATCCCACCATCACACCTATCCTAGTCTAGAAATCTCTTTACTCACTGGACCACCAGTGAAGCCCTCGACTGTTGTATTTTTAATTCAGTATGTAATTTACTTTTCTGTTGAGAGTAAAATCTGAAATGGAACAAATCCTACTTTCTTTTCTTAGAGGAAACTACTGTAAACATTCACAAAGCAGGAGTCTGTAGACATTGACACAGAGATCAGAGCTATGTCAGGTTAAACTGAGAACTAAAGCCAAATTAAAGATTATTCTGAAACTAAAGAGTTGCATACATTCAATTGATTACTTAGTTTTCAAAATATGTCAGGGTTCTTAGCTTACTGTCTTGGTTTCTCCATTTGTGAAATGGAGATATGAAACATTCTTATCTCACTGGCTATCATGAGGGTCAAATGAGATAACACATTTAAAATATCTATTATGACACTTGGACATAATAAGAATTAATAAATCTTATCTGACAATTATATTATTTTGTTCATATATATTAATTTGAATCCCTGACAATTCTTTATTATGTATTTTATTTCTGTATCTTCTTTTCAATAATGCATTTCCCTTCATTTTCTTATTACAAGATTAATGTGACAATCCTCCAGTGGTTTTCCTGTCCTCAGTTGCTCCCTCATTTATATTTCATGAGGTTTTTTTTATCATTTTTCCATTGTACATAAGAAAAATCCAAAACTCCCGGCCACAGATTAGTGCTTATAAACTTTCCAATTAGTATTCCCCATACTCTTCATGTTTCAATTAAATAAATATACCTTTGCTTCTCTATTTTACTCCACAGGGAATTTATTTTTACCCACCATGGATTGACAGAAAGTTTTCTCTGTGTGTCTTCTCTGAGTCACAGCTGTCTCTTGATGGGTGTTGTGAGATTGCCTCTTAGGAAGATGAAACAGCCACATATCATCAGTAATGTGTGCTTATAGGCTCTGGAGTGGGGACAGACTATCAGAGGCATTTGTCATTTTTGACATATGTCATTCCCCCTAATAAGACATTCTTACATGGCTTTCTTTGCTTAGGTTCTAACTTTTTCAGAGAGTCAGCTCATATTTCACCTCTTCTATAATGATCCCACCATCACACCTATCCTAGTCTAGAATAATCTCTGCCTTCTCACAGAGGATGTACATGAACCCTTTCTTTGACACAAACATATGCTATTTCTATGGTCGCTCAAGGTTTCAACCTGTAGATCCCGTGAATCAATTATATTGTGACTATTTCTAGAACAGAGAATTCTGCAGGCATTGATCAGTTATAAATTTTAATAATCAAAACAATAGCCTACTTTTTACTACCTTACTTTATCATTTTGTATACTATATCCCCCTAAAGTTTAATTATTCATGGCATTATTAGCATCATGCGTTAATACTGTGAATATTTACTGACTTTAGCACAAAGTTTATGCTCACCAACTTTTTTGGGGGGAGCGGGTTGGGGAGGGAGAAAGGCGGGTAGGCCACTTCTATTGGTCTTTCATTTATTCATTTTTTCATCCATCTTTGTTCTTTGGCCCATGTGGGCCTCCCATCGCAGTGGCCTCTGTTGTCACAGAGCACCGGCTCTGGGACATGCGCTCCAGTGCTCTGGCTCGGTAATTGGACACATCGGTCCAGCCGCTCCATGGCACGTGAGATCTTCCCAGGCTGGGGATTGAACTGTCGCCCCTTGCACTGCAAGGTGGTGTCCCTAACCACTGGACCACCAGGGAAGCCCCTCATCAACTTTTATTTTTATGTTGTGAGTTATTCAAATCATAGACATGGACTTAGAAAAGGCTACGTACTGTGTTTTACACATTCAATACATTTTTACGAGTCTATATATTTCTGCTAACAGTGGCAATCCAGTCAACTTAAATACTAGAGGAAATATTAAGCATGTTTATACAAAGCAACTATGGATCCCAAGCTAGAGAAAAGCTAATATTACTCCTAGCATATTGAAAATATAGAGGAAAGCTTTGGATTTTCAGAGAAAATTATGATGTGGATATAATGGCATCCAACTTTACCTATCTTATCCTCCTTTCTTGTCTAGATCCAATCTTATAGGCTCTGGAGTGGGGACAGACTATCAGAGGCATTTGTCATTTTTGACATATGTCATTCCCCCTAATAAGACATTCTTACATGGCTTTCTTTGCTTAGGTTCTAACTTTTTCAGAGAGTCAGCTCATATTTCACCTCTTCTATAATGATCCCACCATCACACCTATCCTAGTCTAGAATAATCTCTGCCTTCTCACAGAGGATGTACATGAACCCTTTCTTTGACACAAACATATGCTATTTCTATGGTCGCTCAAGGTTTCAACCTGTAGATCCCGTGAATCAATTATATTGTGACTATTTCTAGAACAGAGAATTCTGCAGGCATTGATCAGTTATAAATTTTAATAATCAAAACAATAGCCTACTTTTTACTACCTTACTTTATCATTTTGTATACTATATCCCCCTAAAGTTTAATTATTCATGGCATTATTAGCATCATGCGTTAATACTGTGAATATTTACTGACTTTAGCACAAAGTTTATGCTCACCAACTTTTTTGGGGGGAGCGGGTTGGGGAGGGAGAAAGGCGGGTAGGCCACTTCTATTGGTCTTTCATTTATTCATTTTTTCATCCATCTTTGTTCTTTGGCCCATGTGGGCCTCCCATCGCAGTGGCCTCTGTTGTCACAGAGCACCGGCTCTGGGACATGCGCTCCAGTGCTCTGGCTCGGTAATTGGACACATCGGTCCAGCCGCTCCATGGCACGTGAGATCTTCCCAGGCTGGGGATTGAACTGTCGCCCCTTGCACTGCAAGGTGGTGTCCCTAACCACTGGACCACCAGGGAAGCCCCTCATCAACTTTTATTTTTATGTTGTGAGTTATTCAAATCATAGACATGGACTTAGAAAAGGCTACGTACTGTGTTTTACACATTCAATACATTTTTACGAGTCTATATATTTCTGCTAACAGTGGCAATCCAGTCAACTTAAATACTAGAGGAAATATTAAGCATGTTTATACAAAGCAACTATGGATCCCAAGCTAGAGAAAAGCTAATATTACTCCTAGCATATTGAAAATATAGAGGAAAGCTTTGGATTTTCAGAGAAAATTATGATGTGGATATAATGGCATCCAACTTTACCTATCTTATCCTCCTTTCTTGTCTAGACCTCCTCAAAGTGGTCTAGAGATTAAGTGTTGAGATTAATCATATGAGTTTAAACCTAATTGTAGCATTTACCGATAGCTTGATTATGAACAATCTACTTAATTTATTTGGGCTTCCATCCTTACAGAATGGAAAAATGAGATAAGATACCTTCCATATAGGGCTTCCCTGGTGGCTCAGATGGTAAGGATTTAGCAAATGGTAAAGTAATGGCTATATTTAGTAGTTGTAACAATATCTTTTACTGCCTTATATAAAGGATTATTTTATCACTTCAAGTATTATTGGAGTTTTAATATCATTTTAAAATACTTTAATGACTGAAAATACAAGATCCTCTATTGTGGAACAGAAATTTAAAATTCTAAATGAAACATTAGTAATTGAATCTAGCACTGCTTATTTTTTAATACATTCTATAGTATGACCATTTTTAATAAATCTAGGATGCTTTAATTTTATAAACTGTACTCATAAACTTTATATTACTTGTTTTACACAGATGATATAGATGATAGAGATATATTTTAATGTAGTCATTTATGTTTATTATATGTGTTTATTTATATTTATATTATTGCTGCATAACAAATCACTCCAAATCTTAGTTGCTCAAAACTACAGTCATTAATTACTCCTCTTGAGTTCATGGGTCAGCTAGACAGTGCTCTTGCTCTGGGCCGGGCTTGTCTAACTCTGACTAGATTCTCTTGTGCCTCTGTAATTAGCCAGTAGCTGACAACACCACTTACTCTCTGCACTGGACCACCAGGAAGCCCTCATCAACTTTTATTTTGATGTTGTGAGTTATGCAAAGCATAGACATGGACTTAGAAAAGGCTACGTACTGTGTTTTACACATTCAATACATTTTTACGAGTCTATATATTTCTGCTAACAGTGGCAATCCAGTCAACTTAAATACTAGAGGAAATATTAAGCATGTTTATACAAAGCAACTATGGATCCCAAGCTAGAGAAAAGCTAATATTACTCCTAGCATATTGAAAATATAGAGGAAAGCTTTGGATTTTCAGAGAAAATTATGATGTGGATATAATGGCATCCAACTTTACCTATCTTATCCTCCTTTCTTGTCTAGACCTCCTCAAAGTGGTCTAGAGATTAAGTGTTGAGATTAATCATATGAGTTTAAACCTAATTGTAGCATTTACCGATAGCTTGATTATGAACAATCTACTTAATTTATTTGGGCTTCCATCCTTACAGAATGGAAAAATGAGATAAGATACCTTCCATATAGGGCTTCCCTGGTGGCTCAGATGGTAAGGATTTAGCAAATGGTAAAGTAATGGCTATATTTAGTAGTTGTAACAATATCTTTTACTGCCTTATATAAAGGATTATTTTATCACTTCAAGTATTATTGGAGTTTTAATATCATTTTAAAATACTTTAATGACTGAAAATACAAGATCCTCTATTGTGGAACAGAAATTTAAAATTCTAAATGAAACATTAGTAATTGAATCTAGCACTGCTTATTTTTTAATACATTCTATAGTATGACCATTTTTAATAAATCTAGGATGCTTTAATTTTATAAACTGTACTCATAAACTTTATATTACTTGTTTTACACAGATGATATAGATGATAGAGATATATTTTAATGTAGTCATTTATGTTTATTATATGTGTTTATTTATATTTATATTATTGCTGCATAACAAATCACTCCAAATCTTAGTTGCTCAAAACTACAGTCATTAATTACTCCTCTTGAGTTCATGGGTCAGCTAGACAGTGCTCTTGCTCTGGGCCGGGCTTGTCTAACTCTGACTAGATTCTCTTGTGCCTCTGTAATTAGCCAGTAGCTGACAACACCACTTACTCCATGGGTAGTTGTCTGGTTTTGGCTCAGGCAAAATACATTATTTATTAGCCTAACCCAGATTTACTCAGGCTGTGGTGGCCAAAATTCAAGAGGAAGAATGGAAGAAGGTAAGTTCTTTTGAGGCACAGGCTCGGAATTGAAAATGTTGCCTTTGCCCTGTTTTGTTGGACAAGATAAGGCAGATAGACAACAGAAATTCCAAGTTTAGAGAAACTAACTCCTCTTACTGGCAGGAGCTTCAAATGCATGTTGTAAAGAGCTGTACATACAGGGAGAGGTGGAGAACTGTTTAGATTTTTGTAAAGTTAAATATTAATACAATAAAGGAGAAAATAATATTAGAATAATATCAATTAAAACTGCTAAAAGATCACTGTATTCAAGAAATATGATACAAAATTTATGTGAAAGAGAAATAGAAGGACATCTTCTAAACTTTATAAAGAATATCTTTAGAAACCTAAAAATGTAGTTTTCTGCTAGCCAAAGCTGTAGTCAATATTTATATTAGTTAGGTTTAGCTCAACAAAGTACCGCAAATCAGGTGGCTTGAGAGAGCAAAGATTTATTTACTCATAGTTATGGATGCTAGAAATAAAAAACAAAGGTGCCAGCAGGGTTGGATTCTACTGAACCCTCTGTGGGAGAATATTTTATGGTTTTTCTTCTTTTTTTGTTGGTGATTTCCCATTGTCTTTGCCATCCCTTGGTTCATATCACTTCAATCTCTGCTTCTGTCTTCACAAGGTGTTCTTCCCTTAGTCTTTATCTTTGTGTCTCCTTCTCTTCTCCTCACTAGGACACCTGTGATGTGAATTAAGGTTCCATTCTACACCAGTATGACCTCATCTTAACTAGTTACCTCTGTAGCAATCCATTTCCAAAAAAAGTTACATTCTGTGTTTCTGGGAAGGACAGGAATTCATGTGGGCGCCATCCAATGAAGGACTTCCTGGGTGGCTGAGACAGTAAGGAATCTGCCTGCAATGCAAGAGACCTGGGTATTATCCTTGGTTGGGAAGATACTCTGGAGAAGGAAATGCTTACTCAGTCTGGTATTCTTGCCTGGAGAATCCCATGGACAGAGGAGCTTGGCAGGCTACAGTCCATGGGTCCACAAAAGAGTCAGATAGGACCAAGCAACTAACACTTTCACATCCAACCTATGATATTACTGCAGTGGATGTAGATTATTCAACTATTTTTCTGAATATTTATGTCAATTTTAAAATTCAAGAGGAAGAATGGAAGAAGGTAAGTTCTTTTGAGGCACAGGCTCGGAATTGAAAATGTTGCCTTTGCCCTGTTTTGTTGGACAAGATAAGGCAGATAGACAACAGAAATTCCAAGTTTAGAGAAACTAACTCCTCTTACTGGCAGGAGCTTCAAATGCATGTTGTAAAGAGCTGTACATACAGGGAGAGGTGGAGAACTGTTTAGATTTTTGTAAAGTTAAATATTAATACAATAAAGGAGAAAATAATATTAGAATAATATCAATTAAAACTGCTAAAAGATCACTGTATTCAAGAAATATGATACAAAATTTATGTGAAAGAGAAATAGAAGGACATCTTCTAAACTTTATAAAGAATATCTTTAGAAACCTAAAAATGTAGTTTTCTGCTAGCCAAAGCTGTAGTCAATATTTATATTAGTTAGGTTTAGCTCAACAAAGTACCGCAAATCAGGTGGCTTGAGAGAGCAAAGATTTATTTACTCATAGTTATGGATGCTAGAAATAAAAAACAAAGGTGCCAGCAGGGTTGGATTCTACTGAACCCTCTGTGGGAGAATATTTTATGGTTTTTCTTCTTTTTTTGTTGGTGATTTCCCATTGTCTTTGCCATCCCTTGGTTCATATCACTTCAATCTCTGCTTCTGTCTTCACAAGGTGTTCTTCCCTTAGTCTTTATCTTTGTGTCTCCTTCTCTTCTCCTCACTAGGACACCTGTGATGTGAATTAAGGTTCCATTCTACACCAGTATGACCTCATCTTAACTAGTTACCTCTGTAGCAATCCATTTCCAAAAAAAGTTACATTCTGTGTTTCTGGGAAGGACAGGAATTCATGTGGGCGCCATCCAATGAAGGACTTCCTGGGTGGCTGAGACAGTAAGGAATCTGCCTGCAATGCAAGAGACCTGGGTATTATCCTTGGTTGGGAAGATACTCTGGAGAAGGAAATGCTTACTCAGTCTGGTATTCTTGCCTGGAGAATCCCATGGACAGAGGAGCTTGGCAGGCTACAGTCCATGGGTCCACAAAAGAGTCAGATAGGACCAAGCAACTAACACTTTCACATCCAACCTATGATATTACTGCAGTGGATGTAGATTATTCAACTATTTTTCTGAATATTTATGTCAATTATTTTAGATGAGATAAATACGATAAAGAACCAAACATTGAAAAGGAGAACAATTATCCTTATTAGTAGTTAACAGGGTTGTCTATAGGAAAACATAATAGATTCAGTTACAAACTATTCTAATTAAGATGATAGTCTAGTAGGATGGCTGACTTCTGGGCAAAATGCTGATACAAATTAATAAGAAAATATAGTAGGGGAAAAAGACACCATTTACAAAGAGAAGCATTAAAACAGAAAACCAATATTTAGGTCATTTATGAGGAAACATGAAAGATAGCTCATAGAGATAAAAACCTTATAGAATGTGAAACAACATTTTCTGAGTAGAAAGATATACTGTAAGAATGTTAAGTACACTAACCAAAATATCTGAACAGAAGAATTGTTAAGTATAGCTAAAAGGTTTTGAAAACAAGGAACAATAAAGTGGGACCTTCTTTGTGTGTGTGACATTCTTTAAATGGTGTCAAAATCATAAGTCTCTAAAGATAACGGAAATAAGGCTCTGATTTGGGGAAAAAAAAAAATATAAATCAATGGAAAAAACAGTAAGTTCAGAAATAGGACCAAGGGCTTGTGAAAGTTTTGGAATGATATATGTAGCATTTCAAATCAGTTGAAAAATATTTTGTTTTTTAGTAGAAGGTGTTCATAGGTAAACATTAATTAAGGCTACTTAGTTCAAAATCATGGAGATTTTAACATAATAGGATAAAAGATGTTTGTATTGTCTTGTGATAGAACATTTTTAGCTGGTTACAAAATCTAGAAATTATAAATGAAATGAATGGCATTTCTTATTACGTAAAACATTTGAAAGCTCTTTAAAGAAAAATAATGTCGTAAATGGATGTAAAAAACAAATGACAGTATAAAGGAAAACCTTAAGCAACACATTTAACAGACTGTGTTCCTATAAACTGGTAAGGAAAAGATATAACCTAGTAGAAAAACAGAAACACACATCACTACTACCATGTATCTTTCTTTTTCTAGTTATTATTAGATGACTGACTTTTTCTACTTACTTGTAAGAGCAACCTATGTCATTAAGGTTTTGTCCTGTTAAGTATTTTTTGGTTTATTTGTTAAGTGGAGAAGTTGATCTGAAACTATCTTCTCTTTGAATAAAGAATTTGGGTTTGTATATAATAACTAAGATGATATTTTTTTTGTGGCGAGGAGATTCAGTAAAACAAACTTTTTCTTTAAAATTAAGAAATGATAGTCTAGTAGGATGGCTGACTTCTGGGCAAAATGCTGATACAAATTAATAAGAAAATATAGTAGGGGAAAAAGACACCATTTACAAAGAGAAGCATTAAAACAGAAAACCAATATTTAGGTCATTTATGAGGAAACATGAAAGATAGCTCATAGAGATAAAACCTTATAGAATGTGAAACAACATTTTCTGAGTAGAAAGATATACTGTAAGAATGTTAAGTACACTAACCAAAATATCTGAACAGAAGAATTGTTAAGTATAGCTAAAAGGTTTTGAAAACAAGGAACAATAAAGTGGGACCTTCTTTGTGTGTGTGACATTCTTTAAATGGTGTCAAAATCATAAGTCTCTAAAGATAACGGAAATAAGGCTCTGATTTGGGGAAAAAAAAAATATAAATCAATGGAAAAAACAGTAAGTTCAGAAATAGGACCAAGGGCTTGTGAAAGTTTTGGAATGATATATGTAGCATTTCAAATCAGTTGAAAAATATTTTGTTTTTTAGTAGAAGGTGTTCATAGGTAAACATTAATTAAGGCTACTTAGTTCAAAATCATGGAGATTTTAACATAATAGGATAAAAGATGTTTGTATTGTCTTGTGATAGAACATTTTTAGCTGGTTACAAAATCTAGAAATTATAAATGAAATGAATGGCATTTCTTATTACGTAAAACATTTGAAAGCTCTTTAAAGAAAAATAATGTCGTAAATGGATGTAAAAAACAAATGACAGTATAAAGGAAAACCTTAAGCAACACATTTAACAGACTGTGTTCCTATAAACTGGTAAGGAAAAGATATAACCTAGTAGAAAAACAGAAACACACATCACTACTACCATGTATCTTTCTTTTTCTAGTTATTATTAGATGACTGACTTTTTCTACTTACTTGTAAGAGCAACCTATGTCATTAAGGTTTTGTCCTGTTAAGTATTTTTTGGTTTATTTGTTAAGTGGAGAAGTTGATCTGAAACTATCTTCTCTTTGAATAAAGAATTTGGGTTTGTATATAATAACTAAGATGATATTTTTTTTGTGGCGAGGAGATGGATAACTATGAAATAGGAACTGGAGTAATTTTTATGGATACAATTTCATGGTTCAGTTAAATCATATCAAAACTGGGTTTGTAAAAATGATGTTTAGGACATTTCCTACTTACAGGTTATAAAATACAATGATATTTTGTGACAATAAGAAGACATTTTTATAATCCTTCCACATTAAATTTTGCAAAAATGCTACCAAATGCTAGACATAAGAAGGGTAGACTGAATGGATTCAAGACTGAGGGCAATAGACCTGTTAGAAGCCTACTACAGTAGGTGGGAGCTTTTCAACATGGCAGAAGAATTAGAAATAAATAAGAGAAAAACATTCAGCGAAATTACAGAATGATCACCCACAAGTCATGTCTTCGTTTTTTGATTTAAAGGATGAGGGAATGAAGGAATTCAGTTTTACTAGGAACATTCAAACATCATGTTAGGGAGGAAAGAATTAAGTTTCAAAATCTTGACTTTGAAAACTTGCAAAACTCTAAAGCCACAGTTTTCTTAAGAGTCTGGAATCCAGTATTCATTCGCTCATATTCATTAGTCATTTTTTATTAAGCTTCCTTTGTGTGTGTGTAAGGCACTGTTATAGGTTTGAGGGTTACAGATGAAGAGGCAAAGAGACAAGTCTTTGCTCTAATGAATCTTAGAACCTAGAATAGAAATACACAATAATCAAGGAGACAAATGAATACACACATGATTTTAATTAGTGATATGTAACGTGGAAAAAAAAAACCAGATTTGGATGTAGACAAGAGAGAATTTTAAATAGACCTCCAAAATGAGAATGAATCTTGTCACATTAGCTAAAAGAAAAGAAAATTTAAGGTGGTGGCAAGTTGTCAACAATGTCAAAACCCATAGAGTACAAAAAAATAAAGATATAAGCATGTCCTTTTGATCTAGCTATTTGGAGGTTATTGATGACCTAAGCGAGAGTAATTTCAGTAAGTACAGGAACAGATGTTAGATTAAAAAGAAAGGCATGAATTCACTTAAAAAATACAGAGTTTGTACAAGATAATTTTTAAAAGAAAGCTTGGCTGTTAAGGGACAGAGAGAAGTAACACTGATACCAGAATTAGGGTATGTCAGGAAAAAAATTGGTAAATGTTTCCAGTTATATTTTCTCATGAATTTACAGAGTGAGCAAATTTAAGCAGCTCTCATTAGAAGCCAAAATTTAGTTCACTGATAAAATGACACTTTATCAGTTTCAGAGGTGAGTGATAGTATTTTTTATTAGCCTATTAATTTCATGGTAGAACAAAATGGACAAAAGCTGAGGTGCTGCATGTTGCATAATAGAGTTGAAATCTAGTTGCTCATCAGTTACATGAGAATGGCTTGGAATTGATACTATTTTCAAAGACTTTCTAAATTTAAAGGATGGGTATTTTTCCTTGAGCCATTGTTTTCATGATGAGAGTTAAAATTTTTCATTTGGAGAATGATGAAAATATTTGCTTTTTTTCTGATTCAGTATATCATGGGAACAAGTCTTGGAAAAAATATGTTACCCTTTTTAGTAATAAACATGCAGATACGCGTCTAAAACCAGCTGGAAGTTTAAGCATAATTTGGCCTAATAATCTTAGCCCCACCATATTATTTCCTTCTTAAATGTAGAAGAAATTTTTATTGTTCTAAGCAGCACTTGGAATATATTGTCAATGATGACAACAACCATTATTTTTCTTATCCTTTCAATGGTGGTTCCTTTATTTTACCAGACAGTGATGCCATTTCTGATTTTTAAAGTGAGACTTTCTATCTATTTGTTTTTAAGCTTTTATCAAGAAAACCCATGGTGCTAAAATTAAGTGTCTCTAGGAGTATTTTGTGTCATTAGAATATGAACTAATGATTAACTACAGATTGGGTCTCTCTACCTAGAAACTGCTCAGGAGACCAGATTTTAATTGACTGCAGCAAGTAAAACAGGGCTGTATTTGCTATGCTAGGCAACTGTCAAGTCTCAAACAAGTCTCTGAGCATTTTTCATAACCAATTAATATATGACGCCTTAAATAACACAGACTTGCTATTCTTTATTAAAAGAACTAGGGCAGGGGCTGCTAAATGAAAAAACTGTTGAGAATATCTGCAGCTCAGACAATCGCATTTCTGTTCAGAATTCTCTGCAATTACTTCTAAAGGGGACAGAGGTGACCCTAAGATTTTTCTACAGACTTCCTTCACAACTTAAACTTTTCTTACCACAAGGATAATATCAACATTATGTGCATGGATAGTTACTGAATTTTTTTTTTCTGACATGATGATAGTTTATCCAGTGAATAACAAATGAATCTGCATTGACTTTTTGATCTCTCCAGCCATTACTAACTTCTTTACAGACTAAACTATTTTTTAAACTGTTTGCTAGGAGATGTCAAGCTTGCACATAGCCTTTTCAGGGAAGCAGGCATCTATAAATTATTTCTTTTTCTACTGTTTGTGTAACAGAGAGCAAAGGACAGGAAAATAGCTGAGTTTATTCCATACCATAAGTTCAGACTCTATTACCAGCAGATTTTGTATTTTCTCTCTTCTAAAAGGTTATTTGAACACTGATTGTTTCAACCTTACAACACATTCCTTATAGCCAAAAAATTATATAGTCAGTGATTGGGAGTATAGCCTCCCACAAGTCCTACTTACTAGAAATCCTGTAGAATACCTATGATACTAGTTGTGAAAAACATGAATTGAGGGTGAAAATATATTTTGGCTAAGGAAATCAGGAGAAGAATAAATTATTTTATTTGATTTTACTGAGTGGAATTTTGGTATTAGGAAAAATTTGCACAAACTTGCTTAATTATACCTAAAATCTCCTGCTTCTCCTGCTTCATGATATATCATTGTCTAATTCTCAAATTTTCTCAGAAAGAAGGAAAAGTGTTTTTGAAATTACCAGTTGATAAAAATTAGTGAAGAAAGCTAGAGTCCATTATGGTGAAAGTGAAGAAGGGAATAAAGACCGTATTTCAGGAACTCCCTGTTCTGTGAAGCTTAAGGAATAAATTCTGGCTTCAATTAAAATTCTATCCACAGTATAGTACCAATATCTATATAGTGGAAACTGAAAGAGTTGCAATACATTTTTATATTTTGCAACAATTAGAAAAACCAACCACAAAACATTGCAAAGCCCACTTCACAGACTATGCTAGGCAACTGTCAAGTCTCAAACAAGTCTCTGAGCATTTTCATAACCAATTAATATATGACGCCTTAAATAACACAGACTTGCTATTCTTTATTAAAAGAACTAGGGCAGGGGCTGCTAAATGAAAAAACTGTTGAGAATATCTGCAGCTCAGACAATCGCATTTCTGTTCAGAATTCTCTGCAATTACTTCTAAAGGGGACAGAGGTGACCCTAAGATTTTTCTACAGACTTCCTTCACAACTTAAACTTTTCTTACCACAAGGATAATATCAACATTATGTGCATGGATAGTTACTGAATTTTTTTCTGACATGATGATAGTTTATCCAGTGAATAACAAATGAATCTGCATTGACTTTTTGATCTCTCCAGCCATTACTAACTTCTTTACAGACTAAACTATTTTTTAAACTGTTTGCTAGGAGATGTCAAGCTTGCACATAGCCTTTTCAGGGAAGCAGGCATCTATAAATTATTTCTTTTTCTACTGTTTGTGTAACAGAGAGCAAAGGACAGGAAAATAGCTGAGTTTATTCCATACCATAAGTTCAGACTCTATTACCAGCAGATTTTGTATTTTCTCTCTTCTAAAAGGTTATTTGAACACTGATTGTTTCAACCTTACAACACATTCCTTATAGCCAAAAAATTATATAGTCAGTGATTGGGAGTATAGCCTCCCACAAGTCCTACTTACTAGAAATCCTGTAGAATACCTATGATACTAGTTGTGAAAAACATGAATTGAGGGTGAAAATATATTTTGGCTAAGGAAATCAGGAGAAGAATAAATTATTTTATTTGATTTTACTGAGTGGAATTTTGGTATTAGGAAAAATTTGCACAAACTTGCTTAATTATACCTAAAATCTCCTGCTTCTCCTGCTTCATGATATATCATTGTCTAATTCTCAAATTTTCTCAGAAAGAAGGAAAAGTGTTTTTGAAATTACCAGTTGATAAAAATTAGTGAAGAAAGCTAGAGTCCATTATGGTGAAAGTGAAGAAGGGAATAAAGACCGTATTTCAGGAACTCCCTGTTCTGTGAAGCTTAAGGAATAAATTCTGGCTTCAATTAAAATTCTATCCACAGTATAGTACCAATATCTATATAGTGGAAACTGAAAGAGTTGCAATACATTTTTATATTTTGCAACAATTAGAAAAACCAACCACAAAACAGGATTGCAAAGCCCACTTCACAGACTATTTGGAAGAAAATATACATAGGATTGAGAATTAATACTCAATAAGCATTGTATCTCTTCCATAAAACAACTTAATTTTAGATTTTTAGCAAGATTAAGAGCATATGGGAAAAGTTAAGTGAAAAATAGAAAATCCTTGAAATATTCATGGAAGAATCTTTATGAAAATTTTACTGAAAGTTTCCATTAAATATATATGCACAATAAAGTGCCAACATCTTCATGTAGGAATTAAAAGATTCATACATAACATTATTATATTTGATATCAATACATGAATTGTACTAGTATGAAGCTGAAGTTGGATGAGTATGAAGCTGAGTCAAATGAGATACAGCATTTGACCAATTTGCTTGACCTATGTATATGGACATGCTAAGATTCATCACTCCTGCCATTGATACTTTATTTTAGTTCAGATTTACTTGACAAATATGTTTAAGCGCTATTATAAACTGCATGTGTCCTCTCCAAAACTCATCTGTTGAGGGCCTCGCACCACAGTATGATGGTGTTAGAAGACAGGGCCTTTGAGATGTAATTGGTTCATATAAAGCCATGAGAATGGAATCACCATGCTGGGAAGAAGAGATACTAGCACTCTCTCTATATCCATTTTGTGAGGATATAGCAAGAAGATAGTCTCCTGAAAGCCAGGAAGTTCCCCACCAGAATCCAGCTGTGTTGGCACTCTGATGTCACACCTTCTAGCCTTTAGAACTATGAAAAAATAAATGCCTAGTGTTTAAATCTCTCAGTCTATGATATTTTGTTATAGCAACCTGAGATGACTGAGATAAGCATCTTTATGCCTCACAATTTGCAAGGTATAGAAGTTTAAAAGTGAGTGAGATAGATAGGATCCTTGCACTGAAAAGTGTCACTACATTCTTGGATACAGCTTGAGAAATTTGAAATAAATGTGAATCTACCAAAGTGATGAATCAGTTATATTTACACACTGTTGCAAGAAGTAAGATTGTATATTTGTTGAAAAATACCTGTATCTCGTACTAAATCTAGTGGCATATTGTTGTGTTTCTCCATGTGTGTATTAAACTGTGTCAGTCTTTCTATTTCACAGTCCAGAAGAGATGAAAACATAGAAAAAAGCTCCACGACAGTCTATTGGTGCCTAAACAAGGAAACTTATTTTCCTGACACTGATGTTAATGGAGTATATTTTATCTTGGTACAGAGAGATCCCTAAAAAAACTGGTGCTATCTTCAATAAAATGCTCCATGTCTTGAGATATGTTCTGTAACCCTGGAGTCAAGTAAAGAGTCTAAGACAAAGGAAAAAAGAAGAAAAGTAAGAGACTGTGCTTCAGAGAATGTTATTGTATATCAGAGAAACCTGTTCGATAGCTAAATCTGTAAAATTAGAAATCTGATCTGTATTTATTATCTTCCCTAGGACTTCATATTTAGAGCACAGCTAAAATTCACTAATACTGAGAAATGTCTTCTTGCACCTTAAAGTACTATTTATTTAGAAGAATAAGAATGTCTTATACTCTAAACTTTAAAACAAATTAAAAGGAGGATTTTAAAAATAAAAATTTGCATAGAGAGATGATGGTGACAAATGATTTTCATACTCAATGTGTTTTTCACATTTTTCTTTTTTACCTGTTTGTGTTTTTGCATGCTGTTTCTTTTATAGTATCTATATATTGGTTTTATGACAACTTATTTCTAATTATCAGTTATCTTTAATGCAGCAAATTTTATTGTGGGGTGCAGTTGGAGATAGTCTCCAATCATTTTGATTAGCTCAAATCCTTCTCAAATAATTTGTATGTCCTTCCCATGGGCTGCATTCTACCCCCACCCCCAAATTCCACCACCCCAGCACTACCACCAAGTTTTTGAACTCTGATATGGCTATCAGCTCCTTTCCCTATAGAAATGTTGCAGACCAGAATGGAGTGGAAAGATATATTCAAATTCTGAAAGGGAATAATCTGCAACCTAGGATATTCTACCCAGCAAGATAATCATTTAAAATAAGCAATTTCTCAGACAAGCAAAACTAAAAGAATACAGCAATACTAAACCTACCCTAAAATAAATCTCGAAAGGTCTTCTTTAAATAGAAAAGAAGTAAGACTCTATAAGGAAGAGGAAATCACAATTGGAAAGTAAATCACTTAAATAAGCCAATACACAGATTTGAAAGAAACAATCAAAAAAATTCTGTGAAAATGATGATAGCCATGTTTGTGTGAGTCACTCAAATCCTGTCCAACTCTGCAGCCTATGAACTGTTGCCAGCCAGGCTCCTCTGTGCATGGGCTTACTCAGGCAGGAATACTGGAATGGGTTGCTATGCCCTTCTCCAGGAGATCTTCCTGACCCAGGGATCGAATCCATGTCTCCGGCCTCTCCTGTATTGGCAGATGGGTATAGTGCCACTTTGGAAGCCCTGGGTATCCTTTATACCTAATAAATTTATCATCCTGACTTAGGAAAAGTCACTGCATCTCTGTGTTTGTTTATTGACACAATCATTGTTTCTGCTGAGGCTCCAACATGAGGCTACTAATTAGTTTTAGTTTTTGATACTTAAGTAAACTTTACTCCCTTTACTACTTCCTTCCATAGTTTACTTGCTGTTCCCTCCTATGATTGGCATGCTTATTCTACCTCCTAGCAAGAAGAGAAGCATTTTTTTTTTCAATTTCAGAAATTAGGGAAGAAAAAAAGGGTTCACCAGCAGAAGGGTTGACATTCCTAGTGAAACAATTTTTCAGTTTTCCACACAGCTCTTTGCTTCCCAGGATACTGCATATACTTCTTTTATACAGAAGGTTTGGGGTTGGGGTAAGAAACAATAGTTAATGAATAACTGTTTCTATATCTTCAGACTTGATATGAGAGTCAAGATACTTGGCTAGGTCTCTGCACTCAGAGGACCTCTAGGTTAGAGATTAAGATAAATATATACTTTTACACACATATGGATACATATATACATGTGAAAAAGTACAACTTGAATAAAGAAAGTGTCCAACATGATTATTACAGCTCTATTTCCAAGAAGAAAAATCTGTTTCAATTGTTTATGAACAGTAACATTTCAGTTTTCTATTTAATACCTTCAGAGAGTCCAGATATTAAATAAAACCTCCCAACTAGAAAATATATTTTATTTAGTCCTTAAAAATTAAAAGGAATAAAAATCATACAATGTCTGCTACAAGATCACAACAGAATTAAACTAGAAATCAATAAAAAAAGAAAACTGTAAAACTTGTAAATATATGCTGATTAAACAACACATTCTAAAAAAAAATCACATAAGTCAAAGAAGAAATATTAAGGGAACTTTAAAAATATTCTGAACTAAATGAAAATGAAGGCAAAATTTATCCAAATTTCTCAGATGCAGTAAAAGCAAAAGAGGAAAATTTATAGCACTGAATGCATACATTAGAAAAGGATAAAGTTCTAAAATCAATAACCTAAGTTTCCCTCTTAAAATATTGGTAAAAGAAGAAAAAATTAAATCAAAAGAAACAGAAGAAAATGAATAGTAAGAGTTATAATAGGAATCAACAAAATTAAAAATAGGAAATCAATATAATCAATAATATCAAAAGAAGCTTCTTGGATAAGATCAATAAAATTAGTTAGTATTTAGCCAGGCTAACTAAGGAATCAAGAGACAGGACACAAATTACTAATATCAAAAATAAAATTGAGTCATCACTAAATGTCCCACAAAAATTAAAACAATAATAAAGAAATACAATGAAAAACTCTATGCACACAAATTGGATAAGCTAGATGAAATGGACTAATTGCTTAAAAGTCATAGTCTACCAAAACTCAGTGAAGAGACAGATTATCTGGATAGGTTTTCTATATAAAGAGATTGAAATAATATTAATGATCTTTAAAAACGAAAGTTTCAGTTGACTTCACTAATCAATCATATGAAGTATTTAAGGAAAAGGTTACAGCAATTCTCTATAATCTCTTTCAGAAGATAGAAGCAAAGGGAATACTTCAAAACTCATCCTATCAAGTCAGCATTACTCTAATGCAAAATTAGACAAAGGTACTTGGCTAGGTCTCTGCACTCAGAGGACCTCTAGGTTAGAGATTAAGATAAATATATACTTTTACACACATATGGATACATATATACATGTGAAAAGTACAACTTGAATAAAGAAAGTGTCCAACATGATTATTACAGCTCTATTTCCAAGAAGAAAAATCTGTTTCAATTGTTTATGAACAGTAACATTTCAGTTTTCTATTTAATACCTTCAGAGAGTCCAGATATTAAATAAAACCTCCCAACTAGAAAATATATTTTATTTAGTCCTTAAAAATTAAAAGGAATAAAAATCATACAATGTCTGCTACAAGATCACAACAGAATTAAACTAGAAATCAATAAAAAAAGAAAACTGTAAAACTTGTAAATATATGCTGATTAAACAACACATTCTAAAAAAAATCACATAAGTCAAAGAAGAAATATTAAGGGAACTTTAAAAATATTCTGAACTAAATGAAAATGAAGGCAAAATTTATCCAAATTTCTCAGATGCAGTAAAAGCAAAAGAGGAAAATTTATAGCACTGAATGCATACATTAGAAAAGGATAAAGTTCTAAAATCAATAACCTAAGTTTCCCTCTTAAAATATTGGTAAAAGAAGAAAAAATTAAATCAAAAGAAACAGAAGAAAATGAATAGTAAGAGTTATAATAGGAATCAACAAAATTAAAAATAGGAAATCAATATAATCAATAATATCAAAAGAAGCTTCTTGGATAAGATCAATAAAATTAGTTAGTATTTAGCCAGGCTAACTAAGGAATCAAGAGACAGGACACAAATTACTAATATCAAAAATAAAATTGAGTCATCACTAAATGTCCCACAAAAATTAAAACAATAATAAAGAAATACAATGAAAAACTCTATGCACACAAATTGGATAAGCTAGATGAAATGGACTAATTGCTTAAAAGTCATAGTCTACCAAAACTCAGTGAAGAGACAGATTATCTGGATAGGTTTTCTATATAAAGAGATTGAAATAATATTAATGATCTTTAAAAACGAAAGTTTCAGTTGACTTCACTAATCAATCATATGAAGTATTTAAGGAAAAGGTTACAGCAATTCTCTATAATCTCTTTCAGAAGATAGAAGCAAAGGGAATACTTCAAAACTCATCCTATCAAGTCAGCATTACTCTAATGCCAAAATTAGACAAAGGCCTTACAGAAAAAGAAAGCTATACTCCAATGTCTCTTGTGAACATAGATGCAAAATTCATCAATGAGACATTATTAAATCATATTCAACAATGTATAAAATGAATTATACACCATGGCCAAAAGGGATTTATTCCAGGGGTGCAAGCTAAGTTCAACAGACAAAAGCAATTAATGTGATTCATTCTAGCAGCAGGCTGAAAAAAAGCAAAATTACATGATCATAGCAGAAAAATTACCTGACAAAGCCCAACACTCATTCATTTTAAGGCCATTTTAAATTAGGAATAGAGGAAAAAAGCCTCAGTTTGATAAAGATAGTCTATAAGGGGGGAAAATAAGCCTACACCTAATATAATACTTAATGGTAAGAAGCCTGACATTTTTCCAGTAAGATTAACTACAAGGCAAAAAAGCCTCCTTCATCTGTCTTTTTTAACATTATAGTGGAATTTCTAGATAGTAAAATAAGACAAAATCAAATAGGAACTATAAACATATAGAGACTGGAAAGAAAGATGTAAATCTGTCTTTGATCACAAATGGTATGGTTACCTATGTAGAAAATCCAAAGGAATTAACAAGAAAATCTTGAAACTAAAAAATGAAGTTGGAGAATATAAGGTGCAACCTACAAAAATCAATTGTTTTCCTATATACTGACAGTGAATAAGTAGAATTAAAAGTTATAGACATAATACTATTTACATTAGTATCCACAGAAATGAAATAGTTATCAGTCTAACAGATTATGCATAATATCTCTAAGAGGAAAGCTACTAAACTCTGGCACTTCCCAGGTGGATTAGTGGTAAAGAAACTGCCTATATGACTAATCTGGGAACATACATGTCTGTAAACAACAAAACTCTGTAAAAGTTAAAAGTAAAATAAAAGTTAAAAAAAAGAGAGATGTATAACATGGGGAAAAAAAAAAAAAAAGAAACTGCCTGCCAATGCAGGACACGAATGTTGAATCTCTGGGTCAGGAAGATCTCCTGGAGAAGGAAATGGCAACCCACCTCAGTATTCCTGGGCAGGAAATCTCATGGACAGAGGAGCCTGGCAGGCTACAGTCCATGGCGTCTCAAAAGACTTGGATGTGAGTTAATGATAAACAACAACAACATAAAACTCTGATGAATAAGATCAAAGAACAACTAAATAAATGTAGAGATAGTATATATTTATGCATAGGAAGACTTAGTATTGTCAAGTTCTTCCCAACTTGATATAGACAGGCAATATATTCTTAATCAAAATTCCCAGTTATTTTGTGGAATACTGACAAAACTGATTCTAAAAAGTATTATAAGAGCAAAAGAGGATTCCCTGGTGGTCTAGTGGGTAAATAGTCCACCTTGCAGTGCAAGGGGCACCGGTTCGATCCCTGGCCTGCGAAGATCACACTTGCTGCAGAGCTGCTGGACGGGTGTGTCCAATTATGAGCCAGCTCTCTGGAGCACGTGTACCCAGAGCCACTGCTCTGCTACAGGAGAGACCACTGCAATGGGAGGCCCACACAGGCCAAAGAACAAAGATGGATGAAAATAAATAAATGAAGACCAATAAAAGAGGCCAAAAAAAAAAAAAGAGCAAACGGCCCAGAAAAAAAAACAACACAATATTTAAGGAGAAGAATAAAGTTGCAAGATTGACATGATCTGTCTTTTAAGACTTACCACAAGATTACAGCATCCAGTCAGTGTGGTATTGGCAATGCAGCAGTACAGAGAGTCTATAAATAGACAATAAGATGGTTATCTTGAGGGCTTAGCCTACAGTCAACCTACAAAAATCAATTGTTTTCCTATATACTGACAGTGAATAAGTAGAATTAAAAGTTATAGACATAATACTATTTACATTAGTATCCACAGAAATGAAATAGTTATCAGTCTAACAGATTATGCATAATATCTCTAAGAGGAAAGCTACTAAACTCTGGCACTTCCCAGGTGGATTAGTGGTAAAGAAACTGCCTATATGACTAATCTGGGAACATACATGTCTGTAAACAACAAAACTCTGTAAAAGTTAAAAGTAAAATAAAAGTTAAAAAAAAGAGAGAGAGATGTATAACATGGGGAAAAAAAAAAAAAAAGAAACTGCCTGCCAATGCAGGACACGAATGTTGAATCTCTGGGTCAGGAAGATCTCCTGGAGAAGGAAATGGCAACCCACCTCAGTATTCCTGGGCAGGAAATCTCATGGACAGAGGAGCCTGGCAGGCTACAGTCCATGGCGTCTCAAAAGACTTGGATGTGAGTTAATGATAAACAACAACAACATAAAACTCTGATGAATAAGATCAAAGAACAACTAAATAAATGTAGAGATAGTATATATTTATGCATAGGAAGACTTAGTATTGTCAAGTTCTTCCCAACTTGATATAGACAGGCAATATATTCTTAATCAAAATTCCCAGTTATTTTGTGGAATACTGACAAAACTGATTCTAAAAAGTATTATAAGAGCAAAAGAGGATTCCCTGGTGGTCTAGTGGGTAAATAGTCCACCTTGCAGTGCAAGGGGCACCGGTTCGATCCCTGGCCTGCGAAGATCACACTTGCTGCAGAGCTGCTGGACGGGTGTGTCCAATTATGAGCCAGCTCTCTGGAGCACGTGTACCCAGAGCCACTGCTCTGCTACAGGAGAGACCACTGCAATGGGAGGCCCACACAGGCCAAAGAACAAAGATGGATGAAAATAAATAAATGAAGACCAATAAAAGAGGCCAAAAAAAAAAAAAAAGAGCAAACGGCCCAGAAAAAAAAACAACACAATATTTAAGGAGAAGAATAAAGTTGCAAGATTGACATGATCTGTCTTTTAAGACTTACCACAAGATTACAGCATCCAGTCAGTGTGGTATTGGCAATGCAGCAGTACAGAGAGTCTATAAATAGACAATAAGATGGTTATCTTGAGGGCTTAGCCTACCATCTTTCCAGCTGCTTTCCGAATGAAGTCGTTTGCCTTGCCTCAACACCTCTCTCTTTAATTCATTGGTGTTGAGTGGTGAACAGGGGGAGCTTGCACTTGGTAGCAAAACTACATTATTTTAAATGTAAATAAAACACCAAAATATAAAACTTAAAATTATAAAACTTACAGAATAAGAAGATAAAAACCTTTTAAAATTAAGACAACTTTTTTTTTTTTTAGATATGATAACAAAGTCATGAACCATAAAAGAACAAATTGATAAATGTGGATTCATCAAAATTAAAAACATCTGCTCTTTGGAAGATACTGTTAAGAGAATAAAAATACTCACGAACTGTGAGAAAATATTTGCAAGCCATATATCTGAGAAAGCACTTGTATCTGTATCATTCACAAATTTTAAAACAAAACAAAAAAAGCCTGTAACAAACAGGTGAAAGATGTAAGCAGAGTCCTCGCTAAGGAAGATATACAGATAAGAAATGAGCTTAAGAAAAGATGCTGACTACCATTAACCACTATTGAAACAGTGAATCAAACCCACAGTGTGGAACCACTACAAAACTGATAAGAGTGACTAAAATTAAAATAGATTGACCCAATCAAGGGTTTAGTAGTATTTGGAAGAAGGTTGGACAAGGTCTTGTAGTTTCTTGACAAGTTAAACATAGGCATGCCTTATTACCTGGGCATTTTGCTCCTACATATTTATATAAAGGAAATAAAAGCATATGATGTATATTCAAATACTTATAACTATAACCCTAATATCTACTAACAGATGAATGGATAAACAATGTACCAAAATTGCTTAGAAATTGAACAGTAGCAAGGAAAGAAAATGACCACTGATACATCCTCCAATAGGTATAATTCTCCAAATGATGTTTTTGGAGTGAAAGAAGCTAGTCAAAAACTGTGTGATTTCATTTATATAACATCTAGAAAATCCAAACTAATCTGTAGAGACAGTTATTGTCTATGTGGGGATTGGGGGAGGTGGTAACGGGTTGGAGGTAGAAATTACAAAAGAATTTGTGTAAATTTTTGGTAGTTACAGATATGTTCATTATCTTGATTTTGATGAAGATTTCATAGATGTTTATCATGCCAAAACTTATAAATTGTTACAATTTAAATATATGCAGCTTACTGTATGTCAGTTACACATCAATAAAGTTGCTAAAAACATTCTGGATATTGAGACTAGTTCTTGAAACTATAATTTTGATATGCATATTCCCTAGTATAAAATTTTGAGACAAATTTTGAGACATGTATTTTTTATTACTTCTAGTTGTGGAATTACAGTTATAAAAAACTATATTTCTTTTGCTAAGGAATTTGTAAAAATGTAGACTATATAATGTATCAAAATGCAATTAATTTAATGACAAATTTAATCCTGCAAGCATGTGTTTATCTATCTTTCAAAAATATCTAATTAAATGCATGTATGACTTAGAGAGTTGAGTTTGTTTCTTTTAAATTATAACTGGCATAATATAATGGCAAAATGATTATTAACATTTTATACATATGTACCAGGCACCTCCTATCCAGCAGTTCACAATCCTACTTAAATATGAGATTTACATTAAAAAAATAAATTCACTCTGCCACACTGAGAAGAGAATTAAGTATTAGAATTGAATGTAGTTGAAGAAAGACTCCCTGGTTAACAGTCTAGTGTTCTGGGTAAAAATATGGTTGTTTGACATAGGTTAGCAGTTTAGTTTAAGTAAGATAAACAAATATGTTTTGGGTAGAGAGTTAAGAATACTTGCTGATGAAGTGATTGAAAATAAAAGTAAGAGAAAAAAGAATTAGGGATGAATCTTAAGTATTTGATGGTGCTACATTCCACATCTGTAAATAGAGGTCTGGAGAACAGAAAACAAGTACCTTAAATGTCATTTCCTACCTTGTGTTTATTACATTTTTAATTAATATTTGTATAACCTAGGCTTAGAAACACCAATGATGTAACACTACCTCTTGAGATAATATTTCTAATTTCAAACTGTTTTTAGGCTTATCTGAGATCTTCCATGCAATGCCTAATTTCCCCCTGCAGGTTTTTTTTTTTTGGGGGGGGAGCACTTTTATTGATCTTTCATTTGTTTCCATCTTTGTTCTTTTGGCCTATGTGGACCTCCCATCGCAGTGGCCTCTCTCAGTGCTGAGCACAAGCTCTGGGTGCATGTGCTCCAGAGCTCTGGCTTGGTGGTTGGATACATTGGTCCAGCCGCTCCACGGCACACGGAATCCTCCCAGGGATTGAACTGGCGCCCTTTGTACTGCAAGGTGGTGTCCTTACTCACTGGACCACCAGGGAAGCCCTCCTCTGTAGTTTTTCAATTGGTCTTTTGGAACCACACCAAATTTGATAATGAATCCAGATACACTGATTATAATCTGTTTTGAAACTCAAATATTAATATCTACGGTTATAAAGAGCTGGCTCATTGGAAAAGTCTCCGATTCTGGGAAAGACTGAAGGCAAAAGGAGAAGAGAGCTGCAGAAGATGAGACAGCATTACTGATTCAATGGATGTGAACTTGGGCAAACTCCAGAAGATAGAAACAGGGAGGCATGGTGTGCTGCAGTCCACGGAAACACAAAGAGTTGGACATGACTTAGTGACTGAACAACAGCAACAACATGGTTACTAAATTTCTTTAGCTCTGTGTACATTCACCAGCCTTTATCTTTTAAACATGACTTAGATAATATGGATATAGTCATGTTTTATAATTTGTCTTTATAATATCAATGAATAAAATGAAAGCAATATCACAGGAACTCACAAGAGAATACTACTTATGAGCTGATAAAATCTTATCCTGGTTGTGAACCAAATTTATTTTACCAGTAGGTGCCAGTATCAGCTCACAAAACTGAGACTGAAGTAATCACTATTGGTAAATTCCATTAGAGGGATATCTGTTTAAAAAAGGTAGAATAGTAGAGATTTTGTGTCAAGAAAAAAAGGCAATTAATGGATTTCGAAGGCAGAACACAATGAAAGCTCCTGAACAGGCCTATGACTATGACAACAACTGAAAATAAGATTAATTACTTCTTTCAGAATTTTCATATTGATATAAGGAGACACTATCCCCATAAGAAGGGAGTGAGAAAGGAAAAGGCAAAAATATGTAAGAGGAATTTACTGAAGTGATATCTCTGTTTATCTTATCTTAACTCCTGTCTTGATTTTGCTTTTTTTCAATTTTTGATGGATGTAGAATAAAAATATATAATATGTTAAAACCAACATGACTGGGATTTTTCATACTGAGTTAAAACAGCCTGGAATTCTGAATAGAACAGTAAAGGGTACAGGGTAATAGGTACACTATCTGTGTAGTTATTGACTTTGCTGTCACTGAAGCAAGACGTATTTATGTACTAGGTCAAGACTGAGGAGAGTCCTTGGATCAGCTTTTTGTGAGCAGTTCAAATACACCCAGAAGTGAGTGAGTAAAAGTTGCTCAGTCATGTACAACTCTTCATGACTTCATGGACGAGTCATGGAATTCTCTGAGCAAGAATACTGGACTGGGTAGCTGTTCCCTTCTCCAGGATATCTTCCCAACTCAGGAATTGAACTCAGGTCTTTACCTTCTCAGAAACCAGGGAAGTCCAAGAATACTGGAATGGGTAGCTCAGAGTCAGATTCTACTCACTCTTGACCAGTATGAAATCGTACCTGCAATAATAAATTGAGTCACAGTTGTGTGTGTGTATATATGTTAAATATTTCTTAAGTGATATTAGTCTGAGGGATATTTACAGTATCTGGATAACTATTGCTTTTACAGGTACACTACAATGTTTCAAACTTTTCTCTGCCTGTTAGCCTTGTAAAGTTATATAAAAACTTGAAAGGCTGGCATAACATTCAACATTTCTAAAATAAGGAGTTCATTTTCTAGGAAAAGCTAAAGCAATTCAGAATAGAAGCTGTGTTTGTCAAATGCCCTCCATACTGATAGCTCCGTAGTCAGTATCAGAAAACTGAGACTGAAGTAATCACTATTGGTAAATTCCATTAGAGGATATCTGTTTAAAAAGGTAGAATAGTAGAGATTTTGTGTCAAGAAAAAGGCAATTAATGGATTTCGAAGGCAGAACACAATGAAAGCTCCTGAACAGGCCTATGACTATGACAACAACTGAAAATAAGATTAATTACTTCTTTCAGAATTTTCATATTGATATAAGGAGACACTATCCCCATAAGAAGGGAGTGAGAAAGGAAAAGGCAAAAATATGTAAGAGGAATTTACTGAAGTGATATCTCTGTTTATCTTATCTTAACTCCTGTCTTGATTTTGCTTTTTTTCAATTTTTGATGGATGTAGAATAAAAATATATAATATGTTAAAACCAACATGACTGGGATTTTTCATACTGAGTTAAAACAGCCTGGAATTCTGAATAGAACAGTAAAGGGTACAGGGTAATAGGTACACTATCTGTGTAGTTATTGACTTTGCTGTCACTGAAGCAAGACGTATTTATGTACTAGGTCAAGACTGAGGAGAGTCCTTGGATCAGCTTTTTGTGAGCAGTTCAAATACACCCAGAAGTGAGTGAGTAAAAGTTGCTCAGTCATGTACAACTCTTCATGACTTCATGGACGAGTCATGGAATTCTCTGAGCAAGAATACTGGACTGGGTAGCTGTTCCCTTCTCCAGGATATCTTCCCAACTCAGGAATTGAACTCAGGTCTTTACCTTCTCAGAAACCAGGGAAGTCCAAGAATACTGGAATGGGTAGCTCAGAGTCAGATTCTACTCACTCTTGACCAGTATGAAATCGTACCTGCAATAATAAATTGAGTCACAGTTGTGTGTGTGTATATATGTTAAATATTTCTTAAGTGATATTAGTCTGAGGGATATTTACAGTATCTGGATAACTATTGCTTTTACAGGTACACTACAATGTTTCAAACTTTTCTCTGCCTGTTAGCCTTGTAAAGTTATATAAAAACTTGAAAGGCTGGCATAACATTCAACATTTCTAAAATAAGGAGTTCATTTTCTCTAGGAAAAGCTAAAGCAATTCAGAATAGAAGCTGTGTTTGTCAAATGCATCCATGCACAGAGGTGTTAATTTCATTTACAAAAGTTGTGCTGGTCTCCATATGCATAAAGGTATACCTTCAGCTTGCCAAACTAGCTCTTAGTGAAATGGAAGCCTAGTGAAGTCTTGATTTGATAAAGTATGAGGCTGACTCTCCCCTTTCAGAGCACTTTAGGGTCTGTTGTGGACTGGCTAATTGACTAGGCAAATAAACACAGTGAGTCTGAAGAACTCATTCTTATTAAATAAAGTGTCCCTATCCACAAGTCTCCTTTATGTACGGGCCATGAAGAGATGCCCAGGGTAGGCAGAAGAAATGTTAATTGATTCCTTGGACTGCAAGAAGATCAAATCAGTCGATCCTAAAGGAAATCAACTCTGAATATTGAAGGACTGATGCTGAAGTTGAAGCTCCAATACTTTGGTCACCTAATGCAAAGAGACAACTCATTGAAAAGAGCCTGATGTTGGGAAAAACAGAAGGCAAAAGGAGAAGGGGACGACAGAGGACAAGATGATTGGATAGCATCACTGAGTCAATGGACATGAGTTTGTGCAAGCTCTGGGCGGTGGTGAAGGACAGGGAAGCCTGATGTGCTGCAGTCCATGGGGTCGCAAAGAGTCAGACACAACTGAGCTGAACTGAAATTCTCCTGGCAATTTTCTCTTCCTGTTACTTTTGCACAAAAGGTGGAGTGAATTAAGAGACAAAAAGCATTTCTCAGTCTGTCAAAGTCACTAAAAGAGCACTGAAATATGGTGCCAGTTAGCTCTGGACTCCACCCTACATTCTTCTCTTTCAGCTTCCAGTAGCTGGTGATGTTCCTTGGTTTATGGATGCATCACTCCTATCTCTGCTTTCATCTTTATATTAACTTCTCTTTGTATGTGTCAAATCTCCCTTTGCTTTGCTCTTAAAGGATGCTTATGATTGCATTTAAATGCCACTTGGATAATCCAGGATAATCTAGCTATCTCAAGATCCTTAATTTAATAGCACTTGCAAATATAAAATAATATTCACCAGTTCTAGGGATTAGGATGTGACTTTCTTTGGGGGTCCATTTTTAGTCTATTACAATGATCAGTTCTCACTGTACTTGCACTGGGTGCACGCACTCCGGAGTGTCAGATCACAATTGGACACACTGGTCCAGACACTCCACAGCATGCGGGATCCTGCACTGCAAGGGGGACTCTCCACCCACTGGACCACCAGGGAAGCCCGACTTTCACTTTTTACCAAAGAGTAATCGGTGAGCACAGGTCTCTAGTGTTCTCTCTATACTTTTTTTTTCCTTTTATTTTTGGCCTCTTAGTGTTTTTTGTTTATTTGTTTCCATCCATCTTTACTCCTTGGCCCTTGTGGGCCTCCCACTGCAGTGGCCTCTCTTGCTGCAGAGCACCGGTTCTGGGCGTATGCGCTCCAGAGCGTGGACTCGTAATTGGACACGACCATCCAGCCATTCCGTGGCACACAGGATCTTACCTGGCCAGGGATCGAACCAGCGTCCCCTGCACTGCAAGGCGGCCTCTTTACCCACTGGACCACCAGGGAAGCTCCGCTTCAGGCAAGTTCCCCTTCAGGGAAGCCCCTCGTCAGGGAAGCCCCTCTCTATACTCTTGTCTCTTCTTTGTTTCTGAGAATGCAAACCACAGGAAGTCTCTTGGTAGGTACCCTTGGAAAAGGAGCCAATTTCATCAAGTTGGTAAAGCAGAAATATTGAAGGAATCTTATTTTATGCGAAAGAAGAATAAATATCTACCTTATTTAAGACACTATTGTTTTGAATTTTTTGTTACATATAGCTGAATCTAATAGTAACTGATAAATTATTATGTGTGCCATTAGCTGTGTCGTTGTATTACTGATAAAACTCACTTATGCATTAAAAATATGAGTAAAATCTAACCTTAACGGAAATTTTTATCCTAAAAGGTAAATTATTTTATTTCTTGAGTATAAAATATTAATATTCAAAAATCATTAACAACTCTTTTACAGACCTACACAGTTTTTACTTCACTGCATTTGCAGCTTACAATTTTCCCTGGCCATTTTTTTTTTCTTTCCAACTTCAAATGTAGTCTTATCACCTAAGTTACTAGTGAGCAGTTAGTCTTATGTTTTGACGTCATGTTTCATGGCTAAATAGTATGAAAAGTATTCCAATTAATATGGAGACATATTGGAAAGAATATGCTCCAATTAATATGGCAAGATGTTAAAAGGAATGGTTAAGAGTTTGATTTCATGTATCAGCTACATGTTATAATTGCATTGGTTAAACGACAGTCTGTCCACATGAATGCAAAAATAACGTATCTTTCATGAAAATTCACTTTTATGATAATTCCTTTGTCCCTCATTTATTTTTCTGTCTAATTTACTCTGTTGCTCAAGGGCATGAACATGGTAGTCAATCCAACTGATGTGCACTCAGCTTATAAATATATCACAAAAATATTTATGAACGATTTAAGGTAATGTCCTCCCACTGCAGTGGCCTCTCTTGCTGCAGAGCACCGGTTCTGGGCGTATGCGCCCAGAGCGTGGACTCGTATGTGGGCACGACCATCCAGCCATTCCGTGGCACACAGGATCTTACCTGGCCAGGGATCGAACCAGCGTCCCCTGCACTGCAAGGCGGCCTCTTTACCCACTGGACCACCAGGGAAGCTCCGCTTCAGGCAAGTTCCCCTTCAGGGAAGCCCCTCGTCAGGGAAGCCCCTCTCTATACTCTTGTCTCTTCTTTGTTTCTGAGAATGCAAACCACAGGAAGTCTCTTGGTAGGTACCCTTGGAAAAGGAGCCAATTTCATCAAGTTGGTAAAGCAGAAATATTGAAGGAATCTTATTTTATGCGAAAGAAGAATAAATATCTACCTTATTTAAGACACTATTGTTTTGAATTTTTTGTTACATATAGCTGAATCTAATAGTAACTGATAAATTATTATGTGTGCCATTAGCTGTGTCGTTGTATTACTGATAAAACTCACTTATGCATTAAAAATATGAGTAAAATCTAACCTTAACGGAAATTTTTATCCTAAAAGGTAAATTATTTTATTTCTTGAGTATAAAATATTAATATTCAAAAATCATTAACAACTCTTTTACAGACCTACACAGTTTTACTTCACTGCATTTGCAGCTTACATTTTCCCTGGCCATTTTTTTTTTCTTTCCAACTTCAAATGTAGTCTTATCACCTAAGTTACTAGTGAGCAGTTAGTCTTATGTTTTGACGTCATGTTTCATGGCTAAATAGTATGAAAAGTATTCCAATTAATATGGAGACATATTGGAAAGAATATGCTCCAATTAATATGGCAAGATGTTAAAAGGAATGGTTAAGAGTTTGATTTCATGTATCAGCTACATGTTATAATTGCATTGGTTAAACGACAGTCTGTCCACATGAATGCAAAAATAACGTATCTTTCATGAAAATTCACTTTTATGATAATTCCTTTGTCCCTCATTTATTTTTCTGTCTAATTTACTCTGTTGCTCAAGGGCATGAACATGGTAGTCAATCCAACTGATGTGCACTCAGCTTATAAATATATCACATATATAAGATAATTTTTTTCCCTACATCTTCATGAACCAGTCTTTTGATTTCAAAGGTAATGCTCTGGGTCATACTTAATTTTCAGTAACTAAGGAGATATCTGAAAAAGGATATTTCAGGTTCAGTTTTGCTAATATCCTTATCAAGTTCCATAATCATCAGATTTCTATTAAATATGAGCTGGTTTTAGTGGGGATTGGTGGGGAGGACCAGTTTAATACTCTCTTTAAAAATACAGGTATACTTTGAGGCTAATCAAATCAGATTGCCAACTGTAAATAAGGTCCTATAATGGTGGTAGGTAGCACTTGAATAAAACCATTTATCAATATACCCTTTTAGAATATATGAGAAAAATTTGATCAATAAACAAACCTGATTTTGAGTTACAGACCAACCCCATTTTACTCAGATGATCTCTAAATAGAAAATTCTGGGGAGAAATGAGCATCGTCCTATAGACTAACACATAAGTTACTGTCACCTCAAAGTAATTATACTGTTAACAGTGAGACCTATACTGCTTTATTTTCACAAAAGTGAAAAAAAATTCTATTTCTAATATTCTGTCTATACTCTTGTCAATATGTACAAATGCAGAAGTTTTTGATGTAGATTCTCTTTGATCCACTCTAATACAGCTGTTGTTGCAATCCCAGGGAACAAATAGGTCTCCCACATTGTAGGTACAGATTCTTTACATTTGAGCCGCCAGGGAAGCCCTATTTAGTCACTAAACTTGCCCAACTCTTTTGCGACCCCATGGACTGTAGTCCACCAGGCTCCTCTGTCCATGGGATTTCCCAGGCAAGAATATTGGAGTGGGTTACCATTTCCTTCTCCAGGAGATTGTCTTGACACAAGTGTCAAACCCATGTCCCCTGCATTGGCAACTGATGATCACTTGAGCCACCTGGGAAGCCAGTACCATAATATGTAAAATATAGTAGTTATTACTACTGAGGCAATTGTACAGAATTCATTTTCTTAATTAGGTCTTATGATCCTTCATGAAGGAGCAATCTTTCTTTTTTAGACAGTGGCCCAAAACACTCGTTTTAAGAAGACAACTCCCAAATTTTTGGGTTTTTTTGTCGGAAATATGTAAATACTTCAGAAAATTTTGGAACTGATGTTTCCCCAAGAGCATAAGGCTGTTGACAAATAATAAAAAAATTCTCTGTGAATAATTACTTTTGACTATAAAATTGACTGGATACTTTCTCTTTCACAAATCATTTACATTTCTTAAAAACATGTACCTGAATATATTAGGCTCAAGAAAAGCTGCTCAGTGTGCTTTTGCTCCAGCTATTCACATTAACCGAAGTGTAAGTAGCAAACTTATTCCAACTAGAGTGTAAACGCTTCAGGTATTTTAATGCATTTAGATTTTTTTTTTCCATTTACAGTGTTATCTACTGTCATTTATTTGTCTATGTACTGGGAAACTATTTGCATATCCTGGAATCACAACGTCCTTTTTTGTAGATCACCTGGGGAAATTACTCCTAGGAAGTTGTTAATTCAGGTGTTTTTCTTGGCTACTTCTTACCTCTTACTTCCTTGTATTACTTGCTCTTCCCTTTGGCATTTCTTGAATTGTTGTTTTATATTGTTACATGACACAATTCTGTGCTTTAAACTCTACATATGTTTATATGTTATTATCGTTCTTTACGGTAAGTCACTGAATCTTCTTCCTTGTTTTCATTTGCTCTGACCTTGATGTAGATTCTCTTTGATCCACTCTAATACAGCTGTTGTTGCAATCCCAGGGAACAAATAGGTCTCCCACATTGTAGGTACAGATTCTTTACATTTGAGCCGCCAGGGAAGCCCTATTTAGTCACTAAACTTGCCCAACTCTTTTGCGACCCCATGGACTGTAGTCCACCAGGCTCCTCTGTCCATGGGATTTCCCAGGCAAGAATATTGGAGTGGGTTACCATTTCCTTCTCCAGGAGATTGTCTTGACACAAGTGTCAAACCCATGTCCCCTGCATTGGCAACTGATGATCACTTGAGCCACCTGGGAAGCCAGTACCATAATATGTAAAATATAGTAGTTATTACTACTGAGGCAATTGTACAGAATTCATTTTCTTAATTAGGTCTTATGATCCTTCATGAAGGAGCAATCTTTCTTTTTTAGACAGTGGCCCAAAACACTAGTTTTAAGAAGACAACTCCAATTTTGGTTTTTCTGTCGGAAATATGTAAATACTTCAGAAAATTTTGGAACTGATGTTTCCCCAAGAGCATAAGGCTGTTGACAAATAATAAAAAAATTCTCTGTGAATAATTACTTTTGACTATAAAATTGACTGGATACTTTCTCTTTCACAAATCATTTACATTTCTTAAAAACATGTACCTGAATATATTAGGCTCAAGAAAAGCTGCTCAGTGTGCTTTTGCTCCAGCTATTCACATTAACCGAAGTGTAAGTAGCAAACTTATTCCAACTAGAGTGTAAACGCTTCAGGTATTTTAATGCATTTAGATTTTTTTTTTCCATTTACAGTGTTATCTACTGTCATTTATTTGTCTATGTACTGGGAAACTATTTGCATATCCTGGAATCACAACGTCCTTTTTTGTAGATCACCTGGGGAAATTACTCCTAGGAAGTTGTTAATTCAGGTGTTTTTCTTGGCTACTTCTTACCTCTTACTTCCTTGTATTACTTGCTCTTCCCTTTGGCATTTCTTGAATTGTTGTTTTATATTGTTACATGACACAATTCTGTGCTTTAAACTCTACATATGTTTATATGTTATTATGCGTTCTTTACGGTAAGTCACTGAATCTTCTTCCTTGTTTTCATTTGCTCTGACCTCCATTCCAGATTAGAGGATAGAATTGCTTCTTTATAAATATTAATGACTTAGTGATTACTTCGTATTCTTACTTTAAGAGTAGGGAATCTTAAGCGCAGAGCATCTCAACAGACTTTATATGGGGCAGCATTATGCAAATTAGCAGCAACCCATAATTTTACTTTTGGAAAGTGTTTTGGCTGTTTTCCTATTCTTCCATATTTAGTAATTTAATTTCCACTTAACCAAAAGAAATTGAAGCAGATAAAAGGTGAGTGCCTGGGAGGAAGTGGAAGTATGTCTAAAACTGAATTATGGGCTTTTGTTTTTGTTGCATCTTTGTATTTCTGTTTTTGAGTCAGTGAGGATTAACTAACAGGAATAATGCCCAAATAACAGCTAAATTGGTAAATTGGGTTAATTCATATTGTGAAAGTAAACTGATCATTAGGATTTGTGTATAATCCCAAATCCCAAAGGGTGTTTGGACAGATGAGAAAGGAGTTTGCTGAAATCCTCTTGAAACAACATCAATTAATACTGGGATTCTTGTTTTCTAGTCTGTATGTCTATGTTTATATGCTTTTTTACTTCTAATCACTTAAACAGTGGGAAAATAAAACATACAATTATAGAGACACAGAAGAAAACAAAACAGTCTTGGAAGTCGTATTAAAACTCCCATTGCTTGCTTATCTGTTACTGAGAAAAAAAGATGCTTTATTTTTCTAAATCAGGATTTAATTTTTCCATTTTAAAATAGTGTGATTATAGCATGTATGTGTGTGTGTTAGAAGCTCAGTTGTATCTGACTTTGTGACCCCATGGACGTAGCTCACCAGGCCTCTCTGTTCATGGAATTCTCCAGGGAAGTACACTGGAGTGGGTTGACATTCTGTTCTCCAGGGGGTCTTCTCAACCCAGGCATTGAACCTGGGTCTCCTGCATTGGGGGAAGATTCTTTATTGTCTGTGTTACCAGGGAAGTTCGATTGTAGAATAAATGGTCTTCATATACACTAAATCTAGAAACTTAAGAGAACAATAATAGATAAAATTTACTGGATGTTTACTTTGTGGCAGACACTATACCAAGGGCCTTTTTATTATTAAATCTCACAATAAAACCATTAGGTGTGGTTATTATTATTCACATTTTGTATATCAGGAACTGAAGACTCAAAAAGTTTAAAATCAAATAGGTAATAAGTGGTTTGATTAGGGACAAATACTAATTCAATCATGATCAACCTTCCTTATGTTGGGCTTATATTGTGACTCTTTTATCAGGTACAGATGTTTTTGAATGGCTTGTGAAATTTTAACATTATCTTAATGTTAGTGTTTCTATGGCAGAAATTCATGTTTTACTATAAGCCAAAAATAGGCATAATTAATAATTTTCTATGATTGCAGGCAATTTGCTATTTCCACTCCACTTTGCCTTCTTCCTCTGTCCCCAGAAATAATACTAATAGGATTTTGTTTTGTTGCATTTTTTTTTGTTATTAACTAACAGGAATAATGCCCAAATAACAGCTAAATTGGTAAATTGGGTTAATTCATATTGTGAAAGTAAACTGATCATTAGGATTTGTGTATAATCCCAAATCCCAAAGGGTGTTTGGACAGATGAGAAAGGAGTTTGCTGAAATCCTCTTGAAACAACATCAATTAATACTGGGATTCTTGTTTTCTAGTCTGTATGTCTATGTTTATATGCTTTTTTACTTCTAATCACTTAAACAGTGGGAAAATAAAACATACAATTATAGAGACACAGAAGAAAACAAAACAGTCTTGGAAGTCGTATTAAAACTCCCATTGCTTGCTTATCTGTTACTGAGAAAAAAAGATGCTTTATTTTTCTAAATCAGGATTTAATTTTTCCATTTTAAAATAGTGTGATTATAGCATGTATGTGTGTGTGTTAGAAGCTCAGTTGTATCTGACTTTGTGACCCCATGGACGTAGCTCACCAGGCCTCTCTGTTCATGGAATTCTCCAGGGAAGTACACTGGAGTGGGTTGACATTCTGTTCTCCAGGGGGTCTTCTCAACCCAGGCATTGAACCTGGGTCTCCTGCATTGGGGGAAGATTCTTTATTGTCTGTGTTACCAGGGAAGTTCGATTGTAGAATAAATGGTCTTCATATACACTAAATCTAGAAACTTAAGAGAACAATAATAGATAAAATTTACTGGATGTTTACTTTGTGGCAGACACTATACCAAGGGCCTTTTTATTATTAAATCTCACAATAAAACCATTAGGTGTGGTTATTATTATTCACATTTTGTATATCAGGAACTGAAGACTCAAAAAGTTTAAAATCAAATAGGTAATAAGTGGTTTGATTAGGGACAAATACTAATTCAATCATGATCAACCTTCCTTATGTTGGGCTTATATTGTGACTCTTTTATCAGGTACAGATGTTTTTGAATGGCTTGTGAAATTTTAACATTATCTTAATGTTAGTGTTTCTATGGCAGAAATTCATGTTTTACTATAAGCCAAAAATAGGCATAATTAATAATTTTCTATGATTGCAGGCAATTTGCTATTTCCACTCCACTTTGCCTTCTTCCTCTGTCCCCAGTAATATTAGAGTAACATAAAGTAGGCATTTCTTCCTATGGACTCTGTCTTTTGTTTTAACTTTCCTCTCATATTTTGTGCAATATCCAAGTAGTGGGAAAATGCATTCATATGTTGGTCTCGGTTAGATACCTCTAATGTAACTCATTATTCTTCTGAGGACATATATAGCACAGAAATCATACAAGGTTGATATTTTTAAAGCTAATGAGCCTCTGATTAGCATCCGACTAGCTATAGTTAGCAAGATGTATGCCCTTCCAGTGATTTATAGTGATTAACATGATCCAAGATTTTTTTCTCATCTCTAAAATTTGTCTTGCCAGCTAGCTTAAAGAACCACACACACACACACACAGTCACACTCACATACACACTTATGATGATAATCTTCATGGGAAACAGAACAAAATATAATACTATTAAACTAGAAGAAATTATTTTCAGTAAAATATATTTGTTGGAATACCCACTGGGAAGAAGGAAACAATAAAAATAGCCTTGTGTAGAATATGCTGGCAATCAGGAAACTGCACATATAGGGCTATACATAGTTTCAGCAGCTCTCGATTGGTAATGATGAGCCTCTAAGTCTTGAGTTAAAGTTTCATTAATTCCTACATTTATTCATTCATCAAATATTTACTGAGCATATGCCATATGACCTTAAACTGTGCAAGCTGCCCTGAGTAATGACCAGGAACAATACAGGCATAGTCTCTATCATTAAATACTTAGAGTCTGGTGGGGGTAGGCTGGTAATTAAATAAGCTATGAATCATGGTAAATAAAAACTTAAATTGCAAATAAGATTTATGTGGTTATTATTATTCACATTTTGTATATCAGGAACTGAAGACTCAAAAAGTTTAAAATCAAATAGGTAATAAGTGGTTTGATTAGGGACAAATACTAATTCAATCATGATCAACCTTCCTTATGTTGGGCTTATATTGTGACTCTTTTATCAGGTACAGATGTTTTTGAATGGCTTGTGAAATTTTAACATTATCTTAATGTTAGTGTTTCTATGGCAGAAATTCATGTTTTACTATAAGCCAAAAATAGGCATAATTAATAATTTTCTATGATTGCAGGCAATTTGCTATTTCCACTCCACTTTGCCTTCTTCCTCTGTCCCCAGTAATATTAGAGTAACATAAAGTAGGCATTTCTTCCTATGGACTCTGTCTTTTGTTTTAACTTTCCTCTCATATTTTGTGCAATATCCAAGTAGTGGGAAAATGCATTCATATGTTGGTCTCGGTTAGATACCTCTAATGTAACTCATTATTCTTCTGAGGACATATATAGCACAGAAATCATACAAGGTTGATATTTTTAAAGCTAATGAGCCTCTGATTAGCATCCGACTAGCTATAGTTAGCAAGATGTATGCCCTTCCAGTGATTTATAGTGATTAACATGATCCAAGATTTTTTTCTCATCTCTAAAATTTGTCTTGCCAGCTAGCTTAAAGAACCACACACACACACACACAGTCACACTCACATACACACTTATGATGATAATCTTCATGGGAAACAGAACAAAATATAATACTATTAAACTAGAAGAAATTATTTTCAGTAAAATATATTTGTTGGAATACCCACTGGGAAGAAGGAAACAATAAAAATAGCCTTGTGTAGAATATGCTGGCAATCAGGAAACTGCACATATAGGGCTATACATAGTTTCAGCAGCTCTCGATTGGTAATGATGAGCCTCTAAGTCTTGAGTTAAAGTTTCATTAATTCCTACATTTATTCATTCATCAAATATTTACTGAGCATATGCCATATGACCTTAAACTGTGCAAGCTGCCCTGAGTAATGACCAGGAACAATACAGGCATAGTCTCTATCATTAAATACTTAGAGTCTGGTGGGGGTAGACTGGTAATTAAATAAGCTATGAATCATGGTAAATGTCATGATAGGAGAAAGGCATAGCAGGAAGAAATAATGTAGTTGCAAAGTTAAGGAATTTTTATCAGAGGAAATGAATTTAACGCGAAATTTAAAGGTTAAAAAGAAGGTCATCAGTGAAATAACGAAGTGCACGTGTGTGTGGTAGGAATGGATGCCGAGTGTTCTGCAAGCCATTTTCTGAATCTGCTTTTATTTGGAACATGAAACAATTTGGTCACATGAATTCTAAGCTCTTTCATTGCTCAGGAAAATGCTATGTTTCTCTGAAATCCTAAAAGCAACATTACATTAATGAGGCTAAAAGAGTCAAGCTTTCCTACTGCTTAAACCATATGCTGCTTCATCAAAAACTCTATCTTAAAGTTACAACTCTTTTCAACAAGTAAGATAATAGGCTCATTCCAGAGTGAGTGGAAATCTTGGATTATGCTAAATGCTTCCTTAACATTTAGTAACACTACTGCAAGAAGCTCAGTACTATGCAAGGGCAGGAAAGAATGATCGCAGTCTCTGAGGTGTGTAAATATCTGCCAGAGGTTAGGCTGGAAAGTGAGAGATACTGGTTCTTACCAATCTAAGAATAATGCATTTGCTCTATTTAAGATCAAACTGCCTGCAGAAAATTGATTCCATACAATCCAGCCTGTAAAAGAACTCTCATTTCATCCTGCAGAGAGAATTCTTTAAAACATTCTCAGAAACTTGGACAAGTAGAATCAGATCTATTAGAACTTCAAATGTTTGAGTTTCTCCTAGCAGCCACTAGTTCCCCACCCTGACAATCCTTTACATTTAACAGCCTAGAAACAAGAAGAGAGTCTAGCAGTAATGGGAGATAGTAAATTTTTCTAGTTAGGTTATGTGGGGAATGGATTTTTTTGGGGGGGGGCGGGTTGGAGAGGGAGGAGGGCAGGCGAGCCACTTCTATTGGTCTTTCATTTATCTATTTTCATCCATCTTTGTTCTTTGGCCCATGTGGGCCTCCCATTGCAGTGGCCTCTGTTGTCGCAGAGCACTGGCTCCGGGCACATGCGCTCCAGAGCTCCAGCTTGGTAGTTGGACACATCGGTCCAGCTGCTCCACGGCACGTGGGATCTTCCCAGGCCAGGAATTGAACCAGCGCCCCTTGCACTGCAAGGCGGTGTCCTTACCCACTGGACCACCGGGGAAGCCCAGGAATGGATTTTTGATTGAAATCACTGGACTAGACAACATCAGAACTACTCATATAATTCAGCAGTTCTTGAATCAAGAACTTCCAGATGCACAAGCTGAGTTTAGGAATAGCAGAGAAACCAACGATCAAGTGGCCAACATTCACTGGATCATAGAAAAAGCAAGGGAGTTCCAGCAAACATCTGCTTCTGCTTCACTGACTACATGAAAGCCTTTGACTCTAGATTACAAAAACTGTGAAAAATTCTTAAAGAGATGGGACTACCAGATCATCTTATCTGTCTCCTGAGAAACCTATATGCAGGTCAAGAAGCAATAGTTAGAATCTCATATGAAGCAACTGACTGGTTCAAAATTGAGAAAGGAGTACAACAAAGCTGTATACTGTCACTGGGTTTATTTAACTTACGTGCAGAGTACACCATGTGAGATCCCAGACTGGATGGGTTATGAACTGGAATCAAAATTTCCAAAAGAAATACCAACAACCTCAGATATGCAGATGACACTACCCTAATGGCAGAAAGTAAAGAGGAACTAAAGGGCCTCTAGATGAGAGTAGAAGCAGTGACAGACTGTATTTTTTGGGGCTTCAAAATCACTGTGGATAGTGACTGCAGCCATGAAATTAAAAGATAATTGCTCTTGAAAGGAAGGCTACGACAAACTTCCAGTTCAGTTGCTCAGTCGTGTCTGACTCTTTGTGACCCCATGGACTGCAGCACATCGGGCTTCAACTTCTGGGGCTTGCTCAAACTCATGTACATTGACTCAGTGATGCCGTCAAACTATCTCATCCTCTGTCATCCCCTTCTCTCCTTCTGCCTTCTAGTCTTCCCAACATCAGACTTTTTATTTTTTTTCAATGAGCAGTCTCTTTGTATCAGGTGACCAAAGTATTGGAGCTTCAGTATCAGTCCTTCCAATGAATATTTAGGGATGATTTCCTTTTAGGATTGACTGGTTTGATCTCCCTGAAGTCCAAGGGACTCTTAAAGGGCCTTCTCCATCACCACAGTTCAAAGGCATCAATTCTTTGGTGCTCAGCCTTCTTTATGGTCCTACCCACTGGACCACCGGGAAGCCCAGGAATGGATTTTGATTGAAACACTGGACTAGACAACATCAGAACTACTCATATAATTCAGCAGTTCTTGAATCAAGAACTTCCAGATGCACAAGCTGAGTTTAGGAATAGCAGAGAAACCAACGATCAAGTGGCCAACATTCACTGGATCATAGAAAAAGCAAGGGAGTTCCAGCAAACATCTGCTTCTGCTTCACTGACTACATGAAAGCCTTTGACTCTAGATTACAAAAACTGTGAAAAATTCTTAAAGAGATGGGACTACCAGATCATCTTATCTGTCTCCTGAGAAACCTATATGCAGGTCAAGAAGCAATAGTTAGAATCTCATATGAAGCAACTGACTGGTTCAAAATTGAGAAAGGAGTACAACAAAGCTGTATACTGTCACTGGGTTTATTTAACTTACGTGCAGAGTACACCATGTGAGATCCCAGACTGGATGGGTTATGAACTGGAATCAAAATTTCCAAAAGAAATACCAACAACCTCAGATATGCAGATGACACTACCCTAATGGCAGAAAGTAAAGAGGAACTAAAGGGCCTCTAGATGAGAGTAGAAGCAGTGACAGACTGTATTTTTTGGGGCTTCAAAATCACTGTGGATAGTGACTGCAGCCATGAAATTAAAAGATAATTGCTCTTGAAAGGAAGGCTACGACAAACTTCCAGTTCAGTTGCTCAGTCGTGTCTGACTCTTTGTGACCCCATGGACTGCAGCACATCGGGCTTCAACTTCTGGGGCTTGCTCAAACTCATGTACATTGACTCAGTGATGCCGTCAAACTATCTCATCCTCTGTCATCCCCTTCTCTCCTTCTGCCTTCTAGTCTTCCCAACATCAGACTTTTTATTTTTTTTCAATGAGCAGTCTCTTTGTATCAGGTGACCAAAGTATTGGAGCTTCAGTATCAGTCCTTCCAATGAATATTTAGGGATGATTTCCTTTTAGGATTGACTGGTTTGATCTCCCTGAAGTCCAAGGGACTCTTAAAGGGCCTTCTCCATCACCACAGTTCAAAGGCATCAATTCTTTGGTGCTCAGCCTTCTTTATGGTCCAACTCCAACCACCATACATGACTACCTATACAGAATTTTGTTGATAAAGTGATGTCTCTGCTCTTGAATACGCTGTCTAAGTTTGTCATAGCTTTTCTTCCAAGGAGAAACTGTCTTTTAATTCCAGGTCTGCAGTCACCATCTGTAGTGATTGTAGAGCCAAGGAAAATTAAGTCTGTCACTGTTTCCATTGTTTGCCTCTCTGTTTGCCATGACAAACCTAGATAATCATGTGAGTGAGATTAGAGGGCTTCTCAGGTGGCTCAGATGGTATAAGAGTGAGATTAGAAAGAATAGCATACTCATAAAAATTAATGTCTTAAAGAATTACTTTTTTATTTCCTCCTATCTCTTATCTTGCCCATAACAAGGAAAGAGGGAGAATTGATGTATTTAATTTTAAATAAAATATTCCCATTAATATAAGTCAATTAACTCCTCTATACAATTCTCAAAGTAAATATTTATATCATTTTACAAACATTACTGTTCAACTTTATTCCCAGTGTGCCCTCCTTAAAAATCTTAGAAAAATCAAAATAAAATTTGCATTTCAAATAACCTCTATCAGAGCTTAACAATATCTTTTTCTCAAAAATGAGTGTTTCTCAACTGTGGAACATACTGTTAAACTTTACTATGAAAACAAGCATTTGTTGATGTTCAGCAAGACCAGTCAGAGAGTGAAATAGCTTTAGTCCTGCTCCAGTCAGGAGAGAAAACAGCAATAAAATGTTTCGGTGCATTCAGTTCAGGACTTGCGATTCAGAACCAAGGAATGCTGCAGTCAGAAGACCAGTAATAAACAGAAAGAAGACAATGGCTATACTTAATCTTAGTTTTACTGAAAAGTAAATTAACTATATTCAACATTTTATGATACAAAGAGGACACATATATCAGAAAAGTACTAAACTCTTAATGGTTACTAATAGAATACTAATTTTAAAACCTCTATACAGCTATATATAATCTTTTCATAGTTTTCTTTTACACTAACAATATGTCCTGTCCATATATGCCTTAACTTTTAATCTTCCGGAGTACACATATATCCTGTACATTTTAGTGGGAAGGCATTAATAAGATGCAAAGTATCCATTAGAAAAACTTTCCAAATATTTTAAGAATTTTCAGTTCTGTGTGTTTTTAACCTTTATCTATTTAGTGTTCACTGTGTGCTGTGCAATGTATTAGGAATATGGCATGCTCTACAATTAAGTCTTTGTGGCAAGGTAGCTGATGCTGTATTAATTTTACAAATTTAGAAACTAATTTCTAAGATTAGAAATCTAAGAAACTAATTTCAAAGATTTACTTCTGATTTCATGCTTGTCTACTTTTAATTTACACTAGTTTGATTAAAAATAAAATTAGAAAAATATAATGAACTCATAGATTAAAAAAACAGACCAGCTGCCAGAGGTAGGGGATGAGGGATGGGTACAATGTCAAAGGTAGTCAAACGGTACAAGCTTTCATTTACAAAATAAATAAGCCCTTGGGATATGATGTACAGCATGGGGACTAAAGTCTATAATAGTTCATTGTAGATTTGAAGTTGCTAAGAGAATAGATCTTAAATGCTCTCATCATACACACATAAATTTGTACATAAATATATAGTGATGGATATTAACTATACTTATTGTCTATTTTCAATTTATACAAATATATAATTATTATGCTGTATACTTGAACCTAATATGGCATTACATGTTAATTATATCTCAAAGTGTTTTAAATAAATATACATCCCTATCTTACCTATTAGGTAGAACACAGGTAAGCATAGAGCTAAAGGAAGAAAACAGAAGAACATATATTTGTGATACATGGTTAAAAACAGGCTACATGAACAAGACCTTAAAGGCAAACACTAAGACAAAAATTTATGCTAATAGGTAACATTAATAGATGAGAGACTGATTAAGAAAAGATATCTGCAGCATTTAAAACCAATGAATCACCAATGTCAAAAATTAAAGGAACACATGGGCTTCCCTAGTGGTCCAGTGGGTAGAGAGTCTGCCTTGCAGTGTAAGGGTACTGGTTCAATCCCTGGCAACATTAATAGGGATGAGAGCTGTTGATAACCATTTTTTTATTGTCCTGTCCATATATGCTTTTAATCTTCCGGAGTACACATATATCCTGTACATTTTAGTGGGAAGGCATTAATAAGATGCAAAGTATCCATTAGAAAAACTTTCCAAATATTTTAAGAATTTTCAGTTCTGTGTGTTTTTAACCTTTATCTATTTAGTGTTCACTGTGTGCTGTGCAATGTATTAGGAATATGGCATGCTCTACAATTAAGTCTTTGTGGCAAGGTAGCTGATGCTGTATTAATTTTACAAATTTAGAAACTAATTTCTAAGATTAGAAATCTAAGAAACTAATTTCAAAGATTTACTTCTGATTTCATGCTTGTCTACTTTTAATTTACACTAGTTTGATTAAAAATAAAATTAGAAAAATATAATGAACTCATAGATTAAAAAAACAGACCAGCTGCCAGAGGTAGGGGATGAGGGATGGGTACAATGTCAAAGGTAGTCAAACGGTACAAGCTTTCATTTACAAAATAAATAAGCCCTTGGGATATGATGTACAGCATGGGGACTAAAGTCTATAATAGTTCATTGTAGATTTGAAGTTGCTAAGAGAATAGATCTTAAATGCTCTCATCATACACACATAAATTTGTACATAAATATATAGTGATGGATATTAACTATACTTATTGTCTATTTTCAATTTATACAAATATATAATTATTATGCTGTATACTTGAACCTAATATGGCATTACATGTTAATTATATCTCAAAGTGTTTTAAATAAATATACATCCCTATCTTACCTATTAGGTAGAACACAGGTAAGCATAGAGCTAAAGGAAGAAAACAGAAGAACATATATTTGTGATACATGGTTAAAAACAGGCTACATGAACAAGACCTTAAAGGCAAACACTAAGACAAAAAATTTATGCTAATAGGTAACATTAATAGATGAGAGACTGATTAAGAAAAGATATCTGCAGCATTTAAAACCAATGAATCACCAATGTCAAAAATTAAAGGAACACATGGGCTTCCCTAGTGGTCCAGTGGGTAGAGAGTCTGCCTTGCAGTGTAAGGGGTACTGGTTCAATCCCTGGCCAGGAAGATCCCATGTGCCGCAGATCAGCTAGGCTTGTGTGTCCAATTGCAAGCAGCTGCTCTGAAGCGTATGTACCCAGAGCCAGTGCTCTGTAGCCAGAGAGGCTACTGTAATGGGAGGCCCACACAGGTCAAAGAATAAATATGGATGGAAAAAAAATGATGACTTAGAGGCAAAAAAAAAAAAAAAGTATTTAAAAAAATAACTAAAAAAAAAAAAGAAATGCAAAAACAAGGTAAATGTAAAATTTAAGTGTGGCTATAATTTTAAAATAGCATAGAACATGAGTGAGCATTCACTTAAGAGAAGTCCTCCTCTAAAAATATAAAATTAGATTTAAGAAGTTATACATTCAAACATTTTACAGAGTTAAACAGACTTTCAAAGTGTATATAGAAAAATAGCATCTTCTGAACTTTCCATTCCCTATAAGCCACACTACTCAAATTTTTAGCCAATTATTTTGGTATCTATTTGCATATATTTAAAATATATTCTACTCTTTGGAGTCATGTCATACATCTAAAGTAAACCATAACAAAATTTCCAAGAATCAGAATCTCACAGATAACATTCTCAAGACAAATTAATTAGAAATAAAATATATATTTAAAAATCTCATCTTGTAATTCAGTTTTTTAAATTTAGACCACTTTTATTTATTTATTTATTTATTTTTATTTATTTTCATCCATTTTTATTTTTTGGTTTGTATGAGCCTCCCATTGCAGTGGCCTCTCTTGTTGCAGAGCAGTGGCTCTGTGCGCATGCACTCCAGAGCGATGGCTTGTAATTGGACACAATGGCCTAGCCATTCCTCTGCATGTGGGATCTTCTCAGGCCAGGGATTGAACCGCTGCCCCCTGCACTGCAAAGCAGACTCTTTGCCCACTGGACCACCAGGGAAGCCCCAGTTTTATTTATTTATTTTATTTTATTTTTTAAATTTTGGCCCCTTTTATTGGTATTTCATTTGGTTATTTTCATCCATCTTTGTTCTTTGGCCTAAGTGGGCCTCCCATTGCAGTGGTCTCCCTTGTTGCAGAGCACCTGCTCTGGGCGCATGCACTCCAGAGCGCCAGCTCACAACTGAATGCACCAGTCCAGCCACTGCGTGGCACATGGGATCCTGCCAGGTCAGGGATCGAACAGCTCTCCTTGCACTGCAAGGTGGACTCTCCACCCACTGGACCACCAGGGAAGGCCCCAGTTTTATTTTTTGTTTTACATTTTTCAAGGCAAACTTTAGATGCATACAATTTTGTGATTGTTTGAAATGAAGACATAAAAAGTCTTAAAAATTGTATAGAGAGCCATAGAAAATTCAACAGGACCTAAAAATGTTTCTAGTAGTTATGTATAGATGTGAGAGTTGGATCACTGAAGAACTGATGTTTTTGGATTGTGGTGTTGGAGAAGACTCTTGAGAGTCCCTTGAACAGCAAGAAAATTAGACCAGTCAATTCTTAAGGAAATCAACCCTGAACATGCATTGGAAGGACTGATGCTGAAGTTGAAACTCCAATACTTTGGCCAACTGATGTAAAGGGATGACTCATAGGAAAAGACCTTGATGCTGGGAAAGATTGAGGGCAGGAGGAAAAGAGGGCAACAGAGCATGAGATGATTGGATGACATCACCAACTCAATGGACATGAGCTTAAGCAAACTCTGGGAGATAGTGGAGGACAAGCATGCAGTCCTGTAGTCCATGGGGTCACATGACTTAATCATGGGGTCACTGACTTGGACATGACTTATCTACTGAACAACAATGGTAAAAAATTTCCACAAAAATTCAAAGGAGGCTGTAAGTTGAAATTAACAATTTATTCAAATAATTGGATATAATAACATCATATAAAATCTAATATCATTCTTTCACATCAGCAAAATACAATCAAAAAGGAAAAAGAAATATTCTACTTATTATTATACCAAAAGCTGTAAGATATAGAACAAATTAAGAATATATTAAGATGTATTACTTAAATATCATAAAGCATGATAAAAGAATATAAATAACAAAATGGTGAGCTATGGTATTAATCACAACAAGGTACAAAGAAATTCTCTGTGGTAGTAACTTTCTAAGAGCAAGACAAATTTTTTATCTTTGGTATAATGATTTTGACATGCTTAAAGGATATAAGATTATACATGGGATTATGTACTCTGGTTAATACTGATAGGAAGTAAAATTAAATTACTTTGCATATAAATGGGATCAAGCCTGTTAGGGCTATATATAGAGGAATGCAGCACTTTGGAAAGGAGGAAAGAGAAAGGGAACAAAGGAAAATAAAAACCAAAGTGTATGACTCAGAGGGAACACTAGAGAAAGGAGATATGATTTGCCTATTATAGGGTGGTAGGGCTTATTTTTCAATCATTTTAGGTTTGTGGTTCCTTTCCAATACATTTCTCTTCTCTTTACCTATCAAAGCTTTGATCATTTCTTAGTCACTGATGCTGTTACACATGTAAAATTTTATTTAGATGAAGCCTGAGATTGAAAAGAAGANGGCTGAGGTTTTGGGATTGTGGTGTTGGAGAAGACTCTTGAGAGTCCCTTGAACAGCAAGAAAATTAGACCAGTCAATTCTTAAGGAAATCAACCCTGAACATGCATTGGAAGGACTGATGCTGAAGTTGAAACTCCAATACTTTGGCCAACTGATGTAAAGGGATGACTCATAGGAAAAGACCTTGATGCTGGGAAAGATTGAGGGCAGGAGGAAAAGAGGGCAACAGAGCATGAGATGATTGGATGACATCACCAACTCAATGGACATGAGCTTAAGCAAACTCTGGGAGATAGTGGAGGACAAGCATGCAGTCCTGTAGTCCATGGGGTCACATGACTTAATCATGGGGTCACTGACTTGGACATGACTTATCTACTGAACAACAATGGTAAAAAATTTCCACAAAAATTCAAAGGAGGCTGTAAGTTGAAATTAACAATTTATTCAAATAATTGGATATAATAACATCATATAAAATCTAATATCATTCTTTCACATCAGCAAAATACAATCAAAAAGGAAATAGAAATATTCTACTTATTATTATACCAAAAGCTGTAAGATATAGAACAAATTAAGAATATATTAAGATGTATTACTTAAATATCATAAAGCATGATAAAAGAATATAAATAACAAAATGGTGAGCTATGGTATTAATCACAACAAGGTACAAAGAAATTCTCTGTGGTAGTAACTTTCTAAGAGCAAGACAAATTTTTTATCTTTGGTATAATGATTTTGACATGCTTAAAGGATATAAGATTATACATGGGATTATGTACTCTGGTTAATACTGATAGGAAGTAAAATTAAATTACTTTGCATATAAATGGGATCAAGCCTGTTAGGGCTATATATAGAGGAATGCAGCACTTTGGAAAGGAGGAAAGAGAAAGGGAACAAAGGAAAATAAAAACCAAAGTGTATGACTCAGAGGGAACACTAGAGAAAGGAGATATGATTTGCCTATTATAGGGTGGTAGGGCTTATTTTTCAATCATTTTAGGTTTGTGGTTCCTTTCCAATACATTTCTCTTCTCTTTACCTATCAAAGCTTTGATCATTTCTTAGTCACTGATGCTGTTACACATGTAAAATTTTATTTAGATGAAGCCTGAGATTGAAAAGAAGATGGCTGATTATCAGTCACAAAACAAAACTAAAGAATAGTTTATTAATAGAAAATCAGTGTTGTGTTTCCCCTACTGTATCAATCAAGATCCCAGCGAAGAAGAACCAATAATACATCACAAAATATACATATATATTCTATATATTCATATACGTATGCATACATAATATATGTTTCTTTTATATAGCAAACACAACCAATAGTTTGTGTTTGTGCATATACATGCACTTGATTCATTTTTTAAGAAATTGGCCCTCATGATTGTTGTTACTGGCCATGTCAGTCTAAAAATCTGTAGGGCATGCCAAGAGCCTGGAATTTCAGGCAGGAATTAATGTACCAATCTTGAGCATAATTTCCTCTTCTGCTGGAAAACCTTAGTTTTTGCTTTTAAGGCCTTCAGTTAACTGGATGACAACTATTCATTTTATTGAGGGAACAATGGTTTTTACTTAAAGCAACTGATTCTAGATATTAACGATGTCTACAAAATGCATTCGTGGCAACACCCAGATTAGCACTTGATTATATAACTGGGTACTATAGACAGGTTGACATGTAAAACTAACCATCTCTATTGATGAATGATACTGAACACTTAGTTTAAAAAATAACTTGTATGTACCAATTAATATATGTATTCTATTCAACTATCTGAGTAATTTACACATTTTAACCATTTAATTCTTGTAACAACTCTGTAAGATTATACATGGGATTATGTACTCTGGTTAATACTGATAGGAAGTAAAATTAAATTACTTTGCATATAAATGGGATCAAGCCTGTTAGGGCTATATATAGAGGAATGCAGCACTTTGGAAAGGAGGAAAGAGAAAGGGAACAAAGGAAAATAAAAACCAAAGTGTATGACTCAGAGGGAACACTAGAGAAAGGAGATATGATTTGCCTATTATAGGGTGGTAGGGCTTATTTTTCAATCATTTTAGGTTTGTGGTTCCTTTCCAATACATTTCTCTTCTCTTTACCTATCAAAGCTTTGATCATTTCTTAGTCACTGATGCTGTTACACATGTAAAATTTTATTTAGATGAAGCCTGAGATTGAAAAGAAGATGGCTGATTATCAGTCACAAAACAAAACTAAAGAATAGTTTATTAATAGAAAATCAGTGTTGTGTTTCCCCTACTGTATCAATCAAGATCCCAGCGAAGAAGAACCAATAATACATCACAAAATATACATATATATTCTATATATTCATATACGTATGCATACATAATATATGTTTCTTTTATATAGCAAACACAACCAATAGTTTGTGTTTGTGCATATACATGCACTTGATTCATTTTTTAAGAAATTGGCCCTCATGATTGTTGTTACTGGCCATGTCAGTCTAAAAATCTGTAGGGCATGCCAAGAGCCTGGAATTTCAGGCAGGAATTAATGTACCAATCTTGAGCATAATTTCCTCTTCTGCTGGAAAACCTTAGTTTTTGCTTTTAAGGCCTTCAGTTAACTGGATGACAACTATTCATTTTATTGAGGGAACAATGGTTTTTACTTAAAGCAACTGATTCTAGATATTAACGATGTCTACAAAATGCATTCGTGGCAACACCCAGATTAGCACTTGATTATATAACTGGGTACTATAGACAGGTTGACATGTAAAACTAACCATCTCTATTGATGAATGATACTGAACACTTAGTTTAAAAAATAACTTGTATGTACCAATTAATATATGTATTCTATTCAACTATCTGAGTAATTTACACATTTTAACCATTTAATTCTTGTAACAACTCTGTGAGATTACTATGGTCTCTGTTTTAGAGAACATAAAAATGAAATTTAAAGATGTTAAGGAATATCCTCATGAGAACTCAGATTATAGGCATTGGGAAGGAGAGTTAGATTTAGTGTGCATGTTTTTCACTGTTAGGGCATCTCTATACAGACACACACACACACACACACAATATTAGTCGAAGAATCTATTGAAATACTGATTAATTAGGATTTTCTTTTACCAGAAGTCCTGCCCCAACTTGAGTCTGATTTTAGGGCATTCTTTGGGTAAAAAAAAAAAAATGTCTGACATATAATACAAGCTCCATAAAAGTGTACCAAATAATGCTTGCATAAACAAGCTTGGAAATGAATGAATGAATGAGTAACATGCTAGTGAGTTGTGCTACTTCCCCAATGAGAGACTGCAGTTACTTTGGTTCAATGGTCATCTTTTTCAAAGAGGCAGAGAAATGTTTTGCAATATAGACTGAGATTGAATTCCATCAATTTGTGATTAACTGTCCAGATATGCTAAAATTTTAAAACTTATGGAAATATGCTAAATCTCTTTATCAACATTTTGTTATCCTAGAATAGATTATATCTTTGTCTAATAGAAGACTGCCACAAAATTGTCCTTCCTTCCACTTCCTATCTTAAATTACTTTAATAAGTAAAAGCACATTTTATTTTGCACTTTGAGATCAAAGTATTAAAATTGCATATATAACTGGTTGAGAAATAAGCACAAATGTCTTTTACTCAGAAGATGATGCTGTATCACCAAGACCTTACTTTTGTCAGAAGTGGGACTTTAAAAGATTGAACGTTAACATACCACAATGATTTACAACCATTTATGCTAATTATTATTATTATTTTTTAAAGATTTATTTATTTATTTTGGGTGGGGGTCGGGTTGGGGAGGGAGGGGAGTGGGCGGGCCACTTCTATTGGTCTTTCATTTCTTTCTGTTCATCCGTCTTTGTTCTTTGGCTCCTGTGGGCCTCCCATCGCGGTGGCGTCTGTTGTTGCAGAGCGCCAGCTCTGGGCGCATGCGCTCCAGAGCTCCGGCTTGGTGATTGGACACATCAGTCCAGCCGCTCCGCGGCACGTGGGATCTTCCCAGGCCAGGGATCGAGCAGGCACCCCTTGCACTGCAAGGCGGTGTCCTTACCCACTGGACCACCAGGGGAAGCCCTATGCTAATTATTTTTTTTAAAGGGACTTCGTTTGGTATAGCTGTGGGTGCCATATTTATAAGGCATGTTGTAGAGCTTTACAGCATGCCCTTTGAGTTATCAAGTTCAAATAGGAATGTGAATAATATGTATCAAGTGAGAGCCAAGGTCCTTGTAGGAGTGAAATTTTTTCTTCATCTAACCTGGGATGTACATTTCTCCATAGTAGGTCTTTGTATTGGTTTAAGTTTCAACACAAAGTTTTAAGTATTGGTTTGACTTTTGACCTATGTTTTAGCTTCTGTGATTGGAACTAATGAAAGGCTTAACTTCTTTCAAGTGACAAGTTTAAGTTTATTACAGATTACACAAAGCTATAGATAGATATAGCAATATATAAGAATAACTATATTTCTATATCTTTCTATATATTCATTTGTCAATCATATATCAGTCTATGTCCTTGGCATTAGCCAGTCAGTCAGTTCAGTCGCTTAGTCATGTATGACTCTTTGTGATCCCATGGACTGCAGCACGTTAGGCTTCCCTGTCCTTCACCATCTCCTGGAGGTTGCTTGAACTCATGTCCATTGACTCAGTGATGCCATACAATCATCTTGTCCTCTGTCATCCCCTTCTCCTTTTGTCTTTTATTTTTTCTCGGGGTCTTTTCCAGTGAGTCATCTCTTAGCATTAGGTGGCCAAAGTATTGGAGCTTTAGCTTCAGCATCAGTCCTTCCAATGAATAATCAGTGTTGATTTCCTTTAGGACTGACTGATTTGATCCCTTTGCAGTCCAAGGGACTCTTGACAGCCTTCTCCAACACCACATTTCAAAGGCATCAATTCTTTGGTGCTCAGCCTTCTTTATGGTCAGCCCTCACATCCATACACAACTACTGGGAAAACCATAGCTTTGATGATATGAACCTTTGTTGACAAAGTGATGTCTCCGCTTTTTAATACTGTCTTTGGCAGAGATAAACTGAATTCAGTAACTAATTTATTTCACTGAAGAATAACTACAATATGTATGAATCTATATTTCTCACTTTCACTTCTTTTTTTTTTTTATCAGTTTCAATTAAGCTACACACCTTCTGAATCATAAGAAGAGAAATTCAGGAGCTTGTATACCTTCAATCTGTAGGTGAAGCTTCTGCCAGGGTAGGTTCTAATATGCAGGAGCAGCCAACAAGATTGTTGCCCAGCCTGGAGCTCTGGCACAAAGACTATAATGATACAGTGTATCCTTCTAACAACCCCTGCAGCTGTTGCTTCATGGTCCTACACTCTAGTGAATTTGTATATAGTGTAATTGTTTCCTTAAAAAGAATGTCTGAAAATGTCTGGCAGACTTGTGAAAACTTTGGTAGAAAAATTTCTGAATTTCCATATCTGGAGGCAAAATTCTAGGTTAGGACGTAGAAATTCTCTGTATTGAAGCTCAAGATCTTATTTTCAGAGTTCTGTAAGAAGTACAGCTGTGATTTCTGTTGCATTTATTTTCATGAGCTAAACACAGGCAAGCACACATTCTTGTTGACAACTTTCTGAATATTTAAGTTATATGTCCAATGGGGCCCTGCAGTGGACAGCATCACTGGAAGAGAATACAAAGTGTGAATGTGTTGTTGACATAAAAGAAGTACCCAACCCAGTTGAGAACTTCGTCCAAACTCAATCATTTTCTGAGAATTTTCTAATCCCAGTTTAAAGCCAAGGTTTTTGTTGTTGTTGTTGTTGTTTTGAGAAACAGTCTAAGGTAATGAGTTTCCTGAGTACTTCTGCTTATCAAGTCTCTAAAAGTAAGTAGTGATAAAAGTAAATAGACTTCACAAAACATACTTTTATTCCAGCTACTTAACCTGATGAAAAGAGAGCAAACAAAGCCTAGGTTTTAAATAGCACAGGTCAGAGAGTCAGTACATGGAAAAACAATCAGAACTATCTAAGAATTCTCTCCTGGTCATGAAAACGTGTACTATACTGGCATTTAAGAAAACAAACAAACAAAAAAACAGCTTCTCTGATATGTACTGAATGACTACATGGAGAAATAGTAAGTTTTATTTCTGGCAAACATAACAACATCTAATCAACTCCACCATTTCAACTAGCTGTATTTATCAAAAAAAAAAAAAAAATTGACTGAGGCTATTTGCAAAATATATCTTCTCAAGTACATAGATAAGATAATCACGAGAAGAGCAACTGCAATGGCTTTTCTTTCAACAAAATTTGGAGAAGGATATTTCTTTCCCTCTTATTTCCCCCATGAATTCTACAGAAAGTTATGAATATTTTATTTGAATTCTCACATAAGACATCGTGGACACCCTTAGCTTAAGGTTTTAAGATTTAAGGCTGAGAATAATTGATTCTTTATCATAAAGACTTTGCTACCCAAATGATACAATAAATTATGTACTTGATCTTTGAATAACCATGTGGTTTTCATGAAGCTCTTCTGCATAAAGTGGAAAGTTAAGGTGTATAAAAAAGCATTCCTTAGTTATGCTACTCATGAAGTACTTTTATCATGACTAACACATTAAGCAATTTCATATGTTTTATCATTTCATATCATTTTGCTTTTGAAAGGAAGATCTGTGGTTCTATATTTGCATTTCTAAAATTCAAAGTTATGAAGATATATTTTTCTCTGATAAATATATTGCCAAGTTGTATTACAGTGTGCTACCCTAGACTCCAATGTATAGTAGTTGCATCATGTTAACTTTCTAAAACCCAAAGTGGCTGCAAGTCCACAAGATATGTACTAGTAAAAGTTTTCTATAATAATTGTAGGTGTTACCTTTTCTTTTCCAAAGTTTTGCATAGTTTATTTTAAACCTAATGAAATACTTTATTTTATTTGAGAAACTCTCAGTGTTAATATTTAAATTTTCATTTATTAACACTGTGTCCATTTAAACATGAGAGAACCTGTTTATGAGTTGATTTGAAAAGGCACAATAATTCATCATTTTAAAAATAGGAAACCTTGAGGAAACCTTAGTTTGTCTAATACAAATGGATATGAACCATAGCACTCAGCTTTGACATTTAAGATCTGAATTTTTATTGTTGGCCTGAGGAAAGGAAAGATGCCTTAATCTAATGTTATTTCATGATTTAGATGGCAAAAAAAATTGTCATATTTTCCTTTTCAGTCTATTTATCTTTCATGTTTCTTTCCTTCGTTCAAATACAAAACAAAAAAAAAAACCCACCAAAACTCCCAAAAACCAACAAGGAAGATCACTGCTCCTATTTGAAAAGATCAATTGAATTTTAGTATGTTTACATATATTAAACTTATGGTTTAGGATTAGGCCACAATTTTTTTATCTTAACATAATTTAAAACAATTTTTCCTGATGAAGAAAATATAAAGAGGTATTTAAATTATTTTTAGTGACAGGGTTCTCGGAAGATTAACTAGTGTTATTTGTATCCACATTTACTTTATTTCATTTTGAAATATAAAAAGTTACTGAAAGCATTTGAATATCTTGAATAATGTCCTGATAAAGTTTTCATGGATCACTTTATAAACTGATTTTTACCTTGGCAACAAAATTATAATTTTTATCAATAAAGAATCAACATTGAATATTTCACATTTGTTCCTTTATACAAATGGAATTGATAACATTTTTTATAGAAATATTAAGATGTATATTTAAAATGGTTTTACATTTGAGTACTCTTGAAGAAGCCATTCATTAATTTCAGTGAAGCTTTTTTTTTAAAAAAAAAGATTTATTTATTTATTTATTTTGGGCGGGGGTCGGGTTGGGGAGGGAGGGGAGCAGGCGGGCCACTTCTATTGGTCCTTCATTTTCTCTATTTTCATCCGTCTTTGTTCTTTGGCTCCCGTGGACCTCCCATCGCGGTGGCGTCTGTCGTTGCAGAGCGCCGGCTCTGGGCGCATGCACCCCAGAGCTCCGGCTTGGTAATGGGACACATCGGTCCAGCCGCTCCACAGCACGTGGGATCTTCCCAGGCCAGGGATTGAACCGGTGCCCCTTGCACTGCAAGGCAGTGTCCTTACCCACTGGACTACCAGGGGAAGCCCTCAATGAAGCTTTCATCAGTGTTTGAAGAATATACATTTTGAAGCTGTATTTCTATCACATCTATAATTGAATATATATGCAAAAGCTAGTTTTTGCTTTTTGATTTCCTGGGTCCCAGTTTTATTTATCACTGAGTAACTTTTGTACCTCATCAGAATGAGTTAATTTTTAATGAAAAGAAATAAGAAATAACTTTACAAAAGGATTCATTCATTTAATGAATATTTACTGAGCATTTACTTTATTCAAGCACTGTTGTATCACTGGAAATACAACCATGAACAAAACAGACCAAGAAAACAACAACAACAAAATTTCAGTCCTCAATGAAACTAACATTCTAGCAGAGTAAGACAGTTAATATACAAAATAAGTAATGCAGGTAAGAGGTCAGATAATCAAAAGGGTTAGAGAAGGGAAGAGAGAATGCCAAGGAAGGGGTCCGTAGTTTTAAATGGAGTGCTTTAAATGCCGTCAGGGATGGTATTAATGAAAGGATAATGTATGAACAAATGCATACAGGAAGACAATGATGAGCCAAGTAGGCAACAGAAGCAGAATGTTTCAGTGAGAGCAATTAGCAAGTGCCAAGAACCTAAAGCAGGAGAATGCCTTCTGTGTTCCAGGAAGAATATGGGAGCCCGTGCCCATAATGCATGTTTGTTCTTTTTTCACAGAAGTTCAAAAGTTCAGTTTCTGAAGTGTTATTTAAATTGCTATTTATAAGTAATGAATCTATAAAATCACATTTTATGTTCATTCTCCCAGAGAAAATATTTTGGTATTCATTGTGAAAAATAAGATCTAGAAAACAGGTGAAGTGAGAGAGAGTCCTGTGCTGCTTAATACTGGCCAGTCTACTTGTGAAGCAGAGCATGCAATTTTACCTATTTTGTTTTAGATATAAAAATAGGAGCAACTCAAAAGGAGAGGCTTTGGTGAGGGAACATAAAGCCACATCATGGGAGATAAAAGGGAGGTTCAAGAGACAGGGGACATATGTATACCTATGGCTGATTCATGTTGATGTATGGCAGAAACCAACACAGTATTGTAAAGCTATTATCTTTCAACTTAAAACAAATTGAAAAAAAATCAATGGAAGGATTAAGGATGTTGCTCTCCACGTGAAAAGACTTTAAGGAGGGAGAATGAATGGAGAGATGATAGATCCCAACAATTTGGCGTGTTGCTAGAAGTGGTCAGGAAACTTTAAATCTAGAAAGTATACTTGAGCTGTATAGCTCAACTCTTAATTTACATGTTGCTCTTATGTAACTAAATTATAGTTAGAGTTCCTACAAGTAGGCAAACAATATAGAGAAAATAGGATTGAAGGATTATTTTTTAATATAATGTTTCTAGAGCTCTTAAAATGTTCAGCACATGCATTCTTTATCTCAGTCCTTACAATAACGAGGTGATGAAATTGTCATTATCTCCATTTTATGGAGGAGGAAAAAAATGTCAGGGCTTGAAGGCACTTCTTCAGAATCATACTGCTAGTAAGGACTGATCAAATACAAACCCAACTACAAACTTCCATCCAGGAATCTCATTATAGTGCACTACTAGGAAAAACCTTTGAACCATAAGTGCCATCTGAAAAATGGAGCAACTAACCTCACGAAGAAATACAATTTTTATTACTTCAGGTGGTCAATGATGGATCACATGAGCATCTGTCGAGTATTCACACACCCAGTAAGAATTCCAGTAATGTATTTTTAAGATATTTCCTAACATTCATGCTTTATTACTGTAAATTGCATATATGTTGAGTCAAAATACTTTTTAGGGAAAACTTATAGTCTTGCTTGTATTCCATATACACTTTTGCATTGATTTGATTTCATTTTTATGTATTGCACTCTTAATTTTTAGGCTTATTTTCCCAAATCAAAATTGGTATGTTACAAAAAAAATCAAAGCTTGTTACTTAGATATCTGTTCATTATTTTTGAGTAGTACTAGAACCTGAAGACATCTTATGGTGAACATGCACCTTAACACGTAATGATAGACACTTTACAAAATGTTCATATTTTTGGTATTACTTAGAATACTTGATTTAACCAAAATCTGCTGCAAAATCTATTCCTTACATCTATCTCTTTACATGGCGCTTTCCTTAGTGATACAAGTGTGATGCTTAAGCTTTTGCAGACCAAAACATTTTCCACTAAAATATTAGAATACATTTTCCAATTATTTTTAATAAATAGAGCCTTTCTTTTTCATCGTATCTTTCTTTACATAGGTTACTTAGTTAATGGAGAGATGATAGATCCCAACAATTTGGCGTGTTGCTAGAAGTGGTCAGGAAACTTTAAATCTAGAAAGTATACTTGAGCTGTATAGCTCAACTCTTAATTTACATGTTGCTCTTATGTAACTAAATTATAGTTAGAGTTCCTACAAGTAGGCAAACAATATAGAGAAAATAGGATTGAAGGATTATTTTTTAATATAATGTTTCTAGAGCTCTTAAAATGTTCAGCACATGCATTCTTTATCTCAGTCCTTACAATAACGAGGTGATGAAATTGTCATTATCTCCATTTTATGGAGGAGGAAAAAAATGTCAGGGCTTGAAGGCACTTCTTCAGAATCATACTGCTAGTAAGGACTGATCAAATACAAACCCAACTACAAACTTCCATCCAGGAATCTCATTATAGTGCACTACTAGGAAAAACCTTTGAACCATAAGTGCCATCTGAAAAATGGAGCAACTAACCTCACGAAGAAATAAAATTTTTTATTACTTCAGGTGGTCAATGATGGATCACATGAGCATCTGTCGAGTATTCACACACCCAGTAAGAATTCCAGTAATGTATTTTTAAGATATTTCCTAACATTCATGCTTTATTACTGTAAATTGCATATATGTTGAGTCAAAATACTTTTTAGGGAAAACTTATAGTCTTGCTTGTATTCCATATACACTTTTGCATTGATTTGATTTCATTTTTATGTATTGCACTCTTAATTTTTAGGCTTATTTTCCCAAATCAAAATTGGTATGTTACAAAAAAAATCAAAGCTTGTTACTTAGATATCTGTTCATTATTTTTGAGTAGTACTAGAACCTGAAGACATCTTATGGTGAACATGCACCTTAACACGTAATGATAGACACTTTACAAAATGTTCATATTTTTGGTATTACTTAGAATACTTGATTTAACCAAAATCTGCTGCAAAATCTATTCCTTACATCTATCTCTTTACATGGCGCTTTCCTTAGTGATACAAGTGTGATGCTTAAGCTTTTGCAGACCAAAACATTTTCCACTAAAATATTAGAATACATTTTCCAATTATTTTTAATAAATAGAGCCTTTCTTTGTTATGTTGGCCTGTGATTCCCTGTGATTCTTAATGAATAGTGGCAGGAAACCCTGTTACTTGGATTTACCCTAAAGAACAGATCTTCAAACACTTATGGTTTTACATTTGACATAAAAAGAAGACACAGGTACATATTTTACAAACAGTATTCAACCAATGCATGGGAGATGAGAGAGTGATAGGCACCGCATTAAAAATGTCTTTGTTGCCTAGTTTACTCAAAATACTCATTTCATAAAATGTTGATATTCTATTTGCTCTAATTTTCCCAAGGATGACTAATTGTTGAATAAGTGTTTGTTTTCCTGATACATGTTTCTGTATCTTTCCCCCAGCTTCTCAATAAAAGAATATTCAATAAAACTCATGTTGAACTTACTCTGTTCCAAGAATTACTTGTATTGAACTTGCTATTATTTTTGCCCCTTGCCTAAATGCAAGTTTGTGATCTACATTTTTAAATTTTTATCTTGTCATTAGGACTTCCCTGAACAATTTATTTAAACTTTCAAGCCTTAACAATTACTATCTCGAATTGTGTTTTATTGTTAATCAACAGTACTTTAGGACCTCCTAAATGTGCATTATTTGTAACGTGGTTTATTGTTCACTCCCACCCACTAGAAGCAGAGCTCCATGTGGACAATGTTTCCTGTACCTTTTGTTCAAAGAGAAGGTGACTCAGAGTCTAGCAGGTGATTTGCACACAAGGGGTTCAATAAATATTTGTTGAATTTCTTGTGAGTAAAACAAAATTAGGTAAAGGAAAATGAAGTCATTAGTCTTCTGAGCATCTCTATGTACAAGGTATCATGACAGTGGGAATGGGAGTAAAATAGTAAGAACAAAGACTGATAAGAGCTTTGCTTTATCAACCCCTTTAAAGGACTCTAAAAGGAAATTATTAAATACTTTCTTGGGCTTCTCTGGTGGCTCAGACGGTCAAGAATCCACTTGCAATTAGGGAGATCTGGGTTTGATCCCTGGGTTGGAAAGATTCCCTGGAGCAGGGCATGGCAACTCACATCCTGGCAGCTACAGTCCATGGGGTTGCAAAGAGTCAGACAAGACTGCTAAGCTAAGCACAGACTGGATCATACAGGCATACTTTTGAGATATTGTGAGTTTGGTTCCAGACTACCACAATAAAGCAAATATCACAGTAAAGGAAGTCACGAGAATTTTTTGCTTTCCCAGTGCATATAAAAGGTATGTTTACCAAAGTTGTAGTATTCAACCAATGCATGGGAGATGAGAGAGTGATAGGCACCGCATTAAAAATGTCTTTGTTGCCTAGTTTACTCAAAATACTCATTTCATAAAATGTTGATATTCTATTTGCTCTAATTTTCCCAAGGATGACTAATTGTTGAATAAGTGTTTGTTTTCCTGATACATGTTTCTGTATCTTTCCCCCAGCTTCTCAATAAAAGAATATTCAATAAAACTCATGTTGAACTTACTCTGTTCCAAGAATTACTTGTATTGAACTTGCTATTATTTTTGCCCCTTGCCTAAATGCAAGTTTGTGATCTACATTTTTAAATTTTTATCTTGTCATTAGGACTTCCCTGAACAATTTATTTAAACTTTCAAGCCTTAACAATTACTATCTCGAATTGTGTTTTATTGTTAATCAACAGTACTTTAGGACCTCCTAAATGTGCATTATTTGTAACGTGGTTTATTGTTCACTCCCACCCACTAGAAGCAGAGCTCCATGTGGACAATGTTTCCTGTACCTTTTGTTCAAAGAGAAGGTGACTCAGAGTCTAGCAGGTGATTTGCACACAAGGGGTTCAATAAATATTTGTTGAATTTCTTGTGAGTAAAACAAAATTAGGTAAAGGAAAATGAAGTCATTAGTCTTCTGAGCATCTCTATGTACAAGGTATCATGACAGTGGGAATGGGAGTAAAATAGTAAGAACAAAGACTGATAAGAGCTTTGCTTTATCAACCCCTTTAAAGGACTCTAAAAGGAAATTATTAAATACTTTCTTGGGCTTCTCTGGTGGCTCAGACGGTCAAGAATCCACTTGCAATTAGGGAGATCTGGGTTTGATCCCTGGGTTGGAAAGATTCCCTGGAGCAGGGCATGGCAACTCACATCCTGGCAGCTACAGTCCATGGGGTTGCAAAGAGTCAGACAAGACTGCTAAGCTAAGCACAGACTGGATCATACAGGCATACTTTTGAGATATTGTGAGTTTGGTTCCAGACTACCACAATAAAGCAAATATCACAGTAAAGGAAGTCACGAGAATTTTTTTTGCTTTCCCAGTGCATATAAAAGGTATGTTTACACTATGTTGTAGTTTATTATGTGTACAATAAAGCTCTACCTGAAAAACAATATATATACCTTCATTAAAAAATACTACTGCTGAAAAATACTAACATTCATCCGAGCCTTCACAGAATTACAGTGTTTTTGCCATAGTAACATGAAAGGGCCATGATCACAGATTACCATAAGAAATTTAAGCAATAATGAAAAGATTTGAAACATTGTGAAGAATACCAAAATGTGACACAGAGTCATAAAGTGAACAAATAACAAAACTGTTGCTGATATAATTGCTTGATGCAGGGCTGTCACAAACCTCCACAATGTAAAAAACAGTATCTACAAAGTTCAATAAAGAAAAGCACAATAAAATGAGTTATGTCTCTCTATATGTGTGTGTGTGTGTGTTTGTGTGTGTTATAATTACCAACTGTTATGAGGTTTATAAAAGAAAGACTTAGAGAATTTAGATAGCACACCTACTCAGTGGTGGTGGTAGGATTGGTGAGGGACTGACTTCTATGGGACAGCAATGAAATATTAGAATATTTTTATAAGCAAAGAGAAAAAAAAGAAAAATATAAAGTAAAGAAAACAAAAAGAAAATGAAAATTCATATTATAGGAAACTGTTCATTTTCTGGTTTATACATTTAAACACAGTATACTATTGTCTTGATATACACTAAGATGCATGTTGTTGTTGTTTAGTCTGTATGCTGTTTGTGATCCCATGGAGTATAGCTCTCCAGCTTCCTCTGGATTTTGTTTCAACTTTAGTTATTGTAAGTCATGTCATAAGAAAGTTTTGTGCAAATGGCTCTGTTATAAAATTAAGTGTTTGAAGTCAATTTTTTATCTGACGGTCAAGAATCCATGCATAAACTGGGTTTGATCCCTGGGTTGGAAAGTCTGGGGGTTCTAGCTACAGTCCATGGGGTTGCAAAGAGTCAGACAAGACTGCTAAGCTAAGCACAGACTGGATCATACAGGCATACTTTTGAGATATTGTGAGTTTGGTTCCAGACTACCACAATAAAGCAAATATCACAGTAAAGGAAGTCACGAGAATTTTTTTTGCTTTCCCAGTGCATATAAAAGGTATGTTTACACTATGTTGTAGTTTATTATGTGTACAATAAAGCTCTACCTGAAAAACAATATATATACCTTCATTAAAAAATACTACTGCTGAAAAATACTAACATTCATCCGAGCCTTCACAGAATTACAGTGTTTTTGCCATAGTAACATGAAAGGGCCATGATCACAGATTACCATAAGAAATTTAAGCAATAATGAAAAGATTTGAAACATTGTGAAGAATACCAAAATGTGACACAGAGTCATAAAGTGAACAAATAACAAAACTGTTGCTGATATAATTGCTTGATGCAGGGCTGTCACAAACCTCCACAATGTAAAAAACAGTATCTACAAAGTTCAATAAAGAAAAGCACAATAAAATGAGTTATGTCTCTCTATATGTGTGTGTGTGTGTGTTTGTGTGTGTTATAATTACCAACTGTTATGAGGTTTATAAAAGAAAGACTTAGAGAATTTAGATAGCACACCTACTCAGTGGTGGTGGTAGGATTGGTGAGGGACTGACTTCTATGGGACAGCAATGAAATATTAGAATATTTTTATAAGCAAAGAGAAAAAAAAGAAAAATATAAAGTAAAGAAAACAAAAAGAAAATGAAAATTCATATTATAGGAAACTGTTCATTTTCTGGTTTATACATTTAAACACAGTATACTATTGTCTTGATATACACTAAGATGCATGTTGTTGTTGTTTAGTCTGTATGCTGTTTGTGATCCCATGGAGTATAGCTCTCCAGCTTCCTCTGGATTTTTGTTTCAACTTTAGTTATTGTAAGTCATGTCATAAGAAAGTTTTTGTGCAAATGGCTCTGTTATAAAATTAAGTGGAAGTCAATTCTTTTTTAATTTTTTTTTAATCTTTGTTTCTTCAGACATCTTAGTCCTTTTGAGCTCAGTTCCTCTTTCTGGAGTATATCCTTTATAAGTTATTTTTAAAAGACGCCTAGAGCTTCCCCTGGTGGTCCAGTGGGTAAGGATACCGCCTTGCAGTGCAAGGGGCGCCGGTTCGAGCCCTGACCTGGGAAGATCCCACGTGCCGCGGAGCGGCTGGACCAATGTGTCCAATTACCGAGCCGGAGCTCTGGAGCACATGCGCTCAGAGCCGGTGCTCTGCAATGACAGAGGCCACCGCGATGGGAGGCCCACAGGAGCCAAAGAACAAAGATGGATGAACAGAGAGAAACGAAAGACCAATAGAAGTGGCCCGCCTGCTCCCCTCCCTCCCCAACCTGACCCCCGCCCAAAATAAATAAATAAACAAGTCTTAAAAAAAAAAAAAAGACAGCCTAGTGAACTCTTATTTTTGATATATCTGTTAATCTGTTAATTTCATTCTGAGATTTTTCTTAGTTATGCAATTCCATCTTGACAGTTATTTTCTCCTGGCACTTTAAAGATAGTATTGTACCATTTCTAGCTTCCACTGCTGTTGTTAACAAGTCAAAACTCGGTTTGCTTGTCCTAGTTTAGATGTGGAGATGGGATGTCATATGTACACCACAAACACAGGAAATGGCATATTCCTTACATAATAGAGGTCTCTGTAGAGAGAAGGACAAATATCTCAAGCTGGTCTGAAATGGCTTGAGAAAGCAAGGAAGGGAGATTCACTGGGGGTTTTATTGTAGTTAGGGCATGGGTTGGTAGTGCATATGCACTGGCAGGAGATGGCCTGGCTTAAGTTTCATGACAGCACCACACTAGTGGGCACCCAGGCTTTGTAAAATCAGTTTGTCCAGATGCAGAGCAAGATAGGGAGAAGGAGAGCAGGGAATGCATGTTGTTGTTGTTTAGTCTGTATGCTGTTTGTGATCCCATGGAGTATAGCTCTCCAGCTTCCTCTGGATTTTTGTTTCAACTTTAGTTATTGTAAGTCATGTCATAAGAAAGTTTTTGTGCAAATGGCTCTGTTATAAAATTAAGTGGAAGTCAATTCTTTTTTAATTTTTTTTTAATCTTTGTTTCTTCAGACATCTTAGTCCTTTTGAGCTCAGTTCCTCTTTCTGGAGTATATCCTTTATAAGTTATTTTTAAAAGACGCCTAGAGCTTCCCCTGGTGGTCCAGTGGGTAAGGATACCGCCTTGCAGTGCAAGGGGCGCCGGTTCGAGCCCTGACCTGGGAAGATCCCACGTGCCGCGGAGCGGCTGGACCAATGTGTCCAATTACCGAGCCGGAGCTCTGGAGCACATGCGCTCAGAGCCGGTGCTCTGCAATGACAGAGGCCACCGCGATGGGAGGCCCACAGGAGCCAAAGAACAAAGATGGATGAACAGAGAGAAACGAAAGACCAATAGAAGTGGCCCGCCTGCTCCCCTCCCTCCCCAACCTGACCCCCGCCCAAAATAAATAAATAAACAAGTCTTAAAAAAAAAAAAAAGACAGCCTAGTGAACTCTTATTTTTGATATATCTGTTAATCTGTTAATTTCATTCTGAGATTTTTCTTAGTTATGCAATTCCATCTTGACAGTTATTTTCTCCTGGCACTTTAAAGATAGTATTGTACCATTTCTAGCTTCCACTGCTGTTGTTAACAAGTCAAAACTCGGTTTGCTTGTCCTAGTTTAGATGTGGAGATGGGATGTCATATGTACACCACAAACACAGGAAATGGCATATTCCTTACATAATAGAGGTCTCTGTAGAGAGAAGGACAAATATCTCAAGCTGGTCTGAAATGGCTTGAGAAAGCAAGGAAGGGAGATTCACTGGGGGTTTTATTGTAGTTAGGGCATGGGTTGGTAGTGCATATGCACTGGCAGGAGATGGCCTGGCTTAAGTTTCATGACAGCACCACACTAGTGGGCACCCAGGCTTTGTAAAATCAGTTTGTCCAGATGCAGAGCAAGATAGGGAGAAGGAGAGCAGGGTTTCCAATGAAGTCAGCATCTTCATCACAACCTTGTAAATTACTTGGAACACATTTATACTGAAGTTTCACTAAGACATACATGACAATCATTCTGATTCTGTAGGCAGGATTTGATAAGCCTCCAAATCAGAACCTGGAATGAAGATTATTCAAGTTTCAAGGTTTAGGGACTGTCCCTAAAAGTTACAGGCTATATGGATCACTAGATTCTTATTTACATCAGGGTCTAACCCAACTTTAAAATATTTTGGTCAATCAGCATTTCAGCAATGAAAAATAATTTTAATAACTATTATTTTCACTGTAAACCAGGGCTAAGATCATTTCCAAATTTCTCTTATTACTGTTGCGATCCAGTTGGAACACTTTGTAAGATGCTCATAATAATGGAAAAGTAACGTTTTAATGTCAAATGTTGTAAAATATCTATTTAGCCTAATAAAGTGCAATTCAGGCATAATACAACATAAGCACATACCTTTAAAATATCACCCTGGTTTATACATAAAATAGAGTTAGGTACCAAACACAGGGTATTTAAGCAGATTTTTGACTTCCCTGATAGTACATCTGGTAAAGAACCTACCTGCAATGAAGGAGACCCCAGTTCGATTCCTAGGTTTGGAAGATCCCCTGGAGAAGGGACAGGATACCCACTCCAGTATTCTTGAGCTTCCCTGGTGGCTGAGACACTAAAGAATATCCCTGCAAAGCAGGAGACCTGGGTTTAATCCCTGGGTCAGCAAGATACCCTGAAGAAAGCAAAACTCGGTTTGCTTGTCCTAGTTTAGATGTGGAGATGGGATGTCATATGTACACCACAAACACAGGAAATGGCATATTCCTTACATAATAGAGGTCTCTGTAGAGAGAAGGACAAATATCTCAAGCTGGTCTGAAATGGCTTGAGAAAGCAAGGAAGGGAGATTCACTGGGGGTTTTATTGTAGTTAGGGCATGGGTTGGTAGTGCATATGCACTGGCAGGAGATGGCCTGGCTTAAGTTTCATGACAGCACCACACTAGTGGGCACCCAGGCTTTGTAAAATCAGTTTGTCCAGATGCAGAGCAAGATAGGGAGAAGGAGAGCAGGGTTTCCAATGAAGTCAGCATCTTCATCACAACCTTGTAAATTACTTGGAACACATTTATACTGAAGTTTCACTAAGACATACATGACAATCATTCTGATTCTGTAGGCAGGATTTGATAAGCCTCCAAATCAGAACCTGGAATGAAGATTATTCAAGTTTCAAGGTTTAGGGACTGTCCCTAAAAGTTACAGGCTATATGGATCACTAGATTCTTATTTACATCAGGGTCTAACCCAACTTTAAAATATTTTGGTCAATCAGCATTTCAGCAATGAAAAATAATTTTAATAACTATTATTTTCACTGTAAACCAGGGCTAAGATCATTTCCAAATTTCTCTTATTACTGTTGCGATCCAGTTGGAACACTTTGTAAGATGCTCATAATAATGGAAAAGTAACGTTTTAATGTCAAATGTTGTAAAATATCTATTTAGCCTAATAAAGTGCAATTCAGGCATAATACAACATAAGCACATACCTTTAAAATATCACCCTGGTTTATACATAAAATAGAGTTAGGTACCAAACACAGGGTATTTAAGCAGATTTTTGACTTCCCTGATAGTACATCTGGTAAAGAACCTACCTGCAATGAAGGAGACCCCAGTTCGATTCCTAGGTTTGGAAGATCCCCTGGAGAAGGGACAGGATACCCACTCCAGTATTCTTGAGCTTCCCTGGTGGCTGAGACACTAAAGAATATCCCTGCAAAGCAGGAGACCTGGGTTTAATCCCTGGGTCAGCAAGATACCCTGGAGAAAGGAATGGCTACCCATTCCAGTATTCTTGCTGGGAGAATCCCCATGGATAGAGGAGCTTGTCAGATTACTAGTCCATGAGCCTGCAGAGTTAGACATGACTGAGAAACTAAGACTTTCATTTCTCTAGAGAACAATTAGCATTTCAGCTTAAAATATTTGCTTTTAGGTTACTTCAGTTTTCTCCAGGATAATGACTATACCCTTGCTTTTAATTTATATAACTAAATGCCTATTCAGAGGATTTGTCCCAAATAAAGATACTCCAAATGGGAATTCAAATTGTAATCTTTTCACATATTAAAACTGGATGTGGCTTTTAAGTGAAGTATTCCTTTCAGCCACAGTCATTTAATATCTATAAGGCCTCAATCTAGAAAAGAATTCCTTTGTTCTGAGTTGCACCCATTGCATCCCACTACCTTATTATTTATATTATCAAAACGTCTCATAGATATAACATGGTGCTATATTCTCATGCTCATCTTTCTCTGATCATCAGTGTTGATGTAGTATTTCTGAAAGTCTTAAAGCATTTAGGGATATATAGTAGAATCATTACTTTTTACTTGATGATCCCATGGCCAAATGTTCTCGCTCACATACCATGTTGGTTTACAGTGCTGCCAATTCTTTATAGTGAGTCTCCAGGTTTATGGCCATCTGTTTGCTGAAGTTTTAACTCTAAGTAGGTCCTGGACTTCTGTACACCTGGTGATGAAATTTTATCATGCTATGAACTTCAATGCAGTTGTCAATAAATAGAAGAATAACTAAATACTGCAGGTTTGCAGTATTCTCATTCAAGTTTGATTTTCTGAGGGTCATTATAAAACAAGTTCCCATCTCTCCTTAATATTTGAATTATAAAACCAGGATGCAAGATTTGTAGCTTCTTTTTTACTGTAACTGCATACATATGAAGAAATCATCTAAAACAAAATCCTAACCAAGTGAGTACTTTAGAGTGTTATCAAAGAGTATCCTAAAGTAAATGCATGAATCAAAGTATGGTTGAAATTTCTTCTATACAGTGACCCACTGAAGCTGTCACAGGAGAGGCCCAGAATAGTGTGATCTATGGACCATCATCATATTTTGTTCTTTGTTAGGAAAAAAAATCAAAATAACAACAAAGAGGTTAAGCTAATAATTTATGACACACAGCTAAAACAGAGTAATTATTGAGAAAGTTTAAGGAGTCATATGCCACGTCTGAACCGGCCTATGAACATACTTGAACAAGATGCTGGCATGATATGGGTCAGACCTGTGGCCTGCAGTGCATGAAGCTTTGGGAAATTAGAGACCATGCTACAAAAGAAAGCAAAACTACTACCCACAACTGATCACTTTAGTCTTTTGAAATCTAAAACCTGGGAGGCAGAATTGCCCCTAGAGAATATTTTCTGAATGTAATAGTCATTTTGTCAAGTAGCACATAATATTTTAAAATAAAATGTATTTTATTTTAAAATGATATTCATGCTTTATTATTTATAGTAAGGGGTTATAACAAATATTTTGAGATTATATGTAGGAGGTGATATATACTAATTTCAGTTCAGGCTAAAGGAGTATTATTTATCTTGTAGAAAAATGACTTTTAATTTGATAAAATTGTATTACTTCAGACAACCTCTTTTTTTACTATGGTCAACTGTTATAAGCTCTTGAGAAAATTTATGAAACTATTATCTTATGTTTAAGATCAAGTGTCTAGAACAATTCCTGGCATACAGTAGTTTATCTAGATATATTTGTTGATTTGGATTAATTAAATTAATTGTCTCATGCCTACTGATTTAGTCAAGCAAATGAAAACATTATGAGAATTACTGTTGGACAGATTCAATATATTACAGTACTAGTATGAACCAAATGCTTACATGTGAGACTCCTGGCTTCTTTATTACTGGCTTAAAGTAAAACATTGAGGCAAAAACCTCTTATTGGCCTTGATGGAAGTATTTGTGTTATCCTGAACCAATCATGGTGATAGCCAGGAAATTAAGTTAATAAAATTCAATTATGGACCTTAGTTAGGACTGAAAGGTAGGATAACTGGAAGTCTGGCCAAAATCAAATGATTTAGCAGGGGAGCAGCAGTCATCCAAAGACAGGCTGCAATGGATTTTTAGATGAATAAACTATGAGTCATCTTTGAGAATTTGAAGCATATTATGGAAACATTCCCAGAAAAATTTGCATGTGCACACACACAGAAACACACACACAAATCATGGTTTACTACGTATCCAAAATTTTTCTTTCAGAAAAGAAAATTTTTCTTTCTAAAACTCAGTTTCCTTCTCTTTTGACTAAATTATGGACCTGGGTGAGTGTCAAGGAGCAGCTGGTGGTATTCAGTTTCTTTTCTGAGTGAATAAGCCTGATCAACAAAGACAATGATGTTGACACAACACAGCAGAACTGAGAAACAGAGAGGAGAGAGAGAGAGAGAGAGAGAGAGAAAGCAAGCCCACAAGCTCAACTGTGCCTGATATTTGTTTTGTCCTATAATTTCCAGTTGTATGGGCCAAAAAATTTGCTTTTGTTTGTGTTGATTCTGTCACCAGCAAACCAGTCTATTTAATACTAATTGGTAAACTCAGTATATCAGGAACTACATTAGGATATTAACAAAATTATTTGGACACAAAATCAACAAACAAAACTGCAAGACCCTTACCTTTTAGTAACTAATTTATTTTTATTTTTAGCTAAACAGAAAAAGAGAATGCATATTATGGGACAAGAAAGCTTTCAAAATCACCTTGAAAGGACTATGGATCTCTATTAGTGTATCTCTATTAGTGATCTATTAGTTTTGTTATGAAGTACATGAAAATTATTTCCAACAGGACATTAGAATAAGGTCCATAAAAATGACAGCATTTCAACTCATCTAGGCCATGGAGACGAAGTTTATTGAATGCTGACACTTAGAAACATGATAATAGTCTGTATATGACTTGTTTTGTGGGGACTGTTGTCTTGATCATGCTTAGAATATAATATATATAAGTTTTGTCTATTTAATTGCATGTTTATATGAAATGTTTTTACTTATTAACATTAAAATATGTGATGCTAGGCACAACAATTAAAACATACTCTGTAATTTCTGACCATCTGTGCTTTTTTCTCTTTCTTGGATAGGGAGTGTTGGGAAAAGTTAGTGTGACTTAAAAGCTACAAACAAACCGTAATCCTAAATGATTCAGCATTTCTGTAGTACTAAATGTTCTTAGGCAGGCCTTCATACAATTAGTGATGATTTTCTTTACTGAATTCTTAACCTAATATATGGAAAAGACTTTCAGTTAGAAGCTGGTTCACAGTTATTTTCTCTAAGGGGAAATAAAATGATGACATTAAAGCAAAGAAAATAAAAACGCAAAAGTTTGAAACTTTTGGTCTTATAACGAATTGAAATACATTAGAATGTTTATTCTCTAGTTTTCAAGACTCCTTGAGATTCAGTATCATGTTGAAGAAAGAAATTCACACCACGTGTATAATAGTGATCCTTACAGAAGATGATGGCTTCAATAGATTATTCATGAAATGGCAAGTTACTATAACTTTGATTAGAATTACAAAGTTACAGAATAGACGTTCCTTCCATAATAATTGCTAAGATTTTAGCATTTTTATTCTTTCCTGTCTGGCAGATTTTTCAAGAGAGATGGAGTTGAGTCTTCTTTCCAATTTATAAAGAAGTGTATTTTTTTCCCAAAGCAATTTGATAGTATATGATGTAATTGTTCAAGCACTGAGGTCAGCCATGCAATAGCTGTTGCAGAGATATCTAAAATCAACTCCTTCTCGCACATCCCCTGTAGTCTTTAAATGAAATGAACCACAAAGGAGCAAGCAAACATACAAAAATTTATGTTACTTGTTTTTCTCCTGTGTTAATTCTACCCTAAAGTCAATTTTTCTCCAGTTTAAATTTAAAGGAAGATATTTAAAATCATTTTGAAGATAATTATATCTCTTTTCTTCCATTATATTTTCCCATGCTGAAAAATTTGGATAACAATGGATTCCTGTGGTTTTTTTAAATATGAATCATATAGTTGATGATAAATTACGAATTTAGAAAGCAAATTTGACTTCTTCATAGTCAGCCTAACACTAGTCTCCATTGCTTGCATGCGTGCTAAGTTGCTTCAGTTGTGTCTGACTCTTTTGCAACCCCATGGACTGTAGCCTGCCAGGTATCTCTGGCCAGGAGATTCTCCAAGCAAGAATACTGGAGTGAGTTGTCATGCCCTTCGTTTTACTTATAACATTAAAATATGTGATGCTAGGCACAACAATTAAAACATACTCTGTAATTTCTGACCATCTGTGCTTTTCTCTTTCTTGGATAGGGAGTGTTGGGAAAAGTTAGTGTGACTTAAAAGCTACAAACAAACCGTAATCCTAAATGATTCAGCATTTCTGTAGTACTAAATGTTCTTAGGCAGGCCTTCATACAATTAGTGATGATTTTCTTTACTGAATTCTTAACCTAATATATGGAAAAGACTTTCAGTTAGAAGCTGGTTCACAGTTATTTTCTCTAAGGGGAAATAAAATGATGACATTAAAGCAAAGAAAATAAAAACGCAAAAGTTTGAAACTTTTGGTCTTATAACGAATTGAAATACATTAGAATGTTTATTCTCTAGTTTTCAAGACTCCTTGAGATTCAGTATCATGTTGAAGAAAGAAATTCACACCACGTGTATAATAGTGATCCTTACAGAAGATGATGGCTTCAATAGATTATTCATGAAATGGCAAGTTACTATAACTTTGATTAGAATTACAAAGTTACAGAATAGACGTTCCTTCCATAATAATTGCTAAGATTTTAGCATTTTTATTCTTTCCTGTCTGGCAGATTTTTCAAGAGAGATGGAGTTGAGTCTTCTTTCCAATTTATAAAGAAGTGTATTTTTTTCCCAAAGCAATTGATAGTATATGATGTAATTGTTCAAGCACTGAGGTCAGCCATGCAATAGCTGTTGCAGAGATATCTAAAATCAACTCCTTCTCGCACATCCCCTGTAGTCTTTAAATGAAATGAACCACAAAGGAGCAAGCAAACATACAAAAATTTATGTTACTTGTTTTTCTCCTGTGTTAATTCTACCCTAAAGTCAATTTTTCTCCAGTTTAAATTTAAAGGAAGATATTTAAAATCATTTTGAAGATAATTATATCTCTTTTCTTCCATTATATTTTCCCATGCTGAAAAATTTGGATAACAATGGATTCCTGTGGTTTTTTTTTTAAATATGAATCATATAGTTGATGATAAATTACGAATTTAGAAAGCAAATTTGACTTCTTCATAGTCAGCCTAACACTAGTCTCCATTGCTTGCATGCGTGCTAAGTTGCTTCAGTTGTGTCTGACTCTTTTGCAACCCCATGGACTGTAGCCTGCCAGGTATCTCTGGCCAGGAGATTCTCCAAGCAAGAATACTGGAGTGAGTTGTCATGCCCTTCTTGACCCAGGGACCAAACCTAAGTCTCTTTTGTCTCTGGAATTGGCAGGTGATTTCTTTACCACTAGTGCCACCTGGGAGGCCAGTCTCCATCAAGTTCTTAGTTGAATTTATATATATATATATATATATATATATATATAGATAGATAGATAGATAGATAGATAGATAGATAGATAGATAGATAGATAAGGTGTGGATTTTTTTGGCCACATCTATTGGTCTTTCATTTCTTTATTTTCATCCGTTTTTGTTCTTTGGCCTGTGTCGGCCTCCCATTGCAATGGTCTCTCTCGTCGCAGAGCACCGGCTCTGGGTGCGTGTGCTCCAGAACTCCGGCTCGGTAGTTGGACACATTGGTCCAGTCACTCTGTGGCACGTGGGATTTTCCCAGGCCAGGGATCGAACCGGCGCCCCTTGCACTGCAAGCCGGTGTCCTTACTCACTGGACCACCAGGGAAGCCCTCCATCAAGTTCTTTAAATTAATCGAACAGGTCATACATATCAGTCACCTATATGACTAAATTTTTGTTGGTTTGACTAATTAAACTGTTTATTCTTTTTTGAGATATAAAAAAATGTTCTAAGTGTTGTAGGAAGTTGATTACTTGAGTCTCAGACAAAATTTTTCATGGCAAACAAATTAATTAATTAATGTTTTTGGCCCAAGTCTATAAACACAAGATAGTTTTAATCATAGAGATGTTTAAATCAGTCAAAGATTGCCATCCTTTCTCTAAATTCCCAGATGTCTCCCACACTTGGGTGATTTTTGATTGTCTTTAAGGATCACAATGGTCAACTAATTTTGTGCATGTTGCCATGGTTACCAAGTATCTTTTCTTTGCCTGATTAAACTTTGAAATTGATTTTACGAATATTTTTGGATGATAAATTACGAATTTAGAAAGCAAATTTGACTTCTTCATAGTCAGCCTAACACTAGTCTCCATTGCTTGCATGCGTGCTAAGTTGCTTCAGTTGTGTCTGACTCTTTTGCAACCCCATGGACTGTAGCCTGCCAGGTATCTCTGGCCAGGAGATTCTCCAAGCAAGAATACTGGAGTGAGTTGTCATGCCCTTCTTGACCCAGGGACCAAACCTAAGTCTCTTTTGTCTCTGGAATTGGCAGGTGATTTCTTTACCACTAGTGCCACCTGGGAGGCCAGTCTCCATCAAGTTCTTAGTTGAATTTATATATATATATATATATATATATAGATAGATAGATAGATAGATAGATAGATAGATAGATAGATAGATAGATAAGGTGTGGATTTTTTTGGCCACATCTATTGGTCTTTCATTTCTTTATTTTCATCCGTTTTTGTTCTTTGGCCTGTGTCGGCCTCCCATTGCAATGGTCTCTCTCGTCGCAGAGCACCGGCTCTGGGTGCGTGTGCTCCAGAACTCCGGCTCGGTAGTTGGACACATTGGTCCAGTCACTCTGTGGCACGTGGGATTTTCCCAGGCCAGGGATCGAACCGGCGCCCCTTGCACTGCAAGCCGGTGTCCTTACTCACTGGACCACCAGGGAAGCCCTCCATCAAGTTCTTTAAATTAATCGAACAGGTCATACATATCAGTCACCTATATGACTAAATTTTTGTTGGTTTGACTAATTAAACTGTTTATTCTTTTTTGAGATATAAAAAAATGTTCTAAGTGTTGTAGGAAGTTGATTACTTGAGTCTCAGACAAAATTTTTCATGGCAAACAAATTAATTAATTAATGTTTTTGGCCCAAGTCTATAAACACAAGATAGTTTTAATCATAGAGATGTTTAAATCAGTCAAAGATTGCCATCCTTTCTCTAAATTCCCAGATGTCTCCCACACTTGGGTGATTTTTGATTGTCTTTAAGGATCACAATGGTCAACTAATTTTGTGCATGTTGCCATGGTTACCAAGTATCTTTTCTTTGCCTGATTAAACTTGTTAAGTGATAAAAAATTGAATTTCTACTGAATATTCATTATGCACACTGGAAGTTGAAGGTTAAAAATAACACCCATATTCTCACTAAACCACCTGGGGTAAGTAATTTGAGTATTTCAATAAACGCTAATCTCATAGTTTCACTGGCCTTTATGTACAATAGGCTATAGTCCTGAAGATGTTAATATGTTCTATTCCAGGTGGCCAGTAAATTGAGTGTTTGAGTAGAGCACATGGATAACATGGTAATGGATTTTTTACTTTAATCCAAATTAATTTCAATTATAATACCACATTTAGTGCTATAAGAAGAACTTTTTTATTCTGGGGTAAATCTTTGGACTAGAATGGAGACAAAAGCATAACATTAGCTAATGTGGTTTAATCCTATAGTTATGAACTTAAAAATATTCAAATTATAATTACCAAAAAAAATCTCATTCTTTGAGAAAGGTTTTATTCTATTTACTTTTAATTATGTTACAAAGGAGAAAAAAAAGTGGTTGGTGATACTTTCTTTTCATTGCTGCTATGGGGAGAAAAGGAATATATTAATAGATAAATGATCCTGAATGATTATTTAGGAATATTTTAAACTGTTTTGAGTTGAAGATTTATAAGAAGTTTGAAAGTAAAAAGTTCACATCACTTATCTATTTTCATAATGATATTGATATTAAGGCCAAGAAAACTGACATTAAATAACTGTAGTTGACATATATTTTTAATTTTAAAAAGGGTCACCTAGGACTTTAAGTGTAAATATTTGAACATAAATTCTTTTCATTATTCAGATCTGAGCTAGATAAAATAGCTTTATGTGGTAGTTGATGGCCAGGGATACATCCTAACAAATGAGTATCCAATGAGAAAAGTATTCAATCCCAAGACTAGTGACATTTTAAAGCAGATTAATATAATAGGGCTGGTGCTCAGGGATTAATAAGTGAATGCTTAGATAAGTAACATTAAAAAGAGTGAAGACAGTAACAATTATAAAAAAGAAACATAGGAGAGAAATACTATAAAAGCAACATAAATGAACTTGGGCTGAAATGGAAAAAAAACATAGTTGTTCATGAGAAAATACATAAGCAGAAATGAATGGTTAAACATAGAAAGAAAATTTTTAAAGGAGCTTATGCTTGCGTGCTCAGCCACTTCAGTCATGTCTGACTTTTTGTGACCCTATGGACTACAGCCTGCCAGGCTCCTCTGTTCACTGGATTCTCTAGGCAAGAATAATGGAGTGGTTGCCTTTTCCCCCTCCAGGAGATTTTCCCAACCCAGGGATCAAACTTGTATCTCTTATGTTGCCTGCATTACCGGATGGGTTCTTTATTTTGATTTAAAACATAGCCCATGTGCTTGTTACAAGATAGACAAAAGTAAGTACTGAACAAATTAAAGAAATTGAAAAAGTTTTGCATGATTACAAAATTTGAAATATTCATCACAGTTTCATATGTTTGTTTCTTGCCAAAGAGTTAAGATAGTTCCTAAAAAAATTAACTTAGAAGTAATAACTTATTTTGGTTTCCATATGAAGTTGCAATATAATAAAACAGCCTAATGGTGGGGAAACCCAGAAAGTAGTATGCTGTAAATACTTCCAGAAGAAAGTGGCCATTATGCTCACTGGAAGTGAGTGTTAGTCATTTTACTATCAAAGGAGTTTATTAATGATCTGGAAAATTCAGTAAGTGACATAAAATTTGCAGATGATTCTGGTTATGACTATTTGCTCATAGTATGAAAATAAATTCAGATTTATAGTGACACTGTTTGTTTTAAGGCCAAGAAAACTGACATTAAATAACTGTAGTTGACATATATTTTTAATTTTAAAAAGGGTCACCTAGGACTTTAAGTGTAAATATTTGAACATAAATTCTTTTCATTATTCAGATCTGAGCTAGATAAAATAGCTTTATGTGGTAGTTGATGGCCAGGGATACATCCTAACAAATGAGTATCCAATGAGAAAAGTATTCAATCCCAAGACTAGTGACATTTTAAAGCAGATTAATATAATAGGGCTGGTGCTCAGGGATTAATAAGTGAATGCTTAGATAAGTAACTTTAAAAAAGAGTGAAGACAGTAACAATTATAAAAAAGAAACATAGGAGAGAAATACTATAAAAGCAACATAAATGAACTTGGGCTGAAATGGAAAAAAAACATAGTTGTTCATGAGAAAATACATAAGCAGAAATGAATGGTTAAACATAGAAAGAAAATTTTTAAAGGAGCTTATGCTTGCGTGCTCAGCCACTTCAGTCATGTCTGACTTTTTGTGACCCTATGGACTACAGCCTGCCAGGCTCCTCTGTTCACTGGATTCTCTAGGCAAGAATAATGGAGTGGTTGCCTTTTCCCCCTCCAGGAGATTTTCCCAACCCAGGGATCAAACTTGTATCTCTTATGTTGCCTGCATTACCGGATGGGTTCTTTATTTTGATTTAAAACATAGCCCATGTGCTTGTTACAAGATAGACAAAAGTAAGTACTGAACAAATTAAAGAAATTGAAAAAGTTTTGCATGATTACAAAATTTGAAATATTCATCACAGTTTCATATGTTTGTTTCTTGCCAAAGAGTTAAGATAGTTCCTAAAAAAATTAACTTAGAAGTAATAACTTATTTTGGTTTCCATATGAAGTTGCAATATAATAAAACAGCCTAATGGTGGGGAAACCCAGAAAGTAGTATGCTGTAAATACTTCCAGAAGAAAGTGGCCATTATGCTCACTGGAAGTGAGTGTTAGTCATTTTACTATCAAAGGAGTTTATTAATGATCTGGAAAATTCAGTAAGTGACATAAAATTTGCAGATGATTCTGGTTATGACTATTTGCTCATAGTATGATACAGTAATTACTTTCTTATTACTTGAATTTAATAGTGACACTGTTTGTTTTATGACTGTGATTATGTAAAACTAAAAAATATGAAATAGAACAATATGAAATAGAACAATGCATTGAGAAGCAACAGAAGTATGTAATGAGAACATGTAAACATTTCTGGATGAATGCAGCTCAAATAACCTTTGATTCTAATAAAGGCAAGATAGTATTTCTACATTCCACTTAAGGAAGCATTTATATTTCTCCTTCTGTGTATTACTATATTAGATTAATCTCTATTTTCATTTCAATTAGTGTAAAGATAATAAAATGAGTAGAGATTTCTATTTTATGGAGCACCCAAAGAATTATAATGGTAGCAATGATGGTCACAGTGCTGGTATTGTTGTGGTAATACTAGTACTATTAGTTCCAATACTAGATAACATTTATCCACAACTTTCTATGTGCCAGGTCCTATGTTGAATGCTCTCTATATATTAAACTCATTTAATCCTTGCAAAAATAAATCTGCTGTTGTTATTAATATTTAAATTGTATAGGCTTATATTCTGTTTAATAGAAGCACAAAAATATCTTATCTAAATCTAATCACTGTTTTGGGAGGACTGCTTCATTAAATGTACCAACTTCCTTATATTTAGGACACTATTATTGTTCAGTCACAAAGTTGTGTCTGACTCTTTGCAACCCATGAACTACATCACATCAGCCTCCTCTGTTCCTCACTATTTCCCACAGTTTGCTCAAAATCATGCCCATTGAATCAGCGATGCTACCCAACCATCCCATCCTCTGTCGCCCACTTCTCCTCTTTCCCTTAATCTTTCCCAGTAACAGAGTCCATTCACACTAGGTGACCAAAGTGTTCAAGCTTCAGCTTCAGCATCAGTTCTTCCAATGAATATTCAGGGTTGATTTCCTTTAGCATTGATTTCCTTTAGGTGTGATCTCCTTTCAGTCCAAGGGACTCTCAAGAATCTTCTCCACATCACAGTTTGAAAGTATCAATTCTTCAGCACTCAGCTTTCTTTGTGGTCCAACTCTCACATGTCTAAATTTGTTATAGGGCACTATAAAAACAGATTATCTACAGATTTCCACTACCAATGCTTTTTTGAGACATCTCACTATTATATACCTTATACCAAATGCTACTATTTGGGGGTCAATATTTGGGATGAAAAACACATTGCATAAGGGGGACAGAAAACTCAGTTTGTGAAATATAACACATCCAACCTGTGTTTAATGCTGGAACTCTGGAGTTGATTAGAGTGATGATTTGCAAATAAACTACTAATAATTAAATACTTCTAACAACTGCTAAACAATTACTGGATATGAAGAGTTTCAACATTCAAAAACAGACTAATGGTGGAGAAGCATAGCCAGTAGTAAGTTATACTCAGAGAAGAAAGTGCCTATATGCTCATCAGATGTCAGAATGAGTCACATTATTAGTCAAATACTTGTGAGTCATACACTCATTAAGACAGTCATGTTAAGTTAAGAAAAAAGTTGACCAAATATATATATGTGTGTGTGTGTGTGCGTGTGTGTACACATATATATACACACATACACATACACAGAAAGAGAGTGAGAGAGAGTGAGAAATTTGCCAGCCTCTTTCTTTCCATATGAAGTTCTTTCTGTCCACTATAATTTGGCATTGGCATTTGGCATTTTCTTTATAGTATGATGTATTGTTAGCTGTGTTTAAATATATTAAATATAACTCCAAAATAAAATTTCTATTTCTTGAGTTCTGGATGTACTCTCAAACTAAAGCATTACAATAAGCATTACATGACTACTTGATCTATTGCCTAGTTAATATCAAAATGGATTTTATAGAGTTCTTAAATCAAATACTGAAAAACTTTGAAGTAACTTTAGTAATAACCTAAATTTTAACTCTAAAGTTTATTAGCAATATATTTTAACCATATATATATATATATATATATATGGATGTAATCTATGTATGCAAACAGTAGATAACTGAAGTAGTATCAACAGCATTAAAAATGTCTGATAGGGCTTCCCCTGGTGGTCCAGTGGGTAAGGACACCGCCTTGCAGTGCAAGGGGCGCCGGTTTGATCCCTGGCCTGGGAAGATCCCACTTGCCGCCGAGCAGCTGGACTGATGTGTCCAATTACCGAGCCCGAACTTTGGAGCGCATGAGCCAAGAGCCAGCGCTCTGCAACGACAGAGGCCACCGCGATGGGAGGCCCACAGGAGCCAAAGAACAAAGATTATCCTCAGATTTCCACTACCAATGCTTTTTTGAGACATCTCACTATTATATACCTTATACCAAATGCTACTATTTGGGGGTCAATATTTGGGATGAAAAACACATTGCATAAGGGGGACAGAAAACTCAGTTTGTGAAATATAACACATCCAACCTGTGTTTAATGCTGGAACTCTGGAGTTGATTAGAGTGATGATTTGCAAATAAACTACTAATAATTAAATACTTCTAACAACTGCTAAACAATTACTGGATATGAAGAGTTTCAACATTCAAAAACAGACTAATGGTGGAGAAGCATAGCCAGTAGTAAGTTATACTCAGAGAAGAAAGTGCCTATATGCTCATCAGATGTCAGAATGAGTCACATTATTAGTCAAATACTTGTGAGTCATACACTCATTAAGACAGTCATGTTAAGTTAAGAAAAAAGTTGACCAAATATATATATGTGTGTGTGTGTGTGCGTGTGTGTACACATATATATACACACATACACATACACAGAAAGAGAGTGAGAGAGAGTGAGAAATTTGCCAGCCTCTTTCTTTCCATATGAAGTTCTTTCTGTCCACTATAATTTGGCATTGGCATTTGGCATTTTCTTTATAGTATGATGTATTGTTAGCTGTGTTTAAATATATTAAATATAACTCCAAAATAAAATTTCTATTTCTTGAGTTCTGGATGTACTCTCAAACTAAAGCATTACAATAAGCATTACATGACTACTTGATCTATTGCCTAGTTAATATCAAAATGGATTTTATAGAGTTCTTAAATCAAATACTGAAAAACTTTGAAGTAACTTTAGTAATAACCTAAATTTTAACTCTAAAGTTTATTAGCAATATATTTTAACCATATATATATATATATATATATGGATGTAATCTATGTATGCAAACAGTAGATAACTGAAGTAGTATCAACAGCATTAAAAATGTCTGATAGGGCTTCCCCTGGTGGTCCAGTGGGTAAGGACACCGCCTTGCAGTGCAAGGGGCGCCGGTTTGATCCCTGGCCTGGGAAGATCCCACTTGCCGCCGAGCAGCTGGACTGATGTGTCCAATTACCGAGCCCGAACTTTGGAGCGCATGAGCCAAGAGCCAGCGCTCTGCAACGACAGAGGCCACCGCGATGGGAGGCCCACAGGAGCCAAAGAACAAAGATGGATGAAAATAAAGAAATGAAAGACCAATAGAAGTGGCCCACCCGCTCCCCTCCCTCCCCAACCCGACCCCCGCCCAAAAATAAATAAATGAATAAATCTTAAAAAAAAATGTCTGATAAAGGCAGCAAAGAAGGGGAAAAACTCTATTTTTAGCCCCTTATAGTTTTCTTTAGAATTGTCTGATCCCCTGGAGCATAAACATACATCATATTTTACAAGGCATCTTTCATACTCTTAAATAGGCTATTTGCCAAGTTCATTAAGTGATACTACTATGAACTGAAGTTAGGATTTAGTACCTCAGCATATATATATATATCATAGATTTACTAAAATGTTATTTCAAGCATGTAGCCCTAGAGGTCACTCAATTTAACTGTCCCCCAAAGTTATAATAAGTGATTGTAGTAGAAGTCAAATGCGTAGCACAAGAAACCCATAGCCTTAACCGACTCCATCAAATGTATTCACAATGTCAAAGTCAATTGCTTCTGGCAGTGCTGTTTCTGTTATCATGTTGATCGAAAGGTAATGGGGAGTGACAAGCACTATCACAAACACTCCATTGTAAACAAAATACTCTTCAAACCTTAAGTGACTCTAGTGATAGCCTGTTTTCATAATAGTCAAATCCAGTCAAGTCTTTTATAGCTTTCAGAAACATGCCTATGTTTTACAGGAGCAAATCATCCTCTAAGGACTTTGAATGGCAGCCAGTAAGGAATGCAGTGGAATGATGGAAAAGTCCATATAAGAAATTAACATAAGGAACTGCTTCCACATACAATATGTTTATTTGTCTGATTGATTTTCTTCCACCATAAATAAAGATGCATTATCTTCTCTGTGTCCATATGATACACTTTCAGGGTGTTATGAATTCATGATAATTTTCCCTCCTGAAATGACCTATATTCTATTCCTCACTTGCTACCTTAACTTTCACGATTTGCCTCACGATACTTTCCCTTTATTGCTTTTCCTAAACTTCTTCACATCCACACACAAATAATTGGCCTTCTACTTGTGTTTCTGGCATTTTATTTAACATTTATAGTATAATAAACTAAATATTCCTGGAGAAGGAAATGGCAACCCACTTTTCTGGAGAATTCCATGGACAGAGGAGCCTGGTGGGCTACAGTCCATGGGATTGCAAAAGTCAGACACGGCTGAAGTAACTTAGCACACACACATTCATAAACCAAAATATCTCAGTCTGTCACTCATAAGACATCATATTCAGTATGTACAAAGGCAAACATTATATGAAATCTAGAAAGATGGTATTGATGAATGTATATGCAAGGCAGCAGTGGAGAAACAGACACAGAAAACAGACATATGGACATTGGGGGAGGGAGGAATGGATAAGATGTATAGAAAGAGTAATATGGAAACTTACATTACCATCTATAAAATAGGTGACCAATGGGAATCTGCTGTAACATTAAGGGAACAGAACAGGGGCTTTGTAACAACCTAGGCGGGTGGGATGGGGAGGGAGACAAGAGGGAAGTTCAAGAGGGGGGAAACATGTATACCTATGGCTGATTCATGTTGCTTGGCATTAAATAACAAAACTATAAAAAAAGGGCTGAACTTTATGTTTTATCTTTTGCAGGGCATATTGTTCATCCCCCCCTTTTTAAAATTTTGGGCTCTTTTATTGTTTTACTGTTTATTTATTTTCAACCATCTTTATTCTTTGGCCTGTGTGGGCTTCCCATTGCTGTGGCCACTCTCGTTGCATAGCACTGGCTCTGGGCACATGCACTGCAGAGTGCTGGCTTGTAATTGGACACACTGGTCCAGCTGTTCTGCAGCATGTGGGATCTTCTCAGGCCAGGGATCGAACCAGTGCCCCTTGCACTGCAAGGTGAACTCTTTACCCACTGCACCACCAGGAAAGCCCTGTTCATATTCTTAACTGAATTATATTAAGTGACTGGAATTACCATATAACTATGTGAGTCATCAAGTCAGAAACTTGGACATTGGTAATATTATACTCCATACCTCATCATTAATTGTATTTATGCAATTGTTCAATTGTATACAACTCTATTCCTCACTTGCTACCTTAACTTTCACGATTTGCCTCACGATACTTTCCCTTTATTGCTTTTCCTAAACTTCTTCACATCCACACACAAATAATTGGCCTTCTACTTGTGTTTCTGGCATTTTATTTAACATTTATAGTATAATAAACTAAATATTCCTGGAGAAGGAAATGGCAACCCACTTTTCTGGAGAATTCCATGGACAGAGGAGCCTGGTGGGCTACAGTCCATGGGATTGCAAAAGTCAGACACGGCTGAAGTAACTTAGCACACACACATTCATAAACCAAAATATCTCAGTCTGTCACTCATAAGACATCATATTCAGTATGTACAAAGGCAAACATTATATGAAATCTAGAAAGATGGTATTGATGAATGTATATGCAAGGCAGCAGTGGAGAAACAGACACAGAAAACAGACATATGGACATTGGGGGAGGGAGGAATGGATAAGATGTATAGAAAGAGTAATATGGAAACTTACATTACCATCTATAAAATAGGTGACCAATGGGAATCTGCTGTAACATTAAGGGAACAGAACAGGGGCTTTGTAACAACCTAGGCGGGTGGGATGGGGAGGGAGACAAGAGGGAAGTTCAAGAGGGAGGAAACATGTATACCTATGGCTGATTCATGTTGCTTGGCATTAAATAACAAAACTATAAAAAAAGGGCTGAACTTTATGTTTTATCTTTTGCAGGGCATATTGTTCATCCCCCCCTTTTTAAAATTTTGGGCTCTTTTATTGTTTTACTGTTTATTTATTTTCAACCATCTTTATTCTTTGGCCTGTGTGGGCTTCCCATTGCTGTGGCCACTCTCGTTGCATAGCACTGGCTCTGGGCACATGCACTGCAGAGTGCTGGCTTGTAATTGGACACACTGGTCCAGCTGTTCTGCAGCATGTGGGATCTTCTCAGGCCAGGGATCGAACCAGTGCCCCTTGCACTGCAAGGTGAACTCTTTACCCACTGCACCACCAGGAAAGCCCTGTTCATATTCTTAACTGAATTATATTAAGTGACTGGAATTACCATATAACTATGTGAGTCATCAAGTCAGAAACTTGGACATTGGTAATATTATACTCCATACCTCATCATTAATTGTATTTATGCAATTGAGATTTTTGTCAGTACTTCATAAAAAAGCTTGTCTGAACCCTCATGTCACCAACATCACATATCTATAGACTTAACCATCACCTTCCTTTTAACTGGACTGTCTGAAAAATCTCTCTCTTCACTCCACTACTTTGTCATTGTTACATCCCCAGCAAATCAATATGACTTGATGGCATCATCGGTGAGTCTAATCATACAATATCAAAGTATTCCTGTACCCTTCATTGCCTACAAGACTAACATTGTTTTTCTGAACATAAATGTGCTTTCATATATTTAACCTAAAGAATTTTCTAGTATATTTTCTTGATACTTTTGGTATATACACTCATCATTATTACACTACATATTATTCATGAATATATACAATAGATATTTATCAAGTGTCACTATGTATCAGATGTTGTTTTAGGTCCTGAAGTTACAACAGTGAACACAATATACTACTCATCAGATCTGACTTTATCTCTTAATTTCCTTCAGATTTTACTCATATCACCTTCCAGTTAAGGTCATATTTGACAGGTCTACTTAAAATTTTATCCTCCCAAATCCATTTCCTGTGTCTCTTTGCAATTCAGCTTTGCCCACAACTCTTTTATTCCTTGAACTACTATACATTCTAGATGTCTGTTTATATCACTTACTCTACTATAAAGTAAACAGTAATGGCTGAAACTTTTTGTCCTTTAGTAGTTAGCAATGACAGTGAACAGCTTTAATATGCTAATTATTATCAAAAGTAATATGTATCTTACAAAACTCAAGTTTGTAATGGATAGTATAGTTCCTGCTGTCCAAGTGGAAAGTTTCCCCCTACCACACTGTCAATTCTAAATGATATTATTTCTATTTTATTAACAAAGGTGAATGACTTATGTATATGTTTGCATCTCATTTTCTATGATACAATTGTATTCATTTTATGTGTTAAGCTTTGTCCTAACAATTCCATTATGAAGCTCTTATTGATACTCATTGTATAATTGCTCTCTTTTTTTGTATGGGACACCAATAATAAGCAATGCTCCCATACAAGCATTTATCATAGTGTACACACAATTTATTTTAATTTCATTCACAATTATGTAACACTAGGTGGAGTGAAGAGATGGTATGAAAGCATTAGCCACCACAGTCAGAATTTCCTAGAGAATATTATATTTTTTACCCTAGAGAAGAGATGCCAAAGTCACACTATAGCTGCAGTTTAGATGAGTACATTATAATGTAAATTTTAAAATACTAATACATGAAAATGTCCAAGATATTTTGAAAAATAAAATGACTTTTATTTTTAAAATTAAAAAAAATTATTTTGAAAAATAAAATGATATGGAACAATGTATCAGTTTTTCTTGAGGAAAACTTACAATGAAACTCTATTGTTTATTCTCTACATGTGTTTGATTTGGACTATAAAAAGTGAAAGTGAAGTCGCTCAGTCCTGTCAGACTCTTTTCGACCCATGGATGCACCATGAAACTCTCCAGGCAAGAATACTGAAGTGGGCAGCCTATCACTTCTCCTGAGGATATTGCCAACCCAGGGATCGAGCTGTGGTATCCTGCATGCAGGTGTATTCCTTATCAACTAAGCTACAAGAGAATCCACATTTGGACCATAGGGATATATTATATCCACAAACAAATACCATCACCCCTTCACCTTCTGCATTGGTCAGCATAAAAAATTGTAGAGACATTTTCTTATTTATAGAAGAAACAAAACTCTGATTCTTTAGGACAGTGGAACTATTAGTGATGAGTTGATATATTTAGACATCAAATCCTAGGAGGGAATAGCTAATAAAAGTCAAGTACTTGATTTGTATGTGGATGTATGTGTAATATCATTGGGAAATATTAAAACAATGTTCAATTAAGAAATACTTATTGAGCTTCCCTGCTAAAGGTCTGAAATACAGTTGCTTACTTGATGATTATTTCTGCCCTCCTGGAAATTACTAGTTATTCAAGAAAAATCAAAATAAACTATTAAAAAGATTTATTACAACATTTAGCAATAGCCATGTGAGGAAGAAGGCGGCACTGGTATGTGTTGAATGTGTGTATGTGTATGTGTGTGTGTGTGCACGTGTTTATTAGCTCAGTCATGTCCGATTCTTTGCAACCCCATGATGCTGGAACAAAGAACAAATGGAAAATAGGCCTAAATGGGAAGACTTTTGTTGGTAGAGAATATCTTATTTCTGCCAAAGCCTAAAGAATGACAAGGAATCATCTGTGAATAGAGAATGGGGGTTTTGGGCTTCCTTGGTGGTCCAGTGGGTAAAGAGTCCGCCTTGTGATGCAAAGGGCACCAGTTCAATCACCAGTCCCTGGCCTGGGAAGATCCCACGTGCTGCGGAGAGGCAGGACCAGTGTGTCCAATTATGAGCCAGCACTCTGGAGCATATGTGCCCAGAGCTGGCTCTCGGTAACAAGAGAGGCCACTGCAATGGGAGGTCCACACAGGCCAAAGAATAAAGATGGATGAAAATAAATAAATAAATAAATAAACAATAAAAGAGGCCGATAAATAAAGAAAGAGAGAACGGGGTTTCATGTTCCTGGAAGTGGTAATGACCTGTTAAAATATTCTGAGGCAATAAGGAGACCACAGTGTCTCTAATATTGGAGAATAATGAGAAAGATAAGGAGAGTAGTATGATTTGAGGTTGAAGAGATTTGTAGACATAAGAATCTGCAGGGTTGTACAAGACGGGACAGGAGTTTGGATTTTACATTAAGTTCAAAGAACCTTAATCAACAAAGATTCATTATAGCTCATTGCACTCTTTCAGGCAATTATTTCCCCATTATTACATTCTCACATACCACCTTTTCCTACACATCATTTATTCATTATTCCCAGTGGAACTATTAGTGATGAGTTGATATATTTAGACATCAAATCCTAGGAGGAATAGCTAATAAAAGTCAAGTACTTGATTTGTATGTGGATGTATGTGTAATATCATTGGGAAATATTAAAACAATGTTCAATTAAGAAATACTTATTGAGCTTCCCTGCTAAAGGTCTGAAATACAGTTGCTTACTTGATGATTATTTCTGCCCTCCTGGAAATTACTAGTTATTCAAGAAAAATCAAAATAAACTATTAAAAAGATTTATTACAACATTTAGCAATAGCCATGTGAGGAAGAAGGCGGCACTGGTATGTGTTGAATGTGTGTATGTGTATGTGTGTGTGTGTGCACGTGTTTATTAGCTCAGTCATGTCCGATTCTTTGCAACCCCATGATGCTGGAACAAAGAACAAATGGAAAATAGGCCTAAATGGGAAGACTTTTGTTGGTAGAGAATATCTTATTTCTGCCAAAGCCTAAAGAATGACAAGGAATCATCTGTGAATAGAGAATGGGGGTTTTGGGCTTCCTTGGTGGTCCAGTGGGTAAAGAGTCCGCCTTGTGATGCAAAGGGCACCAGTTCAATCACCAGTCCCTGGCCTGGGAAGATCCCACGTGCTGCGGAGAGGCAGGACCAGTGTGTCCAATTATGAGCCAGCACTCTGGAGCATATGTGCCCAGAGCTGGCTCTCGGTAACAAGAGAGGCCACTGCAATGGGAGGTCCACACAGGCCAAAGAATAAAGATGGATGAAAATAAATAAATAAATAAATAAACAATAAAAGAGGCCGATAAATAAAGAAAGAGAGAACGGGGTTTCATGTTCCTGGAAGTGGTAATGACCTGTTAAAATATTCTGAGGCAATAAGGAGACCACAGTGTCTCTAATATTGGAGAATAATGAGAAAGATAAGGAGAGTAGTATGATTTGAGGTTGAAGAGATTTGTAGACATAAGAATCTGCAGGGTTGTACAAGACGGGACAGGAGTTTGGATTTTACATTAAGTTCAAAGAACCTTAATCAACAAAGATTCATTATAGCTCATTGCACTCTTTCAGGCAATTATTTCCCCATTATTACATTCTCACATACCACCTTTTCCTACACATCATTTATTCATTACTTCTCTCTGAAAAATAAGGTAAAACTGACTTTTGGACTTCTGTGTTTCATCCCCAAGGAAATTAAGATAGACAAAAGCTCATGTAGCTTTCACAATAGTGCCTGGATTTCAAAGGACCAAATAATAAAGGTCATTTAAAGACCAAACAGAAAATTGCTCCCTTCCAGAATAATGTTGCATAGATGTAGATGCCATGTGCACACTATGGAAAACTGCTGACTTCAGCGTGCCTAAAATGCACGATTTTATATTCATATTATATCAATGTATTTCTCTTAAAATAAAACTACAGAGACTATTGAAATTCCCAGAAACCTTGTAAAATAAATTGAAATGAAACATTAGCTTCCAAGAACAAAATTTAGGTTGAAGACATGAAGTTATATAACAGCAATCATTTATCATTATTATAGAAATGTAATTGTCATGTGGGTGAAAATTTGCATAGCATTAGTATGTATTAAGTATTCCACTTCTGTGTCTATAATTTTGTGATAATTACCAATAATAAATAAAATAATTGAAATCACCAATAAAACGCTTCCCATGTTTAAATTTCAATCACTAATTCAGTAATTTATTAATCTGATGAATGCATCTACTCTGAATTACATTACTATAGACCAATTTGTACTCTTCAAATGTTAATGTCTCATTTCCATCAGAGTTTTTCTTTTAAAGAAAAAGGAAAACAAAAATGAAAAATGACATTCAATGAGTACATTAAAATTAATTCTCAGTGTTCACTTTTCATGGAAATAGACACATCTAATTAAAGTTTCTATCAAGTCTATACCCTTTAACTATGTGCAGCCTTCAGAAGTTTATTAAATTCATATGGAGGGAAAAAACAGTTCTGGCAGCATTTCCTCAAGTATGGTGTTAGTACCCCTGAGTGCTTTTGACATTGTTGATTACCAGGCTTTTTGACTCCTGAGATTTATTGGAGAAACATGCAATCAGTATTTTCATAAACACCCTTGTGACTCTGATTCAGACTAAGATGCATTACCATCAGACACTGAGAAATCTGTCCTGTGGTGCAGATTTTCTAATGGACAAACACCCAAGGAAGCAGGATTTATAGCGCTGCCCTTATAAAGGGGCAAAGAATTCTCAGCTACAAGTTCTTATTCTATTATTCTTACTTGATGATTACTGGAGTCCCATGGCTCTATACAAAGCACATTCTAGGTGATCTTCCTTTTCCCCTTTTCCAGTCCATGGCTGTATATGAAGAATTCACACTATGTAAACTCAGCCATCTCCTATTATAAAAATTTATTGGGAATTAACTGTAAAAGAGTCAGACACATGTTAGTGACCAAATAACAACAACAATCAAAGTTTTGTTGGAAACTCAGACATAAAAGAAAGTAATATCATATACTTGTACTGAATATGAGAATATTCCACATAATTGTAAAATATGAAATATAAGTAATTAAAATTGCAAGGGTCATACACATTAAAAAACTGCTATCCTGCATTAGAAAAGTATAATTTCCAAAGGGAAAGATCCTATAACGGAACAACCAACAAGTCAAATAAATAATTGAATTTTCAGGGCCATTAGTATGTATTAAGTATTCCACTTCTGTGTCTATAATTTTGTGATAATTACCAATAATAAATAAAATAATTGAAATCACCAATAAAACGCTTCCCATGTTTAAATTTCAATCACTAATTCAGTAATTTATTAATCTGATGAAGGCATCTACTCTGAATTACATTACTATAGACCAATTTGTACTCTTCAAATGTTAATGTCTCATTTCCATCAGAGTTTTTCTTTTAAAGAAAAAGGAAAACAAAAATGAAAATGACATTCAATGAGTACATTAAAATTAATTCTCAGTGTTCACTTTTCATGGAAATAGACACATCTAATTAAAGTTTCTATCAAGTCTATACCCTTTAACTATGTGCAGCCTTCAGAAGTTTATTAAATTCATATGGAGGGAAAAAACAGTTCTGGCAGCATTTCCTCAAGTATGGTGTTAGTACCCCTGAGTGCTTTTGACATTGTTGATTACCAGGCTTTTTGACTCCTGAGATTTATTGGAGAAACATGCAATCAGTATTTTCATAAACACCCTTGTGACTCTGATTCAGACTAAGATGCATTACCATCAGACACTGAGAAATCTGTCCTGTGGTGCAGATTTTCTAATGGACAAACACCCAAGGAAGCAGGATTTATAGCGCTGCCCTTATAAAGGGGCAAAGAATTCTCAGCTACAAGTTCTTATTCTATTATTCTTACTTGATGATTACTGGAGTCCCATGGCTCTATACAAAGCACATTCTAGGTGATCTTCCTTTTCCCCTTTTCCAGTCCATGGCTGTATATGAAGAATTCACACTATGTAAACTCAGCCATCTCCTATTATAAAAATTTATTGGGAATTAACTGTAAAAGAGTCAGACACATGTTAGTGACCAAATAACAACAACAATCAAAGTTTTGTTGGAAACTCAGACATAAAAGAAAGTAATATCATATACTTGTACTGAATATGAGAATATTCCACATAATTGTAAAATATGAAATATAAGTAATTAAAATTGCAAGGGTCATACACATTAAAAAACTGCTATCCTGCATTAGAAAAGTATAATTTCCAAAGGGAAAGATCCTATAACGGAACAACCAACAAGTCAAACAAACAAACTTGAATTATGATAAACTGTTAGTTGCTCACTCAGGCCAACTCTTTGCGACCCAATGGACTGTAGCCCTCCAGGTTCCTCTGTCCATGGAATTCTCCAGGCAAGGATAATGAAGTGGGTAGCCATTCCCTCCTCCAGGAGATCTTCCAGACCCAGAGACTGAACACGGGTTTCCTGCATTGCAGGCAGAGTCTCTACCATCTGAGACACTAGGGAAACCCATTTTGTTAGTCTACAAATACAGAATAGAAATAAAGATATAGATACTATAAAAAAAAGAGCCAAGTAAACAGTTGCCACTCTTCAATTTCTCTGACAATGTCTAGTTGACTATGTATACATATAGATGATTCACTCTGCTGCATAGTATTAATAGAAACTAGCATAACATTGTAAAGTAACCATGCTCCAATAAAAAATTATTTTAAAAAGACTAATATATAAAAATATTTGCATAAAGATCAATGTATATCACGTGACCTCTGCAAACAGTAGAAACACTAAATTATTTTGATTTTTTGAAGTGTAATTTTCCATGTTATATTATTACATTAAAAATAGTCAAAAATTAATGTTTCAGTTGAAGCTATCCTCCATAAAATGCCTGGAAAGTTACAACAGCCCCTGTCCCCTCCTAGCTATACTCTCCCACTAGTTTTTACACATTTTTTACTTGTCTTTTCCAATCTTCTCTTTACACAGTAGCCAGACTGACCTGATTCAAAAGCAAATCGAATCAGGTACCTTCTCTGACTTTTAGTATCTCATGTCAATTCTCATTACCTCAGGAAGGTCTTTCCTGTTCTTTTTAAGCAGAATACATCTTGCAATTATACAGTTTTATTTTACCATGTATCATTCATTCATTGGATTGATCATAGCTGGAATTTTAGCACTTTCATACTTATTTGATTGAAACCTGTCATCTAATGGAAAGATATATGAAGTTAGGGGCCAAGAATTTTTAATTTTGGGCTTGCCATTATTTCTTCCATCATCATCCTAATTGCTGGGAAATAATGCTCCATGAATATTTTTATGTTTCTACATGGTTAGTGCTTTTCGAAAAAAATACTGGGAATTGGCAATTGAGTGAAAGGATGATTAAGTGACTACCAAGGGATACAAAAACTTAGGTTGACATGGAAGTAAAAGAATTGGCCTTCCTCTTATCAAGAAGTTTCATATTATCAGAATAATACACATAAATATAAAATCTTATCACTTACGTTTTATATATGGTAAATGCATTATTAAGAAATAATATATATACACATATGAATATATATGAGGTTTTATACCAATTAGACATATGCAATTATATAATTATATGTAATTGTATTTCTTTGCATTCAATATATATGTATATATTTAATAGTTAAATATATATGCAAATATATATAATTACTATGGAATCACAACAAAGTATTTTTATTTATAAATGAATAAAAATTTATTTGAATATAAAGGATTATGTGATTTAGATGTAAAGCTACCTTGTTTTTAGTAGTCATCACCTATATATTGTTTGCTTTAGATGTTAGATATTTGTTTCTTAATTATTAGAATCTAGAAAATCTGAATTTATTTGATTAAATTATGACAAAATGTGATTAGGATATTATAAGAATATAAAAATCTATAAAATTGATAACACAATTACTATATAAAATTGTCAAGAAACTTACATTACATAATATGAAATATAAATTCTGACATACTACCCAAAACTGGCTAATAGACCAAGTATAAGTCAGATTGGGTTTTCAAATACTTACCGTTAAAATATGGTACTAAAATGGTCAATTTTCCTTCTTATAAGCAATATAATTTACTCCTCCAAGAGCTGATTTTATTGTTGCCTTCCTAATTTTCCTATTTAAATGTATTTTGTGGCAGAAATTTTACACTATTTTATTTATTATTTAAAATAAACATGGCTTCCCTGGTGGGCCAGTGGGTAAAGAGTCTGCCTTGCAGTGCAAGGGCACCAGTTTGATCCCTGGCCCAGGAAGATTTCACATGCCGCAGAATGACCGGATCAGTGTATCCAATTACAATCCGATGCTCTGAGTGAATGCTCCAGAGCTGTACAAAAATTTTTTAATTTTGGGCTTGCCATTATTTCTTCCATCATCATCCTAATTGCTGGGAAATAATGCTCCATGAATATTTTATGTTTCTACATGGTTAGTGCTTTTCGAAAAAAATACTGGGAATTGGCAATTGAGTGAAAGGATGATTAAGTGACTACCAAGGGATACAAAAACTTAGGTTGACATGGAAGTAAAAGAATTGGCCTTCCTCTTATCAAGAAGTTTCATATTATCAGAATAATACACATAAATATAAAATCTTATCACTTACGTTTTATATATGGTAAATGCATTATTAAGAAATAATATATATACACATATGAATATATATGAGGTTTTATACCAATTAGACATATGCAATTATATAATTATATGTAATTGTATTTCTTTGCATTCAATATATATGTATATATTTAATAGTTAAATATATATGCAAATATATATAATTACTATGGAATCACAACAAAGTATTTTTATTTATAAATGAATAAAAATTTATTTGAATATAAAGGATTATGTGATTTAGATGTAAAGCTACCTTGTTTTTAGTAGTCATCACCTATATATTGTTTGCTTTAGATGTTAGATATTTGTTTCTTAATTATTAGAATCTAGAAAATCTGAATTTATTTGATTAAATTATGACAAAATGTGATTAGGATATTATAAGAATATAAAAATCTATAAAATTGATAACACAATTACTATATAAAATTGTCAAGAAACTTACATTACATAATATGAAATATAAATTCTGACATACTACCCAAAACTGGCTAATAGACCAAGTATAAGTCAGATTGGGTTTTCAAATACTTTACCGTTAAAATATGGTACTAAAATGGTCAATTTTCCTTATTATAAGCAATATAATTTACTCCTCCAAGAGCTGATTTTATTGTTGCCTTCCTAATTTTCCTATTTAAATGTATTTTGTGGCAGAAATTTTACACTATTTTATTTATTATTTAAAATAAACATGGCTTCCCTGGTGGGCCAGTGGGTAAAGAGTCTGCCTTGCAGTGCAAGGGCACCAGTTTGATCCCTGGCCCAGGAAGATTTCACATGCCGCAGAATGACCGGATCAGTGTATCCAATTACAATCCGATGCTCTGGAGTGAATGCGTCCAGAGCTGGTACTTGGCAACAAGGCCACTGCAATGGGAGGCCCACACAGGCCAAAGAACAAAGATGGATGAAAATAAATAAATAAAAAACCAGTAAAGGAGGCCAAAATTAAACAAAAAATAAATATACATATTTGTCCTAGCCATATGGGAGCTATGTATAACATGTTGCATTCAGTTCTTCCCAACCGCGATAGAATTTTAAATAATAATACTGAGAATATCATTTCTACCCTTGAGTTTGCCTTGCCCTGGAGGCAAGAAAATATCAACAGTTATTCATTAATTCAATAAATGATCACTGACAGTCTATGAGGTTGTCACTAGAAGCTGTCAAATACACTGTCACTAAAAGCTGTCAGTTGTGATAGCAGTTGCCGTCGTTACCCTCAGAGATATCTAAAACTAGTGTGGAAACGTTAATCACCAAAATATAAACCCAACCTCACAGAGCTGTTTGGAGGACTAAATGGTATAATGCATATGAAGACTGATTAAATATCTACAGATATTGAGAGCTTATCACATGTTTAGTAATGTTATTATTTTTCATATTAAGAGTTCAGTAGAGATTAAGTTCTTAGATGGGGTTAAACTATAGCTGTTCAAAACATAGCTCCTAACACTTAACACAGACTAAAAACGGGCACCAGGGAAAGACTTCCTTTAGGCAGCCAAATGACAGATATATTTTTCTTGATAAGTACACAGCTACAACTACATGCTTCTCATTTCTGTCTCTAAATCTCCAATGTGCATTTACATTCGGAGAACTCTGTCATATACAAAGCTTTACTGCAAGGAAATAGATAAACTTGTAGATCTCCAGATTCTTTAGTGTAGAAAGATAAGTTAAATGAAGGGTTTTATGAATCTGCAAGTCTATTGTTTGGCTACTCATATGAACATCATATCTGCTAATTTTTATTAAGAGCTGTATTTTTTTTTTTTGGGCAGAAATTTTACACTATTTTATTTATTATTTAAAATAAACATGGCTTCCCTGGTGGGCCAGTGGGTAAAGAGTCTGCCTTGCAGTGCAAGGGCACCAGTTTGATCCCTGGCCCAGGAAGATTTCACATGCCGCAGAATGACCGGATCAGTGTATCCAATTACAATCCGATGCTCTGGAGTGAATGCGTCCAGAGCTGGTACTTGGCAACAAGGCCACTGCAATGGGAGGCCCACACAGGCCAAAGAACAAAGATGGATGAAAATAAATAAATAAAAAACCAGTAAAGGAGGCCAAAATTAAACAAAAAATAAATATACATATTTGTCCTAGCCATATGGGAGCTATGTATAACATGTTGCATTCAGTTCTTCCCAACCGCGATAGAATTTTAAATAATAATACTGAGAATATCATTTCTACCCTTGAGTTTGCCTTGCCCTGGAGGCAAGAAAATATCAACAGTTATTCATTAATTCAATAAATGATCACTGACAGTCTATGAGGTTGTCACTAGAAGCTGTCAAATACACTGTCACTAAAAGCTGTCAGTTGTGATAGCAGTTGCCGTCGTTACCCTCAGAGATATCTAAAACTAGTGTGGAAACGTTAATCACCAAAATATAAACCCAACCTCACAGAGCTGTTTGGAGGACTAAATGGTATAATGCATATGAAGACTGATTAAATATCTACAGATATTGAGAGCTTATCACATGTTTAGTAATGTTATTATTTTTCATATTAAGAGTTCAGTAGAGATTAAGTTCTTAGATGGGGTTAAACTATAGCTGTTCAAAACATAGCTCCTAACACTTAACACAGACTAAAAACGGGCACCAGGGAAAGACTTCCTTTAGGCAGCCAAATGACAGATATATTTTTCTTGATAAGTACACAGCTACAACTACATGCTTCTCATTTCTGTCTCTAAATCTCCAATGTGCATTTACATTCGGAGAACTCTGTCATATACAAAGCTTTACTGCAAGGAAATAGATAAACTTGTAGATCTCCAGATTCTTTAGTGTAGAAAGATAAGTTAAATGAAGGGTTTTTGAATGAATCTCAACTGCACAGTCTATTGTTTGGCTACTCATATGAACATCATATCTGCTTATAATTTTGAAATAAAAATAATAATTTTTAAAAATAACAATATAATTATCAATTTTATCAGTGAAAACACATACACTATTTATCCAGAAGTGGACCTCCAAAGTTTTATCAGTCACCAGATCTATCTTTGGGTGATGTTTATTCTTTAATTCAATTAAAATCTCATCTGATCATCTCAACAGGTGCAGAAAAACATTTTGATAAAATTCAATCCTCATTCATGATAAGAACTCTCCAGCATAGACATAGAGGGGACCAGTCTCAACATAATAAAAGCCATATATGGCAAACCCAAAGGAGCCATTATTCTCAATGCTGAAAAACTGAAAGGATTTCCTTTAAGATCAGAAATAAGACAAAGTGATGTTCATGCTCACCACTATTATTTAACATAGTTTTAGACGTCATAGCCATGGCAATCAGAGGAGCAAAAGAAAAAAAGGAATCCTATTTGAAAAAGAAGTAAAATTGTCACTGTTTGTGGATGACAGGATACTATACATAAAATTTCTTAAAAATGCCACCAGATTTTTAAGGAATCTCCATATTGTCTTCCATAGAGGTTGTTGTGCTAGGGAAATAGGAGTACCTACAACCACTTGGGGCGATGGTCTGGAGGGATGGGAGGGGGGGAACTGGGTGGGGGGAGGGTCCAGGGATATGCATATGAATGATCTGGGAACATACATGTAAAAAATAAAAATAATTAAATTAAAAAAAAATGCCACCAGAAAGCTACTAGTGCTAATCAATGAATTTGGTAAAGTAGCAGGATATAAAATTAATACACAGAAATTTCTAAATTTCTTATATTTCTGTACACTAACTAAGAAAACCAGAAAGAGAAAATCAGGAAATAGTTCTTTTACCACTGCCACAAAAAGAATAAAAGATACAGGGATAAACCAACAGAAGGAGGCAAAAGACCTGTACTCAGAAAACTGTAAGATACTGATGAAAGAAATAGAAGATGATACAAACAGATGGGAAGACATTTCATGTTCTTGGATTGAAAGAATCAATATTATGAAAATGCCTATATTATCCAAAGCAATCTATAGATTCAATGCAATCCCCATCCAAATGCATTTTTCACAAAATTAGAATAAAAAATTATACAATTTGTATGAAAACACAAAAGGCTCTGAAAAGTCAAAGCAGTCCCAAGAAAGAAAAATAGAGCTGGAGGAATCAGGGTCCCTGTACAGACTTCAGTCTATATAATAAAGCCACACACAAAGTAATCACAGTGGTATGGAACTACTACAAAAACAAAAATATAGATCAACAGAATAGGATAGAAAGCCCAGAGAAGACAAAGGAGGGAGGAATATACAATGAAGAAAAAATAATCTCTTCAATAAGTGGTGCTGGACAGCTGCATATAAAAGAATAAAATATGAACACTCCATAACACCATATACAAAATATAAACTCAAAATGAATGAAAGACATAAATGTAAGATCAGACACTACGAAACTCTTAGAGGAAAATGTAGGCAGAACACTCTGACATAAACTGCAGACTTACATATTCTGGCTGTGGGTGAATAAAACAATTCAAACAACAAAACATACACTGCTTATTCTTTTTTTTTTTTTTTTGGCGGGGGAAGGGTTGGGGAGGCAGGGGGATGGGGGGCCACTTCTATTGGTCTTTCATTTGTCTATTTTTTATCCATCTTTGTTCTTTGGCCCGTGTGGGCCTCCCATCGCGGTGGCCTCTGTTGTCGCAGAGCGCCAGCTCTGGGTGCATGCGCTCCAGAGCTCCAGCTCGGTAATTGGACACATCGGTCCAGCCGCTCCACAGCACGTGGGATCTTCCCAGGCCAGGGATGGAACCGGCGCCCCTTGCACTGCAAGGCGGTGTCTCTACCCACTGGACCACCAGGGAAGCCCACTGCTTATTCTTGATGGTAGAAAATATGATATTTTGTGGAAAAATACTAGCACTGCAATCACTATAAAAAATGATTCAGAAGAGGACTGTGAAAGTCAAGTATTTTAGTAAGAGATGTAAATAATGAAAAATACTATGTCATAGATTTATTCATGGTATTTAAAATTTTTACTTTAGTGTTACATAATATAGCTACATAAAATAAAATTTAATTTATATCACTGGTACCAGTGTAAAGCAAGTATACCCTAGTCAAGAGGCTTTTTTAGTGGTTTAGATGAAAAAATCTAAAATATTATGTATGTTAGCATGTCGGAAGTCCTGCAAAGACATCATGAAAATTAAACAAAAGTTAAAGTGCTCAGCTGAAGCTGGAATGAGGGAGAAAGGTAACTTGCATTCCACTGTCCACCTTCACCTCCTGCTTGTCCCTATTTCACTGCTAATCTTTTGAAGAAGTTCCAATTTAGCCCTTTATCATACCAGAAAACAAGATGAAAAATGAACAAACTTCCCTGAATACTGAAGAGCAGCAGAAGCCAGAAAGTATATATGTGCCAAGATCTTAGTCTCCAAAGGCCAAAACCAGGGATGCACAGTCAACAGAAGTTATAGATCAGGAGAGGAGAATGATTAATAACTGGTTTTTATTAATAACTGGTTTGTTATTAATACAAATGGTGCTGAAATGAAACATGGGTGCAGGAGTAGTCTCCCAAAGTGAAAATGTTAATATAAATGAAAAATATAGTTTTACTTTGACTATATTTAAAGCTTGGTCTTTGAGTTTTTGGATACAATGGAGCAGTAAAAATTCAGAGTTTATGTATTGCCATGTAATGAAAGGGCCAGGAGAGAAAGAAATCACAACAAAATCAGTGTTACAATCACTCTTGGGAGAAGGAAAAACAAGGCAGAGAAAGGATAACAGTATCTGGTCATACATTATCTGATATGATAAAGAATTTTTAAAAATCTAAAATATGTGTATATTAATCTTCTTGTCAGTAGAGACTGCTTAGAGACCAGAATAATTTCAGTTTCAAGACTTTTGTTATTATTATAAAAATTATTCAGTTGTCAGTGGAATTAGTATCAGTGGTCCAAAACTTTAATATGTATTGCTAAACTAATGCAAGTAAAACACTTACATATTTCTATACTAGTTTAATAATGCTTTTTAAAAGATTTAGCTTCCCACAGGGAAAACATTTTAATTTGGCAGCAAAAAGTGATATTGAATATCTTGCTCATAGTTGGATGTTTTTCCCTTGAAAGTTGACAGATTTGAGATGAATAGATAAATGTAAAAACCCCTAGTCGATATTTAACATACAAGTTGGGGAAAATGTGTTGAATTGTATTAAATAATTGATGAAAACTAAAATATCTATTAGCAGCATGTAATTTGTATTTCTCCCTGTATTCACATCCTGGCTCTTTTTCTTATAAAATTTTTTGGAATAAATCTTAGTGTTAACTACTCAATTTAGTTATATAATTCTCTATAAATATTTATATTCATTGTCTTAATAAGGTAACACATTATACATACATACTTTAACACTTTAAATGTAAAAATTACTTTGGTGTATTTTTGGTAGGTAAAAGAGTGGTGCATTACAAATAAAAATACCTAGCCATTTCTATAGAAAATAGTTGGGCCCATTTTGTTATTAGAGATTAACAAAATAAATATCTTCTAAGAAAAATTACATATTTTTAAAAGATCACACAGCCTAACAAAAGACTTCTCTAAGCATCTGAAATGCTACTAAAATAATCTTAAATCATGCAAAATTCACTACAATGTTTGGCTTTTTATCAATAATAATGTCTCCAGCTATGTTTAGAATTAGAATGTACCCAGGTGTGTTTTTTAAATTTTTTTTCCAGACATAGACAGAATTTTCTTAAGGTGCAGAGTAAAAAAAAATGTCAGTTGATGATTAATTATCAAGACATCTTGGTAAATGGTCTCTAAAATGTATAGATTAATGATTTTATTTGCATTATAGGTATGGATTATAGAACGGAAATATATTCTAGTATAAAATTGAACATAGGGCTTCCCTGGTGGTCCAGTGGGTAAGGACACCGCCTTGCAGTGCAAGAGGCGCGGTTCTATCCCTGGCCTGGGAAGATCCCACGTGGGTGATCAATGTGTCCAACTACCGAGGCGGCGACGGTTCTATCCCTGGGGGGACAAATAAATGAAAGATCAATAGAAGTGGTAGTTTAATAATGCATAAACTTACATATTTCTATACTAGTTTAATAATGCTTTTTAAAAGATTTAGCTTCCCACAGGGAAAACATTTTAATTTGGCAGCAAAAAGTGATATTGAATATCTTGCTCATAGTTGGATGTTTTTCCCTTGAAAGTTGACAGATTTGAGATGAATAGATAAATGTAAAAACCCCTAGTCGATATTTAACATACAAGTTGGGGAAAATGTGTTGAATTGTATTAAATAATTGATGAAAACTAAAATATCTATTAGCAGCATGTAATTTGTATTTCTCCCTGTATTCACATCCTGGCTCTTTTTCTTATAAAATTTTTTGGAATAAATCTTAGTGTTAACTACTCAATTTAGTTATATAATTCTCTATAAATATTTATATTCATTGTCTTAATAAGGTAACACATTATACATACATACTTTAACACTTTAAATGTAAAAATTACTTTGGTGTATTTTTGGTAGGTAAAGAGTGGTGCATTACAAATAAAAATACCTAGCCATTTCTATAGAAAATAGTTGGGCCCATTTTGTTATTAGAGATTAACAAAATAAATATCTTCTAAGAAAAATTACATATTTTTAAAAGATCACACAGCCTAACAAAAGACTTCTCTAAGCATCTGAAATGCTACTAAAATAATCTTAAATCATGCAAAATTCACTACAATGTTTGGCTTTTTATCAATAATAATGTCTCCAGCTATGTTTAGAATTAGAATGTACCCAGGTGTGTTTTTAATTTGTTTTCCAGACATAGACAGAATTTTCTTAAGGTGCAGAGTAAAAAAAAATGTCAGTTGATGATTAATTATCAAGACATCTTGGTAAATGGTCTCTAAAATGTATAGATTAATGATTTTATTTGCATTATAGGTATGGATTATAGAACGGAAATATATTCTAGTATAAAATTGAACATAGGGCTTCCCTGGTGGTCCAGTGGGTAAGGACACCGCCTTGCAGTGCAAGAGGCGCCGGTTCTATCCCTGGCCTGGGAAGATCCCACGTGTCATGGAGCGGCTGGATCAATGTGTCCAACTACCGAGGCGGAGTTCTGGAGCGCGTGTGCGGAGAGCCGGTGCTATGCGACAAGAGAGGCCACTGAGATGGGAGGCCCACACAGGCCAAAAGAACAAAGACAAATAAATGAAAGATCAATAGAAGTGGCCACCCCCAAAAAACTGATCATAATGTTTTGTAACAATAAACATAACATTTCCCTTGAAGTACAGACTTAACATGTACTGTTATTTAGCATCTCTACTTTGAAATAAAACTGTAAACAATAAAAAAGATCAGCTCCTGAGAATCCCCATTTAACTTACTCCTTTTACAATTTTGCTATCATAGTAAATGGACACTCTATGTCTCATGGGGCTCAACAACTTCTCAGCTATTTTTAATGCTATTTTCCTTTCATAACCTACATGATCTCTATCAGCAAATACTTCTGATCTGTTTTCAAAACTATCTAGAATCCATCCACTTTTTCTGCCTTGAATTCTGTCTCATCAATTTATTGCTACAGCCTCTTAACTGTTCTCTCCTGACAACTGCTTTGGGTCCTTTAGATCTATTTGCAACAGAGTAGCCACACATTTCCTTCTGACTGTGACAGTGTGCCTTGTATCATATAAACCACTTGATAGGGAAACTACTAAAAGTAGATGAAATATTTTTAAAAACAGCTTTGACTATATCGCAAGTAAATATTAAAGACTGTGTGATCATGGAGAGGAAGGAGGTGCATTGAAAGGAAAATTGGAAAAGCAGTCTCATTTACAGCAGCACCAAAAAAGAATAAAATACCTAGGAACAAACTTGACTAACCTTGCTATGATCCTCAGCAGGTAAAGAATCCTCCTGCAAAGCAGGAGACATAGCAGATGTGGGTTGGATCCCTGGGTTGGGATGATAACCTGGAGAAGGAAATGACAACCCACTGCAGTATTCTTGCCCAGAAAATTTCATTTAGAGACAAGCCTCGTTGGCTTCAGTCCCTGGGTCACAAAGAGTCAGACATGACTGACATGTGCACGCAAGCGAAGAGGTTGCTATAGACTAAACTTGTGTGTCCCTCCGGTTCTATCCCTGGCCTGGGAAGATCCCACGTGTCAGGGGGATCAAGCAACTACCGAGGCGGAGTTCTGGAGCGTGTGCGGAGAGCCGGTGCTATGCGACAAGAGAGGCCACTGAGATGGGAGGCCCACACAGGCCAAAAGAACAAAGACAAATAAATGAAAGATCAATAGAAGTGGCCACCCCCAAAAAACTGATCATAATGTTTTGTAACAATAAACATAACATTTCCCTTGAAGTACAGACTTAACATGTACTGTTATTTAGCATCTCTACTTTGAAATAAAACTGTAAACAATAAAAAAGATCAGCTCCTGAGAATCCCCATTTAACTTACTCCTTTTACAATTTTGCTATCATAGTAAATGGACACTCTATGTCTCATGGGGCTCAACAACTTCTCAGCTATTTTTAATGCTATTTTCCTTTCATAACCTACATGATCTCTATCAGCAAATACTTCTGATCTGTTTTCAAAACTATCTAGAATCCATCCACTTTTTCTGCCTTGAATTCTGTCTCATCAATTTATTGCTACAGCCTCTTAACTGTTCTCTCCTGACAACTGCTTTGGGTCCTTTAGATCTATTTGCAACAGAGTAGCCACACATTTCCTTCTGACTGTGACAGTGTGCCTTGTATCATATAAACCACTTGATAGGGAAACTACTAAAAGTAGATGAAATATTTTTAAAAACAGCTTTGACTATATCGCAAGTAAATATTAAAGACTGTGTGATCATGGAGAGGAAGGAGGTGCATTGAAAGGAAAATTGGAAAAGCAGTCTCATTTACAGCAGCACCAAAAAAGAATAAAATACCTAGGAACAAACTTGACTAACCTTGCTATGATCCTCAGCAGGTAAAGAATCCTCCTGCAAAGCAGGAGACATAGCAGATGTGGGTTGGATCCCTGGGTTGGGATGATAACCTGGAGAAGGAAATGACAACCCACTGCAGTATTCTTGCCCAGAAAATTTCATTTAGAGACAAGCCTCGTTGGCTTCAGTCCCTGGGTCACAAAGAGTCAGACATGACTGACATGTGCACGCAAGCGAAGAGGTTGCTATAGACTAAACTTGTGTGTCCCTCCTCCACTAAAGTCACATGTTAAAACTAATCCTCATTGTGATACTATAAGGAAGTGAGGCCTTTGAAGGGTGATTAGATTGTGAGGGTGGAGTGCTCATGAATGGGATTAGGGGCTTTATAAAACAGGTGATGGTATAGAAGATGCAGTGGACATTTTGATGTGTCCGTTTGGTTAGACTATAGTCCCCAGTTATTTAATAAAGTACTAATCTGCTGGGAAGGTATTTTGAATATTTGGTTAAAGTACACAATCAGTTGACATTAAGGTAGGGTAGTTATATTATGTAATAAGTGGGCCTGATTCAATCTGTTGAAAGGCCTGAGAAGTGGCACTGAGATTTCCCTGACAGAAAAATTCACTCTATGGATAGTGACTTTAGCCCACACCTATGAGCTTTAATTTACCCCTCCAGGTGGCCTGTCCTATGGATTTCTTGATTTTTCTAGAAGGCTTTCACAATCACATAAACCAATTTTTTACAATAAATCTCCTAATACGTATCTTCCTACTAGTTTTGCTCCTCTTATTGAACTCTGGCTGATACAACTCTGGCTGATCAAACAAGATGTCCAACCTCCAACTATTGATGTCAGAAGACAAAGGATTAAAAAGTACTAAAAAGTAAAAATAAATGTTAAACCAGAAATATACACACACACACACACACACACACACACACACACACACACACACACACACCCATAATGTCCTTGATGGATAAATAATTAACAAAATCAGACAAAAATGTAAAACAAATTATTAGTAGACAATAAGAAATATTAAAGTCCTATGATATATAAAGATATTAGGCCAATGTATTAAATATAATTGCAAAATGTTTGAATTCCCTTTCTATGTTTATAGGCAAATCTACAAGAAAAGTCAAACTGTAATCAGAAGGCTAGTTGGTGATCATGATATAAGAACAGTGGAGGTCAAATTAAGAGAATGTTTAATGCCACCAATACATCATGATTAATCACATATTAGGGATGCATTAATTCCATCAATACATCATAGACAGCTTGCTGTATTCACCATCTGAAAAGTCAGCAGATATACCTAATGAGGAATATCACATATCAGTTTTCCCAAGAAACTTGTACTTGTTGATAGTTTAGAGTTCACACTTTCAACAGCTAGTGTTTCAAGTCTTATCTACTTGAGATTGACTCTTCTTTTTTCCCCTCTGTTTTTCGTCCCTTTTTAATGCTTTTCTCACTGATTTATCACCCTTTTAGTTGGCAAATTCTTTCTTTTACTATATTAGCACATGCAATCTCTTGACCATAAATACTGACTTAAGAACCACTCTGTTTCTTTAACATAGTCTTCAATGTTCTCTACTATATGCCTTCTTTTAGTTGTGTAGCTTAATCTAGAAGAGAAATTTAATTTCCCCTACTCTCAGTAGTGTGTTGTTGCTAAGATAGCCCCTAAAGAAGATATTTTTAAGTTTGACTATTTAATGTCTGAATAAGATTAGCCACCATTTCTTTAAACTTAATTGAATAAAACCCCATGCACTTTAAATATATTTGAAGATTTACACAGTTTGCATCAGCTAGTTACCTATCATTTCTCTGATCTCATTTTCTGTTTTTAATTACCACTCTGTTGTTCTATCAAGGGCTTCCTAGGTGGCTCTAGTGGTAAAGAAATTGCCTGTCAATGCAGGAGACATAAGTGCGTTCTATCCATGGGTCAAGAAGATCCCTGGAGGAAGGCATGGCACCCCACTCCAGTATCCTTGCTAGGAGAACCCCATGGACAGAGGAACCTAGCAAGCTACAGTCAATAGGGTTGCAAAGAGTAGCACATGACTGAAGCAACTTATCACAACACACACACGCTCCACCAAAGCTGCCTTGCTGACCACATTCACGATATTAAAGTCCTATGATATATAAAGATATTAGGCCAATGTATTAAATATAATTGCAAAATGTTTGAATTCCCTTTCTATGTTTATAGGCAAATCTACAAGAAAAGTCAAACTGTAATCAGAAGGCTAGTTGGTGATCATGATATAAGAACAGTGGAGGTCAAATTAAGAGAATGTTTAATGCCACCAATACATCATGATTAATCACATATTAGGGATGCATTAATTCCATCAATACATCATAGACAGCTTGCTGTATTCACCATCTGAAAAGTCAGCAGATATACCTAATGAGGAATATCACATATCAGTTTTCCCAAGAAACTTGTACTTGTTGATAGTTTAGAGTTCACACTTTCAACAGCTAGTGTTTCAAGTCTTATCTACTTGAGATTGACTCTTCTTTTTTCCCCTCTGTTTTTCGTCCCTTTTTAATGCTTTTCTCACTGATTTATCACCCTTTTAGTTGGCAAATTCTTTCTTTTACTATATTAGCACATGCAATCTCTTGACCATAAATACTGACTTAAGAACCACTCTGTTTCTTTAACATAGTCTTCAATGTTCTCTACTATATGCCTTCTTTTAGTTGTGTAGCTTAATCTAGAAGAGAAATTTAATTTCCCCTACTCTCAGTAGTGTGTTGTTGCTAAGATAGCCCCTAAAGAAGATATTTTTAAGTTTGACTATTTAATGTCTGAATAAGATTAGCCACCATTTCTTTAAACTTAATTGAATAAAACCCCATGCACTTTAAATATATTTGAAGATTTACACAGTTTGCATCAGCTAGTTACCTATCATTTCTCTGATCTCATTTTCTGTTTTTAATTACCACTCTGTTGTTCTATCAAGGGCTTCCTAGGTGGCTCTAGTGGTAAAGAAATTGCCTGTCAATGCAGGAGACATAAGTGCGTTCTATCCATGGGTCAAGAAGATCCCTGGAGGAAGGCATGGCACCCCACTCCAGTATCCTTGCTAGGAGAACCCCATGGACAGAGGAACCTAGCAAGCTACAGTCAATAGGGTTGCAAAGAGTAGCACATGACTGAAGCAACTTATCACAACACACACACGCTCCACCAAAGCTGCCTTGCTGACCATTCCCTAAATTCAAATATTTATCTGCATATTACCTTACTCTTGTTGCATCATCTCAATGCAAGGTTGTTCTCTTTAAAGATATATACAACTTGTGCCCTCACAGTTTTGATCTATTAACAAATGTCCCTCTATCATAGAAACCTTCTCATACTAATTTCATTCACTGCTGATGTCCCTTATCTACTTATTTCTTGACATACTTATCGTCATCTGACAACTTCTGATTATTTTATCTTAGGTCATAGTAGAAGAGAATCCATTTGGTTCACAGTTGCATACTCAACAAGAAGAAAGCTTCTGACACAAAAGTTTCTGACTTCAGTAAATTTTGCAAAATGAATATATGTCACACATCATATTAAAAGCTTTCGGGCTTCCCCTGGTGGTCCAATGGGTAAGGACACCGCCTTGCAGTGCAAGGGGCGCTGGTTCGAGCCCTGGCCTGGGAAGATCCCAGGTGCTGTAGAGCGGCTGGACCGATGTGTCCAATTACCGAGCCGGAGCTCTGAAGCGCATGCGCCCAGAGCCGGCACTCTGCAACGACAGACGCCACCATGATGGGAGGCCCACAGGAGCCAAGGAACAAAGACGGATGAAAACAGACAAATGAAAGACCAATAGAAGTGGCCCGCCTGCTCCCCTCCCTCCCCAACCCGACCCCCGCCCAAAAATAAATAAATAAATAAATCTTAAAAAAAAAAAAGCTTTCTGTAATTTCAGTAAATGCATATATTAGCTAATTTTACAGAGCAGGACGTAGATGCTCAAAAAAGGTTAAAATAATTTGGTATTTCAAAGATTAAAAAATTATGCAAACTCTGCTAGTCTGCCAGGAATAATCAGCTGTGATGTTCAAAGCCTGACTTTCCTGACGTATGTCATATGGGGTGAGTTCTAAAAAAAATAAGGATGTGAGGCAACATCAAGGGGAATACTGCAACAAAATACATAATTAAAGGAAGGCTGACCCAAATGAAACTTCCAGGGTTCTCCAGGTGAAGGTAAGCTTGAGCATAGTGACTATCCTTGCTAGGAGAACCCCATGGACAGAGGAACCTAGCAAGCTACAGTCAATAGGGTTGCAAAGAGTAGCACATGACTGAAGCAACTTATCACAACACACACACGCTCCACCAAAGCTGCCTTGCTGACCATTCCCTAAATTCAAATATTTATCTGCATATTACCTTACTCTTGTTGCATCATCTCAATGCAAGGTTGTTCTCTTTAAAGATATATACAACTTGTGCCCTCACAGTTTTGATCTATTAACAAATGTCCCTCTATCATAGAAACCTTCTCATACTAATTTCATTCACTGCTGATGTCCCTTATCTACTTATTTCTTGACATACTTATCGTCATCTGACAACTTCTGATTATTTTATCTTAGGTCATAGTAGAAGAGAATCCATTTGGTTCACAGTTGCATACTCAACAAGAAGAAAGCTTCTGACACAAAAGTTTCTGACTTCAGTAAATTTTGCAAAATGAATATATGTCACACATCATATTAAAAGCTTTCGGGCTTCCCCTGGTGGTCCAATGGGTAAGGACACCGCCTTGCAGTGCAAGGGGCGCTGGTTCGAGCCCTGGCCTGGGAAGATCCCAGGTGCTGTAGAGCGGCTGGACCGATGTGTCCAATTACCGAGCCGGAGCTCTGAAGCGCATGCGCCCAGAGCCGGCACTCTGCAACGACAGACGCCACCATGATGGGAGGCCCACAGGAGCCAAGGAACAAAGACGGATGAAAACAGACAAATGAAAGACCAATAGAAGTGGCCCGCCTGCTCCCCTCCCTCCCCAACCCGACCCCCGCCCAAAAATAAATAAATAAATAAATCTTAAAAAAAAAAAAGCTTTCTGTAATTTCAGTAAATGCATATATTAGCTAATTTTACAGAGCAGGACGTAGATGCTCAAAAAAGGTTAAAATAATTTGGTATTTCAAAGATTAAAAAATTATGCAAACTCTGCTAGTCTGCCAGGAATAATCAGCTGTGATGTTCAAAGCCTGACTTTCCTGACGTATGTCATATGGGGTGAGTTCTAAAAAAAATAAGGATGTGAGGCAACATCAAGGGGAATACTGCAACAAAATACATAATTAAAGGAAGGCTGACCCAAATGAAACTTCCAGGGTTCTCCAGGTGAAGGTAAGATTGAGCATAGTGACTAGAGATTCTGCACTGGAAAGTAATTATATATGTGGTATCACATTATGGTGGGAGAGAAAAGTGAAAATGGTGAAGATAAAAAGGAAAAAAAAGGAAGCACGCTTTGTTAATTAATGAGAATTTTCCTTGCACAAGAGGACTAACTGTGTCTATATATCTAGACGTACTTCAGAAGGAGTATGGCTGTCTCTATCAAAACTATCCTAAAAAGCATTCCTACTTTGCTTTAGTGGTTTTATTATCAGTTGAAATGAGGTTAATCATATAATGTTTATGTCTGTTAATGTTTCTAGTCTGCAGAAGAAATCACTTCATATCTATGTCTAGTAACTTCAAGGCGTGTTAGTCCCTCAATGTGTCCAAATCTTTGTAATCCCATGGATTGCAGCCTATCCATGGCATTCTCCAGGCAACAATACTGGTGTGGATTTCCCATGCCCTCCTCTAGAAGATCTTCCTTACCCAGGGATAGAACTTGGGTCTCCTGCACATAAGGAAGATACTTTACAATAAAAAGACATGTGTAGGGCTGGTGTTAGCTTTAGGATGTTTGTTAGCTTGGGATAGGGTGAAGGCTCAGGTGAGGTTTGAACTAGGATTAGCGATAGGGCTAGAGCTAGAGTCAGGGTTAGGAAAAGCCTTAGCATACAGTTGAGTCATTTTAACAGTATAGTTGAGATTAGACTAGAGGGATATGTGGAGGCATGGTATCAGTTTAGTAAGTTGGGATAGCGAGAGGGTTCAGGTTAGGATTTCACTAGGATGAGGGCTGGGCCAGGGCGATGGCTAGTGTTAGGGTCAGCTTTACCATATTAGTTGGGGCTGTTTTAAGGTTAGGAATATTTTATAGAAAAGGGACATGCAGAAGGCTGGTGCTATCTTTAGGGTTTGCATTAAGGTGGCAAACGGTGAGATTTCGGGTGATGTTTTGGCTAAGGTTAGGGACAGGGTTAGGATTAGCTTTATTGTAAATAGCAGTTTTGTAAACTCTAAGATTGAGTTTACAAAAAAAAGGACAGGCTGAGGGCTAGTGCTTGTTTTAAGGTGCTCATTAAGTTGGGAATGCTTGAGCGTTCAGGAAAAGTTTGTTAGTGATAGGTCTAGGGTAGGGCTAGGGCAAGAGACAGGGCTAGGGATGGGTTAGGGTTACCCTTACCACAAGAGTTGTAATCATTTTAAGGTAGGATCCAGTTTAGAGTAAAGGGAAATCAGAAAGCTGATGTGAATTTTAGAGTACCTGTTAAGTGTGAATAGCTTGAGGGTTCCTGTTAGGTTTGGGCTAACGATAGGCCTGAGTTAGGCCTCTGGCTAGGGTTAGGGTCTGCCTAATGGTAAGAGTTGAGGTAAAGTAAAGGTTAGGATTGGGTTTAGATTACAGGAATTTACTGAGGGCTGCTGTTAGTTTAAAGGTTCACTTTATGGTGGCATAGGGTGAGGATGAGAGTAAGGGTGATATTTGGTCTATGTTTAAGGCTAAAGCTAGGGTTAGCATTATGGTAAGAGATGAGGGCTTTGACACATTGCGTTCACAATAAAAGGACATGGTGATTTCTGATAATAGCTTGAGGGTGTTCGTTTTGCTTGGGGTAGGGAGATGGCTTGGGTGTCATCTGAGAATCTCTTAGGGTTAGGGCTAGGGCTAGGATTAGGGTTTACTTGAACAGAAGAGTTGAGGTTTAGGGGCTTGCCTGGTGGTCCAGTGGGTAAAGAGTCCGCCTTGCAGTGCAAGGGACGCCAGTTCAATCCCTGGCATCGGAAGATCTCACGTTCTGTGGAGTGACTGGACCGGGGTGTCTAATTACGAGCCAGCGCTCTGGAGTGCATGTACCCAGAGCCGGTAGTCTGCAACGAGAGAGGCCAACGCAATGGGAGGCCCACACATGTCAAAGAATTAAGTTTGATGGAAATAAGTACATGAAGGACCAATAAAAAAGGTCAGAATTAAAAAAGAAAAAAAAAAAGTTGAGGTTTAGAGTAGAATTGAGTTTAGAGTACCAGGATATGAACAGGGCTGGTGTTAATTCTAGTTTGCTCATTTAGTCGGTATAGCGTGGTCATTCATGTTAACTTTGGGCTAGGTATAGAGCTAGGCTAGGGCTAGGGTTAGGGTGAGTTTTAGATTCAACGTTTTTAAGTGTTGGGCTGGGTTTAAGGTTAGGATTGGGTTTAGAGTAAATGGACATGCCGAGGGTTCTTGGTATATTTAGGGTACCCTTTATTGTTGCATTGTGGGTTCTGATGATGTTTGAGCTAAGGTTAGGGGTTATTTTGGTTTAGGTTTAGCTTTAAAGTATGAGTTGGAGTCTTTTTTTTAAAAAATCTTTTAATGTATTATAACTCTATATGTATTTTGGCCGTTAACTCTTGATTTATTTATTTATTTATTTTTTGGGTGGGGGTCGGGTTGGGGAGGGAGGGAAGCAGGCGGCCCACTTCTATTGGTCCTTTATTTCTCCATTTTCATCCGTCTTTGTTCTTTGGATCCTGTGGACCTCCCATCGCGGTGGCGTCTGTAGTTGCAGAGCGCCGGCTCTGAGTGCATACGCTCCAGAGCTCTGGCTCGGTAATTGGACACATTGGTCCAGCCACTCCGCAGCACCTGGGATCTTCCCAGGCCAGGGATCGAACCAGCGCCCCTTGCACTGCAAGGTGGTGTCCTTACCCACTGGACCACCAGGGGAAACCCGAGTTGGAGTCTTTTAAACCATAGGTTTGTGTTTGCAACATAAGGAAATACAGGGGGCTGGTGATATCTTTGAGGTGGACTATGAGCTCTGGAAAGGTCTGAGCTAGTGTTAGGGCTAGGGCTAGAGAGAGAGTGAGTCTTACCACAAGATTTGGTGCCTTTTAAAGAGTAGAATTGAGTTTAGAGTACCAGGATATGAACAGGGCTGGTGTTAATTCTAGTTTGCTCATTTAGTCGGTATAGCGTGGTCATTCATGTTAACTTTGGGCTAGGTATAGAGCTAGGCTAGGGCTAGGGTTAGGGTGAGTTTTAGATTCAACGTTTTTAAGTGTTGGGCTGGGTTTAAGGTTAGGATTGGGTTTAGAGTAAATGGACATGCCGAGGGTTCTTGGTATATTTAGGGTACCCTTTATTGTTGCATTGTGGGTTCTGATGATGTTTGAGCTAAGGTTAGGGGTTATTTTGGTTTAGGTTTAGCTTTAAAGTATGAGTTGGAGTCTTTTTTTTAAAAAATCTTTTAATGTATTATAACTCTATATGTATTTTGGCCGTTAACTCTTGATTTATTTATTTATTTATTTTTTGGGTGGGGGTCGGGTTGGGGAGGGAGGGAAGCAGGCGGCCCACTTCTATTGGTCCTTTATTTCTCCATTTTCATCCGTCTTTGTTCTTTGGATCCTGTGGACCTCCCATCGCGGTGGCGTCTGTAGTTGCAGAGCGCCGGCTCTGAGTGCATACGCTCCAGAGCTCTGGCTCGGTAATTGGACACATTGGTCCAGCCACTCCGCAGCACCTGGGATCTTCCCAGGCCAGGGATCGAACCAGCGCCCCTTGCACTGCAAGGTGGTGTCCTTACCCACTGGACCACCAGGGGAAACCCGAGTTGGAGTCTTTTAAACCATAGGTTTGTGTTTGCAACATAAGGAAATACAGGGGGCTGGTGATATCTTTGAGGTGGACTATGAGCTCTGGAAAGGTCTGAGCTAGTGTTAGGGCTAGGGCTAGAGAGAGAGTGAGTCTTACCACAAGATTTGGTGCCTTTTAAACAGTTGGATGGAGTTTAGAATAAAGAACATGTGGAGGTCTAGTGTTAATTTTGGGATGCTCATTAAGTCTGCATATTGAGGGTTCAGGTTAGCTTTGGGCTAAAGATAGGGCTGGGCTAGGACTATGACTAATGTTAAGGTAAGCTTTACTATAAGAGGTGAGGTCGGGTTAAGGTTAGAATTGGGTTTAAAGGGACTTGCGGAGGGTTGCTGTTACCTTAAGGGTCCGCTTTAGGATGGCATATGGTGAGGGTTTGGTAGATGTATGATCTAAGTTTAGGGCTAAAGATGGGTTAGGCTTAGGTTTACTGTAAAAGTAATATCTTTTAAATGATAGGTTTGAGTTTACAATAAAAGGACAGCTGAGGCCTTGTGGTAGGTTTATGGTGTTCGTTAGGGTAAGGTGAGGGCTCAGGTGTGGTTTGAGCTTGCTTTACAGGTAGGCCTAGTGAGAGGGTTTTGAACTAGGGTTAGAACGTGGTCTAGGATTACGGCTAGAGTTAGGTTTAGCCTTATCATAAGAGCTTCAGTGGTTTTAATGGTAGAACTGAAGTTATCGTAAAGGAAGCTGCAGAGGGCTGGTGTTAGGGTTACGGTTAGGGCTAGGCTATGGCTATGGCTAGGGTTAGGGTTAGCCTTACCATAAGAGTTGAGGTTGGTTTAATGTTAGAATTGGGCTTAGGTTAACATACTTGTGGAGGGTTGTTGTTAGCTTAAGGGTTTGCTTTAAGATGGCATAGGGGCTTCCCCTGGTGGTCCAGTGGAACCGCCTTGAAGTGCAAGGGGCGCCAGTTCGATCCCTGGCCTGGGAAGATCCCACGTGCTGCGGAGCAGCTGGACCGATGTGTCCAATCACCGTACCAGAGCTCTGGAGTGCATGCACCCAGAGCCGGCACTCTGCAACAGATGCCACCGCGATGGGAGGCCCACAGGAGCCAAAGAACAAAGACGGATGAAAATGGAGAAATGAAGGACCAATAGAAGTGGCCCGCCCACTCCCCTCCCTCCCCAACCCGACCCCCACCCAAAATAAATAAATAAATAAATCTTTAAAAAAAAAAATGATGGCATATGGTGAGGGTTTGGTTGATGTTTGGTCTGGACTTAAGGCTAAAACTAGGGTTAGAGTCAAGTTTACTGTAAGAGTAACATCTTTTAAATGGTAGGATTAAGTTTATAATAAAAGGATATGCTGAGGGCTGTACTGGAGCTTCAGCATAAGTCTTTCCAATGCACATTCAGGGTTGATTTCCTTTAGGATTGACTGGTTCGATCTCCTTGTAACGACCTGAAATAGAAGCTATATAATCTTTCCATAATTTCTTTAGAAAATTACAGTAGTCTTTCCATATAATTTCTAATGTGGAATTAGCAATTAATACTGCTTATTAACATGTAGCAGTTTAGCAGAGGTTAAAGGCTATATTATGAAAGCAGATGGACGAGCCTATTACATAGCGCTATATAGTTTACAATAAAAGGACAGCTGAGGCCTTGTGGTAGGTTTATGGTGTTCGTTAGGGTAAGGTGAGGGCTCAGGTGTGGTTTGAGCTTGCTTTACAGGTAGGCCTAGTGAGAGGGTTTTGAACTAGGGTTAGAACGTGGTCTAGGATTACGGCTAGAGTTAGGTTTAGCCTTATCATAAGAGCTTCAGTGGTTTTAATGGTAGAACTGAAGTTATCGTAAAGGAAGCTGCAGAGGGCTGGTGTTAGGGTTACGGTTAGGGCTAGGCTATGGCTATGGCTAGGGTTAGGGTTAGCCTTACCATAAGAGTTGAGGTTGGTTTAATGTTAGAATTGGGCTTAGGTTAACATACTTGTGGAGGGTTGTTGTTAGCTTAAGGGTTTGCTTTAAGATGGCATAGGGGCTTCCCCTGGTGGTCCAGTGGAACCGCCTTGAAGTGCAAGGGGCGCCAGTTCGATCCCTGGCCTGGGAAGATCCCACGTGCTGCGGAGCAGCTGGACCGATGTGTCCAATCACCGTACCAGAGCTCTGGAGTGCATGCACCCAGAGCCGGCACTCTGCAACAGATGCCACCGCGATGGGAGGCCCACAGGAGCCAAAGAACAAAGACGGATGAAAATGGAGAAATGAAGGACCAATAGAAGTGGCCCGCCCACTCCCCTCCCTCCCCAACCCGACCCCCACCCAAAATAAATAAATAAATAAATCTTTAAAAAAAAAAATGATGGCATATGGTGAGGGTTTGGTTGATGTTTGGTCTGGACTTAAGGCTAAAACTAGGGTTAGAGTCAAGTTTACTGTAAGAGTAACATCTTTTAAATGGTAGGATTAAGTTTATAATAAAAGGATATGCTGAGGGCTGTACTGGAGCTTCAGCATAAGTCTTTCCAATGCACATTCAGGGTTGATTTCCTTTAGGATTGACTGGTTCGATCTCCTTGTAACGACCTGAAATAGAAGCTATATAATCTTTCCATAATTTCTTTAGAAAATTACAGTAGTCTTTCCATATAATTTCTAATGTGGAATTAGCAATTAATACTGCTTATTAACATGTAGCAGTTTAGCAGAGGTTAAAGGCTATATTATGAAAGCAGATGGACGAGCCTATTACTACCACATAGGCATAGTCACAGTAAGATATGTCGGGAATTTGAGCAATGTTGTTACAAAATGTTGAAGTTTTAAGATATAAGAAGTATATACTACAGGAAATGCTCCAGTGACCTTCTGGCCATGTGTTAATTTTGTCTTATGTCTATGTTCAACATTAATAATGTTTGTAATAAATTAAAGTAAATTTCTTTTTGAATGGAAGGGAATGTGTGAGAGAAGAGCTCCTTCCTAAGAAAATGGGATGGAATATATAATTGAGAAATTAAGGAAGAGTGAAATGATAATGTAAAACAGAGGCAATTACAAGAAAAATAAAGAATAATATTACAGAGGGGAAAAGAAAATAGAAAAAAAACCTGGAATCATTTTACAAAGATGTTTTTACTTCAGAAGAGAAGAGGATGAATTCTGATCTTTTCAAAAATAAAGATTCCATATATCATGAAAAGGTTAATTCAATCATGTGACATGGTGAATATCACAAACATATATCCAAAATAACACAATATATGTGTACTCCATATCCTTATTCATCTCCCTTAATGATTTTACCTGCTTCAACTGATAGAAACGGGAAAGGATAAGTCTTTAAACTTTGATAGGAAATTGAAAGGAGGTCAAGATTGGTCTTACACTCTTAAATTTGAAATGTGTAAGTTTGGTATGATAACCAGGAAAACAGGAATGATTCAGTAGCTATTTTCATAAACATGCTGTGTTTATTTATTTATTTTTTTGAACATACATAGCTCAACACCAAGAAATAATAGGCTCCAAACTAGGGCCTTAGGGTATTTCATAACATTTACTGTGTAGGTAATGAATGTTTTGTGAATGTCTTGCTGATACTTTGAAAAGATCTTTGTGATAAAGAGCAAGTGTCAAAAGGATATGCTGAGGGCTGTACTGGAGCTTCAGCATAAGTCTTTCCAATGCACATTCAGGGTTGATTTCCTTTAGGATTGACTGGTTCGATCTCCTTGTAACGACCTGAAATAGAAGCTATATAATCTTTCCATAATTTCTTTAGAAAATTACAGTAGTCTTTCCATATAATTTCTAATGTGGAATTAGCAATTAATACTGCTTATTAACATGTAGCAGTTTAGCAGAGGTTAAAGGCTATATTATGAAAGCAGATGGACGAGCCTATTACTACCACATAGGCATAGTCACAGTAAGATATGTCGGGAATTTGAGCAATGTTGTTACAAAATGTTGAAGTTTTAAGATATAAGAAGTATATACTACAGGAAATGCTCCAGTGACCTTCTGGCCATGTGTTAATTTTGTCTTATGTCTATGTTCAACATTAATAATGTTTGTAATAAATTAAAGTAAATTTCTTTTTGAATGGAAGGGAATGTGTGAGAGAAGAGCTCCTTCCTAAGAAAATGGGATGGAATATATAATTGAGAAATTAAGGAAGAGTGAAATGATAATGTAAAACAGAGGCAATTACAAGAAAAATAAAGAATAATATTACAGAGGGGAAAAGAAAATAGAAAAAAAACCTGGAATCATTTTACAAAGATGTTTTTACTTCAGAAGAGAAGAGGATGAATTCTGATCTTTTCAAAAATAAAGATTCCATATATCATGAAAAGGTTAATTCAATCATGTGACATGGTGAATATCACAAACATATATCCAAAATAACACAATATATGTGTACTCCATATCCTTATTCATCTCCCTTAATGATTTTACCTGCTTCAACTGATAGAAACGGGAAAGGATAAGTCTTTAAACTTTGATAGGAAATTGAAAGGAGGTCAAGATTGGTCTTACACTCTTAAATTTGAAATGTGTAAGTTTGGTATGATAACCAGGAAAACAGGAATGATTCAGTAGCTATTTTCATAAACATGCTGTGTTTATTTATTTATTTTTTTGAACATACATAGCTCAACACCAAGAAATAATAGGCTCCAAACTAGGGCCTTAGGGTATTTCATAACATTTACTGTGTAGGTAATGAATGTTTTGTGAATGTCTTGCTGATCCTTTGAAAAGATCTTTTAAGTGATAAAGAGCAAGTGTCAACATACTAAGGTGAACCTGAACAGAATCATAGCAGATGAAGTATGACAAAGTGCAAATGAAATGCTAAGAATGAGGAGAATAAAAAGCAGTAGGGAGAAGGCATGTGTTTAAGTGTCTGGGATGCTAAGCAGTAGAGGCTGGGCATCAATGGCTTGTCCTTACTCAAATTACTCTCACACCAGCCCTTTGATCTGTACTCTGCTTTGCCTCTATCTTTGATATCTCAGTGAAAGATCTCTTGTTTTTCTTCTTCAAGAGAAGAAAAATGTGAGTCAATGTCATCTTTTCCTTTTTAGGATGGCATCAAACTTAAAATCTTTTCCTATAATTCAATATCATTTTCTTGCATGTTCAACTTTCTGCCAGTATAAATATAAAAAATTAAAGCAATCAAATTGATTGCTTTTTAATTGGTAGTCCAGTTGTCTACTTCCTTTCATAGCAAGATTCTTTAACACAGCTTTTTTTCATTCGTCTCCAAGTGTTTTCTTTATAATTCTCTAAAATATATAAAATTTAGCTTCTTTATCTACTATTTCACTGAAAGTGCTATGGCAAGCTACACAAATTATCTTGTATTTTGATCTGAGCTTTCTTTGGGGTTTTCCAGATAAATAATCCTAAGGAATTTTTCCCAGTGATTCCCATGTTCTACTTTTCTCATTGCTTTGTCTTCAAACCCTGACATGGTCTTCTCTTTCTCTGAAAATGTTTTATAGATTGGTATTTCTTGAGGTAAAATCCTTGAAAACCATTTGGATTTCCACTTTTCCTTTGGGGTTTTCATTCATTGCCGTTGACTGCCAGTAAATGCTAATGACAACTACTTTCATATCTATTTTGAGAATTTCAGATCAACTTATATGACTCTTTTCAAAATTGATATGGTATGAAATAAATTAATTAAAAATAAATTAGTATCTAAGGTTATTTTCTTGCCTTGACTATCAAATTTTGTATGTTCTTGGGACTGATATAAAATTATGAGACTTTTTTATATTTTTGGTTATTTTATATGTGCAATAGATGTTATTTAAATAAATTATCATAATTGATTCTCTTATATGCAGAGAGGTACATTCTTTTTATCAATTAATTTTTTTCAACTTTTATTTTACTTTTAACTCTTACAGGGTTTTGTTGTTTACAGATATGTATGTTCCCAGATTAGTCATATGCATATCCCCTCCTTCCCACCCCTCCCTACCATCACACAGCACCCCTGAAGGATCTCCTTTTCTCACAGAGCAATGACTATAGCTATTTTCTTCACTTTTATTGGAGTATAGTTGAATTTCAATGTTGCACGAGTTTCAGCTCTACAGCAAAGTGAATCAGTTTTACATATATCCACTTTATTTAGATTATTTTTCCATATAAGTCATTATAGAGTATTGAGTAGAGAGTACTGTGTGCTTTAGAGTAGGGTTCTTGTTACCTGTTTTATACATAGTAGTGTGTATATGGGGCTTCCTTGGTGGTTTAGAAAGTAAAGAATCTGCCTGCAATGAAGGAGATTTGGGCTTATTCCCTGGGTTAGGAAGGTCCGCTAGAGAAGGGAATCGCTATCTACTCCAGTACTTTTACCTGAAGAATTCCATGGACAGAGGAACCTCATGGAATGCACACTATGGGGCTGCAAAGAATCAAACATGACCAAGTAACTAATACACACACACACACACACACACACACACACACAGTGTATATATGTCAAACCCAATCTCCCTAAGTATTCTTACCATTTTTTTCCCCACAGTAACCATAAGCTTGTTTTCCACATCTGTGACTGTATTTCTGCTTTGTAAGTAAATTCATGTATACAAATTTTCTAGATTCTACATATAAGCGATATCATGTGATATTTGTCTTTGTCTGATTTTACTCAGTATAACAATCTCTAGGTCCATCTATGTCATTGCAAGCAACATTCTTGTATTTATGGCTATTTTACATGTGCAACGTATGTTATACAAATAAATTCTCATCACTGATTTCTTACATACAGAGAGGTACATTCTTAAAAAGATCAGTCTTGATGCAATATGATGGAATCTGGTTGGATTGCATACAAGTATCAATCCAAATGTGTAAGTTTGTTATCTCCCATGAGCCCACATGAAATATGCATTTCATTTTAAAATCTTATTTTAAATAAAAACTACTGCAGTGAAATCTAGGCATCTCAACATTGGACTCACTGACCTCCTCTATGTGGATACCAAGTATAATCCTGTTTGGGGAATTGAAGACACATAACTTGTATTCTTTTTTCTTTTTTCAGCTTCAGGATTGATACAATGTTCAAAACTACAGGAAATTGAAACTTATACGTTCCTAAATTTACACTATATAACAGGTTTCTTTTGCACCTTTAACATTGAATTAGAGTGTAAAATCGCATATTGCTTTTTTTTTTTTTTCATTTTTAAATAAGGAAATCTTCATTTTCTTTCTCTGGTCTTTTTATTCACTAGCTGGCTCTGCTCAGAGACATCAAACTGAAAAACATCAAAAATGGCATGGGAACTGAGCCATTCTCACTAGAGAATTGCTTTCTTGTTGTGATTTTTATGCAGAGAAAGAGCTGAACCTCTGGATTTAAGTTCAGTTTAGCTTTCCATAGCAATAATTTTTTCTCCAATTTATTTGACATTTTCAAATAAATCCTAGCAAAACTGACTTTCTAAGGAAATCTGCAGTATCTAGTGAATTTGACCACAGGGCTTAAAGCAAAGAAGTATGACAAATTCTGATTTGTTTGGTTTGATATATCAAAGAGCTCTGACCTGAGATAAAAACAGGATTGATTTTTTTAACTTTTAAAAATTATCCAGTCCCAGAAAACATGAGAAATGCCTTTTAATCATTTTTGCCTAGATATTCTGGTGACCTGAGTGGATATTACATCTCATACCTGACAAGAAAGGATGAGAATTAATTTAGTTTCACCAATTCTTGTCTTTAATAATGAATTTGTATATGTTATTTGAAAGTATGAAATATAAATGCTAAATTATACATTCAAAGGCTTTGTAATTCATTTTTAGAACAAGCAGCCCTGAAAAATCTTGCACTGTTTTCATGGTTCAACGTATGTTATACAAATAAATTCTCATCACTGATTTCTTACATACAGAGAGGTACATTCTTAAAAAGATCAGTCTTGATGCAATATGATGGAATCTGGTTGGATTGCATACAAGTATCAATCCAAATGTGTAAGTTTGTTATCTCCCATGAGCCCACATGAAATATGCATTTCATTTTAAAATCTTATTTTAAATAAAAACTACTGCAGTGAAATCTAGGCATCTCAACATTGGACTCACTGACCTCCTCTATGTGGATACCAAGTATAATCCTGTTTGGGGAATTGAAGACACATAACTTGTATTCTTTTTTCTTTTTTCAGCTTCAGGATTGATACAATGTTCAAAACTACAGGAAATTGAAACTTATACGTTCCTAAATTTACACTATATAACAGGTTTCTTTTGCACCTTTAACATTGAATTAGAGTGTAAAATCGCATATTGCTTTTTTTTTTTTCATTTTTAAATAAGGAAATCTTCATTTTCTTTCTCTGGTCTTTTTATTCACTAGCTGGCTCTGCTCAGAGACATCAAACTGAAAAACATCAAAAATGGCATGGGAACTGAGCCATTCTCACTAGAGAATTGCTTTCTTGTTGTGATTTTTATGCAGAGAAAGAGCTGAACCTCTGGATTTAAGTTCAGTTTAGCTTTCCATAGCAATAATTTTTTCTCCAATTTATTTGACATTTTCAAATAAATCCTAGCAAAACTGACTTTCTAAGGGAAATCTGCAGTATCTAGTGAATTTGACCACAGGGCTTAAAGCAAAGAAGTATGACAAATTCTGATTTGTTTGGTTTGATATATCAAAGAGCTCTGACCTGAGATAAAAACAGGATTGATTTTTTTAACTTTTAAAAATTATCCAGTCCCAGAAAACATGAGAAATGCCTTTTAATCATTTTTGCCTAGATATTCTGGTGACCTGAGTGGATATTACATCTCATACCTGACAAGAAAGGATGAGAATTAATTTAGTTTCACCAATTCTTGTCTTTAATAATGAATTTGTATATGTTATTTGAAAGTATGAAATATAAATGCTAAATTATACATTCAAAGGCTTTGTAATTCATTTTTAGAACAAGCAGCACTGAAAAAATCTTGCACTGTTTTCATGGTTCAATTCTGTCAGTCTCGTGAACCAAACAAATAGTAAAGCTCAGGGTTACAGCTTTTCTGCTTATATATGTGTTGACAGATTGTGCTTATCAAAGTCTAGAGGCTCAGGAAAGGTGGCGCGGCAATCATCCTTGGTTCAGCCATGGCTGTCTTTAGCACTACAGTGGCTTTGACAAAAATGCAAATTGACCTCAAACTGCCCTTGAAAGTTGTAAGCTGAGATATGGCAAGTATATGCCACTAGACCTCAAACCCAAGCCTGCCAAAATGGTAAGAATTGGTTGCTGAGTAAACCTGTTAAAAATGTACCCTTTTACCAATTAAATAGATGGAATAAGTTTATTGAATGCATTTATATTGAATACATTCACTACTTAAAATGCTTTACCTAGAGAGTGATAGCAATACTAAACAGGGAAATAGAAAAAAAAAATCCTTTTACTATGTGAGGCTAAGGTGATGTGATTCTTAGAACATAACACTTAACTTGAAAATCAGTATTGGTACAAAACAATTTAAGGCAGATGAAAATAAAAGTACTCTTCATTTTAAAACATTTGCTTCAGCAGACTCTCTTTTCAATTTATCTGAGACTATATATTTTGCTGAGCTAACATGGATAACAAAGAAAATCATCAATGTTCAAATATACTGTCAGTGTTTCCATGGAGACCAAAGAAACCATAACCCTTGAATTCAAACAATTTGACAAAGGCTAAATGCCACAACATACATAAGGTGAAGAGTGAGTGGGAAGAAATTAAATAAGTGATGGAAATGTAATTTTCCATATGCTGTGTTTAATACACATCAACTGAATTATTTTTTTCTTAAATTCTCCCAAATAAGTACAATCATGGTATACAATATAGTGATTACTGAGCACCCTGATCCCTGAACTCAGAATACTTGGATTTTAGGGTTGACTCTCTCTTAACAGCTGCTTGTCACAGAATTTTATAACATGCTCAAAAAATATATTAGTTTCACCAATTCTTGTCTTTAATAATGAATTTGTATATGTTATTTGAAAGTATGAAATATAAATGCTAAATTATACATTCAAAGGCTTTGTAATTCATTTTTAGAACAAGCAGCACTGAAAAAATCTTGCACTGTTTTCATGGTTCAATTCTGTCAGTCTCGTGAACCAAACAAATAGTAAAGCTCAGGGTTACAGCTTTTCTGCTTATATATGTGTTGACAGATTGTGCTTATCAAAGTCTAGAGGCTCAGGAAAGGTGGCGCGGCAATCATCCTTGGTTCAGCCATGGCTGTCTTTAGCACTACAGTGGCTTTGACAAAAATGCAAATTGACCTCAAACTGCCCTTGAAAGTTGTAAGCTGAGATATGGCAAGTATATGCCACTAGACCTCAAACCCAAGCCTGCCAAAATGGTAAGAATTGGTTGCTGAGTAAACCTGTTAAAAATGTACCCTTTTACCAATTAAATAGATGGAATAAGTTTATTGAATGCATTTATATTGAATACATTCACTACTTAAAATGCTTTACCTAGAGAGTGATAGCAATACTAAACAGGGAAATAGAAAAAAAAAATCCTTTTACTATGTGAGGCTAAGGTGATGTGATTCTTAGAACATAACACTTAACTTGAAAATCAGTATTGGTACAAAACAATTTAAGGCAGATGAAAATAAAAGTACTCTTCATTTTAAAACATTTGCTTCAGCAGACTCTCTTTTCAATTTATCTGAGACTATATATTTTGCTGAGCTAACATGGATAACAAAGAAAATCATCAATGTTCAAATATACTGTCAGTGTTTCCATGGAGACCAAAGAAACCATAACCCTTGAATTCAAACAATTTGACAAAGGCTAAATGCCACAACATACATAAGGTGAAGAGTGAGTGGGAAGAAATTAAATAAGTGATGGAAATGTAATTTTCCATATGCTGTGTTTAATACACATCAACTGAATTATTTTTTTCTTAAATTCTCCCAAATAAGTACAATCATGGTATACAATATAGTGATTACTGAGCACCCTGATCCCTGAACTCAGAATACTTGGATTTTAGGGTTGACTCTCTCTTAACAGCTGCTTGTCACAGGGCAAGTATCATAATTCAGTTATTAATTCCATTCAAGGAGATTAAAAGAGGGATAATCAATCAGAAATATGAGTAGCTTAAGAACCACAGGACTAAATCCAGCACAGATGTCAAGCACTTACCTATGTCTTTTCTCTCATGTATTTATTTATTGTTTTTCTTTTTTGGCCCTCAGGATAGTACCTTTTTTAACTTACTAAGATTATGCATTTCCTTAGCTCTAGTGATTGACAATATGCATCTTTTTGTCCTAAAATCTAGTTCTACTTCTGCAAGGTGCAGTATAATAGTGTGTTGGATTCTTCACATTTCCTCTTATGTAGTGGTGAGAGTATATAAAGAAGACACTTAAAAGAGCATTATTAAAAAAAATGATATGAGAACTGTCTATGAGGGAACTAGTGATGAAGCTGCTCTGGTTAGAAAAATTCTACCACAAATTCCTTGAGTAAAAGTCATCTTCCAGAATATGGATAATTGAAGGGACAAAATGAAAGGGAGACAGAGAGGAATACTTAAGGAAAAGAGAGAAATTTGATTTTCAATTTGAAATGGAGAAAGTGCTTATAATAGGAGAAGAAAAGAGGGGGAGAAAAAACAATAGTGAAAAGTTCTTCAGTGGTCACGTAGTCACAACATACTTAAATCGTCCATCTGAAGCTATCATAACATTGTTGTTCAACTATATGATATATCAAATTTAATTTTAACTGAGACTATATATTTTGCTGAGCTAACATGGATAACAAAGAAAATCATCAATGTTCAAATATACTGTCAGTGTTTCCATGGAGACCAAAGAAACCATAACCCTTGAATTCAAACAATTTGACAAAGGCTAAATGCCACAACATACATAAGGTGAAGAGTGAGTGGGAAGAAATTAAATAAGTGATGGAAATGTAATTTTCCATATGCTGTGTTTAATACACATCAACTGAATTATTTTTTTCTTAAATTCTCCCAAATAAGTACAATCATGGTATACAATATAGTGATTACTGAGCACCCTGATCCCTGAACTCAGAATACTTGGATTTTAGGGTTGACTCTCTCTTAACAGCTGCTTGTCACAGGGCAAGTATCATAATTCAGTTATTAATTCCATTCAAGGAGATTAAAAGAGGGATAATCAATCAGAAATATGAGTAGCTTAAGAACCACAGGACTAAATCCAGCACAGATGTCAAGCACTTACCTATGTCTTTTCTCTCATGTATTTATTTATTGTTTTTCTTTTTTGGCCCTCAGGATAGTACCTTTTTTAACTTACTAAGATTATGCATTTCCTTAGCTCTAGTGATTGACAATATGCATCTTTTTGTCCTAAAATCTAGTTCTACTTCTGCAAGGTGCAGTATAATAGTGTGTTGGATTCTTCACATTTCCTCTTATGTAGTGGTGAGAGTATATAAAGAAGACACTTAAAAGAGCATTATTAAAAAAAATGATATGAGAACTGTCTATGAGGGAACTAGTGATGAAGCTGCTCTGGTTAGAAAAATTCTACCACAAATTCCTTGAGTAAAAGTCATCTTCCAGAATATGGATAATTGAAGGGACAAAATGAAAGGGAGACAGAGAGGAATACTTAAGGAAAAGAGAGAAATTTGATTTTCAATTTGAAATGGAGAAAGTGCTTATAATAGGAGAAGAAAAGAGGGGGAGAAAAAACAATAGTGAAAAGTTCTTCAGTGGTCACGTAGTCACAACATACTTAAATCGTCCATCTGAAGCTATCATAACATTGTTGTTCAACTATATATGTGTACTCAGTCGCTTCAGTCATGTCAGACTCTTGGCAGCCTTATGGACCGTAGCCTGCCAGGCTCCTTTGTCCATAGGACTTTCCAGGCAAGAATACTGGAGTGGGTCTCTCTGCCTTTCTCCAGGGTATATTCCTGACTCAGGGATCGCCTGAGTCTCCTGTATCTTCTACATTGCAAGCAGATTCTTTCCCACGGAGCCACCTGGGCAGCCCATTAATAGACTATACTCAAATATAAAATAAAGAATACAAATACAAATAAAGAATACAAATACAAAAGAATATTGAAGACAGTTTTCATAGATGGATAAACAGGCTAGCTATCCAACAAAATCCACTACCCATGTCCTACATAATAATGGCCATGAAGATGGCTAGACTATATTTCCTAAACTCTCTTGCAGCTATGTATGGATATATGACTAAGTTTTCCCAAATGAATTAAGAGCATAGGTGATATATGCCAGGACTTTGAGAACAGATAATCCGAAGTTTAAATAATGTGATTATCTATTGATAAAAACATGATTTATAATGTTCATACATCTTGAGTTCACATTATTATTATGCTTATTTCAGCTATATTTTCTTTATAATGACCATACCTTTCAGTCTTAACTTCTATCAGTTAGCCAATAGTTTGTAACGTTTCTGTAATCTATCTAATGAGACTTTACAGACATTCCTCAAAAAGGAAAGCAAAAGAGTAAAACATGATCATTTTCTTGAAACTTATTTCTTGTTGTAGATAATTAACTTATGTCCATCAATTCCACTCCTATGGCAAAAGAACTACTTCTCCTGACATTTTTAAGCTTATATTCTTTAAGCACTGTTCTTAAATCAGTCAAACATTATTTCATTTAGCATAATAATAATTTGAAGTTTGAAAACTTGGTAAACTAATGGATATGTAAAGAAAATATAAAACTATAGAGTTCTAGAGTTCAGATTAGTCAAGTGATAATTTTCCCAGTACATTATTCAGAAAAGTTATGAAGAAACAGATTAAAAAAAAAAATGTCAACTATAATGTCTCAGTCGCCTTCCATCTGAAGCTATCATAACATTGTTGTTCAACATATATGTGTACTCAGTCGCTTCAGTCATGTCAGACTCTTGGCAGCCTTATGGACCGTAGCCTGCCAGGCTCCTTTGTCCATAGGACTTTCCAGGCAAGAATACTGGAGTGGGTCTCTCTGCCTTTCTCCAGGGTATATTCCTGACTCAGGGATCGCCTGAGTCTCCTGTATCTTCTACATTGCAAGCAGATTCTTTCCCACGGAGCCACCTGGGCAGCCCATTAATAGACTATACTCAAATATAAAATAAAGAATACAAATACAAATAAAGAATACAAATACAAAAGAATATTGAAGACAGTTTTCATAGATGGATAAACAGGCTAGCTATCCAACAAAATCCACTACCCATGTCCTACATAATAATGGCCATGAAGATGGCTAGACTATATTTCCTAAACTCTCTTGCAGCTATGTATGGATATATGACTAAGTTTTCCCAAATGAATTAAGAGCATAGGTGATATATGCCAGGACTTTGAGAACAGATAATCCGAAGTTTAAATAATGTGATTATCTATTGATAAAAACATGATTTATAATGTTCATACATCTTGAGTTCACATTATTATTATGCTTATTTCAGCTATATTTTCTTTATAATGACCATACCTTTCAGTCTTAACTTCTATCAGTTAGCCAATAGTTTGTAACGTTTCTGTAATCTATCTAATGAGACTTTACAGACATTCCTCAAAAAGGAAAGCAAAAGAGTAAAACATGATCATTTTCTTGAAACTTATTTCTTGTTGTAGATAATTAACTTATGTCCATCAATTCCACTCCTATGGCAAAAGAACTACTTCTCCTGACATTTTTAAGCTTATATTCTTTAAGCACTGTTCTTAAATCAGTCAAACATTATTTCATTTAGCATAATAATAATTTGAAGTTTGAAAACTTGGTAAACTAATGGATATGTAAAGAAAATATAAAACTATAGAGTTCTAGAGTTCAGATTAGTCAAGTGATAATTTTCCCAGTACATTATTCAGAAAAGTTTGAGTGACAGAAACAGATTAAAAATCAATAAATGTGATATAATTAAAATAAAAATTAATTGCTTACATTTTATTTTTTTTCTATAGTTTGCATTTGTAAATAAGTATTATACAGTTTTATCTTAATACTTTTACCTTTTGCTTCTGCCAATATTTTACTTTGGAAAACAATATAGCACTGGAAAATTGTGCCATAATTAGCTGCTTGTATTTTATAAATTAAAATCTCTATTCATCATGCCATGTAGAAATATTCATAAGTGAAAAATTTGAGAATTTTATTTTTATTGGTTTCATGGTATTCTGTATTGCTGAAAGCATGATAATTTCTTATCTCCAAGTAGAAAAGGGAAACAAGATCACCAACAAAAATAATATAATCTGGAAAATAACTTATTTCATTATATACAAATAGAATTAGGCACAAGTTGGATAAAGTGCTTTTTGTTTATTCACATTCTTTTACTTTTTAAAATAGAATTACTTTTCAGTGGGCAAAAGGGAAATTAAAGCATTTACTGGAGTTCTTATGTGTATGTGTGTGTACTAAAGAGAAGACTAGACTAATATTACTAAACATTGCAAAAAATTAACAAACAGAAACATCATTTAGAGTTGGGGGACTATAAGCAGGAGCTCTCATGACCTGAGATGACAACAGAGCCCAAAAGAAAGAAGACTCCTCTGCTTTCTGGGCAAACACTTGGTCAATGAAAAGCTATTCATTACTCTGTTTGCTATAGCCTTTCAATTTCAGCTATATTTTCTTTATAATGACCATACCTTTCAGTCTTAACTTCTATCAGTTAGCCAATAGTTTGTAACGTTTCTGTAATCTATCTAATGAGACTTTACAGACATTCCTCAAAAAGGAAAGCAAAAGAGTAAAACATGATCATTTTCTTGAAACTTATTTCTTGTTGTAGATAATTAACTTATGTCCATCAATTCCACTCCTATGGCAAAAGAACTACTTCTCCTGACATTTTTAAGCTTATATTCTTTAAGCACTGTTCTTAAATCAGTCAAACATTATTTCATTTAGCATAATAATAATTTGAAGTTTGAAAACTTGGTAAACTAATGGATATGTAAAGAAAATATAAAACTATAGAGTTCTAGAGTTCAGATTAGTCAAGTGATAATTTTCCCAGTACATTATTCAGAAAAGTTTGAGTGACAGAAACAGATTAAAAATCAATAAATGTGATATAATTAAAATAAAAATTAATTGCTTACATTTTATTTTTTCTATAGTTTGCATTTGTAAATAAGTATTATACAGTTTTATCTTAATACTTTTACCTTTTGCTTCTGCCAATATTTTACTTTGGAAAACAATATAGCACTGGAAAATTGTGCCATAATTAGCTGCTTGTATTTTATAAATTAAAATCTCTATTCATCATGCCATGTAGAAATATTCATAAGTGAAAAATTTGAGAATTTTATTTTTATTGGTTTCATGGTATTCTGTATTGCTGAAAGCATGATAATTTCTTATCTCCAAGTAGAAAAGGGAAACAAGATCACCAACAAAAATAATATAATCTGGAAAATAACTTATTTCATTATATACAAATAGAATTAGGCACAAGTTGGATAAAGTGCTTTTTGTTTATTCACATTCTTTTACTTTTTAAAATAGAATTACTTTTCAGTGGGCAAAAGGGAAATTAAAGCATTTACTGGAGTTCTTATGTGTATGTGTGTGTACTAAAGAGAAGACTAGACTAATATTACTAAACATTGCAAAAAATTAACAAACAGAAACATCATTTAGAGTTGGGGGACTATAAGCAGGAGCTCTCATGACCTGAGATGACAACAGAGCCCAAAAGAAAGAAGACTCCTCTGCTTTCTGGGCAAACACTTGGTCAATGAAAAGCTATTCATTACTCTGTTTGCTATAGCCTTTCAATTTCCTTTTCCTCTTTATAAAAGTGTTCTTCTTAGCTAACGGGAAAAGTCATCAACATGGATAGTCATGCATAGTAAGAATATAGAATGATAGATATATCCATAATAAAAACTGCAAAAACTAAGTTTTAGCAAGAGTTTTGAGAAATATTTTTAACATATGTTAAAGCATCATACTTCATGACTGTTATGATAGCATTTGCTAAAAGATATTGAGGGTCTCCTTCCCTTGTCATTAGGAAACTTGAATATAGCTCACCACAGTTGCAGACCCCGAACTGCAATTCTCTGTTGATCCTGAGTAAACCTATTTTTTTCTGAAGAAATATCTAGCAATTTACTTGTTTTAGGTCATACTTCAGTCCCTGGATCAGGAAGATCTGTGGAAGAGGAAATGGCAACACACTTCAGTATTCTTGCCTGGAGAATCCCATGGACAGAGAAGCCGGTTGGGTTAAAATCCAGGGGTTTGCAAAGAGGTGGACATGACTGAAGGACTGAGTGTGGGTGTATGCTATGGAGAAATCCTAGAAAGTTGATTTTTCTTTTTTTCTTTTTTTAGATTTTTTCCAAACAGGCTCAGATTGTATCTTTGGTCTAGATTTTTACTTTCATTTTAATATTGGAAATGAACAGAACAGTTTTGCTTAAACTTGAATAAAAAAATTGTGCCTTAGTCCCTAAATCCACTAACGATTAGAAAAATAAAAACTTTTCAAATAGTTCTCCAGGGAGACTCAGAGATTTAAGTTGTGATAGAGTCTGATTCACTGACAATGTTTAGGGTTTGAGTCAAAATTCTCACAAATTTTAGAAACATGGCTCCAAGCTTGACCTTGTCCAATTACTATTCTGCATTGAAACTGATGACAATTTTGGGTCATCTTAGGCTGTTCAGTGTACGTAAGATTTAAAAGTCATTTTCTGTTTATGAAAAAAAAAAAAAAAAGGCTTGCCTTACCAAGATAAATAACATGTGTGATCACTTCTTTCCAATTGTTTTGCTGGCACTTTTTGATTAGTATTGAAATAGTTTTAGTAATGCCATATTCTGTGGCTTCTCTGAGTTTTTTAGGAAAAAAAATGAAGGTGGATTCCATTACAGTTGGAACAGGAACCATTTTAGAATGAATCTCTGATATTTATGGATGGATATTGGTGATATCATAAGTAGCCTCAGGTGTGGTTATTTTCCAAGTTGTTAAGGTTGTAAAATAAAGAGTAAGTTTAAAATGTCTGGATCATTACTTCGATTCTTAGCTAACAGGAACAGTCACCATAATGGACAGCATGCACAGTAAGAGTATACAGTGATAGGTATATCTGTAAGAAAATCAACAAAAACTAAATTTAACAAGAGTTTCTAGAAATATTTTTAACTTGTGCTTAGCCATCATACTTCATGACTAATGTGACAGCATTTGCTAGAAAATTCTGAGGGTCCCTTCTGAAACTGATATTCACCAAATATCATGCTGTAATTATGATTAGAAAACAGCACTGTCGTGTTCCATATTCATTAATCTTGGATAATTGTCACACCAAATGTGCAGTTTTAAAAGGAAATAAGATCAATTGCTGTCACTGAAAGCTTTACTCACAAATCAAAATCAATGTTCCTTTTCTCCTCATTTTAGACCATACAATTGTTGGAAGATGGCAATTAGGACAAATCTTATGATTTATAGCTCTAACAAATACAATAAACAGATTCATAATTCTCTCAGTACTAAAACATGGAAAGATACACAAAATCTGTATATGTTACTGTAGACCTGGTAATAGAGGCCTTCTTAAGAATAGCTTAGCTATGAAAAAAATCCATCTGAAATTCAAAATATTGTTAATAGCATAGAATGAATCACTATCTCTATATGTTGAAAATCATGCTTACTAAGGCCGAATGTTTTCTCACAGTTGACAAGATTAGGGCATAAGAAGGATGCTTCAAAATAAAACTAGCAATCAACAATCTTCACTATTAATATGCCAACTTCATTTCTGTAGAACGACTCTCAAATTTCCATCAGAATTCAGATCCCTGGTGCTTACACCGAGAAAAGATTTTTTAAAAAAATTTTGGCCTCCTTTATTGGTCTTTCATTTATTTATTTTCATCCATCCTAATTCTTTTGGCCTGTGTGGACCTCCCATCACAGTAGCCACTCTCGTTTCAGAGCATGGGCTCTGGGCACTATGTGCTCCAGAGTGCTGACTCACAATTGGACACACTGGTCCAGCCGCTCTGTGGCACATGGGATCTTCCTGGGCCAGGGATCCAAACCAGTGCCCCTTGCAACTGCAAGGCAGACTGTTTACCCACTGGACTACTAGGGAAGCCCTTGAAGACTTTTTACATTCTAATGTAATGAGGATGACATTAATATAAATTTTGGGAGGAATGAGCAGCACAGGTATTTGGGGGGATAAAATTATTTCCTGGAGAGAAATACAATCCATCAGGAGAAAAGATTTACAAATAATGCCAGACAGTAGTGGTGAGTGAGGAAGGGAAGGAAGACCTTCTTAATGTTACTCAAATATAGGTGGCTTGAGTTTTAGAGTTGTAATAAAGCAGTGATCATTCAGTAGTAGGACTTTTTAACATTTCTCCTTAGATCTCTGATACATATCAAAATCCTTTTGAGTGGGATAGATTTTCCACTGCACTAATATCATATACAAGAGGAACATTCTGGTATGGAAAACATAAAAGATTTTCCTTGGTATTTTATATCTGAGTCCACTGTAGTTCAAGCCTTATGTTTCATTTTTTTTTGAGTTCCTGAAGAAACTATGATGTTTAGCCTGTAGTTGGTCAGGTATTTTCTATGCTTTTGCTCTAATTAAAGGACTTTTATTGGAGTCCCATTTCTTTTCTCTCTACTGTTCTTCCAGTCCAACACAGCCACAAGAAAGGGCAAAACTTGTGTTGTATTATAGAATTTTTACAGGCAATATTAGACAAAATAGGTAGATTGCTTTAAGAAATCTACAGATTCAATGTAATCTTTATCATATTACAAATGGCATTTTTCACATAATTTGAACAAATAATTTAAAGATTTGTATGGAAACACAAAAGACCCCAAATAGTCAAAACAAACTTGAGAAATAAGAATGGAGCTAGAAGGCACATTTCTTAACTACAATCTATACTATAAACCTATAGTAATCAAAACAGTACAATACTGTCACAAAAAAAAACATCTAACTCAAAGGAGCAGGACAGAAAGCTCAGAAATAAACCCACATACTTACGGTCAATTAATCTAGGACAAAGGAGGCAAGAATATCCAATGGATAAAACTCAGTCTCTTCAAACACCAGTGCTTGGAAAACTAGATAGTTATACATAAAAACAAATGAAAACAGAACATTCTCTAATACCATATACAAAAATAAACTCAAAATGAATTTCAGATCTAAATGTAAAAGCTCATGCTATAAAACTCCTGGAAGTCCCCTAAAAAATTAAAAATAGAGTTACCATATGATGCTGCAATACCACTTCTTGGCATATATCATGAAAAGACATAAGCTCTAATATAAAAAGGCACATGCACGTCAAAGTTCATAGCAGCATTATTTATAACTGCCAGGACGTGGAAGCAACCTAAATGTCCATTGATAGAAGAATGGATAAAAAAGACAAGGTATGTATATACTCTGTCAATCTTAAGGAAAATCTGTCCTCAATACTCATTGGAAGGACTGATGCTGAAGCTGGAGCACCAGTATTTTGATCATCTGATGTGAACAGTTGACTAACTGGAAAAGTTCTGATGCTGGGAAAGATTGAGGGCAGAAGGAAGAGAGGGCATCAGAAGATGTGAACTTGGGCAAACTTCAGGAGATGGTGAAGGACATGGAGGCATGCTGCTATCTAGATGGTCACAATTTCCACTTTTCTTGGTTTATGGAAAACATAAAAGATTTTCCTTGGTATTTTATATCTGAGTCCACTGTAGTTCAAGCCTTATGTTTCATTTTTGAGTTCCTGAAGAAACTATGATGTTTAGCCTGTAGTTGGTCAGGTATTTTCTATGCTTTTGCTCTAATTAAAGGACTTTTATTGGAGTCCCATTTCTTTTCTCTCTACTGTTCTTCCAGTCCAACACAGCCACAAGAAAGGGCAAAACTTGTGTTGTATTATAGAATTTTTACAGGCAATATTAGACAAAATAGGTAGATTGCTTTAAGAAATCTACAGATTCAATGTAATCTTTATCATATTACAAATGGCATTTTTCACATAATTTGAACAAATAATTTAAAGATTTGTATGGAAACACAAAAGACCCCAAATAGTCAAAACAAACTTGAGAAATAAGAATGGAGCTAGAAGGCACATTTCTTAACTACAATCTATACTATAAACCTATAGTAATCAAAACAGTACAATACTGTCACAAAAACAAACATCTAACTCAAAGGAGCAGGACAGAAAGCTCAGAAATAAACCCACATACTTACGGTCAATTAATCTAGGACAAAGGAGGCAAGAATATCCAATGGATAAAACTCAGTCTCTTCAAACACCAGTGCTTGGAAAACTAGATAGTTATACATAAAAACAAATGAAAACAGAACATTCTCTAATACCATATACAAAAATAAACTCAAAATGAATTTCAGATCTAAATGTAAAAGCTCATGCTATAAAACTCCTGGAAGTCCCCTAAAAAATTAAAAATAGAGTTACCATATGATGCTGCAATACCACTTCTTGGCATATATCATGAAAAGACATAAGCTCTAATATAAAAAGGCACATGCACGTCAAAGTTCATAGCAGCATTATTTATAACTGCCAGGACGTGGAAGCAACCTAAATGTCCATTGATAGAAGAATGGATAAAAAAGACAAGGTATGTATATACTCTGTCAATCTTAAGGAAAATCTGTCCTCAATACTCATTGGAAGGACTGATGCTGAAGCTGGAGCACCAGTATTTTGATCATCTGATGTGAACAGTTGACTAACTGGAAAAGTTCTGATGCTGGGAAAGATTGAGGGCAGAAGGAAGAGAGGGCATCAGAAGATGTGAACTTGGGCAAACTTCAGGAGATGGTGAGGGACATGGAGGCATGCTGCTATCTAGATGGTCACAAAGAACTGGGCATGACTGGGTGGCTGAACAACAACAACATGTATATACTATGGAGTATTACTCAGCCATAAAAATGAATGAAATAAAGCCATTTGTAGCAACATGAGAGGACACAGAGATTATCATACCAAATGAAGTTAAGTCAGACGATAAAAGAAAAATACAGATATCAATTATATGTAGAATCTAAAAAATGATTAACAAATAAACTTATTCACAAAATGGAATTAGACTCACATACATAGAGGACAAACTCATGGTTACCAAACGAGAAAGGAGGGAAAGGATAAATTGAGTTTGGGATTAAATGATACATACTGCTGTGTATCAACTATATAAACAGCAAGTACTTACTGTACTCCAGGGGCACTATACTCAATAATTCAATATCTTATAATTATATAGAATAGAATAAACTCTGAAAAATTATATGTATATATATATATATATATATATATATATATATATATATATACAAGTTCTATATGTATATGTATGTATATAAACTTAGCTGTATACTTGAAACTAACACATTATAAATCAACTATACTTCAGTTTTACAAAAAGAAAAAACTTGAAACTAACACATTATAAATCAACTATACTTCAGTTTTACAAAAAGAAAAAGAAAGAAGTAGGTAGAGTTTAATAGATTTTTTGGGAACGAACGTACATTTTAAAGATGTGCATAGCATCTTCTCTATAAGCTTCTGGAAATAGCAAACATTTAGATAAAGCAGCCTCCATGTTATTTAGAATTTTTTATTTTTAAGGTCAGATCTATTGAGATATAATTTACATATAGAAGAATTCACCTCAGTTCTGAATTCTGACCTACAGACATACAAATCAGATAAAATATAATTACATACAGTCATAGCAACCTAAATGTCCATTGATAGAAGAATGGAAAAAGACAAGGTATGTATATACTCTGTCAATCTTAAGGAAAATCTGTCCTCAATACTCATTGGAAGGACTGATGCTGAAGCTGGAGCACCAGTATTTTGATCATCTGATGTGAACAGTTGACTAACTGGAAAAGTTCTGATGCTGGGAAAGATTGAGGGCAGAAGGAAGAGAGGGCATCAGAAGATGTGAACTTGGGCAAACTTCAGGAGATGGTGAGGGACATGGAGGCATGCTGCTATCTAGATGGTCACAAAGAACTGGGCATGACTGGGTGGCTGAACAACAACAACATGTATATACTATGGAGTATTACTCAGCCATAAAAATGAATGAAATAAAGCCATTTGTAGCAACATGAGAGGACACAGAGATTATCATACCAAATGAAGTTAAGTCAGACGATAAAAGAAAAATACAGATATCAATTATATGTAGAATCTAAAAAATGATTAACAAATAAACTTATTCACAAAATGGAATTAGACTCACATACATAGAGGACAAACTCATGGTTACCAAACGAGAAAGGAGGGAAAGGATAAATTGAGTTTGGGATTAAATGATACATACTGCTGTGTATCAACTATATAAACAGCAAGTACTTACTGTACTCCAGGGGCACTATACTCAATAATTCAATATCTTATAATTATATAGAATAGAATAAACTCTGAAAAATTATATGTATATATATATATATATATATATATATATATATATATATACAAGTTCTATATGTATATGTATGTATATAAACTTAGCTGTATACTTGAAACTAACACATTATAAATCAACTATACTTCAGTTTTACAAAAAGAAAAAACTTGAAACTAACACATTATAAATCAACTATACTTCAGTTTTACAAAAAGAAAAAGAAAGAAGTAGGTAGAGTTTAATAGATTTTTTGGGAACGAACGTACATTTTAAAGATGTGCATAGCATCTTCTCTATAAGCTTCTGGAAATAGCAAACATTTAGATAAAGCAGCCTCCATGTTATTTAGAATTTTTTATTTTTAAGGTCAGATCTATTGAGATATAATTTACATATAGAAGAATTCACCTCAGTTCTGAATTCTGACCTACAGACATACAAATCAGATAAAATATAATTACATACAGTCATGGAACCACCACCAAGAACAATACCATTTCTCCAAAATATAATGTATAATCCTTTGCTGTCAATCCTTGTCCTCAATCAGAGTGAGAGAACCACTGACCTGTTTTCTGTCCATATAGTTTTGTCTCTGTGTATATGTTTTGCCTATTTTTAAACTTAGTTGCTTTTAAAAACTGTTTATTGACCTAAACATCATTAAAGGCATTGTTCTCCACAAAATTACACCAAAATCTATTAATAAACAACATTCATTTTTAGTCAGATTTGAGTTATATTCAGACCAAAATAAATATTAATTTAGAAATAACCACATGAAATATGCAAATTTCTCTTGATAAGCACTACACTTTTTTTTTTTAACTTTATAAGTCTAAAAATGGAGACAGTGATTGGTGGGAGGTGAAGCTGAGCTTGGTCCACATTAAGATGATTTCTTAATCAGTGAGTGAAGATAATCAGTTTCTGGAACTCACACTGACTTTCAAAACACAATGCCTTTAGAGCTATTTCAGACATAGCTTTCAAATGCAGTCTTCCTCTGTGTTGCATGAATTGAAGAGCCTAGCACTGCAAATCCCCGCTGATTACACCAACATGTATCTAGACCTTGGTTGATTAATTTAGGTGAAATTGGCTGGAACAGATTTCTACCATCAACAGAGGAAAAAATAAAACTCAAAGCTCTAGCATGTTGATACACATTATACTCCAAGATATGCCTTTTCAAAATAAGAGGTGAAAACCAATGAAATTGTTAAGTGCTTCTCTTGCGCTTTCCTTTAGAAAGATTCTAGCTTTGAAAATTGGGAGTTTATTATTATTATTACTATTTTTTTTTGGCATGGAGTTTTGCTTCTGAATTGATGAGCATTTATTTTATCAATAAATTACTCGCAATAAGTTGGTCAAAGTCTTTCCCTTCCACTTAGCAAGTATGAATCTAGGTAATTCATTTCAGCTTTCCCCTTGAATAACAGGCTTTTTAAATTTTAAACTATGGGTATTATTTGGCATAAGTCAAATCAGAAAAGTTGAAATATGATTAAATTACATTTATAGTCAAATAAATATTTAATCAGATTATTCAAAATCTTAGTGTCATTTATTACCAAATATATTTTCTCCTCCTTATGAATATCCAAGTCACTAGTGACTTGAAATACTTCAATCTGTTTCAAATAAAGGAAAACAACAACAAAACTCTTTTAACTTTTATTAAGTATCTATGTTCTTGTCCCTGAACCAGACTGTCCACTGTCAAATAGCAACCAATGAATCTCAATAGCTCTAATTTTTTTTACTTAGTTCAAAATTTCCATCCATCCTAAATTTTTTCAATAAACAATATTCATTTTTAGTCAGATTTGAGTTATATTCAGACCAAAATAAATATTAATTTAGAAATAACCACATGAAATATGCAAATTTCTCTTGATAAGCACTACACTTTTTTTTTTTAACTTTATAAGTCTAAAAATGGAGACAGTGATTGGTGGGAGGTGAAGCTGAGCTTGGTCCACATTAAGATGATTTCTTAATCAGTGAGTGAAGATAATCAGTTTCTGGAACTCACACTGACTTTCAAAACACAATGCCTTTAGAGCTATTTCAGACATAGCTTTCAAATGCAGTCTTCCTCTGTGTTGCATGAATTGAAGAGCCTAGCACTGCAAATCCCCGCTGATTACACCAACATGTATCTAGACCTTGGTTGATTAATTTAGGTGAAATTGGCTGGAACAGATTTCTACCATCAACAGAGGAAAAAATAAAACTCAAAGCTCTAGCATGTTGATACACATTATACTCCAAGATATGCCTTTTCAAAATAAGAGGTGAAAACCAATGAAATTGTTAAGTGCTTCTCTTGCGCTTTCCTTTAGAAAGATTCTAGCTTTGAAAATTGGGAGTTTATTATTATTATTACTATTTTTTTTTGGCATGGAGTTTTGCTTCTGAATTGATGAGCATTTATTTTATCAATAAATTACTCGCAATAAGTTGGTCAAAGTCTTTCCCTTCCACTTAGCAAGTATGAATCTAGGTAATTCATTTCAGCTTTCCCCTTGAATAACAGGCTTTTTAAATTTTAAACTATGGGTATTATTTGGCATAAGTCAAATCAGAAAAGTTGAAATATGATTAAATTACATTTATAGTCAAATAAATATTTAATCAGATTATTCAAAATCTTAGTGTCATTTATTACCAAATATATTTTCTCCTCCTTATGAATATCCAAGTCACTAGTGACTTGAAATACTTCAATCTGTTTCAAATAAAGGAAAACAACAACAAAACTCTTTTAACTTTTATTAAGTATCTATGTTCTTGTCCCTGAACCAGACTGTCCACTGTCAAATAGCAACCAATGAATCTCAATAGCTCTTAAGGATTTTTCTGTTTGTTTCACCTTTAAGTCATCATTTTTAAAATTTTCCATCCATCCTAATTCTTTTTGGCATGTGTGGGCCTCCTATCACAGTGGCTTCTCTCATTGCAGAGCACTAGCTCTGGATGCATGCGCTCCAGAGCGCTGGCTGGTAATGGGACCCACTGGCTCAGCCTTTCCTGGCATGTGGGATCTTCCTGGACCAGGGATTGAATTAGTGCCCCTTGCACTGCAAGGCAGACTCTCTACCCACTGGATCACAGGGAAGCCCAGCTTTTAAGGTTTTGAATTACATCTGTGCGTAGCTTTCTTATCTCTCCACTTATATTAAATCACAACCTTTTTATGATACAGGTAATACATATTTTCATCTGCCACTGTCCTTAAAGTTACTCTCATTAGAAGCTACTATTATAAAATAAATACTTAATTAAATTTTGCACAGGTACAAGTAAAAATCAGATATTTTAGTTGTAAGCCAGGGGGAAAAACTGCTTGGTGTTGTGAAATTAAGTAATTAATTAAAAACACATTTTTACAAGCAGGCAGCATTTTTTCTAGGAAGCCTGTCTTACCCTCAGTCTAGGCTAGTCTCTTAATACTGTAATGTAATATTCTGTTGAGCTTCAGAGGTGGTGCAGTGGTAGAAATATCTGCATGCTAATCTGGGAGATGCAAGAGATGGGGGTTCAATCCCTGGGTCAAGAAGATCCTTTGGCATAGGACATGGCAACCCACCCTAGTATTCTTGCCTAGGAAATTCCACGGACAGAGGAGCCTGGCAGGCTACACATGGAATTGGACATGACTGAGCACAACCACAACAACAATAATCTATTAATTTGTTTCATTCACAAAACTGAAATCCCTTGAGATTATAAATATGGAACTTAATCATTTTTTTAATCAGTTTTTGCATCTTGCCTGTAGAGGCATTCACTTCATGTTTGCTTAGTAAGTCAGTATATGATGAAAATATTTCCTCCATACTACAGTATGCTTTTTTACATGTAAGCTAGATATACTTACTTACATAGGGTTTTCTGTTTTTTTCACCTTTAAGTCATCATTTTTAAAATTTTCCATCCATCCTAATTCTTTTTGGCATGTGTGGGCCTCCTATCACAGTGGCTTCTCTCATTGCAGAGCACTAGCTCTGGATGCATGCGCTCCAGAGCGCTGGCTGGTAATGGGACCCACTGGCTCAGCCTTTCCTGGCATGTGGGATCTTCCTGGACCAGGGATTGAATTAGTGCCCCTTGCACTGCAAGGCAGACTCTCTACCCACTGGATCACAGGGAAGCCCAGCTTTTAAGGTTTTGAATTACATCTGTGCGTAGCTTTCTTATCTCTCCACTTATATTAAATCACAACCTTTTTATGATACAGGTAATACATATTTTCATCTGCCACTGTCCTTAAAGTTACTCTCATTAGAAGCTACTATTATAAAATAAATACTTAATTAAATTTTGCACAGGTACAAGTAAAAATCAGATATTTTAGTTGTAAGCCAGGGGGAAAAACTGCTTGGTGTTGTGAAATTAAGTAATTAATTAAAAACACATTTTTACAAGCAGGCAGCATTTTTTCTAGGAAGCCTGTCTTACCCTCAGTCTAGGCTAGTCTCTTAATACTGTAATGTAATATTCTGTTGAGCTTCAGAGGTGGTGCAGTGGTAGAAATATCTGCATGCTAATCTGGGAGATGCAAGAGATGGGGGTTCAATCCCTGGGTCAAGAAGATCCTTTGGCATAGGACATGGCAACCCACCCTAGTATTCTTGCCTAGGAAATTCCACGGACAGAGGAGCCTGGCAGGCTACACATGGAATTGGACATGACTGAGCACAACCACAACAACAATAATCTATTAATTTGTTTCATTCACAAAACTGAAATCCCTTGAGATTATAAATATGGAACTTAATCATTTTTTTAATCAGTTTTTGCATCTTGCCTGTAGAGGCATTCACTTCATGTTTGCTTAGTAAGTCAGTATATGATGAAAATATTTCCTCCATACTACAGTATGCTTTAAAAAGAGAAACTAAATATGCAAAGTAGAATATATTATACCAGGTGTACAGCTAGATATACTTACTTACATAGGGTTTTCATTGCTTCAGAAAGTTATCAAAGACTCACGGTGACAAAAGGGGAGTGTGAAGCAAAAGCACTTTGTGTCTACAGAGATTGGAATCTAGACATTGAACCATACTGGACTCCCCAGGTGTTTGGCTTTGTGTCTCATTGGCATAATACACAGCACACTGTGGGGGTGACAATGAGCAGGTAGGTCTTATTGCTTATGCTTTGGTGTCATATACAAGAAAATACTGTCAAATATAATGCCATGAAGTTTTTCTCCAGTTTTCTTCTAAAAGTTTTATGATTTTAGCTCTTAAACTTAAGTCTGTGATCTATTTTCAATTAATTTTTGTGTATGATTAATATATGGATTCAGTGTCTTCATTTTCCTTTTTTACATGTGGGTATTAAGTTTTTCAACACTATTTGTTGAAAAACTGTCCTTTCCCATTGTATATTCTTGGTATCCTTGTCAAAAAATTTGACTATATATGTCTGGGTTTATTTCTGGAGTCTATCCAATGCCATTAATCTGTGTGCCTATCTTTCTGTCAGTACCACATGGTCTTGATTACTATAACTTTACAGTAAATTTTGAAAAGAAGTGTGAATTCTCCAATTTTGTTCTTCTTTTTCAAGACTGTTTTGCTTATTCAAAATCTCTTGAGATTCCATAAAAATTTTAGGTGTCATATCTAAAATGTCATCACCAAATGCAAACTCAACTAGATTTTTTCTTTTATCTTCTAGATGTTTTATAATTTCACAATTTACATTTAGGTTTGTGATCCACTTTGAGCTAATTTTTGTGAAGGATATAAAATAAAGTCTGTGTCTTGATTCATTTCTTTGCATATGGGTGTCCAATTGTTCCAGCACCATTTGTTAAGAGACTGTTTTTTCTCCATTGTAATTTTATATGTAATTTAAAGTGATATTTTTAGACTATAATCTTATCTTCAACAAACTTATCCAATGGATTTAATATACATTGCTGATTATTGCCTACATCAATTGTTATATTGGTGACCACAAAATTAACCTGATTTTAATTGCTATTTTTATATCATGAATATTTAATGCACTAAGGTAACTCCATAATATATTTTAGGTTCATAATATTACAAATAAATGACATGCTCCAAGCTGGGGTATTTTAAAGAAAACAGAAAGTAATGCTAAAAAGAAGGAATAACTTTGATTGCCTTATAAGAATATATCATAAACACTTATGTTTTTATTTTAAAGAAACATTTTAATTATATCTTATATATTGCTATAAAAGACGCTGTAAATGTTTAATTTAGTGTCTTATCATGATATAAAATGTTACACTAAGTTTGTCCCCCACCAAATTCATAGGTTGAATTTCTAAAGCCTGATGTGATGTAATGGTAGAAAGTAAGGCCTTTGGGAAGTACATAGGACATGAGAGTGGGATTCTCATGAATTATGCCAGTTTTCAGATAAAAGAGAACTCACAGAGATTCTCTTGCCCCCTCCATTACATGAGGGCATAGCAAAAGACATTGAGTGTGAACTAGGAAGAAGACCTTCGCCTCAGTATGCTGGTACACACACCTATCTTGGGCTTCCTGGCCTCTAGAACTGTAAAAACATTTTCTGTTGCTTTTAAAATACCTAATCCATGATATTTTACAGATTAGAAAATAGTAGCTCAAATGGCCTAAGGCAAAAATCCTACTCTCAGTATTAAAATCTGTGCTAGAATTCTCCATAGAAATAGCATAGAACACATAGAGATATATATCAAAGACTATTTATTACAGGAATTGGCTTGCATGGCTATGGAGGCTAAGAATTCCCACAATCTGTCACAAACAGAAGAGTCAGGAATGTTGTGGTATAATTCAGTCCAAGACTAAACGCCTGAGAAAGAGGAAGTCACTGGTGTTAGTCCCAGAATCTGAAGCCTTCAGAGTCAGGAGTTGTAATGTTCAAGGGCAGAAAAAGGTGAACAATCAGTTCAAGAGGAGAGTGGGAATTTACCCTTCCTAGAAATTTCTGTTCTAAGCTGGCCCTCACTCTGTTAGATGATGCCTATTCATGTTGGTGAGGAGATAGCTTTAGTCAGTCTACTGATTCATAAGCTAATCTTTTCCAGAAACACTCTTAAGATACTGGCAGATATAACATTTTGCCAACTATCTGGGTGTTCCTTAACCAAAGTTACACATGACATTAAAAACCACAGCTAGGTTGTAAAAATTCTCTTTAGACTCAGTAGATCTCTGTTTTTTCAATGGACACACTGGAATCAGGTGTGTCTCACTGTCTAGACATTCTTAGATCTCAACGATGTGAAGGGGTTTTAAATGTACATTGATTTTTTGGTTTGAAAAAAATTAACAGATTTCTCTATGTGAAGAATTCACTTTATCATATCAAAAATAGTGTGCAAATGCACACATCTTTTCAGTGTCCTCTATCAAAGGTAATGAAAGAAGTTACATTTTCCTTGTGAGGCCTGGCTAGAAAATGAATGATTTTGGTAACTTAGGGAGACTGCCAATTATCAGTAAACAATTGCCTGAAAATTTTGGACTATTTGATGACATAGAAAACAGCTTTTGTGATTCTCAGATGTGCAATTACAATGCAGTTTGAGTTCCAAATCTGCTTGCAGCCCATGATACACTCCTGCTGAGTGAGCTGTCTGATTGCCTCCTTGAAGACATTTTATTGTTGATCACAGTTTAAGTCAGTGTATTATTAATTTCATTTGCAACTTGATTTTGATATGCCTTTTTTGTCATTCTTTTTAAAATTCTCTGTGGCATTTACATGAAGGGAGCTAAACGGGGGATGACAATTGGAGCATTAACTTCACAGGTGGGTCTCACTGAATGATGTTTTTCAATGTTCTCTGAGAAATAATGTCATTTTCAGTGACTGAAAGTTATTTTTTTTTTAAATTGAGTTATCATTTTCACCAACTGTAACTGTTATCTCCCACAAATCAGGACACATCTGTAAGTGATCTAACTCTGTGTCTCATTCAAACAAGATCAATTGATACTGTTTTTCATAGTTTGCTTGAAGTGCATGCCTGAATGCTAAGTCAAGTCAGTCTTGTCTGATTCCTTGTGACACTATGGACAGGCTCCTCTGTCCATGGGATTCTCCAAACAAGAAGACTGGAGTGGGTTGCCATGCTCTTTTCCAGGGCATCTTCCTGACCCAGGGACTGAATGCATATGTCTTATGTCTCCTTCACTGGCAGGCAGGTTCTGTTACCAATAGCTCATCTAAAAATTTTCATAGTTGTTTTTAGGTCTTTATTTTTGTAAAAATATTAAGTGATTCTTATTACTACAGATAGAGTACTATATTCCTTATATTTGAATACAAGGGTAACTTTGAAGTTTATTTTCATAATCAGGAATTATGCTACAGGGAAAAAACCAATTCTGACTCCATGTTGAAAACTGACTCTGACTTGCCTTCCATTAATATTATTATTATTATAATCTTACTTAATGGCTTGATTCAGGACCCTGCCCCTCTGCCTGATTGTTAAAGTAAAATGCCTTTGTTCAGAACCCTGTCCACCCATAGACAGCAGGAAGGGAGAAGTTAACACATCCCCTGCCTGAGGCTTGCAATTCTAGGAGATGTTTGAAAGATTAATTGTCATTTTGCTCTGCTTCCTCACCTCGCTTCACCCATCTCTGATCTATAAAATAACCTGGCATCTAAACCCCAATAAGATGATTTATTTTGAGGTGCGAGCCTGCCATCTTCTTGGTCAGCTGCTTTCCAAATAAAGCTGTTTTCCTTGCCTCACAACCTAGTCTAGGATTCATTGGCCTGTTGTGTGGTGAGCAGAGCAAGCTTGGACTCAGTAACAATTACTCTTAGCATATCTATATTTCATTGTTCACGAAATCTAGCAATGAAAATATAATTAAAACGTTATTATATCTGTCAATATTAATTTCAGAAATAGCTACTTATTAAGAGCTAAATAATATCAAGAAGCAAGTGGAAGTTGTAGTTAAGGTCATTTGTTGTCACTGCTTTTTTTTTTTTTTAAGTTTTTTTTATTTATTTGGGGGGGGTGGGGGGGGGGAGGTAGGGGAGCAGGTGGACCACTTCTGTTGGTTTTTCATTTGTCCATTTTCATCCATCTTTGTTCTTCGGCCCATGTGGGCCTCCCATCATAGCGGCCTCTGTTCTTGCAGAGCGCTGGCTCTGGGCTCATGCGCCAGAGCTCCGGCTCGGTAATTGGACACATCGGTCCAGCCACTCCATGGCACATGGGATCTTCCCAGGCCAGGGATCCAACCGCGCCTTGCACTGCAAGGTGGTGTCCTTACCCACTGGACCCAGGGATTTGCATTTCTTATTTCCTTCACTGGCAGGCAGGTTCTGTTACCAATAGCTCATCTAAAAATTTTCATAGTTGTTTTTAGGTCTTTATTTTTGTAAAAATATTAAGTGATTCTTATTACTACAGATAGAGTACTATATTCCTTATATTTGAATACAAGGGTAACTTTGAAGTTTATTTTCATAATCAGGAATTATGCTACAGGGAAAAAACCAATTCTGACTCCATGTTGAAAACTGACTCTGACTTGCCTTCCATTAATATTATTATTATTATAATCTTACTTAATGGCTTGATTCAGGACCCTGCCCTCTGCCTGATTGTTAAAGTAAAATGCCTTTGTTCAGAACCCTGTCCACCCATAGACAGCAGGAAGGGAGAAGTTAACACATCCCCTGCCTGAGGCTTGCAATTCTAGGAGATGTTTGAAAGATTAATTGTCATTTTGCTCTGCTTCCTCACCTCGCTTCACCCATCTCTGATCTATAAAATAACCTGGCATCTAAACCCCAATAAGATGATTTATTTTGAGGTGCGAGCCTGCCATCTTCTTGGTCAGCTGCTTTCCAAATAAAGCTGTTTTCCTTGCCTCACAACCTAGTCTAGGATTCATTGGCCTGTTGTGTGGTGAGCAGAGCAAGCTTGGACTCAGTAACAATTACTCTTAGCATATCTATATTTCATTGTTCACGAAATCTAGCAATGAAAATATAATTAAAACGTTATTATATCTGTCAATATTAATTTCAGAAATAGCTACTTATTAAGAGCTAAATAATATCAAGAAGCAAGTGGAAGTTGTAGTTAAGGTCATTTGTTGTCACTGCTTTTTTTTTTTTTTTAAGATTTATTTATTTATTTGAGGAGGGTGGGGTGGGGAGGGAGGGGAGCAGGTGGACCACTTCTGTTGGTTTTTCATTTGTCCATTTTCATCCATCTTTGTTCTTCGGCCCATGTGGGCCTCCCATCATAGCGGCCTCTGTTGTTGCAGAGCGCTGGCTCTGGGCTCATGCGCGCCAGAGCTCCGGCTCGGTAATTGGACACATCGGTCCAGCCACTCCATGGCACATGGGATCTTCCCAGGCCAGGGATCCAACCGGCGCCCCTTGCACTGCAAGGTGGTGTCCTTACCCACTGGACCACCAGGGAAGCCCTGTCACTGCTTTTATATCAGTTATTTTTCCCAGTCCTATTTATATGGACACTAAATAAATTTGTCCTTAAACATGCATTTTAAGTGTGTGTAAGTTGGTTTACTTTCATAATTTTAAGAATTGAGGAATCAGGATGTAATTGTAGCTTCCCTTATGACTCAGGTGGTAAGGAATCTGCCTGTAATGCAGGAGGCCCGAGTTTGATCCTTGGGTCAAGGAGTTCCCCTGGAGAAGGGAATGACTACCCACCCCAGTATTTTTGCCTTAAGAATCCCATGGATAGAGGAGCCGGGTGTGCTGCAGATCATGGCACTACAATGAGTTAGAAGCAAATGAGAGACTAACAAACACAAACGCACGCGCAATATGATCAGGCCCTAGTTCCCACGGAACACAAAGATATTGTTCGTGTATATTCTTTCAAGAGGAACCAAAACTCTGCCCTAAGCTTGCTCTATTGTTTCGTTTTTAAAAAATATCTTTTGTTTTATTTATATATTTTGCTGAACTGGGTTATAGTTGCAGCATGTGAACTGTTAGTTGTGGCATGTGGGATCTAGTTCCCTGACCAGAGATTGAACCCAGGCTCCTTGCATTGGGAGACAGGGTCTTAGCCACTGGACCACCAGGAAAGCCCCTGCTCTATTGTTTCTTGACTGCTCCTCCTTTGTTTCTGCATTCCTTCCCTTCCCTGATTAGCAACTGTTTAAATCTGCCCTTTGAATCTCTGCGAAGGTCATGGAGGCTGAAGGTCAAGGGGCCTATTTCCTACAAACCAGAAACATGGATGTGGACAGGATTTGTACCAGGGAGGGTCCCACAGGGTTCTGCTTGGTTTAAACTCTTACCTTTGGTTGATAAATTAATAGAAGATAACTAAACCCAAATGTGTAAAAATTTGTAGTCTAGGTTTATTAAACTTTACATGTTCCAAAAGTATAAGGTAAAGTTTTTTCTAGCAATTAAGGTTGTCAGATGCAAAATTCAAAAAACACCAGATGACACAGTCTGTATTTTGAGGTGAAAGCTTAAATGAAAAGAAGGAAGTGGATTCAAAGAGAAAAACAGAGAGAAAGGCAATCAAGTCTTGACCTTGTTTAAGTTCCTGATTCCAGTTCTGAGGACCAGGAGGATCTCTAAAATTTCAGTTGTGCTGCTAATATTTAATACAATGTCCTCCAGTGCCCTGAAGGACAAATAGTTCCAAATATCAACTCCAGTTAATATTGTCCTTAAAATTTCTCTCACACTCACACCAAACAAAAAAAATAGTCCTGTGTGGAATGGAGATAAGTAATCTCTTTTAGTTTGGAATAGTGCTGGAGTCCACTTATGATTTATATAGCCGGGTGCTCCCACCCCAGTATTTTTGCCTTAAGAATCCCATGGATAGAGGAGCCGGGTGTGCTGCAGATCATGGCACTACAATGAGTTAGAAGCAAATGAGAGACTAACAAACACAAACGCACGCGCAATATGATCAGGCCCTAGTTCCCACGGAACACAAAGATATTGTTCGTGTATATTCTTTCAAGAGGAACCAAAACTCTGCCCTAAGCTTGCTCTATTGTTTCGTTTTTAAAAAATATCTTTTGTTTTATTTATATATTTTGCTGAACTGGGTTATAGTTGCAACATGTGAACTGTTAGTTGTGGCATGTGGGATCTAGTTCCCTGACCAGGGATTGAACCCAGGCCCCTTGCATTGGGAGACAGAGTCTTAGCCACTGGACCACCAGGAAAGCCCCTGCTCTATTGTTTCTTGACTGCTCCTCCTTTGTTTCTGCATTCCTTCCCTTCCCTGATTAGCAACTGTTTAAATCTGCCCTTTGAATCTCTGCGAAGGTCATGGAGGCTGAAGGTCAAGGGGCCTATTTCCTACAAACCAGAAACATGGATGTGGACAGGATTTGTACCAGGGAGGGTCCCACAGGGTTCTGCTTGGTTTAAACTCTTACCTTTGGTTGATAAATTAATAGAAGATAACTAAACCCAAATGTGTAAAAATTTGTAGTCTAGGTTTATTAAACTTTACATGTTCCAAAAGTATAAGGTAAAGTTTTTTCTAGCAATTAAGGTTGTCAGATGCAAAATTCAAAAAACACCAGATGACACAGTCTGTATTTTGAGGTGAAAGCTTAAATGAAAAGAAGGAAGTGGATTCAAAGAGAAAAACAGAGAGAAAGGCAATCAAGTCTTGACCTTGTTTAAGTTCCTGATTCCAGTTCTGAGGACCAGGAGGATCTCTAAAATTTCAGTTGTGCTGCTAATATTTAATACAATGTCCTCCAGTGCCCTGAAGGACAAATAGTTCCAAATATCAACTCCAGTTAATATTGTCCTTAAAATTTCTCTCACACTCACACCAAACAAAAAAAATAGTCCTGTGTGGAATGGAGATAAGTAATTCTTATTTACTTAATGTATTCTAAGTTATTTGGCAAACCCTATATGTAGACACTGGAAGTCCCACTGTGATGATTTATATACTACTAACTGTTTTACAATTAACAAAATACTCTGTTATTTACAAACATGACGAGTATCTCTAGTTGTCTCATTTGGGAAAATACAAAATTAAACAAAACAAAGGGAACTAATTCAACCTGTGTGATAGGCAGAATAACACGGCAATGTGTTCATCCTTGGAACCTTGTAAGTATGTTAGATTATTGTGTCAAAAGAAAGTGAAGGTTGCAAATGGAACTAAGCTGGCTAAACATCTGACTTTAAAATAAGGAGACTACTGTGGATTATCCAAGTTAGGCCCAAGTAAGCACAGCAGTCCCTGAAAATAAAAGAAGTTAGGAGAAGAAAATCTCTAGGAGACTTGACTATGAAAGAAAGTTACAGACAGCTGCAAACTACTGTGCTTTAAAGATGGAGGAAGGGAGCCTCTCCAAGCAGGAAAAGGAAAGGAAACTGATTCTCCCCCACATCTCCAGAAAGGAATAAAGACTGCTAACCTATTGATTTTAGTCTACTGAGACCTGTTTCTGACTTCTACTTTATAGAAATCTAAGATAATAAATTTGTGTTGTTTTCAGTCACTACCTTTGAAGTAATTTATTACAAGAGCTGTAGAAAGCTAATATAACTGATTGATTTGAAATTAATATGGAGAAAATTGTGTAGCAGCCTGCCCCCCCCTAGGAAAGTATAAGAATTTCTAGAAAGACAAAAAGATGACACAGTCTGTATTTTGAGGTGAAAGCTTAAATGAAAAGAAGGAAGTGGATTCAAAGAGAAAAACAGAGAGAAAGGCAATCAAGTCTTGACCTTGTTTAAGTTCCTGATTCCAGTTCTGAGGACCAGGAGGATCTCTAAAATTTCAGTTGTGCTGCTAATATTTAATACAATGTCCTCCAGTGCCCTGAAGGACAAATAGTTCCAAATATCAACTCCAGTTAATATTGTCCTTAAAATTTCTCTCACACTCACACCAAACAAAAAAAATAGTCCTGTGTGGAATGGAGATAAGTAATTCTTATTTACTTAATGTATTCTAAGTTATTTGGCAAACCCTATATGTAGACACTGGAAGTCCCACTGTGATGATTTATATACTACTAACTGTTTTACAATTAACAAAATACTCTGTTATTTACAAACATGACGAGTATCTCTAGTTGTCTCATTTGGGAAAATACAAAATTAAACAAAACAAAGGGAACTAATTCAACCTGTGTGATAGGCAGAATAACACGGCAATGTGTTCATCCTTGGAACCTTGTAAGTATGTTAGATTATTGTGTCAAAAGAAAGTGAAGGTTGCAAATGGAACTAAGCTGGCTAAACATCTGACTTTAAAATAAGGAGACTACTGTGGATTATCCAAGTTAGGCCCAAGTAAGCACAGCAGTCCCTGAAAATAAAAGAAGTTAGGAGAAGAAAATCTCTAGGAGACTTGACTATGAAAGAAAGTTACAGACAGCTGCAAACTACTGTGCTTTAAAGATGGAGGAAGGGAGCCTCTCCAAGCAGGAAAAGGAAAGGAAACTGATTCTCCCCCACATCTCCAGAAAGGAATAAAGACTGCTAACCTATTGATTTTAGTCTACTGAGACCTGTTTCTGACTTCTACTTTATAGAAATCTAAGATAATAAATTTGTGTTGTTTTCAGTCACTACCTTTGAAGTAATTTATTACAAGAGCTGTAGAAAGCTAATATAACTGATTGATTTGAAATTAATATGGAGAAAATTGTGTAGCAGCCTGCATAGGAAGTTAAGTCTTTTCTTTAATACTCAATTATTAAACAACCATTTTCCTATCTCTTTTAAACATATATACATATATGTATGTAGTTATACCATGTGGTAAGGATGCAATAGTAATAGAGATAACTTTGAATACTTACCTCAGAGATAGACAAACTAAATACATAATGTGATAGGTCAGAAGAAGTAAATGGCAGGATAGAGTCTAAAGGAAGGTATTTAGCCCAGATTTGGTGGAGAAAAACACTTCTATGAAAGGGGACTCAAGGTATGAATAAATCTTAGTCTATCACATGGGTTGGGATGGGGTGTGGAAAGGAAGAACTGTATGTGAAAAGATGGGGAGTTTAAATAAAACTTTACAATCAAAAATTAGTCCAAAATAATTAAACCCAAAGTTGCAAAACAGAGTGCCAATACAAGGGTGCATTTAAAAAAGGCTTATTTTGCCCTTTGTGTGTGTGTCTGTGTGCATGTGTGTGCTCAATATCTCAGTTGTGTCCAACTCTTTGTAACCCTTTGAACTATAGCCCATCAAGCTACATGGGATTTCCCAGGCAAGAATACTTGAGTGGATTGCTATGTCCTTCTTCAGGATATCATTTTGACTTAGGGATTGAACCCAGGTTTCCTGCATTGGTGAAAGATTCTTTACCACTGAGCCACATGGGAAGCCCCATTTTGTGCTTAAGTCTCATATCCCTGGTCCTTGTGCATCTGAGATTAGTTGTACATGGGTCAGGCAAACAGAAGGAGAGATGGCTAATTTCCCATTAGTAACAGATCATAAAGTTACTCAGTTTTCCTGATTATGATCCACTCACTCTAACTCCTACTATCCGTATTTCTAAACAAGTATGCAATAGAGTCTTGTGACATTTTGTCTATTTTAAGAAACTGATGCTACCAAATTCATTTCTTTATAAACAAAATCAAAGCACATAATTATAACCTTAGAGATTTCCATCACATTAGCTATTCTGAACACTCACACCATCATTCTGGAAATACCAATTGCAACAGAAAAATAGTAACCCATTAAATTTGTAAGTCTCAAAATACTTGAAGCATCTGCCTTTAAGAAGATAAAGTTGGAGGAGAAATTACACAGAAGATAGACTTGAATGATAATCGATCATCAACAGTAACCCAAACACATTAAGCGTTTTTGTGTATGATTTTTAAGTGTCAGTAAGATGACACATTCCTGGGTATGTGTCATCTGTGGAGACTGCCTTGCCTTGTACTTCACTCTTTTATGGCAGTGTCAGTAAGATGACACATTCCTGGGTATGTGTCATCTGTGGAGACTGCCTTGCCTTGTACTTCACTCTTTTATGGCTCACTTTTCACTGACCAGAAGTTGTCACAAAAGTAATTAGAAGAAACCATTTAGAGAATGTTCCTGAACACCTTATAAACATTGACTTAACCAATAATGCTTTTCAATTTGGGGCATGTCCTTCGTATTTTTAAACCTTCCTCAATCTTATCCATAAATGTTCATCTATGATAGAAAAGTCACAGACAAAATTGGGTAGTAAATATCATAATTGATAATTACAAGGTAGGAGCTGAAAGGAAAGTACAGTGTAAAGTTGACTTTTAAAATCAAATTGGGTATACATTTGGGACAAACATAATTCTAAGTGGTAAGAAATTGCTTAAGGATGTGCTTTTCAATTCTTGACTTTGTAACCCTTTGAACTATAGCCCATCAAGCTACATGGGATTTCCCAGGCAAGAATACTTGAGTGGATTGCTATGTCCTTCTTCAGGATATCATTTTGACTTAGGATTGAACCCAGGTTTCCTGCATTGGTGAAAGATTCTTTACCACTGAGCCACATGGGAAGCCCCATTTTGTGCTTAAGTCTCATATCCCTGGTCCTTGTGCATCTGAGATTAGTTGTACATGGGTCAGGCAAACAGAAGGAGAGATGGCTAATTTCCCATTAGTAACAGATCATAAAGTTACTCAGTTTTCCTGATTATGATCCACTCACTCTAACTCCTACTATCCGTATTTCTAAACAAGTATGCAATAGAGTCTTGTGACATTTTGTCTATTTTAAGAAACTGATGCTACCAAATTCATTTCTTTATAAACAAAATCAAAGCACATAATTATAACCTTAGAGATTTCCATCACATTAGCTATTCTGAACACTCACACCATCATTCTGGAAATACCAATTGCAACAGAAAAATAGTAACCCATTAAATTTGTAAGTCTCAAAATACTTGAAGCATCTGCCTTTAAGAAGATAAAGTTGGAGGAGAAATTACACAGAAGATAGACTTGAATGATAATCGATCATCAACAGTAACCCAAACACATTAAGCGTTTTTGTGTATGATTTTTAAGTGTCAGTAAGATGACACATTCCTGGGTATGTGTCATCTGTGGAGACTGCCTTGCCTTGTACTTCACTCTTTTATGGCAGTGTCAGTAAGATGACACATTCCTGGGTATGTGTCATCTGTGGAGACTGCCTTGCCTTGTACTTCACTCTTTTATGGCTCACTTTTCACTGACCAGAAGTTGTCACAAAAGTAATTAGAAGAAACCATTTAGAGAATGTTCCTGAACACCTTATAAACATTGACTTAACCAATAATGCTTTTCAATTTGGGGCATGTCCTTCGTATTTTTAAACCTTCCTCAATCTTATCCATAAATGTTCATCTATGATAGAAAAGTCACAGACAAAATTGGGTAGTAAATATCATAATTGATAATTACAAGGTAGGAGCTGAAAGGAAAGTACAGTGTAAAGTTGACTTTTAAAATCAATTATTCTGTATTTCAGGGATATACATTTGGGACAAACATAATTCTAAGTGGTAAGAAATCTAAAAACAAAATTGATGGTATAAAACTTTGACAATCTGATGCCTGCACATAGATTTTTCATTAATATCAGTTGATAATAGCTATAATGATTCCTTCCTCTCTCATGTTTTCAGAACCCTCCTTGAGACAATAAAATAGAAATTAATGAAGAAGGCAAGTTTTACAGGGTGCCTGGTGCTTACTTCTCTCTCTCTTTTTTCTTTCCAAAAACTTCCTTCTTCTTGGTCCTCATTTCTAGAGAGTAGGAGTTATATAATTTATTTTTCCTTTATAAAAATACAAAAAGGAAAAATTTATTCACTCATACATTGCTTTAATCATTCTAGTGTTTTTGTTCAGCAAAATATAAATGCTAGTTTTGCTATTTAATACTTTTTTTCTGATAAACAGCTGGGTCAAGTATGGCATTTTGACAAAACCATTTGATTTGCAAGGGCTGAAATCATAATATTATTGACTTTTTATTAGAAGTCAAGATTGGTATACTATTTCAAGTGAGCAGGCCCCCCAAGCGCTTTCTATGTGTCCATGATTCTGTCTTTGTTTAAGGCCTTAAATTTCATACTTGTTTTCTGACTGAATGATAGATTTTTAATGTTAAAAATCATTATGGATTTCTGCTTGATTGTGGTTTGTGCATTTATTATTTCAATTGCTTATGAGATGAGAATAAGGTATCAAATATTGAAGTATACCATATAATAAAGCAACATTTTCACAAAAACCTATACAGGTTTTGAAGAGAGAAAGTCATACGAGAAAAACATATCATGTGAGACATGTTTATCAACACATAACTCAATGCAAGCCATGCATAAGAGTCTTATTACCATCCTATTTGTTTTTAGACTTTTAAAAAAATTTTTGGCCTCTTTTTACTGATTTTTTATTTATTTATTTTTCACCCATCTTAATTCTTTGGCCTGTGTGGGCCTCCCATTGTAGTGACCTGTCATTGCAGAGCACTGGCTCTGGGTGCATGCATCCCAGAGCGCTGGATCGTAATTGGACACTCAGGTCCATCTACTCCTCGGCATGTGAGTTCTTCCCAGGCCAGGGATCAAACCAGTGCCCCTTGCAATGCAAGGTGGACTCTTTACCCACTGGACCCCCAGGGAAGTCCCTGATTACCATCTTAATCCTTTGGTTCCCATATTCTCCTCTGCTTGGTGCATTCCCTTAGTGAGCTGAGGTGTGCATATGCTACATCTGTTCTAGTTGGCGGGGATTCAGGAGGAAAAAGTCCAATTAAATATTTCTTTGTGTTTACAACATAGGAAGTTGGACATAGAGACTTTACTAATTTTTATTAGGAGAACATGAATAGCCATCTGACAATATCACAGAAGTTAAATCATATGTTGAACATCTTCTATCATCTTCTCAAATTAAAATACACATAGGCTTTGACTTGACAATTTCACTTTTTGAATAGCCACCTGACAATATCACAGAAGCTAAATTTATTCACTCATACATTGCTTTAATCATTCTAGTGTTTTTGTTCAGCAAAATATAAATGCTAGTTTTGCTATTTAATACTTTTTTTCTGATAAACAGCTGGGTCAAGTATGGCATTTTGACAAAACCATTTGATTTGCAAGGGCTGAAATCATAATATTATTGACTTTTTATTAGAAGTCAAGATTGGTATACTATTTCAAGTGAGCAGGCCCCCCAAGCGCTTTCTATGTGTCCATGATTCTGTCTTTGTTTAAGGCCTTAAATTTCATACTTGTTTTCTGACTGAATGATAGATTTTTAATGTTAAAAATCATTATGGATTTCTGCTTGATTGTGGTTTGTGCATTTATTATTTCAATTGCTTATGAGATGAGAATAAGGTATCAAATATTGAAGTATACCATATAATAAAGCAACATTTTCACAAAAACCTATACAGGTTTTGAAGAGAGAAAGTCATACGAGAAAAACATATCATGTGAGACATGTTTATCAACACATAACTCAATGCAAGCCATGCATAAGAGTCTTATTACCATCCTATTTGTTTTTAGACTTTTAAAAAAATTTTTGGCCTCTTTTTACTGATTTTTTATTTATTTATTTTTCACCCATCTTAATTCTTTGGCCTGTGTGGGCCTCCCATTGTAGTGACCTGTCATTGCAGAGCACTGGCTCTGGGTGCATGCATCCCAGAGCGCTGGATCGTAATTGGACACTCAGGTCCATCTACTCCTCGGCATGTGAGTTCTTCCCAGGCCAGGGATCAAACCAGTGCCCCTTGCAATGCAAGGTGGACTCTTTACCCACTGGACCCCCAGGGAAGTCCCTGATTACCATCTTAATCCTTTGGTTCCCATATTCTCCTCTGCTTGGTGCATTCCCTTAGTGAGCTGAGGTGTGCATATGCTACATCTGTTCTAGTTGGCGGGGATTCAGGAGGAAAAAGTCCAATTAAATATTTCTTTGTGTTTACAACATAGGAAGTTGGACATAGAGACTTTACTAATTTTTATTAGGAGAACATGAATAGCCATCTGACAATATCACAGAAGTTAAATCATATGTTGAACATCTTCTATCATCTTCTCAAATTAAAATACACATAGGCTTTGACTTGACAATTTCACTTTTTGAATAGCCACCTGACAATATCACAGAAGCTAAATCATATGTTGAACATCTTCTATCATCTTCTAAAATTAAAATACACATAGGCTTTGACTTGACAATTTCACTTTTTAGAATTAATTGTATTAGTACATTAGCATAAAAGATTTATGCATATGGATATTTACAAAGTTTAGAATCAGCCTCATTATTTATGTAAAAGTATTAGAGATGGTCTACTGTTAGTTCACAGCAGCCTTACGAAGTAATCCATGAAAAAACTTACTATTACAACAAAGGAAATGAAGTACAGGAATACAGGTTAAATTATATCTAATTAGTAGTACCCTGGAATCTAATCAGGAGTCACCTATTCTTAACCCTTATATCATGTTGTGTTCTCTCAAATTAATTGTCTGTTTAGTTCTTATCAGTTCAGTTTAAGTAAGATAATTTTCCTTTCTACTTACTTGAATTTCTAAGCCTTCCATTATTCTTTCTTCTCCAGTGTAACTTAGGTTAAAGTTAATGCTTCTAAGAGTAATAACAGTGGATTCAAAGTTTCTCTAAGTACATTTGAGCATTTTAGGAAAATGAAATAATGTCTGATTAATAGCATATATTAAATTCATCTCATTATCACTTATACTTGTAAAGTTTACATTAACACTGTTTCACACTTTGGAAAAGTAGCATTTTATTTGACATTTTCAAAGAACAGAAATAGTTCTTTGTCTACTAACCTTTAAGAAAATGACTAAGTGTCAGACTGATGATGTCATTTTGACTAAAATAATCATTTCACCAATGACCCTTTCCACTTTCATGTACTCTTATCTTCAATGTGAACAAAAGTTGCACTTTTTTGTGTTTTTCCTAATACAGTCACTTTATTCATTAATTTTTTTTTTCAATAATACCTTCCACTGGACCCAGGAAGTCCCTGATTACCATCTTAATCCTTTGGTTCCCATTCTCCTCTGCTTGGTGCATTCCCTTAGTGAGCTGAGGTGTGCATATGCTACATCTGTTCTAGTTGGCGGGATTCAGGAGGAAAAAGTCCAATTAAATATTTCTTTGTGTTTACAACATAGGAAGTTGGACATAGAGACTTTACTAATTTTTATTAGGAGAACATGAATAGCCATCTGACAATATCACAGAAGTTAAATCATATGTTGAACATCTTCTATCATCTTCTCAAATTAAAATACACATAGGCTTTGACTTGACAATTTCACTTTTTGAATAGCCACCTGACAATATCACAGAAGCTAAATCATATGTTGAACATCTTCTATCATCTTCTAAAATTAAAATACACATAGGCTTTGACTTGACAATTTCACTTTTTAGAATTAATTGTATTAGTACATTAGCATAAAAGATTTATGCATATGGATATTTACAAAGTTTAGAATCAGCCTCATTATTTATGTAAAAGTATTAGAGATGGTCTACTGTTAGTTCACAGCAGCCTTACGAAGTAATCCATGAAAAAACTTACTATTACAACAAAGGAAATGAAGTACAGGAATACAGGTTAAATTATATCTAATTAGTAGTACCCTGGAATCTAATCAGGAGTCACCTATTCTTAACCCTTATATCATGTTGTGTTCTCTCAAATTAATTGTCTGTTTAGTTCTTATCAGTTCAGTTTAAGTAAGATAATTTTCCTTTCTACTTACTTGAATTTCTAAGCCTTCCATTATTCTTTCTTCTCCAGTGTAACTTAGGTTAAAGTTAATGCTTCTAAGAGTAATAACAGTGGATTCAAAGTTTCTCTAAGTACATTTGAGCATTTTAGGAAAATGAAATAATGTCTGATTAATAGCATATATTAAATTCATCTCATTATCACTTATACTTGTAAAGTTTACATTAACACTGTTTCACACTTTGGAAAAGTAGCATTTTATTTGACATTTTCAAAGAACAGAAATAGTTCTTTGTCTACTAACCTTTAAGAAAATGACTAAGTGTCAGACTGATGATGTCATTTTGACTAAAATAATCATTTCACCAATGACCCTTTCCACTTTCATGTACTCTTATCTTCAATGTGAACAAAAGTTGCACTTTTTTGTGTTTTTCCTAATACAGTCACTTTATTCATAATTTTTTTGCAATTATTTTTTCAAAGTGTCCTTTACTTGGAACTGTCTCTAACATTTTTAAAGGGAGAAACAGTTCTACCACAGAACATAACACATTAACAACTTTGAACAATATAAGGAGCCACAGAGTAAGACTTTTTCTTCTTTACATTAGATCAAGTCAGTAAGCCATTCAGGTTAAATAATAACAAAATGAATGCAATGATAATTCTCATGGAGATTGGCTGGGGATAGAGGAGACAGTCTATTGGCTTCTTTTTTTTCTAAACAAGTTATATGCATCACGTGTGCATGTATGCATACTCATATCCGACTCTTAGCGACCCTACAACTGTAGCCCATCAGGCTCTCTGTCTATAGGATTCTCCAGACAAGAATACTAGTATGGGCTGCTTTTTCCTTCTCCGTGGGATCTTCCTGACCCATGTCTGACCGATGTTGACCCATGGGATCAAACCCATGTCTTCTGTCTTTTGTATTATAAGGTGGATTCTTTACCAGCGAGCCACCTGGAAACCTGATGAAACATACAGTATCCTAAAAACAACTTGATAAACTGCTACTTTCTTTCAAATGAACATTACAAATTAAATGTTCTAAACCAAATGGTTTAATATAGTACCTTTCACTAGATACTTTGCAATATTAACTTTCAAATGTATCACTCAACTTATTATATTAGTGAAAAGAAAAAGTTAAAGGGGCTTCCCTGGTGGTCCAGTGGGTAAGGACACCGCCTTGCAGTGCAAGGCGCGGTTCGATCCTGGCCATGTCTAAAGTACAATTTGGATTCAAAGTTTCTCTAAGTTTTAGGAAAATGAAATAATGTCTGATTAATAGCATATATTAAATTCATCTCATTATCACTTATACTTGTAAAGTTTACATTAACACTGTTTCACACTTTGGAAAAGTAGCATTTTATTTGACATTTTCAAAGAACAGAAATAGTTCTTTGTCTACTAACCTTTAAGAAAATGACTAAGTGTCAGACTGATGATGTCATTTTGACTAAAATAATCATTTCACCAATGACCCTTTCCACTTTCATGTACTCTTATCTTCAATGTGAACAAAAGTTGCACTTTTTTGTGTTTTTCCTAATACAGTCACTTTATTCATAATTTTTTTGCAATTATTTTTCAAAGTGTCCTTTACTTGGAACTGTCTCTAACATTTTTAAAGGGAGAAACAGTTCTACCACAGAACATAACACATTAACAACTTTGAACAATATAAGGAGCCACAGAGTAAGACTTTTTCTTCTTTACATTAGATCAAGTCAGTAAGCCATTCAGGTTAAATAATAACAAAATGAATGCAATGATAATTCTCATGGAGATTGGCTGGGGATAGAGGAGACAGTCTATTGGCTTCTTTTTTTTCTAAACAAGTTATATGCATCACGTGTGCATGTATGCATACTCATATCCGACTCTTAGCGACCCTACAACTGTAGCCCATCAGGCTCTCTGTCTATAGGATTCTCCAGACAAGAATACTAGTATGGGCTGCTTTTTCCTTCTCCGTGGGATCTTCCTGACCCATGTCTGACCGATGTTGACCCATGGGATCAAACCCATGTCTTCTGTCTTTTGTATTATAAGGTGGATTCTTTACCAGCGAGCCACCTGGAAACCTGATGCGAAACATACAGTATCCTAAAAACAACTTGATAAACTGCTACTTTCTTTCAAATGAACATTACAAATTAAATGTTCTAAACCAAATGGTTTAATATAGTACCTTTCACTAGATACTTTGCAATATTAACTTTCAAATGTATCACTCAACTTATTATATTAGTGAAAAGAAAAAGTTAAAGGGGGGCTTCCCCTGGTGGTCCAGTGGGTAAGGACACCGCCTTGCAGTGCAAGGGGCGCCGGTTCGATCCCTGGCCTGGGAAGATCCCATGTACTGAGGAGTGGCTGGACCCATGTGTCCAATCACCGAGCCAGAGCTCTGGAGCGCATGTGCCCAGAGCTGGCTCTCTGCAACGACAGACGCCACCGCGATGGGAGGCCCACAGGAAGCAAAGAACAAAGATGGATGAAAATAGAGAAATGAAAGACCAATAGAAGTGGCCCACCTGCTCCCCTCCCTCCCCAACCCGACCCCGGCCCAAAATAAATAAATAAATAAATAAAAAAAAAAAGAAAAAAAGGGAAGGATGATTTGGAAAATCAGAAGCCAGTAATGCTAATAGTAATAATAAAACAACAATAATAGTAATAACTCCAAAGAAACACAAGAGATGTGTACGAAAGATTTAAATATTTTTCATAAATATCATATTTGAGTTTTTATTTATTAAACCAGAAACTAAAATAAAAGAATGTGGCAGATTATATGTTCCAAAAATGACCACAACAATATTTCAGTTCACAAATCCTTTTAGAAACTTGTAAGTTTTCATCAAGTGGGTGGGGTCAGTTTTCCTCCTCTTCAATCCAGGTGGGACATGACTGTTCCAATGAATAGGATGGATTGAAAAGGATAATGCTGAATCACTTCCAAGGCTAAATCAAAAAAGGCCACAAAGGTATTATGAGATATTCTGAAAATCAACTTCTATCTGTATCTCTTTTTCCTTCTCCGTGGGATCTTCCTGACCCATGTCTGACCGATGTTGACCCATGGGATCAAACCCATGTCTTCTGTCTTTTGTATTATAAGGTGGATTCTTTACCAGCGAGCCACCTGGAAACCTGATGCGAAACATACAGTATCCTAAAAACAACTTGATAAACTGCTACTTTCTTTCAAATGAACATTACAAATTAAATGTTCTAAACCAAATGGTTTAATATAGTACCTTTCACTAGATACTTTGCAATATTAACTTTCAAATGTATCACTCAACTTATTATATTAGTGAAAAGAAAAAGTTAAAGGGGGGCTTCCCCTGGTGGTCCAGTGGATAAGGACACCGCCTTGCAGTGCAAGGGGCGCCGGTTCGACCCCTGGCCTGGGAAGATCCCATGTACTGAGGAGTGGCTGGACCCATGTGTCCAATCACCGAGCCAGAGCTCTGGAGCGCATGTGCCCAGAGCTGGCTCTCTGCAACGACAGACGCCACCGCGATGGGAGGCCCACAGGAAGCAAAGAACAAAGATGGATGAAAATAGAGAAATGAAAGACCAATAGAAGTGGCCCACCTGCTCCCCTCCCTCCCCAACCCGACCCCGGCCCAAAATAAATAAATAAATAAATAAAAAAAAAAAGAAAAAAAGGGAAGGATGATTTGGAAAATCAGAAGCCAGTAATGCTAATAGTAATAATAAAACAACAATAATAGTAATAACTCCAAAGAAACACAAGAGATGTGTACGAAAGATTTAAATATTTTTCATAAATATCATATTTGAGTTTTTATTTATTAAACCAGAAACTAAAATAAAAGAATGTGGCAGATTATATGTTCCAAAAATGACCACAACAATATTTCAGTTCACAAATCCTTTTAGAAACTTGTAAGTTTTCATCAAGTGGGTGGGGTCAGTTTTCCCCTCCTCTTCAATCCAGGTGGGACATGACTGTTCCAATGAATAGGATGGATTGAAAAGGATAATGCTGAATCACTTCCAAGGCTAAATCAAAAAAGGCCACAAAGGTATTATGAGATATTCTGAAAATCAACTTCTATCTGTATCTCTTCTTCTTCCTCTCTCTTCTTCTCTCTCTTTTTTCTCTCTTTGTTCTCCAGGGATGAACCCATACACCATGTTCTAAGGAAGCTCTGGCCACCCTGGGAGGTTGTATATAGATACTCTAGCCAACAGTTCCAGAAAAGTTTCAGTTGGCAGCCAGGCTCAAACATTAGACACATGAGCCTTCAAATGATCTCACCTTCTAAACTTTGCACTTCTGCAGACCTGGACAAATGTCAGGTTGATGTACAAAATAGTTCCTTATTGTTTTAAGCCACTCAGTTTTGGGGTACTTGTTTATGCAGTCCTAGTGAACTAAAACACAAAGCAGTAAGCATTCTTATTGTTTTTCTGTTCCTACAGTATGTTAATAAACTCCATAACCGCAAGAACAAAATCTGTTTTATTCACAGAGGCTTCCACAACACCTGGCACATAGCATGTGTGGAGTAGAAATCAAGTGAATTAACCAATAGAATTTTGACTAAACTGTTTCAATACTAAAACTTACATGAGTGTTGTGATGCCTCTCAATGTGTTTCTGGTCTTGCAATAACTTTAATATTTATACTAGAAAGAAAGTCTCTTTTCGTTTATTCTTACATATTGGATTTTTCTTAGAAGCCAGTCAAATTGTCAGGAAACATCAATAAATGATAGTATAAATGGCTCAAAAGTAACCTCTCAGGCCTTGGATGGATAAGAAAATGTTAACCCACTGCATTACTCTTGCCTGGAAAATTCCACGGATGGAGAAGCCTGATGAGCTACAGTCCATGAGGTCTGAAATACATATATAGTTTGCAGGGCCTCTCCCTTCTCTTTGCAAAGCCCTAGTTCTCACTCTGGTTATCTTTCAGACTTCTGGCCAAACTCTGCACCCTCATCTGAAAATCTACACATTATTATCATGGTTCTTTGCTTACAAATAAGAATGAGTCATTTCTTGGGTAGCTGAATTGATAATCAATGCAAAAAAAAGGTTATAATGCCTTGATGGTCAAATCTATTCACAAGTCTCTCTTAATACATACCTCTATTTTTATTTATTTATTTAAATATTTTATTTTTGGCTGTGTTGGGTTTTTGTTGCTGTGTGGGCTTTTCTTTAGCTGTGAAGAGAAGAGGCTACTCTTTGTTGCAGTGGATAGGCTTCTCATTTTTGACTTCTCTTGTGGAGAACAGGTGCCTGATTTTCAGTAGTTGCAGCATGTGGGCTAAATAGTTGAGGCACACTGGCTTAGTTGCTCTGCAGCATGTGGGGTCTTTCCAGACTAGAGATCAAACCCAAGTCTCCTGCATTAACAGGTTGATTCTTTACCACTGAGCCACTAGGGAAGCCCTTACTATATACTTTAAAGTAAATAAAATAATAGTAAAGCAATCTCTTTCCATCTGCATCTTTCAGTCACTGCTATTTAGCTCTATATTTTCACATATCTAATCTTTTGAGAGTATTTTAGATGTACTGACCTTCTTTTACTATGATCATTCTTCAACTCTGAATACTCTGCATTTCTTCTCTCCCAAATTTATAGAATCCATCTTTATCCTAGACATTAGTTCTCTGTATTGCCTAATCCCAGTAACAGCCTTGATTCTTATTGAAATCCTTAGGATCAGGCATTGTGGATTAATTTTTTATCATCAAAACTTTCCCTATACTCATCTTCCAAGACACCTAATTCTCTTCCTTTTTCAATCAGCGTACCACAACTTCTTTTTTTATTTTTAATTTTATTTATTTATCTTTTGGAGGGTGGAGTGGGGAGGGAGAGGAATGGGTGGGCCACTTCTATTGGTCTTTCATTTATTTTTATTTTTTCATCCATCTTTGTTGGCCCTCATTCTCTTGCAAAATTCCACGGATGGAGAAGCCTGATGAGCTACAGTCCATGAGGTCTGAAATACATATATAGTTTGCAGGGCCTCTCCCTTCTCTTTGCAAAGCCCTAGTTCTCACTCTGGTTATCTTTCAGACTTCTGGCCAAACTCTGCACCCTCATCTGAAAATCTACACATTATTATCATGGTTCTTTGCTTACAAATAAGAATGAGTCATTTCTTGGGTAGCTGAATTGATAATCAATGCAAAAAAAAGGTTATAATGCCTTGATGGTCAAATCTATTCACAAGTCTCTCTTAATACATACCTCTATTTTTATTTATTTATTTAAATATTTTATTTTTGGCTGTGTTGGGTTTTTGTTGCTGTGTGGGCTTTTCTTTAGCTGTGAAGAGAAGAGGCTACTCTTTGTTGCAGTGGATAGGCTTCTCATTTTTTTGACTTCTCTTGTGGAGAACAGGTGCCTGATTTTCAGTAGTTGCAGCATGTGGGCTAAATAGTTGAGGCACACTGGCTTAGTTGCTCTGCAGCATGTGGGGTCTTTCCAGACTAGAGATCAAACCCAAGTCTCCTGCATTAACAGGTTGATTCTTTACCACTGAGCCACTAGGGAAGCCCTTACTATATACTTTAAAGTAAATAAAATAATAGTAAAGCAATCTCTTTCCATCTGCATCTTTCAGTCACTGCTATTTAGCTCTATATTTTCACATATCTAATCTTTTGAGAGTATTTTAGATGTACTGACCTTCTTTTACTATGATCATTCTTCAACTCTGAATACTCTGCATTTCTTCTCTCCCAAATTTATAGAATCCATCTTTATCCTAGACATTAGTTCTCTGTATTGCCTAATCCCAGTAACAGCCTTGATTCTTATTGAAATCCTTAGGATCAGGCATTGTGGATTAATTTTTTATCATCAAAACTTTCCCTATACTCATCTTCCAAGACACCTAATTCTCTTCCTTTTTCAATCAGCGTACCACAACTTCTTTTTTTATTTTTAATTTTATTTATTTATCTTTTGGGGGGTGGGGTGGGGAGGGAGGGGGATGGGTGGGCCACTTCTATTGGTCTTTCATTTCTCTATTTTCATCCATCTTTGTTCTTTGGCTCCTGTGAGCCTCCCATCATGGTGGCCACTGTCGTCGCAGAGTGCCGGCTCTGGGCGCATGTGCCCCAGAGCTCTGGCTCGGTATCCGCGGCACGTGGGATCTTCCCAGGCCACGGATCCAACCGGCGCCCCTTGCACTGCAAGGCGGTGTCCTTACCCACTGGACCACCAGGGGAAGCCCCGTACCACAACTTCTGAACCGGCATTTTTCTCTCCGTCTCATTGTCTTTTTTCTCTCTCTCCCTCCATGATTTTGCCTGTATCCATAGTTTCAGCAATCAATTTTTATGGCCAAGATCATTATATCTCTGCCTATATCCTGCCAGAGGTTGACATGATAACATTGAGATTCATGATGGACCTCTTCATCTGAAATTCTTCACTTGAGGACAGGTGCAAGTTGCATATGAAGCATGTTGAAAGCAAAACTGATCCCACTAGTTATGAAAGAAAGGCACACTGGTGACAGAAAAATACATTGGTGGTGGCTTAAGAGGACTTTTTAAAATATATAACTAATTTTTGGGCAAAAGCAGAGATTTTTTTCCTCAGGTATACTTTCACTGATCATTTTGATAAGACTTTTCAGAAACTTTCTATCACACTACAAAAGCAGAGCACCACTTTATAGAATGACTTCACTAAGGAGCTTCTGTTAAGCAGCATGGATGGAACAGTGTGCAAAAGGAACTGGCTGCTCTCTAATGTAATTTTTATTACTTACATCTTGCCTTTTGAAACACAGTCTTATTTTTGATGAACTTCTAAGCATGTGCAAGTGTGGGTCAGAATCCAAATGAATAGTAGTTAGTTAAACAATGATCTTACACATCCAAATGTTTGCTTGATAAATCAGCATGTGCGTGCATGCTCAGTCTTGTCTGACTCTCTGGAACCCTTCCAGGGGATCTTCCTGACCCAAGAAGTCAAACCAGCATCTCTTGCATTGCAGGCAGATTCTTTATTATGGAGCCACAAGGGGGAAGCCCAATAAATCAATATATGTTGCATCTGTTTATTAATAAAGTGGAAGCGTTGAGAATTAAATCCAGAAATCCAGAGCCAAGTCACATGACGGAGAATTATAGAACTTGAGAGCTAGATTGGGTCATTTTACAGAGAATAAGATTGAGTCTACGACTTTGCCAAGTCTACACTTAGAGTGAAGATCATTGAAATTTATATTCCCTGGATCCCATTTAAAAAAAATCTTATTAATCAATTATTTTATGTAATTATTCTCCCTTAACTTATCAAGATTATTACCATGTTTTGGGAACCAAATTTATGAAAAATTCCATTAGAAAAATCTATCTTATGTGAAGGGACTATATTGATCTAATTAATGAGATTTCAGAAATTTTTATAGTCTTCAAAATAATTAAAATATTTAAAGACCTAGGCCACTTCGAATTTTGGGTTTATGTAAAACATTTTATGGGCTTCCCTGGTGGATCAGAGGGTGAAGAATCTGCCTGCTAATGCAAAAGACCTGGGTTCGATCCCTGAATTGGGAATATCCCCCCGAGAAAAGAATGACTACCCACTCCAGTGTTCTTGCCTGGAGAATTCCATGGACAGAAGAGCCTGGTGGGCTACTGTCCATAGAGTCAAACAAAGAGTTAGACAAGACTGAGTGACTTTTAAAATATATAACTAATTTTTGGGCAAAAGCAGAGATTTTTTTCCTCAGGTATACTTTCACTGATCATTTTGATAAGACTTTTCAGAAACTTTCTATCACACTACAAAAGCAGAGCACCACTTTATAGAATGACTTCACTAAGGAGCTTCTGTTAAGCAGCATGGATGGAACAGTGTGCAAAAGGAACTGGCTGCTCTCTAATGTAATTTTTATTACTTACATCTTGCCTTTTGAAACACAGTCTTATTTTTGATGAACTTCTAAGCATGTGCAAGTGTGGGTCAGAATCCAAATGAATAGTAGTTAGTTAAACAATGATCTTACACATCCAAATGTTTGCTTGATAAATCAGCATGTGCGTGCATGCTCAGTCTTGTCTGACTCTCTGGAACCCTTCCAGGGGATCTTCCTGACCCAAGAAGTCAAACCAGCATCTCTTGCATTGCAGGCAGATTCTTTATTATGGAGCCACAAGGGGGAAGCCCAATAAATCAATATATGTTGCATCTGTTTATTAATAAAGTGGAAGCGTTGAGAATTAAATCCAGAAATCCAGAGCCAAGTCACATGACGGAGAATTATAGAACTTGAGAGCTAGATTGGGTCATTTTACAGAGAATAAGATTGAGTCTACGACTTTGCCAAGTCTACACTTAGAGTGAAGATCATTGAAATTTATATTCCCTGGATCCCATTTAAAAAAAATCTTATTAATCAATTATTTTATGTAATTATTCTCCCTTAACTTATCAAGATTATTACCATGTTTTGGGAACCAAATTTATGAAAAATTCCATTAGAAAAATCTATCTTATGTGAAGGGACTATATTGATCTAATTAATGAGATTTCAGAAATTTTTATAGTCTTCAAAATAATTAAAATATTTAAAGACCTAGGCCACTTCGAATTTTGGGTTTATGTAAAACATTTTATGGGCTTCCCTGGTGGATCAGAGGGTGAAGAATCTGCCTGCTAATGCAAAAGACCTGGGTTCGATCCCTGAATTGGGAATATCCCCCCGAGAAAAGAATGACTACCCACTCCAGTGTTCTTGCCTGGAGAATTCCATGGACAGAAGAGCCTGGTGGGCTACTGTCCATAGAGTCAAACAAAGAGTTAGACAAGACTGAGTGACAAACACTTTCACTTTCAACACATGTTGCTGAACAGGTTGCAATGAATATTGGTGCTATTTAAGATCTTTTTCTAAATTAGGCACTGGTATAGCTAAAGTGTATGAACTGATATAGAAAAGTGTGACCCTGAGGCTTCTCTGGTGGTTCAGTGGGTAAAAAGTCCGCCGTGCAGTGCAAGGGGCAGTGGTTCGATCCCTGGCCTGGGAAGATCCACATGCCATGGAGCAGCTGGACCCGTGTGCCCAATTTTGAGCCAGCGCTCTGGAGCTCATGCGCCCAGAACCGGTGCTCTGCAACAAGAGAGGCCATTGTGATGGGAGGACCATGCAGGCCAAAGAATGAAGATGAATGAAAATAAATGGATTAAAAAAATCAACAACAAAAAAGTGTGATCCTTTTATCATAAAATAAACATGCATAATTTTATAATTTGCTATACACTGACAGGTAATATATGTTAACTTTATTGAAAAAGTAGTATATAATACAAAACAGAAACTGTATGATTGTTTTTAACATTTGAATTCTAGAATCTTGTACATATTTTCATTTGTAGTTTGAAATGGTTTGAAATAGCACTGGTATATATAAAGAATCTGATGTAACTTCTTTTTCCTTCTCTCCCTTTCCATCAATGCTACATCCATCTTGGAGTTGTTCTAGTTAGAGTACAATTACAGCCTTATGCCATAGCAACAAATATTTCTTATATTCCCAAATATTACTTCAACATTGATTTTGCCACCTTGTATGTATTATAATTACATCTCATTTACCGAAATAAGTCTAAACAACTTATCTAAATGCTCCTCTCAACTGCATACAATAGCATGTAGGTACATTTGTAAAAATGTGTAAAATAAGACAACAGATATCTGCCATAATGTAAAATTCAAGAAGTTTATAGTCTGTATACTTAATTAAGGCTCAGTGTGTTCCCAGAAAGAAAGAAAAACATGTTTGCCAAGTCTGGTGAGATGAGGAGGGAGATGGAAGGAGGGATATTCAGGTTGGGGACATATGTATACCTATGGCAGATTCCGGTCGATTTGTGGCAGTAAGCAACAACACTGAGTAAAAAATAAGAAAAAAAAGTGCATGCCAAGTCTGTAAGTAATAAAGCATGTCTGGAAATAGTAAAATAAATCACCACAGGAAGATAAATTGTTGAACGAAAGGTGAGAGAACTTTTCCTTGTACAGCAATCAAGAATTCACTGAACAAAACAAATTATCCCCTGTCAACCTTCTGAACAGTGACCTCAGAGAAATAAAAGTATTTTGAATATAAAAGACTCCTGTGAAATGTGTATAGGTAACTGCTTTGCACATGAGACTGCATGATAATACATTTCATATTCCTTAAGCTTATTCCAAATAATGTTTCAACTTTATTAAAATAAAAGTACACTAAAGGCGTTTTATATGAGAACATTTCCTTCCATTTGATTTTTTCTTGAATAAATAAATGGATCTGGAAGAAAGAACTCTTTATATTGTAAAGGTAATAGTAAGATGAGCTAACTATGAGTCCCAGCTAACACAAAGTAGCAAAATTTTTACTTATACTTTATGATTCTTACAGTGAAGATAAATTTGGTTAGATCACCTAAAATCACAGAGTGTGAATTTCTTAACCACGACCTAAAGATATACAGGATTTTTAGAATAAATATAGTGAAATCAGAATTTCTATGAAGGAAGAAACATAAGGTTGCAAAAGTTTTGGTTTGAATTTTAAAGCACTGGTATATATAAAGAATCTGATGTAACTTCTTTCCTTCTCTCTTTCCATCAATCATCCATCTTGGAGTTGTTTTAGTTAGAGTACAATTACAGCCTTATGCCATAGCAACAAATATTTCTTATATTCCCAAATATTACTTCAACATTGATTTTGCCACCTTGTATGTATTATAATTACATCTCATTTACCGAAATAAGTCTAAACAACTTATCTAAATGCTCCTCTCAACTGCATACAATAGCATGTAGGTACATTTGTAAAATGTGTAAAATAAGACAACAGATATCTGCCATAATGTAAAATTCAAGAAGTTTATAGTCTGTATACTTAATTAAGGCTCAGTGTGTTCCCAGAAAGAAAGAAAAACATGTTTGCCAAGTCTGGTGAGATGAGGAGGGAGATGGAAGGAGGGATATTCAGGTTGGGGACATATGTATACCTATGGCAGATTCCGGTCGATTTGTGGCAGTAAGCAACAACACTGAGTAAAAAATAAGAAAAAAAAGTGCATGCCAAGTCTGTAAGTAATAAAGCATGTCTGGAAATAGTAAAATAAATCACCACAGGAAGATAAATTGTTGAACGAAAGGTGAGAGAACTTTTCCTTGTACAGCAATCAAGAATTCACTGAACAAAACAAATTATCCCCTGTCAACCTTCTGAACAGTGACCTCAGAGAAATAAAAGTATTTTGAATATAAAAGACTCCTGTGAAATGTGTATAGGTAACTGCTTTGCACATGAGACTGCATGATAATACATTTCATATTCCTTAAGCTTATTCCAAATAATGTTTCAACTTTATTAAAATAAAAGTACACTAAAGGCGTTTTATATGAGAACATTTCCTTCCATTTGATTTTTTCTTGAATAAATAAATGGATCTGGAAGAAAGAACTCTTTATATTGTAAAGGTAATAGTAAGATGAGCTAACTATGAGTCCCAGCTAACACAAAGTAGCAAAATTTTTACTTATACTTTATGATTCTTACAGTGAAGATAAATTTGGTTAGATCACCTAAAATCACAGAGTGTGAATTTCTTAACCACGACCTAAAGATATACAGGATTTTTAGAATAAATATAGTGAAATCAGAATTTCTATGAAGGAAGAAACATAAGGTTGCAAAAAGTTTTGAATGAAAACATCACTGGTCTTGCGTCTATCTACATTTTCAAACAGTTACTGACAAGTTCTTTCTTTTTAATTTTTTCAGTTAGACCACGTGTTGTCACTTCTGGGGAAAGGGGATTTTTATTTTGTGCACTATTAAAAGATAGATGTGTTGTACTTGATTCAGGTACCAAACTCACTCATCTCACAGATTCTCCCCTATGGGTTTGGGTAAGACCGGACTGTGCAGCATTCAGTCACTGCAAAATAGATCATGGGTTTCCGTCTTTGATTTAGACTGACCTTGAGTTCTGAAGGACTCCTGAACCGATGAATCAATTATAGTGTTCCAAAATCACCTTGGTTCCATCCCACACGATCCTCTTTTCTCTCTTGTTTATGCCGGCACAGACACGGGCAGCTAGACAGTAAACCTTGAGAAGCCAGACAGGATGTCAGCCAGCCATGGCTCTTTTGAGCTATGCAGAGAAAGAAGATATATCTCCTGAATACGGTATGTGTCTTGCCAAAAACCTCTTCTATCTTCCTTCTTTCCTGAAATCCAAAATGATGTTTCCTTTTATGGATTTTCTATAAAAAGTGTTGCCAGGTCTGTCATTCTCAACATTTGTACTATCACAAAACACACATTATATATATGGAACAATAGGATAAATGGAGGAACCCTAACTTTTCTGAAGCTGAGAGATTAAGAGTTCACACTTTAGGAAGCTCTGACTTGGAAAAATGATCAAAAAATATATAGCATTTGTGTAAATTACTTCAGACAGAGTGTTCTAATGTATTTTTGAGAGCATCCTCCATATTTATTTTTATTTCCCATATTCACATATACATTATTGGTTCCATAGTAAAGAGAGAGAGATTAAACAAACACCTTTAATAACTATAACCGGTTCTGCTTCATGGGCAAATTATAAATGTTCATTGCTCCCCAGAGTCAGCACCTGTCCTGTAAATTTAGAAATCATATATTTTTGTGTTTATTTTATATCATAACTGGAAAACATAATTTTAATGAATTTTATTTTTGGCTTTATGTACTCTCAAGAACAGATTAAGTATATAGTCTATATTCAAAAATATGTATGTCAATATACTGAAAAGGATGATTTCACCATAAATTGTTATCCTCCCCTCTTCTCTCCTTCTCAGGGAAACTTCTGATAAATGCCTTCACTGAGTGGTCATGAAATTTACACCTTTGATCCTTCTATCAAAACTGATTATACAGTGTGTAATACTCGGAACAATTTTCATCTGATTATTACAATGACATTTATCAGAATAATGTTGCTTGACATTTACTACAAATTGTACTGTTTGAATTCTGTACTGTGGATCTTATTTTTTTTTTTTTTTCAAATAACCCCGAAGTATTTGCTGTCATAGTAAATTGTATATGCTCTACATGTACTTTGATTAGTTTTGTAATTTCTTTTATTTTATTTTTTTAACTTTGATAGCTTTCTACAAGAACCTATGGTATAAGATTAGGTAGAATTTCTATTGAAACTGGCATTTCTCTAATAAGTTTCTCTATTACTTAGAATGTAGACAACTTCGTTACATACATTAATTGTAAAATGTCTATGATCCTATCTTGCAAGTGTAAAATAAAGACAAGATGAAATATCAAAATTCCCTCTCAAAAGCTATCAAGGAGGAATAATAAAAACCATCTCAGTAGTCTATTCATTCCACAGCATGATTTCAGAGCTCATTGCATTTCGTCGTGCTGTTGAGTCTTGAACTTAAAGATAAAGCTCTGCTTTTTATTATATAGCCTTTTATTATAGCAGTGTACATGCTATGGTGGCATTTTGAACACTTTTGTAAACTTACTCTTTGATAACAACAGAATTCCCTAAGAGACTCTTACACATTAAAAATATTTTCTAACTAATAATAAACTGCATGGGCAAGTGATAGTCAGTGGGATACAGGAATAAGAACAGAAATGGGGTCATAAGATCTGAATTTCAGATACAGGATTATTTTACTAACTCTTGCAATTTTATCTGAAAAATAGGACTTGGTCATGTGGTCTCTACATTCCTGAAACCATAAAATTACTTTTTTCCAGAGGCCAAAAAATCCTGATGAAATAAAATAGACCCTATACATATTCTTGCTACTTAAGAAGAAATGGAAAAGTAACTATGCCAGGATGAATAAGTAGTTTGTTTCATGGATCAAGGAAGACCATTGCTAGTTTATAACCTGCAAGGTGCTTTGTAAGGTCAAAGGCATGATATTGGTCTGAGCTGCTGTTCCAGGGCCCTGGGAAAACCTGTTGTTTTACTATAGACCCTATGGGTGATTTTAAATAAAAGCCCCTCTTCCCTTTCTTTCTAATTGCACATTCAAAGGATAATGGCAACAATATCAGCTTCTAATTGCTACACAAGAACTATGTGAACATTCAATAAAGTGGCATGGAAATAAATTTTTAAATGCATATTGAAGCAATCTGAAATATGCCACAGAAAAATGACACTAAGAACTAAAATTGTATTGCCCTGCTTATTTTTTTTTTAAATACCTCATTATTTTCTCCAACATTATGGATTAAAAAACCTTAATATTTGGATAAAAAAATCAAAATCCAAGCTCTGCCTCTACCAGTCGTATGAATTTTGATTATCTGTTTAATTTCTTTGAGCCTCATTTCCTGTATCTGTAATAAAAGCGAGTAAAAAATGTACTCACCACATGAGTGGCCATAAAATACAAGTGTATAAAGCTTCTTGTGTACTTAGTGAATAGCTAGTAAAAGTTCCATCTTATTTTCCCTTGACTTAAAATTATATGAAATGGTGAAGGATTCTTTAATTTGTTTCCATTTCAAAGCAGTATAGGGTAAGCTATTCCATACCCATTATAGTCAGAGTCTCCCAAGGGATATTTGCACTCATTCTTAGTCACTTGCTTCAGTATACTAAACCACAGAAATAAGCAGTTTCTTCTTTTGCCTATTTTCTATTGTGAATTTTCAGTAAGAACATACTACTTTTCTGCATTGCCCTCAGGTTATCTGGTCACATTTTATAATGTCTGGTGGATATTCACCCCGGGGACATTCATACACAATCTTTTTAGTATATAGTCAGTTTTTGAGGTGAGAAAAAGAAGCAGTAATGAGATAATCTGAACATCATCTATATTTGATTATGGATTCCATTACTGTTTGCTTTTCTTCAGATTTACATTCTTAATTATGGTTTGCTCAGGCCCAAGATTCAAATGAGGTTGATTCTCTGAGCATAATTATCAAGGGTAGGGAAAGACAGCTTAAGACAGTGCAGAGTGATTGAAAAATGTCTGTTTTTAACTGACAATGAAAACATGAAAGACATGCAATTACAGGTAATTCAAACATTACTAGGTAGTCTACAGGTAGTGAATAAAAGGTGACTAAATCATCTATTAAAAATCTAATAAAATATATACTTCCTCACTTACTTACTTAGAACACAAAATTCATCCCATGTGATGCTGCAAGTATTCCATTATAACAAAAGTCCCAAACCCTGGAGCGAAATCATTTATTTATGCCAGGGGAAAGCAGTATTTTCAGAGATATGTGTGTTTTTCTTACTTCTGTGGTTGTCTCATACACACCAATCACAGTATAGTTGCAACATCAGAATCAATCTTTCAACTCACAAGTTATTGGGCTGCTTCAGAAAAAGTATTTTGGTAGGGGATGAGAAAAGAAGTTTTGAGAGGAGACAGAAAAATAGAAAAGAATGAATTGTTTAAATACTTAAATGGTTTGCTGCATGGCAGATTTTGGTTTGAAAAATTGGCAATGTGTTAATTAAATAGGTAGTAACTGAGGCTCACACTACTGCTCACTAGCATTTAGCACTTATCAATTTAAGATCTGTCGAACAGGAGAAACGTGATACAGTAAATCACATTTTAAATTTCAGGATCCTAAAAATCATATCACACTTAGCTGCCATTCTTCTTCCCAGGGTACAAAAGACTGTGTAGCTCCCCTGTCAATCTTCATCGTTTCTCACTGAATTACTTTTTTTCCCCTATGTCCTTGAATGCTTATTCTTGAACTTTTGCTCTTACCTTAATTGTTCTGAAATGCACTGTAATAAATAATTACATACAGATAGAAGCAGAAAACTAAGACATAATCTCACAGTGAAAGTTGAAGTTGACAGTTCAGATGTAAAAGGTACTTTGGTCTTTGGAAAGGGACATTTTAGCTTTTACTTCTGTCCTAAGGGTACAGTTGGAATTTCAACCATATCTTGGCCAGTTGCACTGACTGCATCATTAATGGCAGGCAAGGACTGAATTAGAATTTCACAGAGAAGTTCAAAAAATTCAAGTAGGCAAAAGCATAATTGTATTTTTCTGTAAAATACACTAACCTCACTCTCAACATGGTTTGCTCAGGCCCAAGATTCAAATGAGGTTGATTCTCTGAGCATAATTATCAAGGGTAGGGAAAGACAGCTTAAGACAGTGCAGAGTGATTGAAAAATGTCTGTTTTTAACTGACAATGAAAACATGAAAGACATGCAATTACAGGTAATTCAAACATTACTAGGTAGTCTACAGGTAGTGAATAAAAGGTGACTAAATCATCTATTAAAAATCTAATAAAATATATACTTCCTCACTTACTTACTTAGAACACAAAATTCATCCCATGTGATGCTGCAAGTATTCCATTATAACAAAAGTCCCAAACCCTGGAGCGAAATCATTTATTTATGCCAGGGGAAAGCAGTATTTTCAGAGATATGTGTGTTTTTCTTACTTCTGTGGTTGTCTCATACACACCAATCACAGTATAGTTGCAACATCAGAATCAATCTTTCAACTCACAAGTTATTGGGCTGCTTCAGAAAAAGTATTTTGGTAGGGGATGAGAAAAGAAGTTTTGAGAGGAGACAGAAAAATAGAAAAGAATGAATTGTTTAAATACTTAAATGGTTTGCTGCATGGCAGATTTTGGTTTGAAAAATTGGCAATGTGTTAATTAAATAGGTAGTAACTGAGGCTCACACTACTGCTCACTAGCATTTAGCACTTATCAATTTAAGATCTGTCGAACAGGAGAAACGTGATACAGTAAATCACATTTTAAATTTCAGGATCCTAAAAATCATATCACACTTAGCTGCCATTCTTCTTCCCAGGGTACAAAAGACTGTGTAGCTCCCCTGTCAATCTTCATCGTTTCTCACTGAATTACTTTTTTTCCCCTATGTCCTTGAATGCTTATTCTTGAACTTTTGCTCTTACCTTAATTGTTCTGAAATGCACTGTAATAAATAATTACATACAGATAGAAGCAGAAAACTAAGACATAATCTCACAGTGAAAGTTGAAGTTGACAGTTCAGATGTAAAAGGTACTTTGGTCTTTGGAAAGGGACATTTTAGCTTTTACTTCTGTCCTAAGGGTACAGTTGGAATTTCAACCATATCTTGGCCAGTTGCACTGACTGCATCATTAATGGCAGGCAAGGACTGAATTAGAATTTCACAGAGAAGTTCAAAAAATTCAAGTAGGCAAAAGCATAATTGTATTTTTCTGTAAAATACACTTAACCTCACTCTCAACATTTGGCCTAGTCGCACTTGGACTGCTCACAAGTAAACTGATTCCAAAGAGGATTCACTAAATTTTGTTCCTGGTTTGTCCATGGGGCTGCAATGGGCCAGACAAGACTGAGCACACAAGAGTGCATGCATGCAAGTAGTGTACCAAGATACTGATTCCTTCAGACACAAAAGGCCCCTGAAGGCAGTCTGAGATAATCTCTGGAGTTACTCCTTCCATCTGTGTGCACCATTTATGTTGGGAAACTGTACAAGTATTATTGCGTTCTACCTGTGATTGATATAATACTATTTTAGAAAGCTCAGGAGTAAGGTGATTTGGTTGTTATTATTCAAGTAAGGTATAATGTAAAGGTTCACACACCATAAGGTCAGGGTAAGGTTTGTGTTAAGCTTTTAAAATTCTTAGCAACTCACATACTCAGGTGAATTAAATTTGTGTTCCATCAATCACTTGGAAGTCAGTTTAAAGAACATGATCCAAAACCTCATGAGTTGTTGCAGCCAGCTTTAGGAATATTGAACAAAGTAGATCTATTTTAGCACTTATTTTTCCTCATAGTTCTGGAGGCTAGAAGGCCACAATCATGGTGCTAGGAGAGCTAGTTTCTGGTCAGCCTTTTTTCCTCGGCTTGCAGACAGAGGCTTGTCACTGTGTCCTCACTCTACCTTTTCTCTAGAGAAAATCAAATGATGGTTTATATGAGTTCATTTTTGGACTCTTTGTTGTTGTTATTCAGTCACTCAGTCATGTCCGACTCTGCGATCCCAAGGACTGCAGCAAGCCAGGTTTCCCTGTCCTGTACTGTCTCCCAGAGGTTGCTCAAACTCATGTCCTTTGAATTGATGATGCAACTGGACCCTTGATTCCTCTATATTTCTAACTTACATCCATAACACACTATGTTGATTACTGTAGCTTTAAAATATGTCTTGGAATTTCAACCATATCTTGGCCAGTTGCATTGACTGCATCATTAATGGCAGGCAAGGACTGAATTAGAATTTCACAGAGAAGTTCAAAAAATTCAAGTAGGCAAAAGCATAATTGTATTTTTCTGTAAAATACACTTAACCTCACTCTCAACATTTGGCCTAGTCGCACTTGGACTGCTCACAAGTAAACTGATTCCAAAGAGGATTCACTAAATTTTGTTCCTGGTTTGTCCATGGGGCTGCAATGGGCCAGACAAGACTGAGCACACAAGAGTGCATGCATGCAAGTAGTGTACCAAGATACTGATTCCTTCAGACACAAAAGGCCCCTGAAGGCAGTCTGAGATAATCTCTGGAGTTACTCCTTCCATCTGTGTGCACCATTTATGTTGGGAAACTGTACAAGTATTATTGCGTTCTACCTGTGATTGATATAATACTATTTTAGAAAGCTCAGGAGTAAGGTGATTTGGTTGTTATTATTCAAGTAAGGTATAATGTAAAGGTTCACACACCATAAGGTCAGGGTAAGGTTTGTGTTAAGCTTTTAAAATTCTTAGCAACTCACATACTCAGGTGAATTAAATTTGTGTTCCATCAATCACTTGGAAGTCAGTTTAAAGAACATGATCCAAAACCTCATGAGTTGTTGCAGCCAGCTTTAGGAATATTGAACAAAGTAGATCTATTTTAGCACTTATTTTTCCTCATAGTTCTGGAGGCTAGAAGGCCACAATCATGGTGCTAGGAGAGCTAGTTTCTGGTCAGCCTTTTTTCCTCGGCTTGCAGACAGAGGCTTGTCACTGTGTCCTCACTCTACCTTTTCTCTAGAGAAAATCAAATGATGGTTTATATGAGTTCATTTTTGGACTCTTTGTTGTTGTTATTCAGTCACTCAGTCATGTCCGACTCTGCGATCCCAAGGACTGCAGCAAGCCAGGTTTCCCTGTCCTGTACTGTCTCCCAGAGGTTGCTCAAACTCATGTCCTTTGAATTGATGATGCAACTGGACCCTTGATTCCTCTATATTTCTAACTTACATCCATAACACACTATGTTGATTACTGTAGCTTTAAAATATGTCTTGAAATCAGGTAATGCCAATCTTCAAATTTTGTTCTTATTTGACTATTCCAATTCCTTTGCCTCACCAAATAAAATTTGAGAGTTAGACGATTAATTTTTTCAAAAAGTTTATTAAGAAGTATTACATTAAATTTATCGATGAATTTGAGGAAAACTGACATCTTAAATAATACTGCATTTTTTTTTAAAGCATGAAGATGCTGTCTCTTTTGAATTAGTTTACTTTTCCTCAGAGATGTTTTGATATTTTAAAGGTACACATCTTGCAAATTTTAAATAAATTTATCTCTAGTTTTTTTTTTTAAGTTGATAATACTATTGTTACTATTACAGAGAAAGATAGTATAACTTTGAATATTAACCATGTATCCTGAGGTCTTACTAATTTCACTTTTAAGATTTAGCAATGATTTTATAGTTTTACAGTTTTCTAAATACATAATCATGTTATTTACAAATAAAGGTATTAAAGGTTTACTTCTTTCTTTTGAATGTATCTAAACTTCCTTGTATTGTTCATTGACAAGATCTGCAGTACAATGTTGCATAAAATAACAAGATTACACAACTATGCATTGATCCTCATCTTGGAAAGCAGTGTTTTTCCACTGATCATAATGTTGGGTATAATTTTTCATAGTCCTCTCTTATGAAGTGGCAAAAATCTCATTTAATACTAGTTTTTTGAGAATTCTTATCATTAATGGGTCTACTCAAGCTTTTGTTTATATGGTGTGTCTGCGTACATGCTAAGTCACTTCGGTCATGTCTGACTCTGTGTGACCCTATGAACTGTAGCCTGCCAGGCTCCTCTGCCCATCAGATTGTCCCAGCAAGAATACTGGAGTGGGTTGCTATGCCCTTCTTCAGGGGATCTTCCCAATCCATCCATCCCAGGGATGGAACCTGTGTTTCTTACGTCTCCTGCATGGTCAGGTAGGTTCTTTACCACTAGTGCCACATGGGAAGCCCTTATATGGTATATGATTTTTTAACTTCTACTTTAATTTTTGTCAGCAGAGAAAATGCTATCTAATACTTTAAAATATTTGATTTATTGAGAATGATTTTATGGACATGTTTATGAACTATATTAAATGTCCAGGTATGCATGAAAATAGTCTGCACTTCTTGGACTCTGTATGCAATATTTTACAAAACTCATTAGTTCATTGACATTGTTCAAATATTCTACACACATAGTGATTTTTAAAATCTATTTTATCCACATATATAAACTAAAATGACTTTATTATAAAACACTGGTAGATTTTGAATCTATTCTTTCTAAACAGTATAAACAAAACTTAAAGGAGAGGAGTAAAGATGGAGACCTTCTTTTTTACATGACATTCCAAAGAATCCAGACATGAAAACACCTCTACAAAGTAGAGACACTTCCTGAAGGAAGAACTGGGTCGGGTACAAGACTGAGGAACTGACAATGGTGACATAGCATCTTATTTTTTTCTCAGACTTATTTTCTCAGATTTACTTAATCTATAATTTTAAAATAGCATTGACTCCAAAGCAGGATGGTGTTGGAGATCTGGAGAAAACTGACTAATTGGGGAGAGACAGCCAAAGGACCTTATGCATTAGCATCATCTTAAGGAGAAACTAATAATGGTGAAGGTGAGTAAAGATAAGGTTCAAAGTGGACTCACAGTCAGAATGATGATCACTACTTGCTAACAGCTGTTCAACAAATAGGTACCGCTAGGTACCAGAACAAACTAAAGGCAGAAAGGCAATGATACAGAAGTTATCATATAGGTAGCAAGAAAACATACTTTCAAGGTAAATAAGACATTCTTCCATCTCTGAAAATAAACAAATGGATTAAACTCAAAAACTTTTGCTCAGCTGAAGAAATCAATGCCAAAATGAAAAGGCAATCTTTTTAATGGGAAAAAAAAAAAACTTGCAAATGATATAGTCAATAAGGAGCTAATATCCAAACTATATAAAGAGTGCATACAACTTAATATCAAAAAAATCAAACTGATTAAAAATGGGCAGAAGCTTTGAAAAGACATTTTTCCAAAGAAGATATACAGAAGGTCAACAGGCACATGATAAGATGCTCACCATCATTAAGCATCAGAGAAATACAAATCAAAACCACGATGGGTTATCACCTCACATCTGTCAGAATGGCTATCGTCAAAAAGACCACAAATTACAAGTGCTGACAAAAAAGGAACCCTCACACATTGTGAGTGGACTGTAAATTGGTGCAGCCACTGTGGAAAACAGTATGACGTTTCTACAAAACTCATTAGTTCATTGACATTGTTCAAATATTCTACACACATAGTGATTTTTAAAATCTATTTTATCCACATATATAAACTAAAATGACTTTATTATAAAACACTGGTAGATTTTGAATCTATTCTTTCTAAACAGTATAAACAAAACTTAAAGGAGAGGAGTAAAGATGGAGACCTTCTTTTTTACATGACATTCCAAAGAATCCAGACATGAAAACACCTCTACAAAGTAGAGACACTTCCTGAAGGAAGAACTGGGTCGGGTACAAGACTGAGGAACTGACAATGGTGACATAGCATCTTATTTTTTTCTCAGACTTATTTTCTCAGATTTACTTAATCTATAATTTTAAAATAGCATTGACTCCAAAGCAGGATGGTGTTGGAGATCTGGAGAAAACTGACTAATTGGGGAGAGACAGCCAAAGGACCTTATGCATTAGCATCATCTTAAGGAGAAACTAATAATGGTGAAGGTGAGTAAAGATAAGGTTCAAAGTGGACTCACAGTCAGAATGATGATCACTACTTGCTAACAGCTGTTCAACAAATAGGTACCGCTAGGTACCAGAACAAACTAAAGGCAGAAAGGCAATGATACAGAAGTTATCATATAGGTAGCAAGAAAACATACTTTCAAGGTAAATAAGACATTCTTCCATCTCTGAAAATAAACAAATGGATTAAACTCAAAAACTTTTGCTCAGCTGAAGAAATCAATGCCAAAATGAAAAGGCAATCTTTTTAATGGGAAAAAAAAAAACTTGCAAATGATATAGTCAATAAGGAGCTAATATCCAAACTATATAAAGAGTGCATACAACTTAATATCAAAAAAATCAAACTGATTAAAAATGGGCAGAAGCTTTGAAAAGACATTTTTCCAAAGAAGATATACAGAAGGTCAACAGGCACATGATAAGATGCTCACCATCATTAAGCATCAGAGAAATACAAATCAAAACCACGATGGGTTATCACCTCACATCTGTCAGAATGGCTATCGTCAAAAAGACCACAAATTACAAGTGCTGACAAAAAAGGAACCCTCACACATTGTGAGTGGACTGTAAATTGGTGCAGCCACTGTGGAAAACAGTATGACGTTTCTACAAAAGCCTATAAATAGAACTACCATGTGAAAAAGTGAAACTATTAGTCATTCACTCGTGTTTGTCTCTTTGTGACCCTCATGGACTTTAGCCCATCTGGCTCCTCTGTCCATGGAATTCTTCAGGCAAGAATACTAAAGTGGGTAGCCATTCCCTTCTCCAGGGTATCTTCCTGACCCAAGGATCAAACCTGGGTCTCTTACATTTCAGGCAGACTCTTCACCATCTAAGCCACCAGGGAAGGCCTAGAACTTTCATATAATCTAGCAATTCCACTCCTGAGTATATATATATGAAGAAAATTAAAACATTAATTTGAAAGATATATACACCCCAATGTTCACAGCACCATCATTCATAATAATCAAGATATGAAAGCAACCTAAGTGTCCATTAACAGATGAATTTATAAACAAAAACAAGCATATATATATAGAGACAAACATATACACATATACACATACATATACACAATGAAATACTACTTGGCCATAAAAATGATGAAATTTTGCCATTTACCACAACATGGATGGACCTGGAGGATATTATGCTTAGTGGCTTAGTAAAGTAAGTTAGAGAGAGAAAAACACTGTATGATATCACATATCTAAAAAAATCTAAAAGACAAAATAAATAAGTGAATATAACAAAAATGAAACAGACTCACAGATATAAAGAACCCACTAGTGGTTACCAGTGGGGAGAGAGAAATGGTAAGGATGGGGTGTTAAGAGCTACAAACTATGATATATAAAACATATAAGCTGCAATTATATATTGTACAGCACAGACGATATAGCCAATGTTTTATAACTATAAATAGAGCATAATCTTGAAAAGGTATATGTTGTACACAAACATATATATATATATATATATATATATATATATATATATATATATATATATAAATAAAACAAATCAACTACACCTCAAAAATGCTTACAGTTTTAAAAAATGAATAAGAGATCCTTCAATTTGTTCCTGTTATAGCCTTTAATTCTCAGAACATTAACCATGAATTTTCAATAATGTATAGAAAAGCAATCCTGAATTCAAGAAGGTTAAGTCCATTAATGTCTATAGCTATCAAATATCAGTAATGAATTTTTGATTTAAACAATGTCAGACTCCACATTCCATTTTTCTTGTACAATATCACAGTATATGCAAAAGAACAGTCTTGTAGACAAACATCCAAAATGCATTCTACTACTCAATAATGTTTATCTGTAGAACTAAATCATATTTTCTATCTGTTGACTATTATTGGAATCATTTCATTAATTATATTTAGGAAATTGACATGATAAAGACAGATTCTTAATAAGTAAGTGATCAATTCTACCTCTAATAAATGGCACCACTTACTTGTTTTAATTTTTTGAAGGAACATGTAAAGAATTGTACATATAAAGCAATTCCACTCCTGAGTATATATATATGAAGAAAATTAAAACATTAATTTGAAAGATATATACACCCCAATGTTCACAGCACCATCATTCATAATAATCAAGATATGAAAGCAACCTAAGTGTCCATTAACAGATGAATTTATAAACAAAAACAAGCATATATATATAGAGACAAACATATACACATATACACATACATATACACAATGAAATACTACTTGGCCATAAAAATGATGAAATTTTGCCATTTACCACAACATGGATGGACCTGGAGGATATTATGCTTAGTGGCTTAGTAAAGTAAGTTAGAGAGAGAAAAACACTGTATGATATCACATATCTAAAAAAATCTAAAAGACAAAATAAATAAGTGAATATAACAAAAATGAAACAGACTCACAGATATAAAGAACCCACTAGTGGTTACCAGTGGGGAGAGAGAAATGGTAAGGATGGGGTGTTAAGAGCTACAAACTATGATATATAAAACATATAAGCTGCAATTATATATTGTACAGCACAGACGATATAGCCAATGTTTTATAACTATAAATAGAGCATAATCTTGAAAAGGTATATGTTGTACACAAACATATATATATATATATATATATATATATATATATATATATATATATATATATATATATATAATAAAACAAATCAACTACACCTCAAAAATGCTTACAGTTTTAAAAAATGAATAAGAGATCCTTCAATTTGTTCCTGTTATAGCCTTTAATTCTCAGAACATTAACCATGAATTTTCAATAATGTATAGAAAAGCAATCCTGAATTCAAGAAGGTTAAGTCCATTAATGTCTATAGCTATCAAATATCAGTAATGAATTTTTGATTTAAACAATGTCAGACTCCACATTCCATTTTTCTTGTACAATATCACAGTATATGCAAAAGAACAGTCTTGTAGACAAACATCCAAAATGCATTCTACTACTCAATAATGTTTATCTGTAGAACTAAATCATATTTTCTATCTGTTGACTATTATTGGAATCATTTCATTAATTATATTTAGGAAATTGACATGATAAAGACAGATTCTTAATAAGTAAGTGATCAATTCTACCTCTAATAAATGGCACCACTTACTTGTTTTAATTTTTTGAAGGAACATGTAAAGAATTGTACATATAAACTCAAGCAGAATTAGGTCAGAGGACTGCATAGCAGTATTTGAAGTCTTGGTTCTGCTCTAAACCTTGTGAAATACCTCTTTACATATATTTTATTGATGTATGATTTATATATAAAAATATTTCATGTAGGGCTTCCCTGGTGGTCCAGTGGGTAAGGACACCGCCTTGCAGTGCAAGGGGTGCCGGTTCGATCCCTGGCCTGGGAGGATCCCATGAGCCATGGAGCGGCTAGACCGATGTGTCCAACTACCAAGCCAGAGCTCTGGAGCACATGTGAACAGAGCTGGTGCTCTGCAACAAGAGAGGCCACTGTGATAGGATGCTCACACAGGCCAAAAGAACAAAGATGGATGGAAATAAATAAATGAAAGACCAATAGAAGTGGCTAAAAAAAAATATTTCATGTATACTGCATGATGAATCTGAGGATAAGTACACATCCATCAAATCCTCACCATCATCAAGGCCAAAAACATGTTCGGCATCTCCCAGGGTTTTCCATCACCCATTTTCTTCTCCTTCCCCTCTCCCCTCTTCTTTCTCTTATTATTTTGTGTCAATAAGACTAACATAAGATAATGTTTTCTTAGAAATTTTTATGTGGAATCAAGTATATTTAGCCATAGGCACTATCTTGTATAGTAGATTAGCTATCCAGAACTTTCCTATGTTGCACAGTTGAAACCTTGTACTTCCAGATGATTTACCTCCTCTCCCCAGCACCTGGCAACCACCATTCCACTCTCTCTTTCCATGACTTTGACTACTTTAGATTTCAGATATGATACCATGCAGGATTTGTCTTTTCTGTGCTGCAAAATTAAAAAAACAAATACAATAATTTAGGCATTTGAAGGATTCCAGGATCAAATTTTAGTGAATCTGCCTGCAATATAACTTTAAAAAAATATTTTCTTTTTTCTGTAGAACTAAATCATATTTTCTATCTGTTGACTATTATTGGAATCATTTCATTAATTATATTTAGGAAATTGACATGATAAAGACAGATTCTTAATAAGTAAGTGATCAATTCTACCTCTAATAAATGGCACCACTTACTTGTTTTAATTTTTTGAAGGAACATGTAAAGAATTGTACATATAAACTCAAGCAGAATTAGGTCAGAGGACTGCATAGCAGTATTTGAAGTCTTGGTTCTGCTCTAAACCTTGTGAAATACCTCTTTACATATATTTTATTGATGTATGATTTATATATAAAAATATTTCATGTAGGGCTTCCCTGGTGGTCCAGTGGGTAAGGACACCGCCTTGCAGTGCAAGGGGTGCCGGTTCGATCCCTGGCCTGGGAGGATCCCATGAGCCATGGAGCGGCTAGACCGATGTGTCCAACTACCAAGCCAGAGCTCTGGAGCACATGTGAACAGAGCTGGTGCTCTGCAACAAGAGAGGCCACTGTGATAGGATGCTCACACAGGCCAAAAGAACAAAGATGGATGGAAATAAATAAATGAAAGACCAATAGAAGTGGCTAAAAAAAAATATTTCATGTATACTGCATGATGAATCTGAGGATAAGTACACATCCATCAAATCCTCACCATCATCAAGGCCAAAAACATGTTCGGCATCTCCCAGGGTTTTCCATCACCCATTTTCTTCTCCTTCCCCTCTCCCCTCTTCTTTCTCTTATTATTTTGTGTCAATAAGACTAACATAAGATAATGTTTTCTTAGAAATTTTTATGTGGAATCAAGTATATTTAGCCATAGGCACTATCTTGTATAGTAGATTAGCTATCCAGAACTTTCCTATGTTGCACAGTTGAAACCTTGTACTTCCAGATGATTTACCTCCTCTCCCCAGCACCTGGCAACCACCATTCCACTCTCTCTTTCCATGACTTTGACTACTTTAGATTTCAGATATGATACCATGCAGGATTTGTCTTTTCTGTGCTGCAAAATTAAAAAAAAAAATACAATAATTTAGGAAGTTGAAGGATTCCAGGATCAAATTTATAGTAAAGAATCTGCCTGCAATATGGGAGACATGAGTTCAACTCCTGGATCTGGAAGATCCCCTGGAGAAGGGAATGGCTAACCACTCCAGTTTTCTTGTGAGGATTCCATGGACAGAGAAACCTGGTGGCCTACATATAGTCCACTGGGTCGCTAGTGAGTGACTGACACTTTCACTTTCTTTTTCAAAATATTTTAACTGTATTACAATTGGCAGTGGTGGTAGGAAAAGTGCTGGCCTAAGTATGTTTGAAAATTAAGTTTAAATGCCAAAGACTGTATATAAGCATTGTATTCTGGTTGACAAATTACTTTTCATGAGGATTTATGTTAATTCTGAAACCATTCTACCTATATACTGGAACTGAATAATTAAGTAAATGGTGAATGATGGGAGCCAGTTTTCTTATTATGGGGAGGGGATTACCCAGAAAAGCAAGGGGAGAAAACAATAATGGTCATGTAGTAGTATTAGGATGAGAGTTAGAGACCTCAGTGTGAACTCATGCTTAAGTTAATATACACACAAGGGGTTATATATAAAAATACTTACGGATATTCTGTGAGTGTGTATGTATCTCCATCTGTTAGCTGAGGGGATCCAGAAGCAAAATTATATCATTAGCAATAAATATCCTTGGTAACCAGATTTTGTTTCTAGTACTATTCTTCAGTAAAAAGAAATCAGGATTCTTTGGAAATGTGGTTGATTCTAAAACTGGGGCAAGAAATACACAACTGAGGCCGGAGTATCTTTCAGTAGCAGAAATTTTAAAAATGCTAAATAAAAGAAAAACCCTCAATGAAGAGAGTATATCAAATGGTCCCAGGTAGTTTCACTCTCAAGGAGGTAGAACATACTAACAATTCATCGCAAATGGATGAACATAGTGAATTCCTTTGAAAGTACTGATACAAAATGGGATAAAAAGAAAAACTTTAGACCAGAGACACCTAACAATGATCACTTCAACACCCAGGCATTCAGAATTAACATCCACAGTGATGTCAGACTGACAGTATGTATAGTTGTGATGTGTTGGAAATGAGAAAATCTGTATAAAGGACTGACTATAGTTAATAAAAAATGTCTCATTAAGTATAACAAATGTGCATTCTGATGAGACAGGGTGGAACCTGGGAGCCTTTGCTGCAGTACTAAAATGTTTACACCTGGACAAAGCTCTCAACTAGCAACAAAATAAAAAGAAACTAAGCGGGACTAAAAATAACTATGTGCATGGGAGGTTGGGGCAAATTCTGCACAAACACAAAAAGACCAACCCCTTCGCTTCCCTCCCCCTCCCCTACCCAATGGAGCCAACATCAAGGGAACACATTGCTTATTCTCACTTCCCACTACTGCAGCCGTTGTTGCTGTTTAGTGGCCAAGTGCTGTGTCCAGTTGTTTTGCGACCCTGTGGACCTGTACCCCCATGGAATTTTCCAGGCAAAGAATACTGAAGTGGGTTGACATTTTCTTCTCCAGGAGATCTCTCTGACCCAGGGATCAAACCTGCATCTCCTGCACTGACAAGTGGATTCTTCAGCACTGAGCCATCAGGGAAGCAGGGATGCCAATAAAGCCTTGTCTGAATTTCTTGTCTGGACTCTATAGTTGATTTCCATTAATTGGGGAAGGCAGTGTAATTAACGTACAATTTAGTAACATGAAAAATTATGAGGCATATAAAACTCTCCTCTTTCTACTATTTTATCCATTTTCTCTATAACTCTAAAACTAAAAAAGAAAACCGAGGAAAAATAAAATATATTTAAAAGGAAGGAAGAAATGAGGGGAGGGGAGGGAAGGAAAAGAAGACAGGAGGGAAGGAAGGCAGCAGGAAGAAAACAGAGAAAGACAGAGAGAGGGGGGGGGGGGAGGAAGGGAGAGAGGGAGAAAGAGAGAAAGAGAAAGAGAGAGAAGGTTCAGAGGTTCAGGGAGGCAAAGTACCCGTTTTTTATATCAAGTCTCTTCCCAGGACTCTATAGCACAAGTTTTGGAAAGTTGTGCTATAAATTCACTATGTTGATGTCTTCATCTTCCATTTGTTTTGTAACTTTCTTTAGTAGAGGCCCTTCTTATCACTACAGTAAGTCTGATCTATGGGATGAGCAGCTTGCATCTATCCAAACCTAAAGGCATGGTGTCTGTCCTTGCTGCATTCTTTTGCTGAGCAGCGTTTTGCACAGTTGACCTCTTCCTCCTTCTGAAAATAAGTCTTTTTTTTTTTTTTAATTGTTTTGGTTTCCTTGCCCTCATAGTCTTTATTTCTTGTTGTTTCTTCAGTTTTCAGTAGTTACTCCTTTTCTATCTTTTTTGCAGAATGTGTTTTTCTTTCCCCAGCTGGAACAATAACTGGAATCTTCAGCCTTATCTCTTCTATTCTTATATTTCCATATTTAGATGGGTATTCCGAAATGGTATTTATCTCCAGCCCACATATCTCTCTTGTGCTTCAGAGTCTTATATAAATGCCACCTCCTTAGAAGGATTTTCTCTGACCACTCAATCTGAATGTTTTCCTCAATATTACTATTCTATCATTAAATTTTTTTTTTCTTCTTGTTTATTTTTTGACTATAGTACACAGCATGTGGGGTCTTACTTCTCCAACCAGGGATCAAACCTGTGGCCCCTGCACTGTGGAAGCTCAGAGACTTAGCCACTGGAATGCCAGGACAGTCTCCTTGATTTTTCATTTTTACCATTTTCAATAGTATTTAATGCTATCTAAGGATGTCTTCTCCCTATATTTCTTTAATCTCTGTCTCCCTCCTTCCTGACACTCCCTCTATCAGTTCATCACTCACCATACACTTTAGAATTGCTACTACTTTGGTCATTTCCTTTACAGTTGAATTTTTAGGGCTAGTGCAGTACAAACAAAGATAATAGATAATTAATACACTAAATAAATATACTGCATTTTACAGTATTTTAAAGTTTGGAAAATTTCTTTCATGTTATCCTGTTTCCATATTTTAAAATAAGCCACGAATTAAAGTGTTAAATAACTCAACATTATGTATGAGTTCAAAGAGCTATGTAATGTTTTGTTTGGTACTTTATTTACAATTGGAGACTAATTTATACTAAGATTATTAGAAAAGGCTTGGTAAGCAAGGTCAATTTAATATACCATGATTTTATTTTAAGAAAATACAAAAGCTAGCATCATTTTACTTTTAGAGAAAATTAGCAAATAGATTTGCTCTCTGAATTTTCTTTATGATAATGTTGTTTCAAGTAGAGATGAAAGGCACTAAATTTTTGGCCCATATCAAAATAAATTAACCGTGTTTAATTTATTTGGAAATGTAATGGTTGAATTGCATTTATAATTTCAACTTTATTATTTTCCTCAAAACATTATAAAAAATTTGCTAATGTTTTAAAACAGTTTTGCAAAATTGAGAGCTTACCAAAACATAAGCATCTACAATGAACTGAAGTTTATTATTAACTGGCATACACATGAGAAAATAATAATTTAAAGTGCTACAGAGGATAAGTATGAGCAATTGAAAGGCACACATTAAAATGTTTTATTTCTGTAATACTTAAAACATATTTTACTTTTTATTGTATTAATTTACTAAATTTGGGATTTGTTCAATAGTCATTTTCTGCACTGTGAAAGATTAGAATTTCTTATTAAACAATTTTAGTGGACACATAGATAAGTTAGTGTATCAACAAAAATATCAATAAACAGAATGGTTGGAGTAAACTGGCACATTTCCACAGTCACCAGAGTGATGTGACTCATAAAATGTTTGAAAAAAAAAAGTAGTAAAACTGAATTATCTCATATCCAGTGATCAGATATATTTTGGGATTTATATATTTAAAAATCACCAGAAATTTAAGAAAAGATATTTTAAAAACTTTTTTTTTACATTTCCATATAAGTTCATCAAAGTCTCTGGTGTATTCTTAAATGCAAACTGATGATGTATAAAGACTCGCATTAAAACCTGGTATGAATGAACTTTGCTAGTAAAAATGCAAATTGGAATAATAAATAAAGAATTTAAGGTTTAAAGTCATAGCAAAATATCTTCTATATCTTTGAATACTAGTAAATAATAAGGGATTCAAAACATTGATTATACCTGTATATAAACTTGTTCTGACCTGAAGAATTATCAGCTTAATTTGGAATAAGACCATTTGGTGTAGCATCTATGATACCTATTGGCTCACTGAGGAAAGCCATCATCATATGTGAAAATATTTATATCTATTTCCCTTCATTAGAAATTACATCCTTTGATTACAACCTTTAGGAGATCCTCAGAATTAACCTTGATGAGGGCCCAAGCAAAGGCTAAGAAAATGTAATTTTTTTTCTTTTTCTTTATTTCCATTCTCTCTCAGAAATATATATACTTCCTATCTACCTAAAGGAAGAAAAATATACACTAATTTATGTGACTCTGATTTGATAGCTACAAATCGATTTCCATTTTAAAATATGTACCTTGTTCCCCAGATTCATAATAAACACTGACAATGAATCAATGACACTTACTTGAAATCTCAAGCAGGCAAAATAGGACTCTGAATGATAGAAACAACTTAAATCATTTGATATTTAAATAATTAGTAAGTGAATATAATATGAACATTAATTAGTTGAAAATCACAACTATATTCATTTATCTTGTTGTTCCTGTTATTACAGGCATTACTGTTGATGTTCCATAACTTGAAGAATTTATTTGCTGAAGATCTAAATTGATAGCTGTGACTGGTTTCCATTTATCAATTCCCGTTTTCATTATGTTTGAATTTCAGACAAATTTGATTCTAGATCAGTAGCCTATGGCAATTTCACAGAAATGAGGCAAATGAAAATAGACAGATGAAAAATTGAACTGACAATGCTGTATGAAAAGTTTGTGATGTAAACTGGCACATTTCCACAGTCACCAGAGTGATGTGACTCATAAAATGTTTGAAAAAAAAAAGTAGTAAAACTGAATTATCTCATATCCAGTGATCAGATATATTTTGGGATTTATATATTTAAAAATCACCAGAAATTTAAGAAAAGATATTTTAAAAACTTTTTTTTTACATTTCCATATAAGTTCATCAAAGTCTCTGGTGTATTCTTAAATGCAAACTGATGATGTATAAAGACTCGCATTAAAACCTGGTATGAATGAACTTTGCTAGTAAAAATGCAAATTGGAATAATAAATAAAGAATTTAAGGTTTAAAGTCATAGCAAAATATCTTCTATATCTTTGAATACTAGTAAATAATAAGGGATTCAAAACATTGATTATACCTGTATATAAACTTGTTCTGACCTGAAGAATTATCAGCTTAATTTGGAATAAGACCATTTGGTGTAGCATCTATGATACCTATTGGCTCACTGAGGAAAGCCATCATCATATGTGAAAATATTTATATCTATTTCCCTTCATTAGAAATTACATCCTTTGATTACAACCTTTAGGAGATCCTCAGAATTAACCTTGATGAGGGCCCAAGCAAAGGCTAAGAAAATGTAATTTTTTTTCTTTTTCTTTATTTCCATTCTCTCTCAGAAATATATATACTTCCTATCTACCTAAAGGAAGAAAAATATACACTAATTTATGTGACTCTGATTTGATAGCTACAAATCGATTTCCATTTTAAAATATGTACCTTGTTCCCCAGATTCATAATAAACACTGACAATGAATCAATGACACTTACTTGAAATCTCAAGCAGGCAAAATAGGACTCTGAATGATAGAAACAACTTAAATCATTTGATATTTAAATAATTAGTAAGTGAATATAATATGAACATTAATTAGTTGAAAATCACAACTATATTCATTTATCTTGTTGTTCCTGTTATTACAGGCATTACTGTTGATGTTCCATAACTTGAAGAATTTATTTGCTGAAGATCTAAATTGATAGCTGTGACTGGTTTCCATTTATCAATTCCCGTTTTCATTATGTTTGAATTTCAGACAAATTTGATTCTAGATCAGTAGCCTATGGCAATTTCACAGAAATGAGGCAAATGAAAATAGAAAGATGAAAAATTGAACTGACAATGCTGTATGAAAAGTTTGTGATGTACAGTTACTAAACCCTCTATCTGCTGGATTCCATAAATAGCTCATGGAAGAGGTGCACAATAGAAGACAAGCAACACTGTTTCACTGGTCGATTATAATACTGAACTTGCACTTTATAATGTAGCATTTTAATTGATATATTAAATGATCTTACTTCAGAATATTTTTCACCATACAAGACAAATGCATTGGAGAAGGCATTCAATGTAAATGTACACCATCACTAAACCACTGTCACGAATGCAAAGTTGCATCTGGAAAGGACAATAATCAAAATTTATAATATGTCAGAACCAGGATAAAATACATTTAATTAGGAAAGGTGCCTTTGTGTGTAATTATTTAAGAAATTTTAAAGGTAATAATATACTAAAAATTTAGAAAACAAGTGAATATAATTTAATCATGTATTTATTCATTCACTTAATCAATATTTAAGAAGTGCATAAGACATGAGAAATACTTACATACCTGGATATAGTGGTAAACAAAAGTAGCAGTGCCCTTGACACACTGAACTTGAGATCTACTGACTGTTACAGAAAGCAAACTATAAATTATGCCCAAGTAGGACAAGTAAAAGGAGATTATGGGGTCCTGGAAGAGTCAAGGGCTGGCTCATCTACCCATGATTCAAGTGGTAGGAGGAGGGTTAAGGATATTCCCTGATGAAAATCCAACCCTGAAAGTGAAGCGCCAACACTTTAGCCACCTAATGAGAAGAGCTGACTCATTGGAAAAGACCCTGATACTTGGAAATACCGAGGACGGGAGGAGAAGTGGGTGACAGAGGATGAGATGCTTGGATGGCAAACCCAACTCAATGGACATGGGTTAGAACAAATTGGCTGATTGTGAAGGACAGGAAAGCCTGCTGGGCTACAGTTCATGGAGTTGCAAAGAGTTGGACATGACTTAGCAACTGGATAACAACAACTGATGAAAATCGTTTCTAAATTAAGACCTGAATGGGAACAAATGTTAACTAGGTAAAGTGAGAGGATCGAGTGTTTCAAGCAGAGGAAAGAAACTACAAGGCCAAATTGCAGGGTAAAAGAAAGCCTGGCCAAGTGGGACAAACTGAACCCTGACCTTTCTTGAGAACAGAAGGAGCAAATGAGACTAAATGTAGGAGATGTAAGAGACACAGGTTTGACCCCTGAGTTGGGATAATCCCCTGCAGGAGGGCAACCTCCTTCAGTGTTCTCTCCTGAACAATTCCTAGGAATAAGGAGCCTGGCGGGATAGGGTCCACACGGTTACAAAGAGTCAGACACGAGTGAAGCGACTTAGCTTGCATGCACACATGGGGAAATAAGAAGTTGAAGAATAAGCCTGAACTAGATCATAAGGGACAAAAGCTACTGTTATTACTTCTGTACTTCAGTTAGAGAGCACATCCACTGAAATGTTAAAACTTGAGCATAGGAATATTTTATTAAAATTATTTTGACTGCAGTTCAAAAAAGGAACAGAGGTGATCGACTCTGATGGCAGGGATATCAGATGAAAAGCTGTGAAAATTTGAAGGATGATAGCCATCTGACTTTGACACATTTTATCTGATAGATGCAAATAATATGACACAACTTGGAGACTGACAATGACGACTGACTTTGAAAAGAACAAAATAAATGGAGAAGTATAAACAAATTTATATGATAAACAAGTATTAAAATAGACTTGATGATTTGGTAGACATGTATGGACTTGAGAGGCTATAAGTAAAGGAGTGGCAGAACACGCCCAAGTAGGACAAGTAAAAGGAGATTATGGGGTCCTGGAAGAGTCAAGGGCTGGCTCATCTACCCATGAAAGTGAAGGGGGGCCGCCAAACCCAAACCCTTTAGCCACCTAATGAGAAGAGCTGACTCATTGGAAAAGACCCTGATACTTGGAAATACCGAGGACGGGAGGAGAAGTGGGTGACAGAGGATGAGATGCTTGGATGGCAAACCCAACTCAATGGACATGGGTTAGAACAAATTGGCTGATTGTGAAGGACAGGAAAGCCTGCTGGGCTACAGTTCATGGAGTTGCAAAGAGTTGGACATGACTTAGCAACTGGATAACAACAACTGATGAAAATCGTTTCTAAATTAAGACCTGAATGGGAACAAATGTTAACTAGGTAAAGTGAGAGGATCGAGTGTTTCAAGCAGAGGAAAGAAACTACAAGGCCAAATTGCAGGGTAAAAGAAAGCCTGGCCAAGTGGGACAAACTGAACCCTGACCTTTCTTGAGAACAGAAGGAGCAAATGAGACTAAATGTAGGAGATGTAAGAGACACAGGTTTGACCCCTGAGTTGGGATAATCCCCTGCAGGAGGGCAACCTCCTTCAGTGTTCTCTCCTGAACAATTCCTAGGAATAAGGAGCCTGGCGGGATAGGGTCCACACGGTTACAAAGAGTCAGACACGAGTGAAGCGACTTAGCTTGCATGCACACATGGGGAAATAAGAAGTTGAAGAATAAGCCTGAACTAGATCATAAGGGACAAAAGCTACTGTTATTACTTCTGTACTTCAGTTAGAGAGCACATCCACTGAAATGTTAAAAACTTGAGCATAGGAATATTTTATTAAAATTATTTTGACTGCAGTTCAAAAAAGGAACAGAGGTGATCGACTCTGATGGCAGGGATATCAGATGAAAAGCTGTGAAAATTTGAAGGATGATAGCCATCTGACTTTGACACATTTTATCTGATAGATGCAAATAATATGACACAACTTGGAGACTGACAATGACGACTGACTTTGAAAAGAACAAAATAAATGGAGAAGTATAAACAAATTTATATGATAAACAAGTATTAAAATAGACTTGATGATTTGGTAGACATGTATGGACTTGAGAGGCTATAAGTAAAGGAGTGGCAGAACACAGCCCGAGCTTCCTAGCTAAAAACAACTATAGAGATTGCATGTGGGGGTATATATATGTATGTATATATCATTCAAAATGATAAAATTGTGTTGGTCAAAACCAAAAGCCCGACCAAAATAAAAACTAAGATACCACAGCTCATAAAGTCTAATGTAATGTTTTCTGAAATAACTATCCTAGTTCTTGATCAGAACACATCATAATATGAGAATAACTGATAATAAACTATCTAGGCAATTGATACCTGTTTTCATAAGCAAGTTAACCTCTTCAAATCTCACCTTCCTTCTCTATAAAATAAGATTATACCACATTATGCCATAATTTGGGGATTGTATAGATCAAAGGGAAGCCAACTATAAACCATAAATTTATCATTGTCTGAATCATAAATATTGCACAGCATGTTTACGACTTTATCTACATACTGATCATCATTGCAAATGCAAATGCTTTAATTTACCTAATACCATGGTGACTCAAACAGTAAAGAATCTACCTGCAATGTAGAAGGCCTAGATTCAATATTTGGGTCAGGAAGATCCCCAAGAAAAAGGAAATGGCAACACTCCAGTATTTTTGCCTGAGACACATCATGGACAGAGGAGCCTGGCGGGCTATAGTCCAGTGGGTTGCAAAGAGTCAGACACGACTGAGAGACCAACACTTCAACATCCAAACAAAAATTTCAAGTAGAAAATAAGTTATCAGTGATAGTTCAGTAACGTTTATTTTTATTTATTTATTTTAATCTTTTTCTTTGGGGAGGGTAGGTTGGGGAGGGAGGGGGCAGGTGGGCCACTTTTATTGGTCTTTCATTTATCTATCTTCATCCATCTTTGTTCTTTTGGCCTGTGTGGGCCTCTCATAGCAGTGGCCTCTGTTGTCGCAGAGCACCGGCTCTGGGCGCGTGTGCTCCAGAGCTCTGGCTCGGTAGTTGGACACACGGGTCCAGCCGCTCCATGGCACGTGGGATCTTCCCAGGCCAGGGATCGAACCGGCACCCTGTGCACTGCAAGGCAGTGTCCTTACCCACTGGACCACCAGGCAAGCCCTTCAGTAACGTTTTTAAAACTCTTTCACTATCTTCCTTACTCTTTAACACTTTGGCTCTTACACACCATTCAGTGTGTATTTTCCTTCACTATTTTTTGACTGACTAAAAAAAGAAAAAACAAAGCTTCCCATCTAAGACCTATGAATTTGTGTTTTTCAGATGAATTTTCTCACTTGAATAAGAAAATTGATATCATTACAATGTCTTTTTTTTATTTATCATTTATTCCTCCTATTTTCATCATCTCTAAAAAGATGAGCATTCTGTTTCCCATCTTCTGAGAAACATTATTTACTATAATATTAGTCTTATGCACCATTTATTGTGAGTAGTCAGACTGAGGACAATTTTCTGCTAATTGATTTTAGTCTTCTTTAGTTATAACACAATATTGTTGATCATGCGGTTCTGTCAATTAGACATGCTGTGCCTCTCTGTGCCACTGTTTTTTACTTCACTAGTTGTACGTACTTAAAGGATAATTATTAATCAAAGCACAGTCTCTTTACTTTTTATAACAAAAAAGAAATGAGTCTAGATAGCTCCAATTTCTCTCCAACTAGAGTGGGAGAAAATGGTATGTACTATAATTGTACTATATACTTCATGACCACAACTGTTTCCCTTATGAAATAGATATTCCTTATTCAGATACCATAGATTTCTTAAATGTGTCCTATTTATATATGTGTATGAGGAAGGGAATTTACAATATATGGAATAAATACATAAAAACAGATTAATAAAAATTTTACTCTATGTGCATTTTAAATATATTAATAATTTTATCTTTATAGTTTATAAATTAGGAGATTATGGCATTAATGTACAGATTATATATATATATATATATATATACATATATATATATATATAAAAACAATTTAATTTTCATTTCCATCAATGACTGAATAATTCTTCCTAAACATTCGGTAAAACTTACTGTATTATATTTTCTTACCCACCACTACTAGGGCTTAGCCATCCCAGATAGCTCAGCAGTAAATAATCTATCTGCAATGCAGGAGTCACAGGAGATGTGGGTTCAATTTCTGGGTCAGGAACATCCCTTGGAAGAAATGGCAAACCACTTCAGTATTCTTGGCTGGAGAATTTCATGGACAGAGGAACTGGCAGAGTATAGTCCATAGGGTTGCTAAGAGTTGAACACAACTGAGCATACATGCACACATGTACATGTGATTCACATCAACTTGTGTAGAAGAAAAATAGCAAATTGACTGTATCCACTATTGCCAGGTAATCTTCATGAGAATTATCATTTGATTCATTTTATTATCATTTAACCTGAATAACTTGTTGACCTGGTCTAATGCTAAAAAACGTCTTACCATAAATAAATATTCTATGCCTCATAATATTGTTCAAAGATGTGAATGTGTTATGTTCTATGGTAGACACTGTCTCTATCTTTAAAAATATTAGAGACAGCTCCAAGTAAAGGATGTTATGAAAAAATAATTGAAAAAAATATGAAAAAAGTGACCATATTAGAAGAAAAACAAAAAGAACGTGAATATTAATTTTATTTATGGACTCTCTCTTGTGTTCTGCTGATCAAGTTTTTTATCATTATGAAAACACTTCAGTGTTACTGTGACTTTGCAATTAGTCTTAGATTCAGACAATATCTAACAGAGGACTTGTTACCAGAATATATGAAGAACATTTGCAATTTGATAAGAAACCAAACATCCCAATTTTAAAGACAGATGAAATATTTGAACAACATAATTCAGTCAAGAAAGTATATGATGGTAACTAAATTCATTAATGATACCTAACAAAATTTGTCATTAAGAAAATAAAAATTAAAATCACAGCAAGATGTCACTGCACACTCACCAGAAAGGCTAAAATTAAAAAGATTGACTTTAACACTGCTGGGAGGAACGTGAAATGATTCAACTGTTTTAGTTCAACAGTTCTTGAAAAGTTAAACATACAGCCACCAAATAATACAGCCATTCCACTCCAAGATATTTACCCAAGAGGAATGAAATCATGTTTGTCTTTGGAAACACTAGTGCATACAAATTCATTGCAGCTTTACTTGTAACACACACAACCTAGGTGAAAAACAATTGTCCACAAATTAGTAAATAGGTAAATTACTGTTCCTTTGTACAATGGAATAACTCTGATCAATAATGATAAACTACTTATACAGTAAACAATATGGATGAATCTCAATATACTTGTGTTGGCTGAAAGATGCTAGATTTAAAAAGTGTAGATGCAGTAGGATTCTATTTCTGTAAAATTCTAGGAATTGCAAACTAGTCTACAATAACAATGCAGATCAGTGATTATCTAGGGATGGGAGAAAAGAAATCACAAAGGGACAGGAGGAAAGTTTCGGGGATGCTGGTATGGTTACTACCTTGATTGTGACGAAGACTGTATTTTATACCTCTACGTATGTCAAAACATAATGTTGTACAGATTAATATTATGTTTCATTTTTGTATCAATAAACCTATAAAACATAACAAAATAAAACAAAAGTGAATATATTATAGGCTTACTAGCTTATTATTTTATTGCTTGATTTTCCTACTACAATGTAAGCTTTATGAAAATAAGAGTCTTATTTGTTCAATTTTGTATGCTAGCTATTTAGTGTCTGTTCATTACATACTTGTTCAGTGAATGTATCTTAATAGGACATATCAATTATAATGTTGCACTGTAGGATCTCAATCTTTTACATACAATAATACATGGTTAGGGATCAAAACAGACCCAAATCTTGCTCAGAATTTGGAGACATAGCTAGAAACATGCAAAGAAACATTGTGTCTAGGATCATGATCGTATTTCTTCTGTTGGCAATCGGTCTGACATTGTCTTTTCCAATCTTCAATACCCAATTGTACTGATCACTTCTCGTTAGCTGAGATGCTAACTTCCCCGCCCCCCCCACGTTCACCCACAATGGCATTAGTAGATTTAATTGCTCATGTCTTTCCATACCACTGTATATTATGCAGAGTGTGTCTGTGTATATGTAATTATACAATAATATCTATATCGATAAATGATCATGCAAAATGATCAAATATTTATATACATATACTTATATTTTATTATAAAAGTGTACATACACAGAAACATATATGTCCATGACTTGAGTATTAGTCACTCAGTTGTGTCTGACTCTTTGTGACCTCATGGACTGTACCTTGCCAGGCTCCTGTCCATGGGACAAATTAGTAAATAGGTAAATTACTGTTCCTTTGTACAATGGAATAACTCTGATCAATAATGATAAACTACTTATACAGTAAACAATATGGATGAATCTCAATATACTTGTGTTGGCTGAAAGATGCTAGATTTAAAAAGTGTAGATGCAGTAGGATTCTATTTCTGTAAAATTCTAGGAATTGCAAACTAGTCTACAATAACAATGCAGATCAGTGATTATCTAGGGATGGGAGAAAAGAAATCACAAAGGGACAGGAGGAAAGTTTCGGGGATGCTGGTATGGTTACTACCTTGATTGTGACGAAGACTGTATTTTATACCTCTACGTATGTCAAAACATAATGTTGTACAGATTAATATTATGTTTCATTTTTGTATCAATAAACCTATAAAACATAACAAAATAAAACAAAAGTGAATATATTATAGGCTTACTAGCTTATTATTTTATTGCTTGATTTTCCTACTACAATGTAAGCTTTATGAAAATAAGAGTCTTATTTGTTCAATTTTGTATGCTAGCTATTTAGTGTCTGTTCATTACATACTTGTTCAGTGAATGTATCTTAATAGGACATATCAATTATAATGTTGCACTGTAGGATCTCAATCTTTTACATACAATAATACATGGTTAGGATCAAAACAGACCCAAATCTTGCTCAGAATTTGGAGACATAGCTAGAAACATGCAAAGAAACATTGTGTCTAGGATCATGATCGTATTTCTTCTGTTGGCAATCGGTCTGACATTGTCTTTTCCAATCTTCAATACCCAATTGTACTGATCACTTCTCGTTAGCTGAGATGCTAACTTCCCGCCCCACGTTCACCCACAATGGCATTAGTAGATTTAATTGCTCATGTCTTTCCATACCACTGTATATTATGCAGAGTGTGTCTGTGTATATGTAATTATACAATAATATCTATATCGATAAATGATCATGCAAAATGATCAAATATTTATATACATATACTTATATTTTATTATAAAAGTGTACATACACAGAAACATATATGTCCATGACTTGAGTATTAGTCACTCAGTTGTGTCTGACTCTTTGTGACCTCATGGACTGTACCTTGCCAGGCTCCTGTCCATGGGACTCTCCGGGCAAGAATACTGGAATGAGAAGCCATATCACTTCTTCTTCCTAACCCAGGGATCAAACTCAGGTCATCTGTATTGCAGGTGAATTCTTAACCATCTGAACCACCAGGGAAGCCCACACTGGTCCAAACTATTATATAATTATTACATTTATATCTATATTCCAGGCTAAATTCAGGTAGTATTCAAAAAAAAAAAACTGTCCTATTCATTTTGAATTTTTCAAAAACTAAAATAAACTCAGAACATAAATAGTTAACAGAAAAAAGCTGAATTCAATTACTTAAATCCTTGTGATCATGACTGTGTCAGTTGTGTTTCAATTGAAGAAACACCACCAATAAGAGTGATATAAGCAGATTATACTAGGAATTAAACCTTCTTGGAATTATTTGTGCTACAGTCTGCCCTAGTCTATGGCACCTGCGTCTACTGCCAGCTTTGAAGTCTCACAGTGTCTGCAGTTTGGAAAGAAAGCAGACATGATTATGAAGAAGAAGGAAGCAACAGCAATCTGGAATGTGCAGGAATCAACTGGAATCTACAACCTAAAACTGGAGCCTGAGCTTAAAATGCTCATAATTTAAGGGTCTGGCAAAAATGCTGATGCCCTAGACCATGAAACTTCACACAAACCGTGACCTGGATCTGAAGAAGCTGACAGAGGATATTGGACAGGAGAGAAAAAGAACTGCAACTTAGCTGCTTCCTCAGGATCGGTCTGACATTGTCTTTTCCAATCTTCAATACCCAATTGTACTGATCACTTCTCGTTAGCTGAGATGCTAACTTCCCCCCCACGTTCACCCACAATGGCATTAGTAGATTTAATTGCTCATGTCTTTCCATACCACTGTATATTATGCAGAGTGTGTCTGTGTATATGTAATTATACAATAATATCTATATCGATAAATGATCATGCAAAATGATCAAATATTTATATACATATACTTATATTTTATTATAAAAGTGTACATACACAGAAACATATATGTCCATGACTTGAGTATTAGTCACTCAGTTGTGTCTGACTCTTTGTGACCTCATGGACTGTACCTTGCCAGGCTCCTGTCCATGGGACTCTCCGGGCAAGAATACTGGAATGAGAAGCCATATCACTTCTTCTTCCTAACCCAGGGATCAAACTCAGGTCATCTGTATTGCAGGTGAATTCTTAACCATCTGAACCACCAGGGAAGCCCACACTGGTCCAAACTATTATATAATTATTACATTTATATCTATATTCCAGGCTAAATTCAGGTAGTATTCAAAAAAAAAAACTGTCCTATTCATTTTGAATTTTTCAAAAACTAAAATAAACTCAGAACATAAATAGTTAACAGAAAAAAGCTGAATTCAATTACTTAAATCCTTGTGATCATGACTGTGTCAGTTGTGTTTCAATTGAAGAAACACCACCAATAAGAGTGATATAAGCAGATTATACTAGGAATTAAACCTTCTTGGAATTATTTGTGCTACAGTCTGCCCTAGTCTATGGCACCTGCGTCTACTGCCAGCTTTGAAGTCTCACAGTGTCTGCAGTTTGGAAAGAAAGCAGACATGATTATGAAGAAGAAGGAAGCAACAGCAATCTGGAATGTGCAGGAATCAACTGGAATCTACAACCTAAAACTGGAGCCTGAGCTTAAAATGCTCATAATTTAAGGGTCTGGCAAAAATGCTGATGCCCTAGACCATGAAACTTCACACAAACCGTGACCTGGATCTGAAGAAGCTGACAGAGGATATTGGACAGGAGAGAAAAAGAACTGCAACTTAGCTGCTTCCTCAGGCCTAAAAAGCAGGTCAACTTACACTCAACAAGGTACATGAGCAGGAACAGTATCTTAACCTTACCTGCTAAGCATTAGCATGTCTGTTGCTTCACCTTGCCTTCCAAATCTGCAAATCTCTCCTGGTTAGGTCAGCATTATCCCACAACAATGCATGAAATGAAATCCACAATGGAGACTGAGTTTGAGCTGAGCAAAATCGACACAATTTAAAGCTGCTACAATCAATTCCTTGTTGTGTTGGCAGATATATGCACTATTTTATACTATACAGAACTTTCAAATATAAGTCACAACAAAAAATACTTTATTATGATTATGCAACCTTACACCATAAAAACTGAAAACAGGCTAACCTATTCATAAATAGGATAAAGTCATTTTGACCAGCTTAGTGCAAAACATATTTCTCCTCTAGTTTAACCACACAGTCCCTTCATTTAGTTTAACTGAAATACAGAAATATGAGGCCAATGTTATTGATACTTCTTATGTTTGATAGGAGGCAAATGAAGGATAGAGAGAATTAAGATTTGTTTCATATATTCATCTATGTTCATACAAACACAAGGAAGAAAGAGAGATAACAAATAAAGTTCTTGTCTGTGCAACAGTCCATGTGGTCATAGCTGTTATCTTTTTCTATTTCTGACTCTCTGTCCACTGTTAGGACTTTTAACTTTTGGGACTGTCAAATGGGAGACTCAATCTTTATTCCTGAAGGTTCTGGGTATGAACAGTCTGCCCTAGTCTATGGCACCTGCGTCTACTGCCAGCTTTGAAGTCTCACAGTGTCTGCAGTTTGGAAAGAAAGCAGACATGATTATGAAGAAGAAGGAAGCAACAGCAATCTGGAATGTGCAGGAATCAACTGGAATCTACAACCTAAAACTGGAGCCTGAGCTTAAAATGCTCATAATTTAAGGGTCTGGCAAAAATGCTGATGCCCTAGACCATGAAACTTCACACAAACCGTGACCTGGATCTGAAGAAGCTGACAGAGGATATTGGACAGGAGAGAAAAAGAACTGCAACTTAGCTGCTTCCTCAGGCCTAAAAAGCAGGTCAACTTACACTCAACAAGGTACATGAGCAGGAACAGTATCTTAACCTTACCTGCTAAGCATTAGCATGTCTGTTGCTTCACCTTGCCTTCCAAATCTGCAAATCTCTCCTGGTTAGGTCAGCATTATCCCACAACAATGCATGAAATGAAATCCACAATGGAGACTGAGTTTGAGCTGAGCAAAATCGACACAATTTAAAGCTGCTACAATCAATTCCTTGTTGTGTTGGCAGATATATGCACTATTTTATACTATACAGAACTTTCAAATATAAGTCACAACAAAAAATACTTTATTATGATTATGCAACCTTACACCATAAAAACTGAAAACAGGCTAACCTATTCATAAATAGGATAAAGTCATTTTGACCAGCTTAGTGCAAAACATATTTCTCCTCTAGTTTAACCACACAGTCCCTTCATTTAGTTTAACTGAAATACAGAAATATGAGGCCAATGTTATTGATACTTCTTATGTTTGATAGGAGGCAAATGAAGGATAGAGAGAATTAAGATTTGTTTCATATATTCATCTATGTTCATACAAACACAAGGAAGAAAGAGAGATAACAAATAAAGTTCTTGTCTGTGCAACAGTCCATGTGGTCATAGCTGTTATCTTTTTCTATTTCTGACTCTCTGTCCACTGTTAGGACTTTTAACTGGTTGATGGTACTGTCAAATGGGGAGACTCAATCTTTATTCCTGAAGGTTCTGGGTGATGAACAGTCCTACTGACTTTGGGTTTTTGTAGTTTTAAATTCAGTTTATACACAGGATATGAGAATACTATAAGGAACTCCAGGGAATCACTTATATTCCAAATATAATCTTCCTTATAGCACTGTTAAGGAGCAATCTAATTTCCCAAAATAGTACTATAACCTTCATCTTAATTATGTCATTTATTAGAGCAACCTCCTTTGATTTTTGATTCACTAGCAGGAGAAGCTCAAAGTGGCCATGGAGCAAATTCAAATTCATCAGAAATGCTACTGAGGCCTCTGGTAAAGTATTCTCCTATAGGAACTAATGCCTATATGTTGTAGAGTCCAAAATTCTGGGCACTTGAAGATGGAAAGCAAAAATCTCACTAGAATATCACCAGGGGTAATGGGAAACATTCTTATTTACACCTGTTGTAAAAGAGTTGGAGCAGCAAGCTCAAATGATGTGTTTGTTGTCTACAAAATCCAGAAGTCTCAATAAACATAGTGCTCTCTCTTAGTAACAGGAAGGGCTAGATACACAGCTTATGAGTTTCCCCAGTCAACTAAACTGCTAGAAAGGAATAGCAAACAAAAACCAAACTTTTGCAATTAAATTCAATTCCTGATATCAAACTCTTATGGCAGTTAAACAATAACTTAAGTAGACTTCTACATTTTAAGTTTTGTATCCACAAATTAAATCTAAAACATCACAGAACAACTCATACATACTCATAAAGACTTAGTGCAAAACATATTTCTCCTCTAGTTTAACCACACAGTCCCTTCATTTAGTTTAACTGAAATACAGAAATATGAGGCCAATGTTATTGATACTTCTTATGTTTGATAGGAGGCAAATGAAGGATAGAGAGAATTAAGATTTGTTTCATATATTCATCTATGTTCATACAAACACAAGGAAGAAAGAGAGATAACAAATAAAGTTCTTGTCTGTGCAACAGTCCATGTGGTCATAGCTGTTATCTTTTTCTATTTCTGACTCTCTGTCCACTGTTAGGACTTTTAACTGGTTGATGGTACTGTCAAATGGGGAGACTCAATCTTTATTCCTGAAGGTTCTGGGTGATGAACAGTCCTACTGACTTTGGGTTTTTGTAGTTTTAAATTCAGTTTATACACAGGATATGAGAATACTATAAGGAACTCCAGGGAATCACTTATATTCCAAATATAATCTTCCTTATAGCACTGTTAAGGAGCAATCTAATTTCCCAAAATAGTACTATAACCTTCATCTTAATTATGTCATTTATTAGAGCAACCTCCTTTGATTTTTGATTCACTAGCAGGAGAAGCTCAAAGTGGCCATGGAGCAAATTCAAATTCATCAGAAATGCTACTGAGGCCTCTGGTAAAGTATTCTCCTATAGGAACTAATGCCTATATGTTGTAGAGTCCAAAATTCTGGGCACTTGAAGATGGAAAGCAAAAATCTCACTAGAATATCACCAGGGGTAATGGGAAACATTCTTATTTACACCTGTTGTAAAAGAGTTGGAGCAGCAAGCTCAAATGATGTGTTTGTTGTCTACAAAATCCAGAAGTCTCAATAAACATAGTGCTCTCTCTTAGTAACAGGAAGGGCTAGATACACAGCTTATGAGTTTCCCCAGTCAACTAAACTGCTAGAAAGGAATAGCAAACAAAAACCAAACTTTTGCAATTAAATTCAATTCCTGATATCAAACTCTTATGGCAGTTAAACAATAACTTAAGTAGACTTCTACATTTTAAGTGTATCCACAATAATTTACAGAACAACTCATACATACTCATAAAGACATAATGACATTGTGAAATATTCTGAAAACATCCACAAAACAGTTATATAACTGCTCACCATATATTGTTTTAAGGGGTTCTCAGTGAACTCTCAGTGCACCATCCACTTAAGAAATGAACATAATCTCTACTTGCCATTTTAACAGTTCATAGAAAATATTTTCTTCATTCTTTCAACACATCTATGGATTGACTACCAGGTACCTGACACATTGTGCAGAGCTTACAATAGTAATCAAGATAGGCAAAGCCTCAGTTGTAAAATAACTTTATTCTGGCAGGTAAGGGAGACATAGAGAAAAATAGGCAGTAAGCAAATTTCTTTAGAAAAGTTCAAATAAAGTGCTATGAAAAAACAGTAAAATGAGGCAGTGATTCCATCTAAATGCAGAACTTATTTTTTTTAAACATCACTTTGGATAGTATTCTCAGGGCCTACTTTAAGGACATGACATTTGAACAGGAAAATAAATAGCAAGACACATGCCATTATAGAAAAAATCTGAGAAGAGAGCTCCAGTAAGATACTGGAAGAACAAGCTTGGCATGTTGGAGAACAAAGAGATCAGTATGAATTAGAGTATAAGGAGAAAAAAAAAAGCGATGCTGAATAAGGTTAGAGAAATAAGCTGGACCCAGAATGTGTAGGTCTTCACAGACCATGATAAATAATCAACATACAATACCTAAATTTGATAAGAAGATGGTAGTTGTTTTAAGCATAGGATGGCATAATTTATATCAACTGATCCCTGTCCCCTCCTATAACTAGAATGACACCCTTAAGGTGATCGAGTGCAGAGATAAACTGGTCAGGAGAACACAGTAACTACTATGGTGAAAAGCAATGGTGTCTTAGAATTTTGCTCTTTGAGAAGGAAGAAATGGTTATAGGATATGTTGGTGGTAGGAAAAATAGGGCTTGTTATTAATGTATTATATAGGGAGAGGTATGGGAGGGAAAAGCCAGTCAAGAACCACCCCATGGCTTTGCCCATGAACAACTGTGTAAAATGTTTTGCCACTTAATAAAATGAAAAGCCTAGATCAGGACATTTTGACAAGGAGTTAAAGAGGTGGGAAGTCACGAGTTAAGATTTAGAAATGTTAAATGTTGCTACTGAAGAATACTACACAACATCCAAGTGATGATATTGATTAAATTGAACTGTATGAAATTGACTTTTTTTCTGTAAGCTAAAAAACAATCGGATTCATGTGATTTTTATCATCAATTTCATGTGATTCTACTACCTAATAGTATGTAGCTATACATATGAATCAAGACTTCATGTAGGTCCAGATTTAGAGAAAGATTTGGGAAGCAATGGCATATTGATACTATTTAAATCTGTGAAGTTAGATGAGATCATCTAAGAATAAAGTGTAAATAAAAAATTATCCCATAGGTGAACTTGGAGCACAATGATATTTATAGATCAAGAATGGGTAGCAAGTACTTAAAACAAGAAACCTTTGAGAAATCAGCTGAAATGAGTCAAATTGGTTTTTGTATTTTCCTAAACAAAAAGCAAAACATTTTGGGGGTCTGCTCTTTGGGTATTGCTTCTTTCCATTTCCTGTAACATAACTAAGATAAATAAAATTTTCTGAGACACTGTGAGTCTGAAAAGTTGGCTCTTGATCTAACAAAGAATCTTAATAAGTCTTTTCAAATTTTTACAACCCTAGGATTTATCTACCTGTAATATTCAATGTTTTATATTCTGGTCCAACTTCAATAGACTCTCTCATAAAATACTGACAGTTTAGGGTAGACTTGAAAAGATAGACAATAATAGTATCTTCCTCTGTTATATCATGCAATGAATTTTACATAGAATTTCCAAACCCCTATTTCCTTGATAAATGGTGCAATGTAAACTGAGTGCTTCAAGCTTCTCTTTGCTTCAGTAGATTGTTGAATTTTTCATCTTTATATTCGGAAGTTCCATCTAGGGCAACTGCATACTTGTTATCTATGTTAAGGCAACATCTCTCAAATTTCTTGGACTTGATTGCAAAAACATAAATGTAAGAATGGAGATACTTTACTAAGATGAAATAAAATTGCTTCTAGGATGAATCTGGATAACCAGACTGAAAAAAAATGAGATATGGGAAATAAAATATGGAGAACTTTTTATTGTACATAGAATTTTTGTCTTTCATAGGAAAGAGATATTAAATATTTAGAACTACTCAGAATGAGTAGGCTACATACTACCCACCCCCGCCACCTTCCCGCCCTGGTTACTTTGACAGCAAAGACTCTGGAAATAACCTAGAGAGGTGATCAAAAAGATAGGAAGTAGCAGAACACAGGTTAGGCTTATTTTTGAGAAGTGGTTTAAAGTAGTATTATAGCTTAAAACCCTAGTAGGCTCATTGGTATGGTAATACCAGAACACCCTGTCTGCCTCCTGAGAAAACTATATGCAGGTCAAGAAACAGCAATTAGAAGCAATCATGGAGTAACAGACTGGTTAAAAAATTTGGGGAAAACCAAATAAAGTGGGATAAATCTTTTGACAGAAGGTTTCAGTATGCCACAGCAAGAAAAAAGAAGGCATAATTAAAGTCTCAGTGCAAATAGAGGGTTTAGAAAATATACGGTAAAGTCAACGGTTTGATATGGAGATAATTGGTTAAAATTTGAATTTCTGTTCTTCACCATGAGTGGCTTAGGTACTTAATCAGAGCCTTCATGTCCCTACCTAAGCACTGAATTATATCTGAGAAGATGGTTTAACTCATGGGTTATTTAATTCCAATATGAGTTTAAAAAATTCTCTATGAGGTTAAGTTTCTTTCAAAGTAAACTTTAATATTTGTAGTCAGTGCAACATACAGAGATATGGTTTTCTGTATTTTTTCCTTTCAGTAATGAAAACACAGATAGTCCTATTGTGGTTGCATAAACATGTGCATTAGGCAGTATTTATCTATGGTATTTACCATCTGATGAAGTTCTGCTAATTATAACAATTTAGTTCACTACTATAATTTGGCCCACTGTAAAACCTATTGAATGGAATTTAATTGTACTACTAACCTTTGACTGACACAGGACTGCTATCTTAAATTTCTTGGACTTGATTGCAAAAACATAAATGTAAGAATGGAGATACTTTACTAAGATGAAATAAAATTGCTTCTAGGATGAATCTGGATAACCAGACTGAAAAAAAATGAGATATGGGAAATAAAATATGGAGAACTTTTTATTGTACATAGAATTTTTGTCTTTCATAGGAAAGAGATATTAAATATTTAGAACTACTCAGAATGAGTAGGCTACATACTACCCACCCCCGCCACCTTCCCGCCCTGGTTACTTTGACAGCAAAGACTCTGGAAATAACCTAGAGAGGTGATCAAAAAGATAGGAAGTAGCAGAACACAGGTTAGGCTTATTTTTGAGAAGTGGTTTAAAGTAGTATTATAGCTTAAAACCCTAGTAGGCTCATTGGTATGGTAATACCAGAACACCCTGTCTGCCTCCTGAGAAAACTATATGCAGGTCAAGAAACAGCAATTAGAAGCAATCATGGAGTAACAGACTGGTTAAAAATTGGGAAAGCCAAATAAAGTGGGATAAATCTTTTGACAGAAGGTTTCAGTATGCCACAGCAAGAAAAAAGAAGGCATAATTAAAGTCTCAGTGCAAATAGAGGGTTTAGAAAATATACGGTAAAGTCAACGGTTTGATATGGAGATAATTGGTTAAAATTTGAATTTCTGTTCTTCACCATGAGTGGCTTAGGTACTTAATCAGAGCCTTCATGTCCCTACCTAAGCACTGAATTATATCTGAGAAGATGGTTTAACTCATGGGTTATTTAATTCCAATATGAGTTTAAAAAAAAATTCTCTATGAGGTTAAGTTTCTTTCAAAGTAAACTTTAATATTTGTAGTCAGTGCAACATACAGAGATATGGTTTTCTGTATTTTTTCCTTTCAGTAATGAAAACACAGATAGTCCTATTGTGGTTGCATAAACATGTGCATTAGGCAGTATTTATCTATGGTATTTACCATCTGATGAAGTTCTGCTAATTATAACAATTTAGTTCACTACTATAATTTGGCCCACTGTAAAACCTATTGAATGGAATTTAATTGTACTACTAACCTTTGACTGACACAGGACTGCTATTAGTTTAACCTTTGCCATCAACACCCTTAAATTCCTTTAGGGAAAATGTGTTTCCCCAAAGACTATGGAAGAGAAAAATCACCCAAAAGGCAAAATGAATTTTAAAATGACAACTCCTACAGTTTCTATTTTAAAGATATCTTAATAGTTATAAAGAACCACTTAGATAAGATATAAAATTAAATACATGGATCTCTTCCTCCAGGTTTTCTGAGCAACATCACTCTAAAAGTACCCACCCAAAGACACCTCCTTGAATTATGACAATGTGCTCAGTCCTTTACAGCTGTGTGTAGTGTGTGCATGTGTCTGGTGTACAAGCTTATACAGAAAAGTCTGTTTTGGGGATGTTTCTCCTTGCACATTTTAATATGCACTTTGAAAAGCAGACAATGAATATAAGATATTATCTGCAAGTAGTGGAGAAACTGAAAACCTTGCCAACTTGAAATATGTGGGGAGAAAACGGTTTCAAATAACATGGATATCTTGTCATAGATGGAGAGATCATATTGTAAGTGGCTTAGATAACTGGAAATAATGGAGAGAACAAAAATATCTCTGGTAATTTTGGTAAATGGTAACAGAAATAACTCTGGAATCCAGGTGTTTGCTCTTCCAACCTAGTCTCTGGCTAAATACAAAGATTTGACAGTAGTGGGATGATTAAGCTTGAATGCATGCCTGACAATGAGGGCAATGGACATAAAACAGGTAACTATTATATTGTGACTCTATTTTCTGTGTAGGGTAATACAGGGAAAATTTAGAGACAAAATGTTTATTACAAGGATATAATCACAGTACTGAGTAACACCTGACATTCAGAAGCAATGGCTTCATGCACCTAATCATATGAAAAGCAAATTTTGCATTCTCCTTAATGGAAATTAATAGCTTTAGAGAAAATGTTAGGTACTGCAATCAGTAGTATTATTCTATACCCCAACAGCACAAGATCATTTCAGTTTCTATTTACTCATATCTGTCAGTGTTTTGCAAGTTACTTTTTTTTTTTTAAACCATAACACCTGCATTAGAATTTTACAAAATGTTTGTTATGCTAAATATATCCAAACTTTTCAGGTTTCTGCACATATACTCAAGTTATGTATTCCATGTTAAACAGAAGTAGGAACAGGTGTCCCAAATTAGCCTAAATTTGTCCAACTTAAAGCAAAATACTGCCATGTGTCTTTTGCATATGGCAAACAAACTCAACAAATACTATGGTTCAAAGTGTTTTATCTAGAAATCTATTTTTACATCTTCTACTTCTCTCCTTTGCCTTTCATTTTGAGGAAAACCCTTCCTGTTCCTATTTCCATCAGTATTGGTCCTTGTAGGCCCATGAATGAGATTGTTTTATACCTAAAAATGCATTTTTTAAAAAGAGTTTTGGTTTGAGTTTTCCATAACTCTTTCTTGAATGACTGATTGCGGTTAACAGGTTGGGGTTATGTTGAGACACTGAATGTGTCAACTCACATTTAAATTTCTTCTTGTGTTTCTTTTTACATTTTATATGGACATTTAAGTGTCTTGTTCATTCTGCTAGGGAAGCGCTCCTAACAGCAACACAAGGAGAGTATTTGCATGGATTTCTGACTCACCTAGATTTGCAGTTTGCAAATCTAAATTATACACTTTAAGGCAAAACCCAAACCTAATTATCTGTATTTCCTAATTGTAGCATCACATTAAAGATTATATATACATTATATACATACATATATGATATGCATTACATATATAACGAGAAAGAGGGTTTGTAACAAATTTATAATACACATTTTAAAATTCTGTCTTGTCACTTTTCTTTCAGTTTCCTTTCTTTCATAATTTTTGATAGGTTTCTATATATTTGATTTTTCACCTTTCAAGTATCATTTATATGCATATGTGATGTGCATGTCTTTGAAACCAGTATTAGACTCTGGCCATATTTAATCTCTATATTTGCTACAATAATGCAAAAATTGAACAAGAATTTTTTAATTCTCATATATTTTAAGTAACAACAGAAGTTTAAACTAGAAGTTAGTTGTTTCTCCTCAGTGTTTTGCAAGTTTACTTTTTTTTTTTTTAAACCATAACACCTGCATTAGAATTTTACAAAATGTTTGTTATGCTAAATATATCCAAACTTTTCAGGTTTCTGCACATATACTCAAGTTATGTATTCCATGTTAAACAGAAGTAGGAACAGGTGTCCCAAATTAGCCTAAATTTGTCCAACTTAAAGCAAAATACTGCCATGTGTCTTTTGCATATGGCAAACAAACTCAACAAATACTATGGTTCAAAGTGTTTTATCTAGAAATCTATTTTTACATCTTCTACTTCTCTCCTTTGCCTTTCATTTTGAGGAAAACCCTTCCTGTTCCTATTTCCATCAGTATTGGTCCTTGTAGGCCCATGAATGAGATTGTTTTATACCTAAAAATGCATTTTTTAAAAAGAGTTTTGGTTTGAGTTTTCCATAACTCTTTCTTGAATGACTGATTGCGGTTAACAGGTTGGGGTTATGTTGAGACACTGAATGTGTCAACTCACATTTAAATTTCTTCTTGTGTTTCTTTTTACATTTTATATGGACATTTAAGTGTCTTGTTCATTCTGCTAGGGAAGCGCTCCTAACAGCAACACAAGGAGAGTATTTGCATGGATTTCTGACTCACCTAGATTTGCAGTTTGCAAATCTAAATTATACACTTTAAGGCAAAACCCAAACCTAATTATCTGTATTTCCTAATTGTAGCATCACATTAAAGATTATATATACATTATATACATACATATATGATATGCATTACATATATAACGAGAAAGAGGGTTTGTAACAAATTTATAATACACATTTTAAAATTCTGTCTTGTCACTTTTCTTTCAGTTTCCTTTCTTTCATAATTTTTGATAGGTTTCTATATATTTGATTTTTCACCTTTCAAGTATCATTTATATGCATATGTGATGTGCATGTCTTTGAAACCAGTATTAGACTCTGGCCATATTTAATCTCTATATTTGCTACAATAATGCAAAAATTGAACAAGAATTTTTTAATTCTCATATATTTTAAGTAACAACAGAAGTTTAAACTAGAAGTTAGTTGTTTCTCCTCAGTTGGCATTTTGTCCCTTTAAATGATGTGAACTGAATCCTAAGTGTAAAACATTGGGTTATCAAAAGTTTCTTCCTCAGTGGAATGACTGTAGTGTGTGTAAGAAGAGAAAAGACAAAGCAGACAAGTTTAAAGTACAACACTCTGGATTTGTTTCCTTTCTGTGGATGTAACTCTTCACTATTTAAGCATTTCTAAATAACATTTCTATTCAACTATTTCTATGGTGGGAAATGTTAATTCAGTTAGTTGTTGTTAGAACCAAGACATTACAATTTTTTTTCAGCGTGTGTAGAATTGCAAACAGCACAGAAAACAAAGTATAGGTACAGTTAAATTTAATGGTGAATAAATTTGAACGTTGAGAAAAGCAGGAAGGAAAATGACCCTTAAAGATCAGAATAGAAAGGAGCCTATATACTTTACTATTCAGGCTCTGTATATCTGAAAAGAAAAACAGTAAGAAACAAAGTGTTTGGCTTCCCTGGTGGTCCTGGGAAGATCAAGAGGTGCCGGTTCAATCTCTGACCGGGGAAGACCCCAGGTGCCACGGAGCAGCTGAACTGGTGTGTCCAATTATGAGCCAGCACTCTGGAGTGCATGCACCCAGAACCGGTGCTCTGCAATGAGGGAGGCTGCTGCAATGGGAGGTCCACATAGGCCAAAAAACAAAGATGAATGAAAATAAATAAATGAAAGACCAATAAAAGAGGCCAAAATTAAAAATAATAAAAAGAAACAAAGTGTTGTCTTAGACAAAGAAGAACCAAAGAAATCTGGAAACATGAGACTTTCACTGACTGCAATCATACATGAATGTCTGGATAAATTGGGACTGTAGCCAAATGGAATGGGAAAAGGCAACAATCGAATCATGCTGTGCATCACTGAGGTCATTAGCAGCTTTCATAATTTTTGATAGGTTTCTATATATTTGATTTTTCACCTTTCAAGTATCATTTATATGCATATGTGATGTGCATGTCTTTGAAACCAGTATTAGACTCTGGCCATATTTAATCTCTATATTTGCTACAATAATGCAAAAATTGAACAAGAATTTTTTAATTCTCATATATTTTAAGTAACAACAGAAGTTTAAACTAGAAGTTAGTTGTTTCTCCTCAGTTGGCATTTTGTCCCTTTAAATGATGTGAACTGAATCCTAAGTGTAAAACATTGGGTTATCAAAAGTTTCTTCCTCAGTGGAATGACTGTAGTGTGTGTAAGAAGAGAAAAGACAAAGCAGACAAGTTTAAAGTACAACACTCTGGATTTGTTTCCTTTCTGTGGATGTAACTCTTCACTATTTAAGCATTTCTAAATAACATTTCTATTCAACTATTTCTATGGTGGGAAATGTTAATTCAGTTAGTTGTTGTTAGAACCAAGACATTACAATTTTTTTTCAGCGTGTGTAGAATTGCAAACAGCACAGAAAACAAAGTATAGGTACAGTTAAATTTAATGGTGAATAAATTTGAACGTTGAGAAAAGCAGGAAGGAAAATGACCCTTAAAGATCAGAATAGAAAGGAGCCTATATACTTTACTATTCAGGCTCTGTATATCTGAAAAGAAAAACAGTAAGAAACAAAGTGTTTGGCTTCCCTGGTGGTCCTGGGAAGATCAAGAGGTGCCGGTTCAATCTCTGACCGGGGAAGACCCCAGGTGCCACGGAGCAGCTGAACTGGTGTGTCCAATTATGAGCCAGCACTCTGGAGTGCATGCACCCAGAACCGGTGCTCTGCAATGAGGGAGGCTGCTGCAATGGGAGGTCCACATAGGCCAAAAAACAAAGATGAATGAAAATAAATAAATGAAAGACCAATAAAAGAGGCCAAAATTAAAAATAATAAAAAGAAACAAAGTGTTGTCTTAGACAAAGAAGAACCAAAGAAATCTGGAAACATGAGACTTTCACTGACTGCAATCATACATGAATGTCTGGATAAATTGGGACTGTAGCCAAATGGAATGGGAAAAGGCAACAATCGAATCATGCTGTGCATCACTGAGGTCATTAGCAGCTTGATAATTGTGCCTGAAATGCTTTCCTTTGTTTCTGTCTAATTGCCATTAAACTCATCATTTCACACAGAAGTTAAGGCCAAAACTCAAGGAACATTCTGAGTCTTGTTAGTTCATTTTAGGACTTGTTTTTCCTGCTTGAAATTGAGCCAGTTTTCCACCTTACCAATCACCCTTCTGAAGGAATTGATTATAAATGACCTGAAAAATTACAGGGATGGGTGCTAGTGGATGCCTTTTTTATTATCTTTTTATTCCTGATGTGAATCTTGATCAACATACTTTCCTGTTCTAAAGATGGGAATTTAGATGGGAGATCAATGATATTTTTAATGTATAGCTACTTAAATGGTCATTGAACACAACACGTCTGATCCTAAATGAGGTATTCTTTCAACCATTCAATGCTATTGAATGAATAAATTTTTCCCACATAGATGTTTTTAAAGCTTTAAATATATAGGTCAAGCAAGGACTTGAATATATCTCCAAAGCTTAGAGAAGAAGGATGGCATTCCCCTATCAGGAGTGTTCACACTTGACAAAGAAGGCTTCTAGTCTAATGTGCACAGTTAAATATGCCCTGGAAGTTGAATATACTTTAGTTAGTGAAGTGAGTTTTTGGTAGTTGTTTCTCTGTGACATCAATTTAGGATAATGCTTTCCCTCTGCTACGCAACGGGTGGCCAAGTAGGTCTCTACATCTCCTCTTTAGCTTTTCTCTAATGGAAGAAAGTACCTTTAATGAAAGATTAAAGTTCATATAAAGATAAAATGTCAGTTGTGATAGGTGCTATGAAAGATATATTTTCAAAGCATAATTTGAGGATTTGTTATGAAAGGTTTTCCTGAGAAAATAATACTTGAGTTGTAGTCTTATAAAAAACATAATTGAACTAGTTAAAGAAGAATTCATGGGAAGATTCTTTCTGTAGAGCAGATGTTGGTGAGAAGAAGAGCCAATTAAGGTGATGGAAGATGAAGAAGAACCATGATTCAAAATGTGTCATATTACATACAAGTTGTAAACAATCTGGGCTTCGCTGATGGCTCAAATGGTAAAGAACCTGCCTGCAATGTAGGAGACATAGATTTAATCCCTGGCTCAATCGCTGGGCTGTGAAGATACCCTAGATAAGGGAATGGCTAACTACTCCAGTATTCTTGCCTAGAGAATTCCATGGACAGAGAGCCTGGAAGGCTACAGTCCTTGGGGTTGCAAAGCCTTGGGCATGACTGAGTGACAACACTCATTCACCTTCAGTAAGTAACTTGTATGAAAGGATATAGTATAAAAACAAGAAAAAAAACCAAACCCCAAGAAACGAAGATACGCCTGGCACATAGAATAGGTAGACATGAGTAGGTATTAATGTTATATTAAAAACAAATTTTACTAATTTTTTTATTATTTTTCATTCAAATTACGACTAATATATATTTCATCCATCTTTACTCTTTGGCCAGTGTGGACCTCCCACTGTAGTGGCCTCTCTTGTTGCAGAACACCATTCGTATGCTCCAGAGTACACTGGCTCCAGGGGAACCGGCTATTGAATGAATAAATTTTTCCACATAGATGTTTTAAAGCTTTAAATATATAGGTCAAGCAAGGACTTGAATATATCTCCAAAGCTTAGAGAAGAAGGATGGCATTCCCTATCAGGAGTGTTCACACTTGACAAAGAAGGCTTCTAGTCTAATGTGCACAGTTAAATATGCCCTGGAAGTTGAATATACTTTAGTTAGTGAAGTGAGTTTTTGGTAGTTGTTTCTCTGTGACATCAATTTAGGATAATGCTTTCCCTCTGCTACGCAACGGGTGGCCAAGTAGGTCTCTACATCTCCTCTTTAGCTTTTCTCTAATGGAAGAAAGTACCTTTAATGAAAGATTAAAGTTCATATAAAGATAAAATGTCAGTTGTGATAGGTGCTATGAAAGATATATTTTCAAAGCATAATTTGAGGATTTGTTATGAAAGGTTTTCCTGAGAAAATAATACTTGAGTTGTAGTCTTATAAAAAACATAATTGAACTAGTTAAAGAAGAATTCATGGGAAGATTCTTTCTGTAGAGCAGATGTTGGTGAGAAGAAGAGCCAATTAAGGTGATGGAAGATGAAGAAGAACCATGATTCAAAATGTGTCATATTACATACAAGTTGTAAACAATCTGGGCTTCGCTGATGGCTCAAATGGTAAAGAACCTGCCTGCAATGTAGGAGACATAGATTTAATCCCTGGCTCAATCGCTGGGCTGTGAAGATACCCTAGATAAGGGAATGGCTAACTACTCCAGTATTCTTGCCTAGAGAATTCCATGGACAGAGAGCCTGGAAGGCTACAGTCCTTGGGGTTGCAAAGCCTTGGGCATGACTGAGTGACAACACTCATTCACCTTCAGTAAGTAACTTGTATGAAAGGATATAGTATAAAAACAAGAAAAAAAACCAAACCCCAAGAAACGAAGATACGCCTGGCACATAGAATAGGTAGACATGAGTAGGTATTAATGTTATATTAAAAACAAATTTTACTAATTTTTTTTTATTATTTTTCATTCAAATTACGACTAATATATATTTCATCCATCTTTACTCTTTGGCCAGTGTGGACCTCCCACTGTAGTGGCCTCTCTTGTTGCAGAACACCAGTTCTGGGCGTAGGTGCTCCAGAGCACTGGCTCACACTGGCTCCAGCCTCTCCACAGCATGTGGGATCTTCCTGGGTCAGGGATTGAATCGGTGCCCTTTGCAAAGCAAGTTAAACTCTTTACCCACTGGACAACCAGGGAAGTCCCTATGACAAATATTTTGATAGCAAAAGATTACTAGCACCTTTTTTCTAAAATATATACCCTATATACCAGTTTACTGTAAAAAATATCACTAGTTGAAGCATATCACCAATAGACACAATTTCTAATAAAACAGTGAGCCAGAATATTTACAAGAGTAGATAATTAAAATGCATTGCATAATGGATAACACAGGTTAGCCAAACTTAATTAAGAACAGAACACACTCACCCAGAGCTGGTGCTCTGCAACGAGAGAGACCACTATAATGGGGGGCCCATACAGGCCAAAGAATAAAGATGGACAAAAAGAAATAAATAAAAAACCAATAAAAGAGGCCAAAAAAAAAAAATCTCTATTTTCTTCTCTTCAGCACTACCATATTATCATTGTCCAAGTAACCATTATTTTCCACCTAATTGTCTATCTTTTTCTGTCTGCATCCTTTGTTAACTTTATAAAACATCCAGTTAACTTTATAAAACATTTAAAAATTACATAATTTACATAACTTCTATATTAAATGCTTGAATAACTTTCCATTAGCTTCCCAGGTGGTACTAAGAGTACGGAACCCACCAGCCAATGCAGGAAAGGTGGGTTCAAATCTCTGGACTAGGAAATGGCAACCCACACCAGTATTCTTGCCTGGAACATTTCCTGTACAGTGAAATCTGGTGGACTACAGTCAATGAGGCTATAAAGAATCAGTCACGATTGAACAACTGAACACACACACAACAATCTTAGTTTCAACTCATTATACCCACTGACTGGTACAATCAAACCATATTGGTTTTCTTATCATTCCTCGGTTACATCACACTCTCTCACATACCTTTGCTATAGGAAGTGTTCATCACTAGAATTCTCTACTCCCTCTCTTGTTATGAAGTGGTTTAGCTGAACAGTTTGGGGTTAGATTTTTTTCATAGGCTGCAGTCAAAATGTCAAGTTTGGACTGCAGTCACCTGAAGATCTGACTGGCACCAGAAAATCCATCTCTTTGGTGTGTTGCTCACGTGACTGTTGGCAAGATGCTTCAGCTATGCTTAGATGTCTCCATAAGGCTGCTTAATTATCTTCAGAGAATAGAAGATGGCATCTCTCAGAATGAGAGTACAAAAGAGAGGACTGAACTTTGGGGCCACATGTAGTGTGGGTCCCAATGTCTTCCCCAATTCCAATTCACTAGGCTTTACATACTCATAAAGCTTTTATGAGAACCATATCCTTCTTCTCCTTGGCATAGTTACAGGCACCTTGTATAAGACAAGCAGAAAAGACAATGGAATAAAGGACACTTAGTGTTATGAGATGGGTAATGTGGCTTTTCTACTATTTAGACCCAGAGTAATCTTTTGGAGACAAAATAACTTGTAGATTGAATTGTTTTTATATTTAATATCTTCATCAGAGTTTGATTTTTATTTTAAACTCCCGTATAATGGAGTGGGAAAATTTAAGCTTGAGTAAACATCCATGTCATAACCCTTTATTATATATCAACACACAGGCACTGTAGGTTTCATATGTTTTTGTCAGTACCACAGCAGGTTTTCCATTTTCCCTTGGAAATGGATTTCAGTTGATTTTCACAACAGCTATACTAGAGTTCCTGTCATTAGAGATGCATCATCACAAATAATTTCCTAAAATATTTTCTTGGGGAACAAATATTTTTTGAATAGAATAAAGTGATATCCAGCTGCTTTCTTTTTCATCACAGGTTTTCTCATTTGTTCAGGCTTTTATTTTTTTCCTTTTTCTTTTCTCTGGGGTCATGTATGTTTACATGAGGTAAAAGTCTGAAGCCCTTGGCTCTGTTAATGCAAACCTGGAATCCTTTAAAACCAGTCAACTGAGTCTTCAGCTGCCCATTATTACTCTATTAAATATTGGTGGCTGCTTCTCACTGGTACCTTCCTCTGATGCTGACTCTCAGGGGGACTTTGAATAGCAATGAGCTATATTATTAACCTTAATCATCAAAATACATCTGCTACATCTAAAGGCAAATGCCTTATTTTGCAATGAGATACGTGAATCATCAACTTGGCGAGGAATCTCTCTAAAACTTGTCAAGCAGTTTTTTGGTTGGGGATTCTAAAGGTTGAAATTGCTTATATATATATATATTTTATAGTTTATTTATATATATATATATATTTTATAGTTTATTTATTTATTTTGAGGGGTGGGGTTTGGGGAGGGAGCGGGGCGGATGGGCCACTTCTATTGGTCTTTCATTTGTCCATTTTCATCCATCTTTGTTCTTTAGCCCATGTGGGCCTCTCATCGCAGTGGCGTCTGTTGCCGCAGAGCGCCGGCTCTGGGTGCATGTGCTCCAGAGCTCCAGTTCCGTAATTGGACACATTGGTCCAGCCGTTCTACTGCATGTGGGATCTTCCCAGGCCAGGGATCGAACCGGTACCCCTTGCACTGCAAGGCGGTGTCCTTACCCACTGGACCACCAGGGAAGCCCTGAAATTGCTCATATTTTTAAGAATTATTATGTTAGAAGCAGTAATCAAGTCAATCAATTTTTAATATATCATGATCCCTAATATCATGGTGCTAATCTAAATTTATGGGAAATGGTGTAAAAAGATTCTTGTTATTTATAAAACACGCAGTAGTTTTCTTCTAAAATGAGAAAACTGTTTGTTTTAAAAAGTTGAAATGAAGCTGTATCAAGACCTTATAAGAGTACAGCTTTCTTTTCATCACAGCAGGTTTTCCATTTTCCCTTGGAAATGGATTTCAGTTGATTTTCACAACAGCTATACTAGAGTTCCTGTCATTAGAGATGCATCATCACAAATAATTTCCTAAAATATTTTCTTGGGGAACAAATATTTTTTGAATAGAATAAAGTGATATCCAGCTGCTTTCTTTTCATCACAGGTTTTCTCATTTGTTCAGGCTTTTATTTTTTTCCTTTTTCTTTTCTCTGGGGTCATGTATGTTTACATGAGGTAAAAGTCTGAAGCCCTTGGCTCTGTTAATGCAAACCTGGAATCCTTTAAAACCAGTCAACTGAGTCTTCAGCTGCCCATTATTACTCTATTAAATATTGGTGGCTGCTTCTCACTGGTACCTTCCTCTGATGCTGACTCTCAGGGGGACTTTGAATAGCAATGAGCTATATTATTAACCTTAATCATCAAAATACATCTGCTACATCTAAAGGCAAATGCCTTATTTTGCAATGAGATACGTGAATCATCAACTTGGCGAGGAATCTCTCTAAAACTTGTCAAGCAGTTTTTTGGTTGGGGATTCTAAAGGTTGAAATTGCTTATATATATATATATTTTATAGTTTATTTATATATATATATATATATTTTATAGTTTATTTATTTATTTTGGGGGGTGGGGTTTGGGGAGGGAGCGGGGCGGATGGGCCACTTCTATTGGTCTTTCATTTGTCCATTTTCATCCATCTTTGTTCTTTGACCCGTGTGGGCCTCCCATCGCAGTGGCCTCTGTTGTCGCAGAGCACCGGCTCTGGGCACATGTACTCCAGAGCTCCGGCTTGGTAATTGGACACATTGGTCCAGCCACTCCATTGCATGTGGGATCTTCCCAGGTCAGGGATTGAACCGGTACCCCTTGCACTGCAAGGTGGTGTCCTTACCCACTGGACCACCAGGGAAGCCCTGAAATTGCTCATATTTTTAAGAATTATTATGTTAGAAGCAGTAATCAAGTCAATCAATTTTTAATATATCATGATCCCTAATATCATGGTGCTAATCTAAATTTATGGGAAATGGTGTAAAAAGATTCTTGTTATTTATAAAACACGCAGTAGTTTTCTTCTAAAATGAGAAAACTGTTTGTTTTTAAAGGATAAATCAACCTGTATATAGAAATGAAGCTGTAACCTCAAGTACCTTATAAGAGGCTAGGCATAACAAAGAATGAAATATAAATAAAAATATTTCTGTTATATCACTCTTTGAATCTAAATACTGGTTGTTATAACTTCAGTAGTTATTGTCCAGAGAGGAATTCATTATTGTGTAGAAAAATGATCCAACATTTCAACTTTATGTTTTATAATGAAAAGCTAAACAAACTAAATTATACAAACTATGTACTTCACTAATCAGTTTTAACTTGTTTAAAAACTGACTAAATATTTAGTTATAATTCTGACTTTCTAAATCTCTAGGTCACTTTTTCCCCCTAATTCTACCTCTCTCTATGTCCACCTACTTACATGTTGAGTAATTTTATTTAATTCATATATAGGTTACACAAGTAGATTTAAAAATTTGGTTATACAAAGTTATCATTCTGAGTGGAATTTTTTGGTCACTAATGATTTTTTCATTAAAAAATATGTTCTTGGTCATTTAGTATATCTCCAGACTGTACATGGAAGTTTTTGTACTTAATTATAGTCAATTTGCACATAAGCCTTTCCAAATAATTAGTTTCCTAAAGACAATATTTGCAGGAGATATGGTAGATATTTCCACAACCTGAAGTATCTTCCAAAATCATATCCATTTTTAGACAATTTCAGACCATAGCTCCAATGTCTTAAATTGGTCATTTATTCTGTATGACCTTTTGTGACCTGGGACTCCTTTCTAGAAAATGATAGTCTATTTCTTAGCATGACATAGACAAACTTCCATCTTATAGGTCAACTAAATATATACGGCAAGTGAACAAAAGCTATGGAAATGCATGATGTTGAGACAGGCACGGTATACATTTTAAATAAAGAACCAATTTATGAACAAAAGAACCCACTGGACCACCAGGGAAGCCCTGAAATTGCTCATATTTTTAAGAATTATTATGTTAGAAGCAGTAATCAAGTCAATCAATTTTTAATATATCATGATCCCTAATATCATGGTGCTAATCTAAATTTATGGGAAATGGTGTAAAAAGATTCTTGTTATTTATAAAACACGCAGTAGTTTTCTTCTAAAATGAGAAAACTGTTTGTTTTTAAAGGATAAATCAACCTGTATATAGAAATGAAGCTGTAACCTCAAGTACCTTATAAGAGGCTAGGCATAACAAAGAATGAAATATAAATAAAAATATTTCTGTTATATCACTCTTTGAATCTAAATACTGGTTGTTATAACTTCAGTAGTTATTGTCCAGAGAGGAATTCATTATTGTGTAGAAAAATGATCCAACATTTCAACTTTATGTTTTATAATGAAAAGCTAAACAAACTAAATTATACAAACTATGTACTTCACTAATCAGTTTTAACTTGTTTAAAAACTGACTAAATATTTAGTTATAATTCTGACTTTCTAAATCTCTAGGTCACTTTTTCCCCCTAATTCTACCTCTCTATGTCCACCTACTTACATGTTGAGTAATTTTATTTAATTCATATATAGGTTACACAAGTAGATTTAAAAATTTGGTTATACAAAGTTATCATTCTGAGTGGAATTTTTGGTCACTAATGATTTTTCATTAAAAAATATGTTCTTGGTCATTTAGTATATCTCCAGACTGTACATGGAAGTTTTTGTACTTAATTATAGTCAATTTGCACATAAGCCTTTCCAAATAATTAGTTTCCTAAAGACAATATTTGCAGGAGATATGGTAGATATTTCCACAACCTGAAGTATCTTCCAAAATCATATCCATTTTTAGACAATTTCAGACCATAGCTCCAATGTCTTAAATTGGTCATTTATTCTGTATGACCTTTTGTGACCTGGGACTCCTTTCTAGAAAATGATAGTCTATTTCTTAGCATGACATAGACAAACTTCCATCTTATAGGTCAACTAAATATATACGGCAAGTGAACAAAAGCTATGGAAATGCATGATGTTGAGACAGGCACGGTATACATTTTAAATAAAGAACCAATTTATGAAAACAAAAAAAGAACCAACTTATAAATTGTCAACTAAAAAAAGTTACTGGGCTTCCCTGGTGGCTCAGATGGTAAAGAATCACCCTGCAATGCAGGAGACCTGGATTCAATCCCTGGGTAGGAAAGATCTCCTGGAGAAGAGAATGGCAACCCACTCTAGTATTCTTGCCTGAAAAATGCCATGGACAGAGGAGCCTGGTGGGCTACAGTCCACGGGGTCACAAAAAAGTTGGACACAACTGAGTGACTAACACTTTCCCTTTCAAAAAAGTTATTATTAGCCAATGGCTTAAACTTAAGAATTGGATTTTCCAGAAAATGTGGCAACAGATGTGAATTGAACGAAAGAGAAGATAGCTTGAATGAATGTAATAGATAAAGTCGTTTAAAAGATACACATTTCTAGTGGTATTAGTGGTCCACAGGAAGGCAGTCTGTTGTACTTTGGCATACTATTTTAAGATCTCCTGGACATTTTGGTCCCCATGACCTAGAACATTTGTTCATTAGAGGCCATCTTCTGTCCTTAGTTTTAATTACATTCATGGTCTTGCACCTTGAATCATGCATGGAACCACCTAATGATGCCACAATCCTTAAGGTTGATCTTCAAACATTAGATCATTTTCTAAGTTTCTTCGCTTCCAGAGACTTTGTGAAGTCACCATGCCACCGTTGTTAGTAGCTGCTAAAATATTAGTCAGCCTTGATTCATTGCAAATATCTAGCCTTGAGTGCTTGACATTTTAAAAAATACTGATTCAGTTCAAAGTAGTTTGGTAAATGGAATTCAGTTCAAAGTAGTTTGGCAAATGGATACAGGGTAGAAAAACCATTCCATGTAGAGTGAACAGTGTGATCACTGTACAGAGGCATATATGACAGCTGATTGTTTAAGAATGAGTGGACCTATCAGCGATAGATTAAGTTAGGAATGTATATAAGACTCAATTAGATTCAATTCTATTTTGTCCCAAAGCATGCTTTCTTCACACAGAATTAAAATACATAAATATTATCTCTTTTTATAATCCTTTTATAACCACTACTGCAACTAAAATTATCCAGTTATAAATCAATTATACTCCAACAAAAATTTTAAAAACATTCTGTAACCCACCCTGCAAAAAAGTCTGTAACCAAAGCCATAAATGATATGATTAAAAAAATTATCCAGTTAAAGACTGTATATATTATGTATTTTATGATTTTGAGGAAAATATATCAAGTATTATTTTAACATCATATATCTAAAATACATATTAAATATTATAAAAAGGCTCTTACAATTTAAACTATAGCTTTAAATATATCACATTTAATTTGACAATATTATACTCCTTTGAAAATATCCCCACAGGTAAAATGAGAGATTGCATATTTGAAATCATTTTATATTTATGCATATATGGAGGAGGATTTATAAGATCACTTTAAGCTGGGTGATTCTATTTTAATCTGTTATTTCACTGTACTACTTACTTTACCTAGAAAAAAATTTATTTTAATGTCTGTAGATTAGTCATAGAAGTAATGTTTTCCTTTTATTCTATATTCTACTACGAAAAAGGTATATGTCTTTGGCAAATCATTAACACTTGAGATTTGAATATTTTTGTCATGAAAATACCAGTAATGTTTTGATGAGAAAATAACTTAGCAATATAGATAAAGCATTATGATGTAGGCTTTATGCATCATTTGAAGACTTAAAGTAAGCATTTACTTAAAACTACTCCAGAACATTCAAATAATCCCTAGCCCTCTCATGAGGCTGCATTTTTTGGGAAGGCACTCTTTACCTGTCTGATGCTGTTTCTTTCTCTCTAGACTGCATAATACCGAGAAAATAAATGGTATGCAGAAGGAAAGGGATTTTTGTTATTCGTCATTGCTGCTATTGTTTCCACTGGTATATACTCTAGCAGAAATAAACAGGATATATATATGCATGTAATTTACATACTATACAATTGGCTCTTTTAGATTACAAAATACAATGATTCTTAGCACATTCACAGAGTTGTGCAACTACCATTATAATCAATTTTTGAACATTTTCATCATCCCTCAAAGAAACGCTATACTCATTAGCAGTCCTTCCTCGGAGTCACCCATTTTATCTTAAAAATTCTCAATTTGGAGTTAACTTTCCTAGCATACATAATCAGTTCTCCTCTCTGATACACTTTGTTTTCTCAATTTGGTAAATAATACAAATGATTAGCAACATTTTTAATCCCCTATTATCTGGCACAGTATAGCAAAACTACTTTTAGCTACAACCAAAAAATTTTTAAGTATATTCTTTTGATAGCACTAAAAATAATGTGAAAATACAATAAATTGCCTTTAAAATGACCCGCTAGCATTTCTGGAGTGATAATAAGAATATTTGTGTAGCCATGAGTTTGTTTAATTAAAGTAAAAAAAATAGCACTTAATAATGTTAGTTACTACTGAGTGTGATATATCAGTGCAATTAGAAACATACTTGATAACAATTTCCTATAAGAGCACAAAAAGAGAACTGAAATCTACCTAATATCAGAAAAAGAAAACAAGGAAGTTCACGTTATTTATCAGGATAATAGAAAAAAATCAGGGAAGACTTGCTTACCAAGCAAAAATAACACCATCCTGTATTCTATTCATATGTCCAAATCTGAAGTTTCTTTATCACAGTGATATAAAACCACCTCCCGGGTAGAATTCATTATGACGAATGGATGCAAGACTGTCTTCCAAGTTAGGTTTTTGTGCTCAAGAAGTTAATTTTTCTCTCACATTGTGTCTCTGATATAGCTGTTTCCAGGGTAGAATTCCTAACATCACATTAAATAGCTATCCCTTTAGCAATATAGATAAAGCATTATGATGTAGGCTTTATGCATCATTTGAAGACTTAAAGTAAGCATTTACTTAAAACTACTCCAGAACATTCAAATAATCCCTAGCCCTCTCATGAGGCTGCATTTTTTGGGAAGGCACTCTTTACCTGTCTGATGCTGTTTCTTTCTCTCTAGACTGCATAATACCGAGAAAATAAATGGTATGCAGAAGGAAAGGGATTTTTGTTATTCGTCATTGCTGCTATTGTTTCCACTGGTATATACTCTAGCAGAAATAAACAGGATATATATATGCATGTAATTTACATACTATACAATTGGCTCTTTTAGATTACAAAATACAATGATTCTTAGCACATTCACAGAGTTGTGCAACTACCATTATAATCAATTTTTGAACATTTTCATCATCCCTCAAAGAAACGCTATACTCATTAGCAGTCCTTCCTCGGAGTCACCCATTTTATCTTAAAAATTCTCAATTTGGAGTTAACTTTCCTAGCATACATAATCAGTTCTCCTCTCTGATACACTTTGTTTTCTCAATTTGGTAAATAATACAAATGATTAGCAACATTTTTAATCCCCTATTATCTGGCACAGTATAGCAAAACTACTTTTAGCTACAACCAAAAATTTGTAAGTATATTCTTTTGATAGCACTAAAAATAATGTGAAAATACAATAAATTGCCTTTAAAATGACCCGCTAGCATTTCTGGAGTGATAATAAGAATATTTGTGTAGCCATGAGTTTGTTTAATTAAAGTAAAAAAAATAGCACTTAATAATGTTAGTTACTACTGAGTGTGATATATCAGTGCAATTAGAAACATACTTGATAACAATTTCCTATAAGAGCACAAAAAGAGAACTGAAATCTACCTAATATCAGAAAAAGAAAACAAGGAAGTTCACGTTATTTATCAGGATAATAGAAAAAAATCAGGGAAGACTTGCTTACCAAGCAAAAATAACACCATCCTGTATTCTATTCATATGTCCAAATCTGAAGTTTCTTTATCACAGTGATATAAAACCACCTCCCGGGTAGAATTCATTATGACGAATGGATGCAAGACTGTCTTCCAAGTTAGGTTTTTGTGCTCAAGAAGTTAATTTTTCTCTCACATTGTGTCTCTGATATAGCTGTTTCCAGGGTAGAATTCCTAACATCACATTAAATAGCTATCCCTCCCAAGAAGCAATTGGCTTCTTAACAATATCTTCACTCTTGAGGAAATATGGAGAAAGTTTCCAGAGGAGAATTCATATGTTAAATAATTATAGATGTTTTCTACTAGTCTAATATATAGGGGTGGATAGTGGTAAATCTTCTGAATCAAAATAAATGGGCGTAGTTGTGTCTACAGGGCAGAATTCCAGGCAATACAGTTAGAGCTCTGCAAAACAGAACACATGAGCTTTGGTGACTCATTACACATTGTGTTAACAGCCTAACTCAAGTTATTACCTGGGTGGTTTTAGAGACTAAATCACCAATTTAAACTGTACTGGGGACTGCAAATCACATCTTAAAAAGATAAATGTCTATATAAGCATTGTTGCAATATGGATTATTTTACAGATTGTTGTTATGTTAGTTCCCTCAATTGTGTCTGACCCTTTGAGACCTCATGCACGGTAGTCCACCAGGTTCCTCTGTCCATGGGATTCTCCAGGCAAGAATGCTGGGGTGAGTTGCCACTGCCTTCTCCAGGGGATCTTCCCAAGCCAGGGATCAAACCCAGGACTCCCACATTGCAGGCATATTCATAACCCTCTGAGCACTAGGGGAAACCTTTATTTACCACAAAACTTTACGATGAGATTATCAACACTAGTAAGCATTACAATGATATTTTTCAATAGTAGGACTCTCAGAATTACTTTGATTTAATACTATTCCTAGGATAAAACTTGAAACTTTGTACTAGGCCTAAGAAGAAGATGCTGACTCCAGAGTATAATTCTTGTCAAAGCAGCCAAGTAATGCAGCCTTCAGGATGAGACACTGCTATCACTGTGGATTATAGACTGCCAGTATCAGAAAAAGAAAACAAGGAAGTTCACGTTATTTATCAGGATAATAGAAAAAAATCAGGGAAGACTTGCTTACCAAGCAAAAATAACACCATCCTGTATTCTATTCATATGTCCAAATCTGAAGTTTCTTTATCACAGTGATATAAAACCACCTCCCGGGTAGAATTCATTATGACGAATGGATGCAAGACTGTCTTCCAAGTTAGGTTTTTGTGCTCAAGAAGTTAATTTTTCTCTCACATTGTGTCTCTGATATAGCTGTTTCCAGGGTAGAATTCCTAACATCACATTAAATAGCTATCCCTCCCAAGAAGCAATTGGCTTCTTAACAATATCTTCACTCTTGAGGAAATATGGAGAAAGTTTCCAGAGGAGAATTCATATGTTAAATAATTATAGATGTTTTCTACTAGTCTAATATATAGGGGTGGATAGTGGTAAATCTTCTGAATCAAAATAAATGGGCGTAGTTGTGTCTACAGGGCAGAATTCCAGGCAATACAGTTAGAGCTCTGCAAAACAGAACACATGAGCTTTGGTGACTCATTACACATTGTGTTAACAGCCTAACTCAAGTTATTACCTGGGTGGTTTTAGAGACTAAATCACCAATTTAAACTGTACTGGGGACTGCAAATCACATCTTAAAAAGATAAATGTCTATATAAGCATTGTTGCAATATGGATTATTTTACAGATTGTTGTTATGTTAGTTCCCTCAATTGTGTCTGACCCTTTGAGACCTCATGCACGGTAGTCCACCAGGTTCCTCTGTCCATGGGATTCTCCAGGCAAGAATGCTGGGGTGAGTTGCCACTGCCTTCTCCAGGGGATCTTCCCAAGCCAGGGATCAAACCCAGGACTCCCACATTGCAGGCATATTCATAACCCTCTGAGCACTAGGGAAGCCTTTATTTACCACAAAACTTTACGATGAGATTATCAACACTAGTAAGCATTACAATGATATTTTTCAATAGTAGGACTCTCAGAATTACTTTGATTTAATACTATTCCTAGGATAAAACTTGAAACTTTGTACTAGGCCTAAGAAGAAGATGCTGACTCCAGAGTATAATTCTTGTCAAAGCAGCCAAGTAATGCAGCCTTCAGGATGAGACACTGCTATCACTGTGGATTATAGACTGCCAGTATGCAAGAAGTAGCTTGGAAATGGACTTTGTAGACTCATCTTAACTGTGAACTTTCAGCTAGTTAAAAAAAAAAAAAAAAGTGTGGCATTCTGCTTTCAAGATACAATTATCCACAGACAGTACTCTATGTTTTCATTGTTTAGAGTAAATTAATAATAGTGAAAGTGAAACCGTTAGTCACTCAGTCATGTCCAACTGATTTATGTTGAGGTTTGGCAGTAAATAACTAAACTCTGTAAAGTTACTATACTTCAATTAAGAAATAAATTAAAAAGATATAAAATAAAAAAGGATATTTAATAACATGAAAATCAGAATAGAAGTTATTTCCAGGGGCAATTGGAAGTATGAATTGATAAGAATGCATTTATGTACATTTACTTTATGCTTCTGGGGTCATTTTTATACTGCTTAGTGTATTAATGAGGAAATTCTATAATAGACCTTCATAGTCTTGATTTTCTATCAATAGATCCTCAAAAATTATAAACTCATTATTCTGCAATGCTCACCCTAAAATTCTTACACTTAATTATATCAAAGATAATAAAGTAAAAATCTAGGTCTTCTCATATTTGAGAATATTTGAAAAACATAATTTCTTAATTATTTTTTAAAAATAGAAATTCTTTGCATTTTTGATATTGTGCTCACCACTTCACTGTCAGCCAATGAATTCTGGCAAATGCTGTTGATCAAACTATACACTGAAAATGCTGAAAACTTGAGAATCTGTGCAATGTTAACAGTCAAAGCTAAAGAGGTAGGTACTCTCCTATGACCTAGCACTTTCCCAGAAAATGTATAATGACATCTAATTTGCATTTTGGAACTAATTCTGTTTTCTTATTTTGCTTTTGTACCATCAGTACAGATGTCACTATACAGTTTTGCCAGTTTATCTAATGGTGTGTTAAAAATGAATCCAAACACTTAAAAATTCCCTTTGTCAAAAGTTCTATAAAGTAATAAGTCTTCCTTGCATTTGCCTATCTAAAATGTTATCTCAAATAAGCAAAATGAAGAGTTTCACAACATTCATACTTCATTAGTTTACTGGAAAACATTTCATATACTCTTAGCATTTGTTAAATCAACTGCATTAGATACACAATGCTACTGATTCTATTCTCACAGCAGTTTGCACCTAAAAAAGTGTTAGTGTTATTGAAAGAAAACAATGAGCTCTTTAGATCCTAGTATGCCCTTCTTTCTCACATGTTATTCAGTAAAATGAAAACTATTTAATATGCTCATATTAAGATTTAACGTTAACCTATAAGGTGGAGCCAGTGGTAAAGAATCCACCTGCCAGAGTCAGAGGTGTAAGAGATGAAGGTTTGATCCTGTGTGGAAAACCCTGGAGTAGGAAATAGCAACCCACTCCAGTATTTTTACTGTAAAATTCCATGGACAGAGATGCATGGCAGGTTATAGTTCATGGGGTAGCAAGAGCCAGGCATGACTGAGCATGCATATACGAAGATTATTAAGTACTTAAAATATTTTATCAACACATGAAATACATATACTGAATGTGAAAGTTCCAGAGAACACGGTTTCAAAAACTGCTATACAACAACCTTAGGTTATAGAAAATGTCAATAATTTTCTAGAGACAAAAAAATAGAAGTAATTTCTAAAACAACAATCCATGTCATCATAATTCCTATCTTTCACAGTTCAATTACAGTTTTAATGTTTTAAACAAAATAAAAAGAAGATATAAAGCAAAACACGATTCTGCCCAAAAGGGTTACATTTCTAACTTTTCCCTACAAAAATAATGAGGAAGATAAAGATAACCCATGTGCCAGAACTGTAAGTAGGACATGGATATTTTCCCATTATAGTATGCTGAGAGAGAAAAAGTTAAGTCCTCTATTACTACCTAAGACACCACCTCAAAACTAATGATGTAAAATATTTATTATCTCACAGTTTTATAGTTCAGGAACCTGTGGCTTATCTGGGTTCTTTGCTTCAGAGTTTCTTGGGAACAGAAATCAAGGTGTCAGTTGTACTGCAGTCACCTTGAGGACCTATATTCCCTCTTGTTTGTTAGATTCTGTTCCTCATGTACAGTAATAAGTCTTCCTTGCATTTGCCTATCTAAAATGTTATCTCAAATAAGCAAAATGAAGAGTTTCACAACATTCATACTTCATTAGTTTACTGGAAAACATTTCATATACTCTTAGCATTTGTTAAATCAACTGCATTAGATACACAATGCTACTGATTCTATTCTCACAGCAGTTTGCACCTAAAAAAGTGTTAGTGTTATTGAAAGAAAACAATGAGCTCTTTAGATCCTAGTATGCCCTTCTTTCTCACATGTTATTCAGTAAAATGAAAACTATTTAATATGCTCATATTAAGATTTAACGTTAACCTATAAGGTGGAGCCAGTGGTAAAGAATCCACCTGCCAGAGTCAGAGGTGTAAGAGATGAAGGTTTGATCCCTGTGTGGGAAAAAACCCCTGGAGTAGGAAATAGCAACCCACTCCAGTATTTTTTACTGTAAAATTCCATGGACAGAGATGCATGGCAGGTTATAGTTCATGGGGTAGCAAAGAGCCAGGCATGACTGAGCATGCATATACGAAGATTATTAAGTACTTAAAATATTTTATCAACACATGAAATACATATACTGAATGTGAAAGTTCCAGAGAACACGGTTTCAAAAACTGCTATACAACAACCTTAGGTTATAGAAAATGTCAATAATTTTCTAGAGACAAAAAAATAGAAGTAATTTCTAAAACAACAATCCATGTCATCATAATTCCTATCTTTCACAGTTCAATTACAGTTTTAATGTTTTAAACAAAATAAAAAGAAGATATAAAGCAAAACACGATTCTGCCCAAAAGGGTTACATTTCTAACTTTTCCCTACAAAAATAATGAGGAAGATAAAGATAACCCATGTGCCAGAACTGTAAGTAGGACATGGATATTTTCCCATTATAGTATGCTGAGAGAGAAAATGTTAAGTCCTCTATTACTACCTAAGACACCACCTCAAAACTAATGATGTAAAATATTTATTATCTCACAGTTTTATAGTTCAGGAACCTGTGGCTTATCTGGGTTCTTTGCTTCAGAGTTTCTTGGGAACAGAAATCAAGGTGTCAGTTGTACTGCAGTCACCTTGAGGACCTATATTCCCTCTTGTTTGTTAGATTCTGTTCCTCATGTACAGTTGAATAAGGAGTTTCAATTCCTTGCTAGCTGCTGGTTTCAGGTAAGCCTCAGACTCTCATCATGCATACCTCCCTACGGAAAAGTTCACATGATGGCAGCTTTTATTATTAGAGCTTTGCAAGTGGAGAAGGCAAGAGATAGTGTAAGCAAGACAGAAGTCAGTCATTCTTAACTAATTTTGGAACTGACATCCATAATTTTTGCCATATCCCACTAAGTGGAACCAACTAACTTGCTTTAGTCCACATGCAAGAGGAGGAGTGGAATTTTATAGCAAATACCAGGAAGTGGGGCTGTTGGAAGCCATATTGAAGGTCTCAGAATAACACATTTATTTCTGAATTTTCACCTACATCTCAGGTTTCAAAATATAGATACTAATTTCAGAATCTTAACTATAACAGAATGATAAGCAAATTTTACAACAGTTTAAGGAAGACAAAATGATACTGAAATATATGTTTGGCTAATTAACTTTTTTAAAAACTAAAGAAAAAAAGTCATAGGAGATTTAGGCTAAATATAAGTATCATGTATGTTAAATTGTTTCATTGTTCTTGCCATTGTATCATGATTTAAAGGTATCCATGCCATACTCCTGACTTTATGTGAAATTCTTGGTCATTAAATATGATATCTGATGTAGTTTTTGGTAGACTGAAACAATATAACAAAGAAAACTTAAATCTATTTTTTATATTTTTAAAGTTCTTATATTACATTTGTATTCTGAATTATCTTGGGGGTGGGGAGGAACCAAGATGGTGGAGTAGAAAGATGTACACTCATCTTCTCCTGCAAAAACACCAAAATTGCAGCTAGTTGCTGAAAACCATCGGCAGGAGGAGGTTCGTTTTCAACAAAGAAAGGATACCCACATCTAAGAGCAGAGGAGAGGTTGCAGCAAGATGGTAGGAGGGTCACAACTGTGCTTTAAAAATCAAGCCTCATACCCGCTAGAGATGCTGGGAGGGCTCAAAGAAAATCATGTGCATACCAAAACCCAGGGAAAGGAGCAGTGACCTCCAGGAGAGAAAGAGCCAGACCTGCCTGTGAGGGTCTGAATAACTTAGTGCCTTCTGCAAAGGCACGGGTCAGCAGTGGCCTGCAGCAGTCCTGGGAAGCCCAGCGAATCGCATAAGCCCTCTAAAGGGGAAAGCCTCAGCTGCTGGTTTCAGGTAAGCCTCAGACTCTCATCATGCATACCTCCCTACGGAAAAGTTCACATGATGGCAGCTTTTATTATTAGAGCTTTGCAAGTGGAGAAGGCAAGAGATAGTGTAAGCAAGACAGAAGTCAGTCATTCTTAACTAATTTTGGAACTGACATCCATAATTTTTGCCATATCCCACTAAGTGGAACCAACTAACTTGCTTTAGTCCACATGCAAGAGGAGGAGTGGAATTTTATAGCAAATACCAGGAAGTGGGGCTGTTGGAAGCCATATTGAAGGTCTCAGAATAACACATTTATTTCTGAATTTTCACCTACATCTCAGGTTTCAAAATATAGATACTAATTTCAGAATCTTAACTATAACAGAATGATAAGCAAATTTTTACAACAGTTTAAGGAAGACAAAAATGATACTGAAATATATGTTTGGCTAATTAACTTTTTAAAAGCTAAAGAAAAAAAGTCATAGGAGATTTAGGCTAAATATAAGTATCATGTATGTTAAATTGTTTCATTGTTCTTGCCATTGTATCATGATTTAAAGGTATCCATGCCATACTCCTGACTTTATGTGAAATTCTTGGTCATTAAATATGATATCTGATGTAGTTTTTGGTAGACTGAAACAATATAACAAAGAAAACTTAAATCTATTTTTTATATTTTTAAAGTTCTTATATTACATTTGTATTCTGAATTATCTTGGGGGTGGGGAGGAACCAAGATGGTGGAGTAGAAAGATGTACACTCATCTTCTCCTGCAAAAACACCAAAATTGCAGCTAGTTGCTGAAAACCATCGGCAGGAGGAGGTTCGTTTTCAACAAAGAAAGGATACCCACATCTAAGAGCAGAGGAGAGGTTGCAGCAAGATGGTAGGAGGGTCACAACTGTGCTTTAAAAATCAAGCCTCATACCCGCTAGAGATGCTGGGAGGGCTCAAAGAAAATCATGTGCATACCAAAACCCAGGGAAAGGAGCAGTGACCTCCAGGAGAGAAAGAGCCAGACCTGCCTGTGAGGGTCTGAATAACTTAGTGCCTTCTGCAAAGGCACGGGTCAGCAGTGGCCTGCAGCAGTCCTGGGAAGCCCAGCGAATCGCATAAGCCCTCTAGAAAGAGGCTGCCATTAGCCAGACTATAAAGCCACCTAGCAGGACTGGTGAAACAGACTTTGGAGGGCACAAACAAAACTCTGTGCTTGCTTACCGGGATCCTGGAGAAAGGCACAGTGACCACACATGAGACTGAGCCTAACTTGTCTCTGAGTGTTCTGGAGTCTCCAGTGGAGGCACGTGTTGAAGGCGGCTTGCCATGGGGTCACGAACACTGAAACAGCAGCATGCTGGTGTAGGTCCTTTTGCAGAAGGTTGCCATTACCCCTACTAAAGGTCAAACTACAGGGAGGGAGCATACTCTACCCATCAACAGATAGTTGGACTAAAGTTCAAGTGCTGATTAGAGAAGGATTCCACCCAAGGAAGGTCTTTTTAGTTCTTGAACAGGCGGAACTACAGAAAAGAACTATCTCACATGCATTTTACCCACCTTTTTTTTTCTATAGCTTATGAATGTGGTGAATTGTATCAGTGGGTGTCTTTGATGCTTCACCATCCTTGAATTCCTGGATATACACACATCCACTTATATACATTTCAAAAAAATATTTTAGGTCCATAATGAAAATAAAAGCAGTATAAATCTCATATTCTACTGATCTGTACATTTATTCCCAATACAACTCTGTCTTCATCATTGTAGATTAAAATTCACTTGAAAATATTTAGTGTAAGTCTTCCCACTATTGTTTTGGATAATGTAGGTCATATGAATTTGCACATATATTTTAAACCATGCTTCTTTATTTTTATGAAAATAAGTTTCTGATATATTTATTTGGGTTGCATTAAATCTTCACATCAATTTAGAGATAGAGTTCTTTTTAATAATTTTGTGTCTTTTGGCTAATGACCATAGTAAATTTCTCTGGTTATCTAATTTCTCTCAGAAATGTTTAAAAATATTCAGTGTACAGGTCTGACACATATTTTGTTCATTTTTTCTAAATATTATGTAAATGTATGCTTTAGATTTTGGATGCTTTGTAAATTATATTGTTTTATAATGTCAAATTCCTGTTTGTTGATAACATGAGAAAAAATTTCAATTACTCCTTATTTCCCAAATTTGCTGACTCTATGAATTAGTAACAGTTGTCTTAAGTAGATTCCTTCTTATATTTCTCCTGGATTATTATGCTCTCTATTAACATGGATAATTTTACTTCTTATCAAGTTGTTAAAATTTTATTATAACATGCTTCTTGGCAATAGAATAATAGGAGAAAAATGTACAGCTCTCATTTAGTTTTAACTATGTGGAGACACTTGGTACCTACCAAAATGAATCTCTGAATTACAGATTACAGAATGAACAGATTGATTTAGGGCAATCTTCGTATATCTTATATTTCCCTTTTCCTAATAAAATCTTTTATTTATTTATTTTTGAGAGAGAAAGACAGCATTTTATTCCAATTTTCTTGTAGGATTACATATTCCTTATACTCTAATGCTTCTCTGGTGACTCAGTCCTGCAGTGCAAGAGAGCTGGGTTCAATCACTGATTTAAAAAGATCTTCTGGAGAAGGAAATGGCAACCCATTCCAGTAATCTGACCTGGGAAATCCCATGGAAAGAGAAGCCTAGTGGGCTACAGTTCCTAGGGACACAAGAGTGGGAAACAATTTAGCAGCTGATCTTAAACCACTACCATAATCTAATCTAGTCATCTATTTTAAATTAATTGTACTAATTAACTGAATTATGGTCTATGTGCTTCTGTGATATATGCAATCATGTGGTTAAAATATAAATGTCTACTAAAAAGTTAGGATGTTTTTTTGTTGTGCATATGAATTTGCACATATATTTTAAACCATGCTTCTTTATTTTTATGAAAATAAGTTTCTGATATATTTATTTGGGTTGCATTAAATCTTCACATCAATTTAGAGATAGAGTTCTTTTTAATAATTTTGTGTCTTTTGGCTAATGACCATAGTAAATTTCTCTGGTTATCTAATTTCTCTCAGAAATGTTTAAAAATATTCAGTGTACAGGTCTGACACATATTTTGTTCATTTTTTCTAAATATTATGTAAATGTATGCTTTAGATTTTGGATGCTTTGTAAATTATATTGTTTTATAATGTCAAATTCCTGTTTGTTGATAACATGAGAAAAAAAATTTCAATTACTCCTTATTTCCCAAATTTGCTGACTCTATGAATTAGTAACAGTTGTCTTAAGTAGATTCCTTCTTATATTTCTCCCTGGATTATTATGCTCTCTATTAACATGGATAATTTTACTTCTTATCAAGTTGTTAAAATTTTATTATAACATGCTTCTTGGCAATAGAATAATAGGAGAAAAATGTACAGCTCTCATTTAGTTTTAACTATGTGGAGACACTTGGTACCTACCAAAATGAATCTCTGAATTACAGATTACAGAATGAACAGATTGATTTAGGGCAATCTTCGTATATCTTATATTTCCCTTTTCCTAATAAAATCTTTTATTTATTTATTTTTGAGAGAGAAAGACAGCATTTTATTCCAATTTTCTTGTAGGATTACATATTCCTTATACTCTAATGCTTCTCTGGTGACTCAGTCCTGCAGTGCAAGAGAGCTGGGTTCAATCACTGATTTAAAAAGATCTTCTGGAGAAGGAAATGGCAACCCATTCCAGTAATCTGACCTGGGAAATCCCATGGAAAGAGAAGCCTAGTGGGCTACAGTTCCTAGGGACACAAGAGTGGGAAACAATTTAGCAGCTGATCTTAAACCACTACCATAATCTAATCTAGTCATCTATTTTAAATTAATTGTACTAATTAACTGAATTATGGTCTATGTGCTTCTGTGATATATGCAATCATGTGGTTAAAATATAAAAATGTCTACATAACATCCAAAGTCAGATGATTCTTTTTTTAGGGCTGGTCACCTAGAAAGAATTTTGATGCAAGTAGAATCCCTTCTATTATCTCATATATTTCCTAAAATGATTGTTCGCCTAAAATGGTTCCTGCCATTTTGGAAATATTCAAACTATCCCTTGGGTTTAACCAAATTCTCCAGAATTGGAAATAAGGAGGACTTGCATAACAGAAAATGTTGAGTCTAAAAATTTCAGGCTCAAATATTTTATCACCAGCACTGAAACTGATTGAGAGACCAATGTTTCATCTTAAAGATTCAATTTGCTTATGTAAGCAAAGATGTAGTAAGCATACTGCAATCTAACTCTCCTGCTTGTTACATCTAAATACGATCCAAAACACAGAAAGTAACTTTGAAAGATATCCAAAAAGTAAAGATAGGGTTTGAGAGAGACATTAGACCTGGGAGCATAGCATATGAGGGGGATAAATTTTCTAATTTTTCTCTCTTTTCTCTTGAAGATTTGATCCAAAACTAGATAACCTCAGTCAAAAAGTTTTGCCACAGGGGTGATGGCAGAGTCAGCTTAAATCTTAAAAAGGTAAATTAAAACCAGTATTAGGACCAAGGGATCAGGAAAAAACCTTCAGTCAGAGATTATGGAAATCCTAGACAGAGGAGAGTTGGAGGATATCTCCTATTTCTATAAATGAGCATATAAACCTGCACATGTTCTGGGATTATCTCTGTGTCACATGTAAAAAGGACAGACCAAAAACAGCATAGTTAGACAGCTAAACTTCAGAGTACATTTCCACCAAACTGTCAAACTTTTCTACATGTTTTGAGATCCCAAAAGCACAGCTAAAAAGAAGACTGGGTTCAATCACTGATTTAAAAAGATCTTCTGGAGAAGGAAATGGCAACCCATTCCAGTAATCTGACCTGGGAAATCCCATGGAAAGAGAAGCCTAGTGGGCTACAGTTCCTAGGGACACAAGAGTGGGAAACAATTTAGCAGCTGATCTTAAACCACTACCATAATCTAATCTAGTCATCTATTTTAAATTAATTGTACTAATTAACTGAATTATGGTCTATGTGCTTCTGTGATATATGCAATCATGTGGTTAAAATATAAAAATGTCTACATAACATCCAAAGTCAGATGATTCTTTTTTTAGGGCTGGTCACCTAGAAAGAATTTTGATGCAAGTAGAATCCCTTCTATTATCTCATATATTTCCTAAAATGATTGTTCGCCTAAAATGGTTCCTGCCATTTTGGAAATATTCAAACTATCCCTTGGGTTTAACCAAATTCTCCAGAATTGGAAATAAGGAGGACTTGCATAACAGAAAATGTTGAGTCTAAAAATTTCAGGCTCAAATATTTTATCACCAGCACTGAAACTGATTGAGAGACCAATGTTTCATCTTAAAGATTCAATTTGCTTATGTAAGCAAAGATGTAGTAAGCATACTGCAATCTAACTCTCCTGCTTGTTACATCTAAATACGATCCAAAACACAGAAAGTAACTTTGAAAGATATCCAAAAAGTAAAGATAGGGTTTGAGAGAGACATTAGACCTGGGAGCATAGCATATGAGGGGGATAAATTTTCTAATTTTTCTCTCTTTTCTCTTGAAGATTTGATCCAAAACTAGATAACCTCAGTCAAAAAGTTTTGCCACAGGGGTGATGGCAGAGTCAGCTTAAATCTTAAAAAGGTAAATTAAAACCAGTATTAGGACCAAGGGATCAGGAAAAAACCTTCAGTCAGAGATTATGGAAATCCTAGACAGAGGAGAGTTGGAGGATATCTCCTATTTCTATAAATGAGCATATAAACCTGCACATGTTCTGGGATTATCTCTGTGTCACATGTAAAAAGGACAGACCAAAAACAGCATAGTTAGACAGCTAAACTTCAGAGTACATTTCCACCAAACTGTCAAACTTTTCTACATGTTTTGAGAAGATCCCAAAAGCACAGCAAAGAGTTTGAGAAATGGGCTAAAATTTAAGTAACTGGCCCCTCAGACTAACTCCTGACTGTCACATGTGAGGAAAGGACCCAAAACAGCTGAACAAAGTTTTGACAGCTGAATAAACATTGGGACTACAGACCACAGAAGGCAAGACATAATTTGTTTATCTGAATCTAACTGGAGCAAATACCTGTTAAAACAAATATATCAACACTCTCAAGAGCAGACTTTTGACAAACTAAACCTCACAGACCACATCTACCTCATTTCTCATCTGGCAGAAAAAATAAAGTTTGATCTGACCACAATCAACATATTCATTAATATATAATCTATAGCTATGTTTGAACTACAGTGGCAGAGGTGACACTTGGCACATTAGAGACCATATTATGTATAAACCGAAAAATGTTTACCATTTAGTCCTTTACCTAAAAAGTCTCTTGATTTCTATCTTGAGTGTTTTAACAGGACCAAGAATCTATGAAACCTAATATCTAAAATCTTCAGAATAAAACTGAGAGTAAATCATTATACCAACAATCAGGGATATAATACTCATTCTCAAGGGAGAAGGCAACTCATAGAAACCAATCTAAAATATTGTATTTATCAGATTAATGTAACTCTCATAACTATTCACAGTGACATAAAGGTAACTACACTTGAAATAAATGAAAAGATAAAAAAACTATAAAATAGGAAGCACATGAAAAAATTCAAAATAAAATCTACAACATCTGAAACAAAAATTCACAGCATGGGCTAAAGAACAAAATAGAGTGGATAAAAATTCAGTAAACTTGAGTTTAAATTATCTGAAATCATAAAGTATGAACGAAAAAGAACAAAGAGAAGGAAAGGTACAATAACAAAAACTCAGTGATTCATGTCACTTGAATCCCAGAACGGGGGAATAAAAAGATGGCACAGATATGAAAAATTAGTGGTTTAGCATTCCCCAAATCTGGTGAACTATGTACATTTACAAATTCAAGAAGTTAATCTAATATAAAACAGATAAAGTTTAGAGAAAAGCACGTTCAAATACATGATAATTAAACTGATTAAAACAAATATAATTAAAAACCTAGAAAACATCTAGAGGAAAACTACATGTTAGGTACAAGAAGTAACCTTTTGAATACTGTGGACTTTTCATCAGAAATCATAGAAGACAGAAAATAGGGCAATATCATCTTTAAAGCAATGAAAAAATAACTTGTCAATCCAGAAAAATCAATTCTGAGATGAAGTGGTTAAAAGAATGTGTCAAAATCAGATCTGCTCTAAAAGAAATATCTTCATTATGAAGGCAAATGATTCTACAGGGTAAGTTTGAAATTCAAGTAAGAAGGAAAAGCAAGAGAAATGTAAAATCCGAGTTAAAATAAAAGAATATTTTTTCCTCTTACATTTTAAAATAATCTATGATTTTTGTAAGGAAAGTAGTTTTTCGTATTTGTAGATATAATACTTGTGTTTAATGTGTATGGTGGGAGCAAATGACTATGGTTGTAATAATTCAACATTAAGTTGAAGTGGGAAAAATAATTTTAAATGATGAAAACCTAACACCCGTATCTAATGGGTTTTAAAAGTAAGTGGATATAATACATTGGCTGATGTTAGCAAATGGAGTGGGGCAAGGAGACCTAATTCTATACAATTTATACATATTGCTAAAAGTTGTAACATATAAGTCCTAGTCAACTACACAATCTTGGAAATACAGTCTCCCTGAAGCAAAAAATAAGACAATGAACGTACAGAGAAGTAAAAAAATGCAGTACTTACATAGAGTGGATAAAAATTCAGTAAACTTGAGTTTAAATTATCTGAAATCATAAAGTATGAACGAAAAAGAACAAAGAGAAGGAAAGGTACAATAACAAAAACTCAGTGATTCATGTCACTTGAATCCCAGAACGGGGGAATAAAAAGATGGCACAGATATGAAAAATTAGTGGTTTAGCATTCCCCAAATCTGGTGAACTATGTACATTTACAAATTCAAGAAGTTAATCTAATATAAAACAGATAAAGTTTAGAGAAAAGCACGTTCAAATACACGATAATTAAACTGATTAAAACAAATATAATTAAAAACCTAGAAAACATCTAGAGGAAAACTACATGTTAGGTACAAGAAGTAACCTTTTGAATACTGTGGACTTTTCATCAGAAATCATAGAAGACAGAAAATAGGGCAATATCATCTTTAAAGCAATGAAAAAATAACTTGTCAATCCAGAAAAATCAATTCTGAGATGAAGTGGTTAAAAGAATGTGTCAAAATCAGATCTGCTCTAAAAGAAATATCTTCATTATGAAGGCAAATGATTCTACAGGGTAAGTTTGAAATTCAAGTAAGAAGGAAAAGCAAGAGAAATGTAAAATCCGAGTTAAAATAAAAGAATATTTTTTCCTCTTACATTTTAAAATAATCTATGATTTTGTAAGGAAAGTAGTTTTTCGTATTTGTAGATATAATACTTGTGTTTAATGTGTATGGTGGGAGCAAATGACTATGGTTGTAATAATTCAACATTAAGTTGAAGTGGGAAAAATAATTTTAAATGATGAAAACCTAACACCCGTATCTAATGGGTTTTAAAAGTAAGTGGATATAATACATTGGCTGATGTTAGCAAATGGAGTGGGGCAAGGAGACCTAATTCTATACAATTTATACATATTGCTAAAAGTTGTAACATATAAGTCCTAGTCAACTACACAATCTTGGAAATACAGTCTCCCTGAAGCAAAAAATAAGACAATGAACTACAGAGAAGTAAAAATGCAGTACTTACATACAGTTGATAAAAAGGAAATATGAAAATATTAAACAAAAAGTAGGTCAAACAAAAATGATAAAATGATAGAAGTAAATCAAATTACACAATAAGCATATTATATATAATCGAAATAAGAAAAGGACCTAAGTTCATGCTATCTATAAGAAACCTCTTAAGCATATAAGGGCTTCCCTGGTGGTTCAGTGGGTAAAGAGTCTGCCTTGCAGTTGCAAGGAGTACTGTTTTGATCCCTGGCACGGAAAGATCCCATATGGCATGGAGTGGCTGGACTGGTGTATCCAATCACGAGCCAGCTCTCTGGAGCACATGCCCCCAGAGCCGGAGCTCTGCAATGAGAGAGGCCACTGCGATGGGAGTCTCACACAGTCCGAAGAATTAAGACAATGTTAAAAAAGAAAGAAAGAAAGAAAAGAAACCTCTTAAGTATATGAAGACATAGTTAGGTTGAAAGTGAGAAGTTGGAAGCAGGTGAACCATGAAACATTAATCAAATAGGCACTGGGAAGATTAATGCATCTACCAAGATGCAGTAGCAGGCCCCAGACTTAATCTCCTTCGTGGAAAAAAAAAATACAGAAAAAAAACGTCTGAAACAATGGTTTTCAAGACACTGGATATCAGGCAACAAAGGACAGTGTTCCCTGAGATAAGGGAAACAAATGAGCTGAGCCCTGTGATTTCCCAAGCTTAGGGTCTTCCTGCTTTACTCTACTCAGGCTGCTATAACAAAATACTACAGAAGGTGGTTTACACTACAGAAATTCATTTCTCACAGTTCTTGAGGCTATAAAGTCTAAGTTCAAGTGCTGGCCAATATTATTTTTGATGAGGACTCTCTCCCTGGCTACCAGACAGCCACCTTCACCTGTGTTCTTACATGGTAAGAGACAAAGAGCTATTGTGTCTGTTCCCTTTCTTATAAGGAAACCAACTCTATGAGAGTACCCCAGGCCAACCTTCACCCCTGATCCTAGGTCCTTGTAACATATAAGTCCTAGTCAACTACACAATCTTGGAAATACAGTCTCCTGAAGCAAAAATAAGACAATGAACTACAGAGAAGTAAAATGCAGTACTTACATACAGTTGATAAAAAGGAAATATGAAAATATTAAACAAAAAGTAGGTCAAACAAAAATGATAAAATGATAGAAGTAAATCAAATTACACAATAAGCATATTATATATAATCGAAATAAGAAAAGGACCTAAGTTCATGCTATCTATAAGAAACCTCTTAAGCATATAAGGGCTTCCCTGGTGGTTCAGTGGGTAAAGAGTCTGCCTTGCAGTTGCAAGGAGTACTGTTTTGATCCCTGGCACGGAAAGATCCCATATGGCATGGAGTGGCTGGACTGGTGTATCCAATCACGAGCCAGCTCTCTGGAGCACATGCCCCCAGAGCCGGAGCTCTGCAATGAGAGAGGCCACTGCGATGGGAGTCTCACACAGTCCGAAGAATTAAGACAATGTTAAAAAAGAAAGAAAGAAAGAAAAGAAACCTCTTAAGTATATGAAGACATAGTTAGGTTGAAAGTGAGAAGTTGGAAGCAGGTGAACCATGAAACATTAATCAAATAGGCACTGGGAAGATTAATGCATCTACCAAGATGCAGTAGCAGGCCCCAGACTTAATCTCCTTCGTGGAAAAAAAAAATACAGAAAAAAAACGTCTGAAACAATGGTTTTCAAGACACTGGATATCAGGCAACAAAGGACAGTGTTCCCTGAGATAAGGGAAACAAATGAGCTGAGCCCTGTGATTTCCCAAGCTTAGGGTCTTCCTGCTTTACTCTACTCAGGCTGCTATAACAAAATACTACAGAAGGTGGTTTACACTACAGAAATTCATTTCTCACAGTTCTTGAGGCTATAAAGTCTAAGTTCAAGTGCTGGCCAATATTATTTTTGATGAGGACTCTCTCCCTGGCTACCAGACAGCCACCTTCACCTGTGTTCTTACATGGTAAGAGACAAAGAGCTATTGTGTCTGTTCCCTTTCTTATAAGGAAACCAACTCTATGAGAGTATGGCCCCCGTCTTAGGACCTCATTAACCTTCCTCATCTCCTGCTGGATCCTAGGTCCTATCTCTAAACACAAAAGCACTAGCAGTTAGGGTTTCAATATATGAACTTTGGGGACACACAAACACTCAGTCAGTTACATGTTTTGAGAGAGTCTGCTGACCATAGTTCTGGGAGGAGAACCCTTTCATGAAGTCTGGCAGATAAGGAGATGGATGGACCTGACAGTTTAGCAAGATCAATGTAACTACCATTTACAGAATGTAGGACTGAAGACCAGAGAGCTGGATTCTGGAAATCTGCACAGGTCACCCTTAAAGAATTTGGCAGAATATTAATCATAGCATATGAGGAAGGTACCCATGACCAGAGACCAAATCTCCTCCTAAAAAAAGCAGAGGGAAGAGTGCCTGGCACTCACTTAAGGCTTGAAAAAGTGCCTGTGCCCAGCAACCAAATTAAAAATCCATATAATTCAAGGTGCATTGAATAGAGTACTCAGGAAGGTCTTGGTAGTGAAGAATAATTAGTCTAAGAATAACAGTTGCTTTGATCTATCTTAACAAATCTTAAAAGCAATATACAATAGGATTAAATTGTTTACAAGTAAGATGAAAGCCTCTGACCTAGGTAATTCTTCAAAACTTCCTAGCAAGGCACCAATATTTCACTTAGAGCTCACTTTTAAATAATGTGTTTTTCCTAACATATCTCTGATTCCACAAAATATGAAAAAAGGAAGCTCTTTTTTAAGGAAAAAACATTTTATAATTTCTACTGAATGCTCAAATATTAATTACTGATAAAACAACATTAATGGCTCATTTTGTTATTTAATGACCACACAGATCATTCATACTGCGAGCTCTGAACATCTCTTTCTGATTATCTTAATGGAGCAGAAAAAATTTCATAATATGCTATAATTTATTATCAATTATATTGTAAAGTATTGTGCTAAATATCTTTACAAAAGTAGCTTTGCTAAGTTATCCAATTATATACTTAAAAATTAAATATATAATAGAACATTATTTTATATAATATGTTAATCTGAAATTTTAAAAGGGAACCAAATGGAATAGTCTCTCATTCATAATTTCAGCATACAAAGCAACTAGAGATTTTCACAATGGAATGAAAAAGTTAAAAAAAAGTTTAAAATAATATAATGGTAGCAGTTCTCATCTCCTGCTGGATCCTAGGTCCTATCTCTAAACACAAAAGCACTAGCAGTTAGGGTTTCAATATATGAACTTTGGGGACACACAAACACTCAGTCAGTTACATGTTTTGAGAGAGTCTGCTGACCATAGTTCTGGGAGGAGAACCCTTTCATGAAGTCTGGCAGATAAGGAGATGGATGGACCTGACAGTTTAGCAAGATCAATGTAACTACCATTTACAGAATGTAGGACTGAAGACCAGAGAGCTGGATTCTGGAAATCTGCACAGGTCACCCTTAAAGAATTTGGCAGAATATTAATCATAGCATATGAGGAAGGTACCCATGACCAGAGACCAAATCTCCTCCTAAAAAAAGCAGAGGGAAGAGTGCCTGGCACTCACTTAAGGCTTGAAAAAGTGCCTGTGCCCAGCAACCAAATTAAAAATCCATATAATTCAAGGTGCATTGAATAGAGTACTCAGGAAGGTCTTGGTAGTGAAGAATAATTAGTCTAAGAATAACAGTTGCTTTGATCTATCTTAACAAATCTTAAAAGCAATATACAATAGGATTAAATTGTTTACAAGTAAGATGAAAGCCTCTGACCTAGGTAATTCTTCAAAACTTCCTAGCAAGGCACCAATATTTCACTTAGAGCTCACTTTTAAATAATGTGTTTTTCCTAACATATCTCTGATTCCACAAAATATGAAAAAAGGAAGCTCTTTTTCAAGGAAAAAAACATTTTATAATTTCTACTGAATGCTCAAATATTAATTACTGATAAAACAACATTAATGGCTCATTTTGTTATTTAATGACCACACAGATCATTCATACTGCGAGCTCTGAACATCTCTTTCTGATTATCTTAATGGAGCAGAAAAAATTTCATAATATGCTATAATTTATTATCAATTATATTGTAAAGTATTGTGCTAAATATCTTTACAAAAGTAGCTTTGCTAAGTTATCCAATTATATACTTAAAAATTAAATATATAATAGAACATTATTTTATATAATATGTTAATCTGAAATTTTAAAAGGGAACCAAATGGAATAGTCTCTCATTCATAATTTCAGCATACAAAGCAACTAGAGATTTTCACAAATGGATGATGAAAGGTTAAGATTAAAGTGTGACTAACTACTTCCACATAAGTACTTAATGAGCACACTTTCAAAAAATATTATCCACAAACTGACATTTTTTTCAAAAGTAAATTAGATAATGGTAGCAGTTCAAGACTTACAGTTATAAGGAATTTTTGCCTCTAGTCAGAGAAAATTTTTAATTCAGTGATTCATATATTAATATATGTTTTCATATGGTAATTCTTTAATTTCACTTTTAAGAAAACATTAGTAAATATAACCATGGTATAGAGAATGCTTAAATTATAATGCAAATACAAAGATAAAATTAAATGTTTCTAAAATGGCACATATAAAGTATTATCAATTTTTTGGAAAAAGGCTTCAGTTCTGTGAAATCATGTAAATATAATAGTTTTTATTCAAAGTGTAAAGTATATTTACAGAGTTAAATTAAGATTTATTTTTTACTGGTGCTTTCCCTTTTTATTTTACAAAGGACATGTATTCTCATTTTATACAGATTATGGTCTCAGCTTGTTAGAACACATGGAATTGGTGAAGAAACATATTTAATGTATATACCTAAGTTTATGCTTATGGAATATCTTTTTTTCTCATGATTTCAAAAAGACCTTGATTTAAGTTTTGCCTTTTTCGCAGAGCAACTTGAACTTGTAGAGTCTGTTTTGCAGTCTGGAAAGTAACATGGTCATTTTGGGGAATGTCATGAAATTCCTGCTAACCAAGAATTCAGTGTTGTTCCCAGATGTAATTTGGTTACTAATTTCAACTTGAAAAATTTCAATAGACTGATTTATCTGGCTTAATTTGGCTTGTGCCAAATTCCTAGTTATTTGTAGCACTTACAGTATTGAGAGGGAAAGCTCTGTGGTTGCCTTTTCTTGCATCATGTCCTTTCCCCTGGGTCAAAAGAGGACAGCAAATGATTCTATGTGAATTTGAGATTTTTTTGGCTACTCAGGGCTCGTAAGGGAACTCCCCGGTAGTTCAGTGGTCAGCAATTTGTGCTAAGGCCTGGGTTCAATCCCTGCCAAGGGCCTGGGTCAAACCCTGATCAAAACTAAGATCTCACAATGTTAGCACTGAGACCCTTCAACAAAGAATACTCCTCACATCAAATTGCAATACTACTGAAATTTATACATCAAAAATGGCACAGAAAGTGACGTATATAGTTTCCTTCACATGTGGATGTGGTTTGTCATCTGTATTTTGAATTTTCGTCTTTTAGTTTACAGATTTGTAAAGAAATGCCCCTCCTTCACACTGCTTGTATTTCACAGCTTACTATACGTTATGTCTGATGTTAGGAGTTACTTCCACTCTCGAGTTTCTTGAAACTATCTTCCTACTCTAACTTGGACTAGTGTCTTCATAGTTTGAATGAAGTTTGGCTTTTAATGTGAGTTTCTAACCATCTCTCTTGGTTTCTTGCATTTTAGAACTTTATCATAATAGTTTTTTCCACGCCTCAACTATACCACCTTTTCTTGGAGTCTATTTCCTCCCTCTCCGCTCTGCTCTCCAAATGTCATCCTGCTGTTCCTTTCTGGATGGTTACACTCCATCTCTCCTGCTCATTTGCCATCCTGCTTTCCTGAAATGAAATGAAATAATTCTTTCTTGGCTTTTTTCCTTTTCTGCATTATACCAGATTTTTATCTTTGCCTTTAATTCTCAGAATTTTGACTACTGTGGTTCTTCATGTTGATTTCTTTGAGTTTTTCCTTGTGTTTGCTCAACTTCTTGAATATTTAGATTTAAGTATTTTGCCAAATTTGGAAGATTTTCATTCATTCATTTTTTCTGAATAATTTGTATAGCCAAACTCTCTTTCTGTTCTCCTGCTGGGACTCCAGTGACACAAATCTTAAAACTTTTGTTATAGTTCCACTGTTCTTTGTGGATCTACTCATTTTGTTTTCAATATTTTTTCTTTTGTTTGTTCAGACTAGGTAATTTCTAGTATCCTCTTCTCAAGTTCACTGATTTTTTCCCCCTTCTATCTCTCCCATTCTTGTACTGGGCTTAAACAATGAGTTTTAAAATTTTTGGTAATTTCTTATTCAGCACTTTTTCATGGCTACTTTAAAATCTTTGTCAGATAATTCTACCATCTTTGTCATCCTGGTGGTGACCTCTATTGATTGGAATTTTTAACTCAGTGTGAGATCTTTATGGTTCTTTATATGAAAATTTTTTTATTCTTTGATCAAATCCTGTATATTTGGGGGAGTATATAATGAGATTTTGGTATTTATTTAAAGCTTCTGTTTCAGTTAGTTTCCTCTGGGAGCATTCCTGCTGGGGGAAGGGAGTGTGCTGTCTCATTTTCCAGGAGGACTGGAAGTCCAGAGTCCCTTCACTCAGCCTATTTTGAATAATAAAGAAATGCTATTAAAAAAATAAAGAAAATGCTCTTTATTATGGCTAGATAGGACTGGGAGTTCTGGCTTCCATTAGGTCTTCAGTGGTATCTCTTTGACTGAAAGGGTTTGGACTCTGCCCTTACTGCATCCTACTGATATAATGGGGGGGGGGAAATGGTCCCATTACTGGGTAGAGGTAAAATTCTGACTTCTTCATTCATCTTTTATGACATTTTCAGCAGAGAGGAGAAGTGCTTCATTACAGAAAGATTGACTTGGAAACCCAAGATTCTCACATCATTCCCATAAACTTCACAAAGGTGCGTTTGTCACTTTCTGCATAGATAAAAGGGCTTCCCAGGTGATGCCAATGGTAAAGAACCCTCCTGCCAATACAGGAAATGCAAGAGATGTGAGTTCAATCCTTAGGTCAGGAAGATCCTCTGGAGGAGAGTATGGCAACTCACTGCAGTATTCTTACCTGGAGAATGCTGTGGACAGAGGAGCCTGGCAGGATATAGTGCATGGGGTCATGAACAGTGAGATACAACTGAAGTGACTTAGCATGCATGCATGTATAGGGGGATGAAAGGTCTGATATCTCTAGACATACTCTCATCATTGCAGTGGGGGAGTTGGGTTTCTGAATTTGTATAGCCAAACTCTCTTTCTGTTCTCCTGCTGGGACTCCAGTGACACAAATCTTAAAACTTTTGTTATAGTTCCACTGTTCTTTGTGGATCTACTCATTTTGTTTTCAATATTTTTTCTTTTGTTTGTTCAGACTAGGTAATTTCTAGTATCCTCTTCTCAAGTTCACTGATTTTTCCCCTTCTATCTCTCCCATTCTTGTACTGGGCTTAAACAATGAGTTTTAAAATTTTTGGTAATTTCTTATTCAGCACTTTTTCATGGCTACTTTAAAATCTTTGTCAGATAATTCTACCATCTTTGTCATCCTGGTGGTGACCTCTATTGATTGGAATTTTTAACTCAGTGTGAGATCTTTATGGTTCTTTATATGAAAATTTTTTTATTCTTTGATCAAATCCTGTATATTTGGGGGAGTATATAATGAGATTTTGGTATTTATTTAAAGCTTCTGTTTCAGTTAGTTTCCTCTGGGAGCATTCCTGCTGGGGGAAGGGAGTGTGCTGTCTCATTTTCCAGGAGGACTGGAAGTCCAGAGTCCCTTCACTCAGCCTATTTTGAATAATAAAGAAATGCTATTAAAAAAATAAAGAAAATGCTCTTTATTATGGCTAGATAGGACTGGGAGTTCTGGCTTCCATTAGGTCTTCAGTGGTATCTCTTTGACTGAAAGGGTTTGGACTCTGCCCTTACTGCATCCTACTGATATAATGGGGGGGGGGAAATGGTCCCATTACTGGGTAGAGGTAAAATTCTGACTTCTTCATTCATCTTTTATGACATTTTCAGCAGAGAGGAGAAGTGCTTCATTACAGAAAGATTGACTTGGAAACCCAAGATTCTCACATCATTCCCATAAACTTCACAAAGGTGCGTTTGTCACTTTCTGCATAGATAAAAGGGCTTCCCAGGTGATGCCAATGGTAAAGAACCCTCCTGCCAATACAGGAAATGCAAGAGATGTGAGTTCAATCCTTAGGTCAGGAAGATCCTCTGGAGGAGAGTATGGCAACTCACTGCAGTATTCTTACCTGGAGAATGCTGTGGACAGAGGAGCCTGGCAGGATATAGTGCATGGGGTCATGAACAGTGAGATACAACTGAAGTGACTTAGCATGCATGCATGTATAGGGGGATGAAAGGTCTGATATCTCTAGACATACTCTCATCATTGCAGTGGGGGAGTTGGGAAGCTTCCTTACGAGATAATGATGCTGGAAATCTAAGCTCCCATCTGGACTTTACTACCATAGTTGGCAGGAGAACCTCATATTTATTTATTTCTGTACTATTAAGCTACAGTAAAGCTGTTTTGTATATGTTTTCTGTTTTATGAGGCTGTCCCTTTCCTGGAAATTTGACTAGATGTGCAGCTTTTAGGAGAGACTTTTTTTTGTATGTATATGTTGGTGAGTTCAGATGTCAAGCTCTTCAGATTTCTCAGATTTGGGACACATAGGACAAAAAGAAAAACCAGGAATGAAAAATCAGGCCATTCAGTGGGGTTTGATGTCTCTAGACATTCTGCTTTCTTCTTTTCCAACTTTCAGAATTTCATGATTGCTTTACATTTAATGTCCAGGGCTTTCAGTTGTGTTTATTGGGAGAAAGATGGCAGGCACTTTACTCCACTTTTATCAAAAGCAGGAGCCTTCTATTAGTAATAATTAATTCTTTTAGAATTTCTTCTCCAAATTGCAGGTATTTCTTATTGCACGGGGTTCTTGATTTTGTGAACCTGCTGTCTAATGAACTTGCAAGGTGTTGGCCTTTACAATGATGACCTTATGCCAGAAATGGCTTTTTTTGTAGTGCAAAGACCCACTTGTATTAAGGTCTTTGTACCTATTATGATCAGATAAATATAAGATTTGGCTCTTTTACACTGTCACTGAAGTCCTGATCTTATATATTGATTTTCCATTAGGGTTTTGCAAAGGGACTCTCCCATTTTGATTTCCATCTGGGTAGGAAAATCGACCAGTTTTCAGCAGAGGAGAAGTGCTTCATTACAGAAAGATTGACTTGGAAACCCAAGATTCTCACATCATTCCCATAAACTTCACAAAGGTGCGTTTGTCACTTTCTGCATAGATAAAAGGGCTTCCCAGGTGATGCCAATGGTAAAGAACCCTCCTGCCAATACAGGAAATGCAAGAGATGTGAGTTCAATCCTTAGGTCAGGAAGATCCTCTGGAGGAGAGTATGGCAACTCACTGCAGTATTCTTACCTGGAGAATGCTGTGGACAGAGGAGCCTGGCAGGATATAGTGCATGGGGTCATGAACAGTGAGATACAACTGAAGTGACTTAGCATGCATGCATGTATAGGGGGATGAAAGGTCTGATATCTCTAGACATACTCTCATCATTGCAGTGGGGGAGTTGGGAAGCTTCCTTACGAGATAATGATGCTGGAAATCTAAGCTCCCATCTGGACTTTACTACCATAGTTGGCAGGAGAACCTCATATTTATTTATTTCTGTACTATTAAGCTACAGTAAAGCTGTTTTGTATATGTTTTCTGTTTTATGAGGCTGTCCCTTTCCTGGAAATTTGACTAGATGTGCAGCTTTTAGGAGAGACTTTTTTGTATGTATATGTTGGTGAGTTCAGATGTCAAGCTCTTCAGATTTCTCAGATTTGGGACACATAGGACAAAAAGAAAAACCAGGAATGAAAAATCAGGCCATTCAGTGGGGTTTGATGTCTCTAGACATTCTGCTTTCTTCTTTTCCAACTTTCAGAATTTCATGATTGCTTTACATTTAATGTCCAGGGCTTTCAGTTGTGTTTATTGGGAGAAAGATGGCAGGCACTTTACTCCACTTTTATCAAAAGCAGGAGCCTTCTATTAGTAATAATTAATTCTTTTAGAATTTCTTCTCCAAATTGCAGGTATTTCTTATTGCACGGGGTTCTTGATTTTGTGAACCTGCTGTCTAATGAACTTGCAAGGTGTTGGCCTTTACAATGATGACCTTATGCCAGAAATGGCTTTTTTTGTAGTGCAAAGACCCACTTGTATTAAGGTCTTTGTACCTATTATGATCAGCTAAAGATAAGAGTTTGTGTCTCATTAATACATACACTGTCACTGAAGTCCTGATCTTATATATTGATATTAGTCAGGTTTCTGATGCAATAAAGGATATAGCAAAAAATATCTAAACTTTGTGGTTTACAACAAGTGTTTATTTTTCTTGTTCTCTTCTCAGTGGGTGTGTTGAGAGTGGTTCTAGGCTGTGAGTTTGGCATGGCTCTTCTCTTCAAATCTCATTCTGGTCCTAGTAGGAAGACTATGATGCTCTTCTTATGGAGACAGAAGAAATATAAGATGGCAAAAGTAGAAAAAACCAAGTTCAATTGCCTACGCATATCTCAAGCTTCTATTTGCCTGACACTAACATTATACTGGGGAAAACTAATCATATAGCCAAGAGCAACATGAATATGACAGGGAAATACATCCTGTGTACTATAGTTAGAGGCACTCTGACGTCAAACTGTAAAGAGCGTGGATATGTGATCCTATAATAGTGAGAGAAAAAAAGGCTGGAGACAATTAACCATTATACTGTAATTCACATTATGCCTAGAAGTGAAAAAGCAATTTTGAGCTAGAAAATAATTACCATTAGTGTCTACTCCACCAAATACCTCAAAGAAAAATGACAGAAATACATCAGTTACTGTATATGAAGCTACTTAGAAACCCTAATGCATTCAAATGTAAACACATGTAAATCTTCAAATTAAAACAAAGTAAGTAAATTCATTAATAAAAAAACATTCCTTATTATATCTTCAAGTGTATTTTCATTTACATAGGCGTTTTGAGAAGTAACCAAAAGAAAAAAATGTCTGAAAGGAAACCTAATCTATGATACTCAAATTTCTAAACCCAACGCCATTGAATTGTAATAAAATAAAATGGAAATGTGTCAGTTACCCAGCTAGGCTAATTATATTTTTCAAATTTACTTGTATTAACTGCCTAATTCTTAAAGCTTCACTTCACTTACTACTGTGGAGAGCCAAATGTGGCAAACTTTATTTTAAAAGGCAGACAATAGTCACACTATGTCAAATAGCTTCTTAAAGAAATAGCCCAAGGTTATATTGACATGCAGAAAATGAAGTGGAAAATTGAGATAATTATTCAGAGAAATCAAGTGAAAAATAATACTAACCTTTGCCCCATTTTTCTGAAAATGCTGGACAATTAAAATACCTTCTAAAACATCAGTGAAGTTGTTTCAAATCTCTTTGCTAATTTATGAATAAATTTAAGTATATTATTTAGGAAGGAAAATATTATACTCCTAGTTTGTGGTACCATAGATCTTCATGTTAAATGTGTCTTTCACTTTACTTTTCTACTTTGTTTCTATTGAATAGTTGCCCCAGACAAAAGTTCTATAATTTTATCTGTTTATAATTCTTTTCACTTAGAACCTCCATTTTGAAAGGACAGGAACAGCTTTGCTGTTATTAGATCAGATTCATGGGCTACATAATGGTTTTATATTTTCACTATGATAATACATGATATACTAGACAGAGAATTCTTTCTCAACCTGAATCAATGAAGTGATTCATTGAAACAATAACACTATCACCTTATAAGCAACCCTACCAAATTAGAAAATAGCTAGAAAATAAGTCTGATGCAGCATGATCTAGTTCAAATAATGGTAAGTTATACAAATGTAAACTAAAAGACCACTTGCAACTCATGTTCATGCAACAAAAAGAGCTAATGTACAGTGAGTCATCAATATATCAGCTACTTCACTATTTGCTTTACATTTTCCCCTCCACTCTAATCTGATAAGCTAATTTCAAAAACCACCAATTTCTAACTAAGAAAATAAGACTTAGAGATTGATAACTGTTAAAGGAAAAAATATTTCTTTACTCACAACACTTCTGATACCAAATGGGTGGATCCCCACAAGAATTTCTTCTCTGTGGATACCAACTGGGTATCCTACATTTTAATTCAATCCTGAAACTACTGGAATTACTGCAGACCCCACAATTATTAAGTTCAATCACGTAGGACTCGCACTTTAGAGACAAGTAGTAGATTCCTAGGTTACCTTCACCCCTGTCCATTTTGGCTACTAATCAGGGGCTGCCATGATCCCCTCCTCAGGTTCAATAATTTGCTATAAGAGCTCACAGAAGTTAGGGAAACCTGTATTTGCTGTGTGCATTTGTTCAGTTGCTCAGTCGTGTCTGACTCTGCAACCTCTTGGATTGTGGCCTCTCAGTATCCTCTATCCATGGAATTTTCCAGGCAAGAATACTGGAGTAGTTTGCCATTTCCTCCTCCAGGGGATCTTCCTGACCTAGGGATCAAATCCATGTCCTCATTTCTCCTAATTGGCAGGTGGATTCTTTACCACTGTGCCACCTTGGAAACCCAACTGTATTTCCTACTCCCTATTTATAAAAACACAACTCAGGAACAGTCAAATGAAAGAGATGCATAAAGCAAGATATGGCAAAGGGGTGCAGAGCTCCTATATTCTCTCCAAGCAGGTCACTCTCCAAGGACCTTAATCCTTAGTGTGTTCTCCTCCCTGAAAGCTCTCCAAACCCTTTTGTAGAAGGTTTCTAGGGAGGTTTGATTAAGCAGGCACAATAAATTAGATCATTAATCACCAGCAATTAAATCAACTCCTGCCTCTCTCCCTTCTCCACAGATTGGAAGTGGAGATGAAAGATTCAACTCTCCAATCACAAGGTCACTTCTTTGGGCAACTTGCCCCCCTCCTGAAGCTAGCTAAGGGTCCATCAAGAGTCAACCTGATTAACATAAACTCAAGTATGATTTAAAAATCAGTTTTATGAACCACAAAAGACACTCTTCTACCCTTTTCACTCAGTATCTCTGAATGATGCTCCATCCTAGCATCCAGGGGTGAAGGCGAAATACCTATTTCTTAGTAAATCACAATATCACAGTTGTTAAGATCCATTGACTTAGAACCCAAATAGTGGTAATCTGGCACTGTAAATACCAAATGATCTCTTTTAGTGTGGTTAAGATCCAAATAGACATTTAAAACCTTTCCTAAACTTGATATCCTACATTTTAATTCAATCCTGAAACTACTGGAATTACTGCAGACCCCACAATTATTAAGTTCAATCACGTAGGACTCGCACTTTAGAGACAAGTAGTAGATTCCTAGGTTACCTTCACCCCTGTCCATTTTGGCTACTAATCAGGGGCTGCCATGATCCCCTCCTCAGGTTCAATAATTTGCTATAAGAGCTCACAGAAGTTAGGGAAACCTGTATTTGCTGTGTGCATTTGTTCAGTTGCTCAGTCGTGTCTGACTCTGCAACCTCTTGGATTGTGGCCTCTCAGTATCCTCTATCCATGGAATTTTCCAGGCAAGAATACTGGAGTAGTTTGCCATTTCCTCCTCCAGGGGATCTTCCTGACCTAGGGATCAAATCCATGTCCTCATTTCTCCTAATTGGCAGGTGGATTCTTTACCACTGTGCCACCTTGGAAACCCAACTGTATTTCCTACTCCCTATTTATAAAAACACAACTCAGGAACAGTCAAATGAAAGAGATGCATAAAGCACGATATGGAAAAGGGGGTGCAGAGCTCCTATATTCTCTCCAAGCAGGTCACTCTCCAAGGACCTTAATCCTTAGTGTGTTCTCCTCCCTGAAAGCTCTCCAAACCCTTTTGTAGAAGGTTTCTAGGGAGGTTTGATTAAGCAGGCACAATAAATTAGATCATTAATCACCAGCAATTAAATCAACTCCTGCCTCTCTCCCTTCTCCACAGATTGGAAGTGGAGATGAAAGATTCAACTCTCCAATCACAAGGTCACTTCTTTGGGCAACTTGCCCCCATCCTGAAGCTAGCTAAGGGTCCATCAAGAGTCAACCTGATTAACATAAACTCAAGTATGATTTAAAAATCAGTTTTATGAACCACAAAAGACACTCTTCTACCCTTTTCACTCAGTATCTCTGAATGATGCTCCATCCTAGCATCCAGGGGTGAAGGCGAAATACCTATTTCTTAGTAAATCACAATATCACAGTTGTTAAGATCCATTGACTTAGAACCCAAATAGTGGTAATCTGGCACTGTAAATTCCAAATGATCTCTTTTATGTGCCTAGGAGTTTGGAAGGAACCACAGAACACCACAGGAATGAAGTCTTTTTTGCTTTATGTCTACAAGATCTAGAACATTTAAAACCTTTCCTGAGATAAAAACATGTGTACTGGTGGTAGCTTACTTGGAAGTTTATCTCTGGAGGCCATGGAGTGATGAGATAGAAAGAGAAGAAAATTTTTCATTGTTTTATTAAAATAACTTCTATAATGGACAACTCAGACTCAATTCTATCGGGAATCCTCCCAGGAACTCTGTGAAATGTGTCACAGACTTATATCACCAACGAATGGGAAGCCCAGGGCCTTTATCCAAACTCCATTTTCCCTGGGTGAGGTTTACCACTATGGGCATTAACTTCCCAGAATGGCTAGGTTACAGCTACATGTGGTCTCAGTGGCATTCTATGGCTTAGGAAGAAATCCTCAGGCACAAGAAGGAAAGTAACGCTAATGCACATGACATTGGTAACACTCATGGAAATGACAGCCTCAGGCTGAATCAGGTAGACTGAAAACTTCATATGCATTTCTACTGCCACATTTCTCCAGTGCTCAGAGACCCCCCAGGGAACTCAAAGTGACACTCTCAGATGTTTTTGATTTTTCAAAGGAAAACCCAGTGACATCTCTTGGACACTGCTTTACAAACTATTTTCATGTATATGTATTTTTTCAAATAGCTACTAAGTTTTTGTGATACACTTACACGTATTATCATGTGTAGTAACCATTTAATAAATAGAGCTGTTAGAATTTTTTATAGGGACCTAGTAATGCCATGAAAAGTATTACTGAGGCACAAAGGACACCCTGAACCAAGACTATTTGGGAACTTCTCGGCTACCACCCTGAAAAGACAGGGTGAACCCCAACAAAAATTTTGTTTGTATATTGAGATTGATGGTGCCATGCAAACAGCAAGAGAGGATGAAATTTTTTGTTACTCATATAATAAGGCTTTCTGTGGGGAGGGGAGTGCAGGGGATGTCCAAAAATGACTTGGGAGAGCAAGGAGAGAGACTGGCTTGGAGTTATTATACTGGTTTAGAGATAAAAGTAGAAGGAGCATTTACACACATGGCTTGAATCTCTCAGTCACTTCAAAGGTCAGAGCAGAACACCCGGGGTATTTTATCAGCTTGTCCGGATGTGGGACAGAGAGGTCAAAGTGAGGTAAGCCTTAAAACCTGTCAGCTAATATCAAAATGGAAACAGACAGTATTATTTAAGTAAGTTATTTTTATACTAAAATAACTTCTATAATGGACAACTCAACTCTCTATCGGAATCCTCCCAGGAACTCTGTGAAATGTGTCACAGACTTATATCACCAACGAATGGGAAGCCCAGGGCCTTTATCCAAACTCCATTTTCCCTGGGTGAGGTTTACCACTATGGGCATTAACTTCCCAGAATGGCTAGGTTACAGCTACATGTGGTCTCAGTGGCATTCTATGGCTTAGGAAGAAATCCTCAGGCACAAGAAGGAAAGTAACGCTAATGCACATGACATTGGTAACACTCATGGAAATGACAGCCTCAGGCTGAATCAGGTAGACTGAAAACTTCATATGCATTTCTACTGCCACATTTCTCCAGTGCTCAGAGACCCCCAGGAACTCAAAGTGACACTCTCAGATGTTTTTGATTTTTCAAAGGAAAACCCAGTGACATCTCTTGGACACTGCTTTACAAACTATTTTCATGTATATGTATTTTTCAAATAGCTACTAATTTTTTGTGATACACTTACACGTATTATCATGTGTAGTAACCATTTAATAAATAGAGCTGTTAGAATTTTTTCTAGGGACCTAGTAATGCCATGAAAAGTATTACTGAGGCACAAAGGACACCCTGAACCAAGACTATTTGGGAACTTCTCGGCTACCACCCTGAAAAGACAGGGTGAACCCCAACAAAAATTTTGTTTGTATATTGAGATTGATGGTGCCATGCAAACAGCAAGAGAGGATGAAATTTTTTGTTACTCATATAATAAGGCTTTCTGTGGGGAGGGGAGTGCAGGGGATGTCCAAAAATGACTTGGGAGAGCAAGGAGAGAGACTGGCTTGGAGTTATTATACTGGTTTAGAGATAAAAGTAGAAGGAGCATTTACACACATGGCTTGAATCTCTCAGTCACTTCAAAGGTCAGAGCAGAACACCCGGGGTATTTTATCAGCTTGTCCGGATGTGGGACAGAGAGGTCAAAGTGAGGTAAGCCTTAAAACCTGTCAGCTAATATCAAAATGGAAACAGACAGTATTATTTAAGTAAGTTATTTTTATACTATAATAAGTGATTTTACTTGGATTTAATTCAAACATATAATATCATTTGTATGTATTTGCATATATGTATATAGTATATATATATGCATGCATGCTCAGCTGCTTCGGATCATAACCAACTCTCTGCAATGTTATATGTGTATGTATATATATATATATATATATATATATTGTGTGTGTATATATATATATATATATATATATGCACACATGTGTGTAAATACACCCACACACATATTGTATATATATGTAAACACACACAAATATGTGCAGCATGTTCAGTGTCTTCAGTTGTGTCTGACTCTTTGCAACCCTTTGAACTATATAGCCTGCCAGACTCTTCTGTCCATGAATTCTCCAGGAAAGAATGCAGGAGTGGGTTGCTATGCCCTCCTTTAGGGGCTCTTCCTAACCCAAGGTTCGAACCTGCATCTGCTGCATCTCCTTCCTGCACTGCAGGCGGAATCACTTGAACATCTGACATATAGCCAACAGGTATGTGCCATAAGTTAGATACCAAATTAGGGGCTAGGTAACCCTGATATAATCTCCCATGATTTTTATAATCTAAACGGAGAGAACTATAATGGCAAGCTAGAAATGAGTTTAAAACTGTAATGTTATGAAGGCTACAAAGACAATGCTATGTTACAAAGCACCACAAGGGATCTATTTCATAACAATATGTTGCTTTTTTAGGGCCTCAGTGAAAAATGTAACTTCTATGCTCAGTCCTAAAGGATGAGAAGGAGCTGATCATATGGTGGAATAAATGAAAATTGTTACAGGCAAATTGCATATGGATAAAAGGTAGAGTTTGAATGAGGATCATATGGTTGGGAGAGCAAGGAGAGAGACTGGCTTGGAGTTATTATACTGGTTTAGAGATAAAAGTAGAAGGAGCATTTACACACATGGCTTGAATCTCTCAGTCACTTCAAAGGTCAGAGCAGAACACCCGGGGTATTTTATCAGCTTGTCCGGATGTGGGACAGAGAGGTCAAAGTGAGGTAAGCCTTAAAACCTGTCAGCTAATATCAAAATGGAAACAGACAGTATTATTTAAGTAAGTTATTTTTATACTATAATAAGTGATTTTACTTGGATTTAATTCAAACATATAATATCATTTGTATGTATTTGCATATATGTATATAGTATATATATATGCATGCATGCTCAGCTGCTTCGGATCATAACCAACTCTCTGCAATGTTATATGTGTATGTATATATATATATATATATATATATATATATTGTGTGTGTATATATATATATATATATATATATATGCACACATGTGTGTAAATACACCCACACACATATTGTATATATATGTAAACACACACAAATATGTGCAGCATGTTCAGTGTCTTCAGTTGTGTCTGACTCTTTGCAACCCTTTGAACTATATAGCCTGCCAGACTCTTCTGTCCATGAATTCTCCAGGAAAGAATGCAGGAGTGGGTTGCTATGCCCTCCTTTAGGGGCTCTTCCTAACCCAAGGTTCGAACCTGCATCTGCTGCATCTCCTTCCTGCACTGCAGGCGGAATCACTTGAACATCTGACATATAGCCAACAGGTATGTGCCATAAGTTAGATACCAAATTAGGGGCTAGGTAACCCTGATATAATCTCCCATGATTTTTATAATCTAAACGGAGAGAACTATAATGGCAAGCTAGAAATGAGTTTAAAACTGTAATGTTATGAAGGCTACAAAGACAATGCTATGTTACAAAGCACCACAAGGGATCTATTTCATAACAATATGTTGCTTTTTTAGGGCCTCAGTGAAAAATGTAACTTCTATGCTCAGTCCTAAAGGATGAGAAGGAGCTGATCATATGGTGGAATAAATGAAAATTGTTACAGGCAAATTGCATATGGATAAAAGGTAGAGTTTGAATGAGGTAAGTGTGTTCTAGAAACTGAAGAAAGTTTGGGATAATTAGAAATTAGTGTTTGAAGAGAGGAACAGCATGTCGTGAGGTTTGAGAAACTGGTGAGGATTTTGGCATTTATTTTGAGTGCCCTGGGAGCCACTGAAGGCTTTTTAAGCAAAGGAACAGCCTGATGTGTTTTTAAAAGACTGAATACGGCTATAGAAATTTCTAATCGGTATTACTGAAGAAAAGAATATGTTGTGGAAGGAAGAAAAATTCTATCATGAGAATGCAGAGAAAAAGTAATCAAAATATAACACATTTTTCAAAATGAAGTATTAACAATGATAATATCTTTAAAGACTATTTTTTAATTAATTACTCATGAACTATCTATTACATGCTTTAGGAAGAATATTGATTGATTCGTAAAGGAAGAAGAAGCAAGTATTTTTGCCAAACAAATAAACTGATTCCATACTAAAGATTAATGGATGAATGTCTGCTGTATAGTTTTACTCTACCTATCTATATAGAAAATGTTTGAGTGAAAATTAGCTGTAGATATTATACTTTGCCTTTTAATGCTCCATATTGAAAAACACTGGTGTTAATTACAAACATTTCCTATCAGAAACTAAGAGATAGGTCTCATTGATTTAAAAGTGTTACCTAATAATAAAATGTTAATACAGTATGCTAAACACCTTTAAAAGACTGAGTTAAATGTTGCTTTATGAATTTTAGAATAGTTTTTATTTTCAATTTGTTGGGGATAATGAAAAGAAAGATTGTCCGGGACCGCGGGGCAGACCGGCCATACTCTGTAGCCTCCCGCACATGAATGCTGCGGTGCGCCGCTTGGGATGGCGCCTAGCGGAGCCTTTCACGCATGTGCCCTGGCCGCACTTTGCAGCCTCCAGTTGAGGAGCATCGTCATGTTTGCACAAAGATGGCGCGTGGTGGATGTAGGGGGGTGTGGTTTAAGGCGTGTGCATATTGCTCTGATAGGTGGTTCCTATTTTCCCTGCTCGTGATCAGTGCATGCTTCCCTTGCATGCCTATGGGGTCGGAAGTGCATGTGCATCTGACCTTTTACACGATTGGCTTATGAGTAGCTCCTTCCTGTTTCTGGGTAGCATAAATACCCCCTTGTTTTTGCAATAAAACGAGACTTGATCAGACGCCTGTCTTGTCTCCATTTCTCGTGTCTCTTGTTCTCTCAATTCCCACTCCCCCCTTTAGGGCCTGCGTTGACGAATCCTAGGTCTGCGCTGTCGAAGCCCGCGGGTCGGAACAAAAGATAATGAAATTAAATATTAATTAGAAATGTTTAATATGAACCTGAGTCATGGTGCAAAAAGATAATTTGTCAAAGGCCTAGCTCTGTTAGATACGTTGATATATTGATTAATTCTCACTTTTAAAATTTAATTTAATTTAAAAATTAAAGGATAAGAATTTATAAAAATATTTTCTAAAAGTATAAGAATTTATAAAAGGCCAAATTTGTTTTAAAAATGGAATTTCATACTCATGATAGTTCGGACAACTTGAATAAAGACATTTCTTTTTCTAAGCAAGAGAACAGACTCTTATGCTGAAGCCTAAGAGTGTCTAATCTCTGTCCATGTTGCTCTAAGAGCACGGGCAGCTACTCCTTTATCATCCAGTCAGCACATTGAGAAGATCTTTATCGAGAAACGGAAAAAAGATAACAAGAACCAAAAATTACTGACATAAGGAATATTTCAACCAATAGTATAAACTGAAGCATTCTCAGTGATGCTCAAATTCAACATGGACCACCAACACGTTCAGAGATTTAGATTGGGTTCTTTGGAGAGATTCACATGAAAGGTTCCATTTAGAACATTAATGAGGGTTTGCTTGGAAGTTACATAACAATAAACAAATGAGGAGGACAGAACTGGACAGAAGAGATTTATTTCAATGCAGCTGTAACTGAGCTCTTAGGAGCTGTTGTATCTGGGATGACTATCTCCAACAAAGACTTAACAGCCATTCTCCTAAAATAAACATCCAAACCCCAAAGAACTTTTAACAGCCAGTTACTCCCTACAATGGTATGCATATTGCTGATGGTTCCTATTTTCCCTGCTCGTGATCAGTGCATGCTTCCTTGCATGCCTATGGGGTCGGAAGTGCATGTGCATCTGACCTTTTACACGATTGGCTTATGAGTAGCTCCTTCCTGTTTCTGGGTAGCATAAATACCCCTTGTTTTTGCAATAAACGAGACTTGATCAGACGCCTGTCTTGTCTCCATTTCTCGTGTCTCTTGTTCTCTCAATTCCCACTCCCCCCTTTAGGGCCTGCGTTGACGAATCCTAGGTCTGCGCTGTCGAAGCCCGCGGGTCGGAACAAAAGATAATGAAATTAAATATTAATTAGAAATGTTTAATATGAACCTGAGTCATGGTGCAAAAAGATAATTTGTCAAAGGCCTAGCTCTGTTAGATACGTTGATATATTGATTAATTCTCACTTTTAAAATTTAATTTAATTTAAAAATTAAAGGATAAGAATTTATAAAAATATTTTCTAAAAGTATAAGAATTTATAAAAGGCCAAATTTGTTTTAAAAATGGAATTTCATACTCATGATAGTTCGGACAACTTGAATAAAGACATTTCTTTTTCTAAGCAAGAGAACAGACTCTTATGCTGAAGCCTAAGAGTGTCTAATCTCTGTCCATGTTGCTCTAAGAGCACGGGCAGCTACTCCTTTATCATCCAGTCAGCACATTGAGAAGATCTTTATCGAGAAACGGAAAAAAGATAACAAGAACCAAAAATTACTGACATAAGGAATATTTCAACCAATAGTATAAACTGAAGCATTCTCAGTGATGCTCAAATTCAACATGGACCACCAACACGTTCAGAGATTTAGATTGGGTTCTTTGGAGAGATTCACATGAAAGGTTCCATTTAGAACATTAATGAGGGTTTGCTTGGAAGTTACATAACAATAAACAAATGAGGAGGACAGAACTGGACAGAAGAGATTTATTTCAATGCAGCTGTAACTGAGCTCTTAGGAGCTGTTGTATCTGGGATGACTATCTCCAACAAAGACTTAACAGCCATTCTCCCTACACATCAATCAATCAGTTATGTTACTTAGGATAACTGATCCCCAAATGTCTTTGAACATCTGTGATTATATCCTTCACGACCATATGACAGTTAGTTAGCTGCAGTGAAATAACTGGAGAGTCTGGCAAACAACCTGAGAGGAAAACTTGCCTTTACTGTCACCTTTCACCCAAAAATGGAATACTTTTTCCCAAGCAGATGGAAAGCTATGAGTGAGTGCAAGAGGCATCAGTTTGGCTTTATAATGATGGTGATTTAATGACATTGATGTTGATGATGACAGATGTGATGGAAGACAAGGAATGGGTAAAGCAACCTTGGTCATACTATATAAGTTTTCTTTGAGGAAAAACAGAATATATTCAGAGAGAGTTATGTACTGATTCAGTTAGAATGGGTAGGACTGCATGAGAGCCAAAAGAGCAATACCTTATCAAAGGAAAAGCACAGTGAGAAGTGAAAGGATGGGCTTCCCCTGGTGGTCCAGTGGGTGAGGACACCGCCTTGCAGTGCAAGGGGCGCCGGTTCGAGCCCTGGCCTGGGAAGATCCCACGTGCCGCGGAGCAGCTGGACTGATGTGTCCAATCACCGAGCCAGAGCTCTGGAGCGCATGCGCCCAGAGCCGGTGCTCTGCAACAACAGACACCACCGCGATGGGAGGCCCACAGGAGCCAAAGAATGAAGACAAATGAAAATAGAGAAATGAAAGACCAATAGAAGTGGCCCGCCAACTCCCCTCCCTCCCCAGCCCAATCCCCGCCCAAAGTAAATAAATAAATAAATCTTTAAAAAAAAAAAAAAAAGAAGTGAAAGGATGGCAAGTGGAAATAAGGCAGAGTTCTTTAGATGACTTTTGGGAAATTGTTGGGGAAAAAGAGAAAATTGATGGTGCTTGCCTAGGAGTTACATATGATCAATGCTTGTGGAGTAGGAATGCTGCTTCTACCACAGCCCCACTTGTTAGAGCAAAATGGCAAATTTATTCTCTATCCTTTTCTACCTGTGATTGGAGGACTTTAGATTCCACTATGATGACTGTGATTTAGATAAAATATATTTGAATAGGAAACTGAAATCATCCTCTTAGATAAGACCATCACATCTGAGAAAAGAAGTTTGAAAGCTGTGATCTGCTCATTCTGGGCTTCCCAGGAGGCTCAGTGGCAGAAAATTTGCCTGCCAATGCAGGAGATGTGGGTTCAATCCCTGCCTCATGAAGATCCCCTCGAGAAGACAATGACCACCTACTCCAGTGTTTTTGCTTGGAAAATCCCATGGATAGAGCAGCCTATCGGTACAACATATTGATTATTTATATTATTAAAAGCAAAGACAACACCTTGCCAACAAAAGCCCATATAGTCAAAGCTATGGTTTTCCCAATAGTCATATAGGGATCTGAGAGTTTGACCATAAAGAAGGCTGAGCACCGAAGAATTGATGTCCTCAAACTGTGGTGCTGGAGAAAACTTTTGAGAGTCCCTTGGATAGCAAGGAGATCAAACCAAACAATCCTAAAGGAAATCAACCCTGAATATTCATTGGAAGGACTGATACTGAGGCAGGAACTCCAATACTTTGATGCGAAGAGACAACTCATTGGAAAAGAACCTGATGCTGGGAAAAATAGAAGGCAGAAGGAGAAGGGGACAACAAGATAATTAGATGGCATCACTGAGTAGTGGACATGAGTTTGAGCAAGCTCCAGGAGACAGCAAAGGGCACGGAAGCCTGGAGTGCTGCAGCCCATGGGATCACAAAAAGTTGGACACAACTGAGCAACTGAACTGAACTGAATTGATTACATCCTAATAATTGCATCATCAGAGGAAGAAACTAAGGAAGAATAAAAGACTATAATGACACATATGACAAATAGAACCTGGTTCATAAATCCAACTAACATAACAAAGTCCAGATCAATTTGTGCATGACTGGAAATGATATGGAGTGGAACAGAGATAGTACTCAAATCGTTAAAAAATAAATTACCTCTAACAGATCCTTGCAAAAAGCAAGAATTCCAGAGAATAACAGAGGTATTTGAATTTCACAGAATTATACTCCTTCTCTAGGAATTATTTTCAAGCCTAGCCACCAAAGATATGCCTAATTTGAGGAAATTCTGAGAGGAAATTAATGACTTAAAACAAATACAAAATCTAGAATGATAGCACAAACATCTCACTTGGACCCTGTTAATCAACTATTCAGGTAAAATTTGCCATATATGCAATGAGAATAAATATTAGTAGCATTCGGCAGAAGTGTTACTGGGTTTGATACATATACCATATCAGGCTCCACTTATTTGGATCCAAAGCACTTTGGAAAATGCAATTAATGTTTGGACATAAAGTTCTTTATCAATTTTGTTCACTTTGGTACAACATATTGATTATTTATATTATTAAAAGCAAAGACAACACCTTGCCAACAAAAGCCCATATAGTCAAAGCTATGGTTTTCCCAATAGTCATATAGGGATCTGAGAGTTTGACCATAAAGAAGGCTGAGCACCGAAGAATTGATGTCCTCAAACTGTGGTGCTGGAGAAAACTTTTGAGAGTCCCTTGGATAGCAAGGAGATCAAACCAAACAATCCTAAAGGAAATCAACCCTGAATATTCATTGGAAGGACTGATACTGAGGCAGGAACTCCAATACTTTGATGCGAAGAGACAACTCATTGGAAAAGAACCTGATGCTGGGAAAAATAGAAGGCAGAAGGAGAAGGGGACAACAAGATAATTAGATGGCATCACTGAGTAGTGGACATGAGTTTGAGCAAGCTCCAGGAGACAGCAAAGGGCACGGAAGCCTGGAGTGCTGCAGCCCATGGGATCACAAAAAGTTGGACACAACTGAGCAACTGAACTGAACTGAATTGATTACATCCTAATAATTGCATCATCAGAGGAAGAAACTAAGGAAGAATAAAAGACTATAATGACACATATGACAAATAGAACCTGGTTCATAAATCCAACTAACATAACAAAGTCCAGATCAATTTGTGCATGACTGGAAATGATATGGAGTGGAACAGAGATAGTACTCAAATCGTTAAAAAATAAATTACCTCTAACAGATCCTTGCAAAAAGCAAGAATTCCAGAGAATAACAGAGGTATTTGAATTTCACAGAATTATACTCCTTCTCTAGGAATTATTTTCAAGCCTAGCCACCAAAGATATGCCTAATTTGAGGAAATTCTGAGAGGAAATTAATGACTTAAAACAAATACAAAATCTAGAATGATAGCACAAACATCTCACTTGGACCCTGTTAATCAACTATTCAGGTAAAATTTGCCATATATGCAATGAGAATAAATATTAGTAGCATTCGGCAGAAGTGTTACTGGGTTTGATACATATACCATATCAGGCTCCACTTATTTGGATCCAAAGCACTTTGGAAAATGCAATTAATGTTTGGACATAAAGTTCTTTATCAATTTTGTTCACTTTGATAACTTTTTTTTTTCTCCTCAAGGTACAGATTTTGCTGACACTAGTGAGGAAAACATAATATGACTTGGACATGCCATATGGCTTATCATCCTCTGACTACTGGTCTCATAGAAAATTGGAATAGATCACTGAAACATTATTTATTCAAAAAAGGTGGTGAAATGATTTGGGGTTGAATGAGTATGTTCAATTAATATGTTCTAAGACTGAATGAGAGAATAAAGAGTAAAGAGCATAAACCCTTCTACTAGAAGGGTTTCCAGGATTAGAAAGTAGCAATAAAGGATGACAGTGTATTCAGTTCTGCGACTATATATGTTTTCCACTTCACAACATTTTTCTTGTGCTTACTTTGATCCAGGAGTCTTGAAGATGAAACAAAAGTTACCCAAGGAAGAGAGTATCAATGTGCAAAATAAAATACATTACAGAATTTAACAGTTCACATTTATAAAGATGTGACCCACAAGTTCACCCCATGTAACCAAATTAAAGTCAACTGTAAATTTAATTCTATTATCAAGGTGCAAGTGTTGGTTCTATGAGTCTTTACCTTTCTAATCCCTTGACATCTGTCAGAGTGTGAGACCAAAGGAAGTACTAGTAAAGCTGCTGTTGTATACTGACTCTGTGGGTTAACTGTATGCCTCTTGATTTAGAATGGGCTTTCTCAGTGTCTCAAAACTAAAGAATCCTCCAGCAATGCAAGAGACACTAGAGATGCAAGTTCTATCTCTGACTAGGAAAGATCTCTTGAAGGAGGAAATAGCAACCACTCCATTATTCTTGCCTGAAAAATTTCATGGACAGAGCAGCCTGGTGAACTACAATCCATGGATGGAAAAGAGTCAGACACAACTAAGCGCAGCACACAGTGAAGATCAAAACAAGTAATAAATGGAAATTGAAGTTGGACAAGAGTATTACAGAGTGAAAGAAGTGCTCACATAACTGGATTTCTATCCAGTAAAGAATGCAATCATTGTTTCTGTATGGGGATATCAAAGACCAAAAAAATTAACAAAAAAAGAACTTAGCTATAATTTTTACAGTGCTGACTACTGGCTGATGTTTGGAGAAGTCCTCAGACATGATTGAAATCATGTTTGTTTACATGTTTATTTTTAATTATTCCATAAAGTCTTTACCTGAATGATCTATAGGAAAAACAGTGACTCCATGGTTATGAAGTCACCTGCAACTATCTCTGATTCATATATTGTATGTCATGATTATCATTCTAATAATTTATCACCATATCCATTATCATTTCTTCAACATTGATTTCCTTTAATAAACATACATAACTTTTAGTTAGTATGGTATTTCTATTTCTTGCACCACAAGGTTTTCTTTAGTTTATTTTTTCTTTCTCTATTTTTTTTTTAAGTAGGAAGAACTTCTTCTAAATGACTGCAGTTGTTCTATAAAATATGACCACTATGTCATATCCAGAAAAAAGAAACTTTGAAATGACTGTCCTCCAAGTTTCTACTTTAAATGTCTTTTTTATAACCATCTGTCTTCTTACTATTTATTACCAGAATGTACCAGAGTGATTCAGTCTCTTGATGATATACTTACTGACTTTCAAATCAGGTTCAAGAGAAACTATACCATTCAGTTTCCAAATTCTTACACGTAGATTTACAAGCAGCTAAATGTCTCATGAAAGTGCCTTTTCTCTATGTCTTTATGTATTTTTGAAGTACTTGACCTAGAGCTTAGGGGTACCTGTGAACCTCATGAAAGGATTTCAAAATGTGCAGCTTTCTGCTGACCAGTAAGGTGCCAATCTAGTGCCAATAAAGAGTCAATAAAGTGCCAAACCTGAGGAGCTCAGGTTCTACCTCTTCCAGCTTCTGATGGTGCCAGGTATTCCTTGGCTTTCAGTAGCATAACTCTAATGCATGCCTACCTCTCTCTTTAGATGATATTCTTTTTCTTTTTTTGTAACTCATATAGGAAGTTGGCCTATACATTTTAATTTGCTTTGGGGGACTACAGGATTGGTCACATTGTAGAAACAGAGTGGATGGTTATAATGACTTCCTGAAGAGAAGGAAGTAGATGGATTCTGAAATCAGGTATGCCAGAATTTGGGTGCTCCACTATGTGCTATGGGCTGCATAATTTCTCACAGTAAGTTATTTAAACCTTCAGAGCCTCTTTTTTTCTTGTTTACAAGAGCAATAATAATACTTCCCTCCATGGTACTTTTCAGCAAGATACCATGTGGGAAAGTTTCAGGCTGCTTTACTGATACCTAGCAAGTAGTCAAGTAATAGCTGTTTTGTTTTTTCCATTCTCTCTATTTAACAAACATACTGGTCTTAACATTTCAGCTGAACAATATTAAAGCCAGTATGTGAAGTAATTAAAAGACTGAAACACATTTTTTCATTTCTACATATTAATAAAGTCTCTTTTAATCAATGAAATTTACATTTGAACTACCATTGCCCTTGCAGATAAAGAGAACTGACTAATTTAAGGGGAACTGAACATAGATTTTCAATTTTGGAAGACAAAAAATACAACAGTTACACTTTGATCAAGTAAACCACATACAATGAGTGCCAAGAGCTATAAATATTAAACACTTAAATAATTTACTGGCTAAAACCTTTTCAAACTTTCTCGGCTCAAAATTTTTTAAAATGAATATTGCCTCTTTCAGTATGAACTTTTATTAGATTATTATTTCAGAAAAATCTCGAAGTCAGTTACAAATAATTACTTGATTTATTGCTCAGTGGCTGATTTTCATTGAGAATAAGATAAAATTCAAACAATGCACTTGATTTAGAAAGGACACAATTTCCTTTTATGTTTTGAAGAAAAAATTAAGATTAAAATGTGCAGCTTTCTGCTGACCAGTAAGGTGCCAATCTAGTGCCAATAAAGAGTCAATAAAGTGCCAAACCTGAGGAGCTCAGGTTCTACCTCTTCCAGCTTCTGATGGTGCCAGGTATTCCTTGGCTTTCAGTAGCATAACTCTAATGCATGCCTACCTCTCTCTTTAGATGATATTCTTTTTCTTTTTTTGTAACTCATATAGGAAGTTGGCCTATACATTTTAATTTGCTTTGGGGGACTACAGGATTGGTCACATTGTAGAAACAGAGTGGATGGTTATAATGACTTCCTGAAGAGAAGGAAGTAGATGGATTCTGAAATCAGGTATGCCAGAATTTGGGTGCTCCACTATGTGCTATGGGCTGCATAATTTCTCACAGTAAGTTATTTAAACCTTCAGAGCCTCTTTTTTTCTTGTTTACAAGAGCAATAATAATACTTCCCTCCATGGTACTTTTCAGCAAGATACCATGTGGGAAAGTTTCAGGCTGCTTTACTGATACCTAGCAAGTAGTCAAGTAATAGCTGTTTTGTTTTTTCCATTCTCTCTATTTAACAAACATACTGGTCTTAACATTTCAGCTGAACAATATTAAAGCCAGTATGTGAAGTAATTAAAAGACTGAAACACATTTTTTCATTTCTACATATTAATAAAGTCTCTTTTAATCAATGAAATTTACATTTGAACTACCATTGCCCTTGCAGATAAAGAGAACTGACTAATTTAAGGGGAACTGAACATAGATTTTCAATTTTGGAAGACAAAAAATACAACAGTTACACTTTGATCAAGTAAACCACATACAATGAGTGCCAAGAGCTATAAATATTAAACACTTAAATAATTTACTGGCTAAAACCTTTTCAAACTTTCTCGGCTCAAAATTTTTTAAAATGAATATTGCCTCTTTCAGTATGAACTTTTATTAGATTATTATTTCAGAAAAATCTCGAAGTCAGTTACAAATAATTACTTGATTTATTGCTCAGTGGCTGATTTTCATTGAGAATAAGATAAAATTCAAACAATGCACTTGATTTAGAAAGGACACAATTTCCCTTTTTATGTTTTGGATATTTTTTATGTCTAAATCTAAACTCTCTAAATATATCCAAATTAAGCCTTCTTTATTCTAAAAAGCATTAAAGGTAACTCTGAACTGTGAACACTATATGATTAAAACACTGTAGCAAGGAAATTTTATAAAAGTATATGCCAGATTTACTTCAGCTTTATTAATCTAATATTTTGTTTGTGGGCATAAATTATAAAAATCATCCATTAGCTAATTAGCTAATTTTTAAAGACAAATCCTCTATCTTTGAGAAAGTTTCAAATCATTTTATTATACAATCTAAATGCTCAAAATCCTTTTTGAAGTAATTGGATGCTATAAGAATTCTAAAATACATATATAATCTTGTTTCTTGAATCAATTTAACATAATTTAGTTACAACTCTACTAATCCAGAAACCAGTAAGTGCCCTCATTTTAACACACATATTAAACCAGAGGTGAAAATTACTTCCTTACAACAAGAAATTTTATACCTTTATATAGGGCTTTATAATATTATTTCAAGTTCCTACCTGATCTTATGTAATTCTCATAGACATTATTACCCTTGCTTTTATTCTTTTCAGTTAGACTGTATCTCATAGGACTTTTTTGAATTGTAGAAAAACAGAGAGTACAGAGTTTCCATATACCCCGTCCTCAGTTTTCCTGTTATTAACATTTTACATTAGGAAAAACATTTGTTACAATTCATGATGAAGAAATTTTTTTTGCAAAACCTTTTTAATCCTGTCATTTGGAAGACATAGATTCTCAATTTTGGAAGACAAAAAATACAACAGTTACACTTTGATCAAGTAAACCACATACAATGAGTGCCAAGAGCTATAAATATTAAACACTTAAATAATTTACTGGCTAAAACCTTTTCAAACTTTCTCGGCTCAAAATTTTTTAAAATGAATATTGCCTCTTTCAGTATGAACTTTTATTAGATTATTATTTCAGAAAATCTCGAAGTCAGTTACAAATAATTACTTGATTTATTGCTCAGTGGCTGATTTTCATTGAGAATAAGATAAAATTCAAACAATGCACTTGATTTAGAAAGGACACAATTTCCCTTTTTATGTTTTGGATATTTTTTATGTCTAAATCTAAACTCTCTAAATATATCCAAATTAAGCCTTCTTTATTCTAAAAAGCATTAAAGGTAACTCTGAACTGTGAACACTATATGATTAAAACACTGTAGCAAGGAAATTTTATAAAAGTATATGCCAGATTTACTTCAGCTTTATTAATCTAATATTTTGTTTGTGGGCATAAATTATAAAAATCATCCATTAGCTAATTAGCTAATTTTTAAAGACAAATCCTCTATCTTTGAGAAAGTTTCAAATCATTTTATTATACAATCTAAATGCTCAAAATCCTTTTTGAAGTAATTGGATGCTATAAGAATTCTAAAATACATATATAATCTTGTTTCTTGAATCAATTTAACATAATTTAGTTACAACTCTACTAATCCAGAAACCAGTAAGTGCCCTCATTTTAACACACATATTAAACCAGAGGTGAAAATTACTTCCTTACAACAAGAAATTTTATACCTTTATATAGGGCTTTATAATATTATTTCAAGTTCCTACCTGATCTTATGTAATTCTCATAGACATTATTACCCTTGCTTTTATTCTTTTCAGTTAGACTGTATCTCATAGGACTTTTTTGAATTGTAGAAAAACAGAGAGTACAGAGTTTCCATATACCCCGTCCTCAGTTTTCCCTGTTATTAACATTTTACATTAGGAAAAAACATTTGTTACAATTCATGATGAAGATATTTTGCACCTAATATCCTTTCATTTGTTCCAGGATTCTATGTAGGATAACACATTATATTTAATTGTCATGTCTCTTGTGTTCCTATGAATGTGGCAGTTCTTCCACTTTCCCTGTTTCAAATAACCTTGAAAGTTTTGAAGAGTACTAGATAGGTACTTTGTAGGATGTCCTACTATTGGCATATTTTTCTTATGCTCAAACTAGGGTTATGAGTTATTGTGAGGAAAACCAGATAATCCATGTCTAGATTCATTTGTCGGCATATGGATATCCAATTTTCCAGGACCATTTGTTAAAAGATTGTCATTTCTTCCCTTTGCTCCTTTCTCAAAGATTAGTTGATTATATCTGTTTGGTGTTTCTCAGTTCTCTATTGCGGTGCATTGATTTACATGTCCGTCCTTTCATCAGTCTGTATTGTCCTAGTTACTGTAGCTTTATATGTCTTGAAGTTCAACTTTGTTATTTTTTATAAATGTGCTGCCTATTTGGCTATTTTGTCTTTTCATATAAACTTTAAAACCAATTTACTAATCCCCATAAAAGAGCTTTTTGGAATTTTTATTTGTATTGTGTTGGGACTGAATTAGGAAGAATGGGCACATTAACAATATTGTCTTCCAATTAATGCATGTAACATCTCTCAATTTATTCAGTTCTTTGACCTTCTATCAGTTTTAGACTTTTTCCTATATTAAATTGGCACATATCACATTTACATGGATTTCAGATATTGGAGAATATTATACACAGTGTTATTTTATTTTATTTTATTTATTTATTTTTTAAAGATTTATTTATTTATTTATTTTGGGCCGGGGTCAGGTTGGGTAGGGAGGGGAGTGGATGGGCCACTTCTATTGGTCTTTCATTTCTCTATTTTCATCCATCTTTGTTCTTTGGCTCCTGTGGGCCCTCCATAGCGGTGGCGTCTGTTGTTGCAGAGCTCCAGCTCTGGGCGCGTGCGCTCCAGAGCTCCAGCTTGGTGATTGGACACATCGGTCCAGCTGCTCCGCGGCACGTGGGATCTTCCCAGGCCAGGGATTGAACCGGCGCCCCTTGCACTGCAAGGCGGTGTCCTTACCCACTGGACCACCAGGGGAAGCTCCACAGTGTTATTTTAATTTCAAATTCCAATTGTTCATTGCTGGAATTTAAAAGAATAATTAACTTATATATTAACTTTGCCCTGCAACCTTACTGTACTCATAAATTTATTCGATAAGTCTTTTGGTTTCTTTTAGGGGAACTGCAAATTCTTTGGGATTTTTTATATGGACAATTAAAGACAGTTTCATTTCCTCCTTTCTAAGAGGTATACCTTCTATTTTCTTTATTGTCTTATTACACCAGTTAATGCTTCCATTAAATGTTGAATAGGTGTAGTTAGAGGGTGCAACTTTGTCTTGTTCCTGATCTTAAGGGAAAAGCATCCAGTTCCTTACCATTAAGTATGATATTAGCTGTAATTTTTGATATTGTTGCTGTTGTTTAGTCGCTAAGTTGTCTCTGACCCCATGGACACAAGGTTTCCTTGTCTTTCACTATTTCCCAGAGTTTGCTCAAACTCATCTCCATTAACTTGGTGATGTCACCCAACCATCTCATCCTCTCTTGCCCTCTTCTCCTTCTGACCTTGATCTTACCCAGGATCAGGTCTTTGCAAATGAGTCAGCTCTTCGCATCAGATGGCCCAAGTATTGGAGATTTAGTTTCAGCATCAGTCTTTCCAGTGAATATTCATGGTTGATTTCTTTTAGGACTGACTGGTTGGATCTCCTTGCTGTTCAAGAGCCTCTCAAGAGTCTTTCCCAACACCACAGTTGTGTGCGTATGAACAGTATTGATTTAACATGACCAATTCTTCCCCTTACTTATATTGTAAGGTAGACTTCCTGAGATGAAAGTGGTTTGGCATTAATTGTGTCACATAAGTAATTTATACACATTAATTTTTACACCTATAAGGTGAAGATGATAGTAACACCTGCCTTGTAGGGACTGTATGGGGATAAAATGCATTAACATATTATATAAAAGATGCAGCTCCTACACCAAGTTGAAAAGTGAAAGTGTTAGTCACACAGCCACGTTCAACTCTTGGGACCCCATGGACTGTAGCCCACCAAGCTCCTCTGTCCATTGGATTCTCCAAACAAGAACACTACAGTGGGCATCTGTTTCCTTCTGTAGGGGATCTGACTGACCCAGGGATCAAACCCAGGTCTCCTTCATTGCAGGCAGATTCTTTGCCCTCTGAGCCACCAGGGAAACCCAATCAATATATTACACAAAGATGTAAACCCAGGTCTTCCTCATTGAGGGCAGATTCTTTGCCATCTGAGCCACCAGGGAAACCCAATCAATATATTACACAAAGATGTAGCTCCTACTGCATAGAAAGTAATATTTACTTGTTAAATATTATTTATTTAATTGTATCCTAAGAATAGAATTTTTTTCTCTTCCAGATGACTAATAATAAATACTCTTATGTCTGCTGTCTGTTAAGAACTTTATTTTTGTTGTGGAAATACTTAATTAGTCCACACTTCTATACATTTTAACATACAGAATGATTTTTGAGTTTTGATTCATTGTTTCTCTAAACAGTCAATCAGTTTTTTACATGAATTTAGAAAATATTTTTCCATTTATAAGTTTATTTTGTGCTTGATTTTACATTAAATTTTTAAAAGTCTTTGTGGGGAGTTCAACATTTTTCTAGGTTATGAGAGTTACAAAGTAACTATCATGTGATACAGCAGGGGTTCTCAACTTCTGGGACATGGACACTCTTACTGGGCCACACAGCAGGAGGTGAGTGGTAAGCAAAATACAAAGCTTCAGCTGTATTTACCACCTCTCCCTATGGCTTTCACCATTGCCTGAGTTCCACCTCCTGTCAGTTCAAAGGCAGCATTAGATGTTCATAAAACAGAACCCTCACTTAAAGTCAACAAGAATATTCTGAGATTGCCACAAAACAGAAATAAAACACATAGTAAATATAATCTGGAAACCATCCTTCCCCAACCGCCCTGGTCCTTAGAAAAGCTGTGTTCCACAAAATTGTTCCTGGTGCCAAGAAGGTTGGGGCCTGCTGTGATATACAATGCCACCCATTTTCTGACTTGAAATTCAAGTGAAAAAGGACTTCCCTGATGGTTCAGCAGTAAAGAACCTGTCTGCCAAAGCAGGAGACAAGGTTTTGATCCTTGGGTCTAGAAGATCCCTTGGAGAAGGAAAGAACAACCCACTGCAGTATTCTTGCCTGGAGAACCCAGAGGAGCCTGGAAGGCTACAGTTCATATGGTCTCAAAAGAGTTGGACAGGCTTAGAGACTAAAAACAACAACACAATAAAATCGAAGACATAATTAGAATCTTGATGCAGAGAGGAAAACTGGATTCAGATTTGCTTGGCCTATGAACTGAGCATTAGGCAAAATGAAAAGGAGAGGTCTTCAATTGCTAAACTTATCCTACCTTACTTTACTTCATTTTCTAAAATTCCCAGTATGCTAAATAAACATAATTATTTGAAAAGTTGTAGTATAATACACAATGTACCAGGTCTGTGTAGTGCTCAATTTAAGACATAATGAGGTTATTTTTATCATGTGGTTAACTCTGATGGAAGAACAGTTTCTTCCTAACTCATGGCAGATATCTTAGATTAATAGTAAAGATTCATCCAGATCTGAATTATGCACCTTTTTGCAGTTTTGATTTTTCTCTGTTAACCCCTGAGAAGTATGCCGAGAAGTTATATAATTTAGTTATGAAGGCGTTTCTTTATCCCTAAAAGATGAGTTGGGGACATGTTTGACTTGGAGAATCACTCACAGGGTCCTTTGTCATGCCATTTTTGAAAGGCCTGTAAAGATACTCTCAATTTCTAAGTCTTGAGCATATTTTTCCTTTTAATTTGTACCATAAATAAATAATATTTATTCCTTATATATCTTTCTAAGCTTATGCAATCAGATAGAGTATTTCCCAAGAAAAATACTCATAGATTGATGGTAAAATGGATAAATACTAGATTTTAGAATCAAAATCATCAAAAAACTAATACCATACAATTACATTACATCAATAACCACATATAGTGATGAAAGATGAAGTGACATCAATAAATTACATTATTTCCTAGGTGTTTGCTGAGTCCTTTTAAAAATGTACAAAATGCAGAAAGAACACGACTCATAAAAATATCCAAACTACAGGCTCTTTATCTTTCTTCTATAATTTTTATGGTCCTTAATTAGTCTTAGAACAATTCAAATAGGCAATTAGTAATTTGTACTCTTTCATATTTCTTTGGAACAAATGCTAAAGAGAATCTGGCATATAAACTGGGAATATAGTAAGAAGACATTCTTAATAAAGCATACATGTAAATATAAAACTGTACAAAATTATATGTAGAAGGGTTTGTAACTCCTCTTCTGATTAAAAATTATCTACTGTCACAAAACTGTTTAGAAATGTCTAGATGTTTCAAGTGTAATGAATACATGCTCATTATTGCTGAAAAAAAAAACCTTCATGTGCACAGTATTGCATTTCCTCATTAGCCTTTGACTATGCACGTAATTTCTGCAATGTTACATTTTCTTTTCATAAAGTCATTTTCCTGCATGAAAATCTCAGTGCTATCTTAGACTACAAAAATGCATTAGCTTAAAAATAAAGATGAATCACTTTTGTTTAAAAATCAATTTGAATGTTCTGGGGGAAATTGTATCACTGCTGCAATTCACACCTGTCAAAAATCACTGGTTTCTCTTAAAAGGAAAACAAAACTGACAGATTTGAAGACAATTTCTGTCCATGAATATTCAACTGCATTTTTCTTCTCACTGTGGTTAATCATATCATAATTTGTCATTTAAAATGTTTTAATACATCAGCTTGTGATATTTAGGCACAAATATGTTAAACAGAAACACACAAAAAATATATTGTTCATGATTCTTGCAAAGTAGACATTTTATTCTTGAGAATAATCTGAGAGATGAGTTAATTTATGTTTACACTCCATTCTTATATTAGTATAAAACATTAGTGTTCTGTTAAATATTTGTTTTTTTAATACAATGAGAGGTCTAGATTCTCAAAAATGTACACATTAGATACAGTAAGACTATTAAGAACTTCACATCAGACAAATAAATAAATTTTGAATTTTTCAATAAAACATTCTCAATGTATTCCAGCTTTGGTCAAGCACACTGTAAATCCATGATCATTTTAAATACAGAAGATATTTAAGGCTCAAAACAAAGGGAAACAAATTATTTTTTCAATAATGAATATGTTCTTGAAGAGTTACTAAGACTAAATACATCCTTGATTTAGATTTTGAAATTAAAAATCATGGAACAAATTCCCCGAGGGCTGTGTAAACCAACATCATTTCATGGAAATGCATTTATTCCCATAGGTATCTCTTGTTGAAACTGCAACTTTTTGCTAATACCTGATCTAAAAATGCTTGGAAAATCAAAGGAGCTTGTTGATCAGCACACAACTGACAGAACTTGGTGTTACAGGTGCAGTGAGAGGCAGAGAGGAGAGTAATCTGTTTCCATACCTTAGGGGCTTTTAGATTACAAACTAGGCACTATTTACATCCAAAGACTGGAGACTGGTAACTAAGTTTTCATAGCTAACAACTCAGCAGTCTCAGACTCTGAGATGACTGCCTTTACACAAAAAAAAAAGAAACATGGAGATAACACTGGAATCTCAGTGCTATCTTAGACTACAAAAATGCATTAGCTTAAAAATAAAGATGAATCACTTTTGTTTAAAAATCAATTTGAATGTTCTGGGGAAATTGTATCACTGCTGCAATTCACACCTGTCAAAATCACTGGTTTCTCTTAAAAGGAAAACAAAACTGACAGATTTGAAGACAATTTCTGTCCATGAATATTCAACTGCATTTTTCTTCTCACTGTGGTTAATCATATCATAATTTGTCATTTAAAATGTTTTAATACATCAGCTTGTGATATTTAGGCACAAATATGTTAAACAGAAACACACAAAAAATATATTGTTCATGATTCTTGCAAAGTAGACATTTTATTCTTGAGAATAATCTGAGAGATGAGTTAATTTATGTTTACACTCCATTCTTATATTAGTATAAAACATTAGTGTTCTGTTAAATATTTGTTTTTTTAATACAATGAGAGGTCTAGATTCTCAAAAATGTACACATTAGATACAGTAAGACTATTAAGAACTTCACATCAGACAAATAAATAAATTTTGAATTTTTCAATAAAACATTCTCAATGTATTCCAGCTTTGGTCAAGCACACTGTAAATCCATGATCATTTTAAATACAGAAGATATTTAAGGCTCAAAACAAAGGGAAACAAATTATTTTTTCAATAATGAATATGTTCTTGAAGAGTTACTAAGACTAAATACATCCTTGATTTAGATTTTGAAATTAAAAATCATGGAACAAATTCCCTGAGGGCTGTGTAAACCAACATCATTTCATGGAAATGCATTTATTCCCATAGGTATCTCTTGTTGAAACTGCAACTTTTTTTGCTAATACCTGATCTAAAAATGCTTGGAAAATCAAAGGAGCTTGTTGATCAGCACACAACTGACAGAACTTGGTGTTACAGGTGCAGTGAGAGGCAGAGAGGAGAGTAATCTGTTTCCATACCTTAGGGGCTTTTAGATTACAAACTAGGCACTATTTACATCCAAAGACTGGAGACTGGTAACTAAGTTTTCATAGCTAACAACTCAGCAGTCTCAGACTCTGAGATGACTGCCTTTACACAAAAGAAAAGAAAGATTTCTCCCTGCTGCTGGCAAGAGTACAGAGATCACACAATGTGCAGAAGGATAACACTGAGGTTTAAGTTTCTTATTATGATATTGATTCATAGGTGATGGGGAAGAAGCTTTCGGAAGAGCTGGGTAGGAGAGTGCTGCTCATTGTGTGGTTTCAAATTTACCCTGCAGGATTCAGCCCTATCAACGTACAGGGCTCTGGAAACCAAGGCGATTACTTTCTTGGAAGCTCAATATAGTGAGCTCTCTAAGGTTCTTAGGCAGAAAGAATACCTGGAGTTTTCCAGGTTTTGTAAGGGAGAGAGAGAGAGGGAGATAAAAGAAAAAAAGCAAAAGTAAGAGGAGGTAAACCACAATGGCTGCAGTCATACTTCTAACTACAGCGTCATCAAGCGCACAGTGGCAAGCCAGGACGACAACTACAGACTTCCTGACATACAAATTTAACCAGTAAAATGCAGCAAGCCATTTTTAGATTCAGACACTTTATTGTTGACATAGCCAACAAAAGAAAGAGTCGCAAAAGCAGACAAGTCATCCAGTTCTTTGTCTCACACACCAAAATGGCTGAAATTGTAATAAAAGGGGCAAGAAAACAATGCAATGCAAGCTCTGGACACTCTTGTTTCTGAGAAGCCAAATCTAGAAGGCATTCATAGACTGCTATTATAACCCAAGTGGCACAGGACAGAAGAATGCCTCATACCTCATTAGAAACTGAGATATGATAAGAAGTTAGATTTTGAAATTAAAAATCATGGAACAATTTCCCTGAGGGCTGTGTAAACCAACATCATTTCATGGAAATGCATTTATTCCCATAGGTATCTCTTGTTGAAACTGCAACTTTTTGCTAATACCTGATCTAAAAATGCTTGGAAAATCAAAGGAGCTTGTTGATCAGCACACAACTGACAGAACTTGGTGTTACAGGTGCAGTGAGAGGCAGAGAGGAGAGTAATCTGTTTCCATACCTTAGGGGCTTTTAGATTACAAACTAGGCACTATTTACATCCAAAGACTGGAGACTGGTAACTAAGTTTTCATAGCTAACAACTCAGCAGTCTCAGACTCTGAGATGACTGCCTTTACACAAAAGAAAAGAAAGATTTCTCCCTGCTGCTGGCAAGAGTACAGAGATCACACAATGTGCAGAAGGATAACACTGAGGTTTAAGTTTCTTATTATGATATTGATTCATAGGTGATGGGGAAGAAGCTTTCGGAAGAGCTGGGTAGGAGAGTGCTGCTCATTGTGTGGTTTCAAATTTACCCTGCAGGATTCAGCCCTATCAACGTACAGGGCTCTGGAAACCAAGGCGATTACTTTCTTGGAAGCTCAATATAGTGAGCTCTCTAAGGTTCTTAGGCAGAAAGAATACCTGGAGTTTTCCAGGTTTTGTAAGGGAGAGAGAGAGAGGGAGAGAAAAAAGAAAAAAAGCAAAAGTAAGAGGAGGTAAACCACAATGGCTGCAGTCATACTTCTAACTACAGCGTCATCAAGCGCACAGTGGCAAGCCAGGACGACAACTACAGACTTCCTGACATACAAATTTAACCAGTAAAATGCAGCAAGCCATTTTTAGATTCAGACACTTTATTGTTGACATAGCCAACAAAAGAAAGAGTCGCAAAAGCAGACAAGTCATCCAGTTCTTTGTCTCACACACCAAAATGGCTGAAATTGTAATAAAAGGGGCAAGAAAACAATGCAATGCAAGCTCTGGACACTCTTGTTTCTGAGAAGCCAAATCTAGAAGGCATTCATAGACTGCTATTATAACCCAAGTGGCACAGGACAGAAGAATGCCTCATACCTCATTAGAAACTGAGATATGATAAGAAGTTGAGAGATTACATCCGTTTAACGGAAACTGGCCTCAGAGCTGTGTCTCATAAGTTTTCCATCCTCTGCGTTGCAGGGCATGACAAGGTGGTGTTCTACCAGGGCTCAGAAAAGCTGGAATTCAAACCACACTGTCTGCATGATCTGTGTGAACACATACAAGCCTGCTAGGCTGCTGCAGTACAACTTTTCCGTCACAACGCCTATGCAATAAAAGTTTTCAACTGTATACTTAGTGCCCAGGGCATGATTTTCCTTTTTCTGACATTTCATCTTCTCCTCCTCCAACACACATACTCACATACACACAGAAATAGGAGAATAAAGATATTAAAATTGGTTATGAAACACTTACTGAAATAGCCATGGTACCAACAACAATTTCTCCTATGTAAATGAATACATATGACTTTAAAATCCTCAAGTATATGAGTGCAGGTGATTATATTAACACAGAGCAATGTGAAAGCCAAATCTTACTGTAACAGTTTTCCATTTTAGGTATAATTTTTGGGTATACTGCAAAGAAAAGTCACAATTTTCTCCTTTCTATATCCATACCAAGCAAAAATAGAACTGCAGTCTGAAACAGAAATCCCAATTCTGGATGTATATCCAAAAGAATTTAAGTCAGAATCTGAAAGAGATCTCATCTTCATTGCACCAAGATGTGACAGTAGCTCAATATCAGCAGATAGATGGATAAAAAAGAAAAACATGTTACACACAAACAATGAAGCATTTTTTAGCCTTAAAAAGAAGGAAACTACTATTTGCAATAATATGAATGGACCTGGAAGACATTATGCCAAGTGAAATAAGTCATCACAGAAGGACAAATACTACATAGTTCCACTTATATGAGGTATCTAAAATAGTCAAATGTATAGATGCAGAAAATAGAACAGTGGTTGCCATGGGATTGGGTGGAGAGTGGGGGGTTATGATCAAAGGCTATAAAATTAGCTCTACAAGATGAATAAATTCTACATGCTGCTTTAAAACCATATGTGTGCTACACATCTAGAGTTAACAATATGATTTTTTATACTAAAAATGTGTTAAGTTTAGATCTCATGCTAAAGGTTCCTAGAACAACAATAACAAGAAAGCAAAGGGCACAAAGAAGTTTTTGGAGGTGATGGCTATGTTTATAATCTTGATTGTGGTGGTGGTATAACTGATATATGCGTATGTCCAAATTCATAAATTTATGCATATTAATATTAAATAAGTACAGTTTTCTGTACATCATTTATACATCAGTAAGCTACAATAAAGGGGGAGGGGGCTTTTCAGCTCCTTCCTCAAAGAGGTCAAGTCTATTTCTTGAACTTTTCAGAAACGTTTAGTGTGTTTAGCAAAAGGACTTGCTTTTGCTAATAGAAAAAGACCAGAAGAGATGGGTCCCAGTGATGGGATCAAGAGTCCTTGGATGCTTTTCTCTCTTTTCTTTGGAACTGTATTTAATGTCAACATGTGTGGTCAGATTCTACTGTTACCAAAGACAGCCATACTGAATCACCTGATAGGCAGCCAACCTACATACAGGTGCAGGGGTGAAGAATTGCCCAGCCGAGTCCAGCCTTAAAATGAATTCAAACTAGTAAATTCCTTGGTATTTTACTGCAAAGAAAAGTCACAATTTTCTCCTTTCTATATCCATACCAAGCAAAAATAGAACTGCAGTCTGAAACAGAAATCCCAATTCTGGATGTATATCCAAAAGAATTTAAGTCAGAATCTGAAAGAGATCTCATCTTCATTGCACCAAGATGTGACAGTAGCTCAATATCAGCAGATAGATGGATAAAAAAGAAAAACATGTTACACACAAACAATGAAGCATTTTTTAGCCTTAAAAAGAAGGAAACTACTATTTGCAATAATATGAATGGACCTGGAAGACATTATGCCAAGTGAAATAAGTCATCACAGAAGGACAAATACTACATAGTTCCACTTATATGAGGTATCTAAAATAGTCAAATGTATAGATGCAGAAAATAGAACAGTGGTTGCCATGGGATTGGGTGGAGAGTGGGGGGTTATGATCAAAGGCTATAAAATTAGCTCTACAAGATGAATAAATTCTACATGCTGCTTTAAAACCATATGTGTGCTACACATCTAGAGTTAACAATATGATTTTTTATACTAAAAATGTGTTAAGTTTAGATCTCATGCTAAAGGTTCCTAGAACAACAATAACAAGAAAGCAAAGGGCACAAAGAAGTTTTTGGAGGTGATGGCTATGTTTATAATCTTGATTGTGGTGGTGGTATAACTGATATATGCGTATGTCCAAATTCATAAATTTATGCATATTAATATTAAATAAGTACAGTTTTCTGTACATCATTTATACATCAGTAAGCTACAATAAAGGGGGAGGGGGCTTTTCAGCTCCTTCCTCAAAGAGGTCAAGTCTATTTCTTGAACTTTTCAGAAACGTTTAGTGTGTTTAGCAAAAGGACTTGCTTTTGCTAATAGAAAAAGACCAGAAGAGATGGGTCCCAGTGATGGGATCAAGAGTCCTTGGATGCTTTTCTCTCTTTTCTTTGGAACTGTATTTAATGTCAACATGTGTGGTCAGATTCTACTGTTACCAAAGACAGCCATACTGAATCACCTGATAGGCAGCCAACCTACATACAGGTGCAGGGGTGAAGAATTGCCCAGCCGAGTCCAGCCTTAGAAAATGAGCTAGGTACATTAGCTGTTCTAAGCTAGTAAGTTTGGTCTGGTTTGTTTTGTGGCAAAAAGTAACTGATCTAGTTATCTGAGAGACTACCTATGTATGTTAAATTAGAGTCAGTTTCCTAATTTCCAAAATTAGTCACCACAAATGAAAAAAGTTTAACTTTCCTCTTTTGAATATAAATATTTAGTGGTTTCATTTTGCTTTTATTTGCATAAACAATGCTCTAGCTCTGTCGTTATGCTCAAAAGAAGTGCATGAGGTATAATGATGGTTTTATGAAGACTCATACGATGTACTTAACTATTTTTAATAACTTTTAAGTATCTCAAGCTGTGATTTAAATAGCAAATGATTTTTAAAAAGTCTATTCATTACTTTTGGTTGTACACTGAGAGCCAGTGACCTGCAGAAAGTAATTTAATGAATTGAGACATAGATTTATAGGTGGTGGTATAATCACTTTTAAATTTATCCCCTCATTTTAATAACAGGATTACACTGGGTATTGAATGACAGTGGTCTTTTGTGTTTTGAATTTTATTACTTAATTGTTACAATAAAATGTTAAGTAAAACATATACTCTATACTTTTTCAGGGATTTGATTTAAAAAAACCTTTTCCTTGATGTTTAATTACTTTGAAACATTCAGTATATGTATGTAAAAACAGGGTTAGAGTCCTTGGGCAAAGAGCACTTTTGTTTACAACACAGATAACTCATGTATCACTGATAAAAGACACAGACTTGAATATTGAAAGCATCTGCATGACACCCTGTCTATGTTATATATAATGAAAAATGGCAGTAAGCTACAATAAAGGGGAGGGGCTTTTCAGCTCCTTCCTCAAAGAGGTCAAGTCTATTTCTTGAACTTTTCAGAAACGTTTAGTGTGTTTAGCAAAGGACTTGCTTTTGCTAATAGAAAAAGACCAGAAGAGATGGGTCCCAGTGATGGGATCAAGAGTCCTTGGATGCTTTTCTCTGGTTTCTTTGGAACTGTATTTAATGTCAACATGTGTGGTCAGATTCTACTGTTACCAAAGACAGCCATACTGAATCACCTGATAGGCAGCCAACCTACATACAGGTGCAGGGGTGAAGAATTGCCCAGCCGAGTCCAGCCTTAGAAAATGAGCTAGGTACATTAGCTGTTCTAAGCTAGTAAGTTTGGTCTGGTTTGTTTTGTGGCAAAAAGTAACTGATCTAGTTATCTGAGAGACTACCTATGTATGTTAAATTAGAGTCAGTTTCCTAATTTCCAAAATTAGTCACCACAAATGAAAAAAGTTTAACTTTCCTCTTTTGAATATAAATATTTAGTGGTTTCATTTTGCTTTTATTTGCATAAACAATGCTCTAGCTCTGTCGTTATGCTCAAAAGAAGTGCATGAGGTATAATGATGGTTTTATGAAGACTCATACGATGTACTTAACTATTTTTAATAACTTTTAAGTATCTCAAGCTGTGATTTAAATAGCAAATGATTTTTAAAAAGTCTATTCATTACTTTTGGTTGTACACTGAGAGCCAGTGACCTGCAGAAAGTAATTTAATGAATTGAGACATAGATTTATAGGTGGTGGTATAATCACTTTTAAATTTATCCCCTCATTTTAATAACAGGATTACACTGGGTATTGAATGACAGTGGTCTTTTGTGTTTTGAATTTTATTACTTAATTGTTACAATAAAATGTTAAGTAAAACATATACTCTATACTTTTTCAGGGATTTGATTTAAAAAAACCTTTTCCTTGATGTTTAATTACTTTGAAACATTCAGTATATGTATGTAAAAACAGGGTTAGAGTCCTTGGGCAAAGAGCACTTTTGTTTACAACACAGATAACTCATGTATCACTGATAAAAGACACAGACTTGAATATTGAAAGCATCTGCATGACACCCTGTCTATGTTATATATAATATGAAAATAAAATGGAAAGTGACTAAATGGTCTAGCATTTTCAATTTAAAAAGTGCTTTTTTAATCATATACTTAATTGTGAATAACTGGAACAGTTTTCAGGTCTGTTTAAAAATATTTAAGTGAGTATTTTTCAAACTAAGAAATCACATCTTGCTTTAGGCAATGCTAAGCATTACAATAATAAAATTTACCTAAAACTAAGCACAGTAAATTATTGTCTTTTAAAATACTATGATATTTTGTGTGAAAACATTATATATCCAAATAAAGAATTTAATATAGACACATACAAAGAAATAGCAAAAACAAAATTCTACCACTAAGAAGCAAAGTGGATATCCTTCCAGATATACCTCTATACAGACACACAGATAGATTTGCCCTTTATCTACCTATCACCTCTTACTCCTCTATGTAAATATGTGTGTCTGTGTGTGTATGAGTGTGTGTGTGTGTATTTGAGGGGATAGAGGACATATTATGTATGTGTGAAAGAGTCAAGTCCTTCCCTCATTTTATCTATTTTCAGAACTGTTTCCCCCATTTTGTAATTTATTCTTACTTCAGATCACAAGGAAAACATACCTTTTCAGTTTGTTTGCCCCCACATTGTGATTAAAAGATTTTAGTGCAAAGTTTCAGAATTATTATTTTTATTGTTGCATTCATAGGTGTGGTTCATAGGGAATTGTGGCAGAAACCTCAGCACTTTTTTCAAATATCCTCTGGTTCTTTCACAGGCAACAGTTCTCAACATATATGGCATTAGGTCAAGTTCTGTCTATTATTTGTTAACTAGTGACTTTCTTTTGGCGTTGTGGGGATCATTTAATTATTACGATCAGGAATATTCTTAGTAGATTTTCAAAACAGAGACTTAAGAGATGCCAATCCTATCCCTGGGCCTGGAAGATCCCCTGAAGAAGGACACAGGAACTCACTCCAGTGTCCTTGCTTAAAGAAGTCCATGGATATTGAGATCTGGGGTCTGGGGTCTGGTGAGCTATGGTCCACATGGTCTCAAAGAGACAGGCAAGCAGGCAGGCAAAACAGTTTCAATGATTAATAACTGAATAAGATGCAATCAATATTTACTGATGTATACTACTTACTAGGCAAAATATGGATAAATTGGGAGTTTGGGGTTGACATCTATACACTACTATAAATAAAACCGATAACTAGTAAGGACTTATCGTATAGCTAATGTAATGATCTATATGAGAAAAGAATCTTAAAAAGAGTGGCTGTATGTGTATATATATCTGAAAATAACAAAAACATTGCAAATCAACTACACTCCAATAAAACGCTAAAAATGAAAAAAATTAATGAAAGTGTTATTCTAGATAGAAGCATAATCTAGGCTTGTACTTCTCCAGAATCAAAAAAATATTCATACAGATGAGTACATACACTTGAGTATTTGTGGTATGTATTCTATTATTCATTTAGAAGGTCATTTTCTTCTAATTTTGTTGATATTACTACAAAAATCTATCCCTTTATTGTGTTGTACTTTTTACCTTCTGTATTTTTCACGATTATAGATCTTATGAAAAAATTTGTCTTGTTTTGAAGTGGTCTGGCACTGCATTTAGGGTAAACTGGGTTGAGAAATTGCTATCAGCCACAGCCAGTTTCACAAAAAAAGCTCTTCAGCAAATGAAGGGATAATTAAATAACTGCTTCTCTGGCAAAAAGAAATATGAGAAATACAGTGTGGTAACTGAAATTGAATGCCCTGCATCCCTGTATTGTAAAGAGTTCATAAATTAAGTCAGTTCACCAGGCCAGCAAACAGATAAGCAAATCCTTAATCTTTGAGACATTTAACTTCATTTTTCAAATCTTTCCCCTCTCCTTTCAAAGTAATTTGGATTTTATGCCTTGAACTGTTATTCATTAGAGAATAAGATGCTAATTATGAGCTATTTGTGTTATCTCAGAAATGAATGGCTTTCAATTAGTATTCTAACTTAGTAAAGAAATTGTTTAGTTGAGGACTTGATTATGAATGCAATCACTGAACTTTTAAGAACTATGAGAATGCATCACAGCACTTTCAAACCGGCAAGAGTGTAAGGTTTTGCCTTGCCAGTTAGCCATCATGGACTTTCAATGATTAATAACTGAATAAGATGCAATCAATATTTACTGATGTATACTACTTACTAGGCAAAATATGGATAAATTGGGAGTTTGGGGTTGACATCTATACACTACTATAAATAAAACCGATAACTAGTAAGGACTTATCGTATAGCTAATGTAATGATCTATATGAGAAAAGAATCTTAAAAAGAGTGGCTGTATGTGTATATATATCTGAAAATAACAAAAACATTGCAAATCAACTACACTCCAATAAAACGCTAAAAATGAAAAAAATTAATGAAAGTGTTATTCTAGATAGAAGCATAATCTAGGCTTGTACTTCTCCAGAATCAAAAAAATATTCATACAGATGAGTACATACACTTGAGTATTTGTGGTATGTATTCTATTATTCATTTAGAAGGTCATTTTCTTCTAATTTTGTTGATATTACTACAAAAATCTATCCCTTTATTGTGTTGTACTTTTTACCTTCTGTATTTTTCACGATTATAGATCTTATGAAAAAATTTGTCTTGTTTTGAAGTGGTCTGGCACTGCATTTAGGGTAAACTGGGTTGAGAAATTGCTATCAGCCACAGCCAGTTTCACAAAAAAAGCTCTTCAGCAAATGAAGGGATAATTAAATAACTGCTTCTCTGGCAAAAAGAAATATGAGAAATACAGTGTGGTAACTGAAATTGAATGCCCTGCATCCCTGTATTGTAAAGAGTTCATAAATTAAGTCAGTTCACCAGGCCAGCAAACAGATAAGCAAATCCTTAATCTTTGAGACATTTAACTTCATTTTTTCAAATCTTTCCCCTCTCCTTTCAAAGTAATTTGGATTTTATGCCTTGAACTGTTATTCATTAGAGAATAAGATGCTAATTATGAGCTATTTGTGTTATCTCAGAAATGAATGGCTTTCAATTAGTATTCTAACTTAGTAAAGAAATTGTTTAGTTGAGGACTTGATTATGAATGCAATCACTGAACTTTTAAGAACTATGAGAATGCATCACAGCACTTTCAAAAACCGGCAAGAGTGTAAGGTTTTGCCTTGCCAGTTAGCTAACAGTTCATGACTTCTACCACAGAAACATGGATGTTGACAGAAGGCACAGGGCTCGTAGGTCAGAGACAAAAGTCTTTATTGCTCACTTCACACAAGCAACACGGACTTCATTTTTGTGACACTTTCTCTTATCCTCAATGTCCCTGGGGGTGATGTGGAATGATTCCTTAGATGGTGTACATATAGTAGGAATGTATCATGGATAAGGAATGCCAGTTCCTAACAATGGGTATCAGCTCAAGGTCTCAGAAGGCGGCATTATTTTACTGGAGAGCAAGCAAACCTGTCTTCTGTTTTAGATGAAGACTATCTTTACGTTCCTAAATGTCCCACTATATAAGCACATTTGAAAAGAGAGTCCAGAACAAAAGTTGCCAGGTCTCTGCTGGTAAGAGATACACAAACACCAGAGATCTATAGAGAATTGTCTCTCCACAAAAATGTGGCATATGAGCAGAAAAGATGATACACCTTTATTTAATATTGAAAGATAATTTCAATCCCAGCTAGTCCCATAGGAATAAGTTCTGAGAATTTAATCTTTTGAGATATTACCTCATTTACAAGCTAAACATTTAGACTTACCCATTTCTATGGATGTTGTTTAAAAACAGATTTCTAGGCCAGAGAGAAAGGGCAGTGAACTACTCAGAGCAGTAGCAGAAGACAGAGTATTAGTATTTTTGAGTTGATTCCCCAAGCCTTAATGTCTACAATGTAAAAAGGCCAAACGACACCTGCACACACAGTAACACTGTAAGAGAGGCACCCTGAGCTTACGGGAGTCTAGATATTTTATTTTTTTTTAACAAGGCTCCAAAAAGTAATTTGGATTTTATGCCTTGAACTGTTATTCATTAGAGAATAAGATGCTAATTATGAGCTATTTGTGTTATCTCAGAAATGAATGGCTTTCAATTAGTATTCTAACTTAGTAAAGAAATTGTTTAGTTGAGGACTTGATTATGAATGCAATCACTGAACTTTTAAGAACTATGAGAATGCATCACAGCACTTTCAAAAACCGGCAAGAGTGTAAGGTTTTGCCTTGCCAGTTAGCTAACAGTTCATGACTTCTACCACAGAAACATGGATGTTGACAGAAGGCACAGGGCTCGTAGGTCAGAGACAAAAGTCTTTATTGCTCACTTCACACAAGCAACACGGACTTCATTTTTGTGACACTTTCTCTTATCCTCAATGTCCCTGGGGGTGATGTGGAATGATTCCTTAGATGGTGTACATATAGTAGGAATGTATCATGGATAAGGAATGCCAGTTCCTAACAATGGGTATCAGCTCAAGGTCTCAGAAGGCGGCATTATTTTACTGGAGAGCAAGCAAACCTGTCTTCTGTTTTAGATGAAGACTATCTTTACGTTCCTAAATGTCCCACTATATAAGCACATTTGAAAAGAGAGTCCAGAACAAAAGTTGCCAGGTCTCTGCTGGTAAGAGATACACAAACACCAGAGATCTATAGAGAATTGTCTCTCCACAAAAATGTGGCATATGAGCAGAAAAGATGATACACCTTTATTTAATATTGAAAGATAATTTCAATCCCAGCTAGTCCCATAGGAATAAGTTCTGAGAATTTAATCTTTTGAGATATTACCTCATTTACAAGCTAAACATTTAGACTTACCCATTTCTATGGATGTTGTTTAAAAACAGATTTCTAGGCCAGAGAGAAAGGGCAGTGAACTACTCAGAGCAGTAGCAGAAGACAGAGTATTAGTATTTTTGAGTTGATTCCCCAAGCCTTAATGTCTACAATGTAAAAAGGCCAAACGACACCTGCACACACAGTAACACTGTAAGAGAGGCACCCTGAGCTTACGGGAGTCTGATATTTTATAACAGGCTCCAAGTATGTCCATTTGTTCCGTCAGAAGGCTATTTTATCTCTGTCTTTTGGCTGTCTAATATGCAAATTCTTGAAAAGCATCCAGAAAAAAGGGTGGGTAGTTCCTCACTTGAAAGACACACAGAAAAGTGAAAGACCCAAAAAAATTGCCTCCCAACAGTGAATTCCTATGAATCATGAAAAAGAGGAGGAATTAAACTGAAGATTCTGGATGTAACTGAGAAAAGATTCCCAGAGAAGAAGCTGCTGTATTTCCACAGAAATACAAACAGATGGTGACTTGGGGACTTATACAGTTTTTATCACTTTATCAGAAGGCAGGAAAATATGAAAAGCATTGTTTAACTTTGAATACTTTTGTTTTGCTTAGAGTTTGGGAGATTAAGAGGGCCATCTCTAAACCTTCTGTTGAACACTTAAGAAATAAGAATTGATTTATCTGCTATGAGCTGATAACTTGGTACAGAATTATATACATTTTTTTTTTGGCTGGTGAATATCCTGCTCAATTTTGTTTCTTCCTGTCTATTTTGAGTTTTATAATTATGTAGAGCTATCTAATATGTTTAGTGATGCTGTCAGCCCATATATATAATATACAGATATAATATTTTATAACTATTCTGTTAATTTAATATCCTTCTATAATCTTATCACTTTATTTTGTAAGACAGAAAATTACCTGTAGAGCAGAATAAATAACTGAAGCTCTAGAAAGTCATATAAGAAGTAAGGAGCTGTGTCTTCAAACCTGTAACATGAAGCCCTAATGAGATGGGATATCATCTGAATCTAGGATGGTTTTTAAAAAAATAAAGATAATTTTTTTCAATCCCAGCTAGTCCCATAGGAATAAGTTCTGAGAATTTAATCTTTTGAGATATTACCTCATTTACAAGCTAAACATTTAGACTTACCCATTTCTATGGATGTTGTTTAAAAACAGATTTCTAGGCCAGAGAGAAAGGGCAGTGAACTACTCAGAGCAGTAGCAGAAGACAGAGTATTAGTATTTTTGAGTTGATTCCCCAAGCCTTAATGTCTACAATGTAAAAAGGCCAAACGACACCTGCACACACAGTAACACTGTAAGAGAGGCACCCTGAGCTTACGGGAGTCTGATATTTTATAACAGGCTCCAAGTATGTCCATTTGTTCCGTCAGAAGGCTATTTTATCTCTGTCTTTTGGCTGTCTAATATGCAAATTCTTGAAAAGCATCCAGAAAAAAGGGTGGGTAGTTCCTCACTTGAAAGACACACAGAAAAGTGAAAGACCCAAAAAAATTGCCTCCCAACAGTGAATTCCTATGAATCATGAAAAAGAGGAGGAATTAAACTGAAGATTCTGGATGTAACTGAGAAAAGATTCCCAGAGAAGAAGCTGCTGTATTTCCACAGAAATACAAACAGATGGTGACTTGGGGACTTATACAGTTTTTATCACTTTATCAGAAGGCAGGAAAATATGAAAAGCATTGTTTAACTTTGAATACTTTTGTTTTGCTTAGAGTTTGGGAGATTAAGAGGGCCATCTCTAAACCTTCTGTTGAACACTTAAGAAATAAGAATTGATTTATCTGCTATGAGCTGATAACTTGGTACAGAATTATATACATTTTTTTTTTGGCTGGTGAATATCCTGCTCAATTTTGTTTCTTCCTGTCTATTTTGAGTTTTATAATTATGTAGAGCTATCTAATATGTTTAGTGATGCTGTCAGCCCATATATATAATATACAGATATAATATTTTATAACTATTCTGTTAATTTAATATCCTTCTATAATCTTATCACTTTATTTTGTAAGACAGAAAATTACCTGTAGAGCAGAATAAATAACTGAAGCTCTAGAAAGTCATATAAGAAGTAAAGAGCTGTGTCTTCAAACCTGTAACATGAAGCCCTAATGAGATGGGATATCATCTGAATCTAGGATGGTATCTAAATTATATAAGCAATCCCCCACAAATAGGCCATAATAACTAAATTACAAAGCCCACTATAAATAACAAGTAACTTTTACTAGTACAGATATAGGTTTCCATAGGTAAAAATGGTCACTCAATTTTGTCAGAAATAGTTTTTCAGCATTTTATTATTCTCCCTTGGGGAATGCAGTCTCTCATTGCCATTTATAGTTCTCTCTTGTCTTCATTTTGGGGCACACAACACAATTCTAGCTCTTTTTCTATAAAGCTCAGCATTTTTATATTTTCAAATGGTTGCTATTTTGGGAAGACTGTATTATATATTATCTATTAGATATGGCAACTCGACTTTCCCAGAATTAAAAAGAACTTCATCTCCTTCTTGTTTTCTCCACTGTCTCCAATTTGCTCTAAAACTACCAAACTATTGAGTTAGAGCTACCAGAGGACCTCAATAATTGTTGACTGAAAGAAAAATGCAGCATGTGAGAGCAGTGAGTTTAGTTTTACTCAGGGTCTTACAGAGGGTTATAACCCAGGAGACTACCTTTCAGTAGCTCAGAGAAACTGTTCTGCTGAAGCATGATTTTCAATCCAGTTTCGTACTTTGTCAGAACAAGCTGCACACACCAAACATGACAGGCATTTATTCCTTCAAGGTTTCAACAGAGATGAGCATGTACACACTCAGCAAGACATTGGTGTCTCAGAAGGGAAACTTACTTTTGAAGTATTAGCACTGGTGTCACAGGAAGGGAGGCATTTATCCCTACGTTCAGGTGGACATTCTAAACAATCTGAATAATGCATTATTCTCTTTAATGGTTAAAGTAGGCATGCGGCAGGCTGTTGAAATGCACATAAAGTTCAGACCTAATCACATAAACCAGAATGGCTTTCCTATACTTCAGTACTAGAAAATTTCTTCCATCATAGTCTAGATTGTTTTTTTCTAATGTATGTTACACTATCCCTCTCTTTTTCTTCATCATATCACTTGGCACGGTGAAAATTATTTATTTGACTATTTGTTCAATATCATTGAGGGGTATGGGATGAGTGGTTTTCTGTATGTTTTCTACTTTATTCATACTACTTATATCATAAGCAGACAAGTGAAAAACATAAGACTGAATGGACAAATGAATTTTTGATAATCTACTTAAAATTCTCATGTGTTGGATTGCCCTTCAAAGATTCACTTTGGGACCCTATTGTTGGTATTGTTATCTTCTACTGGCCTCTTTCACTGCAATCCTTCAGTCTCCTTGTTGCACATAGGAAACATCTGTTGATATTCAAATGCTCCTTAAGTTAGCCCAGAAGACAAACTTTGCAAGATCTCGAAGATTGCTGCACTCTGGCACTTCTTTATAGTCTGTCTCCTTTCCCCTCCTTAAGATCTTGCAGATCAGAGCCAACCACCTTTACCTGCTTACAAGATTTTCTACATCCAAAGAGGAGACAAACATAGGCTAGAACCCACCTTAAGCCAATATCAATGTATGAGTTACATGGAAGCAAGCTATTCAGATTCAACACTTTCCAAAACAGTAGTATAGATATAGCATGCTACATGATTGACAGAGTGCTCATCCTTCTTTATTATACTTAAAATTCTGTCAGTGTTTTCAAGTAAAATTAAAACACAAAAAATAAACACTAATGCCAAAAAGGTCTTCTTAAAAGAGTAACATTTGAGATCTGAAAGATAAATAGGAATTAACCATGATAGATGATAAAAGAACACCAGGTAGAGGGAACAGATGTCAAAATGTAACTAGTGGTGCAAAAGATTAGAAGATGAATAAACAGAGATAAATCCAATAAGAATAGATCAGAACGGGCCAAAAAAAAGATGGAAGGCGATAAGGACTGGAAGGGTTAAATACAATTTTAAGTTCAATTTCCTTGTACTATTTATTTTATACTAGGTTCCTTCTTATTCTCTTGGTAATCATTTTTTTTTCTAATCCTCCTGAAATCTTATATGATGCCATCTCAATTGATTCTCTGTCCTGTTTCTTTGCTAATTGGTTTACTTGAAAATGTGAATATATGTTTCTATGTATATCAGAAACTAAAGCTGTGGAAAATGTATCATGTTTGCATATTGTGTGTGGGGTTCACAATTCTGTCAAGTTCTCATAGAGAGCTTAGTATACCCAGATATACATTCTTTCAGTCCCCAGTAAGTGTTCATTTTTGAAGTAAAATTTTACTGAAAATATGATGCATATAAAGTATATGCATATGACTGATCTGGGAACATACATGTCTGTGAACAACAAAACTCTATAAAACCTTTAAAAAAAAGAAATAAAGAATCACTCAAATTTTGTGTTGGATTGCCCTTCAAAGATTCACTTTGGGACCCTATTGTTGGTATTGTTATCTTCTACTGGCCTCTTTCACTGCAATCCTTCAGTCTCCTTGTTGCACATAGGAAACATCTGTTGATATTCAAATGCTCCTTAAGTTAGCCCAGAAGACAAACTTTGCAAGATCTCGAAGATTGCTGCACTCTGGCACTTCTTTATAGTCTGTCTCCTTTCCCCTCCTTAAGATCTTGCAGATCAGAGCCAACCACCTTTACCTGCTTACAAGATTTTCTACATCCAAAGAGGAGACAAACATAGGCTAGAACCCACCTTAAGCCAATATCAATGTATGAGTTACATGGAAGCAAGCTATTCAGATTCAACACTTTCCAAAACAGTAGTATAGATATAGCATGCTACATGATTGACAGAGTGCTCATCCTTCTTTATTATACTTAAAATTCTGTCAGTGTTTTCAAGTAAAATTAAAACACAAAAAATAAACACTAATGCCAAAAAGGTCTTCTTAAAAGAGTAACATTTGAGATCTGAAAGATAAATAGGAATTAACCATGATAGATGATAAAAGAACACCAGGTAGAGGGAACAGATGTCAAAATGTAACTAGTGGTGCAAAAGATTAGAAGATGAATAAACAGAGATAAATCCAATAAGAATAGATCAGAACGGGCCAAAAAAAAGATGGAAGGCGATAAGGACTGGAAGGGTTAAATACAATTTTAAGTTCAATTTCCTTGTACTATTTATTTTATACTAGGTTCCTTCTTATTCTCTTGGTAATCATTTTTTTTTCTAATCCTCCTGAAATCTTATATGATGCCATCTCAATTGATTCTCTGTCCTGTTTCTTTGCTAATTGGTTTACTTGAAAATGTGAATATATGTTTCTATGTATATCAGAAACTAAAGCTGTGGAAAATGTATCATGTTTGCATATTGTGTGTGGGGTTCACAATTCTGTCAAGTTCTCATAGAGAGCTTAGTATACCCAGATATACATTCTTTCAGTCCCCAGTAAGTGTTCATTTTTGAAGTAAAATTTTACTGAAAATATGATGCATATAAAGTATATGCATATGACTGATCTGGGAACATACATGTCTGTGAACAACAAAACTCTATAAAACCTTTAAAATAAAGAATAAAAGAAAAAAAAAGTATACTTAAAGAAATGCACTCAAATTTTAAGAATCATACACTTGGAACAATTTTATGACCATGAATATACTTGTTTAGCCAATATCCTGATCAAAGACTAGACTCAAGAAAAATCAAGAATATCCTGATCAAAGACTAGCATCATGTGGATCAGAGATTTGCTTGTTAAAAAGTAAAGCATTAATGAACTAATATAGAAATCACTTATAATTTTAGAAGAAGGGCTTTCCAACTGTATTTCAAGATCCAGAAGCCATGACAAATTTTACTACAGAAAATATTAAACATAAATATCCATGAAAAATTATGATAAAAGTCAAATAGAAAAACATATTTATAGCCAATAAAATATACTAAGAACTAATACCCTAAAGCATAAAGAGATCCATCAATAAAGATGTAGAATACGAATAAATCTATGGAAACATAGGCAAATGACATGAGGAGACAATTCAGAGAAAAAAATATTCAATGCATATGATTTTTTAACATATAAAAACATACCCTATCTATCCATTATAATATAAATTAGTATTAAAAATTACATGGAATGATAATTCCTATCTATCATGTGATGAAAATAAAACATTTAGACCACACACTCTATAGCCAAAACTGCATGGTAAGTGGCATTTTCATATATATTTCTGGCAGCATACATTGTTAATCCCCAACGAATGTAGCAGATTTACACATACTTGCTTTTTCTAAGAAATGCTGCAATTCTATTTCTATAATTATCATGTGCTGCATACATATAAAATGGCATACAGGATTATTTATTGTAAAGAATGAACTAATGATAGAAAGCAAATTATTTTAAAAGGATCTGGAAAGATACAAAATTGACTGGTCAGCAGGACATTCAGGGGTTGGTGGGAGAGTAAAGTAGGAGGAAAAGGAACTAGACAATGATTTTTATCTTTTTTGTGTGAAATGTATATGATAGTCATGCCAAACAATAGCATAGAATAAACTTTATGATTTTTTTTCAAAAATGGACATGCCAGCCTATCGACATGGAAATGAAAACACATAAAATTACCATCGACCCAGAAATGCTCCTGTGTTCCCTTCCAGTTCAAAGTACCACCCAAAGGTCCAATTTAATTTCTGAAAATATATTTTAGCTTTCCCTATTTTAAAAAAATTATAGATTATATTTTAACTGTAATCTTTGTATCTGATCTAGTGTTATCTTTGTGAGGATCTTCTACAAAGACTGTTTTGTTGTAGTTGATCATTCCTTTGCATGCTTGAATAAATACACTCAGTATATTTATCTGTTATAATTTGATAAACATCTGGATAAGTTTGATGGAAATATCTTGATGATTTGCAGCTTGGGGCTATTGAAAATAAATGTACTACTGCTAAAAACTTCATAATGCTGTTACAATCATTCCAGTAAATGTCTTTTCGTGAAAATGTGCATATCTGTTGTATATACACTCATGAAAATTTCTGGGTGCCTATACATACATACATATGAGCCAAAGGAATGTATTACTTTCTCAAAAATTAAAATTCAAAGTGCACAAATAGAAATAAGTAATAGCATGGACAATGAATAGTGAGAACATATGAGTTCATGATTTCTAATAATTTTACTTTCTTAGGACTTCAGTTTCCAGAAGTCAGAAAAACTATTTACCTTTCAGAAAATATCTCTATAATTTGTCTTTTTGAAATGCATCATGACTTTCCCAGTGATTCAGCATGTTCATTTTCGTGGTACAGATGACTGGAGAAACAGATCCATGTTATTTGAATCCCCAGCTAATATTTTGTCTTGTATATTGTGACATAATAAATATAAATTGTATTCATGAGTGAACTTATATTCATGCAAATAATTTGAGACCTTTAATGCTAAATTTATTATTTTACTTTAGGATTTTCCCTGTGTGTTTAATTATGCAATATGAGGTCATAGAATTTTCTTTTTTTGCTCTTCAGTTTCTTATCTTCTAAGTGGCTATTAGAGTCATTACTTGGAAAGCATATATATGATTGCTTATTCAGACGGAAGCAAGAGTCTATAAAGCATGATGAACACAGTTTCAGCAAGTGTCATCTTTATTGCTTTCATAAGCCAGATGATAATTTTCAAATCATCCAAAATTTTGCTCTTAAACCCCTAAGCATATGGACTGCTCAGATTCAACTTCTGGGAAATATATGGTAATTTGTTTCTCTCTCAGTTTCACATTGACTTTCAAGTTGTTTGTTACAGAAAGTAACATATTAAAGAAAAAATAGGTCTTTATATTAAAGAAAAAAATAGGTCTAACTGTTGAGATAACAAGAACTAGGAAGATGTAAAGGAGTCAGATGAATATTCTACCTGTACATTTGAATCTATCCAATTAACTGAAAATTTTTAATATGAAATTAATCCAAACTCTATAAAAATTTTAGGAATATATTGTGGCTTGTGGCTTTATTGACTGTTTTTACTGAAACAAATGAAATATAAACCTTTAACTTACACTCATATGGTTAGCCCTTTTCATTTGAAAGAGCCTCAAGAAAAAATAAAAAGATACACAATTACTAATTTCCCCCCAAACAGTGCTTCAGCATGTTTCTACTCTATATAAAAACAAGCAACTGCAGAATTGTTTAAAATATATGTAAGTATTCTAATGTAATCATTCTATCAACTTTTGTTACTCTTTGATCAGATCAGTGTTAGATCTACCTCTCTCTTCTCTTTAATGACTTTAGACAAACCACATGGAAGCCAGCGATCACAAGTAAGACAAAGTGTATTACTCACTCAGGCATAAGCAAGGCAAGGGGGCTCTTGGATGAGGGATCGCATCAGGTCATATAGACTCCTGGATTCTCTGATGTCCTGGCAGAGAGTAAACTGAGACAAGGACGGACAACAGGCATAAGAGGTATTAGGAAAAGGGAGGAGAGGGAAAATGGGAGAGAGAACGAAGACATTAAAGGGTGTTTTTATTTATATACATGACAAGAGAGATAGGCAGGGTTTCTGAACACTGCTAAACAGACTCATTTTAAGTAGCTAGTCAAATTGAGGAGGAAGTGGAGGATGAAGAACAGAGAGATGCAATATGAGGTCATAGAATTTTCTTTTTTTGCTCTTCAGTTTCTTATCTTCTAAGTGGCTATTAGAGTCATTACTTGGAAAGCATATATATGATTGCTTATTCAGACGGAAGCAAGAGTCTATAAAGCATGATGAACACAGTTTCAGCAAGTGTCATCTTTATTGCTTTCATAAGCCAGATGATAATTTTCAAATCATCCAAAATTTTGCTCTTAAACCCCTAAGCATATGGACTGCTCAGATTCAACTTCTGGGAAATATATGGTAATTTGTTTCTCTCTCAGTTTCACATTGACTTTCAAGTTGTTTGTTACAGAAAGTAACATATTAAAGAAAAAATAGGTCTTTATATTAAAGAAAAAAATAGGTCTAACTGTTGAGATAACAAGAACTAGGAAGATGTAAAGGAGTCAGATGAATATTCTACCTGTACATTTGAATCTATCCAATTAACTGAAAATTTTTAATATGAAATTAATCCAAACTCTATAAAAATTTTAGGAATATATTGTGGCTTGTGGCTTTATTGACTGTTTTTACTGAAACAAATGAAATATAAACCTTTAACTTACACTCATATGGTTAGCCCTTTTCATTTGAAAGAGCCTCAAGAAAAAATAAAAAGATACACAATTACTAATTTCCCCCCAAACAGTGCTTCAGCATGTTTCTACTCTATATAAAAACAAGCAACTGCAGAATTGTTTAAAATATATGTAAGTATTCTAATGTAATCATTCTATCAACTTTTGTTACTCTTTGATCAGATCAGTGTTAGATCTACCTCTCTCTTCTCTTTAATGACTTTAGACAAACCACATGGAAGCCAGCGATCACAAGTAAGACAAAGTGTATTACTCACTCAGGCATAAGCAAGGCAAGGGGGCTCTTGGATGAGGGATCGCATCAGGTCATATAGACTCCTGGATTCTCTGATGTCCTGGCAGAGAGAAAAATGGGACAAGGAGGGACAATAGGAATAAGAGGTATTGGGAAAAAGGGAGGGAGAGGGAAAATGGGGAGAGAGAACGAAGACATTAAAGGGGTGTTTTTATTTATATACATGACAAGAGAGATAGGCAGGGTTTCTGAACACTGCTAAACAGACTCATTTTAAGTAGCTAGTCAAATTGAGGAGGAAGTGGAGGATGAAGAACAGAGAGACTGGGCTGGATATTTTACATAAACTTGCCTCATATTTAGCAAGCAGAAGTTGAGTAGGGCTGCGAAGGCTGATGGTGCCCACTCACACAGGTGTTAATGGTTTAACCAGATTTCATTTTGCTGTTTGTGGATAATCTACTGCTTCCAGTTTTATTTCTTTATAAATATGTGTGTATGCATACATATGTACACACCTATTAACACAGTATTTCCTAATTTCCCCCTTCAATTTCATTAGCTACTTTCTAAATATCAAAGGTGAAATATGGAAGATTTGTTTGCTAACTTATGTTCTGTCATCACAAAAGCAATTTTGAATTAATGTTTCAAATCTAATGTTTTTCCATAGTGTATAGGTCAACAAAGTATTAAAGTACTCAGATGCATTGTCTCCATTAGGCTTTATAAATATCATTAACCAATTTCAAATTGTACTTTGTGTGTTCTAAGTTTTGATTTCTTTTGACTAAAATTCAGAAATTATATATAATTCCAGAACATAGCACCGGCTTGAGCGTCAACATACTTGCATATTTACTCACATTTTCATCTTTAAGATGGAGTTATTTTCATTTGGAAAACAGTATATGAGGATGAGATGAGGACCATTGCTCATAAATTATGAACTCTGTTGACTGTTACTCCATTAAAACGAAAAATGCAATAAATATTGTTTGTCCTCCTTAATTAGGATCTGTGTTTGATGCCTAAATGTAGAAACAATTCAATAACCTTTTTCAAGTATTTATCGTACATGATGATTTTTGTGTCGTTTGTGATTATGGCTCTAGCAAGGCAAGGGGCTCTTGGATGAGGGATCGCATCAGGTCATATAGACTCCTGGATTCTCTGATGTCCTGGCAGAGAGAAAATGGGACAAGGAGGGACAATAGGAATAAGAGGTATTGGGAAAAGGGAGGAGAGGGAAAATGGGAGAGAGAACGAAGACATTAAAGGGTGTTTTTATTTATATACATGACAAGAGAGATAGGCAGGGTTTCTGAACACTGCTAAACAGACTCATTTTAAGTAGCTAGTCAAATTGAGGAGGAAGTGGAGGATGAAGAACAGAGAGACTGGGCTGGATATTTTACATAAACTTGCCTCATATTTAGCAAGCAGAAGTTGAGTAGGGCTGCGAAGGCTGATGGTGCCCACTCACACAGGTGTTAATGGTTTAACCAGATTTCATTTTGCTGTTTGTGGATAATCTACTGCTTCCAGTTTTATTTCTTTATAAATATGTGTGTATGCATACATATGTACACACCTATTAACACAGTATTTCCTAATTTCCCCCTTCAATTTCATTAGCTACTTTCTAAATATCAAAGGTGAAATATGGAAGATTTGTTTGCTAACTTATGTTCTGTCATCACAAAAGCAATTTTGAATTAATGTTTCAAATCTAATGTTTTTCCATAGTGTATAGGTCAACAAAGTATTAAAGTACTCAGATGCATTGTCTCCATTAGGCTTTATAAATATCATTAACCAATTTCAAATTGTACTTTGTGTGTTCTAAGTTTTGATTTCTTTTGACTAAAATTCAGAAATTATATATAATTCCAGAACATAGCACCGGCTTGAGCGTCAACATACTTGCATATTTACTCACATTTTCATCTTTAAGATGGAGTTATTTTCATTTGGAAAACAGTATATGAGGATGAGATGAGGACCATTGCTCATAAATTATGAACTCTGTTGACTGTTACTCCATTAAAACGAAAAATGCAATAAATATTGTTTGTCCTCCTTAATTAGGATCTGTGTTTGATGCCTAAATGTAGAAACAATTCAATAACCTTTTTCAAGTATTTATCGTACATGATGATTTTTGTGTCGTTTGTGATTATGGCTCTCAGAACCCTTTGATATAGATTATCTTTCTCTGTCCCTTCAATAATGACATTCAGTAAGGTGCTGACTTTGCTTCTTTTCTTCTTCTCTATTCTTGCTAGGTTTATTTACCTTCTCCCATGGTCTCCAATGTCACTTATGCACTCAAAACGTACAAAATAATATCTTCATCCTTATTTTCAAAGTGGGCTTCCCAGGCTTCCCAGGTGGCCCTTGTAAAGAACCCATCTGACAATGCAGGAGATGCAACAGTCATGGGTTCAATCCCTGGGTGGGGATCCCCTGGAGTAGGAAGGAGCTGCCACTAGAGTATTCTTGATTGGAAAATCCCACGGGCAGAGGAGCCTAGTGGGACACAGTCCATGGGGTTGCAAAGAGCTGGACATGATTGAGCACACACATCTCTTTTCAACTAAGCACTAAATACGATACATATGTAAATTCTTCAAGCACCAAATTTGAAATATTTAAGATAGTATTAATCATTTTCCACCTAAAATAGCTTCTTTTATATTGTCTCCTGCCTTTCCTATCAGTAACATCACTAATTTGCCAGTGATCTAAGTTAAAAATACACAGTCTTGGGCTTCCCTGGTGGTCCAGTGGGTGGGGACACCGCCTTGTAGTGCAAGGGGCGCCGGTTCGATCCCTGGCCTGAGAGGATCCCACGTGCCATGGAGCGGCTGGACCCATGTGTCCAATTACTGAGCCAGAGCTCTGGAGCGTATGCGCCCAGAGCCGGTGCTCTGTGACAACAGAGGCCACTGTGATGGGAGGCCCACAGGGGCCAAAGAACGAAGATGGATGGAAACAGATAAATGAAAGACCAACAGAAGTGGCCCACCCTCCCCCTCTCCCTAAACCACCCCCCCAAATAAATAAATATTAAAAAAAAGTCTTTCCCAACTCTTCTTACTCCAATCCTCCTTTTCCAAATAATAATATTAATAATTAGCACATGACCCTGCCCCCCTAGACACATTTTTTTTTTTTTTTCTTGTTGCTATCTATAAGTACACATAATTCCAGAACTCAGGCTTGTTTGCTCTACCTGGATGGTCTTCCCTTTTCTCCCCACCTTCCATTGCTTAGTTAATTCTTTCTCAGTCTTAAAGACCTGTCATTTTATACACTAGGAACTGTCCTAAGAGATTTATATTGAGTATCTCATTGAATATTCAAAATACTCCTTGTGTTAGGATCTGTTGTTAGCCTGATTTTATAGGTGATGGGTTTTTGAAAAGTTAAGGATTTGTGACATTTCATTTGGCAGACTGAGCCTTAACTTTACAAATTTAATCTTTACGTAACAATGCCTATCCTACAAACTCCTTAAGAGAAGAACTACAAAAATTATACTGTGTTCTTCTTTGAATTCCTAGCACTAAGCATAGGGCCTCACACCTAGAGCTTGCTCAGTGAATTTTGATTGAATTATTCCAGTTAAATTACATACAACCTATACAGTGAGGGAAGTCTTTTTTCAATGAAGAGATGATGCTCACCTAATGTCTCTAAACATTGTATACTCACATATAAATTTACAGTAACAATGATAGCAATAATAAAGTCTATTAATGAAATAGTAATACATAATACATTTTCTTATGGAAAGAAGAGTCAGACTTCAGAGATCTGTTGATCATAATAGGAGGTACCAGCATCATTTGAGGAAAAGACCCTGATTCTGGGAAAGACTGAAGGCAGAAAAAGGGGACGACAGAAGATGAGATGATTGGACAGTATCACTGACTCAATGGACATGAGCTTGAGTAAACTCCAGGAGATAGTGAAGTGATGCCTGGTGTACTGCAGTCTATGCGGTTGCAAAGAGTCAGACACGACTGAGTGACTGAACACCACCACCACCAGAAAGCACACTTTGAAAGATAGGAAAGTGAAACAAAAGAAGGGAAGCGCCAATAAAATGTGTTATCAATCAAATCATCACCATGGATGAAGCCTAATCCCACATGGTGGCCAAAGTAACTAAGAAAAGAGACTGAGGTTTTTCTACATCAACTTCAGTCATCTCTATGACTTACTGATACCTAAAAATTTGGGCAAATTGGTAGTTTATCAGTGACCACAGAAAGACCTTAGGCAAAATGTTTCAGATACTGACCTCTCTCTGCTGAAGTGGTCAGGTCCAAGGATATATAGGATATATTAAGAATATATGCTCAAGTGATGCTGTTTTGTATTGAATAATAATTTAAATATTTGTGTGTGTATATCTATCACAGTAGACCAGAACTCCTGGAGGATACAAAACAGTTTTATTTCTCTCTGGATCCATTCGTCTTCTGTATGTTCTCAAGCTCCACAAATCCAAGTTAATTAGAATAAAATAACCAGAAAGTAGCATGCCATTATGGTTCCTGTTGTTTTCCTAGCATTGTAGAAGAGCCCATTGGCTAAGACTCTTTTTGTTGTTGTTCAGAATAAACAGATAAAATGAGAGCTGTGATAGAGGACATATAATTTTAGTTCCTCATTTGTAATTGCAGGGAATAAAGGATTTATGGCAAATTTATAGTCTAGTTTTGACCTGTACCAAAACTATGGGCTGTGCTAATTTTCTGCACTGAATAGTGAGTATTAGGCAGAGACTGAGCTATCTGGCCACAAGGTCAATAGACATGTTAGCTCAATTACTTAAACTGGTAGTTACCACTGCATGCTTTCAGTGGAAGAAAATCACGAGCTATAAAAGAATCTATGACCCAGGACACATTGCACTAAAGTTTTCATTTATAGCTAAGATTAACTTTAGGCTAAAAAACAAATAATAGCCAAGGAAGAGAACTTACAGAGAATAAGTTATGTTACTTTTCTCTGTAAAAAGAGATGTTTAACTTTTTAATCACTCTCAAGCATATGCTTTAAATGTTATAAATAAAAAATGCACCTATTTACAAATTACTTTTTCTGTATGTACATAATGGTTATGGAAAAAATAAACACTAGGCGTAGAAAATAGTGAATAATTCAGAGAGTTTTGTTAGCATATCACATGACAAAGGAGGCATGTTTTCAAATCATTTCTTTAATCAATTCTGTTCCCCTTTCTTCTCTTTCATATGTATTAATGTTCTCTCAGATTATACTTCTCTCCATAACTAGAGACTATTCCAGTAAATTAAAAACACACAAAGGAGATAGGGAGATGAATATACCAAATAATCTGGGACTAAAGAAAGTAACATTTTAAAGTGACTTTAAGTGCCAGTAGAATCCTATTATGTTGGCCTATGAATAATCTAAATTACAGAGATACAAACAGATGGCAGGGATCTGATAAAATTCAGAATTTATACAGATCAGAAAAAAATGAATAAAGAAGTAAGGAAGTCAGTAGACTCTACAAAACAGTTTTATTTCTCTCTGGATCCATTCGTCTTCTGTATGTTCTCAAGCTCCACAAATCCAAGTTAATTAGAATAAAATAACCAGAAAGTAGCATGCCATTATGGTTCCTGTTGTTTTCCTAGCATTGTAGAAGAGCCCATTGGCTAAGACTCTTTTTGTTGTTGTTCAGAATAAACAGATAAAATGAGAGCTGTGATAGAGGACATATAATTTTAGTTCCTCATTTGTAATTGCAGGGAATAAAGGATTTATGGCAAATTTATAGTCTAGTTTTGACCTGTACCAAAACTATGGGCTGTGCTAATTTTCTGCACTGAATAGTGAGTATTAGGCAGAGACTGAGCTATCTGGCCACAAGGTCAATAGACATGTTAGCTCAATTACTTAAACTGGTAGTTACCACTGCATGCTTTCAGTGGAAGAAAATCACGAGCTATAAAAGAATCTATGACCCAGGACACATTGCACTAAAGTTTTCATTTATAGCTAAGATTAACTTTAGGCTAAAAAACAAATAATAGCCAAGGAAGAGAACTTACAGAGAATAAGTTATGTTACTTTTCTCTGTAAAAAGAGATGTTTAACTTTTTAATCACTCTCAAGCATATGCTTTAAATGTTATAAATAAAAAATGCACCTATTTACAAATTACTTTTTCTGTATGTACATAATGGTTATGGAAAAAATAAACACTAGGCGTAGAAAATAGTGAATAATTCAGAGAGTTTTGTTAGCATATCACATGACAAAGGAGGCATGTTTTCAAATCATTTCTTTAATCAATTCTGTTCCCCTTTCTTCTCTTTCATATGTATTAATGTTCTCTCAGATTATACTTCTCTCCATAACTAGAGACTATTCCAGTAAATTAAAAACACACAAAGGAGATAGGGAGATGAATATACCAAATAATCTGGGACTAAAGAAAGTAACATTTTAAAGTGACTTTAAGTGCCAGTAGAATCCTATTATGTTGGCCTATGAATAATCTAAATTACAGAGATACAAACAGATGGCAGGGATCTGATAAAATTCAGAATTTATACAGATCAGAAAAAAATGAATAAAGAAGTAAGGAAGGATCCTAAAATAGATTGTTTTAACAAAATACATACAACGAATTATTTCCACTAGCACTATTTGGGAAGCCCATTTTTATGTCCAGAAGTATTTAAATTTGATTTGATAATTTTCCTTTTTAGAAAAGATGAAAAGATTAAAGATCTTTTTTATGTTATTTGCAAAATATTTTTTTGAAAAATAGATAATAGCTTAAGATTTGTATTTAAAAAAGCATTATATAGTTACTTGATTTTTGTATTAAATCTCCAGCATTTTGGTTTTTCATGAGATTCGATGAAGCCCAGAATTTTTATTTACCCTTTAGCAATTTCAAGTCTAATAAATATCATCACATTTCCCCCAGCTGTATCCAGTGGAAAGGTAGTAGACTCAAGCAGGTAAAGACTGAAATCTTTGCTTTATTATGAGGGTAGGATTCAGATGTACTGCAGATATGTGGCTTGCCAAAACCACACCCTGAATTAGATATACATACCCAGTGTATTGTATAACTGGATAACCATGGGCCTCTGCAGTCTGAACTCTTACTATAAGGAGAAGAATAATTGTGTTCTACGTCCAAGGTGCATGAAAGTTAGCCTAACATCTAAGCTAAACAAATCTTTTCACTAAATTTGCTAATAGAACTTGGGGAGAGGTCAGAAGTGTTACTTTAGCTCAGCATTTCAGAAAAAAGGGGGTGTTTCTTAGCATATATAGGAAGAACAATCTCAATATTGTTCAAGAGTTGTATTTTATTTTATTTATTTATTTTTTTGGCGTGGTCGGGTTGGGGAAGGAGAGGGTCAGGTGGGCCACTTCTATTGGTCTTCATTTATCTATTTTCATCCATCTTTGTTCTTTGGTCTGTGTGGGCCTCCCATCACAGTGGCCTCTGTTGTCACAGAGCACAGCTCTGTGCGCATGTGCTCCGGAGCTCCGGCTCAGTAATTGGACACATCGGTCCAGCCGCTCCGCGGTGTTAGGGTGGTAGGCTATTAAAGTGTTAACACTGCGGCCGGAGATTCCCCAGCACTAAATAATCATAAGAAAGGGCCAAGTTGTTAGGATCAACACCGCGACCAGACTCCCGGCACCAAATCAGGGGGTCAGTTGCTTGCCTGCTGGCACCTGAGAGTCTCCTTAGACCTGCGATAAGGAGATAGCCTTGGCCATAAAATTCCTCACAAAGTGTCAAGAATTTCACACCCCCCCGCCCACAGCCACCTGAAGGATAGTGGGCTCATCACTGGACTTCCCGCCAAACTTAAACAAAGAACTCGTTTCTGCGCCTGCCCTGAGGGATCCCCCTCCCATTTTCTCCTGTTCCCCTCCTCCCTAATAAAACCTCCTCGTCCCATCTCCGGGGCGCGATTTCCCTGGCCCATCTCTCGGACCTGTGGATCTCGCCCGGGAACTCTTCCCAAATAAACTTCTTCCCTAACAGCTTGCAGCCCGCCGTGTCTTTACGATTCTTACACGCGGCACGTGGGATCTTCCCAGGCCAGGGATCGAACCGGCGCTCCTTGCACTTCAAGGCGGTGTCCTTACCCACTGGACCACCAGGGAAGCCCCAAGAGTTGTTTGAATACTACTGGCAATTTAGCATTTTGATTTCTGCCATATGAATGACAATGACACCTTCAACCAAGCATTGTAACAGTACTACATGTAATGCCAGAAATATGCTTTTTTATATTTCAGTACCACCTATATGTTGATAGCGTTTATCAGAGTTGATGAGCATTTACTTTTTGTCTTCCTCCTAAAGTCTCCAAATTCCTTGAGAACAATGAGCATCCAGTTTGTCCCCATTTCACATAGTAGTGGCTCAAGTATAAGCAGATAAGTTAATAACTATGTCTCCCCAATCTCCAAAATCAACTAATTTCTTTTTCCTGTGGTTACTTAGTTTTATTCATATCAGTTACACTCCAAAGACTTTTCAACAAATCTCAAAGAATGTCTTTGCCTGCCTTAGCTTTCAAAATTCTATAAAGCAAATATTTTATTTAAAACATTTACAACTGCAGTGTCCATGTAAATATCTGCCCAATATTATTTGTATGTAAAGATATTACTTGTTTAGAGTCCCATAGGGATAGTAATGGGTATGGCATGGTGCTCTCTTGAAAATACATTGCAATTCTGAATGTATGCTAAAAATGCAAAGTGGATTCCTCATCAGCATAAGGAAAATTACATACTATTCAAGCTACACACAATGGGCCAAAGCACCTTAAAGTGATTAAGAATTAGTAGGCTTTACAGAAAGAAAATGCAATCAGTAGTTTAAGAGTTTGTTTTTTTCTTTTTCAACTATGAAATTGTATATTATTAAAAAAATATTTCAGAATTACATGACCTAGTTTTTTTTAAATCTCTGTAAAAGGAGTGCTAATATATTATTTCTATTTTTCTAAGTTTAAGCTTTTATGATATAAATAACAAAGTTCCTTCAAACACAAACTATACCAAGCCAATATAAACAATTTTTGTTGTATTTTATAATGCAAAAGTACATGGGTTAGCTTCTATATGAGAGAAAAATACATAAATAATTTTTGCCTTCAAGTTATTAATTGTCTTGTTGCAAATATTAATTTAGAACTTTATAATCACCACCTAGCATAACTTAAGAGAAGCTGTCATAATGATGCTAGTTACATAGAAAGTACTAAAGAATAAAGCATTTTGAATATAAAGAAAAATTTACAAATATAAAAAATAAGGATAAGAAGCTCAAGTACTTTAAAAAAGCTATTCATTTAGCCACTTTAACTTTTTAGTTGTAAACAATGTTTCTTTGCAAAAAAAGAAAAAATGAGAAGTCAACTTTAACCTGATATGTTTTGAATATATTTTAATCAATCATAGGCTGCTCGATGGCCAGGTCAAAAAAGAAAAAAACACACAAATTTTAGACATACAGTCATTCCCAGCAAATCAAGTTGGTTTGACTTCAGACACAAATACCACCAATTTAGATATCTCTTCTGTACTTATAGTTGTAGATATTCAACAGCCCAAGAGACATATTTACTTGTTGGTTCTAAAGTTAACTTCTCAAACATGAAACTACAAAAAACTCATTATCCTCCCAATCCAGCTCTCAAATGACAAACTGAAATAAGCAAATATAAACACACACTCTTTATTTCAGGCCTTAAATTGGAAGAAAAGAAGAATGTTGCCCTTTGTGTTCCTACCTCAGTCTCAGCCATAATTTTTTTCTTGGAACACAAGACTACACCCCTGACCTCATTTCTGCCCTAAAGCTTGAAATGACACAAGTAAAATGAACCATAGAAAGTGTTTAATTGATAAAGATTCTATTTTACTCTAGGAAATATCCAACAAAAAAAGGAGAGAGATAGGCAATCCTGTCCCAGCCAAGCTCCAATCTTTGATTCCCTTAAAGAATGTTAAATGTTAATCAAATGTTAAGTTTTCAACACTATCACCAACCTGTCTGAATTCCATTAAAGAAATCCAGGGAGCACTTTCTTCCACTAAGAAAATAAACAATTCAAATAAACTGCCCTGCTAAGTATTTGAATTCCAAGAAACTGAAAAAAACACATGAAATATTAATGGAAAAACAGTAACCAGATTGCAATAAAAAATGATACAATTCAGGGAAAAAAATGAAAGAATAAAAAAAAAGGCAGAATATAAGCTCTAACTCAAAGATGCACTTATCATAGATTACTTAAAAACTTTAAGGGAAAAGGCTTTATTCACTTTCTAAAGGGAGGCATACATACACACACACTCAGAGGTTGCTAAATTATTCAAATCTTTATCAAAATGGGTCCATATCACAGAAAACTACTTATGACATTATTTTCAAATTAGCAGAAAATACCTCTTTCCATAAGTATCTCCTTTCCCCAAAGAGTTCATGAATATTGGTGCTTACCTCTTTTGAAACAATGAATTCTGCTTCTATATCTCTGATAAAGAGAAAATTATGGTATCTCTTCCAGCCACTAATAGATTTTGTCATTGTTATAGCGGCTGATCCCAGCACTGATAAAATATGGTCACTTGCAAAGCTCATTAAAAGTTTATGGCAAATAAAAAAGGCTCTGAGTAGTAAAATTAAGCCTAACACTTTTTTCCTTTGAGTTTAATTTCACGTGCTCATCGGGAGCTGCGTGATGAGGCCTCACACTTGCCCTCCAGACTAGCGTTCCTTGTGGGAAATGGCTGTTTAGACACCTCAGCTCAGGGCTCTGTGCAGAAGCACCGCACCCAGCACCTCGATTCAAGATGGCGACGGCAGGCCCTGTGCAGAGATGCTATACCCGAGCCCTGTAACTGTGACCCATGAGCAGCACAGCTGCACCCACTCTCCAGCACTTTGCCCCTTCCCCACTAAGGCTGTTGTTTCCTCCTGTCTGACTCTTTTGTGATCCCATGGACTGTAGATCCTCAAGGCTCCTCTGTCCTAGGCAAGAATAATGGAGGGGATTGCCATTTCCTTCTCCATCCTCTGCTGATGAGATGTCCAAAAAGCAGCTTGGCCTCTGGCTTTTCCAGGAGAGCATCTATTCAAGAGCAAGAGCTTGCATCCCTATATTCTTTCATGAGAGCATAAAACTAGCCTTTGCTTCTGAACCAAACCTGGTCTCATTCGATTGACACAAAGGACTCCAGGCAGGATGATCCTTTGTTAGGGCCCACTTGAATGGGTCAGTAACATTATTTTCCAAAGATACTTATATTGTCTGCTTGAAATATCTCCTACTTGAGTTTACAATATTTCAAATCTAAATTTTTTCCAGAAGCACATCACTTTAGGCTGAGCAGGTGGGCATGTGGAAGAGGGTAGGAGTAGAGGGCTTCCAGGTGCAGACACTTGCTAAAGCAGAATCAAGTATTACTGTCATTCATATAGAAGCTAGAGCTGAAACCAAATTATCAGACCAAATTTCAACTCTCCTCTGATGGATAAGAGATCAGATCCTGCAGCAGGTTGCTCAGGCTAAGTCCCTTTCTAGCTTTGTGACCTTCTTTAGTTTACTTAATCTCTCTATTCTTAGTTTCTTTAGCTCTAAAATGAGGACAGTGAGAGTCCTCATAGTGCTACTGTGAGAATTAAATGAGTTTATAAAATTGAAGAATGCAGAACTGTGCCTTATACATAGGAAGAATCAGGTAAATACCAAATTGTAACCATTGAACTCTCATTAGGGGGCCTGTGATGAATTTCTTAATCCATTAAAAAGTTCAACATTTAAATCCCTCTCCTTTCAGGAATCCTCATTCCTGTGAAGTTTTTCCCAACTTTCCTGAGGTGTATGCATCCAAGATATTTTTGAAGTGGTAACTTCCGTCTAGACACTAAAATCCAATTCTTCGATCCAGGCCAATTGGGGAAATTCTGATGGCTGCCTTTAGATGAATTTTCTGAAAATAAAACTCACTGACTGCAAGCTGACAATTTTAAAAGTGGCTTCTCTAGCAAATGTTCATTCTAACAAGGTACATAGCTATGGGAAACTTTACAATATGGACACATTTCAATACATGTTAGTCAACTATCCATAAACTGAAGGTGTCATGTTAGTGAAAACAATGAGCAACGAGCTTTGGACAAAGATGGAGGGTCCAACCACCTTCATTTTAGTGGTGGACCATATAAATATTTCTAGCCTGCTCAAGAACTTGGATAATTTCTCTGCTGAGAGATAAGGCAATGTATTTATAATTACTATTCACTTGAGCTATTAAACAGCTCCACAACAACTACTTTAAAATTGCATCATGGGCCACCACCCTGAACATACCCGATCTTGTGTAAAATATCCAATGTTGAGGTTCTGGGAGTTATGAGTAAACACTGCATCTGTACCTATTGGATGTAGTTATTTGGTATTATTAACTTGATATGAGAGATTATGGACCAGATTTTTAGCACATTTTACTGTTTTTTATTACCTTCAATGGCCACAACTTTTAGTAATTCTATTATTAAAATTGTATCATTATGACAATGCTTGCCTTCCTTTTCGTTAGGTATTCAGTTACATTAAGGATTATAATTAATGTCAAGAAAACTGATTATTTATAGACTATTCTTAGCAAAATGTATATCTTTTCTATTCCTTCCCATACACAAACTCCCCTACCCAGATTATTTCACAATGCTAATTCACTTAGACACAATTCAATCCATCTTCCTTTTCCTGTAAACATGCCACCAATATCCCTGCCACAGCCCTACAATATCTGCAGCTATAAAATTATTATGCAGAAACTGGAAGAAAACTATGCATCTGAAAATTATTCATATAATTTACATGCATTTTTATCTTCATTAATTCTTTATTTTACAAAAGGTAATTTTTTTCTAAAAAAAAAAATGAACATTCATGAACTAATAGTTGTTTACCTCCTTCATTTCATAAGATTCTAAAACAAAGAAGCAAATAAACACTGAAACTTACAAGGAATTAAGGATTCAAACATACTAAGGAGCAGATGCCATAATTAGAGTCAGAATTGAGATTCATCTTTGTCTGATGTCAATATCCAGATAATTTTCTCAGCACTGCACAGTTTACTTAAATACATTTAAAATATCTGATGTCCTTAAATGCCAGAATAAATGAAGGGATCTTTCACTTTATATCTGGATGATTAGTTTTATATAGTCACAGTCTGCTTTCTTCTAACTTCTGTATTCACAATATAAGGAAGATAAATACATTTTCAGTGTATAAGAGTTATTTTAAAAAGTCAAATCCACTCTTAGTATGAAAAGCTATTAATAAACTGTGCCCACAACGTCTTCACTATCATCAACAACTATCAGTTACTGAGTACTCATTGATTCTATGCTAGACATGAACAGCATGTTTTAAATGCTTCTTAAGCTTCAGTTAATCTATCTAGATTTATTCCAGTGCCAAATATACTAAAAACCCTTCTTTGGAAAAATGCAGTGTACCATCACTCAGTGCTTATTCCGACAAAGAAAATGTCTTTTTTTTTTTCCCCAAAATCAACTGATTTGGAAACATTGAAGGAAAAAAATCCTAGAAACACAACTGCATTTAATAGCTCCTCCTTCATGCTTCTGCTGCTTTCTAAATAAATTTTGGAAACAAAAATTAATAGCTGAAAAAGACTGGGAGGAGAAAATGCTTAATGAAGGGGAAAAAATTTAATGGTTTCAAATGTTTATATTCCATGATAAGCACTCAGTGTTTTAGTTTTTTATTACTGTATTGAAAGTGGTGTCATCAAACCATAAACCATTTTTATATTTTAGTAAGCTACGAATGAACTATGTTTACTTTTCTAAAGAATATGTGTATATGTAGAATTCAGATAAGTGAAGTATCAAATCATTCTTATCTATTATCAGTGATTTTCTTAGCATGACTTTTAATTGAGCCCATTTTGTACCACCAAGCCATTTAACAACACTTGAGAAAATAAATACACACTTTTTAAGATCCTTTGTTTGATCTTTTAAAATCCTCTGTTTGTTGCTCCTCTATTGCCATTACTTTGAAAAAACAATTGGGCTGAATATTTAGAGAATTATCATAAATCTGTAAGTCCTAATAAAAGAACAATAAAAGAGATACCTGCGGGACACTGAGTTAGGCACATCTACCAATCAGCATGATCTGTTCTCTGCATCTATAAACACAGGAGATTTGTATTTCCTCACCTTTCTGAAGTTATACATGGTCATTTGACCTCTTGGATAATTATATATAATCAAAAGTGCATTTCATTTCCAGGTGGAAGCATTCAATTGCTGGTGCTCAGGGTTTCTGCACCTCTCCCAGCAACTTCCTTTAATAATAGTGGAAGCACCTGCTGATAAGGAAACACAACATTCAACTGTCCTTGGGAAATTGCTTATACCTGCAATGGGCTTTTGAGAAAAAAACAAATTTCAGTTGGTTTAAGTCACTAAGATTTTGGAGTTTGCTTCTATGGTGTAATTATATCATTTTGATGAATATCAGTACATTCAGTAATTACAGATCAAAAACTTTCACTTATTTTTTTTTTTAATTTGGCCATGCTGAAGGGCTTATGGGATCCTAGTTCCCCACTAGGGATCAAATACTGCTTGAAAGAGCTGAGTCCTGACCACTGGACCGCCAAGAAGTTCCTCCATACCACAGCTTCTTAACATGGACCATGTATAGTTTATAGTTTATTAATGACATGACAATGATGACAACGAGTAAATGCAGAACGTCAAAACCTATCATTTTAATTACAATGGAAATTCTATGTTTATTTTCTATGTCAGTAAAATCCTTAACAAAATCAGGCCTAAATTGGTCCTTTTTATTTGGTTTACTAGCAGAGAATGATACTTCCTGAAATCTATCAATCTATCCATCTATATCTTTGGGTTTGTCAGTCAACATTGCTCTCTCGATCCTTTCTTTAATATCTAACTCAAATTACTCCTCCATTAGAATTCTGCTACTTCACAAGTATTTTGTCCTTTACATATCAGTGCATATTTTTCAATTAGGTCACTAAAGATGTTTGAAATTCCTTGTTTACACTGATAATTCTAAATGTGCCCCAACAAATTCTATAAGATGGAAACACTTAGACCTTCATATTTTTACTTCGTAAACTCTTTTATTCTGTCTTCTGAATCTATGTATTTTATCCTGACTGATCTTTTTAGATGCCTTCTTAATTCTTATTTTTCTTCTGTCTTTACTGTAGCTTCAAGTTAGAATCTGTTTCTTACTACCTAAGGATTTTTCTCCTGTAACTTCAACTTATGTCCATCTTGCCTTGCAAGTTTACACTGTTATTATTTCCATCATCATCATTCTTAATCGCTCTCCATAACTCTCAAGTTCTTTGCCCTTCACTTGGTTTTGCTTTGTTTTACCCACTTGGCTTTCGCTAAAAGGGCATTCAATTGCTGGTGCTCAGGGTTTCTGCACCTCTCCCAGCAACTTCCTTTAATAATAGTGGAAGCACCTGCTGATAAGGAAACACAACATTCAACTGTCCTTGGGAAATTGCTTATACCTGCAATGGGCTTTTGAGAAAAAAACAAATTTCAGTTGGTTTAAGTCACTAAGATTTTGGAGTTTGCTTCTATGGTGTAATTATATCATTTTGATGAATATCAGTACATTCAGTAATTACAGATCAAAAAATTTCACTTATTTTTTTTTTTAATTTGGCCATGCTGAAGGGCTTATGGGATCCTAGTTCCCCACTAGGGATCAAATACTGCTTGAAAGAGCTGAGTCCTGACCACTGGACCGCCAAGAAGTTCCTCCATACCACAGCTTCTTAACATGGACCATGTATAGTTTATAGTTTATTAATGACATGACAATGATGACAACGAGTAAATGCAGAACGTCAAAACCTATCATTTTAATTACAATGGAAATTCTATGTTTATTTTCTATGTCAGTAAAATCCTTAACAAAATCAGGCCTAAATTGGTCCTTTTTATTTGGTTTACTAGCAGAGAATGATACTTCCTGAAATCTATCAATCTATCCATCTATATCTTTGGGTTTGTCAGTCAACATTGCTCTCTCGATCCTTTCTTTAATATCTAACTCAAATTACTCCTCCATTAGAATTCTGCTACTTCACAAGTATTTTGTCCTTTACATATCAGTGCATATTTTTCAATTAGGTCACTAAAGATGTTTGAAATTCCTTGTTTACACTGATAATTCTAAATGTGCCCCAACAAATTCTATAAGATGGAAACACTTAGACCTTCATATTTTTACTTCGTAAACTCTTTTATTCTGTCTTCTGAATCTATGTATTTTATCCTGACTGATCTTTTTAGATGCCTTCTTAATTCTTATTTTTCTTCTGTCTTTACTGTAGCTTCAAGTTAGAATCTGTTTCTTACTACCTAAGGATTTTTCTCCTGTAACTTCAACTTATGTCCATCTTGCCTTGCAAGTTTACACTGTTATTATTTCCATCATCATCATTCTTAATCGCTCCCTCCATAACTCTCAAGTTCTTTGCCCTTCACTTGGTTTTGCTTTGTTTTACCCACTTGGTTGGTGGCTCAACAGTAAAGAACCTGCCTGCAATACAGAAGAAAGCAGCAGGAGACTCAGGTTTGATCCCTGGCTTGGGAAGATCTGCTGAAGAAGGAAATGGCAGCCCACTCCAGTATTCTTGACTGGAAAATTCCATGGACAAAGAAGCTGGGTGAGCTACAGTCCATGGGGTCATAGAGTCAGACATGACTGAGAGTCTGAGCACACACATACACACACCAAGAATAGTGTAAGACAACATTATTTTTCACAGACAACACACATTCTGGCAGACTGTAAGCAAGGAGTATAGAGAGGAGAGGACAAACAAGGTTAACTGGAGCCTTAAACAAAAAAGAAAGACTAGTCTAGTTTATCGAATTATGGGGCCAGATAACTCTTTATTTTCTGAGCTTTAGTCTCCTGCATTGTAGTAAGCTTAGTAGCACTCTTGACTTCTATCCACTGGAAGCCTCATTCACTTTCCAGTTACAACAACTAAAGATGTCCGCTGATATGGCCAAATGTTTATGAGAAGAACAGGCTTTCTCCCATTTACTTCCTCATTAAACATTATTAATATATAAGAATAAGAAAGAAATATTTTAAAGATTTCGATCCAGAATGTGTGTGCTAAGTCCATGGGGATTCTCCAGGCAAGAATACTGAAGTGCCCTTCTACAGGTGAACTTCCCAACCTAGGGACAGAATCCAGGTCTCTTAAGTCTCCTTAAGAGATTGGCAGGCAGATCCTTTACCACTAGTATTGCCTGAGAAGCCATAGGTACAAACTATTAGAGATCATAAAATTCTAAATATATGATTAACACAAAACATGAAATTTCTTTTTTCCATCCAAAGATATTTTTCCATTCTTATGAAATTTCCCTCTCCCTTGGATGTGTTGATAGACAAAAAAACACTCAATGTTTTCATTTGCTTCAGAGAAAGTGATACAGCATTGCCTTCTCCACAATAGACTATTTGTTGTAGATTTTGAAATATATTTTTAATCTGGAATATACAATGAAAGTGATGATAAAAGTGTGAAAGTAACAACTGCCTCTAGCTGTAATTATTGTCAGAGTGTTTACTACACATACTGTTCTAAAATTTGAGAGAATAGAGAGAATGGGCATACCTGTTGGCATACAGTGTGAACAGTCAATGAGGAAAATTAAATTTAAAAATTAGATAATTTTTAATTTAAATTTTTTTAAGAAATAAAGGAAATTAATTTGAAAACAAAATTTCTAAAATAAAGAAGCAATGAATTGTGACTCTCTATCAAGTGCTAAATATAGTATAACTGTCTATTAACGAGTAAAAGGCACATTAGAGTAGTAGTGTAGAACTAGATAGATTGATTTAAAAAGAACAGTCTGGAAATATATCTAAGGAAATACACACTTAATATATAATATGGGAGATACCCTGGAGAAGGAAATTGCAACCCATCCCAGTATTCTTGCCTGGACAGAGCAGTCTGGCAGGCTACAGTCCATGAGGTTGCAAAGAGTCAGACACAACTGAGTGACTAACACTATCACTTTCCATGCACACATTGGGAAAATTTACAAGAATTTTAAAAGATAACTCATTTTAAATAGTCTTGGGACAACAGATTAATACTACAATCAGTTACAATATACATTATTACTCTTTCTAACCATATGACGAGAAAAAAACTTGATTCTATTTCATTGTCTGATAGACTCCTTTTTCTGTACTCTAGCCTGGAAAGCTTATTCTTAAAAACAGCCCATGTGATAATTTGAAAATATATATTAGATCATGTTAACATCTTCTCAAGTTCTTTTCTTGTCTTTCCATTCTAGTCAGCATGAAAACCAAGCCTGTAAATGGTCCAGAAGGCCCTAAACAACTGAGTTTTTCTTCTACCTGTCTGATCTTCACTCTACCACTCCTCCCCACTGTTTCTTTGGTCCACCCATGCTGGGCTTGTTGCTTTTCTATAGCATGGCTCGTGTTTGCCTGTCTCAGGGCCTTTTCTGTTTCCTTTACCCACAATTTTCTCTTCTCAGAGTCCTGTGACTTCTTTTCTCCTTCAGGAATTGTGTAACGTGTTCCCCTTCCACTCTAAGTAGAGTATCCTGTTCTGTAAGCCAGGATCTTTCTAGTTTATTCAATAATATATTCCTAGGATTTATATTAGTGCTTGAAACAGAACAGAGATACATCTGTTAAATACGTATCTGGATAAATGACGAATGAATGAATAACTTTATAGTTTAACTCTTTCAGATTTTATATTTTTAAAAACTACTCAGCTTGTACAAATTTCTACAACAATTTTATTGTTGCTGTAATGCTATAAATTCAAGCAAACAATTTAAAATAAAAGTGCTGATTGGTGACTTTTCTTCCTGGTTACATTTCTATTTGCAGAACCTTTTAAATAAAGGACTAGAATATTCAGACCCAATGATGAGTATGAAAAGTGAAAGTGGAAGTGTTAATTGCTTAGGCTTGTCTGACTCTCTAAGGATCCATGGACCTCAGCCTGTGAGGCTCCTCTGTCCGTGGGATTCTCCAGGCAAAAATACTGTAGTGGATAGCCATTCCCTTCTTCAGGGGATCTTCCTGACCTAGCGATTGAATCCAGGTCTCCTGCATCAGCAGGCAGATTCTTTACCTTCTGAGCTACCAGGGAAGCCCAATGATCTGCAACCCTGCCTGTGGATAGAAAATTATTAAAAAAAAAAAAAAAAAGAAATCAATAAACAAATGATCATGCCCCAACATTCATATTCCTATTAATATTTTGTGTCCCCAAAGAGATATTCTTCTTTCCTCAAGAAGGTTCTCAGTTTACATTGGTCCAGAATTTGTTTTCCAAGAATAGAAATCCCATGTAGAAAGCAACCCTAGACTTGCATAGATAAATATTTCTCAGGTTCAGTGAGTACACTTAGACATTGTCAGATACCTTGCCATCCTGGTCTAAGATATTAGGAACATATTTCTTGGGTTCTTGTCTGTGATAGTTCAGTCATTTGAAGTTTTTCACTTTAGCCACTCCTCCCACTGTTTCTTTGGTCCACCCATGCTGGGCTTGTTGCTTTTCTATAGCATGGCTCGTGTTTGCCTGTCTCAGGGCCTTTTCTGTTTCCTTTACCCACAATTTTCTCTTCTCAGAGTCCTGTGACTTCTTTTCTCCTTCAGGAATTGTGTAACGTGTTCCCCTTCCACTCTAAGTAGAGTATCCTGTTCTGTAAGCCAGGATCTTTCTAGTTTATTCAATAATATATTCCTAGGATTTATATTAGTGCTTGAAACAGAACAGAGATACATCTGTTAAATACGTATCTGGATAAATGACGAATGAATGAATAACTTTATAGTTTAACTCTTTCAGATTTTATATTTTTAAAAACTACTCAGCTTGTACAAATTTCTACAACAATTTTATTGTTGCTGTAATGCTATAAATTCAAGCAAACAATTTAAAATAAAAGTGCTGATTGGTGACTTTTCTTCCTGGTTACATTTCTATTTGCAGAACCTTTTAAATAAAGGACTAGAATATTCAGACCCAATGATGAGTATGAAAAGTGAAAGTGGAAGTGTTAATTGCTTAGGCTTGTCTGACTCTCTAAGGATCCATGGACCTCAGCCTGTGAGGCTCCTCTGTCCGTGGGATTCTCCAGGCAAAAATACTGTAGTGGATAGCCATTCCCTTCTTCAGGGGATCTTCCTGACCTAGCGATTGAATCCAGGTCTCCTGCATCAGCAGGCAGATTCTTTACCTTCTGAGCTACCAGGGAAGCCCAATGATCTGCAACCCTGCCTGTGGATAGAAAATTATTAAAAAAAAAAAAAAAAAGAAATCAATAAACAAATGATCATGCCCCAACATTCATATTCCTATTAATATTTTGTGTCCCCAAAGAGATATTCTTCTTTCCTCAAGAAGGTTCTCAGTTTACATTGGTCCAGAATTTGTTTTCCAAGAATAGAAATCCCATGTAGAAAGCAACCCTAGACTTGCATAGATAAATATTTCTCCAGGTTCAGTGAGTACACTTAGACATTGTCAGATACCTTGCCATCCTGGTCTAAGATATTAGGAACATATTTCTTGGGTTCTTGTCTGTGATAGTAGTCTATTTTCCTGTCATTTGAAGACATAGCTTATTATTTAATTTTTCAAGGATTTAAAACAAGGGTTGAGATTCTGAGCCAAGTATAAGCACTGCCTCCTTCATTTTCATTCACCAGCTCTGATTCATGGCTCACTATCTGCTTCCTCACTCCCTACTAATTAAAAGTGCTCTCAGTGCCTGAATGGCTCACCACAGCTACCCTTTGTGCAAACTACTATTCATAGCACTAGCTTTCCACCTATGTTGTCCTAATGATAGTTTCTGGGAATTACTTTACTTGTCCTGTTCTAACAGATTCCCACCTTAATACCTTGCAGACACTTGCACCTTTTCTTCCTAAGGTAAAGTACTGAGTACTTCAACCCTTTGGCGGAAATTTTTCCCTATTTTGTAATTTTTGAAACTTCACTCCAGTAGAGTGAGTTTTCTGCCCTGTGTTCTGCCAAGATTTCTGTAATTGGAGCCAAGATTGATTGTTTACTGAGGAAGGCTCTTCAATATTGTGTCCTTCTTACCCAGTGCAAAACAGAAATGGCTAAGTATCTAGTGTGTTTTTCATGTGTAAAAAAAATAAGTTAATAGCCAGTTGCAAAATTCCTGTCTGAAGAGTGGCAAAAATGTTCTATTTGTTCAACTAAAGTGTCTCTGATATATTAGTTCTTTGATTATGGGCAACTTTGCCTTTCTTAATTTCCACAGGTCAGTTTGTTAAAATACCTTCTGAAGCAGAGAGCTCTCAAAATTTTATGAGATAATTAGAGGACCATACACAGAACACTGGCACAAGCTGCTGATTTTGTTTTTCCCACCCCCACTATTCTAGGTGAGATAAGCTTTCACACAAAAAGTGCAGTGAAATCAATCAGGATACATCTCGTTATCATGTTCCAAAGGTAGGAAGTCTCTCCTTGGAAACACCATTGTTTGTTTTCCAGATAAGCTGCTAAGTGACAAGGTATTCAGAATCAGGCAGAGGATACAGATCTTATATGGACTTGATTCTTCCACCATTTGGAAAACAAAAGAAAATGACAGTGTTTTTTCTCTGATAACTAATGTTTACAAACATCTACAGCAAACAGAATTATCGGTGATTTCTTAGAATTAAGAACACCTTAAAGTCAAGAGCTTAAAATCATCCGTATTCAACAGACTGCCAGATGAAGTTTATAGTCCACTGAGGAGCTGTATGAAAGTCTTCTGTAAATTCAAAGTGTATTGTAACAACCACTAAGGATCGAATATACATTGAAAATAGAGGCTTAATTCTCCCTATTGAAAATGAAACAGGAGATTTCCCTTCTCTTCTTTTCTTCAGCTTATTCACTCTGGAAAATCTGTAAGTTTACTTCCTTCTTCTCTTGAAAAGACTGTAAACCATCTTGAAGATTAGATTGACATTTATCTAGCTTTATGATGCAGAACTGTCTTTCTCAAGGCTACCTTTAAATGTAAAAATCAAGGGTGATATTGCCCCAGTCTTCCAGTGTCTGTGGGAGGAAGGACCTGACTTCCTCTGGGCATTGCTCCCCTTGCAAAACTACTTTCTGTCCCATAAAATACAATGAGGAGCTCTTCAATATTGTCCTTCTTACCCAGTGCAAAACAGAAATGGCTAAGTATCTAGTGTGTTTTTCATGTGTAAAAAAAATAAGTTAATAGCCAGTTGCAAAATTCCTGTCTGAAGAGTGGCAAAAATGTTCTATTTGTTCAACTAAAGTGTCTCTGATATATTAGTTCTTTGATTATGGGCAACTTTGCCTTTCTTAATTTCCACAGGTCAGTTTGTTAAAATACCTTCTGAAGCAGAGAGCTCTCAAAATTTTATGAGATAATTAGAGGACCATACACAGAACACTGGCACAAGCTGCTGATTTTGTTTTTCCCACCCCCACTATTCTAGGTGAGATAAGCTTTCACACAAAAAGTGCAGTGAAATCAATCAGGATACATCTCGTTATCATGTTCCAAAGGTAGGAAGTCTCTCCTTGGAAACACCATTGTTTGTTTTCCAGATAAGCTGCTAAGTGACAAGGTATTCAGAATCAGGCAGAGGATACAGATCTTATATGGACTTGATTCTTCCACCATTTGGAAAACAAAAGAAAATGACAGTGTTTTTTCTCTGATAACTAATGTTTACAAACATCTACAGCAAACAGAATTATCGGTGATTTCTTAGAATTAAGAACACCTTAAAGTCAAGAGCTTAAAATCATCCGTATTCAACAGACTGCCAGATGAAGTTTATAGTCCACTGAGGAGCTGTATGAAAGTCTTCTGTAAATTCAAAGTGTATTGTAACAACCACTAAGGATCGAATATACATTGAAAATAGAGGCTTAATTCTCCCTATTGAAAATGAAACAGGAGATTTCCCTTCTCTTCTTTTCTTCAGCTTATTCACTCTGGAAAATCTGTAAGTTTACTTCCTTCTTCTCTTGAAAAGACTGTAAACCATCTTGAAGATTAGATTGACATTTATCTAGCTTTATGATGCAGAACTGTCTTTCTCAAGGCTACCTTTTGGAAATGTAAAAATCAAGGGTGATATTGCCCCAGTCTTCCAGTGTCTGTGGGAGGGAAGGACCTGACTTCCTCTGGGCATTGCTCCCCCTTGCAAAACTACTTTCTGTCATAAAATATATGAGAAGTTTGTTTTTCCTCTGGATAAAGTCTCTTAGGAAACACAGATTACCAGGGAGAGTTCCTTTGGATGAACAATGTGTGAAAAATGGTTGCCGCAAGTACCCTTACTTAGGACTGGTGATTGTTTATCTTGGGAAAGGTGTATGAAGGGTTGTATCTGCTTGGGTATTGTCATGAACCAATACTTGCAGCTCCTCAAAATTCATATGTGGAAATCATACCCCTGTATTAGTAGCTGATGGGTCTTTGGCTGATAATTAGAATCTTATAATGTCATAAGGGTGGAGTCTTCATGAATGGGCTATGGTCCTTATAAAAGTCATGAGAGGGCTTCTTTCCCCTCTCTGCTCTCTGCCATGTGAGGATACAGTCAGCAGTCTGCCACCTGGAAGAAGGGTCTCTCCAGACTCTGACCATACTATCATTCTGATCTCAATCTTTCAGCCTCCAGGACTGTGAGAAATAAATTTCTGTTGCTTAAAAGTCACCTGATCTATGGCCTACTGATTCCGGTAGCCCAAACAGACTACGGCAGCTTTATAAGTGGAGGAGATTCCATTCTGTCTTCGCAGTCTCTTAGCTGACTGCATGTGACGCACATTGCACCTGGTTTAATCCTTATTCAATAATTAAACTGCTATCTTTTTCTATTACCTTCGTGGAGAAGCTTTCCAGATTGGGAGGTCGTTTTAAATTCTATTTCCCCAAAGGATGCAGTGTCAGCAAAAATGTTACCAGAGAAAGTAGCTGGTAAATACACAGCCCTTGAAACTCAGTTCTCCAATAGGTCATGGTGGGGTTGGTGGTGATGAAATTTTTCCTGTGCAGGAAGCAGTTCTGAAGGAGTTTTGCAAAGCTCCATATGTCAAGTCTTAAAGGTCTAACTACTTTGCCTAAATCCCTAGCACCTTTGCCTAATATGGGCCGCAAGCAAAACCACACGCACACAAAAAAACTGTAGAAGTCTATGATGGAGATTAAGGGAATAGTTTCCTACTGTACTATGAGTACATTTGCTATTTTTTCCTACAAGGTTCTTAATAAGAAAACTAGGCATCACCTATGCAGAACTGCACTGTGATCATGCTAGTGGTCTAGTGAAAATCGTTCAGTTGTGTCCGACTCTTTGTGACCGCATGGACTGTAGCCTACCAGGCTCCTCTGTTTATGCAATTCTCCAGGCAAGAACACTGGAGTGGGTAGCCATTCTCAAGTGTCACAGATTCTTTACCAGTTGAGCTACAATAATTACCAAAATGTGGATATGAACAATCAATTCAAAACCTAGAAAGAGGGAATATGGAAGTCTGTCAAGGAGCTAATTTAAAAAGAAACACAAAGAAATGAGGTGGCATGGTTAATTAAAATTTGAAATACATATCCATTCATATTTGAACTAGCTTCAAGAAAATAAAAATAATAACGTTCAAAAAATCAGTGGCCTAAATAAGTGATAACATCTTTTCTGTCTCACAGAACATAGGGAAGGTTACTATTCTTACCAGACAGGCACAACACTGTTTCTTTTTTCAGAATTCTGCACACTGAAGGAAGAAAAAAAAATGCTAGGTCTTAGGAAATCCTAAAAGATCTTCTTATAGTAATTCTTCAGGGTAAGGTTTGTTTCTACTTCTACAATGATATAACTAAACAAGGTTTTCTTTTTTCCCCAGAATAGAAAATATCCTCAAAATGACTTGGCATTTCCATCTCTAGATTGGCACAATTGTTTCAAAATTCCAAAGCACCAGAGTATCAAAACTTTTAATAAGTGGCCTGCATTTATTGCAATGCCTTAATTCTTATCTTGTAAAATGATCCTTCAGTTTATATTTGTTCTGTTCCCTTGATTCTGCAAGTATTGAACTCATTAGTTCATTCATAATCTTAGTTATGTCTGTTTGTCTGAATTTCAGTGAAGACCCTGACATCATAACCCAGATGGGATAACTCTGATATTGGTAATACACAGCTCAATGTCAAAGTGTCCTAAGCAACTATAGTAGAAATCAGTTACTTTCATGAGTCCAGGACATCTTCTTCTTCTTCTTTTTTTTTTTTTGTTTAGCAAAGTAAAATCTATCATTTCTTTAGGGCAATGAATTATCCCTAGAACAAAGCAGAATCCTGCAGCCCTCCCTGCCCAGCCAAGCACAAAGGCTCCCTCCATGTCCCCTGACCTTTATTTGTAGAAAAGGGAAAAGAACATTCTCTTTTGTCTGAAGCACAAAAGAGAATGTTCAAGCAATTAATGATTATGACAACAGAATCATAGGCTCAACGTCTCATGCACATTCTTGAATTGTTCTACAGATACTAAAACCTCCACTAGAGGGAAAGAGCTAACTACATGATGACCAGATTGCAACCATGACATAAACTGCTTTATCTTCAGCAGCATTGAATCTATGGTTAGCACAATTCCAGTAACTGTCTTTAGAAGAATGGGATTAACCCTATTGCTCATAATCTATATTTTTGTAAGCATCAAAGTAATTGTAGTTTTCTGTGTCTATAAATTAAGCAAGGAGCTAAAATTGTCAGCAAAGAAGATTACAGGCCCATGACCACATCTTCCACTCTAACATTATGATGCCCTATGTCACCATGAAGAAGTCACAGTTGACAGACTTTTGCCCATAATACCATAGAAATGGAATAATGTCGGATATGTGGAGATTTGTAGGTAACTTTTGGCAGAAAAATAGCTCTCTGCAGGAGGCCTCTTTTATTTTTTAACTTTAGCAAAACTATGCTTTAATTAACCTTAAACCAAATATCCCCAAGCTCTATTCTTCTTGGAGTAGATTTGAAAGGCTCAAACATACATTCAAATCTTTTGAGCAGAGCTTACCTTACTTCAACTGCTGGTTCTTTCCATAGATCATAGAAATGAAAATGAGGACATAGAAATGAAAATGAGGAATAAGTAATTAATAGATGACCAGATCTCTCTCCTTGCTTCCCCTTCAGTAATCTCTCCAACAAACTGTGTGACTGAATTAGCATCTGAAGAAGGATCACAATGAATCAACAAGCTTACATGCAATAGGAGGTGGGAATGAGTCTGATCCCCTAACTCAATGATTACTGAGATTACTTCCTGCTGTTCCCTTTAAAATCTGTCATGACTGAGCGAAATATTTGGAGTTGGATTTGAGACAAGGGTCTGCCTTCTCCCCAGAATGCTATTTGCTATTTGTTGAGAACCTTAAACCCCAAACATTTTGGGTTTCCTTTTTTTTTTTTTTTTCATCTCCTCTCAGTCTTCTCAAATACTGATCCCTTCTCTCTCCAATACTTTCAGTGTCTCCATAAATAGTAGCCTATTGCATTTATTATCAGAATTTAAGACATGCAAGCTCTCAATCTCAATTTCCCCTCCAGTTAGCAACCTTGTTATCTTTACCTTTTGATAGTTACAAAGCTTTAGACAACTGAACACACGTCCCTATAAAATCCTGGCTCTTCAGTTTCTGACAGGCTGAATATGGACTTTTGACATGATAAGATTTCCACTACCAAAGTAAACAAGTATTCACATGGCTATTTCTCATTTCCTCTTTTGACTTGCCAGAGAACTTGGGATAGTTGACTTTTACATTTTTGCGGGGGTTGGAAGGCTTCTTCCAATATGCCGTTGATGTTGAAAATGGAGGAAAAGAATCAAAGATCAAGGGCTGCAGGCAGCTTTTAGCCTTTGGAAAGGCAAAGGAACAGTATCTCCTCTAGAGCCTTTAGAAAATATTACAACCCTTCTAATGTCTTGATTTTTTTTTTTTTTTTTTAATATGGAATGCTTCACGAATTTCCATGTCATCCTTGCGCAGGGGCCATGCTAATCTTCTCTGTATCGTTCCAATTTTAATATATGTGCTGCCAAAGCGAGCACTAATGTCTTGATTTTAGCTCAGTGAAATCCAGTAGACTTCTGGACTATGATTGTATGATAACACATATTTTCACTGTTGTAAGTCAGTAAGTCTTTAACAATTTGTTTAAAAGCAGAAGAACATTAATATAGACTTCATATTCAAAAGACAATCAAAACAAAATACAATAAAAATATAACAATAAAAATATAACAATAAAAATTAACAATAAAACACTTTTTCTCTTGATTTACTATCTTGGCAAATAGCACTTGATGCTCAAGTTAGAAACCTGGATATAAACTCGTCTCCTCCTTCTTCCTTACACCTCACATTCAAACATCCACCAAGCTCTCTACGTGTAAGCACACACACACACACACACACAGACACACACACATACACACTCATATACAATTTATGCTGCATCTTTGCCAGTGCCATTTGTCTACTAGGAGACTTTATTATCTATAACACAGATTAAGGCCATAGCCCTTTAATGGGTCTGCCCATCTAGTATCTTATTCCCTTCATCTCTACAATTCCCTACACACAATGGTGGTCTTTAAGCCTATAATCAAGATTAAAATCTGATCCAGGCATTTTATTGTTCTTAAAATCCTAAACTCTTTCTATGAAGTAATTAGTATTTTAACAGACTTGAAGTGCCCTTATTATGAATAGAGCTGACAGTATAAATCATCTATCATCTTAATTGGAATGGGATCTCATTATTAGTACTCTGCCACATAATTACATGTATTTTTAAAAAAGAAATATATCAACAATGCTTTGAGTTATTTTTATGGCTGATATTCTCAATTTCTCATTGTAATAGAAATGACAAGAAAGGCTGAAAAAACAAAAAAATATATAATGCAAATTTACATATCATAATGATTCATAGGGGAAAAAAATGAGTGATATTTTCTGGATAAACTACTTATAGAATTTAGAATTAAAAAATAACATTTTAATGGTGAATACATAGAGTTTTTAAGAGTATGAATGTCCATGTTATTACTCTTAGAAATAGACAATTTATAAACTAGAGAATAACTAAGCAGTAAATCTGTAATTAAATCCTCTGATCTTAGGAATCTATGTATCATTTTCAATTATTTATTCTAGATGACAGTGGTTAAGCTTCCAGCTTAGCAAGATACTATGCTGGGTGCTATGGAGGATCAAAAAATGAACAGCAACTTTCCTTTTATCTCTAAGTTTAGAGTCTAAAACCTGAGATAAGCCACATAGGAAAACAGATGTCAATATGTTCCTATCACAGATGTAAAACATATGTTCACAAAATGCAAATGTGTAAAAATGCAAAATCCTAATGAGATCTGAACTCAAACAAGTGATTTGCTAATCTCCAAGTGTAGCATAAGTAGGAGAACATCATGAAGTTACAGAAGTTAGATATAGTTTAGAATTTAAGGAAATTCAGAAATAGGCTCAAAAACATTTTATTGCTGGCATACAATTTTCTTTAACTTTGAGGCATGGACAATGCTTAGATTTTTCAAGGAGAGAGGTGAATAGACAGAAACATGAAAATAAAGACTGAAATTAAGGCCATAGCCCTTTAATGGGTCTGCCCATCTAGTATCTTATTCCCTTCATCTCTACAATTCCCTACACACAATGGTGGTCTTTAAGCCTATAATCAAGATTAAAATCTGATCCAGGCATTTTATTGTTCTTAAAATCCTAAACTCTTTCTATGAAGTAATTAGTATTTTAACAGACTTGAAGTGCCCTTATTATGAATAGAGCTGACAGTATAAATCATCTATCATCTTAATTGGAATGGGATCTCATTATTAGTACTCTGCCACATAATTACATGTATTTTTAAAAAAGAAATATATCAACAATGCTTTGAGTTATTTTTATGGCTGATATTCTCAATTTCTCATTGTAATAGAAATGACAAGAAAGGCTGAAAAAACAAAAAAATATATAATGCAAATTTACATATCATAATGATTCATAGGGAAACAAATGAGTGATATTTTTCTGGATAAACTACTTATAGAATTTAGAATTAAAAAATAACATTTTAATGGTGAATACATAGAGTTTTTAAGAGTATGAATGTCCATGTTATTACTCTTAGAAATAGACAATTTATAAACTAGAGAATAACTAAGCAGTAAATCTGTAATTAAATCCTCTGATCTTAGGAATCTATGTATCATTTTCAATTATTTATTCTAGATGACAGTGGTTAAGCTTCCAGCTTAGCAAGATACTATGCTGGGTGCTATGGAGGATCAAAAAATGAACAGCAACTTTCCTTTTATCTCTAAGTTTAGAGTCTAAAACCTGAGATAAGCCACATAGGAAAACAGATGTCAATATGTTCCTATCACAGATGTAAAACATATGTTCACAAAATGCAAATGTGTAAAAATGCAAAATCCTAATGAGATCTGAACTCAAACAAGTGATTTGCTAATCTCCAAGTGTAGCATAAGTAGGAGAACATCATGAAGTTACAGAAGTTAGATATAGTTTAGAATTTAAGGAAATTCAGAAATAGGCTCAAAAACATTTTATTGCTGGCATACAATTTTCTTTAACTTTGAGGCATGGACAATGCTTAGATTTTTCAAGGAGAGAGGTGAATAGACAGAAACATGAAAATAAAGACTGAAATTAGCAAGTTATTCAGTTTAGATAAAGATGAGTTAGATGAAATAGTAGTAATAGTTAAGGTTTGAAAGATACATTGGGATTATATTGAAAAATGGCATTACATATTCAGTTTCATTTAGGAAACACACCATAATGGAAAACTGTGAGTCAAGACATGATATTCATTATTTGACATACTACCAACACTTGAAGATTTGGAAATGCAGTGTTGAATTTCAAAATGTGGTTAAAGATCAGTGAAGGACATTGGGTGCTTAGTCAAGATGAATACAATTAGTAAAAACAAAATACTGAGAGGGAAAGGACGTTCGGAAATGTCCACATTAAGAGATGCTAAGGGGGATAATAAAGATGACCTAATGTCTGATGAGAAAGAGAGTCAAGAGAAGTTGGAAAGAAACTCAGAAGAATGAGAGAATGAAGTATCATGGAATATAATAAATTATAATATTCCAAGAGTAAAGATAAAATTAAAATATGAATACTGCACAGAACTTTACAATTTTTAGAGAATAAATTATTCTATAAATAATAGATTATTATTACTTTTGAGAAAACTTACACAGTTGATTCCTACTTTAATATTTACACAGCTTAGATGAATATAATATAGATTAAAAATAAATGATCAAGTACTTATTTTAATTCTAAATACAAGAAGAACTCTCTTAACTTCTTTCTGCATTTTTACTTTTCTCTGACATGTCTATAAACCCCGACACATTAATGTTACTTTATACCTGAGTTAAGCTCTAAAAAATAGGTTTAGAGTCTAAAACCTGAGATAAGCCACATAGGAAAACAGATGTCAATATGTTCCTATCACAGATGTAAAACATATGTTCACAAAATGCAAATGTGTAAAAATGCAAAATCCTAATGAGATCTGAACTCAAACAAGTGATTTGCTAATCTCCAAGTGTAGCATAAGTAGGAGAACATCATGAAGTTACAGAAGTTAGATATAGTTTAGAATTTAAGGAAATTCAGAAATAGGCTCAAAAACATTTTATTGCTGGCATACAATTTTCTTTAACTTTGAGGCATGGACAATGCTTAGATTTTTCAAGGAGAGAGGTGAATAGACAGAAACATGAAAATAAAGACTGAAATTAGCAAGTTATTCAGTTTAGATAAAGATGAGTTAGATGAAATAGTAGTAATAGTTAAGGTTTGAAAGATACATTGGGATTATATTGAAAAATGGCATTACATATTCAGTTTCATTTAGGAAACACACCATAATGGAAAACTGTGAGTCAAGACATGATATTCATTATTTGACATACTACCAACACTTGAAGATTTGGAAATGCAGTGTTGAATTTCAAAATGTGGTTAAAGATCAGTGAAGGACATTGGGTGCTTAGTCAAGATGAATACAATTAGTAAAAACAAAATACTGAGAGGGAAAGGACGTTCGGAAATGTCCACATTAAGAGATGCTAAGGGGGATAATAAAGATGACCTAATGTCTGATGAGAAAGAGAGTCAAGAGAAGTTGGAAAGAAACTCAGAAGAATGAGAGAATGAAGTATCATGGAATATAATAAATTATAATATTCCAAGAGTAAAGATAAAATTAAAATATGAATACTGCACAGAACTTTACAATTTTTAGAGAATAAATTATTCTATAAATAATAGATTATTATTACTTTTGAGAAAACTTACACAGTTGATTCCTACTTTAATATTTACACAGCTTAGATGAATATAATATAGATTAAAAATAAATGATCAAGTACTTATTTTAATTCTAAATACAAGAAGAACTCTCTTAACTTCTTTCTGCATTTTTTACTTTTCTCTGACATGTCTATATCAACTGCACATGACACATTAATGCTTCTCACTTGTATGCGTATGTGTGTTCCCTTTCATTCACAACTGCTTACCAAAATTCAATGTTTGTTCAAAAAATTGTATGTCACTAGACCATTTCATAACTAACGTACATTTTACTAAGGATTGCCTAAGTTGATAAAATAATATAAATGGAAAGAGGGTGCTTTCTAGATTAAAGCCAAATTAAACATAAGAAAAAGCAGTGATATTAAGTCACTAAAATCCTGTTAACTGACACTTGGTTTAACTGTTATAGCAGTTAAATAGTATAATTCAACAGTTATACTGCTTCACAAATGTCTTTAAGTTCTTTACGCTTTAGAAAAATATTGGAAATCCTGAAAGTTGCATTAAATTTGTCACTAGTACAAGGAAAAATAGAAAAGGAAAAAAATAAAAAAATTGTTGTCACTGAACTCATAAGAAGTTCAACAAATGTATACACATTTAAATAATTTAATATTTGAGATAAATACAAAGTTTAAGGTAAAATGACATGGAATTTTTTTTTTTCTTTCAATTTTGTGCCAAAAGACTCCATTTTGGGCTGCTATTGGATATGCAAGGGTCCTGGGTAAATCCTGTAATGTCATATGTCATGGAGTAATAAATGGGAAAATCAGAGATCAACTTCAAAAAGATAGACATAGTCTAATAGTCTCCCAATCTTTCCAAGGAAATACCTGACAGGGCCAGGGTATTTGCTGAAAATGCAATTAAGAATGCTGGGATAATAAAGATGACCTAATGTCTGATGAGAAAGAGAGTCAAGAGAAGTTGGAAAGAAACTCAGAAGAATGAGAGAATGAAGTATCATGGAATATAATAAATTATAATATTCCAAGAGTAAAGATAAAATTAAAATATGAATACTGCACAGAACTTTACAATTTTTAGAGAATAAATTATTCTATAAATAATAGATTATTATTACTTTTGAGAAAACTTACACAGTTGATTCCTACTTTAATATTTACACAGCTTAGATGAATATAATATAGATTAAAAATAAATGATCAAGTACTTATTTTAATTCTAAATACAAGAAGAACTCTCTTAACTTCTTTCTGCATTTTTTACTTTTCTCTGACATGTCTATATCAACTGCACATGACACATTAATGCTTCTCACTTGTATGCGTATGTGTGTTCCCTTTCATTCACAACTGCTTACCAAAATTCAATGTTTGTTCAAAAAATTGTATGTCACTAGACCATTTCATAACTAACGTACATTTTACTAAGGATTGCCTAAGTTGATAAAATAATATAAATGGAAAGAGGGTGCTTTCTAGATTAAAGCCAAATTAAACATAAGAAAAAGCAGTGATATTAAGTCACTAAAATCCTGTTAACTGACACTTGGTTTAACTGTTATAGCAGTTAAATAGTATAATTCAACAGTTATACTGCTTCACAAATGTCTTTAAGTTCTTTACGCTTTAGAAAAATATTGGAAATCCTGAAAGTTGCATTAAATTTGTCACTAGTACAAGGAAAAATAGAAAAGGAAAAAAATAAAAAAATTGTTGTCACTGAACTCATAAGAAGTTCAACAAATGTATACACATTTAAATAATTTAATATTTGAGATAAATACAAAGTTTAAGGTAAAATGACATGGAATTTTTTTTTTTCTTTCAATTTTGTGCCAAAAGACTCCATTTTGGGCTGCTATTGGATATGCAAGGGTCCTGGGTAAATCCTGTAATGTCATATGTCATGGAGTAATAAATGGGAAAATCAGAGATCAACTTCAAAAAGATAGACATAGTCTAATAGTCTCCCAATCTTTCCAAGGAAATACCTGACAGGGCCAGGGTATTTGCTGAAAATGGAAAATGAATTCCATTTCTAGAGGAAGATCTTTTTCCATTGTGGTTTGTTCTTTTGTGTCAAGGGAACAAGAGAGAAAATCTGTCATTAGAATTCAAGAAAATCTGAATTCTTTATGCACTTCCTAAAGAGCTTCCACTTGTTATCATTTACTTCTGAATGTCATATGGTATAATTTGTTAAAAAATAGATCTGTATGTATTTGAAGCAGGACAAATATTCTATAAGAATCCACTTCACATTATTAGATTATATTTAAAGCTGTCTTTAAAATGATCCCTGACACAGTTTCTCATGAATTTCTCTATTGGCTTGCTAAAGTATTTTCAACTGGTACTCTAAGCATATTCATTTTTTCACTTTACCAAACTAGTCAAATATTACTCACAGTGATCACGCCACAGATACATTTAAACTGAATAACCTCATGACCTAGTTCTTGCCATCTGAATGAAGGATTCATAAAATAGAGTGCTTTGTAATTAGTACTCTTTCTGAATGAATAAGTATAATCAAAACTGAACTGTCTAAATGTGCTTATGGCAATTTGATTTCCAACTGGAAATTTATCTGATGATTTGACTAATATCTGATAATTTGACTATTTTTGTTTTAAATTCTATTTGCTTAATACCTTCATCAAAGGTAAACAAGCCCCTGTTACATTATTTAATGAATGAACTCACATTCTATTAACTGAGAGCAAAAAGCTTAAAAATCCATCAGTTGAAAACTTCTTATACATGGTAGAAAACTGAAAAAAATTACCAAATACATCCTCCAGCCAAAGCTGATATAAACAAATCTTCAGTCTTTGGAGACATTCAAGAGATCTAAGTTAGGGATGGGATATTGTTTCAAAGCAAGAGTTGAGAGATAGATACTATCATTTCCAGTGAGACTAGAAGTGACTCTCAATTGAAAGCAAACATAATTCTTTTTAAATCACCTTAATAGTACACTGTCAGTATAATCCTGAATTTTACTTTGACAGTATCCTTGGTATCTCAGCACATAAAACTCCTTTGTCACTTATTAGTTGTATGTAACTTGTCATTTAAATGCTGGTCAACACATATCACAATCACTACTTGTTATGAAATATGGTACAGTGAGCACAGAACTCCCCAGCATACTGATCATTCTTCCCACAATCCAAACCTGCTGTCATTCTTCTTCATGTAAGTGTCTCCTTCACTATTCAGTGTTTGCTCTGTCAGCACTGCTATAAATTGAAGAAATCACCTTTAACAAGTCAAGTCACACTACATTTTTTTGAGAATTTATAGAATGCTTGGTGAAAAAAAATCTTCCTTCTAGGCTTCCCCTGGTGGTCCAGTGGGTAAGGACACCGCCTTGCAGTGCAAGGGGCACCGGTTCGAGCCCTGGCCTGGGAAGATCCCACGTGTCGCGGAGCGGCTGCACCGATGTGTTCAATTGCCATGCCGGAGCTCTGGAGCGCATGTGCCCAGAGCCGGTGCTCTGCAACGACAGACGCCACCGCGATGGGAGGCCCACAGGAGCCAAAGAACAAAGACAGATGAAAATAGAGAAATGAAAGACCAATAGAAGTGGCCCGCCCGCCCCCCTCCCTTCCCAACCCGACCCCCGCCCAATAAATAAATAAATCTTTTTTAAAAAAATCTTCCTTCTGATTATTATTTCAAAAAAATCATAAAATAATATTTAATGTGTGATACTTATGCAATTGCAATGACTACATTTTACAAACAGACCAAGGTAAAAGGGAGCATACATATTGCATAATAAGCCTGAGATAACAGAAAAGAAAAAGTATTCTAATCTACTTGTTCCTCCTCTAAACCTGAAATTCTGTTATGCTTCTGGAGATTTTTAGTTTCTCTGCTCTCAAATTTTGAGATAATCCAGATTGGGATGTTTATATCTTTGCTTGAGAGATTTGTAATCCATGTTTGTGTCCGTATCAGATATCATCATTTGTGAGCCACTGGAATGTCTGGTACATATGCTTCTATCTCATAGCTGCTTACTATACATAACACTAGTTTTTCTTTTTTGATGTTTGTTTTCCATGTGAAAGTACACTTATTACAACTGGAAAAACATATACCCTCTGGCCCAGCAATTTCAATCACAGAAGCCTCACAGGAAGACATTTGTCTTTATCACAATCACTACTTGTTATGAAATATGGTACAGTGAGCACAGAACTCCCCAGCATACTGATCATTCTTCCCACAATCCAAACCTGCTGTCATTCTTCTTCATGTAAGTGTCTCCTTCACTATTCAGTGTTTGCTCTGTCAGCACTGCTATAAATTGAAGAAATCACCTTTAACAAGTCAAGTCACACTACATTTTTTTGAGAATTTATAGAATGCTTGGTGAAAAAAAATCTTCCTTCTAGGCTTCCCCTGGTGGTCCAGTGGGTAAGGACACCGCCTTGCAGTGCAAGGGGCACCGGTTCGAGCCCTGGCCTGGGAAGATCCCACGTGTCGCGGAGCGGCTGCACCGATGTGTTCAATTGCCATGCCGGAGCTCTGGAGCGCATGTGCCCAGAGCCGGTGCTCTGCAACGACAGACGCCACCGCGATGGGAGGCCCACAGGAGCCAAAGAACAAAGACAGATGAAAATAGAGAAATGAAAGACCAATAGAAGTGGCCCGCCCGGCCCCTCCCTTCCCAACCCGACCCCCGCCCAATAAATAAATAAATCTTTTTTAAAAAAATCTTCCTTCTGATTATTATTTCAAAAAAATCATAAAATAATATTTAATGTGTGATACTTATGCAATTGCAATGACTACATTTTACAAACAGACCAAGGTAAAAGGGAGCATACATATTGCATAATAAGCCTGAGATAACAGAAAAGAAAAAGTATTCTAATCTACTTGTTCCTCCTCTAAACCTGAAATTCTGTTATGCTTCTGGAGATTTTTAGTTTCTCTGCTCTCAAATTTTGAGATAATCCAGATTGGGATGTTTATATCTTTGCTTGAGAGATTTGTAATCCATGTTTGTGTCCGTATCAGATATCATCATTTGTGAGCCACTGGAATGTCTGGTACATATGCTTCTATCTCATAGCTGCTTACTATACATAACACTAGTTTTTCTTTTTTGATGTTTGTTTTCCATGTGAAAGTACACTTATTACAACTGGAAAAACATATACCCTCTGGCCCAGCAATTTCAATCACAGAAGCCTCACAGGAAGACATTTGTCTTTGTCACAATGACATTTGTGGTAGAATTGTTTTATGTAGCATAGCATTTAGAAACAAAATGGATGCCCATAATTAAAAGAGTGTTTGAATAACGTAGATACATTTATATTCTAAAAAAATTATAAACCCACTAAAATGAGTTAATTACATATATTCCAATTCAGGCACATAGATTTACTTTAGTTACAGTCCAATGAGAAAGATAAAGATACAAATATGTAAAAATAATGATAAAGATCTACTTATGTTAGAATTTACAATATTTGTGTGGTATGTTGTAGAATTGTTTTAGCATGGAGAAAAATATGGATGCAAACACAGGAGATTATACATGGGTTATTTTGACGGTGGCTAAATTGAGGGAAGTGAAAGAAAAGGAGAGATAAAACAAATTGGGTGGTAGAATATGGAAAAAAAAGATTGCCCTGTTAATAAACACAAACAACAAAATCAACTCCTGTGTTCCTAGTTGAGATAGTAAAGATCTGTATAATTAGCCTGTTGAGGTGGTAGCTCAAGAAGAAAAAATGTGATACCTTGACCTCCAAGGGTGGAAATCTGAGGTATCAATTTTATTTTCCTTTCTGTATTTCTAAGGAAGAGGAGTAACTGACCTCAGTGAGCTTAGTGTTTATTTCTGAATGTTCTATTGGCTAGTGCTAACCAGAACTGTTTCCTCTAAGTCCAATTTGAAAATTCAGTACCTGAGATATGATCCTTTTGTATGTGCTCAATTCAAAGAGCCTGGAGGGATAAGGAGCTGTTTGCTGAGGACAAAGTACTAGACCACTTTTTCATTACACCTAATTCTTCTGTTTATTCCTGTTGGTGACAATAATTCTATTATCTATGAGCCCTGGTATGCTCAGATGGAAAAGAGTCTTTCTGCAACACAAAAGCCCTGGGTTTGATAACTGGGTGGGGAAAATTTCCTGGAGAAGGGAATAGCAACCCACTGCAATATTCTTGCCTAGAGAATTCCATGAACAGAGGAGCCTATCAGACTACAGTCCATGGAGTCACAAAGACTCAGACAGGACTGAGTGACTAATACTTCAACGTTTTTCCTATCGGTGAAAATGACTCTATTAATACTACTAATATTCATTGTCATTTAATTTATTAAAAATCCTTCTCAAAAAAAAAGAATTATTAGTGTCCCCATTTTATACCTGAGAATGAGCTTAGTTATTAAATAACTTGTTCAAGATTTATGTTATTTGTAAATAGTTTATCTGTTTATCTGAAAAAACCTGGCTATTAAAAACAAACCAAACAATATTTTTCCTCTTCCTGCCTGCCTTTTTTCCTTTTTCTCTGAAAACTGTCATATATGCTTTGGATCAAGATTCAAGACTTGATTTGTGGCTGGGGAACAACAGACCAAATGATCCTTTCAGCTTACCCTGGGTTCATAGCTTACCTACAGACTTATGTGATGACTGTACCCTATCCACCAGACCACTCGAGTGCCATATTGAGGCCAACACCTCAGATACAAACACACTTCCACACTTCATTTTTTTTTCACAAGAATTTCAGAGTATGGTGTCTTTGGGGACATTATTTGAGCATTTTAGGGTTGGCTGGGCAAAATAAGCTCAACATGACCCCAATAAAACAGTGTTTTAATTTCTTTAATGATGAAAAGTTTTTGTTGGAAATAAACAAAGAATAAAATTAATCATATTAAAGTAAACAATTCAGCAACATTTCACATATTCACAATATTGTACAACCAACCACCTTTATCTAGTTCTATACCGGTAAAGAGTCTGCCTGCAATGCAAGAGACCCTGATTCCTTCCCTGGGTCAGGAATATCCCATGGAGATGGGAGTGGCTACCCACTCTAGTATTCTTGTTGAGAGAATTCCATAGACAGAGGAGCCTGGTAGGCTACAGTCCATGGGATCCCAAGGAGTTAGACAACACTGTCAACTACAAATTGGCACTTACCAATTACATTGCCACTGACTGAACAACAAGGGCATTTGCCATCTACCTCTCTGGAGACTGACCCCTATGCTGTGGCAGCTGCTAACTCTCAACACCCCTGATGGGAGTTCAAGGTGAAGTAAGGCACTCTGTGCTTCAGAGAATCCGGTAGGACAGGTCTTTAGACAGGCAGATGTTTTTAGGAACAGATTGTACTATCTCAATCCTTGCATCTCCTCACACCTAGAAAAGCACTAGACAGACCCAAACCATTTGTAAAACAAAACCCTTTAGAAACCCTTTGGTTAATGGCATTTGAACTTTCTCCACACCAAAATCCTTATATTGGTTTCCCTCCCTTGCCTCTTCTGAGCAGTCTCTCAGAGCAGTCTGAGGTGCAATCTCCTGGGTTGTAATCCTAATTGAGCTGCAAATAATACTCAGTCTACAACTCTCAATTCTTCCTGCCTGCCTTTTTCCTTTTCTCTGAAAACTGTCATATATGCTTTGGATCAAGATTCAAGACTTGATTTGTGGCTGGGGAACAACAGACCAAATGATCCTTTCAGCTTACCCTGGGTTCATAGCTTACCTACAGACTTATGTGATGACTGTACCCTATCCACCAGACCACTCGAGTGCCATATTGAGGCCAACACCTCAGATACAAACACACTTCCACACTTCATTTTTTTTTCACAAGAATTTCAGAGTATGGTGTCTTTGGGGACATTATTTGAGCATTTTAGGGTTGGCTGGGCAAAATAAGCTCAACATGACCCCAATAAAACAGTGTTTTAATTTCTTTAATGATGAAAAATTTTTGTTGGAAATAAACAAAGAATAAAATTAATCATATTAAAGTAAACAATTCAGCAACATTTCACATATTCACAATATTGTACAACCAACCACCTTTATCTAGTTCTATACCGGTAAAGAGTCTGCCTGCAATGCAAGAGACCCTGATTCCTTCCCTGGGTCAGGAATATCCCATGGAGATGGGAGTGGCTACCCACTCTAGTATTCTTGTTGAGAGAATTCCATAGACAGAGGAGCCTGGTAGGCTACAGTCCATGGGATCCCAAGGAGTTAGACAACACTGTCAACTACAAATTGGCACTTACCAATTACATTGCCACTGACTGAACAACAAGGGCATTTGCCATCTACCTCTCTGGAGACTGACCCCTATGCTGTGGCAGCTGCTAACTCTCAACACCCCTGATGGGAGTTCAAGGTGAAGTAAGGCACTCTGTGCTTCAGAGAATCCGGTAGGACAGGTCTTTAGACAGGCAGATGTTTTTAGGAACAGATTGTACTATCTCAATCCTTGCATCTCCTCACACCTAGAAAAGCACTAGACAGACCCAAACCATTTGTAAAACAAAACCCTTTAGAAACCCTTTGGTTAATGGCATTTGAACTTTTCTCCACACCAAAATCCTTATATTGGTTTCCCTCCCTTGCCTCTTCTGAGCAGTCTCTCAGAGCAGTCTGAGGTGCAATCTCCTGGGTTGTAATCCTAATTGAGCTGCAAATAATACTCAGTCTACAACTCTCAAGTTGTTCACCTTTTTAGTCAACACCTTCTAGCTTATAATCAACACTAGTGTTTAATCTTTCTTCCCCTGAACTCACAAAATGAATGAACAAAGAAAATTAAAATTTCAGGGCCTAATATTTTTTTAACTATATAATTGGGATTGTATACTCATGTCACAATTTACCGAAGAATAAACAAGGCATCTGGCACAAGACTTGTGGCACAGGAGACCACGAGTGAAGATTTTATTTCCCTCATCATATTCCTCTACACATATTTATTATTGCGTATTGAATAAAAGGACCTATTCTTGGCGATGCACTGACTTGTCACTTTTTAACTAGGAACTGCTTTTTTGTATAGTATGCAGTTTATTTTTTAACCCTCTTTGAAGGATAAAGAAGAAGAACAAAGAGGCTAAGAAAGAGAAGGAGGAGGAAATGGATGGAAAACAAGGAAATTTTTTTTTCTAACTAACACAGGGAATTCAGGGCCACAGAGTGACTGAGTATGCAGAACAAGAGCTAGGACAGAAACTTCATTTCACTGACTTCCAGTTCAACCCCTTTCCACTTGGCTACACTGCTCTAAATGAGCTCCCTGACAAAGGGATCTCTAAAATATGAAAGAATGCTAAGGAGGGCAATTCATGGGGGGAAAAGATTGAAATTTCCTAAAGGACAGTCTCTCAGTCATTAGAAAGTCACTTTCTAAAGTTCATGCTGAACAGCAGGAGGCTTTTCAGGCCTCCATTTACTCATAAATGAAAGCCAGAAAAGCAGAAAGAGTAAAAAAAAAAAAAAAAAAAAAAAAAAGCTGGGAAGTTTGAATGCACTGTAAACAATGAGAGGGTGAAAACTGGTTTTTCTGAAAAAAGGAAATTCTGGGAAGGGTGCCAGGGGATTGAATAATAGGAAAGTGGAAACTATGAAAAAACCTTGTAACTTCAACTGAAAATCGATTAGAAATATAGGGATGTGTGTGTACATCTGTGTGTGATCTCAGTCAGGAGAGAAGGCATCCTATTTATGCTCTCACTGAGAAGACAAACTGGGAAAATGCTGCTTTTATCCTCTCTGTCTCTTCCTCTTTGTCCTTTTTTCTTTATCGCACAATTCTAACAATTAGATAATACATACTATTAAGAATAAAATGGAGCACAGAGTAAAGACCTATCTGAATGATTTATATTAGTGTATTTTCTTCAAAACACATACATTGCCACTAAATTATTAATACAAATATGTAAAAATACTAATTTTTGAAATCAAAATTAATGTACTGCCTTAATGAAAATAAAATCATGATAAAAATGAATCATTAAAAGTGTTATTTCACTACTTTTTAAAATGTGTTACACTATTCTCAGATATCACCTAAAATATCACTGTTCCTAAAAATAATGAGTTTTGGTATTTTATTAAATAATAAAACATCAGAACAATAAACTGGTCAGTTTATATTTTCCTTTAAAAACTTGAAAACAAGTTTTGGACTTTAAACAAAATTTTAACATACATAAAACATTTCACTTTTATTCTTGGAAAACAATAATACTGGTCAGTTTTTCTATACAGGTTCAGAGTGACTGAGTATGCAGAACAAGAGCTAGGACAGAAACTTCATTTCACTGACTTCCAGTTCAACCCCTTTCCACTTGGCTACACTGCTCTAAATGAGCTCCCTGACAAAGGGATCTCTAAAATATGAAAGAATGCTAAGGAGGGCAATTCATGGGGGGAAAAGATTGAAATTTCCTAAAGGACAGTCTCTCAGTCATTAGAAAGTCACTTTCTAAAGTTCATGCTGAACAGCAGGAGGCTTTTCAGGCCTCCATTTACTCATAAATGAAAGCCAGAAAAGCAGAAAGAGTAAAAAAAAAAAAAAAAAAAAAAAAAGCTGGGAAGTTTGAATGCACTGTAAACAATGAGAGGGTGAAAACTGGTTTTTCTGAAAAAAGGAAATTCTGGGAAGGGTGCCAGGGGATTGAATAATAGGAAAGTGGAAACTATGAAAAAACCTTGTAACTTCAACTGAAAATCGATTAGAAATATAGGGATGTGTGTGTACATCTGTGTGTGATCTCAGTCAGGAGAGAAGGCATCCTATTTATGCTCTCACTGAGAAGACAAACTGGGAAAATGCTGCTTTTATCCTCTCTGTCTCTTCCTCTTTGTCCTTTTTTCTTTATCGCACAATTCTAACAATTAGATAATACATACTATTAAGAATAAAATGGAGCACAGAGTAAAGACCTATCTGAATGATTTATATTAGTGTATTTTCTTCAAAACACATACATTGCCACTAAATTATTAATACAAATATGTAAAAATACTAATTTTTGAAATCAAAATTAATGTACTGCCTTAATGAAAATAAAATCATGATAAAAATGAATCATTAAAAGTGTTATTTCACTACTTTTTAAAATGTGTTACACTATTCTCAGATATCACCTAAAATATCACTGTTCCTAAAAATAATGAGTTTTGGTATTTTTATTAAATAATAAAACATCAGAACAATAAACTGGTCAGTTTATATTTTCCTTTAAAAAACTTGAAAACAAGTTTTGGACTTTAAAGCAAAATTTTTCTCTAAACTTTATTACATAAATTTTATCATTCTTTCACTTTTATTCTTGGAAATATTTTTCACTACTCTTGAAAAACTAATATGGCTGAATACCTAAACCCCATATACCCACCAAGTACTTCCCTTCAAAACTTTGAAGAGATTGGTCCCTGCTCTTAGACTTAGGGTAAGGTTTCTAATTAGAATCTATATTAAATTGTGATAGATAAAGTTACAGCCTTCTGTCTAAAAATCTGAATTGTCTAATATAACTGATAGTATTCTACCTCGATTTGATACTTAAACCCAGGGCCCAGACCTAATCAAACCCTGTTTGGAACTTGAACTCACGTGTCTGGGATTGGAACCCAGTCAAAACTCTGTTTGGGACTTGAACCCATGTGGCTAGGACTTGAACCCAGAGAAAACCCAACTTGGGACTTGAACCCACGTGGCTGGGACTCAAACTCAGCCAAAATCCTCGTAACTAAAATCACTCACCCAACGTCTGGACTCACTGAGGCTCCGGTTCTTCATGTCTCTTTTCAGAGAAGAATACAGTGAGAGACAAAGTGATAGGTAAGAAATAGATTTATTCAGATTCAGAGAAAGCACACTCCACAGAGTGTGGGCCATGCGAGAGCGAATCCAGTGGCCCTGAAAGCATGGCGTTCTTAGCTTTTATGGGCTGAGTAATTCCATATGCTAATGAGTGGGAGGATTATTCCAGCTCTTTTAGGGAAGGGGCGGAACTGTCATGGCACCTCTGGGTGTGTCATTTAGTTTGCTGACTGAGGATCAAGGTCTGGTCTGCGATCCTGGACTCATTTGATTCTAATGGGTTTATGTTGTGTCCTTGGGCTATGCCATTCTTTTCAAAAATTGTGCCCTGCCCCTTTCCTTCCTAACCCTTACACAACCAAATAATGATCAGAGATCCCCCCATCTGGACCCTATGAACAATCTATGGAGTTAGAAGTTGTTCTTTAATTAGGCAACATTAAACTTTGAGAATGGACCAAAAAGATAAGAGTAAATATATTTTAAATTATTTCAAACCTAGAGCATTTTGTATTGCCTCATGCTCAGTCACTGTGATTGGACGAACTGGTTTGGGACCATTTTTAAATTACTGTTTAATATTGACAAAAATAGTTAAGATTTTATTAATGAGAGGGCAGCAGCTGATTTTCTTTATATTAATTTCATTATGAAATAACGGTCAACTAATTCATGTCATATTATTGATGACTAAATTAAAAACATGATCCACTGAAGAAGGGACTGGCAAACCAATTCAGTATTCTTGACTTGAGAACCCCTGAACAGTATGAAAAGGCAGAAATACATGACACTGAAAGGTGAACTCCCCAGGTCAGCAGGTGCCCAACATGCTACTGGAGAAGAGCAGAGAAAATACCACCAGAAGGAATGAAATGGCTGAGCCAAAGCAGAAACAATGCCCAGCTGTGGCTATGTCTGGTAGAATGAACATTGACATTTTAGGAATCAGTGAATTAAAATGGACAGGAATGGATGAATTTAATTCAGATTACCATTATAACTACTATTATGGGCAAAAATTCCTTAGAAGAAACAGAGTAGTCCTCATAGTCAACAAAAGAGTTTGAAAGGCAGTACTTGGGTGCAATCTTAAAAACAACAGAATGATCTCGGTTCATTTCCAAGGGAAACAATTTAATATCACAGTAATCCAAGTCTATGCCCCAACTGCTAATGTTGAAGAAACTGAAGTTGAACGGTTCTATGAAGACCTACGAGATCTTTTAGAGCTAACACCAAAAATAGATGACCTTTTCATCACTGGAGACTAGAATGCAAAAGTAGGAAGTCATGAGTTACCTGGAGTAACAGGCAAATTTCACGTTGGAATACAAAAAAAGCAGGGCAAAGGCTGGCAGAGTTTTGCCAAGAGAATGCACTGGTCATAGCAAACACCCTCTTCCAACAACACAAGAGACAACTCTACACATGGACATCACCAAATGGTCAATACCAAAATCAGATTGATCATATTCTTTGCAGTTGAAGATAGAGAAGCTCTATACAGTCAGCAAAAACAAGACCTGGAATTGACTGTGGCTCAGATCATGAGCTCTGTATTGCAAAATTCAGACTTAAACTGAAGAAAGTAGTTAAAACCCCTAGGCCTTTCTGGCAATGACCTAAATCAAATCCCTTATGATTATACAGTGGAAGTGACAGATAGATTCAAAGGATTAGATCTGATAGAGTGCCTGAAGAACTACAGATGGAGGCTTATAATATTGTATAGGAGGCAATGATCAAAACTATCCTCAAGAAAAAGAAATGCAAAACGGCAAAATGATTGTCTGAGGAGGCCTTACAAATAGCTGAGAAAAAAGAGAGATGTGACAGGCAAAGGAGAAAAAGAATGATACACCCATCTGAATGCAGAGCTCCAGAGAATAGCAAGGAGAGATAAGAAAGCTTTCAGTGAACAATCCAAAGAAATACAGGAAAACAACAGAAAGGGAAAGACTAGAGATCACTACAAGAAAATCAGAGATACTAAAGGAACATTTCATGCAAGGATAAGCACAATAAAGAACAAAAATGATATGGATAGAAGTAGAAGATATTAAAAATAGGTGGAAAGGGGCTTTGCTGGTGGTCCAGTGGGTAAAAAGTCCACCTTGCAGTGCAAGGGGCACTGGTTCGATCCCTGGCCTGGGAAGATCCCATGTGCCACAGAGCGACTGGACTGATGTGTCCAATTACAAGCTAGCACTCTGTAGAGCATGTGTCCAGAGCTGGTGCTCTGCAAGGAGTGAGGTTACTGCAATGGGAGACCCACACAGGAAAGATAGATGAAAATAAATTACAAAATAAATAAAATAAATGTTAAAAAAAAAAAAAAGAAAAGAGGTGGAAAGAACACACAGAACTATACAAAAAAGATCTTAATGAGCCAGATGACCACAGTGGTGTGATCACTGACCTAGAGCCAGACATCTTAGAGTGTGAGGTCAAGTGCACCCTAGGCAGCATCACTATGAACAAAGCTAGTGGGAGTGACGGAGTTCCAGTTGAGCTATTTCAAATACTAAAAGATGATGATGTTAACGTGCTTCACTCAATATGCCAGCAAATTTGGAAAACTAAGCTGCAGTCTCAAGACTGGAAAAGGTCAGTTTTTATATCAATCCCAAGAAGGGCAATGCCAAAGAATGTTGGATGGCACCACTAAATCAGTGATCATGAGTTTGAACAAGCTCTGGGAGATGGTGAAAGATAGGGAAGCCTGGAGTGCTGCCATCCATGGGGTATCACAAAGAGTTGGATATGACTGACTGAACTGACATTAAAAGTGATGTTTCTGACAGGCTAGACATTTTTTCTCTCTCTTTTTATTCACTTACCTCATTATTAATTATCCTAGAAATGAAGGAAGAGCTCTAGGTCCAATTACAGAGAGATGATGGGGTTGCCTTCATGATAAAAGTCTTATTTAGAAGGTAGTAATTTAAATTACTACTAAAATTATCTGAGAAGAACTGGGCATTTGGATGCCCATAACATCGACAAAAAGCATTAAAAATATTTATAAGAAACCCAAATCTTTAAAGAAACATAAGAAGCAAGGAATACCATTATTGTATGTTATATATTGGTAGTTTTGATTGAACTGTCTTCAAAAGCACTGGTCTCTTAAATGCCAAAGCATTTGGGGAAGTCGGGTGAGGGTGAGATGAGACAAAGACATTCATTTTATGGTCATAGTCTCTAAAAATTAGTTTTGTAACTCATAAATGAGTAGGGACCTTCCTGTTTTGTTGGATTAGATGATTCCCTGGAGTTACAAAGCAAGATAACATTTGACGTTAGATGTAAAATATGTAATGAAGGAATAGGAAAACAGTTACACTATGAAGTATATGAAAAATGTTTAGACACTTTTTTTTTTTTTCTATTTTGGGGCGGGGGTCGGGTTGGGGAGGGAGGGGAGCGGGCGGGCCACTTCTATTGTTCTTTCATTTCTCTGTTTTCATCTTGGCTCCTGTGGGCCTCCCATCACGGTGGCGTCTGTTGTCGCAGAGCGCCGGCTCTGGGCGCATGCGCTCCAGAGATCAGGCTCGGTCATTGGACACATCAGTCCAGCGCTCTGCGGCACGTGGGATCTTCCCAGGCCAGGGATCAAACCGGCGCCCCTTGCACTGCAAGGTGGTGTCCTTACCCACTGGACCACCAGGGGAAGCCCCGTAGACACTCTTAAAATAACTTTTTGCTTTGCTCTTATAGGGAAGATTCAACCAAATCATTTAAAGGCAAATTTATTTTAATGTCATGATATACAGTATAGATTAGGCTTTCTCTTCAGTATAATTTTTTGTTTCAGCAAGAAGAGAAACAGAGATTTTTCCTGGCTTTGCACAAAATACAATGAAGAATTAAGGGCACTTTGTATAAACTGAACTAAAAAGGCTCATTTGCTTGAGAGAGCAAGGTAACCCAAGAAAATTGCTTTTTGAGCTTAAATTGTCCTGATAACTGACTCAATTTTTCATTGTTTTATGAGAGATTGCACATATTTAAGTGGGTCTTATTCTAATCTATTGTACTTGTTCTTAAATTTATTTCTAAACTTCAGAAATGGTAATAAAATGAATGACTATCCGCCTTTCTGAGACTGTTGTTTAGGAACATTTTTAGTAGTATACAAGCATGCTACTGAATTTCTTATTTATATTTGTGATATGGAGGATACTTTGGTTATTTTTATACCCACACAAGTCTTTCTGTAACTAGTATACATAGAGTTATTGAGTTAAGCATAATCATGAAACCACTGGGAAAAATCTGAATATTTTTGAGGTTATCCTTTGTTTCTCATAAATAAGACATATTATATATATTTATATAAAATATTAATTATAGAAAGACATATATATTATGTAGGATAATATTAAAGCTGGAAAATATTAAAACAATAGATTTGGCATTCACTTAGGAAGCTAAAAAAGGGGACTAGGTAATGAATAGATCACTGGCATCTGGATGTAACAAAACGGTGTTTTATTATACATTAAAGTTACATGGGCTCAAGAGACAGTGGGTAAACTCAGAATGGTCATAGGAAAGTTGTCCAGCTACTAGATGGTATATAAAATGCAGACTTACGTTATTACTTTAGGAGAAACAGATGGTGATTGGTATTTGAAGATCACTGACAGGTTATACAGGTGGCATTAAAATTATGAATTATCTAACATCAACTTATTTACCAATCTTACACCCACTTATTTTTAAAATATTCTCTTTGATTCTGTTATATCAAACAAGTTGCTTTACAGTCAAAAGAAACTTCAAGCATGAGGGAGGACTTCAGTGGGAACTTGAATTTCCTACAGTTCTTGAATCCTGAATTATTCACTGGGTCTTACAGAGTAAGAATAAGAATCAGAAATTAAATAAAAACTTCACTTTGAGTTTTTAAAAAAGGAACAATATAGGTATGGTGAAAATAAGTACAAAACCAAAATAACCTTGTGACGTATGCAACATTTCTCTTTATAAGAAGAAAACTGTGGAGATAGAATTTTGTCAGCATTGATTTCTTCACGGAGTCAATGATGGGAAGGAGGAGGAAACAGCTGATGATTACTTTTTCTTTATATATTTGATATTGTTTAACTTGCTATGGTGATTATGCATGTTAGCTTTGTAATTTTACAGTAGAAGTCAATAAGGACAAAATAAATGATCCAGAAAGAAAAGAAAATGTCCAAAATACTTTTTAACTAAGAAAATTTAAGAATAATAGATACGACAAGGATATGCAGCAATGATGTAAATGATGTACAGCCATGAGAAAAATATAACATTTCTTACATTTCAATGTCGAATTCATCAGTAAACTGACTTAAGTCTGTGTCAAGAAATGACTTGTCTATGTAGAAGGCTTCCCTGGTGGTCCAGCAGGTAAGGACACAGCCTTGCAGTGCAAGGGGCGCCAGTTTGGTCCTTGGCCTGGATAGATCCCACATGCCACAGAGCAGCTGGACCAATGTGTCCAACTACCGAGTCGGAGTTCTGGATTGCATGTGCCCAGAGCTGGTGCTCTGCAAAGAGAGAGGCCACTGTGATGGGAGGCCCACACAGGCCAAAGAACAAAGATGGATGAAAATAGATGAATGAAGGATCCATAGAAGTGGCCAAGAAAAAAAAAAAAAAATTACTTGCCTATGTAGAAATTCAAGCATTTGAATAACCAAAGATTTATTTGGCCAGAAGAGATCCAAAATTATAGGCTAAAATTTATATGCTTGTTTGTTAAATTTTGAAAATTTGCTGAAAATTAAAATAGCTAACAAATGAAAAGAAAAATTCAGTTAATCATTAGTGCACCCTTTAAATACTTGGACTTCTCATTTGGAAATTGTAGTGCATATTTTGTAAGACGCCAAAATGTAGACTTTGAGCCAATGAGTAAAATTAACACAAATTCTATTTGTTTTCGAGCTGTTTAAATGTTTAAGTTTCTTTTCAACTTAAGGGAAAACTCTCACTTTGAGACATGGGGTTTTCAAGGTGAGATTTGGTAAACACTTACTGGAGGTGCTGCATAGGATCATCAAGCACCAAAGTGTTATCTGAACAAAACAGACTTTCATATTCCCTTCAGTTCTAAGGTGAGGGGTTTTCTGGATTTTAAGGATTCAGTATGGACTATGGTACATTTTCAGAAAAATTAAAAAAAAAATAATAGGGGAGTGGAAATAATACCCTAAAAAGTTAATCATAAGTACACTTTTAAAAAAGAAGACAGCAAGGTGCATTGTGTGTGTATTGGCAGGGGTGGGGGGAGGGTATGTTTTTGTTTAACCATACAAGTAAGTTTGAGTTTTATTAATACAGATGGTAAAAATGAAACAAGAGCAAAAAGAAAAGGGAATGGGGGAGTTAAATTTCCTGTGGAGCTTATATTCTGCTGAAAATTGAACATCTCATAAAATTTTGACTTGACTGGTTGACAGTTGTAGCTCTCACTAGGATGAAGGATCAAGATGAGAAACTTATCCTGGATTTTTCTCTATCAACAAGATAGAGCTAGGCGATGAATTGGAAGTAAGGGAAAAGTTGTATAAAATGTTACCTGGTTTAAGTTCCTAATAGGCAAGTCGAACAACTTTCCTAGTCTAAAAAGAAAAGCAATTTTTTTAAAAAAATTAGCAATATGGGAATGAAGACACATCACAAGTTCTAAAAGAAAATTCAGTTCTAAAAGTCATCAGAATCTCATTTAGAAATTCTAAGGAAAAGAAATTTACAAATGCTCTTAAATTCTTTTACTTCTTTCTGAATTATAGTTAAGGAAATTGTGACAAGAACTTGTGTTAAAAATGGTATGACAGTCCCCGCCAATAAAGACATCACAGTATTAAATAAATACTTATAATGAAAGATAAAATTCTTTTAGTAAAAGAATTCATGAGTTACCATAGAAGAGCAAATATTTTAGAATGGCTTTGTAGAGTTAGCAAATGCTTATCAGATAAGGTGAAAAGAATTTCTTGCAGAGGTAGAAAGAGAGATAATATAGTTATTTCAGAAGGGTATAAATAGTTTGATCAGATTGGACAAAAGATTGATATAGGAACATGTTAGGATATGCAGTTAGATGCTTCAACTGGTCATTGAAAATATCGTATATCACACTAAGGAAGCAGCACACTTACATTTTATCTTAGAAGTTTTGGAAACCATGCCCTCAGTCTCCATAAGAAATGGGGAAGCTGGAGTGAAAAAATTGAAGCACGGAAAGCAATTAACAATAGTCAGTCTTGAAATAAGGTAATGACAGTGTATTTGGAGAAGAGAGATAGGAGAACAATTTTGGATAGATGTGCGTTACAGGCTTTCAGTTCTTATTGCCAGAATCAATAGCTTATTCAGAACACAAATTCCTCAAAGAATTTTTTCTCTTTAAAAATTATGGAAGTACTTGTTAATATAAGGCTACCCTGGTGGTTCAGTGGTAGAACCCACATACAATACCGGAGACATAAGAGATGCAAGTTCAACCCCTGAGTCAGGAAGATCCCCCGGAGGAGGGTATGGCAACCCACTTCAGTATTCTTATCTGGAAATCCCATGGACAGAGGAGCTTGGTGGCTACAGTCCTTAGGGTCACAAAGAGTTGGACACAACTGAAGTGGCTGAGCATACACATACTGCTTAATACATATAAGTTACTAAACTTTGTTGAGTTTATCAAAGAAATGAGACCAATTCCTGATTTGTAATGTGATATAAAATGGAACAATATGTGTTTCTCATTTGCAGATGAAAAACAGGACAATTGCTGGTAATATCTGCAATCATCTGAAATCAAACCTTTTACTTCCATGCTTCATATAAGACTCATCATTCCTTTACTATTGAGTAAAAGTACATACTGATATTAATTTAATTCTGTACATCTCACCAAGATATTCCAGTATTTAGAAGGAAATGTGGAAACCAACATAATTTCAGGATATTTACAGCATTTTCTTCCTTTGCTGATTTTTAAAATATTATCTAAATAATACTCGGTGGGCTACTGTTCATGGGGTCAGACAGGCTGAGTGTTTGTCCATGCACCCATCATTATCTAAATGTAGATGCTGGAAACATACATGTGAACAAAATCAACAAAATTCTAGCTCTCATGGAATTGTTTTCTACTGCGAGGAAACAGACAAATATATAGTTTAGCTATATATGTACATATATTGATATTATGTCAGATGGCTATAAAGATAACTAAATCATGGGAGAATGTGCTGAATTGGTATTTGAGATTCTAAAGATAGCAAACATGGAAAACCTTACCAAGAAGGTTGCATCTGAGTACAGGTCTAACCAAGGTTAAAAAAAAAAAAAGTGAGTTATACTAACATTTGGGGCTGGAATGTTTTTGTTATAAAAATCAGTAACTGCAAAACACACAAGACAAAATCATGGCCAGTGAGTCAGAGGAATAAAAGGGAGACAGTGTGGCTGAAGCAAAATGAGCCAAGAGAGAGGTTGGTAGGAGACAAGATAAGAGTTTAGGGGCATATATTCAGATAAGGTTATAGGCAATTGGTGGCTTAGATCGTAAAGAATCTTCCTGGAATGTGGGAGACGCTGGTTCAATCCCCAGATTGGGAAGACCAGCTGATGAAGGAAATGGCAACCCACTCCAGTATTCTTGAGTAGAAAACCTCATGGACAGAGGAGCCTGGTGGGCTACAGTCCACAGTATTGCAAAGACTGAGCAACATTCATTCATTCATTCACTTTTAAGTAAAATGTGAAACATATATAAGGTTTTCATGATTGACATGACCAGATTTACGTAAACTGAAAATGATCCTGGGAGCACAGTGACACGTTAGAAAGCCGTAGCAATTATTCAGGTGACAGACGATGTTGAGTTATACACAGAAACAGCGGAGGTGCTAGAAAAATTACATTTCCTTTTTAATTTCTTTAAAAAGAAGAATGTCTGTTCTTTAAACAAATATGGGATTTTTGAACATCTCTCCCTCAAACTGACAAAAGTAAAAGTACATACTGATATTAATTTAATTCTGTACATCTCACCAAGATATTCCAGTATTTAGAAGGAAATGTGGAAACCAACATAATTTCAGGATATTTACAGCATTTTCTTCCTTTGCTGATTTTTAAAATATTATCTAAATAATACTCGGTGGGCTACTGTTCATGGGGTCAGACAGGCTGAGTGTTTGTCCAGGCACCCATCATTATCTAAATGTAGATGCTGGAAACATACATGTGAACAAAATCAACAAAATTCTAGCTCTCATGGAATTGTTTTCTACTGCGGAAACAGACAAATATATAGTTTAGCTATATATGTACATATATTGATATTATGTCAGATGGCTATAAAGATAACTAAATCATGGGAGAATGTGCTGAATTGGTATTTGAGATTCTAAAGATAGCAAACATGGAAAACCTTACCAAGAAGGTTGCATCTGAGTACAGGTCTAACCAAGGTTAAAAAAAAAAAAAGTGAGTTATACTAACATTTGGGGCTGGAATGTTTTTGTTATAAAAATCAGTAACTGCAAAACACACAAGACAAAATCATGGCCAGTGAGTCAGAGGAATAAAAGGGAGACAGTGTGGCTGAAGCAAAATGAGCCAAGAGAGAGGTTGGTAGGAGACAAGATAAGAGTTTAGGGGCATATATTCAGATAAGGTTATAGGCAATTGGTGGCTTAGATCGTAAAGAATCTTCCTGGAATGTGGGAGACGCTGGTTCAATCCCCAGATTGGGAAGACCAGCTGATGAAGGAAATGGCAACCCACTCCAGTATTCTTGAGTAGAAAACCTCATGGACAGAGGAGCCTGGTGGGCTACAGTCCACAGTATTGCAAAGACTGAGCAACATTCATTCATTCATTCACTTTTAAGTAAAATGTGAAACATATATAAGGTTTTCATGATTGACATGACCAGATTTACGTAAACTGAAAATGATCCTGGGAGCACAGTGACACGTTAGAAAGCCGTAGCAATTATTCAGGTGACAGACGATGTTGAGTTATACACAGAAACAGCGGAGGTGCTAGAAAAATTACATTTCCTTTTTAATTTCTTTAAAAAGAAGAATGTCTGTTCTTTAAACAAATATGGGATTTTTGAACATCTCTCCCTCAAACTGACAATAACTGTACCAATACAAGATACTTTCATGGTTCTGTTTTTTCATCCATGGAATGGATATGATTTGGAGGTGGACGTGTGTTTACAGAAAATGATGCAGCTGCACTGGATACCGCATAAACACCTAGGCTAACTTCACACCAGAGGACATCTTTACTGGAAAGAAGTGCACTGTGACAGCTCCACACACTTCCTGTGCAGCATGAAGTCCTTTTATGCAGTTAATATCTTACTATAATCATCAAAAATTGGGTTTGTTCCTTATGTTCCATCTCTACAGGCGGTTAATCAGGTTCGGGGAGTTATTTCCCATAGGTTTGTTTTCTCCCATGTGTCTACTCAGTAGATAAGCCTGGCCTAATTATTATTAACTCACTTATTTTATCCTGAGAATAATTAATTCTTCTAGGAAAAGAAACATTTGTGTCACCAGGTGAGCAATAATGAGGACACTTGCAGTTCATAAACACGTTTGAAATTTACTCTCTACTCTTCATCTCACAAATTGGGATAATCAACACGAGGGCTTTTTAGAAATTTTCACCAAACTGTTCCACTTGACTAAGCTTAATTAGAGTTTACTGTTAATCTTTTTTTCCTTAATATTTGGAGATTCACTTTGTTCCAAATAGCAGTATTTATTCCTATTCTTACTCGTATTATTATCATTTTACCAGACTTTGGGGTTTATATCCATTTCACTTCCTGGGCATCACCTATCTCAACACTAACCTGCAGAAATCTTTGAAAAGTCAAATCATCATGTTCCAAGATCATTTTGTTTTATTAGTACTTACCCTGGCTCCTTTCTCAGAAACTCTGAACACTGATACAACATTTCTATCAGTCAACATTACTACTATCAGTAGGTACAGCAAAACTTGATAAAGTTTATTTTATTTCAGGATTCATGCATGTATAAAAATTCAGATCTACAGTTCATAAACTATTTTGTTTCTTACCCTAATACCAGGCATTCTCAATCAATTTGTGTTCACTTTCAAGACTCGTCAGTGATTTATTTTCTGCTTTGCTTTGTTTCATAGGCAGTTTATCATTGTATAGTCTGTATGCCAGCTAAACACTGTCAAAACAAATTCTGCTTTGAACTGCAGTGGTGCCCAAAATTTTAGAACTATCAGCACTTAAATGACATATTGTGACTGTTTATTCCACATATCCATGTAATTCATTCCAAATCTGTTTATTTACTTATGTGATTAACAAATATTTCCAAAGCTTCTAAACTGTTTTATTTTATACTCTGTAAATGAAAGATATTCTTACGTGTGTTTACAGAAAATGATGCAGCTGCACTGGATACCGCATAAACACCTAGGCTAACTTCACACCAGAGGACATCTTTACTGGAAAGAAGTGCACTGTGACAGCTCCACACACTTCCTGTGCAGCATGAAGTCCTTTTATGCAGTTAATATCTTACTATAATCATCAAAAATTGGGTTTGTTCCTTATGTTCCATCTCTACAGGCGGTTAATCAGGTTCGGGGAGTTATTTCCCATAGGTTTGTTTTCTCCCATGTGTCTACTCAGTAGATAAGCCTGGCCTAATTATTATTAACTCACTTATTTTATCCTGAGAATAATTAATTCTTCTAGGAAAAGAAACATTTGTGTCACCAGGTGAGCAATAATGAGGACACTTGCAGTTCATAAACACGTTTGAAATTTACTCTCTACTCTTCATCTCACAAATTGGGATAATCAACACGAGGGCTTTTTAGAAATTTTCACCAAACTGTTCCACTTGACTAAGCTTAATTAGAGTTTACTGTTAATCTTTTTTTCCTTAATATTTGGAGATTCACTTTGTTCCAAATAGCAGTATTTATTCCTATTCTTACTCGTATTATTATCATTTTACCAGACTTTGGGGTTTATATCCATTTCACTTCCTGGGCATCACCTATCTCAACACTAACCTGCAGAAATCTTTGAAAAGTCAAATCATCATGTTCCAAGATCATTTTGTTTTATTAGTACTTACCCTGGCTCCTTTCTCAGAAACTCTGAACACTGATACAACATTTCTATCAGTCAACATTACTACTATCAGTAGGTACAGCAAAACTTGATAAAGTTTATTTTATTTCAGGATTCATGCATGTATAAAAATTCAGATCTACAGTTCATAAACTATTTTGTTTCTTACCCTAATACCAGGCATTCTCAATCAATTTGTGTTCACTTTCAAGACTCGTCAGTGATTTATTTTCTGCTTTGCTTTGTTTCATAGGCAGTTTATCATTGTATAGTCTGTATGCCAGCTAAACACTGTCAAAACAAATTCTGCTTTGAACTGCAGTGGTGCCCAAAATTTTAGAACTATCAGCACTTAAATGACATATTGTGACTGTTTATTCCACATATCCATGTAATTCATTCCAAATCTGTTTATTTACTTATGTGATTAACAAATATTTCCAAAGCTTCTAAACTGTTTTATTTTATACTCTGTAAATGTGTATTAATGAAAGCATATTTCTAAATAAAGAGAATAATATAATGAGCTATCATGTATTATTACTTAGGTCTAATCATCATCAGCATTTAGCCAACTTGGTTTAATCTTCCCCCCCACTTTCCTCTGTATTATTTTGAATATATACTTCACCTCATTATTTTATAATGCATACTACCCTTGGGTTTTTTAAAAGTCCTTTTATTTTTAAGAGTTATATACACAGTATGTATAAAAAACCCAAGGGTAATAATAACTTAAAAACTCCTTGATTCCTTAATATAATTAAATATCCAAGTGTTCAAATTCCCCCAATTATTTTCTTTATTTTTATAAGAGTTGACTTCTCAAAATAGATTCATAGCAACTGTGAGTGAAATTTGGCACTGAGTAAAATACATGATTGCTGTGAACCGGAAAAGTTACATTCATGAAATGTCATCTGACTGGTAAATTTGAGAAGATGCTGTAACTTCCTTGGGCTTCTCTGATGGTTCAGTGGTTAAGAATCCAACTGCAAGACAGCAGATGAGGGTTTAATCCTAGGTCATGGCAACCCACTCCAGTATTCTTGCCTGGAGAATCCCATTGACTGAGGAGCCTGGTGGGCTCCAGTCTATAGAGAGAATCAGACACAACTGAAAAGACTGAGCCCTCATGCACCCATATGCAGCTTCCTTGGGTATTGAGGCCCATTCTCTTGTGTTCCATGCCAACAGATGATCTATTAAATTCAGTGTGTGGGATGCAGCTGGTCAGGAGAAATTTGGTGACCTAAGAGATGGCTCTTATATCCAAACACAATGTGCCATTATAATATGTAATGTAACATTGAGAGTTACTTGCAAGAATGTGCCTAACTGGCATTGAGATGGGGTAGACGTGTGTGAGAACATCCCCATTGTGTTGTGTGGGAAGAAAGTAGATATTAAGCACAGAAAAGTTAAGGCAAAGTCGACTGTCTTCTACCAAAAGAAGGATCTTCAGTACGATGACATTTCTGCCAAAAGCAACTACAGCTTTGCAAAGCCCTTCCTCTGGTTTGTTAGAAAGCTGCTCAGAGACTCTAACTTAGAGTTTATTTACTTAAACTATTTCCAAAGAAGTTTTATTTTATACTCTGTAAATGTGTATTAATGAAAGCATTTTTCAATGTATTATTACTTAAAAGGTCTAATCATCATCAGCATTTAGCCAACTTGGTTTAATCTTCCCCCCCACTTTCCTCTGTATTATTTTGAATATATACTTCACCTCATTATTTTATAATGCATACTACCCTTGGGTTTTTTAAAAGTCCTTTTATTTTTAAGAGTTATATACACAGTATGTATAAAAAACCCAAGGGTAATAATAACTTAAAAACTCCTTGATTCCTTAATATAATTAAATATCCAAGTGTTCAAATTCCCCCAATTATTTTCTTTATTTTTATAAGAGTTGACTTCTCAAAATAGATTCATAGCAACTGTGAGTGAAATTTGGCACTGAGTAAAATACATGATTGCTGTGAACCGGAAAAGTTACATTCATGAAATGTCATCTGACTGGTAAATTTGAGAAGATGCTGTAACTTCCTTGGGCTTCTCTGATGGTTCAGTGGTTAAGAATCCAACTGCAAGACAGCAGATGAGGGTTTAATCCTAGGTCATGGCAACCCACTCCAGTATTCTTGCCTGGAGAATCCCATTGACTGAGGAGCCTGGTGGGCTCCAGTCTATAGAGAGAATCAGACACAACTGAAAAGACTGAGCCCTCATGCACCCATATGCAGCTTCCTTGGGTATTGAGGCCCATTCTCTTGTGTTCCATGCCAACAGATGATCTATTAAATTCAGTGTGTGGGATGCAGCTGGTCAGGAGAAATTTGGTGACCTAAGAGATGGCTCTTATATCCAAACACAATGTGCCATTATAATATGTAATGTAACATTGAGAGTTACTTGCAAGAATGTGCCTAACTGGCATTGAGATGGGGTAGACGTGTGTGAGAACATCCCCATTGTGTTGTGTGGGAAGAAAGTAGATATTAAGCACAGAAAAGTTAAGGCAAAGTCGACTGTCTTCTACCAAAAGAAGGATCTTCAGTACGATGACATTTCTGCCAAAAGCAACTACAGCTTTGCAAAGCCCTTCCTCTGGTTTGTTAGAAAGCTGCTCAGAGACTCTAACTTAGAGTTTGTTACCATGTCTGCTCTCTCCTCATTAGAGGTGATCACGGACCCAGCCTTAGCAGCACAATCCTAGCCCAGAGGTTGCTCAGACAACTGCTCTCCCAGATGAAGATGATGACCTGTGAGACAGTGAAGTTGGAGCCCGGTGTCAGAAGTCTAGTTTCATTGGCAACTGTCCTGCGATCTCAGTGGTGCAGTGTGTTTGCCATTTTACTATATAGCTAAGCAGAATGTGTACTTCATACCTGGTTGCTGAAGCAAATGGACGGGCTTTGGAGTGAATGTGGCAGTTAAAATAAAAATGCCTTCATTATTTGAACCTGAATATTTAGGTGTTTTGGGAAATAGTTGTTTCTTTTTTAAGATTCAAATATAAGGCTGCTATAGTCACAAGACAATATAAATAAGTGGATTCTTGTTTGTTACTGTCATTTCTGTTCCTTTTTGTTTGGAATCAGAATAAAGTTGTATTACAAACACCTAAAAAATAAAATAAATATGTTGCTATTTATTTATCAAATTCTCTCATTCTGTTTTGACCATTTTTTCTAAGTCCTTTTATTATCAGAACCAAGAAGCATCTATGTGTGTGTGTTTCTGTGTCTGGGTGTTTGTCTGCTTATGTGTATGTACACAATGGTTTCAGTGACTTAAATATTAAACTCACTGACTTTATTCTACAATGTATAGACATGGTTTCAGAGTAATAATACAAACATTATAAGCAGCAATGAGAAAAGAGAAAACACTTAAAAGTCCTTTTTGTCCCCTGGGACATATTGCAAAAGAGCTACAGAAATGACTGCATTTTAACTTTGCTTGACAAAATTCCTTCTGTGGGACCATTCTATATCTCAAAGACAGTTCTTCTACATGTTTCATTATATTTTCTTAATTTTTTCTTAAAATATTACTTTGTTTGAACTAAAATATTTATAAGGTTCTAAATTAAAATCTTCTAACAAAGGATATTTTTAAAATTCCCATTCAGGTGCACATATATTATATTAATATTCTTTAAAAGTTGGATGCATTAAAATGTATAAAACTCATAATTTGAGCTTTTCTAATTTGATCAATTCATTCATAACAATTCAATAAATTCAGGATACTGGTAGTGTTTTTAGTAGGAAGATTAAATGTCTTTCATTCATGGATCTAGATTTTATTCATAAATACTGACTAAAATACTCATATATTCATAAAAATTCCTTGGAGTATAGACAACAGGCAATTTTTTTTTCTCTTCCTATATCAGATTAGCTCTTTTCAACTGCTGCAGAAGTTCACACTTTTTCAGAGTTAATTAAACCAATATACTGGTGTATAAGTAAGCATTAATCACTTTGCCTTGATTTTTTTCTCTCAATTTATATATTCATTCTTCATTTTCCTATATTCCATGTTTAAAATTATTGACACAATGCAAACATGTTACTCATCTCATTGATAAATTTTTGATTGACTATACCAAGAAAACTCTATTCCTCAATTGTTTACTTGAAATCAAAAATGACTTCCTTCTTGGTCATTCTTTTACTCACTTTTAGAAAATTTTGTGATGCTAACATAGATATATGGTCTTTGCTTACATCTTTAACAATGACGTAGTCACAACTAATTTTCATCTATTGTCCTCAAGATTTAATAATTCTACTTGGCATTGAATAGACTTGCATTATTTACAAAGTAAGTTTTAGAGCATGTTCTGTTGTAATGATACATCCTAATTCTGTAGTTCTAGAATAGTTACTGGTTCAATTGTCAACCTTTTTTTCCCTCTACAAATATTTCTGGATAACCTATGATGAATTGATGAAGCATATGACTATTATTTTTAATTTTTAAAGTACCATAGATATAAAACACATAAATAAAATGCATACACATTATATGTTTATAGTTTTATTAATTACTGGAAAGTGAACAAACTCATGTAAATATTACCCAGGTCAAGAAATAATGGTATTCTCATATTATCCCTCTTGTTTCTTCTTAGAGTTCACCTCAAATTTACCACTATATATTAAATTTTTCTACTTCTGGAACATTTTATAGATTGAATAATAAACACGAATTCTTTGCTTATAGCTTTTGTTGTTCAAAATGATGTATGTGAAGACCTTTCACGTACTTGTTTGCACTTATAGTTTGTTCACTTTTTAACTGCATTTTCTTTTTCATGAAGTGCATTTAGAAAGTCTTTATTTACTGTTGATTGACAAATTGTTTCCAATAGGACCTATTATGAATAGTGTTATTGCAAATATACTCATACTTCTCTCTTGTTATATATGCACATACTTTTTTAATAGACACATTTCTGGGAGTAGAAATGTTAGATATGCTCAACTTTCAGAGTTAATTAAACCAATATACTGGTGTATAAGTAAGCATTAATCACTTTGCCTTGATTTTTTTCTCTCAATTTATATATTCATTCTTCATTTTCCTATATTCCATGTTTAAAATTATTGACACAATGCAAACATGTTACTCATCTCATTGATAAATTTTTGATTGACTATACCAAGAAAACTCTATTCCTCAATTGTTTACTTGAAATCAAAAATGACTTCCTTCTTGGTCATTCTTTTACTCACTTTTAGAAAATTTTGTGATGCTAACATAGATATATGGTCTTTGCTTACATCTTTAACAATGACGTAGTCACAACTAATTTTCATCTATTGTCCTCAAGATTTAATAATTCTACTTGGCATTGAATAGACTTGCATTATTTACAAAGTAAGTTTTAGAGCATGTTCTGTTGTAATGATACATCCTAATTCTGTAGTTCTAGAATAGTTACTGGTTCAATTGTCAACCTTTTTTTCCCTCTACAAATATTTCTGGATAACCTATGATGAATTGATGAAGCATATGACTATTATTTTTAATTTTTAAAGTACCATAGATATAAAACACATAAATAAAATGCATACACATTATATGTTTATAGTTTTATTAATTACTGGAAAGTGAACAAACTCATGTAAATATTACCCAGGTCAAGAAATAATGGTATTCTCATATTATCCCTCTTGTTTCTTCTTAGAGTTCACCTCAAATTTACCACTATATATTAAATTTTTCTACTTCTGGAACATTTTATAGATTGAATAATAAACACGAATTCTTTGCTTATAGCTTTTGTTGTTCAAAATGATGTATGTGAAGACCTTTCACGTACTTGTTTGCACTTATAGTTTGTTCACTTTTTAACTGCATTTTCTTTTTCATGAAGTGCATTTAGAAAGTCTTTATTTACTGTTGATTGACAAATTGTTTCCAATAGGACCTATTATGAATAGTGTTATTGCAAATATACTCATACTTCTCTCTTGTTATATATGCACATACTTTTTTAATAGACACATTTCTGGGAGTAGAAATGTTAGATATGCTCAAGTTTAGTAGATAATGCCAAACATACTTCAAAATAAGCTGTAACAACTTCACTCTTATTAATAATACCTGAGAACTCCAAGTTTATTCCACATCATTTCAAGCCTTTGTATTGGTTTTTATGTTTGTTTGTTTCTCTTTGTTCATTTTTTAAATCTAGCCTCTCTGGAGGTTGTATAGTAGTTTATACCTGTGTATTTCACTTTTATTTCCCTGAACTATTTTTTAAGTGTCTTTATATATATATATATATATATATATATATATATATATATAGTAACCATATTGATATTCTTATTGTGAATTTCCTCTTATTTCTCTCGTGTATTTATCCATTGTATTATCTTTACCTTATGGATTTTAAGAAATTGCTTTACATATTCTAACATCAAGTTGGGGTTTTTTTGGATTTTTTTTTTTTAATTAGGAAGTTATCTCTTGCATCTCCTGCATTGTAGCTAAGTTCTTTACCCACTGAGATACCTGGGAAGCCCATGATAGCAATAGAGGTACTGAAAAGTGTTTAAAATCTTTATGTATTTGAAGACAGAGCTGCCAGAGTTTACTGAGATATGAAGTGAAGAAAGAAAGAGGAATAAAGGGTTTTAAGGAAAAATCAAAACTGGGCAGAGAGTGGGAGAAGCATATGTGGTCGGGCTGAGGCTGGGCATTAAGGGCTCAATTTTAGACATGTGAAACTTTAGGATTTCATGAAATGTCCAGTTAGAAATGCTGACTGAGTAGCTGCACATAGGAGTCTTCATTCTGGGAACTTATTTAGCCAAGATATTTAAATTTGATTGAAATTAATCAAATTAATCATACTTACAGCCATGTAATCAGACAATATTGCCAAGGGAGTGAGAGTTGACTAAACAGAGATGTCCAAGAAATAAGCTCTGAACATTCCATAAACATTTCAGGGAGGTGAGAAAGAATTCAGGAAAGGAGATGTAAAAGGAGTAGCTCGTGAGGTAGGAGGAAAATCAGATGTGCATGGTGTCTTGAAATAAAATGGAGGGAGTAATTGTTGAGCTTTGTTAAATGCTCTTGAAACCAAAATGAAACCAAATGAAAATGAAGTAAAACCAAGATACTGCCCATTAGCTAATAAAATTGGTGGCCACTAGAGATCTGATAGTAAAAGGCATTGTGGGGTAGTAGGAAAGGAAGCCCCCTAAAAAAGGAATGGAAAAAAATTGAAAATATGAGGTTAGGCAACTAATTCTGAGTTATTTTGTCTTCCCTTTCTCAATATGCCTGTTTTCTGTGGTCTGCAAGTAGTAAGATTCAATGTCTTTTTAAATACCATTCTCAACTCTCTTTGGGAAAGTAAATAACCATAAATTAAACTTTATTTAAAAAGAACAAAAACTAGAAAATATGGAAGACAATTTAATGTTCCAATAAGTGATTTTTCCTTATTTCTTTGTCTTCAGTTCAAAAATATGTCATTGGAGAGTAACTCGAAAGGTCAAAATTTGCACATGTTGTGGCTTCCAGGTGACACAGACTGAAGAGCTTTTAAATCATTCACTGTGAATGTACTCAAGTATTTCTGAAAAAGGCCAAGATATGGCATTAGAAACTGATATATACCTATGGCTAAAATCCAGGAAATAGTGTCTTACATCACAGGAAAAGTTGTAAGTCAATAGTGCAGTAAGGTGAAATGTGCTGTCATGTCTCAAGATAAATAGTTCTTATATGCATTTAATATGATAATGATTCATATAATAGTTGATGGTTTTGAAACTCTCACAGTTATCTATTGTGTCTAAAAAGAAAAAAATAATTATAAGTGCCTTGTAAAATACGGAGACAGTGGATAGATCCTTTGTTAAATATTATGTTGGGTTTTCAACTTATTGAAATTATTTAGTGACCTTTATCAACAGAAAAGGAAATATGTAATTGTATTTTAGGTTATAAACATTTGAGAAATAAAATTTTATGTAAACTTGTTTAGTACTCTTGAAAATTATAATAAATTATTGTAATTAAGAATGTTTGAAGCATATGAAAGCATAATGAGAAAATGTCACTTGGCCAGTAACAGTCAATTATCCTACTAACCGTTGTTGTATATAGTGTAATCACTGTATCACCCCAATGTGAAAATGGTTTTGTGCTTTTACACTTGAGTTTAAAAGGTCACTGTATCCTTAATCTTCAGTATTTGGAATAGAAGAGTTTAGAAAGCACACCCTCTTGTGAAATCCATTAACAGAATTGACTAAGAGACAAATGAGGCTTTTGTAAGTACTGGTCTGACCGGTGATCTAAAAATGCTTTCTCAGTGTATGCTTTTATGTCTCGTTTGTTGTAAATAAATCCTAAGTTTAAGAGCAAAAGCTGTGTCTGACAGGTTCAAGGCTGCTGAAATACTGTAGTCACATATACTAGAGATCTTGCTTTGTATATTTACTAATTATTATTAGTAAAGCCATTTAGTCTTTGTGATAGTATGTACAATGCAAGAAAATATAATAATATTTTTGATTCCTTCTGTGTACTACCCACTCAATTGGTCATTTTTTAGCCTTTTTACATTCGTTATTAGTGTACTCTGCTTCTGATCTTCAAGTCCATTTTTCTCTAGCTTTCAAGGGTGTCCAATAGTCTGCATATTGCTTAGAAATTATTCATTAATCAATTAATCTATCCAATTACACTTCTGACATAGTTGATTAATTGACAAATACAGCTTAATCAGCTGTCATTTTGCATTTATTGTAATATGACCAACATTTAAAATTTCATCACAAATAAGACTGAGGCAATTTTTTTAAAAAAGTGAGAATATCTTTTAGAACTATTCAGATTAAAACTCTGATTATATCTGCTTTCCTCTAAATTATATTCAAAAGCAATACTCCTAATTGTGTCAAAAAAAAAAAAGTGCCTTGTAAAATAGGCTGATAGATCCTTTGTTAAATATGTTGGGTTTTCAATTTATTGAAATTATTTAGTGACCTTTATCAACAGAAAAGGAAATATGTAATTGTATTTTAGGTTATAAACATTTGAGAAATAAAATTTTATGTAAACTTGTTTAGTACTCTTGAAAATTATAATAAATTATTGTAATTAAGAATGTTTGAAGCATATGAAAGCATAATGAGAAAATGTCACTTGGCCAGTAACAGTCAATTATCCTACTAACCGTTGTTGTATATAGTGTAATCACTGTATCACCCCAATGTGAAAATGGTTTTGTGCTTTTACACTTGAGTTTAAAAGGTCACTGTATCCTTAATCTTCAGTATTTGGAATAGAAGAGTTTAGAAAGCACACCCTCTTGTGAAATCCATTAACAGAATTGACTAAGAGACAAATGAGGCTTTTGTAAGTACTGGTCTGACCGGTGATCTAAAAATGCTTTCTCAGTGTATGCTTTTATGTCTCGTTTGTTGTAAATAAATCCTAAGTTTAAGAGCAAAAGCTGTGTCTGACAGGTTCAAGGCTGCTGAAATACTGTAGTCACATATACTAGAGATCTTGCTTTGTATATTTACTAATTATTATTAGTAAAGCCATTTAGTCTTTGTGATAGTATGTACAATGCAAGAAAATATAATAATATTTTTGATTCCTTCTGTGTACTACCCACTCAATTGGTCATTTTTTAGCCTTTTTACATTCGTTATTAGTGTACTCTGCTTCTGATCTTCAAGTCCATTTTTCTCTAGCTTTCAAGGGTGTCCAATAGTCTGCATATTGCTTAGAAATTATTCATTAATCAATTAATCTATCCAATTACACTTCTGACATAGTTGATTAATTGACAAATACAGCTTAATCAGCTGTCATTTTGCATTTATTGTAATATGACCAACATTTAAAATTTCATCACAAATAAGACTGAGGCAATTTTTTTAAAAAAGTGAGAATATCTTTTAGAACTATTCAGATTAAAACTCTGATTATATCTGCTTTCCTCTAAATTATATTCAAAAGCAATACTCCTACTTTCCTTATTCATATGAACTGAATGTCTCCTAGTCTCCTACAATGACATCTTCTTCTAGCCATTTCCCAGTTTCAAGGGTACTAATTTCAAGGTATCTGAAGACCATGGGAGTGTAAATACACAAGATCCAAGGGGTCTTCTCTTTTACTTAACAGATTATAGGGAATCTGTGACACTCCCTTCAATAAATACGCAGCAGGGGAGATAAATGTCATTGAAACTTAGCATTCCTATTCATGTATCAACAGCAAAATACGTTAGATTCTCATTTTAATGTTCTTAGGAGTGTAACTGTTGCTCATCACTCTATTCCTAGTGCCTAAAAAAAGAGTTGATAGGAAGAGAACTTAATAGACAACAATGAATGAATAAGTGAATATTGAATGAGATATTTTCAGACTTGATAAGTAGGGAGCCATAGCCATTACCGAAATGCCAAAACTGTCATGTTAAATTTCTTGGTTGAGGTGATAATTATGAGCTGAACATACTAAATGGTAGGAAAACTCAGACATTTTCTAAATCATTTATTTCTGATAAATAATATATGAAATCTCTCCTATATTCTTAAGAGAGAACAAAGCATTAGACTAAGATTTTGTTGGATATACTGGGAACTCATGATTAAATGTCCAGTTTACATAACTATTGAGGTATTTCTGCTCAATTTTCAAATATTAAAAGGTGCATATGGCTTTCAACAAACAGACCCTCCAGAGCTTTTTTTAGAATTCCTTCTCTGCCCACTCATTTTTTTTTATTCTTCCACTAATTGCAGCAACTACTTATACAGCTTTTTCTTACCATAACTGCCTCTCTCACCCATATCAACTTACATAATAATAAATCACATTTGAACTGAAGTAACATTTTATAAGTAATATCAAGTTTTCTTACTGCAATGTCTACCATGAGTATGTCCAATATTGTCTGAAAAATTATTGTTTTCTCCTCACTTTCATGTTTTAACAGTCTCATTTTATGGTCATATAAATGATACACTTTTAAAAAAGAGCATTATGGTTGAATATGGGAAACTATATAGCAGTAAGTTTTGATTCCATATTTTCTCTGACTATTCACTCTTTCCTTTGTTCATCTGAATAGCACATATGCATATGATTTAAGAGCTCTCACAGAAGCTACAGGTACATCAAGGCCTACTCCTTGCTGAAGCTTTATGGTTTTATTAAGAGCATAGAGGCAAGACAATTTTTATGACAACTAATTGCATATAACTATGATATATAGATGACTTGAGTAATTTCCAAATTTTCTGGCTCTATTTACACCAAAAATTATTCTAGTGCCTAGCAATCAATAAAGCAAAATACGTTAGATTCTCATTTTAATGTTCTTAGGAGTGTAACTGTTGCTCATCACTCTATTCCTAGTGCCTAAAAAAAGAGTTGATAGGAAGAGAACTTAATAGACAACAATGAATGAATAAGTGAATATTGAATGAGATATTTTCAGACTTGATAAGTAGGGAGCCATAGCCATTACCGAAATGCCAAAACTGTCATGTTAAATTTCTTGGTTGAGGTGATAATTATGAGCTGAACATACTAAATGGTAGGAAAACTCAGACATTTTCTAAATCATTTATTTCTGATAAATAATATATGAAATCTCTCCTATATTCTTAAGAGAGAACAAAGCATTAGACTAAGATTTTGTTGGATATACTGGGAACTCATGATTAAATGTCCAGTTTACATAACTATTGAGGTATTTCTGCTCAATTTTCAAATATTAAAAGGTGCATATGGCTTTCAACAAACAGACCCTCCAGAGCTTTTTTTAGAATTCCTTCTCTGCCCACTCATTTTTTTTTATTCTTCCACTAATTGCAGCAACTACTTATACAGCTTTTTCTTACCATAACTGCCTCTCTCACCCATATCAACTTACATAATAATAAATCACATTTGAACTGAAGTAACATTTTATAAGTAATATCAAGTTTTCTTACTGCAATGTCTACCATGAGTATGTCCAATATTGTCTGAAAAATTATTGTTTTCTCCTCACTTTCATGTTTTAACAGTCTCATTTTATGGTCATATAAATGATACACTTTTAAAAAAGAGCATTATGGTTGAATATGGGAAACTATATAGCAGTAAGTTTTGATTCCATATTTTCTCTGACTATTCACTCTTTCCTTTGTTCATCTGAATAGCACATATGCATATGATTTAAGAGCTCTCACAGAAGCTACAGGTACATCAAGGCCTACTCCTTGCTGAAGCTTTATGGTTTTATTAAGAGCATAGAGGCAAGACAATTTTTATGACAACTAATTGCATATAACTATGATATATAGATGACTTGAGTAATTTCCAAATTTTCTGGCTCTATTTACACCAGTTAAAATAACTTTTTATTCACACATTCTTTTAAAACAAACATTTTTAAAAAAGAATGTGTGTGGATTTTAAGCAACGTGATATTAACTAAAAACTTTTAAGAAACATGAGCATGTTGGGCTTCCCTGGTAGCTCAGTGGTAAAGAGTTTTCCTGCCAATGCAGGAGACACGGGTTCGATCTCCAATCCAGGAAGATCCCACATGCCACAGAACAACTAAGTCTGTGAGTCACAACTATTGAGCCTGTGCTCTAGAGCCTCAGAGCCTCAACTATTGAGCCCATGTTCCATGACTGTGGAAGCCCATGTGCCCTAGAGCCCGAGTCCCATAACAAGAAAAGTCAGTGCTACAAGAAGCCTGCTCACCTCAATTAGAGAGTAGCCCCCACTCCCTGCAACTGGAGAAGAGCCTGTGACAGCAGTGAAAACCCAGAATAGCAAAAGATAGATAAATAAATAAATGCTAAGAAAAAAAAAAAAAGGAGCATGAACATGTACAAAGGTGAAAGCAAACAAAGGGAGATAAAACGAGATATCAAGATCACCATGAAAAGAACCAAGACGCATTGCTGGATTCACCACGAGATACCTAACTTCAAATATTTGCCACTGAAGTCCCATTATAATCATTTGATGCGGAAAGTAAGAAATTTATAAATTTGTTATAACATGTGAAATCTTATCCTGTTACGAACGTATATGCTACCAACAGTTCTAGACAGAATTTTCAAAACCAGGAAGCATTTTTAATTATGAGAGAAATCACAATGAGTTAGGGAGAGGTAGATGAAATAAAGTCACAGATAATAACTCAGAACTCAATTTTCTTTTAAGAGGATAAAAACTCAAAAACTGGCATAATGTATAACTGATTATTACAAAGAAAGAAAGTTTGAGTAATTCTCAGTGAGAACATGAACACCATCTAGCTGCTTTGGCCTTTTGGCTTTCTTACCACCCCTCCTCAACTCTCCTCTCCCCACACTGCAGCCTTGAAAATCTTCGCACTTGGTAAGCTGGGACAATAGTAATGTTTATAGTGTTTGTCTCAAATCATCAGATGCATAAAACTGCATGCAGAAAATTCAGCTCTTACTGATGTCTAATTAAAGTGGAATATCTCTCTCATGAAGAACATACTCAATGATATGTGTATACTACTACAATTGCACCATACATTCATTTTTGTTTGAGGTAGGAATTACATAAAATTATGTTTATTATTTTGTGTATTTGTAAAATTTATCCTAGTATTAAAAACAAGGAATATTCTTTTAAAGTGCTTATATACTAGAATTTGACAATAATTCTAATGTTACCAATAACAAGTTGTAAAGCTGAAACTTTACTATATTATATAAAATAAAACCAATAAACTCAGCCTCCCAAATCAGATCTTATAATCAACTAGAATTAACAGATGAAAGACTGAGTTTTCTTTCTATGCTCTTTAAGACAAAAAATCATAACATTCCTGTCATAGTAAGGGATAACCAAAGATTATGCTTCCAAAGACAGAGCAACAATTATGTGAAAATGGGTATAAGAGTAAGGAACAAGAAGCTGAGTACCCTCAACTCATTCTATGAAGCCAGCATGACCCTGACACCAATGCCAAACAAAATATTTCAAGAAAATAAAACTATAGACCTCTGTAAACAGTGATTATGAAATCCTCAACAAAGTTATAGCAACAGAATTCATCAGCATATTATAAAATGATATACCATGAGCAAGCTGAATTTATCTGTGGAATGCAAGGGTAATTTAACAAATGAAAATTAATAGTGTATTGCATACCACATAAATAGAATGAAGAAAAATACACATACATGTAAACAGTGCAATTGATTTAGGAAAAAAACTGAAAAATTCAATACCTTTGCATGACAGAACATTCAAAAAACTAGTAATAGAAGAAAACAATCTCACCATATTAAAAAAAAAAAATGAAAATCCTACAGTAAATTTCATACTCATGTGATACATGGAAAGTTTTTCTTCGTGGATCAGGAACAAGACAAGCATGCATGGTTTCACAACTGCTAGTTAACACACTACGAGAAGTTATACCAGATAAATTAAGCAAGAAAACGAAATAAACCCTATACGAACTGGGAAAGAAATGGTAAAATTATCTCTGCTTATATATGTGATGATCCACATATAGAAAACCCTACAGATTCCACTCAGAAGAATCTGAGTTAACAAATGAATTCAGCAAAGTAGCAGGACACAAAGTAAATCCTGAAAAATAAATTTCATTTCTGCACAGTTGCAATTGGTAGTCTGAAATTATAAAATCGACTTCATTTACAAAAGCATCAAAATAATTAGTATTTATGAATTAACTAAGAAAATAGTTTTATACAAAGAAAACTACACAAAATTGATAAAAGGACTAATTTAAATAATTAAATTATTTATCACTTAAATAAGTTAAATACTTGGAAACTCTTTACCCATCAACAGGAGAACAACTAAATCAATGTTGTTGTATTCAAAGAATGGAAAATTATGTAGTGATGAAATAAAACAAATTATAGCTACACATAATAATATGGATAATTCTCACAATCACAATACTTTGGAAAAAATTTTTTTTATGCAAGCAACAATTATGTGAAAATGGGTATAAGAGTAAGGAACAAGAAGCTGAGTACCCTCAACTCATTCTATGAAGCCAGCATGACCCTGACACCAATGCCAAACAAAATATTTCAAGAAAATAAAACTATAGACCTCTGTAAACAGTGATTATGAAATCCTCAACAAAGTTATAGCAACAGAATTCATCAGCATATTATAAAATGATATACCATGAGCAAGCTGAATTTATCTGTGGAATGCAAGGGTAATTTAACAAATGAAAATTAATAGTGTATTGCATACCACATAAATAGAATGAAGAAAAATACACATACATGTAAACAGTGCAATTGATTTAGGAAAAAAACTGAAAAATTCAATACCTTTGCATGACAGAACATTCAAAAAACTAGTAATAGAAGAAAACAATCTCACCATATTAAAAAAAAAAAATGAAAATCCTACAGTAAATTTCATACTCATGTGATACATGGAAAGTTTTTCTTCGTGGATCAGGAACAAGACAAGCATGCATGGTTTCACAACTGCTAGTTAACACACTACGAGAAGTTATACCAGATAAATTAAGCAAGAAAACGAAATAAACCCTATACGAACTGGGAAAGAAATGGTAAAATTATCTCTGCTTATATATGTGATGATCCACATATAGAAAACCCTACAGATTCCACTCAGAAGAATCTGAGTTAACAAATGAATTCAGCAAAGTAGCAGGACACAAAGTAAATCCTGAAAAATAAATTTCATTTCTGCACAGTTGCAATTGGTAGTCTGAAATTATAAAATCGACTTCATTTACAAAAGCATCAAAATAATTAGTATTTATGAATTAACTAAGAAAATAGTTTTATACAAAGAAAACTACACAAAATTGATAAAAGGACTAATTTAAATAATTAAATTATTTATCACTTAAATAAGTTAAATACTTGGAAACTCTTTACCCATCAACAGGAGAACAACTAAATCAATGTTGTTGTATTCAAAGAATGGAAAATTATGTAGTGATGAAATAAAACAAATTATAGCTACACATAATAATATGGATAATTCTCACAATCACAATACTGAGTAAAAGATCTAGGACAGATTACTTCTGTATAAATTTAACTTATATAATTACGGAGAAAAGCCAAGGAATGACATGCAGTTAGAGCCATAACTACTTTTGGGGGAAAGAGAAGTTCATAATTTGGAATACACAATATTTATCTGCATGGCAAATCTTCATGTCATGCTTGCTGGCTGGTCAAATGACTATCTGCTTTAAAGGAAAACAATAAACTCTAAGTTTTTTTTTTTCTTAATAGAATTTTTATATGTTATTTTCTCACACCTCAAGAATGAAACAAAAAAATGTTTTTTAAATGGTGTAAGCTAAAAAATAGGTATATGATAGTCAAGCTTAGAGATATAAACAATAGATCAAAAATTGTAAGTATAAGAGCTTCAGAAAGAAATACTAATAAAAGGAGGAGGAGATTAAAGATCATTTACTCAAACTGAAGGAAGTTACAAGCCTTTCAGTCAAACTGCAGATCACAAAACTACAAGTTAAATCTTAGCTCTTGCCTTGGCACAGGGCCCTCTTAAAGAGAAAACAGAAATAAATGCAAGAAAGGGTAGACAATACTGGGTATGGAGAGACTGAAAAGGAAGTACTGATTATAATTTATAAAGTCTCCCTGATTACTTTTAGAAATGCAAGGTAGAGAAATTCCTGGTTATGGGGCAAGTTAGGGGCACCTGCCAGAGATTAGATGACAATACCTGCCAAGAAACAACTTTTAAGCTCTTTTTATAGTTTTTCAACTTCCCTTACTCATCTTTGTAGAAATCAATACCTTGGGATAGGTGTCATGGATAAATGGTGAATAGCATTGTCTCATGATCATTTGAGTTTTGTAGTAGATTTTTTTTTAATATTATAAAAGATTGAGCTTCTTGGTGGTTTTGGATATGTCTAGATAGCTCCATGAACTGGCATCTGAAATATATTAATAGTAGATTTTTAAAAGTATCATTTTATTAAAATACCTAAAAGGCTGATAAGGTTGTGAAGGAGATAAAAATATGCCAATCCCAAAATGCCACTCTGGAATAAGGATTAATTTGAGCTGAAGACACTTTAGAATCAACAAATACAGGGAAAGACTTTCACTAAATCCTTTTATCTGCTATAAAACAGATTCCACCACTCCAGTCCCCCCAAAAAAGAAAAGAAAAAAATGTCTTAAATTCCTTCCCTGAGAATTTCATCAACTAGGGGAAGATTAACTTCTAACAGGAGAGGAAATGGCTTACTATGGAGAGTCGCCAGACCAAGACAGACATTGTCACAAACTATTATATCTCCCATGTATTCTGCTAAGAGCCCATTTATCTTTCTCAAAAATCATTTGTTATTCAATATGTAGCCTTTCTACTATGTAATTAATAAATGTGTATGACTTTTATCCTAGTAATCTGTTTTTAGTTTCACAGGCCTTTTAGATTTTGAACTGAAGAAAATTTGTTGTTGTTTAGTTGCTAAGTTGTGTCTCACTCTATATACCACCAGGCTCCTCTGTCCATTGGCTTTCTCAGGAGTGGCCCCCCGGATCTTCCCAACCCAAGGATCGAATCTGGGTCTCCATGCAAGTGTCAGAGAACTGAGATTTCCCACAAAACTACAAGTTAAATCTTAGCTCTTGCCTTGGCACAGGGCCCTCTTAAAGAGAAAACAGAAATAAATGCAAGAAAGGGTAGACAATACTGGGTATGGAGAGACTGAAAAGGAAGTACTGATTATAATTTATAAAGTCTCCCTGATTACTTTTAGAAATGCAAGGTAGAGAAATTCCTGGTTATGGGGCAAGTTAGGGGCACCTGCCAGAGATTAGATGACAATACCTGCCAAGAAACAACTTTTAAGCTCTTTTTATAGTTTTTCAACTTCCCTTACTCATCTTTGTAGAAATCAATACCTTGGGATAGGTGTCATGGATAAATGGTGAATAGCATTGTCTCATGATCATTTGAGTTTTGTAGTAGATTTTTTTTTAATATTATAAAAGATTGAGCTTCTTGGTGGTTTTGGATATGTCTAGATAGCTCCATGAACTGGCATCTGAAATATATTAATAGTAGATTTTTAAAAGTATCATTTTATTAAAATACCTAAAAGGCTGATAAGGTTGTGAAGGAGATAAAAATATGCCAATCCCAAAATGCCACTCTGGAATAAGGATTAATTTGAGCTGAAGACACTTTAGAATCAACAAATACAGGGAAAGACTTTCACTAAATCCTTTTATCTGCTATAAAACAGATTCCACCACTCCAGTCCCCCCAAAAAAGAAAAGAAAAAAATGTCTTAAATTCCTTCCCTGAGAATTTCATCAACTAGGGAAGATTAACTTCTAACAGGAGAGGAAATGGCTTACTATGGAGAGTCGCCAGACCAAGACAGACATTGTCACAAACTATTATATCTCCCATGTATTCTGCTAAGAGCCCATTTATCTTTCTCAAAAATCATTTGTTATTCAATATGTAGCCTTTCTACTATGTAATTAATAAATGTGTATGACTTTTATCCTAGTAATCTGTTTTTAGTTTCACAGGCCTTTTAGATTTTGAACTGAAGAAAATTTGTTGTTGTTTAGTTGCTAAGTTGTGTCTCACTCTATATACCACCAGGCTCCTCTGTCCATTGGCTTTCTCAGGAGTGGCCTTCCATTTACTTCTCCATGGGATCTTCCCAACCCAAGGATCGAATCTGGGTCTCCTGCATTGGCAAGTGTATTCTCTACAACTAAGCCACCTGGGAAGCCCTAAGAGAATATAGAAAAATGTTTTCCTTTGCTACAATCAAAAACTCTAAACACTGGTAAAAAAGAAAATGAATAAGTCATCAAGTTATAATGTTTATAACTTATAAACCATTTTTCATGCAAGTTTTGCATGTAAGTTCTGTTTGTAGTTGTATTTTCTTTTCTTTTCTTTCTTTAAGATTTATTTATTTATTCAGGGCAGGGGACAGGTGGGGAGGGAGAGGAGCGGGGGCGGGGGGGGGCACTTCTATTGGTCTTTCATTCATCCATCTTTGTTCTTTGGCTCCTGTGGGCCTCCCATCGCGGTGGCCTCTGTTGTCGCACAGCACCGGCTCTGGGCACATGCGCCCCAGAGCTCCGGCTCGGTAATTGGACATATCAGTCCAGCCGCTCCGCAGCACGTGGGATCTTCCCAGGCCAGGGCTCGAACTGGCGCCCCTTGCACTGCAAGGCGGTGTCCTTACCCACTGGACCACCAGGGGAAGCCCCTGTATTTTCTTTTCTGAGTAACTCAGCAATAGTGACTTCAGACAGCATATTTTGCATTACTTTTGCTTTATGGAACACTGGTTTCCAAGTGTAATCTAATTATTTCATCTTGATGACTTTAAATTTGTGTAAATATTTTACAAAATAGGGATTGTAATTATACTAGAGAGCATGAAAATTTAATTTTATCAGACTAATGCTAAATCATTTCTTTAATTATGACTGGGTTAAACATATGCCTAACTCCATAAATGACACATTAATTTAGTGATGAGCAATAAAATGTATTCTGCTAAGAGCCCATTTATCTTTCTCAAATCATTTGTTATTCAATATGTAGCCTTTCTACTATGTAATTAATAAATGTGTATGACTTTTATCCTAGTAATCTGTTTTTAGTTTCACAGGCCTTTTAGATTTTGAACTGAAGAAAATTTGTTGTTGTTTAGTTGCTAAGTTGTGTCTCACTCTATATACCACCAGGCTCCTCTGTCCATTGGCTTTCTCAGGAGTGGCCTTCCATTTACTTCTCCATGGGATCTTCCCAACCCAAGGATCGAATCTGGGTCTCCTGCATTGGCAAGTGTATTCTCTACAACTAAGCCACCTGGGAAGCCCTAAGAGAATATAGAAAAATGTTTTCCTTTGCTACAATCAAAAACTCTAAACACTGGTAAAAAAGAAAATGAATAAGTCATCAAGTTATAATGTTTATAACTTATAAACCATTTTTCATGCAAGTTTTGCATGTAAGTTCTGTTTGTAGTTGTATTTTCTTTTCTTTTCTTTCTTTAAGATTTATTTATTTATTCAGGGCAGGGGACAGGTGGGGAGGGAGAGGAGCGGGGGCGGGGGGGGGCACTTCTATTGGTCTTTCATTCATCCATCTTTGTTCTTTGGCTCCTGTGGGCCTCCCATCGCGGTGGCCTCTGTTGTCGCACAGCACCGGCTCTGGGCACATGCGCCCCAGAGCTCCGGCTCGGTAATTGGACATATCAGTCCAGCCGCTCCGCAGCACGTGGGATCTTCCCAGGCCAGGGCTCGAACTGGCGCCCCTTGCACTGCAAGGCGGTGTCCTTACCCACTGGACCACCAGGGGAAGCCCCTGTATTTTCTTTTCTGAGTAACTCAGCAATAGTGACTTCAGACAGCATATTTTGCATTACTTTTGCTTTATGGAACACTGGTTTCCAAGTGTAATCTAATTATTTCATCTTGATGACTTTAAATTTGTGTAAATATTTTACAAAATAGGGATTGTAATTATACTAGAGAGCATGAAAATTTAATTTTATCAGACTAATGCTAAATCATTTCTTTAATTATGACTGGGTTAAACATATGCCTAACTCCATAAATGACACATTAATTTAGTGATGAGCAATACTGCTTGTTCTATAGACCTGTTAGAATCAAACACAACAGTCAGCTTTGAAAGAAGAAGACCATTTGACTAAACTTCTATTAACACTTAACATAACAAATGCCTAAGAGTCCTGGCAATAATTAAGCATATTTTCACTGGGAAGTATTAATACGCCAAGTACAACTTTATTCTAGCTGAGCTTTGCAAATCTGAATTAGCTAGCATTTGTTCTAAATTCCAAATGCCCCTTGCCTATACTGCTTTTCCTCCATTCTGTATTCAATTATTGTATACGAGAACTCCCTTTTAAGTTATGTGAATATGACATAAAAAACTTCTGATTTGAATGTACAGTAAAGTAATAAGTACTATAGTGTAGTATTCAAAAAAATAGTACTGTCTTTGAAGAAAGAGATGGGGTGCTTCATCATCCGTCTTTTATGTGATCTCAAGCAAAAATTCTAACCATTCTAATACCACTGTTTCCGTCTATAACTGAACTAATCATCAACTAGCAGAACTCCTTATACAATGTTGGTCATCATGATTATTACCAAGAATAAACCTATTAGAAATAATAAATTTGGTTTCCATATGTTTATTTACTCACATTTCCTCATGTATTTACATATTATTACTCCAGCTTTATTGTCTCTTATTCGAAAAACACTAAATGTAGCTGTGTCTTGGATTTCAGATTCTAAGTTAGAAGCCACCACCAGCAGAGTCTGGCAGAACACCTGTTATATCTTCACTGAAACATGTAGCTACTTATACCAAGAGTGCTAAACAGACAACAAATCACCTGATCTCTTTTTAGGCCATGTTTTGTACAAAATTCATTTGCTGAAAATTAAAAAAAAAAAAGAAAAACATACACAACTAACATTTGGGGCTTTATGAATTTCAGAATTACGAATAAGTATGGTTGTTCTAAGGTTTATTGCAAAACAAGACACTTGAGATTAAAAAGGATTATGCAGGACCACAACTGATTACTCAGATTGTCTCAGTAACACAGGACAGATAGTCATAAATAATAACTGAGGATCTGGACTGAAACATTGTTCTTGGCATTTTGGATGTAATAATGGTGAATTATGTTTAGTTATTTACATTATCTACTTTCCTATCTACTTGTTTATTTATACTGCAGCCTGGTTCCATTAAAAAATAAATGAATGACAAGGAGATTTATATAAAGTTTGGAGTCTTAAGACAAATGTGAATATGAATTACTATCTTGTCTACTGCTACATATATGACACTGGCAAGTTACTATGACTATATTGGTTTACTTATCTGTAAAATGCAGGTAATAGCACTCTCAACTTCATAGGACTGTTTTGAAGATCATATATATAAGATAATATATACTAAGAGCTTACTGAACTATCTCCCCATAAATACCGTGAAAACTATGAAGAAGTAGTAGCATTATCCTACTTTTCTATACCCTGAAGCAACTCAAAGCAAAATATGAAGTGCAAATGTATACAAGTAACTTTACTGGCTCTCTTCAGATGTTCCTAAATTAAAATTCACTTTCCAGACATATGACTAGATCATACTTCCATGCAAATTTTATAGATGTCTTTGTAAGTTTTATGTGTCCGTTTGATTTTCTGACCAATGGAAGATGAGCAGAAGAGCATGTGCCACTTCTGAGTGAAAGGCTTTAAGAAGCATCACCTTGCATCACCTTTCTATCCCATGACACGATGACTAGGCCTAGACACTCCAGGCCTATAAGTTACATCAGATGGAATTCCATAATAGAACATAAGATGAGTAGCAGATAAGACTTTGTTCGTTTTAAGCCAATAAGATTTGGGGGTGGCTTGCTCCTAAAGTATAGCCTAGCATTGCATGATAGAAAAAAAAAAATATATATATATGTATGTATGTATATATATATATACACATAGGGACAGGGGAGAGAAATGGAGAGTGGAAGAGAGGTGAACTTTGTCCTTAAAAAGATCTGTTGAAATCTGCAGCTTCCCTGGTGGTCCAGTGGGTGGAAAGTCCACCTTGCAGTGCAGGGGGCACAGTTCGATCCCTGGCCCGGGAGGATTCCATGTGCTGTGGAGTGGCTGTACCAGTAAGTCCAATTGCTAGCTGGTGCTCTGGAGTGCATGAGCCCAGAGCTGATGCTCTGTGGTGGGAGAGTGGCCGCTACAGTGAGAGGCCTGCATGGGCCAAAAAGAAAAAAATGGAAAGATGAATGAAAGAAATTAAGTGAGGGCATAGAATGAGAGTCTGGATGTTTATCATTTTTTAATTTATTTATACTGCAGCCTGGTTCCATTAAAAAATGAATGACAAGGAGATTTATATAAAGTTTGGAGTCTTAAGACAAATGTGAATATGAATTACTATCTTGTCTACTGCTACATATATGACACTGGCAAGTTACTATGACTATATTGGTTTACTTATCTGTAAAATGCAGGTAATAGCACTCTCAACTTCATAGGACTGTTTTGAAGATCATATATATAAGATAATATATACTAAGAGCTTACTGAACTATCTCCCCATAAATACCGTGAAAACTATGAAGAAGTAGTAGCATTATCCTACTTTTCTATACCCTGAAGCAACTCAAAGCAAAATATGAAGTGCAAATGTATACAAGTAACTTTACTGGCTCTCTTCAGATGTTCCTAAATTAAAATTCACTTTCCAGACATATGACTAGATCATACTTCCATGCAAATTTTATAGATGTCTTTGTAAGTTTTATGTGTCCGTTTGATTTTCTGACCAATGGAAGATGAGCAGAAGAGCATGTGCCACTTCTGAGTGAAAGGCTTTAAGAAGCATCACCTTGCATCACCTTTCTATCCCATGACACGATGACTAGGCCTAGACACTCCAGGCCTATAAGTTACATCAGATGGAATTCCATAATAGAACATAAGATGAGTAGCAGATAAGACTTTGTTCGTTTTAAGCCAATAAGATTTGGGGGTGGCTTGCTCCTAAAGTATAGCCTAGCATTGCATGATAGAAAAAAAAAAATATATATATATGTATGTATGTATATATATATATACACATAGGGACAGGGGAGAGAAATGGAGAGTGGAAGAGAGGTGAACTTTGTCCTTAAAAAGATCTGTTGAAATCTGCAGCTTCCCTGGTGGTCCAGTGGGTGGAAAGTCCACCTTGCAGTGCAGGGGGCACAGTTCGATCCCTGGCCCGGGAGGATTCCATGTGCTGTGGAGTGGCTGTACCAGTAAGTCCAATTGCTAGCTGGTGCTCTGGAGTGCATGAGCCCAGAGCTGATGCTCTGTGGTGGGAGAGTGGCCGCTACAGTGAGAGGCCTGCATGGGCCAAGGAGTGGAGATGAATGAAAAGAAATTAATAGAAGGCCAATAAAAGAGGCCAAAATTAAAAGAAAAAATGTTGAAATCCTAACCTTTGGTACTGGTGAATGTGATTGGGAAATATGATCTTTGGAGATGTTATCAAGTGGAGATAGTCATCCTGGATTAGGCTGAGCTTTAATTCAGTGACTTAATGCAACGAGCTCAATTAAATAAATTAATTATATCCTTTAAAGAGAAGGAAAATTTAGATACAGAGATGTATAAGAAGAATGAAGGTGATGATGTAGGCAGACACTATGCACACAGCTACGCATTAAGGAACACAAAGGATTGCTACGCTGACAACCAAGGAAACCAAGAAACATTTTGTGTATCTACCAAACTATTTCCCCCCTCTGTCTCACATAGCATCTATCTATCATCTATGACTAGTAGTTTCAAGGTATATAGGATTTCCTAGGATTGTATAAATTAATAATATATTGCCAGTCCAGAAATTGTGATTTAGCTTGTTTTAAGTGGGATTCAAAGATGTGCAGTTTAACTAAATTCTAAAGTTAATTTTGATGCTAGTCGTTTGTGGACCAAATATTGAGAAAAAAAGATACAATCAACATCATGGCTTGAAATAAATTAACTTGATTTTGTTACTGTCAATATGGGTAATAAAGGATGCTGTAATAAAGAGGTGTGAGACTTCCCTGGTGGCTCAGTGGTAAAGAATACACCTGCCAGTGCAGGAAATGTAGGTTTGATCTCTCGATCAGGAAGATACCCTGGAGAAGAAAATGGTAGCCTACTCCAGTATTTTTGTCTAAGAAATCCCACAGACAAAGGAGCTTGGTGGGCTACCGTCCACAGGATTGCAAAATAATCAGGCACAACTTAGCGACTAAACAGCAATAAAGGGAAGTTATGAGTAAAGGAAATGGTGGCATTTTCCAGTGGGTGGAAAGTCCACCTTGCAGTGCAGGGGGCACAGTTCGATCCCTGGCCCGGGAGGATTCCATGTGCTGTGGAGTGGCTGTACCAGTAAGTCCAATTGCTAGCTGGTGCTCTGGAGTGCATGAGCCCAGAGCTGATGCTCTGTGGTGGGAGAGTGGCCGCTACAGTGAGAGGCCTGCATGGGCCAAGGAGTGGAGATGAATGAAAAGAAATTAATAGAAGGCCAATAAAAGAGGCCAAAATTAAAAGAAAAAATGTTGAAATCCTAACCTTTGGTACTGGTGAATGTGATTGGGAAATATGATCTTTGGAGATGTTATCAAGTGGAGATAGTCATCCTGGATTAGGCTGAGCTTTAATTCAGTGACTTAATGCAACGAGCTCAATTAAATAAATTAATTATATCCTTTAAAGAGAAGGAAAATTTAGATACAGAGATGTATAAGAAGAATGAAGGTGATGATGTAGGCAGACACTATGCACACAGCTACGCATTAAGGAACACAAAGGATTGCTACGCTGACAACCAAGGAAACCAAGAAACATTTTGTGTATCTACCAAACTATTTCCCCCCTCTGTCTCACATAGCATCTATCTATCATCTATGACTAGTAGTTTCAAGGTATATAGGATTTCCTAGGATTGTATAAATTAATAATATATTGCCAGTCCAGAAATTGTGATTTAGCTTGTTTTAAGTGGGATTCAAAGATGTGCAGTTTAACTAAATTCTAAAGTTAATTTTGATGCTAGTCGTTTGTGGACCAAATATTGAGAAAAAAAGATACAATCAACATCATGGCTTGAAATAAATTAACTTGATTTTGTTACTGTCAATATGGGTAATAAAGGATGCTGTAATAAAGAGGTGTGAGACTTCCCTGGTGGCTCAGTGGTAAAGAATACACCTGCCAGTGCAGGAAATGTAGGTTTGATCTCTCGATCAGGAAGATACCCTGGAGAAGAAAATGGTAGCCTACTCCAGTATTTTTGTCTAAGAAATCCCACAGACAAAGGAGCTTGGTGGGCTACCGTCCACAGGATTGCAAAAATAATCAGGCACAACTTAGCGACTAAACAGCAATAAAGGGAAGTTATGAGTAAAGGAAATGTGGAAATGTTCCTGGAAAGACAGGTTATGAATTTGGTTGATGCCCAAGGTTTGTGCTATTTGTTCTGCAAAGATAGTTAGGAAGTGACTGTGGAATTCACCAGGTGCCTAGTTCTTTGTTTCACTCTTAATTCAGAAGACTACAAAATGATATCCATTTTATTTTATTCATTGAGGAACTACATGTTGTAACTTAGTAATTGTCTTAAGACTGTAGGAAAAGGCTCCACTGAGCTGAAAGTATCTCCTACACATATACTGCCCTGTAAAACTTAGTATATAGCATGTCGTATTGGAAGGGGCTTCCCAGATGGCTCAGTAGGTAAAGAATCTGTGATGTAGGAGATGCAGGAGATGCGAGTTCAATCTCTAGGTTGGGAAGATCCCTTGGAGAAGGAAATGGTAACGCACTCCAGTATTCCTGCCTGGAAAATCTGATGGACAGAGGAGACTGGTGAGCTACAGACTATGGGGTCGCAAGAGTTAGACCTGACTGAGCACACCAGAGAACAGGGCACTAGAAATAAGCCTGATGATCTGATTGTGAAGTATTCTCCTGGGAATACAAATTAGTCACCCGATTTCAAAATGAGATCTCTTCTTACAAAACCAAGTGTCTTTTTTACTAAGTGATTTTGTAGACTTTAAAGATAGATGACTTGATAGAGTTGAAGAGTTAAAACAAACATGATAGTATATAGGCAGGTAAAATACTACTTGTCATATACTGAATGTTGGTCATGTGCCAGCCAATGAGTTAGGAATCTTAATTGTAGATTCTTGAAGTTTTTTAAGGTAAAATTATACCTAATCCAGAGAAAATTCATTAATGCTTAGAATTTGTCTAATATGGGTAATAAAGGATGCTGTAATAAAGAGGTGTGAGACTTCCCTGGTGGCTCAGTGGTAAAGAATACACCTGCCAGTGCAGGAAATGTAGGTTTGATCTCTCGATCAGGAAGATACCCTGGAGAAGAAAATGGTAGCCTACTCCAGTATTTTTGTCTAAGAAATCCCACAGACAAAGGAGCTTGGTGGGCTACCGTCCACAGGATTGCAAAAATAATCAGGCACAACTTAGCGACTAAACAGCAATAAAGGGAAGTTATGAGTAAAGGAAATGTGGGAAATGTTCCTGGAAAGACAGGTTATGAATTTGGTTGATGCCCAAGGTTTGTGCTATTTGTTCTGCAAAGATAGTTAGGAAGTGACTGTGGAATTCACCAGGTGCCTAGTTCTTTGTTTCACTCTTAATTCAGAAGACTACAAAATGATATCCATTTTATTTTATTCATTGAGGAACTACATGTTGTAACTTAGTAATTGTCTTAAGACTGTAGGAAAAGGCTCCACTGAGCTGAAAGTATCTCCTACACATATACTGCCCTGTAAAACTTAGTATATAGCATGTCGTATTGGAAGGGGCTTCCCAGATGGCTCAGTAGGTAAAGAATCTGTGATGTAGGAGATGCAGGAGATGCGAGTTCAATCTCTAGGTTGGGAAGATCCCTTGGAGAAGGAAATGGTAACGCACTCCAGTATTCCTGCCTGGAAAATCTGATGGACAGAGGAGACTGGTGAGCTACAGACTATGGGGTCGCAAGAGTTAGACCTGACTGAGCACACCAGAGAACAGGGCACTAGAAATAAGCCTGATGATCTGATTGTGAAGTATTCTCCTGGGAATACAAATTAGTCACCCGATTTCAAAATGAGATCTCTTCTTACAAAACCAAGTGTCTTTTTTACTAAGTGATTTTGTAGACTTTAAAGATAGATGACTTGATAGAGTTGAAGAGTTAAAACAAACATGATAGTATATAGGCAGGTAAAATACTACTTGTCATATTCTGAATGTTGGTCATTTGCCAGCCAATGAGTTAGGAATCTTAATTGTAGATTCTTGAATGTTCATAACAATATTTCAAGGTAAAATTATACCTAATCCAGAGAAAAATTCATTAATGCTTAGAATTTGTCTAGGACAACAAATTGGGAGTTTAAACCCATGTCTCAACTCCTCCTAGGTTTAAGTTCTACAGAGGAGGGGAGTAGAAGGAGAGAAAGGAAGGAAGGGAGGATAAAGGTAAAAGGAAGGAAAAAATAAAGGAAAAAAGTAAAAGAAAAAGATGAAGAAAAAAGGAGGAAAATGTGGATATAAATTATTTTAAGAGCAGTATTAATTACCAAATAGAGAACAAAAGGTTAGACCATTTATTCTAGGAAGAGCAGCTAAAACAAAATCACCACTTTCCTCCCACTTGATCATCACTATGAAAAATAGTGTGTCAATGAACCACACAGCATCAATAAACCATCCATAAGAGTTCACCTCTGATTTTCTAATACTATAGTCTAATCAACTGAGCTAACCACTAACAGTCCAAATGACTTTACTCCTCCAAATGACTCTGCTGCTTAGTCACTTCAGTCATGTCTGACTCTGTGTGACCATATGAACTGCAGCCCATCAGGCTCCTCTTTCCATGGAATTCTCCAGGCAAGAATACTGGAGTGGGTTGCCATGCCCTCTTCCAGGGATCTTCCCAACCCAGGGATGGAACCCAGGTGTCCTGCATTGCAGGTAGACTTCTCAGGCACTGAGCCATCAGGGAAGTCCAAACATATATACTTGAGACCCCATGGACTGTAGCTCACCAGGCTTCTCTATCCATGGAATTATCCAGGCAAGAATACTGAAGTGGGTTGCCATTTCCTTTTCCACCAAATAATTTTAGACTCTATTGATTTAAGAGTGCTCTCTTCTACACAGTGATTTCCATTGTTTAAGATACACTACTAAATTTTGTATTTCTGTCTTCCTCTCCTAATATTTTGCGCCATATAAAGCCCACTCAATCTGGCCAACATGACTCATGTCTCACTGAAAAGGTAAGAACATCATCTTAAATTGATTGCTAGGTTTGATTGTTTAAATGTTGAACATAACAGTTTCATAGAAATATATTAAATTCATTTCACAACCTCTGACTTTGACTTTTTATAAATTCCTGTTAAAATAGTTCAATTCAGTGAGAATACTTCAATATTTTAAATCATAAATTAATATCATTTTAGTAGAGGTTAAAAGCTCAATTTTTGTCTTTACAACACAAGAACACCAATCTATCAAAAAAGGTTTGCCAGGGGCAAGGATTTTTTTTCTTTTTTAGTCCCTGTGTTTTGATTTTTTTTTAAACCTCATCTCATTGTCCCTCTGCTCTTTAAATTTTGTATCCCAACAGTGATTTAAAGAGGAGTTTTTACAACTGTGCACAATTTTGCCATGGCAGTGGAGTGGTATATTCAGTATAGAGCTAGGATTCTATAAAAACTGCTTCAGAAGATAGGTTTTGTAGGGCTCATTTTCAATAAGATGGGTCTAACTTGCTGCTTGAAACTGACAATTCTGTGCCTAATTGAGCATGCAGTTACACTTGAACACACTCTAGCATTTTCATCCAGTACCTTAGACAGTATGAACCCCCAGGATATTGAGCAGGATAGGAATAGTGTAAGAAAATCTGGTAAAATCTTGAGAGTCTGCATTGAATTTCCACTCTAGTTATTACTCCCATTCTGCAATTTTTGCCTTTTTTATATTAGCATGCTATTGATCTAAAAGCAATGAAGATAAATGTGCTAAAATAATATCTCCTATTTTTAGAATAAATATTATTTAACTTTGCTTCATTCCTTCTTTCCATACATTTTCTCATTGTCTAAGACCTTCAACCCCCACTGAGGGAGTTCAGGGTGGAGGGAGCCACTCTTTTCCAGAGAATCTGGTAAGACAGGTCTTTAGGAACAGATTTTATGATCTTAATCCTTGCATCGCCTCATACCTAGAAAAGCACTAAATCCTTCATGGTGACATCAGATCCTCATGACTAACTTAAACCCCTTTGTAAAATGAGTGTTTAATGTTATTGAATCCCCTCTTCATCAAAACCTTCTATGTTGACACATAACAGTTTCTTAAATTGATTGCTAGGTTTGATTGTTTAAATGTTGAACATAACAGTTTCATAGAAATATATTAAATTCATTTCACAACCTCTGACTTTGACTTTTTATAAATTCCTGTTAAAATAGTTCAATTCAGTGAGAATACTTCAATATTTTAAATCATAAATTAATATCATTTTAGTAGAGGTTAAAAGCTCAATTTTTGTCTTTACAACACAAGAACACCAATCTATCAAAAAAGGTTTGCCAGGGGCAAGGATTTTTTTTCTTTTTTAGTCCCTGTGTTTTGATTTTTTTTTAAACCTCATCTCATTGTCCCTCTGCTCTTTAAATTTTGTATCCCAACAGTGATTTAAAGAGGAGTTTTTACAACTGTGCACAATTTTGCCATGGCAGTGGAGTGGTATATTCAGTATAGAGCTAGGATTCTATAAAAACTGCTTCAGAAGATAGGTTTTGTAGGGCTCATTTTCAATAAGATGGGTCTAACTTGCTGCTTGAAACTGACAATTCTGTGCCTAATTGAGCATGCAGTTACACTTGAACACACTCTAGCATTTTCATCCAGTACCTTAGACAGTATGAACCCCCAGGATATTGAGCAGGATAGGAATAGTGTAAGAAAATCTGGTAAAATCTTGAGAGTCTGCATTGAATTTCCACTCTAGTTATTACTCCCATTCTGCAATTTTTGCCTTTTTTATATTAGCATGCTATTGATCTAAAAGCAATGAAGATAAATGTGCTAAAATAATATCTCCTATTTTTAGAATAAATATTATTTAACTTTGCTTCATTCCTTCTTTCCATACATTTTCTCATTGTCTAAGACCTTCAACCCCCACTGAGGGAGTTCAGGGTGGAGGGAGCCACTCTTTTCCAGAGAATCTGGTAAGACAGGTCTTTAGGAACAGATTTTATGATCTTAATCCTTGCATCGCCTCATACCTAGAAAAGCACTAAATCCTTCATGGTGACATCAGATCCTCATGACTAACTTAAACCCCTTTGTAAAATGAGTGTTTAATGTTATTGAATCCCCTCTTCATCAAAACCTTCTATATTGATTTTCCTTCCACTGCCTCCTTGGAGCAGTCTCTCAGAGCTATCTGAGATGCTGCCTCCAGAGCCGTAGTCCTCATTTTATCCCAAACAGAACTTAACTTGCAACTCTCAAGCTGTTCATCTTCTTTTAGTTAACAAAAGGAATTTACCCTTAGACATAGAAAAGTGTCACAAAAATTATGCCCAATCTGTTGTGAGATATTGCTAATATTAATTAAGAAAATAAATAAAAGTGATATAAATCTTCATGGACAAAGAGACAGGTAGAGGGAATGAGAGCAAAGAAGAGATGTCATTACACTTTTTAAGATGCCAAGCAGACAGAAAACTGGTAACCGGCTTATCACAGTGAAAAATGCTTCAACCTCAGTGTCCACAAAAAGCAATATTCAGAAGAAGAAGGCTGATTTTTTTTTTTTTTTTTGTGGAATTCCAGGAAAGCTTAGCAGTGAGTGACACTAAGAACCTTAAAAAGTGAGGATAAAGTGTGGCTATGAAATGGATCATTGTGTATGAATCTGTGAAAAAAGCAGCTAAACCACTAAATCTCCACCACCTTTCCTGGAAATTCATTGAGCTACTCTTTCAATGTGTGTGTGCACTCAGTAGCCCGCCTATCTCCCTTGTCATGGAATTTTCCTGGCAAGAACTCTGGAATAGGTTACCATTTCTTCCACAGGGGATCTTCTCAACCCAGGGATAGAATCCGCATCTCCTGGGTCTCCTGCATTGGCAGGTGGATTCTTTACCACTAAGCCACTCATATAACCCTCTCAAAATGTCAGAATATTATTCCTTAATGATAATTGATCAAAACAAACAAACAAAAACCTTAGGATTCAGAGAAATCATGGGCAAAAATACAAGTGTTTACATGGCAGCTTCATATTAAAGTATAATCATCATCCTCATGTATATACATTTTTTGAAGTACAGATTTTATGATCTTAATCCTTGCATCGCCTCATACCTAGAAAAGCACTAAATCCTTCATGGTGACATCAGATCCTCATGACTAACTTAAACCCCTTTGTAAAATGAGTGTTTAATGTTATTGAATCCTCTTCATCAAAACCTTCTATATTGATTTTCCTTCCACTGCCTCCTTGGAGCAGTCTCTCAGAGCTATCTGAGATGCTGCCTCCAGAGCCGTAGTCCTCATTTTATCCCAAACAGAACTTAACTTGCAACTCTCAAGCTGTTCATCTTCTTTTAGTTAACAAAAGGAATTTACCCTTAGACATAGAAAAGTGTCACAAAAATTATGCCCAATCTGTTGTGAGATATTGCTAATATTAATTAAGAAAATAAATAAAAGTGATATAAATCTTCATGGACAAAGAGACAGGTAGAGGGAATGAGAGCAAAGAAGAGATGTCATTACACTTTTTAAGATGCCAAGCAGACAGAAAACTGGTAACCGGCTTATCACAGTGAAAAATGCTTCAACCTCAGTGTCCACAAAAAGCAATATTCAGAAGAAGAAGGCTGATTTTTTTTTTTTTTTTTGTGGAATTCCAGGAAAGCTTAGCAGTGAGTGACACTAAGAACCTTAAAAAGTGAGGATAAAGTGTGGCTATGAAATGGATCATTGTGTATGAATCTGTGAAAAAAGCAGCTAAACCACTAAATCTCCACCACCTTTCCTGGAAATTCATTGAGCTACTCTTTCAATGTGTGTGTGCACTCAGTAGCCCGCCTATCTCCCTTGTCATGGAATTTTCCTGGCAAGAACTCTGGAATAGGTTACCATTTCTTCCACAGGGGATCTTCTCAACCCAGGGATAGAATCCGCATCTCCTGGGTCTCCTACATTGGCAGGTGGATTCTTTACCACTAAGCCACTCATATAACCCTCTCAAAATGTCAGAATATTATTCCTTAATGATAATTGATCAAAACAAACAAACAAAAACCTTAGGATTCAGAGAAATCATGGGCAAAAATACAAGTGTTTACATGGCAGCTTCATATTAAAGTATAATCATCATCCTCATGTATATACATTTTTTGAAGTACAGGTCTACCAATGAGAAAATTGTAATTTATGGAGGGCAGTAATATTTCACAAAATGAGAAGAGGACTGTAGAGGGTGAGATGTTCAGATAGCATCACTGACTCAATGGACATGAACTTGGGTAAATTCAGTAGATGGTGAAGGACAGGGAAGCCTGGTGTGCTGCACACCACTGGGTCACAAGAGTCAGACATGGCTTAGCTTCTGAACAACAATATTTCACTTAACTGGGGTTCAAAATCTGTACCCCTTATTGAGGACGGAGATAGATGGACTCCAGTTTGGACATTTACAAACAGCCAACCTTCTCTTTGCATTTCCTGAGATAAGAGATAAGTGGGGTCCAGTTGAGGAATTTACAACCAGCCTCCAATTTGCTCTAGAAATGGAAGTAACAACAGAAATAAACAGCGAGACTTTGTCTCTTATTAACACCTCAAGGGGATAATCACAAAAAGAGGCAAAGACCCTTCTGAGTAAAAGATAAAGGAGACACTGCACATATGTAGAAACGCTCCTTGGAGTCAAAAGCCAGAGGATAATTCCAGGCCATAATGAGTTTTGCTTCTCCCAGAAGCCTTCACTTTGAAATCCACCTTGGCTGAGGGGTGCATTTGTATCTCAGGGGAAGGTCCCAGGGTAGGTCAGGTGTGGATAAAGAAACCAGATAATTGGCCTGAAGGAAGAAAAAGATCCAGTAGAACTGCCTTATATAAGTGACTTCACTGCCTCTTTAACATGCTCCTCCTCACTAGGGGTGACACCCGCACCCTTTCTGGGTGTCCATCTCTGCCTTGCTTCTATCTCAACTAAACAAACTGTTTCTGTATGTGCTTTCCTACTTGTTTTTCTGCAATTTCTCTAATAATAAACACTGTACCTGCATTTACAGTTTCTGCCTCCATGATAAATTCATTAGTCACTGTGGGCAAAGAACTAGGGGAAATTAGCTTCTGGTCTCTAGCTCTTGATGGCTTGGTTTGGTTAGGATTACTAGTTTTCATCCAGGCTACCCAGGTTCAATTCCTGGGCAAGGAATTAAGATCTCACTGCATGCCAATGTTCTCTGCTGCCTTGCTGAGATCATTATCATTAAAATCCATTGCATAAGTTCACCAACACTATTCTCTAATGAGATTTTAGATATTTCATTTTTGAAACATTTCGAAAATGTTATTTTGCACAGAGACTGCCAATTATTGATTCAAATTTACAAGTGTGTGATCTTTAAATGTTCATTTTGAAATACATAACATCATAAGGAATTGCAAAAATAGTACAGAGTTCCTATGTAACTTATAGTACAGAGTTCCTGTGTAACTTTCATCAGTATTATTTCAATAATAACACTTTATGGCTCTCTTAGACCCAGAAGGTGGAAGAATTGGGGAAAGGGGGGAAAAGTCATTTATTGCATTAATTAATAATTAATATGCCCTTGACCTAAAATACTTATGCCTACTATCAGGACATTACAAATTAATATGGATATTATAACTTATCAATTTGTTTTCAGTTCTCTGGGATAAAGGCCAAGAGTATGATTGATAGACTATTAGGAAGCATATAATTAGCATTTTGAGAAGTATTTCACTGTATTCTCTGGCAGATGTACCTTTTTACAGTCTCACCAGCAGAATGTTTCAGTTTTTCTAAATTCTCATAGCATTTGGTACTGTGACAAATTTAGTAAGTATATAATATCTCATTACGGTTAAAATTTATATTTTCCTAATATCTAACAATATGGAATCAGTTTTCATGTGCTTACTTTTTTAAACTGAAGAGTAACTGATTTACAATATTGTATTAGTTTTAGGTATGCAACACAGTGATCAAATATTTTATAGATTACATTCCATTCACGTGCTTACTTGATATCAGTATATCCTCTTTGGTGAAATGTCTGTTGATGTCTTTTGCTCATAGACTGATTGTACTGTTTTCCTTTTCACTGTTAATTTTTAGAATTCTTTATATATTCCATATGAACCATTAGATGAATACGTGATTTGCAAATAATTTCTCCCAGTGTGTAGCTTGCCTTTTCATCCTTGTAATGAAATCTTTTTCAGAGTATAGGTTTTTAATTTTGATGACGTTCATTATATCAAATTATCTTACGTATTATAAAAAAATAACAAAGAGAAATCTCAATTAAAGAAAGTAAGGAGGGCTTCCCTGGTGGTCCAGTGGCTGGAGACACCGCCTTGCAGTGCAAGGGGTGCTGGTTTGATCCCTAGACTGGGAAGATCCCACGTGCCGCGGAGCGGCTGGACGGATGTGTGCAATTACTGAGCTGGAGCTCTGGAGCACATGCGCTCAGAGCCAGTGCTCTGCGACAACAGAGGCCACTGCGATGGGAGGCCCACACAGACCAAGGAACGAAGATGGATGAAAATAGATAAATGAAAGACCAATAGAAGTGGCCCACATGCCACCCTCCCTCCCCAACCCGCCCCTCCCCCAAAAAAAAGATAGTAAGGAGACCAGAAGAGAGCTCTGTCACACTCTCTGACAATACAGCAGTTGAACAGGAAGAATAAAGACTCCTCTACTTTCCTGGAAAGGTATCAACCAATAAAAACCCATGCACTCTTTGTTTACAACAGCCCTCCTAATTTCCTCTTCCTGTTGATCAAAGTGTCCTTTCCTTGCCTTGCAGGGACTTGCACACGGCCTGACACATTTCAAATCCCAATTGCAGTTCTCTGCTGATCCTAAATAAACCCATTTTTGCTGGAGAAATATTTGGCAGTCTGTTTATGTCAAGTCAACATTTTTGTTACACATACAGGGATCAGAGAAGATCCTCAAAGACTTCAGGGCTTGTGGGCAAACACACACTGACACTCAATATTTCTCAGTCCACTGCATCTCCTTCTAGGAAGTCCTTGTATCAGTTGAACCTCACATAACTCTTGGATACTGTAATAACTTTTAACTCAGCTTACTCTTCTCCCCTTCATCATGCATAAAGTCCCTCAAGACTGCCTAACACTGACAAATGACCTCGTGACCCCTCATGGTGATCAGTAGGAAATTCACTTGAGAAGATGTGTCTTCTCATGTTTCACTGATGGTTCTTTTTCAAAAAGTAACAACAACAAATGTTGTGCAAGATATGCTACTGAAACTCCTTTTGATGTTGTTAAGGCAGAATCTTTACCTATGGCTATTTTAGCCCAACAGGTTGAATCATATGCACTAACATAGACCTATACTTTAGCCTAGGACAAAACTGCCAATACTATGAGCAGACAGGCTTTTGGAGTAGCATGGAAACAACATGTGACTTCCTTACTTCCAGTGGAAATAAAATTTTAACAATGACTCCTATGTCCGAGAATTGCTGGATGCAATAATTTTACCTACTGCTTTAGCTATTATTAAGATTCTGGGGCATTTGAAACCTCACTCTCTGAAGCTAAGGGGAATCACCTTGCTGACATTTCCACAAGGAATGCTGGCCTTAAAAGGCCCAACAGTGGCCAAAACTTTGTCATGGTTCAAAGTGATAATTCTTGAAATAATAATTTAGAAAAATCAGCTAGAGGAGCCCAACAATTGACCTCAGAAAAGGAAAGCAAAATTGGAAATTCAACAATCGTAACTTTGATAAGAAGAGGAAGCTGTGGTTTGGACCAAATAACAACTAGTTCTATGAGAGGTTCTTTGTTTACAACAGCCCTCCTAATTTCCTCTTCCTGTTGATCAAAGTGTCCTTTCCTTGCCTTGCAGGGACTTGCACACGGCCTGACACATTTCAAATCCCAATTGCAGTTCTCTGCTGATCCTAAATAAACCCATTTTTGCTGGAGAAATATTTGGCAGTCTGTTTATGTCAAGTCAACATTTTTGTTACACATACAGGGATCAGAGAAGATCCTCAAAGACTTCAGGGCTTGTGGGCAAACACACACTGACACTCAATATTTCTCAGTCCACTGCATCTCCTTCTAGGAAGTCCTTGTATCAGTTGAACCTCACATAACTCTTGGATACTGTAATAACTTTTAACTCAGCTTACTCTTCTCCCCTTCATCATGCATAAAGTCCCTCAAGACTGCCTAACACTGACAAATGACCTCGTGACCCCTCATGGTGATCAGTAGGAAATTCACTTGAGAAGATGTGTCTTCTCATGTTTCACTGATGGTTCTTTTTCAAAAAGTAACAACAACAAATGTTGTGCAAGATATGCTACTGAAACTCCTTTTGATGTTGTTAAGGCAGAATCTTTACCTATGGCTATTTTAGCCCAACAGGTTGAATCATATGCACTAACATAGACCTATACTTTAGCCTAGGACAAAACTGCCAATACTATGAGCAGACAGGCTTTTGGAGTAGCATGGAAACAACATGTGACTTCCTTACTTCCAGTGGAAATAAAATTTTAACAATGACTCCTATGTCCGAGAATTGCTGGATGCAATAATTTTACCTACTGCTTTAGCTATTATTAAGATTCTGGGGCATTTGAAACCTCACTCTCTGAAGCAAAGGGGGAATCACCTTGCTGACATTTCCACAAGGAATGCTGGCCTTAAAAGGCCCAACAGTGGCCAAAACTTTGTCATGGTTCAAAGTGATAATTCTTGAAATAATAATTTAGAAAAATCAGCTAGAGGAGCCCAACAATTGACCTCAGAAAAGGAAAGCAAAATTGGAAATTCAACAATCGTAACTTTGATAAGAAGAGGAAGCTGTGGTTTGGACCAAATAACAACTAGTTCTATGAGAGGTTCAATTCTCCTACTTATCGCTGTACATGCCTTAAACCAGTTTCTCTCTATAGAGGGATTTTCCTTCCCTTGCCCGGCAAGGATTTCCACGGCTACAGACCACAGAGTGCAGTTCTCTGCTCATCCCAAAGCAATGCATCTTACTAGAGACATTACCTGGCAGTATCTCAGGTTAACTCTATCATGGCTTTGGTGTTATGTCTAAAAACTCTTCACTTAGTTCTGTGTTATAATGAGTCTATTCTATCTTTACATCTGAAAGCTTTTAGAGTATTCTGTGTTATACTTAAATCTATGTCCCATTTAAGCTAATATTTTAAATATATTTACATATATATGTAAAATACCATGTAATATATATTAAATAATATATATTCACACACACATACACACACACACACACACACACACACAAACACACACACACCCCAAAATTGTATTCAGTCCTGAGAAAGGAGGAAAGCTTTGCATTTGCATCAACATGGATGGACCTTGAGGGCATAAATAAGTCAAAACAGGGAAAGAAAAATACACTTTGATATCATATGCAGAATTTAACAAGTTGAAGTCACATAAACAGAAAATTGAACAATAGTTTTCAGAGACTAGGGAATGGAGAAATCGGAGCAATGCTTCTCAAAGTGTAGAAACACCTGATTATAAGAGAAATAAGTTCCAAAGATCTAATATATGGCATGGTGACTATAGTTAACAGTACTGTAAGTTGATATTGATATGAGAGTGAATTTTAAGCACTCTCACCATCACAATAACAACAAAATGCTAATTATGTGACATAAAGGATGCATATTCTTTATGGTGTGCTGTAACCATTTAATGTTTAAGTGTTCAGGATTAATTAGATTTTGTTTGGTGACACAAAGCACCATTGACTGCCTCTTAGCACCTACATAACTTTTACTTTGTAATGACTGTAGCGACTTAGGAAAAAAAAAATACTGGTTTGTGTAACAAAGAAAAAAGATAAAATGCTGGCAAAAGATGACACAATTTTTAAAAAGTAAATTTTTTAAAAAACTTTTTTTTTAAATTTTGGCCTCTTTTTATTGATTGACTTATTTATTTATTTTTCATCCATCTTTATTCTTCTGCTTGTGTGGGCCTCCCATCGTAGTGGCCTCTTTTATTGCAGAGCACCAGCTCTGGGTGCACGCTCTCCAGGGCAGTGGCTTAAAATTAGACACACTGGTCCAGCCGCTCCACAGTACGTGGGATCTTCCTGGGCTAGGGATTGAACCAGTGTCCCTTGCACTGCAAGATGGACCCTTTACCCACTGAACCACCAAGGAAGCCCTAAAAAGTAAATTTTTAACTGGAGGATAATTACAATATTGTGATTGCTTCTGCCATACATCAACATGAGTCAGCCACAGGTTTGCATGTGAAACCCCCTCCACCTCCTTCTCACCCTATCCCTCTGGGTTTTCCCAGAGCGGTGGCTTTGTGTGCCCTGCTTCAGGAATCAAACTTGCACTTTTCATGATGCCAATACATTCAATACAATTGATTAATCAAATGCATCATTTTTATGTGGATGTTTGAACTCTATAGTGTTATATAAATGTCCTTCTTGGGTTCATCTTGTTGCTATTGTTATTTGGTTTTGTACTACTGCTGTAGTTTAAAAAGGAGAGACAGAAATAGAAAAAGACAGTGAAGAGAGAGAATATAAGAGGAAGAGAAAATCTAAAGCTCTAGAATAGGTGTTGAGAATTATTGCTAGGAGTCAGGATCCAATACTGTAATATGTGCTTACAGATCTTGATGAACATGAAATATAAGAAACAGAAAATGTGAAAAGAAAATAAAAAACAATAATTGTGTAGCAAAAATAATAAGTGCTTGATAAAGTGAATGCTTATGAAATCACTAGTTATATTAAATTCCTATTAAGGGAATTAAATCTTAAACCTATACATCCATGGGCTTCTCTGGTGGTCCAGTGGGTAAAGAGTCTACCTTGCAGTGCAAGAGGCACTGGTTCACATGTCATGGAGTGGTTGGACTGGTGTGTTCAATTACAAGTTAGCAGTCTGGAGTGCATGCGCCCGGAGCTGGTGCCCTGCAACGAGAGGGGCCACTGCAATGGGAGGCTCACATAGGCTGAAGAATAAAGATGGATGAAAAAGAAATCAAAAACCAATACAAGAGGCCAAGGTTAAAAAAAAAATATATATATATATATATATACATCCACATCATATAAATTTTAAATCAGTAAATAAATGTCTCCAGCTTGATAAATTATTGTTAAAAGCAATTGTATAAAATCCATGGTTTCATCATATCATTTTAATTTTTGAAATGTTTTATATAGGAAATAAAAAATTATCCCTTTGAATTTGTTACTATAATAATATGATCTGTTAGCTTGTTCTTATCAGAGTACATAAATTGCATTGCAATTGTTTCCGTTATTATAAACTTCTCTAATCCCAGGTTCCTTCTCTGTTTATGAAGTATCAAATTGGATTTTCTCATACTAAAAAATAAATTTTATTGACCTTATACAGTGTATATTAATCACTTGAGTGTGTTTCCTTGCATCCAAAATTTAAGCTCCAATGAAGTGACTTACACTGTCATGGCGTTATTAATTAGTCCATTCACTCACTCATTATTCATCATGGCCCGAAGCAGTTCTGATCCTCCACTGTTCTCCCATAGTTGAACAGTTTGGCTAATTGGGGCATGAACTAAACTCCTTAAAGTGTTTTGCATTTGTTTCTGAAGAAGCAAGTAGATTGATTTAATAAATTTTTTCCCAGATATTCTCAAATCACACAGAAAGGCTACATCTGCCTGATTTAAGCCTTTGCTCCTGTTCTTTAAGCAGTATTTAGAGCTCTGTTTTAAAGTTAAAGAGGAGACACCCATTTTGTTTTAGCATATCTTTACAAGTCTAGTTTTTTTTTTTCCCATTTATCAAATGAGAGAATGGAATAGATGATACTTAGAGTCTTCTTAACCTCCAAAGGTTTATGATTTCAGCAGTCTTAATATAACTGCTCTTTTCATACCACCATATTAACCAATCTATGAACAAAAACCAGACATTCAGCATTATTATTAAATATTCAATCTTTCTATTTTCCTCACAACAAACTCTTAACATATATTAATAAATGGTAGAGTTATTTTCATATTTCTCTTAGGTTGCTTAAGCTTGTCCTTACTCTGAAAGAGGCACTACTGAATAATGAATGTCCAAAATACAATAAGAAGGTAGGATTTAAACAATCGAAAAAAAAGTCAACTATCAGTCAATGGTTATAAAATATCATGAATTGGTTTTTACATACTGAATAGATTATCATTCTATAGAAAGCATGATGGGGTTTACAACTGGATCCTAAAGAATGAGGGTAATTTAGTGAATTGAATGGTTTTTGTCTCTATCTGAGAACTGAGAAAATAAAAGGAGAGCCTTAAAGTGGACAGTCTGTGTTGATAATTATCACTAGTTCTGTTGGATAAAAAGAAAATATTTTCACACAAGGCAGTTTCCAATTATAGGCTTCCTATCTCCAAGAGCTGATAAAAATACAAGCTCTAAATCATTATAGTAACATTAATGGCAAAAACATAAAAAAATATTGCTTTGGAGGAAGCTTACACAGTTCAAAGACATATTAAAGAGTAACATAACTCCTTTCAGAGTCTACCCCTTTTAGGGCCAATTATTTCCCAATTCCAACCTTTTCCTTTAGAGAATAATTAACCTGGGCTTCATAAGAAGAGGCAAATGAAGGAAGACATGAAATGAGCTCTAAAATATCCTCATTGCAAGATTTGGTCTGAAACATCGTTCCATTTTCTTCTAAAGGCATAGTGCATTTTACATATAGTTTATGAGGATTGATAATAGTCTGGGCATCATCAGAAGTATCAGTACTTAGTTTCCTTTCTACACCTAGCATCAGCAGATTAGTAGGTGAATATTAACAAACTACTGATGCTATACATAATTAAGGGGAGAGATTCTTAATCTTGTTTGCATTTTAAAATCAGCTAAAGAGATTGAAAAATAAAATACTGATTTCAGCTTTCTAACCAGACAAACTAAGTCAGGAGCTCCTGGTTGAGTACTGATGTGTCAAGTATTTTGAGGTTGTTCAGCTGCTAAGTCGTGTCTGACTCTTTGCAACCTCCTGGACTGCAGCATGCCAGACATCCCTGCCCTTTACCATCAAAGTACAGAGCCTGGATTCAGAATCATTAAACTGGGATAAAAGCATAAAACATGCTAATATCACTTATAATATTTCATTAGTCTTTTCTGATGGATAAAGTGACACAGACAAACCGTAATATAGTTCAATCTTGGGGTATTATGCTTTAAGAATGTATATAAGTAAAATATATATTAAACAAATTCCAATGCGAGCCACTTTAGCAAGTTGATATTTATAATTTATTTGTTGATATATGTTTTCAAAATGTTGCTTTCTGATTAGTGAGTTAGAGATCATTAATTTGTATTATACACAAAAGGGCAACTCCTAGAAGTAGGTGAACTTATAAAATGGAATATTTTATCAACTGCTTCTTCTCTGATTGTATCTGTCACATTTCTCTCTTTAAATTTTTTAAAAATTGTATTAAAAAGTCATATTTAAAACAATAAGGCCCTGAGCCTGATAGTGATTTCTGATTGATGTAAAAAAATTGAATACAATGGTTAGTAAAAGTTTTGCCAGTTCAATAAAGGACAAAAAAAAAGCACAGTTCCTGGCTTCTGGAAATTGATCTTATGCTCACATCTAGACCTCAGTGTTATTGCAAATTTATCTGATGCTTACAGCTAAGCCATGTTATTCTCCTGTTGAAGATAAACAAGCTCACAAAGCATTTTCTTCAGGCAAAGCAAGAATGTTTTGTAACCCACAAAATATCAAACATCTCCTTTTCCCACTAAATGAGAAACTAGGCTGTTTTTTTTGTCCCCCTCAGGTACAACTATAACCTTCTAGTTTGTCCTGCTTATAGACAAGAATAACTGAGCAAAACACCTAGCATCAGCAGATTAGTAGGTGAATATTAACAAACTACTGATGCTATACATAATTAAGGGGAGAGATTCTTAATCTTGTTTGCATTTTAAAATCAGCTAAAGAGATTGAAAAATAAAATACTGATTTCAGCTTTCTAACCAGACAAACTAAGTCAGGAGCTCCTGGTTGAGTACTGATGTGTCAAGTATTTTGAGGTTGTTCAGCTGCTAAGTCGTGTCTGACTCTTTGCAACCTCCTGGACTGCAGCATGCCAGACATCCCTGCCCTTTACCATCAAAGTACAGAGCCTGGATTCAGAATCATTAAACTGGGATAAAAGCATAAAACATGCTAATATCACTTATAATATTTCATTAGTCTTTTCTGATGGATAAAGTGACACAGACAAACCGTAATATAGTTCAATCTTGGGGTATTATGCTTTAAGAATGTATATAAGTAAAATATATATTAAACAAATTCCAATGCGAGCCACTTTAGCAAGTTGATATTTATAATTTATTTGTTGATATATGTTTTCAAAATGTTGCTTTCTGATTAGTGAGTTAGAGATCATTAATTTGTATTATACACAAAAGGGCAACTCCTAGAAGTAGGTGAACTTATAAAATGGAATATTTTATCAACTGCTTCTTCTCTGATTGTATCTGTCACATTTCTCTCTTTAAATTTTTTAAAAATTGTATTAAAAAGTCATATTTAAAACAATAAGGCCCTGAGCCTGATAGTGATTTCTGATTGATGTAAAAAAATTGAATACAATGGTTAGTAAAAGTTTTGCCAGTTCAATAAAGGAAAAAAAAAAAAAAAAAAAAGCACAGTTCCTGGCTTCTGGAAATTGATCTTATGCTCACATCTAGACCTCAGTGTTATTGCAAATTTATCTGATGCTTACAGCTAAGCCATGTTATTCTCCTGTTGAAGATAAACAAGCTCACAAAGCATTTTCTTCAGGCAAAGCAAGAATGTTTTGTAACCCACAAAATATCAAACATCTCCTTTTCCCACTAAATGAGAAACTAGGCTGTTTTTTTTTTCCCCCTCAGGTACAACTATAACCTTCTAGTTTGTCCTGCTTATAGACAAGAATAACTGAGCAAAACATGATAGGCTTTCTCCAGCTTTCTGACAACAATTAGTTTAGAGGGAAATCCTGCATCCTTGGGCCCTCCCCAAATTACCCAACCAAAGCCAAAGTCCTTGAGTTCTCTGAAATGCTTATTTACTAGGACAACCCATGCTTTCCATGCTGTGAGTTTCCCCTCATTGAGATGAATAATAAGCCCACCTTGTTTAACTGTTAATAGACATGCACCTGGTGGTATCTGGCTGAAGATTATTGGTAAGTGACTCAGAGTGGATGGATAGCTGATTATAGATTGGCCTCAGCAGATGGTATCACTTGATAAATTCATTTTTTAAGAAATTAAAAAAAAAGTTTTAGGGCTTCCATGGTCGTCTAGTGGGTAGGGACACTGCCTTGCAGCGCAGGGGGTGCCGGTTCGATTCCTGGCCTGGGAAGATCCCATGTGCCGCGGAGGACCAGTGTGTCCAATTACTGAGTCGGCGCTCTGGAGCGCATGCGCCCAGAGCCGGTGCTCTGCAGTGAGGGAGGCCGCTGTGACGGGAGGCCACACAGGTCAAAGAAAAAAGACAGAAATGAAAGACCAATAGAAGTGGCCAAAAAAAAAAAAAAAAAATGTTTTAGTGGAATATAACTGCTTCATAATATTGTGTTAGCTCCTGCTGCACTACATTGTGAATCAGATATATATATATACACATATACATACATATATATATATGTATGTATGTATGTATACACACACACAGACATATATTCCCCTCCCTCTTAAGCCACCTCCTATACACCCCCAACCCGCGAGCATCCTGTGCTATATAGCAGTTTCCCACTAGCTAGCTATTTTACGCATGTGAAAGTGGAAGTTGCTCAGTCATGTTTGACTCTTTGAGACCCATGAATGAACCAAGGAATTCTCCAGGCAGGAATACTGGAGTGGGTAGCCTTTCCCTTCTCCAGGAGATCTTCCCAACCCATGCCTTGAAGCCAGGTCTCTCACATTGCAGGTGGATTCTTTACCAGCTGAGCTACCAGGGAAGCCCTTACACATGTAGTGTGATAAATTCATTTTAATCTTGCAAATTTAGAGACCATAAAGTTTCTCCACAAAAAGAATTCTCCACAAAGTTGCTCACTAAAATAGTTCACCTTTTAGGTTGTAGTCCCAGACAATTGACAATAATTCATGAAAGCTAATCCTAGGATGATCCAATAGTACCTGAAACACAAGTCCTCTGACTAAGCTGCTTTCATCTTCAGCAAGCAAGGATCTATGGAGAACTGAACTAACACATTTATCTAGATGTTTTGATAAAGCATGAAATTATATTCAGTGGAGATGGGCATGGGCAGATAACGAATTAAACTTTAAACAGCATCGAGGAAAAAAAACAGTGTGAACAGGGGTGTTAAATCCTTTGAATGCAAGACACTCTTCCTTGGACACTGCTTGAAAGAGAACTGTCACTATTTTATATTGAGATTTTTCTCTACTTAACCTTGCTTTCATTTTGGATTGGTGTATTCTTTCTTTAGACAGTAATGTATTGTCAGGTTAATTCAAATATCACTAGCTTAGAGACATTCATTTATCTTAGAAGATTTGCTGCTATCTTCTGAAAACCATTATGCATTGATTGGTAGAGTAAGTCTCAGCAGGAACACTCTTTCTTTGAAGACACCTAATTTTTGTCATTTCCCCCCTTTATGCTCTATAGCTAAAAAGGAATTCATGCACATTATAACATAGCATAGTTTCAGTCTGATGCTTCTTTCCTGGCCTGATATTTCACTAGACATTTATAAAATTTTACTCTTTTAGGGTATGTGTCTTGTATGTCAAACTCTAAAATACACAGTTGGTTCTTTCAGATTGTTCTATCAGGAAATTTATTACTATATGGTGGTTCAGAATATGCCTGCAATGCAGCAGACCCATGTTTGATCCCTAGATAGGGAAGATCTCCTAAAGAAGAAAATGGCAGCCCACTCCAGTATTCTTGCCTGGGGAATGCCACGGACAGGGAAGGCTGGCAGCCTGTAGTCCATGGAGTCACAAAGAGTTAAACACAGCTTAGCAACCATCACTCACTCACTCGTGTGCACACAAAAATATGGTATGTTTCTTATTCATCTTTAAGTGTATGAAGACCTACTGTCAATCACTTCTCTGTCTTTCTCTGATCGTCATTCATTTTTATGTGCATAGACCATGAACCTCCATTCTATATGACTGAAAGAATTCTCAATTATTTTAGTTTTATCTGAGAGTGTTAATAGGCCTTAGTTATCACATTTCACTTTTACTCCATATTGTTCTAAGGCATCCTTCTGATTAACCCTAGTAATTTTGTCATATGTTCTCTGTGCTTCTTCTTATAATAAAATTCTCCTTTACAAAGAAGACTACATATAATGAAATCAAAATCTCTACATAATTAGTTTAGCACATAGGAAGTAATTGCAATAGTATGTATACTGTATACTGTATATGTGTGTGTGTGTGTGTGTGTGTGTGTGTATAGAGAGAGAGAGAGAGAAACTTCACTGAGGATAGATGAAATACATAGTAACATCACGTAACACTGACATGCTGTAATATATTTTCACACATTCCATCACATTAAATTCTTCTGAAAACTTTGAAAGACATTTTTTTCCATTTCACAATTAAGATACCTAAGTCTTTAAAAGATTTATTAATCAACCCGATCACAAAGCTACCATGAGACAAAAATCAGGCTTTGAGTCAAATGAATTAAATTACAAATTTTGTCATAATCACAACAATTAATTAATTATGAAAGAGAATAACATATCTTAATTGGCAATAGAAAACAGCAGTATAGATAAATACATATCATAATAGAACACCCAACTCATAACAATAACCACTATCATTTGTCTAATGTGTATGATATAGAGTATGATGCTAAGTGTTTTACATTAATTATCTCATTTAATCCTAAAAAACCTTTAGTATAATCTCTTCCAGGTGAATAAAGTGATATTTAGAGATGTGAAAGTACTTAAATGTTTACTATTATAAAATAGTAGATTTGAAGTTTAACATTTTTTTCTTTTTTAAATTATGAAAGTAAGATACCACATCTATAGGAGACTTGGAAAATACATAACAAAGCTGTATATATGTATGTATATTTAGGGAAAGGGAAATTTTTAAGCCAAATGAATTCTGCCTAAATATTCTGAACGCCAATTTTCTACCATGTTTTATGCTTCATCACAAATGGAAACCAATAGATTGCTGCAGGAAATAAATTGAATATAGAACTATTAAAAACTGGTAAACTATTTACTTAGCTCAGGTGTATAATTATGAGATATTATAAATAATTCAGAGCATTCAATATCTTTCAATGATATCTCTGAATGAGTTAGGACACTCATTAAATATTATTAAAATACATGATGAAAGTGTTCTCAGTGAATTAACACTTTTAAATTATGCTTATTTATGAGTTCATTATTTGATTATTTGGAGCACTTTTATTTCCAAGCAGCAGATTAGTGGAAGCGTACTGTTAATATATGAGGAAATTAACTTCAATCATCATATATTAAAATAAAAAGAATGAATTTGGGGCTTCCTTGGTGGTCCAGTGGGTAAGGACACCGCCTTGCAGTGCAAGGGGCGCCAGTTCGATCCCTGGCCTGGGAAGATCCCACGTGCCGCAGAGCGGCTGGACCCACATGTCCAATTGCCGAGCCGGAGCTCTGGAGCGCATGCACCCAGAGCCGGTGCTCTGCGACAGTGGAGGCCACCGCGATGGGAGGCCCACACGGGCCAAAGAACAAAGATGGATGAAAAGAGACAAATGAAAGACCAATAGAAGTGGCCCGCCTGCTCCCCTCCCTCCCCACCCCTCCAAAATAAATAAATAAACAAATCTTTAAAAAAAAAAAAAAAAAGAATGAATTTGCTGTCTCATTCATTCAAAGACAATTAAAAGACTCCAAAGTGGGAATGCATACTAAAATGTTACTATTGGCCAGGCAGAAGAATGAGACCTACAGTAATCTGCTTTGTACCTATGCTCACAGTCAAGCTTGCAAATAGTTATCTGAGGCGCGGAAGATAACCCAGATCGTGAACTATTTAAGAAGCTGCTCATAGCTATTAGATGTTGGATGAGTGTTTTTAAAAAAGTTTAACATTTTTCTTTTTTAAATTATGAAAGTAAGATACCACATCTATAGGAGACTTGGAAAATACATAACAAAGCTGTATATATGTATGTATATTTAGGGAAAGGGAAATTTTTAAGTCAAATGAATTCTGCCTAAATATTCTGAACGCCAATTTTCTACCATGTTTTATGCTTCATCACAAATGGAAACCAATAGATTGCTGCAGGAAATAAATTGAATATAGAACTATTAAAAACTGGTAAACTATTTACTTAGCTCAGGTGTATAATTATGAGATATTATAAATAATTCAGAGCATTCAATATCTTTCAATGATATCTCTGAATGAGTTAGGACACTCATTAAATATTATTAAAATACATGATGAAAGTGTTCTCAGTGAATTAACACTTTTAAATTATGCTTATTTATGAGTTCATTATTTGATTATTTGGAGCACTTTTATTTCCAAGCAGCAGATTAGTGGAAGCGTACTGTTAATATATGAGGAAATTAACTTCAATCATCATATATTAAAATAAAAAGAATGAATTTGGGGCTTCCTTGGTGGTCCAGTGGGTAAGGACACCGCCTTGCAGTGCAAGGGGCGCCAGTTCGATCCCTGGCCTGGGAAGATCCCACGTGCCGCAGAGCGGCTGGACCCACATGTCCAATTGCCGAGCCGGAGCTCTGGAGCGCATGCACCCAGAGCCGGTGCTCTGCGACAGTGGAGGCCACCGCGATGGGAGGCCCACACGGGCCAAAGAACAAAGATGGATGAAAAGAGACAAATGAAAGACCAATAGAAGTGGCCCGCCTGCTCCCCTCCCTCCCCACCAAAATAAATAAATAATCTTTAAAAAAAAAAGAATGAATTTGCTGTCTCATTCATTCAAAGACAATTAAAAGACTCCAAAGTGGGAATGCATACTAAAATGTTACTATTGGCCAGGCAGAAGAATGAGACCTACAGTAATCTGCTTTGTACCTATGCTCACAGTCAAGCTTGCAAATAGTTATCTGAGGCTGCTTGGAAGATAACCCTAGAGATAACAGTGGAACATTATTTTAAGAAATGCTGCATCATAAGCACTATTAATGATGATGGGATGTACTGAGAAACAAATTGAACTTCCATTATCTAAATTAAAGTGTGACTTGGAAGAGTTGAACTCTCAACATGAAGGAGATCTGGAAATACCTTAATTCACCTTTATATATATGTGTCTATGTATATATATATATATCAGTAAATAAACTTTGGCAAAGAGGTGGAGAAAAAGAAATTGTGTACTGTTGGTGGGAATGTAATTTGATACAGTTATTTTGGAAAATAGTGTGGAGTTTCCTCAAAAAACTAGAAATAGAACTACGATATGATCTAGCAATCCCACTTCTTAGCATATATCTGAAAGATGGAAAAACGCTGTTTCAAATAGATATCTGGCATTTCTATGTTTGCTTTAGTATTATTCACAATGACTAAGACATAGAAACAATCTAAATGCCCATCAAGAGTTGTAAATGAATAGACAAAGAAGATATGATATACAAACATACAATATTATCCAGCCTTAATAATGGAAATTTTGCCCCAGGTGTCAAAATCGGTCTACCTTTAGGGTTTTATGCTAAATAAAAAAGGCAGACAGAGAAAGACAAACATTGTATGACTTCACTCAAGTGTGAAATATAAAAAAGTCACTCATAGAAGCAGACATTCGAGATGTGGTTCTTACAGGCTGTGGCTTAAGAGTAATAAAGATGTTGATCAAAAGATACAAACTTCTAGTTAGAAGAAGGAATAATTCTGGGGATCTTATGCACAGCATGGTGACTACAGTCAACAATGCTGTATTCTTGACATCTGCTGAGAGTATATCTTAACATTCTTACCACACACACACACACACACACGACAAAATATACACAGGAAAGGTAAATGTGTGAAATGATGGGTGTGTTAGCTGATGTTATAGTTGTAATTATCTCATAATATATAAATGTATTAAATCATCACACTATATATGTTAAACTTATAAAATACATATTAATTAAATCTCAGTAAAAGGGAAAAGTAAGTCTAAAGAACTGCTTTAATAAATAAAAAATTTTTAAATAAGAAAAAAATTATCATATTTAATTGGCAGTGTTTTTGATTTATTAGAGGTATGTACAATCATTGGTTTATGACTGAGTCAAGAAAACAATGAAATATGATATTTGATTAGAGAAAGTTGTTCCCCCTTTTCTTTCATCTGGAAGTGCATGTAGCCATGGAAAACTGGACCCTACAGCTTAAATTTAAGCATGCCAGAAAACTCTGCCAATAATTACTATTGCTTGTTTTTTCCATAGTTTTTCTTTATGTGTTCCCTATTTCAGTAATTTTAGTGTTCACATTTTTAAAATTTATTTTGCATAACCTAAGGCAAATTATAATTTTGTGAAAGAGATTAAGTAAATTCAATTGAACATTTTGCAAAATAGTTGTATTTTCTATCTTTGAGTAATCTACTATTTTCTTCCTCCCAATTTACTTGTATTTAATTAGATTTTAAATATTTTTGAGACAACGAAGATATGTATCTGTTTTTAAGCTAGTATTACATAGTTTTGTGACACAATTTGAAATCAGGAGATGTGATGTTTCCAATTCTTTTAGTCTTTTTTAAGATTGCTTTGGCTGGAACTTTCCTGGTGGTCCAGTGGGTAAGACTGTGCTCCTGACGCAGAGTGCCCGTGTTCAATCCCTGGCCAGGGAACTGGATCTCACATATCACAACTGAGACCCAGTGCAGCCAACTTAAGATAAATAAGGCAATAATTAAAAAAAAAAAAAAAGATTGCTTTGGCTATTCTGGGTCTTTTGTGATTCCATAATTTTAAGATTATGTGTGCTATTTCTGTGAAAAATGTCACTGTAATTTAACGGGGATTAAATTGAATCTACAGACTGCTTCTGATGCTAAGGACATTTTAACAAAATTCATTCCTGCAATCCATGAGAATGGAATATCATTCCATTTTTTAATATTTTTGTCTGTTGGCTCACAAACTCAGGAGTCCCCAGAGTGAAACCTGAAATGGGCCCACACATACAGAGGGTAAGATTTTTTTGAAGGTGGGGGTTAGTAGAGTCTTTATTGTTTTTTTGAATTAAAAAAAAGGAGAATGAAGGCAAGTTATGTACTAGCATTTTGAATTATTCCATTTGTAAGAGGAAAGTGAAGAATATGATGCTATTCTTACGAAAGGAAATCCTAAGACAGATGTTGCTGTAGCTCATATTCTTATTATTGAATCTAGGAAGTCCAAAAGAAGTAGTAACTTTATCTATGGCTTTACCATTCCTTTTTATAATAGTTTGAACCTCTTTCAATCGATTTGAGACTCTGTTCTAGAGTCATCATTTTAAGTAACTTTACTTTTCCCCAGATATACTGAAAAAAAGCAAGTAAAAGTAAAAATTCCCAATTACCTATCTTGGATAAGCAAGACAAATCAAATTTTTAAAAACAAATAACAAATTTTCTCTCATGCATATAAGATTTATTAGTGCTTTAAGGTTAAACATTTTAATTTGTTCAACGGATTATTATTTTTTTCCCACTACTGGTCACTTACAACAAATCCTACCTTGATTACTTATCTATCTTACTGCCTTCTTAGACGTAGACGGGTTCAAGGAAATATCAGACTGTACTGTCTGCTTTAAATGATTTGGGGCAGCAAATTTTGTTGAGGAACGTAAACATGATCACATTTTTTACTTATGCTTTGGGTAATTTTTTCAATATAGAGATAATTTAACTGCAATTACAAATAAATGTTAGATTTCAAAACTGATTCAGAGGAAAACTGTTGAGAATTTTGTGTGGTACAATACAAAAATCATTGGTTGAAATCATAAATTACTTTGTCTCTATAATTTAGATAGTGAATGAGCTGTATAAATATGTATGCATCTACAAATATTAACTTATACCCTAATTATTAATTTCATTTTTTAGAATACACTAGGTCAGATTTCAAGGTAGAGTCTAACTGGCTTGTGATTTGGGAGGACCAGCATAACCTTATTAAATCTGAATAAAACAGAATAAAAAGAGGATGGAAACTGTTAGGAAAATGTTTTCTGTAAAAATATACTCCAAAAGACTGCAATCTGATGTAAACAATACTTTTTAACAACTGCAATAAATTTTCAGAGTTCTGAGCAAGATAATGGTGTGAGCAAGGAAATCTAGTTCCTTATTTCTTACTAACCTCTACTGAAACTGGAAAAATAGTTAAAGGTTTACCTATTTTTATGCCAGAAACAAACACTCTAAATTTTCCATAAATGAAAGTTTTCAAGAAGAAATTTCTGCTAATATTTGGTAATTAAAAATGACAGTGAATAATTTTTAAAAATGGTGTGAAATATCCCACCCCTAAGTAATCTCCTTTGCTTCTCTGCCCAGTGGTAAAGAATCTGCCTGCCAATACAGAAGATTAGGGTTTGATCCCTGGGTTGGGAAGATCCTCTGGAGAAGGAAATAGCAACCCACCCAGTAGTCTTGCCTGGACAGTCCTATGGACAGAGAAACCTGGAGGGTTACAGTCCATAGGATCCCAAAGTGTTAGACATGACTTAGTGACTAAACAACAACCACCACAATCTTCTTCAGACATATTCACCAAGACACTGATGCATTTTGGTATTGAATGAAGGGAGTGCTAGCAGACACAAACTGACATTTCTCAGAGGCTGAGTTCCTTCTCTAGGAGGGCACTGTATTTGCAAACAATCATTTCTTGCAAGCCAGTTTATTTCTTCTCATTCATGATGGCTTCCTACAGCTTCATCTTCCCTCCCATTCTGAGCACTGGGATTCCAAGTTCAGTTCAGATCAGTTACTTAGTCATGTACAACTCCTTGCAAGCCCATCTACTGCAGCATGCCAGGCTTCACTGTCTCAAACTGATGTCCATTGAGTCAGTGATGCTATCCAACCATCTCATCCTATGTTGTCCCCTTCTCCTTCTGCCTTCTATTTTTCCCAGCAGCAGGGTCTTTTCTAGGATTCCAAGTACCTAAATTGTGAAAATCATAATTATCTTCTTATGTTCCTTTGATCACACCTATATTTTCAAACTTTTTAAATTGAAATATACTTAGCATATAACATTGTATAACAACAGCACTCAGTAATTTGAATAGTGTCCCTAATATTCATGTCCACTTAGAACCTCAGGATATGACCTTGTTTGAAAATAAAATCTTTGCAAATATCAAGATTAAATCATACTGGATAATGGTGTGAGCAAGGAAATCTAGTTCCTTATTTCTTACTAACCTCTACTGAAACTGGAAAAATAGTTAAAGGTTTACCTATTTTTATGCCAGAAACAAACACTCTAAATTTTCCATAAATGAAAGTTTTCAAGAAGAAATTTCTGCTAATATTTGGTAATTAAAAATGACAGTGAATAATTTTTAAAAATGGTGTGAAATATCCCACCCCTAAGTAATCTCCTTTGCTTCTCTGCCCAGTGGTAAAGAATCTGCCTGCCAATACAGAAGATTAGGGTTTGATCCCTGGGTTGGGAAGATCCTCTGGAGAAGGAAATAGCAACCCACCCAGTAGTCTTGCCTGGACAGTCCTATGGACAGAGAAACCTGGAGGGTTACAGTCCATAGGATCCCAAAGTGTTAGACATGACTTAGTGACTAAACAACAACCACCACAATCTTCTTCAGACATATTCACCAAGACACTGATGCATTTTGGTATTGAATGAAGGGAGTGCTAGCAGACACAAACTGACATTTCTCAGAGGCTGAGTTCCTTCTCTAGGAGGGCACTGTATTTGCAAACAATCATTTCTTGCAAGCCAGTTTATTTCTTCTCATTCATGATGGCTTCCTACAGCTTCATCTTCCCTCCCATTCTGAGCACTGGGATTCCAAGTTCAGTTCAGATCAGTTACTTAGTCATGTACAACTCCTTGCAAGCCCATCTACTGCAGCATGCCAGGCTTCACTGTCTCAAACTGATGTCCATTGAGTCAGTGATGCTATCCAACCATCTCATCCTATGTTGTCCCCTTCTCCTTCTGCCTTCTATTTTTCCCAGCAGCAGGGTCTTTTCTAGGATTCCAAGTACCTAAATTGTGAAAATCATAATTATCTTCTTATGTTCCTTTGATCACACCTATATTTTCAAACTTTTTAAATTGAAATATACTTAGCATATAACATTGTATAACAACAGCACTCAGTAATTTGAATAGTGTCCCTAATATTCATGTCCACTTAGAACCTCAGGATATGACCTTGTTTGAAAATAAAATCTTTGCAAATCTCAAGATTAAATCATACTGGATTAAGGTGTGCCCTAAATTCAATGAGTAGTGTCATTATAAAAGAAGGAGAGAACACACACAGAGGGAATACCATGTGAGGATGAAGACAGAGAATGAATTAATGTGTCGTGTATCAAAGAACACCAAGTACTGACAAGAGCAGAAGCAGGACAAAGCAAGAAAGAATACTTCCCAAAACACTTCACAGGGAGTATGAACTTTTTAATATTTCGGTTTCAGATTTCTAGCCTCCCAAAGTGTAAGAGAATTAATGTCTGTGGTTTAAACACTCAGTCTGTGGTTACTTATTTTACAACAGACCTGAAATACCAATATACCAAGTTATGCCAAACTATAGTTGCCATATGACAAATGGACAGCAACTAAACCACAGTTCTATATTTTCCATTAATAAAAAAAATATGGCCCGCCCGCTCCCCTCCCTCCCAAATCCGACCCCCGCCCAAAATAAATAAATAAATAAATAAATAAATAAATAAATCTTTAAAAAAAAAATATGGGGGGGGGGGTTCCCTGGGTAAGGACACCACCTTGCAGTGCAAGGGGGACGGTTTGATCCCTGGCCTGGGAAAATCCCACGTGCCGCGGAGCGGTTGGACCGATGTGTCCAATTACCAGAGCTGATGTTCTGCAGCGACAAAGTCCACTGCGATGAGAGGCCCTCACAGGCCAAAGACCAAAGATGGATGACAATAGATAAATGAAAGACCAATAAAAGTGGCCAAAAAAATTTGTGTTTAAAAAATACCTGCAAAATGAGGGGTACTGGGTGGGGTGGGGGGGATTGAAATTCTTGGAAACTATCAAGCAGTACAGAGTTTGAGGAATCATTCATTTGACTAAAATAAAAGAGATTTTTATATTTGCAGGACTAGAAAGTATTTCACTACAGTCTTTCCACAACACACTATAAACACACTTTATAACAAAAATAAATATTGGGGTTTCAATAATATAAATGTATAAAATAGTATAAAGTTGCAGTAGCATACATAATATTAATAACTTAGCATATAACATTGTATAACAACAGCACTCAGTAATTTGAATAGTGTCCCTAATATTCATGTCCACTTAGAACCTCAGGATATGACCTTGTTTGAAAATAAAATCTTTGCAAATCTCAAGATTAAATCATACTGGATTAAGGTGTGCCCTAAATTCAATGAGTAGTGTCATTATAAAAGAAGGAGAGAACACACACAGAGGGAATACCATGTGAGGATGAAGACAGAGAATGAATTAATGTGTCGTGTATCAAAGAACACCAAGTACTGACAAGAGCAGAAGCAGGACAAAGCAAGAAAGAATACTTCCCAAAACACTTCACAGGGAGTATGAACTTTTTAATATTTCGGTTTCAGATTTCTAGCCTCCCAAAGTGTAAGAGAATTAATGTCTGTGGTTTAAACACTCAGTCTGTGGTTACTTATTTTACAACAGACCTGAAATACCAATATACCAAGTTATGCCAAACTATAGTTGCCATATGACAAATGGACAGCAACTAAACCACAGTTCTATATTTTCCATTAATAAAAAAAATATGGCCCGCCCGCTCCCCTTCCTCCCAAATCCGACACCCGCCCCAAAAAAATAAATAAATAAATAAATAAATAAATAAATCTTTAAAAAAAAAATATGGGGGGGGGGGTTCCCTGGGTAAGGACACCACCTTGCAGTGCAAGGGGGACGGTTTGATCCCTGGCCTGGGAAAATCCCACGTGCCGCGGAGCGGTTGGACCGATGTGTCCAATTACCAGAGCTGATGTTCTGCAGCGACAAAGTCCACTGCGATGAGAGGCCCTCACAGGCCAAAGACCAAAGATGGATGACAATAGATAAATGAAAGACCAATAAAAGTGGCCAAAAAAATTTGTGTTTAAAAAATACCTGCAAAATGAGGGTACGGGGTGGGTGGGGAGGGAGGGGATTGAAATTCTTGGAAACTATCAAGCAGTACAGAGTTTGAGGAATCATTCATTTGACTAAAATAAAAGAGATTTTTATATTTGCAGGACTAGAAAGTATTTCACTACAGTCTTTCCACAACACACTATAAACACACTTTATAACAAAAATAAATATTGGGGTTTCAATAATATAAATGTATAAAATAGTATAAAGTTGCAGTAGCATACATAATATTAATAACACAACATAATAAAGTTGAGGCACAAAAAGTAAAGCGTTTGGAAAAATTTACATAATTAACTAGTGATAGTTTGCAAAAAGTCAAATGTTTTCATCTAGGAGTACAGTGCTCACTTATTTCACTGGTTTAACAATAAATATGCTGTGAGTATTTTATCTTAGTTTATCTAAAGTATTTTCAAAATAATGCATATGCATTTCTATAACTTTCTTTATAGGTGAATATTCATGGAAATATGCCAGATGCAAACAATACATCTTCAAATACATATTTTAGTTTATCTGCCTGAAGTTGCTAAAAATTGTAAGAATGTCTGCGATTCATAGGGCTTCTAACAGTGTGTGTGTAAGATTAAATGATATATAATACATAATAATATAAACACAAAAGTGTCCAAATAGTAGTGATTTTCAATTACTAACCAAATTGTGCTCCTGATTTTAAATTTTACATAAGGAGCTGAAAAGAATGCATAGTTATTAGCATAAATGAAAAAGGAAATTTATTTCCTCAAGTAAATTTAAACGATAAAATATTCTAAAATTTGGACCTAAAATATTATATATTTTTCTTAAAGTATACTTTGTACTATGGAGAGACACATATAGAATACTTGGTGATATATATATATATATATTTGATGAAAAAATAAAGCTAAGTCATAAATGTTTTAAAAATAAACTATTATCTAATCCTGAGTTTTTTATTATTTTAATTATATTGGGGGGCTTCCCCTGGTGGCTCAGTGGGTAAGGACACCGCCTTGCAGTGCAAGGGGCGCCGGTTCGAGCCCTGGCCTGGGAAGATCCCACGTGCCGCGGAGCGGCTGGACTGATGTGTCCAATTACCGAGCCGGAGCGCTGGAGCTCTGGAGCGCATGCGCCCAGAGCCGGCGCTCTGCAAGGACAGACGCCACGGCGATGGGAGGCCCACAGGAGCCAAAGATCAAAGACGGATGAAAATAGAGAAATGAAAGACCAATAGAAGTGACCCGCCCGCTCCCCTCCCTCCCCAACCCAGCCCCCGCCCACAATAAATAAAAATAAATAAATCTTTAATTATATTGGAGCATAGTATGTTGTGTTAATTTTAGGGGTACAGTAAAGTGATTCAGTTTTACATAAACATATTTCATTCTTGTTTAGAGTCCTCTTTCAAATAGGTTATCCCAGAATACTGAGTATAGTTTCTTGTGATATACAGTAGGTTCTCGTGAGTTTCATAAGGATAGTTTCCTTATAATTTGCATTACAAAAAAGTTTATTTTGCTTAGTAAAAGAATTAGAGCACTTGGAAAATTACTTCTTTTAGTAAAATTTATCACATAGACATGTGCTTTTCAAAGAAGAGCTGAATGCTCTATTCAGTTATGTATCTTTAGGGAATGTTATTTACTCATGTTTTAAAATTTCAGATATATATGTCAGTTTGAAGTTTGTTATATGTTTATAGAATTTAGAAAACTTGTTTTGAATAACTGCAAATGGTGAAAATGATTAAAATTTATTTTATTTTTTCCCATTGGGTAAACGTTTACTTGCATGTCAATTCCAGGATATAGCTATGAATTTGAGCATATGGCCACCACCAATTACATGATCATTTGTTTTTTGATAAACATACACTGTTATTCATTATAAGTCTCTGATTAAAGAAGACAAAGTAGATGCAACCAAAGCAGCATTATTCTTGACCTTCAAGGATCACCAACTTAATTTGAAGAAACTACCCTTTAATGACCTTTAGGCAAAGAGAAATATATTTTAATGCTGAATTTCTCAGCTATAGTAGAAAGTAAAAAGCTAAAAAAAGTTAAATAGGAATCTATTTAAATGAATTAAATGGAAAGTACAACATAACATGTATTTCCCTAACTGGATTTAAAGTTTTTCTAAATAAAAACTAAGTCACTCTACTTAGTAAAAAAAGTAAAATCTTTAAGAGAAATGTCTAATTGTGAATAAGTAGCATATGCTAATAATTCCATATTAATTTTACCTTAATTAATTATCAATTCTGCACTAAAAATAATAGGCATCTATTGTCTGTACTGCACATTTGTAATCTACTTATAGATTTAACATTTCCCGCCCGCTCCTCCCTCCCAACCCAGCCCCGCCCACAATAAATAAAAATAAATAAATCTTTAATTATATTGGAGCATAGTATGTTGTGTTAATTTTAGGGGTACAGTAAAGTGATTCAGTTTTACATAAACATATTTCATTCTTGTTTAGAGTCCTCTTTCAAATAGGTTATCCCAGAATACTGAGTATAGTTTCTTGTGATATACAGTAGGTTCTCGTGAGTTTCATAAGGATAGTTTCCTTATAATTTGCATTACAAAAAAGTTTATTTTGCTTAGTAAAAGAATTAGAGCACTTGGAAAATTACTTCTTTTAGTAAAATTTATCACATAGACATGTGCTTTTCAAAGAAGAGCTGAATGCTCTATTCAGTTATGTATCTTTAGGGAATGTTATTTACTCATGTTTTAAAATTTCAGATATATATGTCAGTTTGAAGTTTGTTATATGTTTATAGAATTTAGAAAACTTGTTTTGAATAACTGCAAATGGTGAAAATGATTAAAATTTATTTTATTTTTTCCCATTGGGTAAACGTTTACTTGCATGTCAATTCCAGGATATAGCTATGAATTTGAGCATATGGCCACCACCAATTACATGATCATTTGTTTTTTGATAAACATACACTGTTATTCATTATAAGTCTCTGATTAAAGAAGACAAAGTAGATGCAACCAAAGCAGCATTATTCTTGACCTTCAAGGATCACCAACTTAATTTGAAGAAACTACCCTTTAATGACCTTTAGGCAAAGAGAAATATATTTTAATGCTGAATTTCTCAGCTATAGTAGAAAGTAAAAAGCTAAAAAAAGTTAAATAGGAATCTATTTAAATGAATTAAATGGAAAGTACAACATAACATGTATTTCCCTAACTGGATTTAAAGTTTTTCTAAATAAAAACTAAGTCACTCTACTTAGTAAAAAAAGTAAAATCTTTAAGAGAAATGTCTAATTGTGAATAAGTAGCATATGCTAATAATTCCATATTAATTTTACCTTAATTAATTATCAATTCTGCACTAAAAATAATAGGCATCTATTGTCTGTACTGCACATTTGTAATCTACTTATAGATTTAACATTTCCTTTGATTCTCGTGTGCTTTGGCAGTCAATAAATTAATTAATCCCAATTGTAATGACAGAATAAATTAGGAATAAATCATTTCAGAGAATGTGCTCTTGCAACTATGTGCATATGTGCTCAGTCATGTTCAACTCTTTACGACCCCATGGACTATAGCCTGCCAGGTTCTTTTGTTCATGGAATTTTCCAGGCAAGGATACTGGAGTAGGTTGCCATTTCCTTCTCCAGGGGTTCTTCCCAACCCAGGGATTGAACCTACATCTCCTGCGTTTGCAGGTGGATTCTTTAGCACTGAGTCACCTGGGTAGCCCAAACTGTGCAATGGTATAAATGCTTTAATATTTTGGTGTGGGGAGCAATGGTTTCTGATACTTAAGGCTATTCTTAACATAAAACTTATCAATAATCTCTAACTTGAGTTACTTGTGTTACTTTTTCCATGATTAGCATGGGTAGTCCAAGTGTGGTCCAAGGTAGAGTTTCATTTTATTAAAGCTGGAAAAATAATGTTGTAATCATTAAGAGTTGAACATTTAGAGTGCTTTCTGAGCTTTGTAGATTGTATGAAAGTTTGACATTACTCACATTATTCAAAAAAAGAGGGGGAGGGAACTACAGGTCAGACAAATATCACATCAATCCACAAATTCAGGATGTATAAGAATAAGCTGGAAACGAGGTCTGTAATTCAATCCAAAATGTCATGATATTTTCAAATTGTAGAAAATGATCACTGACGGGAACTGTTTGACAAATTGTGACGAGATGAGCATGCCCTGCTGGTCACAATGCCTCTTGAAGTTCCTGCTATCATTCCAGGCAGTACTGAGACTGGCAGAACAACCTCTTTACCTTTTGGTCAGCAAATTTAATCACTTTACAGAAATGGAATAACCTTTTATCTCTCAGAATACTTCTTATCATACCCTTCAGACTTCCCAAAACACATTGGAAAATTAGAACTTTGCTCCTCAGTATTGACGAGTCAGTTGTCTTATAATTATCAATTCTGCACTAAAAATAATAGGCATCTATTGTCTGTACTGCACATTTGTAATCTACTTATAGATTTAACATTTCCTTTGATTCTCGTGTGCTTTGGCAGTCAATAAATTAATTAATCCCAATTGTAATGACAGAATAAATTAGGAATAAATCATTTCAGAGAATGTGCTCTTGCAACTATGTGCATATGTGCTCAGTCATGTTCAACTCTTTACGACCCCATGGACTATAGCCTGCCAGGTTCTTTTGTTCATGGAATTTTCCAGGCAAGGATACTGGAGTAGGTTGCCATTTCCTTCTCCAGGGGTTCTTCCCAACCCAGGGATTGAACCTACATCTCCTGCGTTTGCAGGTGGATTCTTTAGCACTGAGTCACCTGGGTAGCCCAAACTGTGCAATGGTATAAATGCTTTAATATTTTGGTGTGGGGAGCAATGGTTTCTGATACTTAAGGCTATTCTTAACATAAAACTTATCAATAATCTCTAACTTGAGTTACTTGTGTTACTTTTTCCATGATTAGCATGGGTAGTCCAAGTGTGGTCCAAGTTAGAGTTTCATTTTATTAAAGCTGGAAAAATAATGTTGTAATCATTAAGAGTTGAACATTTAGAGTGCTTTCTGAGCTTTGTAGATTGTATGAAAGTTTGACATTACTCACATTATTCAAAAAAAAAGAGGGGGAGGGAACTACAGGTCAGACAAATATCACATCAATCCACAAATTCAGGATGTATAAGAATAAGCTGGAAACGAGGTCTGTAATTCAATCCAAAATGTCATGATATTTTCAAATTGTAGAAAATGATCACTGACGGGAACTGTTTGACAAATTGTGACGAGATGAGCATGCCCTGCTGGTCACAATGCCTCTTGAAGTTCCTGCTATCATTCCAGGCAGTACTGAGACTGGCAGAACAACCTCTTTACCTTTTGGTCAGCAAATTTAATCACTTTACAGAAATGGAATAACCTTTTATCTCTCAGAATACTTCTTATCATACCCTTCAGACTTCCCACCAATTGTGAGACTACATTGGAAAATTAGAACTTTGCTCCTCAGTATTGACGAGTCAGTTGTCTTATAATGACGTCTAAAATGCCATTTTCAAAAAGATATTTATTACTCAAAACAATTTAGTAGCACTTTTGGAGGTGTTTGGCAAAAGTGGCAAGAAAATGTAGCCATGATCTAAATGAAATTATCTAAACTAGCTTCCCTTTTCAACTGGCTACTGAAATTTAAGTAGTGATAACATGCAAAATTATTTGAGTGTTAGGTCATTTTACAGATATCTACTGTTCTCTCTTGATTAATTTAAAAAGTACCAGGAAGACAATGTTAAATTGTGTGAACAAGGTTTTAAATCCACAATGACAAAAATGCTTCCTTGCTGAATATTATTGAAACGATAAGAAAGAAAGCTTCAGCAAAGAAATATATGGAGATATGTTAGCTAATTCATAAAACAAATGAAGAAGCAAGCAGAAACAAGAAGAACAATAACAACAACAACAAATAAACCTTTAAGTGTAGGGGAAGGGATCTTTATCTAGAGTTACAGCAATTTATTATGCAATGGGTCCATTTCTTAAATAAGTTTATCAAACTTTTTCATCACACCTTATTTGTCATTGCATTTGTGTTAAGTCACTTCAATCATGTCCAACTCTTTATGACCCTATGTACGGAAGCCCACCAGACTCCTCTGTCCATGATCCAAGGAAGAATACTAGAGTGGGTTGCCATGCCCTTCTCTAGGCAATCTTCTCGACCCAGAGATGATACCTTGGTCTCTCTCATTGGAGGCATTACTCTTTTTAAAATAGTAAGGAAAAATTACATCATGCCTATTATTATTTTTTGTTTGTTCTGTGTTCACTGCATGCAAGATATATACTAACCACTGTATAACTAGATCAAATCTCTTCCTTTGGATTTAAAATATGCAAACAGAAAACAAAAAATAAAAAATCAGAGTAATGCACTGCACAAGAGAGGAGACGTGGAACAATGCATTCTGGTTTGTTTCTCTTGCTTTGGGAGTAGATTGCGATACTTTCTAAACAAAAGACAACAATAGAAAGGTAGTGAGACTACATTGGAAAATTAGAACTTTGCTCCTCAGTATTGACGAGTCAGTTGTCTTATAATGACGTCTAAAATGCCATTTTCAAAAGATATTTATTACTCAAAACAATTTAGTAGCACTTTTGGAGGTGTTTGGCAAAAGTGGCAAGAAAATGTAGCCATGATCTAAATGAAATTATCTAAACTAGCTTCCCTTTTCAACTGGCTACTGAAATTTAAGTAGTGATAACATGCAAAATTATTTGAGTGTTAGGTCATTTTACAGATATCTACTGTTCTCTCTTGATTAATTTAAAAAGTACCAGGAAGACAATGTTAAATTGTGTGAACAAGGTTTTAAATCCACAATGACAAAAATGCTTCCTTGCTGAATATTATTGAAACGATAAGAAAGAAAGCTTCAGCAAAGAAATATATGGAGATATGTTAGCTAATTCATAAAACAAATGAAGAAGCAAGCAGAAACAAGAAGAACAATAACAACAACAACAAATAAACCTTTAAGTGTAGGGGAAGGGATCTTTATCTAGAGTTACAGCAATTTATTATGCAATGGGTCCATTTCTTAAATAAGTTTATCAAACTTTTTCATCACACCTTATTTGTCATTGCATTTGTGTTAAGTCACTTCAATCATGTCCAACTCTTTATGACCCTATGTACGGAAGCCCACCAGACTCCTCTGTCCATGATCCAAGGAAGAATACTAGAGTGGGTTGCCATGCCCTTCTCTAGGCAATCTTCTCGACCCAGAGATGATACCTTGGTCTCTCTCATTGGAGGCATTACTCTTTTTAAAATAGTAAGGAAAAATTACATCATGCCTATTATTATTTTTTGTTTGTTCTGTGTTCACTGCATGCAAGATATATACTAACCACTGTATAACTAGATCAAATCTCTTCCTTTGGATTTAAAATATGCAAACAGAAAACAAAAAATAAAAAATCAGAGTAATGCACTGCACAAGAGAGGAGACGTGGAACAATGCATTCTGGTTTGTTTCTCTTGCTTTGGGAGTAGATTGCGATACTTTCTAAACAAAAGACAACAATAGAAAGGTAGTGATGACCTTTAGGGAGCTAAAAGAAGTTATTTCATAGCCTATTTAGGAAAGTGCTTATAGTAGAAGAAGAAAGAAAGTGGATGTTAAAGGAATGTATATGAAATGAAGGGAACCAATAAATATGCATAATCAGAGATAAAGAGTAAAGGAGACTTCTGCAGTCTTGAATTTGAAACCTTCTGTTGTTGTGTACTGACAATTTTAACTATATATGAAAATTTGAATGATTGACTTTCTTAAAACCAATCAGAATTCGTTCTCTGAATAAGACCACAGTGATATATTTGTCCTGTTATATCAGATCAGACACCATGATGCTATCTGCATCAATAAATATTTTGCACAAAAAAATGAAATCAGTATATCATAATTTCCTATCTTATAAATATTTCCCAATGTGAAAACCAGTACATCAGCTTCAGTTTTGCCTTGCCTGTATCTTGGATTCACTTTGGCGACAGGGAGCCATTATCCTACAACACAAACTAGAAAACTAGCAAATCTTTTATTAAATTTTTCTTTGCCTTGTCCGAAGTTCATAAGTAAAATACTACATTTATTGAGGTAGGGTAAATTCTTCACAAGTGAACACAACATTAAGCCAAAATATAAAACAACTTCTAAAGGAAATGAGTCACTTCTATATAGCAGGAATCAATTTAATATTTTCTTAACTCATTTTGAAAACAGTTTTTTAAGGAAGGCAATAATAAAAGAATGCGTGTCTTGGTTTGCCAAGGTAATATCCTTTTTTTCTACTAGCAGAAACTCCACTCACCTAGAACTGTTGAACTACCAAAAATTTTCAGTTTTGCATATAAGCAGAATTAATTTTGTAGAGTGATAAGCAGAATTTAAGATTACATTTTGGGGGTAACTATTTATGTTTATACTTATAACTTTTATAATATGAAGACTTTTCATATATCTAAATTTTAATGAATAAATATATACAGGATAATTATTTTAACAATATTAAATAGCTGTACCTTATGTACAGACTTTATTAAAAATAAATGGGGCCTTCCCTGGTGGTCCAGTGGGTAAGGACACCGCCTTGCAGTGCAAGGGGCGCCGGTTCGATCCCTGGCCTGGGAAGATCTCACGTGCCGCGGAGCGGTTGGACCCATGTGTCCAATTACTGAGCCAGAGCTCTGGAGAGCATGCGCCCAGAGCCTGTGTTCTGCAACAACTGAGGCCACTGTGATGGGAGGCCCACATGGGCCAGGGAACAAAGATGGCTGAAAATAGATAAATGAAAGACCAATAGAAGTGGCCCGCCCACCACCCTCCCTCCCCAACCCGGCCCCCTGCCCCCCGCCAAAATGACTTTCTTATATGAGAGTAGCTTAATTATTTAAGAATACCCTAAAACTTTCTCTCGTACTGAATAAACTTTAGATTTTCCAAAAATGTACTATTTACTCTCATAAAAACTTGAATCTTTAATGTTTATATTCTATTTTAAACCATTCCTCAATTTAAGGTTGTTGTTCAACTAACTTCAGTTCATTACGAGTTTTTAAAATTTGTGTTTGCTTGTCTTCACCAAATAATAGCTCATGATTAAAACATATATATTATTCAGATCTGAAACTTAGTGAATTATCAACTGTAAACATAGACAAATGAATAGATTAAATATTAACTGGAATGAAATCAATATTAATGAAAATGTAAGTCTTGCATTAATCATAAATAATACAACTGCCATCATTTCATTTTTCAGTTATATTGAGAAATTTTTATTATTTAGAGACCATACTTATATCCCTAAATTTGAAAAGGAGGAATAAAAATAATAATATAATAATTATAGACATTTGTGAAATCATAATACTTTCAATTATCCTTAAATTAAAAAAAAATAGTCACTTGTTATGTTTCCTGTTCTTTAACCTATGCCTTGTAAATGTTGAGATGAAATAAGCATACTATGTCTATACTGTCATTAATATATTCTTTAGATTTAGTTTTTCAGTGAATCCATTATACCATTAGGTTGTGAGTACTGAATAACTGCAGTGCAAGCAGAAACTACTCCAATTTTCAAAACTGATTTTGGTTTCTTAAGTTGATATCCTACAGCTAACAAATGTCAGAACCAGGATTTGAAGTCAAGTCTATGAGAACATATATCTTTAAATCTTCTAGTATCTATATATTTTTCCCTTCTGATAGTATAGAATCTTTGAACCCTTCTTCCTATATTAAAATGAGAATAGGATTGAATTAAAACAGGAGAAAGAAGGCTCTCTGTCTTCATGGCTAGCTCTGTCACTTGGCACACACAGTATCCAGAGTAGCAGATGTGCTCCAAGTCCTTAAAATAGTGTTCAGACCTCAACACGATGTCCCTCACCTTCTTCAGGTTTTCTTTTTGAAAGTCATATTTTAATTGAGTATAAAGAAAGAAACAGAAATCAAAAATGAACAAACTTATTTTCTTATATATTTCTACCGAGTAAATACCATATGAGATTTTTAATTTCATGGTTTCCAAAGCTCATCTTAGAAAGCTTAAAATATCTCTTGAGACCAGGCAGTCTGAACAGCAAACTATTTTTGTAAAAAATACTAAGATAATATTTGACTTTGATGTGATGAAGCTATCACTTTGACAGTTGCTGGCAGGTGTGTACTCTTGCAGCATATTTTTGTTGTTGTTAGAATTTTCTAAAGTAGCAATTTTAGGATATGAATATATCCATTTTCAGATATTAACATATGTAGAACTCTGATATACTCTTAACAGGACCCCTCAATTATATGTGTTGCAATTCTATAACCTTATTTTTACCTAAAATATTGATACTTTGATATATCAAAGTTTTCCTTGAGTCCATGTGGACGTTCTTATCATTGTTCATTCACTAAGTCTTGTCTGATTCTTTGTAATCTCATAGGTTATATAGCATTACAGGGTGCTCTGTCTTCAACTGTCTCCCTGACTGCTCAAATTCATGTCCACTGAGTCAGTGATGCTACCTAACCATCTCATCCTCTATCTCTCCCTTCTCCTTTTGTCTTCAATCTTTCCCAAGAAACAGGGTCTTTTCCAATAAGTCAGCTCTGCAGATCAGGTGGTCAAAGTATGGGAGTTTTAGCTTCAGCATCAATCCTTCCAATGAATATTTAAGGTTGATTTCCTTTATGATTGACTGGTTTGAACCTTCTTCCTATATTAAAATGAGAATAAGGAACTTTGAAGTCAAGTCTATGAGAACATATATCTTTAAATCTTCTAGTATCTATATATTTTTCCCTTCTGATAGTATAGAATCTTTGAACCCTTCTTCCTATATTAAAATGAGAATAGGATTGAATTAAAACAGGAGAAAGAAGGCTCTCTGTCTTCATGGCTAGCTCTGTCACTTGGCACACACAGTATCCAGAGTAGCAGATGTGCTCCAAGTCCTTAAAATAGTGTTCAGACCTCAACACGATGTCCCTCACCTTCTTCAGGTTTTCTTTTTGAAAGTCATATTTTAATTGAGTATAAAGAAAGAAACAGAAATCAAAAATGAACAAACTTATTTTCTTATATATTTCTACCGAGTAAATACCATATGAGATTTTTAATTTCATGGTTTCCAAAGCTCATCTTAGAAAGCTTAAAATATCTCTTGAGACCAGGCAGTCTGAACAGCAAACTATTTTTGTAAAAAATACTAAGATAATATTTGACTTTGATGTGATGAAGCTATCACTTTGACAGTTGCTGGCAGGTGTGTACTCTTGCAGCATATTTTGTTGTTGTTAGAATTTTCTAAAGTAGCAATTTTAGGATATGAATATATCCATTTTCAGATATTAACATATGTAGAACTCTGATATACTCTTAACAGGACCCCTCAATTATATGTGTTGCAATTCTATAACCTTATTTTTACCTAAAATATTGATACTTTGATATATCAAAGTTTTCCTTGAGTCCATGTGGACGTTCTTATCATTGTTCATTCACTAAGTCTTGTCTGATTCTTTGTAATCTCATAGGTTATATAGCATTACAGGGTGCTCTGTCTTCAACTGTCTCCCTGACTGCTCAAATTCATGTCCACTGAGTCAGTGATGCTACCTAACCATCTCATCCTCTATCTCTCCCTTCTCCTTTTGTCTTCAATCTTTCCCAAGAAACAGGGTCTTTTCCAATAAGTCAGCTCTGCAGATCAGGTGGTCAAAGTATGGGAGTTTTAGCTTCAGCATCAATCCTTCCAATGAATATTTAAGGTTGATTTCCTTTATGATTGACTGGTTTGAGTTCCTTGCAGCCCAAGGGACTCTCAAGAACCTTCTCCAGCACTACTGTTCAAAAGCATCAATTCTCTGTTCTTCTTTATGGTTCAGCTTTCATATCCCTACATGACAACTGGAAAAAACATAGTTTTGACTACACAGACCTCTTGTTGGCAAAGGGATGTCTCTGATTTTTAACATATTGTCTAGATTTGTTGTAGCTTTCCTTCCAAAGAGCAAGCATCTTTTAATTTCATGGCTACAGTCATTGTCCAGAGGGATTTGGGAGCCTAAAAAAATAAAATTTGTCATTGCTTCTACTTTTCCCCCTTCTATTTGCCATAAAGTTATGCTGAATGCCATGAGCTTAGTTTTTTTTAATGCTGAGTTTCAAACCAGCTTTTCACTCTCCTCTTTCATGTTCATCAAGAGATTCTTTACACTTTCCTCAGCTTTTTCAGAGTAAAATTCAGATTCACTGAAGAAGTACCAGTTTAAGTTTCACAGTTATGAACTAGGTGATGGTAATTGCTTCTAACATAAAGCTTGGTCAATTTGCATTTGCAAATCATTTCATTTTTTTATTGACTGTTCTTAAACAATCTTGATAGTAAGTGTGATATCATAATCATTATTTTGAGACAAAGAAGATGAAAAAATTAAAATGTCTAACCAGACTTCCAGTGGTCCAGTGGATAAAGAGTTTGCCTTGCAGTGCAAGGGGAACCAGTTCAGTCCCTGGCCTGGGAAGACCCCGCATGCTGCGGAGCAGCTGGATCAATGTGTCCAAGTACAAGCCTGGAATGCATGAGACCAGAGTCAGTGATCTGCAACAAGAGAGGCCACTGCGATGGGAGGCCCCCAAAGGCCAAAGAATAAAGATGGATGAAAATAAATAAATAAAAAATCAATAAAAGAGGTCAACATTTAAAAAAAGAAAAACAATGCCTAACCAATGGCAACTACAGTGTAGAAGAGAATATATTTTTTCTTAGTAATTGTGAACATTTTGCAAAAAGTATAGCAACCAGTTACAAATAAGAGGAAGTGACCGATTTTTGAAACTGGTCAAAGTATGGGAGTTTTAGCTTCAGCATCAATCCTTCCAATGAATATTTAAGGTTGATTTCCTTTATGATTGACTGGTTTGAGTTCCTTGCAGCCCAAGGGACTCTCAAGAACCTTCTCCAGCACTACTGTTCAAAAGCATCAATTCTCTGTTCTTCTTTATGGTTCAGCTTTCATATCCCTACATGACAACTGGAAAAAACATAGTTTTGACTACACAGACCTCTTGTTGGCAAAGGGATGTCTCTGATTTTTAACATATTGTCTAGATTTGTTGTAGCTTTCCTTCCAAAGAGCAAGCATCTTTTAATTTCATGGCTACAGTCATTGTCCAGAGGGATTTGGGAGCCTAAAAAAATAAAATTTGTCATTGCTTCTACTTTTCCCCCTTCTATTTGCCATAAAGTTATGCTGAATGCCATGAGCTTAGTTTTTTTTAATGCTGAGTTTCAAACCAGCTTTTCACTCTCCTCTTTCATGTTCATCAAGAGGTTCTTTACACTTTCCTCAGCTTTTTCAGAGTAAAATTCAGATTCACTGAAGAAGTACCAGTTTAAGTTTCACAGTTATGAACTAGGTGATGGTAATTGCTTCTAACATAAAGCTTGGTCAATTTGCATTTGCAAATCATTTCATTTTTTTATTGACTGTTCTTAAACAATCTTGATAGTAAGTGTGATATCATAATCATTATTTTGAGACAAAGAAGATGAAAAAATTAAAATGTCTAACCAGACTTCCAGTGGTCCAGTGGATAAAGAGTTTGCCTTGCAGTGCAAGGGGAACCAGTTCAGTCCCTGGCCTGGGAAGACCCCGCATGCTGCGGAGCAGCTGGATCAATGTGTCCAAGTACAAGCCTGGAATGCATGAGACCAGAGTCAGTGATCTGCAACAAGAGAGGCCACTGCGATGGGAGGCCCCCAAAGGCCAAAGAATAAAGATGGATGAAAATAAATAAATAAAAAATCAATAAAAGAGGTCAACATTTAAAAAAAGAAAAACAATGCCTAACCAATGGCAACTACAGTGTAGAAGAGAATATATTTTTTCTTAGTAATTGTGAACATTTTGCAAAAAAGTATAGCAACCAGTTACAAATAAGAGGGAAGTGACCGATTTTTGAAACATTATGCATTTTACACTCAAAATGAAGACAAATGATTTAGTAACTAATCTATTAAACATGTATATATATACACATATATACATTATACATTATATATATATTGACACATATGCTCAAACATGTATAATATATGCATCCAGTTCAGTTCAGTTGTTAATTGGTGTCTGACTCTTTGTAGCTCCATGGGCTGCGGCATGCCAGGCTTCCCTATCCTTAACCGTGTTCTGGAGCTTGCACGAAATCATGTCCATTGAGTCAGCAATGCCAGTCAACCATCTCATCCTCTGTCATCCCCTTCTACTCTGACTTCTATTTTTTCCAGCATCAATGTCTTTTCCAATGAGCTGTCTGTTTACATCAGGTGGGCAAAGTATTGAAGTACTGAAGAAGCTTCCAATGAATATTAAGGGTTGATTTACTTTAGGATTGACTTGTTGGATCTCCTTGAAATGAACTCTCAAGAGTCTTCTCCAACACCACAGTTCAAAGGCACTGATTCTTCAGCACTCAGCTTTCTTTATGGTCCAGCTTTCACATCCATATATGACTACTGGAGAAACCATAGTTTTGAATATATGGACCTTTCTCAGCAAAGTGATGTCTCTGCTTTTTGTTATGCTGTCTAGGTTTGTCATAGCTTTTCTTCCAAGGAGCAAGTGTCTTTTCATTCCACAGTGATTTTGGAGTCCAAGAAATATATGCATATCATATATTAATATACAAATATGTTATATAAATGTAAATCTATGGTAGTATGTTTAAGATATTAATTCACATTAAGACTATAGTTGATCATTAAATATTTTGGAATTTTATCAATTCCAATTTTAGTAAATTAAGTATGTGATAATTTAAAATTTTATATTATGGTAATCATATTACTTAGGTGATCACATTACTTAGGTGGGTTTATTTATTTACCCCACGTTTTTACTAAGAGTTTTTTTTTTTTTTAAGCTTTATTATTATTTTTTTGAGGGGTTGGGGAGGGAGGGAGCAGGTGGCAAGGCATTTACATAATGGCAACATGTATATTTTTTAGTAATTTGACATTTAAAATATCCCTCAAACCTTTTTGTTATGCATTTACACTCAAAATCAAGACAAATGATTTAGTAACTAATCTATTAAACATGTATATATATACACATATATACATTATACATTATATATATATTGACACATATGCTCAAACATGTATAATATATGCATCCAGTTCAGTTCAGTTGTTAATTGGTGTCTGACTCTTTGTAGCTCCATGGGCTGCGGCATGCCAGGCTTCCCTATCCTTAACCGTGTTCTGGAGCTTGCACGAAATCATGTCCATTGAGTCAGCAATGCCAGTCAACCATCTCATCCTCTGTCATCCCCTTCTACTCTGACTTCTATTTTTTCCAGCATCAATGTCTTTTCCAATGAGCTGTCTGTTTACATCAGGTGGGCAAAGTATTGAAGTACTGAAGAAGCTTCCAATGAATATTAAGGGTTGATTTACTTTAGGATTGACTTGTTGGATCTCCTTGAAATGAACTCTCAAGAGTCTTCTCCAACACCACAGTTCAAAGGCACTGATTCTTCAGCACTCAGCTTTCTTTATGGTCCAGCTTTCACATCCATATATGACTACTGGAGAAACCATAGTTTTGAATATATGGACCTTTCTAAAGCAAAGTGATGTCTCTGCTTTTTGTTATGCTGTCTAGGTTTGTCATAGCTTTTCTTCCAAGGAGCAAGTGTCTTTTCATTCCACAGTGATTTTGGAGTCCAAGAAATATATGCATATCATATATTAATATACAAATATGTTATATAAATGTAAATCTATGGTAGTATGTTTAAGATATTAATTCACATTAAGACTATAGTTGATCATTAAATATTTTGGAATTTTATCAATTCCAATTTTAGTAAATTAAGTATGTGATAATTTAAAATTTTATATTATGGTAATCATATTACTTAGGTGATCACATTACTTAGGTGGGTTTATTTATTTACCCCACGTTTTTACTAAGAGTTTTTTTTTTTTTAATATTTAAGCTTTATTATTATTTTTTTGAGGGGTTGAGGAGGGAGGGGAGCAGGTGGCAGGTCATTTCTATTGGCCTTTCATTTGTCCGTTTTCATCCATCCTTGTTCTTTGGTCCGTGCGGACCTCCCATTGTGGTGGCCTCTGTTGTCGCAGAGTTCCAGCTCGGTAATTGGACACATCGGTGCAGCCGCTCCGTGGCACGTGGGATCAAACCAGTGCCCTCCGTGGCCAGGGATCAAACCAGTGCCCCTTGCACTGCAAGGCAGTGTCCTTACCCACTGGACCACCAGGAAAGCCCACAGTTGGTATTTTTAATAACATTTGAGCAGCAATTTGTTTAATGAATTTATTATTGTTATTATTAATTTTATAAGTGGATGTCTATAATTATTTATTTCTTTCATCTTGATATGTAATAAAATAAATTATCAATCATTATTAACATATAGATTGATAGTCTATAACATTTTATATTAATGAGAATATACTCAATCATGTCAATAAGACAGCCTATCTTGTGTTCCACAACATTTCATAAGTAGTCTTAGATTTAACAGTCACATTTGATATATTTGCAGTATTAGTTTTAATTTAAGCAAATAGCATACTTGAAACTATCTACATAAACAAGTATTTTTTAAAAAATTAAATAGTAAAATATTCATTATATGAATAATTACCTTCTATTTTAAATTGCTTCCAGTTATTTATATGTGTAAATTTTATTTCTCTCACCAGAAACAATTCCTTGAAAAAAGTAAAGGTCATAGTTACTCTTTCATATGATCAAAGGTTAGAATAGTCTAGTGTGCCCTAGATAAAGAAATCGTAATCTCTTTTCTGTTCTATATTAACTGCCTTTTAACTGGAATTTTCACATTAAGAATCTATGGTAGTATGTTTAAGATATTAATTCACATTAAGACTATAGTTGATCATTAAATATTTTGGAATTTTATCAATTCCAATTTTAGTAAATTAAGTATGTGATAATTTAAAATTTTATATTATGGTAATCATATTACTTAGGTGATCACATTACTTAGGTGGGTTTATTTATTTACCCCACGTTTTTACTAAGAGTTTTTTTTTTTTTAATATTTAAGCTTTATTATTATTTTTTTGAGGGGTTGAGGAGGGAGGGGAGCAGGTGGCAGGTCATTTCTATTGGCCTTTCATTTGTCCGTTTTCATCCATCCTTGTTCTTTGGTCCGTGCGGACCTCCCATTGTGGTGGCCTCTGTTGTCGCAGAGTTCCAGCTCGGTAATTGGACACATCGGTGCAGCCGCTCCGTGGCACGTGGGATCAAACCAGTGCCCTCCGTGGCCAGGGATCAAACCAGTGCCCCTTGCACTGCAAGGCAGTGTCCTTACCCACTGGACCACCAGGAAAGCCCACAGTTGGTATTTTTAATAACATTTGAGCAGCAATTTGTTTAATGAATTTATTATTGTTATTATTAATTTTATAAGTGGATGTCTATAATTATTTATTTCTTTCATCTTGATATGTAATAAAATAAATTATCAATCATTATTAACATATAGATTGATAGTCTATAACATTTTATATTAATGAGAATATACTCAATCATGTCAATAAGACAGCCTATCTTGTGTTCCACAACATTTCATAAGTAGTCTTAGATTTAACAGTCACATTTGATATATTTGCAGTATTAGTTTTAATTTAAGCAAATAGCATACTTGAAACTATCTACATAAACAAGTATTTTTAAAAGATTAAATAGTAAAATATTCATTATATGAATAATTACCTTCTATTTTAAATTGCTTCCAGTTATTTATATGTGTAAATTTTATTTCTCTCACCAGAAACAATTCCTTGAAAAAAGTAAAGGTCATAGTTACTCTTTCATATGATCAAAGGTTAGAATAGTCTAGTGTGCCCTAGATAAAGAAATCGTAATCTCTTTTCTGTTCTATATTAACTGCCTTTTAACTGAATTCCATAACTTCGGTCTCACACTGTTCTTTATTTTTTAACACTTCAGTCAGTACGATTTTGATAAAATGCAATGCTATTCATGTCTTCCATCTGTTGAAAATATCTCTGTGGATCTCATGTGCCTATAAGATTAAAAAAAAAAAAAAAAACCCTGTAGAATGACAAGACCTTTATGACCCAAACGCTCACATTTCTGCCATCTTCTAGAATTGATTATTCTACTTAGACGGCAAATATTCTCCTATTTGTTGTTTAGCTGCTAAGTGGTATCCGATTCTTTGTGACCCCATAGACTACAGCACATCAGACTTCCTTGTCCTTCACTAACTCCTGGTGTTTGCTCATGATTATTGAATCAGTGACATCAGTGATGTCACCAAAATATCTTATCCTCTGTCACCCACTTCTTCTCTTGCCTTCAATCTTTCCCAGCATCAGCATCTTTTCTAATAAGTTGGCTCTTCGCACCAGGTGGTCAAAGTATTGGAGCTTCAGTTGGAGCTTCAGTTTCAGCATCAGTCCTTCCAATGACTATTCAGGGTTGACTTCTGTTAGGAGTTACTGGTCCCTTTGCAGTCTAAGGGACTCTGAGGAGTCTTCTCCAGCACTATAATTCAAAAACATCAATTTGACACTCAGTCTTCCTTATGGTCCAGTTCTCACATCCATACATGACTACTGGGAAAACCATAGTTTTGACTATATGGACCTTTGCCCCCAAAGTGATGTCTCTGCTTCTTAATACACTGTATAGGTTTGTCATAGCTTTTCTTTCAAGGAGCAAGCCTCTTTTAGCTTTGTGGTTGCAGTCACTGTCTGCAATGATTTTAAAGCCCAATAATTAAAATCTCTCATTGCTTCCTATTTCTTCCCCATCTATTTGCCATGAAATAATGGAACCTGATGCCATGATTTCCCTTTCAGAATGCTGAGTTTTAAGCCAGCTTTTTCACTCTCCTCTTTCACCCTCAACAAGAGGCTTTTTAATTCCTCTTCACTTCCTGCCATAAGGGTGCTGTCATCAGCATACTTGAGGTTATTGATATTTCTCCTGACAATCTTGATTTCAGCTTGTGCCTCATCTATTCTGGCATTTCATATGATATACTCTGCATATAAGTTAAACAAGTAGGATGACAATATACAGCTTTGATGTTCTCCTTTTCCAATTTTGAACCAGTTTGTAGTTCCATGTTTGGTTTTAATTGTTGCTTCTTGACTCGCATACAGGTTTCTCAGGAGAAAGGTATGGTAGTCTGGTATTCCTATCTCTTTCAGAATTTTCCAGTTTGTTTTGATCCACATAGTCAAAGGATTAGCGTAGTCAATGAAGCATAAGTTTTTCTGGAATTCTCTTGCTTAATCATTGACCAACAGATGTTTCCAAATTTGATCTCTGGTTCCTCCACTTTTCTAAATCCAACGTGTGTATGTGGAAGTTCTTGACTCATGCACTGCTGAAGCCTCTGTGAAGGACCCTGACCATTACCTTGTCAGCATGTGAAATGAGAGCAGTTGTATGGTAATTTGACCATTCTTTGACATTGCATTTCTTTGGAATTGGAATGAAAACAGACTTTTTCCTGTCCTGTGGCTTAATGAGCTTTCCAAATTTGCTGGCATATTGAGTGCAGCACTTTAACTGCATTATCTTTTAGGATTTTAAATACCATGAATTTCCCTTGAAGAAAAACTTCACATTAGTTGTTTCAAACTGGAGAACAATAATATCAAAGAAGTTCTCTCACTGTTACAAACTTTGTGGGCCCCACATCAGACTTACCAACCTAAGGTTCCTGCAGAGGACTAGGAATTCCCAGGGAATCTGACTTTGAAGGACAGCAGGATTTGATTACAGAACTCCCACAGGACTGGGGGGAAAAAGAGACTCTTTGAGGGCGTAAACCAAATCCTGTGTGCACCAGGCCCAGGGAAAAGGAGCAGTGAATCCACAAAGTGAGCCAGACCTGCCTGGGAGTGTTTGAGGATGTCCTGCAGAGGTGTGGGTTGGCAGTGACCTGCCATGGGAGAAAAGCACTTGAGCAGCACTGCCTGGCACTCTCCTCTTTCACCCTCAACAAGAGGCTTTTTAATTCCTCTTCACTTCCTGCCATAAGGGTGCTGTCATCAGCATACTTGAGGTTATTGATATTTCTCCTGACAATCTTGATTTCAGCTTGTGCCTCATCTATTCTGGCATTTCATATGATATACTCTGCATATAAGTTAAACAAGTAGGATGACAATATACAGCTTTGATGTTCTCCTTTTCCAATTTTGAACCAGTTTGTAGTTCCATGTTTGGTTTTAATTGTTGCTTCTTGACTCGCATACAGGTTTCTCAGGAGAAAGGTATGGTAGTCTGGTATTCCTATCTCTTTCAGAATTTTCCAGTTTGTTTTGATCCACATAGTCAAAGGATTAGCGTAGTCAATGAAGCATAAGTTTTTCTGGAATTCTCTTGCTTAATCATTGACCAACAGATGTTTCCAAATTTGATCTCTGGTTCCTCCACTTTTCTAAATCCAACGTGTGTATGTGGAAGTTCTTGACTCATGCACTGCTGAAGCCTCTGTGAAGGACCCTGACCATTACCTTGTCAGCATGTGAAATGAGAGCAGTTGTATGGTAATTTGACCATTCTTTGACATTGCATTTCTTTGGAATTGGAATGAAAACAGACTTTTTCCTGTCCTGTGGCTTAATGAGCTTTCCAAATTTGCTGGCATATTGAGTGCAGCACTTTAACTGCATTATCTTTTAGGATTTTAAATACCATGAATTTCCCTTGAAGAAAAACTTCACATTAGTTGTTTCAAACTGGAGAACAATAATATCAAAGAAGTTCTCTCACTGTTACAAACTTTGTGGGCCCCACATCAGACTTACCAACCTAAGGTTCCTGCAGAGGACTAGGAATTCCCAGGGAATCTGACTTTGAAGGACAGCAGGATTTGATTACAGAACTCCCACAGGACTGGGGGGAAAAAGAGACTCTTTGAGGGCGTAAACCAAATCCTGTGTGCACCAGGCCCAGGGAAAAGGAGCAGTGAATCCACAAAGTGAGCCAGACCTGCCTGGGAGTGTTTGAGGATGTCCTGCAGAGGTGTGGGTTGGCAGTGACCTGCCATGGGAGAAAAGCACTTGCAGCAGCAGTCCTGGGAGGTGTGATCTGTTGGCATAAGTCCTCTTGGAGGGGGTTACCATTAGCCTATAGAGTCAAGGACTGAGTTGCCTCATACTAAACAAATGACAGGGAGGGAACACAGCCCCACCCATCAGCAGTTGGATTAAAGATTTACTAAGCATGGCCCTATTCACCAGAGTAAGATCCAGTTTTTCCCCAAAACGAGTCCCTCCCATCAAGAAGCAAAAACTATAATCCCACAGCTTCCAGAACGAAAACTACCATCTGAGAGAGCTAACAGAATGATCACTTGGATCACAGTCTTGTGTGACTGAAAGAAGCTATGAGCCATGCTCTGTAGGAATGCCCAAGCCAGACAGGTCATGGTAGTTAATACTGAAAAAGCATGTTCCACTGGAAAAGGGAATAATGGCAAACCACTTCAGTGATCTTGCCTTAAGAATCCCATGAACAGTATGAAAAGGCAAAAAGGTATGACAATAAAAGATTGGCAGGTGTCCATTATGCTACTGGGGAAGAGCAGAGTAATACTTCCAGAAAGAATGAAGAGGCCGGGTCAAAGTGGAAATATCACTTTGTTATGGATGTGTCTGGTGGTGAAAGCAAAGTCCAATGCTGCAAAGAACAATATTTTCATAGGAACTTGAAATGTTAGGTCCATGAATCAAGGTAAATTGGTTATTTAGGAATAGCTTGTCCCAAGTAAAAGAACCTCACACACTGTAACATGCATTATATGCTAACATGATGAATGTTGATTTATTGCAAATTCCAGAAAACACAAACTAACAGTATGTGCAAGTCACTTATCTGTTTCCTTTCTACCCTGCTTTAATGCTCCTTCATGTATCTGGGACTTCCCTGGTGGCTCAGATGGAGAAAGAATCTGCCTAAAGCGCTGGAGGCCTGGGTTCAATCCCTGAGTCAGGAAGATCCCCTTGGAGAAGGGAAGGGCAATCCACTCTAGTATTCTTGCCTGGAATTTCATGGACAGAGGGTACAGTCCATGGGTCACAAAGAGTAGGACATGACTGAGTAACTAATACTCACTTTTTCATGTATTTGGGGACAGTGGGAGCTGTTTGCTGGGAGTGGGAAGGCATCTGGAAGGAAAGTAAGTGCTCCCTACCCACTTCTTCCTTCTGTCAGTTTGGCATCAGTAACCGAAGGGCACATCAGAGAACCTCTTCCTAGGTCCTGGCATCAACACCCTGAAATTTCTTGGCTGTGACTCCACCCAGAGTGATCTACTTTCCTTACAATTTTTTCATAGTTTGGAACATCATATAAATAGAATCTTTTAAAGACTCTATATGCATGTTTTAAAGACTCATTTCTTTCACTCACCCTAATGCATTTGCTTCCCAGGTGGCGCTAGTGGTAAATAACCCACTTGGCAATGCAGGAGATCTAAGAAAGATGGGCTTGATCTCTGAGTCATAAAGATTCCCTGGAGGAAGGCATGGCAACTAACTCCAGTATTCTTGCCTGGAGAAGCCTGTGGACAGAGAAGTCTGGCAGAGAAGTCCATAGGGTCTCAAAGAGTTGGATGCAACTGAAGAGACTTAGCACAAAGTAAAGATACTTCAAATTAAAAATCTGCTGTTTTCCAAAGTAGCTATTCCACTTGGCATGTCTAAAAGCAGTGTATGAGGGTTACAGTTGCTCCTTACCCTCATCAAAACATTATTTTTTTTTAATTTTAAGCATTAGAATATTCTTTAAAAACCTAAAATAATTTGAAAAAAATATGTGATTAAGTTGAAGAAAAAAATCATATATTTATTTGATTCTTAATCACAATTATTTCCCAATGGAATATGGCACTTGAGCACTATATAGCTTCTCAAATATTGGAATCAAATCACTGTCACCCATGCTTCCTGTTTCACATAGTGGCTACTGGTTCTGATTTATTTTACTGTGCTGGGTATTAGCTTTAGCATGTGGAATCTTTTGTTGTGGCATGCCGATTCTTAGCTCACCATGTGGGATCTAGTTCCCTGATTAAGGATCCAAACCCAGGCCCCCAGCCCTGAGAGCTTGGGGAGTCATAGCCACTGGACCAAGGGGGAAGTCTCAAGGTTTACACAAAATGTATTTTTAGTAGTATTGCGTTAATGCATTTTTCAGGAGTTTTGCTTCCAACAATACACTGGGCACAGTGCTTGAGCCCATGTAGCTGTACGCAGTTTGTTACCTAATACTAGAAATGTTTCTCTCTTCTGCCTATGTTCTGATCTCAAACAAAAAAAGGTCAGTGCCTCAATTCTATTTAACTATGGCTTTTTTCTAAATTGTTTGGCAACCCCCTTCCTCCAAAACAATGTATTACTTGATGATTTTGATAATGTAGATAAAAACAGAAACACTGAATTGACAGAAATATGAAGCCTAAGCCCTTTAAAATAAAAATGTGGGCTTCCTTGACGGTCCAGTGGGTGGAGAGTTCGCCTTGCAGTGCAAAGGGCACCAGTTGGATCCCTGGCCCTGGAGGATGCCACGTGCCCTGGAGCTGCTGGACTGGTGTGTCCAATTGGGAGCCAGCGCTCTGGAGCGCATGTGCCCAGAGCCAGTGCTCTGCAACTAGAGAGGCCATGGCAGTGGGAGGCCCACACATGCCAGGGAGTGAAGATGGATGAAAATAAATTAAAAAAAAAAAAAGGCAACAAAGTGACAATCTCCTTATATTTTTAAAGTGCCCAGAGAACTTGCTATATAAACAACAGACTTAATATTGTGTAGTTATGCAAATAATTTTAAAATTTATTTTCAAAATGGCAATTCAGTTAGGACAACCAGTCACATATATAATAATGTTTATTCTACAAAAAGTAACATTGCTTCGCTATTAGACATTATAAACATACAGTGTCATCAAAAAAGCATAAAACTGATCAATGCAATTTTAAGACTACTTTATTCTATGATCATATAAAATTAATTTGAATTGACTAAAGTTAGAAAATTAAAGTGGTTACTCATAAAATTTTGGTCCTAAACCATTTCATATTTCTGAACTGTCACCATGGAAAAGTTAAATAGTCCTCACAACTCTAATTTCTCACTTTTTTCATACAATTTTTATGACTCTTAAGTAAGCATTACATTAAAGTTCTTAGGAGAATGACTTGTACAGGACAACTATTTTCAGTTTGGCATGTCTACTAAATATTTTACCAAATATTTTCTACGAAAAATTTTCATGTTATTTTTCATTATTTACAAGGCAAATTCCAAGCATATTTATAAATAATTTAATAACTTTCAAGGTCTCCCCTTAATATTCTAAAACTTTCTTTTTGCAAGTACACATCAAACTGAATTACACATGTCTCTATAGTATTCATTGTACCTTTCTAATTCTCTGCATTTGACATGCCTTTCATACCTAATTTCTACATGTTCAATCTAAAAACCCTAGACTAAATGCCATTTCTTAGGTTTTTTTGCTGGCTATCAGCTGAGGACCATCTTCACTTCTTTAGTCCACCGACATTCCTTAGCTCCTTGTGCCTTTCCAGTTTGAAAGTCTGTAATGGCAGATTGTGTGCCTTTTTGCTTTTTTAACCTTCTATCACCATACCTGCAAGTCCACGTGCCCTGGAGCCTCCCTGGACTGGTGTGTCCAATTGGGAGCCAGCGCTCTGGGCGCATGTGCCCAGAGCCAGTGCTCTGCAACTAGAGAGGCCATGGCAGTGGGAGGCCCACACATGCCAGGGAGTGAAGATGGATGAAAATAAATTAAAAAAAAAAAAAGGCAACAAAGTGACAATCTCCTTATATTTTTAAAGTGCCCAGAGAACTTGCTATATAAACAACAGACTTAATATTGTGTAGTTATGCAAATAATTTTAAAATTTATTTTCAAAATGGCAATTCAGTTAGGACAACCAGTCACATATATAATAATGTTTATTCTACAAAAAGTAACATTGCTTCGCTATTAGACATTATAAACATACAGTGTCATCAAAAAAGCATAAAACTGATCAATGCAATTTTAAGACTACTTTATTCTATGATCATATAAAATTAATTTGAATTGACTAAAGTTAGAAAATTAAAGTGGTTACTCATAAAATTTTGGTCCTAAACCATTTCATATTTCTGAACTGTCACCATGGAAAAGTTAAATAGTCCTCACAACTCTAATTTCTCACTTTTTTCATACAATTTTTATGACTCTTAAGTAAGCATTACATTAAAGTTCTTAGGAGAATGACTTGTACAGGACAACTATTTTCAGTTTGGCATGTCTACTAAATATTTTACCAAATATTTTCTACGAAAAATTTTCATGTTATTTTTCATTATTTACAAGGCAAATTCCAAGCATATTTATAAATAATTTAATAACTTTCAAGGTCTCCCCTTAATATTCTAAAACTTTCTTTTTGCAAGTACACATCAAACTGAATTACACATGTCTCTATAGTATTCATTGTACCTTTCTAATTCTCTGCATTTGACATGCCTTTCATACCTAATTTCTACATGTTCAATCTAAAAACCCTAGACTAAATGCCATTTCTTAGGTTTTTTTGCTGGCTATCAGCTGAGGACCATCTTCACTTCTTTAGTCCACCGACATTCCTTAGCTCCTTGTGCCTTTCCAGTTTGAAAGTCTGTAATGGCAGATTGTGTGCCTTTTTGCTTTTTTTTTTTTTCACTTGAGATTTCTCCTTCATTATCATCTCCCATCGACAAAGCCAGAAATAGTATTCCACTCTGTAGAGTCAAACAATTATAATGGTGCCACCTAGATAATTCAGAATAAGACTACCATCACAAAGTTTGTACCTTTAGTCACAATTGCAAAGTCCTTTTGTTCATATAAGGCAATGTATTTATAAGTTTCAAGGATTGGGGAACCATCACTTTGCTGACCAAACTCTATTTCAGACAAGATCGGGCACGTTCAGGGTGGTATGGCCATAGACCAAACTCTATTTCACAGAACAAGACTGTAAGGATAAGGTCCCCAACGAACCTTAAGTAATTTTTATTTTCTTTCTGTTGGTAAAATCTGAGTCAAATCTAACAGATCAGCAAGTCCCAGTAACTGCACTACTGGATACAGTTTTTGTTTGTTTATATATAGGACCTTGGCATTCAGAGAACACCAATGCAAATTACATCTTGCATTTGTGAATTCCCTCAAGCCATAGGATCATCATACTCCCACAAATTTGTTTCTTGAGCTTCAACTACCAAAGTTCCAGGTCACAGTCCCTGAGATACCAGTGCTTACATCTGAGAGTCATGCTTAACAGGCTCTCTTAGATTTCTCTGTCTGCTCTTTCCCATATGTGTTTCCTCATTTGTTGTGTAACTATCTATTGAGATTGACATGTGTTGTATTTCTACAACTGCATTCTATTTCTAAATCTGTGTTCCATGTTCAAGCTGCTTATCACTTGTTCTCTTTTATTACTCACAACAGTCCTGCTGTTTTCAGCACCCTCCATAATTTCAAGGTCTCCCCTTAATATTCTAAAACTTTCTTTTTGCAAGTACACATCAAACTGAATTACACATGTCTCTATAGTATTCATTGTACCTTTCTAATTCTCTGCATTTGACATGCCTTTCATACCTAATTTCTACATGTTCAATCTAAAAACCCTAGACTAAATGCCATTTCTTAGGTTTTTTTGCTGGCTATCAGCTGAGGACCATCTTCACTTCTTTAGTCCACCGACATTCCTTAGCTCCTTGTGCCTTTCCAGTTTGAAAGTCTGTAATGGCAGATTGTGTGCCTTTTTGCTTTTTTTTTTTTTCACTTGAGATTTCTCCTTCATTATCATCTCCCATCGACAAAGCCAGAAATAGTATTCCACTCTGTAGAGTCAAACAATTATAATGGTGCCACCTAGATAATTCAGAATAAGACTACCATCACAAAGTTTGTACCTTTAGTCACAATTGCAAAGTCCTTTTGTTCATATAAGGCAATGTATTTATAAGTTTCAAGGATTGGGGAACCATCACTTTGCTGACCAAACTCTATTTCAGACAAGATCGGGCACGTTCAGGGTGGTATGGCCATAGACCAAACTCTATTTCACAGAACAAGACTGTAAGGATAAGGTCCCCAACGAACCTTAAGAAATTTTTTATTTTCTTTCTGTTGGTAAAATCTGAGTCAAATCTAACAGATCAGCAAGTCCCAGTAACTGCACTACTGGATACAGTTTTTGTTTGTTTATATATAGGACCTTGGCATTCAGAGAACACCAATGCAAATTACATCTTGCATTTGTGAATTCCCTCAAGCCATAGGATCATCATACTCCCACAAATTTGTTTCTTGAGCTTCAACTACCAAAGTTCCAGGTCACAGTCCCTGAGATACCAGTGCTTACATCTGAGAGTCATGCTTAACAGGCTCTCTTAGATTTCTCTGTCTGCTCTTTCCCATATGTGTTTCCTCATTTGTTGTGTAACTATCTATTGAGATTGACATGTGTTGTATTTCTACAACTGCATTCTATTTCTAAATCTGTGTTCCATGTTCAAGCTGCTTATCACTTGTTCTCTTTTATTACTCACAACAGTCCTGCTGTTTTTCAGTATACCAATCTTCCACTTTCCTTAGGGGTTTTCACTGGCTTCTTTCTCCAGCCTCCAATGCTTTTCTACAAATGTAATCCCCACTCAGTTCAAACATCATTCAGGCCATGCCCTCGATGGGCTTTTCATGAGCCATCATTGAGCTCAGTTTCTCAGTCATGTTCAATTCATTGTGACCCCATGGACCGTAGTCTGCAAGGCTTCTCTGTCCTTTAAAATTTCTAGGCAAGAATACTGGAATGGGTTGTCATTTCTTACTCCAGGGGATCTTCCTGACTCAGGGATTGAGCCTGTGTCTCCTGAGTCTCCTATACTGGCAGGCAGATTCTTTACCACTGTGCCACCTGGGAAGTGTCTGTTAATTCTTGCTTGGCTTGCCCTCCATTTAATTGTAAAATTTATTTTAATGATCTTTATAGCAATTTCCCCTGTCCTTGGAGAGCAATTCCAGTCTCACTGATAATAGAACATCTTAATCTCTTCCATCTATCTTGGTTTATTTTATTTTCATTTGACATTTAGTACATCCTGATTAATATTTGTGGCTCTATTTTATTTACTTCTACTGCCAATTCCTAGACTTACCCCAGGAAGCTTCATTCATATCTAGTGACAGTGCCTAGAACTCATTCCAAGTTCCATTTTATAGTTTTTTTTTTCCCCACTTCTGTTGCTATTGCCTAGAGTTATTATCACATCACTACAAGTAATTGTTGGATAGAGTTTAAATCCTAATTCTGATCTACACTATATAGTCTACCATGGAAGAGCTATCCCCACTGAGTTTCATTTTATTTTTCTCTATGAATAATAAAAAAATAACTCTTCTAAACTGACACAGGTTTTTATAAGAATTAAATTCACAATGTTTGTGAAGATTGCAAGTAAAAATAGATATAAAAATTACTAGGTCCTCTTCTCTTGTAAGTCAAATACGAGGGAAAAAAATCCAGACCACAGTAATCTCACGAAGGTAATCAATTTATTATCCAATATTGGCAAGGCAGAAAACTTGCTTAATTTCAATTCAGTAAATTATTGTAAAGATTCCTGAAAAAATACATTGGGGGTTATGATAGGCTGAAAACAGAATCTGAGAATCTAATGAAGTTTGTGTATTCTTGTTAAGCTAGAGTAATGTGTAAGGTGGATAATGAGAATATACTAAACAACTTGGTTACAGTATATTTTATACAATAGCAAGTTGAAGAAAATTAGTTGATAGCTGTTATGGGTTGTATTGAGTCCTCCCATTTGTGTGTTGAAGCCTTAACCTTAGTACCTCCTCCCAATGTGACCTTATTTGGAGAAAAAACTTTACATAATTGATCAGACGGAAGTGAGGTCAGTAAGATGAGTCTTAATCCAATATGACTAGTGCCCTTATAAGTAAGGGACATTTAGAAACAGACTAACAACAGTGGAAAGACTGCGTGTACAAAGGAAGAAGATAGGCATCTATGTGACAAGGACAAAGGGCAAGAACAAAACCTTCCCTCAGAAGGAATTAACACTGTTGACAGGTTGATCACTTCTAGCATGTGGAATTTGAGACATACCATTTACGTTTTGTAAGCCACCCATGAAAGCCCTAGTACAATAGGCCTAAGCAAATTGTCTCTAGGCAAGACAGTTTTTAACTTGTTATTAGGAATTTCATGCAAACATTTATTTATGAATATCCACAAGCCTAAGAGTTCCCTATTTCAGCCTATTGATTAGAGGTTAGAATACAATAAATTCATCTTTATTTTTCTCTCATTTATTTATGCCTATTTTTATTCCTTCTCCTGAAAATGTCATGGTTGTTTTTCTTTATTGAGATGGATACCAGTTTAGGAAAGTGTATGGTGGTGGGACAGAAGATCAGCACTGAAGTCACCTGTGGTCACTGGATGAACTTCTATCATGAATTTGGTTCAGAGAATAAGACTGATGAGGCCATACACCAAGAAGCTACCAACAGTTTTATTACTTACATAATGAAGCATTCTAATAAGAGCAGGGTATGCCTCCCAAATTGATCCTCAAAATGGTTTCAAAGGGCAAGGAGATGAAACTGGCTTTTTTTTTTTTTTTCTTTTTTAAATTTTCTTTAGGAGTTAGGGTCAGCCTGAGAGTTCCCATGTAAAGACAGGGGCTTTTGTAGTCTGCATCCCTCAATGGCATCAAAGGAGGGAACATTATGCTTTCCTATGTGGGACAGAAGCTAAAGAGGGAAAGGTGAGACTTAAAAGCTAACCACAGTCAATCAGCAAAAACAGGAGTCTGACTCGTTACAATCAGAAAAGAAAGAAGCTAGAAAATAAATCAGCATCTTCTCACAACCTCCTTAGCCTTCTGACCTTATACTATACTTTTTCAAGTTAATGGAAGATTTCTGATTTTTAAACTGTAACATATCTAACCAGAAAAGGAAGGATAACCCGGTTGAGAGAAATATGTTGTGTTAATAAGGAAATGAAATTATCCTGGGTTATTCAGAAGGGAAGAAAACATTTACAGATACTAATTCAAGCTGGGAATCATGACTTGAGATAAATTATACTTTTGAATGAAAAGTTTTCATTAGTTTAAATGGCTTGAGTCATGGACCACTGAAAGAATAGTATTTAATACACTATTTTCTTGGGCCTTAAATTTTGATATTTTAGAATACTAGCAACCAGGGTGACACATTTAAGTAGTGCATTAAGGAATATATAGGAGCAAATCTCATATGGAATTTCTAAAGGGTTTTATTATATTATATGTTAAATAACTGAGAGTGAGAAATGTTTGCCATAGAGTTAATAAATAGCTTACTTTTTTTATCAGATACAATTTAATGGCAAAATCTCTCTGAATTATGAACAAAGACACAAAGATAATCTTAGATCATATCCCAAATATAATGAGATATACAGAAATCCTATGAAAAAAGATACTTAATAAAATAACCTAATTACCACCTTGAGATAAAATAAACATACCATCTCTAGATTAAAATGTATTTATTTTTCTAGCTTTGAGATATAATTGACATTAACATTAAGCTGTACAATGTAGTGATTTTAATATGTATATATTGCAAATGATTGCTATAGTAAAGTTAACATACATCCTTCACCTCACATACTTACAATTAGTTACAATATGGGGTGTGTGTGTGTGTGTGTGTGGTAAGAGCTTTTAAAGTTTACTCTCTGAGCATCTTTCAAATAAACAATACAGCATTAGTAACTATAGTTACCGTGGTGTATACTACATCTCCAGAACTTAATCATCTTATAACTAGAAATTTGTACCCTTTGATCACATTCATTCATTCCTTCACCCTCCCCACTCTGGCAACCACCAATATATTCTATATATCTGTGTGTGTGGATTTTTTAAGATTTCACTTGTAAATGATAAGAGACTCATACAAATCGACAGCAAAATCAAAAACAACAAAAACACAATATAGAAACCAAACCAAACAAACAAACAAAAAGAACATTTAAAAAACCCAAAAAAGGGCTTCCCCTGGTGGTCCAGTGGATAAGGACACCACCTTGCAGTGCAAGGGGCGCCGGTTCGATCCCTGGCCTGGGAAGATCCCACGTGCCGCGGAGTAGCTGGACTGATGTGTCCAATCACCGAGCCGGAGCTCTGGAGCGCATGCGCCCAGAGCCGGCGCTTGCACCAACAGACGCCACCGTGATAGGAGGCCCGCAGGAGCCAAAGAACAAAGACGGATGAAAACGGAGAAATGAAAGACCAATAGAAGTGGCACGCCCGCTCCCTTCCCTCCCCAACCCAACCCCCGCCCAAAATAAATAAATAAATAAATCTTTAAAAAAAAAAAAAACAAAAAAAAATCCTCCTTCCTATTAAAAAAAAAAAAAAAAAAAAAAAAACCCAAAATGGGCAAAGGATCAAAATTGTCATTTTGTCCAAACAACACTGCCAAAAGGCCAACAGGCACATGAAACGATCCCCAACATCACTTAATGATTAGGGAAATGAAAATCAAAACCACAATGACCTCAAACTATTATCAAAACGACAAGAGATGAAAGCCTTATTTCCAAGGTCATGCAAAACCAATGTGACACAACTGATTCAGAACCCTCCATGGGAGTCACAAGACTCCCATGTTAGTGCAATCCATGCAGGCTACTCTACTGTCCTTTCTCAAACAAGCTGCTATGAAGCCCATTTTATAATTGACATTAACATTAAGCTGTACAATGTAGTGATTTTAATATGTATATATTGCAAATGATTGCTATAGTAAAGTTAACATACATCCTTCACCTCACATACTTACAATTAGTTACAATATGGGGTGTGTGTGTGTGTGTGTGGTAAGAGCTTTTAAAGTTTACTCTCTGAGCATCTTTCAAATAAACAATACAGCATTAGTAACTATAGTTACCGTGGTGTATACTACATCTCCAGAACTTAATCATCTTATAACTAGAAATTTGTACCCTTTGATCACATTCATTCATTCCTTCACCCTCCCCACTCTGGCAACCACCAATATATTCTATATATCTGTGTGTGTGGATTTTTTAAGATTTCACTTGTAAATGATAAGAGACTCATACAAATCGACAGCAAAATCAAAAACAACAAAAACACAATATAGAAACCAAACCAAACAAACAAACAAAAAGAACATTTAAAAACCAAATAAGGGCTTCCCCTGGTGGTCCAGTGGATAAGGACACCACCTTGCAGTGCAAGGGGCGCCGGTTCGATCCCTGGCCTGGGAAGATCCCACGTGCCGCGGAGTAGCTGGACTGATGTGTCCAATCACCGAGCCGGAGCTCTGGAGCGCATGCGCCCAGAGCCGGCGCTTGCACCAACAGACGCCACCGTGATAGGAGGCCCGCAGGAGCCAAAGAACAAAGACGGATGAAAACGGAGAAATGAAAGACCAATAGAAGTGGCACGCCCGCTCCCTTCCCTCCCCAACCCAACCCCCGCCCAAAATAAATAAATAAATAAATCTTTAAAAAAAAAAAAAACAAAAAAAAATCCTCCTTCCTATTAAAAAAAAAAAAAAAAAAAAAACCCAAAATGGGCAAAGGATCAAAATTGTCATTTTGTCCAAACAACACTGCCAAAAGGCCAACAGGCACATGAAACGATCCCCAACATCACTTAATGATTAGGGAAATGAAAATCAAAACCACAATGACCTCAAACTATTATCAAAACGACAAGAGATGAAAGCCTTATTTCCAAGGTCATGCAAAACCAATGTGACACAACTGATTCAGAACCCTCCATGGGAGTCACAAGACTCCCATGTTAGTGCAATCCATGCAGGCTACTCTCTACTGTCCTTTCTCAAAGCTAGGTAGCTAAGATACTGGATGAAGCCCATTTTGACTCATGAATTTAATTTGCTAAGAGAAATAAAATTTGCTGTTACACCATCAAGAAGAAGTAAGCATGGCATACATATTTTTAAATATATGAATATACTTCATAAAGGATAGAAAAATGTGACTGTGGTTGCAAAAATAATAATAGTGGCTAATATCAATTGACTGAATATATACAATTATAAGAACAGATATATCAAGCTAATTAATAGCACTGAATAAAGTTTGTATCTGATCTGTTGTACAGTTTTCTACAAGTATTTATATTGGTAATAGTGACTAGTTGACACTCTTGTATGGTTTAAACTATGCATAGAAAATTTCTCAGGTGATTACATCAATAATAAAATCTCTGAGAGACAGTTACTGTTTTAAGTAGAAAAAAACATAGTTCAGAATATCCAATCAAAGTAAAATAAATTGGATGTGAAAGGGTTAAAATCAAATCCAAGCCCAGTGTGTCTCAACTCTAGATTCTAGAATACTTCCGTAATAGCACAATAATGTATTATCTAGGTAATATATTGATTTAAAAAATATGTTTTGGTTGTAAAATCCATTTGTGAATGAATTCCAGTCTTAAAATTGACATTATAAGGTCCTAGCTTGTATGTCTATTGCAGAATGATCAAAGAATATTATAGGTTACATCATGTCTTTGAAATTTATTTTGATCAAATGTAATAAACTATTATTTGCACAAAGTTTATTTAAAAATGGGGACTTCCCTGGTGGTCCAGTGGGTAAGGATACCACCTTGCAGTACAAGGGGCGCTGGTTTGATCCCTGGCCTGGGAAGATCCCATGTGCCACGGAGTGGCTGGACAGATGTGTCCAACTACCCAGCTGGAGCTCTAGAGTGCATGTGCCCAAAGCTGGGGCTTTGCAACAAGAGAGGCCTCTGAGATGAGAGTCTCACACAGACCAAAGAACAAAGATGGATGTAAATAAATAAATGAAAGATCAATAGAAGTGTTCAAAAAAAAACGTTGATGAAATGAACTCATGAAATGACTAATCTGGGAACATACATATCTGTAGACAGCAAGACTCTGTAAAGGTTAAAAGTAGAATGAAAGTTTTTTTTAAAAAATGAAGTCAATAAAATTATTTAATATAATTTAATTTAGCTTATAAAATAAACCAGATAAATGAAGCAGAGTCACTTCAATGCCTTAACACTCAGTGTAAATACATGCACATAGAATGCAGTAAAACAAGCTTTTGTGTGATATTAATGTAAATAGCATCATCATGTACTAACATTAATTTCACTCAGCTCTTCAGAACATATATTTACCACCTTGTGTCCTTTAATTTTGTGAAAATGAGAGCTGAATTATTATGGGAAGATGTTATTTTACATCAATACTAATTTATAATGAAAAAAGTTGTATTTTTGCTTTCAACACTATAAAAAGTGATAGCGATATTTACTTTTATTAAGCTATACAGGTTTTAATTAAAATAGTAAGTGATGCTACGGTATTAGGGAAAAGTACCTTATTTATTTAAAGTTATATTATTTCACTTAGGATTAAATACACTTATAAACATTAATATAATATAGCAAGGTTAAGTGAGATAAGGATAAAACAGATTAAGTTACAATAAAATAACGGTAAAAAAATTAAGTGACTGCATGGTGACCTACAATGAAGCAAGATGTATAAGGAAATGCAAATATTCCTTTTATTAGGATTATGGTTACCAAGTAGGTAGTACTCATTTAATGCTTTACGTTCATCAAATTTGTGAATGAATTCCAGTCTTAAAATTGACATTATAAGGTCCTAGCTTGTATGTCTATTGCAGAATGATCAAAGAATATTATAGGTTACATCATGTCTTTGAAATTTATTTTGATCAAATGTAATAAACTATTATTTGCACAAAGTTTATTTAAAAATGGGGATTTCCCCTGGTGGTCCAGTGGGTAAGGATACCACCTTGCAGTACAAGGGGCGCTGGTTTGATCCCTGGCCTGGGAAGATCCCATGTGCCACGGAGTGGCTGGACAGATGTGTCCAACTACCCAGCTGGAGCTCTAGAGTGCATGTGCCCAAAGCTGGGGCTTTGCAACAAGAGAGGCCTCTGAGATGAGAGTCTCACACAGACCAAAGAACAAAGATGGATGTAAATAAATAAATGAAAGATCAATAGAAGTGTTCAAAAAAAAACGTTGATGAAATGAACTCATGAAATGACTAATCTGGGAACATACATATCTGTAGACAGCAAGACTCTGTAAAGGTTAAAAGTAGAATGAAAGTTTTTTTTAAAAAATGAAGTCAATAAAATTATTTAATATAATTTAATTTAGCTTATAAAATAAACCAGATAAATGAAGCAGAGTCACTTCAATGCCTTAACACTCAGTGTAAATACATGCACATAGAATGCAGTAAAACAAGCTTTTGTGTGATATTAATGTAAATAGCATCATCATGTACTAACATTAATTTCACTCAGCTCTTCAGAACATATATTTACCACCTTGTGTCCTTTAATTTTGTGAAAATGAGAGCTGAATTATTATGGGAAGATGTTATTTTACATCAATACTAATTTATAATGAAAAAAGTTGTATTTTTGCTTTCAACACTATAAAAAGTGATAGCGATATTTACTTTTATTAAGCTATACAGGTTTTAATTAAAATAGTAAGTGATGCTACGGTATTAGGGAAAAGTACCTTATTTATTTAAAGTTATATTATTTCACTTAGGATTAAATACACTTATAAACATTAATATAATATAGCAAGGTTAAGTGAGATAAGGATAAAACAGATTAAGTTACAATAAAATAACGGTAAAAAAATTAAGTGACTGCATGGTGACCTACAATGAAGCAAGATGTATAAGGAAATGCAAATATTCCTTTTATTAGGATTATGGTTACCAAGTAGGTAGTACTCATTTAATGCTTTACGTTCATCAAATCCTAAAAAAAAATGAAGCAAATAAATGGTGGCATCTAACTGTTTTCAAGCAGTCTTGCTCCAAAGTCAAGGCTCTTAAGCTCTTCAAACCACCCTTCCTATATAGAGTATACTTGTTCCCCTCTATGACCAAAGGAATACAATTTTACATAAACTCTATTCATCAATATGAAAAAGATCAACTATTTTGTCAAGGATTTCTTCTAATAATATGTATATATTTGTGTCCCTTTTGCCTATTTTATGGGGGAATGAAGCTCATCAGATGTCCTTACAATAACTATACATATATTCAAGTATATTCAAAGAGGCTCTGCATACTATGTCAGTCGGCATGTAACTTGAGTATATTTCTTCAAAGTGACATCTCTAAAAAGTTAATCTATCAAAATAATTGAAGACACAATTAGTAATACATGCCAAAGTTATATATAGCTCATGAACTCCTGGGCAGATAAAATAAGAAAATCTGACTCCAAAATTGGCAATGGACTAGAAATACAATACTGTTGAAAGGCTTTTAAAGAATTTTAGAAAGACAAAACATTCTGTAATTGTAGCAATTAAAACTTGTATCTTCCATTTTTTTCACAAATTTACTAGTCATCAGAAATGAATATTTATCCACTATTTTAGAGAAATAATGTATTGAGAAATATTATAGGATGAATGGGTTCTCTTCGTACACTGTATTAAATTATTGAAATATGTCATTTCCAAATCAGCTATTTCTTGGATACTAGAAGTAGTAAGTGATGCTACGGTATTAGGGAAAAGTACCTTATTTATTTAAAGTTATATTATTTCACTTAGGATTAAATACACTTATAAACATTAATATAATATAGCAAGGTTAAGTGAGATAAGGATAAAACAGATTAAGTTACAATAAAATAACGGTAAAAAAATTAAGTGACTGCATGGTGACCTACAATGAAGCAAGATGTATAAGGAAATGCAAATATTCCTTTTATTAGGATTATGGTTACCAAGTAGGTAGTACTCATTTAATGCTTTACGTTCATCAAATCCTAAAAAAAAATGAAGCAAATAAATGGTGGCATCTAACTGTTTTCAAGCAGTCTTGCTCCAAAGTCAAGGCTCTTAAGCTCTTCAAACCACCCTTCCTATATAGAGTATACTTGTTCCCCTCTATGACCAAAGGAATACAATTTTACATAAACTCTATTCATCAATATGAAAAAGATCAACTATTTTGTCAAGGATTTCTTCTAATAATATGTATATATTTGTGTCCCTTTTGCCTATTTTATGGGGGAATGAAGCTCATCAGATGTCCTTACAATAACTATACATATATTCAAGTATATTCAAAGAGGCTCTGCATACTATGTCAGTCGGCATGTAACTTGAGTATATTTCTTCAAAGTGACATCTCTAAAAAGTTAATCTATCAAAATAATTGAAGACACAATTAGTAATACATGCCAAAGTTATATATAGCTCATGAACTCCTGGGCAGATAAAATAAGAAAATCTGACTCCAAAATTGGCAATGGACTAGAAATACAATACTGTTGAAAGGCTTTTAAAGAATTTTAGAAAGACAAAACATTCTGTAATTGTAGCAATTAAAACTTGTATCTTCCATTTTTTTCACAAATTTACTAGTCATCAGAAATGAATATTTATCCACTATTTTAGAGAAATAATGTATTGAGAAATATTATATGATGAATGAGTTCTCTTCTGACACTGTATTGAATTAGTGAAATATGTCATTTCCCCCCCAAATCAGCTATTTCTTGGATACTAGAAGTAGTAAACAAAACACTGAAGAATTAGAAATAATTTATATGCTGTCTTATTTATATTTTAGATATATTCTAATACTATACGAAATAATAGATATTAATTCAGTTCATGAAAAGGAAATAAAAGTAGTATGTGACATCTATTTCACATATATGAAAATGCTTCGTGGGAGGGAGGCCCAAGAGGGAAGGAGATATAATATATACTTATGACTTATTCATGTTGCTGTACAGCAGAAACCAACACAGCTTTTAAAAGCAAATACCCTCTAATTAAGAAAAGTGCTCCAAAAATTGAAAATAAATTTTACCCTCACTAAGATACCCTTTACACTCTGTTTTTAAAGTGAAAATGTTAGTAGCTCAGTTGTGTCTGACCCTTTGTGACCCCATGGACCACAGCCCACCAGGCTCCACTATCTATGCAATTCTCCAGGCAAAAATACTGGAGTAGGTAGCCATTTCCCTTCAGGGGATCTTCCTGACCCAGGGATTAAAGCCAGATCTCCTGCACTGCAGGCAGATTCTTTACTACCTGGGTCACCAGGAAAGCCAGTAAACCCTTTGTATGCTCAATGGCTACTTAAGTTTATTATAACTCTGTGAATACAGACTGGAACTCTAGAAACTCAAAGGTAACGCCACTTTTTCTTCTTTTATTAGAGAAGAAGGCACTTCTAATCAGCATGCAATAGATCCAACCAGCTGAATCACACAGAATTTTAATGACACTGACATTGCTGAATTTTCAACATTTATATCTCTATAGTACACTTTGCAATGACTTTCTTCAATAAATTAATTTATGTGTATGACAAAGGGCCATAATTGAAGAGTTGAAATATTACTCTGTTATTAACAATTGATTTTGCCCACGCAGTTGGCATTTGAAAAATTTTGGAATTTTTGCATGCATTTCTTAAGCATGGCCATATATATAGACAAGTGACACAGGATGGTAGAAGATGACCAAAGATACGTGCCAGCTATGTAGGGGAATATTCTTACTAGCTAAGATGACAGAAATATACTAGAGCAACATATACTTTAGAAGCATTAGTTCAGAATCACAATCAAGTATTTTTATTAATTAGCTTATAATGATAATTTGGTGTTCCTTAAAATTGGTTTAAATATGTATATATAGAGAGAGAAACTAAAATCTAAAAATTATCACCAATTACATACTAAATTTTAACCATACAAAAGAGAATGGAAAATGCTGATTATCTCAAGTAATTATTGAATACTATACTGAAACAGAAAAACAGAATGGTTGTGTGTGTGTGTGTGTGTGTGTGTGTGCAGAATGTTAAGTGTTTTGGTTTTTAAAGTTTGTGACTGTGTAGATGACTGGGAGTTGAGGCTTGCCGGTGTTGCCCAGCGTTAGAAGAGAGTACTGTATTGCATATCATCATCCCAGGAAAAGATTGAAATTCAAACTCTGGAATACAGTTACTATTGAATGTGTGTCAGCTATGTACCCTCATAAAGTCAAAGTCAAAAAAACATAAGTAAAGTCACTGTGCATTTGGAACTGTCTATACAAGTATTATAACCTTCTACTGCAAGTCTTTTTGTTGAGTATTTTCACCAAAAATAAAATTTTACATACATAATCTATCTCTAAAAGACTTGGACAAACTTTAAGAACTCAGAAACTAAAGAGAACATGTGTGTGCATGCCAAGCTTTTTCAAATAGATTACTTCATAAAGGAATAAAGCAAATTCAAAACCCATTGATAAAACCTGAAGCAAAGAAAGAATAAAGGAATTCTTTTCCTGAAGACAACAGGCTATAGGTCAAAAAATGTTCATGCTCCAGAAGACTCAAAGAGAGGAAATGTAAGGACACATGTTGGCTTTTTCTAGATGCATAAAAAACTATTCTAAAACTTAGTGACTGCAAAAAATTATCACTTATTTTTTTCTCACAAAGATATAATTTGGCTGGATGGTTCTTATATTCGTCTTGCTTGGGTTTACTCATGTGGCTACATTCATCACATAAGAATATTCCTCATGGGGTGAAATTTCCCCTCTTTGTGCTGGAAACATGAGGGAGGTTTCTCAGATCTTCACCCTGGGAAATTTGAACTCCTGGAGTTGAAAGTCACTTCATGGAAAGTTAAGGCTGGATCCCTGTTAAGTTTTTAACACTCAAGCTACTTTCTTATTTTTTAATGAAAGTATTTCCCATTATAAACTTTCCTGTTAGATCTGCTTTTACAGCATCCCATAGGTGGTGACATGTAGTTCTATTTTTGTTTCAGGATCTTTCTCTCTTTTTAAAATTATTTCATTTTATTATTTTTAAATTTTTTACAGAGTTTTGTTGTTCACAGACATGTATATTACCAGATCAGTCATATGCATATCCCTGGCACTGCCCCCTCTCCCAGTTCCCCCAATCCCACCCTTCCAGGCCATCACACCCCGACCCTGCAGGATCTCCTATACTGCCAGTGCAATGACAATAGCTATCTTTTTCACATAAGATAGTATAGGTTTCCATGTTATTCCCTCTATGCCTCTCACCCACTGTTCATACCCCACCATGTCCATATGACTGTTCTCTATGTCTGTTTTTCCATCATTTCACTGTGTGTATTACCATTACCCTCTTACTAGATTCCATATATATATATATGTGTTAGTATACTCTGTGTCTTTTGTTCCTAATAAGTTGTGTTCTCTGTAGTGCCTGTCTCTCTGGTTTTAGAGGTGGACCTTTGTCATGTAACCTAGATTCTCCAATGTATCTAATTAGATTGTTGATTTCAATTTATTTAGCTTTTCTTTTAATTGATAGAAGAGTAGAAGTGATGACTTCCAAGCTCTTCATATGTCTCAGCAGAAACAGAAAGTCCTGAATGTGTATATTTAAATAAGGGTTTGCGATTTTAAAATGGTTTGGAGAATTTAATATATTTCAAAAAATCAAAATCTGCAACTGGAAATAATTTTAATGGGAAATACCCTATTCCGCAGTGTTATGATTAGGAAACATTGCACAGGTTGACATCAGCATTCACATATATGCTTATGAAGTAAGGAATCCTGTCCAAAGACAGAAGACAATGGTTTTTCATTTTCCTCATCCTAAAATCTATTATCATCACAGCAGGTGTCAAATAGCACATATTTTTCCTATGATCCTGTATTGGATATGATGTAGTGTAAATTAAGCTATTATGAACCTGCCAACAATTAGGAACTAAGCCAGTATCTTACTTCCTCCTTTCAGGTAAAAGAATCTCTGAACCTGGCATATGAAAACATTTTAAGAGCGGAAAAAAGTGTATTTAAGTGAATTCATAAAAATATACCACTGCATTATAATATAGTGATTTTAGACAAGGAAAATAAAAATAACTGTACATATTATATATGATAGTTTTGGGCAAAGTGAAAGGAGAAAGTAAGTGAGATTAAAGTTCATGAAGTTTTCATTAAAGGGGAAAGAGAGGAAAGAGAGGTAGAAGAAGGCAAAGTCAGAGAAAAACAACACACAAAGAAAGCATTATTTAAAAAACAGCTGGGCTTCCCTGGTGGTCCAGTGGGTAAGGACATTGCTTTGCAGTGCAAGGGGCGCTGGTTCGATCCCTGGCCTGGAAAGATCCCACGTGCCACGGAGCAGCTGGACCCATGTGTCCAACTACCGAGCCGGAGCTCTGGAGCACATGCGCCCAGAGCCGGTGCTCTGCGACAACAGAGGCCACCGTGATGGGAGTCCTACATGGGCCAAAGAACAAAGATGGATGACAATGGACAAATGAAAGACCAATAGAAGTGGCCCGCCTGCTCCCCTACCTCCCCACCCCTCCCCTACCAAAATAAATAAATAAATAGAAAATCAATCTTTAAAAAAATAATAAATAAATAAAAAACAGCATTAGAAGATTAAAAGAAGAAAAGAAGAGAGACGATCAACTAAGAAAGTCTTTATTTTGCATCTGACCAAGAGCATATGAGCTAGTTTTGATGGTCCTTCTTAGTTTGTCATCCATTGTCCCCAAATGTCCCTAAATCCATACATTTGAGGTTTGTTTTGGTTTATAATTTAACACTGCCAACTAAAAATTGGCACTTGCCATCTACCTCTACACGGATTAAATCATGAACCATTACAGCCTTCAATGCCTTCCAATGCCCCCTGAAAAGAATTCAGGGCGGAGGTCAGGAATGACGTACTCTGTGCTACGGGAAAAACTGGCAGAATAGGCCTTCAGACAGTTATTTTCAGAGATTTTATGAGCCAGGTTTTTACAGCTCCTCATAACTGGAAAAGGACTAACAACATCCATGGTGACATCTCCTACTCTTGATTAGCAGTAACTTTCACAATAATAGCAGCGACCTTCTGCAAAATTGTGTACTTGACCGCATGGACCACCCCTCCTTTCACCAAAATCAGCTATATATTGACCTTCCTCCCTACCTCCTCAGAGTGGTTTCTCAGAGCTATCTTAAATGCTGCCTCCTGGGTTATACTCATTTTGCCCCAAGTAAAACTTAATTCATAGCATTCAGGTTGTTCTTTTCTTATTCAGTCGAACACACCATGAAGTATTTAAAACTTAAAACTGTTAATCAGATCTTTAAACATTAGGGTTAAGAAGTTAGAAATGCTACTTGATCAAATTAATCTATCAATATTTTGAGAAAATAACAATTTTGGTATTGGAAGCTGTCCATTCCTTCGATTCTATCTTCATCTCTTCTGTACTGCAACTACCGAGCCGGAGCTCTGGAGCACATGCGCCCAGAGCCGGTGCTCTGCGACAACAGAGGCCACCGTGATGGGAGTCCTACATGGGCCAAAGAACAAAGATGGATGACAATGGACAAATGAAAGACCAATAGAAGTGGCCCGCCTGCTCCCCTACCTCCCCACCCCTCCCCTACCAAAATAAATAAATAAATAGAAAATCAATCTTTAAAAAAATAATAAATAAATAAAAAACAGCATTAGAAGATTAAAAGAAGAAAAGAAGAGAGACGATCAACTAAGAAAGTCTTTATTTTGCATCTGACCAAGAGCATATGAGCTAGTTTTGATGGTCCTTCTTAGTTTGTCATCCATTGTCCCCAAATGTCCCTAAATCCATACATTTGAGGTTTGTTTTGGTTTATAATTTAACACTGCCAACTAAAAATTGGCACTTGCCATCTACCTCTACACGGATTAAATCATGAACCATTACAGCCTTCAATGCCTTCCAATGCCCCCTGAAAAGAATTCAGGGCGGAGGTCAGGAATGACGTACTCTGTGCTACGGGAAAAACTGGCAGAATAGGCCTTCAGACAGTTATTTTCAGAGATTTTATGAGCCAGGTTTTTACAGCTCCTCATAACTGGAAAAGGACTAACAACATCCATGGTGACATCTCCTACTCTTGATTAGCAGTAACTTTCACAATAATAGCAGCGACCTTCTGCAAAATTGTGTACTTGACCGCATGGACCACCCCTCCTTTCACCAAAATCAGCTATATATTGACCTTCCTCCCTACCTCCTCAGAGTGGTTTCTCAGAGCTATCTTAAATGCTGCCTCCTGGGTTATACTCATTTTGCCCCAAGTAAAACTTAATTCATAGCATTCAGGTTGTGCTTTTTTTTTATTCAGTCGAACACACCATGAAGTATTTAAAACTTAAAACTGTTAATCAGATCTTTAAACATTAGGGTTAAGAAGTTAGAAATGCTACTTGATCAAATTAATCTATCAATATTTTGAGAAAATAACAATTTTGGTATTGGAAGCTGTCCATTCCTTCGATTCTATCTTCATCTCTTCTGTACTGATTAAAAATCTTAATGTACAACACACTCCATGATACTGAATTCTGAAAAAATCAAAATGTTTTCAGAAATTTAATCACTGCAACTAAAGGTAACTGTCCCCATGTTGTTAGATACAGTTTCTCTCTGGAAGCTGTGATATAAATAACATGCTACAGTTTGAGATTTTTTTATTTATTTGAGATTTTTGATAAAAAGAATACAATGCCACCATTTATCTCATCTTCAAGAAATTACATGTGAGTAAAAGTTGAAGAAATTCATTATTACATAATAAACTATTAATAGTATCGGTTCTATTACTTTAAAATATAACTAAACAAATATATTTGTATTTACCTACAATGAAGGTGACTATTACTATCACTAGAAAAGTGTTAAAGTCATTCGCAGTGAGAATCACAAAATGGAGGAAGAATATTTAGGTGTTTATCCCCAGAGGGTTGATCTGTGAGGTTGTTTGTGTTTAACCTATATACTTTAAATTTGGCAGTAACATTTTTAGATCACAGTCCAGGTAACAGTCATCTACATGAAATTAAAGAAAAAATCAAACTACTATCCACCAGGTATATTTTTACCAAATTTCCTATTTATAGGACATGTCAATTTAAAAAGTGCCTTCCATAAAATCTGGGGAAAAAACAAAGAAACACTTCACCCCAATAACTGTCTTAAGTTCTTTAAACTAGCATATAATAATCATATATTTATCCTTATAATATCATACCCTTATTAACTCTATAGCAATACAAATTGTTATCCAGACCTCTCCACTTTAGAGACTCCCCTGAATAGATTTCGACACAAATAACTATGTATACTGTCATACCAACGTATGTTGCCTAAAATCCAGTTGTTGATTTTAGTGTATTTTGTGCTATTTAGATTCTGCCTGCATGTTTTAAGTTGAATACAGACACTCGCACACACACATACATACTCACACATGCTCTGTTTTTATAGGTATCTTAAATCAAGTTTCATAACACATGCACAAATTTCCCGGTAGATCTTCCTTTTCAGAATATTTTAGTCAAGTTTTGTACATGACCACATTATACAACTTGAGAACAGTGGCTGCTCTCTGTACTTGCTTCTACTTGCTACCCTGACCATATCACTCAAAATTTGTTGAATTTGTTCCCATGGCAGAGACTCTTCTTACAAACAGTTACTTAAGAACTTTGTGTCTTATTCACCAGGGAAGCACTTACGAACTAAAGTTCTTAACTAATACCAAACATTAGCACTTAAACAGTGAAAAAAAACAAAAACAAAGAAATACCTGGGGAAAAGACTAATTAGTACTAGAAAGAGATCTTAAGCAGAAGAATAAGATTAGTTAAAATGAAAATAGAATAGTGTATCACAAAACCACATGGGCTTTGTGATGCCATAGTTTTAAACCAAGATCAACCTCTATGGAAGATCTTGACTTTAATAACTGATAATTATCTGCTGTGTCACCTAAGGTATAAAGAATATGTTTCCCTATCTATTAAAAATATAAATACAATTTGCTTATAGTGGTGCAACTGTTCTGCTGCGATATCTCATGCAAAAATTCAAGGTCATTTTGTATCTTAATAAAGACCTACATTAGTAAGGTGATAGCATTTTTGTAAAAGTGAAAATCCTTCTTGGATTTCAGGCAGTAAAAACAGCTACAGTAATTCTCTGTCAACACCTCAGGGGAATGCCTAAAACCAACTACAGGTGCTCTCAAACTCACTGGATGTCATTTTATAGTTTTATTCTATATCATTCTATAGCTTTTTCTATATGAACAGGTGGACAGTGTGTACAATGTGGATATGCTGAACAAAGGAATGATTCGTATCCTGGGATAGGACAGACTGTGTAGGCATGTGATTTCATCATGCTACTCAAAATAGGGGTGCAATTTAAAACTTATAACTTGTTTATTTTGGGGATTTTTCATTTCCTATTTTCTGACTGCAGTTGATTATGGGTAACTCAAATTGTGGAAAGTGAAACTGCAGATAAGAGGTAATTACTGCACTAATGTAGGTCTTCTGTGAAAACAAAAACACTGTTTTCCTATGCATGAGCAAGGGATGTCTCTCCATTTGTTTAATTCCTCTCTGATTTCACCCATCACAGTTTCTGTTTTCTTCATATAGATTCTGTATGTATTTTGTTAGCATAATGCCTACTTCACTTTGGGGGTACTATGTAGATAGTATTGTGTTCTAAGTTTCGTGTCCTAAGTTTCAAATTCCACTTGTATATTGCTGGTATATAGCAAAGTGACTGCCTTCTGTATATTACACTAATACCCTACAAATTTACTAGAACTGCACACTAGTTTCAAGAGTTTTATTGTCAAATGTTCTTAATTTTCTATGTAGATGATCATGTCATCCATAAATAAAAATTTTATTATACAATAATTCCACTATGACGCTGAGAATAAGTGCTGAGTGGGAAAAAATATTTTGTCCTCTTTCTTAGCATGTAAGTTTCACATCTTTTATTTAACCTGAGTCTACTTTAATAACTGCTCATTCTCTGCTGTGTCACCTCATGTATAAAGAATATGTTTCCCTATCTATTAAAAATATAAATACAATTTGCTTATAGTGGTGCAACTGTTCTGCTGCGATATCTCATGCAAAAATTCAAGGTCATTTTGTATCTTAATAAAGACCTACATTAGTAAGGTGATAGCATTTTTGTAAAAGTGAAAATCCTTCTTGGATTTCAGGCAGAAAAAACAGCTACAGTAATTCTCTGTCAACACCTCAGGGGAATGCCTAAAACCAACTACAGGTGCTCTCAAACTCACTGGATGTCATTTTATAGTTTTATTCTATATCATTCTATAGCTTTTTCTATATGAACAGGTGGACAGTGTGTACAATGTGGATATGCTGAACAAAGGAATGATTCGTATCCTGGGATAGGACAGACTGTGTAGGCATGTGATTTCATCATGCTACTCAAAATAGGGGTGCAATTTAAAACTTATAACTTGTTTATTTTGGGGATTTTTCATTTCCTATTTTCTGACTGCAGTTGATTATGGGTAACTCAAATTGTGGAAAGTGAAACTGCAGATAAGAGGTAATTACTGCACTAATGTAGGTCTTCTGTGAAAACAAAAACACTGTTTTCCTATGCATGAGCAAGGGATGTCTCTCCATTTGTTTAATTCCTCTCTGATTTCACCCATCACAGTTTCTGTTTTCTTCATATAGATTCTGTATGTATTTTGTTAGCATAATGCCTACTTCACTTTGGGGGTACTATGTAGATAGTATTGTGTTCTAAGTTTCGTGTCCTAAGTTTCAAATTCCACTTGTATATTGCTGGTATATAGCAAAGTGACTGCCTTCTGTATATTACACTAATACCCTACAAATTTACTAGAACTGCACACTAGTTTCAAGAGTTTTATTGTCAAATGTTCTTAATTTTCTATGTAGATGATCATGTCATCCATAAATAAAAATTTTATTATACAATAATTCCACTATGACGCTGAGAATAAGTGCTGAGTGGGAAAAAATATTTTGTCCTCTTTCTTAGCATGTAAGTTTCACATCTTTTATTTAACCTGAGTCTACTTTTAAAAAAATACTATTTGGTAGTGTAAGAACCTTTTAATAACCAAATAATCCTAATTCTCTATCCAGTCCCTTGTATCATTGCTCTCATTCATTTTAATTACATTTAAGTGCACATAAGTATATGAATATATGTGTGTGCATAAAAATATACAATATACAGATATGTAAGTATATCTATGATATAATTTTACATGTAAATGTATACAATCTAATACCTTGTTACTGTTTTAAACAATTAGATCAATTAATAAAATAATAAAAGCTTTCATTTTCCTTTTATGTATTTCTTCTTTTATGCCCTCCCGAATTTATGTAGATCTTAATTTCTTTCCTACTTTCTAAAGAATTCCTTTTAATATTTGTTTCAAGGCAGATATATTGACAACAAATTCCACTTTTCATCTGAGAAAGTACTTCTGTTTTTCATTTTTGCAAGGTAATTTCACAGTGTACGTAATTTTAGGCTGGTGTTCCATTCTCTCAGCACTTAAATATTTTGCTGCACTGTCTTATGAGGAGAAGCTGGATATAATTTTGTATTTGTTCTTCTGTAGGAAGGATTTTTTCCTCTATCTTTTTTTCTGAATTTTTTATCTTTGATTTTATGTACTTAAAGTGATACATCTACATGTTCTGGCATTTATTCTGCTTGACGTGCTCTTAGCTTCCTAGATCTGTGGTGTGGGATTGACACTGATTTGGGGAAATTATCAATTACTATTATTTAATTACGTTTTTTTCTCTGGCATTCTCAAGACATGTATTTAATATCTTTTGTGGTATTCCACAGGGTTTGGATTTTTTTATTTTTAACTTTTTAAGTCTCTGTTTTCTTTCTTTTTTGATTTTGAAGATTCTTTGATATATCCTTTAGCTCAGAGGTTCTTTCATTGGTCGTGTTCAGCATACTAATGAGCAGTTTCAACTGTACCATCAAAGGCATCCTTCATTCCTGTCACACTGTTGTCTTTTTTTTTTTTAATCTCTAATATTAACTTTTGGTCATTTTTGAGAATTTCAATCTACCTGCTTACGTTGTCCATCTATTTTTGTGTGCAGTCTATTTCTTTAGAGACCTTATTAGCACTCTTTCAAAGCATTGTTACTGAAAAGTATTCTGAATAATCTTATAATCTATTATTATTACTGCTTATTCATGAATCAAATGGACATATTATTTACTCTTAGACATCAGTTCATAAATTCAGTAGGTATCTATTCAGTACTTTTTCTTGTTTTAGACAGTGAGTGATTTACAAAGGTTAAGTTAAGATTAATTTAACAATCTTGAACTTAAGTGAATGTAACAAATCAATTTTATGAGACTAATAAAAAATACAATAGAAACATAAAGAAAATTAAATATTCCAGAAAAAATATGTAAGTGATTCAGAAATTCAAATAAATTATTGCATAAGCAAACTAATATGCATAAGTTTTCATACACAGAAAAATTATCTTTGTTCAGATTTACAAACTTTTTTGAGATAAATATAAATACTATTGGGGACCACTGGACAGGAATTTGCTAGCTAGTATTAATACATTTGGAAGGTTTTACTATAGGCAAAGTTAATTTGGGATGGATATGACAGATAAAGGATATATATCACAATATAAATTCCATTAGAAATATTATATGGCAACCCAAAAATTAGGTTGAAAAAGTTGCTGTCTTCAAGTATATCAGTTCAGAAGTTAAAATTCAAACAATAATTGAATTAATGGTGGAAAATCTACTTTCAGAGCAGTGGAGTTAAATTCTAAGAGGAAAACATTAGTGATGTTTAGTAAACATAAGCCCACATTATGAGTAATACAATGAATGTAGGAATTAACAATATTATCAAATATTGCATTATGACCACTGCTGCAGATTATTTTCTGAACATTTAATACTTATTTTTACCCAAAACTGACTTTCGATAGAATTAGCAGTATACTTTCTACCTCACTTTTAATTGACAATTCATTTCTCTGTAAGAAATTAGACATCTTATATGTCATTAATTACTAAGATAATGAATTCCATATAAAATATATAACAAAAGTGAAGAATAGAAAACTGGTAATCACTAAGTTTCTATATATGTCAGGTAAATGCGTGTCACTTAAAATCTTATTGGGTAAGTGAAGTCATCTAGTTTATGTAACTACACTCTCATAGTGTCTTTAGCTAATGATCTATTTTAGCCATCAGTGGTTCATGAAAGAGGAATAGACATGTTACTACCAGAAGCACAAAAGCCTCAGAAGGAAATAAAATAGAAGACAAAGATCAAAGATAATGAGAGAACAAAATGAAATATACAGGTTGTTTCTTGTCACTAGCAGAGAAAAACAATTCAATCATATTTTTAAAAGTGCATCTACAGATATTTGCATTTATACAGTAAAAACCTATAGTCTGCAACTTTATTTGGGTTATACAGATATGGAATATGCTGGTGAAAACATGACAACCATTCTTTTGTCATGTAAATGACAGCTTGGAGGGATGGAATGGGGGGATATACATATGACTAATCTAGGAACATACATATCTGTAAATAACAAAATTCTGTAAAAGCTAAGAGTAAAATAAAAGTTAAAAAAAAAAAAAAAAACTTCAGTTATTGCCAGTGTCAGAATCTTTCACATACACATAAAAAATATGCAGTGGTTATATAGGTTGAAATTTTCAGCAAAGACACGTGTAAAATGTGCGACATAAACAGGAAAATTTCAGCTTTCAGTGACCAAAAAAATGTGTTTTTACTTCAACAGCTCAAAAGTTAGCTGGAGACTTTTTTTTTTTTTTTTCAAAAAACAAAACTGGTGTTTATTTGCTGTGGAATGAAGTTAGTCTGGAGTCATGGGAGTTATGATGTTCGTGTTTGTCACAGCCCCTGAATAAAAAACTCCTCAATGTTCTGGCTATTATAGGCCCATCCTGAGAGATGATTCAGTCTTGCTTTATCATTTAAAGGGATTATGCATAGGTTTTATAAAAATAAAATTTTTACTGGAGCATTGAGGAAGCATTATACTCATACCCCAAATGAAAAATTTGAGGCGAATGCTATTGCTGTTAATCATCTTACTTACTGAGCAATGGTCACCTCATTTTTATCCTGGAAAAAGCAGTAATCTGGGAGCTAATCAGCAAGAAGCTTCTTGGCATCAGTTCCTCCTATAACATGTCAGTCATTGCTTTTCAGATCCAGAGAGAAACAGAAAATTCACCACAAGAGGTCTGAAAAATCAATGAGGACAATGTCTAGCTTTTGTTAAAAATCTACTTCCTTTTCCAAGAAAATTTTTAAAAATTCTGTGTGATCTCTCCTTTGGAATTCTGTAACCTTCATATAGTTCTTAATAAAATACACTAATTTAGGACATAGGAAAAATAAGGCAATTCCTCTGATAATAGGCCAGAAAATTAAAAAAAAAATAAAAACTGATATATAAGCTAAAGTGTTTATTCAAATCTGTAAATAATAAAAAGTTCATTTATTTAATTTTCATTTTTTATTATTACTAGAATCCTAAGAAACATGATTCACTTAATATAAATTAAAGTAAGTTAACTACTTTGAGAAAAATTGAAGTACAAAAATATTTTAGATTATAACCAATTTTAGAGAAACCAAGATACCCCAATAATAAAAACAAAGCAATAATAAATAAAAAAGATTATATTTGACAAGTAAGTATTTAAAAATACACATAGTATAATATCAACAAAAGTTAGTATGTACATTCATTTATGATGGCGCTAGTGATAAGAAACTCACCTGCCAATGCAAGAGACATAAGAGACGCAGGTTCAATCCCTGGGTCAGGAAGATCTCCTGGAGGGGGTAAAGGCAAGCCACTCTAGTATCTTTGCCTGGATAATTTCATGGACAGGAGCCTAGTGGGCTACAGTCCATAGGAGCGAAAAGAGTCGGACACAACTGAAATGACTTAGCACACACGCACACATTTAGAATTAGTTAATTTTAAAAACCTAAGTACAGAAATAAATGTATCTGAGTGGCAGTTCTCAAAAGCAGAGGTAAAAGGATAAGTAATTATCCATGTATCCACTCTTTTCCCAGTCCAGCAATCAAGCTACCTACCCAGCATACATCTACTGAGCCTCTAGTATGTTTCAGGCAATAAGGATGCAAACAAAATCATGGCCATTTACAATGAATTAAATAAAATTTGTAAAATAAAATGACACAACACAGTAATACATTACCATAATAAAGTGAAATTACAATGAAATATAGTAGGATTGAGCACTGAACAGATTTCATAAAATGAGGGAGGTAAATGAATATTTTCATAAAATGTTCATTGAATACGAAACTGGTACAGACTTTCTTCATGAATAAGCACTGCATTTCATGCTATCTCAAAGAAGCTGAAATTCTGCCCTACCTAATGATGGTATACAAGAGGTTTCCATATCTCAACTTCATTCCTGCATATGTCACATTTGGCAAGTTACTTCTTGATACTGTTCTAATACTATTTTTTCATAGGATGGTGAGCCTGAGGATATAGATAACTGATGGGGAAGAAAAGACACCACAGGCCCCACCTCAGATCAATCACTCTCTCACCCACTGTCTGAGTCCCACCCCCAACATACATCCTCTGTGCCCTTCACCTCAACTCTGCTTCTCCCCTAGAGACCCTGGGGATCCTAACCTGAGAAAGACAGATACCCCAATAATAAAAACAAAGCAATAATAAATAAAAAAGATTATATTTGACAAGTAAGTATTTAAAAATACACATAGTATAATATCAACAAAAGTTAGTATGTACATTCATTTATGATGGCGCTAGTGATAAGAAACTCACCTGCCAATGCAAGAGACATAAGAGACGCAGGTTCAATCCCTGGGTCAGGAAGATCTCCTGGAGGGGGTAAAGGCAAGCCACTCTAGTATCTTTGCCTGGATAATTTCATGGACAGGAGCCTAGTGGGCTACAGTCCATAGGAGCGAAAAGAGTCGGACACAACTGAAATGACTTAGCACACACGCACACACATTTAGAATTAGTTAATTTTAAAAACCTAAGTACAGAAATAAATGTATCTGAGTGGCAGTTCTCAAAAGCAGAGGTAAAAGGATAAGTAATTATCCATGTATCCACTCTTTTCCCAGTCCAGCAATCAAGCTACCTACCCAGCATACATCTACTGAGCCTCTAGTATGTTTCAGGCAATAAGGATGCAAACAAACTCATGGCCATTTACAATGAATTAAATAAAATTTGTAAAATAAAATGACACAACACAGTAATACATTACCATAATAAAGTGAAATTACAATGAAATATAGTAGGATTGAGCACTGAACAGATTTCATAAAATGAGGGAGGTAAATGAATATTTTCATAAAATGTTCATTGAATACGAAACTGGTACAGACTTTCTTCATGAATAAGCACTGCATTTCATGCTATCTCAAAGAAGCTGAAATTCTGCCCTACCTAATGATGGTATACAAGAGGTTTCCATATCTCAACTTCATTCCTGCATATGTCACATTTGGCAAGTTACTTCTTGATACTGTTCTAATACTATTTTTTCATAGGATGGTGAGCCTGAGGATATAGATAACTGATGGGGAAGAAAAGACACCACAGGCCCCACCTCAGATCAATCACTCTCTCACCCACTGTCTGAGTCCCACCCCCAACATACATCCTCTGTGCCCTTCACCTCAACTCTGCTTCTCCCCTAGAGACCCTGGGCTCCTCAGCACCTGAGGAAGAGATGTTATACAAGGAAATAAGATACATGGTATTGCATCCATTGTACTGACAAAGAAATAAATAAGATAATAAATATGTCATATAGTTAACACTGTAAAATGTTACACTTACAGTGTTACACTGTAACACTGAAAATGACCATTCTCCTCTACTATTTATGGAACAGTACATTAGTATCTTTCTGAAGCCAGTTTGTTAACATATGAAAGAAGTCTTCAGCATAAGAAACAGGAAAAGATAGGGGAAAATGATCACAAGTGAACCAAGGGAAAGGAGGCACTAAGCCTCCAAATATTTTTATAACTTCTCTTTAACTTTAAAAATAAAATGTAAAAATTAATAAAATGAATGGTTTTTAGGCAAATGCTAAAAATGGATGTCATAACTCAGTTCAATGCTGTACAATTTAGAAACTGTTATTTTAAACCTCACATCCCATCTCAAGACACAAACATATGCATACATGCACACAAACACTGAAACAGACTGTTACTGTTGTTCAGTCACTGAGTCGTGTATTATATTTTGCTCCTCCATGGACTGCAGCATGCTAGGCTCCCCATCCTTCACTACCTCCCAGAGTTTGCTCAGGTTCATGTCCTGCTAAACAGTCAGTCACTGGTATCTAAACATCTCATCCTCTATCATCCCCTTCTCCTCCTGCCTTCAGTCTTGCCCAGCATCAGGGTCTTTTCCAATGAGCCACCTTTACACATTAGGTGGCCAGAGTACTGGAACCTCAGCATCAGTCCTTCCAATGAATATTCCATGTTTATTTCCTTTAGAATTGACAGGTTTGATTTCCTTGCTGTCCAATGAACTCTCAAGAGTCTTCTCCAGAACAATTCACAAACATCAGTTCTTGGGCACTCTATTTTTATGGCCCACCTCTCAACTCTGGAAAAAACATAGTTTTGCCTATATGGATCTTTGTTGGTAAAGTGGTATCTCTGCTTCTGAATATATTGTCTAGGTTTGTCATAGCTTTTCTTCCAAGGGGCTAGGTTTTTTGCCCCCAATGATTCAAGAGTGCGAAAACAGATCTGTAGAGACCCTGGGCTCCTCAGCACCTGAGGAAGAGATGTTATACAAGGAAATAAGATACATGGTATTGCATCCATTGTACTGACAAAGAAATAAATAAGATAATAAATATGTCATATAGTTAACACTGTAAAATGTTACACTTACAGTGTTACACTGTAACACTGAAAATGACCATTCTCCTCTACTATTTATGGAACAGTACATTAGTATCTTTCTGAAGCCAGTTTGTTAACATATGAAAGAAGTCTTCAGCATAAGAAACAGGAAAAGATAGGGGAAAATGATCACAAGTGAACCAAGGGAAAGGAGGCACTAAGCCTCCAAATATTTTTATAACTTCTCTTTAACTTTAAAAATAAAATGTAAAAATTAATAAAATGAATGGTTTTTAGGCAAATGCTAAAAATGGATGTCATAACTCAGTTCAATGCTGTACAATTTAGAAACTGTTATTTTAAACCTCACATCCCATCTCAAGACACAAACATATGCATACATGCACACAAACACTGAAACAGACTGTTACTGTTGTTCAGTCACTGAGTCGTGTATTATATTTTGCTCCTCCATGGACTGCAGCATGCTAGGCTCCCCATCCTTCACTACCTCCCAGAGTTTGCTCAGGTTCATGTCCTGCTAAACAGTCAGTCACTGGTATCTAAACATCTCATCCTCTATCATCCCCTTCTCCTCCTGCCTTCAGTCTTGCCCAGCATCAGGGTCTTTTCCAATGAGCCACCTTTACACATTAGGTGGCCAGAGTACTGGAACCTCAGCATCAGTCCTTCCAATGAATATTCCATGTTTATTTCCTTTAGAATTGACAGGTTTGATTTCCTTGCTGTCCAATGAACTCTCAAGAGTCTTCTCCAGAACAATTCACAAACATCAGTTCTTGGGCACTCTATTTTTATGGCCCACCTCTCAACTCTGGAAAAAACATAGTTTTGCCTATATGGATCTTTGTTGGTAAAGTGGTATCTCTGCTTCTGAATATATTGTCTAGGTTTGTCATAGCTTTTCTTCCAAGGGGCTAGTGTCTTAACTTCTGGCTCCAGCTGCCATCCACAATGATTCAAGAGTGCAAGAAAATCAGATCTGTCACTGCTTTCACCTTCTCCCCTTCTATTTGCCATGGAGTGATGGGGCCAGATGTATGATCTTAGTTTCTTAATGTTGAGTTTTAAGCCTGTAATTTCATATACTGAAACTAGTGATGGAAAATTTGCTTCATTTATTTCAAAGTCTAGAGAATAACTGGGATTTAATGAGTTCTGTTGCTAGTCAGCTACAATGGGAAATACTCTCTGATATAGAAATTTGTATACAGGAAACTAATTTCTTTCAGGAGTGGTATCTATGTAATAATAAAATAACAGGACAAAACAGAGGGATAATAGTACATCATGCCATTGCAGAGAAATCTCAAACAATCCTGTTTGAGCTAAAATGATCTTTTAGCACTGTCATGAATGGTGGGGGCGAGGGGGAACAACCCTTCTCACCACTCTTCTGTTGGCCAATCACTGGACATTGGCTGCACTTCCAGAAGGACACATAATCTTGCTAAGGTGCTCAGAGTAAATTTCTTCAGAGAGAAACTAAACTGAGAGATTGCACTCTCAGGAGCTGGAAGAATGAATGCTTCAGTTCTAAAGGTGGTTGAGAATTTTTGAATCAGTGGAGTTTTTTGTGATACTTTGTGATACTTTAAGTTTGATAAATTGAAGTTAGATATATTTGGATTCATTCCAACTTCAGCTTAAAAGCACTCAAAGCTTTATCAGGCTTATAATGCTCCTTGGACCTCAGTTAATCTTTACTGGGAGAGAAAAGAGCAGATAAGACAAACTTATAGTTGTGTAGGCTTTGAAATGCCTTAAGACTGATGAGAACAATGTGCCAAGTTCCTCACAATAAAGTCTTTTGCCAACTGAATTCATATCTGGAGACTGCTGAGGAAGGATGCTTGACAGACAGTGTCTGGGAATGGCTTCTTTAGAAAAAGGTCACATCAGAAGTGATGTACTTGTATGTGTATTAGTGACAGATCTATATCCTGAATACAGAGACTCAAAATACAATCTTTTCAAGGAATAGTACAGCAAGTGGGCAGAATTTTTGAGAACAGAGAAATGACCTCTTTTCTTCCATGCTCTGTAAAGAAAACTGGTCACATATTTGTTCTGCAATCATGAACCTATCTAATGTTTTATCTCAATGTCAGGCACTTATGAATAATGAACAAAATGAAAATGTTACCTCTAAAATGTTTTTCATGGGAAATTAAATTTTACATAAGAAATTTTTCTTTTTGGAATAAAGTTTGTAGTTGAGAAAGACATTTTTGGAATGAATTTAATTTCTACTGAATTATTTGATGATAGAAACTTGGCATTTTAATGTGTGCTCTGATTTATATGAGGGCTTCCCTGGTGGCTCAGTGGTAAACAAATCTACTTGCAATGCAGGAGACCAGATTCAATTCTTGGGGTGAGACGATTCTCTGGAGGAGGGCATGGTTACCTACCCAGGTACTCTTGCCCGGAGATTCCCATGGACAAAGGCTTGGTGGTGTACAATCCAAAAGGTTGCACAGAGTCGGACATGACTGAAGCAACTTAACAGCAGCAGCAGCAGCTGATTTATATGACCCCTCCATTGAAAAACATAAAATGATTATTATGGTTTTATACTATCCAGTATAGAGAAAATTACATTACCTCATATTCATATCTAGTGACCTATGCCTGGCAGTTCATGTAAGATACATGCCTCAGAAATCAGAACATTAGAAATTTCACTTAACATCAGACCATCTTCATTACAACAGGTGAAACAAAACAACTAGTCTGTTATGTCTGCCAAAAATTCTGGTAAAGATGGAAACATTAAATTAAGCAGTTTTGTTTTCTGTCTGTACAAAACAACCTAGAACAGTGAAATAATTGTAAAAAAGTATTTATATAAAATGAATGGTTGTGAATATGTTTCTTAAAATGATGCCAATCTAGTTCATTCTTAATATACCAGCTTTTAAAAATGTTAAAATAAGAATTTGTCTTACCTCCCACAAGTAAAAGAGAAAGAAAGAAGGAGAAGAAAATACAATTGAATCTTTTGATCTTGTATGAATAATTTAACATGCAAAATGTTTTATTTTAAATTTTAAAGTTAAAAATTAACAAAGAAAAATGAGAAAAGACGTAGAATAATTTTAAACTTTATCATGGATTTAGCTTCTCTTTAATAAAGAGTTTTACAACATGTAAGAAGCTATTTCATATAAGAATAAATACATTGGAAATAATCTTTGCAGTTTATGGTCACATATGCAACATTATTTTATTGATTTATTTATTTGAGAATACTCCACTGAAAAAGTAATGAGTATCTTCTATGTTCTAGACACTGTGCTGCTGGAGGTTAAAAAAAGCTGTAATATCATTTAGTGTGTGTCTGCCTATATGTGCACTATATTGATTTATGTTAGTTTATGCATGCTTGCATGCATACATACCTGCACATATTTTATTTATTTTTTAAAAATTTACCTGAAGGTTGAGTAAATATCTTCTATAAAGAAAAACATCAGAGAGGCAAGTGAATTAGGTTTTCAAAGATTAAAAGTGTTATTCCAATTGTATGCAATACTGTTAAATATAAAATGTTATATTTTCTGTTTCCTGAATTGCCCTTAATCTCACCTGCCATTGAATCATCTATTGAGCATTTTGAATCATGGTACTGAAAGTTTTCCTCTGCTCTTAAAACTTTTCTGTATGCTGCCTTTGATATTAACACTCTAGTCTTCTTAGGTGGGACCTATGTATTTTCATTGCCTGCAACCCTTCATTCCCTATTGCTGAAAGTCAGAATGGCATTCCCTTCCCTCCAGATCACAGAGGTAAGGTCATATCAATCAAGTAGACAACTTATTCTCTTAGTCACAGTATTGGGCTCAAGATTGGGCATGCTAATCAAGCAAGTCCAATCAGAAAACTTCAACACACAGTGGCAGAAAAAGATAAGCTATTTTAAGCGATTATTCATTAAAGCCTTGAGATATTTCTAGGGTTGCAAACAGTTGTCACTCTTCCCAGATGCCGAAACCTCTTACAGAAGAAAGGCGTACAGAAAAGACAGATAAAAGCATTCTACCTTCCTTGAACTACTGGATCTAAGCATGAAGAAGAAAAAATACAATTGAATCTTTTGATCTTGTATGAATAATTTAACATGCAAAATGTTTTATTTTAAATTTTAAAGTTAAAAATTAACAAAGAAAAATGAGAAAAGACGTAGAATAATTTTAAACTTTATCATGGATTTAGCTTCTCTTTAATAAAGAGTTTTACAACATGTAAGAAGCTATTTCATATAAGAATAAATACATTGGAAATAATCTTTGCAGTTTATGGTCACATATGCAACATTATTTTATTGATTTATTTATTTGAGAATACTCCACTGAAAAAGTAATGAGTATCTTCTATGTTCTAGACACTGTGCTGCTGGAGGTTAAAAAAAGCTGTAATATCATTTAGTGTGTGTCTGCCTATATGTGCACTATATTGATTTATGTTAGTTTATGCATGCTTGCATGCATACATACCTGCACATATTTTATTTATTTTTTAAAAATTTACCTGAAGGTTGAGTAAATATCTTCTATAAAGAAAAACATCAGAGAGGCAAGTGAATTAGGTTTTCAAAGATTAAAAGTGTTATTCCAATTGTATGCAATACTGTTAAATATAAAATGTTATATTTTCTGTTTCCTGAATTGCCCTTAATCTCACCTGCCATTGAATCATCTATTGAGCATTTTGAATCATGGTACTGAAAGTTTTCCTCTGCTCTTAAAACTTTTCTGTATGCTGCCTTTGATATTAACACTCTAGTCTTCTTAGGTGGGACCTATGTATTTTCATTGCCTGCAACCCTTCATTCCCTATTGCTGAAAGTCAGAATGGCATTCCCTTCCCTCCAGATCACAGAGGTAAGGTCATATCAATCAAGTAGACAACTTATTCTCTTAGTCACAGTATTGGGCTCAAGATTGGGCATGCTAATCAAGCAAGTCCAATCAGAAAACTTCAACACACAGTGGCAGAAAAAGATAAGCTATTTTAAGCGATTATTCATTAAAGCCTTGAGATATTTCTAGGGTTGCAAACAGTTGTCACTCTTCCCAGATGCCGAAACCTCTTACAGAAGAAAGGCGTACAGAAAAGACAGATAAAAGCATTCTACCTTCCTTGAACTACTGGATCTAAGCATGAAGCTAGTGACATTCATATGGTCTAATAATGCTAAAAATAATTTCCCTATTGTTTCTTACTGAAGTATACACAAGTCACTTGGTTTCCCAGGTGGCACTAGTGATAAGAGAATCTGCCTACCAATGCAGGAGGCACAAGAGTGTAGGTTCAATCCACAGCTTGGATTGAACCCACAACCCAGGGTCAGGAAAATCCCCTTGAGTAGGAAATGGCAACCCACTCTAGTATTCTTACTGGAAAATTCCATGGACATAGCCTGGTGGGGGTCACAAAGAATCAGACTAACTAAATGATTGATGTCTAATATCCATAAATTTAAAAAGACCTAAACCATTTACGATGATTCATGATGATGTGTCATGTAATCCTTATCATGCAAACTTGTAGGATGAATTAAATAAGAATTAATATATCTGGGAAAGTCAATAAAGGTTAATAATTTTAATTTGCAACATAGTAAAAACTTATTTTTCACTGTTTCTGTAAACAATGTGCTGTGTTAAGTCACTTCTGTTGTGTCCAACTGATTGCAACCCCATGGACTATAGCCTGCTGGGCGCCTCTGTCCATGTAATTTTCTAGGCAAGAATACTGGAGTGAGTTGCTGTGCCCTCCTCCAGGGGATCTTCCCAACCCAGGGATTGAACCGCATCTCTTATGTCTCCTGCATTGGCAACCAGGGTCTCTACAGATAGCGCCACCTGGCAAACAATAGGTCAATAAAAATATAGGATGATTGTTGGTCATAGATGTAAATACTTAAGGTATTCATTAAAATTAAAGAGCTGGTATGAGCATTGCTATCCTAATCACAATGATGAAAGCGATAATAATGGATATAGACTTAAATCATTCTGAAAGAAATGCTTTTTAAATGTGAAAAAAACGTGATGAGCACAGTTAGGCTGTAAGCCTCCTTTGCATATGGTTAGAATCTCTTGCTAATGCACGTGTCTATATGCAGAAATACACACACACACACATATGCATGTGTGTACATGACATTTAATTTTATAATAGATTTTCAATAATACAATTCCTTATAGCTAATATTTCTTCCATAATAACTGATTTTTCCCCACTTAATTCACAATCAATTTTTGCCTTCTCTTCATTATTTTGTGCCCCAGGAAGATAATCTTTTTTTTTTTTTTTAAAGATTTATTTATTTATTTATTTTTGGGAGGGGGTCGGGTTGGGGAGGGAGGGGAGCAGGCGGGCCACTTCTATTGATCCTTCATTTGTCTGTTTTCATCCGTCTTTGTTCCTTGGCTCCTGTGGGCCTCCCATCGCGGTGGCGACTGTCGTTGCTGAGCAGTGGCTCTGACACATAGGTCCAGCCGCTCCGCAGCACGTGGGATCTTCCCAGGCCAGGGATCGAACCGGCGCCCCTTGCACTGCAAGGCGGTGTCCTTACCCACTGGACCACCAGGTGAAGCCCGAAGATAATCTTTATAGATTGTATCTCTAGGGGCCATACACTCCAGCTTCTAGTTGAATTAGCAAGGGACACATAGCAGTAAATAGGACAGAACAGAAAATAAATTGTGATGTTTCTTCTCTTTCGACCTTAGCTGTAGATTTGTGTTTCTTCTTCCATAGTTCCAGCTACCCTTGCATCCAGAGATAGAATATTTCTATTATCCCTATTGTCTTTTCAGCCTAGGGAAGAAACGGCTTCTGACTAAAGCTAATTCTCAGTGTATTCAATGGTTTCTTCTCTTAACCTTTTCACAACTCTGTAAACTAAATTATTTCTATAATTCCAAATGAATGTACTTTTAATTCTGTTAAGACCCTGACAGATATACCACATTTGCAAGAAGCTTAATAGTATCATATATAATGATACTACCAAGGTTAAACAAACTGTTTCAGTTTCCTAATGTGTTTGATGTAGAAGCCAGTTTTAGTAATTCTCTAAATAAAAGTATATGCCTATAATGTCCTAGTCTCTGATGATACCTGTTTGAATAAAAACATGCTCTCTATACTCATGAGAGAACAGACTGTTTTCCTTCTGAAAACAGACTGCTTTCCTTTCCTTCTGTATTCTTGACATAAGAATATTCAGTACTCAGAGAAATTTTATATCATCACTGTAATGTGGGCAAGGGAATCTCTCCAAGTGTGATAGAAAGTTACAGTAAGTTTCCTGGAGGAGCTGAAATAATTCAAGCTTAATATTCTCAGGACATATCTGGGTTTGGTTCATGCGTCTCATAGCTGAATTCTTAAAGCAAATTGGGTTTCAAATTTTAATTTCAATATTTGTTGACAAAGATATATCATACTACTAAGCAACAGTCATCAAGACAGTATGGTACTGGCAGAAAAACAGAAATATTGACCAATGGAACAAGATAAAGAACCCAGAGATAAACCCACACACCTATGGGTACCTTATTTTTGACAAAGGAGGTGAAAATCTAAAATGGGTGCTGGGGAAATTGGACAGCTACATGCAAAAAAATGAAGTTGGAACATTCCCTGACACCATACATTAAGATCAACTCAAAATGGATTAAAGACCTAAATGTAAGACCAGAAACCTTCAAACTCTTAGAGGAGAATATAGGCAAAACTCTCAAGGACATAAATCAAAGCAAGATCTTCTCTGACCCACCTACTAAAACAGTGGAACTGAAAAGAAAAATGAACATGTGGGGACCTCATGAAACTTAAAAGCTTTTGTACAGCAAAAGAAATTACAAAAAAGCTGAACAGACAGCCCACAGAGTGGGACAAAATCATAGCAAATGAAACAACAAAGAATTAATCTCCAAAATCTACAAGCAACTCAGACAACTCAGCACCGGAAAACCAAACAATCCAATCAAAAAATGGGAAAAAGATCTAAAGAGACGCCTCTCCAAAGAGGATATACAGATGGCCCAAAAGCACATGAAACGATGCTTAACCTCGCTTATTATTAGAGAAATGCAAATTAAAACTACAATGAGATATCACCTCACACCCGTCAGAATGGCCATCATCCACAAATCGACAGACAATAAATGCTGGAGAGGGTGCAGAGAAAAGGGAACACTCCTGCATTGCTGGTGGGAATGTAAATGGATACAGCCTCTATGGAAGACAGTATGGAGATTTCTTAAAAAACTAAAAATAGAAGCACCGTACGACCCAGCAATCCCACTCTTAGGCTTATACCCTGATGAAATCAAATCTGAAAGAAGCACCTGTATGCCAATGTTCATTGCAGCTCTTTAGACAATAGCTAGAACATGGAAGCAACCTAGATGCTCAACGACGAACGAATGGATAAAAAAGGTCTTGTACATATATACAATGGAATACTGCACAGCTGTAAAGAGAAATGCAGAAGAGTCAGCCCTAATGAGGTGGCTAGCTCTAGAACCTATCATAAAAAGTGAAGTAAGTCAGAAAGAGAAGGACAAATACAGTATATTATACATGGAATCTAACAGCATGGTGATGATGGCACACGCAGTGAAGCAACAGAAAGACAAACATGGACAGTGGATATATGGACATTGTGGGGAAGGAACAGAGGGTGGGAGGCGTAAAGGAAGTAGCATGAAGGCCTGTACTATCATAAGTGAAGAAAATAGCTATAGCCATTGCTCTGTGAGAAAAGGAGATCATTCAGGGGTGCTGTGTGATGGTCAGGAGGGGTGGGAAGGGGGAGCTATACATATGACTAATCTGGAAACATGCATATCTGTAAACAACAAAACTCTGTAAAAGTTAAAAGTAAAATAAAGGTTAAAAAAAAGAAAGAAAGAAAAATGACACGTAGATTCAATCAATAAGATAATTAAAGTAATCTTTTTCTGCAAAGCTGTTCCCTCCATTGCTATTTACCTGAGACCTTGAAAAGATTGCCTAAGTCAAGGCATAGGAGATGAGATGGAATATTATATGACATTAAAATGATGTCAAAGAATATTCAACGATGCAGTAAGATAATTATGACATAAAATGAATTTGTTTAAATGTCCAAAACAGTGTTTTAATATAGATTTGCTGTACACAAAGGATGAAGCAATAAGTAAACAAATAGCAAAGGATGCTTAACTTTCATTCCTCATCCCTGCTCAATCCAAGAGGCACCACATGAGAGGAAAATATGTGGATTTTCAAACCAAATAAAAAATGCAAAGAAACAATGGGAAATGAAAGGATTGCTTTGAAAGAAGAATATTCCAATTCAGGATGAGGAAGAGTTGGATGCCATGGTTGGGGGAAGGGTAGTAGCTTATGGGAAAGTTTTTGCCTCCCTATTAACATACTTAAGACGGACAAACAGCAGTATGAGTACGGGGATATCAGATTTGCCAAATTTCAACACATCAATAACCCAAGGGAATAAGAAGCAGTTGAAACCAATGCAGCCAGATATCCCACCAGTGACTGTTGCTTGTTAAACCTTCTGTCCACCACACACTGAAGATTGGACAACTACAGTTTTATATAAGAATGTCAGTAAAAGACATTCAGTACCAGAGTAGAAACACACACAAGTTATCATGTCTGGTGAGAAAGTATCAAATACAGGTTAAGAAAAAGGAAATATACATATTTTGCCCTACTATGATTCTATTCTACTCTTGGGCTTTCTCCATCCTCCTACTTTATTCAACAGCAGCACTTCTGAAAAAAAAGACCAGAGGGATTGCAAAACTCAATCCTGATTTTGGGATTTCTGTCTTCCTATCTTATGAACTGATAATTAAAACTTTTTGAAAAAAAGAGTTAATGTACAAAAATAAATATGTATAGTTCAACATCAAGGACTCTAATATATGTGGGTCATCAAATCTTTAGTGATAAATTCTACTTTTGCCCTGCTATTAAGAATAGGTGAGGACTTCCTTGGTGGTCCAGTGGGTAGAGTCCGCCTTGCAGTGTGGACACCGGTTCAACCCCTGGCCTGGGAGAATCCCACGTGCCCAGAGCAGCTGGACCTGTGTGTCCAACTACGAGCCAATGCTTTGGAGCCTGTGTGCCCGGAGCCAGTGTGAGAGCCAGTGAGAGAGGCCACTGCAATGGGAGGCCAACACATGCCAAAGAATAAAAAGACTGATGAAAAGAAATATAAATTAAAAAAAAATAGGCATGATGAGGAAAAGAAAAAGACTGATGAAAAGTAAATACAAATAGCAAAGGATGCTTAACTTTCATTCCTCATCCCTGCTCAATCCAAGAGGCACCACATGAGAGGAAAATATGTGGATTTTCAAACCAAATAAAAAATGCAAAGAAACAATGGGAAATGAAAGGATTGCTTTGAAAGAAGAATATTCCAATTCAGGATGAGGAAGAGTTGGATGCCATGGTTGGGGGAAGGGTAGTAGCTTATGGGAAAGTTTTTGCCTCCCTATTAACATACTTAAGACGGACAAACAGCAGTATGAGTACGGGGATATCAGATTTGCCAAATTTCAACACATCAATAACCCAAGGGAATAAGAAGCAGTTGAAACCAATGCAGCCAGATATCCCACCAGTGACTGTTGCTTGTTAAACCTTCTGTCCACCACACACTGAAGATTGGACAACTACAGTTTTATATAAGAATGTCAGTAAAAGACATTCAGTACCAGAGTAGAAACACACACAAGTTATCATGTCTGGTGAGAAAGTATCAAATACAGGTTAAGAAAAAGGAAATATACATATTTTGCCCTACTATGATTCTATTCTACTCTTGGGCTTTCTCCATCCTCCTACTTTATTCAACAGCAGCACTTCTGAAAAAAGACCAGAGGGATTGCAAAACTCAATCCTGATTTTGGGATTTCTGTCTTCCTATCTTATGAACTGATAATTAAAACTTTTTGAAAAAAAGAGTTAATGTACAAAAATAAATATGTATAGTTCAACATCAAGGACTCTAATATATGTGGGTCATCAAATCTTTAGTGATAAATTCTACTTTTGCCCTGCTATTAAGAATAGGTGAGGACTTCCTTGGTGGTCCAGTGGGTAGAGTCCGCCTTGCAGTGTGGACACCGGTTCAACCCCTGGCCTGGGAGAATCCCACGTGCCCAGAGCAGCTGGACCTGTGTGTCCAACTACGAGCCAATGCTTTGGAGCCTGTGTGCCCGGAGCCAGTGTGAGAGCCAGTGAGAGAGGCCACTGCAATGGGAGGCCAACACATGCCAAAGAATAAAAAGACTGATGAAAAGAAATATAAATTAAAAAAAAATAGGCATGATGAGGAAAAAGAAAAAAGACAAAAAAATAGTTCGAATGAAAGTTTCAAAAAACCAATAGTATGTCAGCACTTTTTTTTTAGATTTCTAAAGTTATTCTGTAGAATAACCTCCATCACTCCATCATCTTCATATTTATTTTCTGTCTAAAAAAGTTTCAACTTGAAGTTTAAAAATATTTATCACATACAAAAAAATTCAAGTGCTAAAATATGTGCATTCTATTTGCTTATATTAATGTTAAAGAATTAATGAAAGATGAATAAAGTTAGAATTTTTACTAACAGAAAACAATCTTCCATAATTTCTCAAACTGTATCAACATAATTACTTTTAATCCTATATTTCCGAGTAGTAAATAAAATTTAGGCACTCAGCATTATTTCTATATGTTTAGTCTTTCATTATGAAGTTTTCCAGCAGTACCTGACCCTCTACCCTGTAAAGTGCTTGTTTTGCATTACTTTTTGCCTGAGAGTCTCCTTCTCAGCAGTGTTTCAGAACCGACAGTTTTGCTTGTGGTGATAAGAGCTTGAGGCCTCAGCAGCATGCTGAGTACTCCAGGGTTTCCAAAGGCCCCACACTTCTAAAATCAGAATAGCAAGACTCTAACAAACAGCAAGCAGTGCCATGAGGTAAAAATGAATAAAGCCGGTAAATTAATCATAATCCATCCTTACCTTTGTAGAAGATTCAGGTTCAGCTACTTTACATAACAGTTGGACCATCCATTAATTGCTGGTTTCATGTTAAATTCTGGTGACAACCTGTAAGGAGAAATTCTGCTTATTAATGAAGTCTAAAATATGTATACAACTTTTCTATAACTGTTTCTAAAGCAGCTTTCTAAATGCCTTGCAATATGCCCAACTGATATGTTTGCAAGCAGTTAAATTAGAATGTGGCAAAAGCATGAAGGATTAAATGGACCAGTCATTATCTGCCCCAGCAGCTTGTAGATGCAAGTAATTATGAAGAAATTTTTAAATTAGGGCTATATATATTTATTTATATGGTTTTTCTGTAGAGTCAAGAGATGAACTTTTTTTTTTTTTCCACAATGATTAAGGGAAATCTAGCTTTTTTTCACTTTCCCACCTGTGTTTACAGATAGGATGTCATAATAGGATTAACTAGGATGTCATGGCCTCTTTCCTACTACCTCAGATATAAGAAATGCAGTGTCTTAAAATAAACCCTCTAAATATTTTCAGGGCATCTTACATGTGCTCACGAGCATGGCTTCTCCTGTCAGTCACTGCTGGTTAGAAAGGCATAAACTAGGAACAGCCTTACCCAAGAAGTGTCTCATCTGCTGAACCACTGGCTTCTGAGTTTCTAAGATGCCAAAGCTATTGCTTTAATCAATCAATAAATACATTAATTAACAAATTGAGACCATTTTTTCCTTCTGGTTAATAAAAAAGTTGATATGTGTTTCTCAACACATTATTTATGAAATATGCTTTATACTTTTGGTTCTTTCTTTGTTTTTCACCTTCATGTCCATACGCTGCAGAATGTCAGGAGTTTCTATATCAAAAATAAATAAATTGAATTCTTTACTAAAAACTTAAGAAACTTTAGGAATGAACATTAACCCATAATTAAGTATACTCAAAAAATTTTAAATGTTATATGCATGCATACTCATTTGAAACATTTTAACCATTTTGATAGCAAGGTTGGTATATATTTAATGATATATCAATCTCCTCGTCCTACTTTAAGCCTATGTCTCTTATTCGTTGGCCTACTTCAACTCCCTCCTTCCACAAATACATGTCACAATGGTGCCATATAAAGCATGAGGTCCAGTGGAGGAGAACAAGTTACAGTCTGGAGAATATCACTATACTGAATTCAGTCTCTTCTCTTCCCCTCTGTCAGTCAGTTTCTTCACTAGGTCATATACAGTGAAACTGAATCTTAGTACACCTTTCAGCCCAGAAGTATATCGTATTCTATGACGACTGCTCCTTCTGTTTGCCAGACATATCTTAGCTTGCCTGATTCGGTTTACATTTGAACTGTATATCTATTGATACTGGACTAACACATTTTACCATTACTTTCAAAGATCAATTTTGAGATACATTTTTTAGACACAGGAAAATATGTATAAAATATTGTAATCAATTATCAGGCTCATCAGCACTCAGTATATATGCTTTTGAGACATTGAGTAAGTACAACTGTATATTATTCAATCATAGTTCTCTATATTCACTAGGAACAGTACTATACGTTTCAATGTAAAAAGAGAAAAACAAGGTCATAATTAAAGAGGAAAACAGTCACAAAAAAGGTAAGAGGTTTGGGTGTGTGGGGGAAGTTTCTTATCTTATGATAAGTGTATTTGTGTAATAACTGCATTGGTCTGTTTTAATGCCATCTGTTGGAGCTATACTTCTGTATTGGGTTATTTCTCTTATTGTATTATTTTCCCATACCAGGATAGATGAAGAGGTAAATAAAGATAACTACTGTAAACTCTCTATATCATAGTGATACTGAATTCAATACATTTCTTAATCCTTTGATATTTTTAATAAAATGATTAAAACAATATGCAGAATGACAATTCCACAACACTGGCACAATTTAATAAATTTCCTTACAACTATTAGCAAAATTGACCTTATTTTGAAAGAATAAGTCATTTGCCCAAAGCAGTATCATGAATGAGTCATATACAATATCTAATTCAGAGAACAAGAGTTACAACATAATGACAAAGTCCATAGCAAATTGCACAGAAAAAAGTCAGATGAAAATCAAGACTGAGATTCATTTCTTCATTTGCTTGAAGAGGTTTTTGTTAGAATCTCTCTCTTTTTTTTTTTTAAATAATGGTTCATACAGATAATAACCAAAGTATCTTAACTTTAGTTTCTGAATTGTAGCTCACTACTTTGTAAATGCAGAATACTTTCAAGGCATCATAAATACAACCATCACTCACTAAGAAGCAGTAACTGAATAATCAAACAGATTGCACAGGTTCAGGAATTTCAACGCAAAAAAAATGTGTAAAAGCAACCCTTTAATTAAGATGAAGCACTCAAAATGTTTAAACAATTAGAAAAGCTATGACAAACTTAGACAGTGAATTAAAAAGCAGAGATGTCACTTTGCCTACAAAGGTCCATATAATCAAAGCTGTGGTTTTTCTGGTAGTCATTTGCAGATGTGACAGGTGAATAAAAACTTACTTTCAAAGATCAATTTTGAGATACATTTTTTAGACACAGGAAAATATGTATAAAATATTGTAATCAATTATCAGGCTCATCAGCACTCAGTATATATGCTTTTGAGACATTGAGTAAGTACAACTGTATATTATTCAATCATAGTTCTCTATATTCACTAGGAACAGTACTATAGGTATCAATGGAAAAAGAGAAAAACAAGGTCATAATTAAAGAGGAAAACAGTCACAAAAAAGGTAAGAGGTTTGGGTGTGTGGGGGAAGTTTCTTATCTTATGATAAGTGTATTTGTGTAATAACTGCATTGGTCTGTTTTAATGCCATCTGTTGGAGCTATACTTCTGTATTGGGTTATTTCTCTTATTGTATTATTTTCCCATACCAGGATAGATGAAGAGGTAAATAAAGATAACTACTGTAAACTCTCTATATCATAGTGATACTGAATTCAATACATTTCTTAATCCTTTGATATTTTTAATAAAATGATTAAAACAATATGCAGAATGACAATTCCACAACACTGGCACAATTTAATAAATTTCCTTACAACTATTAGCAAAATTGACCTTATTTTGAAAGAATAAGTCATTTGCCCAAAGCAGTATCATGAATGAGTCATATACAATATCTAATTCAGAGAACAAGAGTTACAACATAATGACAAAGTCCATAGCAAATTGCACAGAAAAAAGTCAGATGAAAATCAAGACTGAGATTCATTTCTTCATTTGCTTGAAGAGGTTTTTGTTAGAATCTCTCTCTTTTTTTTTTTTAAATAATGGTTCATACAGATAATAACCAAAGTATCTTAACTTTAGTTTCTGAATTGTAGCTCACTACTTTGTAAATGCAGAATACTTTCAAGGCATCATAAATACAACCATCACTCACTAAGAAGCAGTAACTGAATAATCAAACAGATTGCACAGGTTCAGGAATTTCAACGCAAAAAAAATGTGTAAAAGCAACCCTTTAATTAAGATGAAGCACTCAAAATGTTTAAACAATTAGAAAAGCTATGACAAACTTAGACAGTGAATTAAAAAGCAGAGATGTCACTTTGCCTACAAAGGTCCATATAATCAAAGCTGTGGTTTTTCTGGTAGTCATGTGCAGATGTGACAGGTGAATAATAAAAAAGGCTGAGCGTTAAAGAACTGATGCCTTTGAACTGTGGTGCTAGAGAAGATGCTTGAGAGTCCCTAGGATAGCAAGGAGATCAAACCAGTCATTCCTGAAGGAAATCAACCCTGAATATTCAAAGGATTGATACTGATTTACAAAGAGCTTGTTACTTTTGCTTGCTTCCTAGTATTTTATTATTACACTATACTTTTTATCGCAATTCTAAGTTGATGAAAAACCTCTTTCTACCACTAGTTTTTTTGTTTTTGCTTTTTTCCCCTCACAATCAAACAGATAACTTTATTAGTTTCTTCTACAACAGACAGTAACATCAACTTTTTTAAAACAGAAATCTCTGGTCATTTGAGAGGCCAAATACCTCCAAGGAAGAAAGATGATAAACAGTTAAATTAATCAAAAGGCACTATACCACCACCTACAACCTACTACTACAGTGGTAGTGGGCTAAGGAAGATTAAGCTATAGCGAAATAATGTTATGTTAATGTTACAGATTATAGAGCAGGGACTCAGTTTGCTTTCCAGAAGACTATGGCACAACAACCACTTGGGACCAAGTGACTATTTGGCCAGGAAAAGGTCAGGCCAAATGGAAAGGAACAAGGGACAAAAGAGAATCTGAATGACAGAATTCAAGCAAAGGGTGATGGATCAGGCTTTCTCCTCCCAAGGAGCATTTACTGTATGGTGGGCTGCTTGCCCTCAGGCTCCTGCTCCAGGGCTGCTTCCACCTTACAGGGAGTTCAGCAGCCAGAGCTGGGTTCTGCTGCCCCAGGATCTTGCTGTAATTTAGACAGACTTTAGATAACTTATCACATACTGAGGTGGGGGTGGGGGCTGAAACATTCACATGCAAAGTAGTTTAAGCTTCCCCCAAACATATTCAGACACTACACAAAGCTTTTCAAAAGCCTGACATCTTGTAGCAGCTGAGCTAAAAGTTAAAGCTGCAAGGCTCTCAAGATCTAAGAAGCCAGGTCGAAACAATACAGATAGGAAATCCCGGCAGTTCATCTCAATTTATCTTTTGCTAATGTATTGGACTGGCCAAAAAGTTTGTTCAGGTTTTCCCATAAGATGGCATGGAACACTAGAATGAACTTTTTGGCCAATGAGATTGGAGTAAATAATGTTCATATAACTGATGTGGGATGTAGAAAGCTACACTGCAGTAAGCTGGGTCTTCTGCTGGATTTTTCATCAAATACCAAAGAAAAACAAAGGGTGGGGGCTCACTTTATTTTTGAAAAGCCCCAGGAGTTATTCTATTATAAAGGAACATCACTGAACAGGTAGGAGAGGGATTCTCCATTGTGAGTTCTCCTGATGGATTCTGCCAGGATCATGGATATGCTGATCACCTGTATTTTGGAACAATGCTTCATCTTATCCTCCTGAGGTACGGTGTTGGTGACTACAACTGCTTCAAAGCATACATTGTTAATAGAAGAAATGGCTGGGCCGGAAAAGATGCCATGCGTCAGGACAGCATAAACCCTGGTGGCCCCAGCTGAGAGAAGTTTGTCAGCTGCGTGGCAGATTGTACCACAAGCGTCCGCCATGTCATCCACGAGGATGGCCACACAGTCCTTCACGTCTCCCACTAGCACCATGTGGTCCATTCCATTGGCTTTCTTCCGTTCTTTGTGAATCAAGGCAAATTCCACATTCAACCAGTCTGTGATGGAAGTTACTCTCTTAGCTCCTTCGGCATCAGGTGAGACAATGGTGCAGTTCCTCCAATCAGAGATGTTCTCCCTTATCCACTTGAGGGCCGCTTACTCTGCATACAAATTATCCACTGGGATGTCAAAAAAGCCCTGAATTTGAGAAGCATGTGGGTCCATGGTGATAATATGATCCGCGCCTGCTACAGAGAGTATATTTTCAACCAGCTTGGCTGAGATTGGAGCCCGGCTTTTATCCTTCTTATACTGTCGGGCATAAGGGAAGCATGGGATGACTGCAGTAACCCAGCTGGCTGAAGCAATCTTGCAGGCATTAATCATAATCAAAACTTCCATGAGATTGTCATTGATTTCACCACAGCCACTCTGAACAATGTAGACATCCTCTCCAGGAACACTTTTGCTGATTTTCACACAGGTCTCCTGGTTGCTGAGTTTCTGAGTCACCACCTCGCCCAGTTCCAGGCCCAGGCGGTCGGCAATCTTCTGGGATAGGTCCTGGTAGGGGCTGCCACTGAAGATTTTGATGTTCGGAATCTTGGCCAACTACCCTAGGCTCTCTTTACTTAACGATTGCTGCTGCCTCCGAGACCCGAACCAAGTCAGCCCAGAGACTCAATACTGAACACTCTGGATCGCTACTCCACCATCTTATCTATCACTAGTTTTTGAATCAGCTTTATTCAAATTTATAAGGACAATACCTAGTCTCCTTGTTATTGAGAAATATAATGAAAAATGCAAACATAAACACATGTATGTAAGTTAATGCATATACATGCATATTTTAGTGTATTATTAAATACACTAGACTAAAATTGTTACATCTGTTATTTTGAACACTATAATTCATATATAGTAGTGCATTTATGTTATATGTTCAATTAATAATCTGTCATGGAGCTGTATCTATCCATATCAATAAAAATATTTAAATATTCTGTGAGATTGGAACACTTTCTTAGGAAACCATGGCAGTGTAAGAAATACTTATACCAGAAATAAACAAATTAATGGATATCAAAATTATCTCCCTCAAATATTTTAGAAAACGTTGGAAAGCAAACAGGATAGAATGAAGTAATTGTTAATTATGTTTGAATTATAAAATAAATGATCTCTTAATCACAATATTATCTAACACTCTCCTTATCTCTATGAGTCAGTGTATACATTCTGTATAAATTTTAGTATGTTCATGATATGAGTTTTTTTAAAGGAAAAAGAGAAAACTACTCATCAAACCTCAAAAAAATCAGTATAACAATATTTCTGTTTTCATATAACATGTATTTTCCACAGTTCTGCAAAAGTTTTATTCAAAAGGATGTCTATATTTTAAAAATTATCATATAAGAGGGTTTTGAGGTCAGGGTCAGGGACAGAACTATGAGGAAAAGGGTAAACAAACACTTTTGTTAGCAGATCTGAGTTGTCAAGAATAGCAATTATTATAGGATATTGTTACCACAGTCTGGCCCTACAAGCAAAATATCTGACCTCTTTGTCAGGTGTATAGCAGATTTTTTCTGAGTTGTTTTATCACGTAATGGTCTCCTGGTTGCTGAGTTTCTGAGTCACCACCTCGCCCAGTTCCAGGCCCAGGCGGTCGGCAATCTTCTGGGATAGGTCCTGGTAGGGGCTGCCACTGAAGATTTTGATGTTCGGAATCTTGGCCAACTACCCTAGGCTCTCTTTACTTAACGATTGCTGCTGCCTCCGAGACCCGAACCAAGTCAGCCCAGAGACTCAATACTGAACACTCTGGATCGCTACTCCACCATCTTATCTATCACTAGTTTTTGAATCAGCTTTATTCAAATTTATAAGGACAATACCTAGTCTCCTTGTTATTGAGAAATATAATGAAAAATGCAAACATAAACACATGTATGTAAGTTAATGCATATACATGCATATTTTAGTGTATTATTAAATACACTAGACTAAAATTGTTACATCTGTTATTTTGAACACTATAATTCATATATAGTAGTGCATTTATGTTATATGTTCAATTAATAATCTGTCATGGAGCTGTATCTATCCATATCAATAAAAATATTTAAATATTCTGTGAGATTGGAACACTTTCTTAGGAAACCATGGCAGTGTAAGAAATACTTATACCAGAAATAAACAAATTAATGGATATCAAAATTATCTCCCTCAAATATTTTAGAAAACGTTGGAAAGCAAACAGGATAGAATGAAGTAATTGTTAATTATGTTTGAATTATAAAATAAATGATCTCTTAATCACAATATTATCTAACACTCTCCTTATCTCTATGAGTCAGTGTATACATTCTGTATAAATTTTAGTATGTTCATGATATGAGTTTTCTTAAAGGAAAAAGAGAAAACTACTCATCAAACCTCAAAAATCAGTATAACAATATTTCTGTTTTCATATAACATGTATTTTCCACAGTTCTGCAAAAGTTTTATTCAAAAGGATGTCTATATTTTAAAAATTATCATATAAGAGGGTTTTGAGGTCAGGGTCAGGGACAGAACTATGAGGAAAAGGGTAAACAAACACTTTTGTTAGCAGATCTGAGTTGTCAAGAATAGCAATTATTATAGGATATTGTTACCACAGTCTGGCCCTACAAGCAAAATATCTGACCTCTTTGTCAGGTGTATAGTTTTGTTTTCTGTCTTTCTATTCCCAGGATAACATTTTTTTCAAAGTTTGGGTATGCCACACCCTATCACTCTTATAGTCAGTTTTATCAATTTTTCTTTTGTTAAATATATTTTCACATTATAAACACACAAAATTCTGTAACAGAAAATAAACTTTTGTTTGGGGGGAATAACAGTTCTTTAAAAGAAAATAAAAACCATTCTAGGTATTTTTAAAATGAATTTTACAGAGTTAACTAAGAGCTTATATAAAATAATAAAACAAACTAGAGGAGCAAAACCTGGGGGTTTTGACTGTACCTTATGACTTTGGTGAACGAGAAGACTTGAACTGCAAGGAGATCAAACCAGTCAGTCTTACAGGAAATCAACCCTGAATATTCATTGGAAGGACAGATAATGAAACTGAAGCTCCAATGCTTTGGCCACCTGATGCCTTCAGAAAACAGCCTGATGTCAAGAAAAATAGAAGGCAAAACAAAAAGGGGATGACAGAGGACGAGACGGTTGGATGGCATCATCACTTCAATGGATGTGAGTTTGAGTAAACTCTGGGAGAGGGTGAAGGAAAGGGAAGCCTGGCGTGCTGCAGTCCATGGGGTCACAAAGAGTCGGACATGACTGAGTAACTGAACTGAACTATGGCTGAATCTATCTACCTCTACTCCTCCTAAAGGCTACAGAACCGCATGAATTTTCTGTCAAGCTCACAGCCTAAGTTGCCCTGTAGTCCTACTGCACCCTGCATTTAGGTGCAACTGTTTCACAAGAAAAGTGATCTATGCCTCACATCTGCCTTCTAAATCTCATGCACTGAGAAGAAACACATTTCTCCTAATGTTTAGTGATAATGTTTATTTTCTACTTGATTTTTTAAGCACATTCTCTGAAGAGTTGAGGTTACTGTGGTCAACCTGAAAAATATTACTTGCTTGAAATCTCTCTGTATCAATGCTGCACTATGACTTAAACTTCAAAACATCTCATGAAGTCTCAAGAGAACACAGACAGTAGTGAATACTATAATAAGGCTGGCTCAGGGAATGGAGACTATAAAGAGAGGAAAGTAAGCAAGATACTTTTTCCTTCTAATGTAAGTATTTTCACTAGAACTGGATAATCATGTACATTAAGTGGTGACACTGACCATGTTTATTCAGGTAGGAAGTAATGGCGGTGAGAAATCAACATTAAATTGGCCTGACTCTGAACCTTTGTTCCATGTTCCTTAAGGTAAATACATTCAATGAGTTCCCCTAAGGGCTGCATTGTCATAAGTTAGAGATTACAATGTCTCAAATAATCAAGAAGCAATATTAAGGAAAAGAATAAATATGCTGCTATGTGGTAAAGATGGAATAGCAAGATCTCAAATGGTCTAATATTCTTATTAGATAATATTTCAAATGAATATTTCTTCCTTAGTTTTCAAATTATGCATAGAAAAACATCTTGATGCAAAATCTGATAATGGCTTATCAAATTCTATTGTGTATTTAATCAAGATATTAATGAGATAACTCTAAAATTGAATGAGAAATTAATCTCCTAGTTTATCACTAATAAGCAAAATTATTAGGCCCAGTCTTCACTTTCTTAAATCACATGAGGATAACTCTAAATTTGAGAATTAATCTCCTGTTAATGGGAGATGGTGAAGGAAAGGGAAGCCTGGCGTGCTGCAGTCCATGGGGTCACAAAGAGTCGGACATGACTGAGTAACTGAACTGAACTATGGCTGAATCTATCTACCTCTACTCCTCCTAAAGGCTACAGAACCGCATGAATTTTCTGTCAAGCTCACAGCCTAAGTTGCCCTGTAGTCCTACTGCACCCTGCATTTAGGTGCAACTGTTTCACAAGAAAAGTGATCTATGCCTCACATCTGCCTTCTAAATCTCATGCACTGAGAAGAAACACATTTCTCCTAATGTTTAGTGATAATGTTTATTTTCTACTTGATTTTTTAAGCACATTCTCTGAAGAGTTGAGGTTACTGTGGTCAACCTGAAAAATATTACTTGCTTGAAATCTCTCTGTATCAATGCTGCACTATGACTTAAACTTCAAAACATCTCATGAAGTCTCAAGAGAACACAGACAGTAGTGAATACTATAATAAGGCTGGCTCAGGGAATGGAGACTATAAAGAGAGGAAAGTAAGCAAGATACTTTTTCCTTCTAATGTAAGTATTTTCACTAGAACTGGATAATCATGTACATTAAGTGGTGACACTGACCATGTTTATTCAGGTAGGAAGTAATGGCGGTGAGAAATCAACATTAAATTGGCCTGACTCTGAACCTTTGTTCCATGTTCCTTAAGGTAAATACATTCAATGAGTTCCCCTAAGGGCTGCATTGTCATAAGTTAGAGATTACAATGTCTCAAATAATCAAGAAGCAATATTAAGGAAAAGAATAAATATGCTGCTATGTGGTAAAGATGGAATAGCAAGATCTCAAATGGTCTAATATTCTTATTAGATAATATTTCAAATGAATATTTCTTCCTTAGTTTTCAAATTATGCATAGAAAAACATCTTGATGCAAAATCTGATAATGGCTTATCAAATTCTATTGTGTATTTAATCAAGATATTAATGAGATAACTCTAAAATTGAATGAGAAATTAATCTCCTAGTTTATCACTAATAAGCAAAATTATTAGGCCCAGTCTTCACTTTCTTAAATCACATAGCACTTGGTAAATTAATTTTCACTTACTGTTTAAAATACTCCTCAATTATTTCAGAAATCTCCTTGTATATCTTCTGAGAACCATTAAGAAATGGCTCATTTAACCTTGTAAAATGCAATTTAAATCCAAACATGGCATTTTGCTCTTTCTGAAACTGATATCACTTAACATCATTTATGTTTAAGCTTAATGGACTCTTGTTTATTAAACAGCTATCTTAACAATAAGAGACTGGTGCATTTATGATATTGGTTACAAATTACTTCACTGCAATCAGTTTTCCATTTAAATTGAAACATTAACAATTCTATCACTAAAATCAATTCATATGTTTATAAAACTAATTGTTTTGACTAAAGAATTATAGTTTGACATCAGTAGAAATTAATATTTTAGAAATAATGTAAGACATTTACTTAACTGGGAAAAACTAAGATTTTTCATAAAAACAAATTAGAGAAATTAGAAACTATAAAACACACATAAAAATGTTTAAGTTAAATTATATGATTAAACTAGAAAAATACAGAAATGTATGTAAAAGTTTATGATTGTTTTCAGTGTAAATCTAGAAATGTGATTTACAAAAAGATTAACAAATATTTATTTTATAATTATCTATATCAATTTTTAAAATATACAGGTAAAAACAGTAAGAGAAGAAAATATTCTAACACTATGTAAAGGCTCCAAAATGAAAATTATTTTATGTATAATTATATAACCTTTGTTATATGTAAGCATTTAATAATTTTGAGGCTATTGAAAGGGATACATTTTATGATTTTAAATGTAAGATTTGAAACTTCAAAACTTCTAGAAGAAAACATATGGAAAAATCTCCTTGACATTGGTCTTGGTAATTATTTTTTACAAGTGGCATAAAAATCACAAGCACTATCAAAGCATTGTAAAAAAGTTATTCTCCAATTTAGAAAAAACAAGACGTGAAATAATGCCATTTGCAGCAATGCGGATAAACATAGAGATTGTCATACTAAGTCAATTTAAGTCAAAAGCAGAAAGACAAATGCATATTACTTATAATGTGTGATTTAAAGTATAACAGAAATGAATGCATCTATGAAACAAACAGACTCACAGATCTAGAGAACAGACTTGTGGTCGCCAACGGGATGCAGAGGTGAGTGAGGGAAGTATTGGGCATTGAAAATAGTAAAGGCAAACTATTAGATATTATTGTTGTGTGTTGTCAGTTGCTCAGTTGTGTCTGATTATTTGCAACCCCACGGACCCACCATGCTCCTCTGTCCATGGGATTCTCCTGGCAAGAATATTGGAGTGGATTGCCATTTCCTTCTCCATGGGGTCTTCCTGACCCAGAGATTGAACCTGGGTCACCTGCATTGCAGACAGATTCTTCACAATCTGAGCCACTAAGGCAGCCTATGTTACATGACTGAGCACCTCACTTTATCTTTAAGTGGAATCCAACTCAAAGTCATAGAAATAGAAAGTAGTATTCTGGTTATCAGGGATTGTGGGAAAAGAATATGGAAAGATGTTGGTCAACTGGTTCAAATTGTCAGTGAATTTGCTCTGCAGATGTAAAATACAGAAATGTATGTAAAAGTTTATGATTGTTTTCAGTGTAAATCTAGAAATGTGATTTACAAAAAGATTAACAAATATTTATTTTATAATTATCTATATCAATTTTTAAAATATACAGGTAAAAACAGTAAGAGAAGAAAATATTCTAACACTATGTAAAGGCTCCAAAATGAAAATTATTTTATGTATAATTATATAACCTTTGTTATATGTAAGCATTTAATAATTTTGAGGCTATTGAAAGGGATACATTTTATGATTTTAAATGTAAGATTTGAAACTTCAAAACTTCTAGAAGAAAACATATGGAAAAATCTCCTTGACATTGGTCTTGGTAATTATTTTTTACAAGTGGCATAAAAATCACAAGCACTATCAAAGCATTGTAAAAAAGTTATTCTCCAATTTAGAAAAAACAAGACGTGAAATAATGCCATTTGCAGCAATGCGGATAAACATAGAGATTGTCATACTAAGTCAATTTAAGTCAAAAGCAGAAAGACAAATGCATATTACTTATAATGTGTGATTTAAAGTATAACAGAAATGAATGCATCTATGAAACAAACAGACTCACAGATCTAGAGAACAGACTTGTGGTCGCCAACGGGATGCAGAGGTGAGTGAGGGAAGTATTGGGCATTGAAAATAGTAAAGGCAAACTATTAGATATTATTGTTGTGTGTTGTCAGTTGCTCAGTTGTGTCTGATTATTTGCAACCCCACGGACCCACCATGCTCCTCTGTCCATGGGATTCTCCTGGCAAGAATATTGGAGTGGATTGCCATTTCCTTCTCCATGGGGTCTTCCTGACCCAGAGATTGAACCTGGGTCACCTGCATTGCAGACAGATTCTTCACAATCTGAGCCACTAAGGCAGCCTATGTTACATGACTGAGCACCTCACTTTATCTTTAAGTGGAATCCAACTCAAAGTCATAGAAATAGAAAGTAGTATTCTGGTTATCAGGGATTGTGGGAAAAGAATATGGAAAGATGTTGGTCAACTGGTTCAATTTCATTTGTTCAAGATGAATTTGCTCTGCAGATGTAACATACAACAATGTGACTATTGGTAAGAATAGTATATCGTGTAACTGGATTTGCTAAGAGGGTAGGTTATAAATGAAAAAGAAAATGAATGAATAAAAGAAAGAAAGGATGGATGGAAGGGGGAAAAAGAAAATGGTAACTATGTGAGGTGATGGATACATTAATTAGCTTGATTCTGGTGATTATATCACAGTGTACATTATACCCAATATCATATTACATGACTTAAGTATGTACAATTTTAATTTATCAATTAAATTTCAATGAAGTTGTTCAATTATTTCAATTCAATTTGTAAAAAAAAATTTAAAAAGGTCAAAAGAAATGAACAGACAACTCACTAAAGAAGACAAACAGATGTCAAATAAACACGAAAAGATGATCACTGTCATAAATCATTTGAGACTTGAAATTTAAACAACAATGGGGGGCTTCCCTGATAGTCTAGAGGGTAAAGAATCCTCTTTGCAGTGCAAGGGGCACCTGGTCGATCCCTGGCCTGAAGATCCCACATGCCACAGAGTGGCTGGACTGGTGTGTCCAATGACGAGCCAGTGCTCTGGAGAGCACGCGCCCAGATCTGGTGCTCTGCAATGAGAGAGGCCACTGTAATGAGAGGCCCACACAGGCCAAAGAATAAAGATGAATGAAAATAAATTTAAAAAAATAAAATAAAATAGGTCAAAATTAAAAAAAAAAAAGTGAAAAACTGGAAATAACTAAGCTACCAACAACTGGGAGTTGGTTAAATTGTGTTAAGCAACAATGGAATACCATTACACAGATATTAGAATATCTAACATCCAAAATACTGACAAGATTGAAGACTTAGGAGGAACTAGATCAATAAGAACTAATTCATTGCCTGTGAGAATGCAAAATGGTACAGTCACTTTAGAAGATAGTTTGACAATTTCTTGCCAAGCTAAATACAATCTTACCATATGGTCCAGCAATTATATGCCTAGATTTCTTCCTTTGTTTGCTGAAAATTTATATAAGGCAGCCTATGTTACATGACTGAGCACCTCACTTTATCTTTAAGTGGAATCCAACTCAAAGTCATAGAAATAGAAAGTAGTATTCTGGTTATCAGGGATTGTGGGAAAAGAATATGGAAAGATGTTGGTCAACTGGTTCAATTTCATTTGTTCAAGATGAATTTGCTCTGCAGATGTAACATACAACAATGTGACTATTGGTAAGAATAGTATATCGTGTAACTGGATTTGCTAAGAGGGTAGGTTATAAATGAAAAAGAAAATGAATGAATAAAAGAAAGAAAGGATGGATGGAAGGGGGAAAAAGAAAATGGTAACTATGTGAGGTGATGGATACATTAATTAGCTTGATTCTGGTGATTATATCACAGTGTACATTATACCCAATATCATATTACATGACTTAAGTATGTACAATTTTAATTTATCAATTAAATTTCAATGAAGTTGTTCAATTATTTCAATTCAATTTGTAAAAAAAAATTAAAATGGTCAAAAGAAATGAACAGACAACTCACTAAAGAAGACAAACAGATGTCAAATAAACACGAAAAGATGATCACTGTCATAAATCATTTGAGACTTGAAATTTAAACAACAATGGGGGGCTTCCCTGATAGTCTAGAGGGTAAAGAATCCTCTTTGCAGTGCAAGGGGCACCTGGTCGATCCCTGGCCTGAAGATCCCACATGCCACAGAGTGGCTGGACTGGTGTGTCCAATGACGAGCCAGTGCTCTGGAGAGCACGCGCCCAGATCTGGTGCTCTGCAATGAGAGAGGCCACTGTAATGAGAGGCCCACACAGGCCAAAGAATAAAGATGAATGAAAATAAATTTAAAAAAATAAAATAAAATAGGTCAAAATTAAAAAAAAAAAAGTGAAAAACTGGAAATAACTAAGCTACCAACAACTGGGAGTTGGTTAAATTGTGTTAAGCAACAATGGAATACCATTACACAGATATTAGAATATCTAACATCCAAAATACTGACAAGATTGAAGACTTAGGAGGAACTAGATCAATAAGAACTAATTCATTGCCTGTGAGAATGCAAAATGGTACAGTCACTTTAGAAGATAGTTTGACAATTTCTTGCCAAGCTAAATACAATCTTACCATATGGTCCAGCAATTATATGCCTAGATTTCTTCCTTTGTTTGCTGAAAATTTATATACAAAACCTGAACACAAATGTTTAAAGCAGGTTTATTCATAATTGCCAAAAGATAGAAACAACTAAGTTATCTATCCTTCAATAGGAGAATGGATGAAATTGTGGTACATCAATATAATGGTATATTGTTCAGCAATAAAGATAAATGAGCTATTAATATTAAGTCGCTAAAATGCACAGAGGAACCATAAATGTATATTCCTAGGTGAAAGAACCTAATTTGAAAAGGTATCAGTACTTTTTATGTGATTCCAAATATATGACATTCTGGATAAGAGAATATTGTAGAAGCAATATCTGTGAATATCTGTAAAAATATCTGTGACTGCAAGGAGAGATGTAGGAAGGACATATAGATGCAACATAGGGCATTGTTAAGGCAATGAAACTATTCTGTATAATACAGAATGACATTACATTACATCATCTATCAGGTAATGACATATGTATAACATTATGCTCTTGTCAAAACCAACGGAATTATAGCCCAATACAAATAATGAACCCTAATATAAAGTATGCACTTAATAATAATGTACCAATATTCAGTCATCAATTTTAACACAAGTAGCACAGAAATGTAATATATTAATAAATAGTAGAAATCACAGGGATTCAAAATGAGTATATGGGAAATCTCTATAGGATTTTCTATTTGATTTCTCTATTAACCAAAAATTACTCTAAACAGTAAATGATTCAACTTTGTGGATATGTGTTTTATCCTTGGAATAAAGAATCAAAATTTTAAAAATGTCAGTAATGAAGCCTAATCAGTGACTAACTCAAAAGATGTGACACAATTTGCAGACTTTCATTTTATTCTGATTTCATATTTATGAAGGTGATGCAGAGCTTGCTCACTGTGTGTTTTCATCTTTATTTCTTTTGTATTATACACAAACAAACATTCTTATGCTGATTTACCATCTGCATAACATGCGATTTGGAGATTTTAGGTTTGTTTTTTTTTTTTTCCCCTTTAGGTGACAATGAGATTTCTCTGATTAATCCTCATTCTTTTCAATTTTATCTGAAAACTTAAACTAGATATCTGGTTGTTGTTAGAATTGAATATAAGGTCAATAAATACAGAGCAGAATTATTTATCCCCTTAAGTGGATTCTGTTACATTGTTAAAGCAGGGAACAAGGAGTCCAAATTGGCAGTGAGAGAAAAACTGTGTCTGGCAAAGGAAAAAAAAAAATAAAAAAACAAGAAAGGGACAAAGAAGAGAAAAGCTTGCAGAAAGGTAAAGTCTCAGACTACAGTGAGAATCTTCGGGGGAAAGACAAAAAGTATAAGAAAGGAAGCTGAACCCATAAGACTCCTCTTATGGGGTGGGGATTGATGCACTTTCATGTCTCCAGAGTGTATTACATACCACCTGTTCATGCATGCTTGAGCTGTAACTAAGCTCTAACTAGTCTGCCATTACAATCGTCTGTTAAGACAGAAACCTCAAGGAAATCCTGCTTGCTTAAAAAATCCTGCCTGCCTGAGCTGTAACTAGTCTATCATTTCAATTCCTTGCTATGACGAGACAAGAACCAAGGGTGAAAACTGACCCAACAATTCTTCTATCTGGTATCTTGCCCTCTTATTAAAATGATACTTCAAACCAATAAATTCCCCTTTTTAGGAAGCAATGTTCTTATTCAACATATTTGAGCTGGTCTTTACATACTTTCTTATCCATACTGCAAAAGAGTTGTTAAAAGGCTTGCACGCCTATGTGTTCAGTCGTGTTCAGCTCTGTGCAACATTATGGACTGTAGCCCACCGGTCCATGGACTCTTTATTCATGGAATTTTACTGGCAAGAATATTTTATTTTTCTGTTACTAATGAAGCCTAATCAGTGACTAACTCAAAAGATGTGACACAATTTGCAGACTTTCATTTTATTCTGATTTCATATTTATGAAGGTGATGCAGAGCTTGCTCACTGTGTGTTTTCATCTTTATTTCTTTTGTATTATACACAAACAAACATTCTTATGCTGATTTACCATCTGCATAACATGCGATTTGGAGATTTTAGGTTTGTTTTTTTTTTTTTCCCCTTTAGGTGACAATGAGATTTCTCTGATTAATCCTCATTCTTTTCAATTTTATCTGAAAACTTAAACTAGATATCTGGTTGTTGTTAGAATTGAATATAAGGTCAATAAATACAGAGCAGAATTATTTATCCCCTTAAGTGGATTCTGTTACATTGTTAAAGCAGGGAACAAGGAGTCCAAATTGGCAGTGAGAGAAAAACTGTGTCTGGCAAAGGAAAAAAAAAAATAAAAAAACAAGAAAGGGACAAAGAAGAGAAAAGCTTGCAGAAAGGTAAAGTCTCAGACTACAGTGAGAATCTTCGGGGGAAAGACAAAAAGTATAAGAAAGGAAGCTGAACCCATAAGACTCCTCTTATGGGGTGGGGATTGATGCACTTTCATGTCTCCAGAGTGTATTACATACCACCTGTTCATGCATGCTTGAGCTGTAACTAAGCTCTAACTAGTCTGCCATTACAATCGTCTGTTAAGACAGAAACCTCAAGGAAATCCTGCTTGCTTAAAAAATCCTGCCTGCCTGAGCTGTAACTAGTCTATCATTTCAATTCCTTGCTATGACGAGACAAGAACCAAGGGTGAAAACTGACCCAACAATTCTTCTATCTGGTATCTTGCCCTCTTATTAAAATGATACTTCAAACCAATAAATTCCCTTTTGAGGAAGCAATGTTCTTATTCAACATATTTGAGCTGGTCTTTACATACTTTCTTATCCATACTGCAAAAGAGTTGTTAAAAGGCTTGCACGCCTATGTGTTCAGTCGTGTTCAGCTCTGTGCAACATTATGGACTGTAGCCCACCGGTCCATGGACTCTTTATTCATGGAATTTTACTGGCAAGAATACTGGGGTGGGTTGTCATTTCCTCCTCTAGGAGATCTTCCTGATCAAGGTATTAAACTGGTGTTTCTTGTGTGCCCTGCATTGGAAGGAAGATTCTTTATTAACTGTGCCACCTAGGAAGCCCCCAAAGGAATCATCAGGCAGTTAATGGCTTAGTGGAACAGAATAAACTGGAATACTTCACAGAAGCCTCTAAAATTTTGGTATGTTTTTCTGTAACATTTATATATAGATGCTTAAATGCACCTCAGTTGTGGTTTAGATGTTTCATCGTATCCTTGTGTGTGTGTGTGTGTATGTTTATATTTGCAGGAGAGTGTGCCTTTGTGTGAATTTAAAACTTTATGTGGCTGCTTATCAAAATAAGCAGCTAAAACATGTTAAACTACTGACTTTATCCTAGCAAATTTCCTAATATTACTGTTTCTGTGGCTAGATGGTTTGAGTCCCTAAACTGCAAAAGAGAATTATTCATCTGGCTATGTGAATTATCAAATAAGAGGATAAAGGAAATGAAAAGGTTATATTAACTATCCTGTCCTAACTAAGTTCAGGCACACGCCACACTTATCAACTCCCAGATGCCACTTTCTGGGTTAATCAGTCTTTTTAAAAAATGTGTGATAATAACCATTTTTTAAATTACCTAATAATTGAAATTTAGTCATCACATGATTAGAAAAAGTGGGGTTTGGGGTGAGAATGATCTGAAACATTAGATCAATATTTCTGAGAATCTCACTTTTATCTTTGCTTCTCTACAAGTACTTATTATCTCTTACTGCACTCATTTGGAATGATAGCTATAGGTAATTTATGAATATCTCTATACCATATGACTAAATAAAAAAAGATTATGCAACTGAATTTGAAGAATTTCAGGAGAAATCTATAGGTCACAGCCCTTTGGACTCATCACTGAGTCCAGAAAGGAGAGGTTTTCTGACTTGTCTCACTTGGTCACTGAAACTGTAACTCATTCATAATTCTATTAATACACATAGCCACAAAATTGATAAGCTACTATTTCACCCAAGTAGCCCACCGGTCCATGGACTCTTTATTCATGGAATTTTACTGGCAAGAATACTGGGGTGGGTTGTCATTTCCTCCTCTAGGAGATCTTCCTGATCAAGGTATTAAACTGGTGTTTCTTGTGTGCCCTGCATTGGAAGGAAGATTCTTTATTAACTGTGCCACCTAGGAAGCCCCCAAAGGAATCATCAGGCAGTTAATGGCTTAGTGGAACAGAATAAACTGGAATACTTCACAGAAGCCTCTAAAATTTTGGTATGTTTTTCTGTAACATTTATATATAGATGCTTAAATGCACCTCAGTTGTGGTTTAGATGTTTCATCGTATCCTTGTGTGTGTGTGTGTGTATGTTTATATTTGCAGGAGAGTGTGCCTTTGTGTGAATTTAAAACTTTATGTGGCTGCTTATCAAAATAAGCAGCTAAAACATGTTAAACTACTGACTTTATCCTAGCAAATTTCCTAATATTACTGTTTCTGTGGCTAGATGGTTTGAGTCCCTAAACTGCAAAAGAGAATTATTCATCTGGCTATGTGAATTATCAAATAAGAGGATAAAGGAAATGAAAAGGTTATATTAACTATCCTGTCCTAACTAAGTTCAGGCACACGCCACACTTATCAACTCCCAGATGCCACTTTCTGGGTTAATCAGTCTTTTTAAAAAATGTGTGATAATAACCATTTTTAACTTACCTAATAATTGAAATTTAGTCATCACATGATTAGAAAAAGTGGGGTTTGGGGTGAGAATGATCTGAAACATTAGATCAATATTTCTGAGAATCTCACTTTTATCTTTGCTTCTCTACAAGTACTTATTATCTCTTACTGCACTCATTTGGAATGATAGCTATAGGTAATTTATGAATATCTCTATACCATATGACTAAATAAAAAAAGATTATGCAACTGAATTTGAAGAATTTCAGGAGAAATCTATAGGTCACAGCCCTTTGGACTCATCACTGAGTCCAGAAAGGAGAGGTTTTCTGACTTGTCTCACTTGGTCACTGAAACTGTAACTCATTCATAATTCTATTAATACACATAGCCACAAAATTGATAAGCTACTATTTCACCCAAAGGGATTTTGTCTTTAAGATAAAACTTTGAAAAAGTACCTTCAGTGAGAGGCACTTTAAGCTACATCCTAGCACAGATTAAGACACAAAATTGAATATTCTGCACAAAATACCTAACCTGAACACTGAATAGATTTATTTACTTTTATTTTTTATAAGAGAGCAATCTTTTATTGAAACATTTTTTGTCTAAAACTATGCACAGAGAGATCAACCTCTTGTTCATAAATTAGGCTAAGTCTAGCACCACCATTCTAAGCCTATATTATTTACAAAAACAATAATATTTTGTTTTTGGAAAGCAAATAGGAATTGTTTGAAATGATTTAATCTTTTTTTTTGTTGTTGCTCAGTCGTGGTTCTGCATTCCTGGTGAATGTTGCCATCAAAAAGCTGCCCCCTGTCCCAGTAAGGTTTGCTGGGCATTTGATGGCAGGAAGATTTTAAAAGAAAGAATGAACTTGGTTTAATATTTTGTGCTGTGAACTAAGTGAAAAGATTTATTTTTCAGTTGGTTGTACATTGTAATTAAAGAATGTGATTTAAGTAAATGAAACTGAAAATTGTGTAATCAGCTATCTGAATAATATAATGATAGCATCTGCCTGATAAATTGGGCTTCACTGGTGGCTCAGTGGAAAAGAATCTTCCAATCAATGCAGGGTCCACCGGTTCAATCTCTGGTCTGGGAAGATATCTTGGAGAAGGAAATGGCAACCCACTCCAGTATTCTTGCCTTGGAAATCACATGGACAGAGGAGCCCAACAGGATATAGTCCATGGGGTCTCCAAGAGTCAGATATGACTTAGCTACTGAGCATGCATACATACCTGTTAAATTAGTTTTATATTTTCCTCACTACTTATCTTTTGGCTCCAATGTTCTGATGTGAGAAAATAATTATTTTGATGAAGAACTAATGCTAGTGCTCACAGAAACAAAATATTTTATTTCTTCACATAGCATATGAAGCAAACAAAAAATATAGATGACTTTCTCAACTGAATCCCAAGAGACTTAACTATAACTGATAACATAGTGAAAAAATATAATAACCAATTTAAAGAAATCTATATAACGCCAATGTCACTGTGTTAAGAAATTATCTCCAGGATATTTTAATTTGAAATGGCTCAATTATTTTATTTTATTTTAAAATTTTTATTTATTTTTGGCGAAGGGGGGCAGGCGGGCCCCTTCTATTGGTCTTTCATTTATCTATTTTCATCCATCTTTGTTCTTTGGCCCATGTGAGCCTCCCATCGCAGTGGCCTCTGTTGAGGCAGAGCACCGGCTCTGGGCGCATGCGCTCCAGAGCTCCGGCTCAGTAATTGGACACATCGGTCCAGCCGCTCCAAGGCACGTGGGATCTTCCCAGGCCAGGGATCAAACCGGAGCCCCTTGCACTGCAAGGTGGTGTCCTTACCCACTGGGCCACCAGGGAAGCCCTCAATTATTTTAAAGTGTACTATACTTTCGAATCTCAAACTCTTTACAAAGAATCTGAATGCTTTACTCATTATGGAACTATATGTGGATGTAATAAAGTTAGATTTTATTGAATTTTCATATTTACCACCAGAATTCCCATTTATTTCTATAATTAAGAGAGAAATTTTCAAAATTCACTGGCCCAAAGATCTAAAGTTTAAAATATACTTCAAGTATAAATGAAAAAGATCTGTGGCAATATCACTCACTGGATTAAGTTCACTGAACACATACATTTTTGGTTTCCACAGAGTGAAGTGTTATTCAAGGATGTGGAAAAATCTATCATTTTTTTCATTTTAGAAAGGGCTTGGTGATACATAAAAGTTACACTTGATAAACACTACATAACTTTCAACATGCTGGACACAAAAGAAATTCCACTGAATTTAATTAAAAATACTAAGTTGATTTATGTAAATAATATAATTCATATCATTTTTATTCTTCTACTTGCTTGATGTGCTTTCAATGGTATGTGTGAATTTGTTCCATTTTTGCCAAATCAAAATTTCCCAGGAGTGACACGGCACAGTAGAAAGAGTTTTATAGTGAGAGTCAGAAATTATTGAATACCCAAGACTTAGTGCAATTTTAACTTTTCCAGGCTTACTTTATCAACAGAGTTCTTCATTAGCACACAAAGCAATCAAGACTGATAACTCCAGGGGTGAAAACTCAAGGACTTAGATCAAATGAACTATCAACTTCTGAAGCAGCATGCCATTACTGAAAACTACAAAAATATATGTAAAATACAAAATTCCAAATGAGTGAATATATCTATCTCCCTGTGCCTCCCTGTCAGCATAGCCTCACCTTAGAATTCCTTGTTCTATATTCAGTGCTCTGTATTCAAATTTTGATAGTGAGAGACTTCTATTCCAAGAATCCATTATTATTGCATTGCATTTTTGAACTTTGCACCAAATTTAAAGATGGGCAGACAACACGAATAGACGCTTTTCCAAAGATGGATAGATGGAAAGATGCTCAACACTCCTAATCATTAAGGAGATGCAGAACAAAACCACAATGTGATATCACCTCAAATATGTCACAATGTTTATCATTAAAAGGACTACAAATAACAAATGCCAGTGAGGATATGGAGAGAAGGGATCTCTATTACACTGTTAGTGGGAATGTAAATTGGTACAGACGCTATGAAAACCTGTATGGGAGATTTCTCAGAAAAACTAAAAGTAGAACTACAACATGATCCAGCACTTCCACTCTTGGGTGTTTATCTGTAGAAAGTGAAAACACTAATTCGAAAAAATACACACACTCAAGACTCATAGCAGCATTATTTACAATGGTCAAAATAAGAATATCTTATACAATGGAAGAACAACATGGATGACCAAAGTGAGCATTACTCTTAGCGAAATTAGTCTGATGGAGAAAAACAAATAGTGTTGTCACTCACAAATTGAATTCAAAAAATAAAACATAACAAAACAAATTCATAAATATAGAGAACAAACTACTAGTTATCAGTGGGGAAAGTGAATGGGAGCAAAATAGGGATAGAGATTAAGAGGTTCTATTTACTAAATAAACTGCAAGGATATATTGTAAAACACAGGGGATAGAGCCAATGTTTCATATTAACTTTAAATGGAGTATAATCTATAAAAAATGCTATATTGAATCATTATATTTTATGTGTGCATGCAAGTCAGACTCTTTGTTACCTCATGGACTGTAGCCCAGGAGGCTCCTAGGTTCATGGGATTATACCAGCAAGAATACTGGAGTGGGTTGCCATTTTTTCTTCCAGAGGAGCTTCCTGACCCAGGGACCTTGCAGTTCCTCCACTGGCAGGCAGATTCTCTATCACTGAGCTGACTGGAGTGAATATATCTATCTCCCTGTGCCTCCCTGTCAGCATAGCCTCACCTTAGAATTCCTTGTTCTATATTCAGTGCTCTGTATTCAAATTTTGATAGTGAGAGACTTCTATTCCAAGAATCCATTATTATTGCATTGCATTTTTGAACTTTGCACCAAATTTAAAGATGGGCAGACAACACGAATAGACGCTTTTCCAAAGATGGATAGATGGAAAGATGCTCAACACTCCTAATCATTAAGGAGATGCAGAACAAAACCACAATGTGATATCACCTCAAATATGTCACAATGTTTATCATTAAAAGGACTACAAATAACAAATGCCAGTGAGGATATGGAGAAAGGGATCTCTATTACACTGTTAGTGGGAATGTAAATTGGTACAGACGCTATGAAAACCTGTATGGGAGATTTCTCAGAAAAACTAAAAGTAGAACTACAACATGATCCAGCACTTCCACTCTTGGGTGTTTATCTGTAGAAAGTGAAAACACTAATTCGAAAAAATACACACACTCAAGACTCATAGCAGCATTATTTACAATGGTCAAAATAAGAATATCTTATACAATGGAAGAACAACATGGATGACCAAAGTGAGCATTACTCTTAGCGAAATTAGTCTGATGGAGAAAAACAAATAGTGTTGTCACTCACAAATTGAATTCAAAAAATAAAACATAACAAAACAAATTCATAAATATAGAGAACAAACTACTAGTTATCAGTGGGGAAAGTGAATGGGAGCAAAATAGGGATAGAGATTAAGAGGTTCTATTTACTAAATAAACTGCAAGGATATATTGTAAAACACAGGGGATAGAGCCAATGTTTCATATTAACTTTAAATGGAGTATAATCTATAAAAAATGCTATATTGAATCATTATATTTTATGTGTGCATGCAAGTCAGACTCTTTGTTACCTCATGGACTGTAGCCCAGGAGGCTCCTAGGTTCATGGGATTATACCAGCAAGAATACTGGAGTGGGTTGCCATTTTTTCTTCCAGAGGAGCTTCCTGACCCAGGGACCTTGCAGTTCCTCCACTGGCAGGCAGATTCTCTATCACTGAGCTGCCTGGCAAGACCCTCATATTGCATAGCTGAAACTAATATTATAATTCAACTGTACTTCATTAAATAAATAAACAAATAAGAGCTAGTAGGGGAGTTATAAAGTTCAAAAACTTTGTAACTTCAGATGTGTTCTGATTGGAGGTTGATGATAAGGGAATTTAGGGTCAGGCTAAATGGGTAGAACATTTTTTGTGATTCTTTGGGGACCATATGTGGCTTTCTCTGGTTGGTGTTGGATGTAGGGGAAAACTTTGGAAACATGGAAGTTACTGATGAAGTCGTGGTCCTTTTTGGCTCATTGTGGTAGAGGTAGTGGCTTGGCTTCCAGGCTATTAGCTATTGGAAGTTGTGGGTCAAAGTTCTGTGATTAAACATGGTCTGGTCATTGTATATCTGTGTATTTAGTCTCTCAGTCCCTTCTTTTGTTCATTCTCAATTATGAAAGGTTGAACAATTCAGGGCAGCCTAGAGATCTAGATCATTATCACTCAGGGATTGTTCAGTCATCTCTATAGTCAACTGTATTAAAAGATTTTCTTGACCTTTTTGTTGTTGTATCACAATGGCAATCATTTGATCATAGAACAGCTGCACAAAGGCCTAAGATTCTGGATAGAATGCATTAGGTCAGCATTATGACCAACATGAAAAAAACAACAATTAATAGTCCCCTTAAAATGCGCAGAACCAGGGATTCCAATTGCACAACCAAACAACTACGATTGGGCCATGCACATGAAACTTAAAGATTCAGTTCTATTTACTAAATAAACTGCAAGGATATATTGTAAAACACAGGGGATAGAGCCAATGTTTCATATTAACTTTAAATGGAGTATAATCTATAAAAAATGCTATATTGAATCATTATATTTTATGTGTGCATGCAAGTCAGACTCTTTGTTACCTCATGGACTGTAGCCCAGGAGGCTCCTAGGTTCATGGGATTATACCAGCAAGAATACTGGAGTGGGTTGCCATTTTTTCTTCCAGAGGAGCTTCCTGACCCAGGGACCTTGCAGTTCCTCCACTGGCAGGCAGATTCTCTATCACTGAGCTGCCTGGCAAGACCCTCATATTGCATAGCTGAAACTAATATTATAATTCAACTGTACTTCATTAAATAAATAAACAAATAAGAGCTAGTAGGGGAGTTATAAAGTTCAAAAACTTTGTAACTTCAGATGTGTTCTGATTGGAGGTTGATGATAAGGGAATTTAGGGTCAGGCTAAATGGGTAGAACATTTTTTGTGATTCTTTGGGGACCATATGTGGCTTTCTCTGGTTGGTGTTGGATGTAGGGGAAAACTTTGGAAACATGGAAGTTACTGATGAAGTCGTGGTCCTTTTTGGCTCATTGTGGTAGAGGTAGTGGCTTGGCTTCCAGGCTATTAGCTATTGGAAGTTGTGGGTCAAAGTTCTGTGATTAAACATGGTCTGGTCATTGTATATCTGTGTATTTAGTCTCTCAGTCCCTTCTTTTGTTCATTCTCAATTATGAAAGGTTGAACAATTCAGGGCAGCCTAGAGATCTAGATCATTATCACTCAGGGATTGTTCAGTCATCTCTATAGTCAACTGTATTAAAAGATTTTCTTGACCTTTTTGTTGTTGTATCACAATGGCAATCATTTGATCATAGAACAGCTGCACAAAGGCCTAAGATTCTGGATAGAATGCATTAGGTCAGCATTATGACCAACATGAAAAAAACAACAATTAATAGTCCCCTTAAAATGCTCAGAACCAGGGATTCCAATTGCACAACCAAACAACTACGATTGGGCCATGCACATGAAACTTAAAGATTCAGTTTTTATTTTAAGGTTATATAGAACCTTTTCTGGCTTCCTGGGTGACTCAAAGGTAAAGAATCTGCCTGCAATGCAGGAGCTGCAGGAGCTGCAGGTTCAGTTCTTGGGTCAGGAAGATCTCCTGCAGAAGGGCATGGCAACCTAGGCCAGTCTTCTTGCCTGGAGAATCCCAGGGACAGAGGAGCCTCGTGGGCTACAGTCCATGGGGTTGCAAAGAATGGGGCATGACTGAAGCAACTACCAGGCCACCTTGAGGAGTGTCTGTGTTAGCCTTCTATACCTTGCGTGTTTTATTAATCCAGTGTAGCAAGAAGTATTAGTGATGGCACAGATATCATCATGACCAGTCCACAGAAGTCTAGAGTTTTGCGATTTTTCCTTCCCTATGAGTGACAATGAAATGAGACTGAGCCCATGTATGGTACCCCATGTATGGCAGAGGTAGTATCATTAACTTCTACTGGAGTTATTAATATATATCTTTTAGTCTTTTCTGTATAATTTGTCTTACAGGAACAATATTCTGATTTTTTATTCCATGTGAACAATGAGTCAGTAATTTAGGTAGTTTTCCCGAAAAATCAAGATTGGGTCTTAAAATGGAGTTCACAGCTGAGATATTATTTCTATGCTTGCTTATTTATTTGATGAGAGTTGCTGTGTGCATATGAGTCTCAGAACACTATTCATAAAGTGCATTAGGTATTAGTTCAAATAGGACCAGGTGTCCTGAACATGAAGGAAATATTTATCCAGTAGGAGCACATAGGTATTAGTCTGAAAGGTTGAACAATTCAGGCAGCCTAGAGATCTAGATCATTATCACTCAGGGATTGTTCAGTCATCTCTATAGTCAACTGTATTAAAAGATTTTCTTGACCTTTTTGTTGTTGTATCACAATGGCAATCATTTGATCATAGAACAGCTGCACAAAGGCCTAAGATTCTGGATAGAATGCATTAGGTCAGCATTATGACCAACATGAAAAAAACAACAATTAATAGTCCCCTTAAAATGCTCAGAACCAGGGATTCCAATTGCACAACCAAACAACTACGATTGGGCCATGCACATGAAACTTAAAGATTCAGTTTTTATTTTAAGGTTATATAGAACCTTTTCTGGCTTCCTGGGTGACTCAAAGGTAAAGAATCTGCCTGCAATGCAGGAGCTGCAGGAGCTGCAGGTTCAGTTCTTGGGTCAGGAAGATCTCCTGCAGAAGGGCATGGCAACCTAGGCCAGTCTTCTTGCCTGGAGAATCCCAGGGACAGAGGAGCCTCGTGGGCTACAGTCCATGGGGTTGCAAAGAATGGGGCATGACTGAAGCAACTACCAGGCCACCTTGAGGAGTGTCTGTGTTAGCCTTCTATACCTTGCGTGTTTTATTAATCCAGTGTAGCAAGAAGTATTAGTGATGGCACAGATATCATCATGACCAGTCCACAGAAGTCTAGAGTTTTGCGATTTTTCCTTCCCTATGAGTGACAATGAAATGAGACTGAGCCCATGTATGGTACCCCATGTATGGCAGAGGTAGTATCATTAACTTCTACTGGAGTTATTAATATATATCTTTTAGTCTTTTCTGTATAATTTGTCTTACAGGAACAATATTCTGATTTTTTATTCCATGTGAACAATGAGTCAGTAATTTAGGTAGTTTTCCCGAAAAATCAAGATTGGGTCTTAAAATGGAGTTCACAGCTGAGATATTATTTCTATGCTTGCTTATTTATTTGATGAGAGTTGCTGTGTGCATATGAGTCTCAGAACACTATTCATAAAGTGCATTAGGTATTAGTCTGAGGCAAATAGGACCAGGTGTCCTGAACATGAAGGAAATATTTATCCAGTAGGAGCACATGGAAACCCAGGGAAAAACAGACTTGTTCATAACATGAGGTCTGAACCATGGCCAGACATTAACTGGGCTACATATCAAAATTGCTTTTCATCTTTTTCCGGTGGCAAATATTTGGCCTGTAGCCCTACAGAGGCTGTTAAATTCAAAGTTACAACCTTTACAGTAACTAAAAAGCTGCTTGATTTTATTTATAACCTGGGGAATACTGACTTTTTTAAAAATGTTTTATTTATTTTGGGGGGAGGGGTGGGGAGGGAGGGGAGCAGGCGGGCTACTTCTATTGGTCTTTCATTTGTCTATTTTCATCCATCTTTGTTCTTTGGCCCATGTGGGTCTCCCATGGCGGTGGCCTCCATTGTCACAGAGCACCGGCTCTGGGTGCATGCGCTCCAGAGCTCTGGCTCGGTAATTGGACACATCAGTCCAGCTCCACAGCACGTGGGATCTTCCCAGGCCAGGGATCGAACTGGCACCCCTTGCACTGCAAGGCGGTGTCCTTACCCACTGGACCACTGGGGAAGCCCGGAAATACTGATTTTTACATCAGGTGAGCAAGACACACTATGTGAATTATAAAAGAACTCTGTAAACTGTTACCCATTAACTCCACTGTTCTTATCACTCCCAATCATCCAGAAAAGTTGAAAGGATCAATGCAATTCTTAAATTTATGAAAACTTAAAAAAACACAAATAAAATCCTCCTCATGTTTAAAAAGTGATTCCTGTGAAATGAAAGCAAAACCTTTCATTAAAATAAATGTTCAGAACTCCTTCAGTTCTATCAAATGCACTCCAACTAGTAATAACAACATTCTGGTCTACTCCCTCAGGGATAGAGCAGTATGTTCCTAGGAACTGGTACCAGGAAGACCCATGTGTTCAAGAATTTCACTTCATGTACAAATGATCTTGGAAACAGGCATATAATAATAACTAAAACATATTCAAATCACAAAAGGCTATATAAAATCCAACTCAAGTTGTTCAAGGACCCGTGAGGTTTTGGGTTTTGGCCATGTCCCATCATTTCAGTTTTTCCAGGTTATGTGATTGATAGACAATACACAATCCTTCAATAAACTTCAGCTGTTTTTTAGTTTCCCCACCAATATTTATTTATTAATAAAACAATCATCAGTTGTCCCTACTATGATGAGCAGTTTCGTGAAGAAAGTTAGCCAGCATTCATTTGAAATCATCTGACACCACCAAGCAGGTGTCTCCAGAGTGTCTTATAACTATTGCTTCATAACAGACTCTTTGAATTGTTTCAGATAATTAACCTTTATAGAATCATAAACCTGATTACGCATGATTTATTCTGGCATAGTGATCTTCTAGAGCATTTCTTTTAGGGTTCTTATTATTTCTTTTTGCATGAGACTCAATCTTTGTAACAGACACCACTCTCTGAAGTAGGATTGTATCCAAGTGCTCCCTTCAACTTACTGTCTATTTTTTATAGGAGATCCCACAAAGCTGAGATGAGAAATCCCCTTTTGTTTCCCCAAACCATTTGAATATAATGTATTACTCCAAAAGGAAACCTACTCTCTGCATATGTATTTACTCTCCTGACTTTGGCTAATTAGCAAGACCTAGTAAGGAAGTCCTGTCTCCTGGGATGATTTTACTCAAAGCAGAAAATTATACTCTAAAGGCGAACTTAAATTAGTGATAGTATATACTACTTGAAATCTTCCAATTTTGGTTTTGAAATACAGTCTATCAGCAGATAATTCTAGATCAGGCTTATCAATTGGAGTCTTGAAAAATCCAAATAATGAACAGAACATTCCCTAAGGAAGGTAAGGCAAACATGATATTCCTTTTTGACTGGTTAAGAGAGGAGAATGACAGGATTTAGAATACAGTATGTCCTCTGTATCTAAGAGCTTTGCATATGTAGGCTCAATTAACCATATCTTGAAAATATCTGCTCCCCCAAAACAATTCAGAACAGCCCTCCGAAAGCAAAACTTGAATTTGCTACTCACCAACAACTATTCATATAGCATTTACATTGTATTTACAACAACTTACATAGCATTTACATTGTATGAGGCATTATAAGTAATCTAAAGATGATTTACAGTATATGGGAAGAGGATATACATAGGTTATATGCAAATACTATGCCATTTCATGTAAATGATTTAACATCTGTGGATTTTGGTATGGTGGAGAGAGGCCTAGAACCAAATCTTTGGATACAGAAGGATGCACGTGCTGCATCAGTGAATAAAAAGATGACAGTAAGAGAGTAACAAAATCTGGTAAGAGGATAACTGTCTGGCTGAAAAGTGTTGTGTTCAGCCAGTATTAATGCCTGTATTACATGAGGACCGATGAGTTCAGGCAGGTGAATAAGCAGAAGGGTAGCTCAGCAGAAGTATATCATCAACAGGTTTCGCAGTGTCAGCTACTGTGCTATAAAACAAGGGAGACAAAGACTTCCAATGAGGTCAAGAATGAAACTATTATAAGCAAAGGGTTTTTGATGTTTCCCATGTGGCTGAATTAAAAACCTAGGGCATTGTTCAGATCACTCAAACACAAACAGACGAAACACTGTGATAGCTAGTGATATGTAGAGAGAATGTTGAAGAGATTTCTTTAGGCTACAGAATGTCTGTTGATATTTAGGCTCCCAAAAGAGAGTTTCTGTTACCAAAGAGTTGGTTAATTCTCAAAGAGGTAGTGCATCTTAGAAAAATCTGTTACATATTTGTGTGCGATATACAGTTAAACCTAGATTATTTCCTTCAATGTATTATTTTATAAGGATCCTAGGATAAGACTGGATAACATTCAGTCCATCAGGAGAGATGTTTTGCCCTTCTGAGATATGTTATGCCCTAAATAATGGAGTCTTGAAAAATCCAAATAATGAACAGAACATTCCCTAAGGAAGGTAAGGCAAACATGATATTCCTTTTTGACTGGTTAAGAGAGGAGAATGACAGGATTTAGAATACAGTATGTCCTCTGTATCTAAGAGCTTTGCATATGTAGGCTCAATTAACCATATCTTGAAAATATCTGCTCCCCCAAAACAATTCAGAACAGCCCTCCGAAAGCAAAACTTGAATTTGCTACTCACCAACAACTATTCATATAGCATTTACATTGTATTTACAACAACTTACATAGCATTTACATTGTATGAGGCATTATAAGTAATCTAAAGATGATTTACAGTATATGGGAAGAGGATATACATAGGTTATATGCAAATACTATGCCATTTCATGTAAATGATTTAACATCTGTGGATTTTGGTATGGTGGAGAGAGGCCTAGAACCAAATCTTTGGATACAGAAGGATGCACGTGCTGCATCAGTGAATAAAAAGATGACAGTAAGAGAGTAACAAAATCTGGTAAGAGGATAACTGTCTGGCTGAAAAGTGTTGTGTTCAGCCAGTATTAATGCCTGTATTACATGAGGACCGATGAGTTCAGGCAGGTGAATAAGCAGAAGGGTAGCTCAGCAGAAGTATATCATCAACAGGTTTCGCAGTGTCAGCTACTGTGCTATAAAACAAGGGAGACAAAGACTTCCAATGAGGTCAAGAATGAAACTATTATAAGCAAAGGGTTTTTGATGTTTCCCATGTGGCTGAATTAAAAACCTAGGGCATTGTTCAGATCACTCAAACACAAACAGACGAAACACTGTGATAGCTAGTGATATGTAGAGAGAATGTTGAAGAGATTTCTTTAGGCTACAGAATGTCTGTTGATATTTAGGCTCCCAAAAGAGAGTTTCTGTTACCAAAGAGTTGGTTAATTCTCAAAGAGGTAGTGCATCTTAGAAAAATCTGTTACATATTTGTGTGCGATATACAGTTAAACCTAGATTATTTCCTTCAATGTATTATTTTATAAGGATCCTAGGATAAGACTGGATAACATTCAGTCCATCAGGAGAGATGTTTTGCCCTTCTGAGATATGTTATGCCCTAAATAATAGAGTAGATCTTGAATAAATTATAATTTACCTTTTCAAAATTTATAAAACTCCCTTTTCTTCTAGGCTAAGAACAAATAAATCCTACCAGACTGATTCACACACTTATAACTGTACTTAACCTTTATTGCCTCCTTATAGGTAATTTAAATTTGAAACCTACTTCCAGATAGTTACTTTGAGGGTTAGGTCTTCAACATATGGACTGAAAGCACAGTTCAGTGCACAGCACTCCTTGTATTTATAATTAATTCACCTTCAGTATTTAAAGGTACGGCAGAATATTGGGCACTTTTTCCTTTCCCTGTACCCCAACAATGTTCTGAAAGAATTTTCTTTGTGCCTTGGCTTTTATTTAAAGACGGGGCAATAATTTTTTCCACTGTTCCTTCTGTTGAAAATACCTCCAAGGTCCCTGACAATATGTCGCTTGTGAGGAAGTGGGATATCTAGTTGTTTGATCAGCAGGGCACAAGTTTAAGTTCTTAATTTTTATTCTAATACTCTTTTGAGGGTAGGACAGGCCTTGAAAACAAGACTCTTTAAATACCATGCTGTTTATGCTCAGTATTTTGCAGTATAGCATAGAAAATAATATGTGAAGATTAGGAAATAAATGGAGGAAGCCATTAACAGATTGTCTGTATGGAGTGCCTTGAAAGCTTGAGGAGTCAGATAGGGCTAGTTTCTGAATGGAAAGGGGGAGTACCAAGGAAAAATGTTGAGAGAGTCGTGAGTGATGGTTTTGACATGTAGCAGAGAATGTGATTAGCAACTTATATCACAGAAGTGCTAAGACATAAAAAAAAAATAAAGTACAACTTTTAAATTAGTGAAATTGAGAATTCAGAAAACTGTTGTCTAAGTATTTGTTATATCCAAAAGAGACAAGTATGGTCCCTTAGCACCACAGGATATATTAAATTTAAAATGCATTGCATGTTCCAAATACTCCACATGTCAACTCGACAAGATGATTGCACTGAGTCAAAAAATGACTTATTATTTTATAAAAGGATCCTAGGATAAGACTGGATAACATTCAGTCCATCAGGAGAGATGTTTTGCCCTTCTGAGATATGTTATGCCCTAAATAATAGAGTAGATCTTGAATAAATTATAATTTACCTTTTCAAAATTTATAAAACTCCCTTTTCTTCTAGGCTAAGAACAAATAAATCCTACCAGACTGATTCACACACTTATAACTGTACTTAACCTTTATTGCCTCCTTATAGGTAATTTAAATTTGAAACCTACTTCCAGATAGTTACTTTGAGGGTTAGGTCTTCAACATATGGACTGAAAGCACAGTTCAGTGCACAGCACTCCTTGTATTTATAATTAATTCACCTTCAGTATTTAAAGGTACGGCAGAATATTGGGCACTTTTTCCTTTCCCTGTACCCCAACAATGTTCTGAAAGAATTTTCTTTGTGCCTTGGCTTTTATTTAAAGACGGGGCAATAATTTTTTCCACTGTTCCTTCTGTTGAAAATACCTCCAAGGTCCCTGACAATATGTCGCTTGTGAGGAAGTGGGATATCTAGTTGTTTGATCAGCAGGGCACAAGTTTAAGTTCTTAATTTTTATTCTAATACTCTTTTGAGGGTAGGACAGGCCTTGAAAACAAGACTCTTTAAATACCATGCTGTTTATGCTCAGTATTTTGCAGTATAGCATAGAAAATAATATGTGAAGATTAGGAAATAAATGGAGGAAGCCATTAACAGATTGTCTGTATGGAGTGCCTTGAAAGCTTGAGGAGTCAGATAGGGCTAGTTTCTGAATGGAAAGGGGGAGTACCAAGGAAAAATGTTGAGAGAGTCGTGAGTGATGGTTTTGACATGTAGCAGAGAATGTGATTAGCAACTTATATCACAGAAGTGCTAAGACATAAAAAAAAAATAAAGTACAACTTTTAAATTAGTGAAATTGAGAATTCAGAAAACTGTTGTCTAAGTATTTGTTATATCCAAAAGAGACAAGTATGGTCCCTTAGCACCACAGGATATATTAAATTTAAAATGCATTGCATGTTCCAAATACTCCACATGTCAACTCGACAAGATGATTGCACTGAGTCAAAAAAATAAAGAAACTTGAAACTAGGTAACAGATCCACTAAACAAGAATGGAAATTGTTGTTGTTAATTTTGCTAATATTTTGATCTTACTATTTTAACTGAACTCTAATATTTCCTATCCTATCTAAATATTGTTAAATAAATCTTATAGACACATAGAATTAGTTAATATTTGAAAAGGAATATTATATAGAATATAAGTTCCTTTACTATTCCATATTAAATAGTTCCAAGAAGAAAAATTTCGTTACTTTTTTGGGTTCCTCTGTACTGAAATATGTGACAAGGTAAATATCTTTTCTTGATACATTTATTGATATCAAGCTCCTCAAGAATATATTCTCTTTTCTTTAGCTTTCTGTAAAAATTCCATTACAAGAAATCCACTTAACTTTATCCCACATAAATATTACCATAATACTTTTAATGTGTTTTTCATGTCATTGCTCTTAGTTAATTGTGCAATTTACAGCACTCTAAATGTTTTTCAGTTTTAAATAGTACCCTTCAGTACATTAGGAAAACAATTTAGCAATTCCAAATGTACTTTTGGTATGCAAGATTCCTCTGATTCAGATAGAACAAATAGTTTAAATAAATATAACATCATTTTGCAGTTCATTTACATACTGTACCATAAAATATATTTTATTAATTGCTAGGTAGCTCATAAGTGCTGTGGCAAAAACATTGAATCAATGGAAAAATTCATTATTTTATATTAAAATGCAATTTATGTTTGCTATGAAATTAAACCAGTCTTGGGCTCCAGGGGGCAGTACACATTGAAGTGTACCCTGAAGAGTGGTAGAATATTCCTAGGCCAACAAGAAAGAATTTCTGACTTTTTAAGATAAGAGTTCTTCCTTTCTTTCTATCTTTTTTCTTTCCTTTTTACTAAGTTATGTTTTAGTAGATGATAACATAGTGAGACAGAATAAATTTTCAAATAATGTAACCAATATATGTGACAGATGTGTTCTATTTAAAAAGTATTCAGTAATTACTAAAATGACTGCTAATACTAAACAGTAAGTCAGGAAACAGAAAATTTAAAGTACACGTAAACAATAGATTGATTAAAAAAAAGATGATGAATTCCTATGTTGGTCTAAAGACCCCAAACAAAAGTATATCTTTTTGAGATACAGTAGAACTCATGCTAATATACCATGCATACCAAGTTATTTTTTAGCTGTATACTGTATTAATTAAGAATGATCAATTAGGGAATGATTGCAAAGCACCTGGAAGTCAATAAGTGTGTTGAATGAATTATCTAAATACAAACAAAGCTACCATTTGACGTGGAGTGGAAAAAAATCAGGAAATAGATATATTGGGCTTCAGGATTAAAAAGTTATTTTATAGATTGTTTTAGAATTTGCATCAAACATGTTTTCAAATGCCCTGTTAATACAGCAACTGGTAAAATAATCCCTTTAATAAAAGTGGATAGAGTCAGAAATGATTTGGTGACTTTGGAGAAAGCATTTGATCATACCACACGGAGACAACATTATCTTTGACACTTAAAACTTATGTTGAGGGCTTCCCCTGGTGGTCCAGTGGGTAAAGACACCGCCTTGCAGTGCATGGGGCGTCAGCTCGATCCCTGGCCTGGGAAGATCCCAGGTGCCACGGAGCGGCTGGACTGATGTGTCCAATCGCCGAGCCGGAGCTCTGGAGCGCATGCACCCAGAGCCGGTGCTCTGCGACGACAGAGGCCACTGCGATGGGAGGCCCACACTGGCCAAAGAGCAAAGACGGATGAAAGTGGAGAAATGAAAGACCAATAGAAGTGGCCCGCCCACTCCCCTCCCTCCCCAACCCGACCCCCCGCCCAAAATAAATAAACAAATAAATCTTTAAAAAAAACCAAAAACTTATGTTGAAAAGTTTACACGTTTTTGAAGTGTCAGTTTCCACACTGGCAAGTAGAAACTAAAAGTATGCATTTTAAACAAGTAAAATATTAGGGAAAGTTATACACACACACACACACACATATACATTATGAGCTGACTCATTGGAAAAGACCCTGATACTGAGAAAGACTGAAGGCAGGAGGAGAAGGGGACAACAGAAGATGAGATGATTGGATGGTATCACTGACTCAATGGACATGAGTCAGAGCAATCTCTGGGAGATGGTGAAGAACAGGGAAGCCTGCTGTGCTGCAATCTATCGGATCCTAAAGGGTTGGACATGACTGAGGGACTGAACAATAATATATATATATATGTTTGTATTCCTAAATATAATTTCTTCTGTTTAGCTATGTCAAAATTCTATTATTAGGAAATATATATACCATTAATCCATATCCATATATTAGTGCCCTGGGACTATCTTAAGAAAGTACCATAAACTGGCTGGTTTCTATTAAATTAATTTTTTCATATTTCTGGAGGTTGGAAATGTAATTTCAGAAATCACATGTGTCAGCAGGGCTGGTTCCTTGTGAAGGAGGCTACGTCCTATGCCGCTCTCCTGGTTTCTAGAAACCTCATGCATTCTTTGCTTTGTACATGATGTTCCCAGCATACCTTCATCTCACCTTCCCTCGGTCTATGTCTATCTCTGTGTCCAACTTTCCCTTTAATGAAACCAGTCGAAGTGGATATGACCCACCCTAATGATCTGCTCTTAACCTGATCATTCTGTAAAGATCCTATTTTGAAGTAAGCTCATACCTACTTCAGTCCTGAGTATTGAAGGTTAGCAATATTGAGGGTTAGGATATACTTTGTGAGACACACATAAAAATGTGACACATTTCCAAAAAAATGTTTAAATAAAAAAGTTTTAATATATTTATTTAAATATATCTGGATTTAAATTTAAATATTAAAAATGATGTCAATATCTTTATTTAAGTACATTTGGGTAAAGAAAAGAAACAAGCAGACACCTGTAGTAATACATACATTTAATTTATTTGTTTGTTTTAGCCCTTAAATTAAGGTTTTTAGTTACAGTGTAACATAGTTTTAAGAAAGGCCAACTATAGGGACATACTCTTGCTTAACAGTTCATTCCTGTCTCAAAGGCTCACATTTTATCTCCTATATTTGCCTGGCACAGCTGTTAACTCAAGGGAAAATGCCTGACATCTACTTCAAATTATAAACTTCATGTTAGTTTAGTTGCAAGCACTAGAAGCAAAAATGAAGTCAGTTAGGTTGAAGGTTACAGTAAGATTCAAGAGATCACAGTGTTACAGAAAGCAAAGACCTGCAAGGGACACCAGAGACTATGAATTCCATGGACCATAAATAAAATATTTGATCTTTCTTAAGATCAGAATTGCTTCTTCAGTTTTGAGAAAGAATAAAGGTCTCAAATAACTCAACTTTATTCATGTTCTGATCTCAAATAATGGAAAAATGAAAGAAACACCAGAATTCAGCAAGAAGGAAATCATACAACTCCAATGAAGCTTAAATAATATCTATGGAAGTCATACAAGTAAATTACCTCTTCTTTTTGGGGAAATAAGGGAGATGTATTTTATCATAAAATATGTATTTTTTCACATGCAGAGTAATAATGAACAATTTGGAAAACCAACTTACCTAAGATGTACATTTTTATGAAAAGGTTATATGAATAAAAAACAGAAAATGTTTAGCTCTCTTTAAAATTAGCTACAGAGCTGCCTGTGTGTTATTTTTACATTAGAGAAGTTCAAATTTTAAAAACTCTCAAGTGCCAACTGATTCAATGTAATTAGCAGAAACATCTTACAATATGAATTTCAATGTATCATTCCTTCTACAAAAACGATCTTCAAAATACTTCAAATATCTTTTTTTAGATAGCCTCACATGATAAGGACAGAGGCATCCACATTTTGAAAAAATAGGTAAGACTTAATATAAAATGTGGAAGTACAATTTAAGTACTGGATTTAAATTTAAATATTAAAATGATGTCAATATCTTTATTTAAGTACATTTGGGTAAAGAAAAGAAACAAGCAGACACCTGTAGTAATACATACATTTAATTTATTTGTTTGTTTTAGCCCTTAAATTAAGGTTTTTAGTTACAGTGTAACATAGTTTTAAGAAAGGCCAACTATAGGGACATACTCTTGCTTAACAGTTCATTCCTGTCTCAAAGGCTCACATTTTATCTCCTATATTTGCCTGGCACAGCTGTTAACTCAAGGGAAAATGCCTGACATCTACTTCAAATTATAAACTTCATGTTAGTTTAGTTGCAAGCACTAGAAGCAAAAATGAAGTCAGTTAGGTTGAAGGTTACAGTAAGATTCAAGAGATCACAGTGTTACAGAAAGCAAAGACCTGCAAGGGACACCAGAGACTATGAATTCCATGGACCATAAATAAAATATTTGATCTTTCTTAAGATCAGAATTGCTTCTTCAGTTTTGAGAAAGAATAAAGGTCTCAAATAACTCAACTTTATTCATGTTCTGATCTCAAATAATGGAAAAATGAAAGAAACACCAGAATTCAGCAAGAAGGAAATCATACAACTCCAATGAAGCTTAAATAATATCTATGGAAGTCATACAAGTAAATTACCTCTTCTTTTTGGGGAAATAAGGGAGATGTATTTTATCATAAAATATGTATTTTTTCACATGCAGAGTAATAATGAACAATTTGGAAAACCAACTTACCTAAGATGTACATTTTTATGAAAAGGTTATATGAATAAAAAACAGAAAATGTTTAGCTCTCTTTAAAATTAGCTACAGAGCTGCCTGTGTGTTATTTTTACATTAGAGAAGTTCAAATTTTAAAAACTCTCAAGTGCCAACTGATTCAATGTAATTAGCAGAAACATCTTACAATATGAATTTCAATGTATCATTCCTTCTACAAAAACGATCTTCAAAATACTTCAAATATCTTTTTTTAGATAGCCTCACATGATAAGGACAGAGGCATCCACATTTTGAAAAAAATAGGTAAGACTTAATATAAAATGTGGAAGTACAATTTCAGTGATACAACAATGCTGAGAGCCATGAGGAGCAAGATTGTGTGTACCAGTGATCAAGGTGAACAGAAGATTCAGAACACTGAAATTTATTATTTGCAAAAACATTTGTTTGTTTTATTAAAGATCTTACTTTTTAAAGCAGTTCTACATTCTGCAAACCTGAAATGGACAGGAATTTCCTATAAAGCCCTTGCTCCGACATATACCCCCATTATCCACTACCCCCATCACAGCGGTCCATTTCTTACATTTGATGAAACAATACAGACATATTGTAAGCACTCAAAGTCCACAGTTTACATTACTGTTCACTCACAGTGTAGTACATTCTATGGGTTTAGACATATTTATAATGACCTAAGTGGTGCTAGTGGTAAAGAAACTACCTGCTAAGGCAGGAGATGCAAGAGATATGGGTTCAATCCTAGGGTTAGGAAGATCCCCTGGAGGAGGGCATAGCAACCCACTCCAGTATTCTTGCCTGGAGAATCCCATGGACAGAGGAACTTGGCAGGCCACTGTCCAAGAGTTGGACATGATTGAAGTGACTTAGCATGTATGCATGTGTAATGATATGTGTCTATCATTATAGTATCATAGAGAGTAGGTACAACTATATGCATGAAGTTTCTATTGTATTTTCAATGATCTATATAGCATTTACACCCAAAGTAACTGAAGGTATTAAATACAAAGACCCTGAAACAGAAATAAGTCTAGTATTTGAAAAAACTCAATATACCCATAAAGAATCAATTATACTAAACAATATATAGGCAGTTCTACAAAGGGTGAAATAATCATTTTAACAATTCTATTTTAATGAAGTATTAAATATTTACATATAAACTTAAAAATTTTTCATTCTAATTAATAAGGACATATGTTAATAATCCCAACTTTAATGTTTCCTAGGTTTTGATAATCATGTTTGCCAGAATAATAGATTGAGTCCTATTTATTAGTCATCCAGACTTCAAGGTCCACACAGTTTATACTCTCTATCTCTCTCTCTCTCTCTCTCACACACACACACACAAACACACACACACACACACATGTCCATCACCACCACCAAAAGGTGCATGGGCTTATCTTTCACTTTCTGGCCTAACTTAGAACTTATTTTTGGCATGTTAGTATATTTTGTAAATTTCATATCAAATTTCCAAGTTTCCTTAGAATATATGTTATGCATTTATATCTTTACTATTAAGAGACTAATTAAAATTCCTTTGAAATGAAAATTTGATTTGGCACACTCTTTAAAATGCTACAATTTGCCTTCATGGCAATCTAGACACCTATTCATATACATGTAAAGTTTGCCCAAAAGCAGTAGATTCAATGACAAAGTAACAGAGGACTGATTCAGAGTCAGTAAAGGAACTCTACTTAACCACATTAAATATTATAGAAAGAAATTAGCTTAAAAGTTTTGAAGTCAGAATTTCATATTTAAATCATAGTAAGTATCACCTGATTGTTTAACTGTTAGATTTCCATGAAAATACCTTAGACTTACTTGCTGGAAATCTAATTTAAAGATTCTTAATGTTTAAAAGAGTCTATTATCACATTACTTCTTTTTAACTTAAAAGTTAATTATCTCTGATTTGCATGATTTCACATATGAAACACTAATGAAAAATTTCAATAACATTGCAATTATTTTTAGTTTTTGGAGGTAACCAATAAAAGGGAGAATTAAGATCCTAAAATAAACTTTATGTTGGTAAATCAAATACATTTTCAAGCCCCTACAGGCTCCATTACTGGTTGAAGTCTACATGCCACATTTTTCCACAGTGAAAAGATTTAAGTTAGTGGAAGAGAGGAACTAAGGACTTTCAGGCATAGTAATCAATTAAATGAGAATAGTACATTTGTGAGTACCACAAGTAATTTCTTCTGCTAAATAATCTTTAAAGAGCAAAATGGCTTAAAGAAAAATAAACCTACTAAGTGTAAACCTGAAAAAAAAACTTTTTAATAAACCTTAAAAATTCAATAGTATACAGTGAAATGACATGTGAAAAATTATTTTAAAAAGACATCCAGAAGTAAAAGTTAGCTAAAAATCCTAAAAAGGAAAACACAGTTCCTTTAAGCACTTTGGAAAAATATTATTAAAATCATGTCAATTACAAACATATGCTTGCAATGACAAAAAGTAACAAAAATGTCCACATGTTTATGAAATCAGTTAACATTATGAAGCTTTTAAAAATGGAAATCGCTCTACATTGCCAAGTTACCCAAATAAGAAAATCCTATGTGTTCCAAGAAGTTCTGCTGTATATTTTAAGGTAGTAGGGAAAAAAGGAAGAAAAAAAAAAATAACAGTACAATGAAAAAATGTGAACATTTCCTTCTGAAGTAGTACAATGATAGTTTAACGATAAAGGCAAAAAACCAAAAAAACAGGTAGGCCTCTGGCTTAATCCTACTTCACTTGATTCATGCATAATTCATCCAATTTAATAGTAAAAAACTTACGAATATGCAGAAGATTTATATACTAATTATATGTGCCTGAGATATAGGCAGAATGAGAGCCACTGTCTAGAAGAGTCAAGAAGCCAGGAAGGTTAAAAGAGCCCTCGAGATAAAAGAATCTCAGCTTCTTAAGGGTCTTGAGAATACTTTGTACCATCAGATCATATAACCTGTTGACCACTGTAGCGATTTTAGGGTTAACCAAGTTTATGTCTCTACGTGGAACTATCTTCTCCATTCTTTGTAGTCTTCTCTGAGCAAATAGGCTTCCCTGATGACTCACTGGAAAAAGAATCCGCCTGCAATGCAGGAGACACAGGAGATGCGGGCTCAGTCCCTAAGCTGGGAAGATCTCCTGGAGAACGAAATGGCAACCCACTCCAGTACCTTTGCCAAAAAATCTCATGGACAGAGAAGCATGGCGGACTACAGCCGATGAGGTCACAAAAATTTGGACACAGTCCATAGGGTCTTAAAGAGTCGGACAAGCACAAAGCATTTAGCAGATAAACTCCTGCACCCTTTACTTAAAGTTGAATCTTACCTTTTTCTGTGTGTGTTAATTATCTTTCAGTTACACATCCTTATCCTAATATTATGACTTAAATGTACTTTAAAAAAATTGCAAAATTCACAGTGAAATGACATGTGAAAAATTATTTTAAAAGACATCCAGAAGTAAAAGTTAGCTAAAATCCTAAAAAGGAAAACACAGTTCCTTTAAGCACTTTGGAAAAATATTATTAAAATCATGTCAATTACAAACATATGCTTGCAATGACAAAAAGTAACAAAAATGTCCACATGTTTATGAAATCAGTTAACATTATGAAGCTTTTAAAAATGGAAATCGCTCTACATTGCCAAGTTACCCAAATAAGAAAATCCTATGTGTTCCAAGAAGTTCTGCTGTATATTTTAAGGTAGTAGGGAAAAAAGGAAGAAAAAAAAAAATAACAGTACAATGAAAAAATGTGAACATTTCCTTCTGAAGTAGTACAATGATAGTTTAACGATAAAGGCAAAAAACCAAAAAAACAGGTAGGCCTCTGGCTTAATCCTACTTCACTTGATTCATGCATAATTCATCCAATTTAATAGTAAAAAACTTACGAATATGCAGAAGATTTATATACTAATTATATGTGCCTGAGATATAGGCAGAATGAGAGCCACTGTCTAGAAGAGTCAAGAAGCCAGGAAGGTTAAAAGAGCCCTCGAGATAAAAGAATCTCAGCTTCTTAAGGGTCTTGAGAATACTTTGTACCATCAGATCATATAACCTGTTGACCACTGTAGCGATTTTAGGGTTAACCAAGTTTATGTCTCTACGTGGAACTATCTTCTCCATTCTTTGTAGTCTTCTCTGAGCAAATAGGCTTCCCTGATGACTCACTGGAAAAAGAATCCGCCTGCAATGCAGGAGACACAGGAGATGCGGGCTCAGTCCCTAAGCTGGGAAGATCTCCTGGAGAACGAAATGGCAACCCACTCCAGTACCTTTGCCAAAAAATCTCATGGACAGAGAAGCATGGCGGACTACAGCCGATGAGGTCACAAAAATTTGGACACAGTCCATAGGGTCTTAAAGAGTCGGACAAGCACAAAGCATTTAGCAGATAAACTCCTGCACCCTTTACTTAAAGTTGAATCTTACCTTTTTCTGTGTGTGTTAATTATCTTTCAGTTACACATCCTTATCCTAATATAGTTATGGAATTCTATAACAAATATGTACTTCTCATCTCACTGTTAATCCATATTGCTGTTATGTACCATCTTTATCACATTCTCTTTAATACATTCTTGACATTTTCTTTCTCTTAATACATGTGACCTTCTCAAATGGTGGTAATACCATTTTTACCATCTCAAAATATGTTCTAACTTTAAGTTTCTATGCCAGTTTCATAAGGCTTTTCCAATACCTTTTTGCTCCTTTAGATTTCTCAAATTTTAATGACAAAAAGTTTAATTTGATTTTGAATATTACATATAATGACAATGAGCAAGACTGCCCAGATTTCTTATTATTTTATATTGCCAACTCCTTTCCATTCTCAAATTAGCTCTGATAAAAGTTAGAAGCATACCGGAACTTTCAGATTTCTCAGTTGACTGGTGACATGACATCCCCTTTTTACCAATGCAAACCACCTACTGGAGTCAACTCCTGTATTTATAAAAGTCCTTTTCTTGTGAGTATATATTTAGTACTCTTTCATTCCTCACATGTTCTTAATAATTAGCAAAGATTATGCCTTGCATTTTTTCTCAAAATATGGTAAATGCACACAGTTTGAGTGAACCGTAAGAAGGAAATACATATAATGGGAATAATAAGAGCTATAAGATACTAACATGGTGGTTTAGTATAATAACCAATGGGATTTTATGTACTGCATTTTATTTGCACTGTAAATAATCATTTGAGTTAAAATAGTCATCTCTCTCTTTATAGAAATATAAAGTAAAAAATAAGAAAGTGTAAATGACTTTTCCAAAACCATAACAGACTGAGTTAAATTGAGAACTCAAACATAACTTACCAAACTCCTTGCTTAGGAGTATTCCATGTATGTTACATTCCTTTTCTTAAAAGGCACATGCTATAAGGTAGATATGAACAACATTTCATGGCTTTAAAAAATAGAACAAAATATATTTGGGAATGAGGTACACTGAACTTATTAGAAATGTGGTCTTCATAGATCTCCTGGAGAACGAAATGGCAACCCACTCCAGTAAAAATCTCATGGACAGAGAAGCATGGCGGACTACAGCCGATGAGGTCACAAAAATTTGGACACAGTCCATAGGGTCTTAAAGAGTCGGACAAGCACAAAGCATTTAGCAGATAAACTCCTGCACCCTTTACTTAAAGTTGAATCTTACCTTTTTCTGTGTGTGTTAATTATCTTTCAGTTACACATCCTTATCCTAATATAGTTATGGAATTCTATAACAAATATGTACTTCTCATCTCACTGTTAATCCATATTGCTGTTATGTACCATCTTTATCACATTCTCTTTAATACATTCTTGACATTTTCTTTCTCTTAATACATGTGACCTTCTCAAATGGTGGTAATACCATTTTTACCATCTCAAAATATGTTCTAACTTTAAGTTTCTATGCCAGTTTCATAAGGCTTTTCCAATACCTTTTTGCTCCTTTAGATTTCTCAAATTTTAATGACAAAAAGTTTAATTTGATTTTGAATATTACATATAATGACAATGAGCAAGACTGCCCAGATTTCTTATTATTTTATATTGCCAACTCCTTTCCATTCTCAAATTAGCTCTGATAAAAGTTAGAAGCATACCGGAACTTTCAGATTTCTCAGTTGACTGGTGACATGACATCCCCTTTTTACCAATGCAAACCACCTACTGGAGTCAACTCCTGTATTTATAAAAGTCCTTTTCTTGTGAGTATATATTTAGTACTCTTTCATTCCTCACATGTTCTTAATAATTAGCAAAGATTATGCCTTGCATTTTTTCTCAAAATATGGTAAATGCACACAGTTTGAGTGAACCGTAAGAAGGAAATACATATAATGGGAATAATAAGAGCTATAAGATACTAACATGGTGGTTTAGTATAATAACCAATGGGATTTTATGTACTGCATTTTATTTGCACTGTAAATAATCATTTGAGTTAAAATAGTCATCTCTCTCTTTATAGAAATATAAAGTAAAAAATAAGAAAGTGTAAATGACTTTTCCAAAACCATAACAGACTGAGTTAAATTGAGAACTCAAACATAACTTACCAAACTCCTTGCTTAGGAGTATTCCATGTATGTTACATTCCTTTTCTTAAAAGGCACATGCTATAAGGTAGATATGAACAACATTTCATGGCTTTAAAAAATAGAACAAAATATATTTGGGAATGAGGTACACTGAACTTATTAGAAATGTGGTCTTCATAGACAATTACTTAGACTAGTACTTTCTCTTTGCTATTATAATTTGGGCATCTAATTAGATCATGAGAGATTTTCCCTGGTTATCTCTGGGACTGAAGGGAGTAGAAAAAAATAATGGGAAGTAGTATAACAGTGAAAAAGGCATATAAAAATATGTAATCATTTTTTGTACTTGTGGCTAAAGATAAACTTTTGTGATGTCTTCACTGTTTATACATTATAAAATTTTAGAGCATTATTCTTACATTTCTTATATTAATAAAAAACCTACTTATGTATGTTATCACTACCAGATTAGTGTTATAAATAAGAAAGACATTTTTAAAAAGTCCTCTGAGTCACTTTTTCTATGATTTATCAGTAGGAATTCAAATCTTGGCCTCAAGCAGATCTACTCTGATATTTTTCCCACAATGAGGTAAAACTTGACTCCTTTTCAACTCAGGCTCTATTTTAAAGCATACCATCTGTGACAGCTCTGTTTTGAACCTCAGAATTATGCTGACATTGCATTACTAAAATGAATGATTCCTGACACAAGAAGTCCTAGGCTGCTGACCTAGAAAAAGCTGGCTCTTCTTCAGCTTGTTTTGTTTCTCTTAGTTACTGAGAAAAATACAATATCAGATGCTGTTAATAGTCAATTTCTAAAATATACCATGTCATTTTGATATCTGTTTAAACTTCCCAAGACTACTGGCAGAGCTCTGTGACCAGACACTGCACTAAAAAGTGTTTAGTACCTATGTGAAAATATCAAGGATATGAAGAATCTTCAGGGAAAAAAAGCCGTATATACCTTTCATTAATTTAACATTTATAAGTTGTAAAGTGATAGTTTTCAAGTAAGATACCATAACTGAAAATTTCTCAATTATGATATCAGAAACATAATCGCTTAAAACCATAACAGACTGAGTTAAATTCAGAACTCAAACATAACTTACCAAACTCCTTGCTTAGGAGTATTCCATGTATGTTACATTCCTTTTCTTAAAAGGCACATGCTATAAGGTAGATATGAACAACATTTCATGGCTTTAAAAAATAGAACAAAATATATTTGGGAATGAGGTACACTGAACTTATTAGAAATGTGGTCTTCATAGACAATTACTTAGACTAGTACTTTCTCTTTGCTATTATAATTTGGGCATCTAATTAGATCATGAGAGATTTTCCCTGGTTATCTCTGGGACTGAAGGGAGTAGAAAAAAATAATGGGAAGTAGTATAACAGTGAAAAAGGCATATAAAAATATGTAATCATTTTTTGTACTTGTGGCTAAAGATAAACTTTTGTGATGTCTTCACTGTTTATACATTATAAAATTTTAGAGCATTATTCTTACATTTCTTATATTAATAAAAAACCTACTTATGTATGTTATCACTACCAGATTAGTGTTATAAATAAGAAAGACATTTTTAAAAAGTCCTCTGAGTCACTTTTTTTCTATGATTTATCAGTAGGAATTCAAATCTTGGCCTCAAGCAGATCTACTCTGATATTTTTCCCACAATGAGGTAAAACTTGACTCCTTTTCAACTCAGGCTCTATTTTAAAGCATACCATCTGTGACAGCTCTGTTTTGAACCTCAGAATTATGCTGACATTGCATTACTAAAATGAATGATTCCTGACACAAGAAGTCCTAGGCTGCTGACCTAGAAAAAGCTGGCTCTTCTTCAGCTTGTTTTGTTTCTCTTAGTTACTGAGAAAAATACAATATCAGATGCTGTTAATAGTCAATTTCTAAAATATACCATGTCATTTTGATATCTGTTTAAACTTCCCAAGACTACTGGCAGAGCTCTGTGACCAGACACTGCACTAAAAAGTGTTTAGTACCTATGTGAAAATATCAAGGATATGAAGAATCTTCAGGGAAAAAAAAAGCCGTATATACCTTTCATTAATTTAACATTTATAAGTTGTAAAGTGATAGTTTTCAAGTAAGATACCATAACTGAAAATTTCTCAATTATGATTATGAACATCAAGAAATACATGAACTACATGTAAGTAAAGACAGGTAGTTCCCCAAACCACATTTTAATCAAGTTATCCCCCACAATCAAGTTATAATGTCTTTACATACAAAATGTTTTTAAATAGTAAACTAGAATTAAGGCTGATACTAATTTGTTTTGAATTTCTTCATTAATGATGATTGTCTTACAACTTAAAATTGTTTTGTAGATACATTTAATATTCAATTGTGTAGATATATTTTATATTAATTTCATTCAGGTATTTATAATATGTTTCTCATTTGTAACTTCACAAAGTAATTCAATAAACTATATCAGGTATATAAAATTAAACAATTAAATTTAAATGCTCTCTTTCACATTTAAAGATATGAAAAGGTTTACAAGTGCTTTTATACACTAACTAGTATAAAATGTCTTCTACATATTAAATTAACATAAGTGTATAGCAGCTACAGGGAAGATTAAAAATACCATGTGTAGAAATTTATATTCACACCTGTTCTGCAGCTAGTGCTGCCAAATATCATACAATGAATTTAACATATATATAAACCTGTGCACATGCAATTAAATTTGACAAATATAACATCAATTTCTATTTGTAAACTTCATAAGCATTAAAATATTCTAAATTTAAGGCTTCATTAGTGTATTTTTCAGTGTCATGTGCATTTAAATCAAGTCAGTATAAATGAATTCATTAAGAATTATGCTGACTTCATTACTAAAATGAATGATTCCTGACACAAGAAGTCCTAGGCTGCTGACCTAGAAAAAGCTGGCTCTTCTTCAGCTTGTTTTGTTTCTCTTAGTTACTGAGAAAAATACAATATCAGATGCTGTTAATAGTCAATTTCTAAAATATACCATGTCATTTTGATATCTGTTTAAACTTCCCAAGACTACTGGCAGAGCTCTGTGACCAGACACTGCACTAAAAAGTGTTTAGTACCTATGTGAAAATATCAAGGATATGAAGAATCTTCAGGGAAAAAAAAAGCCGTATATACCTTTCATTAATTTAACATTTATAAGTTGTAAAGTGATAGTTTTCAAGTAAGATACCATAACTGAAAATTTCTCAATTATGATTATGAACATCAAGAAATACATGAACTACATGTAAGTAAAGACAGGTAGTTCCCCAAACCACATTTTAATCAAGTTATCCCCCACAATCAAGTTATAATGTCTTTACATACAAAATGTTTTTTAAATAGTAAACTAGAATTAAGGCTGATACTAATTTGTTTTGAATTTCTTCATTAATGATGATTGTCTTACAACTTAAAATTGTTTTGTAGATACATTTAATATTCAATTGTGTAGATATATTTTATATTAATTTCATTCAGGTATTTATAATATGTTTCTCATTTGTAACTTCACAAAGTAATTCAATAAACTATATCAGGTATATAAAATTAAACAATTAAATTTAAATGCTCTCTTTCACATTTAAAGATATGAAAAGGTTTACAAGTGCTTTTATACACTAACTAGTATAAAATGTCTTCTACATATTAAATTAACATAAGTGTATAGCAGCTACAGGAAGATTAAAAATACCATGTGTAGAAATTTATATTCACACCTGTTCTGCAGCTAGTGCTGCCAAATATCATACAATGAATTTAACATATATATAAACCTGTGCACATGCAATTAAATTTGACAAATATAACATCAATTTCTATTTGTAAACTTCATAAGCATTAAAATATTCTAAATTTAAGGCTTCATTAGTGTATTTTTCAGTGTCATGTGCATTTAAATCAAGTCAGTATAAATGAATTCATTAAGAATCTATTTTATATACAAACACAGTCTAAACTGGTAAAGGGAAACTAAGGCAGTGAAATTACATATTTGGATGAATAAATGAATGAATGAATAAAAATGTTTTGCATCATTAGGAGCTATATAATGTTGTTCAAAAGCAAAACTAGGAGAAATTAGATGTGAGATGTCAGATTTCCAAGGGGGCAACATAAACATTTCAAAATATTGCCAATATCCCACAATATATATTGAGAATTTCCATGGTAAGAAAATCTTAAAGCCACATTCATATTTAATAACATGAGATTACTTCTCTTGAATTTAATTTATTATGCCTGTATCCATGGCTTCCATTTGATGTCTGACATTTCCTTCCTTCTTTTCCAATTTAAGCCTTTATCTGAACCACAAAGAATGAACACTCTAGCAGTCCTTGTCAGGAACTAAGTTCAATGATAGAATAGAGAATCCAATTTCCCATTGAGGTCTGGAAACCAAGGGCATGCTCAGTTTATTTCCAAAGGGTCAACTTTGACTGGGTGTCCTTTGAGTGACATGGCTGAAAGCACGAACTTCTCCAGCTAACACATCCTTTAAAAAAGAAAACGGGACAGAATATATTTCTCATTCTTACCAACCTAGATTGGCTGTTTTCAAAATACTCCAGCTTTTCCACAATACCATATTTAGAGTGAGTTCTTTAAGGGGCAGCTGTAATATTTTAACAGAGAGCAAATGCCATATCACCCAGCACTGTTTTATTTCATCATGCCTAAATTCACAAATCAAGATCTTAATGGAAAAGACTAGTCATAAACCAAGGTAAAGTAGTTTGGCAGAGTGGGGGGCTACATTAATGTGTCATCAAATCTACTGACTCACACTGACAGGAGGGGCAGATAATTGTGACTGAAGTGTATAGCAGCTACAGGAAGATTAAAAATACCATGTGAAAATTTATATTCACACCTGTTCTGCAGCTAGTGCTGCCAAATATCATACAATGAATTTAACATATATATAAACCTGTGCACATGCAATTAAATTTGACAAATATAACATCAATTTCTATTTGTAAACTTCATAAGCATTAAAATATTCTAAATTTAAGGCTTCATTAGTGTATTTTTCAGTGTCATGTGCATTTAAATCAAGTCAGTATAAATGAATTCATTAAGAATCTATTTTATATACAAACACAGTCTAAACTGGTAAAGGGAAACTAAGGCAGTGAAATTACATATTTGGATGAATAAATGAATGAATGAATAAAAATGTTTTGCATCATTAGGAGCTATATAATGTTGTTCAAAAGCAAAACTAGGAGAAATTAGATGTGAGATGTCAGATTTCCAAGGGGGCAACATAAACATTTCAAAATATTGCCAATATCCCACAATATATATTGAGAATTTCCATGGTAAGAAAATCTTAAAGCCACATTCATATTTAATAACATGAGATTACTTCTCTTGAATTTAATTTATTATGCCTGTATCCATGGCTTCCATTTGATGTCTGACATTTCCTTCCTTCTTTTCCAATTTAAGCCTTTATCTGAACCACAAAGAATGAACACTCTAGCAGTCCTTGTCAGGAACTAAGTTCAATGATAGAATAGAGAATCCAATTTCCCATTGAGGTCTGGAAACCAAGGGCATGCTCAGTTTATTTCCAAAGGGTCAACTTTGACTGGGTGTCCTTTGAGTGACATGGCTGAAAGCACGAACTTCTCCAGCTAACACATCCTTTAAAAAAGAAAACGGGACAGAATATATTTCTCATTCTTACCAACCTAGATTGGCTGTTTTCAAAATACTCCAGCTTTTCCACAATACCATATTTAGAGTGAGTTCTTTAAGGGGCAGCTGTAATATTTTAACAGAGAGCAAATGCCATATCACCCAGCACTGTTTTATTTCATCATGCCTAAATTCACAAATCAAGATCTTAATGGAAAAGACTAGTCATAAACCAAGGTAAAGTAGTTTGGCAGAGTGGGGGGCTACATTAATGTGTCATCAAATCTACTGACTCACACTGACAGGAGGGGCAGATAATTGTGACTGAAGTGACAAAGGTCTGGAGATGACCAACTTAATTGGACTGTTAAAAGAAAAAAAAATTCCAAACACTTGAAAACTGGTATGTCATAGACAACTTTACTCTGGAAACTTTAAAAGGACATCTTGTGGTATAACATACATTGCACAGGTCTGAACAATGAGTATAATGTGAGATCGGTGACTTTGAGAAATTTTAAGAATTCTTTTAAAACTTTAGATTTAAAGGTGATGATAGATACTAAGCAATGATTAGGCAAGAACGTAGGGCTCAAGGACAGTTATTTTATTTTACTTCTTTAGGATACATATACAACTGTAGGGTTTTGTGGGTCCATGGAGAGGAATACAGTGGAGCATTACTTATGGAAATAGGTTTCTGAGAGTATGGTGTAGTCAAAGGGAGAAACCGAGAGATGGATTTAAAAAAAGAGAATGAAAATGATGCTTGTTATTGCAGAGTGTTGGAGAATATGCTGAGTATAAAGGGAAAGTCAATTTGGAAATACAGAATTTCTAGTGACATTTCTGCACAATTTTGCACATTTCTCCAGAAGTTTCTTCAGGGCCCAGAGCAACTAACAATAATAATAATTGAGGAGTTTTTAGTACTGGTCCTGGGTGGCCATGTGGGGACAGGAGATGCAATAGAGTATGTAATGGCACTGACGTAGTTAGAAAGAAAGAAATTACGTGGTTGTCCATTAAATACAAATTCAATAGAAAAAGAAACCCAGTCAGTAAGTATCAGATAAAATGATCCTTACTGGAGAGTAAAGGCACAAAATGTTTTGGTGAGGTTAAAATATCGTGAAATAACACATAAAAGACTTACATGGATATGAAGCCCTGATGGAAGACTTTGATATTGACAATTACTATTTCAGATTGGCTGTTTTCAAAATACTCCAGCTTTTCCACAATACCATATTTAGAGTGAGTTCTTTAAGGGGCAGCTGTAATATTTTAACAGAGAGCAAATGCCATATCACCCAGCACTGTTTTATTTCATCATGCCTAAATTCACAAATCAAGATCTTAATGGAAAAGACTAGTCATAAACCAAGGTAAAGTAGTTTGGCAGAGTGGGGGGCTACATTAATGTGTCATCAAATCTACTGACTCACACTGACAGGAGGGGCAGATAATTGTGACTGAAGTGACAAAGGTCTGGAGATGACCAACTTAATTGGACTGTTAAAAGAAAAAAAAATTCCAAACACTTGAAAACTGGTATGTCATAGACAACTTTACTCTGGAAACTTTAAAAGGACATCTTGTGGTATAACATACATTGCACAGGTCTGAACAATGAGTATAATGTGAGATCGGTGACTTTGAGAAATTTTAAGAATTCTTTTAAAACTTTAGATTTAAAGGTGATGATAGATACTAAGCAATGATTAGGCAAGAACGTAGGGCTCAAGGACAGTTATTTTATTTTACTTTTTTAGGATACATATACAACTGTAGGGTTTTGTGGGTCCATGGAGAGGAATACAGTGGAGCATTACTTATGGAAATAGGTTTCTGAGAGTATGGTGTAGTCAAAGGGAGAAACCGAGAGATGGATTTAAAAAAAGAGAATGAAAATGATGCTTGTTATTGCAGAGTGTTGGAGAATATGCTGAGTATAAAGGGAAAGTCAATTTGGAAATACAGAATTTCTAGTGACATTTCTGCACAATTTTGCACATTTCTCCAGAAGTTTCTTCAGGGCCCAGAGCAACTAACAATAATAATAATTGAGGAGTTTTTAGTACTGGTCCTGGGTGGCCATGTGGGGACAGGAGATGCAATAGAGTATGTAATGGCACTGACGTAGTTAGAAAGAAAGAAATTACGTGGTTGTCCATTAAATACAAATTCAATAGAAAAAGAAACCCAGTCAGTAAGTATCAGATAAAATGATCCTTACTGGAGAGTAAAGGCACAAAATGTTTTGGTGAGGTTAAAATATCGTGAAATAACACATAAAAGACTTACATGGATATGAAGCCCTGATGGAAGACTTTGATATTGACAATTATTATTTCTGAGAATGATTTCAAGTCTAATTTTTAGCAAAGAAATTGAGCAGCTGAATTTGAGAGCTGGTAAACTTATTTAATTTGAAGAGACAATGTGTTTTATTAACGGATTTATATGGACATTAAAAGTTCATTGCTGTTGTTTAGTTGCTAATTTGTGTCTGACTCTTTGTGATCCTGTGGACTGTAGCCCACTGGGTTCCTCAATCCATGGAATTCTCCATGCAAGAATACCAGAGTATTTTCCATGCTCTTCTCCAGGGTATCTTCCCAACCCAAAGAGAGACCTAGCATCTCCTGAATTGGCAGGCATTGGCAAGTGGCTCAGGCTCCTGCTGAGCCACCAGGAAAGCCCAGAATGATGATGCCCACAGCTCACATGATAACGAAAGGTGAAAGGTAGAGAAAGAATATGAATCTAAGTACCAAAGTCTTCTGTGAGTATGAACAATGACCTAGAATTAGGTATATACTGGGACAAGGCATTAGAGAAGATTTTACTACTTGTGCTTCCTAGTGAAATCAAGATGATGCAAGTATCTTGTTTAAAAATGTATATATGTATATAACACTGAAATAGCTCGTGAGAGATATAGGTGTCTATGTGTATGTATGGGCTTCCCTGGTAGCTCAGAGGGCTAATGAATCCACCGGCAAAGCAGGACACTCGAGTTCAAGATAGATAGACAGATATAATTTTAAAGCAAAACAAAAGGGAAAACATATTTTAAATATATATTTCATAGTTTTTGTCAAATGAGAAACTAATAATGAACACTGATTACCTCAATTTCTTCTCTCTTCTACAATGACTTTTGCCTTTACTAACTCAGTGGAGTACTCATCACCATCAAAGGTAGGTATTTCAAATAGTATGGTCTGGCCATGACAGGAGTGAAAGAGTATGTAGGCACTGACGTAGATAGAAAGAAAGAAATTACGTGGTTGTCCATTAAATACAAATTCAATAGAAAAAGAAACCCAGTCAGTAAGTATCAGATAAAATGATCCTTACTGGAGAGTAAAGGCACAAAATGTTTTGGTGAGGTTAAAATATCGTGAAATAACACATAAAAGACTTACATGGATATGAAGCCCTGATGGAAGACTTTGATATTGACAATTATTATTTCTGAGAATGATTTCAAGTCTAATTTTTAGCAAAGAAATTGAGCAGCTGAATTTGAGAGCTGGTAAACTTATTTAATTTGAAGAGACAATGTGTTTTATTAACGGATTTATATGGACATTAAAAGTTCATTGCTGTTGTTTAGTTGCTAATTTGTGTCTGACTCTTTGTGATCCTGTGGACTGTAGCCCACTGGGTTCCTCAATCCATGGAATTCTCCATGCAAGAATACCAGAGTATTTTCCATGCTCTTCTCCAGGGTATCTTCCCAACCCAAAGAGAGACCTAGCATCTCCTGAATTGGCAGGCATTGGCAAGTGGCTCAGGCTCCTGCTGAGCCACCAGGAAAGCCCAGAATGATGATGCCCACAGCTCACATGATAACGAAAGGTGAAAGGTAGAGAAAGAATATGAATCTAAGTACCAAAGTCTTCTGTGAGTATGAACAATGACCTAGAATTAGGTATATACTGGGACAAGGCATTAGAGAAGATTTTACTACTTGTGCTTCCTAGTGAAATCAAGATGATGCAAGTATCTTGTTTAAAAATGTATATATGTATATAACACTGAAATAGCTCGTGAGAGATATAGGTGTCTATGTGTATGTATGGGCTTCCCTGGTAGCTCAGAGGGCTAATGAATCCACCGGCAAAGCAGGACACTCGAGTTCAAGATAGATAGACAGATATAATTTTAAAGCAAAACAAAAGGGAAAACATATTTTAAATATATATTTCATAGTTTTTGTCAAATGAGAAACTAATAATGAACACTGATTACCTCAATTTCTTCTCTCTTCTACAATGACTTTTGCCTTTACTAACTCAGTGGAGTACTCATCACCATCAAAGGTAGGTATTTCAAATTGTACTAAAAATTACGAGAACACAGATAATACAGAGCTTCTGCTAGGATATAAACATATCTGGTTAAATTTCAATATACAAACTTCATCATGGTCAATAGCTTAAATATTGACAAATTACTTAAATTTTTTGGCTGAGCTTCCTCATTGAAAATACCTTTTTGTACAGATCATACCAAACAGGGCCTGTCACAAAGCAATTTTTGTTTTGTTTTGCTTATTTTTTGGCTGTACCATGTTTTAGTTTCCTGAGCAGGGATCTAACTTGTGTGCACTACTTTTGAAGCATGAAGTCTAGCCACTGAACTGAAAGAGAATGAGAACTTTTATTAGGAAAAAGACTTCTGCTCCCCAACGTATTACATTCAGGGAGCAGACTGATGAAGTAGCTGAGATATTTACAAGGGAGATATGTTCTACAGTGGCTTTTGCGGAACTGGCCAAGGAGAACAGCAGAAAACTCTAGACCCTGTAGAGAGCCATGGCAACATACAGGGGAACAAGTTCCAAGAAGCCGAATTGCAGCCCAATCAGGAAATAACACATGCCTTCTGTGAAGCAGAAACTGATACCACTTTTCCAGCAAGATTTCCTAAATATGAACTGCTAACTGCTCTGTAATTTTCATTACTTTTTAAATTAGTGTTGATTGCAGTTATCCTATTTCTGCTCAATTATTAGCTGTTTGGTAAACAGCAAGCCTTTGCATAGATCTTTAGATCATTACTCATTATATCCAGTCCTAATGTAGAACATGGTATATTAGAATTCAAGCATAATTACAGATAATATAAGTGGATGACAGTAGGTGAGTCATTGGTATGATTCAGTATACTTTGGGAGTATAATACTCCAAAATATACATAAAATTAGAATGTGCAAGCGATACAGTAATATTCCTGTAATTGAATCCACCGGCAAAGCAGGACACTCGAGTTCAAGATAGATAGACAGATATAATTTTAAAGCAAAACAAAAGGGAAAACATATTTTAAATATATATTTCATAGTTTTTGTCAAATGAGAAACTAATAATGAACACTGATTACCTCAATTTCTTCTCTCTTCTACAATGACTTTTGCCTTTACTAACTCAGTGGAGTACTCATCACCATCAAAGGTAGGTATTTCAAATTGTACTAAAAATTACGAGAACACAGATAATACAGAGCTTCTGCTAGGATATAAACATATCTGGTTAAATTTCAATATACAAACTTCATCATGGTCAATAGCTTAAATATTGACAAATTACTTAAATTTTTTGGCTGAGCTTCCTCATTGAAAATACCTTTTTGTACAGATCATACCAAACAGGGCCTGTCACAAAGCAATTTTTGTTTTGTTTTGCTTATTTTTTGGCTGTACCATGTTTTAGTTTCCTGAGCAGGGATCTAACTTGTGTGCACTACTTTTGAAGCATGAAGTCTAGCCACTGAACTGAAAGAGAATGAGAACTTTTATTAGGAAAAAGACTTCTGCTCCCCAACGTATTACATTCAGGGAGCAGACTGATGAAGTAGCTGAGATATTTACAAGGGAGATATGTTCTACAGTGGCTTTTATGAACTGGCCAAGGAGAACAGCAGAAAACTCTAGACCCTGTAGAGAGCCATGGCAACATACAGGGAACAAGTTCCAAGAAGCCGAATTGCAGCCCAATCAGCAAATAACACATGCCTTCTGTGAAGCAGAAACTGATACCACTTTTCCAGCAAGATTTCCTAAATATGAACTGCTAACTGCTCTGTAATTTTCATTACTTTTTAAATTAGTGTTGATTGCAGTTATCCTATTTCTGCTCAATTATTAGCTGTTTGGTAAACAGCAAGCCTTTGCATAGATCTTTAGATCATTACTCATTATATCCAGTCCTAATGTAGAACATGGTATATTAGAATTCAAGCATAATTACAGATAATATAAGTGGATGACAGTAGGTGAGTCATTGGTATGATTCAGTATACTTTGGGAGTATAATACTCCAAAATATACATAGGGGAAGGATATGAGTAATTGTAAGCAAGTGTATAAATGTACGGCCAATCACAATAATAAATACAACGGTGATTATTTTCCAGAAAGGGATTACAGTGAGTAATGGGACATCAAATGTATTCTCAGTGATACCAACAGACAAGCTCAACAAGGAGGGTCACTGAGACTCATGGAGTTTAAAAATAGACAGTAAGTTCTCCTCTAATCTTGGACTATGGCATTGGATGCCAATGGTTAGCCTAATGACAGGATACAATATAGCAAAATAAAGCATAGAAATGCCAAAAGAGGGTACAAAGGGGCTGTTTTCATGTAGCTTCTACTAAATGGTAAATATCTAAGTGGAGATTTTGTTAGCCTTGTGGAGATTGTTAAAAAAAAAAAAAAAAAAGAATTTTAGAAAATCTCTTGAATTTCAGAAATATCCAAGGAAGAGAGTCCTTGATTGATACTTTAGATTTTTGATTGAAAATTCTAAAGTACTATGCCTTAGAAGTAATAGAAAAAAGAATACCATACATGACTAGAACAAGATTACCTTACAATCCTCTATTTACCAATCTGAGGAAATACAGTGAACATCCCTTTAACAGTTATGTTAGTACAGCTTCAGACAGGACATTAAGAATGGGGCTGAAGCAACAGCTCAGGAGATACAGGCCATGACTTTTCCAAAACTGATAAAAATATCAAATCATATATTAAACAATCTATGTAAATATTAAGAAATATTACAAAATCAAATTTAAAAACATAATAGTAAACTGCTGGAATCAATAGAAAAAAAAATGATGAGCAGCTTAAAGCTACAAAAAAGAAGGAAAAAGGAAAGACAAAGGCACACCTCCCGAAATATTAAAAAAGAAACAATACTACTGTGACTCAATTTAAAAAAAAAAAAAAAGGAAGCCTGAAGAAAAGCTCTGGTAAAGAAATATATACAAGATACTCCAACTAAAAAAGCACAAAAAATAAAATCAGAATGGAAAAGACTGAAAATCATCAGCATCAAAATCAAAATGTCAAGAATTCTTAAAAAGGCAAACAATCAAACAAACAGGAAAAACATCATAAAATGCCCAAAGAACCTAGTTCTGTAGAAGACACTGAAGCAAAAATGCAAGTATGTATATCAAGAAGTACATTGATTAATCCTGGGCACTACTGATACCCAGTTGGAACAGTGGTAAAGAATGTGCCTGCCAGTTCAGGAGACACAAAAGACACAAGTTGGATCCTGGGCCTAGAAGATCCCTGGGAGTAGGAAATGGACACTTGCTACATTATTCATGCCTGGAAAATTCCATGGACAAGAGAAGCCTGGCAGGCTATAGGCCACAGGGTCAGAAAGAGTCACAACTGAGCGCCCTTATGGACAAACACACACATGCACACACACAAATTAAGCCCAGAGATGTACAGAAGAGAGAAGAAATACATATCGTCCATAGTGAGCATTATTAACAATTCAGACTGAAGTTTTCTACTTTAATCTCAGTCCTCTTTCCTGCTTTGCTATTCACCCACACCCCGTCCAGGCTGGAAGCATCTCATTCTTACTCTCCTAAAGCACTTTCTTTTGACTGTTGTGATTCAGTGGCTCTTACACTTTGGTTTCTATGGCTTGTGCAGTTGCCTCACCTCTTCGACCATGTTTTAATCACCTTTCTACCTGATTAACTGCTTGATGGGCTTCCCTGGTGGCTCAGTCAGTAAAGAATTCACCTGCAATGTGAGAGACCTATATTTGATCCCTGAGTTGGGAAAATCCCCTGGAGAAGGGCATTGCAACCCACTCCAGTATTCATGCCCGGAAAATTCCCATGGACAGAGGAGCCTGGTGGGCTAAAGTCCAGAGGGTCACAAAGAGTTGGACACAACTTGAGCAAGCGGATACACACACACACACAACTGCTTACTAAGTATTTGGTTACAAAATAATAACAACAAAGAGTATACAATGCTAAGAACATAATGATAAATCATAGTAAATGAGAATTAGGGCCCCCCTAATTCTGTCCCCTTAATTCTTAGTTACCTTACTAAACTGTTTTTTTGGACAATTTAACAGAGATTTTTTTCTTCTACTTTGTGGTCTGACAATCTGAGAGTTTTCTGAAAAACTGTATAGTTTAATTGAAAGAATCCATTTCTCTCATTTACATAAGTAGTACAGACTTGTTAACAGAGTTCAACATTTCCCTTGAAACATTTCTTACAAAGCAACACAGGAATTAGTAGATTTTATATGAAGATTTGAATTCCAGTTTTTTTAGTGTTTTCTTTTCCCCACAGATGTAAAATAAAATCAAATAAACCACCCATGTAGTTAATTAAAGCTTTCTTTTAATATATCAAAGAAAGCAGTTTTGGGGGATCAAAGGAAATTTTATAAAAATTTTCAAAGGCTAACTTGCTTAAGTTAGCTTTGTTCTCTTAAATTGCCCATGTCTTCAAAAGGTATATCATATGGAGGTTTCTGAAAGAGTAAGCAGAAGTTCACATACCATAAATTTACTCTGATTTCAAGCAATCTGGAAGCTCAAGACCCAAACTGCAGCTTAAAGAGTGCAACTATAATGTCCTCAATTGTGTAATTCTATTGTTCTTTTTGGTCTTGTTTTTCTTTACCTCCGTTTATCCTCCCTTGATCAAGTTACCTATCATCTGTCTGTCTATCTATACTCAAATCAAATTTTGCTTGTACTTCTTGTTACTTTAAATCTGTATGTAATGAAGCAGAAGCAGAAATAAAACTCACAGAAACATCCTTTAGGCTGAAGTGTTTAATGAGAAGTTTTATGGACTTTTCAGAATCTGTTCCGTCAATGTGTTTTTACAGTATAGCAACATAATAGCACAATTAACTGAGGCTCATTTTAATTAAAAATGTCTCTGTCTCATTATACCCCTCTGACTACACTGTATGCAAGATGCCAAGACAAACTTTTGGTTTTGTTACAGATGATGATCTCATTCAAATGAATATTGATTTGTAAATATCATATAAAAATAGATGCAGTGAAATTTCCGAATTAATTGCAATTTTGAATGGGAATGATGATTATAGTTTAGTTTTTCAACTAAAGTATAGTTTAATTGAAAGAATCCATTTCTCTCATTTACATAAGTAGTACAGACTTGTTAACAGAGTTCAACATTTCCCTTGAAACATTTCTTACAAAGCAACACAGGAATTAGTAGATTTTATATGAAGATTTGAATTCCAGTTTTTTTAGTGTTTTCTTTTCCCCACAGATGTAAAATAAAATCAAATAAACCACCCATGTAGTTAATTAAAGCTTTCTTTTAATATATCAAAGAAAGCAGTTTTGGGGGATCAAAGGAAATTTTATAAAAATTTTCAAAGGCTAACTTGCTTAAAGTAGCTTTGTTCTCTTAAATTGCCCATGTCTTCAAAAAGGTATATCATATGGAGGTTTCTGAAAGAGTAAGCAGAAGTTCACATACCATAAATTTACTCTGATTTCAAGCAATCTGGAAGCTCAAGACCCAAACTGCAGCTTAAAGAGTGCAACTATAATGTCCTCAATTGTGTAATTCTATTGTTCTTTTTGGTCTTGTTTTTCTTTACCTCCGTTTATCCTCCCTTGATCAAGTTACCTATCATCTGTCTGTCTATCTATACTCAAATCAAATTTTGCTTGTACTTCTTGTTACTTTAAATCTGTATGTAATGAAGCAGAAGCAGAAATAAAACTCACAGAAACATCCTTTAGGCTGAAGTGTTTAATGAGAAGTTTTATGGACTTTTCAGAATCTGTTCCGTCAATGTGTTTTTACAGTATAGCAACATAATAGCACAATTAACTGAGGCTCATTTTAATTAAAAATGTCTCTGTCTCATTATACCCCTCTGACTACACTGTATGCAAGATGCCAAGACAAACTTTTGGTTTTGTTACAGATGATGATCTCATTCAAATGAATATTGATTTGTAAATATCATATAAAAATAGATGCAGTGAAATTTCCGAATTAATTGCAATTTTGAATGGGAATGATGATTATAGTTTAGTTTTTCAACTAAAGAATACTTTAATATAAATGATGCTATCTTCCTAACATTTAAATTAAGAAATTAACAAACTAATATATTAATTGACATTCAATCAGTCATTCAAAACTCTTAGGTAATCTATAAGATTTGTTTTACTTGATTACTATCAATATGTATGTGAATAAGAATAAAAATTTAAAAATGTGTTCTTTAATTACATGAAAATGAAATTTTAAAAACTGCAGATTGTTGACAAATCTGATGTAGATTTTAAAAATATTTACATTATACCTTTTATGCATGATATACTCACAAAATACAACATGGATTCTGAATTTTTCCCCCATAAAGCTTGCAAATACAATAAAATGCCTTTTATATACTCCTTTCACTTGAATGATGTCATTAAAAAGCAGTGAAGACATGTTTAGAATTTTTTGAATATCTAATACGTGCCACCACGTTCATCTCTTTGGTAACGTCTACAATGTCAGCCTTTTATCTTTGTTTCTTCCTTTCCTCCTTCTCCTCTCCCTCCCTCATTCCCTTCCTTCATTCTTTCTCCCTCTCCTTTTCCTTTTACTTCTCTTCTCCTTCCTTTTTCTTTCTTTCTCTTCCCATATATGCTCATAGCTTTTTGAAATTACTCTATGTCAATAATTTTCTATCTATTGGTGATAAAGCTGTGCACAAGGTTCAATCAACTTGAATTTATATTTTTGCAGTATTATTTCAGAAACTGAGCAGCGCTGTGGTGAATGTAAAATAAATTGATATCATAAACAGTTAATGCAAGAGAAAGAGCTCTGCTAGATTGCTTGAATTAGATACTTGGGACTATACCTGAACAATGAGAGAAATACAACAAAGAAATGATCCTAAGTTTAGTGCTCTAGGTTCAGGGAAGGTATATACAGCACAAAATTCACCATGGAAGTATTGAAAGGAGTATTCAGTGGGAAAGGACATGAGTAGTGAAAATTTAATTCAAGCAGGTAGTCTAGTGTTAAGTAGATGATGAAATCAGTAAATAGTCCGTCAAATATTTTATATTGTTGCCCCTTATTTTGCCTTTCTTTTTTCCTTTTCTCGTTCACAGAGAATTCCATAAATGTTTCCACTATTTCTATTAAGTTTTTTGTTGGTGTTACTATACTGTTAACAACCAAGATATATTTCTTGTTTCCACTCCTTTTATAGTACTTCATTATTGTTTTAGGGATATAATACCCCAAGGAGTAGTCTGTTTTCCTTCAGGCTTACAGTACGCATTCAAAACACTGCTTTCAAATTACTAACATCATTTTTTTTTTTCCTTTTTCATCCCATCAGTGCTATCGTTAATTTAAAATTCAGTGGGATTCATTTTTTAATCTTTAATTCCAACAGCATTCCACTACAGTTGATTTAAATATGCTGTGCTGTACTTAGCCACTCAGTCATGTCCACCTCTTTGATACCCCTTGGACTGTAGCCTGCCAAGCTTCTCTGTCCATGGGATTCTCCAGGTAAGAATACTGGAATTGGGCTGCCATGCCCCTCTTCAGAGGATCTTCCCAATCAAGGGATCAAACTCAGGTCTCCTGCATTGCAGGTGGATTCTGTACCATCTGAGCCACCAGGGAAGTCCAAGAATACCAGAGTCAGTAGCCTATCCCTTCTTCAGGGGATCTTCCTGACCCAGGAATCGAACCCGGGTCTCCTACATTGCAGGCAGATTCTTTACTGACTGAGCTGCAAGAGAAGCCCCTGATTTAAAGATTATATGTGTGTGTGTGTGTGTGTGTATGAATGTACTCTTTGTGTTATACAGTTTTATGGACTCTTAAGGAAGTCATAGGATTATGTACCTCAAAACACAATTCCCTACACAACAGTTCTATCTCTTGAAAAGCTCATTCATGATGTATTTTGGTAGACAACTTCTCCTCCTACTATTATTTTTTTAGCCCTATACTTCTTCTTACAGGATGCCATATAAATGTGATCATAAACAAGTTAGCCTTAAGTGTCTGACTTCTTACAACCAGAAAACTCCTTAAAGGCTCATCTATGTTTGTATGTGAATCAATAAGATTTAAAAAAACTGTGGAATAAGTATCTCATGGTATGATTCATCCATCAATATTTTTAACTTTTGAGTAGTTAGAGGATATTTGACCTATTTCTAGTTTTTGAGGTATATGAATATAGCTAGTATAAACATTGACATATTTGACGTATTGAGAATCTGTTTCCACTTTTACTATGTACGCATTTTTCATTATTGTTTTAGGGATATAATACCCCAAGGAGTAGTCTGTTTTCCTTCAGGCTTACAGTACGCATTCAAAACACTGCTTTCAAATTACTAACATCATTTTTTTTTTTCCTTTTTCATCCCATCAGTGCTATCGTTAATTTAAAATTCAGTGGGATTCATTTTTTAATCTTTAATTCCAACAGCATTCCACTACAGTTGATTTAAATATGCTGTGCTGTACTTAGCCACTCAGTCATGTCCACCTCTTTGATACCCCTTGGACTGTAGCCTGCCAAGCTTCTCTGTCCATGGGATTCTCCAGGTAAGAATACTGGAATTGGGCTGCCATGCCCCTCTTCAGAGGATCTTCCCAATCAAGGGATCAAACTCAGGTCTCCTGCATTGCAGGTGGATTCTGTACCATCTGAGCCACCAGGGAAGTCCAAGAATACCAGAGTCAGTAGCCTATCCCTTCTTCAGGGGATCTTCCTGACCCAGGAATCGAACCCGGGTCTCCTACATTGCAGGCAGATTCTTTACTGACTGAGCTGCAAGAGAAGCCCCTGATTTAAAGATTATATGTGTGTGTGTGTGTGTGTGTATGAATGTACTCTTTGTGTTATACAGTTTTATGGACTCTTAAGGAAGTCATAGGATTATGTACCTCAAAACACAATTCCCTACACAACAGTTCTATCTCTTGAAAAGCTCATTCATGATGTATTTTGGTAGACAACTTCTCCTCCTACTATTATTTTTTTAGCCCTATACTTCTTCTTACAGGATGCCATATAAATGTGATCATAAACAAGTTAGCCTTAAGTGTCTGACTTCTTACAACCAGAAAACTCCTTAAAGGCTCATCTATGTTTGTATGTGAATCAATAAGATTTAAAAAAACTGTGGAATAAGTATCTCATGGTATGATTCAGCCATCAATATTTTTAACTTTTGAGTAGTTAGAGGATATTTGACCTATTTCTAGTTTTTGAGGTATATGAATATAGCTAGTATAAACATTGACATATTTGAATGACTGAAAGTATTTGAACAAATATACGATTTTCTTTTAAGTACATAATGTAAATAATGGCAGGTATAAGTTTAAAAACACTGACCAAGGGTTTTCCAAAGTGGTTCTGCCTTTACGATATCTCACCAGAAATATCTCATCAGATGTTAGTTTCAGCTGAGCTTTTACTATATCCTTATCAGTTCTTGGTAAAGATAGATGATAAGTGGATATACAAATAGGCAGACAGATATTTATGTTTACATATTTATTGACACATATATTATTTCAGCTATTCTCAGTGTGATTTATTTTACATTTCAGTAAGGACAAATGATGCAAGAAACATATCATGTGCATATTATCCATCATTTGTTTAGCATCTAAAGTTCCTATATAGGACTGTCAATTTTGTGCAAGTATTTCTATTGAGATGTGTGGTGTTTTTAGATGATTCATATATAATTATTTACATACTTATATTAAAATCTTCCAGAGTTCTTTTTTCAACATATTCCAATCATTATTTCTGTTCCTTGTTCTGCTTCCTCTAGTGTTCAATGCTTACATTTTATTTCCCCTAGTGATTTTTTATTTACACTTTCATTTTTATTCACATATCTGCTGCTGTAGGATATACAGTATGCATCGTTCTTTAGTCAGAATCTATCTTCAAATATTAGTATGCCATGTCATTTATATGAACTTCATACCAGTATTTTCCCAATTCTCTCCCAACTTTTCCATCACTTTAGTGTGTGCTATAAACACCAAATATGTTGATATATACAACATTATCATTTGGATTACAAAATGTTTTTCAAATTCATGATGTATTTTGGTAGACAACTTCTCCTCCTACTATTATTTTTTTAGCCCTATACTTCTTCTTACAGGATGCCATATAAATGTGATCATAAACAAGTTAGCCTTAAGTGTCTGACTTCTTACAACCAGAAAACTCCTTAAAGGCTCATCTATGTTTGTATGTGAATCAATAAGATTTAAAAAAACTGTGGAATAAGTATCTCATGGTATGATTCAGCCATCAATATTTTTAACTTTTGAGTAGTTAGAGGATATTTGACCTATTTCTAGTTTTTGAGGTATATGAATATAGCTAGTATAAACATTGACATATTTGAATGACTGAAAGTATTTGAACAAATATACGATTTTCTTTTAAGTACATAATGTAAATAATGGCAGGTATAAGTTTAAAAACACTGACCAAGGGTTTTCCAAAGTGGTTCTGCCTTTACGATATCTCACCAGAAATATCTCATCAGATGTTAGTTTCAGCTGAGCTTTTACTATATCCTTATCAGTTCTTGGTAAAGATAGATGATAAGTGGATATACAAATAGGCAGACAGATATTTATGTTTACATATTTATTGACACATATATTATTTCAGCTATTCTCAGTGTGATTTATTTTACATTTCAGTAAGGACAAATGATGCAAGAAACATATCATGTGCATATTATCCATCATTTGTTTAGCATCTAAAGTTCCTATATAGGACTGTCAATTTTGTGCAAGTATTTCTATTGAGATGTGTGGTGTTTTTAGATGATTCATATATAATTATTTACATACTTATATTAAAATCTTCCAGAGTTCTTTTTTCAACATATTCCAATCATTATTTCTGTTCCTTGTTCTGCTTCCTCTAGTGTTCAATGCTTACATTTTATTTCCCCTAGTGATTTTTTATTTACACTTTCATTTTTATTCACATATCTGCTGCTGTAGGATATACAGTATGCATCGTTCTTTAGTCAGAATCTATCTTCAAATATTAGTATGCCATGTCATTTATATGAACTTCATACCAGTATTTTCCCAATTCTCTCCCAACTTTTCCATCACTTTAGTGTGTGCTATAAACACCAAATATGTTGATATATACAACATTATCATTTGGATTAGAAAAATAAATTATATTCAATGCACTGAAAAGTTAGAAATAATAATTTCATTTTAGTTTCTTTATTCCATTTTTAGTGTTTTAAATTATTTTGTCTTGTAGATCAAAATTTACATCTGGCATCACATTCCTTCTTCCTGAAGAAATTCCTTTACTATTTCTCATAGAATAAGTGTGTAGGCCATGATTACCTTCAGTTTCTGTTTGCTGGATGAAATTCCTACCTCTCGTTTCGTTTTGAAGGATTTTTCACTGGGTATATAAGTCTGAGTACACAAGTTATATTCTTTGACCACTTTATAAATGTTATTCCATTTTCTTACAGTTTCTGATGCTTTTAAAAAACATCTACCAAGAGAGGCTCTGTCATTTAATTGCTATATTTACAACAATTGCCTTAAAGTCATTCTTGACATAGTTCACATTAAAGTCAGTCATATACTTAGATTAATATTTAGCATATTGATAACATTTTTTAATTCACTATCTTTGTTTTTTATTACTTTTGGGGGGTTCTATTCTTTTCCTGCCTTATCTGGTTTTAACTGAGCAATTTATTAAATTCTAGTTGCCCTTATCTCTTAGCATATCAAGTATATTTAAAGATTTTTTAGTGATTGTCCTAGTGTTTGCAATATACATTTATAAACTAATCAAAATCTACTTTCAATGACGTACTATTTCTCAATTCAGTTTTTCTGACAGTGTTTATTTCTCCTTTACTTTTCAAGAATAATTTTAATGGATACAGAATTCTAAGTAGTTGTTTTTTAATACTTTGTTAAATAATATAGGAAGAGATGGATAATTATACTTTTATTCCATTTATTGACATTTCTACATTATTTGTCACTACAGAGTAACAGTGTAAGTGATTAGGGTGGTCATCTTTTTTTATATCAGTTTAAGTCCTGCTGTCATGGAAAGCTTAGAGCCATTCCCTTTTTTTCAGTGTTCACTTGTCAGTCTTTAGTTCTGTTCAAACATGGGCAAAATTCATCATTGTTCTGTTCTAGAGTCATTCTCTGCTAGTGAACTATTACATTATTATCTCTATTTGGATAGATTTACACTTCTTGCATTTTGCTTGAGACTGTAGTTGGACTGAATTCCCAAATGCAAAGTAAAAGTCAGCAAAACCTGACAAGTTTTCCCTAGCTTTAGGTAGAAATGGGTAATGTCAGAAAATTTTCAATCAAATTGAAAAAGTGGATAACAGCCCAAGGGCAGTAAAACCCTTAACTAAAAGAGTAGTTGGAAGCATCATCACAAAATGTGGGACGACACTGAGGTATACACTGAGTCCACAGAATATCAAATTCCCTAACATGAGAATTGAGTGTCATTCATTTATGCTCTTCCATTTTCATTGCACTGTTCAACAAATCTTTCTGCCTGTCACAAAGATGAGTTAAAATAAACTGTATGTGGCACAAAATACACCTACCTATTTGCTCTCAAATAACTAATATACCTTTTTTATAAACTTTTCCATTCTTAGTTCATTTTTAAAATGATGTATGACTTACTCAAATATTCTCAGAGATTGTAAGTATGTGGAAAGCCATATTCCAAAATAGTTATCCCAAAACATATTTGTTATATATGATCCCTTTTGATTAATAACAGTATGATACTGTTATAGAACTAATCAAAAAATAAACTCTGAACACTCCTATAGCTACAAAAACTTTCTTGATTTATCTCTTAGCATATCAAGTATATTAAAGATTTTTTAGTGATTGTCCTAGTGTTTGCAATATACATTTATAAACTAATCAAAATCTACTTTCAATGACGTACTATTTCTCAATTCAGTTTTTCTGACAGTGTTTATTTCTCCTTTACTTTTCAAGAATAATTTTAATGGATACAGAATTCTAAGTAGTTGTTTTTTAATACTTTGTTAAATAATATAGGAAGAGATGGATAATTATACTTTTATTCCATTTATTGACATTTCTACATTATTTGTCACTACAGAGTAACAGTGTAAGTGATTAGGGTGGTCATCTTTTTTTATATCAGTTTAAGTCCTGCTGTCATGGAAAGCTTAGAGCCATTCCCTTTTTTTCAGTGTTCACTTGTCAGTCTTTAGTTCTGTTCAAACATGGGCAAAATTCATCATTGTTCTGTTCTAGAGTCATTCTCTGCTAGTGAACTATTACATTATTATCTCTATTTGGATAGATTTACACTTCTTGCATTTTGCTTGAGACTGTAGTTGGACTGAATTCCCAAATGCAAAGTAAAAGTCAGCAAAACCTGACAAGTTTTCTCTAGCTTTAGGTAGAAATGGGTAATGTCAGAAAATTTTCAATCAAATTGAAAAAGTGGATAACAGCCCAAGGGCAGTAAAACCCTTAACTAAAAGAGTAGTTGGAAGCATCATCACAAAATGTGGGACGACACTGAGGTATACACTGAGTCCACAGAATATCAAATTCCCTAACATGAGAATTGAGTGTCATTCATTTATGCTCTTCCATTTTCATTGCACTGTTCAACAAATCTTTCTGCCTGTCACAAAGATGAGTTAAAATAAACTGTATGTGGCACAAAATACACCTACCTATTTGCTCTCAAATAACTAATATACCTTTTTTATAAACTTTTCCATTCTTAGTTCATTTTTAAAATGATGTATGACTTACTCAAATATTCTCAGAGATTGTAAGTATGTGGAAAGCCATATTCCAAAATAGTTATCCCAAAACATATTTGTTATATATGATCCCTTTTGATTAATAACAGTATGATACTGTTATAGAACTAATCAAAAAATAAACTCTGAACACTCCTATAGCTACAAAAACTTTCCTGATTTATCTCTGCACTAATTTTTGATCTGCTGTCAAGATAGCTCAGACCTGTTCTCATGAAAAGTGAACAAAAGCAAGAGAGAGAGCAAAAATATGTAAGGCCTTTTGAGGCTTAATAGGTTTTGGCAACATGTCATTTTGACCTCATTCTTTTGGTTAATGCATATCTCATACATGTAACTCAAAAGGCCAACCTGGAATTAAGGGATAAGAAAATAGATTCCAGCTCTCTGTGGTATGAGAATAAAAATTAAAATTCAAAAGGTGAGAATACTGGAAGGGATGCGGAATTGGGTCCATTTTTTTGGCAATCAACCTACCAGACCAATCTAGAAACAAAATTGCAGAGACAAAATATAAAACCAAACTTCAAATACTGCTATACATTGGACTGAGATCATTTAATTCAGGAATAATATACTGTACTTCAATAACACATATCCCAAACTGGAGTCTAGTAAAGTAACAATTTCATAAAATCATACAATACAATGCAAGAACCTTACTGAATACTTGATTGGTATTCTAGCATATCTTTCCTCTGCTTTGTCATTTCCCAAATTTATCTTATTGAAGTACATGGAAGCAGGAACAGTGAGCCATTTGAGATTTTGAAGATTAATCAGAAGTAGATATTATTTGCTTGACATTTATTTGTTTATTTACTAACTTGGTAAATTGTTATCTACTTAGTTAAGAAGAGACGAGAGAGGATCGAGTTAGAATATTCTCAGAACCTCTAGCATCTAGCAGTTTTTTAGAAAAGATCTAAAAACAAATTAGAAGTATTCAAAATAGAAGGCATAATTTAAAGAACACAGGTGAAAACCATTAGCATCACTTGGTCCAGCCTGGAACTCACTGGTAGAAGATGTGAACAAGTTCTTGGATTCACTTACTCTCAATTTCCTATTAAAAGACATACTTTCACGTGGATGCAACTGGATGTACCATCAGGAAGCATGTTTGCAAGATAAGATACTTTAAAGTTATCCCAAAACATATTTGTTATATATGATCCCTTTTGATTAATAACAGTATGATACTGTTATAGAACTAATCAAAAAATAAACTCTGAACACTCCTATAGCTACAAAAACTTTCCTGATTTATCTCTGCACTAATTTTTGATCTGCTGTCAAGATAGCTCAGACCTGTTCTCATGAAAAGTGAACAAAAGCAAGAGAGAGAGCAAAAATATGTAAGGCCTTTTGAGGCTTAATAGGTTTTGGCAACATGTCATTTTGACCTCATTCTTTTGGTTAATGCATATCTCATACATGTAACTCAAAAGGCCAACCTGGAATTAAGGGATAAGAAAATAGATTCCAGCTCTCTGTGGTATGAGAATAAAAATTAAAATTCAAAAGGTGAGAATACTGGAAGGGATGCGGAATTGGGTCCATTTTTTTGGCAATCAACCTACCAGACCAATCTAGAAACAAAATTGCAGAGACAAAATATAAAACCAAACTTCAAATACTGCTATACATTGGACTGAGATCATTTAATTCAGGAATAATATACTGTACTTCAATAACACATATCCCAAACTGGAGTCTAGTAAAGTAACAATTTCATAAAATCATACAATACAATGCAAGAACCTTACTGAATACTTGATTGGTATTCTAGCATATCTTTCCTCTGCTTTGTCATTTCCCAAATTTATCTTATTGAAGTACATGGAAGCAGGAACAGTGAGCCATTTGAGATTTTGAAGATTAATCAGAAGTAGATATTATTTGCTTGACATTTATTTGTTTATTTACTAACTTGGTAAATTGTTATCTACTTAGTTAAGAAGAGACGAGAGAGGATCGAGTTAGAATATTCTCAGAACCTCTAGCATCTAGCAGTTTTTTAGAAAAGATCTAAAAACAAATTAGAAGTATTCAAAATAGAAGGCATAATTTAAAGAACACAGGTGAAAACCATTAGCATCACTTGGTCCAGCCTGGAACTCACTGGTAGAAGATGTGAACAAGTTCTTGGATTCACTTACTCTCAATTTCCTATTAAAAGACATACTTTCACGTGGATGCAACTGGATGTACCATCAGGAAGCATGTTTGCAAACAAGAAAGTCAGTCTATGTTTTTACACAAAGGCTCAGACACCAGCAGTTTAAACAAATTACTGGGAATGGTCACTGTTCAACATCTGAAACCTTCGGGTAGTTTACTTTTCTCCTGACTCCTGCTTTGTGGAAGAGAACCTGGAAAATTCTGAGAGTAAATTACCAACCAATCCTTCTTGTCTTTGTATATGAGGAAAAGATTTTAAAAAATAAATAAATCATAAATTCTCCTTTATATCAACTCCTGTATGGGATTAATAATAAACATATTCTTCAGTTCAGTTACACAGTTGTGCCCAACTCTTTGCAACCCCATGAACTGCAGCACACCAGATGATGTCCTTCACCATCTCATGCAGCATGCCCAAACTCATGTTCATTAAGTTGGTGATCCCATCCAACCATCTTGTCCTTTGTTGTCCCCTTCTCATTTTACCTTCTGTTTTTTCCAACATCAGGCTCTTTGCCAATGGGTCATCTCTTCATACCAGGGGGACAAAATACTGGAGCTCCAGCTTCAGCATCATTCCTTTCAGTGAATATTCAGTGTTGATTTCCTTTAAGATTGACTGGTTGGATCTCCTTGCTGTTCAAGGAACCCTCAAAAACCTTCTCCAACACCACAGTTCAAAGGAATCAATTCTGAGTTCAGTCTTCTTTATGGTTCAGCTCTCACATCCCTACATGATTACCTGGAAAACCATAGCTTTGACTATATGAACTTTAGTAGAATGATGTCTCTACTTGTGAATACACTGTCTATTTTTGTAATTTTTTGTCTGGAAGGAACAGTGAGCCATTTGAGATTTTGAAGATTAATCAGAAGTAGATATTATTTGCTTGACATTTATTTGTTTATTTACTAACTTGGTAAATTGTTATCTACTTAGTTAAGAAGAGACGAGAGAGGATCGAGTTAGAATATTCTCAGAACCTCTAGCATCTAGCAGTTTTTTAGAAAAGATCTAAAAACAAATTAGAAGTATTCAAAATAGAAGGCATAATTTAAAGAACACAGGTGAAAACCATTAGCATCACTTGGTCCAGCCTGGAACTCACTGGTAGAAGATGTGAACAAGTTCTTGGATTCACTTACTCTCAATTTCCTATTAAAAGACATACTTTCACGTGGATGCAACTGGATGTACCATCAGGAAGCATGTTTGCAAACAAGAAAGTCAGTCTATGTTTTTACACAAAGGCTCAGACACCAGCAGTTTAAACAAATTACTGGGAATGGTCACTGTTCAACATCTGAAACCTTCGGGTAGTTTACTTTTCTCCTGACTCCCTGCTTTGTGGAAGAGAACCTGGAAAATTCTGAGAGTAAATTACCAACCAATCCTTCTTGTCTTTGTATATGAGGAAAAGATTTTAAAAAATAAATAAATCATAAATTCTCCTTTATATCAACTCCTGTATGGGATTAATAATAAACATATTCTTCAGTTCAGTTACACAGTTGTGCCCAACTCTTTGCAACCCCATGAACTGCAGCACACCAGATGATGTCCTTCACCATCTCATGCAGCATGCCCAAACTCATGTTCATTAAGTTGGTGATCCCATCCAACCATCTTGTCCTTTGTTGTCCCCTTCTCATTTTACCTTCTGTTTTTTCCAACATCAGGCTCTTTGCCAATGGGTCATCTCTTCATACCAGGGGGACAAAATACTGGAGCTCCAGCTTCAGCATCATTCCTTTCAGTGAATATTCAGTGTTGATTTCCTTTAAGATTGACTGGTTGGATCTCCTTGCTGTTCAAGGAACCCTCAAAAACCTTCTCCAACACCACAGTTCAAAGGAATCAATTCTGAGTTCAGTCTTCTTTATGGTTCAGCTCTCACATCCCTACATGATTACCTGGAAAACCATAGCTTTGACTATATGGACTTTAGTAGAATGATGTCTCTACTTGTGAATACACTGTCTAGGTTTGTCATAGCTTTTCTTCCAAGGAGCAAGCATGTTTTAATTTCATGGCTGTAGTTACCATCTGTAGTGATTTGGGAAGCCTAGAAAATAAAGTCTGTCACTGTTTCATTGTCTTCCCATCTATCTGCCATGAAATGATGAGACCTGATGCCACAATCTTAGTTTAAGATCATTAACATCTTTTTTTGTATAGTTCTTCTGTGTATTTTTTCCACCTCTTATTAATATCTTTTGCTTCTGTTAGATCCATACAGTTTATGTCCTTTATTGTGCCTATGTTTGCATGAAATGTTCCCTAGGTATCTCTAATTTTCTTATAGAGATCTCTAGTCTTGTAGAGCCAGCAGAGAAGCCTAAACATACTGTAGGCAATAATGAACACATCAGAATAATATTTTTTCAGAATACTTGTGCTTTCTCAGACTTTGCGCATAGGTAACTTTCAAAAGCTAAATCTTCTGGGTGTGTATTACCTTCACTATTTTAAGAGTGTGGAAGTTAAAACTATACAATTTCCTGCCATTTCAAAGTCAGCAAATGAAAGCTAAGATACAAAACTTCACCTTTATAAATTCCAAATCAAAATGATTGCCACCCTAAGATCTCATGCGTACAGAAATATATCATGCCCAAATCTGCACCATAGGAGACAGATAGAAAGAAATTTCCTGTCATATTTTCTATTAAATAAAAGGTTAACGCGGGAATGATAGTTAGTGCAGCATGCCCAAACTCATGTTCATTAAGTTGGTGATCCCATCCAACCATCTTGTCCTTTGTTGTCCCCTTCTCATTTTACCTTCTGTTTTTTCCAACATCAGGCTCTTTGCCAATGGGTCATCTCTTCATACCAGGGGGACAAAATACTGGAGCTCCAGCTTCAGCATCATTCCTTTCAGTGAATATTCAGTGTTGATTTCCTTTAAGATTGACTGGTTGGATCTCCTTGCTGTTCAAGGAACCCTCAAAAACCTTCTCCAACACCACAGTTCAAAGGAATCAATTCTGAGTTCAGTCTTCTTTATGGTTCAGCTCTCACATCCCTACATGATTACCTGGAAAACCATAGCTTTGACTATATGAACTTTAGTAGAATGATGTCTCTACTTGTGAATACACTGTCTAGGTTTGTCATAGCTTTTCTTCCAAGGAGCAAGCATGTTTTAATTTCATGGCTGTAGTTACCATCTGTAGTGATTTGGGAAGCCTAGAAAATAAAGTCTGTCACTGTTTCATTGTCTTCCCATCTATCTGCCATGAAATGATGAGACCTGATGCCACAATCTTAGTTTAAGATCATTAACATCTTTTTTTGTATAGTTCTTCTGTGTATTTTTTCCACCTCTTATTAATATCTTTTGCTTCTGTTAGATCCATACAGTTTATGTCCTTTATTGTGCCTATGTTTGCATGAAATGTTCCCTAGGTATCTCTAATTTTCTTATAGAGATCTCTAGTCTTGTAGAGCCAGCAGAGAAGCCTAAACATACTGTAGGCAATAATGAACACATCAGAATAATATTTTTTCAGAATACTTGTGCTTTCTCAGACTTTGCGCATAGGTAACTTTCAAAAGCTAAATCTTCTGGGTGTGTATTACCTTCACTATTTTAAGAGTGTGGAAGTTAAAACTATACAATTTCCTGCCATTTCAAAGTCAGCAAATGAAAGCTAAGATACAAAACTTCACCTTTATAAATTCCAAATCAAAATGATTGCCACCCTAAGATCTCATGCGTACAGAAATATATCATGCCCAAATCTGCACCATAGGGAGACAGATAGAAAGAAATTTCCTGTCATATTTTCTATTAAATAAAAGGTTAACGCGAATGTATTTTAGTAAAGAAAATGATAGAAGTTCCTTTACTGACTGAACTTATAGGTTGATAAGTTAAATAAATATAATCAGGAATTGCACTTTAAATATAATCAGGAATTGCATTTTAAGAAAGAAGAATATCCAACAGAAGGGAAGAGATGACTATAATTAACTACATCTAAATTCCTTTTCAGTATTATCTGGTCTGAAAATAATGACTTTCAAAACATATGCGATAGCTCAATCATCCAGATATTGACCACAAATTATAATTTCCAAATATCCCACTTTCTAACTTTGTATTATTAGTATTACATGCATGAATATGAATGGCATGAGTTGATAACATATCAGTATAAAACCTGGTTTTGAAATGGTCTTGTTGAGAGAGAGCTTCCAAAATGAATTTTGTGAGGTAATAAAAAGGATTTCAAAGTAATCACTCAAAATGATCTGCTGTTGTTCAGGATAGAGTAACAGAACATTCCCCAAAATGGGGGAAATATAATAAGCATTAGTTTTCAGATACTGGATATTGAATAGTGAAAAGTAATGATCCATGAGATCCAAATTAAGATCAACGCTTGTCTCAGCTCATTGGCTGGAAAGAGTTCTTAGACCACATGGAAAAGAGAAGAACTGGGGGAAATCCTGGCAGTCCTTTGAAGAAACCAGTCTGGGTTATAGGGTCTAAAGCAGCTTAAGTTGTAGGGGACAGTACCAGAGGGGAGAAAGCAGTATATATAGAGAGGTACCTTGCAGAGGTACCCTGCAGAGGGTACTCCTCCTCATACTAATCAGCTAATGCCTATGATAAACCTATTTGGGGTGGGAAAAACATGACCTAAAATGAGTAGAAGGAACAATACCTGGTGCTTTCCACTAGTTTTGAAAGAGTTTCTGATTTACCAGCCAAAGATGATTACCTCATACTCCCTAGGGAAAATGAGCAGAGTTACCAGAAAGGAGGAAGGACAACCCTCAGTAGTGGGTCACAGAGTGCTCAGTCACATCTGATTCTTTGCAGCTCTATGGTGATAGTATAACAGGTCTATGCATATCATCAAACTCATCAAATTGAATACATTAAATATGTTCAGTCATTTGTATGTTAATTATATATTGATAGAGCTATTCAAAAAATAAAAATAAAAATTCAACGAAGAAGCTGAATGTGTTATCAATTTTCTAGGAAAAAAAAAATGTCTTATTGTACGAATTGCTCAATGTCCTTGCATTTGTGTGAAATCCTCCTAATCACATTTCCATGCATAATTTTAATTATTTGATATTTATCTTTTCAGCTAGTTTTAATATTCAACTTTGAATAGGTATTATTCCATAGTGTGCTTGGATGGTGTGGAGTATGGAGAGTGATCCATATGAACAACTGCGTTCAATGTTACCTTAAAGCTTTCAGGTATAAGCAAAATAACACTTGAGAAGCAAGCATGAACATAGAAATTTTTTACCAATCCATTTCTTTTCTTGGCATGAATATGAATGGCATGAGTTGATAACATATCAGTATAAAACCTGGTTTTGAAATGGTCTTGTTGAGAGAGAGCTTCCAAAATGAATTTTGTGAGGTAATAAAAAGGATTTCAAAGTAATCACTCAAAATGATCTGCTGTTGTTCAGGATAGAGTAACAGAACATTCCCCAAAATGGGGGAAATATAATAAGCATTAGTTTTCAGATACTGGATATTGAATAGTGAAAAGTAATGATCCATGAGATCCAAATTAAGATCAACGCTTGTCTCAGCTCATTGGCTGGAAAGAGTTCTTAGACCACATGGAAAAGAGAAGAACTGGGGGAAATCCTGGCAGTCCTTTGAAGAAACCAGTCTGGGTTATAGGGTCTAAAGCAGCTTAAGTTGTAGGGGACAGTACCAGAGGGGAGAAAGCAGTATATATAGAGAGGTACCTTGCAGAGGTACCCTGCAGAGGGTACTCCTCCTCATACTAATCAGCTAATGCCTATGATAAACCTATTTGGGGTGGGAAAAACATGACCTAAAATGAGTAGAAGGAACAATACCTGGTGCTTTCCACTAGTTTTGAAAGAGTTTCTGATTTACCAGCCAAAGATGATTACCTCATACTCCCTAGGGAAAATGAGCAGAGTTACCAGAAAGGAGGAAGGACAACCCTCAGTAGTGGGTCACAGAGTGCTCAGTCACATCTGATTCTTTGCAGCTCTATGGTGATAGTATAACAGGTCTATGCATATCATCAAACTCATCAAATTGAATACATTAAATATGTTCAGTCATTTGTATGTTAATTATATATTGATAGAGCTATTCAAAAAATAAAAATAAAAATTCAACGAAGAAGCTGAATGTGTTATCAATTTTCTAGGAAAAAAAAAATGTCTTATTGTACGAATTGCTCAATGTCCTTGCATTTGTGTGAAATCCTCCTAATCACATTTCCATGCATAATTTTAATTATTTGATATTTATCTTTTCAGCTAGTTTTAATATTCAACTTTGAATAGGTATTATTCCATAGTGTGCTTGGATGGTGTGGAGTATGGAGAGTGATCCATATGAACAACTGCGTTCAATGTTACCTTAAAGCTTTCAGGTATAAGCAAAATAACACTTGAGAAGCAAGCATGAACATAGATTGACCAATCATTTCTTTTCTGGCTACATGACTGAATGTGATTCCAAAGCTAGGACTTATGACTGCGATAACTGTTGACATAAATAATCAGCATTTGCTTGTGGACATGAGCAAGGGGAAAGGGATAAATTGGCATTATTTGTACCAAGATCACTTATCAGAGTGAATCCTGTCCATCACTTAGGGAATAGAATCCCTCGGCCTACTATCTGAAGAGCTATCAGAATAAAAAGATGACACACATTTGAAATTCCTTCTAATGTTTGATGGCTGTTGCTCATTAACTCTTGTTCATCTTCATTGAGATTCATTGCTCAGGGTCTGCGGACCAGTTTTATGTTGGTCTGTTCCCAAGTACTGATCAAGGATAAGGACTGTCTTTGCTCTCATGCTAAAGGTTTTACATATTTCTATCACTATTGTATTCCACTTTCGCCTTTTTAAGGTTTAATCTTTTGTTTCCTGCTTCTGCTTCCTAAACAGACACTTATTCTTTAATTTAACCTGTTGTGGGGCTCTGAATTGAAAGAGGACCGTTGCAAGCATAAAGAAGCTTAAGCACATTGTTTCAGCTTGGAGCTAAGATGGCGCCTACCGGAAGGGACATGGGAATGAAGGGAAGTTTAAGCACATTGTTTAAAGAAGCTTAAGCACATGTTTGGAGCTAAGATGACGCCTACAGGAAGAGGCAGGGCGTGATCTAAATTGTTAATTGACGGTCAAAATTTCTGATTGGTTCCCCTGGCTTCCGCGCTTGTGAATGATTGCTTGGCCTTTAGCTTGATTGGTGTAATCTATAGGAAGTCCTGTGCAAAACCCCCTTCACTTGCCTATAAAAGCTGTGGATCTTCTTCAATAAAGCGGAACTACTTCGATGGAACCCCTGTCACATATGATTGTCCCCTGCCTGAGCCAGGGGGCTGCGGGGCAGGCAGTTCAAGATTTGCCTTTCTCTGAGATCTCCCGGTTCAGCAGGGGGCAATCCCGCTGCCTTCCCTTTCTGCGGAAGGTCCCCAAAACCTGCAAATTTAATTTAAATTTAGCAGTTCAGAAAGCTGCCTGAGAGGAAGCTACTCAGTTACAAGTCGTATGTACTCTTAGTTTTATATCTGAATGCTCTAGGTGGAATTCATTAAATATTTCCTCTTAAATAGCTATTTCACATCACCTAGCAAATATGTCTGTATATTTATTGGGTCTTCTTCTATCTAGGTAATTCTTCCTTCTTTGACACCTTGCCCTTATTTTCAGATGTTTTCCAAACCTCTATTTTCTTTTCCTATTTTTTCTTTTTTCTCATGAAAATTTCATCTGCTCTGAAAGTCTTCCCTCATATCAATTAGCAAAGCTAGATTAGGACTCTCCTATATGCTAATATCATAATTATCTTGATTTTTAGGTGATTATAACAAAAAGTTTTACAATTGCCTGCTCAGTTATCTATAGTCTTCATTTTGCAGTAATACTGCTGATAGCAGACAAGGTCTCTATCTAATTCAGTCCTGCACTGGCAATATCTAACTCAGAGATCAGAGAAGAGTAGGTGATGAAATAGTTCTAAATGATATTGATATCAATTCTATTCAGAAGACATCCAAAGCCACATTAACCATTAGGATCCCTCTCCAATAGTCTCTTCTCATATTTTAAAATACTTTTGTCTATTTCATAGAAACATGTTTAAGACAGTCCCACCATTTACTACTCAAAGCAACTCTGTATTGGTATTTTATCACATAATCTCTGTTACTTAAGTTTCATAATTTGTAATGGAATGCTAGGCCATTTTTCCTTTCCCCATATCATCATTTTTCGGAGTAGCTAATTCATTTTGTGGAATTAGTCTTTCTTCTCTATGCATGTGATAAAACAGCTGATAAGAGCTCATGTCTTTATTTCATGAACTTTATTTCTGACTATGCAGCAGTGTGTTTTCCAGCCATTGCACTGACAATATCTCTTTCACATGTGCAAATCCTCCTCAGGTAACACTCTCAGTTTCTAAGCCACTGCCACACTCAGTTTCTAAGCCACTGCCACACTCATGATACACATAAGTCTCAAAACCTTCCATATCCTCTTTACAAATTTCAAGGCATCCAGGTTGTATACAATGTACTTCAGCCTGGTCTCTGGATATTTCTCCTCACAATCCCAAAGCAGAAAGAGTTCTGCATAATAGAAATGGTACTAATTTTGGTAACAAGAATATCCTCTATGGACTTCTGTTCTCCAGCTATACATCTTTGCAATCTTTGGTAAATGTCTTACGTGTCTATGGCTTGGCCTCTTTCTATAAAAATAAAATGCTATCATTTCTATTCTAGATTTTTTGTGTATCAGAACAACATTTGATAATGCATGTAAAGCATTAGAAAGAGTGCTTACTGCACCCTGACTGCTCAGTTGGTAGCTGCTGTTATTATGTCCACCCATGATCTGAGCAAGCTGAGGGATACCTCAAGTCACATATTATATTGTGCTCTAGACACTCTGCATTTGGGACACAGACCATTACTAACCTGTACTGATTTACACAACTGTCTAAAAGCAAACACAAATGCTTTCTAAATTCTCCATTGTTCCATTTTGAAGCCTCTCCCAAAAGTTGTCTACTCTCTCTACCTCTGTTACCTGTTCATTTCTTCCTAGTTCCTCTTAAATCTGTGCCAATCTGGCCTTTGCCTCCATCACTCACCAAACTAGTCTTCTCTAGGTCACCAACGATAAAAAAAATATTTCACATAAAATATTTAAAACATGGTATTGTATGACTCTATATCCAAGTGCTCTTAGCTTTATGGGAAAAGCAAGAGAGTTTCAAAAAAAAAAAAATTAAATAATGATGGCGCAGTAAGATTTCTTGGCCTTGAAGTACTTGCGCAAAATAAGTCAACTAGACTCAAAGTAGTGTACACTCTATGTTACCCAGGAATTGTCACATTTTTCATGAAGGTTGTCAGAAACCTGAGTTACTAATATCTGTTCAAAATTTTATGCCTCTTTCATAGCAGAATTTAACAATGGTAAAACAGGAAACTTTTTCAACTACCATATGAGAGCAAATTTTTTTTTCACATAGTACTCCATCAGCCTTGAAATCGATAGTGTTTACTCAGATTGAAAGAAAATTGAGCAATTTTGTATGAAATTTGATGACGGTTGATAGCTATGAAGAATGATACTAGCTCCATATTGCAATGTCTCTAAATGGCAAAATCATTTGCAGTATTTTTACAAATAAGTAAATCTATTCTTCTGTATCAATAAGAGTCAAAAGCTTTCTGTTTGTAAGAAAACGTGCTTTGGGACAAAAATCAAATTTCCATTATTTTTTTAATACAAGAAGGTATTTCACTAAGTTCATTTAATGCACTGTAAGTGCCAAATAATGGAACTTCTCCCAACCTTTTTCTCTGTAACATGCTGGGTCTTAATTTATAAAGGTGACTAAGTGATGACATAGAGAGGTCAATGCACTGAAAGAAAATTTTATTGTTGTTCACAGTTGCCCTAGAAACAAGAGGCATAGCTCCAAACACAGGGCCATAGGAGGAACAGCAGGTTTTGTTTAGCAAGCAGAAATAGGATAAAAGAATAGGTTAGGCTAGAGCCTTTATAAGGGTTTACTCAGGAAAGGTAAGACAGGGTAGTTGGTAATTGAGGATTGACCTATCTGAGTAATTTCAGGAGGTTAGGTAGTGGTAGGCCCTAGTTGCCCAGTGCCTGGCCCAGGGATGATTAAGATGGAGAAATATTGCCTCGTAGGGTGAAAAAACCAGAGGAGGTATAGCTCTACCAAGTTCCTCTTAAATCTGTGCCAATCTGGCCTTTGCCTCCATCACTCACCAAACTAGTCTTCTCTAGGTCACCAACGATAAAAAATATTTCACATAAAATATTTAAAACATGGTATTGTATGACTCTATATCCAAGTGCTCTTAGCTTTATGGGAAAAGCAAGAGAGTTTCAAAAAAAAATTAAATAATGATGGCGCAGTAAGATTTCTTGGCCTTGAAGTACTTGCGCAAAATAAGTCAACTAGACTCAAAGTAGTGTACACTCTATGTTACCCAGGAATTGTCACATTTTTCATGAAGGTTGTCAGAAACCTGAGTTACTAATATCTGTTCAAAATTTTATGCCTCTTTCATAGCAGAATTTAACAATGGTAAAACAGGAAACTTTTTCAACTACCATATGAGAGCAAATTTTTTTCACATAGTACTCCATCAGCCTTGAAATCGATAGTGTTTACTCAGATTGAAAGAAAATTGAGCAATTTTGTATGAAATTTGATGACGGTTGATAGCTATGAAGAATGATACTAGCTCCATATTGCAATGTCTCTAAATGGCAAAATCATTTGCAGTATTTTTACAAATAAGTAAATCTATTCTTCTGTATCAATAAGAGTCAAAAGCTTTCTGTTTGTAAGAAAACGTGCTTTGGGACAAAAATCAAATTTCCATTATTTTTTTAATACAAGAAGGTATTTCACTAAGTTCATTTAATGCACTGTAAGTGCCAAATAATGGAACTTCTCCCAACCTTTTTCTCTGTAACATGCTGGGTCTTAATTTATAAAGGTGACTAAGTGATGACATAGAGAGGTCAATGCACTGAAAGAAAATTTTATTGTTGTTCACAGTTGCCCTAGAAACAAGAGGCATAGCTCCAAACACAGGGCCATAGGAGGAACAGCAGGTTTTGTTTAGCAAGCAGAAATAGGATAAAAGAATAGGTTAGGCTAGAGCCTTTATAAGGGTTTACTCAGGAAAGGTAAGACAGGGTAGTTGGTAATTGAGGATTGACCTATCTGAGTAATTTCAGGAGGTTAGGTAGTGGTAGGCCCTAGTTGCCCAGTGCCTGGCCCAGGGATGATTAAGATGGAGAAATATTGCCTCGTAGGGTGAAAAAACCAGAGGAGGTATAGCTCTGTATTGGTTAATTTGCATACCAAAGACGTGTTTCCTGAGTCAGGCTGTCTCTAAGACCTGACTAATTGGCTCACCCAGGGAGGGGCAGTCTATAACCATACTAAAAGGGTTTTTTTTGTTTGATTGTTTTTTTTTTTTTTTAAGATGTCAAAATATCATAATATAAAAATATTAAATTTAAAAACCATGATGGCTATATACACTCACAAACATTTATACTTGTTGCAACATGGACACTTACCTATGTTCACATGCCTCAAGAGACCTGTTTTGCAGTGTATAAAATGAGGCATGGACTAAGGAATAAACTTACTAGATTTGGGAAACTGAAGTAGATGAGGAACTATTTAGGGTCCTTTGGAAGAAATAGATTCCACTTTAGGAAATGGAATAGGATACTGTCCTGAGTTAGTTCATCATTGGTGTGTTGAACAGAGATACAATGCCCTGACTGTAACCATTCTATGTAGCTTTCAGTAACCTAAAGTAAGCACAATAAGCCATTTTTGCTGTAATTCAGTGCACCAATCCAAAAGTTCAGTAATTTGTTGAGTTAAATTTCCAAACAGACCATTCTGCCACAAACACACAAAAAGGACTACTAGGAAGTTATTTCAGTTTAGAATTGACAACCCTGAATATTCACTGGAAGGACTGACACAAATACACTGGAAGATGTCTCCCAACCTTTTCTCTGTAACATGCTGGGTCTTAATTTATAAAGGTGACTAAGTGATGACATAGAGAGGTCAATGCACTGAAAGAAAATTTTATTGTTGTTCACAGTTGCCCTAGAAACAAGAGGCATAGCTCCAAACACAGGGCCATAGGAGGAACAGCAGGTTTTGTTTAGCAAGCAGAAATAGGATAAAAGAATAGGTTAGGCTAGAGCCTTTATAAGGGTTTACTCAGGAAAGGTAAGACAGGGTAGTTGGTAATTGAGGATTGACCTATCTGAGTAATTTCAGGAGGTTAGGTAGTGGTAGGCCCTAGTTGCCCAGTGCCTGGCCCAGGGATGATTAAGATGGAGAAATATTGCCTCGTAGGGTGAAAAAACCAGAGGAGGTATAGCTCTGTATTGGTTAATTTGCATACCAAAGACGTGTTTCCTGAGTCAGGCTGTCTCTAAGACCTGACTAATTGGCTCACCCAGGGAGGGGCAGTCTATAACCATACTAAAAGGGTTTTTTTTGTTGTTTGATTGTTTTTTTTTTTTTTTAAGATGTCAAAATATCATAATATAAAAATATTAAATTTAAAAACCATGATGGCTATATACACTCACAAACATTTATACTTGTTGCAACATGGACACTTACCTATGTTCACATGCCTCAAGAGACCTGTTTTGCAGTGTATAAAATGAGGCATGGACTAAGGAATAAACTTACTAGATTTGGGAAACTGAAGTAGATGAGGAACTATTTAGGGTCCTTTGGAAGAAATAGATTCCACTTTAGGAAATGGAATAGGATACTGTCCTGAGTTAGTTCATCATTGGTGTGTTGAACAGAGATACAATGCCCTGACTGTAACCATTCTATGTAGCTTTCAGTAACCTAAAGTAAGCACAATAAGCCATTTTTGCTGTAATTCAGTGCACCAATCCAAAAGTTCAGTAATTTGTTGAGTTAAATTTCCAAACAGACCATTCTGCCACAAACACACAAAAAGGACTACTAGGAAGTTATTTCAGTTTAGAATATGACAACCCTGAATATTCACTGGAAGGACTGATCCTGAAGCTAAAGTTCCACCACTTTGGCCACTGATGTGAAGAGCTGACTCATTGGAAAAGACTGATTCTGCCAAAGAGTAAGGTCAGGACGAGAAGGGGATGACAGGATGAGATGGTTGGATAACATCACCAATTCAGTGGACATGAGTTTGAGCAAACTCGGGGATATGGTGACGAACAGGCAAGCCTGGTGTGCTGCAGTCCATGGTGTCTCAAAGAGTCAAACACAACTTAGCAACTCAACAACAAGAATTACTTATAGAAGAAATGTTGTAACTTTCAGTAAGTCTACACTGGCAGTGATACTACCTTTCTGAATTATTTTTCTTTATACAATTATTTTCCTGAAGTCATGGTCATACTGAGTACATATTTCTGTGATCCTCTATTTAATATATGCCTTTATCACTAGATTATTGAGTTCCTAGGGTTATAATCTCATTTTTACATTCCATAATGTAACCAAATGCTTAGTATATGTCTATATGATTTATCTATTCATCTATCTATCTATCTATCTATCTATATAATAGACTTTTCCATTGTTTAAGTTTAGCATGCCATCCCTTATAACCTTGGAACACAGTGACCTACATAAAATTGTCATGAGATAAGTGTTGACTTTGTATTTTCTTCTTATTATTTTCTTGCCCCTTTCAGAAAAAAAAAAAAAAAAAAAAACCTCTTGACTTTCAATCCTACATTGTTTTCAGTTTTTCAGTGTTGGCTTTATACTCCATACCAAACTGAAAGTGCTGATTTTGAGTCATGTCTTTTCAGCATCTAGACATGGTATGCACTAGGAAAAGAACTGGGAAAAATTTAGGTAATTTTATGTTTGTATATCACAAGTCAACAGATTCCATCATTGCCCTATGACGACCCTTTATGTTCTGGTACAAAGCACAGCCTTCATTCTTTGTTTCATCATCTTATTAAAGAATGTTCAAGTATGAAATAAGTAAATATAGCTTGGGAGATACACATGGTTCTTCTCTGTTCTCGAAATAGGGATGAAAAGTTAAATTTTCATGGAAGAACATTTTCTGTTGGTGCTGAATGTATTGTTGCTACTCATAGCTGAAATGTTACCAGACTGACAATGTTGCTTGCAATTATTCTAAACTTCTTAGGAATCAAATTGCATCCATTACTGAATAAAAATAAAACTTAAAAATAAAAAGCCCACATGAGATTTATGTCTCCTGCTTGTTTTATACATACTGTGTGGTGCCTCTTAACGTATTTGAAAATTCATCTGTGGTTTAAATTTTACCAAAGAAATTTTCAACTATTAAACAACTCAGTGATGCTGTATGAAGTATTTATAAGAAAAATCCCATCAGTCCATGAAATTGGGAACTAAAACTTTAAATACAAAGAAAGAATACACAATCACTACAAATAATGTCCTCTTCTTTGTTACTGAATACATCCAATTTATATGACACTGCATTGAAAGGTAACAATCCTGGTTTATTTCTTTTTCTTAACAATTCTTGATAAGATTAATTTGTGACTTATAGTTCTCTTCTGTCTGAACAACTCTACTGACTGGTTTTTAACTACTGGTTTGTGCTAACATTAGTGAAATTAATCACTGTTCTACTGTTTTCAAATGATGCTGAAATAGAACTTTTTCAGAATTTAATTTTTCTATACCTTGAGTACCACATTTTCCAAGTGATTTTTTTCCTATCCCTGAAACTTAACTAGCAGCATACTGTGAGAGGTTTGTTTTAATAGAATGAACAAAAATGTATTCTATAGTCTTCCCTGTTCACTCTTTACAGAACCTAACTCAAGATTGCTCAAATTAGTATATTTAGGGCTTCCCTGGTGGTCCAATGGGTAAAGAGTGTGCTTTGTAGTGCAAGGGGCACCGGTTCGATCCCTGGCATGGGAAGATCCCATATGCTGCGGAGTGACTGGACTGGTGTGTCCAATTACGAGCAGGCGCTCTGGAGTGCATGCACCCAGAGCTGGTGCTCTGTGACGAGAATGGCCACTGCGATGAGAGGCCCACACAGGCCGAAGAATTAAGACAGATGAAAATAAATAAATGAAGGACCAATAAAAAAAGCCAATTTTTTTTTAATTACTATATTTATACATTAGTTTACAATCTTTATTTAGAAACATACGCATAATTCCTTCTGAATATTATTACAGAAGCAGCAATAACAAGAATACTATCAACTATAACAATGTTGTCTTTATGTGCCTTTAGTACATATTATAATTGCCTAGGGAACTCCATAGACAGAGGAACCTGGCTAACTACAGAATATGGCGTTGCAAAGAGGTGGACATGATTGAGTGACTTTCACTTCATGTAGCACATATTATAGTGCATGTGTACTCAGTCACTTTAGTCGTGTTCAACTCTTTGCGACCCTACAGGGTGTCATGCTAAGCTCCTCTGTCCATAGGGATTCTTCAGCCAAGAATATTGGAATGGGTTGCCATACCCTCCTCTAGGGGATCTTCCCAATCCAGGGACTGAACTCGCATCTCTTAGTCTCTTGCATAGTCAGGTTCTCTGCCAGGAGTACCACCTGGGAAGCCCATATCATAGGTCAGCCAAATTTTGATGATCTTGGAAAAATACAAGAAATGTCTGGTTTATTAAGAATTAAAGGGTGATCATATTCTCCATGAGTTATAGATATTCTATTGGACTTTTCATCTCTTTGCTGATCATGATTTTATTATCTTATTAAATAAAAAGTTTGTATATCACTATTATAAGCCAAGCCATCTAATTCTTAGATCACTAATAATCTTACTTCCTTTTTTGTTGATTTTTTTCAATCCCAGTCATTTGAAATTCACTTATTATTGGTGTTCTGAGATTTTCCACATATGCACACAAAGCAAAGGGATATATATTTCCCTCATTGAAAGTAAGTATTTTGTATAACATTTGTTGAAGGGGGGGGAGTAACATTTTAAACCATGTGAATATAGAATCAACTTTTCTCTGATTTTCCAAGGACCTATGGACATGACTTAAAGCTTTCACACTATTAACAATATATGAAAAATTACTGGAAAAGAAGAGCTACTTATATTAATTTCACATGGAATTTATTGATCATTTAGTAATATTGCAAAGTTCTGAGAGAATTCAATTTCAAGAAAAAAAGAAGCTTGCTCTACATAAAACATTAATCTTAAAATTTGTCCCATAAGGAAGCTGCCTGTGAAAACACTACAGTTTCAGTTGTGAATGACAACAGCAAGTGGGGGGAAGTCTCCAAATTAATTCTAATGGCCACAGAAAACAATGAAGAAAGCATTTACTCTCATAGAGCTGCATATTAGGATGTCTTCCAGGCTAAGTAAGGAACTTATCCCATCCCCTGAGTAAGGAGACTTTGTAAGTCTTTCCCTACAGTAGACAGGGGCAGCTGATAAATATAGGTTTCATTCTGTATGTTCTTAGAAAGGAGAAGAAGAGAGCACAGGATGAGATGGTTAGATAGCATCACTGACTCAATGGACATGTACCTAAGCAAACTCCAGGACATGGTGAAGGACAGGGAAGACCTGTGCAATCCACGGGGTCACAAAGAGTTGAGCATGTCTTAGTGACTGAACAACAGATTAAGAAGAAAATTTATTATTTTAATTCAACATTATGAAATAGATCGATGGTGGAAAGTAGAGATGGAAAAATAACTTTTTTGGGTTAATAAGATATCAGGCCATATATAACTAAATCTAGACACGATGAATAAGACTTTGCATGAACTCAGCTATTTCATCATCACCCATATGCCACAACAGATAGAACAGGCAATTTTTTTTCTCCCTTGTCAAGCGGGCAATGACAAGAGTCTCACAGCAGTGATTGTCACCTGCTACCCACACCCCAGTGTCCATTATGTGCATTTGCACCCTCTCTTCCTTTCTTTCTACTGCTCTCTCTTCCTTCAGAATCTTGGCTCCTCAGGGTAGTCTTTCCAAAAATGTGCCTCAATGGCATATGGATTATTTTGAATTAAAGTTATGAAATAAGTGATTAACACAAGAGGAATACTCTGATTCTCCTTTCTGTCTTCCTGAAAGCAGGAAATAAACCTCTCATGTGAAAGGTGTACTCTGAGTATCTGCAGATAGGAAATCTGAGTCAAAAGTCTATATAAAAACACTTTTGCTATTTTTTTTTAATTTACTATCCCAAACCCAAATTCTTGTTTAAATTCTTTACTAAGTAAAACCCAAAGCCTAAGTGCCACTGTCCTGTCATTTCTTCACATTTTTATTATTTCTCCATCTAAAAAGTATAAAAGCTGCCTGCTTTGGCCACTTCGTAGGAATTATATGAGACTCCCATATCCATGAATTAGAAACTGAGTTCTTTTTTCTCATGTCAATCTGTCTTGTGTTAGTTCTATTAAATTAATCTATCTGCATAAGATATAGGAACTTATCCCATCCCTGAGTAAGGAGACTTTGTAAGTCTTTCCCTACAGTAGACAGGGGCAGCTGATAAATATAGGTTTCATTCTGTATGTTCTTAGAAAGGAGAAGAAGAGAGCACAGGATGAGATGGTTAGATAGCATCACTGACTCAATGGACATGTACCTAAGCAAACTCCAGGACATGGTGAAGGACAGGGAAGACCTGTGCAATCCACGGGGTCACAAAGAGTTGAGCATGTCTTAGTGACTGAACAACAGATTAAGAAGAAAATTTATTATTTTAATTCAACATTATGAAATAGATCGATGGTGGAAAGTAGAGATGGAAAAATAACTTTTTTGGGTTAATAAGATATCAGGCCATATATAACTAAATCTAGACACGATGAATAAGACTTTGCATGAACTCAGCTATTTCATCATCACCCATATGCCACAACAGATAGAACAGGCAATTTTTTTTCTCCCTTGTCAAGCGGGCAATGACAAGAGTCTCACAGCAGTGATTGTCACCTGCTACCCACACCCCAGTGTCCATTATGTGCATTTGCACCCTCTCTTCCTTTCTTTCTACTGCTCTCTCTTCCTTCAGAATCTTGGCTCCTCAGGGTAGTCTTTCCAAAAATGTGCCTCAATGGCATATGGATTATTTTGAATTAAAGTTATGAAATAAGTGATTAACACAAGAGGAATACTCTGATTCTCCTTTCTGTCTTCCTGAAAGCAGGAAATAAACCTCTCATGTGAAAGGTGTACTCTGAGTATCTGCAGATAGGAAATCTGAGTCAAAAGTCTATATAAAAACACTTTTGCTATTTTTTTTTTAATTTACTATCCCAAACCCAAATTCTTGTTTAAATTCTTTACTAAGTAAAACCCAAAGCCTAAGTGCCACTGTCCTGTCATTTCTTCACATTTTTATTATTTCTCCATCTAAAAAGTATAAAAGCTGCCTGCTTTGGCCACTTCGTAGGAATTATATGAGACTCCCATATCCATGAATTAGAAACTGAGTTCTTTTTTCTCATGTCAATCTGTCTTGTGTTAGTTCTATTATTAATCTATCTGCAAGAACTTAAGAAAGGTAGAGGAGGAAACTCCCCCTCCTCTATCACTGGAATCCACATGTTAAGGATGCAGAACCATCTCATCAGCCAGAGGTCCATTTTTGACTATTCCATGTGAGATAAATAAAAATCTGCCCTTGATAAGCCAATGCTTTTCTTCTCACACCTTGGACTATATTTTTAATCTACTACACTAATTTACTATATAACATACTACATGGCTTTCAAATAGCTAACATTTAGGACTTTTAATAAACTTTTATCAATAAAACTGATCTACGTTTTCTCCTTATTCTTTTCTATTTTCAGAATTATCAGTTTGTTAGTTAAATAATATAATGCAAATATTAAGTTAAAAAGAGAAAGCAAAGTTGGTCATTTCATATAAGAAGAGAATGCATAATTTATTCATGTACTATGCACTAAGATTCACAATGATATATTTTCTTCTAAAAAAAGTTGTGGTTTTAGGACCAGATATATATATATATATATAATTTTTTATTTTACTTTTGACTTTTACAGAGTTTTGCTGTTTACAGATATGTATGATCCCAGATTAGTCATATGTATATCCCCCCCATCCCACCCCTCCAGGCTGTCACACAGCACCCCTGCAGGATCCGCTTTTCTCACAGCACAATGACAATAGCTACTTTTTTCACATATGATGATATAGGATTTCATGCTACTTCCTTAACACCTCCCACCCAGTGTTCATTCCCCACTATGTCCATATGTCTACTGTCCATGTCTGGTTTTCCATCGCTTCACTGCATGTATTTCATTACCATCCTACTGGATTCCATATATATGTGTTAGTATATTATACTTGCCCTTCTCTTTTTGACTGACTTCACTAGGTTCTAGATCCAGCCACCTCATTAGGACTGATTCTTCTGCATTTCTTTTACAGCTGTGTAGTATTCCATTGTATGTATGTATATATATATCCATTCATGTCCAAAGCCTAAGTGCCACTGTCCTGTCATTTCTTCACATTTTTATTATTTCTCCATCTAAAAAGTATAAAAGCTGCCTGCTTTGGCCACTTCGTAGGAATTATATGAGACTCCCATATCCATGAATTAGAAACTGAGTTCTTTTTTCTCATGTCAATCTGTCTTGTGTTAGTTCTATTATTAATCTATCTGCAAGAACTTAAGAAAGGTAGAGGAGGAAACTCCCCCTCCTCTATCACTGGAATCCACATGTTAAGGATGCAGAACCATCTCATCAGCCAGAGGTCCATTTTTGACTATTCCATGTGAGATAAATAAAAATCTGCCCTTGATAAGCCAATGCTTTTCTTCTCACACCTTGGACTATATTTTTAATCTACTACACTAATTTACTATATAACATACTACATGGCTTTCAAATAGCTAACATTTAGGACTTTTAATAAACTTTTATCAATAAAACTGATCTACGTTTTCTCCTTATTCTTTTCTATTTTCAGAATTATCAGTTTGTTAGTTAAATAATATAATGCAAATATTAAGTTAAAAAGAGAAAGCAAAGTTGGTCATTTCATATAAGAAGAGAATGCATAATTTATTCATGTACTATGCACTAAGATTCACAATGATATATTTTCTTCTAAAAAAAGTTGTGGTTTTAGGACCAGATATATATATATATATATAATTTTTTATTTTACTTTTGACTTTTACAGAGTTTTGCTGTTTACAGATATGTATGATCCCAGATTAGTCATATGTATATCCCCCCCATCCCACCCCTCCAGGCTGTCACACAGCACCCCTGCAGGATCCGCTTTTCTCACAGCACAATGACAATAGCTACTTTTTTCACATATGATGATATAGGATTTCATGCTACTTCCTTAACACCTCCCACCCAGTGTTCATTCCCCACTATGTCCATATGTCTACTGTCCATGTCTGGTTTTCCATCGCTTCACTGCATGTATTTCATTACCATCCTACTGGATTCCATATATATGTGTTAGTATATTATACTTGCCCTTCTCTTTTTGACTGACTTCACTTTTTATGATAGGTTCTAGATCCTGCCACCTCATTAGTACTGATTCTTCTGCATTTCTTTTTACAGCTGTGTAGTATTCCATTGTATGTATGTATATATATATCCATTCATTCATCGGTGGACATTTAGGTTGCTCCCATGTTCTAGATATTGTATAGCGAGTTGCAATGAACATTGGGGTACAGGTGCTTCTTTCAGTTTTGATTTCATCAGGGTATAAGCCTAATAGTGGGATTGCTGGGTCGTGTGGTGCTTTTATTTTTAGTTTTTTAAAGAAATCTCCATACTGTCTTCCATAGTTGTTGTATCCATTTACATTCCCCTTAGCAATGCAAGACTATTCCCTTTTCTCTGAACCCTCTCCAGCATTTATTGTCTGTCGATTTTTTGATGATGGCCATTCTGATGTGTGAGGTGATATCTCATTGTAGTTTTGATTTGTACTTCTCTAATTATAAACGAGGATGAGCATCGTTTCATATGTTTTTTTGGCCATCTGTATGTCCTTTTTGGAGAGATGTCTGTTTAGGTCCTTTTTCCATTTTTTGATTGGGTTGTTCATTTTTCCAATGTTGAGTTGTCTGAGTTGCTTGTAGATTTTGGAGATTAATTCTTTGTCTGTTGTTTCATCTGTATGATTTTCTCCCATTCTGTGGGTTATCTGTTCAGCTTTTTTGTAGTTTCTTTTGCTGTACAAAAGCTTTTAAGTGTCATTAGGTCCCACAGGTTCATTTTTCTTTTAGTTCCGCTATTCTAGTAGATGGGTCAGAGAAGATCTTGCTTTGATTTATGTCCTTGAGTGTTTTGCCTATATTCTCCTCTAAGGGTTTTGGGGATTTTGGTCTTACATTTAGGTGTTTAGTCCATTTTGAGTTTATCTCTATGTACGGTGTAAGGGAATGTTCCAACTTCATTTTTTTTTTTTTCATGAAGCTGTCCAATTTTCCCAGCACCATTTGTTGAAGAGGTTGTCTTTGTCTCATTTTATACTTTTGCCTACCTTGCCAAAAACAAGGTACCCATAGGTGTGTGGGTTTATCTCTGGAGTCTCTATCTTGTTCCACTGGTCTGTATTTCTGTTTTTGTGTCAGTACCATACTGTCTTGATGACTGTTGCTTTGTAGTAGAGTCTGAAGTTAAGGAGGCTGATGCCTCCAGTTCCATTCTTCCTTCTCAGGATTGCTTTGGCTATTCGAGGTCTTTTGTGTTTTCATATGAACTGTGTTATTTTTTGGTTTAGTTCTGGATTCCTTTTATTTTTAATCTCCCAAGACTGAACCAGGAAGAAAAAAACAGTATGAACAACCCAATCACAAGCTCAGAAATTGAATTTGTGATCAAAAACCTACCCAAAAATAAAAGACCAGGGCCAGATGGCTTCACAGGTGAATTCTACCAGTCATTTAAAGAAGAGCTCGTGCCTGTCCTTCTAAAACTCTTCTGAAAAATGGCACAGGAAGGAACACTTCCAAACACATTCTATGAGGCAGGCTGCCATCACCCTAATACCAAAGCCAGGTAAAGACAGCACAAAAAAAGAAAATTATAGGCCAATTTCACTGATGAATTTAGACACCAAAATCCTCAACAAAATGCTACCAAACAGAATTCAACAACACATCAAAAAAATTCATACATCGTGATCAAGTCAGTTTCATCCCAGGCATGCAAGGATTCTTCACTATCCACAAATCAATGTGATATACCATATCAACAAACCGAGAGACAAAAAACACATGATAATCTCAATAGATGCACAAAAATCCTTTGACAAAATACACCGACCCTCTATGATGAAAACTCTTCAAAAAATGGGCACAGAAGGATCCTATCTCAACATAGTGAAAGCCATATATGAGAAGTCCACAGTGAACATTATTCTCAATGGTGAAAACCTGAAAGCATTCCCTCTAAGATAAGGAACAAGACAAGGGTGTCCACTTTCACTACTATTATTCAGAATAGTCCTGGAAGTTCTAGCAACAGTAATAAGAGAAGACCAGATATATTGTGTTTCATGAAGCTGTCCAATTTTCCCAGCACCATTTGTTGAAGAGGTTGTCTTTGTCTCATTTTATACTTTTGCCTACCTTGCCAAAAACAAGGTACCCATAGGTGTGTGGGTTTATCTCTGGAGTCTCTATCTTGTTCCACTGGTCTGTATTTCTGTTTTTGTGTCAGTACCATACTGTCTTGATGACTGTTGCTTTGTAGTAGAGTCTGAAGTTAAGGAGGCTGATGCCTCCAGTTCCATTCTTCCTTCTCAGGATTGCTTTGGCTATTCGAGGTCTTTTGTGTTTTCATATGAACTGTGTTATTTTTTGGTTTAGTTCTGGATTCCTTTTATTTTTAATCTCCCAAGACTGAACCAGGAAGAAAAAGACAGTATGAACAACCCAATCACAAGCTCAGAAATTGAATTTGTGATCAAAAACCTACCCAAAAATAAAAGACCAGGGCCAGATGGCTTCACAGGTGAATTCTACCAGTCATTTAAAGAAGAGCTCGTGCCTGTCCTTCTAAAACTCTTCTGAAAAATGGCACAGGAAGGAACACTTCCAAACACATTCTATGAGGCAGGCTGCCATCACCCTAATACCAAAGCCAGGTAAAGACAGCACAAAAAAAGAAAATTATAGGCCAATTTCACTGATGAATTTAGACACCAAAATCCTCAACAAAATGCTACCAAACAGAATTCAACAACACATCAAAAAAATTCATACATCGTGATCAAGTCAGTTTCATCCCAGGCATGCAAGGATTCTTCACTATCCACAAATCAATGTGATATACCATATCAACAAACCGAGAGACAAAAAACACATGATAATCTCAATAGATGCACAAAAAGCCTTTGACAAAATCCAACGCCCTTCTATGATGAAAACTCTTCAAAAAATGGGCACAGAAGGATCCTATCTCAACATAGTGAAAGCCATATATGAGAAGTCCACAGTGAACATTATTCTCAATGGTGAAAACCTGAAAGCATTCCCTCTAAGATAAGGAACAAGACAAGGGTGTCCACTTTCACTACTATTATTCAGAATAGTCCTGGAAGTTCTAGCAACAGTAATAAGAGAAGAAAGACCAGATATATTTTCAATCAATACGTCTTATAAATGTATATTACTAATGAACTCAACATCAGAATGTGCAGAATTTCTGGAATAATGTGAAGGCTCTGATGTTAGCCAAATTTTTTTTGAAATCCTAGGAAGGGTTATTTTGCTCAGTTTTTGTATCTGAAGGTAGTTAAGCTGTATCATTTAAAATAAATAATCAGAATTATATCTAAATATGTAGAAAATTCAAAGTATGCATATATATATGAGTTTGTATATCTTGTTAATGTTTGGGGGCCCTAATCATTAATAACAATTTTCTTGTTTGTAATCACAAAGAATATACTATGGCAACTATCAGATCAAATAATGCCATGCTTATTTTAACATATATTTAATAACATTATGAATCCCTGCATTACTGATACTTGACAATTTCATTTTCTGACAGTTATAACTAAGTTGGGGAAAATAAAGAATACTGAATTGGTAAGTCATTTCAATCACATTAAATAATGTTACTACCTCCATTCTAAAAACATAATTTCTATCTGCAACATTTGATTATTCAAGAGAAGCTAGAAACTCACTGTTAGAATTGCATCTAAATTTTACTAGGAAAGCATATTGAATCTACTTATTATTTATTGTAAGAACTAACATTTGTTGATTATGTAATGGAATAAGAATGTTGAAAAACATATTGTTGAATAATTCATATACAGCTTTACTTAGTATAAGACAGCGGAGCAAAAAGTCTAGTATACAATAAACCACACTAACAAAACAAGAAACAAATAAAATATAAAATAATGTCTTGTCTCTTGAGCACTATATATAGCCACTGCATTTGCAATTTTTGTAAGTAAAAATGAATTACCCTAATACTATAATTTTTCTCTCTATCTTAGGTGATTTTTAAAAATTATTCCCCCAGGTGATTTGTGTTTTGAATGTGTCACATATTATTATATTCCTTTGAGAGATACCAAAAATAGATAAATTTAATGTAAACGTAATAATTGGACTTTTACACATTAAATTAAATAACAAGAATTTTCACTTAACTTTTGTTAGGAAATTCTTATCCATATAATCTTTAAGACTTCAGTGAATTTGACAATTAAAGTCAGATAGTGGCATAAAGTACCCTACATCCATGGAACCCATTAAGTACAGCTATCTTGCTTTCATGCTATGATATGCTAACATTTACTGATTCTAGTACACAGCATCTTGCTGCTATAAGCAAGCCCATAATGATTTTCAGAGTAACAAAAAGACCATAAACCACTAACAATGAATTTCAAAATATAACCCATTCACTAAAGCCACAACATCTTTGCATCAAACAAGGTATTATGTTATTTCTATACTTTGAAATACACAAATGCATGATTTAATACATATAATAAAAGTCAGTGATTATTTGAATGTTCCTACACATAATGCTATATAGGAACCCTGATAAATCCTGGAGCTAAGCAAAAAAACCCAAAAAAACAAAAAAACAGGATGCTTCCTACCATCATAAAGCTTTTTCTCAGAAAACAACCAATGTCATTAATGCATATTTATATAAAGGCTCATATATTACAAAATTCCTCACACTTCTTAGATCTATTGGAATCTAAAACACAAAATCTTTACAGTTCATGAGGATCATCCTCATTTGCCAACAAAGCCACAAAGACTCAGAAGGGCAAAAGGTCTCTTTACAACAACTTGCAAGAAGCATCCAAAAATGTATAAGTTGGTTATATTCCATATCTATTGTCATTATGTCATCACATTGCTCTCATTTTATTTTTTCTATTTTAAAAAGTTATTATTTTATTTTGGAGTATAGCAAATTAACAATGTTTTATTTTTTAAAATGTCTGTGGGGTTTATCATTTTTTCCCAGAAACGTAAAAAATCTGAAAATTCATAGTAAACCACAAAAGAAAAATTTATTTTTCACTGTTATGGAGCCTTAGTGTCAGACTGTAGCAAAAGGTGCTCTTCTGGGCTACAGTTTGCCAGGTTTTCATTGTATCCTCACGGACAGAGCACAGAGAAGAGAAACAAGTTCTCTACTGATGAGTATAAAAAATAAACATGTATGCTATACACTCAGCCATATTACCACTACCAATTATGTTTATCAAAGTTTGTTGAGAAAGAGTGGATGATTGTTTGTATTAAAAATAATGATGATATTAATAAACCTTTTCAAAATTGCTACTGAAAAGAAACTGAAAGTTCTTTCAGCGGTTGTCAAAGGGTTTTCTATTGCAAATGGCCACCTATTAATCTGAAGAGGAATTTGAATGATATTCCAAAATAATAAGAGGGGAAGTTATTTAGAAATAAGAGAATATTTTAATTTAATGACCATTTACTTTTCCCCATAAAATTAACGCCTACATTATTAAAGGCTAAATCTATGTGAATATAAATGTGCTTTTAAAATGAGCATTGAATAGGATTTTCTAATTTTTTTACATGCTTTTAAATCAAAGGGCTTAATTTTCCATAAAAGTAACACAGCTTTTAATTGATACTATGAGAGTTAATGCCAATCATCCTACAACTAATATTAAGTCAAACAACCAATGTCATTAATGCATATTTATATAAAGGCTCATATATTACAAAATTCCTCACACTTCTTAGATCTATTGGAATCTAAAACACAAAATCTTTACAGTTCATGAGGATCATCCTCATTTGCCAACAAAGCCACAAAGACTCAGAAGGGCAAAAGGTCTCTTTACAACAACTTGCAAGAAGCATCCAAAAATGTATAAGTTGGTTATATTCCATATCTATTGTCATTATGTCATCACATTGCTCTCATTTTATTTTTTCTATTTTAAAAAGTTATTATTTTATTTTGGAGTATAGCAAATTAACAATGTTTTATTTTTAAAATGTCTGGGGGGTTTATCATTTTTCCCAGAAACGTAAAAAATCTGAAAATTCATAGTAAACCACAAAAGAAAAATTTATTTTTCACTGTTATGGAGCCTTAGTGTCAGACTGTAGCAAAAGGTGCTCTTCTGGGCTACAGTTTGCCAGGTTTTCATTGTATCCTCACGGACAGAGCACAGAGAAGAGAAACAAGTTCTCTACTGATGAGTATAAAAAATAAACATGTATGCTATACACTCAGCCATATTACCACTACCAATTATGTTTATCAAAGTTTGTTGAGAAAGAGTGGATGATTGTTTGTATTAAAAATAATGATGATATTAATAAACCTTTTCAAAATTGCTACTGAAAAGAAACTGAAAGTTCTTTCAGCGGTTGTCAAAGGGTTTTCTATTGCAAATGGCCACCTATTAATCTGAAGAGGAATTTGAATGATATTCCAAAATAATAAGAGGGGAAGTTATTTAGAAATAAGAGAATATTTTAATTTAATGACCATTTACTTTTCCCCATAAAATTAACGCCTACATTATTAAAGGCTAAATCTATGTGAATATAAATGTGCTTTTAAAATGAGCATTGAATAGGATTTTCTAATTTTTTTACATGCTTTTAAATCAAAGGGCTTAATTTTCCATAAAAGTAACACAGCTTTTAATTGATACTATGAGAGTTAATGCCAATCATCCTACAACTAATATTAAGTCAAACACCCACATTATTATGCATTTATTTGTGAATTTATCCACTTCTTATGGAATGCCCACTGTGTATGATGACACTGACTTCATTTATAGAGGTACAGAAATAAATGGTTTCCCTGACCTGAATACTTCTGAGAAAGGGTATGTAAGTCAGGGTGTTCTTGATTACAAATTAATTTGTATAGGGTAACAACTCAAAGTTACATAAACATAACAAAATTATATCACTGCTTTCTTTTTATTTTCTTTATACTGTTTTCTTTTTATTTTCTTTGTCTAAATGCAAATAAGAGCCCCTTTACAATAGGCAATAGGGAGGAAAAACACTTAGAAAAGTTAGCAGTAATTTACTTTGTAATTCTATAGAGTAATTGACTAATACTTAAACATTGCTAATCATTTAACTTAGGTGAAAAGTGTATTAATCCAGAAAATCCTTACCAATGTCATATCTTTATTTCTGTTCTAACATATTTTATATTTAATTTCCTATACAATGGTAATATACTATCTTCATGCCATTTTTCTCAATTACAAAGAGAGAGGAAGGAGGGAGGAAGAGAAGAGAGAGATTGAGGGAAGGAGAGAAAGCAAGATAAAGGAGCTTGATTAAAATTTCCAGTGCAAAGTCCTTTATTTTCAATTCAAAAGCCCTTTACATGTATACTATCGACCAAGAAGTCCTTAATGTTCCCCTAAGTTTGTCTAAAATTCATACAGGCTTCTTCCCATTAGTGTCTAGATGGCCCTTTCTTTAGAACATTTACTTCAGAAAGCTTAAAACCGTAAACTCTCTCCCTATTTGAGATTTAAATCCTCCTGGCCTTTTGCCAGAAATACATTTCTCAGAGACCTGGGAGCCATCTCACTGACAAGTGTCCATCAACAGAATGCATTATATATCTATATCTATATATATACACATACACATACATACACAGAATAGAATATCATTCAAGTATAAAAAGAATGAAACTCTACCATTTGGAAAAAAAGTGAATAGACCTAGAGAATGTGATTTGTGAAATAACTCAAAGACAAATACTGGTATCATTTATATGTGGAGTCTAAAAAATAACGAATGTATATACAAAACAGGTACAGAATCTCAGATATAGAAAAGAAACTACTGGCTACCAGTGAGTGGGGAGAAGGAAGGGCAGAGGGACAAATGAGGGGGATAGGATTAAAAGATAAATGCTACTATGTATAAAATAGATAAGTAGCAAAGTTCTATTCCTTAGCAAAGAGTATTACAGACATTATCTTACAGTAATTTTTAATGGAGTATAATCTCCAAAAATAGCAAGTTACCATGCTATACACCTGAAATAAATATAATATTGAGGTCAACAATATTTCAATTAAATAAAAAAGGGAAAAAATATAGGCACCCTGTATCCTGACTCTGTGGGAGGGAAGGCTCCTAACTTTGATATGCATCTATTAGTAGACACAGATGACCTAATCATTACGACCAATCTCTTCCTTAATATCCATTGGTGCTGTTCTACTATTAATACTCTCCCCCAGGATTAACCTTTCTTTTATCTCTTATTTCAATGGAGATGAGTTTAATTGCTTCCCATATTACAATAAACTTGAGCAAAGTCTTCTTTGTGTATTTGACTTGTCTGGTGCAAATTTCCTTTGACAATGTCACAAACTGAAAAAAAAATTAAAATCAACAAAAATCACTAGAAATGCTGAAACGCTGGAAATATAATTATATGCAATACCAGTAATCAAGCTATTTCAGAATTCAAAAACTTTACTTTAAATTTTTGGCTTTAAATATAAAAGAGGCAACACAGAAATATACTGCATTTTGAAAATATACACAATTTACAGTTCTCTAAAGTATAAAATTATCCTTCAAATATTTTGCCTACTCAAACTTTTGAGTCTGATAATTATAATTGTCTCTATATATAAGTATACATACAAATAAAATACTTTGGAATTTTTCATTACTTATTTGGAATCAAATTATGTAGCACTTTGCTCTCCTTTTTACTCAGTTAATATTATGATTTGAAGACCTCCTTGGTCAAAACACAATGCTTACTTCATTCATTTAATCTGTAATATTAAATGATTTATCACTGATATTTTAAATGCTACTCTGGCATATAATACTGAACATATTATAATAGCCATTTCACATGGAGTGCTTGATTATGACTGGATCCATTCTTATGAAATACTGTAAAAGTTTATTCGAAAGGTAAGCAATATTATTTTGTTATTTGCATATGTAGTGAAAAATAACAATCCTAGAATATGAGAACTAATATATATAACTAGAATTTTGAGACATATAAATTGAGCTGCTAAATACAATGGAACAAGTGACAGAAACGAAAGCAAAATGTTGTTTTTTTTTAAAAAAAAAAAAACAAAAACCTTTATTTTGCTTTTAACTTTTACAGAGTTCTGTTGTTTACAGATATGCATGTTCCCAGATTAGTCATATGTATATCCCCCACCTCCCTCCCCTCCTGACCTTCACACAGCACCCCTGAAGGGTTCCTTATTCTCACAGAGCAATGACTATAGCTATTTTCTTCACATATGATAGTACAGGCCTTCATGCTACTTCCTTTACGCCTCCCACCCTCTGTTCCTTCCCCACAATGTCCATATGTCCACTGTCCATGTCTGTTTTTCTGTCGCTTCACTACGTGTGCCATCATCACCATCCTACTAGATTCCATATATATGTGTTAATATATTGTATTTGTCCTTCTCTTTCTGACTGACTTCACTTTTTATGATACGTTCTAGATCCAGCCACCTCATTAGGGCTGATTCTTTTGCATTTCTCTTTACAGCTGTGTAGTATTCCATTGTATATATGTACCAGAGCTTTTGGATCCATTCGTTCGTCGATGGGCATCTGGGTTGTTTCCATGTTCTAGCTATTGTATAGAGAGCTTGTTTTTTTATTCCAAAGAAAATTGTCTCCATACTCCCCTGCCTTGCGGGGACCTTCCACAGAAAGGGAAGGCAGCAGGATTACTCCCTGCGGAACCGGGAGATCTCGGAGAAAGGCAAATCTTGAACTATCCGCCCCGCAGACCCCTGGCTGAGGCAGAGGACAATCAGACACGACAGGGGTTCCGTCAGAGCGGTTCCACTTTATTAGAGTAAACTAACAGTTTTTTTATAGGCAAACGAAGGGGAGTTTGCAAGGGACTTCCTATAGTTACACCAATCAAGCTAAAGGTCGAGCAACCACGCATTTACATTGCAATAGGAACTCAGGTGAGCCTGTATTGCCCAGAGCACGGAAACCAGGGGGATCAATCAGAAGCTTTGACAATGGACCTTAGATCATGCCCTGTCTCTTCCTGTAGGCGTCCTTTTAGCACCAAACTGAAAATGTGCTTAAGCTTCTTATGCTTGCAAAGGCTCTCTTTCCTTCAGGGCCCCACACTGCCTCATTAGGGAAAAAGACATTTCATTTTATATGGTCAGGCTTAGATCTTTAACATCATGATCCAAGACTGGAAACAGAGCACCTTTTTAAAAAAAGTATATACTTTGAGTAACCTTTCAGAGAACATACAGTCTTAGAAATTAATTATATGTGATTTATGGACTAGCGTCTGGCATCAGGCTTATATACCTAAATTTTTAGCATTAACAGCTTTATCTCTCAGGTGCAGAATGTTCCCCTTTGATCTCAGATTAAAATCTTTACATGGTTGATAGGCAACCTTATCAATGTGTCTTATAATAATTTTCCAGTCCCATTTCAAGTCACTCCTATATATTCTATGTGCTAAACATTCTGTACTTTTTGTTTGTTTCTTTAAAACATCCAGTCTGTTATAGGAATTCTCATTTGCTTAAATGTTACTCATCTTTCAAATCCTAGCTTTGGATTTCTATGGGAAACTTCCTTGATCCCCCACAATGTGTTAGGTGCTCCTGTGATGTGTTCACACTACAACTTTATATTCATCCTGTTATTGCTCTTACTTCTGTCTACTGGTGGGCTTCCCTTGGGGTTCAGTTGGCAAAGAATCTGGCACAATGCAGGATACCCGGGTTTGATCCCTGCATCAGGAAGATCCCCTGGAGGAGGAAATGGCAACCTATTCCAGTATCCTTGCCTGTAGAAACCCCTGGACAGAGGTGCGATGGGTTACAGTCCATGGGGTCTCAAAGAGACAGACATGACTCAGCAGCTAAACCATCACCACCCACCAGTAGTCTACTGGCACTCTGCTACTTCAGATTGCCCAGAGAATGCAAAGTTCCTGAGGAGAGATGACATCCACATCACATTTCTTTGCTCCTCTTTTTATTGCATTGGGCATAAATACTAATATTTTAAAAAGTATTTGATGAAATAATATATTCTATAATATTTTCTTATTTTAAAGGCAAGAAAATTAATCCCCAGAGCATTTAAACATTTAGCATAAAGTCACAGAGCTATTTACAGAAGCTATTCATAGAAGATTGACCAAACTTAGTTTTAAATTACAATATTTTCTCTCTCGGTGAAGAATCTGACTTGAATATATATTGTTCCTGTTCTGTGTTGAAAGTGTATTTGTTTAAGTTCATGCTCCCTTTTAATGTAACTGTAACTGATACAAAGTGAATACGTGTTAAGAAGGTCATCATCTGGCATTTCTATTTATGATGGAAGCCAACAAAAATCTTATAGATATATTGATATTAAAGGAAACATTAAAAATGGTAATATTTATCGACCCATATTAGAGCAAGCTATTTTTACTAGGACTATCTCCTTGACACTGAGAATATTACTGTGCTTTTACTGCACTGCTTTGATACTAGCTGACATTTCACACAATGGTCTTAAATTTGGCTCTTCTACACCCAGTATTTATTTCATTAATAATTGAAATGAGGAATAAAGGACACTTTTGTTTATTCAAGCCCAGTTCACTTAAATAAGCAATTTTAGCCAAAGACAAGGGTAAAGATGTAGCTGTGCATATCAACAATAAAATAATGCTTCATCAATCAATATATTTTATATTTTCATGGCCTTTATCTGGAAAGAACTGTTTCTATACTATACTTTTCACATTAAAGATATTTTTGCTTTTTATGTATGTATACAACATGTATTTTAAAGTTTCTGAAAACTATATTAGTCAGTTACCCAATAGATCTACTATACTAAAAATATACTAAAAACAATGCCTGCATGCTCAGAGGACAGGAAGACTTTTAGGTTCACTCTCAAGTATCTCTTTCCTTTTTTTTCTCTCTATATGGAATTGTTATATCTCACGTGGAAAATATGTGCCATAAAGTTCAAAGGGGACAGCATATGATTGCTGACACAGCATGTGTGTAACTGCTCACAGAGTAAGCCATGTTTAGTTCCGATTGGATATAGGTAGGTTCAATCAAAACCCCTAGATGTGTTTTGATTCTTACAGCATGGGTCCAAATAGGCCTGAGGTTTCCTGCAGACATCTCCTTTTCATCTGTAGAGAGAGACTCTATGAGAATAAAATTAAGCAGTGATGAAAGACTGGAGGTGGTGGTTTAGTCACTAAGTTTTTGTATCCTGCTCTTGAGACCCTGTGGACTATAGCCCACCAGGCTCCCCTGTCCATGGGATTTTTCAGGCAAGGGCACTGGAGTGGGTTGCTATTTCCTACTCCAGGGGATCTTCCCAACTCACAGGTTGAACCCACGTCTCCTGCATTGCAGGCAGATTCCTTATCACCGAGCTATCAGGACGCTCCTGAAAGAGGTGGTGGGCATATGTAATTTTTAGCCACCTAACATTTTAAAATGCTTCATCTCAAGGGAAATCCCACTATGGAACTAAAAAGGAAGTAGGTATTATTTCCCCTTTCACTCACAGAAGCAAGAACACAAAATGTGAAGTGTGCATCACCAAATGAATGATCTCCTTTGGGATGCCTAATCCTGAAAAAATGATGTAAAATAGAGGAACAGAGGTTATTGGAATTTTAAAGAGTCCAGACCATAATGATAAACATTCTGTGATTTTCAGGTTCAACAACTGTATCGTTCACAAGCTGGACTACCAAATGCATTGCAGAACATTTAAAATATCTTATCCTATATGTTGCATACCAACAGCAAATCTTCACATCATAAATGACCCAACATGTTTCCAAAGGTTCCAAAGGACAGAACTATCCCTGGTGGGAAATCCTAGTTTTAACCTGGTCTGTATTATTTGATAAGATTAAAAAATTGATGTATTGACGTACTGACATATTATAAGATTTGATGTATTATAAGATTTCTCGTTACCCACTTGAATGTGAGTCTAGTTCTCAAGAATTTTTGCAAGTTTTGTGAAGTACCTAATATTCTCTCAAAGCATTTCTTTATTGCTTGAGTTAACAAGAGCTGGCTTCCGATGAAGGTGATATTATTAGTTTCTGATGTTAAACTTGTTATTTGAGTAATACCTCTCCTGGAACTCTTCTTCACATCTCTTAACTTTATCTTCATATTTTTTCATTATGTACTAATATGTCATTTCTGGGTCTATTTTTATTAACTTAAATTCCCTGTAATGTGTCACAATTTCCTTGCTTCTTTGCAAGTACTAATGTGTTAATTAATGTGTTGAATAGTACAAATAGAGGGTTCTCCTGCTACCAGAAAGAAGACAGTCTCCATTAAACATTTAGTGAGACTGAATGGTGAAAAGTGAAGAAGCAATTAGATTAGGACACATCCTGCTAATGGAGGCACACAATAAATGAAGGTGAAGCACAGGTGCTACCAGTCAAAGCTCTGGCAGCTTGTGCTGAGACGCTGTTTCTGGGGAAGGAGTTTGGTAGCTCCACCTTGCTGTGCCTTGGTGAGCCTGTAGCTATGTTAACAGTTCACTGGAAAACACTCAAAAGCTGAAGGCTATTTTTGCTCTTTTACACAAAAGCAAAAATCCTCTTCAGATTTCTTACACTTAGCAAAACCAAACCAAAAAGAAACAAAACAAAACAAAACAAAACAAGTATTAATGAAGGCCTTTGTTTTTTTTTTTTTTTTTTAAAAAAGTGGCAAAAAGCAAACTTTCAAATGTGCCCAGATCATGTTTTTGACAGTCTCGACTATTTTTGTTCAGTTAGTGTGTAGCTCATAGCTAACATATCTGATTTGTTGATTGAGTTTTTAAATCTTTCTAAAGGCTTTTTGTACATGTGCTCAGGAGCCTATTGATTTGGCCTAGTTTAGTCTTGCTTCTAAAGCATTATAATTCTTGAGTTTCCACTGAAAATTCTGCATTTTCCACATGGTCTCTCTATATTTTCAGGAGAAAAGTATCTCCTAGTCTAGCCATCTGTGAGCTCTGAAATTGTTCCTCATACTTTTCTTCAGTCTTGTTCTTTACTTGTAGTTTTCAATTTATATAAATGCATCTTAGTATTCAGAAGCAAGATTGAACATGTGTCTCTGTAAATACTGGGAGCTTCTTTCTCCGTATAACTATCTTCTCCAATACAGTGACTCACATATTACAGCAATATAATTTATGTAGAATACAAATCCATATTGCCACAGCTCAGTGAGGCCATTGGGCACTGTTTGTGTTCTTTCTTGTACCACAGTCAGGAAACAGCATCAAGCAGATATCCAAGATTGTAGGGCTTCTCTCAACTGCTGACCTTTTCTTACTTCTCTGTGTCTTTTGGTATTTTTAAAATCCTCTTTCTTCCATAAAGTTTTCTCCTACTGCTTCCATTCAGTAAGGCTTTATACCAACCTACCCTTGCATTCAGATTGATACTCCTCCTGTCTTTATTATGTCAATCATGATAGGACTTCAGCCACTGATTATGAGATCACTCAAAATCTGTTTTGGGCTTCAGATAGAGTGACAGTGAAATTCAATGCATGAGCTTTTTTTTTTTTTTTTCAGTGGCCAGATGCTGGCTGACTAAGTGAGCAAGAGCAAATAGGACCCCTAATTTTGAGGGCAGCCTATTTGCTTAGACCTCTTTATTTATAGGTAATAGTTTTCAATAGGTTATCCTCAAATAAAACGTTCTCCACCAGTGCTAAAGCAAATCAATATGAAAATTTTGACGTTCCTATAGTAACAAGAAGGGGGGGGGGACCTATTAATATCAGTCATTCCAATCTACTCAGAAAAGTAAATGATTGGTGAAACTTCACTCCAGACTCTTTCCAAGAGTTAGTACTTTTGCCAGTGTCAAAAACATTAAATAGGGCTTCCCTAGTGGTCCAGTGGGTAAGGACACCGCCTCACAGTGCAAGGGATGCCGGTTCGATCCCTGGCCTGAGAGAATCCCACGTGTTGTGCAGCGGCTGGATCGATGTGTTCAACGACCGAGCCGGAGCTCTGGGGCGCATGCGCCCAGAGCCGGTGCTCTGCAGCGACAGAGGGCCACTGCGATAGGAGGCCCACACAGGCCAAAGAACAAAGATGGATGAAAATAGATAAATTAAAGACCAATAGAAGTGGCCAAAAAAAAAAAAGAAGAAAAATAAATATTAAACAGCAACACTCTTTGTGTCCCATTGAGAACTCAAATTTTTAGCATAACAAGAATCCAAAATTTGAGATAGTTAATTTAGTTATTACTGAGTTATCTTACCAGGGCATTAGAGGGGAAAAAAGCACAGATGTATTTAAGACACTATCTTTCCCATCATTACTCTTAGCTATTTAATATGTTTTAATATCATTTAGTAAAATAATATAAATTTGAATATATAATTATTGCCATGATATTACAGATAAAAGTATCACATTAAGTTTCAGATATTAGTCTCAAATATATCATTCATATGTCTATACATTTCAATTTAAATATGACTTAATTTTTCGAACTGCCTTGAATTGATTTAAGCAACAAATGATTATATGAGCAAAATATATATAATTGTAGAAAGTATAACCCTTTGTAAAAAGTATGATTTATGAATCTATGTGCTGAGTGGAATACTATAGGTACTTAATGTCTAAGTGATAAGCCTTTACACAAATGGGAGTGAAGTGTAAGATAATATCAGAAGGTTAAAAAAACTGAACACTCGTTAGCAGAGTTTTTCTATGAAAACAACCTGCTTATTCTTTGTGCTTTGCATATAGTTCCAGATTTGGAAATATACATACATATGTGTGCTTAGTTGCTTAGTTGTGTCTGACTCTCTGTGACCCTTTGGACTGCAGCTTCTGTGTCCAAGGGATTTTTCAGGCAAGAATACTGGAGTGGGTTGCCATTTCCTCCTCCAGGGCATCTTTCTTCCTCCATATATATTTTCATGAAGATTTATAGATAAAGATATGTATTGCATGTTCAGTTAATCAAAATTCTAATTGAAATTCTAGGAATTATGCTAGCGTGCAGTGCTAAATATGAAAGACAATGAAGAAAACTACCTAATGACAAACCTCAGCAGTGGAAATGGCCAAGAATACAAGGACCCAAATCTAGGGACAATTAATATTTCAAAATCAAGTTAGTTTTTGAATTGCAATACAAAATCCTTTTAACTAAATCCCTTTCCATACAAATAACCTACATTTTCCTAAACTATAAACAAGAACATTCTTCCCGCATAATTCTGAATAACTGTTGAATTTGTGCAAGTTATCAAAGCAGTATCCTATTGGGAATCACCATGTATGAAAAAATGAAAGATGTGACTTTTCACTTGTGATGAACAAAAAACGGGAAAAAATATTCATAACATCCAGAAGCAAACTGGGAGGCAGAGGCGGTAAGTAACACATGGCATGTAGCACCACCGTTCCCAAGTGTGAGGATTTAGGGTAGCATTTTATTTGAAACTAAATGAAGGATTTTCAAATAGAAAAATGCAGCTGGCAATTATAAGGTAAAGTGAACAACGGTGAAGAACATGAAATAAAGAAACTAACTGTGGGAGAAAAGAATTTCTAAAGGAACTGTGAATAGATTGCAAAATGGCAAACAATTAGAGATAACATAAGTTGAAATCAAAGTGCATAAACAGGTGCTGAAATATCTAACACAATAAGAGAAATTAGTTTTTGTTGTAATTGTTTATAGATTTATAATGCTATGTAAATTATAGGTATACAACATAGTGATTCATAAATCTTAAAAGTTATACATTTATATTTATTATAAAATGTTTGCTATAGTCACTGTCTTAAACAACATTTCCTATAACTTATTTATTTCATACATAGTTTATACCTCAATACCTTAATCCTAACTTGCCTCCCCGCCCCCCGACCTCTCCCCACTGATGACCACAAGGTTGTTCTCTATACATGCGGGTCTGATTTTTTTTTGTTGTTATATTTACTAGTTTATTATTTTTTAGATTTCAGACATAAGAGATATAATATTTGTCTTTGTCTCAGCATAAAATCTTCTGGGTCCACCTGTGTTATTGTAAAGAGCAAAATTTCATTCTTTTTCATGGCTGAGTAGCTTCTATTATGTATACATATCACTTTTATCAATTTTTCTGTTGATGGTTGCCTAGGTTGCTCCCTTATATTGGCACTGTAAATAATGTTACTATTAATATTGGAATAGATGTATATTTTTGCGTTAGCATTTTTTGCTTTTGTACCCAGGAAAGGAATCACTAGATCATATGGTGCTTCTACATTGGGAAACAAGAAATATATTAAAGGATTCTTAGTAGAGCCCAAGCTAATTCTAAAAATGTTAATTTAGAATCTAAAAGTTTCATTTAACCTTGTTTTTCAAAACTGATCTATTTGTATTAAAATCAAATCATATACATTTTTAATAAATTATGTAAAGATAGAAGTGAAATATTTCTTAAGCCTGTTCTGGTAATATGGGCTCATCTTCACATTGGCCTGATGAAATTTTGTAAAGAATATAAACATTATCAGTTAAGGAAATCTAAATGAAGGATTTTCAAATAGAAAAATGCAGCTGGCAATTATAAGGTAAAGTGAACAACGGTGAAGAACATGAAATAAAGAAACTAACTGTGGGAGAAAAGAATTTCTAAAGGAACTGTGAATAGATTGCAAAATGGCAAACAATTAGAGATAACATAAGTTGAAATCAAAGTGCATAAACAGGTGCTGAAATATCTAACACAATAAGAGAAATTAGTTTTTGTTGTAATTGTTTATAGATTTATAATGCTATGTAAATTATAGGTATACAACATAGTGATTCATAAATCTTAAAAGTTATACATTTATATTTATTATAAAATGTTTGCTATAGTCACTGTCTTAAACAACATTTCCTATAACTTATTTATTTCATACATAGTTTATACCTCAATACCTTAATCCTAACTTGCCTCCCCGCCCCCCGACCTCTCCCCACTGATGACCACAAGGTTGTTCTCTATACATGCGGGTCTGATTTTTTTTTGTTGTTATATTTACTAGTTTATTATTTTTTAGATTTCAGACATAAGAGATATAATATTTGTCTTTGTCTCAGCATAAAATCTTCTGGGTCCACCTGTGTTATTGTAAAGAGCAAAATTTCATTCTTTTTCATGGCTGAGTAGCTTCTATTATGTATACATATCACTTTTATCAATTTTTCTGTTGATGGTTGCCTAGGTTGCTCCCTTATATTGGCACTGTAAATAATGTTACTATTAATATTGGAATAGATGTATATTTTTGCGTTAGCATTTTTTGCTTTTGTACCCAGGAAAGGAATCACTAGATCATATGGTGCTTCTACATTGGGAAACAAGAAATATATTAAAGGATTCTTAGTAGAGCCCAAGCTAATTCTAAAAATGTTAATTTAGAATCTAAAAGTTTCATTTAACCTTGTTTTTCAAAACTGATCTATTTGTATTAAAATCAAATCATATACATTTTTAATAAATTATGTAAAGATAGAAGTGAAATATTTCTTAAGCCTGTTCTGGTAATATGGGCTCATCTTCACATTGGCCTGATGAAATTTTGTAAAGAATATAAACATTATCAGTTAAGGAAATCTAGAGTCATGGAATTATTTTAACAAATCAGCTTAAGGAAAGAATGACTAGAAATGAATGTTGAGCTATCTTTAATGGAAAAAATGAATTTCTAATAGGTACTTTTGTGATTCAGTCTTATGATAACATTTATACTACTACACTTATGGCACATCAGTAAGAAATGTGGAATTCCTGAAAATCTTCCTCTTTAAAGAGAACATAATCCTTCACTGAAAGATTCCTTAAAAATGAACATGAGCTGTGTGATTCTAGTCACTTCCAAGTAATTTATCTTTTCTTTCCACTACATTTACTTTCTTGTCCTTTTCTTTGGTTCTTTCATTATGTCATCTTATTTTATAACTTCTCATTTGTAAAAATATTCCTGACTTTGCCTTAAGTCCTTATTGTCATTTCCTTGTAGTTCTGTCTTCTCTCATCTAATTCATTTTCTATAATGTATTGGATAAACATGTTGTGTAATAGCATTTATTAACTAATGGCCTAATTTTTTGCCCATACTTGTATGTTGTTAAAAAGAGAGAATGGCCAAAAAAGTGGTTTGTTAACAAAAAAACATATAAAAGTTACTTTTATAAATATTGAAACAGTTTGCTCTTAGACAATTTCAATGAATGCTTATACATTCATTAGTAAACCTAAATATTACTCTTGAAATAACTTTTACTTTTATGAACTCTGTCATTTCATATTAAAGATATAAATTGTCCCAGATATAAATTCTTACATTTTCTTCATTTTACATATGATGAAAATAAAGTTCAAAGCAATACTGTGTCTTGCTCACAATCACATAGATTGCTGGTCCTCAAACCTAAGACTCCTAACTTCAAGATTATTCATTGGCTTATCCATGCATTGGTTTCTCCTTATGGGAGAAACTTACGATTACAGAGAATGAGTTCATATGTTTCTCTTCAGTTGAGGGTAACAAGAGAACACAGGGGGATTGAAACATGTGTCACTGGTTAGAAAACCAGGTTAGAATGTGGAAGTGGTTGAGGCTATATGATGTGTACAGAAATTATTCTGTTGTTTATGTTGCAGTCACTGGTATGTTCAAATGCTCTCATTTACATCAAATAAAATCATTTTTTTTAATGAGATGGAGCATAAATTTTCTATTTTAAAATGACTTTAATTGAACTCTTCCTTTTGAAAGACTCAGTGCCTTTGTTTAACTCAGCCCAACAGGCTCCTCTGTCATGGAATATTCCAGACAAGCATACTAGAGTGGGTTGCCATTTCCTACCCCAGGGGATCTTCCTGACCCAGAAACAGAACTGGGGTTTCCCACATTGTAGGCAGACTCTTTATCATCTGAGTAACCAGGGAAGCCTAGATATAAATACATTTCCAAATATATAGATGTATTTCCAAATATTGCGTTCCAAAAATCACAGAGTTAACAAGAGTCAGGCTGCTGACATAATAAGTCTGTTCTTTTACTTCATAGCTCACATTGTTTTCAGGATATCATGGTGTCTGGTGAATCTCATGAGCATGTTCACAGTAAGCCAGCAAGGTTATTGTCAATGATTAGATCGACCAATAACTGTTAGAAGAGAAGATGGAGATTTAATAGTGTGAGTTTACATCTAAATAACTGAGTCATTAAATGTGCTCCATCTGCAGACTACTGTGTTGTACCCTTTATTTCTCCCTTACCCTATCTTGGAACATTGAATGAAGCAATATAGTTAAAGAGTCAAACTCTACTGGGAATTAACTATGTGAGTGAACTTGGTCAAGTTACTTAGCTTTGTGTGACTAGTTTCCTCATTTGGCAAGTGGGAATAATACTGGGATCTATGTTGTAAGATTAGAAACATAAGTTTTAATTAAATTAAAACACATGCTAGAATAGTGTCTAACACATATTGAATGCTACATAGTGATCTTTATTATCTTCTCCCTTTTTGTTTTATTTTTCTCCTCTACAAATAGCTACCAGTGTTCGGTGGCTGATTTCCTTTTCTTTTCTTTTTTTTTTTTACTTTTTATTTTTACAGAGCTTTGTTGTTTGCAGATATGTATAATCCCAGATTGGTCATATGTATATCCCTGGCCCCCTCCCTCCTCTACCCCCTCCCTCTCCCCCCACCCTGTCCCATCCCTCCAGGCCATCGCATAGCACCCCTGCAGGATCTCCTATTTCCACAGCACAATGACGATAGCTATCTTTTTCACATATGATTGTATAAGTTTCCATGATATTCCCTCTACAGCTCCCACCCACTGTTCATTCCCCACAACGTCCATATGTCTGTTCTGCATGTCTGTTTTTCCATCGCTTCACTGCGTGTGTTATCGTTACCATCCTACTAGATTCCATATATATGTGTTAGTATACTGTACTTGTCTTTCTCTTTTTGACTTACTTCACCTTTTATGATAGGTTCTAGATCTAACCAACTCATTAGGACTGATTCTTCTGCTTTTATTATTATTTTTTTTTACAGCTGTGTAGTATTCCATTGCATATATGTACCAGAATTTTTTATTTTCCATTCATTCATCGATGGGCATCTAGGTTGCTTCCATGTTCTAGATATTGTATGGAGTGCTGCAGTGAGCATTGGGGTACAGGTGCCTCTTTCAGTTTTGATTTCATCAGGGTATAAGCCTAATAGTGGGATTGCTGGGTCGTGTGGTGCTTCTATTTTTAGTTTTTTTAAAGAAATTTCCATACTGTCTTCCATAGTGGCTGTATCCATTTACATTCCCATCAGCAATGCAAGACGATTCCCTTTTCTCTGCACCCTCTCCAGCATTTATTGTCTGTCGATTTTTTGATGATGGCCATTCTGACGTGTGAGGTGATATCTCATTGTAGTTTTGATTTGTGTTTCTCTAATTATAAACGAGGATGAGCATCATTTCATATGTTTTTTGGCCATCTGTATGTCTTCTTTGGAGAGATGTCTGTTTATGTCCTTTTTCCATTTTTTGATTGGGTTGTTCATTTTTCCGATGTTGAGTTGTCTGAGTTGCTTGTAGATTTTGGAGATTAATTCTTTGTTGTTTCATCTGTATGATTTTCTCCCATTCTGTGGGTTATCTGTTCAGCTTTTTTGTAGTTTCTTTTGCTGTACAAAAGCTTTTGAGTGTCATTAGGTCCCACATGTTCACTTTCATTTTCAGTTCCACTATTCTAGTAGATGGGTCAGAGAAGATCTTGCTTTGATTTATGTCCTTGAGTGCTTTACCTATATTCTCCTGCTGAGTTTGATGGTTTCTGGTCTTACATTTAGGTGTTTAATCCATTTTGAGTTGATCTTTGTGTATGATGTCAGGGAATGTTCCAACTTCATTTTTTTGCATATAGCTGTCCAATTTTCCCAGCACCATTTGTTGAAGAGGTTGTCTTTGTCTCATTTTATACTTTTGCCTACCTTGCCAAAAACAAGGTACCTATAGGTGTATGGGTTTATCTCTGGATTCTCTATCTTGTTCCACTGGTCTATATTTCTGTTTTTGTGCCAGTACCATACTGTCTTGATGACTGCTGCTTTGTAGTAGAGTCTGAAGTTAAGGAGGCTGATGCCTCCAGTTCCATTCTTCCTTCTCAGGAGTTTTAAGGAAAAGGCTGATGTCTTCATTCAGGTCTAGGTTGCTTCCATGTTCTAGATATTGTATGGAGTGCTGCAGTGAGCATTGGGGTACAGGTGCCTCTTTCAGTTTTGATTTCATCAGGGTATAAGCCTAATAGTGGGATTGCTGGGTCGTGTGGTGCTTCTATTTTTAGTTTTTTTAAAGAAATTTCCATACTGTCTTCCATAGTGGCTGTATCCATTTACATTCCCATCAGCAATGCAAGACGATTCCCTTTTCTCTGCACCCTCTCCAGCATTTATTGTCTGTCGATTTTTTGATGATGGCCATTCTGACGTGTGAGGTGATATCTCATTGTAGTTTTGATTTGTGTTTCTCTAATTATAAACGAGGATGAGCATCATTTCATATGTTTTTTGGCCATCTGTATGTCTTCTTTGGAGAGATGTCTGTTTATGTCCTTTTTCCATTTTTTGATTGGGTTGTTCATTTTTCCGATGTTGAGTTGTCTGAGTTGCTTGTAGATTTTGGAGATTAATTCTTTGTTGTTTCATCTGTATGATTTTCTCCCATTCTGTGGGTTATCTGTTCAGCTTTTTTGTAGTTTCTTTTGCTGTACAAAAGCTTTTGAGTGTCATTAGGTCCCACATGTTCACTTTCATTTTCAGTTCCACTATTCTAGTAGATGGGTCAGAGAAGATCTTGCTTTGATTTATGTCCTTGAGTGCTTTACCTATATTCTCCTGCTGAGTTTGATGGTTTCTGGTCTTACATTTAGGTGTTTAATCCATTTTGAGTTGATCTTTGTGTATGATGTCAGGGAATGTTCCAACTTCATTTTTTTGCATATAGCTGTCCAATTTTCCCAGCACCATTTGTTGAAGAGGTTGTCTTTGTCTCATTTTATACTTTTGCCTACCTTGCCAAAAACAAGGTACCTATAGGTGTATGGGTTTATCTCTGGATTCTCTATCTTGTTCCACTGGTCTATATTTCTGTTTTTGTGCCAGTACCATACTGTCTTGATGACTGCTGCTTTGTAGTAGAGTCTGAAGTTAAGGAGGCTGATGCCTCCAGTTCCATTCTTCCTTCTCAGGATTGTTTTGGCTATTTGAGGTCTTTTGTGTTTTCATACAAACAGTGTTATCCTTTGATCTAGTTCTGTGAAGAATGTCATTGGTATTTACCATATTGATTGTTCCGACCCAGGAACGTGGGATATCTCTCCATCTGTTTAAGTCTTCTTTAATTTCTTTCATGAATGTCTTGCAATTTTCTGTGTACAGTTCTTTTGTTTCTTTGAGTAGGTATAATCCTAGATCTATATTTTCTAGTTCAAACATTCATAAAGTATTTTCATAAAAAACAAAAACAAAAACAAAATAAACTTGGTTCACTGTACATGCCCTAAAAATTGCCTCTTATTCTAACAGCACGCTTCATGGAACATATCAGTTATACAAAATGAACAAATAAATATATGCTTGTTTTAGACACACTCATCCAAAACTTTAAAGTCTGAATTATACCATTCATTTTATAGATAAGCGAAACGTCAAGAAAACTCATAAAACTACATAGGCTGATAAATCTCAGTAGCATTTATCAAGTACTTCACATACAGCTTTAGTTTGAAATCATTTACACATGACAAAGAAACTTTAGAGAACACCATGGTATATAGCTATTGCTGTTTTAAATTTAGGTATCTTCAAATAGAGCGGCAAAAATAAAATGATACTATTTGTTGGTGTGTGATAATAATGAGGATATTTCCACAAGAACAAAAATAGAGTCTTTGCTCTAATTATCTTAGGAAGAATATTAGAGCACCAGTGTCCATAGAGGAGGCAAAGTTTATTTATCCCTGAAGGATAAATAGCTCAAGCAGAATAGTCCAAAATCCTGACAACTGATCTAGTAAATCACTCACCTGCCACACCTGGATAAATTGTTTTTTAGAATTTGCCATGGCCTAGGAATTTTTATTCAAAAGTCAGAACCAATCTATGTATAGCAAACTATTTGTCAAATTTCTTTCAGAATTATGAGCTCTGAACATATGGGATACTGTCAGACATAATAGCAAATTGAGACTGTCATGTTTCTACAAAAAAAAAAAAAAAAAAAGGCTCTTCTGTCAAGAAGGCACTGCTTGCTATATGCATTCCTTAAAATAATCTTAAATATCTGTTGCAAGAATTTCCAGCATATATATGAGCTTAAAACTGTTGACTTTATGCTTTGAACACAGTATTCCTTCTATTAAAGCAGCACAATGTTATTAAGATAATCTGGTTTCTACAATTTCCCTTTGTAAGTCATCCTAGATGACATTCAGTACTAGAGTTTGAGTTTTAAAATGTAATTATAATGTTTGCTCAGTAATCCACACCAACTTGCATGTAATACATCTGCTTTAGTTTGGGTCATTTATTATACTTAAGCCAATGTGCCATTTATTTCACATTAGTAAGCTATATTTCAACGAAAATTAAATACTCAATTGCAGATAAAAAAATTCCTAAATTGAATTTTTAAAATATAGCCTAAATAATACTGGTTTAAGATATAATACTTTGCTAAGTATATTTATATTGTCTGAAGTGATCATACTTAATGGTTTTCATATGTGATAGAGGATACATACAAAGAAACTGAAATTCAAAGTCAAGAAATATGTATTTTTCATCAAGCACTAATTTAATTGCATATTACTAATGTTAAAATTTTTTATTAAAAATTTCAACCCTAGGAACCTGGATTTCTATACTTATGTAATAACATTATGAATGATAGTTAAAATTTTGAATATGTCTTTTGTGGTAGAGGATTCAAACATATGTATCTGTTGACTATACATGATAAATAGTCTTGATATCTTCATTTATTAAAATACAGAAATAGGCTTAGCTGTGTTAGTGATATCCATAAGGTCACAGAGCTCAAGGTAGAGGAAGTATATGCACTCAGGAATTCTATGTACAGAGTTTAAAATTTTTGACAAATGGAGTGTCCTGTAAGTCATAGAATAATTACACTAACAGCTCCAAGCTTTCACTCTTCCTTGTATTTATGTCCTTTGGTAAGTGAGAAATAATTTTCTTCACCTCAGCTTGGCCATGTGATCTGGTTTGGCCAATGCCACAGTGAGGGTAGCAAACATGGCACCAGTAGAATTTTGAAAATCTATTATACTGGTGGGTTAGTGTTTCTGCTATAATCAAAAGATCATATCCCAGTCTAACCTGCTTGTCCCAAGAGAAAGTGAGAGACATGGGGACTGAAGTCAGTTGTCCCATTTCAGTAGTTTCAGGTAACTGGACAACCTAAACCCTACCAAGATCAGCAGAATTTCACCCTTCTGACAGACAAATAAAACTATAACCTACTGTATTACTGTTGTTTATAAATGGTTTGTTATAAATCAACAATTACATGATAGATTGCTTTTCTAAATATAAATCAATAAAATAACATATATACCCTCATTATGGAAGCTCCTAAACTTTGAAAATATCTATACACAGAAAAAGTATTAACAAATGTTTGTTGTTTTTACTAAGCCTGACCTATCTAACTTTCTAAAATCAGTCCCTTTGGCGGTTTCAGAGAATAAAATAGACTGTCATTTGGGCCTTTCTCCTCCTCCATTCTATGTGAATATGGTTCATCAGAGATTACTTTGGATTAATTACTTGATAACTACTTTGTTAATGTACTTAGCAGATATTCGACAATTTTCCTGAAATATTCATCCACAATAAAGCCCCCATCAATCACTGCTTTTACTCTACCTTCAAATTATCTTCTATAATTCTCTTTCTCTTTACTCCTACTTAAACTGACCTACTGCAACTTTTCATCATCTCTCTTTGAAGAATTCATTTAGCAGCTTCCAGACCTATACAGTAGACTACCAAGAAGTTAATGCCTCTATGCTAATTCCTCTCAAGCACCTCCTCAACATTCCTACCTTTATTGACAAATGTGCTAGTGTTAGTGATATCCATAAGGTCACAGAGCTCAAGGTAGAGGAAGTATATGCACTCAGGAATTCTATGTACAGAGTTTAAAATTTTTGACAAATGGAGTGTCCTGTAAGTCATAGAATAATTACACTAACAGCTCCAAGCTTTCACTCTTCCTTGTATTTATGTCCTTTGGTAAGTGAGAAATAATTTTCTTCACCTCAGCTTGGCCATGTGATCTGGTTTGGCCAATGCCACAGTGAGGGTAGCAAACATGGCACCAGTAGAATTTTGAAAATCTATTATACTGGTGGGTTAGTGTTTCTGCTATAATCAAAAGATCATATCCCAGTCTAACCTGCTTGTCCCAAGAGAAAGTGAGAGACATGGGGACTGAAGTCAGTTGTCCCATTTCAGTAGTTTCAGGTAACTGGACAACCTAAACCCTACCAAGATCAGCAGAATTTCACCCTTCTGACAGACAAATAAAACTATAACCTACTGTATTACTGTTGTTTATAAATGGTTTGTTATAAATCAACAATTACATGATAGATTGCTTTTCTAAATATAAATCAATAAAATAACATATATACCCTCATTATGGAAGCTCCTAAACTTTGAAAATATCTATACACAGAAAAGTATTAACAAATGTTTGTTGTTTTTACTAAGCCTGACCTATCTAACTTTCTAAAATCAGTCCCTTTGGCGGTTTCAGAGAATAAAATAGACTGTCATTTGGGCCTTTCTCCTCCTCCATTCTATGTGAATATGGTTCATCAGAGATTACTTTGGATTAATTACTTGATAACTACTTTGTTAATGTACTTAGCAGATATTCGACAATTTTCCTGAAATATTCATCCACAATAAAGCCCCCATCAATCACTGCTTTTACTCTACCTTCAAATTATCTTCTATAATTCTCTTTCTCTTTACTCCTACTTAAACTGACCTACTGCAACTTTTCATCATCTCTCTTTGAAGAATTCATTTAGCAGCTTCCAGACCTATACAGTAGACTACCAAGAAGTTAATGCCTCTATGCTAATTCCTCTCAAGCACCTCCTCAACATTCCTACCAGTGTGATCTTTATGGCACACAGAAATGAACATCTGAAACAGATACTTTCAGTGACTATGAACATTTTTACAGGATACATTCTCCATTTCTTGTTTTCTATGTTTCTTGTGCTTTCTTTTTCTCACAATTAATAATAATTATCCATATCACACATCATTTCTTCCAGCCTCCAACAATAAACACAAATAAATCACAAGGTTATGAAACAACAGTTTCTTAATTATTATCTATCTCAGAAAATGGTAAGTTTTTACTGAGTTTGCACATATTGATGTATCTGCCTCAAATTATTTTCTCTTTCTTGCACTACAGGAAAATTATTATTTTTCCTGCTAAGTCTCTACTCAAGTGACTGATCCTCAAGCATCTTCTCTTACTACACTTCTTTAGTGATCTTATTACAATGCCATTTAGAAAATATATTTTACCATAAATTATCTTTCATCTTTTGTAGAATACAAATTCCTTAAGAATAATATCCATATACCTTGTTTCTTTTTGTCATCAGTATATAGCACTTGATCCTAAATAATGTTTCAGCAACTACTAATTAAATGCATTAAAAAATTGATTGTATGATTCATGGACAATATTTATCTTATTTTTAATCAAACTTTTGACTTTCTTTAATAAAATACATAGGTCCCTACTGCTATGGATTTGATAAATAGAAAATAATTTAAATTATACTGATCATAGAGTTGCATTAAATGTTTAAATTTAAATGGATGATTCCCCTGTAGCTCAGATGGTAAAGAATTCAACAGCAATGCAGGAGACCTGGGTTTGATCCTTGGGTTAGGAAGATCACCTGGAGAAGGGAAAGGCCATCCAAACCTATATCTTTACCTGGAGAATTCCAAGGCTTGTTCATGGATCACAAAGAGTCAGACACGACAAAGAGATTTTCATATGGCTGATTCATGTTGATGTATGGCAGAAACACGATCACAGAGTTGCAGTAAATATTAGCTTAGTTTAATATCTCTAAAATGATCTCAAAGACTCATTATATCACAAGAAAAATTATAACTGATATCAACTATTGAGTGAATGTGCAGTGATTTAAAAAATGTTAATTATATGTATTGAATGGATTTTTTTTTTATGTTTTGAATGGATTTAATTTACATGCTTGTAATGGAATTATACATTATAAAGTGATTAACTCACCATATTGCTATTTAGAGGAAAAACATTCTTTCATGTATTGGACTGCTTAATATATTTTTAAACAACTATTTTGAGTGGAAAAACTTCATGAATCTTATGGAATTATTTATAATAATTAGATTTTCTAATCCATGGTATAATTTGACCTAGATAATATTTAAGTTTCTCTTGATGAATGAAAAAGCCAGTGAAAATCATTAATTAATATATAAATGTCAATTCACTCTATTACTGCTGAACACTGTTTATATATATATATATCTGATTCTAAATTTAAAAAAATTAATAACCTTAGTTTTAGCCAAACAATGTCACAGTAGCAAAAGTTAAGTCAATGTAGTGATTTTATTTAGTAGGCTAATTTATTTAACATGTAGTTAATGAGCACTCCTTTCATCCTTGCTAGGATGAGGTAGAATCATCTCACATAAAATAAAAAGAAAAGCCTTGTAATAAAAAATGATGAAGGGGGAATGATATTCAAATAAAACTAGGAATCAAACTAGGTAGTGAAAAAGTGATAGAAAACTTAAATAGGAAATCTACAGTCTTTCACCTTTATAGCTAGCATACAGAACATCATACATTTAGTTACAGAAATCATTGAGGACACAAGAATAGACAATAAAGTGGCTATACATTCTCTCCCTGTCAAAAAAAGAACAAAGACTTTGTAGAGTGTGCTGATTTTTAAACCTCATTTCAAAATATAGAAGGAGAATAGTTTGAATTTAAGCTGTATTTTATCCCAGCAAGGCAGCCAAAGTTAGAAAATCAATCTTAGGCTTTATAGCAAGGATAATCTAACTCAAACTCAGGGATTATTTTCATATCAAGAAGATACAATATGATTTTAAAAAGAATAAACTACATAACAAAGCTTTACTAATGACATAATTTAAGATTAATATATGAAATAACTGAGCACAATTCTCACCACGATGCTCTTATTTACTACTAATTTTATGATTCATTTTGTTTAGCTTTTCAAAATAAATATATATGAAAACATTATAAATTGATAAAAATATATACCATAATTGAGAAAAATTAATATAGAAACCTAACAATAAAAACACAAATAAATTGATATCCATATTTTACCATCTAGCAAGATAACAGTAAATGGGTTATAATCATTATGATGATCATGACTTTAAATGAAGCCTGGTCACATTCAAATAATTCTCATAGATATTCTATAGTGTAGCTATAATTTATCACTCCATCTTATCTATTAGGATAGTCTGAGAGAAATTAAAAGGTTTGCTTTAACTGGAAAGCAAAATGTAAATTTGTATACAAATAACCTTAAAATAATAAGATAAATAGCTTAGACAGCATTAAAATAAAAAATTAAACTGGAAAATGGCTATATTACATCTTGCAGAAAGTTCACTTTCAAAATGTGTAAGAAGCCAATATTGGTAAGAGAAAAATTCAGTGAAAGAAAAATAGAATGTTTCAGGTAAGTGCTTCCCAGGTTATTCAGTGGGCAAAGAATCTGCCTGCAATACAGGAGATGCAGGTTAGATCCTGAGGTTGGGAAGATCCCCTGAAGGAGGGCATGGCAACCCACTTCAGTATTCTTGCATGGGGAATCCCATGAACAAAGGAGCCTGGTGGGTTAGTCAATCCATGGTCACAAAGAATTGGACAGGACTGAGGAGATGGAGCACACATGCATGCACTTAAGATATTCACAGAATGAATATGCATGCTATTAACATAGATACATACATACATACATATATATATATATATATGTGTGTGTGTGTGTGTGTGTGTGTATATATATATATATGTATATATATATATATATATATATCCCAAGCTACTTAATAGTCAAAACACATATGTTAAACAGTAATAAAATTTCACTTTAAAATCTATTAAGTTGAATCATCCAGTAATGTAAAGCAACCAGAAATATTCATTTCTGATTGAAGAGCTATAAGACCTTAAGTATTTAAGACTGTTGGTGGAAAATATATTATTGCAATGTCACTGGGAAAGTAATTTCACATAATCAAAAACTGAACATTGAAATTCAATTTGAAATAGCAATTAACCTTCTAAGAACAGGTCTAAGGAAATAATCAGATATGAGGTAAACTTTAAGTACAAAGATTCTTGACACAACAAGAATCTTGTTCTTATTTCTTCTCTTTAACATTTTGAGAATAAAGTTAGTGTTCATTCATTACTTTTATACTCAGAAAAAAAATAGATTACGTCTTAATCCACTCTTATATGACAAACACTTTAGTGATGTAATCCATATTTGGTTCATTGATCTATGATTTGCAGGAACAAACAAAACATGGATCCTTAATAATGTTAAGACAATACAATTCAGACAGATACTCTCATAGTCAAGTCAAAATTACTGACTCTATGAAGAAGTCAATTGAAAGTGCTCACAGAAGTTAAAATAAAAATTAAAATGGAAAATGGCTATATTACATCTTGCAGAAAGTTCACTTTCAAAATGTGTAAGAAGCCAATATTGGTAAGAGAAAAATTCAGTGAAAGAAAAATAGAATGTTTCAGGTAAGTGCTTCCCAGGTTATTCAGTGGGCAAAGAATCTGCCTGCAATACAGGAGATGCAGGTTAGATCCTGAGGTTGGGAAGATCCCCTGAAGGAGGGCATGGCAACCCACTTCAGTATTCTTGCATGGGGAATCCCATGAACAAAGGAGCCTGGTGGGTTAGTCAATCCATGGTCACAAAGAATTGGACAGGACTGAGGAGATGGAGCACACATGCATGCACTTAAGATATTCACAGAATGAATATGCATGCTATTAACATAGATACATACATACATACATATATATATATATATATATGTGTGTGTGTGTGTGTGTGTGTGTATATATATATATATATATGTATATATATATATATATATATATATCCCAAGCTACTTAATAGTCAAAACACATATGTTAAACAGTAATAAAATTTCACTTTAAAATCTATTAAGTTGAATCATCCAGTAATGTAAAGCAACCAGAAATATTCATTTCTGATTGAAGAGCTATAAGACCTTAAGTATTTAAGACTGTTGGTGGAAAATATATTATTGCAATGTCACTGGGAAAGTAATTTCACATAATCAAAAACTGAACATTGAAATTCAATTTGAAATAGCAATTAACCTTCTAAGAACAGGTCTAAGGAAATAATCAGATATGAGGTAAACTTTAAGTACAAAGATTCTTGACACAACAAGAATCTTGTTCTTATTTCTTCTCTTTAACATTTTGAGAATAAAGTTAGTGTTCATTCATTACTTTTATACTCAGAAAAAAAATAGATTACGTCTTAATCCACTCTTATATGACAAACACTTTAGTGATGTAATCCATATTTGGTTCATTGATCTATGATTTGCAGGAACAAACAAAACATGGATCCTTAATAATGTTAAGACAATACAATTCAGACAGATACTCTCATAGTCAAGTCAAAATTACTGACTCTATGAAGAAGTCAATTGAAAGTGCTCACAGAAGTTAAAATAAGATAACCTAAGAACCATGAATAATCATGTTAAATATTTACCGATAGAATTGCTGGTGGGAGTGTAAATTGATTCAGCCTCTATGGAAGACAGTCTGGAGATTTCTTAAAAAACTACAAATAGAAGCACCATATGACCCAGCAATCCCACTCTTAGGCTTATACCCTGACGAAATCAAAACTGAAAGAAGCACCTGTACCCCAATGTTCATTGCAGCTCTCTATACAATAGCTAGAACATGGAAGGAACCTAGATGCCCATCGACGAACGAATGGATCCAAAAGCTCTGGTACATATATACAATGGAATACTACACAGCTGTAAAGAGAAATGCAGAAGAATCAACCCTAATGAGGTGGCTGGATCTAGAACGTATCATCAAAAGCGAAGTCAGTCAGAAAGAGAAGGACAAATACAGTATATTAACACATATATATGGAATCTAGTAGGATGGTGATGATGGCACTTGCAGTGAAGCGACAGAAAGACAGACATGGACAGTGGACATATGGACATTGTGGGGAAGGAACAGTGGGTGAGAGGCGTAAAGGAAGTAGCATGAAGGCCTGTACTATCATAAGTGAAGAAAATAGCTCTAGTCATTGCTCTGTGAGAAAAGGGGATCCTTCAGGGGTGCTGTGTGATGGTCGGGAGGGGAGGGAAGGGGGGGATATACATATGACTAATCTGAGAACATACATATCTGTAAACAACAGAACTCTGTAAAAGTTAAAAGTAAAATAAAGGTTTTTTAAAAAATAAATAAATAAAAAAAAAAGAAAATGTTACAAAGCACAATACTACTTTTCATTATGAAATTCTCAGTTAATGTTTCTACTTTAAAGCTATAATAATTATGACATCTCAATTCAAGAACATAACTACTAAACAACTACTGAAAAAAATAGATTACGTCTTAATCCACTCTTATATGACAAACACTTTAGTGATGTAATCCATATTTGGTTCATTGATCTATGATTTGCAGGAACAAACAAAACATGGATCCTTAATAATGTTAAGACAATACAATTCAGACAGATACTCTCATAGTCAAGTCAAAATTACTGACTCTATGAAGAAGTCAATTGAAAGTGCTCACAGAAGTTAAAATAAGATAACCTAAGAACCATGAATAATCATGTTAAATATTTACCGATAGAATTGCTGGTGGGAGTGTAAATTGATTCAGCCTCTATGGAAGACAGTCTGGAGATTTCTTAAAAAACTACAAATAGAAGCACCATATGACCCAGCAATCCCACTCTTAGGCTTATACCCTGACGAAATCAAAACTGAAAGAAGCACCTGTACCCCAATGTTCATTGCAGCTCTCTATACAATAGCTAGAACATGGAAGGAACCTAGATGCCCATCGACGAACGAATGGATCCAAAAGCTCTGGTACATATATACAATGGAATACTACACAGCTGTAAAGAGAAATGCAGAAGAATCAACCCTAATGAGGTGGCTGGATCTAGAACGTATCATCAAAAGCGAAGTCAGTCAGAAAGAGAAGGACAAATACAGTATATTAACACATATATATGGAATCTAGTAGGATGGTGATGATGGCACTTGCAGTGAAGCGACAGAAAGACAGACATGGACAGTGGACATATGGACATTGTGGGGAAGGAACAGTGGGTGAGAGGCGTAAAGGAAGTAGCATGAAGGCCTGTACTATCATAAGTGAAGAAAATAGCTCTAGTCATTGCTCTGTGAGAAAAGGGGATCCTTCAGGGGTGCTGTGTGATGGTCGGGAGGGGAGGGAAGGGGGGAATATACATATGACTAATCTGAGAACATACATATCTGTAAACAACAGAACTCTGTAAAAGTTAAAAGTAAAATAAAGGTTTTTTAAAAAATAAATAAATAAAAAAAAAAGAAAATGTTACAAAGCACAATACTACTTTTCATTATGAAATTCTCAGTTAATGTTTCTACTTTAAAGCTATAATAATTATGACATCTCAATTCAAGAACATAACTACTAAACAACTACTGAAAAGAATACATGGTCTACTTTCTTTTTAGATATATACCACTTTACTATCAATATTAGTTCTTAAAAGCAGTAATCTGGATCAAAAATGCTTTGAGTCTTTGGTATTAGACATCTTCTCTAAAGTGTGATTTCAGCTGGTCTTCAAATTATAATCTTAAGGACCTTAGCTCTATATGACAATGCTTCAAGTATAAAAGGAGACTATATATTTCCTAAGTTAAAAGATAGTTCATTAAGTTTCCAACTAATAAATTAACTAGCATGAAGGCACAATATTGAAGGATAATTTGAAAGCAAAGCAATACCAACCAAGAAATTCTGAAATATTAAAATATTCTGCTCCTTAAGTTGGGTACCAATTGTTGCTCAGTTCAAGTTTAATTAAATATCATTTTTAAAGCTGACCAACTACAACATCCTAGAAACCACTTGAGTCACTCATGGTTGGCTTTTTTTTTTTTTTTTCTAAATGTTTTCTACTGAGAAATATATTATTATTATCATGTTAAAAATAACATTAACTACCTGAACACCATCTGGGAAACCCAATACATTGACAAGACCAGTTAAATGCAAGGTGTTAACCTGTATTCATGAAATAGTCATTTACAATATTGTTTTACAAAAAGCTTAGTAACATGCCTAAAGTGACAGAACTGAAAACTGACCTCAAGTTTGTGTCTGTACCTGTGCCCAAGTGGCATAAAAGAAAACTAATTCACCAATAATAATCTTATGGAATATCACCTACGTTTATTCATCGAAAGGGGCCTGGTAATAAGCTTACTCATAAGTGAAGAAAATAGCTCTAGTCATTGCTCTGTGAGAAAAGGGGATCCTTCAGGGGTGCTGTGTGATGGTCGGGAGGGGAGGGAAGGGGGGGATATACATATGACTAATCTGAGAACATACATATCTGTAAACAACAGAACTCTGTAAAAGTTAAAAGTAAAATAAAGGTTTTTTAAAAAATAAATAAATAAAAAAAAAAGAAAATGTTACAAAGCACAATACTACTTTTCATTATGAAATTCTCAGTTAATGTTTCTACTTTAAAGCTATAATAATTATGACATCTCAATTCAAGAACATAACTACTAAACAACTACTGAAAAGAATACATGGTCTACTTTCTTTTTAGATATATACCACTTTACTATCAATATTAGTTCTTAAAAGCAGTAATCTGGATCAAAAATGCTTTGAGTCTTTGGTATTAGACATCTTCTCTAAAGTGTGATTTCAGCTGGTCTTCAAATTATAATCTTAAGGACCTTAGCTCTATATGACAATGCTTCAAGTATAAAAGGAGACTATATATTTCCTAAGTTAAAAGATAGTTCATTAAGTTTCCAACTAATAAATTAACTAGCATGAAGGCACAATATTGAAGGATAATTTGAAAGCAAAGCAATACCAACCAAGAAATTCTGAAATATTAAAATATTCTGCTCCTTAAGTTGGGTACCAATTGTTGCTCAGTTCAAGTTTAATTAAATATCATTTTTAAAGCTGACCAACTACAACATCCTAGAAACCACTTGAGTCACTCATGGTTGGCTTTTTTTTTTTTTTTTCTAAATGTTTTCTACTGAGAAATATATTATTATTATCATGTTAAAAATAACATTAACTACCTGAACACCATCTGGGAAACCCAATACATTGACAAGACCAGTTAAATGCAAGGTGTTAACCTGTATTCATGAAATAGTCATTTACAATATTGTTTTACAAAAAGCTTAGTAACATGCCTAAAGTGACAGAACTGAAAACTGACCTCAAGTTTGTGTCTGTACCTGTGCCCAAGTGGCATAAAAGAAAACTAATTCACCAATAATAATCTTATGGAAAATTAATCACTCTACTGTTTCATTCCTTTGATGACTTAATTGTTTCTAAGTGTAATGGAATATTTTGCTATATACCTAATATATTAAAGTCATCGCTTTCACACTTTTTGAATTCAAAATTAAAATAAAATTTTATTAAAATAAAAAATAAAATTGTAGATTTCTCACTACCCAATTTTAAGGCTGAGTATAGCCAATGAATAAGACAGCAAAGAAATGATAAACAAGCAGACACATAAATCAATGGATTGGTATATAAAGAGTATAATACAAAGTCCAGAAGCAGACATACATAAATATACATAACTATTTTATATATGGGTAAATAGGTAAATCAATGGCAAAAGGATAGTGTATTCACAAAATAGTGCCAAAATAATTGGGTACCCATATGCAAAATGATAGTACTATACAGACTTTACCATTTACATAAATATCAACTCAAAACGGAACATGTGCACATAAATGCAAATCTGTAAAATGCCCAGAATAAAACACAAGAGACTATCTATGTACTCTAGGCATGGTGAAGAACTTTAGGATATAACAATTGATAAGTTTTATTTCATTAAAATTTAACACTTTTCTGTATAAGGAACACTAAGAGAATGAAGAACAAGTCATAAATTGTGGGAAAATATTTGCAAAGCACATATTTGATAAAGGATTCACATTCAAAATGCACAAAGAGCTCATAAAACTCACTCATAATACAACAAACAAATCAATTTAAATATGGGCCAACAGTTGACCAGACACCTCAACAAATAAAGTTTTTACATATGCAAATAAATTCAGGAACATATACTCAACATTAGGTGCTACCATCCTTAGTATTCAAATTAAAACAAAAATGAAATATAACTACAAAATTATTACACAGACAAAAATCTAACAAACTGCCAATACTAATCACTGGTGATGGTGAGGACCACAGAAACTCATTTCTGGTACAGGACTTTGGAAGACAGTTTGGCAAGTGCCTTCCATGTTAAATGTAGTCTTACCAAATGATCCACTAATTGTGCTCTTAGAAATCTGGCCAACCTTTTACACCATTAGGTCCGCACAAAAACATGCACATAAGAATTTATATTAGTTTTACTCATAATCACCCAAAACTGGAAAGAAGCAAGATGTCCTTCAAGTGAATGCATATATAAACAGTTACATCCATACAACAAGGCCAGTTAAATGCACACTGGAAACCTATATGCATGAGATTGTCATTTCCATCACTGTTTTATAAAAACCTCAGTAATATGCCTAAAGTGACAGAGCCAAAAACTGACCTCAAGTCTGTGTCTATACCTGTGCTCACGTGGCATATGGGCACAAGTCGGGTACTACACTAGGGAACAATCTCAGTCATCACTCAAGTGGTGGGGGAAAGGTGATGAACTAAGTAACACTGGAGGTGAGTGGTACATGAAAGTATAAAGGCAAAGGAACGGTCATAAGCACTACAGTAGACAAGGTTATTTCTTACGGGGGAATGAGCTAACAGTTCTGGAATCGTACATGTATAAAGGGAGTGAACAATAAGGAAATGGATGGTACAGAATGGAAGTAAGTTTCCTAACATTAGGAAAGTGAGATTACAGACAAGCAACGGGAGAAGGCTAGGTTGATCCATATGATAATGTGTCCGAGTATGGCACACAAGTATGAATTCACATTTAGCTCCGTGATGATACAGCAGTTACATACTAGGAAATTTATGTCTAAATACAGGTTAGTATATACACATGTATGTCTTCTCTTTAAGCTAAGAGGCCCTAGGAACCAGTGCACTCCAGAGGCAAAATGCACAAATACCATTCTCTTTTAAAAGCAACCAAGAGAGAAGGGTGATCTTAATAAGATCAAGATGGGAAATGCATAAGATGAGCTTGGCACTGCAATATATATTAAGTTTGCTAAAAGAGTTTAGTTACCAGTAAAATATATGTTAAATTCACATAAAGGATTCAATGGCTACATGTAAAAGTTTAGAATAACTGGGATAAGGAGAAAATATTTACCAAGTATAAAGCCAAAGGAAAAAACATTAAGCAAAAATAAATAAGTAAATAAAAATAAAAAGACCTCAAACCAAACATAAAGTATCTTCAAATAATCCAAATTCAAAGTGTATCCAGAATATTTTGGTGTACCAGTCAGATTCTAGAAGACAAGAGAGAAATGTATCTTTACAGTTTTAGGAGAAACACATTTTGACTTACATTTAAAACCAGAAATCAAAGATTTCATGGTGGTAAAAAGCCCTTCTTGGAAACAATTTCAAGTGTTCATTCCACTGGAAACCTATATGCATGAGATTGTCATTTCCATCACTGTTTTATAAAAACCTCAGTAATATGCCTAAAGTGACAGAGCCAAAAACTGACCTCAAGTCTGTGTCTATACCTGTGCTCACGTGGCATATGGGCACAAGTCGGGTACTACACTAGGGAACAATCTCAGTCATCACTCAAGTGGTGGGGGAAAGGTGATGAACTAAGTAACACTGGAGGTGAGTGGTACATGAAAGTATAAAGGCAAAGGAACGGTCATAAGCACTACAGTAGACAAGGTTATTTCTTACGGGGGAATGAGCTAACAGTTCTGGAATCGTACATGTAAAAAGGGGAGTGAACAATAAGGAAATGGATGGTACAGAATGGAAGTAAGTTTCCTAACATTAGGAAAGTGAGATTACAGACAAGCAACGGGAGAAGGCTAGGTTGATCCATATGATAATGTGTCCGAGTATGGCACACAAGTATGAATTCACATTTAGCTCCGTGATGATACAGCAGTTACATACTAGGAAATTTATGTCTAAATACAGGTTAGTATATACACATGTATGTCTTCTCTTTAAGCTAAGAGGCCCTAGGAACCAGTGCACTCCAGAGGCAAAATGCACAAATACCATTCTCTTTTAAAAGCAACCAGAGAGAAGGGTGATCTTAATAAGATCAAGATGGGAAATGCATAAGATGAGCTTGGCACTGCAATATATATTAAGTTTGCAAAAAGAGTTTAGTTACCAGTAAAATATATGTTAAATTCACATAAAGGATTCAATGGCTACATGTAAAAGTTTAGAATAACTGGGATAAGGAGAAAATATTTACCAAGTATAAAGCCAAAGGAAAAAACATTAAGCAAAAATAAATAAGTAAATAAAAATAAAAAGACCTCAAACCAAACATAAAGTATCTTCAAATAATCCAAATTCAAAGTGTATCCAGAATATTTTGGTGTACCAGTCAGATTCTAGAAGACAAGAGAGAAATGTATCTTTACAGTTTTAGGAGAAACACATTTTGACTTACATTTAAAACCAGAAATCAAAGATTTCATGGTGGTATGTTGCTTTAGCTCTGGAAACATCAAGTGTTCCAATTCTCTTTCCTGTCAGCAGGAAGCATACATAATTTCTTCCTACATTTTTTCTGCTCAGATCCACCTTTTCCCTACCTTTTCTGTCCTTATTTTTAGAATGACATATATTAAAGCTTACAGAAAAACAGCACAGAGAAACTATTTTCAGTAATGCCCTATTAGGTATGTATCAAGAGAAGTACAATTGTCCTCAGGGAATTTAATTGTTTTCAACACCATATATTCCACATCATAAAGTTTAATGTCAGGCAGAACTCCAGAACATTTTTTGTTGTTTTGTTTAAGTACATTTTTTGTTGTTTTGTTTAAATAATAATCTTTATTATAACAACGTGAGCCAGTGTTGAAAAAAACCACGATAGATGAAATGACATACAAATCTCTTAATGCTATCTGGTCTTTATATAATCAACAGACTTATTTACTGTAAAGTTAAAACCAACAAGAATTGCTTAGTGAGATGCGTAATCACAATATCAATCATGCTATCTCAGGTAGCATATGAGGCCACTCCTTCTTGCAAAGAGGCTCTCAGATGCGATAAGCATAACAGATAATAATTAAAATATAATATGTGAAGCAGCGTGTTACAAATAATCTCATATTTTTATGAAGGCAGAGGAAACCCTGCGGTGAAATCTCACAATAAAATGCATTCAGATATAACCCGTCTTTGTTCTATCCTCCACAGCAAGCTTACTCAGGCATTACGGGGAAGTCTGTATCCTATCAAATCAAGAATTCCTATCAGTATATGTCACACTTTGGCCTGTGTCTTTGTAATGGCCTAAAAAAAACCAAACAAGGTTTTCAATAAAGGCTAATGAAAAATTGAATTTTTTCCAGTATTAAGCAAAAATAAATAAGTAAATAAAAATAAAGACCTCAAACCAAACATAAAGTATCTTCAAATAATCCAAATTCAAAGTGTATCCAGAATATTTTGGTGTACCAGTCAGATTCTAGAAGACAAGAGAGAAATGTATCTTTACAGTTTTAGGAGAAACACATTTTGACTTACATTTAAAACCAGAAATCAAAGATTTCATGGTGGTATGTTGCTTTAGCTCTGGAAACATCAAGTGTTCCAATTCTCTTTCCTGTCAGCAGGAAGCATACATAATTTCTTCCTACATTTTTTCTGCTCAGATCCACCTTTTCCCTACCTTTTCTGTCCTTATTTTTAGAATGACATATATTAAAGCTTACAGAAAAACAGCACAGAGAAACTATTTTCAGTAATGCCCTATTAGGTATGTATCAAGAGAAGTACAATTGTCCTCAGGGAATTTAATTGTTTTCAACACCATATATTCCACATCATAAAGTTTAATGTCAGGCAGAACTCCAGAACATTTTTTGTTGTTTTGTTTAAGTACATTTTTTGTTGTTTTGTTTAAATAATAATCTTTATTATAACAACGTGAGCCAGTGTTGAAAAAAACCACGATAGATGAAATGACATACAAATCTCTTAATGCTATCTGGTCTTTATATAATCAACAGACTTATTTACTGTAAAGTTAAAACCAACAAGAATTGCTTAGTGAGATGCGTAATCACAATATCAATCATGCTATCTCAGGTAGCATATGAGGCCACTCCTTCTTGCAAAGAGGCTCTCAGATGCGATAAGCATAACAGATAATAATTAAAATATAATATGTGAAGCAGCGTGTTACAAATAATCTCATATTTTTATGAAGGCAGAGGAAACCCTGCGGTGAAATCTCACAATAAAATGCATTCAGATATAACCCGTCTTTGTTCTATCCTCCACAGCAAGCTTACTCAGGCATTACGGGGAAGTCTGTATCCTATCAAATCAAGAATTCCTATCAGTATATGTCACACTTTGGCCTGTGTCTTAGGTGATAAATGCAGGTTACACAGGTGGAAAGACACTTAAAACATGAGCAAAACAAGAGCGGCAGAAAAGACAATTGTGTTTTCATTGAAGGACACTTAATTTTCTCCATGCAAAGGGTAGTTTCAGTTAAGAAAAGGATATTGGGCTGAATGTGTTACAGAGTCCAAGCTCGCTCTGCTCAGTGCACCACACGACAGGCCAATGAATCTGAGAGACTAGCTATTGAAGCAAGGAAAACTGTATTCCAAAAACATCTGACCAAGAAGATGGCAGGCTAGCATCTAAAATAATCATCTTATTAGTGTCTGGATTCCAGGTTCTTTCATAGATCAGATTGGGGTAGATGAGGAAGCAAAGAAAAAAGGCCATTTATCTTGCAAACATCTCGTAGAATGGCAAACCTCAGGCAGGGCATGTGTTGATTTTTCCCTTCCTCTCACCCACAGAGGGACAGGGTTCTAAACAAAGGCACTTTCGTTTAACAGTCAGGCACAGGGGTAGGATCCTTTGAGGAAAACCATTCTGTATGATTATAATAACAAAAGCAACAAAAAGGAAGTCAAAGAAACAGCTTCCAACATGGAGTCAGAATGGGCTTCCTCCCTGCAACAAATAAGATAGAGCCATCTTGTGAAAGGCTTTGCTTGCTGTGAGGGGTTTGATTGCCATTGTGAAGCTACTGAAGTGTTTTCAATCAAACCAAAGGAAAAAACAAAGGAAGGAAGGAAGCAAGGAAGGGAGGAAGGAACAAAGAAAATGTACTATTGAAAAGAGAAGAGACAATATATAAAATATTGCAAGCAGGGGAAAAAATTCAGGAAATATATTGTTTCTACAGTATTTGTTCCTCTGTATGTTATTCAATATAGATTTACTCATGCTTAGTGAGATGCGTAATCACAATATCAATCATGCTATCTCAGGTAGCATATGAGGCCACTCCTTCTTGCAAAGAGGCTCTCAGATGCGATAAGCATAACAGATAATAATTAAAATATAATATGTGAAGCAGCGTGTTACAAATAATCTCATATTTTTATGAAGGCAGAGGAAACCCTGCGGTGAAATCTCACAATAAAATGCATTCAGATATAACCCGTCTTTGTTCTATCCTCCACAGCAAGCTTACTCAGGCATTACGGGGAAGTCTGTATCCTATCAAATCAAGAATTCCTATCAGTATATGTCACACTTTGGCCTGTGTCTTAGGTGATAAATGCAGGTTACACAGGTGGAAAGACACTTAAAACATGAGCAAAACAAGAGCGGCAGAAAAGACAATTGTGTTTTCATTGAAGGACACTTAATTTTCTCCATGCAAAGGGTAGTTTCAGTTAAGAAAAGGATATTGGGCTGAATGTGTTACAGAGTCCAAGCTCGCTCTGCTCAGTGCACCACACGACAGGCCAATGAATCTGAGAGACTAGCTATTGAAGCAAGGAAAACTGTATTCCAAAAACATCTGACCAAGAAGATGGCAGGCTAGCATCTAAAATAATCATCTTATTAGTGTCTGGATTCCAGGTTCTTTCATAGATCAGATTGGGGTAGATGAGGAAGCAAAGAAAAAAGGCCATTTATCTTGCAAACATCTCGTAGAATGGCAAACCTCAGGCAGGGCATGTGTTGATTTTTCCCTTCCTCTCACCCACAGAGGGACAGGGTTCTAAACAAAGGCACTTTCGTTTAACAGTCAGGCACAGGGGTAGGATCCTTTGAGGAAAACCATTCTGTATGATTATAATAACAAAAGCAACAAAAAGGAAGTCAAAGAAACAGCTTCCAACATGGAGTCAGAATGGGCTTCCTCCCTGCAACAAATAAGATAGAGCCATCTTGTGAAAGGCTTTGCTTGCTGTGAGGGGTTTGATTGCCATTGTGAAGCTACTGAAGTGTTTTCAATCAAACCAAAGGAAAAAACAAAGGAAGGAAGGAAGCAAGGAAGGGAGGAAGGAACAAAGAAAATGTACTATTGAAAAGAGAAGAGACAATATATAAAATATTGCAAGCAGGGGAAAAAATTCAGGAAATATATTGTTTCTACAGTATTTGTTCCTCTGTATGTTATTCAATATAGATTTACTCATAATAACGAAATTACATCTTAAACATGAAATAATTATTTTATTTTCATCACAGTTGCAACAGAAAAGTTTTCTGTTTGCCCATGCATCTGTTTGCGAAAAAAAGTGACAATGAGATACTGGTAATTTCTATCAGTTACTATCCAAAGTATGTTTGCTTATGTCAACCTGCCAAGTTATTTGATCTCTCAGTTAAAAGAGTTAAAATGGGGGGGGGGGGTTGAATTAGCTGACATGTATGGCTCTATTAAAACTGAAAATCCAGGGCCTCCCCTTGTAGCTCAGTGGTAAACAGTTTGCCTGCCATTGCAGGTGAAATGGGTTCTACCCCTGATCTGGGAAGATCCCACATGCTGTGAAGCAACTAAGCCCATGAGCCACAGCTATTGAGCCTGTGGTCTAGATCCTTGAAGCCACACTATTGAGCCCATGTGACACAACTACTGAAGCCCATGAGCCCTGGAGCCCGAGTTCCACTACAAGAAAAGTTACTGCAACAAGAAGCCTGCTCACCTCAACTAGAGAGTAAACTCCACCTCCTGCAACTAGAGAAGAGCCTGTGACAACTGTGAAAACCCAGAATAGCCAAAAATTAATAAAAATTGAAAATCCAAAGCATTTGTCAAAATATTGACTTCAGTAACTTTAGTGAAGTAAAATTGACATGGAAAACCGAACAGTATATTATATATATAGGATTTTATTTTTCTGATATAACAAGTAGTCTGACGGTAAATAGTACTGCTTGTGTTGGTTTCATGATTCAACAATATTAAAATGAAGGTATTTAATTTTTTAAATACTCACATAGTTGCAAGAAGGCTATTGTAGCTTTAGCCACCCATTCGTCTTCAAGAAAGGAAAACTGAAAAACAAGAAAGGGCTGCTTCAATCACCTTTGCCTTTTATGAAAACATTAAAAATTCTCTAATTTACTCCAGGCCTGTTTTCTTTCACTCGTCATAGATTGGTTTCCATGTAAAGCAAAGAAAATTGAGAAAATGAGGTTTTGGCTTTCCATTGTAAACTAAAGGAGTGGAGAAAGGTTTTGGATAGCAAACTAAAAGTATCTTTAACAGCAACATAAAACATGAAAATAGTCTAGTTGGTTTAAATCTTTTTCCAAGTAAGCTTGAGAAATACAATTTATAGAAAATAAATTCATCAGATAAAATGTATAACACTATATATAAATATATACATGATAAAATAATAATAGATTAAATTAAATAATAATGGATATACAACATAATCAATATTAACGGCACTTTTACAGTATTCCAACTTTAGTTTATTAGAAATCAAAAATGTCTTAATCTTTAAACTCTCATCCCCTATGCTAAATTTTACATCGCATGCATATTTAACCTTAAATGTTAACCACAGACTTATATCATGTGATGATTGCACTCACAGTGAAAAGCATACCAGGCACAGAATCAAAAAATCCATATGTGAATTCTGGGGTTTGCACTCATGAGGTGTATGAAACTTATAGCACATCAAGAGAACTCTCTGCACTCCTTTTCCTCTTGTATAAAAATAGGCGGTTAGTATCTATCCTCATCTGAGAGTTTCCCTGTGACTTACAGGAGACAATGTGTGGAAACTGTGAAATATAAGATGCTAACATTTTGACCCTGCTATATTGGGAAACTTATTAATATCACTACGATGTTATTAATGAAAGTACTATAATTTTTCAGGGGACATAATATTCTCCCATAGCAGAGGTATATCACTTCGAGGTAAAATAATGCACTTTTCCATACTACTAGTTAGCATGCATAAGTTGGCACTGTCAATTATGGGCACCAAAACAGATTCAAAATGAATCTGCAGTATGACATTGGGGGCAACAAAAATAAAACCCTGCATATAGTACAGAAACAGCATGTCTGGAGTAATTTTGTGGCATAAATCATGTTAAGTTTTGAGTTCCAAGAAAGCCTCTGTTAGAGGCAATTACAGTGAAATACTTATCAGGAAAAGATGTATTTTAATACAGTTTTGCATAGGAGTTTCACTATTTTGATTTTCTCATAGCAGAATCAAAACAGACTTGAAGAAATGGAAATCTTTTAATACTGTGAATGTCAATAAAATACTTTCTTAAACCTTCGACATTATTAAAGGAGAGTATGTGATTTTTAGCAGATTGACATTCATTTAAATGAGGGTTTACTGAATCTTTATTATGAAGTTACACCATCATTAGAGCTTGTGAATTCAAAAAGTACTACAAAGTCCATTTAGGACAAACTCATAATAAATATAATATTTACTTATGAAAGTTCAACATGAAAAAAATTTGTCTGCTATTCAACTACTGCATTAAGAAATTCCTTTCCCAAACTATTCAATTGATTTTAAAAGTATCCTTAGACTTTATCAATGTCTTTCCAAACTATTAAAATAACTACATATTTAAAGCCTTTATGTAGAAAAACTGTTAATATTGCTTTTATGTAGATAAATTCTGGGGTTTGCACTCATAAAAGTCGGGTAAAATCCATATGTGAATTCTGGGGTTTGCACTCATGAGGTGTATGAAACTTATAGCACATCAAGAGAACTCTCTGCACTCCTTTTCCTCTTGTATAAAAATAGGCGGTTAGTATCTATCCTCATCTGAGAGTTTCCCTGTGACTTACAGGAGACAATGTGTGGAAACTGTGAAATATAAGATGCTAACATTTTGACCCTGCTATATTGGGAAACTTATTAATATCACTACGATGTTATTAATGAAAGTACTATAATTTTTCAGGGGACATAATATTCTCCCATAGCAGAGGTATATCACTTCGAGGTAAAATAATGCACTTTTCCATACTACTAGTTAGCATGCATAAGTTGGCACTGTCAATTATGGGCACCAAAACAGATTCAAAATGAATCTGCAGTATGACATTGGGGGCAACAAAAATAAAACCCTGCATATAGTACAGAAACAGCATGTCTGGAGTAATTTTGTGGCATAAATCATGTTAAGTTTTGAGTTCCAAGAAAGCCTCTGTTAGAGGCAATTACAGTGAAATACTTATCAGGAAAAGATGTATTTTAATACAGTTTTGCATAGGAGTTTCACTATTTTGATTTTCTCATAGCAGAATCAAAACAGACTTGAAGAAATGGAAATCTTTTAATACTGTGAATGTCAATAAAATACTTTCTTAAACCTTCGACATTATTAAAGGAGAGTATGTGATTTTTAGCAGATTGACATTCATTTAAATGAGGGTTTACTGAATCTTTATTATGAAGTTACACCATCATTAGAGCTTGTGAATTCAAAAAGTACTACAAAGTCCATTTAGGACAAACTCATAATAAATATAATATTTACTTATGAAAGTTCAACATGAAAAAAATTTGTCTGCTATTCAACTACTGCATTAAGAAATTCCTTTCCCAAACTATTCAATTGATTTTAAAAGTATCCTTAGACTTTATCAATGTCTTTCCAAACTATTAAAATAACTACATATTTAAAGCCTTTATGTAGAAAAACTGTTAATATTGCTGAGTGATAAATTATCTATGACCAAGCTAGTAATTAAATGCACTGTTTTAAAATAATATTGTTGTTTTCTTTTATTGTAAAAAGCACCATTAAAATCCGATACATAGGCATCAAGCTAGAAATCTGCAGAATATTACTCAGTAAGTCTAAAACAGCCACTTTTCTTAGAACAGGAAAATACTTCTTTGTTATAACACATGATAGGTAATTTTCTTGCATTAGGGTTAAGTTACACTAAAAAGTAAGCACTGTTTTTTTAAATAGTAGAACCATATTCAGATGGAGGAACACTCACAAACCAGAGGCATCTATAAGTGCTACTTAAATGTACTTCCCCAAAAGGTAAGATTACTCTTCCCTTGGCCTTTTGCTTTGTATTTTAGCCTTAGGATAAACCTCTAATTCCAACTGATTCCTTTATCAAGGGAAGATTTATAGAAAAATGAAAGGCAAATGCTTGAATATTATCTAAGAGATGCAGCAATTCATATGTACCAACATCTCAAGAACAGATATTGCAAATTGATGCTTATATAGTTCTGGTTCATTTTTGTATAACATGTATATAACTTTTTGCAGCTTTTGTTATTACCACCATGGCACTATAATATGTCAACACAGTTTCACAGTAACTCTATCATGTTCATATACATGCACAGACATAGGTATTATATACATGAACTCCATGACTTCTGTTTTTTTCTGACTTTAGAAGAATTACATTACTTCCCACACTGAAGAGGAAGGGATTACACACAGGCATGAATACTAGGGACATTTTAAAAACTGTCTTCAAAAGCATTATTATTAACTTTATGGAAATGCACATTTTTAACACTGGATGTAGACTAGATTCAGGTAATGAACAGACATCATAAGCTCATGGAGTTCACAGTAGGACTTTTTCTTTTTCCCAAAGAGAAGAAATAACATGAAATACTAGATTTTCATACCTAGTATAGACATCTGAAATTTGCTTCAGAAACTTTGACTTCAGATGTATAATGAGCAAAGTGAACTTGTTCCTCTGGGGTCTGGGCCTGTAGCTCAAAGTAATTCTGGGAAGTGTAAAATATATTTGAAGTCTTATATTTTATTTTAACATTAATGAAATTATCTTAAATAATACATATGGAAATTTAATATTAATGCATTTTCCCAAACTTTCAGTAAAAGTTGATACTGCTCAAAAAGTGGGCAAGTACTCATATATTTGGGGATATATGTTTCCAAAATGAATAAATCCATTGAAACATAGCTTCTGGGGAAGCCCGGACTTTTGGCCCAAGAACCCTGGAGCAGTGGAAAATACTTCTTTGTTATAACACATGATAGGTAATTTTCTTGCATTAGGGTTAAGTTACACTAAAAGTAAGCACTGTTTTTTTAAATAGTAGAACCATATTCAGATGGAGGAACACTCACAAACCAGAGGCATCTATAAGTGCTACTTAAATGTACTTCCCCAAAAGGTAAGATTACTCTTCCCTTGGCCTTTTGCTTTGTATTTTAGCCTTAGGATAAACCTCTAATTCCAACTGATTCCTTTATCAAGGGAAGATTTATAGAAAAATGAAAGGCAAATGCTTGAATATTATCTAAGAGATGCAGCAATTCATATGTACCAACATCTCAAGAACAGATATTGCAAATTGATGCTTATATAGTTCTGGTTCATTTTTGTATAACATGTATATAACTTTTGCAGCTTTTGTTATTACCACCATGGCACTATAATATGTCAACACAGTTTCACAGTAACTCTATCATGTTCATATACATGCACAGACATAGGTATTATATACATGAACTCCATGACTTCTGTTTTTTTCTGACTTTAGAAGAATTACATTACTTCCCACACTGAAGAGGAAGGGATTACACACAGGCATGAATACTAGGGACATTTTAAAAACTGTCTTCAAAAGCATTATTATTAACTTTATGGAAATGCACATTTTTAACACTGGATGTAGACTAGATTCAGGTAATGAACAGACATCATAAGCTCATGGAGTTCACAGTAGGACTTTTTCTTTTTCCCAAAGAGAAGAAATAACATGAAATACTAGATTTTCATACCTAGTATAGACATCTGAAATTTGCTTCAGAAACTTTGACTTCAGATGTATAATGAGCAAAGTGAACTTGTTCCTCTGGGGTCTGGGCCTGTAGCTCAAAGTAATTCTGGGAAGTGTAAAATATATTTGAAGTCTTATATTTTATTTTAACATTAATGAAATTATCTTAAATAATACATATGGAAATTTAATATTAATGCATTTTCCCAAACTTTCAGTAAAAGTTGATACTGCTCAAAAAGTGGGCAAGTACTCATATATTTGGGGATATATGTTTCCAAAATGAATAAATCCATTGAAACATAGCTTCTGAGAAGCCCGACTTTGCAAGACCCACAGGAGGCAGTGGAACATAATGGAAAGTTCATGAGAGAACTTCTTCAAGACTATACTTTTGGGGGCTTCCCCTGGTGGTCCAGTGGGTAAGGATATCACCTTGCACTGCAAGGGGTGCCGGTTTGATCCCTGGCCTGGGAAGATCCCACGTGCCACGGAGTGGCTGGACCGATGTGTCCAATCAACAAGCTGGAGCTCTGGAGCGCATGCGACCAGAGCCAGCGCTCTGCAATGACAGACTCCACCGCTATGGGAGGCCCACACGGGCCAAACAACAAAGATGGATGAAAATAGAGAAATGAAAGACCAATAGAAGTGGCCTGCCCGCTCCCCTCCCTCCCCAACCCAACCCCCGCCCAAAATAAATAAATAAATAAATATTTTTTTTTAAAAAGACTATACTTTTGTAATGTGCTAAAATATCTAAAATATAATAAAAACAATAATAAGAGTACTCTATTTTAGAAAGTTATACACATTTAAAACTTCAGGGCGTATGTACTTAAAGAAAGTGATATGACTTTAATAATTCTATTCTTGAGAAGGATGATGGTATGCTGACAGGAAATTAGTAAACAAGTATATTACCACATGTAGTTAACAGTTATTATAACACTTTTATACAACCATATGCAAAGTTATAAAAGCTATGTGCTTAGTTGCTCAATTGTGTCTGACTCTTTCTAACCATATGGACTATAGACCACTAGGCTCCTCTGTCTGTGGGATTCTCCAGGCCAAAATACTGGAATGGGTTGCCATGCCCTCCTTCAGGGGATCTTCCCGACCCAGGAATCAAACCCAGGTCTCCTGCACTGGTAGGCCGATTCTTTACCACTGAGCAACCTGGTAAGAATAAGCTATAAGGCAAGTCATTAGTTAAGTTTCCATTATTGTTGCAAGTTGAGAATTATATTTCTGAGATAATGAAATTTATCAAGTCAGGGTTAGAGTTTATACTATTTTTGCCTGAAGATTTTTTGTGATATTAAAGAGGAAAAAGGAGAAGGATAACTTATTAAAACAAATGATCTGGCTTCCCCTGGTGGTCCAGTGGGTTAGGACACCGCCTTGCAGTGCAAGGGGCGCTGGTCCGATCCCTGGCCTGGGAAGATCCCACATGCCGCGGAGTGGCTGGACAGATGTGTCCAATTACGGAGCCGGAGCTCTGGAGCTCATGCGCCTGGAGCCAGCGCTCTGCAGCAACAGACGCCACCGCGTTGGGAGGCCCACATGGGCCAAAGAACAAAGACGGATGAAAAATGGAGAAATGAAAGACCAACAGAAGTGGCCCGCCTGCTCCCCTCCCTCCTCAACCCGATCCCCGCCCAAAATAAATAAATCAATAAATCTTTAAAACAAAAAACAAAAAAACAAATGATCAGTGGATGATAGAAGAAACATATCATTAATAAATATCAATGAGAGTTAAAACTAGAATTGATGCCTTTGTACTGTGGTGTTGGAGAAGACTCTTGAGGGTCCCTTGGACCCCAAGAAGATCAAACCAGTCAATCCTAAAGGAAGTCAACCCTGAATATTTATTGGTAGGACTAATGCTGAAGCTGAAGCTCCAATACGTTGGCCACCTGATGCTAAGAGATGACTCATGGGAAAAGACCCTGATGCTGGGGAAAACAGAAGGCAGAAGGAGAAGGGGACGAGGGACGACAGAGGACAAGATGGTTGGATGGAATCACTGAGTCAACAACCAGGAGTTTAAGCTCTAGGAGATGGTTAAGGACAAGGAAGCCAGGCGTACCACAGTCCATGGGGTCGCAGAGTTTGATACTGCTGAGCAACTGAACTGGGAGATAAATAAGAGAGAAGGGGATATGCAAAGCTATACACTTTAACTGGAAAGGACAACATTTTCCCCGGGGGTTAACTTTTCCTCTGTCTGTGGGATTCTCCAGGCCAAAATACTGGAATGGGTTGCCATGCCCTCCTTCAGGGGATCTTCCCGACCCAGGAATCAAACCCAGGTCTCCTGCACTGGTAGGCCGATTCTTTACCACTGAGCAACCTGGTAAGAATAAGCTATAAGGCAAGTCATTAGTTAAGTTTCCATTATTGTTGCAAGTTGAGAATTATATTTCTGAGATAATGAAATTTATCAAGTCAGGGTTAGAGTTTATACTATTTTTGCCTGAAGATTTTTTGTGATATTAAAGAGGAAAAAGGAGAAGGATAACTTATTAAAACAAATGATCTGGCTTCCCCTGGTGGTCCAGTGGGTTAGGACACCGCCTTGCAGTGCAAGGGGCGCTGGTCCGATCCCTGGCCTGGGAAGATCCCACATGCCGCGGAGTGGCTGGACAGATGTGTCCAATTACGGAGCCGGAGCTCTGGAGCTCATGCGCCTGGAGCCAGCGCTCTGCAGCAACAGACGCCACCGCGTTGGGAGGCCCACATGGGCCAAAGAACAAAGACGGATGAAAAATGGAGAAATGAAAGACCAACAGAAGTGGCCCGCCTGCTCCCCTCCCTCCTCAACCCGATCCCCGCCCAAAATAAATAAATCAATAAATCTTTAAAACAAAAAACAAAAAAACAAATGATCAGTGGATGATAGAAGAAACATATCATTAATAAATATCAATGAGAGTTAAAACTAGAATTGATGCCTTTGTACTGTGGTGTTGGAGAAGACTCTTGAGGGTCCCTTGGACCCCAAGAAGATCAAACCAGTCAATCCTAAAGGAAGTCAACCCTGAATATTTATTGGTAGGACTAATGCTGAAGCTGAAGCTCCAATACGTTGGCCACCTGATGCTAAGAGATGACTCATGGGAAAAGACCCTGATGCTGGGGAAAACAGAAGGCAGAAGGAGAAGGGGACGAGGGACGACAGAGGACAAGATGGTTGGATGGAATCACTGAGTCAACAACCAGGAGTTTAAGCTCTAGGAGATGGTTAAGGACAAGGAAGCCAGGCGTACCACAGTCCATGGGGTCGCAGAGTTTGATACTGCTGAGCAACTGAACTGGGAGATAAATAAGAGAGAAGGGGATATGCAAAGCTATACACTTTAACTGGAAAGGACAACAGTGGGTGTCTTCCTCAGTGATAAAGGAGTATAATTTAAAATGCCTTGTTTGTTTTCTATTTCATCTTTTATTCCTATTGGGCACCTCAGAGTATTAAGTGTGAAATAGTGCAGAGGCATACTTAACATTACCTTCCACAAGTAAACATTAGTTAAAATTATTATATCAACACACAAGCAAAAATAACTACGTTAAGAAAGCACAAAATGTAATATGTTATCAAACATCAGATTCCAAATGTAACGACTTTCTAGCTACTGAATTCCAAGATTAAGAATACAAATTTGAAATGTTTATAGATAAGGCACTTTGTACTTGTTCTAAGGGCTCACAAAAATGTAACCAATTTGTATTATACACATTTGTTTTTCTTTTATGTTTCTATAAAGATTATAATTCTGTAGTTCTATAATGCAATTTTACATGCTTTCCCATGATGTGCTTACATAAAGAAGCCTTAGGAATTCATTTAATAGAACCAGTCATTTAGCAATGGCATTGTTTCTGGAAGAAGAACCCTTTTAAGTACCATAAAAGCTAAAGAATTCCACTTCCAATTGGCAAGGGTGTAAGGAGGTTAGGATTCATTTGTTTCTTTCTCAGAGGACAGCTGAGTTAAGTGTTTCTTTAACATTCAACCATGGCTAATTTGTAGTCTTTTCATATTGCCAATATTGCACTGAATATGAAATTTTCTCTCCCCATGATGATAATATTTATACAAATTAGGACAAGGGATCCAATAATGTGTTGTGTAAAAACAATCACAAACTGTCAGTTATAAACTAAATAGGCTGACGTTGCACCAATTTGTACCTCCTTACAGCTACTGAATTTTCTTTATTTTCAGTCTTATTTCTCACAAGAGTAGCTTATACTGACTATTTCTGTTTTTCTCGCAGTCTTTCTCCACGTTGTCTCCTTACCTTAGAACAACTGAGGGTGTTAAAGCCAAACATAACTGTAATTCCTTGTTTTTGCACCCTGCTTCTCTACAGCATTGAACACAGGCTCTCTGTCATCCTAAAAGTCTGTCTTTTTGTGGTTTCTTATGCTAAACTTTATAGAACCTCATATTTTTTTGCCATACTACTTATATATACTGTCCTTCTACTTTTAAATTTATTTTCCTACAAGATGCTGAAACATGGCCCTCTTTTTATCTTCCTTTTGTCATTAGAAAAAGTTAACCTACTTCCATGAATTTAGGAATAGATAGGGACAATTCTAAACAGGATTTTCAGGCCTGACCACGCACCTTGGCTCTGATTTTCCATTACTCACTCAACATTTCTAAATGTAACCATAGCCTTTAACACTCAACCAGCCAAAATTAGCAAATTATCACATGGGTGCATCATGGTCAAGTGAACAATTCTTCATGAACCTACATTCTTCATTGGTCAAGTGAACAATTCTTCATTGATATACATCAATTGAAATGACCATGCGTGTTTTTTTTTTTTTTTTTAAGATTTGTTTATTTATTTTGGTGGGGGTGGGGTGAGAAGGGAGGGGAGCAGGCGGGTCACTTCTATTGGTCTTTCATTTGTCCATTTTCATCCGTCTTTGTTCTTTGGCCCATGTGGGCCTCCTAACGCGGTGGCCTCTGTTGTCACAGAGCACCAGCTCTGGACGCATGTGCTCCAGAGCTCCGGCTCGGTAGTTGGACACATTGGTCCAGCCACTCCGCAGCACGTGGGATCTTCCCAGGCCAGGGATCGAACTGGCGCCCCTTGCACTGCAAGGCGGTGTCCTTACCCACTGGACGACCAGGGAAGCCCCCATACGTGTTTTATTACCATTCCCTCTGGGCTTCCCTCATGGCTCAGATGGTAAAGAATCTGCTGGCAATGTGACAGACCTGGTTTGATCCCTAGGTTGGGAAGATTTTCTAGAGAAGGGAAAGGTTACTGACTCCAGCATTCTTGCCTGGAGAATACCATAGCTTGTCCATGGGTCACAAAGAGTAGGACACAACTGAGCGACTTCACTTTTACTTTCATTCTGCTAATGTCATTAAAATTTGTGCACTAAGTCATCCAAAAGTGTTGCTTGTACTTTTGTTGTCTCCTTACCTTAGAACAACTGAGGTGTTAAAGCCAAACATAACTGTAATTCCTTGTTTTTGCACCCTGCTTCTCTACAGCATTGAACACAGGCTCTCTGTCATCCTAAAAGTCTGTCTTTTTGTGGTTTCTTATGCTAAACTTTATAGAACCTCATATTTTTTTGCCATACTACTTATATATACTGTCCTTCTACTTTTAAATTTATTTTCCTACAAGATGCTGAAACATGGCCCTCTTTTTATCTTCCTTTTGTCATTAGAAAAAGTTAACCTACTTCCATGAATTTAGGAATAGATAGGGACAATTCTAAACAGGATTTTCAGGCCTGACCACGCACCTTGGCTCTGATTTTCCATTACTCACTCAACATTTCTAAATGTAACCATAGCCTTTAACACTCAACCAGCCAAAATTAGCAAATTATCACATGGGTGCATCATGGTCAAGTGAACAATTCTTCATGAACCTACATTCTTCATTGGTCAAGTGAACAATTCTTCATTGATATACATCAATTGAAATGACCATGCGTGTTTTTTTTTTTTTTTTTTTAAGATTTGTTTATTTATTTTGGTGGGGGTGGGGTGAGAAGGGAGGGGAGCAGGCGGGTCACTTCTATTGGTCTTTCATTTGTCCATTTTCATCCGTCTTTGTTCTTTGGCCCATGTGGGCCTCCTAACGCGGTGGCCTCTGTTGTCACAGAGCACCAGCTCTGGACGCATGTGCTCCAGAGCTCCGGCTCGGTAGTTGGACACATTGGTCCAGCCACTCCGCAGCACGTGGGATCTTCCCAGGCCAGGGATCGAACTGGCGCCCCTTGCACTGCAAGGCGGTGTCCTTACCCACTGGACGACCAGGGAAGCCCCCATACGTGTTTTATTACCATTCCCTCTGGGCTTCCCTCATGGCTCAGATGGTAAAGAATCTGCTGGCAATGTGACAGACCTGGTTTGATCCCTAGGTTGGGAAGATTTTCTAGAGAAGGGAAAGGTTACTGACTCCAGCATTCTTGCCTGGAGAATACCATAGCTTGTCCATGGGTCACAAAGAGTAGGACACAACTGAGCGACTTCACTTTTACTTTCATTCTGCTAATGTCATTAAAATTTGTGCACTAAGTCATCCAAAAGTGTTGCTTGTACTTTTGTTGACTTGGCAATGGATTCTTAGATATGACATCAAACACAAGCCAAAAAATTCTTGAACACTTGATGGCTCTGAAATATAAAATACGAACTACTTATTCAGAAGGTTAAGTAGGTTTTAGCAGTAGTTTTTCATATAAAAGATTTCATATAGAGATATCATTCATATAAAGGTTTATTCTTTAAATTATTACTATAGCATTTAAACATGCAGCCTTAGATTTAAGAATACATATTGTTTTTTATATAACTTTTCAGATAATACAAAAATCTTCATTAATACTTCAAATCCATGTAGTTTGACCAATCTGATATGCTATGTGTATTTTTATCTATGTTTTTAAAAATCCTTAAGACATTATTTTTTCAGTCCAATCAATACTCATTTTTTACCTATATATTTACTGTTGATCTAAATGTCCATCAAATCTGTGTATCATATAGTCCCTTAGATTTTAACTCTTGAACAATATTTTTGCTGAGCACAGAATTCTCACATTAACATATTTAAACAATCACTCTTTTTTGGCATCTATTTTTTTCAGTAATTAAAGATGTTATCAGTATAATTCCTGGTCATGTTAAGGTAATATATGTATTTTTGTCCTCTGGCTAATTTTTAAACTTTCTATTTGCTTTGATTCTCAGATATTTTAATAGGATAGGGATAGGAGGCTTTTCCTCTGGTGTCCTCTGAGGACCCAGTGAGTAGGTGGCCATTTGCAAGCTAAGGAAAGATCAAACCTTTCAACATATTGACCTTCAACTTCCAGACTCCAGAACTGTGAGAAATAAATTTCCGTAAAATCACCTAATCTTTGACTTTACAAACCTATCAGACTAATCTATGCAGCAAATCTATCAGACTAATACAAACTATATCTCCTAATATTTTTTACATCTTATACACTTCCCTTCTCTGTTCAATTTTGTCCTTATACTTATTTTCTTGAGAAGCTGTGGTATAAAAATCACCTATTGGGGCTTCCCTAGTGGCCCAGTGGTAGAGTCCACCGGGCAGTGCATGGGGCACCAGTTTGATCCCTGGCCCAACAAGATCCCACATGCTGTGGAACAGCTGGGCCAGTGTGTCCAATTATAAGCCAGAGCTAGTGCCCTGCAACGAGAGAGGCCACTGCAATGGGAGGCCCACCCAGGTCAAAAAATAAAGACGGATGAAGAAAAAAAAGAAGCCAAATTAATTAAAAAAAAAAATGTTTAAAAATCACCTATTGGACTCTTAATTGATTCTTTGTGAAGAAAAAAACAAAATTGTTTCTTTGTAAATATGCTTTGTCTTATTTTAATTGTTCTCCTTTTTTTAAGACTTCATTTTTTAGAGGAGTTCTAGATTTGCAACAAAACTGAGAGGGAGGAAAGGAGATTTCCCACATACTCTCTGCTCTTACATGTGCAGAGCCTCCCCCCTTATCAAAATCACTTACAAAAGAAGATGTGCAGATAGTAAAGAAAAAATATGAATAGAAGCTTCACATCATCCACCATCAGGGAAATGCAAATTAAAACAACTCTTTTTTTTCATGGTTCACAACTTTAATGGAATATTCTAACTCTTCTGCACAAAGTAAAACACAATATTCAGTTTTAAATGTATCACGAATAAGGCTGAGCACTCCATAGATGTGCCCCTGACTACCAGAGACCAAGTTCTCCCACTCAGGGATCCTACATGCCAACTATTAACACTTCACTTCAAGCCCAGAAGTTTTAAGACAAGACAAATGTGTAGCCAAGAAATAAAACCCACTGAAAAAGAAAGAGTTAACATTTATACCCTCAATGAAAAAGCTATACTTCCCAGTCCAATTCTACCACAGAAGACTAATATTCTGCCCACTGGATCTCTCCATTTCTTTTTTTTTTTTTTTACCTTTTTTTTTTTGGTGGGAGGGAGGGGTGGGGAGGGAGGGGGATGGGTGGGCCACTTCTCTTGGTCTTTCATTTATCTATTTTTTTTTCATTCATCTTTGTTCTTTGGCCCTTGTGGGCCTCCCATCGCAGTGGCCTCTCTCATCGCAGAGCACCAGCTCTGGGTGCATGAGCTCCAGAGCTCTGGCTCGGTAATTGGACACATCGGTCCAGCCGTTCTGCGGCACATGGGATCTTCCCAGGCCAGGGATCGAACTGGCACCCCTTGCACTGCAAGGCAGTGTCCTTACCCACTGGACCACCGGGGAAGCCCTGGATCTCTCCCTTTCTAACAGAGGTGTATTGAAGTTTTCAACTATGATACTGAATTGATCTATGTTGCTTCGAAGTTCTATCAGTTTTTGCCAAATGAAGTCTGAGGCCCTGTTGTTAGATGCTTACATATTAAGAACTGTTATGACTTTTTGGAGAATTTAGCCTACTACTGTTTTGTAATGTACTTTTTTTATTTTATCCCTGATAACTTTTCTTTGAAGTTTTCTGTGTTTGAAGTTAATACAGCTATTCCATTTTCTTTTGATTAGTGTTAGCATCATATTTTTCCATCCATTTACTTCAATCTGTATTTGGCTAGAGTGAGCTGGAATGGAGCATTTTCCTTCTCTAGATCACTTAGGGTCTGATAATTCTCCAAATGGTTAGGTTCTGGTTAACTAACTCCCTGTGAAGGTTGGCCTTGTTAAGAACAGAGTGTTCTAGTGTATCTTAAAATGCTCTGTTTCCTTCCACTGGCAGAACGCCTTAAGAAATTTTTCTCCAATATTTACTGTGGGAATTTGGTAGAGTTCCTGGAGACAAATCTTGCAATACTGTGAGGCACTCTCATCTGACTGGGTTCCCCTGGAGTCTCAAATTTCAATGTTGTCCACAGTGAGCCTTCAGGAGTTTATCAATTACAGAACAGGTTTCCCTAGGTAAACACTGGTTCCCACAGCAATTTCTGCTTGGAAATCTATGTTGAGGTGTTCTGTGACTTCCTGTATTCACTTAGCTCTCCAATCTTGGGAGTAAACGTTTTCCCTGGTTTTGAGGTTCTGAGAAGAGTTCTGAGAAGATTTGGCTCTGAGAAGAGCTGGTTTTTAAATCTGTTCACATTTTCAGTTGGTATGAGAATGTAGTGACTTCCAATCCTTACACATGGAAGTGGAAATCAGAAGGTCCAGGTTTTTATAGTTTTCTGAAGAAGACTAACTGTCTTAAACATATTAAGTATAGTTACAATAATATTAATGTTTCTTAACTTCAGTTGTTAGGAGATTCTGTAGCTATTCAATTTCACTTGTTTTTTTTTCCATATCTTAGAAAGCCCAGAGATTTTAAATTGAAGTCTAAACATTATATAAGCAATGTAGGGAGATTATTCCGGGTCTTGGATAATAGCAGAATATGGAAAGCATTTACATTTTTTGGAGCTTAAAGGAAGTACATATCATCAGTACCATATTGTTTTAAGTTATTATGCAGACTGCTATCATTGGAACTAGGTTTTACTTCCTATAGAGATGATTTCCTATCATTACTTCATTTTACTCCAAGGTTGTAGTCTTTTAAGATCCCATTCAAAACAGGTAGGCTCAATATACTTGGGGAACTCTAGATTCCAATTTTACTTATATCACCCCAGAAATGTCAAAAGATTCCCTTTCCCAATTTTATTCACCCTCCAAGGCCCCTTGTAGTCAGAAATAAAGGTGTTTTAAGTCCATGTATTTGGCTAGAGTGAGCTGGAATGGAGCATTTTCCTTCTCTAGATCACTTAGGGTCTGATAATTCTCCAAATGGTTAGGTTCTGGTTAACTAACTCCCTGTGAAGGTTGGCCTTGTTAAGAACAGAGTGTTCTAGTGTATCTTAAAATGCTCTGTTTCCTTCCACTGGCAGAACGCCTTAAGAAATTTTTCTCCAATATTTACTGTGGGAATTTGGTAGAGTTCCTGGAGACAAATCTTGCAATACTGTGAGGCACTCTCATCTGACTGGGTTCCCCTGGAGTCTCAAATTTCAATGTTGTCCACAGTGAGCCTTCAGGAGTTTATCAATTACAGAACAGGTTTCCCTAGGTAAACACTGGTTCCCACAGCAATTTCTGCTTGGAAATCTATGTTGAGGTGTTCTGTGACTTCCTGTATTCACTTAGCTCTCCAATCTTGGGAGTAAACGTTTTCCCTGGTTTTGAGGTTCTGAGAAGAGTTCTGAGAAGATTTGGCTCTGAGAAGAGCTGGTTTTTAAATCTGTTCACATTTTCAGTTGGTATGAGAATGTAGTGACTTCCAATCCTTACACATGGAAGTGGAAATCAGAAGGTCCAGGTTTTTATAGTTTTCTGAAGAAGACTAACTGTCTTAAACATATTAAGTATAGTTACAATAATATTAATGTTTCTTAACTTCAGTTGTTAGGAGATTCTGTAGCTATTCAATTTCACTTGTTTTTTCCATATCTTAGAAAGCCCAGAGATTTTAAATTGAAGTCTAAACATTATATAAGCAATGTAGGGAGATTATTCCGGGTCTTGGATAATAGCAGAATATGGAAAGCATTTACATTTTTTGGAGCTTAAAGGAAGTACATATCATCAGTACCATATTGTTTTAAGTTATTATGCAGACTGCTATCATTGGAACTAGGTTTTACTTCCTATAGAGATGATTTCCTATCATTACTTCATTTTACTCCAAGGTTGTAGTCTTTTAAGATCCCATTCAAAAACAGGTAGGCTCAATATACTTGGGGAACTCTAGATTCCAATTTTACTTATATCACCCCAGAAATGTCAAAAGATCTTCCAATATCATCACACACAACTTTTGTAACTGTCATGTCCCCAAGAGTCACAGATACAGTATAGTCAAGACCCACATATCTTGGTAGACAGCTCAGAAATAAAGGTGTAATCACAATTGCAGAACTTCCCGTCCAAAAGAGAGAGTGGTCCAAATCCCACATCATGTTTCCCAGACACAGAGTCATTCCCTGGGGAATACAAGCCCACTAATATCTGTCTTTGAAGACCAGTGGAGCTTGCATTCTCATTTCTACAGAGGAAACAACCCTGCTCTTAAAGAGCACATGCAAAAACATCACATGCACCAAGACCTGGCACAAGTGCATTAGTCTGAAAGGAACCTGGGTCAGACTCACTTGCTGATCTTTGAGAGCCTCCTGGGGACACAGACACTGACAATAACTATTTTGGGAATCTCATTCTACAACGACTTCAGTGTTGGGAAGTGCCATTTTAGAGTTCTCTTTCTAGCTTATCAGCAATGAGTCTCAATACTATCCACTAGTGAGCTGGCACTAGCCATGGTACTCCTGGGGACAACCACCCACCTTAAAACATGGGTCCTTCCCCACCAGTGTACCAGCAACACTCCTGAGACCCTGTTTGCCCTCTAGCCCTGGCCACTAGTGGGACAGCAAAAGCTCCAGCAGTCTCTGATACCAGCCTGCAGCCAACACAGGACCCAGCTCCACCCAACACTGCCAGTGGCCTTTGTGTTACTGGGAAGCCAACCAGTAGGGCTCCTAAGCTGCCCACATTTTAAATTGAAGTCTATACATTATATAAGCAATGTAGGGAGATTATTCCGGGTCTTGGATAATAGCAGAATATGGAAAGCATTTACATTTTTTGGAGCTTAAAGGAAGTACATATCATCAGTACCATATTGTTTTAAGTTATTATGCAGACTGCTATCATTGGAACTAGGTTTTACTTCCTATAGAGATGATTTCCTATCATTACTTCATTTTACTCCAAGGTTGTAGTCTTTTAAGATCCCATTCAAAAACAGGTAGGCTCAATATACTTGGGGAACTCTAGATTCCAATTTTACTTATATCACCCCAGAAATGTCAAAAGATCTTCCAATATCATCACACACAACTTTTGTAACTGTCATGTCCCCAAGAGTCACAGATACAGTATAGTCAAGACCCACATATCTTGGTAGACAGCTCAGAAATAAAGGTGTAATCACAATTGCAGAACTTCCCGTCCAAAAGAGAGTGGTCCAAATCCCACATCATGTTTCCCAGACACAGAGTCATTCCCTGGGGAATACAAGCCCACTAATATCTGTCTTTGAAGACCAGTGGAGCTTGCATTCTCATTTCTACAGAGGAAACAACCCTGCTCTTAAAGAGCACATGCAAAAACATCACATGCACCAAGACCTGGCACAAGTGCATTAGTCTGAAAGGAACCTGGGTCAGACTCACTTGCTGATCTTTGAGAGCCTCCTGGGGACACAGACACTGACAATAACTATTTTGGGAATCTCATTCTACAACGACTTCAGTGTTGGGAAGTGCCATTTTAGAGTTCTCTTTCTAGCTTATCAGCAATGAGTCTCAATACTATCCACTAGTGAGCTGGCACTAGCCATGGTACTCCTGGGGACAACCACCCACCTTAAAACATGGGTCCTTCCCCACCAGTGTACCAGCAACACTCCTGAGACCCTGTTTGCCCTCTAGCCCTGGCCACTAGTGGGACAGCAAAAGCTCCAGCAGTCTCTGATACCAGCCTGCAGCCAACACAGGACCCAGCTCCACCCAACACTGCCAGTGGCCTTTGTGTTAGGCATTACTGGGAAGCCAACCAGTAGGGGTCAACTCCACATACCAGCATGCCCACAGTACTCATTCCCACCACACTTAAGTTCCCTAAGAGCCCAGAAAGAGGGAACTTCCAGAGAATTAACTCTGATGAACAGATAGACTATATTGCTGGGTCCCACAGGACATCTTCCATTTAAGACAATTTCTCCAAGATCAGGAAATGTAACCAACTTACATAATACACAGAAATAAAAATAGAATGAGGCAAAATAAGATAACAGGGAAATATTTTCCAACAAAAGAAATAACATAAAACTCCAGAAGGGGTTTACTGGTGGCCCAGTGGGTGGAGAGTCCGCCTAGCAGTGCAGGGGGCACCAGTTTGATCCCTGGCCCAGGAAGGTCCCACATGCTGAGGAGCAGCTGGGCTGGTGTGTCCATTTGTGAGCCAGCATGCACCCAGAGCCAGTGCTTTGCAATGAGAGAGGTCACTGCGATGGGAGGCCCACACAGGCCAAGGAATAAAGATGGATGAAAAATAAATGATGACTTAGAGGCAAAAAAAAAAAAAAAAAAAAAGTAAACCCCCAGAAGAACTAAGTTAAGTGGAGATAAGTACTCTTCCTTATAAAAATTCAAGGTAGCAACCAAAAAATATTCAGCAAACTCAATAGAATGGATGAATACATTTAGATGTTTAACAAAAAGTTAGAAAAATATAAATATGCACAAAATACAGCTGAAGAATATAATTATGAAATTTAAAATTCACTATAAGTCAACTTCTCTAAGAAATTAGAGAGTAAAGAAGAATGAATCATTGAATTTGAGGACAGGGTTCTAGAAAATAACCTAGATGAACAGATAAAAGAAAGCAAGATTTTTAAAAATGAGAACAATTTAAGAGATCTCTGAAACAATATCATTCATATTAACATTCAAATTTTAAGGGTTCTGAAAAAAAGAGGAAATGACATACATACAATACATTTGAAAAAATATTAGCTGAAGATATCCCTAACCTGTGAAAGGAAACACATATCAAGGGCCAGAAATCAAAGTCTCAGACAAGACTGATCCAAAGTGATTCACAACAAGACACAATCAATTAAAATAGCAAAATTAACGATAAGGAGAGAATATTTCAAACAACAAGGGAACACAGCCAGATAGTTATAGAGGAACTCCCAGAGAACTATCAGCTGGCTCTTCATAAGACATTTTGTAGGCCACAAGAAAGTGGCAAATGTCTATTCATTTTTAATTCTTAACTCATGTACTACTCTTGCCATAAAATCTTTACTTGCATCCATAAACATGACTGTAACCACTATCTGTAAAAAGTTTCATCTCTCGAACTGATTAGTATTAGATACTTATTTCTATCATGGAAGTAGCAATTTTTACTTATAAAATTGAGTTCTTGGGCTTCCCCTGGTGGTCCAGTGGGTAAGGACACCGCCTTGGAGTGCAAGGGACGCCGGTTGGATCCCTGGCCTGGGAAGATCCCACGTGCCGTGGAACGGCTGGACTGATGTGTCTAATGACCGAGCCGGAGCTCTGGAGCATATGCGCCCAGAGCTGGCGCTCTGCAACGACAGATGCCACGGCGATGGGAGGCCCACAGGAGCCAAAGAACAAAGACGGATGAACATAGAGAAATGAAAGACCAATAGAAGTGGCCCGCCCGCTCCCCTCCCTCCCCAACCCAATCCCCGCCCAAAATAAATAAATCTTTAAAAAATAATAACAATAAAAAATAAAATTGAGTTCTTTTTGAATCTTTTATTTAAGAATAGAAAATATGTATTAATCTTAAGACTATTTATTTTTGAGTTAACAATGGATAGATAAGTGAAAATATGTTAAATTAATAAAATTACTGAATCCGAGAGAGATGTTTTCAGAAGTGAAGACAGTTTAGGGAAGAATAGCACAGTTACAGCTAAGAAATCTACATAGCTGATAAATATGTCCATGCTTTGGATAGAGGACATCAATAATATGCAAGAGGAATACCAATCACCTTACTGGAGAAGTATGTAAAGTCAGTAGTTAAGTCTACAGGAATAGACCATTTTTGAGAAACCTAGTTGTAAGTCTGAATTCACTCAACCAGAATGCAAGCACAAGATTAATTTATATTTAAGTCTTAATGAAGAGAGAACATGAATATAATGAATAAATACTGATCCAAAGTGATTCACAACAAGACACAATCAATTAAAATAGCAAAATTAACGATAAGGAGAGAATATTTCAAACAACAAGGGAACACAGCCAGATAGTTATAGAGGAACTCCCAGAGAACTATCAGCTGGCTCTTCATAAGACATTTTGTAGGCCACAAGAAAGTGGCAAATGTCTATTCATTTTTAATTCTTAACTCATGTACTACTCTTGCCATAAAATCTTTACTTGCATCCATAAACATGACTGTAACCACTATCTGTAAAAAGTTTCATCTCTCGAACTGATTAGTATTAGATACTTATTTCTATCATGGAAGTAGCAATTTTTACTTATAAAATTGAGTTCTTGGGCTTCCCCTGGTGGTCCAGTGGGTAAGGACACCGCCTTGGAGTGCAAGGGACGCCGGTTGGATCCCTGGCCTGGGAAGATCCCACGTGCCGTGGAACGGCTGGACTGATGTGTCTAATGACCGAGCCGGAGCTCTGGAGCATATGCGCCCAGAGCTGGCGCTCTGCAACGACAGATGCCACGGCGATGGGAGGCCCACAGGAGCCAAAGAACAAAGACGGATGAACATAGAGAAATGAAAGACCAATAGAAGTGGCCCGCCCGCTCCCCTCCCTCCCCAACCCAATCCCCGCCCAAAATAAATAAATCTTTAAAAAATAATAACAATAAAAAATAAAATTGAGTTCTTTTTGAATCTTTTATTTAAGAATAGAAAATATGTATTAATCTTAAGACTATTTATTTTTGAGTTAACAATGGATAGATAAGTGAAAATATGTTAAATTAATAAAATTACTGAATCCGAGAGAGATGTTTTCAGAAGTGAAGACAGTTTAGGAAGAATAGCACAGTTACAGCTAAGAAATCTACATAGCTGATAAATATGTCCATGCTTTGGATAGAGGACATCAATAATATGCAAGAGGAATACCAATCACCTTACTGGAGAAGTATGTAAAGTCAGTAGTTAAGTCTACAGGAATAGACCATTTTTGAGAAACCTAGTTGTAAGTCTGAATTCACTCAACCAGAATGCAAGCACAAGATTAATTTATATTTAAGTCTTAATGAAGAGAGAACATGAATATAATGAATAAATACATTGAAGAAAGACATTGCTCATGTTATCATCATCATGTATAGTTTTAGCACAAATAGAATAAACACAACTAATTTTTACGACTACCTCTATTGATCACAATTAAGATTATGGCCATTTTTTTTTTCAATAAAGAGGAACATATCTTGGATTTGTAATAACAGAGCAACAAAAATTTAAGTCAATAAAACAAAATTAAATCTACCGTAATTGTATATGACATCAAGGAAAATGTTTTTCCTAAGCATCTGTGAGTTTCTTGTGGATTTTACGTAAGGGTCTTTGTACATCAGTCAAAAAAAACTGTCTTTTCTATTTGTTAATTTATATAAGCACCTACTGATGAACTTGAAAACTTCATCTGAGCAAAATAACAAAAGACATTTAGAAAATGATGTTTCCTATATATATGTTCAATGCATTTTTATAAGCACTCTTCTTCCACTTGGCTTACTTTTCACTTTCTATTGCTTTGTGATTGTATTAGAGAGCTGCACATTTTTAGGCTGCAAATGACATGTTATCTTTCCAGAATTTCCCATGAAGTATTAGAGAAGAATGATGACATTTTGCGCTGGAAAACACTTGAAAAGAAAAAAAAATAGGTTATTCAGTCTATTTGATTTTAAATGCATTATAAGACAAATTTGTTTGGCATTATGTAAATAGTAAGTACGGTAATTTCATTAAAGCATGTGCTTTTTCTATTGGCTTTACTTTTATTGTTTAGAATATTAATCTTAAGACTATTTATTTTTGAGTTAACAATGGATAGATAAGTGAAAATATGTTAAATTAATAAAATTACTGAATCCGAGAGAGATGTTTTCAGAAGTGAAGACAGTTTAGGGAAGAATAGCACAGTTACAGCTAAGAAATCTACATAGCTGATAAATATGTCCATGCTTTGGATAGAGGACATCAATAATATGCAAGAGGAATACCAATCACCTTACTGGAGAAGTATGTAAAGTCAGTAGTTAAGTCTACAGGAATAGACCATTTTTGAGAAACCTAGTTGTAAGTCTGAATTCACTCAACCAGAATGCAAGCACAAGATTAATTTATATTTAAGTCTTAATGAAGAGAGAACATGAATATAATGAATAAATACATTGAAGAAAGACATTGCTCATGTTATCATCATCATGTATAGTTTTAGCACAAATAGAATAAACACAACTAATTTTTACGACTACCTCTATTGATCACAATTAAGATTATGGCCATTTTTTTTTTCAATAAAGAGGAACATATCTTGGATTTGTAATAACAGAGCAACAAAAATTTAAGTCAATAAAACAAAATTAAATCTACCGTAATTGTATATGACATCAAGGAAAATGTTTTTCCTAAGCATCTGTGAGTTTCTTGTGGATTTTACGTAAGGGTCTTTGTACATCAGTCAAAAAACTGTCTTTTCTATTTGTTAATTTATATAAGCACCTACTGATGAACTTGAAAACTTCATCTGAGCAAAATAACAAAAGACATTTAGAAAATGATGTTTCCTATATATATGTTCAATGCATTTTTATAAGCACTCTTCTTCCACTTGGCTTACTTTTCACTTTCTATTGCTTTGTGATTGTATTAGAGAGCTGCACATTTTTAGGCTGCAAATGACATGTTATCTTTCCAGAATTTCCCATGAAGTATTAGAGAAGAATGATGACATTTTGCGCTGGAAAACACTTGAAAAGAAAAAAAAATAGGTTATTCAGTCTATTTGATTTTAAATGCATTATAAGACAAATTTGTTTGGCATTATGTAAATAGTAAGTACGGTAATTTCATTAAAGCATGTGCTTTTTCTATTGGCTTTACTTTTATTGTTTAGAATATGAATTGCTCTTCAATTACTTTGGCTGTATTTATAAAAAGCCATATCCTTTTTCTTCTGTACAGGAGCACATTTTTCTCTTTTTATTTACTTTGCATAGTATTTAATTGTTCAAAAAACTTTTTCACTTTTCTGAACCCTTCAGTAAGCAGCAGAATCTTGAACATACTTGGGAACTTAAAAATGCATACTCAAATGAAATGATGGTAAAGAATAGTGTAAAAAAAAAAAAAAAAAAACCCAAAACTATAATCTTGTCTGTGTAAGTCAGAACAATTATTGTTTTTAAAATTTTCTCACAGTAAATTTACATTTTTAACATTAGTTCTTAAGGGTATTTAAATTATTCTCCCAGAAAATCCTTTATATATCTGCTCTGAACTTATAAATTTACTTGAAGTATGTTGTGCTTGCATCTGATTCTCCCCAAAACTCATTGTCTCACCATCACACACACACACACACACACACACACACACACACACACACACACACACCCAACAGAGCCCTCTGTCGAGTCAAAAACATGCCCTATTTACTTTCTCAAGCCACATCTTAGGACTTTACACATAATGCTACTCTTCTCACTGAGTTATTCACCTCGCTGATCTCTACTCTAAACTTATTATTCACGCATAGGTTCACCTGTCATACGGCTGAGCATTGAGAATACACTATGAAAACATACATAGGATATAATTTTATAGTCCAATATATATTTAATTGAATGTTTTCTACATTAATTAAAAGTATATGCTTGATGATACTTCATTTAAGCTCATCAATGAAATAAATAAGTTAAACTGGAAACTGAAGCTCAGGTCAGCTCCACAGACTGGCAATACCTCGGGTGTACTGTCACCCATGAAGTCAGGAGGGTGGCACTTTCTGAGCATGACATAGAATTCTTGTTTGAAGGCCTCCCGGACTCTGCCCTGTCTGTTTCTTCCTTTGGCTCAGTTATGACATTTTGCGCTGGAAAACACTTGAAAAGAAAAAAAAATAGGTTATTCAGTCTATTTGATTTTAAATGCATTATAAGACAAATTTGTTTGGCATTATGTAAATAGTAAGTACGGTAATTTCATTAAAGCATGTGCTTTTTCTATTGGCTTTACTTTTATTGTTTAGAATATGAATTGCTCTTCAATTACTTTGGCTGTATTTATAAAAAGCCATATCCTTTTTCTTCTGTACAGGAGCACATTTTTCTCTTTTTATTTACTTTGCATAGTATTTAATTGTTCAAAAAACTTTTTCACTTTTCTGAACCCTTCAGTAAGCAGCAGAATCTTGAACATACTTGGGAACTTAAAAATGCATACTCAAATGAAATGATGGTAAAGAATAGTGTAAAAAAAAAAAAAAAAAAACCCAAAACTATAATCTTGTCTGTGTAAGTCAGAACAATTATTGTTTTTAAAATTTTCTCACAGTAAATTTACATTTTTAACATTAGTTCTTAAGGGTATTTAAATTATTCTCCCAGAAAATCCTTTATATATCTGCTCTGAACTTATAAATTTACTTGAAGTATGTTGTGCTTGCATCTGATTCTCCCCAAAACTCATTGTCTCACCATCACACACACACACACACACACACACACACACACACATACACACACACACACACCCAACAGAGCCCTCTGTCGAGTCAAAAACATGCCCTATTTACTTTCTCAAGCCACATCTTAGGACTTTACACATAATGCTACTCTTCTCACTGAGTTATTCACCTCGCTGATCTCTACTCTAAACTTATTATTCACGCATAGGTTCACCTGTCATACGGCTGAGCATTGAGAATACACTATGAAAACATACATAGGATATAATTTTATAGTCCAATATATATTTAATTGAATGTTTTCTACATTAATTAAAAGTATATGCTTGATGATACTTCATTTAAGCTCATCAATGAAATAAATAAGTTAAACTGGAAACTGAAGCTCAGGTCAGCTCCACAGACTGGCAATACCTCGGGTGTACTGTCACCCATGAAGTCAGGAGGGTGGCACTTTCTGAGCATGACATAGAATTCTTGTTTGAAGGCCTCCCGGACTCTGCCCTGTCTGTTTCTTCCTTTGGCTCCTTTTAATGTATAATCTTTCCTTGTAATAAATATAATTGGATAGTTCTCAGTAATTTCTATGCTTCTGGCAAATTAACAAACATGATGGTGTTTGGGGGGTAAAAAACCCAAACTTGCAGTTGATATCAAATCCTTTTCTTTGTTTCGTAACATTTTAATTTATGTCTACTCGTGCTTTAACTTTTCTAAAATTTCTATTACACATCATAGTATTCCAGGAAAATACTGGTAACTTTACTTATTTAATAACGTCTCACAGAGTCAACTAATACATATTCATGATAATCCATCAAATAATTTAAATATAGCTGTTACTTTTATATTCCCCAGTTTAAAGGTCAGAATTCCCAGGCAGACTTGGCAATTTGGAGCACCGTGTCCCTAACCGGACAGTTTGGCTAAACCCGGAACCTTCCTACACACATTCTAAGGTCACAGGCACAGAGATGCCTTCCATCTCTCCCTGGGAGAAATGTGGTTTGCGTTTCAGAGTAGCTAATAAACTTTTTCTCCAAATGGCAGGGCCAACAGGAGCCCTGTAAAAGGCTCAGTCTCCTAATTTTCGTATTCCTGTTTGCTGCTACAACCACTGCACATGCTGTTAAATATACGGTCCTCCATTATTTGGTTGCTGGAAAACACAACAGTGTACTGATCCGGCTGCTCCCTTATTCTGTGAATTATAAATGTTTTTCTGATTGACGAATTTTATTTTCTTCCTTACTATATGTGTAAATGTGGGGTAACTTGTTAACCAAGTTATGTTTGCCCCGCTGAGCATTGAGAATACACTATGAAAACATACATAGGATATAATTTTATAGTCCAATATATATTTAATTGAATGTTTTCTACATTAATTAAAAGTATATGCTTGATGATACTTCATTTAAGCTCATCAATGAAATAAATAAGTTAAACTGGAAACTGAAGCTCAGGTCAGCTCCACAGACTGGCAATACCTCGGGTGTACTGTCACCCATGAAGTCAGGAGGGTGGCACTTTCTGAGCATGACATAGAATTCTTGTTTGAAGGCCTCCCGGACTCTGCCCTGTCTGTTTCTTCCTTTGGCTCCTTTTAATGTATAATCTTTCCTTGTAATAAATATAATTGGATAGTTCTCAGTAATTTCTATGCTTCTGGCAAATTAACAAACATGATGGTGTTTGGGGGGTAAAAAACCCAAACTTGCAGTTGATATCAAATCCTTTTCTTTGTTTCGTAACATTTTAATTTATGTCTACTCGTGCTTTAACTTTTCTAAAATTTCTATTACACATCATAGTATTCCAGGAAAATACTGGTAACTTTACTTATTTAATAACGTCTCACAGAGTCAACTAATACATATTCATGATAATCCATCAAATAATTTAAATATAGCTGTTACTTTTATATTCCCCAGTTTAAAGGTCAGAATTCCCAGGCAGACTTGGCAATTTGGAGCACCGTGTCCCTAACCGGACAGTTTGGCTAAACCCGGAACCTTCCTACACACATTCTAAGGTCACAGGCACAGAGATGCCTTCCATCTCTCCCTGGGAGAAATGTGGTTTGCGTTTCAGAGTAGCTAATAAACTTTTTCTCCAAATGGCAGGGCCAACAGGAGCCCTGTAAAAGGCTCAGTCTCCTAATTTTCGTATTCCTGTTTGCTGCTACAACCACTGCACATGCTGTTAAATATACGGTCCTCCATTATTTGGTTGCTGGAAAACACAACAGTGTACTGATCCGGCTGCTCCCTTATTCTGTGAATTATAAATGTTTTTCTGATTGACGAATTTTATTTTCTTCCTTACTATATGTATGTCAAACTGTGGGAAGCTAACTTGTTAACCTGCAAGTTATGTTTGCAGACACTTCACAACTTCAGACTAAACTATTGTATAAAATTCCCAAATATTAAAAATGTATCATTGAAGCTTGAAAGAAAATAAAATTATGTCTAAAGAAGTTTCTGCACAAATTAAAAAAGACATCTATTATATGTCCTTGCTTTGTTTCCAAGGATTACAAAATTGGCCACAGTTTCATTTTCTAGTTTTATTTTCTACCTTTATTCAGCATAAACCATAATCTCCAATTAAGAATAAATAAAAATAAACTCAGTGTTTCCTAAACAGACTTCAAAATGTTTATATTGCTTGCCCTTTTATCAATCTGTCTTCATGTAAATCCAGAACTTCCTTGTTCTCCTTCAATTTAATTGTCACCTATTCTTAAAAGCACACTTTAATAATGTACTGACTTGTTCTGTCAGAACTGTTTTGGGGTAAAGACTGTGAGTCACTTAAGTCAAAAAAGTACACTGACATCCAATTCTGCTTCTGCTACTTAAAAAATTCCAGACCACAATTTATTCATCTTTGAAAATGATAATGCACTTAGCAGTCTTTTAATAGAAGGAGGAAAAATCAAATGAGTTAATCTATACAAAGTGTTCAGCACAGTCTGTGACTAACAGCAATAATCATAAGAGCTAACTCTGACAAAGAGGCTGTGTTCCAGAATTATTCAAAGTACTTTACATGTATTGAATACTAGCTCATTTAATGTTAATTTTACAGAAGCCATCCTCACTTTAATTTTCACAGCTGGATACCATAAACTTATAAAACATTCATTATCTGAAATGTAGATGTCTATATCCATACATACCACTAAATGTTTCATTTTACATAGATTACTTCAATGAAGACATGTGAGTTCATTTAAGGGTAGGGTCCTAATACCATTTCTTATACTTTGATAGACTCCTTATGGGGATTCACACATAACAGAGCACAGTCCATATTAAGTTACATTTTACCTTACTGAATGCCTTTAAGCAAAACACAACGAATAAAAATCATTATCATACCAATAGCCTACCCCTAGACTAACACCCTAATTAGGGCCAATGAAAAAGCTTGGTTATCAAAGAATGATCTGTAGTTTAACAGAAAATTTTTAGTAGAGCTCCTCAGGTGGTCTAGTAATTAACACTCCACACTCCCAATGTGAGGGGCATAGGTTCCATTCCTGATCATGGAAGTTTCGCATTCCAAGTGGGGCAGCGTGCCAGAGGAGAGACAGAGACAGAGAGACAGAGACAGAGAGAGAGAGATTTTAGTGCTTGCCAAACTTCTAGGTTCTTATATTGGAATCTTCCCTGCCCTATGAAATGATATCTATGACTTCTCTTCTATCTCTTCTACATGATGTTGACTTTGGTTCCAGTTGATTCATACAGGAATAAACATCTTTCTCCCTAGAGAAGGGAATGACAACCCACTCCAGTATTCTTGCCTGGAGAATTCCATGGACAGGGGAGCTGGCAGGCTACATACAGTCCATGGGGTTGCAAAGAGTCAGACATGACTGAGCAACTACCACACAAACATCCTTCTAGGAAATACAGTCTATACCATGCAAATGTGCTCTGGGGTAGGTTGGCACACACACAAAAATAATAGAATCCCTCCATTTTTTTACTAGCCATATCTAATTATTCATAAAATACAGTTAATCTTTTTCTTTTCCCCTGCTGCTGATGGTGCTGCATAGCAACTAGTTGTGTCAGAGTCTGTGTGACTCTATGGGCTGTAGCCTGCCAGTCTCCTCTGTGGAATTCTCCAGGCAAGTGTACTGGAGTAGGTTGTCATGCCCTCTTCCCAGGGAACTTCCCAACCCAGGGATCAAATCCAGATCTCCTGCCTTACAGGCAGATTCTTTACCACTGAGCCACCAGGGAAGTCTTTCTTTCCCTACTATAGTCCAAATCTAAGATACTTTTATTTACTGAATAAGTAAACAATTATTTATTGAGCACCAATTTATTGAGTGTGCAAAATGGCCTTACTCTGTGAAGTAAGATTTCTCTTATACTAAAAACATGTAAAGTTCATTTAAGGGTAGGGTCCTAATACCATTTCTTATACTTTGATAGACTCCTTATGGGGATTCACACATAACAGAGCACAGTCCATATTAAGTTACATTTTACCTTACTGAATGCCTTTAAGCAAAACACAACGAATAAAAATCATTATCATACCAATAGCCTACCCCTAGACTAACACCCTAATTAGGGCCAATGAAAAAGCTTGGTTATCAAAGAATGATCTGTAGTTTAACAGAAAATTTTTAGTAGAGCTCCTCAGGTGGTCTAGTAATTAACACTCCACACTCCCAATGTGAGGGGCATAGGTTCCATTCCTGATCATGGAAGTTTCGCATTCCAAGTGGGGCAGCGTGCCAGAGGAGAGACAGAGACAGAGAGACAGAGACAGAGAGAGAGAGATTTTAGTGCTTGCCAAACTTCTAGGTTCTTATATTGGAATCTTCCCTGCCCTATGAAATGATATCTATGACTTCTCTTCTATCTCTTCTACATGATGTTGACTTTGGTTCCAGTTGATTCATACAGGAATAAACATCTTTCTCCCTAGAGAAGGGAATGACAACCCACTCCAGTATTCTTGCCTGGAGAATTCCATGGACAGGGGAGCTGGCAGGCTACATACAGTCCATGGGGTTGCAAAGAGTCAGACATGACTGAGCAACTACCACACAAACATCCTTCTAGGAAATACAGTCTATACCATGCAAATGTGCTCTGGGGTAGGTTGGCACACACACAAAAATAATAGAATCCCTCCATTTTTTTACTAGCCATATCTAATTATTCATAAAATACAGTTAATCTTTTTCTTTTCCCCTGCTGCTGATGGTGCTGCATAGCAACTAGTTGTGTCAGAGTCTGTGTGACTCTATGGGCTGTAGCCTGCCAGTCTCCTCTGTGGAATTCTCCAGGCAAGTGTACTGGAGTAGGTTGTCATGCCCTCTTCCCAGGGAACTTCCCAACCCAGGGATCAAATCCAGATCTCCTGCCTTACAGGCAGATTCTTTACCACTGAGCCACCAGGGAAGTCTTTCTTTTCCCCTACTATAGTCCAAATCTAAGATACTTTTATTTACTGAATAAGTAAACAATTATTTATTGAGCACCAATTTATTGAGTGTGCAAAAATGGCCTTACTCTGTGAAAGTAAGATTTCTCTTATAATCTAAAGAACTCATGCTTTGCCTAAATTAGGTTTTCAAATTTAGTAATAAACAAAAAAATAATATTGGACTGGCTGAAAGTGTCAAACACTTACCCCATCATAAAAACTAAAAGAAAAAACCTAGAAACAAATGTGTCCCTGTGCCAAAATCAACCCAAAGGTCACTAGCTTTAGCAACACCTTATGTAAGCCATGTTGATTATGATAACTAATTTGTATTTATTCTAAATTCCATAGTTTTTTTAATTCTTAAGAAGATGTGTGTGTGTGTGTGTGAGGTGGGGGTGATATCTGCACCAAATATAATTCAGAATCAGCCCTCACTTGCTAAGAGAATTGATATTTTCTCAATTTTATTTTTGAAAAAAAAAAAAAAAGAAAACTATAAATATGATTCCAAGTCTGGTCTCCAACCAGATTTCTACCCATCCTAGTTAATCACTCCATGGATAAACCAACTTGTTGAATACTTTACTAGTCTCCAGTCAGAAGACTATTTTATTATTATTCATTTTTTTTCAATAATTGTTCTTTGCTTACTCTTCCCCAAGTCCTATAATTGAAACAAGAATATCCCTCAATGAACAGGATGCAAATGTCCTTAACCTCCATAAAATTTAAAGCCCATAAGAGACAACTTGTAGCAACCAAATAACGATACACACACAGACACACACGCACACACACACACACACATATATATACATACATAATTATTTAAAATATTATAGAGCTTGAAGTCTGAGAAATATCAGAAAAAGTCAAAAATGAACATTTTACTAACTTGATTCAATTATCCAGTAGTGTTCCCACTGCTCTCAGATCATAGTCCCAGATCCTGTTGTTTTCTACTTTGCAGTCCTTATGTTTTACCAGTAACTCTCTTGCTTTATATGTTTTCTCTTGTGAATAGGTTGTGACTATTCACTACTTACAGAACACTCAATCACGCACAAAACAACACAGATAGTATCATACGTGACATACACACAGAAATATTTGTAGCGAAAACCTATTATTTTTTAGGTTTCTCCTCAAATGTTACTTTCATTTTGTAGTCTTTGCTTGGCTCTCCAGAGTAAGAAATTCTCCATTTTAAACTCATCTATAATTTTGCACTTCTTCATAGCACTTACAATAATACTAAACAATGGAATATCCATGTAATCATGTTTTAAATAATACTTGAAACTCTACTGCATGCTTTGTGGTTAAGCTGAAATGGAAATATCTAGGATGGTCGCTGGCAATGGCTAGTGTTCTATGAACAAAATAATATATAATAACATTGCCTAAGAGGGATGCTGATAAATCTGTGTGTCTCAAAATTTCTCTCAACCAGAAATTCACTAATGATATATGGGCATGGTCAGGTAGTTAGTGCCAGAAGTAGAATCAATAGGAAATTTTGAAATAAGCAGAACCCATAAAGCAATAAATACCCAAAACATGAAAGGGTAGGAGAAGAGTCTGAGTAAGCATAAAGACTCTTCACCATATAAATTTACTAACTCTAAAAAAATCGTGAGTAATATATATGGAAAGGTGACCATATCAAATCTCTTATTTCTATTGAAAAATATTATCTGCAGAAAAAATTAATCCCTTTGTTTAAAAGAGGTTAAGTAGAGACATTTTCTAAATTCCCTTTAGTTGGCTTTCCTTACACATTTATTCAGCATTTTGAACTTGGTACTGAAAGTCTCTTTTCGTTATTTTGAGGAAAGGCTGGTGAAATTTAATGATAAAGAAAAGTATTATCCTTAAGTAAGGTTAATTTTAGGCAACTATAAGTGTTAGTATAGTTTTAAAATTCATTTTCTTAGAATAATAGTATCCTTAGAATTGGCAACAATAATGAAAAGCTCTGCTTCAGATTTTCCTTAGTCTTGGAAATCTTTAAATTGAACAATCTGCTTTACACGATATTACATTATTTAGTTCATGATTTATACGGTTAAGGAATAGTAGATATCTTAATTTTAAAAACAGATATTTCCAAAATGTCTTTGACTCAATTTTATTGATTTGAAAAAACAAATTCTATAGGAATAGTAAGCTAAAGATTAAACTTAAATTGAACATGATAAGTAGCCTCTGTCTTGAAGTTCAGTATTAATAAAATGGCATAACCCATATTCATAGAACTTTAAAAATATATTTAATCTTATATGTGAGAAGGTATTTGAGGCTATTTCCTTGGATCACTTCCTGATGAGATAGAAAAAAGAAGAAAGTTGATTTTGAATCATGTCAAGAAGATTTATGCTACAGATATCTAGATCAAAATATTTCTCTTTTCTCATTAGCTTTTCAAAGGTGCCTTACACCTCAAATATGCTTGGTTTAATATCTTTTGTTATAGATTTACTTGTCATGAAAGTTCTAAAGATGGATGATTGTATGAAAATATAAATAATTTAACTGGTTTCTTTTTTTGTTTCATTTGATTTTAACAATGTTTTTCAAATACAGGAGTAAAAAAGATATCATAAGCAAGTTAATGTTGAAACAGAATGACAGTCTTAAAGAATAAAACTTAGGGGACCAAGTTTTCTTCATAAATAATACATAGGCAGGGGTTTATGGCTTACTTTGTGGGATTTGCATGAACCTGTTCTATCCCTGAGAGAAAGCTGTTTTCTCAGTACAGTAAAAATAGTAAGGCTAGACTAAAGGACAAAAGGAGACATCCCAGAATAATTCCCTCACTTTCAGAAAGGACTTTATCCTATGGGAATTTCTCATAATAAGTCATAATCTTTCTCAAATTCACAATCTTCCCTTAGTAAAGTTAAAATATGCAAAGAGCAAAGCAATCAAAGTTTTTGTTGACATAAACAGCATTTCCAAAAGTAAATTAATTACACTGTGTTTCATTTAAATAAAATTCATTTTCTTAGAATAATAGTATCCTTAGAATTGGCAACAATAATGAAAAGCTCTGCTTCAGATTTTCCTTAGTCTTGGAAATCTTTAAATTGAACAATCTGCTTTACACGATATTACATTATTTAGTTCATGATTTATACGGTTAAGGAATAGTAGATATCTTAATTTTAAAAACAGATATTTCCAAAATGTCTTTGACTCAATTTTATTGATTTGAAAAAACAAATTCTATAGGAATAGTAAGCTAAAGATTAAACTTAAATTGAACATGATAAGTAGCCTCTGTCTTGAAGTTCAGTATTAATAAAATGGCATAACCCATATTCATAGAACTTTAAAAATATATTTAATCTTATATGTGAGAAGGTATTTGAGGCTATTTCCTTGGATCACTTCCTGATGAGATAGAAAAAAGAAGAAAGTTGATTTTGAATCATGTCAAGAAGATTTATGCTACAGATATCTAGATCAAAATATTTCTCTTTTCTCATTAGCTTTTCAAAGGTGCCTTACACCTCAAATATGCTTGGTTTAATATCTTTTGTTATAGATTTACTTGTCATGAAAGTTCTAAAGATGGATGATTGTATGAAAATATAAATAATTTAACTGGTTTCTTTTTTTGTTTCATTTGATTTTAACAATGTTTTTCAAATACAGGAGTAAAAAAGATATCATAAGCAAGTTAATGTTGAAACAGAATGACAGTCTTAAAGAATAAAACTTAGGGGACCAAGTTTTCTTCATAAATAATACATAGGCAGGGGTTTATGGCTTACTTTGTGGGATTTGCATGAACCTGTTCTATCCCTGAGAGAAAGCTGTTTTCTCAGTACAGTAAAAATAGTAAGGCTAGACTAAAGGACAAAAGGAGACATCCCAGAATAATTCCCTCACTTTCAGAAAGGACTTTATCCTATGGGAATTTCTCATAATAAGTCATAATCTTTCTCAAATTCACAATCTTCCCTTAGTAAAGTTAAAATATGCAAAGAGCAAAGCAATCAAAGTTTTTGTTGACATAAACAGCATTTCCAAAAGTAAATTAATTACACTGTGTTTCATTTAAATAAAATTCTGAGTTTACAGAGGCTAGAGCTAGAACAAAGACTGAAAGACCCTAGAAGCAGAGCCCAGTACGTGCTGCATTATCACCCTGGATCTAAACACAAATTACTAGCTTCAATTCTAAGGGAGAAGTAATACACAGTTTCATAGTAAAAATATATTACTTGAGGATGATATTATAAGCATAACTCCCATTTCCGGAAATGGGAGCACCAAAAAGTGACTCCATTTTTTCCCTAAACTGTATAAAAATAATTGTACATAACTAGGTCAGTGGATATGAGAATGCGCTGTCCATAACCCTTTTCAATTATTGACAACTCTCTAGCTGTGAGAACTAAGGTCCTGTCCTTCCCTGGGAAGGGCACAACTCAACTCACAACTGAGCAAGTAGAGAGTTTAGGGTCTGACAATTGTAATGATGACACAGAACACTTTTATGAACAACAGTGAGTACAGAGCTTCCCATTGGTTTGATCTAAGCTTGTGCGGCCAGCGTTGCTGCCCAAATAATTCCATGCCCAATCCTGCTTCCTCCCACCTCTTTTCAAAGGTGTTAATTCTAATAAAAATCTTTCTATCCAACTATATCTCAGTGTCAGACTCCAAAAAACCCAAGAAACTTCATAGACTGACTGCCAAAAAAATAAAATAAAATAAAACAAACTCATATTCTGCTGCTCAGCACTGTCAAAATAGGGTGTTTGACTTAAAAATATGTAATTACTGTGTAACTACTAAAACATCAAATATTAAAGCACAAAAATGTCTATATTAGCAATAAAAATATCAATAGAAATCTAAACATTAAAATTAAAATAATTATATTTATGATAATATCAAAAAGAAAAACATGCTTTAGAATAAGCTCAGCAACAGAAGGACACATGATACATATTAAATATTACACAACATTGTTGAAAACAAAGAAGTTCAAGTACATGCAGGGCTTCCCAGATTGCTTAGTGGTAAAGAATCCATCTGACAATTCCAGAAACACAGGTTCAATCCCTGTGTCGTGGAGATCCCCTGGAGAATGAAATGACAACCCACTCCAATCTTCTTGCATGGGAAATTCCATGGCTAGAGGAGCATGGTGGGCTACAGTCCATGGGATTCCAAGAGTCAGACATGACTTAGCAACTGAACAAAAGCAATGAACAACAAACTAAATGCAATGATATTCCTTCTTCATTTTAAAAGATTCAATATTATTAAGATGGAAGTTCTCCATGCATTGCACTTTAGATTCAAGTCAATCTCTTTGAAATACACAGTTTCATAGTAAAAATATATTACTTGAGGATGATATTATAAGCATAACTCCCATTTCCGGAAATGGGAGCACCAAAAAGTGACTCCATTTTTTCCCTAAACTGTATAAAAATAATTGTACATAACTAGGTCAGTGGATATGAGAATGCGCTGTCCATAACCCTTTTCAATTATTGACAACTCTCTAGCTGTGAGAACTAAGGTCCTGTCCTTCCCTGGGAAGGGCACAACTCAACTCACAACTGAGCAAGTAGAGAGTTTAGGGTCTGACAATTGTAATGATGACACAGAACACTTTTATGAACAACAGTGAGTACAGAGCTTCCCATTGGTTTGATCTAAGCTTGTGCGGCCAGCGTTGCTGCCCAAATAATTCCATGCCCAATCCTGCTTCCTCCCACCTCTTTTCAAAGGTGTTAATTCTAATAAAAATCTTTCTATCCAACTATATCTCAGTGTCAGACTCCAAAAAACCCAAGAAACTTCATAGACTGACTGCCAAAAAAATAAAATAAAATAAAACAAACTCATATTCTGCTGCTCAGCACTGTCAAAATAGGGTGTTTGACTTAAAAATATGTAATTACTGTGTAACTACTAAAACATCAAATATTAAAGCACAAAAATGTCTATATTAGCAATAAAAATATCAATAGAAATCTAAACATTAAAATTAAAATAATTATATTTATGATAATATCAAAAAGAAAAACATGCTTTAGAATAAGCTCAGCAACAGAAGGACACATGATACATATTAAATATTACACAACATTGTTGAAAACAAAGAAGTTCAAGTACATGCAGGGCTTCCCAGATTGCTTAGTGGTAAAGAATCCATCTGACAATTCCAGAAACACAGGTTCAATCCCTGTGTCGTGGAGATCCCCTGGAGAATGAAATGACAACCCACTCCAATCTTCTTGCATGGGAAATTCCATGGCTAGAGGAGCATGGTGGGCTACAGTCCATGGGATTCCAAGAGTCAGACATGACTTAGCAACTGAACAAAAGCAATGAACAACAAACTAAATGCAATGATATTCCTTCTTCATTTTAAAAGATTCAATATTATTAAGATGGAAGTTCTCCATGCATTGCACTTTAGATTCAAGTCAATCTCTTTGAAAGTATTAATACCAGCAGACTTTTTGGAATAAATTGATAGTCTCTTAATAAAATTTAGATGTAAATGGCAAAAGGCCGAGAATAGTCAAAATAATCCTAAAAAGAGAATAAATTTAGAAAAATATGCTTACCGATTTCAAAATTTATTACAATGCCACGAAGTGTGCTAATGTCATAAGAGTATAGATATAAATCAATGAAACTTAACTGAGAATTTAGAAATAAACATTTACATTTATAGATCATTTCAGTTTTGACACAGATGCCATGGCAAGTAAATGGGGAAGTAGTAGTCTTGAAAAACTGGATATCCATATAGAAAACCTGAATTAAGACATTTACTATATATCATACAAAGCAATTATCATCAACATCATAGGTCACTAAATAAATAAATACAAAAAAAATGAACTGTATTAACTATATCACAACTGATATTACATATAATATTTCATATGGCTTTATTGAGATAAAATTTATATACAAAAAAATCTAATGTTTCAAGTGCAACATCAATGACTTTTTTGTAAATTGACCAAATTTTATAACCTTTACTATAGTCCAATTCTAGAAGATTTCTATCCATCCCTGGCAGCTCAGTGGTAAAGAATCTGCCAGCCAGTGCAGGAAATATGGGTTCAATCCTTGGAAGATCATCTGAAGAAAGGAATGGCAACCCTTTCCAGTATTCTTTCCTGGGAAACTCCATGGACAGAAAAGCCTGTCAGGCTAGATAGAGTCCATGGGGTCACAAAATTGATATCCTCTTTGAATTGTTACTAAAACAATATAATAAAGGATATTTAGTTCATTATATTATCTTTCAACTATAAATTGTATTGTTTTGTTTTGTGTTACTATCACAGAACAAACTATAAATAGAGTAAGCTCCCCAAATACTTAAATATGTTACTGATTAGTTCATTAAAATATATTATGCATTATATCTATTTTAGGAGGGGCAGAGACATATTAAAATCATAAATATGTCAGCTACTCATGGCAGAGTTTTAAATACTTGTTCTATGGACTTTCTGACAGTATTAGAAATGTGCTTTCACCTTATCCATGTCATTAAATCAGTCCAAGAATGAGAAACCAGGGCTTCCCCTGGTGGTCCAGTGGGTAAGGACACCGCCTTACAGGGCAAGGGGCGCCGGTTTGATCCCTGGTCTGGGAAGATCCCACGTGCCGCGGAGCGGCTGGACCGATGTGTCCAATTACTGAGCCGGAGGTCTGGAGCGCATGCGCCCAGAGCTGGTGCTCTGCAACGACAGACACCACTGAGATGGGAGGCCCACAGGAGCCAAAGAACAAAGACGGATGAAAATAGAGAAATGAAAGACCAATAGAAGTGGCCCGCCAGCTCCCCTCCCTCCCCAATCCGACCCCTGCCCAAAATAAATAAATAAATAAATCTTCAAAAAAAAAAAAAAAAAGAGTAAGAGACCACTTTGTGCAATCACAGTTTCGAATTCAATAGGGTTATATGCATTATTTGGAAAAATAAGTAAATACCTGAAAAAAGGATAGGTTTCAAAACACCACGTTAAGTCTCTGCTCTTTAGTTTTGCAGGATTTGGGAATCCAAAGCCATAAATTGACCAGTGAGAAAATATTGATATATTCCCTATCAAATAAAAAGGTAGAGTGCCTCAAACTGACATTATATCTTTCACCTGATAGCCTGTCAAAAAATATCAGTTGAAGAAATGAATGATGATTAAAATATTTTGCATTTAAAATAGTTACTAGATACTAGAGCAATCAAAAAAATCACCTTCCAGAAATGTCAGAATTCCTGGGATTATAACTGCAAAAATGACAGGAAAGGAAATTCCCCTGCTGCTGACAAGTCAATAAAAGGAAGCTCCCTCACTTCTAGTCATTCTTAGGTTATTTTTAATTTTACAGTTTCACCTTTCATAAAATTTAGTGGCAGCATTATACATTGCCTTGGGACATTCTAACTGAACCCCCAATCCAGTATTTTAATGACACTGTGGAACCACATGGTGCTAGTTTTTTTGGACTTTGTATTTCTCTACTGCGAAATGAAGTAAAATCATTTTGTGTCTACCTCACAAAATTATTATGAAAATCATATGATATATTGTATTTGAAAATCCATGGTAAGCTGAATACTATTATACTGGACATTAAAAACACCTATAATAAGAATTACATGTGTATGCAATATATTTGCAAAATGTTCATTTAAATAAATTATTCAAAAATAATATACTTATACTACATAATGTTTTAAAATGCATGCACTATAAATCTTTATGTTTTAAATGAAAATTTAAATTAATCAAAAGCAAAACTGGAAAATATAAAAGTTCAATATTTTTATTAAAAATTAATAATTTAGAATATTTTTAAGGTAGTTATAGTATGTGAAGGATATTTTAAAATTTGTTCCCTTTAGATATATCTTCTTTCTTTTAATATTATATTGACTTCCATTTTAATAATAGTTTTTTAAATATGGTTTTGTCAGAGTTAGAATTAAACATGTATTTGTTAAGCCACTATTTGATGTTATGATATACACTTGACATGGTCTAGGGAAATTAGACCCCAAAATGCCTTGAACTTGGAGGAATTTCTTAATTCTCAAGGATGTCTATATATGTAATCTGAAACTCCAACATGCCACTCTGTTTCACGTGACCAGGAACTCTATAGGATAGAGCTTATACCCAGGTCATAAATGAGACGTAGATTCTTTATCACTAGCACCACCTGGGAAGCCTGGGTTATAATTAGCAGGAAACTGGGCTTCCCTGGTGGTCCAGTGGGTAAGAACACCACTTTGCAGTGCAAGGGGCACTGGTTTGATTCCTGGCCTGGGAAGATCCCACGTGCCATGGAGCGGCTGGACCAATGTGTCCAATTACCCAGCCAGAGCTCTGGAGCGCATGTGCCCAGAGCCGGTGTTCTCCAGCGAGGGAGGCCACTGTGATGGGAGGATCACATGGGCCAAGAAACCAGGATAAATGGATGAAAGATCAATAGAGGTAGCAAAAAAGAATAGCATGAAACTAACTATAAGTACATATGTATTTTGTTTAGTAACTTAGAGCAAGTATTAACAGGAATATTCAAAAGTAAGTGAAAAAAGTATATGTGTTGTTTTAAGTATTATGCAGGAATATATTTTGTCCAAAATTATTTCTCTAGAATATTATATAAAATGATTCCTAAGACCAGCTAACCAAAACACTGATATTAACATTTTCTTATTAAATGTTTATTAGGTTTTAATTTCCATGTAGCACATTATCATGACATTAGCATCCTAAATCTAGAAGCACTTATTGTCTCATAATTTCTATGGATCAGGAATCTTGGTACAACTTAACTGGGTCCTGTGCAAATCTACTATTTGCCAAGGCTGGGTTCTCCTTTGGAGGCTTGAGGAAGGAATGGATTCAACCCTTGGTCTATTTAGTTCTATTTCGCAAAACTGGAAAATATAAAAGTTCAATATTTTTATTAAAAATTAATAATTTAGAATATTTTTAAGGTAGTTATAGTATGTGAAGGATATTTTAAAATTTGTTCCCTTTAGATATATCTTCTTTCTTTTAATATTATATTGACTTCCATTTTAATAATAGTTTTTTAAATATGGTTTTGTCAGAGTTAGAATTAAACATGTATTTGTTAAGCCACTATTTGATGTTATGATATACACTTGACATGGTCTAGGGAAATTAGACCCCAAAATGCCTTGAACTTGGAGGAATTTCTTAATTCTCAAGGATGTCTATATATGTAATCTGAAACTCCAACATGCCACTCTGTTTCACGTGACCAGGAACTCTATAGGATAGAGCTTATACCCAGGTCATAAATGAGACGTAGATTCTTTATCACTAGCACCACCTGGGAAGCCTGGGTTATAATTAGCAGGAAACTGGGCTTCCCTGGTGGTCCAGTGGGTAAGAACACCACTTTGCAGTGCAAGGGGCACTGGTTTGATTCCTGGCCTGGGAAGATCCCACGTGCCGCGGAGCGGCTGGACCAATGTGTCCAATTACCGAGCCGGAGCTCTGGAGCGCATGTGCCCAGAGTCGGTGCTCTGCGACAACAGAGGCCACTGTGATGGGAGGATCACATGGGCCAAGAAACCAGGATAAATGGATGAAAGATCAATAGAGGTAGCAAAAAAGAATAGCATGAAACTAACTATAAGTACATATGTATTTTGTTTAGTAACTTAGAGCAAGTATTAACAGGAATATTCAAAAGTAAGTGAAAAAAGTATATGTGTTGTTTTAAGTATTATGCAGGAATATATTTTGTCCAAAATTATTTCTCTAGAATATTATATAAAATGATTCCTAAGACCAGCTAACCAAAACACTGATATTAACATTTTCTTATTAAATGTTTATTAGGTTTTAATTTCCATGTAGCACATTATCATGACATTAGCATCCTAAATCTAGAAGCACTTATTGTCTCATAATTTCTATGGATCAGGAATCTTGGTACAACTTAACTGGGTCCTGTGCAAATCTACTATTTGCCAAGGCTGGGTTCTCCTTTGGAGGCTTGAGGAAGGAATGGATTCAACCCTTGGTCTATTTAGTCTATTTGCAAAATTCTCCTTGCAATTTCAGGCATAAGGTCCCAATTCCTTGCTAGCTGCTGTCCAGGCCTTGCTATGAGCTCCAAGAGGCTTCCTGCAGTTCCTTTACTATGGGGTTCTCTCAACAGATCCTCTCACAACATAACAACTTAATTTTTCAAAGGCCAGAAAAGTAGAAAGTTTTCAGTCTGAATCTGTTAGTGAAATGAAATCTTATAAAATAGAATATGGTTCTTGGAATAATTTTCCATAATGTTTGACATATACTATTAGATAGAAACAACTCTCACTACACGTCCACACTCAAGGAGAGACAATTATACAAAGGCATGAGCACTAAAATGCAAGGTCAGTGTAGGGTTTGTTCATCACAGTTGTCAACTATGAAGTGACATAATTTGACTGTTTTCAGTCTTAAGTTATCATGGTCAATCTGAACTGCTGATTAGATAAATATATATATTTCTGTTAAAGTAAAAATCCACATACAAATGTGAAGCACAGAAAATTCTAAGATATGACAACATAATTTAAACCACTAAAACAGGATATATTCTCTAAATAAAAATTCAACCAATCATTTTGAAATATTTTAAAGGTAGAATTTCAACTTAAGAGAACTGTTTATTAATGATTGCATCATTCTAATTAATGTTCATGAAGCAAGCAAATGTTCTCTTTATTTGTCTCATGCATCTTGACTCCTGACTCTGAGAATATATATATATATTTATTTTTACTTTTACACTATGAAATAGATCTTATTTCAGGTCCAGAGTAAAAGAGATGCAAGAGACTTTAACATAATTACCTTTAACCTTTATTTCTAGACTGAGTTCTAAATGCCATCTATTTTGTAAAAGTTAATAAGAAAGAATACTAGTGTTCATTTTAAATTAGTCTCACTGTATTATCCCATTAAGGAATGTAAAAGGAAATTATGATGTTTGAAACCATCCTCATATCTTTGGAAATATTGAAGGATATCTTTGCATACACATTTCATTCAACCACATGAAATTGATATCTTTTTCAATAGTAAAACTACATTTATATTGATCACCCTAATAAAATTATTATATATTTAGCTATCTGTATGTGCAAGTATAACTATATATATAATATATATATATATATGTTTTAAAGTAAGTCAGCTACTTGATGACTTTGCAAATGAAAATAAATAGATACACTTTTCTCATTACATTGTGAAAATACTGTATCTATTTATAAATTTGTGTGCACTTTCCTTCTGTTGTTTTCCTTATAAAAATGTATTCTAAAAATGTACTTCTAAAGTTCTTTATTTTAATAAGTAGTTTCTCCTTATTTAACTCAAGTTTACCACAGTAATTACAAACCTTTTCAGGCACTGGATATCCTAATTAGTGGCAATCCAAGATGTGACAAATTTCTAGCAGCAAAAGGAAAAATTAAATTGACTGACAAATGTCACCCCAGTTGCAAATACCAACTCCAATCATGCTTGACTGAGGAGCAAGAGAAAGGGCAGGAGGGATTAAGAGAGCAAATCTCTCTTTATGGCAGCTGATATCTTCTTGAAATGTTTGTATATGAAATACAAGCATGAAAAATGCAAGTGAAAATAAAAGGCTCTCTCATAAGCTGCTCCTTACTTAAAAGACTCTTATGATATACAGGACAGGATGAAAAGAGATAGAAGTCATTACATAACCTACCCTATGCTCTAGTATCTTTGAGTAAAAATTCAACCAATCATTTTGAAATATTTTAAAGGTAGAATTTCAACTTAAGAGAACTGTTTATTAATGATTGCATCATTCTAATTACTGTTCATGAAGCAAGCAAATGTTCTCTTTATTTGTCTCATGCATCTTGACTCCTGACTCTGAGAATATATATATATATTTATTTTTACTTTTACACTATGAAATAGATCTTATTTCAGGTCCAGAGTAAAAGAGATGCAAGAGACTTTAACATAATTACCTTTAACCTTTATTTCTAGACTGAGTTCTAAATGCCATCTATTTTGTAAAAGTTAATAAGAAAGAATACTAGTGTTCATTTTAAATTAGTCTCACTGTATTATCCCATTAAGGAATGTAAAAGGAAATTATGATGTTTGAAACCATCCTCATATCTTTGGAAATATTGAAGGATATCTTTGCATACACATTTCATTCAACCACATGAAATTGATATCTTTTTCAATAGTAAAACTACATTTATATTGATCACCCTAATAAAATTATTATATATTTAGCTATCTGTATGTGCAAGTATAACTATATATATAAATATATATATATATATGTTTTAAAGTAAGTCAGCTACTTGATGACTTTGCAAATGATATAAAGATAAATAGATACACTTTTCTCATTACATTGTGAAAATACTGTATCTATTTATAAATGTGTGTGTGCACTTTCCTTCTGTTGTTTTCCTTATAAAAATGTATTCTAAAAATGTACTTCTAAAGTTCTTTATTTTAATAAGTAGTTTCTCCTTATTTAACTCAAGTTTACCACAGTAATTACAAACCTTTTCAGGCACTGGATATCCTAATTAGTGGCAATCCAAGATGTGACAAATTTCTAGCAGCAAAAGGAAAAATTAAATTGACTGACAAATGTCACCCCAGTTGCAAATACCAACTCCAATCATGCTTGACTGAGGAGCAAGAGAAAGGGCAGGAGGGATTAAGAGAGCAAATCTCTCTTTATGGCAGCTGATATCTTCTTGAAATGTTTGTATATGAAATACAAGCATGAAAAATGCAAGTGAAAATAAAAGGCTCTCTCATAAGCTGCTCCTTACTTAAAAGACTCTTATGATATACAGGACAGGATGAAAAGAGATAGAAGTCATTACATAACCTACCCTATGCTCTAGTATCTTTGAGTCTTATTTAGCCTTTTGTGCTTGCTCAGTTGCTCAGTCATGTCTGACTCTCTGTGGCCCCATGGATTAGAGTCTACCAGACTCCTCTCTCCATGGAATTTTCCAGGAATGAATACTGGAGCAGGTTGTCATTTCCTACTTCAGGGGATCTTCCTGACCCAAAGATCGAATCTATGTCATTGTGCCTCCTGCATGTGGAAGACAGATTTTTTACCACTAGGGCCACATAGGAAGGCAGTTACCCAGATTTTAAATAGGGTTTGAAATGTACCTTTGGAACCCAAATGTGACTCTGGAAAGTCTGAAAGACTGTTGCTCAAGCCAAAAAAACCCACAGACTGATATTCTAAACTTTATGGGTACTGACTTCCTAATCACCACAATTCTTTTAAGAGAGAGTGAAACATATACACAAAATGCACGGTATACTTTATAACTATGAATTAAAACTACTAGTAATATTAGGATTACCTTTCCTCCTTAAGTCTTTATGCCTGGAATGGCTGGGAAGTGGTTTTGATATTACAGGAAACAAACTGGTCAAGGAATATTTTGTTTCATTGTTTGGGTAAATAATCACACTTATTCTCTAAAAGATTGTATGTATGTATGTATGTATGTATGTATGTATGTATGTATGTATGTATGTATTAGGCTTTGCTGTGGGGTTTGCAGAATCCTAGTTCTCTGATCAGGGATCAAACCCATGCCCCCTGCAGTGAAAGCAGAGTCCAAAACACTGGACACCATGGAAGTCCCCAATGGCTGCATTAAACACACACACAGAGACAGATGATAAAAGAAGATATTATAGCATCAAAGTAAGAAAGAATCACTGAAACTAAATATGAAGACTTGGAAGAAATAAGATCAGTAATTTCTCGCAAAAGGAAAAATAAATGACTGACAGCAAGTTGCAAATACCAACTCCAATCATGCTTGACTGAGGAGCAAGAGAAAGGGCAGGAGGGATTAAGAGAGCAAATCTCTCTTTATGGCAGCTGATATCTTCTTGAAATGTTTGTATATGAAATACAAGCATGAAAAATGCAAGTGAAAATAAAAGGCTCTCTCATAAGCTGCTCCTTACTTAAAAGACTCTTATGATATACAGGACAGGATGAAAAGAGATAGAAGTCATTACATAACCTACCCTATGCTCTAGTATCTTTGAGTCTTATTTAGCCTTTTGTGCTTGCTCAGTTGCTCAGTCATGTCTGACTCTCTGTGGCCCCATGGATTAGAGTCTACCAGACTCCTCTCTCCATGGAATTTTCCAGGAATGAATACTGGAGCAGGTTGTCATTTCCTACTTCAGGGGATCTTCCTGACCCAAAGATCGAATCTATGTCATTGTGCCTCCTGCATGTGGAAGACAGATTTTTTACCACTAGGGCCACATAGGAAGGCAGTTACCCAGATTTTAAATAGGGTTTGAAATGTACCTTTGGAACCCAAATGTGACTCTGGAAAGTCTGAAAGACTGTTGCTCAAGCCAAAAACACACCACAGACTGATATTCTAAACTTTATGGGTACTGACTTCCTAATCACCACAATTCTTTTAAGAGAGAGTGAAACATATACACAAAATGCACGGTATACTTTATAACTATGAATTAAAACTACTAGTAATATTAGGATTACCTTTCCTCCTTAAGTCTTTATGCCTGGAATGGCTGGGAAGTGGTTTTGATATTACAGGAAACAAACTGGTCAAGGAATATTTTGTTTCATTGTTTGGGTAAATAATCACACTTATTCTCTAAAAGATTGTATGTATGTATGTATGTATGTATGTATGTATGTATGTATGTATGTATTAGGCTTTGCTGTGGGGTTTGCAGAATCCTAGTTCTCTGATCAGGGATCAAACCCATGCCCCCTGCAGTGAAAGCAGAGTCCAAAACACTGGACACCATGGAAGTCCCCAATGGCTGCATTAAACACACACACAGAGACAGATGATAAAAGAAGATATTATAGCATCAAAGTAAGAAAGAATCACTGAAACTAAATATGAAGACTTGGAAGAAATAAGATCAAGGGCAAAAGTGAGATTTAAAGGCTATGTGGGATCTTTGGAGGAATTGTCAGGGTACTGTTATTATCTGGTACATGAATACAAAAATTTTCTTCTACCCTTTGGTCTCATTTCTCCATCTCTCTTTTGATCACCATAGTCAAGCTACCTGCCTGTCTCAAACAGAGCAGGTATGTTCCTGCCAGCAATTTTTTACCAACCCTTCTCTCTGGTTGAACATATTCCCATCCTGAATGTCCCATCCTGCAAGTTTTTAAAAGAAATCCCACCTTCTTAGTAAACTCAATTAATTTAAAATTGTACAGTTCACATCCTTAGCAGTCTATTTATTGTATGATCTTTCTTCTTTTATAACATAGTATAATGTTGACTTTCTTTATTTTAATAATGTTCTTTCTCCTCTTACTGGAACTTGATTTTCTTTCTGTGTACTCAATTGAAGAGCCTCCAAAACTTAGAATGATAGCTGCTACATAGCAAGATCACAATAAATACATTATGAACACAGGAATTTGGAAACTTGAATGTCTGAAAGTTATTTTGAACTTAATGAAATGCCATTTACCACTTTCAATTAATTGGCCTCATACCCAGTCAGAAGAAAGGAAGAAAGTGTAGCCTTATATTCTATATGAACATGTTCCTTGAGCCACTGCTTATTTTTAACAAGGCTAAACACAACTAAGTAAAGCTACCAGACCAACAGTGGGCAAGAAACCTATTGTATTCTCTCTGAAAATTGCCTCTCGCTTTTACCCCTTAGTAGTGGCCAATTGAATGTGTGTTTATATTTTCTTAGGGCCAAAGGTTTTGTCTGGGCTTCCCCAGTGGTTCAGCAGTGAAGAATCCACCAGCAGTGCAGGAGACACGGAGACACCAGTTCCATCCCTGGGTGGGGAAGATCCCCTGGAGGAGGAAATGGGAACCCATTCTGATATTCTTGTCTGGCAAGTCCCATGGACAGAGGAGCCTGGGCATCTACAGTTTACGTGGAGTCAGAAGAGTCGGACACAACTGAGACTAAACAACAACACAACAAGTGTCATGCTGGGATACAAGGAAGCAAAATCATCTTCCAGGAGAACAGAGTCAATGAAGAAAGGAGGATATTAGAGAGACTGTAAGAACCGTGAGAGACAACAGGAAAAGTAAAAGCATGCACAGAAATGACAGATCTTGGCAACTAAAACTGTGTAGCTGCTCTTCCTATAAACCATGGATAAATACCAATTTGAAATCCTAGTATATTTTACTCTGTGTTCTTTCATGTGTCTATATTCCTTTACTTGAGTTAGCTAGATGTCTCACTGTACCTGACAATCAAAATTGTTGGAAGCATTATGATTTTAGAAGGAAAGAACACAATGTTAATAATTCATTTATCTTAATATTTTCTTTCAATTAAGAATGCCTGCAAAAGTTTTTCCAAGCTCTACTGTGAAACTGATTTTGTGCACACTTAAATGTCACTTCTTTATAAATATCTCTTCTGATCAACCTTTCTATGTATGCTTCCTTTTTTCCTTTCTTAAAATTAATGTTAGCTCCATTTATATTATAGAGTCCCAAATGGTTCAGTGTAAAGTATCCACCTTCCAATGCCAGAAATTCAGGAGAAGTGGGTTTGATCCCTGGGTGGGGAAGATTCTCTAGAGTAGGAAATGGCAGTGTGTTCCAGTATTCTTCCCTAGAAAATCCTATGGACAGAGGAGCCTGGAGGGCTGAAGTCCATGGGGATCGTGAAGAGTTGGATAGGACTTAGTACACACACACACACATACATCATTTATATTATACTTTATAATAACAATAACTATTATTTTTGAATTTTTAAAATAAGTATTAATATTTGTGTGCACCAGTTCTCAAGGAGATTGCATTCTCATTGGGGACACTGGAGAGAGTTAGGGGCTAAAAAACACACAAATTAATAAGTGATTTAATATGAAGCAGTAGCAGTAGTATGAAAGAAACTATGGTATAGGAAAAACTTAACAGGTAGGCTTGTTTTAGAAAAGTTGCTCTCCCAGAATAGGGTTTTTGCATCTCATTTTCTCAATTATATTTTAAGGCTATGTGTGAAAACTTTGTGTGTGTATGTGTGTGTATTTTGTGAGTGCATATGAACACACACACATCCCTGGGATCTGCTGATATGCTATGTAATCCTGGCTTGTGGAACCATTCCTTTAGAACTTATATGTCACATTCTTCAGAAAACTCATTTTGTCCACAGCAGGTTATACCCTAACCCTGTGCTCCCAAACATATCTGCTTTATAGCTGTAGTTGAATATGTCACTATGTGTCAAAATCAACTGTTTTCTGTCTGCTCTGTTAAAGGTAAGTTCTTTATAGGCAGGGATGATAATTGCATTAGTTTTGTATAAACAGCACCTGCAGCAATGCCTGTGGGTGTGGTCAATGAGGTTTATTGTATACATAAGGTGAGAAGACTAAGGTTTGAGTACTTGGGCATTTGAAACCACTATGACATCACTGATTGTGTATATTCGTGATTAATTTTATTCAGAACTACCTTATACAATATACTTAAAATGACTGATGCACAACTTGAGCCATGCATATTGCCTCTTGATAACTCTTCTATAGCTCATATAACCTGTCTGGAAGAAACAGTTCCTGTGTGTTAGGAAAACACAATCTTAAATCATATCACTCTGAGGAGTTTTCATCCATTCCCTGATTATATAACATTGTCACTTATTTGATACTTATGAGCTATCTGCATGGCTATACCTTCATTTTTTTAAAGAAAGATGTTTTTATTAAACTATATGTTTTTTTTTTTAAACCAAGAACCGATTTTTTTTTTCTTGGTAGGAATCCAGTTAGATGTTTGATTTTTAACCTATTTGGTGACTCAAGGGTTTTTAGAAACCCTAGATATTTTTAAGCCACACAGTTGATATATTTCTTGCTGTCAGGGTTTTTAATCTCATGTATGTTTCCATAAAATGGAAGGGTTGGTCATTTACATTCTGCTTCCCTTATAAGGTCAGTTTTCTCTTGGAACATCAATTATCAATATCTTAAACCTATAATATCCACTATAATGTTTACATAACTGTAGTATTATTTATAGATATGCAGTTTGATAAAAATACCAATCTTAGGTTGACCCAACTGAAACATTTTTTACTAGCTTTCTAAGCTGTCCTCTGACTAAATGTTCTCCTATATAGATACCTACATATACACATAACTATATGAAAACTTTGTGTGTGTATGTGTGTGTATTTTGTGAGTGCATATGAACACACACACATCCCTGGGATCTGCTGATATGCTATGTAATCCTGGCTTGTGGAACCATTCCTTTAGAACTTATATGTCACATTCTTCAGAAAACTCATTTTGTCCACAGCAGGTTATACCCTAACCCTGTGCTCCCAAACATATCTGCTTTATAGCTGTAGTTGAATATGTCACTATGTGTCAAAATCAACTGTTTTCTGTCTGCTCTGTTAAAGGTAAGTTCTTTATAGGCAGGGATGATAATTGCATTAGTTTTGTATAAACAGCACCTGCAGCAATGCCTGTGGGTGTGGTCAATGAGGTTTATTGTATACATAAGGTGAGAAGACTAAGGTTTGAGTACTTGGGCATTTGAAACCACTATGACATCACTGATTGTGTATATTCGTGATTAATTTTATTCAGAACTACCTTATACAATATACTTAAAATGACTGATGCACAACTTGAGCCATGCATATTGCCTCTTGATAACTCTTCTATAGCTCATATAACCTGTCTGGAAGAAACAGTTCCTGTGTGTTAGGAAAACACAATCTTAAATCATATCACTCTGAGGAGTTTTCATCCATTCCCTGATTATATAACATTGTCACTTATTTGATACTTATGAGCTATCTGCATGGCTATACCTTCATTTTTTTAAAGAAAGATGTTTTTATTAAACTATATGTTTTTTTTTTTAAACCAAGAACCGATTTTTTTTTTCTTGGTAGGAATCCAGTTAGATGTTTGTTTTTTAACCTATTTGGTGACTCAAGGGTTTTTAGAAACCCTAGATATTTTTAAGCCACACAGTTGATATATTTCTTGCTGTCAGGGTTTTTAATCTCATGTATGTTTCCATAAAATGGAAGGGTTGGTCATTTACATTCTGCTTCCCTTATAAGGTCAGTTTTCTCTTGGAACATCAATTATCAATATCTTAAACCTATAATATCCACTATAATGTTTACATAACTGTAGTATTATTTATAGATATGCAGTTTGATAAAAATACCAATCTTAGGTTGACCCAACTGAAACATTTTTTACTAGCTTTCTAAGCTGTCCTCTGACTAAATGTTCTCCTATATAGATACATACATATACACATAACTATATACATAATATATATGTGTGTATAGTATTTATTGGGCTTCTTTGGTAGCTCAGTGGTAAAGAATCTGCCTGATATTGCAGGAGACATGGGTTTCATCCCTGGGTCATGAAAATTCCCTGAAGAAAAGAATGGCAACTCACTCCAGTATTCTTGCCTGAGAAATTCTATGGACAGAAAAGCCTGGCAGGCTATGATCCATGGGGTCACAGTGTTAGACACAACTCAGTGACCAAAAAAACAATAGTATTTACCAAAAAATGTTTAAATATTTACAAAACCAGTACACTGAAAAAATTATATGGCTTAACAAGTTTGAAATATTACTATATTAAAAAAATTAATATTCCCTATGAAGGATCTCCTTAGTGACTCAGCAGTAAAGAACTCTGAAGTGTTATTCACTCAGTTGTGTACAACTCTTTGTGATCTCACTGAAATTGTAGCTCATCAGGCTCTATCTCTATAATCTCAACCTGTCCAAATATTTAGATGGTTTTAGAGAATTCATTCCTCTAAGTATATGGAAAATGTTGTATGTACATAATGGGAACGGCAACAAACCAAACACATTAAAAAATTATTAGGTAGCAAAAAGTGTTTAACATGTACTTGAGGTTATACCAGTTTATAGGCTGTGACATTATTTGGAGATCATAAATCTATATGAAATGTTTAATAATCTTATACAGTTAATAATTCAGATATTATACAAATGAATTTCTTCTTAATAAGAAAGAGCAGTGACTAGAAACTAAGCATTCATTTGTATTTTATTACATATGAATATTATTAAAAACTAATGGGATTCTTAAATAAAAGCAATATTAGTAGTGTTACAACAGACAATGTCAAATGCCTTTCTCTAACCATTAGAAAACCATGAAATAAATTACTATATGGTCTACTTTTATAAATGTATATGTACATATATATACATATTGCCACAGACATTGCTCATATGTTGTCTTTTTATCTAAGTTCTGCTCTTTGATATTTTTGATTGAGAGTTTTTATTTTGTTTGCTTGTTTGTTGATTAGATATAATCACAGAAGATTAAAAATAAAGTAAGCACAGTACTTACTGAAAGAAAAATTTTGCTTTAGCTGTTGTGAAACAAAGAGGGATCTATAAATAGCAGAAATCTATGAATTTACACCAGTGGAAAATGTTTTGAGTTAATTCTTTACAAATGCTGAAGATAATACTAGGATAGCAAATCCCTTTCATTTTGAAAAAAATAATTAAGTCTTGACACTAGAAATATTCTCTCTGAAACACTTCATTTATTTCAGACATATGCTTCCCAGAAGAACTTAAAGATCTAATAAAACTGAGACTTAGTGAGCATATTCAAACAATAGCTGTTATATCTCTAAAATAATCTGTAGCACATATTTACTTATAACTTGAAATTAATGTATGTCTAAATTAGAAGAACTTCAAATTAGTACACAAAATATATATACTTCCTAATCATATTTCTCCAGTGATTCTTTTTCTATCATGTACCCTTTGGTTGTATATTTCTACTTTTTCTCTTCTCTACCTAGGTCACATAGAATTATGTCAGGAACAATTATCAAAAATAGAAACCTATCTTGACTTCCCTGGTGGTTTCAGTGGGTAAAGAGTCCACCTTGAAGTGCAACGGGCACCGGTTCCATCCCTGGGCTGGGAAGACCCCATGTGCCATGGAGCAGCTGGTCGGGTATGTCCAATTATAAGACAGGGCTCTGGAGCACATGCTGCTCTGCAATGGGAAGCCACTGCAATAGGAGGCCCACACATGCCAAAGAATAAAAATGGATGAAAATAAATAAATAAAGGACCAATAAAAAAAGAGGTCAAACCAGCTGTTTTGTTACTTCAAAGAGAGAGGCTAGAGGTTATCTTGTGGACCTTAAGGATGAAGCTAGTACCAAAGAAGGCACAATGGTACAACTGAGAGAAAGTGCATCTTTAGTGACATTCAAGTCCTGGATTCCTTCTCACATGAAGCTACATCCCGACCTAGCAAATGTACCTTATAGATGGACTCAAGACAGTAGAAGGGCAATGAATGTTTTTAACAGTAGAGTTACATAATCATATTTGCTAATAGCTGACTTTGGAAAATGAACAAATCAAGACAAAAGCCAAATGTTTGAGTTGGGAGGATTTTATCCTCCCGACCTAATCCGATCCTAGTGTGACTTGATGATAGTCTTTCAGAAGTTAAAGCAGATAAGAATTTCACTGAGACAATTCTTATTTTTTGTTATGGTCTTACTAAATATAATGTAGCAATTTTCAACAGCATTTTCCAGTTTTCATATAATTTTTCCTTACTTTGCTAAAGCTCAGTTCCTCCTGTAACTATACTGAATTCATATGCTCTGAGCATGTAGTTTATCTCCAAAGACCTTCATTTCACTAAAGGGCCAAGCAGGGTATACCTCTGATCAGTTTAACTTAGTTTAACAAGTGAGTACTAGACAGAGGCTGTATTCAGAAATATTAACATAGAAATTACAAGCCTTGGTGATATACTATGACTTCTAGAAGACTCACAGAGGATTAACTGGGTGTCATATACTGAAAGTAGGGTACCTTAACATGACCTCAAGTTAAAAATGACTATTGGAGATGAAAGGAAGACAAATATGTAGTCCACGTATAAAATTAAGAGAGGCTCCAATTACCAATTAATTCTAATGACCTACTGAGGAAATCTGTGCTTCCAAGCCTACAACTCTAGCCTCTATAACATTAAAGACTATGGTCCCAAAAGATGAGGGGGCACTCTTTGCCAAGAGACACAGTAAAGCTTTAATGAACTACCTACTGCAGCTTCCACCTCTTCATTCTCAATGCCTGGTTTTCAGAGACCAGTATTATTTTGGCGGAGGTATTCTCTCCAGATTAAGAGGAGAGGGTGACACTTTTTTAACACAATGGTAGCAGAGATGAATGTTGGTGAGATCCTCCCTGGCTAACATTTGGTGTTACCTTGCCCAGTTGTGAATGTCAATGATCATGTGCAGGCGCTCCCTTCCCCATCAGGGGATCTTCATCACCAGACCCACAGAACCAAGCCTTTAGCTCATAGTGCTAGATTAATACAATCAAGGAAATGAAAGTAAGGGTGAGAAAAACTCAGAATGGTTAATAAAGGAAAAGAATGTAACACCAATTGTATTCCTGAGGTCAACGGTAGTGATGGGGCCTATACTTTATCCAACCAAATTTCTCATTTTAAGCTTCACATGGAAACAGTGAAAGACCTATTCCAAAAACACAGAGAAGTGAATTGTACTATGTAAGAGATGAGCTGTGGAAGCCAAGGATGTATGCTCCTCAGATCCCCGTTTAAGAGGGAGACTGCTGTGGTTAACTGAGAGCTTCCTGCTGCTGCATCACTGAAATCTGCCACTAATCCTCATCCCAGTATTTCCAGGATGCTCCCAGTCAATGACTGACTGAGGGTACCAGAGCTGTTCAAGTCATGCTCAGCATGGTACTCGCCTAATTGATAGTCTGCTTTTAAGCTCTTCAGGAGTCTTCTTAAGAGTCTTTCAGGGGCTTCCCTTCCCTGGTGGTCCAGTGGGTAAGGACACAGCCTTGCAGTGCAAGGGGCGCCAGTTCGATCTGTGGTCTGGGAAGATTCCATGTGCCACGGAGCAGCCGGACCAATGTGTCCAACTACCTAGCCAGAGCTCTGGAGCACATGCGCCCAGAGCCAGTGCTCTGCAACGAGCGAGGTGACTGAGATGGGAGGCCCACACAGGCCAAAGAACAAAGATAAATAAATGAAAGATCAATAGAAATGGCCAAAAAAAAAAAAGTCTTTCAAAGCCACACTGCAGTGTAAGCCCTTTTCTACCTAATCCTTCCACCTCTTCATTCTCAATGCCTGGTTTTCAGAGACCAGTATTATTTTGGCGGAGGTATTCTCTCCAGATTAAGAGGAGAGGGTGACACTTTTTTAACACAATGGTAGCAGAGATGAATGTTGGTGAGATCCTCCCTGGCTAACATTTGGTGTTACCTTGCCCAGTTGTGAATGTCAATGATCATGTGCAGGCGCTCCCTTCCCCATCAGGGGATCTTCATCACCAGACCCACAGAACCAAGCCTTTAGCTCATAGTGCTAGATTAATACAATCAAGGAAATGAAAGTAAGGGTGAGAAAAACTCAGAATGGTTAATAAAGGAAAAGAATGTAACACCAATTGTATTCCTGAGGTCAACGGTAGTGATGGGGCCTATACTTTATCCAACCAAATTTCTCATTTTAAGCTTCACATGGAAACAGTGAAAGACCTATTCCAAAAACACAGAGAAGTGAATTGTACTATGTAAGAGATGAGCTGTGGAAGCCAAGGATGTATGCTCCTCAGATCCCCGTTTAAGAGGGAGACTGCTGTGGTTAACTGAGAGCTTCCTGCTGCTGCATCACTGAAATCTGCCACTAATCCTCATCCCAGTATTTCCAGGATGCTCCCAGTCAATGACTGACTGAGGGTACCAGAGCTGTTCAAGTCATGCTCATCATGGTACTCCCCTAATTGATAGTCTGCTTTTAAGCTCTTCAGGAGTCTTCTTAAGAGTCTTTCAGGGGCTTCCCTTCCCTGGTGGTCCAGTGGGTAAGGACACAGCCTTGCAGTGCAAGGGGCGCCAGTTCGATCTGTGGTCTGGGAAGATTCCATGTGCCACGGAGCAGCCGGACCAATGTGTCCAACTACCTAGCCAGAGCTCTGGAGCACATGCGCCCAGAGCCAGTGCTCTGCAACGAGCGAGGTGACTGAGATGGGAGGCCCACACAGGCCAAAGAACAAAGATAAATAAATGAAAGATCAATAGAAATGGCCAAAAAAAAAAAAGTCTTTCAAAGCCACACTGCAGTGTAAGCCCTTTTCTACCTAATCCTTCCTCCTCATCCCTCTCCCTTTGTAAGCATCAAACTTGAATCATGGTCTGGAAGTTTTTCTCACTGATTCCTGCGCCCTTAAACCTAAAAGGCATTTCCCCTAAGAAATCTCTTATATTTCCTATTCCATCTCGGCACTTGCTTCTTAAAGGACCTAAACTGTCATATGGAGGTATTAGGTCTCTTGATCATAGCCCTAAAATTTGAAGAATTGACTCTGAAATGCAAGACCCTAGTAGATAAAAAAAGATAGCCTTCTCTTTATAATATTTGTTGAGTAAGCTTATTAGGGTTCAGCTAACCCAATTCATCTATAAATTTGAAGTGATAAAGTGTTATTGTATCAACAGATTTTTTTCTACAAAAAATTAAAATAAAATATTCAATATATTGCAATATATTATCAGAAATTTTTTTTCTCAGGTTTTTTTGGGGGGGAGAATAATGGGAATTTTTAGTTCATATAATGAAAAAAATATGACACATCTTAACTGGCCAAAGAGGCAATGGCATCTTTAGTGGAATGTATAATTAGATTTTCACATACCTGAAATAATATTTTTTATTAAACATATATGTCATTTTTCTTGTCATTGTCACTTTTTAATGTTTACATAAATCCTCTAAAATGTTTTCTTCTTTTAAAATATCAATGCTATAATTAAAATAAGCACATTTGAGCAATATGAACATAGGCACTAGAAAAATGCAAATCAAAACCAGAATGAGAAGATATTTTACCCCCACTAGGTTGTCTATTAAGTATTGGAGACAAAATTATTGGATAGAATTTCGAGAAATTGGAATACTCATACATTATTGATGTGACTGTAAAATGGGGCAACAGTTCTGGAAAACTGGTGATTCATCAAGACAGTAAATAGAGAATCTACTAATTATATACTCAAGAGAAAAAAAGGAAAACTATCCATACAAACTTTATAAAAAGTTTGATAAATGATATGATAAATGGATAAACAAAATGTTGTATATTCAAAATAGTGTACTATTTGACAATAAAAAGAATAGAATACCAATACATGGTACAACATGAACTTTGAAAACATTATGCTAAATAAAAAAAGTCAGTCATGAAAGACCATCAATTACATGAGACAATTTATATAAAATGTCCAGAATAGAGAAATCTAAATACATACAGTAATGGTCATGAAAACTGAGTATTTTGGGTATCAGGGATATAGGTGGTGGTAATAAAGAAAGACTACTAATGAGTATGGGGTTTCTTTTGTGGTGATAGAAGTATTCTAGAATTAGAATGCGGCAATGGTTGCCCTTTCTGAATATATTTTTTAACACATTGAGTGTACACTTTAAATAGGTAAATTATATATGAATTATGTATCATTAAATATAAAAACTTCAATAGGATGACATAATTTTAATTAATACCTTTATGACCATATGCAAGGTGTGTTTCTTAGTCTTTTCCTTGAAAAGTCATTAATAGAAAATTGCTGAATAATTTAGCATACTTCTACCTTTGTTTTACAGTTCATTTTTACTTTAAAACCTTTAAATCTGTCTCACTTGGAGTAATATGACTAAATATTGTTATGTACTTTTAATTTTCTATTTTAAATTTCAACTGTTAGAGGATAATTATTTTTATTATGAAGAATACAATTTAAATGTTCTTATTAAAAATACATGCTTCCTACCCATCTTTATTTTAAAAAAGAGACGCTTTTTTATTATACTGTTGGACTTATATTACTCAACCAAATACAATTTATCATTGTCACAATCATTGTTTTACATTTATCAAGTTCATTACAGTCTATTAGTGATCTTCAATTATTAGAACCAGTGAATAACGTATGTACATGATTATCCTAAATTTATATTATGTACACTCTGGGACATAATACTCATGGACAAATTGTTCTCTGATTAGTTTTGTTTAGGAGAAGTAATCCATACATACTTAAGGTATAGATGGAAACCAGTTTTGACTTGTCAGGGTTGTTGCTAATCCCTTCATAACTAAAGCTAAGTCAATATGAGAATCTTATAAACTTTTAACAGAAGTTGAAAAAAAAATAAAGAAAAGACATGATAAATTCTCTAATTACAGTTGTATGTTTGCATATTTCTCTTTCTGTTTAATTAGGTTTTCCTTCACGTATTTTGCATTTCATGTTTGGTAAATACACAATTAAACATTTATGGCTTTGCAGGGAGTTGATCACTTTATCAGTGCATACTGTCCCTTTTTGTCTCTAGCAATTTTATTTGTTTTGAGGTCTACTTCTGTGGACAGAAATGCACTCACTCTTGCATTTATTTCCTTAATATGCATATGGCATAACTTTCCATCATTTTCCTTTGAATTTACCTTTGTTACTGAATTTGAAATGAATTTCAAATTGGCATACAATTTGGTTAAATATTTTCTCCATTCTGCCAATTCTCTTTGATTGGGTATTCAGACCATTTATATGTAAGGCAATTTTCTGAAACACATTGAGTGTACACTTTAAATAGGTAAATTATATATGAATTATGTATCATTAAATATAAAAACTTCAATAGGATGACATAATTTTAATTAATACCTTTATGACCATATGCAAGGTGTGTTTCTTAGTCTTTTCCTTGAAAAGTCATTAATAGAAAATTGCTGAATAATTTAGCATACTTCTACCTTTGTTTTACAGTTCATTTTTACTTTAAAACCTTTAAATCTGTCTCACTTGGAGTAATATGACTAAATATTGTTATGTACTTTTAATTTTCTATTTTAAATTTCAACTGTTAGAGGATAATTATTTTTATTATGAAGAATACAATTTAAATGTTCTTATTAAAAATACATGCTTCCTACCCATCTTTATTTTAAAAAAGAGACGCTTTTTTATTATACTGTTGGACTTATATTACTCAACCAAATACAATTTATCATTGTCACAATCATTGTTTTACATTTATCAAGTTCATTACAGTCTATTAGTGATCTTCAATTATTAGAACCAGTGAATAACGTATGTACATGATTATCCTAAATTTATATTATGTACACTCTGGGACATAATACTCATGGACAAATTGTTCTCTGATTAGTTTTGTTTAGGAGAAGTAATCCATACATACTTAAGGTATAGATGGAAACCAGTTTTGACTTGTCAGGGTTGTTGCTAATCCCTTCATAACTAAAGCTAAGTCAATATGAGAATCTTATAAACTTTTAACAGAACTTGAAAAAATAATAAAGAAAAGACATGATAAATTCTCTAATTACAGTTGTATGTTTGCATATTTCTCTTTCTGTTTAATTAGGTTTTCCTTCACGTATTTTGCATTTCATGTTTGGTAAATACACAATTAAACATTTATGGCTTTGCAGGGAGTTGATCACTTTATCAGTGCATACTGTCCCTTTTTGTCTCTAGCAATTTTATTTGTTTTGAGGTCTACTTCTGTGGACAGAAATGCACTCACTCTTGCATTTATTTCCTTAATATGCATATGGCATAACTTTCCATCATTTTCCTTTGAATTTACCTTTGTTACTGAATTTGAAATGAATTTCAAATTGGCATACAATTTGGTTAAATATTTTCTCCATTCTGCCAATTCTCTTTGATTGGGTATTCAGACCATTTATATGTAAGGCAATTGTTGATAATAATAGCTCTTAAATTTGTCATTTTATTATTTGTCTTCTGTTGATTTCCTCTGCTTCTTTTTCTTTTGTTTCTTTTGTCTTGCCTTCCCAAGTTACTTCACATTTTCTGTTTTTTAATATCTTTGTATATGTGGCTTATTGGTTGCCCTGCATATTGTAATAGATATATTTAATTTATTACCAGTCTGTTGATATCAACATTTTGAGTAAAGTGAGAAAGGTTTGCTTCCATTTAGGTCCCTTTACTGTCTCCATCTTTCATCAGTTCTCAGTACCATTTGGGGTAAGTGTTAATCCTCTATTCCCTGACTGTTCAGTTTGTGACTTGTCCCGTGATCAAATCAAATGTGACTAAATCACATTCGAGGAGAATGAAAAACTGAGAAGTTAATGTTTTTTTTTTTTTCTCTTCCTACAAATGTAAAGATACCAATTTTTCAAGAGTCTTCAACTATTTTTGTCTTAAGAAATACAGTGGGGAAGTTACTAAAATTATAGAACAGCAGCTGAAGGAATCTCTAGTTCCTCTGAACAGCCCATTTCAACAGCACCAATTTCAGAGGGTACTAACACTGTGAAGTAGTAATAGCATCACAGATGAATAGGAAAGGAAAGCAGGCACTGAAGAAGTCCCCTTAACGTAACTGGTTATCTTAAGAACTTGTCTTATAGAATAAGATTTATAGATTCACATGTCTACCTCTGCATAAATATTATTCAGTTATAGGAAATTAATATTCTTGAATAACTATCCTCAAAATAACTACTATTTTTAGCAAGGCAGTTTTTATTAAGTGGAAAAAATCAAGTTAAATTAATGGTTTAAAGGTTGCTTATTTTTGTTTATTTCTTTGGTTTTACTATGGTTTTATGTCCTTCTCTGGGGCTTCCCAATTTTATTTGTTTTGAGGTCTACTTCTGTGGACAGAAATGCACTCACTCTTGCATTTATTTCCTTAATATGCATATGGCATAACTTTCCATCATTTTCCTTTGAATTTACCTTTGTTACTGAATTTGAAATGAATTTCAAATTGGCATACAATTTGGTTAAATATTTTCTCCATTCTGCCAATTCTCTTTGATTGGGTATTCAGACCATTTATATGTAAGGCAATTGTTGATAATAATAGCTCTTAAATTTGTCATTTTATTATTTGTCTTCTGTTGATTTCCTCTGCTTCTTTTTCTTTTGTTTCTTTTGTCTTGCCTTCCCAAGTTACTTCACATTTTCTGTTTTTTAATATCTTTGTATATGTGGCTTATTGGTTGCCCTGCATATTGTAATAGATATATTTAATTTATTACCAGTCTGTTGATATCAACATTTTGAGTAAAGTGAGAAAGGTTTGCTTCCATTTAGGTCCCTTTACTGTCTCCATCTTTCATCAGTTCTCAGTACCATTTGGGGTAAGTGTTAATCCTCTATTCCCTGACTGTTCAGTTTGTGACTTGTCCGTGATCAAATCAAATGTGACTAAATCACATTCGAGGAGAATGAAAAACTGAGAAGTTAATGTTTTTTTTTTTTTCTCTTCCTACAAATGTAAAGATACCAATTTTTCAAGAGTCTTCAACTATTTTTGTCTTAAGAAATACAGTGGGGAAGTTACTAAAATTATAGAACAGCAGCTGAAGGAATCTCTAGTTCCTCTGAACAGCCCATTTCAACAGCACCAATTTCAGAGGGTACTAACACTGTGAAGTAGTAATAGCATCACAGATGAATAGGAAAGGAAAGCAGGCACTGAAGAAGTCCCCTTAACGTAACTGGTTATCTTAAGAACTTGTCTTATAGAATAAGATTTATAGATTCACATGTCTACCTCTGCATAAATATTATTCAGTTATAGGAAATTAATATTCTTGAATAACTATCCTCAAAATAACTACTATTTTTAGCAAGGCAGTTTTTATTAAGTGGAAAAAATCAAGTTAAATTAATGGTTTAAAGGTTGCTTATTTTTGTTTATTTCTTTGGTTTTTACTATGGTTTTATGTCCTTCTCTGGGGCTTCCCAGGTGGCGCTAGTGGTATATAACCTGACTGCCAATTTAGAAGACATAGAAGACACAGGTTCGATCTCTGGGTTGGGAAGATCCCTTGGAGGAGGGCATGGCAACGCACTCCAGTATTCTTGCCCGGAGAAGCGCATGAATGGAGGAGCCTGATGAGCTACAGTCCATGTGGTCACACAGTCGGACATGACTGAAACAACTTAGCATGAACACACACACATGCCCTTCCCTAGAGTCCTGAGTTTTAGTCAAACCATGTGCTAACTCAGAACTTAAGATATTCATTCTCTTTTAAAACCTGCTAAGACTTTGTTTATTGAACTAAATATAGGTACATTTTATTTCTAATCACGTTTCTTCAGAGAAAACTGAATACATGGAAGAGAAATTTACTAGTCCATATCGCTACTGCTGACACTCTACTTCCATATTTCTTTTCTGATTCTTAGGTGAAGAGTAACTTGACAGATCATTTGTAAATTACTAAATGAACTGGAAACACACATTTCCTTCTAAAAGGCATCTTTCATACAAACATTTATTCATTCATTAAAAATTTATGAATGGCTACTCTACACCAGAGGGTTTTCTCTGTGCTTGTGCCATGCTCAGTTGTGTCTCACATTTTGCAATCCCACAAACTGTGGCCTGCCAGACTCCTCTGTCCAGGGAATCTTCCAGGCAAGAATACTGGAGCAGACTGACATCTCTAGTTCCTCTGAACAGCCCATTTCAACAGCACCAATTTCAGAGGGTACTAACACTGTGAAGTAGTAATAGCATCACAGATGAATAGGAAAGGAAAGCAGGCACTGAAGAAGTCCCCTTAACGTAACTGGTTATCTTAAGAACTTGTCTTATAGAATAAGATTTATAGATTCACATGTCTACCTCTGCATAAATATTATTCAGTTATAGGAAATTAATATTCTTGAATAACTATCCTCAAAATAACTACTATTTTTAGCAAGGCAGTTTTTATTAAGTGGAAAAAATCAAGTTAAATTAATGGTTTAAAGGTTGCTTATTTTTGTTTATTTCTTTGGTTTTTACTATGGTTTTATGTCCTTCTCTGGGGCTTCCCAGGTGGCGCTAGTGGTATATAACCTGACTGCCAATTTAGAAGACATAGAAGACACAGGTTCGATCTCTGGGTTGGGAAGATCCCTTGGAGGAGGGCATGGCAACGCACTCCAGTATTCTTGCCCGGAGAAGCGCATGAATGGAGGAGCCTGATGAGCTACAGTCCATGTGGTCACACAGTCGGACATGACTGAAACAACTTAGCATGAACACACACACATGCCCTTCCCTAGAGTCCTGAGTTTTAGTCAAACCATGTGCTAACTCAGAACTTAAGATATTCATTCTCTTTTAAAACCTGCTAAGACTTTGTTTATTGAACTAAATATAGGTACATTTTATTTCTAATCACGTTTCTTCAGAGAAAACTGAATACATGGAAGAGAAATTTACTAGTCCATATCGCTACTGCTGACACTCTACTTCCATATTTCTTTTCTGATTCTTAGGTGAAGAGTAACTTGACAGATCATTTGTAAATTACTAAATGAACTGGAAACACACATTTCCTTCTAAAAGGCATCTTTCATACAAACATTTATTCATTCATTAAAAATTTATGAATGGCTACTCTACACCAGAGGGTTTTCTCTGTGCTTGTGCCATGCTCAGTTGTGTCTCACATTTTGCAATCCCACAAACTGTGGCCTGCCAGACTCCTCTGTCCAGGGAATCTTCCAGGCAAGAATACTGGAGCAGACTGACATTTCCTACTCCCAACCCAGGGATTAAACTCACATCTCTTGCACCGCCTGCATTGGCACATGGATTCTTCACCACTGTGCCACCTAGAAACCCTTTTCTCTGTGCTTGGGATCCATCAATGAGTAAAACATCAAACAAAATTTCTCCCTTTATGGTACTTAGTCCTACTTAAAGGACAGACATGAAATTCTAAGTATGTTTATAAAATAATGTCATAGAACATAACTGAAATATTGGAACCTTGTGAAGATTGAGTATTAAATAGGTGTAAGAAGGTGACACGTGAACAAAGATGTAAAAGAAGTGAGTTATAACCTTAGTGGATATGTAGGCAAAGAATATAGCAAAATCTTTAGTGTCATTGTATTATGTTTAGAAACTTCAAGAGTCCAGACCAGTTGAAACATTGAGCAAAATGGAGTGACTAATAAGGTGTTACAGGGTAAATGAAAGGGGGTAAACTTTATATGTAAGGTTCACTGGGTCATAGTGCTCAGCTATCTAAGCATGTGTGTATAGGGTGCTTTCAGATGAAATTAACACCTGAATTAGTAGTCTAATTAAAGTGATATGCCCTCTCCAACAGTGTGGGCATCACTGGACCCATTAAGGACTTGAATATAACCAACAAGCAGGGGAAAGAAGAATTCCATCCTTGTCCTTCTGCCTTTTTACTGAGATGGGCCATTCACTGTTCTTCTGCTCTTAGTTTTTGGTTCTTAGGCCTTCAGACCTGAAATGGAATCTACACCATTAGATCTACTGGTTGTCATACCTCAGAATCATACTGAATTACACCACCATTCCCTAGGTCTCTACTAGACAGCAGATCATGGCACTTCACAGTGTCCATAGTCATGAGATAATTAAAAATTCCTTATAAGATCTTCATACACAAACATCCTATTGGTTCTGTTTATCTCAAGAACCCTGACTAGTACAGGGGCATACCATTACTGGATCTTGAGGGCCATTATTTGCTTTGATTCTAGTAGAAATGAGAGACATTATAGGATTTTGAGAAGGGAATGACATAAATGTACAACTAGTCTTTTTTTTTTTTTTTTTTTTTAAAGAATGGACTGTCAGTGTACAAGCAAAAAAAAAAACAGAAAGACCTGTAGGGAGTTTACTGAAGTAAACTGCAATAACCCAAAAGAGAGAACTGCATGTGAGAGCAGGATGTTAGTGATGGAGCACCCAAGATGTGATTTTTGGATACACTGCAAATGTAGAGTCATTTAGCATTTTTTTTTGATAAGTTGGATTTGAAATGTTAGAAAGAGATAAGTCAAGGTATCTCGGTTTGAGGAACTGGGGGGACGGAATTAATCCATCAAACAGAAGGGAAGGCCAATGAAAAAAATTTTTTCTAAAAGATCACTAAAAGATCAGAAATACTGACGCTCATCCAGATATATGCAACTCTGTTTTTTTTTTAACATTCAAACCTCATGTGCACTCATAGGGAGCAAAAATATTATTTCCTGAAAATTTCTCCCTATCACAATTTTAGAAAAGGATCTCACCCTTTGGCTATATGTGTTTCCTTGGCTTATGGGAAAAAAGACAAAAATTAATTTAATTGAGCTTCCCAGTATTTTGGAATGGAGGAAAATAACTCAAAACTTTAGATGACCTCTCTACTTTTCTGGAAAGATCACCTTATAATTCCTATAGAGTACTGGCAATGGATATAACCTTTCTAACAGTGGTTCTAATTTTTTAAGTGAACAATACTTACTGAAGAGAACATTCAAAAAATTAACATCTTTACACAGGTGACTGGAAGCCATGGTAATCACTAGCTGCTATTTGATATTACATTTGCTTGGGGAGCACTCTCAAATTTCATGATATCCATTCACATGAAATGATGCTACATGTATTTTTCACTGTAATAAATTACAGAGAAGGTGGGGAAATCTGTTTGGAACCTGGAAACTTAATTATAGTTTTTTCCATACCATATTACTATAATAAATGTGAAGCAATATAACAGCTATTAAAACAGAATTTGTATATGTCCAAATAAAACATCTTCAGATTTAGAAGGGTATTTGCTTCCATTAAAATAATTTTATATCACTTATTAAACTTGCATTAGATTCACACAATTTTCTAGATTTTGGTTAATAGTCTCCTGAATACCTTGAGAATCACCATTGATGAGACTTTCATTGATGAGATTATTAAAGGTTTAAAGCCATTTTTACAGTCATTCTAATATGTATGATATAATTCATACTTAAGGACTTAAGAGTTCTTTCCTTTCTTTCATTGGTAATTATGATATTCATGTTTCTTGTGATAATTATAAAGGCTATAATATGAAACACTGAAAACCAGTGGTGAAGCTCTAATCTTCAAAATACATATACTTTGTTTAGAATATCATGCAGCAGTTCGGATGCCACTAAAAGCACATCAGTGGCAAACGGGGAAAGCTGGTATGAATGGCTACATTATATAACCGCTGCTTTCAATTCACCTACCAGATGTCTAGCTTATCCCCGCATCTTGGCTAGTGTATTATGTTCCTTGGGAAACTGGAATAAAAACTGCAACAGTAGTGCAATGAGTCCTTTGTCTACTCTGGGCAGGGGCATCCCCTCCAGCTGTTTAACAATGCAGATCAGATAGTGTTCATCAATCTTGTCGTCTGCTTACTCTTTACCTTTATTTTTCAGGTAACCAACCCAGTGACTGTACACAATGCTGGTAGAGGCTGGAAGCAAAGAATCTAGGAGTTTCAGACTCCCGTGGCTATGTTCAGATATGTCCCTCTCCTGCCCCGAACATACACACATGGAAATCAAAATCTCTCCACATCTGTAAATGATTTGTTGATCGGCAGTGTGGCACAGCATAAAAGATTTCAGTCAGAGACTAAACACATGTGCATTTCTGAAACGTTTTTCTTATTCTCATTACATATGCAACATTTTAAAAAGAATTAAATGTAGTATATATTCCAGGGAAAGGTAGCACTGTAAAATCTGGTAAAATACTAAAGCATGATCTGGGAGAAAAAACACTCATTGTGGAAATTGAATAAATGCATGTATATATCTATACTTATATCTAAGTGCATGTATACATATATATTCAAAAAAAGCACAGTTGTAAGAAAAGACTGGTCATCATATTTTTACAGATTATATTACTGAAAGTAGTTTTAATGTGTATGTTTGAATAAAATCTGAGATATATATTTCTATGAAACCATTAACATGAACCAATCAAGATATAGCAAAGGAATACTGGCAAGGATGCAGAGCAGCTGAACTCTAATGCACTGCAGTGAGGATTTTGAATGGCTCAATCACCTCCAAAAACTATTTGGTGATTCTTAAAATATTAATACTAAATATAAACTTAACCATAAAATCCAGCCATGAAACTCCTTGATATTTACCCAAGATAAATGAAAGCATATGTTCATTAAAATGAAAAATATACTACTTGTTTGCAATGTTTATACAAGATTTATTTGTAATAATTCAAAACTGGAAACAAACCAAATGTCATCAACGGATTGCCACTAAAAGCACATCAGTGGCAAACGGGGAAAGCTGGTATGAATGGCTACATTATATAACCGCTGCTTTCAATTCACCTACCAGATGTCTAGCTTATCCCCGCATCTTGGCTAGTGTATTATGTTCCTTGGGAAACTGGAATAAAAACTGCAACAGTAGTGCAATGAGTCCTTTGTCTACTCTGGGCAGGGGCATCCCCTCCAGCTGTTTAACAATGCAGATCAGATAGTGTTCATCAATCTTGTCGTCTGCTTACTCTTTACCTTTATTTTTCAGGTAACCAACCCAGTGACTGTACACAATGCTGGTAGAGGCTGGAAGCAAAGAATCTAGGAGTTTCAGACTCCCGTGGCTATGTTCAGATATGTCCCTCTCCTGCCCCGAACATACACACATGGAAATCAAAATCTCTCCACATCTGTAAATGATTTGTTGATCGGCAGTGTGGCACAGCATAAAAGATTTCAGTCAGAGACTAAACACATGTGCATTTCTGAAACGTTTTTCTTATTCTCATTACATATGCAACATTTTAAAAAGAATTAAATGTAGTATATATTCCAGGGAAAGGTAGCACTGTAAAATCTGGTAAAATACTAAAGCATGATCTGGGAGAAAAAACACTCATTGTGGAAATTGAATAAATGCATGTATATATCTATACTTATATCTAAGTGCATGTATACATATATATTCAAAAAAAGCACAGTTGTAAGAAAAGACTGGTCATCATATTTTTACAGATTATATTACTGAAAGTAGTTTTAATGTGTATGTTTGAATAAAATCTGAGATATATATTTCTATGAAACCATTAACATGAACCAATCAAGATATAGCAAAGGAATACTGGCAAGGATGCAGAGCAGCTGAACTCTAATGCACTGCAGTGAGGATTTTGAATGGCTCAATCACCTCCAAAAACTATTTGGTGATTCTTAAAATATTAATACTAAATATAAACTTAACCATAAAATCCAGCCATGAAACTCCTTGATATTTACCCAAGATAAATGAAAGCATATGTTCATTAAAATGAAAAATATACTACTTGTTTGCAATGTTTATACAAGATTTATTTGTAATAATTCAAAACTGGAAACAAACCAAATGTCATCAACAGATGAAAAGAAATAAGTAATGGTATACTCATAAAACAGAAAACAATGCAACAAAAAGGAATAAACTAGTGACATATACAGCCACATGGATATATCACAAAATAAGTATGCTGAGTGAAATAAACCAGATAAAAAGAATAATATTGCATTATTAACTTTTTTATTAAAATTCCTAAAAATACAACCTACTCACTAGTCATAGAAATCAGAACAGTGGTACTCTGGGAGTAGAGCAAAAGAGGTGGAAGGTAGTTAGGAGGAACATTAAGAAATTTTGAGTTGAGTTTATGTGCATTTGCTTGATTATGTTGATAGTTTCATGGGTGTATTCATATGTCATAACTCATTAAGATGCACACTGCAATTGTGTCAGATTTTTCTTATGTCAATAACCCTTAACAAAGTTATAAAAGTATGGCCTGGAAGAAAAAATAACAATTTTTTTTTTGTAATGCCAAAGGAGAATAATAATGATGGGATTCCTCCATAAAAACAAATGTAAAAACTGGGGAAAAATGTTATACATTGGATAGTGTCCAAAACACAATGGAAGCTTGATAACAGCTTAACTGCGAAAAGCAAATGTAACTGGATAGTGAATTTACTGAATGTTTGTTGTTTACTGGCTTGAGAGCACCACTCTATTCCCAAGGGCAACAAAATCAGTGGTAGGAAAAGTTACCTATTAAAGGTAGTATATTAGAATTTTGCATTGGAAGTAAGTATGAAAGAAATCTTGGCTGTGAGATAATCCCAGGAACAGTGAAAATAAAATTAGAATATTTGTTGTTGTCGTTCAGTCATTAGGTCCTGTCTGAGTCACTGTGACCCCATGGATTGCAGCATACCAGACTCCTCTGTCCTTCAGTATCTCCCAGAGTTCACTCAAATTCATGTCCATTAATTCCCAGTGATGCTATGTAACCTGCAGTGAGGATTTTGAATGGCTCAATCACCTCCAAAAACTATTTGGTGATTCTTAAAATATTAATACTAAATATAAACTTAACCATAAAATCCAGCCATGAAACTCCTTGATATTTACCCAAGATAAATGAAAGCATATGTTCATTAAAATGAAAAATATACTACTTGTTTGCAATGTTTATACAAGATTTATTTGTAATAATTCAAAACTGGAAACAAACCAAATGTCATCAACAGATGAAAAGAAATAAGTAATGGTATACTCATAAAACAGAAAACAATGCAACAAAAAGGAATAAACTAGTGACATATACAGCCACATGGATATATCACAAAATAAGTATGCTGAGTGAAATAAACCAGATAAAAAGAATAATATTGCATTATTAACTTTTTTATTAAAATTCCTAAAAATACAACCTACTCACTAGTCATAGAAATCAGAACAGTGGTACTCTGGGAGTAGCGCCAAAGAGGGGGAAGGTAGTTAGGAGGAACATTAAGAAATTTTGAGTTGAGTTTATGTGCATTTGCTTGATTATGTTGATAGTTTCATGGGTGTATTCATATGTCATAACTCATTAAGATGCACACTGCAATTGTGTCAGATTTTTCTTATGTCAATAACCCTTAACAAAGTTATAAAAGTATGGCCTGGAAGAAAAAATAACAATTTTTTTTTTGTAATGCCAAAGGAGAATAATAATGATGGGATTCCTCCATAAAAACAAATGTAAAAACTGGGGAAAAATGTTATACATTGGATAGTGTCCAAAACACAATGGAAGCTTGATAACAGCTTAACTGCGAAAAGCAAATGTAACTGGATAGTGAATTTACTGAATGTTTGTTGTTTACTGGCTTGAGAGCACCACTCTATTCCCAAGGGCAACAAAATCAGTGGTAGGAAAAGTTACCTATTAAAGGTAGTATATTAGAATTTTGCATTGGAAGTAAGTATGAAAGAAATCTTGGCTGTGAGATAATCCCAGGAACAGTGAAAATAAAATTAGAATATTTGTTGTTGTCGTTCAGTCATTAGGTCCTGTCTGAGTCACTGTGACCCCATGGATTGCAGCATACCAGACTCCTCTGTCCTTCAGTATCTCCCAGAGTTCACTCAAATTCATGTCCATTAATTCCCAGTGATGCTATGTAACCATCTTATCTTGTACTGCCACCTTTTCCTTTTGCATTCTTCCCAGCATTAGTCTTTTCCAATGAGCTGACTGTTCCCATCAGGTGGCCAAATTATTGGAGCTTCAGCTTCAGCATCATTCCTTCCAATGAATATTCACAATTGATTTCCCCTAGGATTGACTAGTTGGATCTCTTGTAGTCCAAGGGACTCTTAAAAGTGTTCTCCAGCACCACAATTCAAAAGCATCAATTCTTCATCCATCTGTCTTCATTATCGTTCAACTCTCACATCCATAGATGACCACTGGAAAAACCATAGCTTTGACTATATGGACCTTTGTCAGCAAAGTGATGTCTCTGCTTTTTAATACACTGTCTAGGTTTGTCATAGTTTTTCTTCCAAGGATCAAGCATCTTTTGATTTCATGTCTGCAGTCACAGTCTACAGTGATTTTTGAGCCCAAGAAAAGAAAACCTGTCACTGCTTCCACATTTTCCCCTTTTATTGCCATGAAATGATGGGACTGGATGTCATGACCTTCATTTTTTGAATATTGCATTTTGGGTCAGCATTTTCACTCTCCTCTTTCACCCTCATGAAGAAGCTCTTTAGTTTCTCTTTGCTTTCTGCCATTATAGTGGTATCATCTGCATATGTGAGGTTGTCAATATTTCTCCCAGCAATCCTGTTTCCAGCTAGTGATTCATCAAGCCTGGGATTTCTCATAATGTATTCTGCATATAAATTAAATAAGCAGGGTGACGCCATGAGCCCTGTCATATTCTTTTGCCAGTTTTGAATCAGTCAGTAGTTCCATGTTCAATTCTGTTGCTTCTCAACCTGGATACAGTTTTCTCAGGAGATGGTCTGGTATTCCCATCTCTTTAAGAACTTTGCATATTTTGTTGTGATCCACACAGTCAAAGGCTTTAGTGAAGTCATTGAAGTAGTAGCAGATATTTTTTCTGAAATTTTCTTGCTTTCTCCATGATCCAATGAGTGTTGGCAATTTAATCCCTGGTTCCTCTGACTCTTCAAAATCCAGTTGAACATCTGGAAGTTCAGGATAGCCTTGCTAGCATGTGAAATGAGCATGACTGCAGAGTAGTCTGAACATTCTTTGGCACTGCTCTTTGGAGCTGGAATGAAAATTGTTAACCATCTTATTTGTACTGCCACCTTTTCCTTTTGCATTCTTCCCAGCATTAGTCTTTTCCAATGAGCTGACTGTTCCCATCAGGTGGCCAAATTATTGGAGCTTCAGCTTCAGCATCATTCCTTCCAATGAATATTCACAATTGATTTCCCCTAGGATTGACTAGTTGGATCTCTTGTAGTCCAAGGGACTCTTAAAAGTGTTCTCCAGCACCACAATTCAAAAGCATCAATTCTTCATCCATCTGTCTTCATTATCGTTCAACTCTCACATCCATAGATGACCACTGGAAAAACCATAGCTTTGACTATATGGACCTTTGTCAGCAAAGTGATGTCTCTGCTTTTTAATACACTGTCTAGGTTTGTCATAGTTTTTCTTCCAAGGATCAAGCATCTTTTGATTTCATGTCTGCAGTCACAGTCTACAGTGATTTTTGAGCCCAAGAAAAGAAAACCTGTCACTGCTTCCACATTTTCCCCTTTTATTGCCATGAAATGATGGGACTGGATGTCATGACCTTCATTTTTTGAATATTGCATTTTGGGTCAGCATTTTCACTCTCCTCTTTCACCCTCATGAAGAAGCTCTTTAGTTTCTCTTTGCTTTCTGCCATTATAGTGGTATCATCTGCATATGTGAGGTTGTCAATATTTCTCCCAGCAATCCTGTTTCCAGCTAGTGATTCATCAAGCCTGGGATTTCTCATAATGTATTCTGCATATAAATTAAATAAGCAGGGTGACGCCATGAGCCCTGTCATATTCTTTTGCCAGTTTTGAATCAGTCAGTAGTTCCATGTTCAATTCTGTTGCTTCTCAACCTGGATACAGTTTTCTCAGGAGATGGTCTGGTATTCCCATCTCTTTAAGAACTTTGCATATTTTGTTGTGATCCACACAGTCAAAGGCTTTAGTGAAGTCATTGAAGTAGTAGCAGATATTTTTTCTGAAATTTTCTTGCTTTCTCCATGATCCAATGAGTGTTGGCAATTTAATCCCTGGTTCCTCTGACTCTTCAAAATCCAGTTGAACATCTGGAAGTTCAGGATAGCCTTGCTAGCATGTGAAATGAGCATGACTGCAGAGTAGTCTGAACATTCTTTGGCACTGCTCTTTGGAGCTGGAATGAAAATTGACCTTTTCCAGTCTTCCCAAAATATTTTCCCAAAATACATGATTGAAAGCTTAACTATGCATGCACAAGAGGGATCCCTGTCTCCTTGGTAAAAAAAGCACAGTCCAAAAGGAGCTAGTCTTGAAAGTTAGAGCTTCATGGAGACTATCTGTCAGTTTGTTGTATCTCTTTACTGAATTATCAAAGGTTCACAGTTTCGGTGGCAAAAATATGAGAATGAATGACCTTGAAACTTGGAGTAAAACCTCTGAAGGAAGGAGAGAATCTGAAAATAAGGGGGTAACCTTGGAAGCAAGAAAATTACAGAAAGGGTTAAGGTCTGTACCTAAACACCAATTATTTCAAGCACAGGAGAAATTCTAGAGAAGTCCAGAGATAAATACAAAAATTGGAAGTGAATCAGTAAAGAGTTGGATTTATGGTATAATGTCTATAAACCTGGGTAGCAGGAAATGATATACTGAACAATGCTGAAAGGTGATGGGGATCACGGAAAGCTTGCAGGGTGATTAGAATGATGACACTTGAATATGTGCATGAGTTAAGTATGTAAAGTTCATGAGCAAAATGGTATAAATACATAGGAAATAGAGAAGCAAGTGACTGAGGAACAATGACCAGAAAAAGGTGAATGACTCTTCTTTCAACAATGAGTTATATCATCCTCTAAAACAGGAAAAAGAAAAAAAAAAAAAACCTGTATAAAAAGGAACACCCAATATTCTCAATGAAGCAGAAAGTAGGATTTTTGCAAGTCTGTTCAGTAGTATAGAGGTAACTGGAAAAGAGAACTACCCTCAGGCAAATAATATATATATGTAGTGTCAAAGGCCAGAAATGAAGTACCTGTCCATAATCTTGTTTTCTCAAAGATGATATTAATTACATTGATAGTAATCACTCACACTGCCTATTGTGTGTTATGTCCTTTTGAAGTTCATTGTATGAATTTGTTAAAAGCATTGAGCTCTCATGAAAATACCATAAATTAGGCCGTATTATAATGCTCTACACAGGGAAACTAAACTGTGGTTCAAGAAGTCAAAATAATTTGCCTAAAGTCTCATTGCTGATAAGTGACAAGGTTGGCTTTTGAACCCAAGTACTTCAATTCGGGGTCTCTATACAATAACTGAATTATACCGCTCTCCTGTGAACCAAGACAAATTTCTTTCCTTAAAATTGTTTATTAAACTAGAAATTGAGAATATTTTTCAAGGTACAATATGAGGAATCGAATTTCAGGCTGCTTTTATATATGGTAACCGTTTTGCTGTTTATTTGACTTCATATCCAAGGCTATATTCTGTTCACGATAAAGTCGATTTGTTGAGTAATAGCTGCAAAGAAATTGAGGTTTATTTATAATGATTTTATATTAATAGAAATGTAGTCCAGCAATGATCCTAGAATACTAATACTGTATTCTTCTCTGAACTTGGTGGTGGTTTAGTCACTAAGTCCTGTCTGACTCTTGGGGACCTCGTGAACCATAGCCAACTGTACTCTGTTTATGGGATTCTCCAGGTAAGAATACTAGAGTGGGTTACCATTTCCTTCTTCAGAGGATCTTGATGCAGGAGTGGAACCCAGGTCTCCTGCAGTTGTAGGCAGATTATTTATCAACTGAACTATGACAGAAGCACCATGAACTTGGTAGTATAACTTATATAAAAATAATAAGTATCTTTGGAAAAATAAGACACAAGTATCTTCGGAAAAAATACTGCCACTAAGAGCTTAATAGAGAACTATTACCTAAAATGCAAAAATATTATATTCCTTTTAAGCATTAATTCTGATTAAGCTAATTCTAAGTTTTGTTAACAATAGTTGAGTTTTCTTTGGGGCTATCTCCAGGTTTCTAAATATATAAAATAAAGACATAAATTGCATTTTCTGGTATATGTTTTATCATTTTTATTCTATTTATTGGTTTTCTCAAAGATGATATTAATTACATTGATAGTAATCACTCACACTGCCTATTGTGTGTTATGTCCTTTTGAAGTTCATTGTATGAATTTGTTAAAAGCATTGAGCTCTCATGAAAATACCATAAATTAGGCCGTATTATAATGCTCTACACAGGGAAACTAAACTGTGGTTCAAGAAGTCAAAATAATTTGCCTAAAGTCTCATTGCTGATAAGTGACAAGGTTGGCTTTTGAACCCAAGTACTTCAATTCGGGGTCTCTATACAATAACTGAATTATACCGCTCTCCTGTGAACCAAGACAAATTTCTTTCCTTAAAATTGTTTATTAAACTAGAAATTGAGAATATTTTTCAAGGTACAATATGAGGAATCGAATTTCAGGCTGCTTTTATATATGGTAACCGTTTTGCTGTTTATTTGACTTCATATCCAAGGCTATATTCTGTTCACGATAAAGTCGATTTGTTGAGTAATAGCTGCAAAGAAATTGAGGTTTATTTATAATGATTTTATATTAATAGAAATGTAGTCCAGCAATGATCCTAGAATACTAATACTGTATTCTTCTCTGAACTTGGTGGTGGTTTAGTCACTAAGTCCTGTCTGACTCTTGGGGACCTCGTGAACCATAGCCAACTGTACTCTGTTTATGGGATTCTCCAGGTAAGAATACTAGAGTGGGTTACCATTTCCTTCTTCAGAGGATCTTGATGCAGGAGTGGAACCCAGGTCTCCTGCAGTTGTAGGCAGATTATTTATCAACTGAACTATGACAGAAGCACCATGAACTTGGTAGTATAACTTATATAAAAATAATAAGTATCTTTGGAAAAATAAGACACAAGTATCTTCGGAAAAAATACTGCCACTAAGAGCTTAATAGAGAACTATTACCTAAAATGCAAAAATATTATATTCCTTTTAAGCATTAATTCTGATTAAGCTAATTCTAAGTTTTGTTAACAATAGTTGAGTTTTCTTTGGGGCTATCTCCAGGTTTCTAAATATATAAAATAAAGACATAAATTGCATTTTCTGGTATATGTTTTATCATTTTTATTCTATTTAATGGTTTTCTTTATGTTTCATATCATCACAAATATCAAGCCTAGACGGAGGAATCTGGGAAGTTCTGTAGGACCTGTTGGACAAATCTGCCTTAAAACAGATCGTTTTTCACAGAGACTGAACTTGAGAAATAATAAATGATAAAAAAAAAAATGTTTTTTAAAGCCGTCACAAAAGTGAGCATCTTTTCTCACTAAGTCTGTTTTCTTACAAAATATACTTCTAACGAATAGCATGATAAGATTGCCAAAGTAATAATAACTATTTTATTTAAAGAACAGTTATAGATCAACACAATTTCCTTGTTCAACATAAGGGAAGTGCAGAGGATGCGTTGGTTGTAACTATTTTCACCCTATTTCCTTTTCTGTATTTCTTCTATTGCATAGTATTGGGATAATCACAGCAAAGGCGGCTACCTACTTCTTCATGATAGCCTTCTCTTCTATATTTTTAAGCTTCATGAGTAGTCAAGACTATACTTTGTTCATTATGGTGTGTATTTTTCACTTTCCCCTCCCCAAATGGAGAGAAATGAGTTGACTTTAATATACACAATCTCAGAACCACTTTTCCTGTACACCTTGGAGTTTAGGAATTCCAAGTTATCCAGGAGAAACAGGACTAAGAGTATTGTCAGGATTAGATCCACATGCTCAGCTCAGCAACGTCTGCCTTTATTCTGAAGCAGAACAAATCATTCTTAGCTATCTCCTAGCCCACTGTCTTCAGGGAAGTCCACGTTACAGTCATAGAACAAAGTGCTTTCTCCTCACCCTAAATGAATGAAGAGATCTACTTAAACTGCTTGTTCTGTACAAATGTGAGGATCTCAGGGACTGGGGGGGGGAGATTTTTCTTGCCTATTGTTCAAAAACTTCCATTTTTCTGAGATTATTCAAGTAGTCTCAATATTAAGTTCTCAAAATGTGTTTACTAGTATATTTGTAACATGACTTATCATATTACTACTAAATTTTCATTAAGCCAATTTTCTTTGGAATTCACTTCCAACTTCAGCTCTATGCTCAATCACAAGTTTTACTTTTGCTGAATATTCCTATCTTATTCTTTTTTTTTTTAAAAAAAAAAGATTATCTACTTTCATATCTACATTAGACTTTAAATGCACATCTAACATATTAATAAGCCGGAGGAATCTGGGAAGTTCTGTAGGACCTGTTGGACAAATCTGCCTTAAAACAGATCGTTTTTCACAGAGACTGAACTTGAGAAATAATAAATGATAAAAAAAAAAATGTTTTTTAAAGCCGTCACAAAAGTGAGCATCTTTTCTCACTAAGTCTGTTTTCTTACAAAATATACTTCTAACGAATAGCATGATAAGATTGCCAAAGTAATAATAACTATTTTATTTAAAGAACAGTTATAGATCAACACAATTTCCTTGTTCAACATAAGGGAAGTGCAGAGGATGCGTTGGTTGTAACTATTTTCACCCTATTTCCTTTTCTGTATTTCTTCTATTGCATAGTATTGGGATAATCACAGCAAAGGCGGCTACCTACTTCTTCATGATAGCCTTCTCTTCTATATTTTTAAGCTTCATGAGTAGTCAAGACTATACTTTGTTCATTATGGTGTGTATTTTTCACTTTCCCCTCCCCAAATGGAGAGAAATGAGTTGACTTTAATATACACAATCTCAGAACCACTTTTCCTGTACACCTTGGAGTTTAGGAATTCCAAGTTATCCAGGAGAAACAGGACTAAGAGTATTGTCAGGATTAGATCCACATGCTCAGCTCAGCAACGTCTGCCTTTATTCTGAAGCAGAACAAATCATTCTTAGCTATCTCCTAGCCCACTGTCTTCAGGGAAGTCCACGTTACAGTCATAGAACAAAGTGCTTTCTCCTCACCCTAAATGAATGAAGAGATCTACTTAAACTGCTTGTTCTGTACAAATGTGAGGATCTCAGGGACTGGGGGGGGGAGATTTTTCTTGCCTATTGTTCAAAAACTTCCATTTTTCTGAGATTATTCAAGTAGTCTCAATATTAAGTTCTCAAAATGTGTTTACTAGTATATTTGTAACATGACTTATCATATTACTACTAAATTTTCATTAAGCCAATTTTCTTTGGAATTCACTTCCAACTTCAGCTCTATGCTCAATCACAAGTTTTACTTTTGCTGAATATTCCTATCTTATTCTATATTTTGAAATAGTTTTCATTCACTTCTTTACTTGCTACCTCAAACAAATCTAGATTATCTACTTTCATATCTACATTAGACTTTAAATGCACATCTAACATTACCCCCATCTTGAGACAAATAAAAGCAGAGTTTTATACTGAAGATTTCTAGTTTTTGTATCATCCAAAACATATGCAACTTCCTTATTCTTGAATACACAAATGCGTAAATAGGCTACAAAGCCTACAAAGAAATACAAATAAAGACTTTCATATTAACAAAATTAAAGTATTCATTGCCATCTCACTGGAATTAACACAGGGAAATACAGTGTGCTGGAATAAATTGAGTGAGAGTAAAATAGACTTATCTATTTTTAAAGCTTTGAAAGATAACTGGCTAAAGAAAAAATGCAATTTATTATGTGTTTATAGTAATATTTATAAAGGTAAAACGCATGGCAAAAATAGAACAAGGAAACATAAAAGAACTGGGAAATATAGTGTTGCAAAAAATGTAAATTACATAGGAAGCAGCATGACATTCTTTTCAGGTATACTAATGAATATGGTACAGATTAGTTGAAGCCCAGCAAGAAGACCAGAATAAAGATTTTTAATTCCCTCTTCTCAGCCTAAAATGAATTAATAAGAATCATTCTACAGACATGATTCAGAAAGGAAAGCATAGTGTTAAAATAGAGAACATTATAAGTTAGTATAAACATTTATAGAAGGGTGAATATATAGAAAGAAAACATATAGAAGTAAATAGGAAAGTAGAATACAGAAAGTCTTAGGATATATATCAAAAGAGCATACAATTTCTCCAAGAACTCACCCTTCTACAAGTGTGAATTAAGTCAAAATAACAGTAATATTATGAATTTTAAGTTACTGAAATTATTTTCTCAGCTGCTAATGCCTTTTAATTCATAATTTAGTCTGTAGTCTAATAATATTTACATCACCTGGTGGTCTACTAGAAATGTAAAATCTCAGGCCCCACTCCAGACCTACAATTTAATGAACTTCTAGTTGGTCTGTATGCAATTACATTTAAGAATAATTGCTCTAATGAATATCCAGGTATATTTAGGTAGTGTTTCTTATGCACAAATGAACTCAAGTCTCTTCTGCTGGCAACAAAATTGTCTGTCATTTAGTCACACCACCTAAGATAATACCTGCCTGCTAAAGGCATGTATGCTAAATGATTGTGTCAAGAAATGAATGAATGATCTACTTGGAAACTAACTCTTAGAAGAGCAGTATATTTTCTCCATCTCCAAGTTCAATGTCATTTTCAACACTGGAAATAAATGAACTTTTTCAATTAATTCTGATAATTTAAACTTGTTTTTCCTTTCCTTTAAAAAAATCCAATATTAAATTTAAAACTTTTAAAATAAAACTTTTTTAAATTTTTATTTGCTTTTCGTTTTTTAAATTAAAGTATTCATTGCCATCTCACTGGAATTAACACAGGAAATACAGTTCTGAATTGGGGTAAAATAGACTTATCTATTTTTAAAGCTTTGAAAGATAACTGGCTAAAGAAAAAATGCAATTTATTATGTGTTTATAGTAATATTTATAAAGGTAAAACGCATGGCAAAAATAGAACAAGGAAACATAAAAGAACTGGGAAATATAGTGTTGCAAAAAATGTAAATTACATAGGAAGCAGCATGACATTCTTTTCAGGTATACTAATGAATATGGTACAGATTAGTTGAAGCCCAGCAAGAAGACCAGAATAAAGATTTTTAATTCCCTCTTCTCAGCCTAAAATGAATTAATAAGAATCATTCTACAGACATGATTCAGAAAGGAAAGCATAGTGTTAAAATAGAGAACATTATAAGTTAGTATAAACATTTATAGAAGGGTGAATATATAGAAAGAAAACATATAGAAGTAAATAGGAAAGTAGAATACAGAAAGTCTTAGGATATATATCAAAAGAGCATACAATTTCTCCAAGAACTCACCCTTCTACAAGTGTGAATTAAGTCAAAATAACAGTAATATTATGAATTTTAAGTTACTGAAATTATTTTCTCAGCTGCTAATGCCTTTTAATTCATAATTTAGTCTGTAGTCTAATAATATTTACATCACCTGGTGGTCTACTAGAAATGTAAAATCTCAGGCCCCACTCCAGACCTACAATTTAATGAACTTCTAGTTGGTCTGTATGCAATTACATTTAAGAATAATTGCTCTAATGAATATCCAGGTATATTTAGGTAGTGTTTCTTATGCACAAATGAACTCAAGTCTCTTCTGTTGGCAACAAAATTGTCTGTCATTTAGTCACACCACCTAAGATAATACCTGCCTGCTAAAGGCATGTATGCTAAATGATTGTGTCAAGAAATGAATGAATGATCTACTTGGAAACTAACTCTTAGAAGAGCAGTATATTTTCTCCATCTCCAAGTTCAATGTCATTTTCAACACTGGAAATAAATGAACTTTTTCAATTAATTCTGATAATTTAAACTTGTTTTTCCTTTCCTTAAAAAAAAAATCCAATATTAAATTTAAAACTGAATAACTTATGTACTAAAATATCTGAAAAGCACTTTTAAATAAGTTTGTAAAAATTTATTATGAAATTTTAGGCTTATATACTAGGTAAAATTTTATATCATCATTCATTTGCAATATATAGAGTATGTATTTGCTAATTAATAGTTTGCTCCCACTTGGTTCCACAAAAAATCTGAACAGCTGGCAAAAAAAAATAATAATCCCTTATACTCATTATAAGAAACTATAACATAGAAATAAAGTTTTCATGTTATTGTGGCTATAAGGTAGAACTGTTTGATATTCTCTTTTTAAAATTTACATGAAAATCCAGAATTTATAGAGATATACAATAGCAATATCAATTAATAATCACAATTCATATTGCTATCGTTTACATCAATCATCAAATCAGGCACCTTGGTTTGATTTTCCTAATTAATGATTACACAGAAAAAACAAAAAAAGTAACATCTCTGTCCTCTAAGAACTCATTGTCTAGAGTAAGGCATATGTGCAATAGACTCTGAAGTGCTTGTTGTAAGTAGCTGTTATGGGAGGAAAATTGGGAGTGGTACTCAACATGAAAGGGAAAAATACTGATATACATACAAGAGATTTTAAACATAGGCCTTAATATTTTATAGTATTAATTTCTCTTGACTCTTTAGTGCTGAACATATAAAAACAACTCATTATCCGAATCTAATAAACCTACAAAAAGGATATATATGCTTGAATTGTGGAAACCAGGTATATTTAGGTAGTGTTTCTTATGCACAAATGAACTCAAGTCTCTTCTGCTGGCAACAAAATTGTCTGTCATTTAGTCACACCACCTAAGATAATACCTGCCTGCTAAAGGCATGTATGCTAAATGATTGTGTCAAGAAATGAATGAATGATCTACTTGGAAACTAACTCTTAGAAGAGCAGTATATTTTCTCCATCTCCAAGTTCAATGTCATTTTCAACACTGGAAATAAATGAACTTTTTCAATTAATTCTGATAATTTAAACTTGTTTTTCCTTTCCTTAAAAAAAAAATCCAATATTAAATTTAAAACTGAATAACTTATGTACTAAAATATCTGAAAAGCACTTTTAAATAAGTTTGTAAAAATTTATTATGAAATTTTAGGCTTATATACTAGGTAAAATTTTATATCATCATTCATTTGCAATATATAGAGTATGTATTTGCTAATTAATAGTTTGCTCCCACTTGGTTCCACAAAAAATCTGAACAGCTGGCAAAAAAAAATAATAATCCCTTATACTCATTATAAGAAACTATAACATAGAAATAAAGTTTTCATGTTATTGTGGCTATAAGGTAGAACTGTTTGATATTCTCTTTTTAAAATTTACATGAAAATCCAGAATTTATAGAGATATACAATAGCAATATCAATTAATAATCACAATTCATATTGCTATCGTTTACATCAATCATCAAATCAGGCACCTTGGTTTGATTTTCCTAATTAATGATTACACAGAAAAAACAAAAAAAGTAACATCTCTGTCCTCTAAGAACTCATTGTCTAGAGTAAGGCATATGTGCAATAGACTCTGAAGTGCTTGTTGTAAGTAGCTGTTATGGGAGGAAAATTGGGAGTGGTACTCAACATGAAAGGGAAAAATACTGATATACATACAAGAGATTTTAAACATAGGCCTTAATATTTTATAGTATTAATTTCTCTTGACTCTTTAGTGCTGAACATATAAAAACAACTCATTATCCGAATCTAATAAACCTACAAAAAGGATATATATGCTTGAATTGTGGAAACCATGTTTATGAATAGTTTTTCTCCCTATTCACAATGTGAAATTTAATAACCTTCTTGAACTCTCTGAGTCTCAATGTCTTGCTCTGAAAAGCATAGTTGGTGACTTTTAAGAATGTTACAGATTTCAAATAAGAAGCAAATTGTAAAAAAAAAAAAAAAAGAAAAAACTATCAGAAAATTTTCTTAACTAGTAAAGAATTTATTTTTTGTAAATATTTTCATTTATTTCATGCAATAGCTTTAGAAAAAAAGAAAATGCACAACAAGTCTGTAGAGTACCATATAAATATAACCATAATGTTTTAAACATGGCATTTAAAAAATTACTGTAAATGTCATAGTAAACTAACATGAATCTAATTACAGAACCAAACTATTCATACACCATAAGGTTAAAATTTTAAGCTAAATAGCTGTCTATTCATACAACTGAAAAGAATATTAATATTTGGAGAGTTTTAATTTTCATACTGTTGAAAATGAAAAATAGTGATTTTTTAAATAACTTACAATAAAGTTATAACAAAAAGTATTATACAGCAAGACACATTATATCACTATAAATGGATTTAATAAACAGTTCTTTCTACTATTTCATTTATTTATAAATGTCAAAAAATATAAGGGATTTATAATTACAGAGACATAATTTCTTCATATAATTTTCTAGTTGACTTGTATTTTCTAAATATGTCTCCAATTCTCGATACTGTCTTAAAAGCATTAAGATCCAAATCAAAATATATAGACAAAATGTTTTAATGAAATAGAGAACAAAAAAACACTCTATAAAATATGATTTGGAAGACTATGTAATCAATATGCAATTATATTTATATGTGTGTTTTAAAGTATATATTAAATATAATAAGGAAAATAATCATGACAAGGCATATTAATTTTTTCCTTAGAAGCTTCACAGTGGAAAGAATCTAAAATATTACCTTAGGACTTCAGAGAAACATAATATATTTCGGATCAAGATTTAAAATTGGGAGTGGTACTCAACATGAAAGGGAAAAATACTGATATACATACAAGAGATTTTAAACATAGGCCTTAATATTTTATAGTATTAATTTCTCTTGACTCTTTAGTGCTGAACATATAAAAACAACTCATTATCCGAATCTAATAAACCTACAAAAAGGATATATATGCTTGAATTGTGGAAACCATGTTTATGAATAGTTTTTCTCCCTATTCACAATGTGAAATTTAATAACCTTCTTGAACTCTCTGAGTCTCAATGTCTTGCTCTGAAAAGCATAGTTGGTGACTTTTAAGAATGTTACAGATTTCAAATAAGAAGCAAATTGTAAAAAAAAAAAAAAAAAGAAAAAACTATCAGAAAATTTTCTTAACTAGTAAAGAATTTATTTTTTGTAAATATTTTCATTTATTTCATGCAATAGCTTTAGAAAAAAAGAAAATGCACAACAAGTCTGTAGAGTACCATATAAATATAACCATAATGTTTTAAACATGGCATTTAAAAAATTACTGTAAATGTCATAGTAAACTAACATGAATCTAATTACAGAACCAAACTATTCATACACCATAAGGTTAAAATTTTAAGCTAAATAGCTGTCTATTCATACAACTGAAAAGAATATTAATATTTGGAGAGTTTTAATTTTCATACTGTTGAAAATGAAAAATAGTGATTTTTTAAATAACTTACAATAAAGTTATAACAAAAAGTATTATACAGCAAGACACATTATATCACTATAAATGGATTTAATAAACAGTTCTTTCTACTATTTCATTTATTTATAAATGTCAAAAAATATAAGGGATTTATAATTACAGAGACATAATTTCTTCATATAATTTTCTAGTTGACTTGTATTTTCTAAATATGTCTCCAATTCTCGATACTGTCTTAAAAGCATTAAGATCCAAATCAAAATATATAGACAAAATGTTTTAATGAAATAGAGAACAAAAAAACACTCTATAAAATATGATTTGGAAGACTATGTAATCAATATGCAATTATATTTATATGTGTGTTTTAAAGTATATATTAAATATAATAAGGAAAATAATCATGACAAGGCATATTAATTTTTTCCCTTAGAAGCTTCACAGTGGAAAGAATCTAAAATATTACCTTAGGACTTCAGAGAAACATAATATATTTCGGATCAAGAAAAGAAAATGGACTTTACAAAAAATTAAAGACGTGCTATTCAATCTTACTGTAAACCAATATACAATCATATATGTATTTGCAATTACCACTGCTAATATATGCATTACTGTTCTTCAGTCTTTTTTTCAAAGCTTATAAAATGTCATGCTCTAAACTGAGAGTTGGAGGTATATTAGTTAGCAAGATGAATGTTACCCCTCTTTTCTGGAGGTGATAGAGCATACTAGTAAAACACATGTAGTGTGGATTTGGGTTCCTGAATCCCAGTTAGGATCAGTCTCTCATTGACTTATTACTTGGTAAAATACTTTAATTTCCCTTTGCCTCAGTTTCTCCAGCAGTACAACAATTCCCTCAGAGGGCTGTTGCAGGATTAAACTACTCAACATGGAAGCCCATGATGAGCATCTGGAACACAGTGAATTCTGTGTACCTGGGAGCTATTTTCACTTGAGACAAGTGAAACTGAATAGCACAATGGTCAAAAACACAGGCTCCAAAGTTGAACTTACCAGGATAATTTAAAGTCCAGCCTCACTTACTGGTGGTGGAGTGAATAAGGAGCTTGTTTTTTAACCTTAGTAAGCCTCCTGAGGTTTGCTCTGAAAAATGAATAAGATCGGTACCTGCCTTATAAGAATCCTGAGAGTTCTGCCTTAATTTCTGTATAGAAAGCATTTTTTGAAATACCAACCACAGAGTAGGCATTCAAGAGTTATCATCGTCATGATCACCTTCATGGAGATAGATGATACTAAATAAATTTATTAAAATATAAGCAATAAAATACCACACAGAAAAATACACAATTCAGAGAACAGGTCACCATGATGGAAAATGACAGGATGAGCTGACATGAATTAAGGCTCATAGAAGCCTATCTCTGGAGTGAGGTCAGTGTGCCAAGAAATATCCACAGTAAACCGGGGAAAAGAAGTCTCAGAATAATTCACTACCATGTACAGCGATAATCACTACCATGTGCAAATGTGTGTGGACTGCTCAGTAGGGCGACAGGAGTAACAGTCAGAATCTGGTGAGTGAATGGGAGGATACAGTGATGGAAGTTATGAAGTGGTTCCATTCTGATAAAAAGAATCTCACCACAGAGCTCTTACGAATGAACACTGATACTTCAAGATTTTGAACCAAACAACCATTCCACTCTGAAACACTGGTAGTATAGTCAAGACAAAGCAAACAAATTTAAGGCAGAAAAGTATCTTCTGATCATGAAAGCAGAGAGCAAAACTTTAGCATCTCAAACCAGCAGGAATTTACAACCAGGACACTGAGAGAGAAGGGGGCTGTGAAGAGTAAGGGATACCAGCAGTCTGTGTGGTCATGCACTATAGTCTGAGCCTGTGACACAGACATAAACACTGGAATTTACTTAGAACTGACAGTTAGGAATTCAGACCTAACTGGAATAGAGAGAAACTCCTAAAAACCTTGGTTATTCTGAAAAGCCATACAAAGAAAAAAAAAAAAAAAAAAGGGACAAAATCCACAAGTCAATGTTAAAGACAAAATTACAGTGACTTTTTTTTTTTTTTTTTTAAGAAAGATAACACTAAACCTGGCAGGACAAAATGGATCTTATAGCAATGTATCTGCCTGCCAGAACAAATCTCAATTCTTTTTGAAAGAAGAAAGCATCAGAAAATTTTATTTGGACTCTCTACCAACTACGATCCATAATACCCCACAGAAGCAAATAAATAGGAAAATCTATTCCTAAAAAAGAACTAGAATCAGAATCAGGCACCAAGATCACTCAGATGTTAAAATTTGCAACAATAGGTTTAAAGTAGTTATTTAGATAAATAAATAAATAGATAGATGGATGACTGATTGACTGATACAAAAAAAAAAAAAAAAGTAGATACGGTTTGTAAATGGGCTACCGTGGGGTAAATATAAACTATTAACTATAAAAAGTACGAGATGAAGTTTTTATAACTAAAAAGAATGCTCTTATTTTTGTGTATGGAGTTAAGGAATGATCTAATTTCATTCTTTTGCATGTGGCTGTCCAATTTTCACAGCACCATTTGTTGAAGACATTGTCTTTCCAACATTGCGTAGTCTTGCCTCCTTTGTCATAGATTGACTGTAGGTGTATGGGCTTATTTCTGGGTTTTCTATCCTGCTCCATCAATCTATATTTCTATTTTTGTATCAGTACCACACTGTCTTGATGACTAAATCTTTGTAATATAATCTGAAGTCAGGGAGCCTAACTCCTCCAGCTCCATTTTTCTTTTTCAAGATTGCTTTAGTTCTTCAGGGTCTTTTGTATCTCCTTACAAATTTAGAGATTTTTTGTTCTTGCTCTGTGAAAAATGTCATTGGTAATTTAATAGGGATTGCACTGAATCTATAGATTGCCTTGGGGAATATATTATTTTAACAAAGTTGATTCTTCCTATACATGGACATGGTATATCTTTCTATTTGTTTATGTCTTCTTAATTTCTTTCATCAGTACTCTATAGTTTTCAGAGTATAGGTCCTTTGTCTCCCTAGGTTGCTTTATTCCTAGGTATTTTATTCTTTTTGATGCAATGGTAAATGGAATTGCTTCTTAATTTTTTTTCTGATCTATCATTATTAGTGTATAGAAATGTAACAGACTTCTGTGTATTAATGTTGCAACCTTCAACCTTATTAAATTCATTGCTCCAAATGGATTAGAGACCTAAATATTAGGCTGTACACAATAAAACTCTTAGAGAAATCCTAGGTTGAACATTTTCTTGACATAAATCACAGCAAAATCTTTTTAGATCCATCTCCAGAATAATGGAAGTGAAGGCAAAAAATAAACACATGGGATCTACTTAAACCCAAAAGCTTTTGCACAATAAAGCAAACAATAAATAAAACAAAAAGATAACCCACAGACTGGGAGAAAATATTTGTAAATGATGTGATGGATAAGGGATTAGTCTCCAAAGTTTACAGTTTATGACACTGTAAAACAAACAACCCATTCAAAAAAGTGGGCAGAAGCCCAGAATAGGTATTTCTCTAAAGAGAACATGCAGGTGGCCAATAGGCACATGAAAAGATGTTAAAAAGCATTGCGTAGGTTTCTAATTTCATTCTTTTGCATGTGGCTGTCCAATTTTCACAGCACCATTTGTTGAAGACATTGTCTTTCCAACATTGCGTAGTCTTGCCTCCTTTGTCATAGATTGACTGTAGGTGTATGGGCTTATTTCTGGGTTTTCTATCCTGCTCCATCAATCTATATTTCTATTTTTGTATCAGTACCACACTGTCTTGATGACTAAATCTTTGTAATATAATCTGAAGTCAGGGAGCCTAACTCCTCCAGCTCCATTTTTCTTTTTCAAGATTGCTTTAGTTCTTCAGGGTCTTTTGTATCTCCTTACAAATTTAGAGATTTTTTGTTCTTGCTCTGTGAAAAATGTCATTGGTAATTTAATAGGGATTGCACTGAATCTATAGATTGCCTTGGGGAATATATTATTTTAACAAAGTTGATTCTTCCTATACATGGACATGGTATATCTTTCTATTTGTTTATGTCTTCTTAATTTCTTTCATCAGTACTCTATAGTTTTCAGAGTATAGGTCCTTTGTCTCCCTAGGTTGCTTTATTCCTAGGTATTTTATTCTTTTTGATGCAATGGTAAATGGAATTGCTTCTTAATTTTTTTTCTGATCTATCATTATTAGTGTATAGAAATGTAACAGACTTCTGTGTATTAATGTTGCAACCTTCAACCTTATTAAATTCATTGCTCCAAATGGATTAGAGACCTAAATATTAGGCTGTACACAATAAAACTCTTAGAGAAATCCTAGGTTGAACATTTTCTTGACATAAATCACAGCAAAATCTTTTTAGATCCATCTCCAGAATAATGGAAGTGAAGGCAAAAAATAAACACATGGGATCTACTTAAACCCAAAAGCTTTTGCACAATAAAGCAAACAATAAATAAAACAAAAAGATAACCCACAGACTGGGAGAAAATATTTGTAAATGATGTGATGGATAAGGGATTAGTCTCCAAAGTTTACAGTTTATGACACTGTAAAACAAACAACCCATTCAAAAAAGTGGGCAGAAGCCCAGAATAGGTATTTCTCTAAAGAGAACATGCAGGTGGCCAATAGGCACATGAAAAGATGTTCAAAATCATTAGTTATTAAAGAAATACAAATTAAAACTACAATGAGATATCACTTTACACCAGTCAGGATGGTTATAATCAGAAAATCCACAAACAAATGCTAGAGAGGGTGTGGAGAGAAGGGAATCCTCCTGCATTGGTGCAATTTGCATTGGTGGCAATGCAAATTGCTACAGACACTATGCAGAACTGTGTGGAGGTTCCTTAAAAAAAATAAACATAGAGCTACCATATGACCCTGTAATCCCATTCCTGGGCATATAGCCAGAGAAAAACATGGCCTGAAGAAATACATGCTCCCCAATGGTTGCCAAGACATGGAAATAACCTAAATGCCAATCAACAGAGGAATGGGTAAAGAAGGTGTGGTGTATGTGTATGTGTATATGTGTGTGTGTATGTGTGTGTGTATACACATAAAATAGAATATTACTCGGCCATTAAAAAGAATGAAACAAGGCCATTTGCAGCAATATGGATGGACCTAGAGTGTCATATTGAGTGAACTAAGTCAGACAGAGAAGAAGAAATATCATATGACATTCCTTTTATGTGGATTCTAAAAACAAAAAAAAATGATACAGTGGGTGGTCCAGTGGGTGGCTAGTCCACTTTGCACTGCAAGGGATGGCGGTTTGATCCCTGGCACGGGAGAGAATCCCGCATGCCACGGAGCAGCTGGACCAGTGTGTCCAGTTGCGAGCTGGTGCTCTGGAGCATGTGCGCCCAGGGCCGGTGCTCTGTGGCAGGAGAGGCCGATGCAATGGGAGGCCCACACAGGCCAAAGAACAAAGAAAATAAATAAATGAAAGACTAATAAAAGTGGCCAAAAAAAATTTTTTTTAATGATACAAATGAACTTATTTACAAAACAGAAAGCGACTCACCGACTTAGAAAACAAACTTATGGTTGCAGAGGGGAGGGGATGGTTGAGGACTTTGGGAAAGATATGCACACATTGTCGTGTTTGAAATGGATAACCAACAAAAATCTATTGTATAGCACAACATGGAACTCTGCTCAATGTTATGTACTAGTCTGGATGGGAGGGGGTTTAGGAGAGAAGAGATACCATGTATATGTATGGCCAAGCCCCTTTATTGTTCACCTGAAACTATCACAGAACTGTTACTTGGCTATGTTCCAGTAAAGTGGTTGGTATTAAGAAAATAAAAAAATAAAAAGAATTATATTTAAAATAAAATAAAGAAGCTCTACAGGTATGAGAGTGTGCATGCTAAGTTGCATTAGACTTGTCTGACTCTTGCTGACCCCATGGACTGTAGCCTGCCAGGCTCCTCTCTCTATGGGATTCTCCAGGCAGAAATACTGGAGTGGACTACCATTTCCAAACTGCCTCTCTTATGACTCCTGAATCAGCAGACTGGTTCTTTATCGCTAGCAGCTCCTGGGAAGCCCTATAACAACAAACTAAAGAGTTAGAAAACCAGCCTGAAGTCTTTTAGATAGATGAACTAGAAGTATTCACTATATAGCACAAAACAGAAACAAATATATACAACAGTACGCATTTCTTGTGTGTTTGAATTTGAATACATTTTATAGTTAAATTTATGGTAACAATTTGTACTACTCAGTTTTCTCTGACGACAGTTTAGGGGGGATAGTGACACAAACACATAAATCAACTTCTACACACACAGAGAATAATACTTGTAAAGGAAAATGAGAAGAGGGATCATGATTTCATCATTTGTCCTCATTATGTTTCAATTAAGATGGAGAGTTCAACTGTCACCATGACTGTACTCAGTCAGTAGCCCTCTGGGTATCTTAAGAAAGTATTTTTTTCTCCTGGAATGTAGAGGTATAATTTAAATGAAATCTTTAACTATGCGATATTTTTAATTACTCACTTGGATGTCATCTGAAATTCAAGTTTTTATAAGTCTTGGCTTTCACCCTATCAACAGGCACCAAATCTTTCTGGGGAAGAGGGTTTTTTTTTTCTTTTTATTCTATAGTCTAGGCCTCCAGTCTAACCAAAGCATTTTCACTTCTATTATAGAGTATATTTTATTCTTAGCAAAACCTTTTCTGATACCAACGCTTTTTTTTCAACAAATCTAGCTATTTTAGGTAAACAGACATTATACATCATATATATTATATTCATTTACTGAAATGGATAACCAACAAAAATCTATTGTATAGCACAACATGGATTCATTTGTACTAGTCTGGATGGGAGGGGGTTTAGGAGAGAAGAGATACCATGTATATGTATGGCCAAGCCCCTTTATTGTTCACCTGAAACTATCACAGAACTGTTACTTGGCTATGTTCCAGTAAAGTGGTTGGTATTAAGAAAATAAAAAAATAAAAAGAATTATATTTAAAATAAAATAAAGAAGCTCTACAGGTATGAGAGTGTGCATGCTAAGTTGCATTAGACTTGTCTGACTCTTGCTGACCCCATGGACTGTAGCCTGCCAGGCTCCTCTCTCTATGGGATTCTCCAGGCAGAAATACTGGAGTGGACTACCATTTCCAAACTGCCTCTCTTATGACTCCTGAATCAGCAGACTGGTTCTTTATCGCTAGCAGCTCCTGGGAAGCCCTATAACAACAAACTAAAGAGTTAGAAAACCAGCCTGAAGTCTTTTAGATAGATGAACTAGAAGTATTCACTATATAGCACAAAACAGAAACAAATATATACAACAGTACGCATTTCTTGTGTGTTTGAATTTGAATACATTTTATAGTTAAATTTATGGTAACAATTTGTACTACTCAGTTTTCTCTGAAGACAGTTTAGGGAGGATAGTGACACAAACACATAAATCAACTTCTACACACACAGAGAATAATACTTGTAAAGGAAAATGAGAAGAGGGATCATGATTTCATCATTTGTCCTCATTATGTTTCAATTAAGATGGAGAGTTCAACTGTCACCATGACTGTACTCAGTCAGTAGCCCTCTGGGTATCTTAAGAAAGTATTTTTTTCTCCTGGAATGTAGAGGTATAATTTAAATGAAATCTTTAACTATGCGATATTTTTAATTACTCACTTGGATGTCATCTGAAATTCAAGTTTTTATAAGTCTTGGCTTTCACCCTATCAACAGGCACCAAATCTTTCTGGGGAAGAGGGTTTTTTTTTTCTTTTTATTCTATAGTCTAGGCCTCCAGTCTAACCAAAGCATTTTCACTTCTATTATAGAGTATATTTTATTCTTAGCAAAACTCTGTCAATATTAATATGCTGCTTATTATACCAACGCTGTTTTTTTTTTTTTTGCAACAAATCTAGCTATTTTAGGTAAACAGACATTATACATCATATATATTATATTCATTTACTGAAATGCATTAAAAATACAGATACTATATAATTTACTATCCCCAACCATGCTCATAATATTTACATAGAACTTTTGAACAAACAGTATATAAAGTAGAGAGAATTAGAATTTCTCTGCCATGGAAGTAGTAAGTTGGCATGTTTTCTAAGTATCCTTTGAATATTTCTGCATCCTTTGGAGGATCACTTGTCTTATAAGACCTGATTTACCAAGGTGCAAACTAGAAAATTCACTCTTGTCATTTCTACTAAGGAACTAATAGGTAAAATGAATTTCACCAATATGATATATCTGTGTGAGCTGTTGATACAGAAATTGAACATAAGACAAGTTTGGATTTGAAGTTTAGCCTCTGCCTATTTCAGTCATTGGAGGTGTTCATCCAATCGAGGGCTGTAGACAAAAAGATTCTGATATCTAGGTACAGAGGTCTTCAGTTTCCACATTGCAGTATTCTATGAGTTATTAAACCAGTGTTTAGTGGCAGATGTGAGAATTCAGCAGGGTGCTTCCTGAAGAGGGGGCTTGTTCCTTGTAACACTGACTTTCTGCTTCCCAGAGATTTTTGTCTCCTGGAATGTAGAGGTATAATTTAAATGAAATCTTTAACTATGCGATATTTTTAATTACTCACTTGGATGTCATCTGAAATTCAAGTTTTTATAAGTCTTGGCTTTCACCCTATCAACAGGCACCAAATCTTTCTGGGGAAGAGGGTTTTTTTTTTCTTTTTATTCTATAGTCTAGGCCTCCAGTCTAACCAAAGCATTTTCACTTCTATTATAGAGTATATTTTATTCTTAGCAAAACTCTGTCAATATTAATATGCTGCTTATTATACCAACGCTGTTTTTTTTTTTTTTGCAACAAATCTAGCTATTTTAGGTAAACAGACATTATACATCATATATATTATATTCATTTACTGAAATGCATTAAAAATACAGATACTATATAATTTACTATCCCCAACCATGCTCATAATATTTACATAGAACTTTTGAACAAACAGTATATAAAGTAGAGAGAATTAGAATTTCTCTGCCATGGAAGTAGTAAGTTGGCATGTTTTCTAAGTATCCTTTGAATATTTCTGCATCCTTTGGAGGATCACTTGTCTTATAAGACCTGATTTACCAAGGTGCAAACTAGAAAATTCACTCTTGTCATTTCTACTAAGGAACTAATAGGTAAAATGAATTTCACCAATATGATATATCTGTGTGAGCTGTTGATACAGAAATTGAACATAAGACAAGTTTGGATTTGAAGTTTAGCCTCTGCCTATTTCAGTCATTGGAGGTGTTCATCCAATCGAGGGCTGTAGACAAAAAGATTCTGATATCTAGGTACAGAGGTCTTCAGTTTCCACATTGCAGTATTCTATGAGTTATTAAACCAGTGTTTAGTGGCAGATGTGAGAATTCAGCAGGGTGCTTCCTGAAGAGGGGGCTTGTTCCTTGTAACACTGACTTTCTGCTTCCCAGAGATTTTTGTCTCCAATATTGCTAAGTAAATTTTTCCTTACATTATCTCCTTATACTATCATTTGTCCTTACATTCTCAATTGTCCTCTGAACAATTCTACAATTAAATTTTACTGTCTATCTACAACTAGTGAAACTGGGCCACAAGAAGAAAACAAAAAGTCTTTTCTCAATTATTTTGCATGCCTTAGACTGCAGAGAATGGAATGCAGCAAGTATAAAAGGATGAGACTCTGGAAGATGATGACAAGTGTTGTTAAGGCTGTCAGTTCAGTAAATCAGCTATTTCAGGCCCTGTATCTGCAGGAATCCCTTTTCCTTTTCTCATTTTTATCATCTGGCCTCTGTATGGAGCCTGAATCTCTGCTGTGATACCTGCATATCAACAGGAATAAGGGAGAGGACAAGGTGATGTGGATATTATAGGAAAATTAAGATACAATCCAGGAAAAGTATATCAGAACTTATATCAGCCAAAATTCTAGTATTGGGGCATCTCTTGCTTGAGAAAAAGGAAAAAAAAAAGGACTTAGAAACACTGGACAAGGGCTTGATAACAGTGGTGTCTGACACATATTTCCACAAATTATATTCTCTAGAAACTCAGTTTTATTCACATGAAGAGCAAAACGCAGATTCATTCAAGACTCATTCTACACATTGTATATTATTTTTTATCCACTTTTCCCCACTTAACTGGTAACTTAGTTTTTCTACATGTCAGATTTTAGAATAGATTTTAAGACCTTAAGATCTCTATTCAGATGTCTTTACAAGCTATTATAAAGATTTAATTTATCCTAATCCAACCTCCTATCATTTCTTGATTTAAAATACCTTTATTTTCTCAAAGTTCCGTCATTTTTGACTTACATGTAAATTGAACATAAGACAAGTTTGGATTTGAAGTTTAGCCGCTGCCTATTTCAGTCATTGGAGGTGTTCATCCAATCGAGGGCTGTAGACAAAAAGATTCTGATATCTAGGTACAGAGGTCTTCAGTTTCCACATTGCAGTATTCTATGAGTTATTAAACCAGTGTTTAGTGGCAGATGTGAGAATTCAGCAGGGTGCTTCCTGAAGAGGGGGCTTGTTCCTTGTAACACTGACTTTCTGCTTCCCAGAGATTTTTGTCTCCAATATTGCTAAGTAAATTTTTCCTTACATTATCTCCTTATACTATCATTTGTCCTTACATTCTCAATTGTCCTCTGAACAATTCTACAATTAAATTTTACTGTCTATCTACAACTAGTGAAACTGGGCCACAAGAAGAAAACAAAAAGTCTTTTCTCAATTATTTTGCATGCCTTAGACTGCAGAGAATGGAATGCAGCAAGTATAAAAGGATGAGACTCTGGAAGATGATGACAAGTGTTGTTAAGGCTGTCAGTTCAGTAAATCAGCTATTTCAGGCCCTGTATCTGCAGGAATCCCTTTTCCTTTTCTCATTTTTATCATCTGGCCTCTGTATGGAGCCTGAATCTCTGCTGTGATACCTGCATATCAACAGGAATAAGGGAGAGGACAAGGTGATGTGGATATTATAGGAAAATTAAGATACAATCCAGGAAAAGTATATCAGAACTTATATCAGCCAAAATTCTAGTATTGGGGCATCTCTTGCTTGAGAAAAAGGAAAAAAAAAAGGACTTAGAAACACTGGACAAGGGCTTGATAACAGTGGTGTCTGACACATATTTCCACAAATTATATTCTCTAGAAACTCAGTTTTATTCACATGAAGAGCAAAACGCAGATTCATTCAAGACTCATTCTACACATTGTATATTATTTTTTATCCACTTTTCCCCACTTAACTGGTAACTTAGTTTTTCTACATGTCAGATTTTAGAATAGATTTTAAGACCTTAAGATCTCTATTCAGATGTCTTTACAAGCTATTATAAAGATTTAATTTATCCTAATCCAACCTCCTATCATTTCTTGATTTAAAATACCTTTATTTTCTCAAAGTTCCGTCATTTTTGACTTACATGTAAATTCAACAGTATTATATGCAGAATAACTTTATTGTGAGATATAAAAGGCATTTTCTTTTAAATTATTTTACTACGTAACAATTATCTATATTTAATTGAAATGCAGTGCACGGACAGAACCTCTGCTAAGGTAGGAACCTCTGCTAAGTGAGGCTGCTGTTTACCTTTGGCTTCTAAAAATGCATCAAGCATCCACGACATCCACTCCACAGAAGCTGGATTTTCTCCTGTTGTAAGTCACTATCAAAGGAAAATGAACAATTTAAGAAGCATACTATTCTTTTATTTTTATCAGCTCAGATATCAGTGATCTACTATTCATAACACTTATAGCTTCCTCTTTCAAAGATAGTTTAATTTTGTTTTTACTAAACCAGCAATATATTTTCTGAAAATAAATTGACTTTTCATATTTAGACTATGTTTCCTATATCTAGTGGTTGAAAGGAAACATCTGTCATATTTTGTCGGCTTTTCCTCTCTGATCCCCGAGGGGTATATTCTGAACCATTAGTTTATAATCAGTTTTTGTTTTTAATTAAATATCGGCCATATGACTGAGTTAGAGAGAAATAAGATTTTGCTCTTGGTCTCCCAAATAAATAGATTTATGGAAATAATGTTTAGATGAATGTATGATAGGCTTATGGAATAAATTTTATAGGAAAAGCATCATTCAGAGCTTTTCTCCAATTAAATTTTACTGTCTATCTACAACTAGTGAAACTGCACCACAAGAAGAAAACAAACAAGTCTTTTCTCAATTATTTTGCATGCCTTAGACTGCAGAGAATGGAATGCAGAAAAAGGTTGAACTGTGTAATATCAGAAGCAAAATATTATTCATTGAGTAATTGCTATATATTTAGACTTCAATAAATATAATACACAAACTGATTTTCATTACAGATAAAAACATTTTCTTTATTAGTTTATTCAATAAATGATTCTGTCAGTTCATTAACAGATCTCTGAAACTGTGAAAGTATGTCGGTATGTGACTGTTTGTGTGCACATATACATGTGCATGTGTGTAAACAGCACCTGTAATAAATTTTCATACATTTCAAAAGTTACAGGTCAATTCTAAACTAACATAAATTACACTGCACAAGTGAAGATGGCACCATCTACTTGTGAAGGCCTCATAAGATTATACTTTTATTTGGCTTAGTTTAAATATGAATATAAAAACCTACTAAATTTTGTACTTAATGAATAGTAAAACATAGAAATAGAACACAGAAATTTGAGGGAAATCCCTTGGAGAAGGAAATGGCAATCCACTCTGTTATTCTTGCATGAACAGAGGAGTCTGGCGGGCTAAAGTCTAATGGACTGCAAAGAATAGGACATGAAACTGAGCAAATGAGCATACGTGTATCAAACCAAAAATGTATTTAAAAGAATTTATTGTAAAGATATTTTTGAATGAGGCCATCAACATATTTGTCTTCTGTGCCTCAGTGGCAAAGAATCTGCTTCCAGTGCAAGAGATATGGGTTCAATCCCTGCACTGGGAAGTAACCCTAGAGAAGGAAATGGCAACCCACTCTAGTATTCTTGCTGGAGAATTCTATGGACAGAGGAGCCTGGTGGGCTATCATGCGTGGGATCACAGAGTCAGACATTTGTAAGCAACTGAGCATGTGTGTATCAACATATTTCTTGATAATTGGGACAGATTAACTTTATTGACATGACAAAAATATTAGGCAATATAAAATTATAAAATGTTAGATTCATCAACTTAAATTTTATTAATCACATATGTATATGATATATATATATATATTGAGAGAAAGAAATATAAGGAAAAGTAATTTTCAAGTGAAGAGAGCAAAAAATCAGTGAAACAAAACCTAAAAACTGATTAAAAAAACTAAAAAATCATGGTAGAAATTTGTAAATTAGAAAACAGAATTTTTCAAATATCTTATTCTATATAAAGATCAAACTGAAAAAGCAGCTTATCTTTTTTTAAAAAAAAATTTTGGCCTTCTTTATTAGTTCTCTATTCATTTATTTTCATCCATCTTTATTCTTCAGCCTGTGTGAGTCTCCCACTGCAGTGGCCTCTCTCTCAGTGCAGAGCACTGGCTTGCAATTGGACACACTGGTCCAGCCGCTCTGCAGCACGTGGGATCTTCCTGAGGCCAAGGATCGAATCGGTGCCCCTTGCACTGCAAGGCGAACTCTGCCCACTGGACGACTAGGGAAGCCCCGGCTTATCTTTTTTAAGCAAAAATAAAGAATGCAAGTAATTCTACTATATAATATAAGGTATGAAATGTGTTATGTAATTCCAAATGAAAAGCATGAATGTGAAAGTTTTAGTCAGTAATCTCTGGCTCTTTGCAACCAGGTGGACTGTAGCCCCCCAGACATCTCTGTCCATGGAAATTCTCCAGTCAAGATACTGGAGTAGGTTGTCCTTTTCTTCTCCAGAGGAACTTCTTGACCCAGGACTCAACCCAAGTCTCCTGCATTACAGGCATATTCTTTACTACCTGAGCCACCAGGTAATTTCAAACAAAGAAGAGACAGAATATTGACTCAATTCTATAATATTAAATTCAAGGGTCAAAGAACTTTCCCCCGGGTTTTGCTCTGCTTCCAGTGCAAGAGATATGGGTTCAATCCCTGCACTGGGAAGTAACCCTAGAGAAGGAAATGGCAACCCACTCTAGTATTCTTGCTGGAGAATTCTATGGACAGAGGAGCCTGGTGGGCTATCATGCGTGGGATCACAGAGTCAGACATTTGTAAGCAACTGAGCATGTGTGTATCAACATATTTCTTGATAATTGGGACAGATTAACTTTATTGACATGACAAAAATATTAGGCAATATAAAATTATAAAATGTTAGATTCATCAACTTAAATTTTATTAATCACATATGTATATGATATATATATATATATTGAGAGAAAGAAATATAAGGAAAAGTAATTTTCAAGTGAAGAGAGCAAAAAAAATCAGTGAAACAAAACCTAAAAACTGATTAAAAAAACTAAAAAATCATGGTAGAAATTTGTAAATTAGAAAACAGAATTTTTCAAATATCTTATTCTATATAAAGATCAAACTGAAAAAGCAGCTTATCTTTTTTTAAAAAAAAATTTTGGCCTTCTTTATTAGTTCTCTATTCATTTATTTTCATCCATCTTTATTCTTCAGCCTGTGTGAGTCTCCCACTGCAGTGGCCTCTCTCTCAGTGCAGAGCACTGGCTTGCAATTGGACACACTGGTCCAGCCGCTCTGCAGCACGTGGGATCTTCCTGAGGCCAAGGATCGAATCGGTGCCCCTTGCACTGCAAGGCGAACTCTGCCCACTGGACGACTAGGGAAGCCCCGGCTTATCTTTTTTAAGCAAAAATAAAGAATGCAAGTAATTCTACTATATAATATAAGGTATGAAATGTGTTATGTAATTCCAAATGAAAAGCATGAATGTGAAAGTTTTAGTCAGTAATCTCTGGCTCTTTGCAACCAGGTGGACTGTAGCCCCCCAGACATCTCTGTCCATGGAAATTCTCCAGTCAAGATACTGGAGTAGGTTGTCCTTTTCTTCTCCAGAGGAACTTCTTGACCCAGGACTCAACCCAAGTCTCCTGCATTACAGGCATATTCTTTACTACCTGAGCCACCAGGTAATTTCAAACAAAGAAGAGACAGAATATTGACTCAATTCTATAATATTAAATTCAAGGGTCAAAGAACTCTGTTTTGCTCAATAAATTAAATGAATAAAGCCAACTCAGTATGAGGCATAAAATTAAAACACCAAGGCACTTGAAGGAAATTTATTTTTTCACATATTGCTTTTGGAGGGGAGTCCTTTGGATCTTTCCTGTTTATGGTAAAATACTTAAAAGGCATTAGGTTTCTTTACAAAACATAATTTAACATAATAAAACTAAAGGCAACATACACAACATGTTGGCAACATAATTACTAAAACCTCCCCCTTGCCTCAATTTAATATAACAAATAATAAATAAAACATTTATACTTTTAAATTTAAAACATTAAAAAGATAAATTTTTAAAATCTTCAAACATCTGAGCTATGTTTTGGGAGAACTCCTACGACCATCTCCTACTTTTAGGTTACTTTTGATTTTTATTTGTTCTATGTAAGATTTGTCATATAAGCTTTGTTTCCATTTTTGGTACAGTTAAGCTTCTATCAACTTTGAGAAATAGTAACTGGCTTAATTATGCCTCCAAGTTCCCATTTGTTCCTCACAGTTTGTTTTACTTTTGCATTTGCCTATTTACCTTTGTTTTATCTTGCTCTTCTTTTCAGTGTGTGCATAACTTTAAGCCTGTTTTTCACTCATAGTTTGCAAATGGCAGCCAGTAAAGTTTAAGGCTAAGTTCTTTCAAGTCCAGAAGGAAAGAAAGGGGAAAGTAAATCAGCAAGACAAAAAAGAAGCAAACAAAAATGTCACCCTTATACCTCAGGTGATGAACTTTAAAGCTTCCTACTAAAGCAGATTACAAAGAATTAACCCAATTTACTGAAATAATTAGCATGATGAATGAAAGACTCATCCTACAAAAAGGAATGGGTTGCCTTTCTCTTAGTCACATGTGAAAATAGCTGAACAAATATGTTTCCCTGTTAGGAGAAAAAACATCTTTTTAAAAAGTGATCCTTCTTGTTTCAACAATAAGGCATCACCTTATTTCTCTGATCATATTATGCTCATTTTAATGTCTTCTCATCCTATTTCTTAGGATTTATCTTGTTACTATTGCCAACATTGTTTTTGTTCCTTTATTTTCCCTTAGAGGATTACTGAGTTGCTTCATATTGGCCTCTATTTGTATAATCACCTGATATACCTATTGCTGCCAGTGTTTCTAAAAGAGAAAAGCCTAATACCTATGCACAAGAGGCTGCCAGATTGCAGAAACTCTATACAACATCAGAACACAAAGGATTTATATAATTGTTTTTCAAATAGGTCCTCAGAAAAACAACAAATTTTATTTCTCAGAACAACAGTAAGAACAAAAGCATTTCTAAATAAAGAAGAATATGTCTGAACTTGAGAAGGCATCCATTAAAAGGCACAGTAACTGAAAGCAGAATTTTAAAAAAGAGAAAAGGAGTTAGAAAGGTAGATATAGTGCCAAAACAGTTTACAATTTTTGGAGGAAGGAGATTTCAAAGCAGAAGGAAGAATAAATAATGCCAAATGCTATGCAAATTGATAAAGAATAAAATCAGTAAATGATCATTTATCTTTGGAAATATCTTTGGATCATTTGTCGTTGGAAATCACTTGTATTCATTTAAAGCACTGTTTTAATCATGGCCAGAGATTCTGTTTATAAAGAACTTAAGGATAACTACAAAATGCAAGAAGCAATGTTTATCATCTATGCAAATGATAAACCTGGCAACAAAACAAAGAAAATCAAATGATATTGCAATGGGGTGACAGAACTATAAATACTGTATTTAGAGCAAGTGAAAGTCTACTGAATTGTGACAGTCAAGAAGGAAAAAATGGAGGAGACAAATGTCTACAATATATGATTTAAAATAAGTACAGTTGCATATTTAAAGTCTCAGGTAAGCGTTTGGACAGATATTCTTCATGGATAATGTATATAATACAGAAAATCACTGTATAATTTACCATAGATACCAGCAGATTTTATAAACTGAGACCATTTATTATGACAATATGGTAAGCTTGACCCGGATTGTGCATGTAACCCAGGCCATATGGTTCTATACTAATACATCACAACAGTCTTTGGCTTAGCTCACGTTTAATCTGACAGTGAATAGCTAACTCATAAATAAACTTTTCTATTTTTCCTTAGTACTACACTTCCAGGTTTCCATTAGAATTCTGTTGGCTTGAGGTCTTACAATGATGGGCTGTGAGAAAAAGTGATATGACCATTTATACAAAGCTGGTCCATAAAAATATCCTGCAGACTCTCCTCCATGTTCTCTCCCATCTGGTTGGTGGCTTAGGGTTTTTTTGAAAGCCTAATGTTAATGCGGTGGACCCACTAGTTTGAACCAGCATGGGTTATAAATAAATGATGGGAGGAGAAACTCATTCTGGAGCTGTAGGTTAATTATTAGGAAACTTCTACAGTTTTAGAGACATTTTGAATCTAAAAACTTACATAGTTATTATCATAAACAATGTAGAATTTTTCTGAATGTTGTAACTCAGTTACTAATAGTGGTTAGAAGTGAACAGAGTAAAATTTCATTAACTATTTTGGAAATAATGCGTAAGACAGAAAACAGATTGATTTTGAAAAAGGAAACAAGACACCTTGTTTTGAAAGAGCAGAGAGCAAAGGGGTACAGAGAAAAAATAAGAGAGGCCAAGGTCAGAAAACATAATTAAGTAGAAACATAAAGTAGACTGTGATTAAAGCTATTATGCAAATAATCAAAATTTTAAGGGTTTATTCTACAGATGTAAGCAGGTTTTTTTTATTTATTTGCATCTTAAGAATTCCTCAAACTACTAATATCTGAAACATCTAGTTCTATTCCCTCACATAGTTGACAACTTGGGTGTAATCTGGTAGAACACCTTAAACTTTATGTCAAAGATTGCATCAATCTGGAGGTGAACACGATAACAAGGATAAAGTACTGAAAACTCATGGGCATCAGAGAACTATACATAAACTCTGCTAGGCACACCTTTATCAGGTGAACTATTATGTTACATCTTTTTTTCAAAGAGTTATTTATTTATTTATTTATTTTGTAGGGGTTGGGGTAGGGAGGGATGGGGACGGGAGGACCACTTCTACTGGTCTTTCGTTTGTCCATTTTCATCCATCTTTGTTCTTTGGCCAATGTGGGCCTCCCATCGCGGTGGCCTCTGTTGTCACAGAGCACGGGCCCTGGGCGCATGCGCTCCAGAGCTCCGGCTCAGTAATTGGACACATCGGTCCAGCAGCTCTGGGGCACGTGGGATCTTCCCAGGCCAAGGATCGAACCAGCGCCCCTTGCACTGCAAGGCGGTGTCCTTAGCCAGTGGACCACCAGGGAAGCCCTATGTTACATCTTTAATGTAAAAGATTCATAGAAAGCCAATCTGAAAAGGCTACATACTGTATGATTCCAAGTATATAATATTCTACAAAAGGCAAAATTATGGAGACAGTCAAAAAAAAAAAAATTGAGGGATTGCCAGAGGAGGTAGAGATGAACATCCAGAGTACAGAGAGTTTTTATAGTAGTGATATTCTTCTGTCTGTATAATGATGGATATATGCTAGTATAAATTTGTCAAAACTCACAAAATGACCACCACCAAGAGTGGGCCCTAATGGAAACGGTGAACTTTGTGTGATCATGTTGTGGCCATATGGGTTAATCAATTGCAATGAAGGCACAACTCGAGTAGGGGATGCAGATAGCAGGGATGGCTATGAGACAGGGACACAGAGAGTATATAGGAATGTTGTAATTTCTGTTCTATATTGTTGAGAATGTAAAACTGTTCTAAAAACAGTCTATTAAACTACTTCTAAATGCTGACAAATGAAAGCATGAATTGAAGTAACTATAAAAGGTATCAACTAAAGAGAATTTTAACAGTGGCTTAAAATATTCAATAGTTTATAAAATCCAGTAGGTGTCTCTCATGTTCTATATATTTTTAAAGTATATAATCGCCTCAAAAATTGATGCACATGTATAGAGGAAACAGCATAATGGTTGACAAAGTAAAAATAATGACATTGTTTTCTTCAGTTTATTTTTAGCTTGGAGGGCAGGTTTGCTTTTTATCTTTTAATATGCACGAATAATATACTATATATTCAATAAAAGTGGCAGCTTAGGCAATCCTTCACTTGTATAATACATTTGGAGATCTCCAATTTCACATTTGTAATCACATTACTTGTGTTAAAATTAATGGAGCTCCATAAGAAGCTGCAGCACTTTGGAAATCATTAGGGATAACCCATGATCCATGCATATATTCTTAATATGCTTGTCCCTTTTAATCAAGGTCATCATATTTCACAGATACATAACCTTGGCAATTTCTCTTTTTTTACATGCCTCATTTGAATAAATCATCTATTAAGCTAAACAGACACAACTAAATCTATGAAATTCAGACATATTCATTACGCTGTAAAATGGAGTCTGTTTTCAAGTGACGAGGCTTTTTGCATACCCAACAGGTACCCAAATAAATGGACTTGATTCCAAATTCTGTCACTAGGCACAAATCACCAGATACATTTGGAGAGGTAGTGCAAAGAAGTCATAAGAATAGATGCCAAGTAGTTAGACAAAAAGTAAAACTAACTTAAATGTTATTAATGAAGCACATAGTAAAAAGTATGGCTATGTAATTTAAAAGTTAAGGATCTGAAATTAGAAAGGAAATCATTATTTTTTATTTGGCAATAAAAATGGCATTCTTCTCCAGACTTTTGTAGGTACCAGTGGTAAAACTCCAATAAGTGCCATGTTTTAAATTGTTATTAGAGCTCAATGGATAACAGGATTCTGCTAGATTTTGTGATCTGAAGAATCAAAATAATCTTCCTAATTAATAGAAATTTGCCTCATTTTCCTAGATCTACACTTAAAAACTATATCTTATTAGAATATCTTTGCTCCATCATGATTTATTTGTGCATTCATTAGCAAGGTGTGTCTTGCAGTCGCTACTCTTTTCACTCATGCCACTTTAGCTTACAAAAAGTTTCATAAGAATACTCCAATTTCACATTTGTAATCACATTACTTGTGTTAAAATTAATGGAGCTCCATAAGAAGCTGCAGCACTTTGGAAATCATTAGGGATAACCCATGATCCATGCATATATTCTTAATATGCTTGTCACTTTTAATCAAGGTCATCATATTTCACAGATACATAACCTTGGCAATTTCTCTTTTTTTACATGCCTCATTTGAATAAATCATCTATTAAGCTAAACAGACACAACTAAATCTATGAAATTCAGACATATTCATTACGCTGTAAAATGGAGTCTGTTTTCAAGTGACGAGGCTTTTTGCTTACCCAACAGGTACCCAAATAAATGGACTTGATTCCAAATTCTGTCACTAGGCACAAATCACCAGATACATTTGGAGAGGTAGTGCAAAGAAGTCATAAGAATAGATGCCAAGTAGTTAGACAAAAAGTAAAACTAACTTAAATGTTATTAATGAAGCACATAGTAAAAAGTATGGCTATGTAATTTAAAAGTTAAGGATCTGAAATTAGAAAGGAAATCATTATTTTTTATTTGGCAATAAAAATGGCATTCTTCTCCAGACTTTTGTAGGTACCAGTGGTAAAACTCCAATAAGTGCCATGTTTTAAATTGTTATTAGAGCTCAATGGATAACAGGATTCTGCTAGATTTTGTGATCTGAAGAATCAAAATAATCTTCCTAATTAATAGAAATTTGCCTCATTTTCCTAGATCTACACTTAAAAACTATATCTTATTAGAATATCTTTGCTCCATCATGATTTATTTGTGCATTCATTAGCAAGGTGTGTCTTGCAGTCGCTACTCTTTTCACTCATGCCACTTTAGCTTACAAAAAGTTTCATAAGAATACTCCAATTTCAGATTATAAGGGAAATCTGTATTTTATTTTCCAAATACATATTTCAGATAGCTACATTTAGGTGAAATTTCATATTAAAACTGTAATCTTTTGATGATCATTTTAGATTTGACTACTTTTCTCATATCAAACTAAGTGTCTTCAAATCAATATCCTATCATCTCTTTGTATATGAAATTAACCTTTTTTTTTCTCTCTATAGTAGTTTGAAATTCACAATATCATGAAAGTTTAAGCAATAAAATGCTTGCTATCGGGCTTCCCTGGTGGTCCAGTGGGTAAGGACACTGCCTTGCAGTGCAAGGGGTGCCGGTTCGATCCCTGGCCTGGGAAGATCCCACGTGCCCCAGAGCAGTGGAACCGATGTGTCCAATTACCGAGCCGGAGCTCTGGAGAGCATGCGCCCAGAGCCCGTGCTCTGCGACAACAGAGGCCACCGCGAGGGGGGGCCCACATGGGCCAAACAACAAAGATGGATGAAAATAGATAAATGAAAGACGAATAGAAGTGGCTCGCCCGCCTCCCTCCCTCTCCACCTCCCCCACCCAAAAAAAAATTAAAAAAAAAAAAAGTTTGTTATCAGAAACATTTAGAAAAAATATAGGTAGTATAAACCTCAATCTCTTACAACTTACTTTCATTTACATATATATATATATATGCACACACACACATATAGACACACAAATACACATTTGTATGTATATAAATATATATAAATGTATTTATACTATATATGCATGTTATGTATTATGTATATATGTATGCATATGTGTATATGCATATATAAAGGGAAGGGAATGCAGAGAGAAAAGCTCCATACAGTCTTTGGACAAGTTCAGATTACCTAGCTTTTGTTCTGTTTCTGCATTTCAGTCAATATTGCTGTATATCAAATAAGCAAGTCCTAATACCCAAAGCATATTGAAAGCAGAGGTAGTAAAATAACCCCTGCATAAATGCCCTTTTTGTTGGTTTCTAAGAAAGGCTGTGTCTTCTGCTAGTATCTCTATACCTCTTGGAGCTAGAGTAGTCTGTTACTTGGTCCCTGAAATGCAGGAGGGGGAATAAGAGGAAGGTGAGGGGAAGGGCTCTTGGCTAATGTCTCCATTATCTGGAAGACAGCTTTAGCTTAGAATCATAGGTCTGTATGTGCATTTTTGTAAAGTACCTATGTTTACTGTAGTCAGGGCTCATTATTTTGAAACATCTAGGTTGTTTAGATGTCCTGAGGTGACAGCGTATGATTAAAAAGTAGAACTATCGAATTAACCAATTTGTAAATATTGTTATAATTATAACTGATTTGAAAAAAGGGGGGCAGTATTATGGACATGGAATCGTTAAACCATCTCTATCTCTGAGAAATGTGCATCAGGACTTGTTCCTTTAGGCTGGCAGCAGAGGGGCAGAAGGAAGTATAAAAGAGCAGGCTGTATGTGGATACGTTCATACTTACATTTTGATGACAACCATTGATGTGTGTGCATCTCTTGGCTGTTCTCAGTGGAACCGATGTGTCCAAACCGAGCCGGATGAGCATGCGCCCAGAGCCCGTGCTCTGCGACAACAGAGGCCACCGCGAGGGGGGGCCCACATGGGCCAAACAACAAAGATGGATGAAAATAGATAAATGAAAGACGAATAGAAGTGGCTCGCCCGCCTCCCTCCCTCTCCACCTCCCCCACCCAAAAAAAAATTAAAAAAAAAAAAAGTTTGTTATCAGAAACATTTAGAAAAAATATAGGTAGTATAAACCTCAATCTCTTACAACTTACTTTCATTTACATATATATATATATATGCACACACACACATATAGACACACAAATACACATTTGTATGTATATAAATATATATAAATGTATTTATACTATATATGCATGTTATGTATTATGTATATATGTATGCATATGTGTATATGCATATATAAAGGGAAGGGAATGCAGAGAGAAAAGCTCCATACAGTCTTTGGACAAGTTCAGATTACCTAGCTTTTGTTCTGTTTCTGCATTTCAGTCAATATTGCTGTATATCAAATAAGCAAGTCCTAATACCCAAAGCATATTGAAAGCAGAGGTAGTAAAATAACCCCTGCATAAATGCCCTTTTTGTTGGTTTCTAAGAAAGGCTGTGTCTTCTGCTAGTATCTCTATACCTCTTGGAGCTAGAGTAGTCTGTTACTTGGTCCCTGAAATGCAGGAGGGGGAATAAGAGGAAGGTGAGGGGAAGGGCTCTTGGCTAATGTCTCCATTATCTGGAAGACAGCTTTAGCTTAGAATCATAGGTCTGTATGTGCATTTTGTAAAGTACCTATGTTTACTGTAGTCAGGGCTCATTATTTTGAAACATCTAGGTTGTTTAGATGTCCTGAGGTGACAGCGTATGATTAAAAAGTAGAACTATCGAATTAACCAATTTGTAAATATTGTTATAATTATAACTGATTTGAAAAAAGGGGGGCAGTATTATGGACATGGAATCGTTAAACCATCTCTATCTCTGAGAAATGTGCATCAGGACTTGTTCCTTTAGGCTGGCAGCAGAGGGGCAGAAGGAAGTATAAAAGAGCAGGCTGTATGTGGATACGTTCATACTTACATTTTGATGACAACCATTGATGTGTGTGCATCTCTTGGCTGTTCTATAGGTATGCATTTTTGAGTAATTCATTGGAAAGATACTTCCTTGCTAATACTTCAATAGTTGAGATAGGATGAGGAATCCTCCTAGAAGCATTATACTTTGTGTACTCTGTTGTTTTATGTCTCATTTTTAAACTGAACATTAAGGGAATGTAGTATTTTAATAATGGTTTTAGACTCCTGACTTGTTAAAACATATGATAATATAATTTTGTTAATTTAATTCAATGTGTGGTAATCTGTTACAGAACCAATAGATAATGAACACAGAATAAAAGTAGATATTTATACACAATTATAAACATAAACACACTGAAATTAAACTTTTCGAACACACTCATAAATGCATACACACACAAAAATACTAGATGACTTGTGCGTACTTTATAATTAAGAAGACTGATGAAAACTCAAGATTTCTACCTACCACCCTAATATCTCATCTCCTAATATTATTATGTTTTTGAGAAGGAAGGGAAAGAAGAGGACGAATAGGTAGAAAAATGAGGATGATCACAGGGAAGGGAAGAATTGAAGGGAGAGAAAGAGGAGAAGGAAACAAAGCAGAATCCTTTAATCCATTGTTTAATATTTAAAGATGTTTAAATAACTGTATATCAATCATAACCTATAAGTAACTACTTATCATTGTCTCCCCCAATTTCAAAGATAAAAAGTATAAAATGAGGAAAGCATAGAACATTCTATTTGAAGGAGAGATTAGCAATCTCATACCAGAAAACAGAGAAGAGACTGTACATGGACAATAAACTTGAAAGACTTCATAAATTTCCCTTGGGTTGACTCTGTTTGCTTCAATTGGTCCATAACAAACAGACGCTCCTGATTAAAAATATTTTTTTCACGCAGCTACACAGCAGTCTGCTTCATCAGAGTTATGAAGATTTTATTTTATTCAGCTATCTTACTGTGAAAGGAAATTTTCTAGAGAGAACACATTAATTGAAGCATTACTACATAGCTCCTATATAAAAACTTTCAAGGTCTCACAACATTAAAGACATCATATATACCTGGCAGCTTTTCAATAAGTCCCTCCCTTTTAATTTAAGTAAAAAAATGACCCACCATGTAACATTAAAAATGTTTGAGAGGTTTAGGTTTATTATTTTACGTTGATTTGTGTATTTGTTTTATTCACCACTAATTTCAATAGCTCATCAAAAGATAATGGTGTTCATCTTGACTTTGATTGAAACCCTTCATAAAAACACTACGGTAGATGTTTTTGAAATAAGGAATGAATAATCATGAAGAGTTTAATTTATAAAGACAGAATTAAGCCTATCCAATATCACATGATCAAGAGAGATTTATGGAATTTCAATAATTCACATAAGTTTGGATAAATTTAGAAGAACAAGTAGGGTACTTGAGAAAACTGGAAACAGATCATTTACAGACCACCAGAAATCCCACCCTTCTTCTTTAAAAAAAAACCACATATCTTAAAAGTTAATGTGCGTTACAGGAAACCAAACAACACAAGAAGCAAAAGAACAGTCATTCATAATCACAAGCAGTTTATTGTTTGATGTGTCCTTCTAGGTCTTATTTATATATATTCACAACTAAGCATCCATCTTTATGTTTAAGATCATACAGTTATGTATCATGCTGTTTCACACATCAGGAATCTTTACTATCTCAAAGTCCCAAAGTTATGAGTATTTTGATTACTAAGAATACACTACACCAACTCAATCTAGAAGAAAAATGTAATTTTTTTGCAACAAAATTTCAGAGAAGACAAAAACGGTAACAGGCCTCTAGATAGTTATCATTTGTCTCCCCATTTGAAAAAGTATAAAATGAGGAAAGCATAGAACATTCTATTTGAAGGAGAGATTAGCAATCTCATACCAGAAAACAGAGAAGAGACTGTACATGGACAATAAACTTGAAAGACTTCATAAATTTCCCTTGGGTTGACTCTGTTTGCTTCAATTGGTCCATAACAAACAGACGCTCCTGATTAAAAATATTTTTCACGCAGCTACACAGCAGTCTGCTTCATCAGAGTTATGAAGATTTTATTTTATTCAGCTATCTTACTGTGAAAGGAAATTTTCTAGAGAGAACACATTAATTGAAGCATTACTACATAGCTCCTATATAAAAACTTTCAAGGTCTCACAACATTAAAGACATCATATATACCTGGCAGCTTTTCAATAAGTCCCTCCCTTTTAATTTAAGTAAAAAAATGACCCACCATGTAACATTAAAAATGTTTGAGAGGTTTAGGTTTATTATTTTACGTTGATTTGTGTATTTGTTTTATTCACCACTAATTTCAATAGCTCATCAAAAGATAATGGTGTTCATCTTGACTTTGATTGAAACCCTTCATAAAAACACTACGGTAGATGTTTTTGAAATAAGGAATGAATAATCATGAAGAGTTTAATTTATAAAGACAGAATTAAGCCTATCCAATATCACATGATCAAGAGAGATTTATGGAATTTCAATAATTCACATAAGTTTGGATAAATTTAGAAGAACAAGTAGGGTACTTGAGAAAACTGGAAACAGATCATTTACAGACCACCAGAAATCCCACCCTTCTTCTTTAAAAAAAAACCACATATCTTAAAAGTTAATGTGCGTTACAGGAAACCAAACAACTCAAGAAGCAAAAGAACAGTCATTCATAATCACAAGCAGTTTATTGTTTGATGTGTCCTTCTAGGTCTTATTTATATATATTCACAACTAAGCATCCATCTTTATGTTTAAGATCATACAGTTATGTATCATGCTGTTTCACACATCAGGAATCTTTACTATCTCAAAGTCCCAAAGTTATGAGTATTTTGATTACTAAGAATACACTACACCAACTCAATCTAGAAGAAAAAAATGTAATCTTGCCTTTCTTGGCAACAAAATTTCAGAGAAGACAAAAACGGTAACAGGCCTCTAGATAGTTATTGGCAGTGCTATGATTAAAATACTACATTCCCTTAATGTTCAGTTTAAAAATGAGACATAAAACAACAGAGTACACAAAGTATAATGCTTCTAGGAGGATTCCTCATCCTATCTCAACTATTGAAGTATTAGCAAGGAAGTATCTTTCCAATGAATTACTCAAAAATGCATACCTATAGAACAGCCAAGAGATGCACACACATCAATGGTTGTCATCAAAATGTAAGTATGAACGTATCCACATACAGCCTGCTCTTTTATACTTCCTTCTGCCCCTCTGCTGCCAGCCTAAAGGAACAAGTCCTGATGCACATTTCTCAGAGATAGAGATGGTTTAACGATTCCATGTCCATAATACTGCCCCCCTTTTTTCAAATCAGTTATAATTATAACAATATTTACAAATTGGTTAATTCGATAGTTCTACTTTTTAATCATACGCTGTCACCTCAGGACATCTAAACAACCTAGATGTTTCAAAATAATGAGCCCTGACTACAGTAAACATAGGTACTTTACAAAAATGCACATACAGACCTATGATTCTAAGCTAAAGCTGTCTTCCAGATAATGGAGACATTAGCCAAGAGCCCTTCCCCTCACCTTCCTCTTATTCCCCCTCCTGCATTTCAGGGACCAAGTAACAGACTACTCTAGCTCCAAGAGGTATAGAGATACTAGCAGAAGACACAGCCTTTCTTAGAAACCAACAAAAAGGGCATTTATGCAGGGGTTATTTTACTACCTCTGCTTTCAATATGCTTTGGGTATTAGGACTTGCTTATTTGATATACAGCAATATTGACTGAAATGCAGAAACAGAACAAATCTAGGCAATCTGAACTTAGCTAAAGACGGCAAAGAGCCCTTCACTTTGCACTCCCTTCCAAGTTCCCTCCCCTGCACCCTACTCCACCACCCAGTTAACTGTCAGCTTACTCTTCAAGACAATTCCACTCCCCAAATAAAACCATTACTATGAATTAACAGGAAAAAAAAATCTTAAAAGGTATTTAACTGTCTACTTTCAATATACGTTGTGTACTTTTACACATCCAGAAAGGCTAGATGTTTCAAATAAGGATTTAAGTTTACCCACTATATGTACACATAGCAGCACTGGATACACTGCATACAAAGGCTACAGTCTCAAAGTGTTATCTGAACAGGAACACTCTAGCCAAGAACCCTTCCCCTTCTCAACTGTCAACCCAGTGGACAAGTATAACAAGCATCTATAATGCTTAGAGGTGATCTTGACATTTTCACTTCTGTCAGCTGTTTTCAGAAGTCTTTCCTATGAATTTTAATACCAAATGTACACAATGTATGCATTGATTATTTCTGTCATACAGTGGCAGCCCCTGTAACATCTAGGAAGACGATATGTTGGAAATTTGGATAGTTGTCCCTTATGTACACTATACACACAGCTAAGTAAAACAAAATGCCAAGACATGTATGAGACTGTGGTTAACCTAGCCTACTATAACCATACTGGTATAAACCCTCCTTGCACTTTCTCTCTGAACCAGAACAAATAAAATAATATGTACTGCTCAGAGATGCGGTTTGATCATTTTGACCATTCCATTTCTAAATGAGTATTTCATGTGAATCTTAACAAAAGGATATATCTACAAAATACGTCATTTCACTACCTCTACTTTTAACATAATTTGTGCACTTCTAAACATCTAGAAAGCCTAGATGTTTCAAATAAGGACTTAAGCTTGTCGACTATAAACACAGTAGTGTTGATAAACTGCACACATGTAACAATGGTTATATCTGAAGATGTCTTCTATGAAGGAACATTCTGGTCTAGAATCTTTCATTTCTCCCAATTTCTTCTTTTTGCCATCCATCCAACAGTGCATGGTGAGTACAGGCACATGTGTCACTCAGATATGATTTATTACAATTTTACTTCCAAAGGTCTTTTCAGAAGACAGTTTTTCAATGAATTTTAACATGAAGACTACAAAATGTGTTAGGTTACTAATCCTACTTTTGTCATACATTGGCAACCTCTTTAACATCTAGAGACTAGACATTATAAAATTGGGACCCATTTGTCCCGTATCTACACAATACACACAGTAAAAGTTAAATGAAATGTACTTAAGATAAAGAGCAATGGCAAATTGAAATGTTCTAGGACACACTAGCAAAACATCTTTTGCAAACTTCTCTCTCACCTCCCTCAACCCAATGAAAAACCAGAGTATACTGTTTGGAAAGGAGGCTTAACAATTCCATTTCCAATGACAGTATTTCCCAGCAGTTTTTAAAAGCTATTTTAAAGAAGCATTATCCCACTACTTCTACCTTTAAATGCATCAAACACTTCAACGCTCTAAAGGCCTTTCACAGCATTCGAGTGGCCAGCCACCATTTTTCTCTCCTTGCCAAGCCCAATGTCCAAAGGTGCCATGTCCTTGGTGGCCAGTTAGAGGCATTGCCTAAGGCAAAGTCCTGCAGCAGAGATCTAGCGGTCAGTTCAGCAGGATCCAGGTTCTGAGAGGCCGTTCCCATTAGGTCACAGCACTGGGAATAGGGGAGAGGTTTGCAGTGCTGTCCAAACTTAGGCCCTGCCTACTGGCAGCCTCGGCGATGCTCCTCAAGACACAACCTGATAAGAGTCCCAGGGTCCTCCAGATTACCCACTGACCAGAGACCAGAGGGTGTGCAGTGCCCCAGGATTGAAGGCCATGTTTCTAACCCCCGCTCTCTGCCAGAACTTCCACTCTTTTTCATCCATGAGAAAACATTTTGAAACAAGAAACAGAATACTCAAAAACATATATTTGAGGATGGAAGAATAAGCATCGATAGCCACAATTAATAGAAAATATGAATCAGTTGGAGGTAGAAATTTCAAAGAGCCTGACTATTCGAGGAGCATATATTTAAACTTGAATATCATGAGTTATAGAGATGTGAAATAATTCAATCACATATAGTGGGTGTCTCTTCCCAGAAACATTATGGACTGGAATAGGTAAATTTCTTGTGACATGGTGCCCACTATTAACTGTATGAACAAACCAGAATTTAAAGTAGTAGGCTTAATTATCTTTTGAAAATAAGAGGAAATATTCCCCTTTCTTACTTTTCCTTAGAGCATTTACATAAGGAAACTTTCACATGTGTCACTCAGATATGATTTATTACAATTTTACTTCCAAAGGTCTTTTCAGAAGACAGTTTTTCAATGAATTTTAACATGAAGACTACAAAATGTGTTAGGTTACTAATCCTACTTTTGTCATACATTGGCAACCTCTTTAACATCTAGAGACTAGACATTATAAAATTGGGACCCATTTGTCCCGTATCTACACAATACACACAGTAAAAGTTAAATGAAATGTACTTAAGATAAAGAGCAATGGCAAATTGAAATGTTCTAGGACACACTAGCAAAACATCTTTTGCAAACTTCTCTCTCACCTCCCTCAACCCAATGAAAAACCAGAGTATACTGTTTGGAAAGGAGGCTTAACAATTCCATTTCCAATGACAGTATTTCCCAGCAGTTTTTAAAAGCTATTTTAAAGAAGCATTATCCCACTACTTCTACCTTTAAATGCATCAAACACTTCAACGCTCTAAAGGCCTTTCACAGCATTCGAGTGGCCAGCCACCATTTTTCTCTCCTTGCCAAGCCCAATGTCCAAAGGTGCCATGTCCTTGGTGGCCAGTTAGAGGCATTGCCTAAGGCAAAGTCCTGCAGCAGAGATCTAGCGGTCAGTTCAGCAGGATCCAGGTTCTGAGAGGCCGTTCCCATTAGGTCACAGCACTGGGAATAGGGGAGAGGTTTGCAGTGCTGTCCAAACTTAGGCCCTGCCTACTGGCAGCCTCGGCGATGCTCCTCAAGACACAACCTGATAAGAGTCCCAGGGTCCTCCAGATTACCCACTGACCAGAGACCAGAGGGTGTGCAGTGCCCCAGGATTGAAGGCCATGTTTCTAACCCCCGCTCTCTGCCAGAACTTCCACTCTTTTTCATCCATGAGAAAACATTTTGAAACAAGAAACAGAATACTCAAAAACATATATTTGAGGATGGAAGAATAAGCATCGATAGCCACAATTAATAGAAAATATGAATCAGTTGGAGGTAGAAATTTCAAAGAGCCTGACTATTCGAGGAGCATATATTTAAACTTGAATATCATGAGTTATAGAGATGTGAAATAATTCAATCACATATAGTGGGTGTCTCTTCCCAGAAACATTATGGACTGGAATAGGTAAATTTCTTGTGACATGGTGCCCACTATTAACTGTATGAACAAACCAGAATTTAAAGTAGTAGGCTTAATTATCTTTTGAAAATAAGAGGAAATATTCCCCTTTCTTACTTTTCCTTAGAGCATTTACATAAGGAAACTTAAAATTTTAAAAATTCCTCCTTTCTTTGATGTACACTAAGAAATTATTTGAAAACAAAATATGCTTTTTGTTAGCTTTGCAAACCAGGTATGTCTTTTTCAAGGACATAAGAGCCATCATTTCAAAATGAAAATGTTAAGGAAGACAGAATTCCTGTTTTCCATCTGGGGGACAGTTAGCACCGGAAAGCGTAAGGTCAACATACACGTTGCTGCAACTTGCAAAATTACCTCCTATCATAAACATATGAGTCTGTTTCTCATTTGGATAGAGTCAATAAGCCAATATGGACTTAGCTACTTACAATTACTAAGTTTGTGTGAACTAGGAGTGATAAATAGTGCTGTAAGGCTCTCTTGAGAACTAGCTATTATTTATCATGAAAACATGTTTGTAATAGTTTAAATAAACTTGGCTATACAAGGAAGTGAAATTCCTTTCTGTCTGCAGTCTCTAAGTGGATTGCCTGTGATATGTATCACATTCTAGCAATCTTCCTTAAAGTGTTTTCTTTCTCTACTACCTTTGTAAAGTATCGATAATTGGGAGGAGATTTTGTTTGTTTTTTTAAAGATTTATTTATTTATTTATTTATTTTGGTGGAGGTGGGGTGGGGGGGGGGGGGAGCAGGAGGGCCACTTCTATGGTCTTTCATTTGTCCATTTTCATCCATCTTTGCTCTTTGGTCTGTGTGGGCTTCCCATTGTGGTGGCCTCTGTTGTCGCAGAGCACTGGCTCTGGGCGCATGCGCTCCAGAGCTCCAGCTCAGTAATTGGACACATTGGTCCAGCCGCTCCAATCTTCCCAGGCCAGGGATTGAACTGGAGCCCCTTGCACTGCAAGGTGGTGTCCTTACCTACTGGACCACCAGGGAAGTCCGAGATTTTGTTTTTAATTGTAACTCTGAACATAACCAAATGAAGAGTTTAAACCTCACCCTTTATTTGTCTACCTTCATAGCTTAAGGTCAACATATCAAAGAAACCTTGAATCAGAGCTGAGATTACTAATTTACCTTGACCAATAAACTGGAGCAGGAATGGTATCTGGGACTTAGGTGGCAAAGCCATAAACACTACTCTAGGAATTATGGCATCATTTAAGAAGTCCAGGCCGCATGAAAATATCATGGTAAGTGGCACCAGCTAAGCATCTAACTGACATCCAATATCAACTGCCACCCACATAATGAGGCCCCTCAGGCTTCTAACTCAGGTTGGTACAGCTTTTGGTTACTGTAGCCTTTGCTTCTCACTGAAATCACCTGTGAATCCAACCATAGATTTGTGGGAAATGTCTTTAAGTGATTTTGCTTTATGTTTGTTTTAATGTCTAAAATTTGAGATGGTTTATTTGAGATCAACAGGTAGCCAGAATATTGCCAAAATTACAATATAACATTTTTTTACCAAATACTTAAGGAAAATATTATACCAATTCTTTACAAACTCTTTCAGAGACACAGCAAATACTTACTAGCTCATTCTGTGAGATCAATATCACCCATGACAAATAAAGACATTACAAGAAAATAAAACTACAGACTGATATCTCTGATGAACACAGATGCAAAAATAGATCTCCAACAAAACACTAGCAACTTAAAGCCAATAATGTATAGAAAAGAATTATATATAAAAAAAGAATCATATATCACAATCAAGTAGAACTTACTGCAAATATGCAGTTGGTTCAGCAATAGAACACTGATTAATGTAATCCATCACATCAAAATTCTACATAAGAAAAATTCACATTTATGCAGTCAACATATCAACAAATTCCAACACCCATCTGTAATAAAAACTCTTAGTAAGATAGGAAAAGTAGGGAAACTTTCTCAACTTGAAAAATAATATGTTTAAAAAAAAACAACACTATAGTACACATCATACTTAAAGGTGAGTGAACAAAGCTTTGTCAACAAGACTGGGAAAAAAGGTAAGGGTTTCTCCACTGAACACTCCTTTTCAATATTATATGTGAACTCCTAGCTAAGGCAATAAGACAAGACAAGAAAAAATAGATACCAATTATACACTAACTAGGAAAAAAGGAAACAAAGCTGTCTTTGTTCACAGATGCAAAAAAATATATACCATTTATATACTAACTAGGAAAAAAGGAAACAAAGCTGTCTTTGTTCACAGATGCAATTATTCTCTATGTGTAAAATCTGAAAGACTCAACCAAAAAAACTAATAACAGATTGCATAGCAAGGCTGCAGGATGAAAAGTGAATATACAAAAGAAAATACCAATCATGTTTCTATATACCAGCAACAAACAAGTGGAATTTGAACTTTAAAATACTGTAACATATATATTGGCACCCTTATAAATGAAATGGTTATGCATAAGTTTAAAAGAATACATATAAGAGATATATGAGGAAAACTATAAAACTCTAATGAAAAAAATCAAAGAAGAACTAAGTGAACAGAGACATAGTCCATATTTATGGATTAGAAGGTTCAATATTGCTAGGATCTCAGTACTTCCCAAATGAATCTACAGATTCAATACAATTCCAATCAAAATCCTAGCAAATTATTTCATAATTCTGGTTCTAACATTTATATGGAGAGGTAAAGGATGCAGAATAGTCAACACAAACACTGAAGGAGAACAGTTAGAAGACTCACATTGCCCAACTTCAAGACTTAAAGATCAATCACAAAGCTATAGTAATCAAGACTGTGGTATTGGTAAAGTAGCAGACAAACAGATCAATAGAACAGAATAAAGCCCAGAAATACACATGCATAAATACCATCTGCTGATCTATGACAAAGGAACAAGGACAATACAATGGAGAAAAGACAGTCTTCTCAACAAATGGGTGAGAAAAACTAAAAAAAAAAAGAAAAGAAAAAAGAAAAAAACTAGACAGAGACCTTAGACTCTTTACAAAAATCAACTCAAAATTCACTCAAAATAAATTGAAGACCTAAGTTAATCATGCAAAACAGTAAAAGAGCATAAGAAAAATCTAGATGACATTGACTCTGGTGATGGCTAATTTTGGGGGGAGGGAGCACTTCTATTGGTCTTTCATTCATTTCCATCTTTGTTTCTTTGGTCTGTGTGGGCCTCCCATCACAGTGGCCTCTCTCATTGCAGAGCACTGGCTCTGGGCGCATGCGCTCCAGAACGCTGGCTGGGTAGTTGGACACATAGGTCCAGCCACTCCATGGCATGTGGGATCTTCCCAGGCCAGGGATCGAACCCGCACCCCTTGCACTGAAAGGCAGTGTCCTTACCCACTGGGCAACCAGGGAAGCCCCTGGTTATGGTTTTATTATATAAAATACCAAAGGCTCAATCCATGACAGAAAGATTAGACTGGACTTAAAACTTCCTTCCTGTTAAATACAGTGTCACTAGAGTAAAAACTTGCGGGGACCTTCTGCAGAAAGGAAGACAGCGGGATTGCCCTGGCTGAACCGGGAGATCTCTGGGGAGGCGAGCCTTGCTGCCGGCCCCAGCCCACTGGCGAATGCCTGGGACAATAAGACACGGCAGGGGGCCTGTTTAGGCAGTTCCGTTTTATTAATGTAGACTTACAGCTTTTATAGGCAAACGAAGGGGGCTTTGCAAGGAACTTCCTATCAAGCTAAAAGTCGAGCAATTATGTATTTACATTGAAACAGGAATCGATGGTGAGCATGCATTGTCCACGAGCGAGCTCAGCGCAGAAACCAGGGGGATCAATCAGAAGTTTTGACAATCGACTTTAGATTATGCCCTGTCTCTTCCTGTAGGCGTCATCTTAGCACCAAACTGCAAATATGTGCTTAAGCTCCCTTATGCTTGCAAAGGCCCTCTTTCATTTAGGGCCCCACACAAACTGAGTAACAAACTGAGATAAAATATTCACAAAAGATACATTCAATAAAGCACTGTTATACAAAACACAAAAAAATTCTTCATACTCAACAATAAGAAAACAAAAAATCTAATCAAAAGAAATTAGTCAAAAACCTTAATAGACACCTCATTCAAGAAAATACACAGGTATAAAATATACATATGAGAAGATGCTGCATATCATTTTTCATCATGGAAATGAAAAAATTTAAAAAAGAAAAGAAAATACTGAGATAACATGACACACCTTTTAGAATGGCCAATATCAGGAACACCGACAGCGCCAAATGCTAGCAAGGATGTGGAACAACAGGGAGTCTTACTCATTGTTGAGTGCTGTGTGGGGCCTCCCATCACATTTTTGGCCCCCTCTCCCATTGCAGAGCACTGGCTCTGGGCGCATGCGCTCCAGAACGCTGGCTGGGTAGTTGGACACATAGGTCCAGCCACTCCATGGCATGTGGGATCTTCCCAGGCCAGGGATCGAACCCGCACCCCTTGCACTGAAAGGCAGTGTCCTTACCCACTGGGCAACCAGGGAAGCCCCTGGTTATGGTTTTATTATATAAAATACCAAAGGCTCAATCCATGACAGAAAGATTAGACTGGACTTAAAACTTCCTTCCTGTTAAATACAGTGTCACTAGAGTAAAAACTTGCGGGGACCTTCTGCAGAAAGGAAGACAGCGGGATTGCCCCTGGCTGAACCGGGAGATCTCTGAGAGAGGCGAGCCTTGCTGCCGGCCCCCCAGCCCACTGGCGAATGCCTGGGACAATAAGACACGGCAGGGGTCCTGTTTAGGCAGTTCCGTTTTATTAATGTAGACTTACAGCTTTTATAGGCAAACGAAGGGGGCTTTGCAAGGAACTTCCTATCAAGCTAAAAGTCGAGCAATTATGTATTTACACTGAAACAGGAATCGATGGTGAGCATGCATTGTCCACGAGCGAGCTCAGCGCAGAAACCAGGGGGATCAATCAGAAGTTTTGACAATCGACTTTAGATTATGCCCTGTCTCTTCCTGTAGGCGTCATCTTAGCACCAAACTGCAAATATGTGCTTAAGCTCCCTTATGCTTGCAAAGGCCTTCTTTCATTTAGGGCCCCACACAAACTGAGTAACAAACTGAGATAAAATATTCACAAAAGATACATTCAATAAAGCACTGTTATACAAAACACAAAAAAATTCTTCATACTCAACAATAAGAAAACAAAAAATCTAATCAAAAGAAATTAGTCAAAAACCTTAATAGACACCTCATTCAAGAAAATACACAGGTATAAAATATACATATGAGAAGATGCTGCATATCATTTTTCATCATGGAAATGAAAAATTAAAAATAAAATAAAATACTGAGATAACATGACACACCTTTTAGAATGGCCAATATCAGGAACACCGACAGCGCCAAATGCTAGCAAGGATGTGGAACAACAGGGAGTCTTACTCATTGTTGATGAGAATGCACAATGTCAAGCCACTCCGGAAGACAGTTTGGCATTTTCCCACCAAACTAAACCTTCTCTTACTATTTAACCCATCAACAGTATTTACCCTCAGTAGTATTTACCAAAGGAGTTGAAAACATAGGTCCATAAAAAAAAATCTGCACACTTAAGTTTAAAACATCTTTATTTACAATTGTCAATGTTTGAAAGCAACCAAGGTGTTCTTCAGTAGAAAAATGAACTATGGTATATGGAGAAATGAAATTTTACTCAGTTCTGGAAGGAAATGAGTCATCAAGATATAAAGGAACTTTAAATACACATTACTAAGTGAAAGAAGCCTATCTGGGACAACTACATATTACATGATTACAACTATATGACATGCAAGAAAAGGCAAAACTATGGAGACAATAAGATCAATAAATTCTGGGGAGAAGGAGAAGTAAATACATAACAATATTTTAGGGTAGTAAAAATACACCATATGATACTATAGTCACATAGTGTACAGCAGCATATACAACAGCAAGAGTGAACTGCAATTTAAACTATGACCTTTGTTGATGATGGTGTTTCAATGTAGGTTAATTTACTGTAAGAAGCATATCACTCTGGTGAGGGATATTATTAATTGGGAAGGTTATACATGTGTGTGACAAGGGGCAATATGAAATATCTATGTGCCTTCCTCTCAATTTTGCTGTGAACCTAAAATTGCTCAAAAATAGTCATAAAATATCTACACAATAACCATAAAAACCAAGAAATAATATTGACTATCATCTTATCATCTAATCTACAATCTTCATTCAAACTTTACCTCCTATCCAGTAAGGAAGTATATAGCAAAAGAATCTGTCCAGGATCATACCTAATATTTATTTGTTGTGTGTTCTTATTCACCTCTGTGCATGTGAGCTCAGTCACTCAGTTGTGTCCAACTCTTTGCAACCCCATGGACTGTAGCTTGCCAGGATCCTCATCCATGGGATTATCCTGACAAGAATGCAGGAGAAGGTTGCCATTTCCTTCTCCAGGGGACCTTCCCAACCCAGGGATTGAACTTGCATTGCATTCGGCTTCTGCACTGGCAGGTGGATTCTCTACCACTGGGTCATCTGGGTAGACCTTAGTCATCTTCAATCTGTGACAACTCCTTAGTCTCTTCCTATCTTTCATAATTTTAATACATTTAGAGGACTACAAGCTTGCCATTTTGTTGAGTATATTAGTTTAGGTTTTCCTGATGTTTTCTCCCTTTCTCTCTGCTTAGACTCTAGTCATGAATTTGGGGCATAAGTATCAAAGAGTATTTTATTTTTATTATATCTTATCAGAATTGTGGGGGGTTTTCCCATATACTTTATCTGATGATGCAAGATTTTTATATCTTCCATTATTGATGATGCTCTTTTTGGTCACACCTGCAAGGCTTTTCCAAAGTAAGTTACTCTTTAGAGTCTATAGTTATTATTAAGTGTATTGTGAGGCAGTGCTTTGAGACTAAAAACCGTTATTTCCTATTGTGCTTTTGTTCAACAACTTCAGCAGCCACTGATGATTTTTCTCTTGTCTAGTGTAGCTAATTTGGTTTCCAAATGGTGATTCTCTAATTCCACCAGTCTTTAAATACTTTACTAGATGATATTTTACAATAAGGAAGAATCTTCTCTCCCCTACCATTCATTTATTCATAAGAATACAGACTCATGAATTTTACTTTCTTCAGTAGATTATAATCTTCCACTGTTGATACATTTGCTGATATTCAAATTGTCCTGTATTTGGTAACTACACATCATGCAAGCTTTTTGGTATATCATTTTAAAATCTATCTCCTTCAAGGACTTATTTTCTGGACACATATGCATGCACATATCTACATATTTTCGTCTATTTATATTTCAGTACTTTTAAAAATTTTTATAGCCAAAACATACATTCTTTAAAGCCAAAAGTGTTTTCTCTCAATACTTTTTTGTTTAGCCCAAATAACTTCACTTACTGGTTTGCCTGCTTTGGCACTTACACATGATAGCTGATTTATTGGCTTTACTGAAGTGTCTTTCCTGAGCCAGAGAACAAAGCTCTAGTTCTACACCCAGCCTATTTTTGGCCTCACTGAATCCCACTATGACTAGTGCAGAGAAACCAAGGAACAGGGAAAGGTGTAGGTGGTTCCCTTTAAAAAATACATAATACTGTTCATCTGATTATGTTCTCCATTTTCTTTTATTTTTTTGATTCTTAAGGTATTCATAATTTATTGAAAATAAGCAAATAACTTTAATTAAAATTACCTTTAATAAATCAGCTACATTATAACAAAAATAATTTTAAAAATAAGATTACCTTTATTGTTTCCTATATCTAGGCGTACTAAGATAAAAATGTTTTTATCATTAAGTAGATATTATGTTATGTTTAGTGGGTTATAAAATCCTAGAGCCTCTGTTAGGCATAAAAATACAAACCCTGGTAAATATTTAATGCTATCAGGCTTGTGTGGTTTGAGTTTGGTTTGCAACTAGCAACCTGATGCATATTTCTATCTTGTGTGGGCCCTGGGATACACTGGTCTATACTCAGCATAGGCAGCTTGCTCTCATGCAGTACACATAGACATACTCTGCTTTTTTCCAGATTGAGGGCTATTCATACTTTGATCATTCATTTCTGCTATTTTAACGGATGCAATTTGTTTTATTTTCCTAAGGACTAAAAATGCACTCTTCTCCAAAACGACCATGTCCACACCAGCACTCTGTGGCATCATGAAGACTGACCACCAGCAGGATTTTAGTGGCCATGTTTTTGTAGCTGATGCCCATGTTGGACTCCATGATTCTGACCAGTGCAGATACAATCATTTTCTGCTTGTTGAGTAATAAGCCCTGTGTTCTAGGTACACTTCGATGAACCTCACATTCACCAAAGCAATCTTTTTACATTAGGGAACTCACACATTCACTGTGTGGAAGGCCAGGAGTGGTAATGATCTTCTAAAGGAGAGCTACTATTATTTTCGTACTTTACACATGATAGCTGATTTATTGGCTTTACAAATTTTGAAAAGTTTTTCTTCATCTTTTTCCCCTTTTGGTTTGCCTGCTTTGGCACTTACACATGATAGCTGATTTATTGGCTTTACTGAAGTGTCTTTCCTGAGCCAGAGAACAAAGCTCTAGTTCTACACCCAGCCTATTTTTGGCCTCACTGAATCCCACTATGACTAGTGCAGAGAAACCAAGGAACAGGGAAAGGTGTAGATGGTTCCCTTTAAAAAATACATAATACTGTTCATCTGATTATGTTCTCCATTTTCTTTTATTTTTTTGATTCTTAAGGTATTCATAATTTATTGAAAATAAGCAAATAACTTTAATTAAAATTACCTTTAATAAATCAGCTACATTATAACAAAAATAATTTTAAAAATAAGATTACCTTTATTGTTTCCTATATCTAGGCGTACTAAGATAAAAATGTTTTTATCATTAAGTAGATATTATGTTATGTTTAGTGGGTTATAAAATCCTAGAGCCTCTGTTAGGCATAAAAATACAAACCCTGGTAAATATTTAATGCTATCAAGCTTGTGTGGTTTGAGTTTGGTTTGCAACTAGCAACCTGATGCATATTTCTATCTTGTGTGGGCCCTGGGATACACTGGTCTATACTCAGCATAGGCAGCTTGCTCTCATGCAGTACACATAGACATACTCTGCTTTTTTCCAGATTGAGGGCTATTCATACTTTGATCATTCATTTCTGCTATTTTAACGGATGCAATTTGTTTTATTTTCCTAAGGACTAAAAATGCACTCTTCTCCAAAACGACCATGTCCACACCAGCACTCTGTGGCATCATGAAGACTGACCACCAGCAGGATTTTAGTGGCCATGTTTTTGTAGCTGATGCCCATGTTGGACTCCATGATTCTGACCAGTGCAGATACAATCATTTTCTGCTTGTTGAGTAATAAGCCCTGTGTTCTAGGTACACTTCGATGAACCTCACATTCACCAAAGCAATCTTTTTACATTAGGGAACTCACACATTCACTGTGTGGAAGGACAGGAGTGGTAATGATCTTCTAGGGAGAGCTTTCTGGAAGATATGACATTTAAGCAGAGCTTCATCTAAAATGAGTGGATGCCTGCCACGTGCATGTTGGTGTCAAAAAGGACAGCCAGATTGGGCAGAAGGAGCAGGGCATGTTTTCCCATCCTATCGTCCTACTGAGCACATATTTCCAAGATTTTCTTTGTATTCACCTTTCCTCTGAGCATTCTCTGAGTCATTGGGGCTGAGTATCTTTTCTCTCTCCAACCTGTTTTATGCCCTATTGGTGCTTCTATTAAAGTGTGAGTCACAAAGGTAAGAGCTACCTCTCTTTTATTCAGATTCTAGTGTCTAAAATCACGTCTGACCTACAGTGGGTACTCAATAAATAAGCTTCTTCTCCCACCAGAGAAACAGTTTCCCTTTGGAAACAAATGCCTCATTTACTTTCAAAATATCTAGCATTTCATTATGGTGGGATCTAAAAGATAAACAGCAAATATAACAAAACAGAAAAAAACTCAAAGATACAGAGAAGAAATTAATAGTTTTAATTGGGTAGAGGTTGATGGGAGGGGCAAATTAGGGGAGAAGGATTAAGAGCCAAAAACTATTAGGTGTCAAGCAAGATACAAGGATAGGACAAGGAATACAGCCAAATGCTTTATAATAACTTTATATAGAGGATATGCATAGTCATATAAAAACAACAAATCACTGTACACCTGAAACTAATAGAATCCTGTAAATCAATTACACTTCTTTTTTTTTTTATTTTAAAAAACCAGGGACACAAAGTTTACCATAAAAAAAAACAGTTCGAAAGGTTGCTATTCATACTTTGATCATTCATTTCTGCTATTTTAACGGATGCAATTTGTTTTATTTTCCTAAGGACTAAAATGCACTCTTCTCCAAAACGACCATGTCCACACCAGCACTCTGTGGCATCATGAAGACTGACCACCAGCAGGATTTTAGTGGCCATGTTTTTGTAGCTGATGCCCATGTTGGACTCCATGATTCTGACCAGTGCAGATACAATCATTTTCTGCTTGTTGAGTAATAAGCCCTGTGTTCTAGGTACACTTCGATGAACCTCACATTCACCAAAGCAATCTTTTTACATTAGGGAACTCACACATTCACTGTGTGGAAGGACAGGAGTGGTAATGATCTTCTAGGGAGAGCTTTCTGGAAGATATGACATTTAAGCAGAGCTTCATCTAAAATGAGTGGATGCCTGCCACGTGCATGTTGGTGTCAAAAAGGACAGCCAGATTGGGCAGAAGGAGCAGGGCATGTTTTCCCATCCTATCGTCCTACTGAGCACATATTTCCAAGATTTTCTTTGTATTCACCTTTCCTCTGAGCATTCTCTGAGTCATTGGGGCTGAGTATCTTTTCTCTCTCCAACCTGTTTTATACCCTATTGGTGCTTCTATTAAAGTGTGAGTCACAAAGGTAAGAGCTACCTCTCTTTTATTCAGATTCTAGTGTCTAAAATCACGTCTGACCTACAGTGGGTACTCAATAAATAAGCTTCTTCTCCCACCAGAGAAACAGTTTCCCTTTGGAAACAAATGCCTCATTTACTTTCAAAATATCTAGCATTTCATTATGGTGGGATCTAAAAGATAAACAGCAAATATAACAAAACAGAAAAAAACTCAAAGATACAGAGAAGAAATTAATAGTTTTAATTGGGTAGAGGTTGATGGGAGGGGCAAATTAGGGGAGAAGGATTAAGAGCCAAAAACTATTAGGTGTCAAGCAAGATACAAGGATAGGACAAGGAATACAGCCAAATGCTTTATAATAACTTTATATAGAGGATATGCATAGTCATATAAAAACAACAAATCACTGTACACCTGAAACTAATAGAATCCTGTAAATCAATTACACTTCTTTTTTTTTTATTTTAAAAAACCAGGGACACAAAGTTTACCATAAAAAAAACCAGTTCATCACAGAAAGAAAAGTGACAATGTATATAATTGAGGTCTATAAATTATCAATATGCAGCACCTGAATTTGTACCAAATTCTAAATCAGAACAAAAGCCTCTTCCTGTATTCCCCATCTCAGAGAATGTATCCATTCAAAAGATATTCAAATGAGGTACATGGAATGAATTTATTCATTCAACGAATATTTATGGAATAATGTATCTTCTTTTCTTAGCACTCAGGTAGAACAAAGAGAATGAACATGTAAAAGCAGAAACTAGTGGTAAAAGCACCATGATTTTTAAAAAATTATATTTTACTTTGGAATAATTTATCCACTTAAAACCTCTGAGTTTCTTATTTCCCACCTACAGATTTAATATAAATAAGAAACAGGAAATTTCAATTTTATTTCTTCAAATAATAACGTTTTACTTATTCCTTCCAACTTCAAAATTCAATAAGGCAAAAGTTGTCCAAAATATTCTGTTTCATCTTTGAGTGAGATTGAGATATCAAGAATCCAAAAGAACATAGATTCATCAGGGATTCTGATATTCAGAAATGGAAGTTGACATGAGTCACAAGAAACAGATAAAGCCAGTCACAGTATTTAAAGACTAGGTGCTATCTACAGAGTCCACAAAAAAAGCTGCTGAAGTTGAATCATTAATAAAGGTCTTTCTTACAGATTACAACTAAATTTCCTCTTTCCCATTTTTTAACAGATTTCATTTAATGCTTATGTGATTAAAAGATCATATTTATATTAATTTTCCAGAAAGATTGATATTATGTACCATCAAGAACATTTTATCATTTTCAAATTTTATTTCATATTAAATCAACACTAAGTATAGTTTAAAGGTGATGGGAGGGGCAAATTAGGGGAGAAGGATTAAGAGCCAAAAACTATTAGGTGTCAAGCAAGATACAAGGATAGGACAAGGAATACAGCCAAATGCTTTATAATAACTTTATATAGAGGATATGCATAGTCATATAAAAACAACAAATCACTGTACACCTGAAACTAATAGAATCCTGTAAATCAATTACACTTCTTTTTTTTTTTATTTTAAAAAACCAGGGACACAAAGTTTACCATAAAAAAAAACAGTTCATCACAGAAAGAAAAGTGACAATGTATATAATTGAGGTCTATAAATTATCAATATGCAGCACCTGAATTTGTACCAAATTCTAAATCAGAACAAAAGCCTCTTCCTGTATTCCCCATCTCAGAGAATGTATCCATTCAAAAGATATTCAAATGAGGTACATGGAATGAATTTATTCATTCAACGAATATTTATGGAATAATGTATCTTCTTTTCTTAGCACTCAGGTAGAACAAAGAGAATGAACATGTAAAAGCAGAAACTAGTGGTAAAAGCACCATGATTTTTAAAAAATTATATTTTACTTTGGAATAATTTATCCACTTAAAACCTCTGAGTTTCTTATTTCCCACCTACAGATTTAATATAAATAAGAAACAGGAAATTTCAATTTTATTTCTTCAAATAATAACGTTTTACTTATTCCTTCCAACTTCAAAATTCAATAAGGCAAAAGTTGTCCAAAATATTCTGTTTCATCTTTGAGTGAGATTGAGATATCAAGAATCCAAAAGAACATAGATTCATCAGGGATTCTGATATTCAGAAATGGAAGTTGACATGAGTCACAAGAAACAGATAAAGCCAGTCACAGTATTTAAAGACTAGGTGCTATCTACAGAGTCCACAAAAAAAGCTGCTGAAGTTGAATCATTAATAAAGGTCTTTCTTACAGATTACAACTAAATTTCCTCTTTCCCATTTTTTAACAGATTTCATTTAATGCTTATGTGATTAAAAGATCATATTTATATTAATTTTCCAGAAAGATTGATATTATGTACCATCAAGAACATTTTATCATTTTCAAATTTTATTTCATATTAAATCAACACTAAGTATAGTTTAAAGGTATTTTTCCCCAAAATTAAAATCTTACAAGCAGTGAAGTAGTAGATAATTTTAAACATTTAAAGTTATTATATTTTGAAGTCTTAAGTATGGATGATAATACACTGTAATCTATAAATTTGTACATTTGAGATCTGTAAATTTATTTTATATCCAAAACTTACTATGAATGCATATTTTCAACATGCCTTTTATTGATAATTAAAGAGCATTTTTTTTAATATTAGTATGAATTTTACAAAGCAAAAAAAAAGAAATATGTTAAGAACCTAAAAATAAACTATACATTATGACTACAAGTCATTAAAAAAGTTGATATAGAAAGACAAGTGAAACCATTCCACAAAATATACTGCCCTGACCAAAAACATCTATTATAAAATTATTTACTATTTCTTTAAATAAAGAATAACACAAGTTTATCCTGTTCTGTCATAATTTCCTTGATTTCACTCCTGGAAAGATGGTTTCCTTTGGTGCATATATGTCTCAAGCTATTCACTGGTGAAGTGTTGGACTTTTCAAACTGCAGCCAGTTGAACTGGGATTTTAAATTGGCCTACAGTGAATATGGCTAAATGTTTCCACCATTTACAGATGACAATTTTCTATTACTGTTTGGAAACTAGTATTTCTTTAAAACTTTCATATTAAATATTCAGAAATATGTAAATAAATCAGTTAATATATTGATACATTGAACAGAACAACTGAATAAGTTTGGTGAACTATACTGGTATATACGTGCAGCTTATTTATTTGACAAATTTCTTTCATATCTAATTTTTCTTTCATCTGTTCTTTCTAATGTTTTTTCATATCTAACTTTTCTTTTTAACTGAACTTTGTTGTATGTCCCTAATCCTTGACATTCTGTACATTCTATTTAGTTTCCAAAGATGATTTTTCTTTTCCTATTATGAGGCATTTTCTACTACAAAATACCTTCTAATTTTACAAAAGTATTTTTCACTGTCAGCATCTACATGCTTCCTAGAAACAGTACTTTTTTTAATCACAAAAGTAGAATTTTCTCAGAATAAAAGTTTCCATCATAACACAGTTTAAATTCCTCTAATTACACAATATATTTCCTTTATTTTAAATAATATTTAATAACTCATTATGTGTCCTGTCAGAGGTCAAAGTTTAAAACCAACTTCTATCATGTGATTTTTAAGTTCATAAAGTATTTCTAACCCAATATGCATCCCCACCCAGGTAACCAGAACATTAAAATTTCCTGAGAAAATTATTTTGCCTAAGAAGATATTTTGGAAAAATGACGTGCTCTGTGCTTAGTCACTTAGTTGTGTCCAGCTCTTTGCAACTGCAGCCCACCAGGCTTCACTGTCCATGGGGATTCTTCAGGCAAGAATACTGGAATGGGTCATCCCTCCTCCAAGGGATCTTGGGATTGAACCCAGGTCTCCTGCATTGCAGGCAGATTCTTTACTGTCTGAACCACCAGTGAAGAGCTGATTCACTGGAAAAATAAACTATACATTATGAAAGTCATTAAAAAAGTTGATATAGAAAGACAAGTGAAACCATTCCACAAAATATACTGCCCTGACCAAAAACATCTATTATAAAATTATTTACTATTTCTTTAAATAAAGAATAACACAAGTTTATCCTGTTCTGTCATAATTTCCTTGATTTCACTCCTGGAAAGATGGTTTCCTTTGGTGCATATATGTCTCAAGCTATTCACTGGTGAAGTGTTGGACTTTTCAAACTGCAGCCAGTTGAACTGGGATTTTAAATTGGCCTACAGTGAATATGGCTAAATGTTTCCACCATTTACAGATGACAATTTTCTATTACTGTTTGGAAACTAGTATTTCTTTAAAACTTTCATATTAAATATTCAGAAATATGTAAATAAATCAGTTAATATATTGATACATTGAACAGAACAACTGAATAAGTTTGGTGAACTATACTGGTATATACGTGCAGCTTATTTATTTGACAAATTTCTTTCATATCTAATTTTTCTTTCATCTGTTCTTTCTAATGTTTTTTCATATCTAACTTTTCTTTTTAACTGAACTTTGTTGTATGTCCCTAATCCTTGACATTCTGTACATTCTATTTAGTTTCCAAAGATGATTTTTCTTTTCCTATTATGAGGCATTTTCTACTACAAAATACCTTCTAATTTTACAAAAGTATTTTTCACTGTCAGCATCTACATGCTTCCTAGAAACAGTACTTTTTTTAATCACAAAAGTAGAATTTTCTCAGAATAAAAGTTTCCATCATAACACAGTTTAAATTCCTCTAATTACACAATATATTTCCTTTATTTTAAATAATATTTAATAACTCATTATGTGTCCTGTCAGAGGTCAAAGTTTAAAACCAACTTCTATCATGTGATTTTTAAGTTCATAAAGTATTTCTAACCCAATATGCATCCCCACCCAGGTAACCAGAACATTAAAATTTCCTGAGAAAATTATTTTGCCTAAGAAGATATTTTGGAAAAATGACGTGCTCTGTGCTTAGTCACTTAGTTGTGTCCAGCTCTTTGCAACTGCAGCCCACCAGGCTTCACTGTCCATGGGGATTCTTCAGGCAAGAATACTGGAATGGGTCATCCCTCCTCCAAGGGATCTTGGGATTGAACCCAGGTCTCCTGCATTGCAGGCAGATTCTTTACTGTCTGAACCACCAGCGAAGAGCTGATTCACTGGAAAAGCCCCTTATGCTGGGGAAGATTGAAGACAAAAGAAGGCAGGCAGCAGAGGATGTGATGATTGGATAACATTACTGAGTCAATGTACATGAATCTGAACATACTCTGGGAGACAGTGAAGGAGACAGGAGCCTGGTCCATGGGGTTGAAATGAATTAGACACGACTTGGTAACTGAAGAATGACACCAACCTACTGGAAATCTGCAAGTTCTCCTGTTATCAACGCCATTAGAAGTCTGTACTTTCCTGCTACTACCTCTTCACAGATGCTGATATATATCACCTTGGTGCCCAGTGCTTAATCCCCATTTTCTTCTCCTTTAATACTGTCATGTGCATATTTTTACTTAGCTTTCTTAGATGATATCCTTGACAATTTTTAAGCAATGATTTGATTTCTATAAGAGCATAATTTTTCAATATTCTATATCAAATTCAAAATTCTTAATCTTGCTATTTCTTCTTGAAAATACTTGATAATTTATATTTAAGAGTTAGATTGCTAGTTTAAAATTTTAAACTTACAGGTATCATCACATTTTTATTTTTCTTTCAATATCCTCTAATCTGTCCTTCATGTGTAGCCATGTCTAGCATTTTTCTTTTTCTATATATTAAATTCTTCAAAATAATTAATGTCAAGGAACCAATATTTGGCTAAACAATACTGGTCTTATTTTAATATTCTTCATGCCTCTATTTTCTTTCATTTGCTATGCTGGCTTTTCTTTTCTAAATTGTTAGGTTGGATCTTTTGGTAATCAACTTAGCTTTCTGATTCTCATTTATATGAACACAAGGTTAAATTAATTCTTTGAAATAGGTCTTTATCTGAATCCTACTAGTTTGAAAAGCTTTCAGTAAATTTTAAATTAATTTCCAAAGTAATCTCATTATAGTGATAAAAATTTAGTTTAGTATCCTTTCAATTAAAGATCAGTTCTTGATTATTGTGTGTTTGAGAGTAAGTTTATTTTATTGAGTAAGTATATATGTATATGTCTTTAGAGAAAGCTCATTAATTATATACCTTTAAAATCCTTTGATCCTTACTAAGCTATCTATTTAACCTATCAATTGTTACAGAGAAAATTTTAAATCTCCACACACGAAAGTAGATTTGTCAATTTTTGTACTCTTCTGTTTGTCTTAAATAACTTATGGTTATTTTTATACTTTATAAAATTTTAAACAGTAATATGCTTTTTTGGTGAAGTCTTACATGTAGTTTCTTATTAAACTCTGAACAGGCACTCTCTGTACCCCTTTTAATGCCTTTATTACAATATTTCTTTTACCTTAAATCAATATACTATATTAGCTTTCTCATTATTAGTATTTTTCCTGTATGTTTTTTTTTCCATTTGTTAACTAATACTTAACTCATATTCTATCATCTGTATGTGAAAATTGTAACATCTAAACTCCTTGCAGACTGAATTCTCTTTGCCCGGTTTAAAGCAACTTGTTTCCCCATGTTTTAAAACGTTTTACTATGAACTCTTATTTGATGTCATTGTCAGTGATCACAAGGGCTTGAACAGATCTGTTTTCTTCTAGAGAGGACTTGCTCTTTATTTAGATGCATGTGCTTACTACCAACCTGAAACCACTTTAAGCTTCTAGCTAGACCAATTTTTATTTTTCTTTCAATATCCTCTAATCTGTCCTTCATGTGTAGCCATGTCTAGCATTTTTCTTTTTCTATATATTAAATTCTTCAAAATAATTAATGTCAAGGAACCAATATTTGGCTAAACAATACTGGTCTTATTTTAATATTCTTCATGCCTCTATTTTCTTTCATTTGCTATGCTGGCTTTTCTAAATTGTTAGGTTGGATCTTTTGGTAATCAACTTAGCTTTCTGATTCTCATTTATATGAACACAAGGTTAAATTAATTCTTTGAAATAGTTCTTTATCTGAATCCTACTAGTTTGAAAAGCTTTCAGTAAATTTTAAATTAATTTCCAAAGTAATCTCATTATAGTGATAAAAATTTAGTTTAGTATCCTTTCAATTAAAGATCAGTTCTTGATTATTGTGTGTTTGAGAGTAAGTTTATTTTATTGAGTAAGTATATATGTATATGTCTTTAGAGCAAGCTCATTAATTATATACCTTTAAAATCCTTTGATCCTTACTAAGCTATCTATTTAACCTATCAATTGTTACAGAGAAAATTTTAAATCTCCACACACGAAAGTAGATTTGTCAATTTTTGTACTCTTCTGTTTGTCTTAAATAACTTATGGTTATTTTTATACTTTATAAAATTTTAAACAGTAATATGCTTTTTTGGTGAAGTCTTACATGTAGTTTCTTATTAAACTCTGAACAGGCACTCTCTGTACCCCTTTTAATGCCTTTATTACAATATTTCTTTTACCTTAAATCAATATACTATATTAGCTTTCTCATTATTAGTATTTTTCCTGTATGTTTTTTTTTCCATTTGTTAACTAATACTTAACTCATATTCTATCATCTGTATGTGAAAATTGTAACATCTAAACTCCTTGCAGACTGAATTCTCTTTGCCCGGTTTAAAGCAACTTGTTTCCCCATGTTTTAAAACGTTTTACTATGAACTCTTATTTGATGTCATTGTCAGTGATCACAAGGGCTTGAACAGATCTGTTTTCTTCTAGAGAGGACTTGCTCTTTATTTAGATGCATGTGCTTACTACCAACCTGAAACCACTTTAATTTAGCTTCTCAGCTAGACCACTCGAGTAGAATAATATTAAAGCTTACACCAGTGTGAATGCAACATAAAAAATACAGATTTTTAGAGGAATTGTCAACACCATTTTTTCCCCTGTATAGACCTGAGTTTTAAAAGATCATCTCCGTTTCTCAGGGTGCCAAGATTTTTCTGCCCACCGTTTTACTGATGCTCTGTCCACTCCAGGTTCACACTTACAGAAGAGGCTCTACAATTAGTTCAACCAGGATCATTTATTTTTTTTGTGAATATTAAAGCATAATGTTGAGGTATTGGGTTCTGGTGAAGAACCTTACATCTACTAGGCTCTAAACATTATTTTTCCAATTTGGAAAGCTAATTCTGGTTTGGTTTTGATCTGTGACCATTTCACTTATTTATTGCAAGTTCACCTAAAAGGGATGTTGGACTATGCCAGGCATTTTTGGTGTTCTACAGCTGGATACTTTGTCAATTAACATAATTCATCCAAATGACTATGAAATTAATATTGCATGGAATCTCTTACAAGGCTCTTCCATTTACTCATTATTTAGAGAATTTTTGGAAATATCTGAACTACATGTTTATCTTCCTCTGGGCGATACCGTATTGTATTCTGCCTACAACCTCACATACTAGAATTTTCTGAATTAGCCCTAGTGAAGATGCATCACAGGCTGTTAGGTCATGAAGTCCCTTTTGCACTTCCAAAGGAATCCAGGGTCAGGTCTTTGCTATTTTCAAACCATTTCACAATGCAGTCCCCTATCAGAAATATTTCTATATGCTTCTAGGTATTCATTATGCATGTACTCCCTACTTGTTCATCTTTTGGGGCTTTTTTTTTTTTTTTGGTCTCAATCAGAACTCACCTCAGACTGCTTGACACTGTTAAAGAGTTGATGTGTGTGTGTGTGTGTGTGTGTTAGTTGCTCAGTCATGTATGACTCTGTGACCTCATGGACTGTGGCTTGCCAGGTTCCAATGTCCATGGAATTCTCCAGATAAGAATACTGGAGTGGGTTGCCATTACATTACAGGCATGTTCTTCACCATCCAGGCCACCAGGGAAGCTTACAGAGTTGATATTTAATAATTTTAATAGTACTCTCAACCAAAGGCTTTTTTCCTGCCTTTTTGGATGAATCTCATCTTCACCTAAATCTAAATATCTTTATATAATCATATGGAACAGCAAGCACTAATAGAAAAGTCACACCATAAAAGAAGTCTACTTACACACATGGGCCTCAAGAATGCCTTTAAGTATTACATTGGTTTATGTCATTTAAAAAGTACTAATATAGGGATTCCCTGGTGGCTCAGTGATGAAGAATCCACCTGACAATGCACAAGACAATGATCCCTGGTCCAGGAAGATCCCACATGCCACAGCGGAAGTCAGGCACTCCAACTATTGAGCCTGTGCCCTACAAACCACAACCTGCAGCTATTGGAGTCCAAGAACCCTGGAGTTCCTACTTTGCAAAAAGAAAAGCCAACACAGCACAATTACAGTAGCCCCTGCTCACCACAATTACAGAAAAGCCCAGGCAGCAATGAAGATCCACCACAGACATAAATACATAAACATTTTTTAGAAGTACTATTTCTCACATTTTCTATTATTCTTACTTCTTACCACTCGTTTTACTATGCCCTTTCCACCCCTACCATACACTTCCAGTAAATAAAAGTAACAAGCAAATGAAAACAACAGAAGCATTATCAGAAATCTCTTATATTCTCAGTACCGAACTATAAACAGACATGAATCTACCAATATATTCTTATATTTAATAAAGGGTTGTCCACTATACTCTTTGAGGACAAAATCACATCTGGTCCTGAGACTTCCATTCTTCCTTCAGAGAAACTAAAATTTATGGTTTTTTTTTTTTTTTTTTTTAAACTTTATTTATTTTTGGCTGTGCTGGGTCTTTGTTGATGTGTGGGTTTAGCTGCTCTGCGGTATGTGGGATCTTCCCGGATCAGGGCTCGAACCTGTGTCTCCTGCATTGGCAGATGGGTTCTTATCCACTGAGCCACAAGGGAAGCCTATGGTTTTTTTAATGTGTACCAAGCTACTGCCTCATTTTGATTCCTCAGGTTAACTTTTTTTTTTTACATTAAAGCTTTTGTTATTAAAAAATAAAACAATAAAATATTATCTGTTATCCAAGCATTAACTTATCCTCAAGGTTTAGGATAACTCCTAAGGCTACTTCACTTTCACTATCTCATCTTAATATAAAATGCCAAAACACTTATGACTAAAATCGGCACTTGTATTCAAAAGACACACACATACATTTATACCTCCATCTCCTGGTCAAAATATCTAACTACATACTTAAAACATCTCTTAGATGTCATAAATAAACCTTAATTCAACATAAGCAAATGGAACTTGATCTTCTCTCCTAAAACTAATCCATTTCCAGTGTTTGCTGTAGTAGAGAATATACAATATTCCTCTATGTATTCCTCATATTTTAACTCAGAACCTAAGATTCACAGGATTATACAACATGCCTAAAACTTCACAGGTAATATGAACTGGGATTTCAACCCAATTCTGAATTTTAAAACCATAATCATGAACTCATGAAAAATCATAAGCTATTCTTTATATTTGTCATCCCATTGTGGTGTAACAAATGTATACTATGGTATATCATATCTATATTTATAGTTGCCTACATTTTACCTACTGTGTTAGAACCTGTAAACATTTCCTTATTCAGAAAAAAAGAGATCTTTACAGATGTGAGTTTTTACCACCTTGAGATGAGGCGATTTTCCTGGGTTATTAGGCTAGGCTCTAAATGCTATTCAGAATGTCTTCACCAGAAAGGAGAGGGTGATTAGTCACACAAGGAAGTACATATAAAGACGGAATGCAGAGATTGGAATGATACAGCTACAAACCAAAAAGAGCTGGCATCAACCAGAAACTGGAAGAAGCAAAGAACAAATTCTCCCCTACAATTTCCAGAGGGAGTATGGCACCTTATTTTCAAACTTCTGTCCTCTGGATTATTTTGACAATAAATCATTGCATTCCATTTGGGGGGGGGGGCACTTCTATTGGTCTTTTATTTATTTTCATCCATTTTTGTTCTTTGGCCCGTGTGGGTCTCCCATTGCAGTGGCCTCTCTCGTCACAGAGCACTGGCTCTGAGCGCATGCGCTCCAGAGCTCCGGCTCGGTAGTTGGACACATCGGTCCAATTGCTCCGCGGCACATGTGATCCTCCCAGGCCAGGGATCGAACCGGAGCCCCTTGCACTGAAGTGCGGTGTCCTTACCCACTGGACCACCAGAGAAGCCCTCTATTTGATTTTTACTGCCAACACATCTTGGCTTAAAATAGAGTCTACATTTTATGCTTAATGAGTAAATTTTGAATAACATAATTAAAGTATGGATAAACCCAGGCTTGTAAAATTATTTAGTGTGGTCTGTTCCAAGTTCAATTTGGAAAAAATTCTCTGAACCAGGGTTTCAATTCACACAGTTTGTAAATCATTAAGCATGTATGGCATGCTAGTTGCTGGTTCAGCATAAGCAAATGGAACTTGATCTTCTCTCCTAAAACTAATCCATTTCCAGTGTTTGCTGTAGTAGAGAATATACAATATTCCTCTATGTATTCCTCATATTTTAACTCAGAACCTAAGATTCACAGGATTATACAACATGCCTAAAACTTCACAGGTAATATGAACTGGGATTTCAACCCAATTCTGAATTTTAAAACCATAATCATGAACTCATGAAAAATCATAAGCTATTCTTTATATTTGTCATCCCATTGTGGTGTAACAAATGTATACTATGGTATATCATATCTATATTTATAGTTGCCTACATTTTACCTACTGTGTTAGAACCTGTAAACATTTCCTTATTCAGAAAAAAAGAGATCTTTACAGATGTGAGTTTTTACCACCTTGAGATGAGGCGATTTTCCTGGGTTATTAGGCTAGGCTCTAAATGCTATTCAGAATGTCTTCACCAGAAAGGAGAGGGTGATTAGTCACACAAGGAAGTACATATAAAGACGGAATGCAGAGATTGGAATGATACAGCTACAAACCAAAAAGAGCTGGCATCAACCAGAAACTGGAAGAAGCAAAGAACAAATTCTCCCCTACAATTTCCAGAGGGAGTATGGCCATGCTGGCACCTTATTTTCAAACTTCTGTCCTCTGGATTATTTTGACAATAAATCATTGTATTCCATTTGGGGGGGGGGGGGCACTTCTATTGGTCTTTTATTTATTTTCATCCATTTTTGTTCTTTGGCCCGTGTGGGTCTCCCATTGCAGTGGCCTCTCTCGTCACAGAGCACTGGCTCTGAGCGCATGCGCTCCAGAGCTCTGGCTCGGTAGTTGGACACATCGGTCCAATTGCTCCGCGGCACATGTGATCCTCCCAGGCCAGGGATCGAACCGGAGCCCCTTGCACTGAAGTGCGGTGTCCTTACCCACTGGACCACCAGAGAAGCCCTCTATTTGATTTTTACTGCCAACACATCTTGGCTTAAAATAGAGTCTACATTTTATGCTTAATGAGTAAATTTTGAATAACATAATTAAAGTATGGATAAACCCAGGCTTGTAAAATTATTTAGTGTGGTCTGTTCCAAGTTCAATTTGGAAAAAATTCTCTGAACCAGGGTTTCAATTCACACAGTTTGTAAATCATTAAGCATGTATGGCATGCTAGTTGCTGGTTCAGCAGCAGATTATGCTAAAAAATATTTAGCATGAATTCGCTGTTTTCATTAACACATTCGTTAAATTCAGAAAGACTGTAACTTTTACTTTATTAAGTATCTTAGCAATTTTTCCTTAGAAAATTTAGTATTTACAGTGCTATTAAGCTAAGATATCCACTATGCACTTAAGACCTCCACTACAATAGTATAGTTTTCAAAGATAATCCTGGGTGTAACTACATGCTTCTTTCAGGTCTTTTATCAAATGACCATTAATATTATGTAACAATTATGTAATTCAGGCTAATCTTACACATCTAAATGCAAATTTCAGTATTATGATTTTTTTTAAATTTTTGACCTCTTTTTTATTGGTCTTGCATTTATTTATTTTCATTTATCTTTGTTCTTTGGCCTGTGTGGTCCTCCCATCGCAGTGGCCTCTCCCGTTGCAGAGAACCAGCTCTGGGCGCATGTGCTCCAGAGTGCTGGCTCGGTAGTTGGACACATTGGTCCAGCCGCTCCATGGCACATAGGATCTTCCCAGGCCAGGGATCAAACTGGCTTACCCTATATTGCAAGGTGGACTAGATATTTGTTTTTAGGGTGTATTTGTTTTAGGATGTTTTTAAATTTTTAGTGGCCTAATGAATCAGTATGGCTGGCAATATAGTTCTCTGTGATAAGTCAGTTTTAGGAATGTTTTGAATGTTTAGTTACTTTGAGTCAGTTACATAAATTGTCTGTCATATAGGATTTCTTGATACCTTGTTTCGCTCAGAAGGTAACTATTATCAAAAGAGGAAGCAAAAGAGAAAGAATAAGTAGAGAAGACTGGATTATGATATGGAATGATTACAAATTGAGATTATTGAAAAATGAATTAATGTTATTTATTTAGTGCTTATCAGGTGTCTCAGTGGAAGAAAATCTGCCTGCCAATGCAGGTGCAGGATGACATCCCTGGGTCAGGAAGATTTGTTGGAAGAGGAAACGGCAACCTGCTCTAGTATTCTAGCTGAGATAATCTCATAGACAGAGGAGTGTGACAGGATACAGATCATGGGATCACAAAGAGTTGGACATGACTGAGCAAGCACTATATGTTAGTGGTCTAAGGATTCTATTAATTACACTCTCTGTTTGTAAATCATTAAGCTAGTTGCTGGTTCAGCAGCAGATTATGCTAAAAAATATTTAGCATGAATTCGCTGTTTTCATTAACACATTCGTTAAATTCAGAAAGACTGTAACTTTTACTTTATTAAGTATCTTAGTAATTTTTCCTTAGAAAATTTAGTATTTACAGTGCTATTAAGCTAAGATATCCACTATGCACTTAAGACCTCCACTACAATAGTATAGTTTTCAAAGATAATCCTGGGTGTAACTACATGCTTCTTTCAGGTCTTTTATCAAATGACCATTAATATTATGTAACAATTATGTAATTCAGGCTAATCTTACACATCTAAATGCAAATTTCAGTATTATGATTTTTTTTAAATTTTTGACCTCTTTTTTATTGGTCTTGCATTTATTTATTTTCATTTATCTTTGTTCTTTGGCCTGTGTGGTCCTCCCATCGCAGTGGCCTCTCCCGTTGCAGAGAACCAGCTCTGGGCGCATGTGCTCCAGAGTGCTGGCTCGGTAGTTGGACACATTGGTCCAGCCGCTCCATGGCACATAGGATCTTCCCAGGCCAGGGATCAAACTGGCTTACCCTATATTGCAAGGTGGACTAGATATTTGTTTTTAGGGTGTATTTGTTTTAGGATGTTTTTAAATTTTTAGTGGCCTAATGAATCAGTATGGCTGGCAATATAGTTCTCTGTGATAAGTCAGTTTTAGGAATGTTTTGAATGTTTAGTTACTTTGAGTCAGTTACATAAATTGTCTGTCATATAGGATTTCTTGATACCTTGTTTCGCTCAGAAGGTAACTATTATCAAAAGAGGAAGCAAAAGAGAAAGAATAAGTAGAGAAGACTGGATTATGATATGGAATGATTACAAATTGAGATTATTGAAAAATGAATTAATGTTATTTATTTAGTGCTTATCAGGTGTCTCAGTGGAAGAAAATCTGCCTGCCAATTCAGGTGCGGGATGACATCCCTGGGTCAGGAAGATTTGTTGGAAGAGGAAACGGCAACCTGCTCTAGTATTCTAGCTGAGATAATCTCATAGACAGAGGAGTGTGACAGGATACAGATCATGGGATCACAAAGAGTTGGACATGACTGAGCAAGCACTATATGTTAGTGGTCTAAGGATTCTATTAATTACACTCTCTTGATTTGTTTTTTTAATAGAATTTTGTTAAATTATATCCTTATAGAATGCACGATTCTGCATGACCATGCATTTATTACCTTAGAATATTGTACTCAAATTAAGGAGTACAATGCAATTGGCTGGTTGATTCTAATTGTGCTGGAGAAAGTGGGTAATGGAAAAAAATACTCTCAGCTTTAACTCTGCATTAATGACCTAAAAATCCTCTCTATGTACCCTGAATAAAATCCTTATCTCCTGTAACTGCTGGGTCTAAATTTCTGAAAAAACAACTCTATAATATCATCCTCTAAGTAGATGAATTACAACAAAAATTGAATTCTCAATCCTATAGTATATCTGCTGCTAAATTGAAGTTATTGATTAGGAAGGAATGGAATCCTAAAAGCTGAAAAAGGATCCTGGGTGAATCCTGATATGAACCTGGGACACAGAACCCAGTCAATTCTGTTTAGCCTTCTTTGACAATAGCAGCAGCTATTCTTCCTCTGCCTAAGTGGGTTAGCCCTCTTTTGCCTGAAGAAACTGTAATTGCATCCCCTGTGGCAGTTTCCCAGCAAGTTACTGTAGATTCTTCTAAAAACATACCCCTACCATCTCTCTTTGCTTTTTGACTAAAAGTAGACTCATATCCTATCAGGCCCCAGAGGGTGAGATATTAAGTTAGATTCCTGAGGAAGGACACTATCTACCAAAGTAACTGAATTTTTTAAACAATAAAATCTGGAGAATATGTATGGGGCTGGATCATAATGATGTTAAATCATGATGAAAAGAATATAAAATTAGGTCAGGCTGAGTTTATTGGTCTAGGCCACTAAAGACAAAGGTTGGATTTGATATTTTGGCTTGATGTACTTGATAGGGCAAACATAGCCTGTACTAAATGAAGTTAAAATGCTATTAACTAGACTCTTGTGGTATAAAGGTAGAGGTTATAGTAGACCAGGGATATTCTAATGTTAGGGTGTATTTATCATGTATATTTGTTGAGTTTCTCCTGGAATGTATAAAGGATACATCTTTCACTTGATTATGTGACATATATCTGTGAGGGAAGCCCCAGCACCCTCAAAACACTCTAATAGCTCTTAATTGTAGACCAGAAATTAGAGCAGGAACTACTACCATCTAACTGTGGCCTATAAAATGTAATAAGCCTGAATGGCAGTGGCCTATTGACTATGCTTAACTACCATAAATAAGGTGGGCATAGTTAATCTAATGGTCTATAGAACCAAGGCAGTAATCAGAACACTGATTCACAGAGGCCCTATGGTATTGGCTGTTTTATCACGGTGTTCCTCGAAAATACCTCAGAAGTACATCACTTCTCCAGACTTCTTCCATCATCTATTTATTAGAAACCCTGTTCCCCTTTCCCTTCCCAGAAGGCATCACTTTGGTCCACTATATTAATAAGATTATGCTGACTGGACCTTGTAATCCGGAAGCTCACCTAGTCTAGACATACTGATAAAGACTTTGTGAATTACAAATCAAATTAGGGTATCCCTGGTGGTTCGGTGGGTTGAGTCCGCCTGGCAGTGCAAGGGGCGAAGGTTCACTCCCTGGCCCAGGAAAATCCCACGTGCTGCAGAACGCTAGACCGGTGTGTCCAATTAGAGCCAGCACTCTGCAGCTCATGCGCTCTGAGCTGGTGCTCTGCAACAAGAGAGGCCACTGCAGTGGGAGGCCCACACAGACCAAAGAATAAACATGGATGAGAATAAATGAATAAAAAAATCAATAAAAGAGGGCAAAATTTAAAAAGGGAAAAAATTCAGGTGCCTTTAACCTCACAAAAGTTTCCAGAGGTGCCATGATGTGGACATGTCAAGCTCTCCCTTTTGTAGTCATGAATAAATGTCTGTATTGGCCCTTCCTACCAAGAAAGAGAGAGAATTGCAGAGTACGGAGAGAAAGAAAGAAAAACAGAAAATCAGCGAAAACACAACGGACTTGTGGGCCTCAGGATTTTTAAAGTTTTACAGTCTTCATTCGGGACTGGTAACTCTCCCGCCTTTACAGACTAACCTGAAAAGCGGCTAGTTTTGAGTGGAGCCTGGAACAAAAGAAAGCTCTGCAATAGATACAAGTCTTAACAGAGGTTCCTTAAATGCCTAAAGCAAAAATACATACCTTTCTAGGTCTTGCCAATTGGCTCTATCCGGTCGTTCTTCTGATGCTTAACAAGGCTGCTTACAGCTCGGGTCGGCGACTTGTTTCCCGCTTCGAGCGAGCGGTGGGATCAAACAAGGAGGAGAGCTTCCGGGTCTTCCAAGGTCAGCTCTGAGCATGCGCGTGGTCCGCGGTGTGTGTGAGGTTCCGGACATGCGCCGCTTTTCTCATACAATAGTTCACCGAAAGAAACCGTGTTTTCAGCGTTATACTCTCAGGTTCTCTCAAGTTTTCTGTTTCCTTTCCCTGGAATCCTGTCTCCCAGGTGGCAGAGAGGTTTTCCCATTTGTCTTTCAATGTTTCAATGATGCCCCCTACCCAGAAACGTTTCCAATGACACAGTTCTCCAATTTCCTTATAAGACAGCAGTTTCCCTCACAACTTCTAGAGAAAGTGACACGTAATTTTATGAGAAGGTCTCCTCCGCTCCACGTGGAGTCCGGCCACAACGCTTGGAACCTGGGCTGCCTTTTTCCAGACCGCTGGTGAGTCAGGGCCCCAGTGGCTCAGGACAAGTAAAACCACAGGTGGCTTTTATTTGATTTAGTGTTCACTTGGTTCCTGTAACCCTCTCACTGTTTTCCAAAGTTCCCACATGTTGATTTTGACTCTTTTTTGCTTTCTCCCCTGTTTTCATGGAGTAATGAGCCCTGGAAGCTATCTATTATGCTTTTGTTGCTAATGCCATTTCTCTTTATAGTAACTTTTCAAGTCAAGCAATGGAAAAAATTCATTTTTTTAAGGGCTTTTTTTTGTCTTTTTTTTTTACTTTTTGTGCCTTTTGTCTTCCCATACATATTTTAGAAATATTTTGTAGCTTTTGAAATATTCCGCTTAGACTTAGTAACTGTGAGCTTTTAAATAAGTGGTTGTAATATTTTCCAATATATTTTTTTAATTACGTCAGGGTTTTGTAGCTCTTTTTCCACTTCTGTTGTCAACTATAATTCTAAGTATACTTTTTGATACTATGTGTATACACTCAGTGTCTTGGGAGGTTGTTTATTGCTAATGTGTGGAAATATATTTGATTTTTGTATATTGATCTTTATTCTGAGCCCTTGCTGAGCTCATTAGTTTTCATAGATTTGTATGTGTGTGTGTGTGTAAGATTTTCTTTATACATGTTCATACTGCTTGTGAATAAAACAGTTTTAAACGCGAATATCTTTTTTTTTTTTTTTATCTTTCCTAATTGACTAGAACCTTGTGTACCATCTTAAACAAAAGTGGTTATAGAAGACATTCTGTCATGTTCCCAAGTTTATGAAGAAAAAGTCATTCTTTCACTGTTAAGCTTGCTGAGTGTTTTTTGAAATACTGTCCCAAAGAAATATGTTTTTCCTGTGCCATTTCCTTATTAATACAATATAAATACCATATTTTCATGTGTCTGATGAAACAGGACCAAAAAAACAACGGATTCTTTTGTTCTATGGCCAGCCAAAAATAATTGTCGTATTTGCATTTAGAGACCAAGAATATTAAAATTTTACTTATTCTACAAAATTTACAACAGAGGTTTCACTTTGATTGCCAAGAAATAGCAGTAATTAACCTTTATTCTAAAGCTAAATATGAGTTACTTATATTATCGGTTTTATTTATGTAATAAGTCTGAATAATAAACCATCTACTGTGATTTTTTTCACCAAGCCTCTTTTCATATTTTCTTACAGTTAGGTCCACTCATTGTTATCACCCTTTCAGATTAATATGTTGGGCCTTTGCCTACCTGTATAATGTCAAATATGCAAATAAAAATTACCGTAAAAGAAATAATCTGTAATGTCAGGTGAGGTAACCTCTGAGTGGATAGACAATCATATATCAAATAACTAGGAAGGAATACACTAAAAGTTATATATCAATGCCAAATTAGGACTAATTTTAGTATTTTACATGCATATTTTCAATTTTATTTTTTTAATATTTTAATATTTAAATAGGTTAAATAATTCATCATGATGTTAGGAAAGAATAACACCTCAGTTCTTGTGCCCAGGCTATTTTTTTCACAGATATAACACATGTTTTGAAGTTATCTTCCTTTTAGTCATCTAAATGTCTCAGAAATATCCAGTGATAGATGCAGATAAAAAGGGAAAATATGAACTGTATCACAAGAGAGAGACAAGGCTTCATAATGGCATCTAGAAGAATTCTGGGAGGTATATAAACAAGGGAAGCTTAGAAAAAAATATTTACTTAACTTCATTTTCTATTTGCATTGCAATGCTAACTATTTTCCCATAGATCTTAAATATCTTTTGCTAATTAAGTACACCTATGTTTTTAATCAGTTTATAAAAGACAGCATTGTGAAAATTGTATGTTCTATATTTGACTTAGTGCTGGACAAAGAAATAAGATATTTCAACAATGAGTAAGAGAGCAATCAAATTGGAGCCCAAATCATAAGCCATGGGTATTTTGTCAGCATGTTGGAAAATATATTGACCTTCCATAAGACAGATAATATTTAAATCACCCATAATGTTAGTGATTCATGAAGCCACCTGGACTAAAGTTGGGTTTCTTCACATATACAGCTATTTGTACTGTGGTATAACAGTCCAAATCAGCCAACCTCTCTTCATATTGTGCTTGTGATTTATTTCAAAACTTGGAATATTTTGAGCCACCTGGCTAGTCTGATTTATTACCATATACTAGCTGATTTTTTACAAGTCTGTAAAAACTCTACGATTTTTTCACCACTTTTTCATTTTCTTACAGTTAGGTCCACTCATTGTTATCACCCTTTCAGATTAATATGTTGGGCCTTTGCCTACCTGTATAATGTCAAATATGCAAATAAAAATTACCGTAAAAGAAATAATCTGTAATGTCAGGTGAGGTAACCTCTGAGTGGATAGACAATCATATATCAAATAACTAGGAAGGAATACACTAAAAGTTATATATCAATGCCAAATTAGGACTAATTTTAGTATTTTACATGCATATTTTCAATTTTATTTTTTTAATATTTTAATATTTAAATAGGTTAAATAATTCATCATGATGTTAGGAAAGAATAACACCTCAGTTCTTGTGCCCAGGCTATTTTTTTCACAGATATAACACATGTTTTGAAGTTATCTTCCTTTTAGTCATCTAAATGTCTCAGAAATATCCAGTGATAGATGCAGATAAAAAGGGAAAATATGAACTGTATCACAAGAGAGAGACAAGGCTTCATAATGGCATCTAGAAGAATTCTGGGAGGTATATAAACAAGGGAAGCTTAGAAAAAAATATTTACTTAACTTCATTTTCTATTTGCATTGCAATGCTAACTATTTTCCCATAGATCTTAAATATCTTTTGCTAATTAAGTACACCTATGTTTTTAATCAGTTTATAAAAGACAGCATTGTGAAAATTGTATGTTCTATATTTGACTTAGTGCTGGACAAAGAAATAAGATATTTCAACAATGAGTAAGAGAGCAATCGAATTGGAGCCCAAATCATAAGCCATGGGTATTTTGTCAGCATGTTGGAAAATATATTGACCTTCCATAAGACAGATAATATTTAAATCACCCATAATGTTAGTGATTCATGAAGCCACCTGGACTAAAGTTGGGTTTCTTCACATATACAGCTATTTGTACTGTGGTATAACAGTCCAAATCAGCCAACCTCTCTTCATATTGTGCTTGTGATTTATTTCAAAACTTGGAATATTTTGAGTCTCTCTGAATTATTCACCATCTGCTTGTCTCCTTTGAGTGCAAAAGTCACCATTTGCTCTATTGTTGCTCAGGAGCCAATTTGCTTGTATGATACTCCAAGGTTTACTGTGCGTCTGCACTATTGCACATTGGAGTTCAGAAAAATATGTCTCTCACGCTTAGTTTATATATTCAACCAAATGCAAACAAGCATTTGGAAAGTATAGGCTGATCACTGTACTAAAATTGATCTGCTCTAAAGAGATGTAATATATTCAGTGATCAATTCCATGCAAGGAGTGTAAATTTCATAGACTAACACTAACAGATTGCAAGGATTCTAATGAGTGAGTTTCTGTGTCTTCTAGGACCTATACAAATATGCAGCCACGATAAATTAGAAGAGCTGAAGAAAAACTACGCATACTCTTCACAAGGTAATTGCCTAAGTGGAGATTATATTAAATTTCTAACATATATTCAGACATTTTTACTTTAAGAATGGTAGCATATCTTAAATATTGCCTGAATATACGTCATTGTACAGGTGTTTTCATCACTGTGAGGGGATATTGAGAGAGAATATTAAACTCAATAATTCAGCAGGTTTCAGAAGGTGTTAACATTAACCTAGAGTTGGCAGTTAGGCATAATTTTTATATGCAGTTGCATAAAACTTTCTGATTCTAGGCATCAACTCAAATTCTGAGAACTTATAATTTGATTTTTATTGAAACCAGCACCTCAGTAATAAGATATGGTATGGCAATATGTCTGAATAACATTTATATGTGAGATATCAACATGGCTAAAAATATTGTGAGAAGTCTGAATTCCCTTTCCCTGAAAGGTATAGAATAAAAAAGTGTTCTTTTAATGGTTGGTCTACTCTTCCAAATGTTCACAAAATAATGCGAATGTAATCCTCCAAAGAGAAAACAAGTGCTGTTTTCAATATCAATAAAAGATGAAGTAATTGAACATAAAACATTGCTGCTAGAATCTGTCTAATTTGAGCAGTTAACCAAATTATGATTTGTTATAAAAAATAGCTGTGACTGCTATCTGTATAAGCCATATTGTCCCATTTATACAATGGTAGAATTTTAATAATACTGAACTTTCAGTTTCTGATTTGTGCAACTGTTAGGGTGAAGGGCCATATTAAGATGTTGCTAATTTTCGGATACCAAATCCTCCAAAATTTTCAATTTTACTGTTTTTATCATTTGTGGTATCAAATGCTCTTGTTTTCCGGGTTTCAAGTTTTCAAGGCAGATTTGTTATATCACTCATACAGCCCACAGTCCTCCCTTATACTAAGGATAGAATGTATTACCAAAACTGTTATAAACTCCGTTATCGTTACAGGTTTCTAGATGGCTATTAAATATTCCTGTTAGACTAGTAAAAGTGATCTAAAATAGTGCAGACTGACAAAAAGTATTCTGATTTATACATTGCCTCACTTTATTTCTGGTATCCCATTTTTCTTTTTGTCTTGAGGAAGATGGATAAGCTAGCATCTTTTTTTAATTCTTCAAAATGGAAAGAAAAATAACAAAAATAGACTCTAAACCTGCTTTTCAGCGATTTAATTTGGCTTTAAAGACACACACACACACACACACCCTTATATGGGTTAGCTGATTTCCAAATACAGTGTGAAACCTATTCACCACTATCTTCACTATTTACCATCAGAAGTGGGAATGCTTTTCCCCTTGAATCTGAGTTATTCATGACTGATTTCTCAATAAAATATAGACAAAGTGTGGTTTGGAGGTTTATGACAGACATTAAGAAGATTTACATGATTTCTGTGTTGGTCCAATGGTTAAGAATCAGCCTTGCAGTTCAGAGATGCAAGTTCAATCCCGGGTTAAGGAACTAAGATCCTACGTGCCAAGGAGCAACTGAGCCTGTGCACAACTAGAGAATCAGTGCATGGCAATAACCCACATGATTCAATGAAAAACCCATGTGCCACAACTAGGACCCAAGGCAGCCAAATAAATGACTATGTAAAAAAAGAAGAAGATCTGGAAGCCTAAGGTCTCTATCAATCAGAGTCCTGAGCTACCAAGAAGACCAAGTTGTCCTGCTAGGAAGAGAGCCATATGATCAGGTATTGGAAGATTAGCTACAACATGGACCACAAAGAGAAGCTCAGGAGCAGCAGACAGCCTGATCTGATTACACCTGCATAAGATACCTCAAACCAGATTTGTAAAGCAATCTTCTAGCTCATTCTGGCCATCTCACAGAAAACCACAGGATAAAATAAAATGATTGTTGAATAAACCACTTTTACTTTGGAGTTGCCTGTTATTTAGCAATATTGAAATGAAATGGTGTATTGCTGTGTATTGCTATCACACACACACACACACAAAAACCCTTAAAATGTGTGTCATTCACTTTGGACAATGTGGTGGGAGAAACTGGAAGCTCCTTGAGAAGACTTGGGATTGCAGGAAAGAAGGAAATTATTTGAGCTGGAAAGAAAGGGACCTAGGTTACAATAAAACAGTCATTGAAGGTCTCATTAAAGATTGAAAGGAAATCTAAAAAACTTGTTGATCTGGCTAATGAGATATCCAGGCAGAATGCTGAGAATGTAAATTATTTTATGGTTTTGTTTTGCTTAAAACAAAAATCTGTCAGTGATAGAGTATAGGAGAAGCCAGATGAGCTAAAAAGGAACTGCTCAATTTGGCAGGATAATTGAGAGGAAACATAAAGAAGCAAAAAATATTCTGACTTCAAAAATAAAACTTTGTCTTATTTTCAGTTTTTCTAGAAGGCAATAAAGGATCTCAGCTAGGCAATAGCCTCAGAGCAAAGGTCAAATCTCAACCATTGCCAGGAAAGCTCAATCTGACGATAAATTTTAGATCAAAGGTTAGTTCAAACCCCTTTGTTGAATCTTAGAAAAATTTAATTTCTAATCTGTAGACGTTTTCACCTAGACAAGTTCCTTGATCAAAAATAGGATTTATAAGAATCCTCAGAATCTACTCCAGTAGACTCACAGGAGGTCCAAGGTGATGAAGATTTTACCTTTGGAAGAAATGAATGGTGTTTTTTTTCATCTAAATGATTTTATTATAATTTGACACATACTATTAAAGGAATTATACCAGGTTATCTTTTGGCAAGAATCACTCAGAATATAGGAGTCAGTCTACCAAGAAAAACCAAGTTGTCCTGCTAGGAAGAGAGCCATATGATCAGGTATTGGAAGATTAGCTACAACATGGACCACAAAGAGAAGCTCAGGAGCAGCAGACAGCCTGATCTGATTACACCTGCATAAGATACCTCAAACCAGATTTGTAAAGCAATCTTCTAGCTCATTCTGGCCATCTCACAGAAAACCACAGGATAAAATAAAATGATTGTTGAATAAACCACTTTTACTTTGGAGTTGCCTGTTATTTAGCAATATTGAAATGAAATGGTGTATTGCTGTGTATTGCTATCACACACACACACACACACAAAAACCCTTAAAATGTGTGTCATTCACTTTGGACAATGTGGTGGGAGAAACTGGAAGCTCCTTGAGAAGACTTGGGATTGCAGGAAAGAAGGAAATTATTTGAACTGGAAAGAAAGGGACCTAGGTTACAATAAAACAGTCATTGAAGGCCTCATTAAAGATTGAAAGGAAATCTAAAAAACTTGTTGATCTGGCTAATGAGATATCCAGGCAGAATGCTGAGAATGTAAATTATTTTATGGTTTTGTTTTGCTTAAAACAAAAATCTGTCAGTGATAGAGTATAGGAGAAGCCAGATGAGCTAAAAAGGAACTGCTCAATTTGGCAGGATAATTGAGAGGAAACATAAAGAAGCAAAAAATATTCTGACTTCAAAAATAAAACTTTGTCTTATTTTCAGTTTTTCTAGAAGGCAATAAAGGATCTCAGCTAGGCAATAGCCTCAGAGCAAAGGTCAAATCTCAACCATTGCCAGGAAAGCTCAATCTGACGATAAATTTTAGATCAAAGGTTAGTTCAAACCCCTTTGTTGAATCTTAGAAAAATTTAATTTCTAATCTGTAGACGTTTTCACCTAGACAAGTTCCTTGATCAAAAATAGGATTTATAAGAATCCTCAGAATCTACTCCAGTAGACTCACAGGAGGTCCAAGGTGATGAAGATTTTACCTTTGGAAGAAATGAATGGTGTTTTGTTTTCATCTAAATGATTTTATTATAATTTGACACATACTATTAAAGGAATTATACCAGGTTATCTGGAAAGGAACAGTGAAGTTCATAATGGCAAAGTTACTCTGGGACCTCAGAATATATAACCAGGAAACAGGCTGAAGAAGTTATGAGTCATTTCTTATAGAAAAGTGAAATTAACTCAGAGGACAAATCAAGAACTGGAAATTGGAGCCAGCATCTGTGCGGAACCACTTCAAAGGATCTGGAAGTTCTTTGGAACTGCTTTTCCTCTCTATGTACTACTTTCCCTTATTTGAGTGAGAGCTCACTATGGATTATTTGCCTCTGCTAACTTGTATGTTGGGTGAATGGAACATAGAAAATCTTTCCCTATTTCAAAAGCTTGAAAATGTCAATATCCAAGGAAGTGAAACAGAAAAATCATACCAGAGGACCCTTATCCACACTGTTCCTGATTTGGACTAGGGAATTCTAGAATTCAAGCTGATACTGTAAAGGGTCAATAGTTTGGTAGGGGGAGGATTAGGGGCTTTACAGGTGGCTCAGTGATAAAGAATAAGCCTGCCAATGCAGGAGACACAAGAGATATGGGTTCAATCCCTGAATTGGGAAGATCCCTTAGAGGATGAAATTGCAACCCACTCCAGTATACTTGCCTGGAGAATCCCATGGACAGAAGACCCTGGTGGGCTACAGTTCATGGAGTCACAAAGAGTCAGCCTTGACTGAGCACTCACATGTGCACATATGTGAGGGAATGGGTATACTTGGCACATGAAAGGATATAAATTGTTAAGACCAGGAGCTGGATGGTCTCTAAACGTCTGCCCCTCAGGTATGCAAATGATACTCCTTAAATTGCGACGTGGAAGTTAATGTCTTTCCACTTGAATTCAGGCTAGAATTGTGACTAATATAATAAATAGAATGCAGAAGAAGTGGCATTCCAGAAGTTCTGAGCCTAGGCATTAAGAACACCATCAAGTTAGAATGGAGAAAATGTTTGCAGATTATGTGACCTACAAGAGATTAGTCTCCACATTTTACAAACAGCTCATGTTAATGTAATCAAAATGAACAATCCAATACAAAAAATGGTAGAAGACCTAAATAGACATGTTTTGGAGAAATTTTGGGCAGAATTATATACCCAAAAAGGAATTATACCAGGTTATCTGGAAAGGAACAGTGAAGTTCATAATGGCAAAGTTACTCTGGGACCTCAGAATATATAACCAGGAAACAGGCTGAAGAAGTTATGAGTCATTTCTTATAGAAAAGTGAAATTAACTCAGAGGACAAATCAAGAACTGGAAATTGGAGCCAGCATCTGTGCGGAACCACTTCAAAGGATCTGGAAGTTCTTCGGAACTGCTTTTCCTCTCTATGTACTACTTTCCCTTATTTGAGTGAGAGCTCACTATGGATTATTTGCCTCTGCTAACTTGTATGTTGGGTGAATGGAACATAGAAAATCTTTCCCTATTTCAAAAGCTTGAAAATGTCAATATCCAAGGAAGTGAAACAGAAAAATCATACCAGAGGACCCTTATCCACACTGTTCCTGATTTGGACTAGGGAATTCTAGAATTCAAGCTGATACTGTAAAGGGTCAATAGTTTGGTAGGGGGAGGATTAGGGGCTTTACAGGTGGCTCAGTGATAAAGAATAAGCCTGCCAATGCAGGAGACACAAGAGATATGGGTTCAGTCCCTGAATTGGGAAGATCCCTTAGAGGATGAAATTGCAACCCACTCCAGTATACTTGCCTGGAGAATCCCATGGACAGAAGACCCTGGTGGGCTACAGTTCATGGAGTCACAAAGAGTCAGCCTTGACTGAGCACTCACATGTGCACATATGTGAGGGAATGGGTATACTTGGCACATGAAAGGATATAAATTGTTAAGACCAGGAGCTGGATGGTCTCTAAACGTCTGCCCCTCAGGTATGCAAATGATACTCCTTAAATTGCGACGTGGAAGTTAATGTCTTTCCACTTGAATTCAGGCTAGAATTGTGACTAATATAATAAATAGAATGCAGAAGAAGTGGCATTCCAGAAGTTCTGAGCCTAGGCATTAAGAACACCATCAAGTTAGAATGGAGAAAATGTTTGCAGATTATGTGACCTACAAGAGATTAGTCTCCACATTTTACAAACAGCTCATGTTAATGTAATCAAAATGAACAATCCAATACAAAAAATGGTAGAAGACCTAAATAGACATGTTTTCAAAGAAGACATACAGATGGCCAAGAGACACATGAAAAGCTGTTCAACGTTGCCAATAACTAGAGAAATGGAATTAAAAAGTAGAATGAGACATCACCTCACACCAGTCAGAATGACTGTTATCAAGTCCACAAACAATAAGTGCTGAAAACAGTGTGGAGAGAAGGGAAACTTCTTGCACTATTAGTGGGAATGGAAATTGCAGCTGCTGTGGGAAACAGTAGAGGTGTTCCTTAAGAAACGAGAGAGCTACCATATATTTCATCAGTCTCATTTGTTGGCATGTATCCAGGGGAAAACATGGTCTGAAAGGATACATGCACCCAGTGTGCACTGCAGTACGGTTTACAGTAGCTAAGACATAGAAGCAATCTAAATGTCCATTAAAAGAGGAATGGATAAAGAAGGTGGTATGTATAATACAATGGAATATTACTCAGCCATTAAAAAGAATGAAACCATGTCATTTGCTGCAACATGGATGGTCCTAGAGATTGTCATACTGAGGGAAGTAAGAGCAAGAGAAATATCATATGATATTGCTTATATGTAGAATCTAAAAAGTAAATGATACAAATGAACTTATTTACAAAACAGAAACAGATTCACAGGCTTAGAAAACAAATTTATGGTTATCAGGGGCAAAGGGTGTGAATTAGGAGTAGTTACGGAGTTTGGAATTGACATGTACGCACTGCTATATTTAAGATAACCAACAAGGAAGAAGAGAATATAGGGACAGTTTCCAACCACTCCCCCCCACCAAAAAATATTAAAACTATCATTCTCTGTTAGAGAAAAAATACATATAGTAGCAATAAAATGAAATTTTGGATGCTTGCTTCTAAGGAGGAATGTATACAAAATATAAAATATATTTATCATAAGTGAAACTCAATTAAGATTAATAGTTTTATTCTTTATACTGGTATGTGTTAATCTACGAACAACCAAACAGAACTAATTTTACAAGTCTTCATTTGGAATTTTTGCTTCAATGTCTATTTCTTAAGTATACAGTAACAAAGCCATTTTATGTCCTTCTTATAAATAAAATAGCATATATTATACCAGCTGCTTTTCTTCATCATTGGTGCATAATAGTTTTTTTCATCATTGTTGCATTGTTATATCATATATCATCAATTGTATGTTGGTTCCTGCCTGATAAACATGCCAAATTGCTTATAATCCATTCCCTACATTCCCTACATTTCTTGCCCATACAGAAGTACAACACTAGAAATTCCTATATAGATTTTAAAAGGCTTTTAAGCAAAATAAATGTTCAGACCTTGAGGTTTTCATGAAAATGCACAAAACACGTCAAAACACCTACTCTAGCCACTGTAAAATTTACGTTTCTAGTTATGTTTGTAAATAGGCAGTATGAGGTAAATGCCCTTTTCAGTTTTTCACAGGGAAAGAGAAGGGTGCAAAATTGGACATTTATTATTTTAACAAAAAGGAAAGAATGCACATATAGTTTGGTCTCCGTTTAGAATGCTTATCAACCACAAAGTTTTCCACATTCCACTTCTCTACTATAATCCACATCTTGATCAAACTCTCAGCTTCAGTAATTTTTAGTTTGTATATTCAGGCTAGTAAAATATGAGTTATAACCAAAACAGCAAATTACTTTGTCTCCGTTTTGACCAAAAAAAGTATCACTGATTTCATTACCTAACCCTTAGAGTCCAGGATTTCCCACATCACCTTTGAGAAACTTCAATAAGATATTCTTCAGATACTCATCTGGTGCTGATAAACATATTCTTATGTTGGGAAAGACCCAGTATTACATACCTATGTCTTTTAATCTGGTCATTGTTTATTAATGCCAGCCCTCGTTAATAGTGTGGTAACAATTAAGCTTTATAATTTAGAACTCTATACTTCCTCTGAGCAGTCTTCCATTTTCCATCTGCAGAGCTTAATTATTTTGCTTTTTTAAAATTTTTTGCTTGTTCTTCCTCTGTTTCTGAAATTCCATGTATATCCCCTTTTTAGAATTATTCATATATTGGTTAGGTAGAAATAGGTGTAGCAACATTTCTGAGAAAAGAAGAAAAAAATAGTGCCCACTGAAATAACTAACATTTATTTCACTAATTGCATACTTTATGATGATAAAACAATGCATTATGAAATAGTATTTTTAAAGCTATTAAGTTATTTTAAGCTATTATTCATTTACCAAGTACAAGTGCCTTAAGAAAAATTTCATTATGATTCACTTGCATCTTTATTTTGCCAATAAAAAACTAAGCATAAATAGTACTTATATGTAGTGAGTTAATCCATAAAATCGTGTTTTTATATTGCAACATATGTCATTTACACTAGCATTTATGTAAGACCAGCCTTTCAGTACCTAATTTTTTGGACATTCTAGCCTTCCTCTTTGAATTCTTAAACCATTGTTATAATTTGGACAAATAAGTACTTTTCAAAAATAATTTTAAAGTAAAACATAAATAGTCAAAGTTGTTCCACTACTGTCAGGCATGTTGTACATGAAAAGTAAAACACTAATCAAAATTATAATTATTATCATCAACTCTTGTAATTATAATTTTGTTTTTATAGAAACAAAAATGTAACTATGTTTAACCAATATAAACTAGAGTGAATATATTTGACATATATCTGGCTTGCAAATCTAAATGAGAAAAAATTTAAAAGAGGATAAAATGCACATGGATAATAAAATATAGATACAAATCAAATATGAACAGAAATTAAAAAGCATGACATGTCAGATAGGATTCTTTACCCATCAGATAGGCATTTTTAATAAGAATATTCAATGTTTTTGAAGGTAAGACAGTATTCGGCATATTTAAAGCCAATCAGATTTGTGTAAATTAATAAGACATTTATGAAAATACTGAAATAGCTCATGTACATTAGTATTCCATAGTAAGTAATCCTTGGGAATCTATCTTACGAGAGAAGGATTTTAGAATGTTAACAAATACTGTCTACATATCCCAAAACATGTATACAATTACCATTAGATATAACATTTAGGAATAAGTTTCAGACCATAGCAAAATAGTAAGTTAAACCATCTCTTCCATCCTCAAAGATAGTTACACCTCTCCCAATTGCTTGCTACAATATGCAACTATAACTTCATCTTGCCCACTTTGAATTAAAGCCTCTTTGTGTCAATTTGAACTGGGAGTACCTAGGAAAGATGCATGCACACCAGAAGTATAGTTATCTAGAGATGTTCATTGTCAGTTTTTAGTTTAGGAAGCCCAAGCCCATAGTGTGGAAAATTTCTGTCATACATTGCTTGCCCTACAATGTTACAGAACAATGTTGTGTTCACAACAATGTTGTGAAATGTCTGATTTTTATGTTATTTATATAAATGTATATATTTTAATAAACATGGTAAATGCCAATGCTTTCTTTGATGATCACTTTTCTTTTAAAATGAACTTGAGGTAATAGGTTTTATTGACTTGTTATACACGTTAAGCATTGCAGAATATCGTTTTATCTAATTTGATTTATTATTTTGGTGGCAAAACTTTCTCAGTCACATTGTTGTTTGTAGTAATGCTTCCTAAGGCCCACTTTATTTCACACTCCTGCATGTCTGGCTCTAAGTGAGTGATCACACCATTGTGGTTATCCAAGTTATTCAGACTTTTTGGGGAAGTTTTTCTGTGTATTCTTCCCAACTCTTCCCCTTCTTAATATCATCTGCTTCTGTTAGGTCCATATTGTTTCTGTCCATCTTTGCGTGAAATGTTCCTTTGGTATCTCTGATTTTCTTGAAAAGATCTCTAGTCTATCGCATTCTACTGTTTTCCTCTACTTCTTCATTTCTCCCATGGGAAGGCAGTCTTATCTGTCCTTGCTTTATCTCTGGGTTTTTTTATTCTTCCCAACTCTTCCCTTTCTTAATTGCAATTGTAAGTATTTACCACAATACTTTTAAGTACAATGTTTTTGAAGGTAAGACAGTATTCGGCATATTTAAAGCCAATCAGATTTGTGTAAATTAATAAGACATTTATGAAAATACTGAAATAGCTCATGTACATTAGTATTCCATAGTAAGTAATCCTTGGGAATCTATCTTACGAGAGAAGGATTTTAGAATGTTAACAAATACTGTCTACATATCCCAAAACATGTATACAATTACCATTAGATATAACATTTAGGAATAAGTTTCAGACCATAGCAAAATAGTAAGTTAAACCATCTCTTCCATCCTCAAAGATAGTTACACCTCTCCCAATTGCTTGCTACAATATGCAACTATAACTTCATCTTGCCCACTTTGAATTAAAGCCTCTTTGTGTCAATTTGAACTGGGAGTACCTAGGAAAGATGCATGCACACCAGAAGTATAGTTATCTAGAGATGTTCATTGTCAGTTTTTAGTTTAGGAAGCCCAAGCCCATAGTGTGGAAAATTTCTGTCATACATTGCTTGCCCTACAATGTTACAGAACAATGTTGTGTTCACAACAATGTTGTGAAATGTCTGATTTTTATGTTATTTATATAAATGTATATATTTTAATAAACATGGTAAATGCCAATGCTTTCTTTGATGATCACTTTTCTTTTAAAATGAACTTGAGGTAATAGGTTTTATTGACTTGTTATACACGTTAAGCATTGCAGAATATCGTTTTATCTAATTTGATTTATTATTTTGGTGGCAAAACTTTCTCAGTCACATTGTTGTTTGTAGTAATGCTTCCTAAGGCCCACTTTATTTCACACTCCTGCATGTCTGGCTCTAAGTGAGTGATCACACCATTGTGGTTATCCAAGTTATTCAGACTTTTTGGGGAAGTTTTTCTGTGTATTCTTCCCAACTCTTCCCCTTCTTAATATCATCTGCTTCTGTTAGGTCCATATTGTTTCTGTCCATCTTTGCGTGAAATGTTCCTTTGGTATCTCTGATTTTCTTGAAAAGATCTCTAGTCTATCGCATTCTACTGTTTTCCTCTACTTCTTTTCATTTCTCCCATGGGAAGGCAGTCTTATCTGTCCTTGCTATTCTTTGGAACTCTGCATTCAGAGGGGCATATCTTTCATCTCCTCCTTTGCCTTTTACTTTTCTTCTTTCTACAGCTATTTGTAATGCCTCCTTGGACAACCATTTTGACTCTTTGCATTTCTTTTTCTCGGGGATGGTTTTGATCAATGACTCTTGTACAGTGTTTCTAACCTCTGTATGTAGTTCTTCAGACACAGTCTATCAGATCTAATCTCTTGAATCTATTTGTCACTTTCACTGTTTAATCATAAGGGACTTGATTTAGATCATAACTGAATGGCCTAGTGATTTTCCTTACTTTCTTAAATTTAAGTTTGAATTTTGCAATAAGGAGCTAATGATCTGAGCCACAGTCAATTCCTGGTCTTGTTTTTTCTGACTGTATAGAACTTCTCCATCTTCAGCTGAAAAAAATATAATCAATCTGATTTCAGAATTGACCATCTGGTGATGTCTATGTGTAGAGATGTCTCCTGCGTTGTTGGAAGAGGGTGTTTGCTGTGACCAATGCATTCTCTTGACAAAACTTGTTAGCCTTTGCCTTGTTTCATTTTGTACTCCAAAGTCAAACTTGCCTGTTGCTCGAGTTATCTCTTGATTTCCTACTTTTGCATTTTAGTCTGCATGATGAAAAGGACATCTTTTTTTGGTGTTAGTTCTAGGAGGTCTGTAGGTCTCCATGGAACTGTTCAACTTCAGCTTCTCCAACATTAGTGGTTGGTGCATCGACTTGGGTTACTGTGATGTTGAACGATTCGCCTTGGAAACGAACTGAGATCACTCCATTGTTTTTAAGACTGAACCCGAGTACTGCATTTTGGACTCTTCTTGACTATGAGGGCTACTCCATTTCTTCAAAGGGATTCTTATAAACACTACTAGATATAATGGTCGTCTGAATTAAATTTACCTTTTACCCTTTCCAGTCCATTTTAGTTCACTGATTCCTAAAATGGCGATGTTTACTTTTGCCATCTTCTGTTTGACCACATCCAGCTTACCTTGATTCATGGATGTAATAGTCCAGGTTACTATATAGTGTTCTTTACAGCATCAGACTACACTCATCACCAGACACAACCACAACTAGGCATTGTTTCCACTTTGGCTCAGCTTTTTCATTCCTTCCAGAGCTATTTTTCTTCTGCTCTCCAGCATCACATTGGACACATTTCAACCTGGGGTGGGGGTCATCTCTCAGTTCAATATCTTTTTCCTTTTTGATATTATCCGTGGGGTTCTCAAGGGTGTTCATCAAGAATGATGAGTGATTTGCCATTCCCTCTCCAGTGGATCACGTTTTGTCAGAACTCTGCACCATAACCCATCCGTCTTGTGTGACCCTCCATAACATGGCTCATAGTTTCATTAAGTTACACAAAACTCCCTGTAGTTTGGCTAGGTTAATAGTGATCTCCTCCAGAAGGACTTATGCCAGGATGCTGCACCTCCCAGAACTGACATTTTCAGTGTCCAACCCTGCTACAGGCCACCGTTGAACATGCCTCTGCTGGAGACTCCCAGACACTCATAGGCAAGTCTGGCTCTGGCTCTTTTGTGGTCACTGCTCCTTTCTCCTACATCCTAGTTGCACACAAGGTTTTGTTTGTGCCCTCCAAGAGTCTTTGTTTCCCCTGTCCTGTGGAAGCAAATCCAGCTGACTTCAAAGTCAAACTCCTGGGGCTTCTCAGCTCCTTAACCTGATCCCCAGGTTGGAAAGCCTCTTGTGAGGCCTAGAGCTTTTGCAACAGTGTGAGAGAGCTTCTTTGATATGATTATTCTCCAGTTTGTGGATCACCCAACCAGCGACTGGGTGAGGACTAATATCACATGCTGTAGCTTCCAGGATTCTCAGTCACGTATGTTTTAGCAAGACTAGTACAATTTTAAGCATAGTCATAGTAGCGAATACATAACTTGGTTATGTACGCATAAGCCCTGATTGTACCATTTATTAGCTATATGAAATGAAAAGTGAATTTTACCTATTTGGGTTTTTTTAATCTATAAAATGGTACTAAGTAGTAATGTTGTGAGGATTGTTTCACTTAATGTGTATAGAGAATTTAGAACAGTGCTTGGCAGAGCATAGGCACCATGTAAATGTTATTAGCTAAGTAACTTTCATGAAAATGCAGATTTCTAGCTACTTTTTTTTTTTTTTCAAGGTGTGGAATTTTTATTTTAACAGGCCTACAGAGAACTATGATTTGACTAGCTTTATTGTCCTCTATATCCAGTGACCTACCCACATACACATTTCTTTCAATATTATTTTGCAAAAGTGATAGTTACTTCCTTCTTCTGTTTATCAACTATTTATTCCTAACTATACCTGCCCCCACCCACCCCCACATACACTTTTTGTGTATTCACTGGAGAAAAATCATACTATTCAGAATGTTACAGAGACAAATAGACATGGAACTTCATTTCAAACATTGTATATATTTAAATAAGGATATAAATTGATTTTATATGAGATATACAGGTTAAAATCAGTAGAAGATGTTGTTTCAGCTCTTTTGCCTGAGGGTAATCAGGAAAACTCACTAAAAAGAAAAAGAAGGAAAGAAACATCATATACCATTGCTATTATAGGGTTTGTGTTAAAGACTCATGAGGATAAAATTTAGAGATGAATTCTTTCCACAATTTTGCTTGCTCTGATACTCCTTATACTTGTAGATTTGGTGATCTTTTACCCATCTTGATGTGCTGAAATCCTGCCTTGATAGAATGCTACAATATGTATAAATTGATACTTTGTGGTTCCTGACAATATGTTTTCTCTCCACATCTTGATGGTTGTAGGAGTACCTGATTCCAAGAAAATTATGCTAAATCCTGCTCGGATCTGTCTGTAGAAGACAATCTCCTTTAATATCATAAGCTCCTCTGTTGAAATGCTTTGAAAAGTTAAATGTCTCTGTCTTATGTTCTTTTGCTATTAGAAAATTTCTAGTATCTTTTCTCATTGATCTTCTTGCATAAACTAAATTTAAAACTCAATATTTGAAACCCATTATAGTTACAGTTTATTCATTAACTCACATGTATTATACTCACTATCATAATTTTTATTCATTCATACTACTTCACACTGACGTAGTATTTACCCTACAAAGACAAATGCTTATAATACCTCATAATAGTTGCTTTTATCAGTAACATAATATTAGCATTATTGTCTTCATTTGAAGACAGTGTATAAAGTGACCTGAATGTGATTCTTTTTAATATATTATCAATGACTTGTACAGTAATTTTAAGATGACAAATAGTATTTGTGTAGTTAAATACCAAACATTTCCTTTAATAAAATTTGCTGTTTATTTGAAAGTAGCTATTACCCTATCCCATCATTATCATGTTTAGTGAATTCTTTAATTTTTTTTCTGAAAATAAGAGTCCTATTATAACTATTTCCTTGATGGCTTATAATTAAGACTACTTTTAAAATGCCAATTTAGTGTGTAGAAAAAAATGTCAAAAGATACAATCTCATTTCGAAGAAGTTATTAGTTATTTTGTTGGTGTCATTTATTTATGTTTGAATCTGTTATGGTCCATCCAGGAGACATAAACTGCATAACGGTTATTTTAACAGACAACAGTTATCGTAAAGTTTAGTTCTTGAAGAACTGAAAAGACTTTATCAGCTGTATACTACTGTGTAACCAACTACCCCTTAACCTAATAACTTAAAATAATCATCTATGTTTTCTCATGATTTGGTTGGTTGTTAGGGATCATCTTGGTAGCACTTCTATTCCAAATGTTCCAACTGGGATTATTCATGCACCTTCATGCATCCGGAGCTCAGCTGGAGCTAGGATATCCTAACAACCCATATACATCTCTAGCATCTCAGTTAGGGTAGCTGAAATGTCAGGGTCTGCTTCTCTTAAAACAGCTTATTTGGACTTCTTACATGGTGGTGCAAAACTTCTAATAAGCAAGTGCAAAGTTTCCAGGCTTCATTTCTGTCCTTTGCTATTGTCCAAAGCATGTTACAGTGCCAACTCAGATCCAAGAGAAAGGGAAGCAGACTTCACTTAATGAGAAGAATTGCAAAAATGTGCATGAATGGGAGAATAGTTGCCAATTGTTATTGCAGACAAGGCATTTTTAAAAAACATATGAAGTACATGGAAGTAACAACTATGAGAGGTAGCTATGCACCTTGGGCTGGTGGAATGAAGAGAAGGGAGATGGGGGATAATTAAGACTTAAAAGATTGGAGAAACCACATAAAGCTAGAACTCAGACTCCTGATAAGAAAGTACCACTCAGCTGGCACTTTCTTCTCAAAGCCAGCAGAGGAACCCATTGATGGATCATTTTATGTATTAGCATATCAACCCTTTTGAACTCAGTGGATTCTGACACATCCTGATAAAAGAATAGTGCTGATGTACAAAATGACTTGTACAGTAATTTTAAGATGACAAATAGTATTTGTGTAGTTAAATACCAAACATTTCCTTTAATAAAATTTGCTGTTTATTTGAAAGTAGCTATTACCCTATCCCATCATTATCATGTTTAGTGAATTCTTTAATTTTTTTTCTGAAAATAAGAGTCCTATTATAACTATTTCCTTGATGGCTTATAATTAAGACTACTTTTAAAATGCCAATTTAGTGTGTAGAAAAAAATGTCAAAAGATACAATCTCATTTCGAAGAAGTTATTAGTTATTTTGTTGGTGTCATTTATTTATGTTTGAATCTGTTATGGTCCATCCAGGAGACATAAACTGCATAACGGTTATTTTAACAGACAACAGTTATCGTAAAGTTTAGTTCTTGAAGAACTGAAAAGACTTTATCAGCTGTATACTACTGTGTAACCAACTACCCCTTAACCTAATAACTTAAAATAATCATCTATGTTTTCTCATGATTTGGTTGGTTGTTAGGGATCATCTTGGTAGCACTTCTATTCCAAATGTTCCAACTGGGATTATTCATGCACCTTCATGCATCCGGAGCTCAGCTGGAGCTAGGATATCCTAACAACCCATATACATCTCTAGCATCTCAGTTAGGGTAGCTGAAATGTCAGGGTCTGCTTCTCTTAAAACAGCTTATTTGGACTTCTTACATGGTGGTGCAAAACTTCTAATAAGCAAGTGCAAAGTTTCCAGGCTTCATTTCTGTCCTTTGCTATTGTCCAAAGCATGTTACAGTGCCAACTCAGATCCAAGAGAAAGGGAAGCAGACTTCACTTAATGAGAAGAATTGCAAAAATGTGCATGAATGGGAGAATAGTTGCCAATTGTTATTGCAGACAAGGCATTTTTAAAAAACATATGAAGTACATGGAAGTAACAACTATGAGAGGTAGCTATGCACCTTGGGCTGGTGGAATGAAGAGAAGGGAGATGGGGGATAATTAAGACTTAAAAGATTGGAGAAACCACATAAAGCTAGAACTCAGACTCCTGATAAGAAAGTACCACTCAGCTGGCACTTTCTTCTCAAAGCCAGCAGAGGAACCCATTGATGGATCATTTTATGTATTAGCATATCAACCCTTAATTCAGTCTCACTCAGTCTTCAGTGGATTCTGACACATCTGAAGGAATATGATTGAGATGGTTTTGAAAGTGTTGACTGTTTTTAGAAAAGGAGTCACGTTCTTACTGTAACAAATTGTTCACTGTGTGTCACTGTTCACAGTGAATCAGATAGGATGGAAATAGAAAGAGAAAAGTCAACAGGTAGAAAATAGAAAGTTTTGTCTCCCAGCTTTTTTTCTTCCTCCTGTATCCACTACAGGTGAACCTGACAAAAAGGCAGCAGGTAGAACAGAAATGTGGTTTGTAGGCTTTCTGCCCCTGCATTACAAAGTCCAGTGTGTATTGGGTTGAAATCTGAGTATCAGTTCCAGAGGTAGAAGTCCATGTACTTTGGTGGATAATTAAGGGGAAAACATGTCATAAATTAATTTACTATGAAATTTTATAGCTAATAGAAGACATGACCCCTGATGTTGACTTTCATAATCTCTCCAGTGTTTAATGACCCTCACCTAAGTATGTTTATTAAAATTTTACATGATTTTTCCTGTATTAAAAGCTGTATTAAGTCCTATGATTTTTATAAGTCTGAAGACAATTTCAAAATTAAGATTAGTGATCACATTATTTTAATAAATTCATAGACTCCAAGAATGGCTACTTACAAAGTTAACATATATTTGATTACTTAAAGTGTGTATGTTTTTTTTTCTTATCAGTATCATTAATTTATACTACATATATTTATACATTTATACATGTATACATGCATTTATACTACATATATGTGCCAATATAAGAGTTAAGTTCTACCATAGAATTATAAGAAATATTTCACTTGTACACATTTTATTTTAAAGAATTTTTAGATATGCTCAAATACCAAAAGCAAAAGCATAGGTTTACAGAATATTTGCAATAAATAATTCTCGGTTGTAGATAGGACCCACCTTGTTTGACTTTAGAAAAGTAAATGAAATCTCACATTTATTTCAAGACAGTTATTATGGTCAGTTCTCTGTTCTCTTTTTACTCTTTAAGTTTCCTCTTAATGTTTAATGAGCGTTCCACAAACAGGTGAATAGGTTTTAGAAAATTGCTTTTAGGACACCTGATGTGAAGAGTCAACACACTGGAAAGGACCCTGATGCTTATAAAGACTGAAAGCAAGAGGGGAAGAGGGTGACAGGCAATCAAGTGGTTGGAGGCATCACTGACTCAAAGGACATGAGTTTGAACAAACTCCAGGAAATAGTGAAGGACAGGGAAGCCTGGCCTGCTGCAGTTCATGAGGTTGGAAAGAGTTAGACATGACTTAGGTTGGAAAGAGTTCAGAAAATAGTTTGTCTCCCAGCTTTTTCTTCCTCCTGTATCCACTACAGGTGAACCTGACAAAAAGGCAGCAGGTAGAACAGAAATGTGGTTTGTAGGCTTTCTGCCCCTGCATTACAAAGTCCAGTGTGTATTGGGTTGAAATCTGAGTATCAGTTCCAGAGGTAGAAGTCCATGTACTTTGGTGGATAATTAAGGGGAAAACATGTCATAAATTAATTTACTATGAAATTTTATAGCTAATAGAAGACATGACCCCTGATGTTGACTTTCATAATCTCTCCAGTGTTTAATGACCCTCACCTAAGTATGTTTATTAAAATTTTACATGATTTTTCCTGTATTAAAAGCTGTATTAAGTCCTATGATTTTTATAAGTCTGAAGACAATTTCAAAATTAAGATTAGTGATCACATTATTTTAATAAATTCATAGACTCCAAGAATGGCTACTTACAAAGTTAACATATATTTGATTACTTAAAGTGTGTATGTTTTTTTTCTTATCAGTATCATTAATTTATACTACATATATTTATACATTTATACATGTATACATGCATTTATACTACATATATGTGCCAATATAAGAGTTAAGTTCTACCATAGAATTATAAGAAATATTTCACTTGTACACATTTTATTTTAAAGAATTTTTAGATATGCTCAAATACCAAAAGCAAAAGCATAGGTTTACAGAATATTTGCAATAAATAATTCTCGGTTGTAGATAGGACCCACCTTGTTTGACTTTAGAAAAGTAAATGAAATCTCACATTTATTTCAAGACAGTTATTATGGTCAGTTCTCTGTTCTCTTTTTACTCTTTAAGTTTCCTCTTAATGTTTAATGAGCGTTCCACAAACAGGTGAATAGGTTTTAGAAAATTGCTTTTAGGACACCTGATGTGAAGAGTCAACACACTGGAAAGGACCCTGATGCTTATAAAGACTGAAAGCAAGAGGGGAAGAGGGTGACAGGGAATCAAGTGGTTGGAGGCATCACTGACTCAAAGGACATGAGTTTGAACAAACTCCCGGAAATAGTGAAGGACAGGGAAGCCTGGCCTGCTGCAGTTCATGAGGTTGGAAAGAGTTAGACATGACTTAGTGACTGAACAGCAACTGTAGGTAGATAATTAGAAGTTCAGTATTGTAAGAAATTAATTTTATACCTTTTTGAAATTAGGAAAAGAAATAATTTGGGATGTGAATGACTTTTCAACATAAACCTTGCAGCTGAGAAATGAGACTAGAAAAAAATGAAAGTTTAGACTGCATACCTAAGGTTCCCATCATATAGTATTCTTCATGTAGACTGAATTAGTTGTAGAACAGGTATTCTTTTTTCTTAGTGACATTCTGACTAAAGCGACTGCTGGTTGTCATGGCTATAATTACATGATGTCAGTACTCCATGCGCAAGGCAGAGATTTTCATTTTATACATCATTCACAAAACAGCAGGGATTCCACAGGCATCAGTTCACATTTCACTTGTCTTAAACTCTAGGAGTTGGTTTTAAGTTAAAAAGAATCAAAGATCATATAGTCTGTCATTAAGACCTGGATCCATATAATTTTAAACTAGGAGATTTGTCACTCAGGACCAGGAGGGTGCTTGTAAAACTATGGATAGAGGAAAGAAACTGCTATCCCAGTGTCTCAGTCTTTTATTAGGAAACATTTTTTTGCTGTTGTTAATTTATTGTTCTATGTGAAGTACTGCACAAAAAAATGATGCTTTCGCACATGTTATCTCTGATCCTCTAAAATACATAATGGTGAGAGAGGCAAAATGTATTTTCCATCAAAATGCTTTCCCATCAACAAATTTACAAAACATGTCAAAAGCACAGACTCTTCTGGTGAAGTATTTTGGTGCCTTAATGCTCTTTTATTTTTTTAAAATACCATCAGCATAGGACCCACGTAATGAAATCTCACATTTATTTCAAGACAGTTATTATGGTCAGTTCTCTGTTCTCTTTTTACTCTTTAAGTTTCCTCTTAATGTTTAATGAGCGTTCCACAAACAGGTGAATAGGTTTTACAAAATTGCTTTTAGGACACCTGATGTGAAGAGTCAACACACTGGAAAGGACCCTGATGCTTATAAAGACTGAAAGCAAGAGGGGAAGAGGGTGACAGGGAATCAAGTGGTTGGAGGCATCACTGACTCAAAGGACATGAGTTTGAACAAACTCCCGGAAATAGTGAAGGACAGGAAGCCTGGCCTGCTGCAGGTCATGAGGTTGGAAAGAGTTAGACATGACTTAGTGACTGAACAGCAACTGTAGGTAGATAATTAGAAGTTCAGTATTGTAAGAAATTAATTTTATACCTTTTTGAAATTAGGAAAAGAAATAATTTGGGATGTGAATGACTTTTCAACATAAACCTTGCAGCTGAGAAATGAGACTAGAAAAAATGAAAGTTTAGACTGCATACCTAAGGTTCCCATCATATAGTATTCTTCATGTAGACTGAATTAGTTGTAGAACAGGTATTCTTTTTTCTTAGTGACATTCTGACTAAAGCGACTGCTGGTTGTCATGGCTATAATTACATGATGTCAGTACTCCATGCGCAAGGCAGAGATTTTCATTTTATACATCATTCACAAAACAGCAGGGATTCCACAGGCATCAGTTCACATTTCAATTGTCTTAAACTCTAGGAGTTGGTTTTAAGTTAAAAAGAATCAAAGATCATATAGTCTGTCATTAAGACCTGGATCCATATAATTTTAAACTAGGAGATTTGCCACTCAGGACCAGGAGGGTGCTTGTAAAACTATGGATAGAGGAAAGAAACTGCTATCCCAGTGTCTCAGTCTTTTATTAGGAAACATTTTTTTGCTGTTGTTAATTTATTGTTCTATGTGAAGTACTGCACAAAAAAATGATGCTTTCGCACATGTTATCTCTGATCCTCTAAAATACATAATGGTGAGAGAGGCAAAATGTATTTTCCATCAAAATGCTTTCCCATCAACAAATTTACAAAACATGTCAAAAGCACAGACTCTTCTGGTGAAGTATTTTGGTGCCTTGCAACAACTACCGGGAATGCTGCACTCAGTAATTTAGAAAATCCCACTGTTGACTTTCTTTGATATTGTGTAGCCAAGGAGAAATTGTAAAGTAGGCTAAGTTCATATTCCATATTCAAGCATTCTTTTTGACCTTACGGCCCCCCCTGCCTCCATGTAACATTTAATTTACAATACTGTTTTTCTGGTTCTGATTCTTTGTTCTCACCACCTGAAAATCCTTAAAACTGAGGTGTAGAAATACTCCTGAGAAGTTCTGTATTTTATTACTCATAAAATTCAGTGTGCTCTTGTGCAGCATTAATAATGCATGGATATCCACCTATGTTTGAAATGACTTTTATATTAGGGGGTAGTGAGCAAATTTATACTAAGTGTTTGATATATCTAAATCTTAATATGTAAACCATATATGACTTCCAAAGTTTTCTTCAATGTTATGCTTATGGTTGCCATTACTTGTGATATAAAGAAAGGATAGAAACTATGAGCATGTAAAGATATATTAGATTTAAGGAGAATCTATCCTGAACCAGGTTGCTTGGTTAGAATCCTGGATCTCTGATTTGTAAGCATTGTGCCTGAAGGGACTCAACCTCCATGTCTTTGCATTCTTCTTCTCAATGGGAGAGACAGTGATATTCACCCCATAGAGTTTTATAAGGTTTACTGTGTTAGTGTTTTTAAAGTATATTGATATATTTTCAGTAATTTTGAGTAACTGCCACATATTAAGGAGACATTTTTGGGGTTTTTCAAAGATCATATAGTCTGTCATTAAGACCTGGATCCATATAATTTTAAACTAGGAGATTTGCCTCAGGACCAGGAGGGTGCTTGTAAAACTATGGATAGAGGAAAGAAACTGCTATCCCAGTGTCTCAGTCTTTTATTAGGAAACATTTTTTTGCTGTTGTTAATTTATTGTTCTATGTGAAGTACTGCACAAAAAAATGATGCTTTCGCACATGTTATCTCTGATCCTCTAAAATACATAATGGTGAGAGAGGCAAAATGTATTTTCCATCAAAATGCTTTCCCATCAACAAATTTACAAAACATGTCAAAAGCACAGACTCTTCTGGTGAAGTATTTTGGTGCCTTGCAACAACTACCGGGAATGCTGCACTCAGTAATTTAGAAAATCCCACTGTTGACTTTCTTTGATATTGTGTAGCCAAGGAGAAATTGTAAAGTAGGCTAAGTTCATATTCCATATTCAAGCATTCTTTTTGACCTTACGGCCCCCCCTGCCTCCATGTAACATTTAATTTACAATACTGTTTTTCTGGTTCTGATTCTTTGTTCTCACCACCTGAAAATCCTTAAAACTGAGGTGTAGAAATACTCCTGAGAAGTTCTGTATTTTATTACTCATAAAATTCAGTGTGCTCTTGTGCAGCATTAATAATGCATGGATATCCACCTATGTTTGAAATGACTTTTATATTAGGGGGTAGTGAGCAAATTTATACTAAGTGTTTGATATATCTAAATCTTAATATGTAAACCATATATGACTTCCAAAGTTTTCTTCAATGTTATGCTTATGGTTGCCATTACTTGTGATATAAAGAAAGGATAGAAACTATGAGCATGTAAAGATATATTAGATTTAAGGAGAATCTATCCTGAACCAGGTTGCTTGGTTAGAATCCTGGATCTCTGATTTGTAAGCATTGTGCCTGAAGGGACTCAACCTCCATGTCTTTGCATTCTTCTTCTCAATGGGAGAGACAGTGATATTCACCCCATAGAGTTTTATAAGGTTTACTGTGTTAGTGTTTTTAAAGTATATTGATATATTTTCAGTAATTTTGAGTAACTGCCACATATTAAGTACTACTTATAAACCTCCCAAGGACAGGGAATTAGTTGATTTTGTTTATTGCAGAATTCCTATTAGCAACACTTAAAAGAGTACCTGGTACATAGTTGAGATTTGTATCCATTTTTTTTTTTTACTTGGATTTCAATTCCTTAATTTTCCTGAAAACCCATTTTCTAGTGTTTTTTGATTTGTTGATTTTGGTCTTGCTCAGTGAGGCACTGCTTAGCTATTAAGGCCCTGTTGGAAAATGAAAGGGAGAAATGGAGATTCCAGTGTATTCTTCTTTCTTTAGTTACCCTAAGTTGATTTTTCTGCAGTGGGTGCAACTTCCCTGTTCCCCTCATTCCTGGGAGTTTTTATACAGTTAAGAATTGTTTGGCTTCTGAGTTCTTGTAATACTGTTTCATTTCTGTGTCTGTCCTAACCTGAATGGTAGCTGTACTCCCAGTTGCTGTTCTTTAAGTCATTGCACCCTCCCCTCTTTATCTTTTCATTTTCTCTATTACCTAAGCAGTTCCCTGTGTAAAGTTATGACTGAACAAAATACCTAGGATGCTTATTTCCTTGCAAGACACTTACTAATTCATTGTTCAATAAATAAATGCTGTCCAAATGAATTAATAAAGAAAACAGCACCTACATTAATACACTATACATTCTGATTACTGAGGTTGTGACATGTTCACCCAATAAGGAGAAAGTTGCAGATCAGTGTGGGAGTCTTTAAAGGAAAGGTGTCTTAGAAATGAGATGTTTTTCCTAACACTGAAGTTTAGAGAGTAGTAAAGGAGTGCTGCTGTTCATGGAGTCACAGAGAGTCGGAAATGACTTGGCAGCTGAACAACAACAACAGAAATGGGGAGAGAAAAAAATAGGGAGTAGAATCCTGGATCTCTGATTTGTAAGCATTGTGCCTGAAGGGACTCAACCTCCATGTCTTTGCATTCTTCTTCTCAATGGGAGAGACAGTGATATTCACCCCATAGAGTTTTATAAGGTTTACTGTGTTAGTGTTTTTAAAGTATATTGATATATTTTCAGTAATTTTGAGTAACTGCCACATATTAAGTACTACTTATAAACCTCCCAAGGACAGGGAATTAGTTGATTTTGTTTATTGCAGAATTCCTATTAGCAACACTTAAAAGAGTACCTGGTACATAGTTGAGATTTGTATCCATTTTTTTTTTTACTTGGATTTCAATTCCTTAATTTTCCTGAAAACCCATTTTCTAGTGTTTTTTGATTTGTTGATTTTGGTCTTGCTCAGTGAGGCACTGCTTAGCTATTAAGGCCCTGTTGGAAAATGAAAGGGAGAAATGGAGATTCCAGTGTATTCTTCTTTCTTTAGTTACCCTAAGTTGATTTTTCTGCAGTGGGTGCAACTTCCCTGTTCCCCTCATTCCTGGGAGTTTTTATACAGTTAAGAATTGTTTGGCTTCTGAGTTCTTGTAATACTGTTTCATTTCTGTGTCTGTCCTAACCTGAATGGTAGCTGTACTCCCAGTTGCTGTTCTTTAAGTCATTGCACCCTCCCCTCTTTATCTTTTCATTTTCTCTATTACCTAAGCAGTTCCCTGTGTAAAGTTATGACTGAACAAAATACCTAGGATGCTTATTTCCTTGCAAGACACTTACTAATTCATTGTTCAATAAATAAATGCTGTCCAAATGAATTAATAAAGAAAACAGCACCTACATTAATACACTATACATTCTGATTACTGAGGTTGTGACATGTTCACCCAATGAGGAGAAAGTTGCAGATCAGTGTGGGAGTCTTTAAAGGAAAGGTGTCTTAGAAATGAGATGTTTTTCCTAACACTGAAGTTTAGAGAGTAGTAAAGGAGTGCTGCTGTTCATGGAGTCACAGAGAGTCGGAAATGACTTGGCAGCTGAACAACAACAACAGAAATGGGGAGAGAAAAAAATAGGGAGTAGAATTGCAGATCAGAATGGCTTGTCAGTGCCCTGTGGTGAGGTAGAATATAGAAACATTGGTTAATATGTGAACGGGGCATTATAAACATAGGAGTTTATAGAGGCTTCAGTGTGACTAAGCAGGTTGCTGCAGTAATTAGATGATTTTAAACTGTTCTAACCTAAAGAAGGAGCCACCACATTATTTTGACTCTGATTCCTAGTAAGGCTGTCCACTGTGTCATGTTGAATACAGATAGTAAGTTTTAGGCCTTAGCGGAAGTAGGGTTGCATAGCAAGTCTTTGACAAATTCGTAGATAATTTCAGTAAACTGTTGCAATGTCTAAGCAGCATATACTACCCACACAATCTCCAACAAAGAACCAGTCTGGAGGGCCTGTATCAGGGCGCCCTCAAATATCACTGAGTCTTTTGATACAGTCTTGGCCATCACAAAGAGACTGATTATGAAAAAATAACTTACCTAGGCTAAATTCTTCTCAGAGTGGGAATAAACTTGCTTTTAAACTTGATTGTTGTGATCTCAGTAATATTTTTCCCTATTAAATAACAATATGAGATATCAAAACCTGGCCTTAATCTCGTTGAACTTTTGGGTCCCTAAAAGTGCTGCGTAGTTTGAACAATAGATATTTCAATATTTAAGCAGCTGAGAGAACTCAAACACAAAAACCTGAAAAAAGTTGAAGAACTACATCTAAGAGTCAATCTTTTCATTTTCTTTTAAGCATTGTGAATTTGACTGAACAAAATACCTAGGATGCTTATTTCCTTGCAAGACACTTACTAATTCATTGTTCAATAAATAAATGCTGGCCAAATGAATTAATAAAGAAAACAGCACCTACATTAATACACTATACATTCTGATTACTGAGGTTGTGACATGTTCACCCAATGAGGAGAAAGTTGCAGATCAGTGTGGGAGTCTTTAAAGGAAAGGTGTCTTAGAAATGAGATGTTTTTCCTAACACTGAAGTTTAGAGAGTAGTAAAGGAGTGCTGCTGTTCATGGAGTCACAGAGAGTCGGAAATGACTTGGCAGCTGAACAACAACAACAGAAATGGGGAGAGAAAAAAATAGGGAGTAGAATTGCAGATCAGAATGGCTTGTCAGTGCCCTGTGGTGAGGTAGAATATAGAAACATTGGTTAATATGTGAACGGGGCATTATAAACATAGGAGTTTATAGAGGCTTCAGTGTGACTAAGCAGGTTGCTGCAGTAATTAGATGATTTTAAACTGTTCTAACCTAAAGAAGGAGCCACCACATTATTTTGACTCTGATTCCTAGTAAGGCTGTCCACTGTGTCATGTTGAATACAGATAGTAAGTTTTAGGCCTTAGCGGAAGTAGGGTTGCATAGCAAGTCTTTGACAAATTCGTAGATAATTTCAGTAAACTGTTGCAATGTCTAAGCAGCATATACTACCCACACAATCTCCAACAAAGAACCAGTCTGGAGGGCCTGTATCAGGGCGCCCTCAAATATCACTGAGTCTTTTGATACAGTCTTGGCCATCACAAAGAGACTGATTATGAAAAAATAACTTACCTAGGCTAAATTCTTCTCAGAGTGGGAATAAACTTGCTTTTAAACTTGATTGTTGTGATCTCAGTAATATTTTTCCCTATTAAATAACAATATGAGATATCAAAACCTGGCCTTAATCTCGTTGAACTTTTGGGTCCCTAAAAGTGCTGCGGTAGTTTGAACAATAGATATTTCAATATTTAAGCAGCTGAGAGAACTCAAACACAGCCTGAGGTTGAAGAACTACATTGTCTAAGACAAAGTCATATAGCATATTAGGACAGATTTTAATTCCTTTGGATCCTTAACATACTAAGGCAGGATATTTTTATTTCAAACTTGAATTTCTTTGAAATTTAACTAATGAGAGTATTTAATCTTTGAACTTTAATACCTCCATGTAAAGTTCATATTGTTATGGGGCTTATATTCAAATTTATGGCATGTCTATGGTGTTGGCACTTTATTATTTTTTTCTTTCATTTATTTATTTTCATCCACCTTTGTTCTTTTTGACCTGTGTGAACCTCCCATTGCAGTGGCCTCTCTCATTGCAGAGTACTGGCTCTGGGTACATGCGCTCCAGAGCGCTGGCTGGGTAGTTGGACACATCGAGTCCAACCACTCCACAGCACGTGGGATCTTCCCAGGCCAGGGATTGAATCGGCGCTCCTTGTACTGCAAGGCAGTGTCTTTACCCACTAGACCACCAGGAAAGCCTGACGCTTTCTTATTGAATATCATATGGATTTTGTTATTAAATTTCTTAATTAATCCATTTAAGATCATTGGATAATTCTTGATAGGCCATGTCGTAATCTCGATAAACCTAATTTGGGATGAGAAATGGAATAGAGAATAGATTTTCAGCCTTGCAGCAGAGTAGATTTGACGTGAAATTTAATTAGTGCATTATTCATATTTGTTTCAGAATCCCAGACAGGAAAATGCTAACCATTTTCAAAGAAGAATAGGTAGTTTTGGGGACCAGTATCAGGAAGGTGGGTGCAGGCTTGTAATATCAGACTGTTAATCACCTGACCAAAATTATATCTTAATGGAAGGTAAGGGTTGGCCATCACAAAGAGACTGATTATGAAAAAATAACTTACCTAGGCTAAATTCTTCTCAGAGTGGGAATAAACTTGCTTTTAAACTTGATTGTTGTGATCTCAGTAATATTTTTCCCTATTAAATAACAATATGAGATATCAAAACCTGGCCTTAATCTCGTTGAACTTTTGGGTCCCTAAAAGTGCTGCGGTAGTTTGAACAATAGATATCTCAATATTTAAGCAGCTGAGAGAACTCAAACACAGCCTGAGGTTGAAGAATTACATTGTCTAAGACAAAGTCATATAGCATATTAGGACAGATTTTAATTCCTTTGGATCCTTAACATACTAAGGCAGGATATTTTTATTTCAAACTTGAATTTCTTTGAAATTTAACTAATGAGAGTATTTAATCTTTGAACTTTAATACCTCCATGTAAAGTTCATATTGCTATGGGGCTTATATTCAAATTTATGGCATGTCTATGGTGTTGGCACTTTATTATTTTTTTTCTTTCATTTATTTATTTTCATCCACCTTTGTTCTTTTTGACCTGTGTGAACCTCCCATTGCAGTGGCCTCTCTCATTGCAGAGTACTGGCTCTGGGTACATGCGCTCCAGAGCGCTGTCTGGGTAGTTGGACACATCGAGTCCAACCACTCCACAGCACGTGGGATCTTCCCAGGCCAGGGATTGAATCGGCGCTCCTTGTACTGCAAGGCAGTGTCTTTACCCACTAGACCACCAGGAAAGCCTGGCGCTTTCTTATTGAATATCATATGGATTTTGTTATTAAATTTCTTAATTAATCCATTTAAGATCATTGGATAATTCTTGATAGGCCATGTCGTAATCTCGATAAACCTAATTTGGGATGAGAAATGGAATAGAGAATAGATTTTCAGCCTTGCAGCAGAGTAGATTTGACGTGAAATTTAATTAGTGCATTATTCATATTTGTTTCAGAATCCCAGACAGGAAAATGCTAACCATTTTCAAAGAAGAATAGGTAGTTTTGCGGGGACCAGTATCAGGAAGGTGGGTGCAGGCTTGTAATATCAGACTGTTAATCACCTGTTACAAAACAAATAGCCTCATCATGATCTTAATGATCAAGTCAACTAGGTTAAGGAAAAGTAGCTGAGGAATGATCGTGGGATCATTATTTAGTCTCTATTCCTGATGGTTCTTCCTAGGAAATAAGAATTCTCTTATAACTTCTCAATCCAACCCCCCTTAACTAATGTCACCAAGGGAAACTTGGAAATTATTTTAAAATAATCCTATTAACACTGCTATGTCCTTCTTCCCCTTGGGCATGAGTTTCCCACAGGACAGAGCTCTAATTCTGAAGAAGGGGAAAGTTTGATTCAGAGATTTAGCTAATAGGTCAGTTTGACTGACAAGTATAACTGTAACTTCCACATACAACTTAGACATAAATAAAATTTATGTTTTTCTCTTTGTTTTTTCATCTTTGTACTAGTATGAAGGTCGGGGTATTTATTGGGTATCACTTTGGGATATGTAATATATATTTTTAAAATTCACTAATCATTAGAGTATTTTTCATCCTGTAACAACATAAGTTTGAACTTCTTGGTGCTTGTTATTTTGGGACACATATACAGAATCATCAAAGATACATAATAATGTATATACTGAAGCTCTTGAAAATAGAAGATACTGAAAAAGAAAAATATTCTCTTTATAGGATCACTAGGTGTGTTTCAAATAAATTAACCCTTGTGGTAGTGCTCAGTCATGTCCAACTCTTTGAGACCCCATGGACTGTATCCTGCCAGGCACTTCTGTCCACGGAATTTTCCAAGCAGGAATACTGGAGGGAGTGCCGTTTCTTACTCCAGGGGATCTTTCCAACCTAGAGATTGAATGAGCATCTCCTGCATTGGCAGCAGACGCTTTACCACTGTGTCTCATGGGAAGCCCTTTGTGGGTCGTTTCCGAATTCAATTGTTGTATCAACTGAGTAAAGAAAATATGAAAGAATAGATACCGTTAAAAAAATCAAGACTACTATAATAAAGTGAGATAACTTATAACAAATGAAAAAATTTTAAAAAGAATTTCTGTATAATAGTAACTAAGAAATTGTTTCAGAAGTGGTTTGCAGGGGGCTTGTAATATCAGACTGTTAATCACCTGTTACAAAACAAATAGCCTCATCATGATCTTAATGATCAAGTCAACTAGGTTAAGGAAAAGTAGCTGAGGAATGATCGTGGGATCATTATTTAGTCTCTATTCCTGATGGTTCTTCCTAGGAAATAAGAATTCTCTTATAACTTCTCAATCCAACCCCCCTTAACTAATGTCACCAAGGGAAACTTGGAAATTATTTTAAAATAATCCTATTAACACTGCTATGTCCTTCTTCCCCTTGGGCATGAGTTTCCCACAGGACAGAGCTCTAATTCTGAAGAAGGGGAAAGTTTGATTCAGAGATTTAGCTAATAGGTCAGTTTGACTGACAAGTATAACTGTAACTTCCACATACAACTTAGACATAAATAAAATTTATGTTTTTCTCTTTGTTTTTCATCTTTGTACTAGTATGAAGGTCGGTGTATTTATTGGGTATCACTTTGGGATATGTAATATATATTTTTAAAATTCACTAATCATTAGAGTATTTTTCATCCTGTAACAACATAAGTTTGAACTTCTTGGTGCTTGTTATTTTGGGACACATATACAGAATCATCAAAGATACATAATAATGTATATACTGAAGCTCTTGAAAATAGAAGATACTGAAAAAGAAAAATATTCTCTTTATAGGATCACTAGGTGTGTTTCAAATAAATTAACCCTTGTGGTAGTGCTCAGTCATGTCCAACTCTTTGAGACCCCATGGACTGTATCCTGCCAGGCACTTCTGTCCACGGAATTTTCCAAGCAGGAATACTGGAGGGAGTGCCGTTTCTTACTCCAGGGGATCTTTCCAACCTAGAGATTGAATGAGCATCTCCTGCATTGGCAGCAGACGCTTTACCACTGTGTCTCATGGGAAGCCCTTTGTGGGTCGTTTCCGAATTCAATTGTTGTATCAACTGAGTAAAGAAAATATGAAAGAATAGATACCGTTAAAAAAATCAAGACTACTATAATAAAGTGAGATAACTTATAACAATGACTAAGAATTTTCTGTATAATAGTAACTAAGAAATTGACTAGATAACTAACCTATTTAATTAACAAAAGCAATGCTGTTAGTGGATATTAACTCTGTATCTGTTTCAGCAAGGAATAAACAGTAACTCTTATAAGTTAAAATCATATAGCTAGATTTTAATCTAATGGTAGATTAAAATTTAGATTCCATGTTCTGTGATTCCAGACTATACACTTAATTAAAGCTATGATGTTTTAATAAAACCAAGTTGGGTAATGAGATAAAGATGAAGCCTAGTGTTTTTTTTTTTTTTTTTCATTTGCCTCTGATCTTTTTTCAACTTGAAAATAATGTTTTCCCACAGAATGGCATCTACTTTTGTATTTTTAGTATTATGCTTACCAATGAATGATTGAGTATTTATATGAGAATGGGTCATTGTATTAAACATAGTTAAACTTATAATTAACTCATACATAATGGGTGGCCACTATACAGTTTTATGTAGCAGCTATTAATACAGATTCATCTAAGATGATATGTATTCCCATAAGCAAACAGCCTTGATGAAATAAACATTAAAATAATTTTAAACCATCTTATTAAGGTATATGATTGGCACACCTAAACCTCTGCATATATAATTTGTACAATTTGATGAGTTTGGAGATAAAGTATACAGTCTCGGAACTGTCACTGTACTCTATTCTATAAACATGTCCATCACCACCAGAAGTTTCCTTCTACTCTATTTATTATTTTAAAAAAGAAAAATATTTATTTAATTGGAAGAATATTGAAATGCAGAAAAATGGGGTGATTATTTTTGTTAATTCTGCAAGAGTTTATCATATTCTCTGTGTGTTCAGTTTGACTTTAAATAATTTGTATCCAGGGTGTCACCATTAAACTGTTTTGTTAGAAATCCTGAATTATTTTTATTGACTTTTTTCTGTTGACCTTATTCTATATTTTGAAAGACTATATAGCTATATCTTGTGAAATATTAAATCATAAAGTGAAGCTTTACTACTATCTTAAGAATAATTTTGTTTACTTTTATTGCATGGGCTCTAAGATGTGCAGGCTTCAATAGTTGTGGCTCCTGGGCCCTAAAGCAAAGGCTCAGTAGTTGTGGCTCCCAGGCTTAGCTGCTCCACTGCATGTGGGATCTTCCTGGATCAGGGATCAAACCCATGTCTCCTGCATTGGCAGGTGGATTCTTTCCTGCTGAACCACCAGGAAGCCCCACTACTGTCTTGACCTTGATATATTTTCTGTTCTATTTTATTTCCTAACCATTTCTGTTCTTCATTCTCTACCATTTCATTTCATACATTTATGCTGCCATTTATATTCAGAAACTTTTTCAACCTCCAGTTTTTGGCTTTTAATATGATTTATGTTATATTTTTAATAATGAGCTAGCTAAATTATAAGCGGTCATAAGAAGAAGAATACCAAATATTTTCATTAAAAATCACTATCCTATAAACATAAAATTCCATTAATACCAAATAAACATTTGCACAACAATAATTTTCCCTTTTGGATATACAAATCAGTAGTCATTTGCTGGTTGGAAGATTCCATATAGCTTCAATTTAAAAATATCATATTTGATTACGATGGCTTAAAACACAGTGGAGAGGATCCACTTCTAGAATGAGGGGGTGAATAACTCCACTCACCTTCTCTCCATAAAAATAATCGTAACTGGTAAGAATATTTTCAAAGATATACACACACCAAGTTAAGGTGTCTGGAGTTCTTCAATGTGCTATTAATTACAAAAAATGGTAATATTAAAGAGTATACATGTACATATATATATACATATATATATGATGTCATTTACTGCATTGGACAATTTACCTTCTAACTCTTAAAAACTTAAAATAGTATCATTCACTTTTTCAGGGAAAGTTAGGTTTTTTTGCTTGTTCAATTGCCCAAAGCATTAATCGTGATAATGCTTCTTCTCATATACATCTTACTACTTTGATTGGTACTATGTGCAGTACTATGGTAAAAGTAATAGTCTTCAATAGTAAAATTCTAACTGTAAAACAGAAAAGTAACAATAATGATTCTCCCTGCAATATTTTCTGCTTTGTAAAACCTTTACCTTCTCCAGGGAATGTTAGCCACTATTTCTTTTATTACTATATAATTTTATTTGTTTACTTTTATTGCATGGGCTCTAAGATGTGCAGGCTTCAATAGTTGTGGCTCCTGGGCCCTAAAGCAAAGGCTCAGTAGTTGTGGCTCCCAGGCTTAGTTGCTCCACTGCATGTGGGATCTTCCTGGATCAGGGATCAAACCCATGTCTCCTGCATTGGCAGGTGGATTCTTTCCTGCTGAACCACCAGGAAGCCCCACTACTGTCTTGACCTTGATATATTTTCTGTTCTATTTTATTTCCTAACCATTTCTGTTCTTCATTCTCTACCATTTCATTTCATACATTTATGCTGCCATTTATATTCAGAAACTTTTTCAACCTCCAGTTTTTGGCTTTTAATATGATTTATGTTATATTTTTAATAATGAGCTAGTTAAATTATAAGCGGTCATAAGAAGAAGAATACCAAATATTTTCATTAAAAATCACTATCCTATAAACATAAAATTCCATTAATACCAAATAAACATTTGCACAACAATAATTTTCCCTTTTGGATATACAAATCAGTAGTCATTTGCTGGTTGGAAGATTCCATATAGCTTCAATTTAAAAATATCATATTTGATTACGATGGCTTAAAACACAGTGGAGAGGATCCACTTCTAGAATGAGGGGGTGAATAACTCCACTCACCTTCTCTCCATAAAAATAATCGTAACTGGTAAGAATATTTTCAAAGATATACACACACCAAGTTAAGGTGTCTGGAGTTCTTCAATGTGCTATTAATTACAAAAAATGGTAATATTAAAGAGTATACATGTACATATATATATACATATATATATGATGTCATTTACTGCATTGGACAATTTACCTTCTAACTCTTAAAAACTTAAAATAGTATCATTCACTTTTTCAGGGAAAGTTAGGTTTTTTTGCTTGTTCAATTGCCCAAAGCATTAATCGTGATAATGCTTCTTCTCATATACATCTTACTACTTTGATTGGTACTATGTGCAGTACTATGGTAAAAGTAATAGTCTTCAATAGTAAAATTCTAACTGTAAAACAGAAAAGTAACAATAATGATTCTCCCTGCAATATTTTCTGCTTTGTAAAACCTTTACCTTCTCCAGGGAATGTTAGCCACTATTTCTTTTATTACTATATAATTATATTATTTGTTCATCATATCTTTATGGCAATGTCTTTGTAATTATTTGAATAGAAGTCTGCTCACTTAATAGTTAATTTTTAAAGATATAGATCTAGCAATAATTATATTTTCTCTAGTGCTTAATTAGTTCTTATGCACATAAATCTTCAATAAATTATTTTTCAGTATGTGTTACAATTTTAGGTTTAAGTGCTGGAGTGCATTTTTAAAATTTCATTAGTGAAATGAGATGAGATAACAGTGTAGCATATTTTTTTTTTCCTCAGGTGTATGTATGGTGACTTTGGATTAGAAAAGCATTACATGTTGTATATATAATAAAATGAATTATCAGAGCACAAGGATAAACAGAAGTAAATGAAAGATCCAGGAAGAAACAAGCTAGCCAAAAAAATCTCCTTTCTTAGGTATCAAAGTTGGAGGCATCACCATCCCTGATTTCAAACTATATTACAAAGCTGTAATTATTAAAATAGTTAGTATCAGCATAAAAAATGGTGCCTGTGTGTGTCATGCATTCGAAATAGTTTTCTACAACAGACATACACACACACACACACACACACACACACACAATGAACCAGTCTCGGTTTTAAGCAGTGGTAAAATTATAAGTATAAAATATATTTTCTAATTAGAAAACAAGGTTATAATCAGCAATGTACATTTAAGAATGTAAATTTCAGAATGTACATTTAAGAAGACATTAATAAAGACAGTGGTAAAGTTTCTGTAGGCTGGGGTAAATTATTTAATATGTATTTGCTTATTTTGAGCATACCAAGCTCACTTACTAAATATACCATGCATTCTGAGATAGTATATTTTACATTATACTTAATTATACATGCGGCAGATAAAATTTTACTCATTTTCATTCTCATATACATCTTACTACTTTGATTGGTACTATGTGCAGTACTATGGTAAAAGTAATAGTCTTCAATAGTAAAATTCTAACTGTAAAACAGAAAAGTAACAATAATGATTCTCCCTGCAATATTTTCTGCTTTGTAAAACCTTTACCTTCTCCAGGGAATGTTAGCCACTATTTCTTTTATTACTATATAATTATATTATTTGTTCATCATATCTTTATGGCAATGTCTTTGTAATTATTTGAATAGAAGTCTGCTCACTTAATATTTAAATTTTTTAAAGATATAGATCTAGCAATAATTATATTTTCTCTAGTGCTTAATTAGTTCTTATGCACATAAATCTTCCATAAATTATTTTTCAGTATGTGTTACAATTTTAGGTTTAAGTGCTGGAGTGCATTTTTAAAATTTCATTAGTGAAATGAGATGAGATAACAGTGTAGCATATTTTTTTTTTCCTCAGGTGTATGTATGGTGACTTTGGATTAGAAAAGCATTACATGTTGTATATATAATAAAATGAATTATCAGAGCACAAGGATAAACAGAAGTAAATGAAAGATCCAGGAAGAAACAAGCTAGCCAAAAAAATCTCCTTTCTTAGGTATCAAAGTTGGAGGCATCACCATCCCTGATTTCAAACTATATTACAAAGCTGTAATTATTAAAATAGTATCAGCATAAAAAATGGTGCCTGTGTGTGTCATGCATTCGAAATAGTTTTCTACAACAGACATACACACACACACACACACACACACACACACACACAATGAACCAGTCTCGGTTTTAAGCAGTGGTAAAATTATAAGTATAAAATATATTTTCTAATTAGAAAACAAGGTTATAATCAGCAATGTACATTTAAGAATGTAAATTTCAGAATGTACATTTAAGAAGACATTAATAAAGACAGTGGTAAAGTTTCTGTAGGCTGGGGTAAATTATTTAATATGTATTTGCTTATTTTGAGCATACCAAGCTCACTCACTAAATATACCATGCATTCTGAGATAGTATATTTTACATTATACTTAATTATACATGCGGCAGATAAAATTTTACTCATTTTCATTTTCATGTTCTCACCCAAATAGGCAACTAAGTTTGAATTTAAATAAATAGCAAGGGGTCTTTTTAAACTTAAAAAAGGGAAATAATCTTGCCTTTACTCTTAAGAAAATCAGATGTAATATGTAATATGTTGAGACTGTCAACTTTGAGCCACTTAAAATTCATGCACAAAATACTGTGAATGATGTGACTTTTATGATCAGTAAAATATATTTGCTCTTCTTTGTTGTTGGTTTTGAAACAGAATTTACAGAATATAACTGTCAAACAAATGTAAGTCTATAAGGCTGTTCTCAAGCTCTTTCTTCACAAACTGAAAATCCAGAGTAAAAATATTCTGGCAATTGTGGAATGCTCTCACTAATGAAAAGCTGTCTTTGCAACCAAACTGCTAATTGCAGTGCTTCTGAGAACAGATGTACCTAAATATAGCAGTCAGTACCATGGTCATTTATGAACATCTGATGGAAAATTGAATAATAGACACAAAATTTTTGATACCAGTTCCTTTCTACTGTTCCTGACTCACATATGCTATGCAAGGTCAGTTTACTTTACCTTTGCCACATTTCTCAACAGAATATTCTTATTTGTGCATTTCTCTTGTCCTTTTTTCTGTCATTCTTTTTTTTTTTTGTCGTGGAATTGTATCAACATCAGTAAAGAGGAAATTACAATTAAGTATGCAAAGTAAACTACCTGGGGTTTTAATTTGAATATTTTTTAAAAGGTACTTTTCTCTTTCACTAAACAGAGTTGATACTGGTAAAACACATTTTGATTGAGGTTGTATAAATTATTTTGACTTTTTATACAAATACAGTGAGAACAATTTTGAAACATTTTTATTTTTGTAGTATTTTTATTTTATACCATCAGAATGACATATTTATTAATACATGTGTTGCTGATTGCTGTCCTATATATTTTTGTAGCATATTCCTAAAAGTAATACTAGAAATCACTTAATCCCATTTATAGAGATTTCGCATCTGATAATCCACAGTCCATTTAATACATCAAGACACTAATATCTTTCAGTATATTTTAAACTAAATAAAACTGACAAAATGATGGAGGAACATCATAAACTCTGGATAGGAAAAGCTCTGTCAAGTAGAGAGCTATTGATTTTTTAACCAATATTACTTCCTTTAAATTTTTCTTTCCTTTATTTTATTAACATTTTTGACTTAAAGTTGTGGGAATTTAGGTTCAGTCCTCTTGTAATTTTTTCACACTAATATATTTTTATTCTAACTATGATATAATGTGTATATCTCAGTCACCAACTTGATTTTGAAAATAAATGTTTAAAAATACTTCTTTTTAAATATATATATTTTATTAAGTCAATATTGTTGACTTGTGTTTCAGTGCACAGGAAGATGATTCAGTTATACATATACACATATATTATTTGTAAATTATTTCTATTACAGGTTATAATAAGATATTGAATATAGTTCCCTATGTTGTTGTTCAGTCACTCAGTCATGTCTGACTCTTTGAAACTCCATGGACTGCAGTATGCCAGGCTTGCCTGTCCTTCACTGTCTGCCAGAACTGGCTCTAACTCCTGTCTGTTGAATCAATGATCTCATCCAAGCATCTCATCTTCCGTCGTTCCCTTCTCTTCCTGCCTTCAATCTTTCACTGCCTCAGTATCTTTTCAATGAGTTCACTCTTTCCATCAGGTGACCAAAGTGCTGGAGCTTTAGCTCCAGCATCATCCCTTCAATGAATATTCAGGATTGCTTCCCTTAAGGATTGCCTGGTTTGATCTTCTTGCTGTCCCAGGAACTCGCAAGAGTCCTCTCCAGTACCACAGTTCAAAAGAGTCAGTTCTTCCACACTCAGCTTTCTTTATGGTCCAGCTCTAACATCCATACAGGACTACTAGAAAATCATATCTTTGACTAAGGGCGGATTTTGTAGTATTTTTATTTTATACCATCAGAATGACATATTTATTAATACATGTGTTGCTGATTGCTGTCCTATATATTTTTGTAGCATATTCCTAAAAGTAATACTAGAAATCACTTAATCCCATTTATAGAGATTTCACATCTGATAATCCACAGTCCATTTAATACATCAAGACACTAATATCTTTCAGTATATTTTAAACTAAATAAAACTGACAAAATGATGGAGGAACATCATAAACTCTGGATAGGAAAAGCTCTGTCAAGTAGAGAGCTATTGATTTTTTAACCAATATTACTTCCTTTAAATTTTTCTTTCCTTTATTTTATTAACATTTTTGACTTAAAGTTGTGGGAATTTAGGTTCAGTCCTCTTGTAATTTTTTCACACTAATATATTTTTATTCTAACTATGATATAATGTGTATATCTCAGTCACCAACTTGATTTTGAAAATAAATGTTTAAAAATACTTCTTTTTAAATATATATATTTTATTAAGTCAATATTGTTGACTTGTGTTTCAGTGCACAGGAAGATGATTCAGTTATACATATACACATATATTATTTGTAAATTATTTCTATTACAGGTTATAATAAGATATTGAATATAGTTCCCTATGTTGTTGTTCAGTCACTCAGTCATGTCTGACTCTTTGAAACTCCATGGACTGCAGTATGCCAGGCTTGCCTGTCCTTCACTGTCTGCCAGAACTGGCTCTAACTCCTGTCTGTTGAATCAATGATCTCATCCAAGCATCTCATCTTCCGTCGTTCCCTTCTCTTCCTGCCTTCAATCTTTCACTGCCTCAGTATCTTTTCAATGAGTTCACTCTTTCCATCAGGTGACCAAAGTGCTGGAGCTTTAGCTCCAGCATCATCCCTTCAATGAATATTCAGGATTGCTTCCCTTAAGGATTGCCTGGTTTGATCTTCTTGCTGTCCCAGGAACTCGCAAGAGTCCTCTCCAGTACCACAGTTCAAAAGAGTCAGTTCTTCCACACTCAGCTTTCTTTATGGTCCAGCTCTCACATCCATACAGGACTACTAGAAAATCATATCTTTGACTAGACGGATTTTTGTGGACAAAGTGATGTCTCTGCTTTTTAATATGCTGTCTAGTTTTGTCATAGCTTTTCTTCCAAGGAGCAAGCATCTTTTAATTTCATGGCTGCTGTAATTGTGCTTTTAGAGCCCAGAAAAATAGTCTGTCATTGTTTCCATTGTTTCCCCATCTGTTTGCCATGAAGTGATGGGACTGGAAGCTACGATCTTAGTTTTATTAGCTTTTGAATGTTGAGTTTTAAGCCAGCTTTTTAACTCTCCTCTTTCACCTGCCTCAGAGGCTCTTAAATTTCTCTTCACTTTTTGCCATAAAGGTGGTATCATCTGCATACCTGAGGTTATTGATATTTCTCCCGGCAATCTTGATTCCAGCTTTACCTTTATCCAGCCCGACATTTCATATGGAATCTGCACAGAAGTTAAGTAAACAGGGTGACAATATACAACCTTGATGTACTCCTTTCCCTGTTTTGAATCCATTGTTTTCGTGTCATGTTCTAACTGTTGCTTCTTGAATTTCATACAGGTTTCTCAGCAGACAGATAGAGTGGTCCGGCGTTCCCATCTCTTTAAGAATTTTCCAGTTTGTTGTGACCCACACAGTCAAACACTTTAGCATAGTCAGTGAACCAGAAGCAGATCTTTCTTTGAAATTCTGTTGCTTTTTGTATGATCCAACAGATACTGGGAATTTAATCTGTATAACAAATTTCCTATGCTATACAGTAAACCATTGTTGCTAGTTGTGTATCATTTTTTTAATTATAAATTTAACATTCTACTTCATACTAAGTCAAACCAGTGGATTCAAAATATAAAATTTTAATTAGACAAAAATTTGTAAGTTTCTTAATATATATATATATACATATATATATATATATGATGCATACTATTTATACTAGAATACTTTTTCTAAGGCAAACTTGGACTTTGGAAGTGCCAACTTAGAATATGAATTTCTAACATGCCCTGTATCCTTGTCTGGCTCATCAGTATTAGTCCCACCAATGACTAAATGCTGATGAAGCATGCGTGTTTTAATTTCTTAATGAAGGGGAAAAAGCAACTTTTCAATCCTTCTTTCTGGATATTATGACCTCAAACTCACTGCTGTCAAACAGCTGTCAGCATCTAAATACAGAAACAAATACTTGGAATATTACACTAAGATTACTTTCTCAATTCCACCATCCATTACTATCAAATCAACTCATAGACTATGGCCACTAGGAAAGAATCTTAATACGCTGTATTATTGCTTTGGATTCCTTGTGTTTTTCTCAGGGAAAATATAAGAAAATGTCGAATGAAATGTATTTCTTAAAAGACTTTATGGGAAGAGCTGATGATTTCAAAGTAGTTAGATAGAAGAACTTGGATGTTCCATCAGTTTAGAGTAAATATGGAAAAGTAATGGTTTTCTAGCTTTTCAGGCAAATTATTTATTTGATCTTTAAGAAACATTATTTATAAACAATGATTATACAAATATTATGTTATCTGTTGGTATTAAAATAAAATGTACAATAGAAAGTGTGTTTTTTTAAATAAGAAATTAACATGTAATTATCTGATGTAGTGTTAGAGTGGTGTTCTTCTGAAACCCTAACATTCACATGTTAGTTTTCCAAAGGAAAAAAACGTCTATAGTTAAAACAATTCTATTAAAGCTCTACTTTGAAAGACATTAACTTATTCAAACTTCCCAAGAAAGCATTTTGAAAAGTTTAGTTTCTTTATCATTTCCCAGAGATACTTGATAATGAAAATTTTTTTTCAAGACACACTGATTATAATCTTAATATTCCAAATTTAACCTTTAAGAAAGCTTTATTCTATATCATGACTTGGCAGAATTTTTTAGTAAGGGTCATATAGTATATATTTTTGGTTCTACACGCCAGGAAGTTTCTATTGCCTTTATCATAACTCCTTATCTCTATCATAGTAGTGTGAAAGTTGACATAGGCAATCAAAAGCAAAATGGGTGTGACTGTTCCAATAAAATTTCATTTAAAAAATTCTGAAGAAGGTTAGATTTACCCAGTTATTGGCTGATTCCTAATATATGCCATCTGTTCTCAAACTGTAGTTCACAATGCCTGTGATGGAGGGATATGCTTCATTCATGAAAATAAGGGGAAATAAGTAGACCTGAGTCTTCTGTTTCACTTATAGCTCTTCAGTCTAATAACTGCTACTTTTCACAAGCCATTAATCAAATTAGAGCTTCCCTGCTGGCTCAGATGGTATAAAACTACCTGAAATGCTTGGAGACCCAGAATTGATCCCTGAATCAAGAAGATCCCCTGGAAAAGGGAGTGGCTATCCACTCCATATTCTAACTGGGAGAATTCTGTGGGGAGAGAAGCCTTGCAGGCCACAGCCCATGAGGTCGCAAAGAGACAGACAGGACTGAAGGCCTAACACTTTCATATTCGTAAACCATTAGTTAAATCTACTATAATAATTTGAACTGTGCTTCCCTCATCTATAAAATGTATCTTTCTAAGAGTCTTTTACTAAGTAAGTATAAAATAAAATAAAATTTGAACTGCCAAAATTGCTTATTTATAAACAATGATTATACAAATATTATGTTATCTGTTGGTATTAAAATAAAATGTACAATAGAAAGTGTGTTTTTTTAAATAAGAAATTAACATGTAATTATCTGATGTAGTGTTAGAGTGGTGTTCTTCTGAAACCCTAACATTCACATGTTAGTTTTCCAAAGGAAAAAATCGTCTATAGTTAAAACAATTCTATTAAAGCTCTACTTTGAAAGACATTAACTTATTCAAACTTCCCAAGAAAGCATTTTGAAAAGTTTAGTTTCTTTATCATTTCCCAGAGATACTTGATAATGAAAATTTTTTTTCAAGACACACTGATTATAATCTTAATATTCCAAATTTAACCTTTAAGAAAGCTTTATTCTATATCATGACTTGGCAGAATTTTTTAGTAAGGGTCATATAGTATATTTTTGGTTCTACACGCCAGGAAGTTTCTATTGCCTTTATCATAACTCCTTATCTCTATCATAGTAGTGTGAAAGTTGACATAGGCAATCAAAAGCAAAATGGGTGTGACTGTTCCAATAAAATTTCATTTAAAAAATTCTGAAGAAGGTTAGATTTACCCAGTTATTGGCTGATTCCTAATATATGCCATCTGTTCTCAAACTGTAGTTCACAATGCCTGTGATGGAGGGATATGCTTCATTCATGAAAATAAGGGGAAATAAGTAGACCTGAGTCTTCTGTTTCACTTATAGCTCTTCAGTCTAATAACTGCTACTTTTCACAAGCCATTAATCAAATTAGAGCTTCCCTGCTGGCTCAGATGGTATAAAACTACCTGAAATGCTTGGAGACCCAGAATTGATCCCTGAATCAAGAAGATCCCCTGGAAAAGGGAGTGGCTATCCACTCCATATTCTAACTGGGAGAATTCTGTGGAGAGAGAAGCCTTGCAGGCCACAGCCCATGAGGTCGCAAAGAGACAGACAGGACTGAAGGCCTAACACTTTCATATTCGTAAACCATTAGTTAAATCTACTATAATAATTTGAACTGTGCTTCCCTCATCTATAAAATGTATCTTTCTAAGAGTCTTTTACTAAGTAAGTATAAAATAAAATTTATAAATTACCTAGTATTTATGGGTGCTTGGCCAAAATTGCAGATTTTACCTTTTTAGTATTTTACAAATACATATAATACTGATATTTTCATAGAATTAGTCTGATACTGAAACATAATTTAAAATTATAAAGATTTTTTCCTCTTTTTGTTTAAAAACTTTTATTAGTTTTTGAAAAAATCCAAGAATATCCAGTTAATGCCTCTGAAGAAGACTTTTCAGAGTAATCCCATAATATCTAGTTTCTTTTTTCTATTTCTATACATTTTACCTTTGTCTAATGAAAACTGGGGTATTTAAACTGCTAAAGTTTCTATTTTTGTATTTGTTGCAACAATGTATTCATAGAAATGAGCACGTGCCCTATATAAAGCAATTAATATGATGTTTACGTAGGCATATAAAGTCAAGATATACATTTTCCCCTAAACAAACTTACCTTTATTCCTTGAATGTTGCATCTAACTGGGGAATTTTAATTTTACAAATTTACATGAATCTATCATTTAAATTGGTTTTTTGAGTAAGCCTATTTATACATAAAAATACACAAAATATTACAAAATATCATACACTTAGTAAGGACACTCTTCATAACTTTTATAATACTGTGAGAGATTTCATAGAAAATAAGGATAAAGAGTGAAAGCCAGGTTTTTATTGAAATAGGGTAGTAAATCTCTTTATTCTTAATGATTCTTTGGTAAAAAGAATAACCTGAGAATTTTCTTTTTAAATATGTAGAAATATATAAATTTTTATATATATGTGTGTGTATATATATGTTTCTTTTAAAATGTATATCTATGCATTTATACATATATATGGATGTATATCTGTATACATATATATTTATATATGCATGTATGTAATACATATATGTATATTAATATGTATGCACATATATACATATATTTATATATATATGCATATAAATTGACACGTATATATACACATTTAGTTGGTAACTCATGTCTGACTCTTTTCAGACCCCGTGAACTGTAGCCCACCAAGCTTTTCTGTCTATGGGACTTCCCAGACCAGCATATTGGAATGGTTGCCATTTTCTTCTCCAGGGAATCTTCATACCACATTTCGTGCATTGTCAGGAGGATTCTTTGCCACTGAACCGTATATGTAGCTTAATATATCTGCTCTTGAGTTTTTCTGAGACCTGTGACCATATACTAGAGTCAATATGATTTTATAGAAAAGTAGTGAGTATGATTTAAATACTAGCTCTGCCATATGAAAGCTTCAGTTCTCTGTACCCTCAGTTTTCATCTACAAAATGGAGCAATAATGTCTGTCTAGGCACTCTTAAAAAGCATCACTAACAAGTTTTCAAACTTGATACCACTTTGGAATAACCTGGGAATAGAATCCAGGCATCAGTATTTTAATATCCTCTCAGGTGATTCTAATGTACCTCCAACTGCAAGACTTATAGGCCTGCAGCAAGGGTTCTCAAACTTTAAAAATTGATCAACTAAATTTCTAATTAAAAATCCAGACTCTAGATCTGGCAAGTCCTCAGGTTCAGAACTTACAAAGAAAAAAAAACCTCATAGGTGATACTGGTGCTTGGGGTTCATGGACTAATTTTGGATTATCAAGGCCTTAAAAGCAATCTAAGCTTATTCTCAAAAACATTTGAAAAAAACATAGAATTGAAAACAGATTTGTTTATTTCCAATTTGCTGAAGGGGTGTAGCGTCTACATTCAGCAAACTAATCTGTAGCATAATGTGTAACTTTTATTATTATTATTATTAAAATTATTATTATTATATCATTATTTAAATTTGAACATTTATTTCTGGAAAACTAATGATCTTAGGTTAGAACAGAAAACTGAAAATATTCCTTGCTTTTTTATTTATGTAGAAAAACATTAAAACTGGGTGAAAGAATAAATTCCATTTTTATTTATAAATGGAAATAGAAAAATTATATAAATTCTGAATCAAATTTGAAGTTTTTAAATTAAAAGTGACCTCATATTCTCCATGCTTCATTATCAAAGCAGCCTTCTAAGGCTACACACACACACACACACACACACACACAATATTGTGCTTTAAAACAGAATTATATTAGCATGAATATTAGAGCTTTTCCAGATGGGTGCTTCTGAAGAATTGTAGCCATTGCATTTTAGAACCCTTTTGTCTTCTTTCCAAATAAGCTAGTGATGTTAATGAGGTTTTCTATTTTTGCCTGAAGAATTTCTTCTAATTGTTACTGGGCTTCAGAGAGATTACCTCAAGCTGTATGTATATTTTATTTCACATACTATTGTTCTTCCCAAACGATATGTTTTTCAGTGATTGAATATTTCTTATTGCAGAAAATATAAGGAAAAAAATAACAAAATTGTTCAAAAATACTAAACATTTCTAACTTTTTCCTTTGAAATATGTTTTAAAGTAATTACTTTGAACAGGTTATAATTGTTCACTACTTACTTGTTTAATCATGATTTATTGCCGAGTAATAGGGGGCCATATATTATTAGTACCTAGTATCATTAGTACCTAGTATGCTATTAGTACATAGTATAGTTATAAAATATGGGGGCTTTGCAGAGGAGTGTTGAGAAGGGCTTACAAGCAGAGAGGAAGCACAGCACCCACAATTGCCAGGCTTCCATGGCCACACAGAGAGCTGAACCCAGTGGGCAGAGGTAGACTACAGTCATGGACTAATTTTGGATTATCAAGGCCTTAAAAGCAATCTAAGCTTATTCTCAAAAACATTTGAAAAAAACATAGAATTGAAAACAGATTTGTTTATTTCCAATTTGCTGAAGGGGTGTAGCGTCTACATTCAGCAAACTAATCTGTAGCATAATGTGTAACTTTTATTATTATTATTATTAAAATTATTATTATTATATCATTATTTAAATTTGAGCATTTATTTCTGGAAAACTAATGATCTTAGGTTAGAACAGAAAACTGAAAATATTCCTTGCTTTTTTATTTATGTAGAAAAACATTAAAACTGGGTGAAAGAATAAATTCCATTTTTATTTATAAATGGAAATAGAAAAATTATATAAATTCTGAATCAAATTTGAAGTTTTTAAATTAAAAGTGACCTCATATTCTCCATGCTTCATTATCAAAGCAGCCTTCTAAGGCTACACACACACACACACACACACACACACAATATTGTGCTTTAAAACAGAATTATATTAGCATGAATATTAGAGCTTTTCCAGATGGGTGCTTCTGAAGAATTGTAGCCATTGCATTTTAGAACCCTTTTGTCTTCTTTCCAAATAAGCTAGTGATGTTAATGAGGTTTTCTATTTTTGCCTGAAGAATTTCTTCTAATTGTTACTGGGCTTCAGAGAGATTACCTCAAGCTGTATGTATATTTTATTTCACATACTATTGTTCTTCCCAAACGATATGTTTTTCAGTGATTGAATATTTCTTATTGCAGAAAATATAAGGAAAAAAATAACAAATTTGTTCAAAAATACTAAACATTTCTAACTTTTTCCTTTGAAATATGTTTTAAAGTAATTACTTTGAACAGGTTATATTTGTTCACTACTTACTTGTTTAATCATGATTTATTGCCGAGTAATAGGGGGCCATATATTATTAGTACCTAGTATCATTAGTACCTAGTATGCTATTAGTACATAGTATAGTTATAAAATATGGGGGCTTTGCAGAGGAGTGTTGAGAAGGGCTTACAAGCAGAGAGGAAGCACAGCACCCACAATTGCCAGGCTTCCATGGCCACACAGAGAGCTGAACCCAGTGGGCAGAGGTAGACTACAGTCATAATGGCTGGTCCCTGGTTGCAGGGGGCACTCACCTACTGAGTGATTTATTATAGGAACATTAAGTCAGGAATCTTCTAATCAAAGTTATGAAAGTTGCTACTGGTTGAAGAAAAGGCCCAGGTATAAATTGGGAACTTCCCAGGTTATATAAACTTTCCCAAATGAATGTGAAAACACACATGACAAGTAACAAGAGACATAGAGAAAAGTATAAAACATACAATTGAACAACTCAGGTATGATTCCTTTAGAGTTTGTTTTTGACATGATCCATGAATGATGCACAGAATATTTATTGGATATGTTGTGGGAAAAGGACTGTGTCTATAAAGCTTTACAGTACACATTTGTATTATCCTGTGGAATTCTACTTGTATACATCATTGCATTTTCCATTAAAAAATGAAAAGCAACAAAGGCTACTACCTTTTTTCTTGATTTGTTTGCTTTCTATGAAATACTAAGATTTTGTCTTTTCTTATATCTCTGTTTTTGCATTTGTAAAGGTTCTCCCATTTTTGTGTTTCTGATAATAGGAGTATTTTAGGAAATTACCACCTGGGATATTGATTTGTACTGTTGATGTTGTTTTTGACATCTTAAGAGTCCATGAGGTGGTGAAGAGTTAGACGCGCCTGAGTGACTAACATACAAGTTTGGAATAATTTTTAAAAATTTACATATGTGGTATATATTCAATCTCTATGCATAGAAAATTACAAGAATATAAATTTAGGGTGATAGAAAGATATAACAATGAAAATGTTCTGATAAAATGTATCATGATAAATAATACCTTTCCTTCCACCACATAGCATACCTCTGAACAAGTGTTATGTTGTAAAGACTGGAAAAGACATCGTAATCAAATAAAGTCACATATAAAACATGTTTCTTATCACAGCTCAGAGCAGTAACGGTATTAACTAGCTCCTTTTCTAAGATTTAAGGAGTGTTGCTCCTAATTGATTTTACATTAGCAATGGCCTGACTCACTTTTTAAGATAGTTATTCACAATTATTGAGACTGTGAGTTGGTTTTGAATTAAAATTTAAAAGACCATATTAAGATATCTTAAAAACAAGAATTCTTTCAACTATATAAAGGAATAGCTCTGGTAATATCTATAATTCTTATTAGGATGACTTTAGTATCCCTCATGAAGTCAATATTGTTGTTGAATGGGAAAAGGCATTTACTTTTTAATAGCTTCAGTATTTTAACCATTTATTTACTCTATTTCTGAAACTTCCATTGGTACATAATTGTGAGCTAGTCTAATGGAATGTTCATTTGCATCAGGCATATGCCCATTCAATACTAAATAACATTCCTCCAGCTTCTGGGGGCTTCTGGCTACTCTGCTGCCAGCTTTTTTCTAAGAAGCTGTACTGAAATGGAAAGACCTTTCAGTACATAGGAGGATTGAATATGCCAATGTAGAAATGTAAAAACCTGACCACTGTCTATACTACAGCTAAACTATATAGGAGAACACTTCATTTATAACAGCTATACTGTGTCTTAATAAGAGTCTGGAGCAAAGTAGATATCTCAGTAGGTAGAAGTGAAATTTGTGTAAACACTTTGATGAATTTAACAAAATCGAATGCCTACACACAATATAGCAATTCTTCTCTCAGGCTTTATACAGGAAATTGGAATGCTGGTTTGCATTCTCCAAGACCCACAAAATAGAACATTCATAGAGGCAGTATTTAGAACATGGAAATGACTCAAATGTGTATAAATAGTATACTATATAATCTGTACAAAATGATACTGTATGAGAATTAATGAGTTGCTGCTATATAAGGGGTAAATTTGACAAATATGGTGTATACAGATGTATGAATAAGGATGTATGAGTATAAAGTCAGACAAAATTATAGTGTTAAAAATTAGGTTTGTGTTTAATTTTGGTTGGTGGAAGTAACTATCGAATACGAGGTGGTGAATCAGAGACACCAGAATTCTAGAAATGTTTTTAAATTGGTGAATATAGATTTGTTTATGTTGTAATAATTTATTGAAATGAACACATATGATTTGGGCACTTACAGCTATATGTTACACTGCATTTGAAATTTTATTAAAAAGGTGAAAAAGAAAAACTTTTTTTGTTTAAAGTGTAAATTTATTTTTTGTTCTTGGCTGCAACCTTAAATTTGAATTTGGCAGAAATCAGTGATAAACTACTAGCTGGGAGATCAGGATTCATATTCCTATAGTTCTATTAGGTATTGGTGTAACTTGGGAAAAATGATTTAACATTTATGGGCTTAATCCCCTCTGTTGACATAATTGAAAATCTGAAGACTTTGAGTTCAGTATCCTGTAACTGTTCAGTTTACAAGTGGGCTGTTTCATTTTGGACTCTCTGACAGAGATTACCACATCCATTTTACTCTTTTTCCTTAGAAACATGCCCTGTCTTTTTTATTTTAAAATCTTTTAATCTCCTTAGGAGGAAAAAACAAAATATGTTTTCAGATTTCAACTTGAATACATTTTTTGCCACATTGTCGAGTTCTGGATAGTGAATTATAACTATAGGAGTTGGATGAGATTGCCAGTGGTACCTCAGGGGAACTGATTCACAATGAAGGGCTTCCTCTTCTCCCTTTCCTTCCTACATGGCCTGTGTTGTCATGATTGGCATTTCAGAAGCCAAAGAGAAATCTCGGATAACTTAGGGAAAGAAACTACATGTAAGGATGGTGAAGATTTATATAGAGAGCTCTATGGAGATACTCAACTCTGAACTGCTTATTCTAGATTTTTAGTATGAAAAATATAAATAAAGATTTGATTAATTCAAGGCTATTAAGCATTTTTCCTTATATACAAATGAACTTAATCTTCAACAGTGTGGTCTGACACATATAATTATAATAAACTGTTCTTTGGGAAAACAACATTAATTTTGACATCACTTATTATCAATAAGAATAATGGTTAGTTGTAAACATTGAACATAAAACTGCATAACCAGTGCCCTTATAACCAGTTTGCCCTTTAAATTGTTTTAACTCTGAAAATCAGAGACACCAGAATTCTAGAAATGTTTTTAAATTGGTGAATATAGATTTGTTTATGTTGTAATAATTTATTGAAATGAACACATATGATTTGGGCACTTACAGCTATATGTTACACTGCATTTGAAATTTTATTAAAAAGGTGAAAAAGAAAAACTTTTTTTGTTTAAAGTGTAAATTTATTTTTTGTTCTTGGCTGCAACCTTAAATTTGAATTTGGCAGAAATCAGTGATAAACTACTAGCTGGGAGATCAGGATTCATATTCCTATAGTTCTATTAGGTATTGGTGTAACTTGGGAAAAATGATTTAACATTTATGGGCTTAATCCCCTCTGTTGACATAATTGAAAATCTGAAGACTTTGAGTTCAGTATCCTGTAACTGTTCAGTTTACAAGTGGGCTGTTTCATTTTGGACTCTCTGACAGAGATTACCACATCCATTTTACTCTTTTTCCTTAGAAACATGCCCTGTCTTTTTTATTTTAAAATCTTTTAATCTCCTTAGGAGGAAAAAACAAAATATGTTTTCAGATTTCAACTTGAATACATTTTTTGCCACATTGTCGAGTTCTGGATAGTGAATTATAACTATAGGAGTTGGATGAGATTGCCAGTGGTACCTCAGGGGAACTGATTCACAATGAAGGGCTTCCTCTTCTCCCTTTCCTTCCTACATGGCCTGTGTTGTCATGATTGGCATTTCAGAAGCCAAAGAGAAATCTCGGATAACTTAGGGAAAGAAACTACATGTAAGGATGGTGAAGATTTATATAGAGAGCTCTATGGAGATACTCAACTCTGAACTGCTTATTCTAGATTTTTTAGTATGAAAAAATATAAATAAAGATTTGATTAATTCAAGGCTATTAAGCATTTTTCCTTATATACAAATGAACTTAATCTTCAACAGTGTGGTCTGACACATATAATTATAATAAACTGTTCTTTGGGAAAACAACATTAATTTTGACATCACTTATTATCAATAAGAATAATGGTTAGTTGTAAACATTGAACATAAAACTGCATAACCAGTGCCCTTTAAATTGTAACCTCAGAAACTAATTTCTACATGTCTTTACTCCTAGATTTGGAGTCTATCTGAATTATTGCTAAAATATGTTTCCCTAACCCTCATCTCTGAATATAGAATCAATTTAGTATGCAATATCCTTCAGATATTGTAGTACATCACTGGATTTGTTTTTTCAGAAGATAAATGAAGTCTCTATATAAATACTGTAGTTTTTTTTATTTTTCACACCCAGACAGTACAGTTATAGTGTCCTAATTTTTTCTTTATTGCAGCTATTACATTTGTTTAATACATTAAATTAATATTGTGTTTATCTCATTGCTAGTAATATTTTTAATATGAATTTACTTCAATTTCAGACATTAATTAACTCTAGGATATGATCATTTATAACCAAAGTAATAGCACTAATTTTTTATCATGTAATATCATAGATTTTTTTCTTTTTCATCATCCATTAGTCCATAAAGGCAGCACACAGAAGGAATATAACTAGAAAACAGGATTAACCTGCATAAAACTAAAATTAATCCAGTCAATTAGTCTCTCATTCATGTCCAACACTGTGACCCCATGATTCCTAGGGGACCTCACTAGACTCCTCTGTCCATGGAATCCTCCAGGCTAAAATACTGAAATGGGTTGCTATTTCCTTCTCCAGGGAATCTTCCTGACCCAGGGATCAAACCCTTGTCTCCTGCACTGCAGGCAGTTTCTTAATGTCTGAGCCACCAAGGAAGCCCTAAAACCAGAATAGTGCCTACTAATATAATTTAACATGGCTCTAATTGTACAATCTGTAGAAAGTCAAGAAAGGAACCGTAGAGTCGTATCATAGCATGTGAGTTCTTGGGTCACACTGCTTGAGGTGAAATTTTTCCTCCATAATTCAGTAACTGTTACCTTCATAAGTGCTTTAATACTTCCAGCTTCAGTTTCCTCATCTAAATAAAGGAAATAATACTTAATTATATGTATATCATGGTACTCACCGTATTCCATATACTCATTTCTCAATTTTCAGTCCCTTGGAAGTAAGCTGAAGACAAAGTGACTTGTTTTGGCAAAGAAAAATATGGCCTGTTTAATTTCTATATTTTTATTACTGAAATGGTATAGAATGCTAAGGTACAGTTCTTCAGTATCTTTTCCTTTGCCATGATGCCTAGCATTGTTCCAAGGAAAAAGAATTTAAAACAACTCCATACCCATACCGTTTTAGGTGTCCATCCTTGGTCCCCAAGCAGTATTATTTTTGTGGCTAACCATTGTCTCTCCTTATAAAGTTGATTCCTAGGAGGCCATCATATGTGGTTTAGGCTTTTAATTAGTTTATTCATTTGTGGGAAGCTTAATTCACTCTTGTACTCTTATTTGTTTAATCTAGACTTCTAAATAATATTCTTCTATTTTACTTTATTTGATTCTATCACTTCATTTCATATTATTTCTAGTTTTCACATATTATCTTTTCATATCGTATATAAATGTATTGATTTTTTTTAGTCAATTTTTGATTCGAATATATATTCTTTAGTAATGTTTCTAATGCTCTTGTTTCTCAAGATAATTTTCGATAAGATTAGACCTTCATAATTTTCTATTGTTATATATCTCTCTGTGCGTATGTTTGTCTGTTGGGAGGGTATTAGTTTTTATTTAAAATTTTAGACAGCGGTTTATTAGTTTAGTAGCTTTTTCAAATTACCAAAGTCCTCTTTTGTTTTTGTTTAGTGTAAAAAATATAGATATTCATATGTATGAATGTAAATATACAAAGAGAAGAGATATAGAGTAGACTCAGATAGTAAAACTAATCAGCATAGATGCCGGTATTACAAGTTCAATAAGGACATAACGAATAACATCATCTTAATGATTGCATAATGAAACTATAGGAAACAAAAATTATTAAAATGAACATCCATTAAGTAAAAAATTGTAACACCTGAGCAATTGTGTATTATGCAATATGCCACATTAAGAAGCTAGAAAACCATGCTAAAAAAATATGTAAGCAGAAAGCAGAAGGAAAGAATAATTAAAGTGAAATTAGAAATAAAGTAGGAAAATATAACTTGACAAGCATACTAATAGAAATATTAATTATATTGATGAATCTCAAATAGGACTGATCAAAATTTAAAAATGAAAGAATATAGAAACTATCAATATTAGAGGTTACAGATTAAATGACAAAGTGACTGTTTTAAAGATATGGCCTGTTTGATTTCTATATTTTTATTACTGAAATGGTATAGAATGCTAAGGTACAGTTCTTCAGTATCTTTTCCTTTGCCATGATGCCTAGCATTGTTCCAAGGAAAAAGAATTTAAAACAACTCCATACCCATACCGTTTTAGGTGTCCATCCTTGGTCCCCAAGCAGTATTATTTTTGTGGCTAACCATTGTCTCTCCTTATAAAGTTGATTCCTAGGAGGCCATCATATGTGGTTTAGGCTTTTAATTAGTTTATTCATTTGTGGGAAGCTTAATTCACTCTTGTACTCTTATTTGTTTAATCTAGACTTCTAAATAATATTCTTCTATTTTACTTTATTTGATTCTATCACTTCATTTCATATTATTTCTAGTTTTCACATATTATCTTTTCATATCGTATATAAATGTATTGATTTTTTTTAGTCAATTTTTGATTCGAATATATATTCTTTAGTAATGTTTCTAATGCTCTTGTTTCTCAAGATAATTTTCGATAAGATTAGACCTTCATAATTTTCTATTGTTATATATCTCTCTGTGCGTATGTTTGTCTGTTGGGAGGGTATTAGTTTTTATTTAAAATTTTAGACAGCGGTTTATTAGTTTAGTAGCTTTTTCAAATTACCAAAGTCCTCTTTTGTTTTTGTTTAGTGTAAAAAATATAGATATTCATATGTATGAATGTAAATATACAAAGAGAAGAGATATAGAGTAGACTCAGATAGTAAAACTAATCAGCATAGATGCCGGTATTACAAGTTCAATAAGGACATAACGAATAACATCATCTTAATGATTGCATAATGAAACTATAGGAAACAAAAATTATTAAAATGAACATCCATTAAGTAAAAAATTGTAACACCTGAGCAATTGTGTATTATGCAATATGCCACATTAAGAAGCTAGAAAACCATGCTAAAAAAATATGTAAGCAGAAAGCAGAAGGAAAGAATAATTAAAGTGAAATTAGAAATAAAGTAGGAAAATATAACTTGACAAGCATACTAATAGAAATATTAATTATATTGATGAATCTCAAATAGGACTGATCAAAATTTAAAAATGAAAGAATATAGAAACTATCAATATTAGAGGTAAAGAAGGAAACATTAGATATCATATAGACCTTAAATGCATAATAAGTCATTATGAAGAAAAATCTTTATTTTCATAAATTTAGCAACTTTATTAAATGAGGAAAATTCTGAAGTTTACAGAAACAGACACAGGAGAATAAGAAACTTTGAAAGAAGGTACACCCAAATTTTTAAATTGCAATTTAAAACTTTTCTGCCAAAAGTTTCAAGGCTCAAGTTCCTTAATGTTAAATTTTATCAAACATGTAGTAATGAAATCATGACAGTCCTTCATAAATTATATCAGGTAATAGAGGACAATAGAATTCTTCTCAATTCATTTTATTTAATTTAAATATTTAATGAACATAAAAGCTTAATTTCTTAATATAACATCAGAATTCAAATCATGGAACATATTAAAACATTAACACATTTTGGTATGATTATATTATGCCAAATCAAACAAAATAATGCTGTAGATTATCAGAGAAAAAGAGAAAATCATCTCAAAGTATGTAGGAAAAGTAGTGAGAAAATCCAAAACCAATTTATAATTTCAGAATATCTCATGAAATACAAAGTGAAGTAAACCTCATCTAGTAAGGACATAGACACAGTGTATGGGTATAAAACATGTACAGCTAATAATCTTGAAGTTGAAGTGTTTAATGAGAATACTTGAATTCTGATTATTAAGCTGTTGGATTTCTTCTTCTAAATTGGGGACTAAACAAGAATGCATCATCTTAACATTTCTTTTCATTATTGCACTATATAGCATAAATAGTTCAATAATCTAAGAAAATGAAAATTATGACATTAAAAAGTAAAAAATTTTTGCAGAAAGCAGAAGGAAAGAATAATTAAAGTGAAATTAGAAATAAAGTAGGAAAATATAACTTGACAAGCATACTAATAGAAATATTAATTATATTGATGAATCTCAAATAGGACTGATCAAAATTTAAAAATGAAAGAATATAGAAACTATCAATATTAGAGGTAAAGAAGGAAACATTAGATATCATATAGACCTTAAATGCATAATAAGTCATTATGAAGAAAAATCTTTATTTTCATAAATTTAGCAACTTTATTAAATGAGGAAAATTCTGAAGTTTACAGAAACAGACACAGGAGAATAAGAAACTTTGAAAGAAGGTACACCCAAATTTTTAAATTGCAATTTAAAACTTTTCTGCCAAAAGTTTCAAGGCTCAAGTTCCTTAATGTTAAATTTTATCAAACATGTAGTAATGAAATCATGACAGTCCTTCATAAATTATATCAGGTAATAGAGGACAATAGAATTCTTCTCAATTCATTTTATTTAATTTAAATATTTAATGAACATAAAAGCTTAATTTCTTAATATAACATCAGAATTCAAATCATGGAACATATTAAAACATTAACACATTTTGGTATGATTATATTATGCCAAATCAAACAAAATAATGCTGTAGATTATCAGAGAAAAAGAGAAAAATCATCTCAAAGTATGTAGGAAAAGTAGTGAGAAAATCCAAAACCAATTTATAATTTCAGAATATCTCATGAAATACAAAGTGAAGTAAACCTCATCTAGTAAGGACATAGACACAGTGTATGGGTATAAAACATGTACAGCTAATAATCTTCAAGTTGAAGTGTTTAATGAGAATACTTGAATTCTGATTATTAAGCTGTTGGATTTCTTCTTCTAAATTGGGGACTAAACAAGAATGCATCATCTTAACATTTCTTTTCATTATTGCACTATATAGCATAAATAGTTCAATAATCTAAGAAAATGAAAAAATATATAAAGAGATGAAAGAATTAAAACTCTTTTGCATTCAGATAATAGATATTAGTCTGTTTAGAAAATCCTAGGGACGGCTTCCCTGGTGGTCCAGTGGGTAAGGACACCGCCTTGCAGTGCAAGGGGCTCCGGTTCGAGCCCTGGCCTGGGAAGATTCCGTGTGCCGCGGAGCAGCTGGACCAATGTGTCCAATTACCGAGCTGGAGCTCTGGAGCGCATGCTCACAGAGCCGGTGCTCTGCGACAACAGAGGCCACTGCGATGGGAGGCCCACAGGAGCCAAAGAACAAAGACGGATGAAAATAGACAAATGAAAGAAAAATAGAAGTAGCCCGCCTGCTCCCCTCCCTCCCCACCCCACCCCCCCAAATAAATAAATAAATAAATCTTAAGGAAAAAAAAAAGAAAGAAAGAAAGAAAAAGAACATCCTAGGGAAACTAATGATTTGCCAAGAGTCTAAGAATAAAATACCAATTTTTTTTTCTATAAACTGGCAAATTAACAACAAAAAATGGAAAATAATACTTATATTTAAAATGCTATCAGCAATAAAAATTTTAAAACATCAACTATTTTGGAATACATTCAATAATGAAGTGGCAGATCACAACACCAAAAACTACCACATTTTCCTGAAGGGGAATAAAGCAATTCTTTAAAAGAGTAAAGTCATAGAGCTTTCAAGGATCAGATGCTCCATATTATTATGGTGCTAATTCTACCTAACATGTTAGTAGTTGCAACTCTTTCCTGATCAAAATCCCAGCACATTGTAGAAATTAGCAGTATTATTCTAAGCTTTATATATAAACACAAAGGTCTTAAAACAACCAAGTCATGTAAAAGTAGGAATAATAAATTGAAAGATTTTTAAATACTAAAACTATAAAGTCTTAAAATAAAAAAAAAAATCTTATTCACTTTTGGTAGACTTTCTTAGGGAGGTCAAAAGAGCAGCCATAAAACAAAAAAATGACTAATTTCTGTTTCATCAAAGTTAGAAAACTCTGTCCATCAAAAGACATCATTAACAAAACACAAAATGCAAATCCAAATACAGTAGACTGCTGTTTGAGGATTTTTAGTTTAAGCATTTAAGTCATAGATTAAGTTATTCTTTTAGGTGTAAAAATATAATTATGCCAAGCTTTAAGGGCAAAAAATATGTCTTGATTGCTATTCAATTGGTAATGTTAATACAGTTACTCTCAAGTAAAATTAACACAAATGTGACTTTAAATGTTATTCAGAATGTCCTTTTGAATAAGTTTGAGAAAGGAAACTCTTAGAAGCCGAGATCTATTTTTATAATAAACTGTTGAGAATAGAGTATTATAATTCCTTATAATATTACAATTCATTTCAATGTATATCCTTGGTAACTCGGTATCATAAAACAGTGTGCAAGCTTTAGTCTTTAGTCACTTTCATCTGTAGATACAGAACACTGAAGAATAATGAGAGTTTGTATATTCAGAAACTGGCTTTAGGATACAATAAAAGCCTTAAATGTACTTTCACTATTTTCACATTATTTCCTGAACATGTTTTTCTTTCATCTGAAGGAATTGCCTTAACAGTGTCTAAAAGGAAGGAAGCATATACCATCTCGAAAAGCATTTATTATTCAAGAGCTTCTAATGAAATCTGATGAAAGCTTATTTCCAAAGGTAGTTTTTAAATTATGATTACAACAATTTCCATTCATAATACAATATAGGTCAAAAATAAATGAGATATTAAAGATAATTTGATTAAGAATCACTGCAGTTAGCATTCTCAAATTGATATATACTTATATTAATCAAGATAAAATGATTCAGGGATAACATATATCTGATATCCTATTATTACAAACTGTATTATTATTGCAAATATTCAAGGAAAAAGCAAATACTTTGAATTAATATTTTTTTCTTTAAAACATTAAAGCAAATAACATTTATCTAGATCACAAACTGAGCAGGTAATGACAAGCAAATAATCTCCACAATTCAAGTTTAAAAGGAAAGCCTGTTATTTAATGGATGCAATATCTTATCTACATCTTTCTTTCTTATAAGTAAATTGTCAAACTGAGAGGGAAAAATTGATTCATTATGTATAAGGGAATTCCCATAGAAGTTAGCATATTTCTCAGCAGAAATCTTATGGCTAGAAATCAAGATAAAAAAAAAAAAAAAACCTTGCATATTTACATACAGAAGAGCAAAGACAAGACAACTTTTCACAGACATCACAACAAGAATATAGTGAAGTGAAATATTTAAAGGCAAGAGAGAAAATATAAAACACAAAACTAAATTTCTGTCTTTAGGAAAATTATCCTTCAGAAGTGGAGAAATAAAGGCTTTCTCAGACAAACTTCTTTCAAAAATTGAAGAAACTGCTGACGATAGACTTACATGTAAGAAATGTTGAAACATTTTTTTTAGAAGGGAGGAAAATAATATAGGTCAGAGGCTGAGATCTACATGTAGGAAGAATACTGAAGAAGAATGAAAGTAAGACAGAAACATTTTTAATTGATTTAAGGAGTAACAGTATGTTCAAAATATAGCAACAATGTACTTCATTATGTATGCTTGTATATATTTTATGTGCATGTATATAGATAGACACAGATACACACACACACATATATGCATATGTATGCTTATAAATGAGCTTCTTTGGTTACTCAATTGTAAAGAATCCACCTGCAATTCAGGAGACAAAGGGGTCTTGAATTTCATGCCTGGCTTGGGAAAATCCCCTGGAGGAAGAAATGGCAACACATTCCAATATTCCTGCCTAGAGAATCCCAGAAGATGCTTTTTAGTTATTGGAGGTTTTAACTGAGATAGAGGAGCCTGGTGAGCTACAGTGCATAGGGTCTCAAAGAGTTGGACATGACTGAAGCAACCTAAGCACACACATGCTTATAAATGAATGACAGCAGTGATAGAAGAATGGAAATAAGGGATTGAAGTTTTTTAATTATTAATCACTACCTGTGAAGCTGTATAGTGTTAAAACCACAAAAGGGGAAAAAAGTAGAAGATAGTAATAGGAAAAAGGTGCAAGTTACAAAAATAGAAAGTACTAACTAATATTTTATTTTATCCAACTTCTAAATCATTTGAAAGTCTAATGCACCAATTGAAAGACACAGATTTTCAGAGTATGTATTGTCTGCAAGAAACCCACTTTAAATATAAAGATACATAGATTAAAAGTAAATGAATAGTGAAAAGTATGCCATGTTAACTCTAAACAAAAGAAAACTATAAGACGAAGCAAATTTCAAAGTAAGAAATGTCATCAGGGATAAAGAAGGATATTATATAACAATAGTATATATCATACAAAATATTATAGTATGATAATATACAAACATACAAAAATCAATCACATATCACTGATCATCAAGAACATGGAAATCAAATCAGCTCAAATTAATTTAAAATGTAAATGTATGATCTGAAACTATAAAAATACTGAAAGAAGACAGGAGAAAAACTTCTTGATATTAGTCTGAACAATGTTTTTTTTGACTGTGCCATGCACATGTGGGATCTTAATTTGCTGACCAAGGACTTGTATGCATGCCCGTTGCATTGAGAGTATGGAGTATTAAACTGCTGCACCACCAGGAAAGTTCCATGATTTTTTTTATTAATTAATTTATCTAGTTTTGGCTATTGTGGGTCTTTGTTGCTGCTAGGACTTTTCCCTAGTTACACAGGAAAGAGGGCTACTCTCAGCTGTGGTGCAGGAATTGGTTACTCAATTGTAAAGAATCCACCTGCTCAGGAGACAAAGGGTCTTGAATTTCATGCCTGGCTTGGGAAAATCCCCTGGAGGAAGAAATGGCAACACATTCCAATATTCCTGCCTAGAGAATCCCAGAAGATGCTTTTTAGTTATTGGAGGTTTTAACTGAGATAGAGGAGCCTGGTGAGCTACAGTGCATAGGGTCTCAAAGAGTTGGACATGACTGAAGCAACCTAAGCACACACATGCTTATAAATGAATGACAGCAGTGATAGAAGAATGGAAATAAGGGATTGAAGTTTTTTAATTATTAATCACTACCTGTGAAGCTGTATAGTGTTAAAACCACAAAAGGGGAAAAAAGTAGAAGATAGTAATAGGAAAAAGGTGCAAGTTACAAAAATAGAAAGTACTAACTAATATTTTATTTTATCCAACTTCTAAATCATTTGAAAGTCTAATGCACCAATTGAAAGACACAGATTTTCAGAGTATGTATTGTCTGCAAGAAACCCACTTTAAATATAAAGATACATAGATTAAAAGTAAATGAATAGTGAAAAGTATGCCATGTTAACTCTAAACAAAAGAAAACTATAAGACGAAGCAAATTTCAAAGTAAGAAATGTCATCAGGGATAAAGAAGGATATTATATAACAATAGTATATATCATACAAAATATTATAGTATGATAATATACAAACATACAAAAATCAATCACATATCACTGATCATCAAGAACATGGAAATCAAATCAGCTCAAATTAATTTAAAATGTAAATGTATGATCTGAAACTATAAAAATACTGAAAGAAGACAGGAGAAAAACTTCTTGATATTAGTCTGAACAATGTTTTTTTTGACTGTGCCATGCACATGTGGGATCTTAATTTGCTGACCAAGGACTTGTATGCATGCCCGTTGCATTGAGAGTATGGAGTATTAAACTGCTGCACCACCAGGAAAGTTCCATGATTTTTTTTATTAATTAATTTATCTAGTTTTGGCTATTGTGGGTCTTTGTTGCTGCTAGGACTTTTCCCTAGTTACACAGAAAGAGGGCTACTCTCCAGCTGTGGTGCAGGAACTTATTGTGGTCACTTTTCCTGTTGCAGAGCAGGGCTCCAGGGCTCATGGGCTTCAATAGTTGGGGGCAGTGAGCTCAGGAGTTACGGCTCTCAGGCTCTATAAATCAGTAGTTGTGCACAGGCTAAACTGCTCCGCAGCATGTGGCATCTTACTGAACCAGGGATTGAAACCATGTCTCCTGCACTGGCAGGCACACTCTTAACCACGACCCCACCAGGGAAGCCCCATGATTTTTTTTTTTAATATTATAACAAAAGCAAAAATAGATGAATGGGTTGCATCAACCTAAAAAGCTTCTCCAACACAACAGAAAAAGAAATGAAAACCAAAAAACACCTATAGTAAGTAGCCCTCAATATGTAAATTAATGAGGCATAGTTTCCTAGAAAATGTCAGGTAAACCAGTTAGCTGTCTGAGTACAAAACTGAGATGTTTCAGATCCTGTCTGTTGTGTTAGCATGGTTACTGCCCACTTAATTTACAAGTGTAGCCTTTCATCTGGACCAGTGCATATCAAAGAAAAGGAAAGATGAAGGGACATCATAAGTCCTGACCCTCTCCATCTTTTACCTTTTACTTATTTGAAAAACTTGATATTGACTACAGTCTCTGACTCATGAGAGTTTGATTGGAAAATCCCGTACCTGAACTATTTTAACAACAAAACCAAGCATGTTAACATAATTTTACAGCTATTTTTTTTTCTTCACTTTCTGCGGAGATTCAGGAGATCAAAGAAAGATAGATATTTACAAATACACTACTAATGGAGTTCCTACATTCAGTAAAATATATCCTCGGTGAAAAAGTTATCAACATTGTTAATTCAGACAAATATGTCAATTAAAATGGAAAATTTATCTGAACAAATTAAAGAAACCTAAGATAATGGTGTCAGTCTATCTAAGATACATCCTTCCTGGGAGACAATAAAATCACTGATAGGCACTTGCTAGATTTGTCACAAGTTGAATTACAGTACTCACTGGGTATGATATTATGCTTCATATCTAAACATGTGAAAATATATGACTATTTACTGAATAAAGACATAATCTTCAAAAGCATAAAAAGTACAATGTAATGAGAAGGGAATTAAGTGCATTTAATTTCTAACAGAACTATCAAAAATAATTTAGCTTTCTTTATACTTGAAAAAAAATTTAAACATATAATATTTAAGATATATTCATAAAATTAATCTGATAGAAGAACAACATTTTGATTGAAATATTTCATACTTTTTATAAAACATCAAAACATTTAAAACTTCACTGAGAATATAATAGACATTTCAATTTCAAATGAATATAGTCTTATATTTCCCATGTTCACACTCACAAAAATATTCATTACTTCCTTTAAGCTTTTGGGCATTGCTTCTCCCCTTTGTAATTTAGGTTGTTTTATATATGTACTATCTTTTACTTGGTAAAATTGCATTTTCATTTTAACTTTAGCACTCTTGGCTTGCTGTCATGGGAGATAATAAAAATAATCATCGAATTCATTTTGCAAACTATACAAAGATATATGTAGATGTTTATTTTTAATGCCATGTGTCATAATTGCTATTATTATTTTAGTATTTGATTTATCTAAGCAACTGGAGTGAATACCATGGTATACTATTCAGATGCCTTCTTCTCTGATTCTTTCAGGAATAAAATATTTCCTCAACCCCTATGTTGGATGCATTGATGGTTGAGGGTCATCAACTGAGTTAGTATCAAATATGGCCTTAGTTGTCATCAGGTCTCAGTTCAGTTTCTATCTCTGCCCATTGCCAGGTTATCCAAAAGACATAATTTTTCATTTGTTCCTCTAAGATATATATGAAATTGGTTGTGTTTGTACTGTTTCTGTGAGTCTGATGAAGACTCATGTTCTTAAACCCAGCATGATGGCCACCTTTGCTCTGATCAACGATAATGCCGACTAGAAATTTCTGTTGAAATTACACAATGGAAGTTTGAATGAAGTCCTTCCTGGGAACAAAATGGCCTTCCACGTGTCTAAGTTATTTGTTATAGCACCATGGCTGATGATAGCAAAAGTAACCCATCAATAGAAGCAGCTGGCTTTACTGCTTAAATGATTATCCTGAATCACCTGTACCAAATCAGTACTGGCAATGCACCTGTGCTGACTTGTCACCTAGCTGTCATTGCTTTTTAAGTTAGCTGAGCTGAAGGAAGAGTATTCATTATTTTGCTGAGAGCTGGATGGATGATGCCTCTAAAGCCATCATCTGTAAGTCCATATGGATGGAGTGCTACTCTAACTCGCCTGCTCTGGGTTGTTTTGCTGGTTTGATATGAGATAGACTGTTGCTCCACAACATCTACTATCAAAATCTTAATCAGTGATGGAAAAAGACGGTCTTAGAACTGTTTTCTTTTTAATTGCCTATTTAAGTTTAATAGTAAAACACTTAATAATGATAACAATCAAGTAGTAAAACCTTTTAAATGAATGAATATTGTATAGAATATTGTATGAATATTCCACCTTTGGGAGGAATTTTAAGTCATTAGTTATTAAAATCAGCAATTTTTTTAAAACAAGGACCAAATATCTGTCAAAATTTTGAAACTCATTAAAACGAAGTTAATGAGAGAAAAGAATCCCCTGCCACAGACTAACTCCACTGTTATCCCATTTTGCAGTCAGTGACCCCTGACTCCTCCACCTTCCAGATTCCCTGCTCAGGGGCAAGGCCCCCACCACTGACTCTACTTTAAAACTGATCACAGCTATTTGCCTGTCCAGACTTCAATGGGACAAAATATTTAAAGAAAACAGATGTATTTCAATGAATTTATTGCTAGATGTGATAATTATGATTACTTGCATTACTACTACTTTCCAATCAGAAAGGAACTCAAAACTATCCTACAAAGTTCACAACATGAAGATATTGCTTAAACTGACTTTTTCCATTGTTTTGTCAGTCTCTCTGAGTTATCTTTAATGCTAGCTGAGATTCAAATTTACATAAGAACCAGAAACCATCTAGCTATTTTCTAGCTCTTTCATATTCTTATATCTACATTGTTTCCATTAAAATAATTTGAGGCTAAGGTAGGAGACTTTTTCTGTTCATATTCTTATTGCTACATTGGCCTTCCACGTGTCTAAGTTATTTGTTATAGCACCATGGCTGATGATAGCAAAAGTAACCCATCAATAGAAGCAGCTGGCTTTACTGCTTAAATGATTATCCTGAATCACCTGTACCAAATCAGTACTGGCAATGCACCTGTGCTGACTTGTCACCTAGCTGTCATTGCTTTTTAAGTTAGCTGAGCTGAAGGAAGAGTATTCATTATTTTGCTGAGAGCTGGATGGATGATGCCTCTAAAGCCATCATCTGTAAGTCCATATAGATGGAGTGCTACTCTGACTCGCCTGCTCTGGGTTGTTTTGCTGGTTTGATATGAGATAGACTGTTGCTCCACAACATCTACTATCAAAATCTTAATCAGTGATGGAAAAAGACGGTCTTAGAACTGTTTTCTTTTTAATTGCCTATTTAAGTTTAATAGTAAAACACTTAATAATGATAACAATCAAGTAGTAAAACCTTTTAAATGAATGAATATTGTATAGAATATTGTATGAATATTCCACCTTTGGGAGGAATTTTAAGTCATTAGTTATTAAAAATCAGCAATTTTTATAAAACAAGGACCAAATATCTGTCAAAATTTTGAAACTCATTAAAACGAAGTTAATGAGAGAAAAGAATCCCCTGCCACAGACTAACTCCACTGTTATCCCATTTTGCAGTCAGTGACCCCTGACTCCTCCACCTTCCAGATTCCCTGCTCAGGGGCAAGGCCCCCACCACTGACTCTACTTTAAAACTGATCACAACTATTTGCCTGTCCAGACTTCAGTGGGACAAAATATTTAAAGAAAACAGATGTATTTCAATGAATTTATTGCTAGATGTGATAATTATGATTACTTGCATTACTACTACTTTCCAATCAGAAAGGAACTCAAAACTATCCTACAAAGTTCACAACATGAAGATATTGCTTAAACTGACTTTTTCCATTGTTTTGTCAGTCTCTCTGAGTTATCTTTAATGCTAGCTGAGATTCAAATTTACATAAGAACCAGAAACCATCTAGCTATTTTCTAGCTCTTTCATATTCTTATATCTACATTGTTTCCATTAAAAATAATTCAAAACTGAGGCTAAGGTAGGAGACTGTGGTAATGGTGGAAATTTAAGAAAAGGTGCTTGTTTGTTTGTTCCTGAAGAGGAAATAATTCCCCTCAACATCTTTTCCCTATCTGTTTGCCTCCTGTCTCTCTCTTTAATGGTGTCCTAGCTACAATACTGTTACCTCATCATGCTGTGGGGATTGTAAGAGAAGAAGGAATGAACATTCCTGGGTTCTTCCCAGTTTTGGAAAAATCTGGGTGAGGATTAAGTATGTAGTCAAATGGGAGAGGCCCTGTGGCCATTATAAATTCTCATTTAGAAGATTCCAACCAATTCAAGAGCTGGAAGATGAACTCAGGCCCATTGGGGCCTCGGACTACACTTCCCAGAAGACTTCAAATTAGGAATGGGTTCTTGGCTAGGGGAAGGAGGATTTCTTTAGTGAGGGCTGCCATGGCAGGAGAGCAGGTGTGAGGCTCCTTGGTTAATTTTTTATTATGTGGCCTGCCAACTATAAACTGGCACTTACCGATTACATTGTCAATGACTGAACAACAAGAGCATTTGTCATCCGCCACTGTGGAGACTGAATGCTGTGCTGTGACAGCTGCTGATTCTCAACAACCCCTGAGGGAGTTCAGGGTGCAGTGAGGCACGCTGTGCTCCAGAGAATCTGGTGGGACAGATCTTTAGACAAGTGGATGCTTTTAGGAACAGGTTTTATGATCTCAATTCTTGCATCTCCTCATACCTAGAATTGCACTAAATACCTTCATGGTGACATCAGATCCTCATGAGTGGGACAAAATATTTAAAGAAAACAGATGTATTTCAATGAATTTATTGCTAGATGTGATAATTATGATTACTTGCATTACTACTACTTTCCAATCAGAAAGGAACTCAAAACTATCCTACAAAGTTCACAACATGAAGATATTGCTTAAACTGACTTTTTCCATTGTTTTGTCAGTCTCTCTGAGTTATCTTTAATGCTAGCTGAGATTCAAATTTACATAAGAACCAGAAACCATCTAGCTATTTTCTAGCTCTTTCATATTCTTATATCTACATTGTTTCCATTAAAAATAATTCAAAACTGAGGCTAAGGTAGGAGACTGTGGTAATGGTGGAAATTTAAGAAAAGGTGCTTGTTTGTTTGTTCCTGAAGAGGAAATAATTCCCCTCAACATCTTTTCCCTATCTGTTTGCCTCCTGTCTCTCTCTTTAATGGTGTCGTAGCTACAATACTGTTACCTCATCATGCTGTGGGGATTGTAAGAGAAGAAGGAATGAACATTCCTGGGTTCTTCCCAGTTTTGGAAAAATCTTCTGGGTGAGGATTAAGTATGTAGTCAAATGGGAGAGGCCCTGTGGCCATTATAAATTCTCATTTAGAAGATTCCAACCAATTCAAGAGCTGGAAGATGAACTCAGGCCCATTGGGGCCTCGGACTACACTTCCCAGAAGACTTCAAATTAGGAATGGGTTCTTGGCTAGGGGAAGGAGGATTTCTTTAGTGAGGGCTGCCATGGCAGGAGAGCAGGTGTGAGGCTCCTTTGGGTTTAAATTTTTTTATTATGTGGCCTGCCAACTATAAACTGGCACTTACCGATTACATTGTCAATGACTGAACAACAAGAGCATTTGTCATCCGCCACTGTGGAGACTGAATGCTGTGCTGTGACAGCTGCTGATTCTCAACAACCCCTGAGGGAGTTCAGGGTGCAGTGAGGCACGCTGTGCTCCAGAGAATCTGGTGGGACAGATCTTTAGACAAGTGGATGCTTTTAGGAACAGGTTTTATGATCTCAATTCTTGCATCTCCTCATACCTAGAATTGCACTAAATACCTTCATGGTGACATCAGATCCTCATGACTAACCAAAACTCCTTTGTAAAATGAGTGTTTAATGATACTTCTAAAACCTTCTATATCGATTTTTCTCTCACTGCCTCTTTGGAGCAGTCTCTCAGATCTGAGATTCTGCCTCCAGAGCTGAAGTCCTTATTTCACCCCAAATAGAAGTTAGCTCACAACTCTCAAGTTGTCCATCTTTTTTAGTTAACAGGCCTGAAAAACAAACAAAAAACAACAAAAAACGCCTACAAATGTAGATTCTGATAAGAACACTCCGTACTCTCTATCCCCACCCCCAAGATCTCCTGACATAAAGATCTCTTGTAAATGTAAATCTCTGTCTCAGAGTTGCCCTCAAAATAGAGAGTTGGAGCTGTAAATCATCCAAAGTAGCCAAGTGGAAAATGGACGTTTAGAGCTGGATAGCTTGATAGCTGGTTGGCAGTGAAGACCTCATCAATAGTGGCAGTTGGATCACTAACAGCCCATGTCATGCGGCAGTAGTGTAATTATTAAAATCCCATCACTGTTGAACTGAGATGAAATTTCAGTGAAAAGGAGTATATTGGAAAGTGAAATGGCCTAGGAGTTCAACAGTTGCATAGGAATTAGTGCAAATAACTTTATAAAGCCCAGTGGATGCTACTGAATTCAGCTGAAGCCTTAGAAAAGATAAGGATGATAAATCTCCAATTAAAACCGAAGTGTAAAAACCAGACGGCCTTGGCAGCATATACAGGGTCTCTCATTATTGCAGGTGAAACAATAGGAAATACACAGAATCTGAACTGAGACATAACTGTGAAAGAAGCAGAACTCCAGAGGTGTTTGTATACTCATTCTCAGTAATTTCTTACACTAAGGTGACAGGAAGGATTGGGACTCTGAGACTTCCTGTGGAGTTTTTTTATGTATGCACTCAGAAATCTTCAAATCTCAGCTTATCCTGGGAAGTTTGCAAGTGCAAAATTGCCCCTCTGTGTATCTGTCAAACACAGAACCCATCGCATGGCTGAAGAAAATACACATCTCTTCCATGCAGGAATGTGTTTCCCTCATCGTTAATTCTATATGTCCTACCAGCCACAGGTTTAATAATTAGCATTATATTAATTTCCTGTGGTTACTGCAACAAATTACCACAATTTTAGTGCTTAAAAAGTCAAACATTTATTTTCTCAAATTCTAAAATCAATACTACCTGGTCAAAATCAAAGTGTCATTAGAAATGTGCTAGAGAGAGAGGCTCTAGAGAAGAATCCATTCTTTGCCTATTCCAGCTTCTGGTGAATTCCAGAATTCCTTGGTTTGCGATCTTAACACTGCAATCTCTGCCTCCATTTTCACTTTTCTTTCTCCTCTTCTGTGTAAAATCTTCCTGTACCTCCCTCATCTTAGGATACATGTGATTATATATAGCGCTCACCCTGAAAGGTCAGGATAGTCTTTCCATCTCAAAATCCTTAGCTAAATTGCATCTCAAAACTCCCTCATAAAATAATATCTAGAGGTCTCCAAGATTATGACTTCAATATATGTGGTTGTTATTTAGCCACATGAGAAGCACTCTTTTACATACTATCTGCTGTGGAAAGAACTAGGCATAGTGAAAAAGGAACAGACTATACTATGAATAAATTTTGTATAATTTAGTCATCAAATACTAGCAGAAGAAAAGATGGTAAAATTGTATCCTGAACATGCTAAATCAAGAGGGGCATGACATAAGGTTGGTATGGAGAATTATTTTCTACATAAGAGCACTTTCCTATGACATAGCTGGAATCTTCCTGAACTATGAGTTTTGGCTGCCCTCTGAGTATTTCAGATCTTTTGTTTCCATGGAACAGAAGGTGCAGAAAGAAGACACTGTTGTGCTTACTCTAGTTACTTCTATTCAGCAGAAAGTCATTGGGGTGCTTTTACACTATGAGGGCAAGAAGGGGTAGATGTGTGTGACCCTAATGATCCACTTCAGCGTGACTTAGTATTTTTCTTGTCTAATTGTAATTGTGAATGTATATGTGCAGCATTCCTGACTTGAGAAGCTTATAAGTACCAAGAGTTCACTTTTATCGGTTTCTAAGATATTGTAATTCAGACCCATCGCATGGCTGAAGAAAATACACATCTCTTCCATGCAGGAATGTGTTTCCCTCATCGTTAATTCTATATGTCCTACCAGCCACAGGTTTAATAATTAGCATTATATTAATTTCCTGTGGTTACTGCAACAAATTACCACAATTTTAGTGCTTAAAAAGTCAAACATTTATTTTCTCAAATTCTAAAATCAATACTACCTGGTCAAAATCAAAGTGTCATTAGAAATGTGCTAGAGAGAGAGGCTCTAGAGAAGAATCCATTCTTTGCCTATTCCAGCTTCTGGTGAATTCCAGAATTCCTTGGTTTGCGATCTTAACACTGCAATCTCTGCCTCCATTTTCACTTTTCTTTCTCCTCTTCTGTGTAAAATCTTCCTGTACCTCCCTCATCTTAGGATACATGTGATTATATATAGCGCTCACCCTGAAAGGTCAGGATAGTCTTTCCATCTCAAAATCCTTAGCTAAATTGCATCTCAAAACTCCCTCATAAAATAATATCTAGAGGTCTCCAAGATTATGACTTCAATATATGTGGTTGTTATTTAGCCACATGAGAAGCACTCTTTTACATACTATCTGCTGTGGAAAGAACTAGGCATAGTGAAAAAGGAACAGACTATACTATGAATAAATTTTGTATAATTTAGTCATCAAATACTAGCAGAAGAAAAGATGGTAAAATTGTATCCTGAACATGCTAAATCAAGAGGGGCATGACATAAGGTTGGTATGGAGAATTATTTTCTACATAAGAGCACTTTCCTATGACATAGCTGGAATCTTCCTGAACTATGAGTTTTGGCTGCCCTCTGAGTATTTCAGATCTTTTGTTTCCATGGAACAGAAGGTGCAGAAAGAAGACACTGTTGTGCTTACTCTAGTTACTTCTATTCAGCAGAAAGTCATTGGGGTGCTTTTACACTATGAGGGCAAGAAGGGGTAGATGTGTGTGACCCTAATGATCCACTTCAGCGTGACTTAGTATTTTTCTTGTCTAATTGTAATTGTGAATGTATATGTGCAGCATTCCTGACTTGAGAAGCTTATAATTACCAAGAGTTCACTTTCTCAAAAATCAGAATTTGAGTGCCATCACAGTGTGGATCATCAAAATGTGCAGAGGTATAACTGAAAGTGAGAATTTAGAATGGATATTGGAGGAGGAAGATGGTGGAAACCAATTGTGGCCCTGAAAACAACTGCAGAACTGGGCCTGTAAGTCACTAAATTCTTTCTAAATTTCAGCTCCTCCTCAGAGAGACCTTCAAGAGCCATAAATACACTGCTTCTTACATATATGTGGAGAAATGTGTTAGTGCAGCACATGGAGCTATGAAATAGGAGAGAAGATATCATCATGTTTCTGAATGTGCAGGGCTTTCAGAACAAAGCATACGGGCAGTGCAGGTTAAGGACAGTTGATTAGTAAACCTAAGAAAAAAATACTTCTGAGAGATTTATAGGTTTGGCTTTCCTTGGCTTGCTGTTTATATGTCAAAGGATAAAACCCCAAGTCATTATTTTACATTCCAAAGGATTGTAAAAACCTAAAGGTCTATCTCAGAGAAAATTTGTTTACAGTAGGGAAATAAGATTTCTCTCCCATTTTCAGGAGAGGAGGTTGGCAGCTGTACAGGAGTTCCTCTATAAACTTCCATATTTATCACTTTCAGGGTTCCTCATCATAGTACAGTTCCCTGTATATACAGCTGATAGCTGCCCTCATTACATTATCCAGAGAGATCTGAGTAAGAGGAAATTATTCTGTTACTGCTGTAAGTAATTCTGATCTCTCATCCAGAAGCTGCATGATTTATTTCAGAAGAAAGTCAATATATATACATATATATATATATATATCAGGGGTAGACTTTGGCAGATGTAGAGTTGTGGTACTCATATATACCTACTTTTTTTTCTTCAGTACAATGATTAGTTAAATTTCATTTTTTTAATTTTAACATTTGAAGGCTCTAAAAGGCATGAAAGACATCAATTTAAGTTTTTTAAAACCTGCTTTTTAAAACAACTTTATTGAGGTATAATTAATTTAAAAGAACTGTACATATTTAATGACTGCAATTGGGTGAATTTAGGCACAGGCAATCATTTGTGATACCATCATCATAATCAAGAGAGTAGACATAGTCAGTACCTCCCAAAGCTTCCTTATGTCCCTCTGCTTTCAAGTTTGTTTACTTGCTGTTTCATTGTAAAAGAGCCACTTATGAGTAGAGTTGGTGTATATGCTCAGATTTCTATACCTTTGGACACCTGACGATGCTCATGATAAGGTTGCATTCTCTCTTACTTGCTTCAGACAAGTTTGGCAAGGGAATAAATTGAGAAAATCTAGCCCATTGTGGTCCTTCACTAATGGGCATGCTTTCCATTGTGTTAAAATTTCTCAGAACTTGTCTGAAAGGCCTGAACTCTTTCTAGCCAATTTATCTTTCTTCATAATTTCCCTTCACAGAAATAAAATATGTATCATGCTCTGAAGGTCTACCCACCTTTTCCCGACTAATAAATCTCATTATTTTTAAATTATGTCCTGGTATCTGCTTTTCAGCAGAACAACTGACAGAAATAGTTTATACATAGGTGGAATCCTAAGAAAATATTTCTGGTCTTATTTCGTCTGCTCCCTCTTTCATAGTATGTTCTGAAAGTTATGGCCATTTCACAGACATTTGATCCACTATATCCATAGCATAATATTATTCTCCAAATTTTCAGGAGAGGAGGTTGGCAGCTGTACAGGAGTTCCTCTATAAACTTCCATATTTATCACTTTCAGGGTTCCTCATCATAGTACAGTTCCCTGTATATACAGCTGATAGCTGCCCTCATTACATTATCCAGAGAGATCTGAGTAAGAGGAAATTATTCTGTTACTGCTGTAAGTAATTCTGATCTCTCATCCAGAAGCTGCATGATTTATTTCAGAAGAAAGTCAATATATATACATATATATATATATATCAGGGGTAGACTTTGGCAGATGTAGAGTTGTGGTACTCATATATACCTACTTTTTTTTCTTCAGTACAATGATTAGTTAAATTTCATTTTTTTAATTTTAACATTTGAAGGCTCTAAAAGGCATGAAAGACATCAATTTAAGTTTTTTAAAACCTGCTTTTTAAAACAACTTTATTGAGGTATAATTAATTTAAAAGAACTGTACATATTTAATGACTGCAATTGGGTGAATTTAGGCACAGGCAATCATTTGTGATACCATCATCATAATCAAGAGAGTAGACATAGTCAGTACCTCCCAAAGCTTCCTTATGTCCCTCTGCTTTCAAGTTTGTTTACTTGCTGTTTCATTGTAAAAGAGCCACTTATGAGTAGAGTTGGTGTATATGCTCAGATTTCTATACCTTTGGACACCTGACGATGCTCATGATAAGGTTGCATTCTCTCTTACTTGCTTCAGACAAGTTTGGCAAGGGAATAAATTGAGAAAATCTAGCCCATTGTGGTCCTTCACTAATGGGCATGCTTTCCATTGTGTTAAAATTTCTCAGAACTTGTCTGAAAGGCCTGAACTCTTTCTAGCCAATTTATCTTTCTTCATAATTTCCCTTCACAGAAATAAAATATGTATCATGCTCTGAAGGTCTACCCACCTTTTCCCGACTAATAAATCTCATTATTTTTAAATTATGTCCTGGTATCTGCTTTTCAGCAGAACAACTGACAGAAATAGTTTATACATAGGTGGAATCCTAAGAAAAATATTTCTGGTCTTATTTCGTCTGCTCCCCTCTTTCATAGTATGTTCTGAAAGTTATGGCCATTTCACAGACATTTGATCCACTATATCCATAGCATAATATTATTCTCCAATTATTTAGAGGGCTTAGTTCTCAGGAGTAAATTGCTTCCTTTAGGAGGTACATCATGATTCCTCCTGAACTTTAAATTATGACTACCACTCACTTCAGGCTCTCCATTCCAAAAGAACAGTAGGCAAGTAAAGAAGTCATTTTCCCTTCATGGGTAATTAACATTGTTCATCAGGAAATGATAAAACTAATATCATACTCTTCGGTGTCCCATTTGTACATCTCTCCTTTGCCCAATTTTGTCAGTAAGTGGGCAAGTTCAATGGCTATATTCTAAGAAGTGTTTGGTGAATAGTAGCTGGGATTACTCAGGAAAGGGTTTATTACTCAAGCCATGAAGTAAACCTCTGAAACAGACATTCCAACAAAATACAAGAGGAATCTAGACTTTGTAACAGAATCATCAATTGCAGTTAAAATACACAACTATTTAACACTGTTTAGACATAGCAATGGGAACTGTAGTTCATCCCACTAAACATCAGCTTGTAAATACTGCAGGAAAAGCATCTGAAAACTATGAAGAACACACTTCTCTAACATATTATACAAATAGTGTTTCCACAGAACACAAGGGACAAGGTATATCAGATGCTCTTGGGGCTTCTTGTAATTCTGCTGCTGCTGGAATAAATCATTCATTCCCCAGGTGCTAAGAGTGTTGCCAGCTGACAATTATCAGCTGAACCCCACTCCTAGAATTATACTCCCATCTGAAGAAAGTTTTCTTGCCCTAAGTTATCCTTCTTCCAAGCCATCATCCATTGACTGGCCAATGCAAGGAAGTGTAAGACCAGTTCCTTTGCTCAATATGGGACAAATCTGCAAGATCATCCTCACCCAAATTAGCTGAGAACATTGTCCAAACTGCATTTCAGTTCAAACTCTTGTTCTAGTTCTACATTTTATAATCCTTTGCACTGTTCATCAAAAGACCACTTCCCAATCAATTTCATGGACATAAACCTCTGTCTCAGATTCTATTTTCCAGAGTACCTCACTGCAAACAACATTATATTTATGTATATAATAAAGTTTTAAAATTGTGAAAGTTCTTATAGATTTATAACAGGAATATATTTTTCTTTACCAAAATAATGTGAAACAATTGTCCATGTTCAATATGTACTTGTATTGAATTAATCATATCACTGACCTCTTATCAAATATATTGGAATGTAGAGAGAATTTTCAAAATAATTGTTGTGGTAAATGACCTTCTACACATGGATGGCATGTATAGAAGGACACATACCCAGAGGTCATAATACCCAGAGGTCATCTCCAGATGTCATTTAGATAAGTAAATCATAAATCATGGATTACATAATTTCTTCAAAATTCTGGACTATAATTGTAATTTTACTCACTAGCTCTAGTACTCAATATTGTCTTTTTTTTTTTTTTAGGTATTTTGATCATGATTAAGTTCTCTGGACCTTTTAATTGTAATTTTACTCACTAGACATAAATAAGAGAATCTAGACTTTGTAACAGAATCATCAATTGCAGTTAAAATACACAACTATGTAACACTGTTTAGACATAGCAATGGGGACTGTAGTTCATCCCACTAAACATCAGCTTGTAAATACTGCAGGAAAAGCATCTGAAAACTATGAAGAACACACTTCTCTAACATATTATACAAATAGTGTTTCCACAGAACACAAGGGACAAGGTATATCAGATGCTCTTGGGGCTTCTTGTAATTCTGCTGCTGCTGGAATAAATCATTCATTCCCCAGGTGCTAAGAGTGTTGCCAGCTGACAATTATCAGCTGAACCCCACTCCTAGAATTATACTCCCATCTGAAGAAAGTTTTCTTGCCCTAAGTTATCCTTCTTCCAAGCCATCATCCATTGACTGGCCAATGCAAGGAAGTGTAAGACCAGTTCCTTTGCTCAATATGGGACAAATCTGCAAGATCATCCTCACCCAAATTAGCTGAGAACATTGTCCAAACTGCATTTCAGTTCAAACTCTTGTTCTAGTTCTACATTTTATAATCCTTTGCACTGTTCATCAAAAGACCACTTCCCAATCAATTTCATGGACATAAACCTCTGTCTCAGATTCTATTTTCCAGAGTACCTCACTGCAAACAACATTATATTTATGTATATAATAAAGTTTTAAAATTGTGAAAGTTCTTATAGATTTATAACAGGAATATATTTTTCTTTACCAAAATAATGTGAAACAATTGTCCATGTTCAATATGTACTTGTATTGAATTAATCATATCACTGACCTCTTATCAAATATATTGGAATGTAGAGAGAATTTTCAAAATAATTGTTGTGGTAAATGACCTTCTACACATGGATGGCATGTATAGAAGGACACATACCCAGAGGTCATCTCCAGATGTCATTTAGATAAGTAAATCATAAATCATGGATTACATAATTTCTTCAAAATTCTGGACTATAATTGTAATTTTACTCACTAGCTCTAGTACTCAATATTGTCTTTTTTTTTTTTTTAGGTATTTTGATCATGATTAAGTTCTCTGAGATTTCCCATTTAGCCTGTTCAGTTATTAGTGGCCTATATTATGTATGCTCTATTTAGTGAAGAATGGCCTTTTTGCAATAGCTGCATAAATTAATTCCAAAACACATCCAGGAAAATATTTTTAAAATTCCATTTACTCTAACTTGGAAAACTCAGTTAATTCCAAAGCACATCCAGGAAAATATTTTTAAAATTCCATTTACTCTAACTTAGAAAACTCAGATTTCTGTCACCTATTCAAAAATTAGTCTTTCTCTTTTCATTTAATCCCACCTTAGAAAAAACATTTATCTTGTCCAAAATACCTAAGCTTGGCATATGACTTAGGGTCCCTCCTGATAGTTCTGATATTTTATTCAATCTGAAGAAACAGATTAAGGTTTATCATCCTTATCTTTGATCATCTGCCTTAGAGTTTATAAGACAAATATTCTTAAATTTAAAAAGAAATGGAATAAGTCAGGTGGTCTTTTAGATTCAGGGAGAACTTCATTCTTAAGATTTATAGCTCTTAATCTGGATCCTATCTCTCTTGGCTTCTTTCCCAGATTTTTTGGCTATCCAAGTTGATAGTCTGTCAAGACGTTTGACTTAGATGTAGTTGATTCTGAGAGGTTAACTCTTTCTGCCATTGAAACAATCCCTTTAAATTTTATTAATTTTTTACTATGGTTTATATGGATTTGAGGAATTGACTTTCTAAAGAAAAATACTATCATCAGGCAATTTTCTTCATCCAAACTAATGCATCATAAACAGAGCAAGAAATTGGCTACTCAAAATCACTTTCATTGGTCATTTCTCTAGAAATTTCTCCCAATTAATTCTGTCTCTTTTAAAAACTATTTTAACAGAAAATATGAATCACGTGAAGCAGATTTAACATACCAATTTCTTTGCAATTCAAGAAGAAAATTATTCAGGCAGTTCAGAATACCAGAATCTGGGTCATCTGGGTTGTCGACTAAGGTGTAGTATCCTCCTTTCTACATTTTTAACTTCTGTATTTTATCATTTTTCCATGGAATTTGAATTTACCCTAAATTGTGACCACCAATAATTCCAGTATATTTAATCACTAAAAATATAGAAACAAACAAAAAGAGAAAAATGTAGACACATGTGAACATGTTATTTAAAGCTATTATCAAGTGATATTGTCAGAAAGATCCCTAATAGCTCTAGCTCTCACTGAAAAGAAAAACAAATTAAAAAACCATAATAATTTTAATTCATTGCTGGTGAGAATGCAAAATATTGATAGTAGAGCTATTTTGAAAGAGAGTTTGATATTTTTTTTAAAAAAACTAAGCATATTCTTACCATAAATTTCAGCAGTCACACTAGATGTTATTTATTTAGCGAAATGAATAAAAAACTTATGTTCCAAACCAAACAAAATCCTGAAACAACCACCTTAGAAAAAACATTTATCTTGTCCAAAATACCTAAGCTTGGCATATGACTTAGGGTCCCTCCTGATAGTTCTGATATTTTATTCAATCTGAAGAAACAGATTAAGGTTTATCATCCTTATCTTTGATCATCTGCCTTAGAGTTTATAAGACAAATATTCTTAAATTTAAAAAGAAATGGAATAAGTCAGGTGGTCTTTTAGATTCAGGGAGAACTTCATTCTTAAGATTTATAGCTCTTAATCTGGATCCTATCTCTCTTGGCTTCTTTCCCAGATTTTTTGGCTATCCAAGTTGATAGTCTGTCAAGACGTTTGACTTAGATGTAGTTGATTCTGAGAGGTTAACTCTTTCTGCCATTGAAACAATCCCTTTAAATTTTATTAATTTTTTACTATGGTTTATATGGATTTGAGGAATTGACTTTCTAAAGAAAAATACTATCATCAGGCAATTTTCTTCATCCAAACTAATGCATCATAAACAGAGCAAGAAATTGGCTACTCAAAATCACTTTCATTGGTCATTTCTCTAGAAATTTCTCCCAATTAATTCTGTCTCTTTTAAAAACTATTTTAACAGAAAATATGAATCACGTGAAGCAGATTTAACATACCAATTTCTTTGCAATTCAAGAAGAAAATTATTCAGGCAGTTCAGAATACCAGAATCTGGGTCATCTGGGTTGTCGACTAAGGTGTAGTATCCTCCTTTCTACATTTTTAACTTCTGTATTTTATCATTTTTCCATGGAATTTGAATTTACCCTAAATTGTGACCACCAATAATTCCAGTATATTTAATCACTAAAAATATAGAAACAAACAAAAAGAGAAAAATGTAGACACATGTGAACATGTTATTTAAAGCTATTATCAAGTGATATTGTCAGAAAGATCCCTAATAGCTCTAGCTCTCACTGAAAAGAAAAACAAATTAAAAAACCATAATAATTTTAATTCATTGCTGGTGAGAATGCAAAATATTGATAGTAGAGCTATTTTGAAAGAGAGTTTGATATTTTTTTTAAAAAAACTAAGCATATTCTTACCATAAATTTCAGCAGTCACACTAGATGTTATTTATTTAGCGAAATGAATAAAAAACTTATGTTCACACAAAATCCTGCAAAGGTGGTATATTGCAGATTTCTTTATGACTGCCAAAAACTTGGAAACAACCAAGAGGCTCTTCAGTAGGTAAATAGTTAAATAAATTGTGATACATCTAGACAGTAGAATTTTATTAAGTGCTGAGAAGAAATGAACTATTTAGCCATGAAAAAACATGGAGGAAACTTAGATGCATGTTATCAAGTGAAAGAAGACAATATAAAAAGTTTATATATACTGTGATTCCAACTGTATGACATTCTGAGAAAGCCAAAACTACAGAGACCATAAGAAGGTCAGGGAATGCCAAGGGAAAAGAAATAAATAGGCAGAGGACAGAGGATTTCTAGGGCAGTTAAACTATTCTATATGATACTGTTATGATTGATACATGTCTTTTTTGAGGTATATTTAGTTTACACTATGTTAATAGTAGGTATAAGCACAGCACAATAGTAGATGTACAGTATTGGTAATACAAAAATGTTTAAATTATACTCTATTAAAAGTTATAAAATATTGGCTAAATTCTTGTGATGTATAATATATGCTTGTAGGTTATTTAGTTTAAACATGGTAATTTGTGCACAAACTGTAAGTCTGTTTCTGTTTCATTATATTCATTTGTTTGTTTCACTTCTAAGATTCCGCATATAAGTGATAATATATGGTATTATCTTACTAACTTATTTCACTAAGTATAATACTCTCCAGTTTCATCCATGTTATAAATGGCAGAGTTTCATTTTTAATGAATAAGTAATATTTTATGATATATATATATATATGTGCATATATATATGTATGTATGTATGTATACACACACACAGCCCAAATCTTCTTTGCCCTTTCATCTGTTGATGGACAATTAGGTTACTTCTGTGTCTTGGCTATTGTAAATAATGATACTCTGAACAGTGGGTTACATGTATATTTTCAAATTAGTGTTACTTCTGTTTTCTAAATCAAAGTCCAAACTGTTTTCCAGTAGCCCCCCTTTTTTTTTTTGATGATAACATAAATTTCAGCAGTCACACTAGATGTTATTTATTTAGCGAAATGAATAAAAACTTATGTTCACACAAAATCCTGCAAAGGTGGTATATTGCAGATTTCTTTATGACTGCCAAAAACTTGGAAACAACCAAGAGGCTCTTCAGTAGGTAAATAGTTAAATAAATTGTGATACATCTAGACAGTAGAATTTTATTAAGTGCTGAGAAGAAATGAACTATTTAGCCATGAAAAAACATGGAGGAAACTTAGATGCATGTTATCAAGTGAAAGAAGACAATATAAAAAGTTTATATATACTGTGATTCCAACTGTATGACATTCTGAGAAAGCCAAAACTACAGAGACCATAAGAAGGTCAGGGAATGCCAAGGGAAAAGAAATAAATAGGCAGAGGACAGAGGATTTCTAGGGCAGTTAAACTATTCTATATGATACTGTTATGATTGATACATGTCTTTTTTGAGGTATATTTAGTTTACACTATGTTAATAGTAGGTATAAGCACAGCACAATAGTAGATGTACAGTATTGGTAATACAAAAATGTTTAAATTATACTCTATTAAAAGTTATAAAATATTGGCTAAATTCTTGTGATGTATAATATATGCTTGTAGGTTATTTAGTTTAAACATGGTAATTTGTGCACAAACTGTAAGTCTGTTTCTGTTTCATTATATTCATTTGTTTGTTTCACTTCTAAGATTCCGCATATAAGTGATAATATATGGTATTATCTTACTAACTTATTTCACTAAGTATAATACTCTCCAGTTTCATCCATGTTATAAATGGCAGAGTTTCATTTTTAATGAATAAGTAATATTTTATGATATATATATATATATGTGCATATATATATGTATGTATGTATGTATGTATACACACACACAGCCCAAATCTTCTTTGCCCTTTCATCCGTTGATGGACAATTAGGTTACTTCTGTGTCTTGGCTATTGTAAATAATGATACTCTGAACAGTGGGTTACATGTATATTTTCAAATTAGTGCTTTCATTTTCTTCAGATGTACACTTACAAATGCTAAATCATATGGTAGTTCTGTTTTTAATCTTTTTGAGGAATGTCCAAACTGTTTTCCATAGTGATTGTACCTATTTACATTCATTCCAACACGACACAAGGGTTCCTTTTATTCATATCCTCACCAACACTTGTTATATGTAATTTTTTTGATGATATACATTCTGATAGATGTGAAGAGATATCTCATTGAGGTTTTGATTTACATTGCTCTGCTGATTAATGATACTGAGCGTCTTTTCATGTACTAGCTGACCATCTGTATTCCCCTTTGAAAAAATACCTGCTCAGATATTGTGCCCAGTTTTCAATTTTTTTTATATTGAGTTGCATGAGCTGTTTATATATGATGAATATTAGTCCCTTATCTATCATATCATTTTTCACTTCAACTGGTCACCTACCTCAAAATTTCAAGAGCAAAAGGAGGGTATAATTGTGACTTTTAGGTTTTGGTCTTTAGTACTTGGGTGAACATTGGTGACATTTTCAGATAAAGGAAACATTGGTTGTTTATTGGTTAAGTACAGGGTTGAATAAAAGAATAAAGAGCTTGGGCCAGAGTCTGTGTGCTGTGGTGTGCTAAGTTGCTTCAGTTATGTCCGACTCTTTGGGACCCTATGGACTATTGCCCACCAGGCACCTCTGTCCATGGAATTGATTCTCCAGGCAAGAATACTGGAGTGGGTTGCCATTTCCTCCTCCAGATGGTCTTCCTGACCCAGGGATGGAACCTGTGTCTCTTTTGTCCCCTGCATTGGCATGCGGATTCTTTACCACTGGCACCAACTGGGAGTTTCTTATAAAATATTTAAATAAGGGCTTCCCTGGTGGTCCAGTGGGTAAGGAGCAGTGCAAGGGGTTCTGGTTCGATCCCTGGCCTGGACCAATGTGTCCAATTACTGAGCCGGAGCTCTGGAGCGCATGTGCCCAGAGCCAGTGCTTTGCAACAACAGAGGCCACTGTGATGGGAGGCCCACATAGGCCAAAGAACAGAGATGGATGAAAATAGATAAATGAAAGACCAACAGAAGTGGCGCACCCACCCTCCTCCCTCTCCAACCAACCTCCCCCAAATTTTAATAAAAATAAGAAGTAGCGGAAGTAAATATTTCAATATTCCTAAGAATAGACATTATTCAATAGGAGCTTACCAAGACACATATATTTGTAATGGGTTTTTCATTATTGTAATGTTATAATTAGATGTCAAACATATTATTCACCAAGAAAACTCTCAGTGTAAAATGAAATTAAACAGTATAGTTACCATCATCATCATAATCATGACCTTGGTTTTAGCCCAACGGTCCCCAGGATGAATAAACCACAAGAAAAGTACTATTATTCTAAATAATAGTTTTTCCCTCATTATTTCACTCAATGATCAATGAGAAATAGAAGTGAAATAATAATGAACATAACACAACCTGATTTGAAACATTTTCTTTAAGAGAACAAAGAAAACTTATACAACATTCATTGCTCCATTTAAATATTTATTCTTTCTTGAATCTTTCTCTATTGACCTCTTTTATTTAGATTGCTTTTCCCTTGCAATTTGTATAGAAAGATGGACCTACAAAGAAGTATTGAAAGTTAAAGCAAGGACCAAATATGAGTATAAACTGGAAGGTGAACAAGCAACTGAATGAGGCAATTTATGTGGTCAACTTTCTCTTACTAGAATGTAAGATAAAAATAAAACCCTCATGGGGTAGCAAAAAATTGGATATGACTTAGCAACTAAATAAACAACAATATATTTGTATTTGTATTTATATTTTAAGGACCCATAGCAACAGTCAGTTCAGGTTAGGTCTAATCGTCTATAATGATTAGCTCACTCTAAGGCCTTAGTAGTATTGACATTTGTAAGTTGAGGGTACATCATTTGTTTCTTCATATGGCTTCTTCTCTATCAGTAACAGATAACCTTTCAAGATCTATTTTCCCTTATGAAAACTTTCATTAGAACCTTAGAGCCATTATCAATGTAAATTAGCAATTTATTCAAGTGAGAATAATTATTTTGATCTTAAAATGATATATAGTTAAATCTGTTTGAGGCAGTCAAGGATGCCTGTTTATGGATATCTATGTGGAATACCATAACCAAGGCTCTTTTCATTTTTCTGTCAGTATGTTTTCCTTTATACTTATTAAATGCTCCTCGACTGTACATTCATGAGATGACATTATAATCCCCTTTTATATATTCTATACTTCAGTTTCCTTGAGAACAGTATAAAGTCAAAAGCATTCAATCTTTAGGCCTCATAGAAAACAACTAAATGTTTAGCAAAATCATAAAGTTCTTCAGCAGTGGAAGAAGCACTCCATACCTGTCATATAGGAAATGGCTTAAACAAAAGTCAACATTTAGTCGTAATATTCCCGTCCTTTAAATTGAGGCTGCCTTTTGCATGCTGTGTTATACTAGATCCACTAACAGACATATGCAGCTGTGATAGTGACAGCTTGAGGTGGAGCATATTGACATTAAGGCCAAGTAAAAATTCAGGGCAGTCCTTTGCAGGGCATATGGAGGATACCTGGTTTTAAAGGTCCCTTTTTCCATATTATTAAGTTATATTTTCAATTATAGAGTTCCATCTATGTACTCTACAATAATTTCATTAAAGGCCTACTACATTAGGAAATATTTCCAGAATGCTACATAAAAGATATTTTGTCTAAATGAATAGATTTCTTCATTCTTTAAAATGTCTTAATAGAATATTGAAATGCATTTAAGTAATGCAAAATAATTTAAATTCACTAAAGAAAAATATAAATTGTGTCTAATTTTAATATTTTATTACATAAAATACAGGCAAGAATGCCTGTTTGTTGATTTTTTGTACTTTTATGTTGAGAGTGTTGTAGCTATAGAGAGCTTCCAGTGTAAGAAAATGTTTCTGTACTCTTGACCCAGCTTTTCCTAATATTCGTATCTTGTATACATATGGGTTAATTATTAAAATTAAGAACTAACATTAGCAACATGCTATTAAATTAAATAAGGTTAATTTAGAAGAATGGTTTGCTATATATTCCAGTTGCTGGAAATTTTGTTTCTAATTGCAATTGCAAATACTACGTGTATTATATACATAGGCAGATAGTGTGGTCTATAGTTTCTATTAAGTTTTTATCTTGAAAGTGTAATGAAAGTATTAGTTGCTCAGCCATGTCTGACTCTTTGTGACCCCATGGGCTGTAGCCTGCCAGGCTTCTCTCCATGGAATTCTCCAGACAAGAATACTGAAGTGGGTAGCCATTCCCTTTTCCAGGGGAATCTTCCCAAATGGGACTGAACTCAGATCTCTGGCATTGCACGCAGATTCTTTAGTCTGAGCCACCAGGGATTTGCATGCAGTTCTAAAAACAACACATAGAGCTTTCGTGTATCTTTTGCCCAGTTTCTCCGATTTGTAACATACTGCAAAACTATATTAAAACATCACCAACTAGAATATTGCCATGATACAGTCAAGATATGTAATATTTTAATTACCAAAGAGATCTCTCCCAAATTTCCTTTTTACAGTCACACTCGCTTCCCTCCCATCTCACTTCTTAATTGCTGACAGTAAGTAATCCCTTTGCCTGCCCAAATATAAAATGTTACCATAATAAGAGTGCTATGTAAATAGAATCATACAGTATGTAAGGTTTATTTTGTTACTGGCTTTTTAAAAATCAGAATAATTCTCTGGAAATTAATCAAGGATATTATGTACATAAACAGTTTCTTTGCAATGTTGAACAGAATTTCATACTCCTGTCTTTCGGGACTCTGATGATATTACCTTTTCTTGCTCCCTTTCATTGAGGGGAATGTATAACTAGTTATAGTCAATGAATTGTTCGTGGAATTGACATGTTCCATTTACAAATAGGAGTATTTGAGGGTGCATGTAAGGTTTTCCAGAGAGCTCTCTTACTCTGATAAGAAGGCCAATATTTGATCTTGTAAATGCTCTATCAGACTGACTCCTAGGGTAAGAAGAAGTGAGAGAGTTGTCTGGTTATGGACACTGAATGATAATGAAGTAAATTATTAGAGTGTTTCACATTAAATATAAAAAAAAACTTTTCCAGTTGCTGGAAATTTTGTTTCTAATTGCAATTGCAAATACTACGTGTATTATATACATAGGCAGATAGTGTGGTCTATAGTTTCTATTAAGTTTTTATCTTGAAAGTGTAATGAAAGTATTAGTTGCTCAGCCATGTCTGACTCTTTGTGACCCCATGGGCTGTAGCCTGCCAGGCTTCTCTCCATGGAATTCTCTAGACAAGAATACTGAAGTGGGTAGCCATTCCCTTTTCCAGGGGAATCTTCCCAAATGGGACTGAACTCAGATCTCTGGCATTGCACGCAGATTCTTTAGTCTGAGCCACCAGGGATTTGCATGCAGTTCTAAAAACAACACATAGAGCTTTCGTGTATCTTTTGCCCAGTTTCTCCGATTTGTAACATACTGCAAAACTATATTAAAACATCACCAACTAGAATATTGCCATGATACAGTCAAGATATGTAATATTTTAATTACCAAAGAGATCTCTCCAATTGCCTTTTTACAGTCACACTCGCTTCCCTCCCATCTCACTTCTTAATTGCTGACAGTAAGTAATCCCTTTGCCTGCCCAAATATAAAATGTTACCATAATAAGAGTGCTATGTAAATAGAATCATACAGTATGTAAGGTTTATTTTGTTACTGGCTTTTTAAAAACTCAGAATAATTCTCTGGAAATTAATCAAGGATATTATGTACATAAACAGTTTCTTTGCAATGTTGAACAGAATTTCATACTCCTGTCTTTCGGGACTCTGATGATATTACCTTTTCTTGCTCCCTTTCATTGAGGGGAATGTATAACTAGTTATAGTCAATGAATTGTTCGTGGAATTGACATGTTCCATTTACAAATAGGAGTATTTGAGGGTGCATGTAAGGTTTTCCAGAGAGCTCTCTTACTCTGATAAGAAGGCCAATATTTGATCTTGTAAATGCTCTATCAGACTGACTCCTAGGGTAAGAAGAAGTGAGAGAGTTGTCTGGTTATGGACACTGAATGATAATGAAGTAAATTATTAGAGTGTTTCACATTAAATATTTCATTGAATTATCACAACAACATAATTAATACATTTTGGGTAATCCTAATTGTGGGTGAAAAATAAGATTGCAAAATATATATTTCTTGATTTTTAACTATGTGTCTTATTGCTTACCCTTTATTAAATATTGAGATCAATCACAATGTTTGATTTTTAAATCCATCTTTACATAATTGTTAGCTTTCCTACCTTCAATTTCAGTGCTCAAAAATTCTGAAAGCAATAATATTATAGTAAAATAGTATATTTTTTATAGTATTTGTATGAGTTCCTATATGGAGAATGGATAATAGATGTTAGCACATTACCCAGGAACCAAATTTTTAGGCTTCTCTAGAGCTAAATGAAGATATATCAGCATTCCAAAATTTCTATCTAAATATTGAAAATTAATTTTTTCCTTTGTATATACCATGCGATATATTTTACTTGGAATATACCAGTACTCTTGCAGCTAAACTTTTATAATATACTGTGATAGTGAATATATGTCCTTTTGTCTTTTGGAGGGTAGTTAGCAATGTAGTTTTACAGCGATTTGTCCTTTCGTTATAGTATAAAGTAAGATAAGTGAATAGATGATAATGTCACTCACAAAACTCAGATGTCTCACTCAGAATCAAACTATACCAGTAGATCAAATCTACAAGTAATTGTAACAACACAGGCAAAATATGGAAGAATGTGAGCTGACCAGGGAATCTCCTCTCCTTGCCTCTCCTTGTCGTGCTGAAACAGTTACACACTAGTCCAAATTTAATATGTAACCTTCTGCATGATGAAGTCAGAGTGTCACTTTCACAAAGAGAGCTTTCTGAGCCCCATCAGGAGAGAGGACCACATAGTTATTTGAACAAGGAAAGTTTACTGTAAAAAGTCATTAACTATAACAAGTGATTACAGTGAGGAGGGAGGTATTAGCAGTAAAATGTAAGTAAAATCAAAGTGTAGATACAATGGACTTAAGGAGCAATCACTAATGCTCTCTCAAACTTGTCAGAAACACCCTCCCTGGTACTCGGTACTGGATAAAAGATGTTCCCTGTGAGATTCTTCTGGCCACTAGACATCGTCCTAGGGTATGATGAAAGAGCCTGTGGCTAAGAGATGCTGGGGGACTAGGTCATCTGCTGAATGCTGCTGTCTGCTATGCACTGTGTGAGCTAGACACTGGGGAGAGTCACTCTTCTAAAAACTATCAAGAGATGGGATGTATCAAAGGAAGCTGCCAGGTATTGCTGCCCACCCCTGCCCTGTATTGGTAGAATTAGGCACTAGGAAAGCTTTGAACTCTACAGGAACTTGCAAAATCAGTGTACTAGAAATAGGAAACAAAACTCTTTCTCCAGTCATGTGCTCTATGGACAAAATTTTATGCCAGCTAGCATAGGAAAAACAAATATTTAAAAGGACCCAGATTCATTTTCACAAAGCAGTCTAAAGGAGTGAATTTTGTAGCTAAGAAGCAATCAATTTATAACCAGCACAATCAAGAAATGCCAGTGCTCTTCATACTGATAGTAGTACTGGGTACAGTATTAGTGCAAGAGGCAGAATAAGCATGTCAAATAAGAGTGAAATTTCAAAAGTGATAGTGAATATGTCCTGTTACAGCGATTTGTCCTTTCGTTATAGTATAAAGTAAGATAAGTGAATAGATGATAATGTCACTCACAAAACTCAGATGTCTCACTCAGAATCAAACTATACCAGTAGATCAAATCTACAAGTAATTGTAACAACACAGGCAAAATATGGAAGAATGTGAGCTGACCAGGGAATCTCCTCTCCTTGCCTCTCCTTGTCGTGCTGAAACAGTTACACACTAGTCCAAATTTAATATGTAACCTTCTGCATGATGAAGTCAGAGTGTCACTTTCACAAAGAGAGCTTTCTGAGCCCCAGCAGGAGAGGGACCACATAGTTATTTGAACAAGGAAAGTTTACTGTAAAAAGTCATTAACTATAACAAGTGATTACAGTGAGGAGGGAGGTATTAGCAGTAAAATGTAAGTAAAATCAAGGTGTAGATACAATGGACTTAAGGAGCAATCACTAATGCTCTCTCAAACTTGTCAGAAACACCCTCCCTGGTACTCGGTACTGGATAAAAGATGTTCCCTGTGAGATTCTTCTGGCCACTAGACATCGTCCTAGGGTATGATGAAAGAGCCTGTGGCTAAGAGATGCTGGGGGACTAGGTCATCTGCTGAATGCTGCTGTCTGCTATGCACTGTGTGAGCTAGACACTGGGGAGAGTCACTCTTCTAAAAACTATCAAGAGATGGGATGTATCAAAGGAAGCTGCCAGGTATTGCTGCCCACCCCTGCCCTGTATTGGTAGAATTAGGCACTAGGAAAGCTTTGAACTCTACAGGAACTTGCAAAATCAGTGTACTAGAAATAGGAAACAAAACTCTTTCTCCAGTCATGTGCTCTATGGACAAAATTTTATGCCAGCTGGCATAGGAAAAACAAATGGACCCAGATTCATTTTCACAAAGCAGTCTAAAGGAGTGAATTTTGTAGCTAAGAAGCAATCAATTTATAACCAGCACAATCAAGAAATGCCAGTGCTCTTCATACTGATAGTAGTACTGGGTACAGTATTAGTGCAAGAGGCAGAATAAGTCTGTATGTCAAAAGAAGTCAAAATGTTGATGGTAAGAAGATTTCCAAAAGATCCTTAAACATATTCCAGAGTTCTCAGAATCAAGACTTTACATATTTATATTATGTTACTTCAAAATGTCACTTTCTACTTATTTTCTAGACTGTAGCCTCTCTGTCATTTTAACTGCATTTGTTAAGGTGACTAAAATGTTTATTGAAATTTAATTTTTTTTCAGTCTTACAGATTTATATATTATATTTCAAATATGAAACTTGACACTGTCACCACGCACAGTATCTTCATAACAGATACTTAAAGGCAATCAGTCAACATGTCCATTGTTTGTATTGTGGCATCCAAGAACCTATGATCATTAATTTCAACACTGGAAAAAAAAAGCATGATTTCTCACTTTAACTGTTATAGTACTGTTTAAAACTTTAAAATATGAATCATAAATGAATAAGACCAAATGAATGAAAGCCTTCTTTGAAAAACTACATGCTGGCACTCAGAACTTTCTCATTTATTAATATTTTAATATTAATAGTCTTGAATTCCCTTTTGAATGTGTCATTAGAAGGCATCTCATGGAGCTTGTGCCCAGCACCCAGAAGTGAACAGTCCATCGTGTTGGTTGCAATAGTATGATAGTAGGGATAAAAATCTAAATAAATATATCTTCTTTATACATCTGTAAGAGTATTTCTTAGGTGAGGCCCAGTATAGCATGGAACTTTTAGAGATCAACAAAAAAAGTGCAATAATTTTGAATTGTAAGAAACTGATAAAGATATACTTCAAATTAAGACTATCACTAGATCTTGCTATTTAACATATGTTTTCGTACTAGAAATAGGAAACAAAACTCAATCAGTGTACTAGAAATAGGAAACAAAACTCTTTCTCCAGTCATGTGCTCTATGGACAAAATTTTATGCCAGCTAGCATAGGAAAAACAAATGGACCCAGATTCATTTTCACAAAGCAGTCTAAAGGAGTGAATTTTGTAGCTAAGAAGCAATCAATTTATAACCAGCACAATCAAGAAATGCCAGTGCTCTTCATACTGATAGTAGTACTGGGTACAGTATTAGTGCAAGAGGCAGAATAAGTCTGTATGTCAAAAGAAGTCAAAATGTTGATGGTAAGAAGATTTCCAAAAGATCCTTAAACATATTCCAGAGTTCTCAGAATCAAGACTTTACATATTTATATTATGTTACTTCAAAATGTCACTTTCTACTTATTTTCTAGACTGTAGCCTCTCTGTCATTTTAACTGCATTTGTTAAGGTGACTAAAATGTTTATTGAAATTTAATTTTTTCAGTCTTACAGATTTATATATTATATTTCAAATATGAAACTTGACACTGTCACCACGCACAGTATCTTCATAACAGATACTTAAAGGCAATCAGTCAACATGTCCATTGTTTGTATTGTGGCATCCAAGAACCTATGATCATTAATTTCAACACTGGAAAAAAAAAGCATGATTTCTCACTTTAACTGTTATAGTACTGTTTAAAACTTTAAAATATGAATCATAAATGAATAAGACCAAATGAATGAAAGCCTTCTTTGAAAAACTACATGCTGGCACTCAGAACTTTCTCATTTATTAATATTTTAATATTAATAGTCTTGAATTCCCTTTTGAATGTGTCATTAGAAGGCATCTCATGGAGCTTGTGCCCAGCACCCAGAAGTGAACAGTCCATCGTGTTGGTTGCAATAGTATGATAGTAGGGATAAAAATCTAAATAAATATATCTTCTTTATACATCTGTAAGAGTATTTCTTAGGTGAGGCCCAGTATAGCATGGAACTTTTAGAGATCACAGAAGTGCAATAATTTTGAATTGTAGAGCTACATGTGTCTAATTTTAGGTCAACTTCTGCTACCTTGCAACTTTAGTATGTTAAATGGTAAAGCTGATAAAGATAATCAGCTTCCAGAGTATTTAACTTGTTTTTACTGAGTGACTTACTGGAAGAATCTTGCTGATTTTAGAGCATAATAGGAATATATTACTATTATGAATAAAGCTAATTATGTGATAATTATTTCATGATTTGACATTAGCTTGTGTATTCTAAAGACAAAAAACACTAAATTAATTTTTCCTGAGCAACAGGCTGCCACTTAGTGCCAGAAAGAAGTAATTTATGACTAATATCTGAAGTCTTAAGACTTTCATAACTCCTAAGAATAAATGCTGCATCCGTAGAATATTTTTTCATCATCATTTATCATGGAATTATGCCTTGTATTATCAATGTGAAGCATTTATAATTATAGCTTTATGGCTTAGTATATCACTTTAATTTTTTTATTTTGTTTTTATATCTCTTGTAAAGAAATAACCACTTTCATTGTTCTGCATTTCATTCATTATTTTGGATAGTTAGATTTCAACCTAAGTTATTAAACATATTTTAATTCTCTAGGTATTCCTATTAGTACCAAGTATAGGAAAAATAAAAACCACGTGAAAACTTGTCAGTTGTTTTTGTCTTACCTAGTATTTGATTTTACTCATATTTTAAAATGCAGGCATTTGAAAAACTGAATTATTTTATCTATGCCTCTGCTTCTGGCTGTTCTAAGATTTCCTTACTTTCTATTTAAAACATATTTATAATAGAAATACTATGTCTAAAACAGTTCAGAAAATACAGCTTAACTGTTTTAATGTCACAGTGTATAATCTACTTCTGTTACAGTGCCAGGAGTTCATATTTGCTAAATACAAGCAAGAAATAGTTTCCACTCCTCTTTTATCTGTCAGCTTTGAAGTTGCACCCCCTTGACTTCCACCTAAATGCTTAGGTAGGCTTTAGACCCTGTGTCACACTTGACCTTAGTTGTGGTCGGTAGTTCAATGACTCAATATTGAATAGATCTGAACTTGTTCTTTGTAAAAAATGCTTCCAATAAGTATGTTACTTCTTTACCTTTCTGTGTAATGATCTCTTATTTGGGACCTACAAACTTAAATAGATGTTATTTCCTCTCTTCATGTCCCACAAATCCTGAATAAGTAAATCTCTGCCTTTGTTGAGTTCTTTTTTATTAAAATATTATTTTTTACAGAGTGCACACTTCTAGGCATTTTATAGACTACTAAAGATAGAGATATAAACTTAAAAGTGTCCCTACCTTCAAGAACTTATTGTGTAATATCAGTGGCAAACTACATGAACAAGTAACTTTAGTACAATATGATGAGTAATATGACATAGACAAGGTGCAGGATTGTTTTTAAAAAAAGTGTATCAATCTAGTAGGACATTGCGTTATTAAGATTGTAATTAAGATCATGACTTTATATGTTTAGATTTTTATCAGTGGAAGGCTCTGAGCCATATTTATTTAAACCATTTTGCAATCTATAATGATTTCTGACTTAGAATAACTAATATACCTAACTCATGGTAGTAGTATTTTTCTGCTCTTCTTTCAAACAAAATGCTCGTCTAAAAGTTTCTCTCATTTTCTTTTTGTTTTACAAATTGCTAATAACTACAACCCTAGAGAAGGAAATGGCAACCCAGTACAATATTCTTGCCTGGGAAATCTAAATAACAAATGAATACAAATCTTTTTTAATCAAACTTTCCTTGAATGTCCTCTGATATTTGAGTTAATTTTAACAATATTTTCTCAATCTAGCTGATCACATTAATATAACAAATCATTTTCTAACATCTATCCATTTTAACGTAAACTCTGAAATTCTTGCATAAATTTAAGAATATAGTGGACAATATTTTTTAACTAAATAGCTTATTCCTTCATTCTTAAAATATTCACATTTACTAAGTTCTATTCTTATTTTTACTCTGTGTAGTTCTAGAAAAATCTCATATTTTACTGTAGGTCTGTTAGGTGCAATTTCTTGGCCCAGGAAATGTGCTGGTATACAATAAAATAGCCAGAGGACATTTCTGTAATTTTTCAAACTTAATTCTTCAAAAATCTTAAGTGGCATAAATATTAAAATATACATCTCAAAACTTTGATAGCATGAGATTAAAGACAGTATTTGGTGAGAAAGAAATGAAAAAAACTTTTCAGAGAACTAAGGAAAAAAGAGACAGAAATATCTAGAATCATTTAAGCCTATAATTATAAATATTACTGTATCCAGTTCCATTCGTAAATTTTTTGCTTTCTTGACAGCTTTTTTTTAAATTCTGTCAACTGTAGGCCATTTCAAGAAACAAAAAATAGTTGCAATCCAAAGAGTAATTGAATAGTGCATGGATATAAAGCAATAAAACAATAGATTTTAGGAGGTCATGTTTTGGAAGAATCTAATATAAACACATATACTAGTATAATATATAGTATATATTATATATATTATACATGCATAATATATAATATAATATATCTAGTATAATATATATACTAGAATCTAGTATATATGCATCCATACTGCAACACATCATTTTTCTCATCTTTATATGATGATAATATTTTCCTCTAATAATATTTGGATCATGTCAAACCAGTTATGTTTATTTAAAATATCATATACTTATGACATTGAGCTTAATACATGCACATGATCTTTAATTCAATGCTTTAGGAATAAACAACAGACTGGTGATGGCATTCAGATCAACTAAACAACAAATCAGAATCAATATACTGAAAGCAACTTTAAATGCAATCAAAAACAAAGTTGTGTTTACATTTTAACATTGTACACCAAAAAAATTACAAAAAGTTGTTTTTTTTACATTTATAACAAATCATTTTCTAACATCTATCCATTTTAACGTAAACTCTGAAATTCTTGCATAAATTTAAGAATATAGTGGACAATATTTTTTAACTAAATAGCTTATTCCTTCATTCTTAAAATATTCACATTTACTAAGTTCTATTCTTATTTTTACTCTGTGTAGTTCTAGAAAAATCTCATATTTTACTGTAGGTCTGTTAGGTGCAATTTCTTGGCCCAGGAAATGTGCTGGTATACAATAAAATAGCCAGAGGACATTTCTGTAATTTTTCAAACTTAATTCTTCAAAAATCTTAAGTGGCATAAATATTAAAATATACATCTCAAAACTTTGATAGCATGAGATTAAAGACAGTATTTGGTGAGAAAGAAATGAAAAAAACTTTTCAGAGAACTAAGGAAAAAAGAGACAGAAATATCTAGAATCATTTAAGCCTATAATTATAAATATTACTGTATCCAGTTCCATTCGTAAATTTTTTGCTTTCTTGACAGCTTTTTTTTAAATTCTGTCAACTGTAGGCCATTTCAAGAAACAAAAAATAGTTGCAATCCAAAGAGTAATTGAATAGTGCATGGATATAAAGCAATAAAACAATAGATTTTAGGAGGTCATGTTTTGGAAGAATCTAATATATACACATATACTAGTATAATATATAGTATATATTATATATATTATACATGCATAATATATAATATAATATATCTAGTATAATATATATACTAGAATCTAGTATATATGCATCCATACTGCAACACATCATTTTTCTCATCTTTATATGATGATAATATTTTCCTCTAATAATATTTGGATCATGTCAAACCAGTTATGTTTATTTAAAATATCATATACTTATGACATTGAGCTTAATACATGCACATGATCTTTAATTCAATGCTTTAGGAATAAACAACAGACTGGTGATGGCATTCAGATCAACTAAACAACAAATCAGAATCAATATACTGAAAGCAACTTTAAAAATGCAATCAAAAAACAAAGTTGTGTTTACATTTTTTAACATTGTACACCTATTAAGAAAATACCTGTGTACATTATGGTAAATAGGAGAGTGGGAAAAAAATAGGTCACAATATTCCCTATTTGTTAATATTTATTTACTTTAAACTAAACTAAATATAAAGTGCTCTTCTCATTGACTAGTTTTATAGAGAGATTAATATGGACGTTATGACGGTAAATGTAGTATCTTAGAGTAAGACTCATTCATGTAGTTTGGGTTTTGGAGAAGCAGATGCATGCCGTGGAGGGTACTTCATTGTGAGAAATACCCATGAGGAAAAGTGAAGGTAGGGAGGGATTTTAGACGACAGTTTAAATTTGACCACTCTGAGAGAGAGGAAACCTGGTGTTGAATAGAAAGAGTCTCAGAGTGCAATTATCCTTGCTGCATTTAGTCACTGGCTAGAGACAGCCTTGGAGGACCTGATCTAATGCAATTGCACTGCTAGATTCAGAGAGCAGAACCTGGGACCAGTGACCTATTATACTACACGAGCAGGAGATCTGAATGCTGTATACTGCCACAGTCTGTACTTTGTGCCACTGTGGTTTATTTCTCCATATAGGTTTGGAGGGCAGCTCCTGCTTGATTCCTATGGAATTCTTTCCCAGAGAGAAAATTTATATGAGAGAAATGAATGGAAAGAACTGTACATACTGTCACAGTACTTGATTTCAGGATTGAAAGTAGTAATCTTCCTCCTTTGTCCATTTTTTCTTCCAGTTTCTTTGAGGTATAATTGACATACATCATTGTATTAGTCTAGGGTTTACAGCATGATAGTTTGATTCTGTACACTTTGAAGTGATTGCCATAGCATTTAGTGAACATCCATCATTGCATGTATCATAGATGTAAAATCAAAGAAATACAAAAAATCATTTAGGATTTATTCTATTAGCAGCTTTCATATATTGTACATCGTACTTATTTATAGCACTTATTTACCCAACTGGTGTACTCACAAGTACTTATTTACCCAACTCTCTTCCCCTCAACCCTTGCCTCTGTTAACCACAAATCTAATCTCTCTTTCTATGAGTTTGTTTTTGAAGTATATTTGACCTACAAGTCTACATTAGTTCTTATTACACAACATAGTAATTTGGTATTTCTATACCTTCCAAAATGATCAGCATACCAAGATATTACATAATTTTGACAGTGTTTCCCAAAATGTACGTTTCATACCTGTGACTGTTTTACTTTATAACTTAAAGTTTGTACCTCTTAATTGCCCTTACCTATTGCTCTTTCTCCGTCCTTCTCCCTTCTTGTGACCACCTGTTTATTCTCTGTATCAATAATTATGCTTCTGTTTTGTTATGTTTGTTCACTTGTTTTGATTTTTAGATTCCACATTAAAGTGAAATTATGCAGTATTTTTCTTCATTCCTCTGTCTGACTTAGCTCACTTAGCATAATAACCTTGAGGTGCATACCATATTGTAACAAATGGCAAAATTTAATTCTTTACAGATACATATATAAGTGAATCACTTTGCTATCTACTTGAAACTAACACAACATTGTAAATCAACTATACTCCAATATAAAATAAAAATTAAAGTTAAAACTGACTTTTCATATCAGCAGAAAAAGTATTGACTTATTCAGTAAATGGATATGATTAAAAAGTTTGAATTCGTTTTATGGCTGAGTAATATTTCTTTGTATATGTACCATGTATTATTTATCCATTTACTGTCTTTGGGCACTTAGACTCTTTCATATTGTGGCTTCTACAAATAATGCTACCATGTACATTGGGGTGTATGTATTTTTTCAAATAAGTGTTTCATTTTCTTTGCATAAATAAATATGAGTGGGATTCCTGGATTATATTATAGTTCTATTTTTAATTGTTGGAGGAGTTTTTGTATTATTTTCCATAGTGGCTTCACCAATTTACACCTTTAACACCAGTGCAAGGGGGGTTCCCTCTTCTCCACAAACCTACCTGCTATTCTGACAGGTGTGAGTTGACATCTCACAATTGATATCTGTGGTTTTAACTTGTATTTCCAAGAAAAAAAGTGATTTTTAGCATGTTTTCATGTGCCCTTTGTCCATTTGTATGTCTTCTTTGAAAAAATGTCTGTTCAGACACTCTGTCCATTTAGTTGGATTGCTTGTTTTTTGACATTGAATTATATATAAGTTCTTCATATAGTTTGGATATTAACCCTTTATTAGACATATTGTTTGCAAACATCTTCTCCTGTTTAGTAGGTGGCCTTTTCATTTTGTTGATAATTTTCTTCATTAGGCAAAAGATTTTTAGTTTAGTGTTGTTTCATTTGTGTACTTTTTTCTCCAGTAGTCATGTACAGATATGAGAGTTGGACTATAAAGAAGGGTGAGTATGAAGAACTGATGCTTTTGAACTGTAGTGCTAGAGACGACTCTTGAGAGTTCCTTGGACTGTAAGGAGACCAAACCAGTCAATCCTAAAGGAAATCAACACTGATTTGGTCTGTATGGTTTAGGTGATTCTGTAGAATGTTTTATATCTCTTTGAAATATATAGACAGAGAATGGAAATGTGAACACAGCACTAAGGCAAAACTTTAAATGAATATTGTTGACCATCTTGCATGACTACAGTTTCTTATACTCATTTCTCACTGAAATGGAGAATACATTTACCAAACCAGTGGCCACGTATCTTATATATGAAGTTTTATAAATCATCTTTAGCAAAGATGACATAGTTAACGCTGAAGCTATGATCAGTGTATGAGCCTTAGTCAAGACTTCATTAGTCTATAATCATTTGATAAGTTTTATACAGTTTTTAGAAGGGTCAGACTAGTTAGCTAAACTGACTCTTTCATATTGTGGCTTCTACAAATATGCTACCATGTACATTGGGGTGTATGTATTTTTTCAAATAAGTGTTTCATTTTCTTTGCATAAATAAATATGAGTGGGATTCCTGGATTATATTATAGTTCTATTTTTAATTGTTGGAGGAGTTTTTGTATTATTTTCCATAGTGGCTTCACCAATTTACACCTTTAACACCAGTGCAAGGGGGGTTCCCTCTTCTCCACAAACCTACCTGCTATTCTGACAGGTGTGAGTTGACATCTCACAATTGATATCTGTGGTTTTAACTTGTATTTCCAAGAAAAAAAGTGATTTTTAGCATGTTTTCATGTGCCCTTTGTCCATTTGTATGTCTTCTTTGAAAAAATGTCTGTTCAGACACTCTGTCCATTTAGTTGGATTGCTTGTTTTTTGACATTGAATTATATATAAGTTCTTCATATAGTTTGGATATTAACCCTTTATTAGACATATTGTTTGCAAACATCTTCTCCTGTTTAGTAGGTGGCCTTTTCATTTTGTTGATAATTTTCTTCATTAGGCAAAAGATTTTTAGTTTAGTGTTGTTTCATTTGTGTACTTTTTTCTCCAGTAGTCATGTACAGATATGAGAGTTGGACTATAAAGAAGGGTGAGTATGAAGAACTGATGCTTTTGAACTGTAGTGCTAGAGACGACTCTTGAGAGTTCCTTGGACTGTAAGGAGACCAAACCAGTCAATCCTAAAGGAAATCAACAGTGATTTGGTCTGTATGGTTTAGGTGATTCTGTAGAATGTTTTATATCTCTTTGAAATATATAGACAGAGAATGGAAATGTGAACATAGCACTAAGGCAAAACTTTAAATGAATATTGTTGACCATCTTGCATGACTACAGTTTCTTATACTCATTTCTCACTGAAATGGAGAATACATTTACCAAACCAGTGGCCACGTATCTTATATATGAAGTTTTATAAATCATCTTTAGCAAAGATGACATAGTTAACGCTGAAGCTATGATCAGTGTATGAGCCTTAGTCAAGACTTCATTAGTCTATAATCATTTGATAAGTTTTTATACAGTTTTTAGAAGGGTCAGACTAGTTAGCTAAACTGAGATAATAGAGACTAAAACTCCTACATATTTTAGGACTTTATGTCTTTAACAGTGACACCAATCTATTATCCTGTCAGGGAGGCAGTACTCTTTTTCATGTATTATTTCAGCTTGGGTGAGGTTCTGTTTCTGAGGTTGCCACTTGGTTTATTCCATAAGGCAACAACCCAAATCAGGCTATTTAAAATGTCAGATATTTCAATCATACAGACAAGGTTTGGGATAGTGATAATTGTACACACTATAAACTGACTTTAGTCATGTTTTCTTTTATTCCCTGGACCCTGTGAGCCCTCACCCTGAGAAGGGGGAATTACTATGATGCTTTATGTTTCTAGATATCAATGTCAATACAGTTTCTGTGTTTAGTAGTCTTCAAAATATCTGAGCAGTTTCCTAATCTGGGCACAATTGCTTATGTAAATTGCCATAGATCCCCTTAGGGGAAGAATCATCATGGTATATACCTGCCACACAATTTCAGGTTCTTTCTTCTAGGACTCTGGACAAACTTTTAGTAAATGGACTCCAGATCTGAAAATTGGTTAAACTAAATATAGAGATTGCAACTTTTTATCGGAGAAACTATACTTTTCATCTTAATAGTCCATTCTTTCATCTTTTTTTGCTCGTATATACTAAGCAACATTTTGTTATTATTGTTGTTGACGCCTGTCAATTTTATCCCTCTTGGTCCCATGTTTATCATGAGATACCCTGTAGGCTTAATTATGGTAGTAACCATCTGCTAGCTTCTGCCAGGCAAGTGCCATCTGTACCCCTTCCTTCTGTGAAGGCATAGCGTCCTCTTAAGTATCTGTGAAGCCAGTTCTTTTGCTATCAGTGAGGCTGGTGTCACTCTTACTCACACCTCCCATTGTCGCTATCATGCACTCATTATTTTTTATGAAGTTTTTTTTGAAAAAAAAAGTTTTAAAAAAACATCTTTAGCAAAGATGACATAGTTAACGCTGAAGCTATGATCAGTGTATGAGCCTTAGTCAAGACTTCATTAGTCTATAATCATTTGATAAGTTTTATACAGTTTTTAGAAGGGTCAGACTAGTTAGCTAAACTGAGATAATAGAGACTAAAACTCCTACATATTTTAGGACTTTATGTCTTTAACAGTGACACCAATCTATTATCCTGTCAGGGAGGCAGTACTCTTTTTCATGTATTATTTCAGCTTGGGTGAGGTTCTGTTTCTGAGGTTGCCACTTGGTTTATTCCATAAGGCAACAACCCAAATCAGGCTATTTAAAATGTCAGATATTTCAATCATACAGACAAGGTTTGGGATAGTGATAATTGTACACACTATAAACTGACTTTAGTCATGTTTTCTTTTATTCCCTGGACCCTGTGAGCCCTCACCCTGAGAAGGGGGAATTACTATGATGCTTTATGTTTCTAGATATCAATGTCAATACAGTTTCTGTGTTTAGTAGTCTTCAAAATATCTGAGCAGTTTCCTAATCTGGGCACAATTGCTTATGTAAATTGCCATAGATCCCCTTAGGGGAAGAATCATCATGGTATATACCTGCCACACAATTTCAGGTTCTTTCTTCTAGGACTCTGGACAAACTTTTAGTAAATGGACTCCAGATCTGAAAATTGGTTAAACTAAATATAGAGATTGCAACTTTTTATCGGAGAAACTATACTTTTCATCTTAATAGTCCATTCTTTCATCTTTTTTTGCTCGTATATACTAAGCAACATTTTGTTATTATTGTTGTTGACGCCTGTCAATTTTATCCCTCTTGGTCCCATGTTTATCATGAGATACCCTGTAGGCTTAATTATGGTAGTAACCATCTGCTAGCTTCTGCCAGGCAAGTGCCATCTGTACCCCTTCCTTCTGTGAAGGCATAGCGTCCTCTTAAGTATCTGTGAAGCCAGTTCTTTTGCTATCAGTGAGGCTGGTGTCACTCTTACTCACACTTTCTTGAGGGCCCCAGTGACTGGTGTGTCTGCTGAACCCTCAGTAGAATGTAATTCTCTGGTAAGTCTTCTGGTTTCTCCTAAAATAGGCATTTATGCATGTCCATTTCCATGTCCTGTCTATTGGAATAACCCAATCATCTTCACTTCCTTGAACAGTGGTCATTTTATTTTTTCAGCCTTTAATACACTATATTGACTCCAAGTTAGCACCTCTGCCTGGGGTTTTACAAGCATGTTAAATCCAAGAAAATGCCAAGTCAATATATTCTTGCTTATCCAATCTTACATTTTGTCTTCTTAAGTACCCTCAGAATTTAACCCCAGATGTTTTTCCATTGCTCTTAGTGTCTAAATGTCATCCTTCTTTGGAAGGTCCTATTTATTCTGAGATTTAATCTGAGTCATTATCCTGGCAGCCAGAAGAAAAGATGGGGACAGTTCCTCAATGTAGCACTTGCTTTTCTTTCTTTCAGTGTGGTATAAATTCTGTGTTATATTTGGGAAGGGCAGGCCACATGTACATTCTCAGGAGCATCATTCAAATATTCTCTACCTAGTGGTCCCCAACCTTTTTGGCAGCAAGGACTAGTTTCCTAGAAGACAATGTTTCTATTAACTGGGGGTTGGAAATGGTTTTGGGATGAGTCAAGCACATTACATTTATTGTGCACTTTATTATTGACCTAATGCTACTGCTATTCCATGATGCAGACGTTCAAAACCCTTGCCTATGCCATATTTAGAGAATCATTTTTAAATTTTACCATATAACAGACTTGCCTTAGCCAAAAGGCCAATTTCGGAGAAACTATACTTTTCATCTTAATAGTCCATTCTTTCATCTTTTTTTGCTCGTATATACTAAGCAACATTTTGTTATTATTGTTGTTGACGCCTGTCAATTTTATCCCTCTTGGTCCCATGTTTATCATGAGATACCCTGTAGGCTTAATTATGGTAGTAACCATCTGCTAGCTTCTGCCAGGCAAGTGCCATCTGTACCCCTTCCTTCTGTGAAGGCATAGCGTCCTCTTAAGTATCTGTGAAGCCAGTTCTTTTGCTATCAGTGAGGCTGGTGTCACTCTTACTCACACTTTCTTGAGGGCCCCAGTGACTGGTGTGTCTGCTGAACCCTCAGTAGAATGTAATTCTCTGGTAAGTCTTCTGGTTTCTCCTAAAATAGGCATTTATGCATGTCCATTTCCATGTCCTGTCTATTGGAGTAACCCAATCATCTTCACTTCCTTGAACAGTGGTCATTTTATTTTTTCAGCCTTTAATACACTATATTGACTCCAAGTTAGCACCTCTGCCTGGGGTTTTACAAGCATGTTAAATCCAAGAAAATGCCAAGTCAATATATTCTTGCTTATCCAATCTTACATTTTGTCTTCTTAAGTACCCTCAGAATTTAACCCCAGATGTTTTTCCATTGCTCTTAGTGTCTAAATGTCATCCTTCTTTGGAAGGTCCTATTTATTCTGAGATTTAATCTGAGTCATTATCCTGGCAGCCAGAAGAAAAGATGGGGACAGTTCCTCAATGTAGCACTTGCTTTTCTTTCTTTCAGTGTGGTATAAATTCTGTGTTATATTTGGGAAGGGCAGGCCACATGTACATTCTCAGGAGCATCATTCAAATATTCTCTACCTAGTGGTCCCCAACCTTTTTGGCAGCAAGGACTAGTTTCCTAGAAGACAATGTTTCTATTAACTGGGGGTTGGAAATGGTTTTGGGATGAGTCAAGCACATTACATTTATTGTGCACTTTATTATTGACCTAATGCTACTGCTATTCCATGATGCAGACGTTCAAAACCCTTGCCTATGCCATATTTAGAGAATCATTTTATTCAAAACCAGGCAATAATTATACCATATAACAGACTTGCCTTAGCCAAGGGTTTAAATGGTTTCGAAATTACAAATCTATCAAATCTTCAGTCTGCTGATTATTTGCATAAGCCTTTTAGCTCCTGGAGAAAAAACTTTTGGTAAACTACCAACGATCCCATCTAGGGCTCACACTAAGTCTTTGTTTTTAGCTCTAGATTTCTCATTGTCCTTCAGCAGGATATTGGTGCAATTTAACAGAAACAGACTAACTCCACTGTTTGTGTTTATTTAGATCCCCATGTATCTTTCAAAATAGATATGTATCCATCTGAAGCATTACACTTTAGTGACATCCTCCTTCACCAGGAATTTTTGTGCATCACTTGCATTGTTAGGGTGTTCTGAGAAGCAGACATCCAAATTGAATTATACTGACAAAAGATTACTTGAATAAAATCCCTTTGACAGGAAAAAGGAGGAGGCAGAAGAAGATGAGAAAAGGCTTCAGATTATATTGCCTCTGTGGAGATGAGTGGGAGAAAAGCGTTTCCTAGGAAGGTACTTAGACAGTAGCACAGACATAAAAAAGATTCAACTGCATTAACAAAGAGTCCTGGACCCCATCAAGAAATCTTACAATTTGTATGGATGGGTCTGCATTAGCCCAACATGCTGCTGTTAGTTACTAGCTTTAAGCAGACTGTGCAGAGTGTCCCTGTGTGCATGGTAAGTCGCTTTAGCCTTGTCTGACTCTTTGCGACCCTATGGACTGCAGCCTGCCAGGCTCCTCTGTCCATAAGATTCTCCAGGCAAGAATACTGGAGTCGGTTGCCATGCCCTCCTCCAGGAGATCTTCCAGGGATTGAACCATGTCTCTTGCATTGGTAAGTGGGTTCTTCACCATCATTGCCAACTGGGAAGCCCATCCAGAGTATAACTTCAGTGCTAACATAATGATGGATTCAGAGCATAGTTGAGGGTCTTTTCCCTTCCAACAGCAGATAGGAATGAGACACTTTCATTGCTGCCATATTATTTTCAACGCATCGCACTTTATTATTGACCTAATGCTACTGCTATTCCATGATGCAGACGTTCAAAACCCTTGCCTATGCCATATTTAGAGAATCATTTTATTCAAAACCAGGCAATAATTATACCATATAACAGACTTGCCTTAGCCAAGGGTTTAAATGGTTTCGAAATTACAAATCTATCAAATCTTCAGTCTGCTGATTATTTGCATAAGCCTTTTAGCTCCTGGAGAAAAAACTTTTGGTAAACTACCAACGATCCCATCTAGGGCTCACACTAAGTCTTTTTTTTTAGCTCTAGATTTCTCATTGTCCTTCAGCAGGATATTGGTGCAATTTAACAGAAACAGACTAACTCCACTGTTTGTGTTTATTTAGATCCCCATGTATCTTTCAAAATAGATATGTATCCATCTGAAGCATTACACTTTAGTGACATCCTCCTTCACCGGGAAATTTTTTGTGCATCACTTGCATTGTTAGGGTGTTCTGAGAAGCAGACATCCAAATTGAATTATACTGACAAAAGATTACTTGAATAAAATCCCTTTGACAGGAAAAAGGAGGAGGCAGAAGAAGATGAGAAAAGGCTTCAGATTATATTGCCTCTGTGGAGATGAGTGGGAGAAAAGCGTTTCCTAGGAAGGTACTTAGACAGTAGCACAGACATAAAAAAGATTCAACTGCATTAACAAAGAGTCCTGGACCCCATCAAGAAATCTTACAATTTGTATGGATGGGTCTGCATTAGCCCAACATGCTGCTGTTAGTTACTAGCTTTAAGCAGACTGTGCAGAGTGTCCCTGTGTGCATGGTAAGTCGCTTTAGCCTTGTCTGACTCTTTGCGACCCTATGGACTGCAGCCTGCCAGGCTCCTCTGTCCATAAGATTCTCCAGGCAAGAATACTGGAGTCGGTTGCCATGCCCTCCTCCAGGAGATCTTCCAGGGATTGAACCATGTCTCTTGCATTGGTAAGTGGGTTCTTCACCATCATTGCCAACTGGGAAGCCCATCCAGAGTATAACTTCAGTGCTAACATAATGATGGATTCAGAGCATAGTTGAGGGTCTTTTCCCTTCCAACAGCAGATATGAATGAGACACTTTCATTGCTGCCATATTATTTTCAACGCATCGCATAATGCATGCTCCCCAAATATGTGGACAAACAGGCAGAAGGCAATTGTTTGAAATATTTCACGTTCTTGTTTTAATGCTGTGTTCCTCCCTCCATCTCTCTCTTCTTGTTTCAAAATGATAGATAACATGAAATTCAAAAACAATCTGATTTCCTGAAAAGGGGAAGTCTAGTAGCTCTCCAGGTAAATATAAATTTGATTCATAATGAATCCACCCAACAAGTTCTGCCTCAAGACACAATCAATACAATGGAAATCTGAGTTGCCTTACCCTGTGATACTTATAGTGTTGCCATTTACCTACCACCACTGAGCACGGTACTCTATAGTTTACCAAATGTAGTACATTTGGGATTTGATGTACCCAAATACAAATCATATTTTTGCCATTTTCTGTCTACAGAAGCTAGGGTAAAGTTTATTTCTCCAAATAACAATTTAATATAAAATATCTAACATAAGGATTTGGAGTATGAAAGGAGGATTTTATGGGATCAAATGAAGAAACTAACAGGTGTTCTCTTATATTACTTTATTGATTTGGACTAGCAACATTTTGCTACAAACAGGCATTATATTGGAGCTAACTGAATGCACCTTTTGTGGGCCTTGTTTTATAAGAAAACCTGTTTGAACACACCATGATATATTGCATTTGACTTTATAATTCTTATATTCCAGTTATAGTATGTTGTAATGGTTTTAGGTATTATATGTACCATATTAATCATATAAAACATTAATTCAGCATTGCATTTCAAGCCTGGATATACATCACAGTCATTGTGAAATATTTAAAAATATCCAGATTCTTGTATACTGACTTAGATTAACTTAATTAGAACCTTATAAGACCAAGTTTTTAAGGGATGGTTAGTTATTTATTAGATTAGTTTTGTACTATAGTTTGGTAACCATGCTCCTAACATATTTGGATAAATGAAGAAAAGTGTACTTTAATGATAATATTTACAATAGTGGATAAAGTGATAACTTTAAATGTCATTGAGCAGCCCCTTCCTTTTATTTCCTGGTAATCAGACCCTCAAAAATAAGAAATTGCTTCTGAATAAAAATAAGGAAGGTGTTTATAGTAGTTAACTAATGCTGTGAAACAAATTACCTCGTGATGTAGATGGTTAATGCAACAAATATTTGTTTTCTCACGTTTTCTCCGGGGATCAAGAGCCTGGATGTCATTAGCTCAAGATTTCTCACAAGGCTTCAGTTAGTATGTGGGTCCTGCAGTCATGTCAAAGCTCAATTCAGGTAACAACACCAACAAGAAAAAAACCAGCTCACACACTCAGTCATATGGCTGCTGGCAGATTTTAGGTTCTCACTTGTTACTGGTGGGAGACATTTCCTTGCCAGTCAGGCCTCTGCATAGTTCAACTTATGTGTCAAATGACTTTCTGCAGAATAAACAAGTGGAGAATTAAGAGAGAGATCTGAGTCAGAAGCTGCAGTCTTTTTGTAACCAATCTGAGAAATGACATCTCATCACCAGTTTATTAAAGTGAGTCAGTATGCCCAGTCCACAGTCAAGAGGAGGGGATTGCATAATGATGTGAATACAAAGAGCAGCCACTGGGGCCTATATTTGAGGCATCTTCCCATGGCACTTTAACATTAATTTTAATATCACTCCCTTCGTCTCTACTTCTGTTTATTTTAATACAATTCATTTACTCCTAATTTTATTGATTTATTGAGATCTATTTTTTACATCTAAGCTGATAATGATTTTACACATGACAGCCTGTTCAGGCTGCTATAACATAATACCAGGCATCTATCCACATGGCACTTTACATCTAGCAGGTTGTGTAATGGTTTTAGGTATTATATGTACCATATTAATCATATAAAACATTAATTCAGCATTGCATTTCAAGCCTGGATATACATCACAGTCATTGTGAAATATTTAAAAATATCCAGATTCTTGTATACTGACTTAGATTAACTTAATTAGAACCTTATAAGACCAAGTTTTTAAGGGATGGTTAGTTATTTATTAGATTAGTTTTGTACTATAGTTTGGTAACCATGCTCCTAACATATTTGGATAAATGAAGAAAAGTGTACTTTAATGATAATATTTACAATAGTGGATAAAGTGATAACTTTAAATGTCATTGAGCAGCCCCTTCCTTTTATTTCCTGGTAATCAGACCCTCAAAAATAAGAAATTGCTTCTGAATAAAAATAAGGAAGGTGTTTATAGTAGTTAACTAATGCTGTGAAACAAATTACCTCGTGATGTAGATGGTTAATGCAACAAATATTTGTTTTCTCACGTTTTCTCCGGGGATCAAGAGCCTGGATGTCATTAGCTCAAGATTTCTCACAAGGCTTCAGTTAGTATGTGGGTCCTGCAGTCATGTCAAAGCTCAATTCAGGTAACAACACCAACAAGAAAAAAACCAGCTCACACACTCAGTCATATGGCTGCTGGCAGATTTTAGGTTCTCACTTGTTACTGGTGGGAGACATTTCCTTGCCAGTCAGGCCTCTGCATAGTTCAACTGATGTGTCAAATGACTTTCTGCAGAATAAACAAGTGGAGAATTAAGAGAGAGATCTGAGTCAGAAGCTGCAGTCTTTTTGTAACCAATCTGAGAAATGACATCTCATCACCAGTTTATTAAAGTGAGTCAGTATGCCCAGTCCACAGTCAAGAGGAGGGGATTGCATAATGATGTGAATACAAAGAGCAGCCACTGGGGCCTATATTTGAGGCATCTTCCCATGGCACTTTAACATTAATTTTAATATCACTCCCTTCGTCTCTACTTCTGTTTATTTTAATACAATTCATTTACTCCCTAATTTTATTGATTTATTGAGATCTATTTTTTTTACATCTAAGCTGATAATGATTTTACACATGACAGCCTGTTCAGGCTGCTATAACATAATACCACAGCCTACGTACCTTATAAACAACAAAATTTTACTGCTCACAGTTTAAGAGGCTGGAAAGCAGATCAAGGCTCCTGAAAAGCTGAATTCTGGTGAGGAATCCCTTCCTTGTTCATAACTGCCAGCGCCTTCTGTGTCCATACATGACAGAAGGGCTAGGGATCTCTATAGGGCCTTTTTTTTAAGGGCACTAACCTGGAAAGTCCCATATCTTTAAAATACAACATGACTAATTAGCTTATTTTCCACAAAGTTCTCAGCATGGTTCTATTTATCATATCACCTAAACACATGCCTGAGGCCTATTTCAGATCTGTTTTAAAGAAGCCCATACTATTGGATCCAACTACTGATTCATTCTCTGGTGATTTCCTCTAAAATATTCCTGGCAAAAGTTTTAGATTGAGTATTAGCCCTAATAACTCTAGAAGTCAGTTTCAGTTTGGCATATCACTCAGTTCAGTTCAGTTCAGCTGCTCAGTCGTTTCTGACTCTCTGTGACCCTGTGAACTGCCACGTGCCAGGCTTCCCTGTCCTTCACTATTTCCCTGAGTTTGCTCAGCCTCATGTCTATTGAGTCAGTGGACATGATACTTTGAGCCATCCAACTGTCTCATCCTCTGTTGCCCCTTCGTCCTCAGTCATTCCCAGAATCAGAGTCTTTACCAGTGTGTCGGCCCTTTTCTTCAGTCCTCAGTTCCTGAAATTCCCAGGATGGTTTTCAGAAATGACTTTCTGCAGAATAAACAAGTGGAGAATTAAGAGAGAGATCTGAGTCAGAAGCTGCAGTCTTTTTGTAACCAATCTGAGAAATGACATCTCATCACCAGTTTATTAAAGTGAGTCAGTATGCCCAGTCCACAGTCAAGAGGAGGGGATTGCATAATGATGTGAATACAAAGAGCAGCCACTGGGGCCTATATTTGAGGCATCTTCCCATGGCACTTTAACATTAATTTTAATATCACTCCCTTCGTCTCTACTTCTGTTTATTTTAATACAATTCATTTACTCCCTAATTTTATTGATTTATTGAGATCTATTTTTTTTACATCTAAGCTGATAATGATTTTACACATGACAGCCTGTTCAGGCTGCTATAACATAATACCACAGCCTACGTACCTTATAAACAACAAAATTTTACTGCTCACAGTTTAAGAGGCTGGAAAGCAGATCAAGGCTCCTGAAAAGCTGAATTCTGGTGAGGAATCCCTTCCTTGTTCATAACTGCCAGCGCCTTCTGTGTCCATACATGACAGAAGGGCTAGGGATCTCTATAGGGCCTTTTTTTTAAGGGCACTAACCTGGAAAGTCCCATATCTTTAAAATACAACATGACTAATTAGCTTATTTTCCACAAAGTTCTCAGCATGGTTCTATTTATCATATCACCTAAACACATGCCTGAGGCCTATTTCAGATCTGTTTTAAAGAAGCCCATACTATTGGATCCAACTACTGATTCATTCTCTGGTGATTTCCTCTAAAATATTCCTGGCAAAAGTTTTAGATTGAGTATTAGCCCTAATAACTCTAGAAGTCAGTTTCAGTTTGGCATATCACTCAGTTCAGTTCAGTTCAGCTGCTCAGTCGTTTCTGACTCTCTGTGACCCTGTGAACTGCCACGTGCCAGGCTTCCCTGTCCTTCACTATTTCCCTGAGTTTGCTCAGCCTCATGTCTATTGAGTCAGTGGACATGATACTTTGAGCCATCCAACTGTCTCATCCTCTGTTGCCCCTTCGTCCTCAGTCATTCCCAGAATCAGAGTCTTTACCAGTGTGTCGGCTCTTTGCACCAGGTGGTTAAACTATTGGTGCTTCAGCTTCAGCATCAGTCCTTCCAATGAATATTCAGAGTTGATTTCCTTTAGGATTCACTGGTTTGATCTCCTTGCAGTCCAAGGGACTCTCAAGAGTCTTTCTCAACAACACAGTGCAAAGGCATCAGTTCTGTGCTCAGCCTTCTTTATGGTCCAGCTCTCACATCCATACATTAGGTTGTGTATCATTAGGTTGGCAATTAAATAGACATTCAGAATGATACAGTTTTCTCTAGTTTGTTTTTAATTGACTGTATACTTTGTAACTTGTCTTTCACTATTCTCAAAAGTAGAAATTCAAGATATATTTTTATGCACTGAAAAATATTCCTCTCATAAGTCACAAATAGCATGAAGTCTGAAACTTTGTTTGTTCTTTGTCCTTTCTAACTGTTCACCTCTATGGCAAATCCTATCTTAGTGCAAACGAATATGGAAAACTACCCCTATTTTGAAATCACAATTTTACTTAGTGAAATATTAAGTATTTTTTCTGTGTTATCTCCTATACTGGCCAATATGGACCTTTTCAGTTGTCACATATTACTTTGAAGTAATATTCCATTCCCAACATTAAGTGACGTAAATGAAGTATCTCAAATAAGGATCTATTCTTTGATGTAACAAAAACTCTTGAAATATACAATTGATGAAACAGAAAAGAGAATTTTAAATCTCACATAAAATTCACTCTTGTCTTTTTTGTTTAGTGGACAATTTACCTCAAATGATGATTCAAAAATATTGAATTCTTCAAATGTGTGTCTCTATCATTTTATAGACATGAATTTCAAGGTCACTGTGATCATATACAACAAATCAGTAGAAAAAGAGAAAACACTGAGGATAGTGCCTGGTCATGTTCATGAGCCAGTGTTAATAGAGGCTCACATAACTTCCATTCACATGTCATTATCTAGAACTTTTGAAGGAAAGAGTCCCAAATAATTTGCATGTATTTTACAATCACTATTATTACCTACTATAGTTTACATCAGTTATTTGCTTAAGGAAAAAAGTATGTCCAGAGCAAGGTTGTAATCCAACAAGTGAAAATTTAAAATGCACAGGAAATTAAGTCAAATCAACATGATGTGCCAAAGTTGTAAATTAAAATTATGGATGCATAAATACATAAGAATTAATGTTATCCATATGGAGCAGAGGATAGATTTATATATGTCAGCATATGTTGCTAGACATTGAAGAGTAAAATCAATCTCCCTTGATAAATTAGATGAAGAATAATATTTGATCACCATTCATGATCATCATAATAATAGATATTTCACGCAAAAGTCATTGATGAATAGTAAACCTGGTAGTTGAGAGCTGATAAGAAAGAGACTGCATCTTGCATTGACTCTATACCAGATGCTTATTCATTTTAAAGAGAAGAATAATTTTATGTTTAAAAAATGTGGCTATCCTCATCTTAAAACCATCAATTAACATTACTAGCAAGAAGAAGAATAGATATCATGTGCTTCCTGATATAGTGTGCTGAGAAGGAAATGGCACTTCTATGCAATTTCTATCAAAAATTCATAATATGACACTATTTATAAGGAAGCTATGTCTCATTTGTGCCCAGAGAACTTTAGTTTGTGGAGGTGACTGGGTAACACAGGTTAGTGCCATTGAAAGAAGATTATCACTTAAATTTCTGAGAAAAGGGGCATGCCACATCATGCAGAGTCACAAGGAAAGTATCTTGGTTAGGGGACAGAAGCAGGAGTGAGGGAAATGTTCCTTAATGTGATTTGAAGGGAAAAGGTAAGACAAAGCAGAAGAAACAATTTAGGGTTCGCTAGTTTAAAAAGTTTCAGCAAGCTTTGTGTGATAGGAGTCGTCTCTAGTTGTTTGTAATCCTCCCAGACAAACTTTTTAAGAAGTGACTAGCCATGAGAGGGGCAGTTTCTTCCTAGTTAATGAGACTTAAAATGCCAGAGCATCAAGAATACAGAAAGTAAAAATAAAATATAATTTTGCCTGTGATAGATAAATGGATGCCAAATAGACAAAGAATTTCAGAAAACACAGTTGAAGCAGAAGCATCAGACAAACATGATGGAGATGCTTCTGCAGAGTGAATAGCCGCATTCTTCAAAAATATTAAGTCATTGAAAACAAAAGAAGATAAGGAAGCTCTCCAGTTTGAAGGAGACTAGTATTTTCTGTCTAAAATGCAGCAAGCATTCACCTCTATGGCCATACAGTCAAGTTTAGCACACCTTTTCTGTTACTACTCAGCTAGGACATGCTCTTTTTATGAAGAAGAGGCATGTGTGTGGCAGGGAGTTGGAACAAAGAGTTAAATTGATTTAATATGGTCCTACACAACATACCCTCTTATGAGGAATTAAATCAAGTGTGCTTGGTTTTGTTTTTGAAATGTGTTCCAGAATAAGTTCTTGCTGATCCAGGTAAGGCAGATGTGAAACAAAGACAGTAATTTTGGCTCAGTGGTAGAAAATCTGCCTGCCAATATGGAAGACATGGATTCAATCTCATGTCTTCTCCTGAGTTGAGAAGATCCCCTGGAGAAGGAACAGGCAACCCACTCCAGTTTTCTTGCCTGGAAAATCTCATGGACAGAGGAGACTGGTGGGCTACAGTTCATGGCATTGCAAAAGAGTCAGACACTATTTATAAGGAAGCTATGTCTCATTTGTGCCCAGAGAACTTTAGTTTGTGGAGGTGACTGGGTAACACAGGTTAGTGCCATTGAAAGAAGATTATCACTTAAATTTCTGAGAAAAGGGGCATGCCACATCATGCAGAGTCACAAGGAAAGTATCTTGGTTAGGGGACAGAAGCAGGAGTGAGGGAAATGTTCCTTAATGTGATTTGAAGGGAAAAGGTAAGACAAAGCAGAAGAAACAATTTAGGGTTCGCTAGTTTAAAAAGTTTCAGCAAGCTTTGTGTGATAGGAGTCGTCTCTAGTTGTTTGTAATCCTCCCAGACAAACTTTTTAAGAAGTGACTAGCCATGAGAGGGGCAGTTTCTTCCTAGTTAATGAGACTTAAAATGCCAGAGCATCAAGAATACAGAAAGTAAAAATAAAATATAATTTTGCCTGTGATAGATAAATGGATGCCAAATAGACAAAGAATTTCAGAAAACACAGTTGAAGCAGAAGCATCAGACAAACATGATGGAGATGCTTCTGCAGAGTGAATAGCCGCATTCTTCAAAAATATTAAGTCATTGAAAACAAAAGAAGATAAGGAAGCTCTCCAGTTTGAAGGAGACTAGTATTTTCTGTCTAAAATGCAGCAAGCATTCACCTCTATGGCCATACAGTCAAGTTTAGCACACCTTTTCTGTTACTACTCAGCTAGGACATGCTCTTTTTATGAAGAAGAGGCATGTGTGTGGCAGGGAGTTGGAACAAAGAGTTAAATTGATTTAATATGGTCCTACACAACATACCCTCTTATGAGGAATTAAATCAAGTGTGCTTGGTTTTGTTTTTGAAATGTGTTCCAGAATAAGTTCTTGCTGATCCAGGTAAGGCAGATGTGAAACAAAGACAGTAATTTTGGCTCAGTGGTAGAAAATCTGCCTGCCAATATGGAAGACATGGATTCAATCTCATGTCTTCTCCTGAGTTGAGAAGATCCCCTGGAGAAGGAACAGGCAACCCACTCCAGTTTTCTTGCCTGGAAAATCTCATGGACAGAGGAGACTGGTGGGCTACAGTTCATGGCATTGCAAAAGAGTCAGACATGACTTAAGTGGCTAACTAACAAAAGCTTTAAAGAGGGGGATGGCAGGTCTGTCAATTCCCTCTGAAGTAGTTCAGAACAAACATCCCCAAAGTGTGCCACCTTGGCATGTGGATTATTTTGGGCTAAAGCCATCAAGACTCTGTAGACAAAAGAGAAGCATCTGCTCCTCCCTGCCAACTTTCAAGTAACTAGAACTTAAATTTTCCAAAATGAGAATTATTACTGGAGATAATTTTTATGTGTCATCCATATATACATAACAAGGCAAATACTTAACTACCCAACATCTCCTTTTCTTCTCAGTGCCCTGTGAATTACTCTCCTAGCCTAGAAAACCCCAGGTTCGTATTCCATCCCTAACTCATAAAAGCGTATATATACCTCCTTCTAACTTTCTGTCTTTGAACTTCTTTCTTCTTTTGAACTTCTTATGTTTCTTTCAGTACAAAATCAAAGCTGTTTTTCTTATGTAAATCTGTCTCATGTGGATTTGCTTTTTAAACCATCAGAAGTGATACTTGTGGAGTAAAGGAAAATTCTTCCTTCCTGAGATCTTTTTTGGACTTCCAAGGTGGCCCAGTGGTAAAGAATCTGCCTGCCAATGCAGGAGACACAAGAAATGCAGATTTGATCCCTAGGTTGGGAAGGAGGAAATGGCAACCCACTCCAGTTTTCTTGCCTGAAAAATTTCATGGACAGAGGAGCCTTACAGACCCCAATCCCTGGGGTCACAAAGAGTCAGACACTACTGTCAGACACTACTGAGTGACTGAGTACATGCAAGACATTTTTAGAAGGCATTGTTTGTAAAGCTCAATGCCAAGAAGAGCTAAAACTGATTACAGTTCTAAGAAAGCCATATATGTCCTAAATCCTAGAGCATGACCAGTACACCTCCAATAATCTCTTGCTATAATTCAAGGTGGGGCAATAGACAATGTGATAAGAGATGAAAAGTAGAAAGAAAGTCATATATTATTTGTCAGTATTAATTTTATTCATGACTTTGCATGAGTATTTGTTAATAGCAAAGGTTCTCTCATCATCAGACTGAATTTTAATTCCTCATATTTCATTTTATGTTATCTGAATGGTCCTCATATTTAATAAATGAATTAAAACAAATTTTCCATATGGAAGTAATTTTCATTTTTGGAAATTTCATATCAAATTAACAGGTCAATTTTGCTCAGAATGTTCTAAGAAATATTAACCTAAGTCTAGAAGATTACAGGCCAATTTCACTGATGAACTTAGATGCCAAGATCCTCAACAAAATCCTAGCAAAGAGAATTCAACAACACATCAAAAAACTCATACATCATGATGAAATCGGGTTCATCCCAGGCATGCAAGGATTCTTCAGTATCCACAAATCAATCAATGTGATACACCATTTCAACAAATTGAGAGACAAAACTCACATGATCATCTCAATAGATGCAGAAAAAGCCTTCGACAAAGTACAACATCCATTTATGATAACAACTCTTCAGAAAATGGGCATAAGAGGAACCTATCTCAACATAATAAAAACCATATATGAGAAGCCCACAGCGAACATTATCCTCAACAGTGAAAAACTGAAAGCATTCCCTCTAAGATCAGGAACAAGACAGGGGTGCCCACTTTCACCACTACTATTCAACATAGTCCTGGAAGTTCTAGCAACAGCAGTAAGAGACAAGAAAGAAATAAAAGGAATCCAGATTGGAAAGGAAGAAGTCAAGCTCTCTCTTTTTGCAGACGACATGATATTATATATAGAAAATCCCAAAGACACTATTACAGAGCTACGAGAGCTAATCAAGGAATTCAGCAAAGTCACAGGATACAAAGTCAACACACAGAAGTCACTGGCATTCCTATACACAAACAATGAAAAATCAGAAAACGAAGTCAAAGAGGCAATGGTGAACCATTGCAACCAAAAGAATCAAATACCTAGGAATAAACCTACCCAAAGAAACAAAAGAATTGTACACAGAAATTTACGAGACTCTTGTGAAAGAAATTAAAGAAGACTTAAACAGATGGAGAGATATTCCATGTTTCTGGATCGGAAGAATCGATATTGTGAAAATGACCATACTACCAAATATCATGACAATGCAATTATACGTTCTCTCATCATCAGACTGAATTTTAATGTCCATATTAATTACATGACTTTGCATGAGGATTTGTTAATAGCAAAGGTTCTCTCATCATCAGACTGAATTTTAATTCCTTCTCATATTTCATTTTATGTTATCTGAATGGTCCTCATATTTAATAAATGAATTAAAACAAATTTTCCATATGGAAGTAATTTTCATTTTTGGAAATTTCATATCAAATTAACAGGTCAATTTTGCTCAGAATGTTCTAAGAAATATTAACCTAAGTCTAGAAGATTACAGGCCAATTTCACTGATGAACTTAGATGCCAAGATCCTCAACAAAATCCTAGCAAAGAGAATTCAACGACACGTCAAAAAACTCATACATCATGATGAAATCGGGTTCATCCCAGGCATGCAAGGATTCTTCAGTATCCACAAATCAATCAATGTGATACACCATTTCAACAAATTGAGAGACAAAACTCACATGATCATCTCAATAGATGCAGAAAAAGCCTTCGACAAAGTACAACATCCATTTATGATAACAACTCTTCAGAAAATGGGCATAAGAGGAACCTATCTCAACATAATAAAAACCATATATGAGAAGCCCACAGCGAACATTATCCTCAACAGTGAAAAACTGAAAGCATTCCCTCTAAGATCAGGAACAAGACAGGGGTGCCCACTTTCACCACTACTATTCAACATAGTCCTGGAAGTTCTAGCAACAGCAGTAAGAGACAAGAAAGAAATAAAAGGAATCCAGATTGGAAAGGAAGAAGTCAAGCTCTCTCTTTTTGCAGACGACATGATATTATATATAGAAAATCCCAAAGACACTATTACAGAGCTACGAGAGCTAATCAAGGAATTCAGCAAAGTCACAGGATACAAAGTCAACACACAGAAGTCACTGGCATTCCTATACACAAACAATGAAAAATCAGAAAACGAAGTCAAAGAGGCAATGGTGAACCATTGCAACCAAAAGAATCAAATACCTAGGAATAAACCTACCCAAAGAAACAAAAGAATTGTACACAGAAATTTACGAGACTCTTGTGAAAGAAATTAAAGAAGACTTAAACAGATGGAGAGATATTCCATGTTTCTGGATCGGAAGAATCGATATTGTGAAAATGACCATACTACCAAATATCATCTACAGATTCAATGCAATACTTATTCAACTACCAATGACATTCTTCACAGAACTAGACCAAAGAATAACACAGTTCATATGGAAACACAAAAGACCCCGAATAGCCAAAGCAATCCTTAGAAAGAAAAACGGAGCTGGAGGAGTCAGCCTCCCCAACATCAGACTCTACTACAAAGCAACAGTCCTCAAGACAGTATGGTACTGGCACAAAAACAGAACCATAGACCAGTGGAACAAGATCGAGAACCCAGAGATAAACCCACGCAACTACAGGTACTTTAATTTTGACAAAGGAGGCGAAACTATAAAATGGGACAAAGACAGCCTCTTCAACAAGTGGTGCTGGGAAAATTGCACAGCTACATGCAAAAAAATGAAGTTGGAACATTCCCTGACACCATACACTAAGATCAACTCAAAATGGATTAAAGACCTAAATGGAAGACCAGAAACCATTAAACTCTTAGTGGAGAATATAGGCAAAACCCTCAAGGACATCAATCAAAGCAAGATCTTCTCTGACCCACCTACTAAAATAGAGGAACTGAAAAGAAAAATGAACACGTGGGACCTCATGAAACTTATAAGCTTTTGTACAGCAAAAGAAATTACAAAAAAGCTCAACAGACAGCCCACAGAGTGGGAGAAAATCATAGCAAATGAAACAACAAAGAATTAATCTCCCAAATCTACAAACAGCTCAGACAACTTAGCACAGGAAAAACGAACAACCCAATCAAAAAATGGGGAAAAGATCTGAAGAGACGCCTCTCCAAGAGAACATACAGATTGCCCCAAAATACATGAAACAATGCTCAACCTCGCTTATTATTAGAGAAATGCAAATCGAAACTACAATGAGATATCACCTCACACCTGTCAGAATGGCCATCATCAATAAATCGACAGGCAATAAATGCTGGTAACGGTGCGGAGAAAAGGGAACCCTCTTGCATTGCTGGTGGGAATGTCAATTGATACAACCTCTATGGAAGACAGTATGGAGATTTCTTAAAAAACGAAAAATAGAAGCACCCTATGACCCAGCAATCCCACTATTAGGTCTATATCCTGATGAAATCAAAACTGAAAGAATCACCTGTACCCCAATGTTCATTGCAGCTGTCTATACAATAGCCAGAATATGGAAGCAACCTAGATGCCCACCAACGAATGAATGGATGCAGAAGCCCTGGTACATATATACAATGGAATACTATGCAGAAGACTCAATCCTAATGAGGTGGCTGGCTCTAGAACCTATCATAAAAAGTGAAGTAAGTCAAAAAGAGAAAGACAAATACAGTATACTAACACATATATATGGAATCTAGTAGGATGGTCTTGATAACACATGCAGTTAACTCATGAAAAAACAGAGCATAGACATAGGGACATTGTGGGGAAGAAATAGGGAGGGGGAAGCATAGAGGGAGTAACATGGAAACCTATGCTGTCATGTGTGGAAAAGATAGCTATTGTCATTGTTGCTAAGGGAATAGGAGTGCTCACAATGGCATGGGGCGATGGTCCGGAGGGGTGGGACGGGGGGAACTGAGCTGGCGGGAGGACCTGGAACATGCATATGACTGATCTGGGAACATACATGTCTGTGAACAACAAAACTCCCTAAAACCTTTGAAATAAAGAATTAAAAAAAAAAATTAAAAAAAGAAAATACAATTTTACACAATCCTTCTGTTTGTCTTCTCATCAAGACAGTATTGAAGCCTTTGTCTTTTAGAGACAACTGGGAGTTAAGTCAGAATATTTTGACTGAAGAATCACTTATAGCTATAGGTTATTTCTAATTCATTATCCATACCCTTACCAGACACAATCCTTATGTCTTAATGTTATGTTGTGTATTACAGTACAAGTCAATACTGTATATAAAACAGAATAAAACCTTTTAAATGATACCTTAAAACTATTTTCATATTAAACTTCTGTTTTGTTAGACTAAGATAAATTATTTAACATACAAAGGTCATCATCCCCACAATATTGTATTAAACTATTACTCAAAGTAAAAGAATAATAATGTTTACCCATTGAAGTCTTTATTTAATTTTCAGTAGTTCACACCTCATCTCTTGAAAATTGCTGGTGGGAAAATTGTCAATGTCAATTGATACAACCTCTATGGAAGACAGTATGGAGATTTCTTAAAAACGAAAAATAGAAGCACCCTATGACCCAGCAATCCCACTATTAGGTCTATATCCTGATGAAATCAAAACTGAAAGAATCACCTGTACCCCAATGTTCATTGCAGCTGTCTATACAATAGCCAGAATATGGAAGCAACCTAGATGCCCACCAACGAATGAATGGATGCAGAAGCCCTGGTACATATATACAATGGAATACTATGCAGAAGACTCAATCCTAATGAGGTGGCTGGCTCTAGAACCTATCATAAAAAGTGAAGTAAGTCAAAAAGAGAAAGACAAATACAGTATACTAACACATATATATGGAATCTAGTAGGATGGTCTTGATAACACATGCAGTTAACTCATGAAAAAACAGAGCATAGACATAGGGACATTGTGGGGAAGAAATAGGGAGGGGGAAGCATAGAGGGAGTAACATGGAAACCTATGCTGTCATGTGTGGAAAAGATAGCTATTGTCATTGTGCTAAGGGAATAGGAGTGCTCACAATGGCATGGGGCGATGGTCCAGAGGGGTGGGACGGGGGGAACTGAGCTGGCGGGAGGACCTGGAACATGCATATGACTGATCTGGGAACATACATGTCTGTGAACAACAAAACTCCCTAAAACCTTTGAAATAAAGAATTAAAAAAAAAAAAATTAAAAAAAGAAAATACAATTTTACACAATCCTTCTGTTTGTCTTCTCATCAAGACAGTATTGAAGCCTTTGTCTTTTAGAGACAACTGGGAGTTAAGTCAGAATATTTTGACTGAAGAATCACTTATAGCTATAGGTTATTTCTAATTCATTATCCATACCCTTACCAGACACAATCCTTATGTCTTAATGTTATGTTGTGTATTACAGTACAAGTCAATACTGTATATAAAACAGAATAAAACCTTTTAAATGATACCTTAAAACTATTTTCATATTAAACTTCTGTTTTGTTAGACTAAGATAAATTATTTAACATACAAAGGTCATCATCCCCACAAGATTGTATTAAACTATTACTCAAAGTAAAAGAATAATAATGTTTACCCATTGAAGTCTTTATTTAATTTTCAGTAGTTACATTTGTGAATTTTTTCTTTGTCAATAGCACAATAATCACTGGATGTTTTCTTCAGTTTAAAAAATGAGTTAATTAAAACTCCTTTATATTTTTGTTTACCCATTCACCTCTTGCAAAATGTCATTACCCATATAAAATCACTAGTATAAACTGCTGAGCTTTATTTTTGGTAGAATAAAATCTATCATTAAAGCAAATAAAGAAGAGATTACTTAAAATTAAAATGTCATATAACCTGATACAGCTGGAGCAATGTAAGCTTGAGAGTGCAAAAGAAGTAGAAAGCAAAAAAATGTGAAAAATATAGATTTTTTTTTACACACTCACAAATTTTTCAGTAGCAAACCGGTCTCCTTCTTCAGCTTAGCTGACTAGCACTGACAGAATATCCCACAAAGCCTTGTAGTCAAAAATCACAGATAGTAGTAGATGAATTGGGAATTTACAGAGCAAGTGAGATGTTCTAAGTGAAAGCACCAATTTATCAGCTTCTGACAAACTTGACTCTATAGGAAATACCAGGAAGGTGAGCAGAAAGCAAATAACAATGAAATAAGGGTAGAAAACTGAAGATTCACCTTCTGATTCAAAAGCAAGTTAATGGATAAAAGAGGAAAATTCCTGTAAGTTTTAATTTTTAAACACTGTATGCAATATAGTTTCATTAATGTAGTTAAGCTTATAAAACAAATTCTTATTGTATTTCATATGTAACCTCATTAATAAGTTTCTCAATTGGATATTATGAATTCAATATTAGTCTTATAAAATACTGCTAAATCTACTTCAAAAGTCTGTATAATTGGAAAATATGTAGCAAACTCATGTGAAAGAAAATAGGTAAACATCTGAATTTGTTTAACACTAATAAAACACAGAACTAATTGTAATTGTTAATCTAATCAAAAAATTAAAAATTATATTTTCATATTAAACTTCTGTTTTGTTAGACAAAAATTATTTAACATACAAAGGTCATCATCCCCACAAGATTGTATTAAACTATTACTCAAAGTAAAAGAATAATAATGTTTACCCATTGAAGTCTTTATTTAATTTTCAGTAGTTACATTTGTGAATTTTTTCTTTGTCAATAGCACAATAATCACTGGATGTTTTCTTCAGTTTAAAAAATGAGTTAATTAAAACTCCTTTATATTTTTGTTTACCCATTCACCTCTTGCAAAATGTCATTACCCATATAAAATCACTAGTATAAACTGCTGAGCTTTATTTTTGGTAGAATAAAATCTATCATTAAAGCAAATAAAGAAGAGATTACTTAAAATTAAAATGTCATATAACCTGATACAGCTGGAGAAATGTAAGCTTGAGAGTGCAAAAGAAGTAGAAAGCAAAAAAAAAATGTGAAAAATATAGATTTTTTTTTACACACTCACAAATTTTTCAGTAGCAAACCGGTCTCCTTCTTCAGCTTAGCTGACTAGCACTGACAGAATATCCCACAAAGCCTTGTAGTCAAAAATCACAGATAGTAGTAGATGAATTGGGAATTTACAGAGCAAGTGAGATGTTCTAAGTGAAAGCACCAATTTATCAGCTTCTGACAAACTTGACTCTATAGGAAATACCAGGAAGGTGAGCAGAAAGCAAATAACAATGAAATAAGGGTAGAAAACTGAAGATTCACCTTCTGATTCAAAAGCAAGTTAATGGATAAAAGAGGAAAATTCCTGTAAGTTTTAATTTTTAAACACTGTATGCAATATAGTTTCATTAATGTAGTTAAGCTTATAAAACAAATTCTTATTGTATTTCATATGTAACCTCATTAATAAGTTTCTCAATTGGATATTATGAATTCAATATTAGTCTTATAAAATACTGCTAAATCTACTTCAAAAGTCTGTATAATTGGAAAATATGTAGCAAACTCATGTGAAAGAAAATAGGTAAACATCTGAATTTGTTTAACACTAATAAAACACAGAACTAATTGTAATTGTTAATCTAATCAATTATAATATATTTTAATATGAAATAATTCTAATATCTTTTAATATGAACAAACAGGTTTCCAAAAGTCACGGTACAAATTAGTGTCAAATTAATTGATTTGGATGTGTGCCCTCGTCATTCAGTGGTAAAGAATCTGCCTACAATGCAGGAGATGCAGGAGAAATGGGTTTAGTCCCTGCCTCAGGAAGATTCATTGAGGAGGGCAGGGCAACCCACTCCAGTACTCTTTCTAGGAAAAATCCCAAGGACAGAAGAGCCTGGTGGAGTATGGTCCATTGAGTTACAAAGAGTTGAACATGACTGAAGTGACTGAGCACACACTCATATTTCACAGACCAAATTTCGTCCATGCAATTACACTGCAACTTCTTTAAAATTTTGAACATTGTTATTAGATATCACATGATAAGAATCCAGAATTATCAATTTATGCAAGTCTAGATTTACCATAAAGTATTTTCCTTATATTCTAACTTTACTTTGACCATCATAACAATCACCACTAATGCTACTGCTGTTGCTGCTACTACTATTACTACTACTACTAGGTGCTACTAGTAGTCTGGCTATTTACAATTACCTCCACAACAAATGCTACTAATATTGAAAAATAAAATGTGTCAATATAAACATTTTTCTGGAATATATTTTTCTTTCTTTACCCCATGATGATAGAGGTCAAGTTCAGCATTTTAATTTTAATTTTTCCCACTGTGCTCTGCTGTGATTGGTAATAGCAGTCATTTAACACCAACATGTTTATAGAATAAAAGATTGGTCTAAAACTTCAGGAAAAATGTTAATATTTAGTTAAAACTTCCATCTTTTATGTATTTTTCACATTATTTTTTTTTTTTTTTTTTTTGCCACTTCTATTGGTCTTTCATCTATCCATTTTCATCCGTCTTTGCTCCTTTGGCCTGTGTGGGCCTCCCATCACAGTGGCCTCTCTTGCGGCAGAGTACTGGCTCTGGGCAGTATAAATGATGAACAGAAAGACTATATTTTTTACTGTAATATAGTGCGAGGGCCTTCCGCAGAAAGGAAGGCAGTGGGATTGCCCCCGGCTGAACCGGGAGATCTCAGAGAGAGGCAAGTCTGCTGCCCGCCACCCAGCCCCCCGGCAAGCGGGAGACATTCAGACGTGACAGGGGTTCCGTCAAAGCAGTTCCATTTTATTAGTGCAGACTCACAGCTTTTATAGGCAAGTGAAGAGGGTTTTGCACAGGACTTCCTATAGATTACACCAATCAAGCTAAAGGTCAAGCAATCATCCACGAGCGCGGAAACCAGGGGAACCAATCAGAAATTTTGACTATCACTTAACAATTTAGATCACGCCCTTGTCTCTTCCTGTAGGCACCATCTTAGCTCCAAACTGCAAACATGTGATTAAGCTTCCTTAAACAATGTGCTTAAACTTCCTTTCATGCCCACATCCCTTCCTGTAGGTGCCATCTTAGCTCCAAACTGAAACAATGTGCTTAAACTTCCTTATGCTTGCAATGGTCCTCTTTCAATTCAGAGCCCCACAATATAGTATTAAAATAAGTGTTGATTGGTCACTTGTGTGACCCCATGGACTAGCAGACTCTCTGTCCATGGAATTCTCCAAGCAAAGTGCATAGCCATTCCCTTCTCAATCCCTAATACCTCTTTACCTCTTTACCATCCGAGGTACCTGGGAAACGCATAATACAGCATATACAATAAAAGACCAGAATATTCATTGGAAGGGTTGGTGCTGAAGCTGAATCTTCAATACTTTGGCCACCTGATGTGAAAAACCAACTCATTGGAAAAGACCCTGATGTTGGGAAAGACTGAAGGCAGGAGAGGGGGACGACAGAGAATGAGATGGTTGGAAGACATCACTGATTCAATGGGCATGAGTTTGAGCAGACTCCAGGAGATAGTGAAAGGACATGAAAGGCTGGCATGCTGCAGTCTGTGGGTCACAAAGAGTCTGATTGAGTGACTGAAGAATAGAACTATTTAAAGTTTTTGAAGGAAGTATAGACTTAGAATGACTTTTGAGATTGACTCATTTTGTTAAAACACCACTAATTGCTTCAAATCAGTTTATGTTATGAAAATTATTGGACAGAATTATTTTTTCATTCAAATTTTAAGCAAATAGCTTTTTGAGAAATAGCAATCCTGATGAAGTTTGCTTACTAGTGATTTTATTTATTTATTTATTTATTCATTTATTTATTTATTTGTTTGACTGTGTCTGGTCTTAGTTGTAGCACTTGGCATCTCTGATCTTCGTTAGGGCATGTTGGATCTAATTCCTAGACGAGGGGTCGAACCCAGGCCCCCTGCATTGGAAGCTCAGAGTCTTAGCAACTGGACCACCAGGGAAGTCCCATTAGTCATTTCCTTTTTATTTCTAACAATTATATTTCTGATTAGATTTTCAAATATGTGATTTTTTTTCTGACTAGTGTTAAGAAACATAATTCAAAGCAAATGACTACCATGAGCCTACTCTCTGAAGACTCTTCTGAATCATTGTTGATCCTAAGAGCATCATTTTTGTTCTTTCATGTTTCCACTGAGTATTTTGCCATTATCAATTATAGCCTATGCACCAAGATTCCTTTAACATTTCAAACCTCTGTGGTAACACAGTGAGATCACTGCCATTTGTTGTCCCCCAAACACTCAGTGATTTCTGTTATTTTATTATGCTATAAACTTCAACTGCTTTACTTGCCCTTGTGAAAATATATCTTGTGATTTTCTTTGCCCTAAATCTAAAAGAGTACTTTAATCTTCTTTCTGTGTATACATGAGCTTTGAAAGCATAACTGACATTGGATTAGTTTTTCTTTTTTTGCTTGAAGTCACTAACATTATATATTTTGAAGGGATTTTTTAAACATGACAGTGTCACAGTTTACACTTTGCAGTTAGTAATATAGAAATATGTATCTAAATGCACCAGCACAGTAAAGTATCCAGGTCTCATTTGCCCAAATACAATACACACTCAGAGTCCTTACCAATGTTTAAACATTTTTGTCTCCTCCAACCTTGCTGCTCTGAAGGTTGATATTAGTTAGGGAAGGGGATATTGAGTAATAAAAATCCTGGTCACCTTTGCAGTCCTTGTATTATTAAGATATTTATAAATCATTCATCCTAGAAATATGTGATATTTCTAATTAACATATTTTAAAGAGGAAATTCATCAAATAAGCTTTTATTAACAACATACATAATTAGTTGTATGTCAAAAAGGTTTAACTTTGCTGAGGCATCTCAATTTAAACAGTATAATTCATTGTCTAACAACAACAAAAATAATCCTCAAATTAGATATTCTTATTTCCCCCGTCTGATAGCTATGGAAACTGAACCTCAGACATGTGAAGTGACCAGCATGCCCTCATACAGGAAGCAGATGAACCAAATGCACTCTAGCACAGGTATTGCCTAGCATCTAGTGGTAATCCCTAAGGTTAAGCTTCCGTGGGAGCTGGAACAAATTCAAGTCTGTTAATAGCTTACTCACTTCAGCTTACCTCATTTTGCCTGTAGGCCTAGTACCCCTAAGGTATCACTCCTGGGCTTTCATGTAATTGAGTTAGCATTTACTTAAGCAGTGGAAGAAATGTGTGCGTGTGAAGTTGCTGAGACAATTGTAAAAAACTGAAACCACAATAAGAAAGCCCAAAGTGTCCAGTAATTAACCTGTTTGTTCCTTGTATTATTGATTAAGCAAACTATCCGGGGCATACAGCAAGGGCAAAAGAGATTATAGGAAGTACTCACCAGCTCTTGATGCTTCTATCAGAAAATTCTCTTCTGATATCATTCTACTGGTCAAAATAAGTCATGTAGCCAAGCATAGAAAAGAATTGCTCAAGAGATGAAACACATATATGGGGAATAACTATAAAACCTAACACTACCTTTTACCTCCTCTCTTGCTCCTTTAACCTCTTAAACCCACTGCCCACTCAGACAAAACTTCTGTTGCAGAGTTTGTTAAGATTACATTGACTATCTATATATACTCTTTTGTAGCACAAACTTTTTTGTGGTCAGGTTGAATTGAGGTCCAACTGAGGCAATTAAAAGCCATTTCACCCTTTTTTCATCTCCATCTTCTGTGTTCCAAATGTTGAGAAGATAGACTCACAGGAAGGGTAGACTGTGGACACATAAGTCACTATCTTTGAGTAACACGTTTGACCCAAAACAGATTTTCTGTGAATAAGAAATAAACCTTTCTTGTCCAACAACACTGTGATTTTGAGGTTACCATCACATTCTCTAGTTTAAACTGACTAATTCAACTCCCCTCCATTGTGAACTTTTATCACATACATTTATCTGATAACAAACATCAGTGGATGTGTATTCTACTCTGGCATTAATTTCTCTCTACTCCTAAGAGGAAGCAACATAGAGTTCTATTTCTCATTTTAATTTCTTCTTCTTTCTCCAACCAAGCTTACCAAGGTTACACAAAGAGTACAAGATGATTTCACAGTCAAAGTGAGGAAAAAAACAATAGTAAAATGCTCCAAAATTGTTTGCCATCCTCAATAGCTTAATAATAAAACTTGGTTTGAATTATCGAGTCTTTGTGTCACAGAGAAGTTAAAATGTAATAAAGTCCTCTCCTTTTTATCGTAAAAATTAAAATATGTGTCAAACTATGTGCATATAATTACTTTCTCATTTATGTTTATTTTTAATTATTCCTATTATATTAGAAATTATTCAATTTCTGTTCTATAAGAATTTTATTATTTTGAATACTTTATCTGCATATTTTTTTCAACAAATGTACACTCACAGCAAACACACCAAGTATTTGTACATCATTTTTTTTTTTTCAGAATATATATCTCAATCTCTCACAGACTTCTTACTCCAGAAGACAAGTATAGCAGACACTGTTAGTGGTTTACTTAAAGTATAAATCCCCATGTTCCTTCTTCCATCACAATCCCAGTATCATTTAGGTGACTCATGATGTGGTGACCCTACTCTCAGGTCCAGTTATAAATTCTAATTAGTCTGAGTGAGTTATGTCCTCACAACCCTATACTAGTGAATGGTCTGAGATTGTGCTTGTACTCTTGAGTCTTCTAAGCAGACACCTTGAAGCAATATCCTACGAGTAATCTGGATAAATTACCTTCACTCCACTGAGTAACTTGATACATTTTCCAACTTATGCACATTGTGTTGGATGTCTTGCATATTTCCAGTTATCTTGACACCAAACTTTTAACAAAGCCAACATCTGGAAAGGACAAAAATGGAATATTCAAAGAAAAACTGGAAGACAGCAAGAATGAATTGTCTATATACTGCTTTAATCAGAGGCTAGTCACTTTAAACAGGCTGCTCTGGTGACAGAGATGGTAAAGAATCTGCAATGTGAGAGATCTAGGTTCTATCCCTGGCTTGGGAAGAAACCCTGGAGGATGCCATGGCAACCCACTCCAGTATCCTTTTTTTTTCTTTTAACAGCCAGAGACACACCATAAATTTACTATCCCACACAGACCGAGCATGTGGAAAGTTCTCATTCTCTGGAAATCCCAAGGGAGAAGAAAAAAACTCAGTGTACGTATATTCATACAATGCATTTTACCTATTGTATAAAGAGGTGATCTGGCTCCCAGAAGATTCTGGGCTCCAGTCTCCAATTAGTCCATTCTATAACTCAAGTTCCAGTTACTGGAGATCAAAAGGGTTCCCAAGGCCTGTGATCACAGGCACTGGTGAGGGCCACACTCCCTGTGGCTCCAGTTAGACCACTGGCGTTTGAGCTGTGCGGGAACTGTGGGTGCTTGCTTCCTGGTCCTGATGCAGCCCCTAGAGCAGCTGGCTGCTGTCTCAGCGCAGCAGGGGCAAGGGTGGGAGACAGTTCCCCTTATACTCAATCACTGCCATTTTGGCCTGATCCCTGCTGATTCCAATTTGGAATCTACAGCATTCTCATGTAGACTTCTTACTCCAGAAGACAAGTATAGCAGACACTGTTAGTGGTTTACTTAAAGTATAAATCCCCATGTTCCTTCTTCCATCACAATCCCAGTATCATTTAGGTGACTCATGATGTGGTGACCCTACTCTCAGGTCCAGTTATAAATTCTAATTAGTCTGAGTGAGTTATGTCCTCACAACCCTATACTAGTGAATGGTCTGAGATTGTGCTTGTACTCTTGAGTCTTCTAAGCAGACACCTTGAAGCAATATCCTATGAGTAATCTGGATAAATTACCTTCACTCCACTGAGTAACTTGATACATTTTCCAACTTATGCACATTGTGTTGGATGTCTTGCATATTTCCAGTTATCTTGACACCAAACTTTTAACAAAGCCAACATCTGGAAAGGACAAAAATGGAATATTCAAAGAAAAACTGGAAGACAGCAAGAATGAATTGTCTATATACTGCTTTAATCAGAGGCTAGTCACTTTAAACAGGCTGCTCTGGTGACAGAGATGGTAAAGAATCTGCAATGTGAGAGATCTAGGTTCTATCCCTGGCTTGGGAAGAAACCCTGGAGGATGCCATGGCAACCCACTCCAGTATCCTTTTTTTTTCTTTTAACAGCCAGAAACATGCCATAAATTTACTATCCCACACAGACTGAGCATGTGGAGAGTTCTCATTCTCTGGAAATCCCAAGGGAGAAAAAAAAAATCAGTTTACATATATTCATACAACGCCTTTTACCTATTGTATAAAGAGGTTATGGCTCCCAGAAGATTCTGGGCTCCAGTCTCCAATTAGACGGTCCATTCTACAACTCAAGCTCCAATTACTAGAGATCAAAAGAGCTCCCAAGGCCTGTGATCACGGGCACTGGTGAGGGCCACGTTCCCTTTGGCTCCAGTTAGACCGCTGGTGTTTGAGCTGTGCGGGAACTGTGGGTGCTTGCTTCCTGGTCCTGATGCAGCCCCTAGAGCAGCTGGCTGCTGTCTCAGCGCAGCAGGGGCAAGGGTGGGAGACAGTTCCCCTTATACTCAATCACTGCCATTTTGGCCTGATCCCTGCTGATTCCAATTTGGGATCTACAGCATTCTCATGTAGCCCCCATTCTGACCTTGGTATGGGTTGGGGGGACCGTACTTCAAACAGCTTTGGAATTAAGTCTTTCTCCCTGAGTCAGAAGTCAGCCATGTGCATGCGTTCGTTGGTGTCTCCCAGCTTCCCATAATCGATAGCTTAGCCCCTCAGCTCGTCCATGCGGGCTCAGGACGCCTCTGCGTTCATGTTGCACTAGTCCTGTGAGCAAGTTCGGAAACAGGTGAATGTGAGACTCAGGACCAAGGTCGAAGCCGCGGTAAATGCGGCCGTGCGAAATCGCGGTGGCGACCGACAGCCGCACCCCACTCCAGTATTCTTGCCGGGAGAATCCTTAGGGATAGATGAGCCTAGTGGGCCACAGTCCATGGCATAGCAAAGAGTTGGGCAGGCCTGAGGGACTAAGCACAGCACATAGTCACTTAAACAGGGTTAATCCTGGTTTCCTAATTTTAAATGAAGATAATTATAAAGGCTAAATTACAGGTCAGTATGAACATTCTATAGTGCCTGGCATATGTTTGGAACTAAATAAATTACTGTTAAAGATGAAAAGATATCTGTTTATTATATCTATTATAGTGACAATAAAAGTTTCTAAATTATGCCAAATATTTCTTTTGGAAAAAAGTACATGTTTTAAAGTAACATATTAAATAGTATTCTAAAGTTTATTTTAAAGAAACTTTGTTAATTTTGACTAAAAGTTTCCCTTCAATTATTTAGAGATGAATAAAAGAACAAATGTATTTATTATCTTTAATACAAATACGATAAGAAGTGCCGTGATAAGTTTGAATTGCAGAAGACAAAATATTGTCAACGAATGTCTAACACAGAACTCTTAATGACAATGATATTTTCATTTCTTTCATAAGATGCAACTGGATACATTAAATTTATAGCAGGAATCTATATTTAAATATAAGCTAGCAGATAATCTAAAATTAGAGCAATTACCAGAAAGAATGTTCAATGTATTTTCTACTCTTTTGTTCACAAACTTTTAATGAGATTTCCTTGGGGGCATGGCAGAAAAATTTTCTAAGTTTATGAAGAATGCCCGAATATTTGAATATAGAGATATAGTCACTGTGGAGGAATGATCATAGATATTTATATCCCTTAGAATTAGGGTAACCATATTGAGATCCTGGAACCACCCTAATACAGATGTAATACTTTTTCTCTACACCTTGGTTTACTTCTTTATGAATTAGCTTAATATTTGCTTCATAGAACTGCCAAGATTCAAAACCTTATGAAAAATTTGAGCAGTTACTATAATAATTTAGCTGTTCATTCATTATTTACCTTGTATTTCTTTCTGATGTTATTTTGTCATCTCCCTTACCATATAGTAAAGAGCAAGTTCTATTTTCTGAAACTGAAGAAAATGCCTGGCTTTAAGTCATAATGTTCTGCGTCTTGCAGAGTTCAGTCTAGTGACTCACAGTTGGTGCACGTTGGAATCACATGAGCACCTTGCTAAACAGTCTGGTATCTGGGCCTACTACACTTTGCATTTTTTATAAGTATCCTAGACAACACCACGCCAAGAAATACTGCAACTGGACTTTAGAAAAAAAGTGCTGGAACATTTTCACTATGTTCCAAACCACAGTATATTGGGATAGAGAAAAAAATTAAGAACATAACTTGATAGTATCAAGGAAGTCAGTGTGTATCTTCCTTAGGTTATAAAAATAATGACAATATATCAAACCTGAGAATAGTAGAAATCTTAAAGTAAAATTCCATGTGTGCAGGAAATCTCTACCATTGCTTGCATCAGTCTCTTGCATAACTAGCTTTAATTCTTCTATACTTATTGTTGGCCCTGTGGATCCCCTGCTTCAATTTATGTTCATGGAACATCATTTATTTTTTTTTAAGGCATGGTGTTTAGAACTCTCTTTATTCATGAATATTTACTTTTTTACTATTTTAGAACTCTACTCAATCTTCAGTTTCCAGATAAAACAGCACTTCTCCTATGACTCTGTTAAAAATATCTCCAGTGATTTTATTTGCTCCCATATTTATATTTTTCTAATGGCCCCGAGAACTCCTACATATCTACTGTACTTTTTTATTGTATTATATATGATTTTTATTATATATGAACTAGGTAAAGATTAACAATAATACATGACTGTTTACTGCATCTTAAACTACTTATCACTAAATATGTAAAATTTGCATATAGTAGAATGTCAAAAGTTACTTGTCCACAAAGGAATCTTTAAGAATACTAGCAATAGGGCTTCCCTGGTGGTCCAATGGGTAAAAAGTCCGCCTTGCAGTGCAAGGGGCACCAGTTCGATCACTGGCATGGGAGGATCCCACATTCCTCAGAGTGGCTGAACCAGTGTGTCTGATTAGGAGCAGTTACTATAATAATTTAGCTGTTCATTCATTATTTACCTTGTATTTCTTTCTGATGTTATTTTGTCATCTCCCTTACCATATAGTAAAGAGCAAGTTCTATTTTCTGAAGCTGAAGAAAATGCCTGGCTTTAAGTCATAATGTTCTGCGTCTTGCAGAGTTCAGTCTAGTGACTCACAGTTGGTGCACGTTGGAATCACATGAGCACCTTGCTAAACAGTCTGGTATCTGGGCCTACTACACTTTGCATTTTTTATAAGTATCCTAGACAACACCACGCCAAGAAATACTGCAACTGGACTTTAGAAAAAGTGCTGGAACATTTTCACTATGTTCCAAACCACAGTATATTGGGATAGAGAAAAAAATTAAGAACATAACTTGATAGTATCAAGGAAGTCAGTGTGTATCTTCCTTAGGTTATAAAAATAATGACAATATATCAAACCTGAGAATAGTAGAAATCTTAAAGTAAAATTCCATGTGTGCAGGAAATCTCTACCATTGCTTGCATCAGTCTCTTGCATAACTAGCTTTAATTCTTCTATGCTTATTGTTGGCCCTGTGGATCCCCTGCTTCAATTTATGTTCATGGAACATCATTTATTTTTTTTTAAGGCATGGTGTTTAGAACTCTCTTTATTCATGAATATTTACTTTTTTACTATTTTAGAACTCTACTCAATCTTCAGTTTCCAGATAAAACAGCACTTCTCCTATGACTCTGTTAAAAATATCTCCAGTGATTTTATTTGCTCCCATATTTATATTTTTCTAATGGCCCCGAGAACTCCTACATATCTACTGTACTTTTTTATTGTATTATATATGATTTTTATTATATATGAACTAGGTAAAGATTAACAATAATACATGACTGTTTACTGCATCTTAAACTACTTATCACTAAATATGTAAAATTTGCATATAGTAGAATGTCAAAAGTTACTTGTCCACAAAGGAATCTTTAAGAATACTAGCAATAGGGCTTCCCTGGTGGTCCAATGGGTAAAAAGTCCGCCTTGCAGTGCAAGGGGCACCAGTTCGATCACTGGCATGGGAGGATCCCACATTCCTCAGAGTGGCTGAACCAGTGTGTCTGATTAGGAGCAAGTGCTCTGGAACACACGTGCCCAGAGCCAGTGCTCGGCAACGAGAGAGGCCACTGCGATGGGAAGCCCACACAGGCCAAATAATTAAGATGAATAAAAATAAATAAATGAAGGACCAATAAAAGAGGCCAAAATTAAAAAAAAGAAAAACAGGCTTACATTTTAGGAAAAAAGAGTGCTAGCAATAGCTTAATATCTGTTAAGAAATAATTTAATAATAATGGTTGATTTTAAAAATTAATTTAAAATGCCTCGTTGAATATTTTATAGATTCTAGAATGTTTGATATTTTTTATTATTATTGTATGGCCTTTTATATATTGATTTGCCTTTTACCACAGATACATACACCTATACCCCCTAGAAGTTTGATAATCATTTATTTAAATATGTTATGTATTATGAACTATGTAATACCAAATCTTTGTTAAAACTATAAATTATAATTTGTACGTATGAAATTATATATGTATATATAATTAAATATTTCATATTCAATTTATATTTTAAAATCTAAAATTTAAAAGTATTTTATATAGTTTCTATTCATAAAAGTAATTTATAATCTTGACAAAGTGTGTTATTTAAAGTAGAACATATAGGGATTAATATATTTATATTGCTGTTATTTTGTTCTCTGAAGTAACAAATATACATTATGGTGATTCAACTTAAAAACTAGTTACAGGGCTTCCCCTGGTGGTCCAGTGGGTAAGGACACCGCCTTGCAGTCCAAGGGGCGCTGGTTCGATCCCTGGCCTGGGAAGATCCCACGTGCCGCGGAGTGGCTGGACCAATGTGTCCAATTACCGAGCCGGAGCTCTGGAGTGCATGCGCACAGAGCCAGTGCTCTGCAACAACGGACGCCACCGCGATGGGAGGCCCACAGGAGCCAAAGAACAAAGACGGATGAAAATGGAGAAATGAAAGACCAATAGAAGTGGCCTGGCTGCTCCCCTCCCTCCCCAAGCCGACCCCTGCCCAATAAATAAATAAATAAATCTTAAAAAAAAAAAAAAAAAACAGTTACAAAATCAATAAACAATATTCTCTGAAATTTATTTGATTTTTTTATATTTTTGCACACACTGCATGACTTGTGGAATCTTAGTTGCCTGATCAGAGATTGAACCTGGGCCATGGCAGTGAAAGCACTGAGACCTAGGCACTGGGCCACCAGAAAGCTTCCTGAAACTTATGTTACAATGTAGAAGTGGGCTTCCCTGCTGGTCCAGTGGATAAAGAGTCTGCCTTGCAGTGCAAGGGCCACCGGTTCAATCCCTGGCCCAGGAAGATCCCACATGCAGCCAGGCGGCTGGACCGGTGTGTCCAATTACAAGCCAATACTCTGGAGTGCTTGAGCCCAGAGCCGGTGCTCTGCAACGAGAGAGACTGCAATGGGAGGCCCACACAGGTCAAAGAATAAAGATGGATGAAAAATAAATAAATTTAAAAAATCAATAACAAAAGGCCAAATTTAAAAAATATGTAAAATGTGAAAGTAAAAGTGTTAATCACTCATTCTTGTGACTCATTGTGACCCCATGGACTGCAGCCCATCAGGCTCTTCTGTCGATGGAATTCTCCAGAGAAGAATAGTGGCATGGGTTGCCATTCCTTTCTCATGGGTATTTTAAAATGTAAAACTTTCAAATTATAGAATTTCAACTCTCTCTCTCTATATATACATATATGTATAAAACAAAACTGCATGTATCAATTTCATCTTTGTGATATCATTAGAAGTCCTAATTGAATTGAAAAAGCATATAAAGACTTTTGTGGATCATTGTAATTGGAACATTTGACGTTTTGAAATTGTCACAGAGTATATTATATAATTTATGACTTTTTCTCATCTAGAGGTATATCATTTATACATTAACCAAACATCATTTGGAATTCTGATCACTCAGTTCTTAAGAATGAGGTGTCCTGAAATCTATATATAACATATTTTATTAAAGTAAGAAAAAAACATTATATGATTATATAATTAACTAATCTAACTGGTAATTATGCCATTCAGCGTATCTTTAGTCAATCATGTAAAGTTAAGATGCAAATAACAAAACTTGTGCATAATAATTATAAGTTTAAGGTTGTTAGTTCTTTCTGTTAAAAAATGAGACTATTTATTTCAAAGATGTAGTATATTTGATTATGGCCTTTCTTTTAGAAGTTAGATTGAAAAGAAAAGACAAAAACTTCATTTTTTCAATAAATTATTAATTGATTGTATTGAATATTTTAAATTTGTTGTAATTTGAGACAGCATTTTCAAATTTCAAGCCTAAGATTCCTTATTAAATATCTAAACCATGTTCTTTAAAGTAATTAATATTTATTTAGATGAGTTAGAGGTCAATATGATTCTGATTTCCTATAGAATTAAAACGCTAGATAAATAAGATGGAAGATATTTTCATTGGCCTTTTACTCTGCAGTTCTGCTTATACCAAATTAATAGTAAACATTGCTATAATATTTTATAACAAATGTATTAAAAACAATATGAATTCTTCTAGCCTCCTTAGTAAATAAACTAATATGTGAAATGATAGCTTGAAACTAATAGAATATATTTACCCAAAACAAGCAAATTGTAGGAAAGTAATTTGTAAAAAAAATGTGAGTGAATATTTCTGCAGTTTAAAACAAAAACAATTATATTGTTCTGAATATGACATTTTAATGTATATAGTATGATGATAGAATTATTCAATAGTTGACAGGGTTTAATGTAACCATATTATTTAACACAAATCTTTCCAAGTGATTGAAACTTCTAAGTACATATGTACACATGTTCATCGATAGTCTCTGTACACCTCAATTCCTTAAAATAATCGTATGAGAATGCCCCACATATTCAGGGTTTCACAGAAATCAATATAGAAACTAATCATAGGAAAGCTTGAATAGAGATCTTGATTCATGTTGTCATAGGAGTATTTACCTGGGTCCCAATCAGAAAGTGATTAGAATCAAATGCTGAGTATAAACACGTTAAAACCATTATGATGATAAGATTTACCAGCACACACTGTTTGGCTCTTTCAGCTTACACTGTGGCAATCTATGTTTTCATAGATCACATATTGGCTTCTACAGGCTACTATCCTCCAGATTTTTAGTGATATTACTGCATGAAGCATCACTCTGTACAAAGGTATCGATTTCAGCTTTAGTCCTCTCTTCACCACCCCCAACTTTGAATGATGACACTTTCTAGCAAAGAGAGCAAAAGTTATCTAGTTTGGACCACAGTGCATTTGAGGTATAATAAAATTTAACTATCATAGTATAGCCAGAACTGTAACCAGTTACCATTTTGCATTTTAGTGCTAAATATACTTGGAAAAAGTTGACAGCAGTAGCAAAATATTTGAATTTTATCATACTTCAAGTGACATAAATAGAGGAAGATAAAATGACAAATTCTGACTAGTTGTAATGATAATGAAAAAACAGATTTTGAAAATACACGTGAAAAGTTTGAATACACTGATTTTCTGAAATGAACTTACAAAAATTAGCACTATTTGTTATGTCAGTTTGGGTAAGACATATATTTACATGTATTGTTGTTCCGTCGCCAAGTTGTGTCTGACTCTTTAAATGCATACTTTCTAGGAAATTAATGCATTAGACATCATTGTAGTTTTCTGTTTTCTTTACACTGACAAACGCTAAAATGTTTAAGAATTTCTAAGAAAGATATTAACAATCAAAAAATGGGGACATATGTTTGAAGAGGAACATAGTGCTTTGTTTTGTAGCCATTGCCCCCCTTTGAGGTACCATCATCTGGCTGGTTACTATTCCCCTTTTTCAGAATTTAAAATTCAATAGTTGACAGGGTTTAATGTAACCATATTATTTAACACAAATCTTTCCAAGTGATTGAAACTTCTAAGTACATATGTACACATGTTCATCGATAGTCTCTGTACACCTCAATTCCTTAAAATAATCGTATGAGAATGCCCCACATATTCAGGGTTTCACAGAAATCAATATAGAAACTAATCATAGGAAAGCTTGAATAGAGATCTTGATTCATGTTGTCATAGGAGTATTTACCTGGGTCCCAATCAGAAAGTGATTAGAATCAAATGCTGAGTATAAACACGTTAAAACCATTATGATGATAAGATTTACCAGCACACACTGTTTGGCTCTTTCAGCTTACACTGTGGCAATCTATGTTTTCATAGATCACATATTGGCTTCTACAGGCTACTATCCTCCAGATTTTTAGTGATATTACTGCATGAAGCATCACTCTGTACAAAGGTATCGATTTCAGCTTTAGTCCTCTCTTCACCACCCCCAACTTTGAATGATGACGCTTTCTAGCAAAGAGAGCAAAAGTTATCTAGTTTGGACCACAGTGCATTTGAGGTATAATAAAATTTAACTATCATAGTATAGCCAGAACTGTAACCAGTTACCATTTTGCATTTTAGTGCTAAATATACTTGGAAAAAGTTGACAGCAGTAGCAAAATATTTGAATTTTATCATACTTCAAGTGACATAAATAGAGGAAGATAAAATGACAAATTCTGACTAGTTGTAATGATAATGAAAAAACAGATTTTGAAAATACACGTGAAAAGTTTGAATACACTGATTTTCTGAAATGAACTTACAAAAATTAGCACTATTTGTTATGTCAGTTTGGGTAAGACATATATTTACATGTATTGTTGTTCCGTCGCCAAGTTGTGTCTGACTCTTTAAATGCATACTTTCTAGGAAATTAATGCATTAGACATCATTGTGGTTTTTCTGTTTTCTTTACACTGACAAACGCTAAAATGTTTAAGAATTTCTAAGAAAGATATTAACAATCAAAAAATGGGGACATATGTTTGAAGAGGAACATAGTGCTTTGTTTTGTAGCCATTCAGTCCTATCCACCTCTTTATGACCCAAGAGGAACTCACCAGGCTCCTCTGTTTATGGAATTCTCCAGGCAAGACTGGAGTGGGTACCTATTCCCTTTTGCAGGGATTCTTCCTGACCCAGGGACTGAACTGACATGTCCTGTGTCTCCTAAATTTCAGGCAGATTCTTTACCCATTTGAGCCACCTGGGAAGCCCTGATATATAATAAACCTATTTTAATTAAATACTGGATTTTTTTTTTTTTCCTATTCTGTTAAAGAATTGACCTGCAGTACAGGAGACTCCAGCTCCATTCCTGGATCAGGAAGATCCTTTGGAGAAGGGAGCAGCTACCCAGTCCAGTATTCTTTCCTGGAGAATTCCATAGACATAGGGTCTAGCAAGCTGCAGTCCATGGGTTCTCAAAGACTCAGACAAACTGAGCGATTTTCACTTCATTCACTTCATATTGTTTTGTTTAAGTAAGTATACAGTATTTAAATTTTTTATTAATTCCTACTGGAAAAAAAAAAAACAACAGGGCTAGCAGAAAAGTAAATGATGTCTCACTCTTAGTCTCAGATTTGAGGAAGTGACAGTGAATAGTATGCTCTGGAGTGGAAATGATGATGTGCCAAAAAAGGAACATATGACTCACATATTTGTCTGATTATTATTGTGTAAGTGTGCAGTCTCTATGTTGTCATTTTATCTTTTTCACGAGAGTAGATAAAAAGACAGTTTTAAATTAAAAATAAATTAAAATAAAATATGGCTGCTATTAATTGCCAAAGGAAATGATGAACATTGACAGTGTGCTCCTCAAAAACACATCTTTTAGACTCTATTCAACAAATTTATAAGCATCCTTGCAAACATTTTTGTTCTCTCCTCATTCTCAGAATTTTTTGACTATTTACTCTTTTGAGTATCCTATAAGAACCTTTGTCTCAGTTTTTGAATTTAGTATTGAATCGTAGTGATGTGTATGATGTCCATAGGCTAAAAGAAGTGTTGTAAATAAGTAAAAAAAAAAAAAAAAAATACACAGACCCAGAAAAAAACCAATGATGGACAAGTGAGTATAGGTTGGGGTTCCCAGGAGGCTCAGATTGTACATGTATATTATCTTCTAAGGGCTTTTAAGCTTCTGCTGAGAGTTTGGCTAAAAATACCTCAGATGTGAGGATGCCATGGGCAAAAACAAGTAAACACATTTATGCAATTATAAATATGATTCTGTTATGCTACAGATGTCTACGAATGTCTGAGTTATATTTTTACCCTACTAATTTATTTCATAAGACATTTTATATTATATCACATTTATAGTTTGGGATAATGTAATTATATAGTATTAAAGCACATATCATAGCATTTAAAACACAATCATCTTGATAACCTTACTCTAAAATAAGTAGCATACTACTAAATAAAGTAATTTAAATTTCAATAGTCCAAAGAACAACTTATTTACAAAAAACTAGTGATACAGTAAGTAATGTCAAATTTTGTATTTTTCTCAAAGAAATATAATGAGAGTAATATATTATTACATTTGGTCTTTAATACGCAAGGATTAGAATTTTCCAATTACAAAAGGGCAAAATCTCTTATAGAAACAAATTCTTATCAGAACTTTGCAGAAGAGAATGTTTTTTTCCCCTCTACTCATTAAAGTTTGTCATACTTTTATATTACAGTGTCTGATGAAATTTTATTCCAATGACAGATTCACTTATTAAGTAGAGGTCAACATTGTATAAACTCATTCTTCAAAATTGCTGTTATAAGTTTGAATATTTCTTTGAATACACAGAGGAAATGTAATGAGAATGAGAACAAAGAGAATGTTAAAAATAATCATCAAAGAACCACCTAGTCATTGCAATATATTTGAAAGTTGTTTTCACATTGATGCATAGTTGTACAAAGAAAATCCACACTCTGACTACATTAATAAGAAGTAAAATACTAAAATTAAATGTGTTATAAATGAATTATAATACAGAAAATTAAGTACTAAAATTTTAAGATAGCATATTCTCTAACTTATTTTTAAATAACCAAAGATAAAATATATACATATACCTGTAATATGCTTTCTTTTACAATTTCTTATTTCTCATGTTAAATCACCAAATTGTTTATGATAATGTAAACTAGTTAGCATAATATCCCATATTTTCTCATCTTTACATTTAGGAGTGTTTTGTGACTGTTATAACAAGAGTATAAACAAAAATAATGTAACTAAGAAGCCATAGAAAACAGGAAAGTGAAAAATCAAACTCATTGCTATACTTCATACTCTGTTCCTAGGGATTACTTAGTCTCTGGTTGTGAATGGAGCATTTTCATTTAATCAGATCTCAGGCAAAGAATAAAGAGGAAAGGCAACAGATGACTAGTCGAAAAATTCTGGAATAATACCTCATTACTTCACTTGTTAGGGCACTATTACTTCATTACTACACTATGCACTGGGTCTTGATTTCAGCCCCAAGTGTTAGCAATTTTAGTCAGGTTATAAAGTAAATGTGAATCTGATAGAGAATACAGATGATATTATAGAATCAATTAATATACTGTGATGGTAATGATTGATGTATCTGAACATTTAATGAAGAGACATATCAGTAAGGATAACTTATCACTGAAAGTATCATAGCTGAAATGGTCCTTAAGTAGATTTTGAATGAATATGGTATCTATGCTAATATTCAAGATGAAAAGGTTTAAGAAATAAATGTGATGATATTTAAAAAGTCAGTTATGTTTCCATAAACTAGCAATGAAAGTCAAACTGAAATTTAAATAAATCAGTTTACAATAGCAGAACAAAACAAAAACCGTGATAAATTTTAATTTTTTTCTCCACCTTCTGTATTTTTCTTAATATCCTTCTTTCTGTTTTCTTTTTAAGAAATTTGGATTCATAATGTACACATTACTAACTTTTACTTTATATGTAAAATTTCCATACCAATTTGATTTAGTAAAAAATAGTAAAAGATGCATAATACTTATAACTTGCATATTTAGTAAGTCTTCTAATATTTGATAAGTAGATTTCTCATTTTTTTCTGTATAAGTAGCACTATAATGAATACCTATAAATCTTTAACTATCTAATTCATTTCCTAAATTCATTTTTAGAAGTAGAATTACTGGTTAACACATTGAAAAGCTTATTTTTACATATACCTGTAATATGCCTTTGCAATTTCTTATTTCTCATGTTAAATCACCAAATTGTTTATGATAATGTAAACTAGTTAGCATAATATCCCATATTTTCTCATCTTTACATTTAGGAGTGTTTTGTGACTGTTATAACAAGAGTATAAACAAAAATAATGTAACTAAGAAGCCATAGAAAACAGGAAAGTGAAAAATCAAACTCATTGCTATACTTCATACTCTGTTCCTAGGGATTACTTAGTCTCTGGTTGTGAATGGAGCATTTTCATTTAATCAGATCTCAGGCAAAGAATAAAGAGGAAAGGCAACAGATGACTAGTCGAAAAATTCTGGAATAATACCTCATTACTTCACTTGTTAGGGCACTATTACTTCATTACTACACTATGCACTGGGTCTTGATTTCAGCCCCAAGTGTTAGCAATTTTAGTCAGGTTATAAAGTAAATGTGAATCTGATAGAGAATACAGATGATATTATAGAATCAATTAATATACTGTGATGGTAATGATTTATGTATCTGAGCATTTAATGAAGAGACATATCAGTAAGGATAACTTATCACTGAATGTATCATAGCTGAAATGGTCCTTAAGTAGATTTTGAATGAATATGGTATCTATGCTAATATTCAAGATGAAAAGGTTTAAGAAATAAATGTGATGATATTTAAAAAGTCAGTTATGTTTCCATAAACTAGCAATGAAAGTCAAACTGAAATTTAAATAAATCAGTTTACAATAGCAGAACAAAACAAAAACCGTGATAAATTTTAATTTTTTTCTCCACCTTCTGTATTTTTCTTAATATCCTTCTTTCTGTTTTCTTTTTAAGAAATTTGGATTCATAATGTACACATTACTAACTTTTACTTTATATGTAAAATTTCCATACCAATTTGATTTAGTAAAAAATAGTAAAAGATGCATAATACTTATAACTTGCATATTTAGTAAGTCTTCTAATATTTGATAAGTAGATTTCTCATTTTTTTCTGTATAAGTAGCACTATAATGAATACCTATAAATCTTTAACTATCTAATTCATTTCCTAAATTCATTTTTAGAAGTAGAATTACTGGTTAACACATTGAAAAGCTATAATAATTTTGATACAAATTGTTACTTTAATTGACTAATTGATTTCAGTTGAAATTACAAAGCTAAGGTTGAAAATAAAAGTAAATCATATTTTCGTATCCATGAATATGTGAGTAATTTGAGACTAAATAACCCAATATCTCCAGTATATGGCAATTACTGTGTTAAAAATCCTAGAATAGATTCTTATAGCACCATAGCTTCCTAATTGAAGTGAAGTGAAATGAACTAGAAAGGCTTGGATGGTATCTGCTTTCAAGTAACAATCTTTTCAGCTACAATTGTCTGGGCAATTCACACAGATAGAGTACAGTTTTCTACACTGCCAATCATGAGATGCATGCCTTTTAATAAAATTCTGTAATTTTCACAATAATAATTATCAAGTTCTAAACACATAAAACTTAGACATATGCAAGATTTTCAAATATGCTAGAAAACAATCTGATTAAAAATAATAAAAGCAAAAAATCAGCAAGTTCAACTACATCAAACTAAAAAGCTCTGCACAGCAAGAGAAACAATCAGTAAAATGAAAAATTCACTTATGAGATAGGAGAAAATATTTGCATGCCACACACTTGGTAAGAGGTTAATATTCAGAACATATAGGAATCCCATGCAACTCAATAGCTGAAAAAAAAAGTATCTGATTTAAAAATGAGCAGAAGACTTGATTAGAAATTTGTCCAAAGAAGACATACGTGTCTCACATGGATGTTAAAACCACAGTGAAATATTATCTCAAACCTGTTAAAATGATTATTGTAGAAAAGACAAGAGGCGACAAGTACTGCTCAAGGTGTGAAGAACAGGGCATACTGGTACACTGTTGGCAGGAATGTAGATTGGCGCAGCCACAATGAAAAGCAGTACAGAGGTTCCTGAGGAATTAAAAATAAACTACCATATGTTCCAAGAATCAACTTCTAAGAGATTGAGTATTCTAAGGAAATGAAATCAGTACCTTGAAGAGCTATCTACACTCTCATATTCATTGCAGTATTATTATTCACATTATCCAAGACATGGAACCAACCTAAGTTTCCATCTATGGACTACAATTTAGTCTTAAAAAAAAGGAAACTCAATCATTTACAACAACATGGATGGAACTTGAGGGTGTGGTGCTAAATGAAATGTCGATAGAGAAAGAAAAATACTGTATTGTCTTATCCATATATGAAATCTAAAAAAATCAAATTCATAAAGACAAAGAGCGGAATGGTAGTTCCCAGAGGCTGAGGAGTAAGGGAAATGGGAGATGTTGCTCAAAGACTACAAATTTTTAGTTACAATGTGAATGAGTTGTAGGGATCTGGGAATATAGCATGAAGTGAAGTGAGTGTCTCTCAGTCGTGTCTGACTCTGCAGTCCCATGGACTGTAGCCTGCCAGACTCCTCTGTTCATGGAAATCTCCAGGCAAGAATGCTGGAGTGGGTAGCCATTCCCTTCTCCAGGGGATCCTCCCAACCCAAGGAGGAACCCAGGTCTGACACAACGAAGGTGGATTCTTTACCATCTGAGCCACCAGGGAAGCGTAATTAACAATACTGGAGTGTATACCTGAAAGTTGCTATGAGATTAGAGCTTCAATGTTCTCACCATAACAGCACAGCAACAAAATGGTAATTAGTTGAGGTAAAGGATTTACAACAATTAGCCTTATTGCTGTAAACATTTTGCAATATATACTTCTCAGATCATCATATTGTAGACCTTTAACGTAAGTTAATCATATCCCAACAAAATTGGGAGAAAAGAGTTCAAGAAAGTGAACAGACACCTCACCAAGTAACATACATAGAGGGCAAATAAACACATGAAACAAAGCTGAACATCATGTGCCATTAGGGAACTCTAAATTAAAATGAGATGCAATTACACACCTGTTGTAGTGGCTAAAATCTAAACATGAATAGTATCACATGCTAGTAAGCATGTAGGAGCACAGGTACTCCTTCTTTGCTGATAAGAATGTGGAATGATACTTTGTTACTTTGAAAGACCATTTGGTAGTTTTCACAAAACTTTTCTAAGGAAATGAAATCAGTACCTTGAAGAGCTATCTACACTCTCATATTCATTGCAGTATTATTATTCACATTATCCAAGACATGGAACCAACCTAAGTTTCCATCTATGGACTACAATTTAGTCTTAAAAAAAAGGAAACTCAATCATTTACAACAACATGGATGGAACTTGAGGGTGTGGTGCTAAATGAAATGTCGATAGAGAAAGAAAAATACTGTATTGTCTTATTCATATATGAAATCTAAAAAAATCAAATTCATAAAGACAAAGAGCGGAATGGTAGTTCCCAGAGGCTGAGGAGTAAGGGAAATGGGAGATGTTGCTCAAAGACTACAAATTTTTAGTTACAATGTGAATGAGTTGTAGGGATCTGGGAATATAGCATGAAGTGAAGTGAGTGTCTCTCAGTCGTGTCTGACTCTGCAGTCCCATGGACTGTAGCCTGCCAGACTCCTCTGTTCATGGAAATCTCCAGGCAAGAATGCTGGAGTGGGTAGCCATTCCCTTCTCCAGGGGATCCTCCCAACCCAAGGAGGAACCCAGGTCTGACACAACGAAGGTGGATTCTTTACCATCTGAGCCACCAGGGAAGCGTAATTAACAATACTGGAGTGTATACCTGAAAGTTGCTATGAGATTAGAGCTTCAATGTTCTCACCATAACAGCACAACAACAAAATGGTAATTAGTTGAGGTAAAGGATTTACAACAATTAGCCTTATTGCTGTAAACATTTTGCAATATATACTTCTCAGATCATCATATTGTAGACCTTTAACGTAAGTTAATCATATCCCAACAAAATTGGGAGAAAAGAGTTCAAGAAAGTGAACAGACACCTCACCAAGTAACATACATAGAGGGCAAATAAACACATGAAACAAAGCTGAACATCATGTGCCATTAGGGAACTCTAAATTAAAATGAGATGCAATTACACACCTGTTGTAGTGGCTAAAATCTAAACATGAATAGTATCACATGCTAGTAAGCATGTAGGAGCACAGGTACTCCTTCTTTGCTGATAAGAATGTGGAATGATACTTTGTTACTTTGAAAGACCATTTGGTAGTTTTCACAAAACTACTTTTACGATGCAAATAATACTCAAATCTAGCAGTTGTGCTCATTGATATTTACTGAAATGCATTGAAAACTTATGTCCACTCAAAACTTGTACGTGGATATTTATGGTGGCTCTATTCAAAATTGCCAGAACTTGGAAGCAACCATAAGATCCATCGGTGGGTAAATGAATAAGTAAACTGTGATGCATCCAGCCAATGGAATAGTTGTTTAGTCTTTGATAAGTTGTGTCTGACTCTTTTGTGACCCCATGGACTATAACCTACCAGGCTCCTCTGTCGATGTGAATCCCAGGCAAGAATATTGGAGTGAGTTGCCATTTCCTTCTCCAGGGGATCTCACAACCCAGAGATCAAACCTGTGTGTCTCCTGCACTGCAAGTGGATTCATTACCGCTGAGTCACCAGGGAAGCCCCCAATGAAATAATACTAAGTGCTAAAAGATGTGAGTTATCAAGACATGAAAAAGCATGGAGAAACCTTAAATGCATACTATTGGGTGAGAGAAGCACATATGATATGGCTATCATACTGTATGATTCCAATTATGTGACATTTTAGGAAAGACAAACTACGAAGAGTAAAATATGGTAAGATGCCAGGGATTAAGGGATAGGAATGAATGAATATCCAAGGGATGAGTAAGAATGTATAGAGCACAGAGAATTTTGCAGCAGTGGAACTTATCTATGATACTCTTATAGTAGATAAATGTCATTGTACATTTATCAAAACCTATAGAATATGCAACACCAAGAATTAGCTATAATATAAACATGTATCAGTAAAGGTTCATGAATTATAACAGGTCTACCACTCTGTGAGGGATGTAGGGGAGGCTATGCATGTGTAGGGACAAGAGGTATGGTATGCATATATAGGGATCTCTGTACCCTTTCCAAATTTGGGTGTGAACATAAAACTGCTATAAAAATAGTCTATTTTTTAAAATAGGTGCATGTCCATTGCAATATTTGATATCACTGTATTATATTTTTCTTATTTCTTCTAAATTGCATGCTTTAAAGAAAACCTTTTCAAATTTTTTTTTCAGATAAAGTAGTGTGTCTTTATTGAAACTGTGTATCTTTTACGATGCAAATAATACTCAAATCTAGCAGTTGTGCTCATTGATATTTACTGAAATGCATTGAAAACTTATGTCCACTCAAAACTTGTACGTGGATATTTATGGTGGCTCTATTCAAAATTGCCAGAACTTGGAAGCAGCCATAAGATCCATCGGTGGGTAAATGAATAAGTAAACTGTGATGCATCCAGCCAATGGAATAGTTGTTTAGTCTTTGATAAGTTGTGTCTGACTCTTTTGTGACCCCATGGACTATAACCTACCAGGCTCCTCTGTCGATGTGAATCCCAGGCAAGAATATTGGAGTGAGTTGCCATTTCCTTCTCCAGGGGATCTCACAACCCAGAGATCAAACCTGTGTGTCTCCTGCACTGCAAGTGGATTCATTACCGCTGAGTCACCAGGGAAGCCCCCAATGAAATAATACTAAGTGCTAAAAGATGTGAGTTATCAAGACATGAAAAAGCATGGAGAAACCTTAAATGCATACTATTGGGTGAGAGAAGCACATATGATATGGCTATCATACTGTATGATTCCAATTATGTGACATTTTAGGAAAGACAAACTACGAAGAGTAAAATATGGTAAGATGCCAGGGATTAAGGGATAGGAATGAATGAATATCCAAGGGATGAGTAAGAATGTATAGAGCACAGAGAATTTTGCAGCAGTGGAACTTATCTATGATACTCTTATAGTAGATAAATGTCATTGTACATTTATCAAAACCTATAGAATATGCAACACCAAGAATTAGCTATAATATAAACATGTATCAGTAAAGGTTCATGAATTATAACAGGTCTACCACTCTGTGAGGGATGTAGGGGAGGCTATGCATGTGTAGGGACAAGAGGTATGGTATGCATATATAGGGATCTCTGTACCCTTTCCAAATTTGGGTGTGAACATAAAACTGCTATAAAAATAGTCTATTTTTTAAAATAGGTGCATGTCCATTGCAATATTTGATATCACTGTATTATATTTTTCTTATTTCTTCTAAATTGCATGCTTTAAAGAAAACCTTTTCAAATTTTTTTTTCAGATAGTGTGTCTTTATTGAAACTGTGCATGGTAATAAAAACTAACATAAAAACTAGGTATCTTTTTCTGTGTATCTGAAAATAGCATGTGTTACTTGTAAAAATAAAATATATTCAGCTTTGTAGCTATTTTATATTGTACTTTACTTTATGCCCTGGTGTCTTCATGAATGTATGCTTTAAATTTAATAAGAAAATATTTTTATTTGTGGCTTTATTAATGTCAGTAATTTCTTACTCCTTAAAACTATCTTCCATGACAGTTCATGAAAGTTTTCACAGTGCATATTGTACACTTGTAAGGAGGTGTTTCAAAATTGGGATAGAGGGAGGTCAAAGAGCTTTTAGTTTTTCTTTTACCTTACTTTCCAGAATTATTCTCCACAGATACCAGAAGCATTGAACTTTATTTAAGGAGATTTAAATTTGAGTATATTTTGAAATAGAAGAAGTTGTCTACATTAGAAGACATGCCACTGTAGGGTAAAATGGCATATGGTTAACTTTCAGATTCTTCTTCAGTATCATGGGATTTTGAGCTATAGTCTTGAAATGTACAATTACCGTCAGAATGTTCTAAACTCATATAAGAAAAAACAGACACTTGAAGGATATTTTTCCAGCTCTTTTCATTTCCAAGGCATTTTGACAATCATTGTGGTGCTTTAGGATGAAATGCCTAAGTGGAACTATAATAGTTTGAGCAGCATGTTACTATTATCCAGAAACTTGGCACTAGTTTCAGGTTAAACATTTTCTCATTAAAGTACTAACGTGATGATAACAAACCACCAAAACTGGACTTTAAACAAAGAGAATTTATTTTATTTGCAGTTCTTCTGTCACATAGATAAAATGAAGCATAATAATTAAGAATGTGATATTTGTATCACATTTGGCTATGTTCAAACCATGGCTTCTTCATTTTCTTTGTTTATTTTTTTATGTTGGCTATGTTGGGGCTTTGTTGTGGGCCATAAACCTATCTTGCTTTTTCACTTTCTAGGTTGGAATCATATACTATTCCTTCTCTGAAACCCAGTTTCCTCATATATATATTAGAATTATTAATGGTATCTTCAAAACAGCATTGTAAATTTAAGTCCTGTAAAGTTCTTACAGGGGCTTCCCAAGTGACTCATTGGTAAAGAAAACACCTGAAAATAGAGGAGACATGGATTTGATCCCTGAATCAGGAAGATACCTTGGAGAAGGAAATGGAAACGCAATCCAGTATTCTTGCCTAGGAAATCCAATGGACAGAGGAGCTGGATGAGCTATAGTCCATGGGCTCACAAAAGAGTGGAACATGCCTAAGTGACTAAATAGCAATAACCACAAAGTTCTTGGAACAGTGTTCAGCACAGGAAGTACTCAGAAATTGACTATTGTTAACAACACTATTTTACTGCTTATTGTTAAGCAGTTACTAGTAACGTTATCCTTTTAGCACTTGTTTTTAGAGAGATCTTGAAAAATTGAAAGATATTAAGTTTATTATTACTCATTCTCTTTATAGCTGACCATTCTCAGAAATTGCTTTCTCCATCATAAGTGGAAATATGTTAATTTAATTATAAACTGTTATTTTAATAAGTTTTTGCACATTGATGTTATTTTTGCTGTTATTTCATATTTTTCACTATGTTCAATAAATTAGTATTTTTATTACTAATGGTATTTGTACTATAAAATATACACCCAAGATTTATGAAAGTATTCTTAATTTTTCACTCATTCAAACTGTTAAAAGTTCCCCAAACATTGAGAATAGCTTACAATATTTTGCTAATTGAAAGCACAATAGAAATGCTAAGCTACTAAAGTAATGAAATCATTCCATTTGCATGAGCTTTTAAGTGCATCTTGTAATTGTCAGGAGAGTGTGTAATTTCCTTGGTTCAATCTCACTGTGACAAAGATTTGAAACAGCAGCCAAGTGTTACAGCTCAGGTACAGTTCAGAGTTTTATTTGGTAAAGAAAGCACAGTAGACTTTCGAGATGGGAGGACAGGCCTACTCTGCAGGAGAGTCCTCAATCCATCTTGGCTCCCTCTTTTTATATGTTTTGCCTCCTCCCCTCTGAGATGGCCCTATGCAAATTAGGGCTAGCCTGGAAGGGGGCATGTTTTTTTCACCTGAATTTCTCACTTTGGTCTGCAGATTTTTCCTTTGTTCCCTTTTCAAGGGCTTTTTCCCTTTGTCTGCCTTTAGCCATGGCTTTTTCAGGCTCCTTTTTCTTATTCTGCCTACTTAGTGATATATATATACATATATATATATATGTATGTATCATTTTTATGCAAATAGCTTAAGATTACCCATATTTAAGCTATATTTCTATGACTTAAAGTGAATATTCCAAATTATTGCACTCATCTGCAGGCTTATGTATTTCTGAGGCTCTTTAAGAAATGACTATATATCATACCAATAGGTAGATTCAGATTTATAGCTATGAATTCTGAAAAATCTAACTAAAGAAAATCTGGATACTCAAAATAATAGAAAACACACAAAGACTATGAATATGTAGGTAAATATAAAATACTGTTCAGGGCTTCTCTGGTGGTCCGTGAATGGAGAGTCTGCCTTGCATTGCAGGGAATGCTGGTTCAATCTGGGGTCTGGGAAGATCCCACATGCCATGGAGGGGCTGGACCAATGTGTACAATTGTGAGCCAGTGGTCTGGAGCACGTGTGCCCAGAGCTGGTGCTCTGGGGTGATAGAAGTCACTGCAACAGAAGGCCCACACATGCCAAAGAATAAAAATGATGGATGAAAATAAATGTAAATGAACGAGGCATGATTGGTAACAATAACAAAAAAAGTAAATTAAATAAATAAATATAAGAATTAAACAGATAATATGTGTGAAAGACTTTCATAAACTAAACTGCAGTAGAAATACCTTTAAAAATACATTGCTCATAATCTTTTCAAGAATATTGTATATTCTTGAAAAAGTAGAAGATAAAAAGAAGTTTACTAGCTCCCATTCTCTTTCTAAATAGCTGGCCATTCAGAGAAATTGATATTACAAAATTACCAAAATATAGTTTGCAATTTACATAAACACAGTGCATTTTGCAGTTTACAGAAAATGTGGAATAAAGTGTACGATAATAATAGCACAAAGGCAGGGGAAAGGGAAATGAGAATTTGCAGTTTTATAGTTCTGCCAAAAAAATAAAATAGTATAAAATATTTGAAGGCTAATTGTAATAATTTGAATCAGTATACTGCATCTTTCATTTAGATTTTTAACAACTTTATTGAAACATAATTTATATGCAAGAGAGTGTACGTATTTAACATGTTCAAGCTAATGAGTTTTGAAACCAGAGTCAGGAGATAGAATGTATCCATAATCTCATAAATTTTCACATAGTCTTATGTAATCCAATTTTCTAGAATTTTGTACAAATTGAATTGTAACCATATACACTTTAATGTTATTGCTGTTGGTGATAGTAATATGGCTTCTTACACTCTGCAAAATTGTTCTGAGATCAAATTTTCTTACTTCAAGAATGCCAGGAACAGTATGAAAAGGCAAAAAGACATGACACTGGAAGATGAAGCCCTCCCAGATTGGAAGGTGATCCGTATACTATTGGGGAAGAGCAGAGAAATGGCTCCAAAAAGAATGAAGAGTCTGGGCCAAAGATGAAAGGATACTCAATTGTAAATGTGTGTGGTTGTGAAAATAAAGTCAGATGATGTAAAGAACAATATTGCATAGGAACCTGAAATGTTAGGTTCATGAATCAACTTAAATTGGACGTGGTCAAGCAAGACATGGTAAGAGTGAACATCAAAATCTTAGGAATCAGTGAAATAAAATGGACAGGAACGGGCACTTTTAATTCAGATGACCATTATATCTACTAATGTGGGAAAGAATCCCTCACAAGAAATGGAGCAGCCCTCACAGTCAACAAAAAATTCTGAAATGCACTATTTGGGTGGATTCTGAAAACATGATGGAGTGATCTCAGTTAATTTCCTAGGCAAACCATTCAACATCACAGTAATCCAAGTCGATGCACCAACCACTCATGCTGAACATGCTGAATTTGAATGGTTCTGTGAAGACCTACAAGACCTTCTAGAGCTAACACTGAAGACTGATGTCCTTTTCATCACAGGGGATTGAAATGCAAAAGTGGGAATTCAAGAGATACTTGGAGGAACAGGCACATTTGCCCTTGGAGTACAAAATGAAGCAGGGCAGAGACTAATGGCATTTTGTCAAGAAAAGACACTGGCACCCTCTTCCAACAACATAAGAGACAAATTTGCACATGGTCATTACCAGATGGTTAATAATGAAATTAAACCGATTATGTTCTTTGCACCCAAAGATGGAGAAGCTCTATAAAGTCAGCAGAAACAAAACCTGGGGCTGACTGTGGCTCAGATCATGAGCTCCTTATTGCAAATTCACACTTAAACTGAAGAAAGTGGGGAAAACCACTAGGGCATTCAGGTATGACCAAATAAAATTTCTCATGATTATACAGTGAAGTAACAAAATATTCAAGGTATTAGATCTGGTAGACAGAGTGCCTGAAATACTATGAATGAATTCTTATAACATTGTACACCATGTGGTGACAAAACCACCCCAAGAAAAGGCAAAAAGACATGACACTGGAAGATGAAGCCCTCCCAGATTGGAAGGTGATCCGTATACTATTGGGGAAGAGCAGAGAAATGGCTCCAAAAAGAATGAAGAGTCTGGGCCAAAGATGAAAGGATACTCAATTGTAAATGTGTGTGGTTGTGAAAATAAAGTCAGATGATGTAAAGAACAATATTGCATAGGAACCTGAAATGTTAGGTTCATGAATCAACTTAAATTGGACGTGGTCAAGCAAGACATGGTAAGAGTGAACATCAAAATCTTAGGAATCAGTGAAATAAAATGGACAGGAACGGGCACTTTTAATTCAGATGACCATTATATCTACTAATGTAGGAAAGAATCCCTCACAAGAAATGGAGCAGCCCTCACAGTCAACAAAAAATTCTGAAATGCACTATTTGGGTGGATTCTGAAAACATGATGGAGTGATCTCAGTTAATTTCCTAGGCAAACCATTCAACATCACAGTAATCCAAGTCGATGCACCAACCACTCATGCTGAACATGCTGAATTTGAATGGTTCTGTGAAGACCTACAAGACCTTCTAGAGCTAACACTGAAGACTGATGTCCTTTTCATCACAGGGGATTGAAATGCAAAAGTGGGAATTCAAGAGATACTTGGAGGAACAGGCACATTTGCCCTTGGAGTACAAAATGAAGCAGGGCAGAGACTAATGGCATTTTGTCAAGAAAAGACACTGGCACCCTCTTCCAACAACATAAGAGACAAATTTGCACATGGTCATTACCAGATGGTTAATAATGAAATTAAACCGATTATGTTCTTTGCACCCAAAGATGGAGAAGCTCTATAAAGTCAGCAGAAACAAAACCTGGGGCTGACTGTGGCTCAGATCATGAGCTCCTTATTGCAAATTCACACTTAAACTGAAGAAAGTGGGGAAAACCACTAGGGCATTCAGGTATGACCAAATAAAATTTCTCATGATTATACAGTGAAGTAACAAAATATTCAAGGTATTAGATCTGGTAGACAGAGTGCCTGAAATACTATGAATGAATTCTTATAACATTGTACACCATGTGGTGACAAAACCACCCCCAAGAAAAAGAAACACAAGAAGGGAAAGTGGTTGTCTGAGGAGGCCTTATAAAGAACTGAGAAAAGAAGAGAAATGGAAGGCAAAGAAGAAAGAAAAGATATACTCAACTGGAGGCAGAGTTCCAGAGGAGAGCAAGGAGAGGTGAGAAAACCTTCTTAAATGAACAATACAAAGAAATATAGGAAAACAATAGCATGAGAAAGACTAGAGATCTATTCAAGAAAATTGGACATTTGCCAGGATGGACACACTAAAAGACAGACGTGGCAAGAACCTAACAGAAGCAGAAGAGATTAAAAAGAGGTGGCAGGGGCTTCCCCTTGTGGTCCAGTGGGTAAGGACACCGCCTTGCAGTGCAAGGGGTGCCGGTTCGATCCCTGGCCTGGGAAGATCCCATGTGCTGCGGAACGGCTGGACCGATGTGTCCAATCACCGAGCTCGAGCTCTGGGGTGCATGCACCCAGAGCCGGCGCTCTGCAATGACAGACACCACCGCGATGGCAGGCCCACAGGAGCCAAAGAACAAAGACAGATGAAAATAGAGAAATGAAAGACCAATAGAAGTGGCCCGCCCGCTCCCCTCCCTCCCCAACCCCACCCCCACCCAAAATAAATAAGTAAATCTTTAAAAAAATAAATAAATAAAAAGAGGTGGCAGGAATAATCAGAGCTATACCAAAAAGATCTTAGTGACTTGGATAACCATGATGGAGTGATCCCTCGCCTAGAGCCAGACATCCTGGAGTGTGAAATCAAGTGGGCCTTCGAAAGCCTTACTACAAACAAAGCTAGTGGAGATGATAGAATTCCAGCTCAGCTGTTTCAGTCCTAAAGGATGATATATGTCAGCATATATGGAAAGCTCCCCAGGACTGGAAAAGATCAGTCTTCATTCCAATCCCAAAGAAGGCAATGCCAAAGAATGTTCAAGCTACTGTACAATTGTGCTCATTTCATATGCTAGCAAGGTAATGCTCACAATCCTTCAAGCTATGCTTTAGCAATAAGTGAACAGAGAACTTCCAAATGTACAAGATGGATTTAGAAAAGGTAGAAAAGCCAGATATCATATTGCCAACATTCAATGGATCATAGGAAAAGCAAGAGTATGCCAGAAAAACATGTAATTCTGCTTCACTGACTCTGCTAAAGACTTTGTGTGGATCACAGCAAACTGTGGAAAATTCTTAAGGTGATGGGAATACCAGACAACCTTATCTGTCTCCTGAAGAATAGAAAGAAAAAAAATATACTCAACTGGAGGCAGAGTTCCAGAGGAGAGCAAGGAGAGGTGAAAACCTTCTTAAATGAACAATACAAAGAAATATAGGAAAACAATAGCATGAGAAAGACTAGAGATCTATTCAAGAAAATTGGACATTTGCCAGGATGGACACACTAAAAGACAGACGTGGCAAGAACCTAACAGAAGCAGAAGAGATTAAAAAGAGGTGGCAGGGGCTTCCCCTTGTGGTCCAGTGGGTAAGGACACCGCCTTGCAGTGCAAGGGGTGCCGATTCGATCCCTGGCCTGGGAAGATCCCATGTGCTGCGGAACGGCTGGACCGATGTGTCCAATCACCGAGCTCGAGCTCTGGGGTGCATGCACCCAGAGCCGGCGCTCTGCAATGACAGACACCACCACGATGGCAGGCCCACAGGAGCCAAAGAACAAAGACAGATGAAAATAGAGAAATGAAAGACCAATAGAAGTGGCCCGCCCGCTCCCCTCCCTCCCCAACCCCACCCCCACCCAAAATAAATAAGTAAATCTTTAAAAAAATAAATAAATAAAAAGAGGTGGCAGGAATAATCAGAGCTATACCAAAAAGATCTTAGTGACTTGGATAACCATGATGGAGTGATCCCTCGCCTAGAGCCAGACATCCTGGAGTGTGAAATCAAGTGGGCCTTCGAAAGCCTTACTACAAACAAAGCTAGTGGAGATGATAGAATTCCAGCTCAGCTGTTTCAGTCCTAAAGGATGATATATGTCAGCATATATGGAAAGCTCCCCAGGACTGGAAAAGATCAGTCTTCATTCCAATCCCAAAGAAGGCAATGCCAAAGAATGTTCAAGCTACTGTACAATTGTGCTCATTTCATATGCTAGCAAGGTAATGCTCACAATCCTTCAAGCTATGCTTTAGCAATAAGTGAACAGAGAACTTCCAAATGTACAAGATGGATTTAGAAAAGGTAGAAAAGCCAGATATCATATTGCCAACATTCAATGGATCATAGGAAAAGCAAGAGTATGCCAGAAAAACATGTAATTCTGCTTCACTGACTCTGCTAAAGACTTTGTGTGGATCACAGCAAACTGTGGAAAATTCTTAAGGTGATGGGAATACCAGACAACCTTATCTGTCTCCTGAAAAACCCATATGAAGATCAAGAAACAACAGAACCAGACATGGAACAATGGACTGGATCAAAATTGGGAAAGAAGTTTGGCAAGAATGTATATTGTCACCCTGCTTGTTTAACTTATATGCAGCGTACATCATGTAAACTGCCAGCTGGATGAATCACAAGCTGGAATCAAGAATGCTAGGAGAAACATTAACAATCTCAGATATGCAGATGATACCACCCTAATGGCACAAATAGGAACTAAAAAGTCTCTTGATGATAGTGAAAGAGAGTGAAAACCTGGCTTAAAATGCAGCATTCAACATAAAGCTATGATCATGGCAAGCAGTTTCATCACTTCATGGAAAATAGATGGGCAAAACTGGAAACAGTGACAGATTTTATTTTTTTGGACTCCAAAAATCACTGCAGACAGTGACTGCAGCCATGAAATTAAAAGACAATAGCTCCTTGGAAGAAAAACTATGGCAAGTCTAGATAGAACATTAAAGCAGAGACATCACTTTGCCAACAAAAGTTCATGTAATCAAAGCTATGCTTTTCCAGCAGTCATGTACAGATATGAGAGTTGGACCATAGAGAAGCCTGCTTACCTAAATATTGATGCTTTCAAATTGTGGTGCATGAGGAAGACTCTAGAGAGTCCCTTGGACTACAAAGAGATCAAACCCGTCAATCCTAAAGGAAGTCAACCCTGGATATTCATTGGAAGGACCAATACTGAAGCTTCAATACTTTGGCCACCTAATGGGAAGAGAACCAACTCACTGGGAAATACCCTGATGCTGTAAAAGACTGAAAGTAAAAGGATGTAACAGACAGAAGGCAGAGGATGGGATGGTTAGACAACATCACTGACTCAATGGATATCAAAACTCCATTAGTAAAGGACAGGAAATCTTGGTGAAATGCAGTCCATGGGGTCTCAAAAAGTTGGACATAACCTGACAACTGAAGAACAACAACAATGAACTGTATTTATTTAGTTTCCAATTTTTGGATACTACAGCAAGCAGTTATGAATATTCATGCACATGATTTTGTAGAAACATATGCCATCATTTCTTTTGAATAAATACCTAGGAAAGGAATTGCTGGGCCATATGGTAGATGTGTGTTTCACTTTTTCAGAAACTGTTACATTTCCGCTGTGTTTGTACTGTGTTACATTTCTAATAACAGTGACTAGTAAAGACACTTCACATCCTTGCCTAGACTTGGTATGTTCAAACTTTTAACTTTAAAACACACACACACAAACATATACAGAGTCTTCTGACAAATGAGAAAGATGTATATCTTGATTTATTTTTGAATTTTAAATTTAATATTTTTTATTTTCTGCTATATAGATATTCTACATATTTGCCTCTAAATTTTTATATCTTTTGAAGTAATGGTGATAATTTAAAATTACCCACTTGCTTATTGCTCGCTATGTAAATACAATTGATACAATTGATACATGTGTATTGATGCTGAATCCTGTGAATTTGCCTAAACTGACATAATAGTTTTTTACTAGCTTTTTTGTATATCTTACTATTTTTTTAACTAAAATAGACTTCTTTATTAGCAACTCTGTTGTCATTTTGGACTGTATAATTGTTCTGTGAGGCTTTCTGTGTAGTGTAGCATATTAAACAACATCCTTGGAATCTACAGTAGTATCTCACTCATTTTGATGATTAAAAGTGTCTCCAAATATTGCCAAATGTCTCCTGAGTAGAAGTATTACCCTTGGTAGAAAACTACTGCTCATGCTATCAGTAAATAAAGACAGATTACTTTTCTATATTTTGCTTGATATCTTTTGATTTTTTATTTGCTTGACATATTGCATCATAAAGAACTTTCAGTAAAGTGTTGAATATAAACACTGAAAATGAGTATTTTTTTTCTTAATCTTAGGATGGGTATCTCAATTCTTTTTCTATTTTGAAGAGTGTTAACTTTAGGTTTTTCATAAACACCTTTCTTCAGGCTAAGAAATTTATGTTCTGCATCTGAAGTGTTGAAAGTTTTTATCAGTAAAGGATGTTGGAATTGATCAAATGTTTTTTTGTTCCATAACTTGAGATTATTATATTTTTTCTTTGAAAATTTGCTATTATTCTAGATTGGAGGAAGAAATGGGTATCCACTCCAGTATTCTTGCCTGGAAAATCCCATGGACAGAAGAGCCTGGCAAGCTACAGTCCATGGAGTCACAAAGAGTTGGATATGACTGCATAACTGAGCATGTGTGCATTACTGTAGATTACACCAGTAGAAGTTTTTAATATTAAACAACCTTACATTAATAAGATAAACCATACTTGGTCATGATGCATTTCTCTTTTTATTTGTAGTTGAATTTACTTGTAAATATTTTAGTTTAAAATTTTTAAATTTATGTTCATGAGGTATAATAATGTGGGGTTTTTTGGTCTCATAATGTCTGATTTTAATGATAAGGTATTGATGACTTCATAGAATAAGTTGGAATGTATCCTTTCTTTTTAATTCTTGGGTAAACTATTTGCTGAATTGTTTGATATATGGTAGAAATCACCAGTGAAATCATGTGAGCCTAGAATTTTCTTTGTGAGAATGCTTATAGGTGCACATTTAATATTTTTAATAGGTAGGGCACCACTCAGATTAACTATTTCTTCTTAAATGACTGGTTACATTGTTCAAAGGGAATTTGTCTATTTTCACATTATGTAGAATAACAAATACGCAGTTTTTCATGATATTCCTTATTATTTTCTTTAGGCTGATATTTGTTTCCTTCCCAAGTTTAAATGTTGAAACTTAGCTCCCAGTTTAATAGTATTTGGGAGTAGGGACTTTGGGAGGTGATTAAACCATGAGATCTCTACCCTTATAAAAGATAAGTATCCTTACAAGAGATCCCAAGAGCTTTCTTATCACTCCCACTACATGAGGACATAGTAAAAGATGAGCATCTATGGACCGAAATGTAGCTATCATCAGACACTAAATCTGCTGGCACTTTGATCTTGGATTTCATAGCGTCTAGAACTGTGAGAAATAAAGTTCTGTCGTTATAAGCCTCCTATCTTTGTATGTTGTTGCTATAACAGCCTGAACTAAGACATTATCTGAAGTGTTGAAAGTTTTATCAGAAAGGATGTTGGAATTGATCAAATGTTTTTTTGTTCCATAACTTGAGATTATTATATTTTTTCTTTGAAAATTTGCTATTATTCTAGATTGGAGGAAGAAATGGGTATCCACTCCAGTATTCTTGCCTGGAAAATCCCATGGACAGAAGAGCCTGGCAAGCTACAGTCCATGGAGTCACAAAGAGTTGGATATGACTGCATAACTGAGCATGTGTGCATTACTGTAGATTACACCAGTAGAAGTTTTTAATATTAAACAACCTTACATTAATAAGATAAACCATACTTGGTCATGATGCATTTCTCTTTTTATTTGTAGTTGAATTTACTTGTAAATATTTTAGTTTAAAATTTTTAAATTTATGTTCATGAGGTATAATGATGTGGGGTTTTTTGGTCTCATAATGTCTGATTTTAATGATAAGGTATTGATGACTTCATAGAATAAGTTGGAATGTATCCTTTCTTTTTAATTCTTGGGTAAACTATTTGCTGAATTGTTTGATATATGGTAGAAATCACCAGTGAAATCATGTGAGCCTAGAATTTTCTTTGTGAGAATGCTTATAGGTGCACATTTAATATTTTTAATAGGTAGGGCACCACTCAGATTAACTATTTCTTCTTAAATGACTGGTTACATTGTTCAAAGGGAATTTGTCTATTTTCACATTATGTAGAATAACAAATACGCAGTTTTTCATGATATTCCTTATTATTTTCTTTAGGCTGATATTTGTTTCCTTCCCAAGTTTAAATGTTGAAACTTAGCTCCCAGTTTAATAGTATTTGGGAGTAGGGACTTTGGGAGGTGATTAAACCATGAGATCTCTACCCTTATAAAAGATAAGTATCCTTACAAGAGATCCCAAGAGCTTTCTTATCACTCCCACTACATGAGGACATAGTAAAAGATGAGCATCTATGGACCGAAATGTAGCTATCATCAGACACTAAATCTGCTGGCACTTTGATCTTGGATTTCATAGCGTCTAGAACTGTGAGAAGTAAAGTTCTGTCGTTATAAGCCTCCTAATCCATTGTATGTTGTTGCTATAACAGCCTGAACTAAGACATTATATTTTTAACAATGGTAAAATCTATAGAAGAGTCTGGCAGGCTACAGACTGCGTTTGCAAATGGATCCAGACATGGCTTAGCAACTAAACAGCAATGGATATCATATCTTTGATTCCCAATGTTGGTAAATTTTGTCTTCTGACTTTCTTTTCCTCATCTACCTGATTGTAAGTTTTCAGTTTTATTAATGTTATAATGCAATAGGTCATAGAATATTTGCAACATGTATATATATATATATATATATATATATATATATATATATATATACACACACACATACACACACACACACACACACACACACATATGTTTGTATGTATATATGTATGTATCTTCTTTGGTGACTCAACAGTAAATAATGTGCCTATAGTGCACATGTGGGTTGGATCCCTGGGTTGAGAAGATCCCCTGAAGAAGGAAATCGCAACCCACTCCAGTGTTCTTGCCCAGGAAATCCCATGGACAGAGGATTCTAGTGCACTTCAGTCCATAGCATGTCCAAAAGAGTGGAACACAACTTAGCAACTAAACAACTTAGCAAGAACAACAATATTTTACATATATATATATATATATATATATAGTTTGTCTGTGTGTGTGTGTGTATGTAATCAGTCTCTTCAGGGTATATTTAAATTATTACTAAGTGTATGTAAATGACTTACATAGAAATGGTTTCTAGGAATCACTCTCATTCATTTTATGACCTTAAAAAGGATGTGTGCTTTGGCACCACATACTTGAGGGAGAAAGTACAAAAGAAGAGAAACAATATTTGAAATGAACACAAGCAGGAGACAGTTGGTAGAAAACTTTACTTGTCATAATATGAAAGATTTAGTTCTCATTGATGCCTCGTTGAAATAGAAGTTCTCACCCATCAGGAATTGATACTGTGCTGTATAAAATAATAATCACAGAATCTATGTATTTTTCTTCTTTGGAAAAGCCTGAATCTAAAATTGTCATACCTATGTGTTTGATAAGCACACAAATCAGAGTATGCTAATTTTTATGGCTTACCCATCAAAAATACATAATAAGCAAATACTAATTATGATGTGAGACTGAATTATCTTTCTATCTCTTTAGAAAATTACATTAAAAATTACTCTGATATGAAGACACATTGGAATATTCAACAATCAAACACAGAAAAATACTGTAAAGTAGTTCAAGCAGTTAATAATAATAATTTTGTGTTGTTTTTTTGTATTTTTATGATATTCTTAGAATATATGTTTTCAAAAATATATCTTTATTATTATTTCTTTGCATATTCTAAATCAGCATTCACTTTCATATATAGCCTGTTTTTGATATTTTTATATTTTATATTCTTTAAAATAGTTCCAAATATCTGATTCTATTCTGTGTGGCAGAAGCTTGCATAAAAAAGCACATGATAAGAATTAATCTCCAAATTCTACAAGCAACTCAGACAACTCAGCACCAGAAAAATGAACAACCCAATCAAAAAATGGAAAAGGACCTAAAGAGACAAAAATCGCAACCCACTCCAGTGTTCTTGCCCAGGAAATCCCATGGACAGAGGATTCTAGTGCACTTCAGTCCATAGCATGTCCAAAAGAGTGGAACACAACTTAGCAACTAAACAACTTAGCAAGAACAACAATATTTTACATATATATATATATATATATATATATATAGTTTGTCTGTGTGTGTGTGTGTATGTAATCAGTCTCTTCAGGGTATATTTAAATTATTACTAAGTGTATGTAAATGACTTACATAGAAATGGTTTCTAGGAATCACTCTCATTCATTTTATGACCTTAAAAAGGATGTGTGCTTTGGCACCACATACTTGAGGGAGAAAGTACAAAAGAAGAGAAACAATATTTGAAATGAACACAAGCAGGAGACAGTTGGTAGAAAACTTTACTTGTCATAATATGAAAGATTTAGTTCTCATTGATGCCTCGTTGAAATAGAAGTTCTCACCCATCAGGAATTGATACTGTGCTGTATAAAATAATAATCACAGAATCTATGTATTTTTCTTCTTTGGAAAAGCCTGAATCTAAAATTGTCATACCTATGTGTTTGATAAGCACACAAATCAGAGTATGCTAATTTTTATGGCTTACCCATCAAAAATACATAATAAGCAAATACTAATTATGATGTGAGACTGAATTATCTTTCTATCTCTTTAGAAAATTACATTAAAAATTACTCTGATATGAAGACACATTGGAATATTCAACAATCAAACACAGAAAAATACTGTAAAGTAGTTCAAGCAGTTAATAATAATAATTTTGTGTTGTTTTTTTGTATTTTTATGATATTCTTAGAATATATGTTTTCAAAAATATATCTTTATTATTATTTCTTTGCATATTCTAAATCAGCATTCACTTTCATATATAGCCTGTTTTTGATATTTTTATATTTTATATTCTTTAAAATAGTTCCAAATATCTGATTCTATTCTGTGTGGCAGAAGCTTGCATAAAAAAGCACATGATAAGAATTAATCTCCAAATTCTACAAGCAACTCAGACAACTCAGCACCAGAAAAATGAACAACCCAATCAAAAAATGGAAAAGGACCTAAAGAGACACCTCTCCAAAGAGGACATACAGATGACCCAAAAACACATGAGACGATGCTCAACTTCACTTATAATTAGAGAAATGCAAATCAAAACTACAATGAGATATCACCTCACACCCGTTAGAATGGCCATCATCCACAAATCAACAGACAATAAATGCTGGAGAGGGTGCGGAGAAAAGGGAACACTCCTGCATTGCTGGTGGGAATGTAAATTGATACAGCCTCTATGGAAGACAGTCTGGAGATTTCTTAAAAAACTAAAAATAGAAGGACCATACGACCTAGCAATCCCACTCTTAGGCTTATACCCTGATGAAATCAAAACTGAAAGAAGCACCTGTACCCTAATGTTCATTGCAACTCTCTATACAATATCTAGAACATGGAAGCAACCTAGATGCCCATCAATGAATGAATGGATAAAGAAGCCCTGGTACATATAAACAGTGGAATACTACACAGCTGTAAAGAGAAATGCAGAAGAATCAGCCCTAATGAGGTGGCTGGATCTAGAACGTATCATAAAAAGTGAAGTCAGTCAGAAAGAGAAGGACAAATACAATATATTAACACATATATATGGAATTTAGTAGGATAATGATGATGGCACACGCAGTGAGCGACAGAAAGACAGACATGGACAGTGGACATATGGACATTGTGGGGAAGGTGGGAGGTGTAAAGGAAGTAGCATGAAGGCCTGTACTATCATAAGTGAAGAAAATAGCTATAGTCATTGCTCTGTGAGAAAGGAGATCCTTCAGGGGTGCTGTGTGATGGTCGGGAGAGGTGGAATGTGGGAAATATACATATGACTAGTCTCAGAACATACATATCTGTAAACAACAAAACTCTGTAAAAGTTAAAAGTAAAATAAAATTAAAAAAAAAAAAGCACATGATAGGAAATTATATTTGAAAGCTAATGCAAAGGCAGATTCCTTTGGACTTTTCAGCTATAGGAACAAATTGAAGTTTTAAGCCTTATAGCACTGTATTTGTGTTTAAAAAAAAAAAAGTCACTCAGGTTCCTGTGTGAAGAATAAATTAAGTAGAGGCAGTAAGCAGAGAATCAGATTCCAAATGGAAATTTATTTTATTATTCAGGCTTAAGATGATGGTCAACTGGTCTAGAATTTCAGGATGAAGTTGGGAAGATACTGAAAGCTTAGAGAAGGTGGAGAAATAAAATGCTATTAAAAACGTTTTTTCTTTTTGTTTAGTTTTTACTTTAGTTTTTTTTTTAAATACCTTAACTGTTGGGAATACATAGAGAGGGTGAGTTATATAGATCTCGTGACTATTTGTCTTTAGACTCTGGGTAAATAGTTTTTATGTTTACAAATATAGGAAAGAATAAAACTTAAGGATATATTTGTGGCTTGTGCAATGCATGGTAGTTTAGTCGCTTAGTCATCTCCGACTCTTGCAACTCCATGGACTGTAGTCCACCGGGTTCCTCTTTCCATGGGATTTTTCCAGACAAAAGTACTGGAGTCAGTTAGTTCTTGTGCAATGCATATACCAGGATAAAATATCAAAGGTAAAGAGAGGAAATGGCCTGAATTGTTCAGAGCCATAGAAGTGCAAAGGTTAAGGTTCACAGGAAGAGTATGTTCAATGGTATGAAATTCTCCTGAGATATTTAGGTAGATGAAGACAGATGTATTCATTGAAAAAAGTTACTTTGGGTTTGCCTAAAAATAGAATTTAGTAGGATAATGATGATGGCACACGCAGTGAGCGACAGAAAGACAGACATGGACAGTGGACATATGGACATTGTGGGGAAGGTGGGAGGTGTAAAGGAAGTAGCATGAAGGCCTGTACTATCATAAGTGAAGAAAATAGCTATAGTCATTGCTCTGTGAGAAAGGAGATCCTTCAGGGGTGCTGTGTGATGGTCGGGAGAGGTGGAATGTGGGAAATATACATATGACTAGTCTCAGAACATACATATCTGTAAACAACAAAACTCTGTAAAAGTTAAAAGTAAAATAAAATTAAAAAAAAAAAAAGCACATGATAGGAAATTATATTTGAAAGCTAATGCAAAGTCAGATTCCTTTGGACTTTTCAGCTATAGGAACAAATTGAAGTTTTAAGCCTTATAGCACTGTATTTGTGTTTAAAAAAAAAAAAGTCACTCAGGTTCCTGTGTGAAGAATAAATTAAGTAGAGGCAGTAAGCAGAGAATCAGATTCCAAATGGAAATTTATTTTATTATTCAGGCTTAAGATGATGGTCAACTGGTCTAGAATTTCAGGATGAAGTTGGGAAGATACTGAAAGCTTAGAGAAGGTGGAGAAATAAAATGCTATTAAAAACGTTTTTTCTTTTTGTTTAGTTTTTACTTTAGTTTTTTTTTTAAATACCTTAACTGTTGGGAATACATAGAGAGGGTGAGTTATATAGATCTCGTGACTATTTGTCTTTAGACTCTGGGTAAATAGTTTTTATGTTTACAAATATAGGAAAGAATAAAACTTAAGGATATATTTGTGGCTTGTGCAATGCATGGTAGTTTAGTCGCTTAGTCATCTCCGACTCTTGCAACTCCATGGACTGTAGTCCACCGGGTTCCTCTTTCCATGGGATTTTTCCAGATAAAAGTACTGGAGTCAGTTAGTTCTTGTGCAATGCATATACCAGGATAAAATATCAAAGGTAAAGAGAGGAAATGGCCTGAATTGTTCAGAGCCATAGAAGTGCAAAGGTTAAGGTTCACAGGAAGAGTATGTTCAATGGTATGAAATTCTCCTGAGATATTTAGGTAGATGAAGACAGATGTATTCATTGAATTTAAAAATAAGGTTACTTTGGCAAGAAGTTATTTGCTAATCTAGAAGAATTAGAACCTTTGACTGCATTGAAATGGGCTGAAAAGAAAATAAGATGTGAGGACGTGATTCACTAAGTAATGCTGTTAATATCAAGAAGTGTTTATTGAGAGTGAGCAGAGACATGGGGAAATCTGGAGGGGAATATGATGTTTAAAAAGAAGTAGGTGGGGGATCTATTCGGGGTTATTGTTACAAGAATAGAAAAATTAGTGTATATTGAGACAACGCAAATGGAAACTAATAATTTGTTGACGTGAGGGAGAGAACACTACAAAGTAGTGATGAATATTTTACACAGCAGTGACATAAGCATTCATGGATAAGGAATTTATTTAACAGGGGCAGACATGCTAGTAGGGACAGTGGAAAATTTAAATTGGAAAAAGAAAGTAGCCCCAAAATGTTATCAGACCATCTAGCAGCATGAGAAATAGTGCAGAATACACATTTGTTACTTTATCCTAAAGACAGAAAGTTAGCATAAACTATTTGAGAGCTTCTCCTAGTTGTGAATTCCCAGCTCTGATAGCATCTAATAGCCTCCCTAGAGAAAGCCCTTGGGCAGATGGAGAGACAGCGGCAGGCTATGGGTGGAACACATACAGAATCACCCAAGTCAAAAAATAGATATAAGTTATACAATTGAGCATTTAAAATTTTAGGTCAAACTGCATATCTCTACTGTAGAAGGTAAATTTTATAATTTTCATATATCAAATTATCTCATTTCAGCATTTTTAATTAATTTAGTGACCAAAGCACATGAAAAGTGTCATATTTAAATTATTTCCCTCAGTTGAATGTTCAGAAAGAATAAATTTCAGAATGAAAGCACTAGTTATTCACATAAACTGAGAAATAATATGCCATTCATTTTAGATTTAGTTATAGGATGACATATGCAATTTATTGAATAAGTTTTGTCATTTTGCCTGATACAATTACCTGATATTGAGACAACCAATGATAAAACTGGAAGAGATGGGAAAACATTCTTTGTTACCATTTAAATTAATTTGAAAAGATTTAAGACAGAATGACTATAATTGTTGTTTAGTCACAAATGCTTGCAGTGAAAAAATATATGAATGGAAATTATTTTATAAAGGCTAGCATTAGGAAAAGAAATACAATAATTCAATTCACAGTAACTTATGAAAGGTTTCTCCCAGAGTAAAACAATCAACTAACTCAATTCAGAGAAATATAAAAAAGACGAAAACTGCCATTTTAAATATCAATTCCTTCTACTGGAAAGGTAGCAATGCTTCTTTAAGCCCTAGATCACAGTCCCAGTTGGTGGTTGATGATTCTGGCAAGTTGTGATGCTGTCTACTTAGCAAAGCCCAGAGCTTTCAAGCTGTTATACAACAGTGATTTTTTGAAATGCTTGATTTGAGTATAAGGTTTTATTCTAATAATGCTATCTTGAACCTCTGACACCCTTTTGAAAAAAATATGACAGACCTGGGGCCCACTGAGAATCACATTGTTTAAAATGCTAAATAACAATGACTGTTGGAGAAAATGGAGATTATACAGATGAGCATAAATTTGTAGGAATGACTTCTCTACATTTTACCAAAAAAAATAATAATAATAATTATAAAATAAGAAGATGATTTCCACTGAAAATAGTAAATTTTTACATAAATCTTTCTCTACAATTCGTACTTACCACTATGACAAGTAAGCCACTAACATTTGATGCTACAGCTATAAGCATTCAACAAACATTTGGTATTTTACAAATTCTTTTTTGCTTGTAGGCTTTATTTTTCTGTATAATATTGTGTTTAAATAATAAAATCTTTCCCTTACCACCAAAGTAACAGTTATGAAGAAAGAAGGAACAGTAGTCTACTGCTTAGAAAAGTGTAAGAATATAGAGATTGTATTCATGATATAGGTATGAAGGGATACTGAAAGCTGAGAGTCAATATCAAGGATTTCAGGGCTTATCAAGGAAAAGAAATGACCATGAAAAGGCTATATTGCACAAGCATAATTGAGTGGCCCCTTGGACAGGACTGCCTGAGGGAGGAATGCATTTATAGTAGAAGACCTTTCTGAGACATTTGTGCAAGGCCATCGCCCAGAAATGGAAACAGAAGGGAACTCCTAGATGAGAGGCATTTGAAGAGGGAACTTACCTGTCCAGATGATGTCACTCAACAGCAAGGAGGGCAGGGGTGGGCGGGGGCAGGAATCTCTGAATCAGAGAACTCTGAAGGACAATATCAATTTATGGTCTACTATACAGTGTTGCAAAGAGTCGGGTATGACTGAAGGGACTTAGCCACACATGAATGCCTATAGGTAGATGGTCTGTCCTTACATTTTGTTTAAATATCAATTCCTTCTACTGGAAAGGTAGCAATGCTTCTTTAAGCCCTAGATCACAGTCCCAGTTGGTGGTTGATGATTCTGGCAAGTTGTGATGCTGTCTACTTAGCAAAGCCCAGAGCTTTCAAGCTGTTATACAACAGTGATTTTTTGAAATGCTTGATTTGAGTATAAGGTTTTATTCTAATAATGCTATCTTGAACCTCTGACACCCTTTTGAAAAAAATATGACAGACCTGGGGCCCACTGAGAATCACATTGTTTAAAATGCTAAATAACAATGACTGTTGGAGAAAATGGAGATTATACAGATGAGCATAAATTTGTAGGAATGACTTCTCTACATTTTACCAAAAAAAAAAAATAATAATAATTATAAAATAAGAAGATGATTTCCACTGAAAATAGTAAATTTTTACATAAATCTTTCTCTACAATTCGTACTTACCACTATGACAAGTAAGCCACTAACATTTGATGCTACAGCTATAAGCATTCAACAAACATTTGGTATTTTACAAATTCTTTTTTGCTTGTAGGCTTTATTTTTCTGTATAATATTGTGTTTAAATAATAAAATCTTTCCCTTACCACCAAAGTAACAGTTATGAAGAAAGAAGGAACAGTAGTCTACTGCTTAGAAAAGTGTAAGAATATAGAGATTGTATTCATGATATAGGTATGAAGGGATACTGAAAGCTGAGAGTCAATATCAAGGATTTCAGGGCTTATCAAGGAAAAGAAATGACCATGAAAAGGCTATATTGCACAAGCATAATTGAGTGGCCCCTTGGACAGGACTGCCTGAGGGAGGAATGCATTTATAGTAGAAGACCTTTCTGAGACATTTGTGCAAGGCCATCGCCCAGAAATGGAAACAGAAGGGAACTCCTAGATGAGAGGCATTTGAAGAGGGAACTTACCTGTCCAGATGATGTCACTCAACAGCAAGGAGGGCAGGGGTGGGCGGGGGCAGGAATCTCTGAATCAGAGAACTCTGAAGGACAATATCAATTTATGGTCTACTATACAGTGTTGCAAAGAGTCGGGTATGACTGAAGGGACTTAGCCACACATGAATGCCTATAGGTAAATGGTCTGTCCTTACATGGCTAGCAGATGTTGGGTGAAGTTTCACGTGATATGAAAAGAAGGCAGACTCTAAATGGCTATCTGCCTGATGGAGCTGTATTTCAAGTAATTTAATGTTCAAGAATTTGAGTTTGTGCTGGTGGCCTTTCAGCTTAGAGGCCAATATTTACACACGCCATCTTTGTTGCATTTATGTAACCATCTATCCCTTGGTTCCCTGTTGTTTTGTGCACAACTCTATGTGGATAATTCTTTGGATCTGGCTATTTCTGTTTCCTTTCATTGTTGTGTGGTATTCCACGCTTATGCTTTCCCTGTTGCCTCAGAAACCTTGATCTTACCAGGGAACTGTTATGAAAGTTTCTTTGTGGCATTGGGAACGTGCGATTAGTTGATTTTTAGGGGCTAAGTGCTTGGGGGCGGGGTGGGGGGGTATTGCTCTTCAGTAAATATATTTTGGCATTTTGAGCCAAACTGAGTACAGAAAATATTGCCCAAGGTTGTGCAAGGGAAGCTTGTGGCAGGGAAATCCATTTTAGTGTTTTACAGGTCTACCATGTTCTCTCTGCTCTGTGTTTTATGTGTTCCTATGAAGGTTAACAGTGTAAGGCTTAGTGCAATTCTAGAAGCTGAGAGGGGCATCGAACATTACTGTTGAAGATTAGATATTAGATACCTTGTCTTCAGACTTAGATTATGGATTTATCCCACCATTGCCCACATATTTATGTGTGATGAGTGTCTGGACATTGCTGCTGGATCTCAATAACTGGACCGTAAGCTCATCGTGATAAGTGAGGTTTTATTAGGGAAATTGGTCAGGGGAGAGATATTATGCTAAGTGTACTAATATCAGATTGTAAATAACGTATATCTCTGCTATACAGTATAGTAGCCAATAGCCATCTATGACTCTTGAGTATCTGAAATGAGACTAATGTCACTGAGAAACTGAGTTTTAAAGTATATTTAGTTTTTAAGAATTTTGTTTTAGAATAGCTTTATATTTACAGAAATTGCCAGTATAGTAGGGAAACATTCTATACACTTTTCACTCAGTTAACTGTATAGATACATTGCAATTGTATATTTATCACAGCTAAGAAACCTAGAATGGTAAGCTAAAATCCATATTTATTCTGATTGCATTAGTTTTCTTCTAGCGTTTTTTTTTCTGTTCTAGGATCTCATTTAATATACAGTATATTTAGTTACCATGTACCTTTAGTGTCTGTGAAAGTTTCTCAGACTCTCCTTATTTTTCATGACCTTTATGGTTTTAGGGAGCATTAATTAGCATTAATTAGATATTCTGTAAAATATTGCTCAACTTGGTTTTCTGATGTTTTTCTTATGGTTAGATCTGTGCTGTGGGTTTCCTCATCACATATTAACAATGCATTGTCACCGTAACAGTGGTGATGTTAATATTAGTATATGTAAAGGCATAAATCATTTAAGGTGGTATTTAACAAATATCTGCAATATAAAATTATGTTTTTCCTTTCTATATTCTATTTTGGGGAAGCAAATTACTGAGTGGAGTATGTGAGGATTAAACTCCACATGCTGGAAGACATTATTTCTATATCTAAATAAAGCATTATAATTTATTTCACAAGACAGACATTTTTCCTTCTCCATCTATTTATTATCTTTTGACTTTTTAATAATTGCTGCCTTAGCAGGTGTAAGGTGATATGTCATTGTTTTGATTTGCATTTCCCTGGTGGTTAATGCTGTAAACCATCTTTGATATGCGTATTGGCCACCATTTGTGCATCTCTTTGAAGAACTGTCTATTCAGATCCTTTGTCTACTGATTGATCTATGCGTTTTCTCACTAATTGTATGAGTTTCTTATATATTTCAGAAATTAATTCAGATATAGGGCTTGCAAAATTTTTTGTCCATTTAGTAAGTTGCCTTTTAACTCCGTTGGATGTTTCTTTCACTCTGGTGGGAGGCATTTATTAATAGTTTGATGCTATCCAAATGGCCTATTTTTGCTACCTATATTTTTGGTATTATATCCAAAAAAAAAGAATTGCTAAAACCATTGTGACAAATTTTTGTCCTATCTTTTGGTAAATTTATGGATTCTGGTCTTTTGTTCAACTTTAATCATTTGAGTTTATTTTTTGTATATGATATGAGGTAAGGGTTCAGCTTCATTGTTCTATGTGTGGACATGCATTTTCTTTTTAAAAAAAGTTTACAGAGTTTTGTTGTTCACAGACATGTATGTTCCCAGACTAGTCATATGCATATGCCTGGCACCCTCCCCACTCTGAGTACCCCCCATCCCACCCCTCCTGGCCATAGCACCCTGCCCCTGCAGGATCTCCTATTCCCCTCAGGGCAATGACAATAGCTATCCTTTTCACATATGATAGTATGGGTTTCCATGTTACTCCCTATATGCCTCCCACTCACTGTTCATTCCCCACATGTCCATGTGTCTGTTCTCTATGCCTGTTTTTCCACCGCTTCACTGTGTGTGTTACCATTACCCACTTACTAGATTCCATTTTCTTAACACAATTTGTCTGAGAGATTATATCCTTTTCCATTGTATATTATTAGCAAACTTAGTACCCACTCTTGACACTTCTGTTTTACTAAACATCCTAGTCAGAGCAATTAGACAAGAAATAGAAATAAAATATATCTAAATTGAAAAGGAAGAAATAGTAATATCTGTTTGCAGAGGGCAAAATAAAATATGATGGCTAAACCTGATTGTAAATTCCTTTTGTCACAAGACAGACATTTTCCTTCTCCATCTATTTATTATCTTTTGACTTTTTAATAATTGCTGCCTTAGCAGGTGTAAGGTGATATGTCATTGTTTTGATTTGCATTTCCCTGGTGGTTAATGCTGTAAACCATCTTTGATATGCGTATTGGCCACCATTTGTGCATCTCTTTGAAGAACTGTCTATTCAGATCCTTTGTCTACTGATTGATCTATGCGTTTTCTCACTAATTGTATGAGTTTCTTATATATTTCAGAAATTAATTCAGATATAGGGCTTGCAAAATTTTTTGTCCATTTAGTAAGTTGCCTTTTAACTCCGTTGGATGTTTCTTTCACTCTGGTGGGAGGCATTTATTAATAGTTTGATGCTATCCAAATGGCCTATTTTTGCTACCTATATTTTTGGTATTATATCCAAAAAAAAAGAATTGCTAAAACCATTGTGACAAATTTTTGTCCTATCTTTTGGTAAATTTATGGATTCTGGTCTTTTGTTCAACTTTAATCATTTGAGTTTATTTTTTGTATATGATATGAGGTAAGGGTTCAGCTTCATTGTTCTATGTGTGGACATGCATTTTCTTTTTTTAAAAAAATGTTTACAGAGTTTTGTTGTTCACAGACATGTATGTTCCCAGACGAGTCATATGCATATGCCTGGCACCCTCCCCACTCTGAGTACCCCCCATCCCACCCCTCCTGGCCATAGCACCCTGCCCCTGCAGGATCTCCTATTCCCCTCAGGGCAATGACAATAGCTATCCTTTTCACATATGATAGTATGGGTTTCCATGTTACTCCCTATATGCCTCCCACTCACTGTTCATTCCCCACATGTCCATGTGTCTGTTCTCTATGCCTGTTTTTCCACCGCTTCACTGTGTGTGTTACCATTACCCACTTACTAGATTCCATTTTCTTAACACAATTTGTCTGAGAGATTATATCCTTTTCCATTGTATATTATTAGCAAACTTAGTACCCACTCTTGACACTTCTGTTTTACTAAACATCCTAGTCAGAGCAATTAGACAAGAAATAGAAATAAAATATATCTAAATTGAAAAGGAAGAAATAGTAATATCTGTTTGCAGAGGGCAAAATAAAATATGATGGCTAAACCTGATTGTAAATTCCTTTTGTACATTGCTGGATTTGATTTGCTAATATTTTTAATGCATTTTGCGTGGAAATTTATTGGCAATAATGGTTTGAGAGTTGTTTTTCTTTTTTTTTTGTAATGGTTTGTCTAGTTTGGATATTAGGATAATAACAGACTCATAAAATGCAGTTGGAAGTATTTTTCCTTTTTACAAAATATTGTGTAAAAGCAATGTTAAGCTTCTTTAAATGTTTGGTTAAAATTTGTGGGCCTGGATTTTTCTTTGAGGATGTTCATTTCTGAGGGATAATTTTGATGGATATGAGTTGTTTACTTTCATCAAGATTTCCAAAAGACAATCCATGTTTTTGTGCATTTTATCATATTTTTGCTTTATCTTTTTCTTTTTTTTTGAGAAGTCAGATGTCAAGGTATATTTTTCCTCTGAGTATAAATTGGCAAATATTTTCATCATTGTATTTTTCTAAATGCCATTTAATATACTTTCCAAAGCATATGCTCTTATTTCTTATAATTGACTATATTAATGATTAATATTTAATATACTTATTTATTATAATATATTTAGTGTTGTTAGTCAGTGTCCATGTTTTATCCATGAAAGAAGATTTGATATTTCAAATCACGTTAACAAGTTTTCTTTTATTGTATTCTCTCTCCACTATTCCTTGTTTAAAATTGTAAAATTATGTAAGTATATAAGTTAATTTTCTGATTTTCATGTTCAAAATTCACATTTAGGTCATTGATAAATTAGGTTTAGATCTATTCATAAATTAATATACATATATATATATTATACCTGACATTTGTCACTGCATATTTATGAATTTTAGTTTTATATGAGAATTATTTAGAGAAAATATGCAATGAAACACATTTGGTGAGTAGAAAAAAACTGTACGAAATTTCCCACCATATGGATTTAATTTTGTCATTTGAAAATGCTTGTGCAATGAAGTATTTGAGAAGTCTATGCACGGGAACATTATTGGGCTTCCCTGGTAGCTCAGTGGTAAAGAGCTCTCCTGCCAATGCTCCAGGATGATCCCACATGCCGTAGAACAACTAAGCCCATGAGCCACAACTATTGAACCTGTGCTCTAGAGCCTCAGAGCCACAACTATTGAGCCCATGTGCCGCAACTTCTGAAGACCGTGTGCCCTAAAGCCCAAGTTCCACAACAAGAGAAGTCACTGCAACAAGAAGCCTGCTCACCTCAACTAGAGAGTAGCCCCACTCCCTGCAAGTAGAGAAGAGCATGCAGCAGCAGTGAAAATCCAGAATAGCCAAAAATAAATAAAATTAAAATGTTGCAAGTATTTCTGTATGTGTGTGCATTTGTTCTCACATGTATGCTTGCCTGCTTGGAATACTAACTCAAATTAACTCAAAATGATGAAATTAGAGGGCATAAATTATGTATTATACTGTGAAAATTAAGGAGTCATAGAATAATTTAAGCAGGAAATTACATACTGACTTGATTTTAAAATAATATGTTCTAAGTAAATGATGTGATGACTAAACTTATCCTGTATATGAACTATATATTTTTATTGTATCAGTATCATTTTGGCATATTATAACATACTCATTTTACAAGAAGAGATGGTAATAATATTGGTATTGTATGACTAAATATTATTTTAAAGGTTTCTAATGCCTTCCATTCATAGACTATAACTTTTTCTACTTGTCAAAACTTTTCATCCTTGAGATCATGTTTTGTGCAAATTTATTGATGAATTTATTTTTAAATATTTTCAGTTAACTAATAAGATAATAATGCTTCAGTATGGAGAAATAACTTTTTTTAAATAGGTTTAGATCTGATTCATCAAAATTCACATTTAGGTCATTGATAAATTAGGTTTAGATCTATTCATAAATAAACATATATATATATTATACCTGACATTTGTCACTGCATATTTATGAATTTTAGTTTTATATGAGAATTATTTAGAGAAAATATGCAATGAAACACATTTGGTGAGTAGAAAAAAACTGTACAAAATTTCCCACCATATGGATTTAATTTTGTCATTTGAAAATGCTTGTGCAATGAAGTATTTGAGAAGTCTATGCACGGAACATTATTGGGCTTCCCTGGTAGCTCAGTGGTAAAGAGCTCTCCTGCCAATGCTCCAGGATGATCCCACATGCCGTAGAACAACTAAGCCCATGAGCCACAACTATTGAACCTGTGCTCTAGAGCCTCAGAGCCACAACTATTGAGCCCATGTCCCCAACTTCTGAAGACCGTGTGCCCTAAAGCCCAAGTTCCACAACAAGAGAAGTCACCGCAACAAGAAGCCTGCTCACCTCAACTAGAGAGTAGCCCCACTCCCTGCAAGTAGAGAAGAGCATGCAGCAGCAGTGAAAATCCAGAATAGCCAAAAATAAATAAAATTAAAATGTTGCAAGTATTTCTGTATGTGTGTGCATTTGTTCTCACATGTATGCTTGCCTGCTTGGAATACTAACTCAAATTAACTCAAAATGATGAAATTAGAGGGCATAAATTATGTATTATACTGTGAAAATTAAGGAGTCATAGAATAATTTAAGCAGGAAATTACATACTGACTTGATTTTAAAATAATATGTTCTAAGTAAATGATGTGATGACTAAACTTATCCTGTATATGAACTATATATTTTTATTGTATCAGTATCATTTTGGCATATTATAACATACTCATTTTACAAGAAGAGATGGTAATAATATTGGTATTGTATGACTAAATATTATTTTAAAGGTTTCTAATGCCTTCCATTCATAGACTATAACTTTTTCTACTTGTCAAAACTTTTCATCCTTGAGATCATGTTTTGTGCAAATTTATTGATGAATTTATTTTTAAATATTTTCAGTTAACTAATAAGATAATAATGCTTCAGTATGGAGAAATAACTGTTTAAATAGAAAATTTTCTAAACCTCCTTAAAATTTAAAAATATGTTTTTAGGGAGTTTTCTGGTGGTCCAGTAGTTAGGATTCAGCACCTTCTCTGCTGTGACCCAAGTTCAATCTCTGAACAAGAAACTAAAATCCCACAAGCTACAAGCCACATAGTATATCTCTCCCCCACCCAAAAAATAAAAATAAAGTAAAAATGTGTTTTTGGAAGAAGATATAGTATAATAATAAAAAATTATATAATAATAGTAAGTGTGGGCCACCTCTGGATTTGCTCTATGATGGCCTCTGTCTGTGGAGTGTGTTTTCTCTAAATCTGAATAAATGTGTTTCTTACCTATCACTTTGTCTCTCACTGATTTCTTCTCTGCAAAGAGACATGAAGAACTTGAGCCTCAGTGGGTCCAGACGTTGGTGTCACGATGTCTGACCGAAGGCCTTGATCAAGAACACAGACATGTCCGAGGACGTGCAACAAGATGATGTTGGCTGTGCCACGCAGGATATGGAGAAGTACAACACAGAGAAGAACATTGCTGCCTATATCAGGAAGGAATTTGACAAGAAATATAACCCTACCTGGCATCGTATTTTGGGCCAAAATTTTGGCAGCTATGTCACACACGAGACAAAGCACTTCATCCTATTTTTATTTGGGTCAAGTTGCAATCCCCCTCTTCAAGACAGGCTAGGTGGCCGCAGTGAAGGTGTCAGTGGCGGCGGCAGCGTTGCTGTTTACTGTTTCGCACTGGGGCCAGCATCAGGATGTCCTTTCAAATGGCTGTGCTACTGCATGGACTGTATACTCAATTTCATGTGTATGTCGCAGTAAACAAAACCAAACTTCTTTCGTGTTTAGTTGCCTGGGGAAAAAGAAAAAAAAAAAAAAAAGTTAAGTGTGATAATTAAGATCAAAATATATCATGACAGTCAACAAGAATGAAAGATGCTAAGCTCCTGTTTAAAATTGAAAGAATACAAAATATCCTGTGTATCCTCTGTATTTCACAATAACTCTGGAAAGAATGAAAAAAAAAAAAAAAGATTCCCTCAGCAAATGGAGCATGTTGGAGCAAAGACAGTTTTTCAACAAGTGGTGCTAGAGGAACTGGCTATCCACATATGTAAAAAGAGAATCTAGACACAAGCGTTACACCATTAAAAGAAAAAAAAAAAACCTCAAAATGTACAAGTCAAAATTTAAAGTGTAAAAATGTGAAACATCTAGATGGTAACATAGAAAATGTAAATGACTTTGGGTCTGGCAACATTTTAGGTAACATTAAAGGAACAATCTGTGGGAGATATAGTTGAAAAACTGCATTTTAGTACAATTAAAACTTCTGCTCTAGGACAGATAGTAATATGAGAAAGAGGAAAGGCTACAGGTGAAGGTGGAAGTAGAAAGGGGAAATCTTTGCAAAAGACATATCCAATAAAAGACTATTAATATTATCCTTCAGTATATTTTTTATGGTACAGAAATGGTTTTTCCGTTCATAATGTGATCTGTATCCTTCACAAAATCTTAACTGAAGTATTGTCTGATTTGACCAATGTTTCAATTTTTTCTCTGTGGTCAACTCTAATCTAATGCCTACTGCTTGACAAAGTACTGTGTAGAAATACTTTACAAAACTGTCAAATCAAACAGGAAGAACCATCCATAGAAGCAAGGAAAACTATCAACAAGTATAATTGACTTATATCACCACAGAATGTTCCCTGAATCTTTATAGTAGATTTAAAATACAAGAAATAGAACAAGTGCCTGTGAAAATGTTTAGCATAAAAGACAGCTTTATCCATGGAAGTTGCAATCCCCTCTTCAAGACAGGCTAGGTGGCCGCAGTGAAGGTGTCAGTGGCGGCAGCGTTGCTGTTTACTGTTTCGCACTGGGGCCAGCATCAGGATGTCCTTTCAAATGGCTGTGCTACTGCATGGACTGTATACTCAATTTCATGTGTATGTCGCAGTAAACAAAACCAAACTTCTTTCGTGTTTAGTTGCCTGGGGAAAAAGAAAAAAAAAAAAAAAGTTAAGTGTGATAATTAAGATCAAAATATATCATGACAGTCAACAAGAATGAAAGATGCTAAGCTCCTGTTTAAAATTGAAAGAATACAAAATATCCTGTGTATCCTCTGTATTTCACAATAACTCTGGAAAGAATGAAAAAAAAAAAAAAAGATTCCCTCAGCAAATGGAGCATGTTGGAGCAAAGACAGTTTTTCAACAAGTGGTGCTAGAGGAACTGGCTATCCACATATGTAAAAAGAGAATCTAGACACAAGCGTTACACCATTAAAAGAAAAAAAAAAAAACTCAAAATGTACAAGTCAAAATTTAAAGTGTAAAAATGTGAAACATCTAGATGGTAACATAGAAAATGTAAATGACTTTGGGTCTGGCAACATTTTAGGTAACATTAAAGGAACAATCTGTGGGAGATATAGTTGAAAAACTGCATTTTAGTACAATTAAAACTTCTGCTCTAGGACAGATAGTAATATGAGAAAGAGGAAAGGCTACAGGTGAAGGTGGAAGTAGAAAGGGGAAATCTTTGCAAAAGACATATCCAATAAAAGACTATTAATATTATCCTTCAGTATATTTTTTATGGTACAGAAATGGTTTTTCCGTTCATAATGTGATCTGTATCCTTCACAAAATCTTAACTGAAGTATTGTCTGATTTGACCAATGTTTCAATTTTTTCTCTGTGGTCAACTCTAATCTAATGCCTACTGCTTGACAAAGTACTGTGTAGAAATACTTTACAAAACTGTCAAATCAAACAGGAAGAACCATCCATAGAAGCAAGGAAAACTATCAACAAGTATAATTGACTTATATCACCACAGAATGTTCCCTGAATCTTTATAGTAGATTTAAAATACAAGAAATGGAACAAGTGCCTGTGAAAATGTTTAGCATAGCAGGAAAGACAGGACATGCAGGTTTGATCCATGGAAGAGTAGGGCATAGTAACCCACCCCATCATTCTTGCTGAGAAAACCCCATGAACAGAGGATCCTGGCATGCTTCAGGCCATAGAGTCGCAAAGAGTTGGACAAGACCGAAGCAACTGAGCATGAATGCACATAGGGATACCTTTAAATACGCACACACTGATTCTACATTTCTTCCATTTGGTCTTTGTGTACTTGGCCAAAATCACTGAGCCAAAGATTTCATGTCTTTGAAGCCTCAGAGTCTATTACATACAGAGAATAAAATTTAGTTTCCCTTTCTAGAGGATTCAGAGATTAAATACAGTAATGAGATATTAAAAGGCAAAATATTTTAATTTTGTATTTTCTTAGATCACAACTTTATAGAATGTAAATGTTGGCTACTTTTGTATCATCTCTAACTTTTTACATGACACAAATGCAAATAGATTTAATAAATATTTTTAGAGATGAATTGGACTTAAATTATGTTACAGATGATATATACCAGTACAATGTTTATAGAATAATTTGTTAAATATAAAATAAGTGAAATTAAGTAATAAAGGTCAACAGAAACTACAGTAGAGAAAAAGTTGAGTGAAATAGAAACAAAAGAGATATACCGAATGGAGAATGTGGGGTTGCAATCATCATTTAGGTGGAGTTTTGGGGTTTTTTTTGTTTTTTTGTTTTTTTTGATCACACTGCACAGTTTGTAGGATCTTAGTTCTCCAACCAAGATTGAATCAGGGCATGGCAGTGAAAATGCTAACTCTTAACCACTGGACCTCCAGGGAATTTCCCAAGGTGGAAGTTTTGTAGTGCTATGTTCTGTATTTCATGTATGGCTGGGCAGCAGTGGTGAAGAGAATACTTGAGTTCTTTACGGTGTGTTAGGATACTAAAGTATGAGAACTTTCTGACTTTAAGATATTGTAGTTTGCTCTGATGTATGTTGCATCATGGTTGGAGCAGCACATGAGGAGAAACCTTTTAAAGAAAAATCACTGGATTGGAAATGGAAGTTGTGCTTACTCTCACTTGAAGTTTGAAAAAGGTGCCAAATTTTGACATTACCATTTAGAGATTTAGAGCAAAGGCACACTTTGACTTGAATTCTTGTCCTACATGCTGGAAAACATTTTCTATGAATTCAGAAAGGTGTTCAGGTTAAGCTCACTTCCAGAAAGAAAGAATAATATAGAACTCAATGCTTTTCTTTCCCTATCCTTCCCCCAATCCATGGTCTTGAATTTCCCTTACAACCACCATTTTTATGGAACTGATAAATGCATCACAGAAGATATATTTCATAAATTGACTTCTTTTATCAGAACTGGATTTATTCTCCTAGCATAATTTGAGTGTGTGTGTGTGTGTGTGTTTTAATTCTAACATATTGTAAGTATTAAGAAGGATAGACGGGCTTCCCCTGGTGGTCCAGTGGGTAAGGACACCGCCTTGTAGTGCAAGGGGAGCCGGTTCGATCCCTGGCCTGGGAAGATCCCACGGGCCGCGGAGCGGCTGGACCGATGTGTCCAATCACCGGGCCGGAGCTCTGGAGCGCATGCGCTCAGAGCCTGCGCCTGCAACAACAGACGCCACGGCGATGGGAGGCCCACAGGAAAACCGGGGCAAATATAAAATAAGTGAAATTAAGTAATAAAGGTCAACAGAAACTACAGTAGAGAAAAAGTTGAGTGAAATAGAAACAAAAGAGATGTACCGAATGGAGAATGTGGGGTTGCAATCATCATTTAGGTGGAGTTTTGGGGTTTTTTTTGTTTTTTTGTTTTTTTTTGATCACACTGCACAGTTTGTAGGATCTTAGTTCTCCAACCAAGATTGAATCAGGGCATGGCAGTGAAAATGCTAACTCTTAACCACTGGACCTCCAGGGAATTTCCCAAGGTGGAAGTTTTGTAGTGCTATGTTCTGTATTTCATGTATGGCTGGGCAGCAGTGGTGAAGAGAATACTTGAGTTCTTTACGGTGTGTTAGGATACTAAAGTATGAGAACTTTCTGACTTTAAGATATTGTAGTTTGCTCTGATGTATGTTGCATCATGGTTGGAGCAGCACATGAGGAGAAACCTTTTAAAGAAAAATCACTGGATTGGAAATGGAAGTTGTGCTTACTCTCACTTGAAGTTTGAAAAAGGTGCCAAATTTTGACATTACCATTTAGAGATTTAGAGCAAAGGCACACTTTGACTTGAATTCTTGTCCTACATGCTGGAAAACATTTTCTATGAATTCAGAAAGGTGTTCAGGTTAAGCTCACTTCCAGAAAGAAAGAATAATATAGAACTCAATGCTTTTCTTTTCCTATCCTTCCCCCAATCCATGGTCTTGAATTTCCCTTACAACCACCATTTTTATGGAACTGATAAATGCATCACAGAAGATATATTTCATAAATTGACTTCTTTTATCAGAACTGGATTTATTCTCCTAGCATAATTTGAGTGTGTGTGTGTGTGTGTGTTTTAATTCTAACATATTGTAAGTATTAAGAAGGATAGACGGGCTTCCCCTGGTGGTCCAGTGGGTAAGGACACCGCCTTGTAGTGCAAGGGGAGCCGGTTCGATCCCTGGCCTGGGAAGATCCCACGGGCCGCGGAGCGGCTGGACCGATGTGTCCAATCACCGAGCCAGAGCTCTGGAGCGCATGCGCTCAGAGCCTGCGCTCTGCAACAACAGACGCCACGGCGATGGGAGGCCCACAGGAGCCAAAGAACAAAGACGGATGAAAATAGATAAATGAAAGACCAATGGAAGTGGCCCGCCCGCTCCCCTCCCTCCCCAACCCGACCCCCGCCCAAAATAAATAAATAAATAAATCTTTAAAAAAAAAAAGAAGGATAGAGAGAGGGAAGGAGAAAGGCAATACAACCTTATCTCAGTGATGGCAACGTTGAGGAATGAAGAGCAGCAAAAGACTCAGGGAACACCCTCCTGTCATGATTATTTATGCTTTGATACTATGGAACTTGATAGCATAAAGTTAAGGAATAAAGCAGTGGATATAGGATGTTCAATAATAGAAGCTTAGGTTAATACCAGATAGTAACCAGAGGTACTGTGTATTGAGGCTGTTTAACAAAGATGACAAGCTTGTATTAAGGCCTAAGGTGTGTTCACCTACAAGTTGTCTGCCTTGTACCAAAATATTTTGAGTCTCCTAATGAAAGACCATACTCTGTAGGTCTATTCAATATGTTAAGTTGTTTGATTCAAATGCTGTTTTTACTTGCCTGTTAAATGTTATCCTATATCAAGAAATTCTCATGTTCTTATTTACAAAGTAGTCTGTAAAATTGGCAGAATATTTGCAACACCAAAGTATAGCATCTGCCTACTTCTTACTAATTAAAACTTAAATGTTACACTCCCACTGTAATGTTCCTTAAATTAATGAATCATCATACACTTTATTTGAACCTTCATTCTTCTAGAAAATCCAATGAAATATAATTTTATATTATCTCCTTGTATTAAGTGAAAGGTCCACAGTCATGTCCCACTCTTTGCAACCCATGGATGAGCCATGGAATTCCCTAGGAAAGGATAATGGAATGGGTAACCTTTCCCTTTTCTAGAGGATCTTCCCAGCCTAGGAACAGAACCAGGGTCTCCTGCATTGCAGGCAGATTCTTTACCAGCTGAGTTACAAGGGAAGTCCATTCCTCTATTTAACTCCTCTATTAACACATCAATAGAATGATGAAGCATTAATAGCTATATATGGATATTTACATATGCTGATTTTTATTACATATTACATGTTTGTCAAATAGACAACGACTAGAAATCAGTTACAATAATAGGAATTTCTTAAGAAACATTTCCTGATATTACACTCCGATGCACAGAAGCATGCAGGTGATTGATCTGGGTGTGCTTTTGGGATCCCTACCTTTGTTAGGGAAAGGAAACAGATTGGGATAAAGGGAGTAGTTACCTTGTGATACAGCCCAACAAGGGCTTCATCTGACACCATGGGAAACTTTGAAACCAGAGTGATATTTAGTGAGACAAATCTTTTTAGCTGAGACAATTCACAATGAGATTTCACAGTACAGGAATGTCTTCTGGCAATGCTTCCAGTAGTAAGCAGAATAATTCCTTCAGTCCTGAAGATCCACTTGAAGGAACACATCAGAGCATAAAAGACTACATATCACCCTTTAAAAAACACACATGGAAGAAAGTTAATTCTCTACTCAACAGCCATTTTCTACCTTTTTCTTTGCTAATGGAAGTTAAATTTAGCTGAAATTACTCTAGCAGATATTTATGTCACAGAAGATATCTGTTTCCCCAGAACCCAGGCACAGAATATATTTGGTTAAAACAAATAGCCCTGTTCCACTGCAATTCTAGGGAAAAATTCAACCCTAATGCTCTAAGACATGTATTTTATGTAATTAACATTTCTCCTATGTTTATAAAATGGAGCTCACTATGTACTGTCCTTGGAAAAGTGAGAACATAGTATTCCAAGTCATTTTCTCTGGAGCTTCATTCTGCCCTGTAACCCTGTAACCCTGTTGGGAAAAAGCTGAATAAATCCATGTGGTCTCAGCCTCTCTGTGGAAGGTGTTCTGGTCATGAAAGATGAGGGAACTTCTTGGATGGTTTTCTTGAACTTAAAAGGTTGATCAAGAGAAAGTTATTTTCCTACTTATATCTAACCACTAGAAGATGAAGATACATTGCCTAAATAATGTGTGGCTATCTAGCAACTATGTATGAGGCTGAAAAAATGCTGAGAATGATAGAGTGAAAATAATACAGAAAATAGATCTTTAAGGAATTCACTTTTTAGGAGTTAACCAGTCTTGAATCCTACCTATTAACCACCCATCAACATATGCTAAGTAAAACATATCTCTATTGTTTGAACATGTTTAGGATCTTTTTTGTGTGTATTGGCAGTTTAAAACACCAGTTGTCACAAGTACATAACAACTATTTATGAAAGCTACAGTTGGTCTTGAACCTTGTTGGGGTGTGCTTTTGGGATCCCTACCTTTGTTAGGGAAAGGAAACAGATTGGGATAAAGGGAGTAGTTACCTTGTGATACAGCCCAACAAGGGCTTCATCTGACACCATGGGAAACTTTGAAACCAGAGTGATATTTAGTGAGACAAATCTTTTTAGCTGAGACAATTCACAATGAGATTTCACAGTACAGGAATGTCTTCTGGCAATGCTTCCAGTAGTAAGCAGAATAATTCCTTCAGTCCTGAAGATCCACTTGAAGGAACACATCAGAGCATAAAAGACTACATATCACCCTTTAAAAAACACACATGGAAGAAAGTTAATTCTCTACTCAACAGCCATTTTCTACCTTTTTCTTTGCTAATGGAAGTTAAATTTAGCTGAAATTACTCTAGCAGATATTTATGTCACAGAAGATATCTGTTTCCCCAGAACCCAGGCACAGAATATATTTGGTTAAAACAAATAGCCCTGTTCCACTGCAATTCTAGGGAAAAATTCAACCCTAATGCTCTAAGGCATGTATTTTATGTAATTAACATTTCTCCTATGTTTATAAAATGGAGCTCACTATGTACTGTCCTTGGAAAAGTGAGAACATAGTATTCCAAGTCATTTTCTCTGGAGCTTCATTCTGCCCTGTAACCCTGTAACCCTGTTGGGAAAAAGCTGAATAAATCCATGTGGTCTCAGCCTCTCTGTGGAAGGTGTTCTGGTCATGAAAGATGAGGGAACTTCTTGGATGGTTTTCTTGAACTTAAAAGGTTGATCAAGAGAAAGTTATTTTCCTACTTATATCTAACCACTAGAAGATGAAGATACATTGCCTAAATAATGTGTGGCTATCTAGCAACTATGTATGAGGCTGAAAAAATGCTGAGAATGATAGAGTGAAAATAATACAGAAAATAGATCTTTAAGGAATTCACTTTTTAGGAGTTAACCAGTCTTGAATCCTACCTATTAACCACCCATCAACATATGCTAAGTAAAACATATCTCTATTGTTTGAACATGTTTAGGATCTTTTTTGTGTGTATTGGCAGTTTAAAACACCAGTTGTCACAAGTACATAACAACTATTTATGAAAGCTATGGTTTTTCCAGTAGTCACGTATAGATGTGACAGTTGAACCATAAAGAAGGCTGAGTACCAAAGAAGTAATGCTTTTGAACTGTGGTGTTGGAGAAGACTCTTGAGTCCCTGGACAACAAGGAGATCAAACCAGTCAACCCTAAAAGAAATCAACCTTAAATATTCCTTGGAAGGACTGATGCTGAAGCTGAAGCTACAGAACTTTGGCCTCCTGATGCAAAGAACTGACATGTTGGAAAAGACACTGATGCTGGGAAAAATTGAAGGCAGGAGGGGAGGGGGACAACAGAGGATGAGAATGTTGGATGTCATCACCCACTCAATCGATATGAGTTTGAGCAAGCTCCAGGTGATAGGGAAGGACAGGGAAGCCTGGACTGCTACAGTCCATGGGGTCACAGAGAATCAGACATGACTGAGTGACTAAACAACAACCCCAAACCTGTCCACGTTCAATGAATCCACTGCCTCCTAAATCCACTTGATGCCAAAATATATCTGATAGTGTTTTACAAAGCAAAATGTGCTTTATTAAAGCAAATAAATGTATGTTGTTTCTTTTAAGATTTCTATTGTCATGGATTTACAGAAACTGGATAAAGTTTGAGGCCCTTGAATACATTTCTCCTCAATGCATGGGCTGGGTCATATTACTTAGCCAACAAGAATTTCCCCATTACCCCTAAGAGTCTAGTTGTCCTTTGCTGTTTGTCCTCCACCCCCTGCCCCCTTTTTTAAGCAAATAATGTCATGTGTGCTGTTATTTCCAAGGGTAGTATAAAAAACAGGGATTTAAAATGAACATGTGACAGAGAAATGGGTCATTGCTGATTGTATTTCAGATTTAACCAAGTATTCAATTGAGAACTCTGTTCAATAGACTTGTGTCTCATATATTACTATTATTTTGAATATAAATTAAGAAAAGCTAGTTTTAAACTTGAAATAAAATGTATTAACATTTTATGGATTGAAATACCAATTCACCATTTTGTCTAAAACATTGTGTGTACTTTGAGCTCAGGATCCTAACTTACCAAATGAAAACTATGGAATTCATGATTTTTTAGTGCCTTTCCATATGTAGATTCTCTCAGTTCTCTTTTGGCTGAATGAAAATGCTATCGATATAATAGTGGAAATTTTCCTATATATTCAGACTAGATTTTTAGTTTTCTAAATAGGAGAAAAGGTTAACAGGCTGATTTCTGAACCTCACACACAGTATTAGCAGAAAGAGCTAATTGTTTAAGAGCCCACACGGCCTATGCTGGTAAAAAACCTTCCATGGGAATATCCTTCTGTATTATGGTCAATTACTGTTGTTGTTCTGCTTAAGCATGTGTATCCACGGTGCACAGGCAGGCTTGCAGCTTTCAGTTTTTCCAGCTTCTCTGGAGGAGAAGAGGGTAACTTCTGTTGCAACAAAAGATGGATGCATTTAGGTCAGGTGCCCAATGTTTACTGCTCAGGACACCACTAACCATGAGATATCAGCACAAACTGTTGAAACTGATTTTGCTCTGTTTTATCTCTATGTGCGTAAAGGCACTACAGCATGTAAATCTGATAGTGTCACTGGTAAAACCCTGCCTCCTAAATCCACTTGATGCCAAAATATATCTGATAGTGTTTTACAAAGCAAAATGTGCTTTATTAAAGCAAATAAATGTATGTTGTTTCTTTTAAGATTTCTATTGTCATGGATTTACAGAAACTGGATAAAGTTTGAGGCCCTTGAATACATTTCTCCTCAATGCATGGGCTGGGTCATATTACTTAGCCAACAAGAATTTCCCCATTACCCCTAAGAGTCTAGTTGTCCTTTGCTGTTTGTCCTCCACCCCCTGCCCCCTTTTTTAAGCAAATAATGTCATGTGTGCTGTTATTTCCAAGGGTAGTATAAAAAACAGGGATTTAAAATGAACATGTGACAGAGAAATGGGTCATTGCTGATTGTATTTCAGATTTAACCAAGTATTCAATTGAGAACTCTGTTCAATAGACTTGTGTCTCATATATTACTATTATTTTGAATATAAATTAAGAAAAGCTAGTTTTAAACTTGAAATAAAATGTATTAACATTTTATGGATTGAAATACCAATTCACCATTTTGTCTAAAACATTGTGTGTACTTTGAGCTCAGGATCCTAACTTACCAAATGAAAACTACGGAATTCATGATTTTTTAGTGCCTTTCCATATGTAGATTCTCTCAGTTCTCTTTTGGCTGAATGAAAATGCTATCGATATAATAGTGGAAATTTTCCTATATATTCAGACTAGATTTTTAGTTTTCTAAATAGGAGAAAAGGTTAACAGGCTGATTTCTGAACCTCACACACAGTATTAGCAGAAAGAGCTAATTGTTTAAGAGCCCACACGGCCTATGCTGGTAAAAAACCTTCCATGGGAATATCCTTCTGTATTATGGTCAATTACTGTTGTTGTTCTGCTTAAGCATGTGTATCCACGGTGCACAGGCAGGCTTGCAGCTTTCAGTTTTTCCAGCTTCTCTGGAGGAGAAGAGGGTAACTTCTGTTGCAACAAAAGATGGATGCATTTAGGTCAGGTGCCCAATGTTTACTGCTCAGGACACCACTAACCATGAGATATCAGCACAAACTGTTGAAACTGATTTTGCTCTGTTTTATCTCTATGTGCGTAAAGGCACTCTGCATCTAGTAAATGGTGGCTGGTATATTTTCCTTGGCAACTCTATTACCTAGATGCAGGTGACAGATGTGCTTGAACTTCTATTCCTGATGGCTGGCATTATGGTGATTGTTACTTTCCTCCATTAAGTTGAAGTCCTTAGCTAGCACTGGTGATCAGTTCATAGTGTTTTGTTCAGTAGCAAATATTACTTGTACATCGCAGAAAGGAAATAAGTAAGTATAAATGTAATAGTACAAGAGCAGGAAAACAGTGTGCAATATTGCAACATTGTTTTGAGTATAAGCTCAGCAGTGAAACCAAATTAGTCCTGTGATAAAATACTGGTATAAACTTGCTAAGATATTATCTTAAAACCAAGCCTCAAAATAATCCAGGTAACTTAACTGTGTACTAGAGAACAAAAATACTTGAAGTTATGGAAGAAAATTCAGCACCCCAAATGTAAAATTCTCAATCTGTGGTGTTTGTTTAAAAAAAAAGTTACAAGGCATATAAAGAAACAGGAAAATATGACCTGTAACCAAGAACAATTCAGCTAATAGAAACAATTAGAAAAATACATAAGCATGATGACTAGACAAATGGAAGATGTATATAATATCTCACAAATGAAATCAAATCTCTAGAGATAAAAAATACAGCATCTAAGATGAAAAATACATTGTATATGACAAGCATCAAGTCAGACACTATAAAAGAAAAGGCTACTGCACTTGATAATATAGAGGTAGAAACCATCCAAATGGGAAAAAATGTATATAATATCTCACAAATTTAAGAGCCCACACGGCCTATGCTGGTAAAGAACCTTCCATGGGAATATCCTTCTGTATTATGGTCAATTACTGTTGTTGTTCTGCTTAAGCATGTGTATCCACGGTGCACAGGCAGGCTTGCAGCTTTCAGTTTTTCCAGCTTCTCTGGAGGAGAAGAGGGTAACTTCTGTTGCAACAAAAGATGGATGCATTTAGGTCAGGTGCCCAATGTTTACTGCTCAGGACACCACTAACCATGAGATATCAGCACAAACTGTTGAAACTGATTTTGCTCTGTTTTATCTCTATGTGCGTAAAGGCACTCTGCATCTAGTAAATGGTGGCTGGTATATTTTCCTTGGCAACTCTATTACCTAGATGCAGGTGACAGATGTGCTTGAACTTCTATTCCTGATGGCTGGCATTATGGTGATTGTTACTTTCCTCCATTAAGTTGAAGTCCTTAGCTAGCACTGGTGATCAGTTCATAGTGTTTTGTTCAGTAGCAAATATTACTTGTACATCGCAGAAAGGAAATAAATAAGTATAAATGTAATAGTACAAGAGCAGGAAAACAGTGTGCAATATTGCAACATTGTTTTGAGTATAAGCTCAGCAGTGAAACCAAATTAGTCCTGTGATAAAATACTGGTATAAACTTGCTAAGATATTATCTTAAAACCAAGCCTCAAAATAATCCAGGTAACTTAACTGTGTACTAGAGAACAAAAATACTTGAAGTTATGGAAGAAAATTCAGCACCCCAAATGTAAAATTCTCAATCTATGGTGTTTGTTTAAAAAAAAAGTTACAAGGCATATAAAGAAACAGGAAAATATGACCTGTAACCAAGAACAATTCAGCTAATAGAAACAATTAGAAAAATACATAAGCATGATGACTAGACAAATGGAAGATGTATATAATATCTCACAAATGAAATCAAATCTCTAGAGATAAAAAATACAGCATCTAAGATGAAAAATACATTGTAAATGACAAGCATCAAGTCAGACACTATAAAAGAAAAGGCTACTGCACTTGATAATATAGAGGTAGAAACCATCCAAATAAAACACAGAGAGGAAAAAACAGAATACAGAATAATGCAAAGAATAGTAGTGAACATCAGGACAATTTCCATGGTCTAAGAGACATATAATTGTGGAATTCAGAAAGAAGAATGCCCACAAATACTGTAAAAACCATGGTGAAAAACTTGCAAACTTTATGAAAACCGTAATTCCAAGTATTCAAAAATCTCAACAAACCCAAGACAAAGGATATGAATGAAGGAAACCATTCATATAGGACCTAGGTCCTAGATAATTTAGTTGCTGAAATGCAGTGAAAAACGAATATTAAAAGTAGCTGAAGAGAAAAGACAACTAGGCACAAAAGACCGAATCTGACAGTAAACATCTCGTCAGCAATAACGCAAACATAGAAAAAGTGAAGTAAAATCTTTAAGATACTATAACAGGTTCCCACAAATCAAAATTGTCAACCAAGACTAGACATCTGACAGAAATATATATGAAAAATTATAGTGAAATAAATACAGAATTCACCACCAAGAGATGAATATATCAAAAAATGTTAAAGAAAGCTCTTCTGATCGAAGGAAAATAATAATAGATAGTTTCTGTATAAATGAATGAGACATACTAGAAGTGGTACTTGGGTAGAGAAATATAAAATACATTTTAATTCTCCTTAAAAGATGAAAAATACGTTCAAGCAGATATAATAACAATATAATGTGTAACATTTATAAAAATAATATACAAAACAATGTAATGCAAAGAGTAACAAGGAGACAATAGAAACATGCTGCTGTACTGTTTTATATTTGTAATCACAGTATCTGAGAGTGGAAAATATGTGACAATTTAAAGATATGTACGTTGAATTGACTATCTGGTAGAACATGAATTAATAATGAAGTCTACTTACAGTGCAACTAAAAGTCAGCTCTCCTTGTATAAAGGAGTTCACCATTTGAAATTAATAAAATTTTCAAGAGAAAAGGGACAGAATCCTTAATGTATAAATTTGGCAAATCTATAATAGGCTCATGCAATCCACACTTCTTTTTTGCAATTTTGTTTTTTATTAGACTTTACTTTTTAGGGCAGTTGTAATTTCCCAGTGTAATTAAGAAGAAGGTACATAGGATCATCTTTACTCTGTATCCCCACACACACATGCCTCCTCATATCAGAATCTACCCTCCCTAACCCAGAGTGGTATGTTTCTTACAGCTGATGACCTACAAGGACACATCAGTATCCATAGTGCACCCAGAGTCCATAGTGGACATTGGGATTTTTTGTGTTGTACATTCTTTGGATTTTAGCAATTAGTGACATGTATCCACCACTATAGTATCACATGGAATAGTTTCACTGCCCTAAAAAATTCTCTGTGCTCTGCCTATTTATCCCCCCACCCCAACTCCATTTTGGGAAAGTCATATAGGGAAATAAATATTATGTATCCTTTTCAGGTTGACATCTTTCACTTAAAAAATGTCCTCAATATCAGATGCTAAAGAATCCACCTGCTATGCAGGAGACCTGGGTTCAATTCCTGGGTTGAGAAGATCCCCTGAGAAAAGGAAAGCAACCCACTCCAGTATTCTTGCCTGGAGAATTCCATGGCTTGTTCATGAGCCACAGAGTCTGACACAACTGAGCAACTTCACTTTCACTTTTTTTCCTCAATTTCTTTTAATAGCTTATTTCATGTTTGTCCTAAATTATTCCATTGTCTGTATGTACCATAGCATACTTGTTTTTCACCTACTGAAGGACATCTCAATTGCTCCCAAGTTTTGAAATTTATGAATAAAGATGTTATAAATATCCATATGCAAGTTTTTATGTGGGCATAAGTTTTTAACTTTTTGCATTAGTACCAAGGAGTGTGATTGCTAATGTGTTCAGAGTATGATTAGTTTTTTAAAACAAAACAAAAGCACCTTCCAAAGTAGCTATACCAATTTGCATTCCCATCAACAATGAGTGAGGGGGCCTGTTGATTCATACCCTTGCTCTCATTTGATGTCAATGTTAGGGATTTCAGCCTCGCAATTACCTGTGTAGTGATACCTGACTCTTGTTTTAATTTGCATTTCCCAGGTGGCATATAATGTAGAGCATGTTTTCATATGCTTATTTGCCACCTGCACATTTTCTATGGTGAGATGTCTTTATCAGTACACGATACCTTTCTTTATTCTTAATAACTTTACTTGCTATACAGTCTGCTCTGTCAGAAAATAATACATCAAGAACTACTGCTGTTAATATTTTTCTTTGATTAGTGTTAGTATGATATATCTCTCTCCACTTATAATATTTTCAATTTATAACTGCTTTTATAAACACATATATTGGGTTTCTTATAAACAAAATATAGTCGAGAATTTTTTAATCCACTCTGAAAATGTCTAGCTTTGATTAGTACTTTAGAACTGTATCAGTTTAATTATCTACAATGTATTTTGTTGTATTCTATTTGTTGTGGTTCTTCTTTGTTCCACCCTTTCTTTTTCCTTCAGTAGCTTCAGTTGAGCATTTTATATGATTCCATTTTCTCTGCTTTCTTACCACTACCAGTCACATTTCCATTTTTACATTTTTTCGTGATTGCTCTCGAGTTAGCAATACATATTTGCGACCAATCCAAGTGCACTTTCAAATAACAGAATCCAAAACCACTTTTAAATAACAAATACCTTCTCAGGTAGTGTAAGTAATTTATGATAGCAGAATAATCCTAATTTTTCCCTCCTGTCTTTTGTGTCTTTCCTGTCATTCACTTCACTTACACATAAATTGAAGGCATAGTTGCTATTATTGTTTGGAACAAACTATTATCTGTTTGTTCAATTAAAAACAAAATGAAAATAATTTTTTTTTTCTCTACCATGACTGATTCCTTCCTTGGTGCTCTTCCATTCTTTTTGCAAATTCTTCAGATTTAGTTTCCCCATGTCATTTTCCTTCAAGTTTAAAAGGATTTAAAGTCTTCGTGCAATGTGGATCTACTGGCAACAAATTATTCCAACTTTGATTCAACTAAAAGTTTTTCTTTCTCTTTTGAAGGATAATTTTTCAGGTTGTTTTTTTGGGGGTGGGGAGCAGAGGGGAGGGAGGGGGCTGGCAGGACACTTTTATTGGTCTTTCATTTATCTATTTTCATCCATCTTTTTGTTCTTTTGGCCCGAGTGGGCCTCCCATCCCAGTGGCCTCTATTGTCACAGAGTACCAGCTCTGGGTGCATGCGCTCCAGAGCTCCGGCGCAGTAATTGAACACATCGGTCCAGCCGCTCTGCAGCACGTGGGATCTTCCCAGCCCAGGGATCGAACCAGCGCCCCTTGCACTGCAAGGCGGTGTCCTTACCCACTGGACCACCAGGGAAGCCCTCAGGTTGTTGTTGTTTTTTAATTCTTTATTTTAAAGGTTTTACTGAGTTTTGTTGTTCACAGATATGTATGTTCCCAGATCAGTCATATGTATATCCCTGGTCCCCACCCACCCAGTTCCCCCATCCCACCCCTCCGGACAATCCGCCCAAGCCATTGTGACCACTCCTATTCCCTTAGCACAATGACAATAGCTATCTTTTCCACACATGACAGTATAGGTTTCCACGATACTCGCTCCATGCCTCCCCCTCCCTGTTTCATCCCCACAATGTCCCTATGTCTATGCTCTGTCTGTTTTTCCATGAGTTCACTGCGTGTTATCAAGACCGTCCTACTAGATTCCATATATATGTGTTAGTATACGGTATTTGTCTTTCTCTTTTTGACTTACTTCACTTTTTATGATAGGTTCTAGGGCCAGCCACCTCATTAGGATTGAGTCTTCTGCATTTCTCTGAACAGCTGAGTAGTATTCCATTGTATATATGTACCAGGGCTTCTGTATCCATTCATTCCTCGGTGGGCATCTAGGTTGCTTCCATGTTCTGGCTATTGTATAGACAGCTGCAATGAACATTGGCGTACAGGTGATTCTTTCAGTTTTGATTTCATCAGGATATAAGCCTAATAGTGGGATTGCTGGGTCATAGGGTGCTTCTATTTTTAGTGTTTTAAGGAATCTCCATATTGTCTTCCATAGAAGTTGCATCAATTTACATTCCCACCAGCAATGCAAGAGGGTTCCCTTTTCTCCGCACCATCACCAGCATTTATTGTCTGTCGATTTATTGATGATGGCCATTCTGACAGGTGTGAGGTGATATCTCATTGTATTTTTGATTTGCATTTCTCTAATAATAAGCGAGGTTGAGCATTGTTTCATGTGCTTTTGTGCCATCTGTATGTCCTCTTTGGAGAGACGTCTCTTTAGATCTTTTTTCCCATTTTTGAAGTTCTGAGTTGACTTTGGCGCAGTAATTGAACACATCGGTCCAGCCGCTCTGCAGCACGTGGGATCTTCCCAGCCCAGGGATCGAACCAGCGCCCTTGCACTGCAAGGCGGTGTCCTTACCCACTGGACCACCAGGAAGCCCTCAGGTTGTTGTTGTTTTTTAATTCTTTATTTTAAAGGTTTTACTGAGTTTTGTTGTTCACAGATATGTATGTTCCCAGATCAGTCATATGTATATCCCTGGTCCCCCCGCCACCCAGTTCCCCCATCCCACCCCTCCGGACAATCCTCCCAAGCCATTGTGACCACTCCTATTCCCTTAGCACAATGACAATAGCTATCTTTTCCACACATGACAGTATAGGTTTCCACGATACTCGCTCCATGCCTCCCCCTCCCTGTTTCATCCCCACAATGTCCCTATGTCTATGCTCTGTCTGTTTTTCCATGAGTTCACTGCGTGTTATCAAGACCATCCTACTAGATTCCATATATATGTGTTAGTATACGGTATTTGTCTTTCTCTTTTTGACTTACTTCACTTTTTATGATAGGTTCTAGGGCCAGCCACCTCATTAGGATTGAGTCTTCTGCATTTCTCTGAACAGCTGAGTAGTATTCCATTGTATATATGTACCAGGGCTTCTGTATCCATTCATTCCTCGGTGGGCATCTAGGTTGCTTCCATGTTCTGGCTATTGTATAGACAGCTGCAATGAACATTGGCGTACAGGTGATTCTTTCAGTTTTGATTTCATCAGGATATAAGCCTAATAGTGGGATTGCTGGGTCATAGGGTGCTTCTATTTTTAGTGTTTTAAGGAATCTCCATATTGTCTTCCATAGAAGTTGCATCAATTTACATTCCCACCAGCAATGCAAGAGGGTTCCCTTTTCTCCGCACCGTCACCAGCATTTATTGCCTGTCGATTTATTGATGATGGCCATTCTGACAGGTGTGAGGTGATATCTCATTGTAGTTTTGATTTGCATTTCTCTAATAATAAGCGAGGTGGAGCATTGTTTCATGTGCTTTTGTGCCATCTGTATGTCCTCTTTGGAGAGGCGTCTCTTTAGATCTTTTTCCCATTTTTTGATTGGGTTGTTCGTTTTTCCTGTGCTGAGTTGTCTGAGTTGCTTGTAGACTTTGGAGATTAATTCTTTGTCTGTTATTTCATTTGCTATGATTTTCTCCCACTCTGTGGGGTGTCTGTTGAGCTTTTTTGTAATTTCTTTTGCTGTACAAAAGCTTTTAAGTTCCATGAGGTCCCACGTGTTCATTTTTCTTTTCAGTTCCTCTATTTTAGTAGGTGGATCAGAGAAGATCTTGCTTTGATTGATGTCCTTGAGGGTTTTGCCTATATTCTCCTCTAAGAGTTTGATGGTTTCTGGTCTTCCATTTAGGTCTTTAATTCATTTTGAGTTGATCTTAGTGTATGGTGCCAGGGAATGTTCCAACTTCATTTTTTTGCATGTAGCTGTGCAATTTTCCCAGCACCACTTGTTGAAGAGGCTGTCTTTGTCCCATTTTATAGTTTCGCCTCCTTTGTCAAAAATAAGGTACCCATGGGTGCGTGGGTTTATCTCTGGGTTTTCTATCTTGTTCCATTGGTCGATAGTTCTGTTTTTGTGCCAGTACCATACTGTCTTGATGACTCTTGGTTTGTAGTATAGTGTGAAGTTAGGGAGGCTGATCCCTCCAGCTCCGTTTTTCTTTCTAAGGATTGCTTTGGCTGTTCGAGGTCTTTTGTGTTTCCATATGAACTGTGTTATTCTTTGGTCTAGTTCTGTGAAGAATGTCATTGGTAGTTGAATAGGTATTGCATTGAATCTGTAGATGCTATTTGGTAGTATGGTCATTTTCACAATATTGATTCTTCCGATCCAGAAACATGGAATTAGTAAGGTCATTTTTTTTTTGTTTCTCCATATTGTCTTCCATAGAAGTTGCATCAATTTACATTCCCACCAGCAATGCAAGAGGGTTCCCTTTTCTCCGCACCATCACCAGCATTTATTGTCTGTCGATTTATTGATGATGGCCATTCTGAAGGGTGTGAGGTGATATCTCATTGTAGTTTTGATTTGCATTTCTCTAATAATAAGCGAGGTGGAGCATTGTTTCATGTGCTTTTGTGCCATCTGTATGTCCTCTTTGGAGAGGCGTCTCTTTAGATCTTTTTCCCATTTTTTGATTGGGTTGTTCGTTTTTCCTGTGCTGAGTTGTCTGAGTTGCTTGTAGACTTTGGAGATTAATTCTTTGTCTGTTATTTCATTTGCTATGATTTTCTCCCACTCTGTGGGGTGTCTGTTGAGCTTTTTTGTAATTTCTTTTGCTGTACAAAAGCTTTTAAGTTCCATGAGGTCCCACGTGTTCATTTTTCTTTTCAGTTCCTCTATTTTAGTAGGTGGATCAGAGAAGATCTTGCTTTGATTGATGTCCTTGAGGGTTTTGCCTATATTCTCCTCTAAGAGTTTGATGGTTTCTGGTCTTCCATTTAGGTCTTTAATCCATTTTGAGTTGATCTTAGTGTATGGTGCCAGGGAATGTTCCAACTTCATTTTTTTGCATGTAGCTGTGCAATTTTCCCAGCACCACTTGTTGAAGAGGCTGTCTTTGTCCCATTTTATAGTTTCGCCTCCTTTGTCAAAAATAAGGTACCCATGGGTGCGTGGGTTTATCTCTGGGTTTTCTATCTTGTTCCATTGGTCGATAGTTCTGTTTTTGTGCCAGTACCATACTGTCTTGATGACTCTTGGTTTGTAGTATAGTGTGAAGTTAGGGAGGCTGATCCCTCCAGCTCCGTTTTTCTTTCTAAGGATTGCTTTGGCTGTTCGAGGTCTTTTGTGTTTCCATATGAACTGTGTTATTCTTTGGTCTAGTTCTGTGAAGAATGTCATTGGTAGTTGAATAGGTATTGCATTGAATCTGTAGATGCTATTTGGTAGTATGGTCATTTTCACAATATCGATTCTTCCGATCCAGAAACATGGAATATCTCTCCATCTGTTTAAGTCTTCTTTAATTTCTTTCACAAGAGTCTCGTAAATTTCTGTGTACAATTCTTTTGTTTCTTTGGGTAGGTTTATTCCTAGGTATTTGATTCTTTTGGTTGCAATGGTGAAGGGGACTGCCTCTTTGATTTCGTTTTCTGATTTTTCATTGTTTGTGTATAGGAATGCCAGTGATTTGTGTGTGTTGACTTTGTATCCTGTGACTTTGCTGAATTCCTTGATTAGCTCTAGTAGTTTTGTAATAGTGTCTTTGGGATTTTCTATGTATAATATCATGTCATCTGCAAAAAGAGCTTTACTTCTTCCCAGGTTTTTTTTTTTTTTCCTAATCTCAACTCTTTTAGGTGTCTCACTCCCCTCTTCTTATTTGTGCAGTTTCTGAGGAGAGATCAGATATAATTCTTTTCTTTTCTTTTTTTCTTCTATAGACTATGTATGCTTTCCTCTGGCTTATTCTAGGATTTTCTTTAATTTTTATGTAATTTGAAGATGATATGTCTAGGTGTAAGATATTTCGACTTTTATCATGCTAGATGTTCTGTGAGCTCCTGGATCTGTAGTTTGTTGTAAAACATTAATATGAGGAAATTCTCTTACCACTAGAAGAAATGATAATTTTGTGATATAACAGAAGTGTTTGCTAACACTACAATAGCAATCACATGGCAGTATAAATGTATTGAATCAATATGTGTGACTCAAACTTATATAATATTACATGTCAAACTTCAAAAATGTGAAAAACATAGTGAAATTCTGTCACTATTGTTTCAATTATTTCTGTTCTTTTATCTCTTTCTGCCATTAAGCATGTTTTGCCTTATGTAGCTGGCCCAGATTTCTTGGATATTCTGTTCTTTTTTTTTTTTTTTTCACTCTTTGTTCTCTTTGGTTTTCAATGTTAGAGGTTCCTAATTGAAATATCCTCCTAATTGAAATATCCTCAGAGTATATTGATGTTTAGAGTTCCTTTCTGGTTCTTTCTTTTGATTCCTCTCTGTTCCTCTACAGTGTTTACTTTGCATTGGAACTCTTGGCATACCAATGTTAGGGAACCTAAATTTGTATGCCTGGTGCACAGGCCAAATAAACTGTCAGAGTCTAGAGCAGAGAAAGTTTTACTGTAAGGGCCAAGCAAGAAATACGGGAGATTCATACCCTAAAAGACCCAACCTCCTTGTTAGTGTTCAGGAGAGAGTTTTTAAAGACAAATTTTGAGAGGAGGACTGCAGAGTGTGTCTTTCTTCTAGTTGGTTGGTGGTGAGGTAGCAAGGTGATGTTTCCAACATCTCAGTCATCAGCCTTCTGATTCTAACCAGTCTGGAGTCCACATGCTGGTGCTAAGTCTGAAGTTCCTGTCCTCCATCTGAATGGTAGCCTCAGTTTCTGTAGAAGAATTCAAAGATGTGTGTTGGATTGTTATGTATATCCCTTGAAGAGGAACTAGGACCGTGCTTATCTGCTGCACTGACTGCTTTTCCTTTGTTTCTGCATGACCTCACTTCCCTAATTACTAACTATGTGAGTCTTCCTTTTGGAACTCAGGGCTTCCTGCCAGCTCGGTTGGTAAAGAATCTGCCTACAGTGCAGGCGACCCTGTTTGATTCTGGGTCAGGAAAATCCCCTGGAGAAGGGATAGCTACCCATTCCAATATTCTTGGGCTTTCCTGGTGGCTTAGGTAGTAAAGAATCTGCCTGCATTGTGGAACTCAGAGAAGGTCTAGGAGGCTGAAGTCTTTTTCCTGCAAACAAGAAACAAAGGACATAAAAAAGCATTTTAACCTGGGAGGTGTCTGCATAGTCCAGCTCCGTTTCATTGATCATAGTTCTTTTAAATTTCTGGTTTGATTATTCTAGCATCCCTGCTATATCTGAATCTTGTTTTATGCTTACTCATTCTCCTCAAACTGTGTTTTTTGCCTTTTAGTATGTCTTATATATATATATATATATTTAGCAGATAGATATGGTGTATTGGGTAAAAGGAACTGTATAGATAGGTTTTTATATATATATTTTTTTTAATTTTGGTCACTTTTATTGTTTTGTTTGTTTGTTTGTTTATTTATTTTCATCCATCGTTTTTCTTTGGCCTATGTGGGTCATTGCAGTGGTCTCTCTCACTACAGAGCACAGGCTCTGGGCACTACATTATGTAAGCACTACTGGACTACATGTTAATATGAAGCAGATTTCCTTCTCTAGGAAATTACAACCCACTCCAGTATTCTTGCATGGAGAATCCCATGGACACAGGAGCCTGGTAGGCTACAATCCATGGGGTCATAAAGAGTGAAACATGAATGAAGTGACTTAGCACAGATGAAGGAAATGTAAAGTTCACAAATAAGACATAAGGACAGAATACGTTAAAGCCCATTAATTTTGAAAGAGGAGGACTGCAGAGTGTGTCTTTCTTCTAGTTGGTTGGTGGTGAGGTAGCAAGGTGATGTTTCCAACATCTCAGTCATCAGCCTTCTGATTCTAACCAGTCTGGAGTCCACATGCTGGTGCTAAGTCTGAAGTTCCTGTCCTCCATCTGAATGGTAGCCTCAGTTTCTGTAGAAGAATTCAAAGATGTGTGTTGGATTGTTATGTATATCCCTTGAAGAGGAACTAGGACCGTGCTTATCTGCTGCACTGACTGCTTTTCCTTTGTTTCTGCATGACCTCACTTCCCTAATTACTAACTATGTGAGTCTTCCTTTTGGAACTCAGGGCTTCCTGCCAGCTCGGTTGGTAAAGAATCTGCCTACAGTGCAGGCGACCCTGTTTGATTCTGGGTCAGGAAAATCCCCTGGAGAAGGGATAGGCTACCCATTCCAATATTCTTGGGCTTTCCTGGTGGCTTAGGTAGTAAAGAATCTGCCTGCATTGTGGAACTCAGAGAAGGTCTAGGAGGCTGAAGTCTTTTTCCTGCAAACAAGAAACAAAGGACATAAAAAAGCATTTTAACCTGGGAGGTGTCTGCATAGTCCAGCTCCGTTTCATTGATCATAGTTCTTTTAAATTTCTGGTTTGATTATTCTAGCATCCCTGCTATATCTGAATCTTGTTTTATGCTTACTCATTCTCCTCAAACTGTGTTTTTTGCCTTTTAGTATGTCTTATATATATATATATATTTAGCAGATAGATATGGTGTATTGGGTAAAAGGAACTGTATAGATAGGTTTTTATATTTTTTTTTTTAAATTTTGGTCACTTTTATTGTTTTGTTTGTTTGTTTGTTTATTTATTTTCATCCATCGTTTTTCTTTGGCCTATGTGGGCCATTGCAGTGGTCTCTCTCACTACAGAGCACAGGCTCTGGGCACTACATTATGTAAGCACTACTGGACTACATGTTAATATGAAGCAGATTTCCTTCTCTAGGAAATTACAACCCACTCCAGTATTCTTGCATGGAGAATCCCATGGACACAGGAGCCTGGTAGGCTACAATCCATGGGGTCATAAAGAGTGAAACATGAATGAAGTGACTTAGCACAGATGAAGGAAATGTAAAGTTCACAAATAAGACATAAGGACAGAATATTCACGGCTTAAGAGATTACTGATTAAAGGGACAGTGGATCTGGTATAAAACTCAGAGACTTCTAACCAGAATTTTCAAAACCTTGTAGAAAATGGGAAAACATGTCTAACTTATAATTGAATAGAATTAATTATAAATACACTGCTAGCACCCCACAAATTCTGAGTGACAAACATTTGCAGGTCTGACTAGTTAAATGACAAGTGAAATAGTAAACAGGTCTCCAAGTGACAACAGTTATCTCAACTTTGACTATATATACAGACAGATTACTTAGTTTAACTAAAAAATATGGCAATGCCTACTCTGTTTTTCTTCAGAGACATCTATGATAAAATAACATGCCTAATCACATTTCAATCTTTTTTGTATATTACTGGAATAAAAATTTTTCTGCATAAATATATATCCATGGAAATCTTTAGAACTTCATATATTCAAATGTGAACCCAAAGCTGAGGTTTTTATCTCATGATCCAAGACATCAACACAATGGTAATGTTTTTATTTTGTCTTCCTCCTCTGGAATTTTGTGAAGATGAAGCCTGACATTATTTCCTGCCTGGGGTACAAACTCCTTCTGAACAAATATTGAGATCGGTTTGTTAAGAACAGAGATTTTAGAGCTTGCAGTTGTGTTGGATTTAACCCATGACTTTTTAATTTATTGATTGTGTTATTTTTGTAACCCTCATGGAACAATGTTTACTTGCTGAAGTAAAACCCAGCTGAAGATCTCTGTAAATAAGTAATGGTACCATGACTAGTTCTCTAAGTTCTCTTTTTGCCCAAAAGCCTACAACATGGAAACACCAACAAGTACAAAGAAAACTTTGATGTATTGATCAATTAATGCAAATTGCCTAAATACAGTCAATAAAAAAGAGAGATTAGGTGAATAGATTAAAAGAACATGGTCTAGTTGTGTATTGCCTAAAAGAAATTCTCTTCAACTGTAACATATAGCCAGAAAAGAAGTGAAAGATGGAAAAAGATATAGCATGCAGACACCAATCAAAGGAAAGCGGGAATGTTTCTTATATTAAGCATAAGAATATCAGAAAAAGATAGAAGTCAGAGTAAAGGAAAATTATCAGTTCCAGAGAATGACAGTTATAAATGAGTGATATTAATAAAAGTAACAATCTACCAGTAAGATATAGAAAAGCTAAATGTGTATGTGTGAAAACTACTTTGCTATGAAACATGTGAAATGAAAACAGCTGATAGAATTGAAAAATAAAAAAAATTTTCACAAGTATAATTAGACATGTCAAGATCCTTCTCTGAAACACTGTTAGAAAAAAAGACAGAAAAATTAAAAAAAAAAGAAGAAGAACACAATGCTGTCAACAGAGGATCTAATCAACATTCATAAACAGATTCCCAACAACAGAATACACATTTTTCTCACCCACAAAACTTATACCAAGTTAGACCATATCACGAACCATAAAACTATCCCCAAAATGCTTAATACAGTTGAAACCATACAAATATTTTCCATGGAAATCTTTAGAACTTCATATATTCAAATGTGAACCCAAAGCTGAGGTTTTTATCTCATGATCCAAGACATCAACACAATGGTAATGTTTTTATTTTGTCTTCCTCCTCTGGAATTTTGTGAAGATGAAGCCTGACATTATTTCCTGCCTGGGGTACAAACTCCTTCTGAACAAATATTGAGATCGGTTTGTTAAGAACAGAGATTTTAGAGCTTGCAGTTGTGTTGGATTTAACCCATGACTTTTTAATTTATTGATTGTGTTATTTTTGTAACCCTCATGGAACAATGTTTACTTGCTGAAGTAAAACCCAGCTGAAGATCTCTGTAAATAAGTAATGGTACCATGACTAGTTCTCTAAGTTCTCTTTTTGCCCAAAAGCCTACAACATGGAAACACCAACAAGTACAAAGAAAACTTTGATGTATTGATCAATTAATGCAAATTGCCTAAATACAGTCAATAAAAAAGAGAGATTAGGTGAATAGATTAAAAGAACATGGTCTAGTTGTGTATTGCCTAAAAGAAATTCTCTTCAACTGTAACATATAGCCAGAAAAGAAGTGAAAGATGGAAAAAGATATAGCATGCAGACACCAATCAAAGGAAAGCGGGAATGTTTCTTATATTAAGCATAAGAATATCAGAAAAAGATAGAAGTCAGAGTAAAGGAAAATTATCAGTTCCAGAGAATGACAGTTATAAATGAGCGATATTAATAAAAGTAACAATCTACCAGTAAGATATAGAAAAGCTAAATGTGTATGTGTGAAAACTACTTTGCTATGAAACATGTGAAATTAAAACAGCTGATAGAATTGAAAAATAAAAAAATTTTCACAAGTATAATTAGACATGTCAAGATCCTTCTCTGAAACACTGTTAGAAAAAAAGACAGAAAAATAAAAAAAAAAAGAAGAAGAACACAATGCTGTCAACAGAGGATCTAATCAACATTCATAAACAGATTCCCAACAACAGAATACACATTTTTCTCACCCACAAAACTTATACCAAGTTAGACCATATCACGAACCATAAAACTATCCCCAAAATGCTTAATACAGTTGAAACCATACAAATATTTTCCCTGTCTGTAATAGAAACAAAAGTCAATAGGAGAAACGTGAAAATTTAGAAGCATTGGATAACAACCAATATGCTTCTAAATAATGCATGAATCAGAGACAAAGTCTCAAGGAGGTTTTTTTTATATGCATTGAATTTAATTAAAATAAATATACAACATATCAAAACTTGTGAGACACAACTAAATCAGAGCTTGGAAGGAAATTTATAGCACTAAATTCATATTATTGAAAAGAGGAAGAGTCTGAAATGAATATTGCAAGAACCCAGAAAAAGAATAAAATAATTTATGATTTAAAAAAATTCAGATAAACTTTGAATACAAGAGAACTTCCTCAGTTTGATAAAAAAAAACATTTTAAAAATCCACAGCTAATATAAAAGAAAATAATTTCCTCCTAAGATCAGTATTAAGGCAAGAATGTCCACTGTTACTGCTTACACAGCACAGGATTGGAAGTTCTAGCCATTGCAATAAGATTAAAAAGGAAAGAAAGGGCTACAGATCAGAAAAAAATAAAACATTTTCTAATTGCAGATGATATGATTATTTCATAAAAAATACTAAGGAATATACAAACAAGAAGCAAAATAACTTCTAAAAATGTTAAGTATAATAATTTCAGCACAATCATAGTATATATGATAAAAATGTAAAAGCAAATTATACTTCTAAATGCTAACCGTGAATGCATTGTCACCAAAAATGAAATACAATGGAGTATTGTTCAGCCATCAAAAGGAATGAAGCAATGATACTAATGCACATTGCAATACGAATGAATTTTGAGAGTATTATTTTTAAGTATAAGAAGTCAAAAACAAAAGGCCATATGCTCTATATTCCATTTTTGTCAAATATACAGAATAGGCAAATCCACAGAGACAGAAAGCAGATTAGTGGCTGGCAAGGACTGTGGGGAGAGAGGAATGGGCAGTGATTGCTTAATGGATATGGGATTTGGAAAGCTAAGCCTCTCTGTGCGCAGTACTAAATCAAATCTCAAGGGCAAAGTTTGGATTGAAGTACAAAGAATATCTATATTGCTTCTGCCTGATCTCTCAGTACCGGAAGATTTAACCATAAAAATCCCCAAAATGCTTAATACAGTTGAAACCATACAAATATTTTCCCTGTCTGTAATAGAAACAAAAGTCAATAGGAGAAACGTGAAAATTTAGAAGCATTGGATAACAACCAATATGCTTCTAAATAATGCATGAATCAGAGACGAAGTCTCAAGGAGGTTTTTTTTATATGCATTGAATTTAATTAAAATAAATATACAACATATCAAAACTTGTGAGACACAACTAAATCAGAGCTTGGAAGGAAATTTATAGCACTAAATTCATATTATTGAAAAGAGGAAGAGTCTGAAATGAATATTGCAAGAACCCAGAAAAAGAATAAAATAATTTATGATTTAAAAAAATTCAGATAAACTTTGAATACAAGAGAACTTCCTCAGTTTGATAAAAAAAAACATTTTAAAAATCCACAGCTAATATAAAAGAAAATAATTTCCTCCTAAGATCAGTATTAAGGCAAGAATGTCCACTGTTACTGCTTACACAGCACAGGATTGGAAGTTCTAGCCATTGCAATAAGATTAAAAAGGAAAGAAAGGGCTACAGATCAGAAAAAAATAAAACATTTTCTAATTGCAGATGATATGATTATTTCATAAAAAATACTAAGGAATATACAAACAAGAAGCAAAATAACTTCTAAAAATGTTAAGTATAATAATTTCAGCACAATCATAGTATATATGATAAAAATGTAAAAGCAAATTATACTTCTAAATGCTAACCGTGAATGCATTGTCACCAAAAATGAAATACAATGGAGTATTGTTCAGCCATCAAAAGGAATGAAGCAATGATACTAATGCACATTGCAATACGAATGAATTTTGAGAGTATTATTTTTAAGTATAAGAAGTCAAAAACAAAAGGCCATATGCTCTATATTCCATTTTTGTCAAATATACAGAATAGGCAAATCCACAGAGACAGAAAGCAGATTAGTGGCTGGCAAGGACTGTGGAGAGAGAGGAATGGGCAGTGATTGCTTAATGGATATGGGATTTGGAAAGCTAAGCCTCTCTGTGCGCAGTACTAAATCAAATCTCAAGGGCAAAGTTTGGATTGAAGTACAAAAGAATATCTATATTGCTTCTGCCTGATCTCTCAGTACCGGAAGATTGATGAACAGTAGTTCAAAGTTGGGGTCTCTGACAAAATTAAGGTGTGAACAGGGTTTGACCTCATCTAGGTAATCAGGTCTCCTAATATTATTTTTTTATTATTTCTATTTATTTATTTGGTTAGTGCAGAGAATGGGATCTGCTCTCTAGTTGCAGTGCAGGGGGTTTTGCTGCAAAGCACAGGTTCTAGGCACAAGGACTTCAGTAGTTGTAGCATGCGGGCTCAGTCATTGTGGCACACAGACTCAGTAGTTGTAGTGTACAGGCTAAGTTGCTCCATGGCATGTGGAATCTTTCTGGACCAGGGATGTTCCCTGCATTGGCAGGTGAACTCTAATCCACTGAGTCACCAGGGAAGTCCTCCGGTCTTAATGAGATTCTCTGTCTCTTTAACCTTAGCTGGTTTCTTGGCTGCTTCTCTTTTGATAAGCAACTGTTTGCATCCACCTTTCAGAACTTAGAAAAGGTTATGGAGTCTGGAGTTTTGCCAACAAAAAAATGGAGGGCAGTGAGGCATCTGTGCCTTGGAGACCAAAGTGTCCCATTCTATTTTGTTTACCTTTGGCGTGAAAAATGTTCTGGAACAAATAATGATGTTTGTACAATATTATGACTATACTGTCATTAATAGTAAAGTTTATATTCTGTGCATTTTTGTAAAAAATGAATTAAATATTAGCAACATTTATTGCTGGTGATAATGTAGACAGTCTGGAATACTCAAACATTGCTGGTAGGCATATTAAATGGTTGACCCAATCTGGAAAATAATTTGGCAATTTCTTAAAAAAAAAAAGCTAAAGGTGCAACTATTCTACAACCTAGCAATTATGTTTATGAATAATTATCCATAGAAATGTAGACTTTGGTTCGCAAAAAAACCCTGTACGCTGAGGCTTACTGTAGTTTTGTTTGTAAAAGTTCCAAACTGGAAATAAGTAAACTGTTAAACAAATAATAGTGGAAACCACAGTATGAAATCCTGTTCAGTACTGCAAAGGAACTATTTATATACATAATATCCTTGATGAATTTCCGGAGAATTATTCTGAGTTTTTAAAAAGCCAGTAACAAAAAAAGCTTACATAGAGTATGATTCTATTTACATAGGACTCTTGCTATGATAACATTTTATATTTGGGCAGGCAAGGGAATTATTTATTGTCAGCAATTAAGAAGTGAGATGGGAGGGACGCGAGTGTGACTGCAAAAAGGCAATTGGAGAGATCCCTTTGGGAATTAAAATATTACATATCTTGACAATATTCTAGTCGGTGATGTTTTAATATAGTTTCGCAGTATGTTACAAATGGGAGAAACTGAGCAAAAGATACATGAAAGTTCTATGCGTTGTTTTTAGAACTGCATGCAAATCCCTGGTGGCTCAGACTAAAGAATCTGTGTGCAATGCCATAGACCTGAGTTCAGTCCCCTGTTTGGGAAGATTCCCCTGGAAAAGGGAATGGCTACCCACTCCAGTATTCTTGCCTGGAGAAATCCATGGAGAGAAGCCTGGCAGGCTACAGCCCATGGGGTCACAAAGAGTCAGACATGGCTGAGCAGCTAATACTTTCATTACACTTTCAAGATACAAACTTAAAAGAAATTATAGACCACACTAACTGTCTATGTATATAATACACATAGTATTTGCAATTGCAATTAGAAACAAAATTTCCAGCAACAGGAAAATATAGCAAACCATTCTTCTAAATTAACCTTATTTAATTAATAGCATGTTGCTAATGTTAGTTCTTAATTTTAATAAATAACCCATATGTATACAAGATATGAATATTACGAAAAGCTGGGCTAAGAGTACGGAGACATTTTCTTATACTGGAAGCTCTCTATAGCTACGATACTCTCAACATAAAAGTATAGAAAATCAACAAACAGGGATTCTTGTCTGTATTTTATGTATTAAAATATTAAATTTAGACACAATTCGTATTTTTCTTTAGTAAATTTAAATTATTTTGCATTACTTAAATGCATTTCAATATTCTGTTAAGACATTTTAAAGAATGAAGAAATCTATTCATTTAGACAAAATATCTTTTATGTAGCATTCTGGAAATATTTTCTAATGTAATAGGCCTTTAATGAAATTATTGCAGAGTACATAGATGGAACTCCACAATTGAAAATATTACCTAATATGGAAAAAAGGACCTTTAAAACCAGGTATCCTCCATATGCCCTGCAAAGGACTACCCTGAATTTTTACTTGGCCTTAATGTCAATATGCTCCACCTCAAGCTGTCACTATCACAGCTGCATATGTCTGTTAGTGGATCTAGTATAACACAGCATGCAAAAGGCAGCCTCAATTTAAAGGACGGGAATATTCGACTAAATGTTGACTTTTGTTTAAGCCATTTCCTATATGACAGGTAATGGAGTGCTTCTTCCACTGCTGAAGAACTTTATGATTTTGCTAAACATTTAGTTGTTTTCCATGAGTCCTAAAGATTGAATGCTCTTCACCTTATACTGTTCTCAAGGAAACTGAAGTATAGAATATATAAAAGGGGGTTATAATGTCATCTCATGAATGTACAGTCGAGGAGCATTTAGTAAGTATAAAGGAAAACATACTGACAGAAAAATGAAAAGAGCCTTGGTTATGGTATTCCACATAGATATCCATAAACAGGCATCCTTGACTGCCTCAATGAGGTTTAACTATAAGTAAATAAAACATTATTACATACATATTTTTTTCCTGTGGCTAATTGTGTATGAAAGCCTAAACAAAATATATCTACATTAAATGCAAATGCCTTTCATTGAGGATGCCCTAGGAATTTGTAAATACATCATTTAAACTGAATTCAGGTCCATCTTTGCTAGCAATTTTAAAATGCATTATTTTCTTCTGCTGTGGTATACAACTATTAAATCTTTGATGTATACCCCTGTCCTCATGGGAATGTCCCAGTTAGTTCTAATAACCGACAACTGTGTATGTGTGCACAGTCTTGTCAGATTCTGCAGTGCTAGGAACTGTAGCCTGTCAGACTCTGCTGTCCATGGAATTTTCTAGGCAATAATACTGGAGTAGGTTTCCATTTCCTATAATACTGGAGTAGGCCAGATAACTGACTGTATTACCTTGTATTACCTCCACATCTGTGTATATGACTAAATGAAATGGTATCTGAAGAGATAGCCCTTTGAATTTTATTAAGGAGTTAAAGATCCAATTCTTGTTTTGTTTTATCTATGGTGCCAAAGTGAAGTTTTGAAAACAGAAAATCTTAAGTATAAATTGACCCATTGGCAAAAAAGAGCTAACTCAGAGATGGGGATAAAGGTACTACCCGCATTTCTTTCTCCAGGATTCCCATGTCTTCACAGTCAGCCTTGTAGACTATCACAGCTGCATATGTCTGTTAGTGGATCTAGTATAACACAGCATGCAAAAGGCAGCCTCAATTTAAAGGACGGAATATTCGACTCAATGTTGACTTTTGTTTAAGCCATTTCCTATATGACAGGTAATGGAGTGCTTCTTCCACTGCTGAAGAACTTTATGATTTTGCTAAACATTTAGTTGTTTTCCATGAGTCCTAAAGATTGAATGCTCTTCACCTTATACTGTTCTCAAGGAAACTGAAGTATAGAATATATAAAAGGGGGTTATAATGTCATCTCATGAATGTACAGTCGAGGAGCATTTAGTAAGTATAAAGGAAAACATACTGACAGAAAAATGAAAAGAGCCTTGGTTATGGTATTCCACATAGATATCCATAAACAGGCATCCTTGACTGCCTCAATGAGGTTTAACTATAAGTAAATAAAACATTATTACATACATATTTTTTTCCTGTGGCTAATTGTGTATGAAAGCCTAAACAAAATATATCTACATTAAATGCAAATGCCTTTCATTGAGGATGCCCTAGGAATTTGTAAATACATCATTTAAACTGAATTCAGGTCCATCTTTGCTAGCAATTTTAAAATGCATTATTTTCTTCTGCTGTGGTATACAACTATTAAATCTTTGATGTATTACCCCTGTCCTCATGGGAATGTCCCAGTTAGTTCTAATAACCGACAACTGTGTGTGTGTGCACAGTCTTGTCAGATTCTGCAGTGCTAGGAACTGTAGCCTGTCAGACTCTGCTGTCCATGGAATTTTCTAGGCAATAATACTGGAGTAGGTTTCCATTTCCTATAATACTGGAGTAGGCCAGATAACTGACTGTATTACCTTGTATTACCTCCACATCTGTGTATATGACTAAATGAAATGGTATCTGAAGAGACAGCCCTTTGAATTTTATTAAGGAGTTAAAGATCCAATTCTTGTTTTGTTTTATCTATGGTGCCAAAGTGAAGTTTTGAAAACAGAAAATCTTAAGTATAAATTGACCCATTGGCAAAAAAGAGCTAACTCAGAGATGGGGATAAAGGTACTACCCGCATTTCTTTCTCCAGGATTCCCATGTCTTCACAGTCAGCCTTGTAGACTTTCCAGTTGGCCTGTGTGGAAGACTGGAGAGGGTGCCCATAAACTGTGCAGCTAGCTTAGCACCAATATCCTCAAACACCACTACTGCAATAAAAACAAAATGTAGGACAACAAAATTTGCTGCCCCAACCTGTGTCTTTTTGGCAGGAGAGTTTAGGCTGATTATTTTTAAGGCCCGAAAGACTCAAGAAGAACTTTGACCTCTCCCCTAACTAAAAGAATGTAGACGGAGGACCTATTCCAGGAAGGTAGCTAAGTGTATAGTTATAGATGACAAGCTACAGTATGAGCTATGTGTGTAGACAGGGAGAAACCTAGCAAAATCTGCTGGTTAAGATTTCTCTCTGTATCCTGCTATCTTTGGATGGCTCAATAAACATCTGTTTACCAAACATTTGCTTTTCCACCTCTGTGTAAGCTACCTCTCAAGAGAATGCTCTTTTGTTTTTGATTGAAAATGGTATTTAATGTGAGGGCTTCAGCCATTGTGGGGAATTACTCAGTTTTTCTAAGTCTTTCCCATGTATATATGTTATTAAACTTTTGTTTGCTTGTCTCCTGTCAGTCTGTCTCATGTCAATTTAGTTTTTAGACCATCCAGAAGAATCTAGAAAGGTAGGGGACAATTTCCTTCTCCCTAACAAAAGCAGTCAGGTCATACTAGTTTTAAACACATTTTATTGTGAAATTATTGTACATTCATAGGCACTGACAATCATGTGTGGAGATGATCCTTCGTTCTTCAGCTGGCCTCCCCCAATGCTACAGTACAGCATCAAATGCCTATAGTACAATCTCAAAATCTGATTGGTTTAACCCAAATAGTTTATTGGATTTCATCAGTTATATGTGCACGCATTTGTGTGGGTTTGTGCATAGCTCTGGTCAATAGTATTATATGTGTAATTTTGGTACCACTGTCTTGATCATGATGCTGAATTGTACCATCACCACAGTTACTAGATGTCTCAAGTAGTGTATCCAAAGTCTTCTAGTAAGCCTCTTATGCCCATTATTTAACCTACAAATCAACAAATCACATTTTCCCATTTTTATCAATGAGGAAACAAGTCTCAGGAGGAATAATTATCTCAAATCATGAAACTAATAATAAACAGCTCAAAAAGTCAGGATCAAATCAACTTTTTATTATCATCAAAGCTTGTGCAGATTATTTTATTAGAAGTTCACATCCTAGCAGGGGGTACTTTCATTTTTACAAAGAGCCGTTTTGAAGAAGATAGGGGTGTGGATGAGTATTGTCTCCTGAAAGAAAAGCACATAAGTAAGAGCTGTGCCTTTCCCTTTTACTTCGGGAGCTTACTGAGATCTGTAGCCCAGGACACAGCTTCCTGGTAGCTCTGGGGACTGCTGCAAAGGGGAAGCAGTGCAAGCCAGTGAATACATGATTTTGGCTAGGGAATTAGTGCACTCAAGCATGCATCTCAGTAAAACGTCACTGCTAGTCACAAAAAATAAATAGATACTTCGGTGAGTTTAGTGTTTTTATATCCATGAGAAGGTAGAAGAATCTGGGTTCATTAAAATTCTTCTGGAGATACATATCCTAAGGGTCCTGTTTATTTCAAAGCACAGAGTGCTTCATCTTGGTTTTTGTCATGAATTCATTTCAGGATGTACTGTTGATCAACATGACTTAGTCCTTATAATAATAAGAATTTGTAACCATATTACAAATCCATATGGTGAGCCACATTCTTTATTTTACAGTAGTGCAGATGTATGTAGAGAAAAATTTTTTGGTCTCTTGATTTCTGAGGTAAAATTTGGAACCCTCTTCATGTTTTTCAAGCTTGTCGTCTCATTGAATCACCTGCAGAATTAGAGGGTGGATGAAAGAGAGGAAAAGGAATATAAATATATATGTATGGCAAATATATATTTACATATAAACACACACATATTTATTTATACAGGTTTCCCAGGTGGCTCAGTGGTAAAGAATTCCCCTAACAATGCAGGAGACATGAGGTTGAGCCCTGGGTTGGGAAGATCCCAAAAGAAGGAAATAGCAGCCCACTCCAGGATTCTTGCCTGACAAGTCCCAGGGACAGTGGAGCCTGACGAGCTACAGTTCATGGGATCTCAGAAGAGTCAGACGTGACTTAGCAACTAAACAACAATATGCACACGCACACATATATATGTATATATATGTGTACACAGGTTTGAAAATATATATTCATGTACATATGCATGCAAATAATATGTTATACAGTCATGTTATGGGTAAATATTCAGAAATACTTTCTGAAGTAAAAAACAGGACTGAAAGTTCATCAGTTATAAGAATAGCAGAATAGACATTGATATATGGTGAGGTAAACTGAATTAATTGAATGCATATTTTACCTAGGTTGAAATAAATGTTTTCTGTTGTTTGTTAACTGTATTGTTTATTTCATTCCATTAACAGTTTGTTGTCAAGGACCTGATAAGTGTCTAAATCACTCAGAATTACTCAGTTGTTTAGCAAAAGGCTCACAGTAAATCCAACCACATTACATAAATCCTTACTACATGCTTGTTTTAATTCTTCTATTCCCATTAGCCTCTGAATACTTTCTGAAATATGTATTAATGTGCCAGCCACAAACTCTCTTTTTATTCACTTTCCTACTCACTAATGCCCTAGGCCAAGGATATTTTCTCCCACTTCTCCTCCAGGATCTTTATGTTCCTTCCACTTCTTAGTAAACATATTCTTTAGATTTTTATTCATTGATTTTTTCTTTATCTGTAATTTATATGCCAGATACAAATTCTAGTCAATTTGCTTGCTCTTTTTCTCACATTCTTTCCGATGTAAAAGATGGAGCCCACCATAAGTCATTTAGTGAGGAATTCTTAAACATGGTAGTGGGTTCAAATTTTGAACAGCTAAATTATTGACAAATATTCATAGCTTGCCAATATTTTGAGCTCATATTCCACAGTGAACTTCATTCCCTTACTATGTTTGGAAACAAATCTTCAGTTCATCATAATGCAGATATTTTTGCATTTAAAAATAAACACAAAAAGCGGCAAAGCACCAATTTTTCTCAGAAGAATTATTGCTCAGATATTATTGGTTGGTGTAATTGACTCTGATAGAATATCTGTTTGATACTCTTTTAACTGTTGATTTCTCAAAATCCTATTTTTCTGCATTTTGAAGACTAAATTATAAAGTTTATCCCAGCCTAAATAAGAAGGTGAGGCAAAGTGAAAGGAATGAAGAAAGCAGTTAGTTTAATTATATTTAAAGCATATGAAGGAAGGAAATAAAACGAAGGCTACTATCAGCATTTCTATAATGGCAAATGACTTTGTACATAACATTTGTGACACCTCTACTATTCAGTTTAGGTGCTCTTATCTTCAGCTTCCATTTAGGCAGTTTCAGTTTCTTTTCTCCACAAACTAAATGATTGTTCCTGATAGGTCTGATCCTTTTGTTAGTGGATTTGGAGAGAGTGGAAGAGAAGCCTCCCTTGTGGGCGTTGGCTCACTACAAGGACACAAGGAAGAAATCGAGGTCTTACCCATGGCAAAGAGAAGTTTATTAACAAAAGAACAGAAAGAACTCCTCAAGGGAGTGGTGGGCCAAGCTGAAAGAGGCACTGGCGCCTGATAGAGCTTTTACATATTCATCTAGGCAGATGTGGACTGACAGTTCTGATCGGCAGTTGCAAGGTACACAACAACAAGCACTATTGAACATGTCTTTCTCATAATTCAGTCTGTTATAAACAGATGTATGTACGAAAAGAATATTTATGAACCCTTAATGGGCTCCCAGATGCCTAAGGTCACTTGAGGACACAGCTGTGCAACAAGGGAACATGTGCTGGAGTTGGAGAAGCCCTGTGGTTAGTTTGTATCCACTGTGTGCCTCAGGGCCCATGCACAGGGGTTGGCGGTGTCTCTGTGGTAACTTTGTAGCAGGTACGTGAACTCTCCTGGGCTGCATAGAGGCGTGTCTTGGTTGAGATTTGGAGATCAGTTTGCATCCTTTTCAACTAGACCACCCCTCTTTGCTCATGCCTAACTTTCTACCAACACTTTGTTGTTCCTGTAAAACCTTTCACTCTTATTAATAGACACTGGAAACTGAAAAGAGATGTGCTCAGATATTATTGGTTGGTGTAATTGACTCTGATAGAATATCTGTTTGATACTCTTTTAACTGTTGATTTCTCAAAATCCTATTTTTCTGCATTTTGAAGACTAAATTATAAAGTTTATCCCAGCCTAAATAAGAAGGTGAGGCAAAGTGAAAGGAATGAAGAAAGCAGTTAGTTTAATTATATTTAAAGCATATGAAGGAAGGAAATAAAACGAAGGCTACTATCAGCATTTCTATAATGGCAAATGACTTTGTACATAACATTTGTGACACCTCTACTATTCAGTTTAGGTGCTCTTATCTTCAGCTTCCATTTAGGCAGTTTCAGTTTCTTTTCTCCACAAACTAAATGATTGTTCCTGATAGGTCTAATCCTTTTGTTAGTGGATTTGGAGGGGTGGAAGAGAAGCCTCCCTTGTGGGCGTTGGTTCACTACAAGGACACAAGGAAGAAATCGAGGTCTTACCCATGGCAAAGAGCAGTTTATTAACAAAAGAACAGAAAGAACTCCTCAAGGGAGTGGTGGGCCAAGCTGAAAGAGGCACTGGCGCCTGATAGAGCTTTTACATATTCATCTAGGCAAATGTGGACTGACTGTTCTGATCGGCAGTTGCAAGGTACACAACAACAAGCACTATTGAACATGTCTTTCTCATAATTCAGTCTGTTATAAACAGATGTATGTATGAAAAGAATATTTATGAACCCTTAATGGGCTCCCAGATGCCTAAGGTCACTTGAGGACACAGCTGTGCAACAAGGGAACATGTGCTGGAGTTGGAGAAGCCCTGTGGTTAGTTTGTATCCACTGTGTGCCTCAGGGCCCATGCACAGGGGTTGGCGGTGTCTCTGTGGTAACTTTGTAGCAGGTACGTGAACTCTCCTGGGCTGCATAGAGGCGTGTCTTGGGTGAGATTTGGAGATCAGTTTGCATCCTTTTCAACTAGACCACCCCTCTTTGCTCATGCCTAACTTTCTACCAACACTTTGTTGTTCCTGTAAAACCTTTCACTCTTATTAATAGACACTGGAAACTGAAAAGAGATGTGCTCTCTGTTGTGTACCACTGGTACCTTGTAAAAATCCCCTTGACTTGCCAGTGCATTTGCCTCACAAGAACAAGAAACATTACAGGAAATGGCTTGAAAGTTGTGAAGATCTTGGGAGCATTGTCCTTTATTGAGATTCTTCTTGCTGGAGTTAACTTGGAGCATAACTTCCCCCAGAAGACTACCTGTATGGCTGACTTGTAAATTTAGTGGTCTAGTCTCCTTCCTTCAAAGTGAGAAAACTCTGCAATATAATATATATTCCCTCAATTTGCCCCGAATCAGGTCAAGACTAAAAGGTACCTAAAAAAATATTTGTCCAAAGGTTTCTAAATTGTATGAAAAGAAAGAGTGCAAATAAGATGAAGTAAAAATGGATGCAAGATAACTTATGCTTTGGTACATATCCTAGGTTTAATTAACTAGAAACAAGTCCGAGGACAGGCACTTAAACACATATAATTAAGAGAATTATCTTAAGTAAAAACTCTTAATTATATGCATTAAAAGTCTTTTCATGTACTTTGTAGTTCTCTCATTTTATTTGAGTTTAGAATTTAATTTATCCTTTTTATTATTTTGTTTTTATTAAAGGCTATACCTTTTTTTCTAAAGTGCATAGTACATAGAGTGGTTCCATGATATGTTTTATAAGTTCTGCTTTTGTTTGCCTTATCTATTTTACTGCCTGATATATTTTACTTTTTTTTTTTCTGTAGATGAGCTCTTATGTCTTGGTTGGTGGTATTAATTTCTAGTTTATTATCTTGCAATAAATTATTCTTGCTGTGTGGAACTTATTCATGGTTTTGTTGATCATGTTGTGTGATTGTTTAATGTACACTTGCATCAATTCTTTGGAATTCAGCCTTCTTTATGAACCAACTCTCAAACCCATATATGACTACTGGAAAAACGATAGCTTTAACTTTGTCGGATATTTCTCAGCAAAGAGATGTCTCTGCTTTTAATATGGTGTCTAGGTTTGTCATAGAATTTTATTCCAAGGACAAGCATTTTAAATTTAATGGCTGCACCCCCTAACTTTCTACCAACACTTTGTTGTTCCTGTAAAACCTTTCACTCTTATTAATAGACACTGGAAACTGAAAAGAGATGTCTCTCTGTTGTGTACCACTGGTACCTTGTAAAAATCCCCTTGACTTGCCAGTGCATTTGCCTCACAAGAACAAGAAACATTACAGGAAATGGCTTGAAAGTTGTGAAGATCTTGGGAGCATTGTCCTTTATTGAGATTCTTCTTGCTGGAGTTAACTTGGAGCATAACTTCCCCCAGAAGACTACCTGTATGGCTGACTTGTAAATTTAGTGGTCTAGTCTCCTTCCTTCAAAGTGAGAAAACTCTGCAATATAATATATATTCCCTCAATTTGCCCCAAATCAGGTCAAGACTAAAAGGTACCTAAAAAAATATTTGTCCAAAGGTTTCTAAATTGTATGAAAAGAAAGAGTGCAAATAAGATGAAGTAAAAATGGATGCAAGATAACTTATGCTTTGGTACATATCCTAGGTTTAATTAACTAGAAACAAGTCCGAGGACAGGCACTTAAACACATATAATTAAGAGAATTATCTTAAGTAAAAACTCTTAATTAAATGCATTAAAAATCTTTTCATGTACTTTGTAGTTCCCTCATTTTATTTGAGTTTAGAATTTAATTTATCCTTTTTATTATTTTGTTTTTATTAAAGGCTGTACCTTTTTTTCTAAAGTGCATAGTACATAGAGTGGTTCCATGATATGTTTTATAAGTTCTGCTTTTGTTTGCCTTATCTATTTTACTGCCTGATATATTTTACTTTTCTTTTTTTTCTGTAGATGAGCTCTTATGTCTTGGTTGGTGGTATTAATTTCTAGTTTATTATCTTGCAATAAGTTATTCTTGCTGTGTGGAACTTATTCATGGTTTTGTTGATCATGTTGTGTGATTGTTTAATGTACACTTGCATCAATTCTTTGGAATTCAGCCTTCTTTATGAACCAACTCTCAAACCCATATATGACTACTGGAAAAACGATAGCTTTAACTTTGTCGGATATTTCTCAGCAAAGAGATGTCTCTGCTTTTAATATGGTGTCTAGGTTTGTCATAGAATTTTATTCCAAGGACAAGCATTTTAAATTTAATGGCTGCAGTCACCATCTGCAGTGATTTTGGAGCCCAGCAAAATTAAGTCTGTCATTGTTTCCATTGTTCTGCATCTATTTGCCATGAAGTGATGAGACCTAATGCCATAATCTTAGTTTTTTGAATACTGAGTTTTAAGTTAGTTTTTTCACTCTTTTCTTATGCATTTATCAAGAGATCCTTTAGTTCCTCTTTTCTTTCTCCCATTAGAGTGGTTTCATCTGCATATCTGAGGTTGTTGATGTTTCTTCCAGCAATCTTGAATCCAGCTTGTGCTGCATCCAGCCCAGCATTTCACATGATGTACTCTGCATACAAATTAAATAAGAAAGATGACAGTATACAGCATTGATATATTCCTTTCCCAATTTGGAATCAGTCTGTTGTTCCATGTTAAGTTCTAACTGTTTCTTCTTGACCTGCATACAGGTTTCTTATGAAACAAGTAAAGTGGTCTGGTATTACCATCTCTTTAAGAATTTTCCGCAGTTTATTGTGGTCCATATAGGCAAAGACTTTAGTCTAGTCAATGAAGTAGAAATAGATGGTTTTCTGAAATTCTCTTGCTTTTTCTATGATCTATCAGATATTGGCAGTTTTATCTCTGGTTTTTCTGTGTTTCCTAATCCAACTTCTACATCACCTTGCTAGCATGTCAAATGAGCACAAGTGTACTATAATTTGAACATTCTTTATCATTGGCCTTCTTTGGAATGAAAACTAACCTTTTCCAGTTCTGTGGCCACTGCTGAGTTTTTCCAAATTTACTGGCATGTTGAATGCAGCACTTTAATTAACAATATCATCTTTGAGGATTTTATATGGCTCTTATGTCTTGGTTGGTGGTATTAATTTCTATTTACTTGCTTTTGGGGATACAACATGTTGTGTGATTGTTTAATGTACACTTGCATCAATTCTTTGGAATTCAGCCTTCTTTATGAACCAACTCTCAAACCCATATATGACTACTGGAAAAACGATAGCTTTAACTTTGTCGGATATTTCTCAGCAAAGAGATGTCTCTGCTTTTAATATGGTGTCTAGGTTTGTCATAGAATTTTATTCCAAGGACAAGCATTTTAAATTTAATGGCTGCAGTCACCATCTGCAGTGATTTTGGAGCCCAGCAAAATTAAGTCTGTCATTGTTTCCATTGTTCTGCATCTATTTGCCATGAAGTGATGAGACCTAATGCCATAATCTTAGTTTTTTGAATACTGAGTTTTAAGTTAGTTTTTTCACTCTTTTCTTATGCATTTATCAAGAGATCCTTTAGTTCCTCTTTTCTTTCTCCCATTAGAGTGGTTTCATCTGCATATCTGAGGTTGTTGATGTTTCTTCCAGCAATCTTGAATCCAGCTTGTGCTGCATCCAGCCCAGCATTTCACATGATGTACTCTGCATACAAATTAAATAAGAAAGATGACAGTATACAGCATTGATATATTCCTTTCCCAATTTGGAATCAGTCTGTTGTTCCATGTTAAGTTCTAACTGTTTCTTCTTGACCTGCATACAGGTTTCTTATGAAACAAGTAAAGTGGTCTGGTATTACCATCTCTTTAAGAATTTTCCGCAGTTTATTGTGGTCCATATAGGCAAAGACTTTAGTCTAGTCAATGAAGTAGAAATAGATGGTTTTCTGAAATTCTCTTGCTTTTTCTATGATCTATCAGATATTGGCAGTTTTATCTCTGGTTTTTCTGTGTTTCCTAATCCAACTTCTACATCACCTTGCTAGCATGTCAAATGAGCACAAGTGTACTATAATTTGAACATTCTTTATCATTGGCCTTCTTTGGAATGAAAACTAACCTTTTCCAGTTCTGTGGCCACTGCTGAGTTTTTCCAAATTTACTGGCATGTTGAATGCAGCACTTTAATTAACACTATCATCTTTGAGGATTTTATATAGCTCAGCTGGAATTCCATCACCTCCACTTGCTTTGTTTGTGGTAATGCTTCCTAAGGCCCACTTGATTTCACACTCCAGGATACCTGTCTTAAGGTGAGTGACCACATTGTCTTGATTATCCAGGTCATTGAGACCTTTCTTGTACAGTTCTTCTGTGTGTTTTTGCCACCTCCTCTTAATCTCTTCTGCTTCTGTTAGATCCTTACCATTTCTGTCCTTTATTGTTCCCATCTTTGTATGAATTGTTTCCTTGATATCTCTAATTTTCTTGAAGAGATCGCTAGTGTTTCCCATTCTATTGTTTTCCTCTATTTCTTTGCATTGTTTACTTAATAAGGCTTTCTTATCTCTCATGCTATTCTCTAGAACTCTGCATTCAGATGGGTGTATATTTCCCATTTTTGTTTGCTTTTCATTCTCTTCCTTTCTCAGCTATTTGTAAGACCTCCTCAGACAACCATTTTACCTTCTGGCATTTCCTGTTGGTTTTGGTCAGCAACTCCTGTACGATGTTACCAAGCTCTATCTGTAGTTCTTCAGACACACTGTCTATCAGATCTAATCCCTCTCTAATCCCTGTGAAAATAGTGAAATAGATGCCTATGAACAATTGGGCACATGTCTATATACTTTATATATGTTGGTGGAGTTACATTTTATAGCTAATAAGTATAGAAAAATATAACATTTTCATTCCAGAATTGATCTCATCATTCTTTAAAATCTCCACTAACCATAATGCTGCAAGACACTTGATTTTACCATTTAAAATACATGTATTAATGTTCTGCTACCAAGTGAATTAGAGTAGCTGGCTTCAGACCATTGCTCTTACTGAGGACAGCTAAAGAATTCATGTACTTGAATTCAGTAGAATGATCCAAGGCAGCAGAACTGCAGAGCTATACTCCAGAGAGAGAGGTCAAAACTGGTGATATTTGCAGTCCCTTTTTCCCAGGAGGCATTTGCTCATCTTGAAGCTAAGCAGGAGGCTTAAAATGTGGATTGCTGCCTGTGAAAAGCTCCTACTAGAGGAAAGATAGATCAACAAAACTTGACAGGCTTTGGAGCACAGCTGATTTTTGCCTCAGAACATGAGTGAATCCAAAAACGCTTCGCAGATGAGTAAACATCAAAAGTGAGGGAAGCACTTTGAATAATACTAGTCATTCCAAATACATTAAAATCTGAAGAAGTATGAAAACAATTATTCATAGGCATGGAGAGTCAAGCAAGTATGGTGTAAGGGGCTGTGACTCCAGAGAGAAGGAATATGCATTACAGAAAGTTCCACATTCAAACCCGGGCATTTAGCGGTTTACAAATTAGAGTTCAAGCAAGAAGTAAAGTCCACCTGAGACTACGGTTCTAGTGGGAGGCAGGGTTGGAATTTGAGCTTTTAATTTTACAGACAAAATATCTAAAAGGAAGAACCACAAAGGACCTGCCCTACACAAAATGCTTGAAAATATGTGTGTCACTGACCTTAGTGAGTTTAACCAGTTTGTAAGCTGCAAATCCACAGGAAATGGCTTCTGGTAAAAAGAGAAAGTAGCATTTCTCTATTTTAAGTAGATTAAATAGTGATATTACAGGACTTAGAGGATTTAGCAATAGTGTGGCTCTAGGATAACAAACATTGAAATTCAAGGTCTACTATGGAGAAAGGGCCTAGTAAACACCTCAGGCTTTTGATTTACCACAAGGACCTAGAGTAGGCTAATTAGAACTACATCAGGAGAAACAGATTATAACACTATCAACTTGTTTATGATTTCAGTTTTTTTTTAAATATACATTTGTATGAAAATAATATTTTCTGAAGCTTTAAAAAATGTCTAATTTATACTACATCCAAACAAAAATAACAAAACAAATACAACAACAAAATTGTAAAATAGGCAACTCCAAATTCCTGTCCCTCCATAGAAACATTGAATAACAAGCAAAATCCGTCAGACCCAGCCTTGTTAGAACGATAGAAAAGGTAAAAGGTTTATAGTACCAACCAAGCACTGAGGAAAGAAAAGGGCAGTTTAAAAATGTTCCTGGCATTCAAGAAAATCTCTGGCAAAACTCTACTGAATAGAAGCTGAAGGAGCCAAGACCTAAGTGACCATAAGGACAATGAACATATCTTTGAAATAATAGTTTTGAAAAAGTAACTAAGCAAACAAATGATCTTGATCTTCAACAATGAGGAACAGCAAACCCTTGAGAAAGGGAATAATCTGATTTTCATAGTTACTATATTAATTGTTCAAATACTCAGTTTTCAACAACAAAAAAGTCACCAAGAATTTGAAGATAGATGAAACTACTGCTCAAATAGGAAAAATATAAATAAACAGAAACTCTCCTCTCAGGCATTGGATTTACTAGACAGGGACTTTAATTACTTTACTTATGCTCAAATAGCTAAAGGAAATCACGGACAAATAACTTAAGGAAACCAGGGAAATAATAATGCAAGAAAAAAATAAAAATAAAAAAATTAAAAAAATAAAAATATAAAGAGATATGAATTAAAACAGCCAAATAGAAATTTCTGGAGTTAAAAAGTAAAATTAAAAGAAAGAAAACTTTCTTAGAGATGTTCACTGCTCTTTCACAAACTCTACTTAAAAATTGAAGAAGGAACATACTAACTCATTTTGTGAAACCATAACAAAGTCATATAAAGATGTCAAAAGAAAATAAAATTATAGGCCAATAGTAATTATGAAGTTATATAAAAAAATTCTCCAAAAAATGCTCTCAATCAAATCCAACAAAACATTAAAAGTATCATTATATACTATGACCTAGTGGGATTTATCCAAGGAATACAAGAGTTGTTTAGCACAAATAAGCCCATGTAATATATCACATTACTAGAATTAAGAAAAAAAAATACCTGAAACACCCAAAACGACATATTCATCTCAGTTGACACATAGAAGACATTTGTAAGAATCCCAAACTTTCACGATAAAATACTCAGAATAGAATGGAAGTTGGTCAACACAATAAGGGACATTAATGAAAAATTAACAGCTAGCAGTGTCATCAATGGTGAAAAATTGAAAACTGTCTCCCAAAGACAATACTAGGATGCCAGCCTTCACCACTGCTATTCAAGATTGTATGGGAAGTTCTAACCAGAGCAGTTAAACTAGAAAAAGATGCTAAATGCTTCCAAATTGGTAATGAAGAGTTAAAACTATCTCTACTCATTAAAGATAAGTCTATATACACAGAAAATCTGCAAAAATCCACAGGAAAGCTGTTAGAGCTAATAAACTAATTTATCAAAGTTTTAGGGTACAACATTACCACACAAGAATCAGATGTTTCTGTCCAGCAGTAATTGATTTATAAAAACTACGAGCCTATATTCTATTGTATATAAAGTATACATCAATGAAATTGACCTTTTTAAACAGCAGTGTACTTATAACTGAAAACATGTTTAATTAGCTGGCAACAAAGTAGAGTTTTCCTCCAGAGAGAGGAAAAAAAGATGGAATGTATGGGAAACAATATACAAAGTTAGAAATAGTGAAAATGCCTAAATATAGGTAATTAGAGTGCTGAAAGAAGGAGGAGAATGGTAGAAAAGCAATAATTGAACAAATGTTAGCCCAGGATCTTTTCGAAAATATTAAGTTACATGTTCAAAAAGCTCCAAAAATTGTAAGCATGAAATATACAAACTCTAATATTAGAAATTATAATATGATCCCTACTATATTAGATTATACCTTAGGTTAATATATTTAACTCTTCCTAAAAAATGAAAAAATTGATACTGATATTTAAGCCCTCATGCCTTTTGAAATACTATCATCACATACTTAATGCCATAAAATATTATTATTTTACTACTTGTATATTTAATTATATGTGACAGAATTACTATTGCTTTAAAATTAATAGATATGTTTACCTACATGTTTATGCTTTCCAGTGATATTCCTTCTTTGCTTTAATTATTTCGTTCCTTCAATGATCACATTTTTTTTTTCTAGATGAGCTTTTTTATATCTCATTGTGAGTCAGTTCAACAAAATTTCTCTCAATTCTTTTTGTCAGGCAGAATATATTGGACATAAAACACTGAATAACAATAAGATAATAAATGCAAAAAAAAAAAGACAACATATGGTTAATCTGAAGAAGACAACAGCTGAGGGAAAGGAACAAGTAAAAGGTTCTATAAATAGTAAGAAGTTCATCTTGCACATAAATGTATTGGTAATTACATTAAATATTCATGAACTGAATACTCCGATTACAAGCCAGAGATAGTCTAATTGGAGTGTGTGTGTATATGTGTGTATATATAAAACACATATAATTGCATTAGAATATATATTCACATGTATGTGTATACACATATATAAAATCTCACAAAATTTAATATAATGATATGTATTCATTCCATTTATCAGAAACGCATTTTAAAATGACAAATGTCAGATATTTGAAAAAGTACGTGCCTTAGGAAAACTACTAGATGAGAAAATATATCTGATAAAAACACCATACACTTCATGTCATGAACACTCAATACATTATAAATAAATGAAAAGTCTCAACAACTATTAATGTTATCTTAGAATGATATGAAGAAATATATATTAATAAAAATTCAAACCCGTTGACTTGGAGATGATATTTGCAACACAGTATTTTGACAAAGAACTCAAAAGAGCTAAAAAAATTGATCAGATATTTCATAAAGGAGACTGCCAAAATGGTCAATAAGTATTTTAAAGTACCCCAATGTCATTAGTTATCAGGTAAATGGAAGTCAAAAGCTCAGTGAAATGCCACTACACTCTGTTTTAATGGATATAATTGAGAGGACTGAGAATAACAAGAGAAAATGTGGAACAAATCAAACACACATTGGTCATAGAGTTTTAAATTAATGTCTTTAGAAAACTTTTATAGTAACAGCTGAAGTTAGAAGATATAAAGGAAAAACCTATGACTGAACAACTTCACATCTGAGTATCTTTTTAATAGAAAGGAATTCTAACATCACCAAAAAAAAAAGTACAAGTGTGTTCATAGAAGTTTTATTCATAGTAACTAAAGCAGAAACAAAGAAGTCTCCAATAACAACAGAATGGATACATACATTAATTACTTATGGATTATACACACAACAGAATAATACACAACAATGAAAATGTGTGAAATACACAAGGGGGATAAATCTCAATACATATTATATTGAACAAGGAAATCATAAACAATTGAATTTGTTCAAGTTCTATAATTCTAATTTTATGTAGGTAAAATTCAGGAAAATTATTCTATGGTGATGGAAGTTAGAGTAGTAATTATTATTTGGGGATTACTGATTGAAACCCCAAAATATTTTCAGTATTTTGCAAGAAGATCAAGCCAGTCAATCCTTAAGGAAATCAACTCTGAATATTCATCAGAATGACTGATGATGAAGTTGAAGCTCCAATACTTTGGCCACCTGATGGAAAGAGATGACTTGTTGGAAAAGACACTGATGCTGAGAAAAATAGAAGGCGGAAGGAAAGGGGGAAGACAGAGGATGAAATAGTTTGATGGCATTACTGAGTCAGTGGACATGAACTTGAGCAAATTCCAGCAGATGGTTAAGGACAGGGAAGCCCTGGCTATGGGCTCGAAAAGAGTCGGACAGGACTGAGTGACTGAACTGAATTGAACTAATTGAAACATGGTGCTTCAAAATTGTTGACAATATTTTATATCTTGATCTGGGTAGAGATTTCATGGGTAAATACATGCTTCACAAACTAATCTGTTTTCTTTACTGTGTTAAGTGATATAAAATAAAAATAATTGCTTAGCACATATTTCCAAAAATTATTTCCATATAGTTAATGAGTCAGTTCTTACTATCTCATATTAGAAAGCACTTGGGCCTATGGAAAAGAAAACACACTTATAAATGGACGCCATAGTAGAAATACTGTATTTCTGCTATTCATTTGAGATGTAGTGGTTCTATTGCATTTTCCTAACAGTAAAAATCTTCCTTAACGGCTCCATGTTTTATCTGCACATCTGCTTCAAAATAAAATGAATGTATAAATAATCCACAGATGTATAAGGGTCCTTTGGGATTTAAAACTCACAAAGGTGTTAGGGTAATAGCAGGTGTTATAGCTGAGGACAGAGGTATAGAAGTAAATGATTATAAACTGAAGTATTATCTTCTTACACATTTTTTAGTTTACTTTGTGACAAATAAGTCCCATCTGGCCCTTAAATCTAGGACTTCAAATCCTGAAAACACAATAACTCTATATCATGAGCTAACAGGTAATATAGTTTACTCAATAATTGTAGAAGCACTTCTGACAGCATTTTGGCCAAATGTAATAAATGTAATATTCCAGAATCCCAGGAGTGATTTTACAGGATCTCTGAGCATTGTCATGAATATATTTCAGGGGATCAATCTAAGCCTGTGACCAGGTTTACATTCCAGTACAAATTTTTTGTATCCAATTTTTTGTCCCTGATTGCTGAAGTTTCCCTCTCCTTTCTATGTAACTAGAAGAGTTGACAAACTGAATTGACAGTTTTTGTTTAAGTAACTGCACATCACTCCATGTATGCCATCACAAGAAAATCTATGGTTTACAAGCCACAAAATTTAAAAACAACACTGTCAAGAGCCACATAACTTTTCTGTATTCATATCTTTACCCAGTTTTCCTTTAACATAGATATAGTAATTGTATTTCTCATGAATTAATTCACCAAATTTTGTCATATATAGTTATCAAAACTTTCCTATGAACTTTTTTTACATAATCTTTGCTATATGCTCATAAGCAAGATTTATTAAATGAAATACATAAAACTATAAATGAGATGCAAAAGATGGTATGTCCTAGTAAATCCTTGTACCTTAATGACAGGTCTCTATTGCTGCCCTCTTCTCAGCTTATAAGAAGACATCTCACTTTTTCATATACTTCCAAATTTTCTGAAAGATTTAAGAGGAAGTGTGAGTTTTAAAAGAAAAAGAACTTTCATTATATATGAAAATGCAAAAATGTACAGATTTCTCATTAGTTGTCTAATTCTTCACCCTCAAAATCTTTTCCCTGATAGCACTCACATCTCTTTCCATTGCTCCCCTCCCATATCTTCCACCTATTGAAAAAATTCCTCTTATCTTGTAAATGCCACTTAAAAAGTCTGTGATAACAGAGCAGAGAACTACCATTGCTCCTTAAGCAAGGTCTTCAAGAGTTTCAACTTCCAAAGCCAAATATCATAAAAATGTTAACCTAACAAAATTGTCTATTATTTTGTATTTTATTAGTGAAAAGCAAAATGGAGAGTCAGGAAGATTTCCTTTTTTACTAAGAAAACAAAATATCTTTTATATTATTTCCCTTTTAACATGACAACTCAGCAGAACTTACTTTCATTATTACCCACAAAGTTTATTTTCATTCTTGTTATCCTATTCCTATTAAAATTACTGATCTTAATTACCAAGGTCTAGATCATCAATGGATGATATATATATAGATATATATAGATATATATAAATAGTCTACATTTTGTACACACTTCACTGAACATTAGGTTAAATATATATATATACATTCATATGCACTAAGTGAAAATATTAGTGTGTATATGTATATTGAATATGTTTGTATGTGTTTACCAGTTTTCCATGGACTAACAATAAACCTTCCAGATAATAATATTCTGAACAAATATCTATCATTCTAAGTAGTTGCATGCACACAGTTTTTAAAAAAAGCATGCTCATTTTTACATAAGTATAAATATATTGCTTAAGTGAAAGTCAGTTAGTTGTGTCTGAATCTTGGCAACCCCATGGAGTGTAGCCTGCCAGCTCCTCTGTCCAGGCAAGAATACTGGAGTGGGTAGCCTGTCCTTTTTCCAAGGGATCTTCCTGACCCAGGAATCAAGCCCCTGGGTCTCCTGCATTGCAGACAGATACTTTACCAGCTAAGCTACAGGGGAAGCCAATACATTGCTTAAGCATGCTGATAAATCAAAGGAAGAAGTGTCAGATCCTTCCCCTCACCATTGTCTTTAAATTGGTTCATTTCATGAGGCTTCTGTTAAAGGGTATTACTAAACCCAGGATTTATTATCAGTCCTCATCATAGTAAATTTTCCATCTAATAAAGAGTTTTCTCTTAAAAATATTTAAAATGAATGATTTTCATAAAAATACTAAGCAGAACAATTTTTTTCAAAGTTGATTAGCTAGCTATTCTTAAATTTGATGTAGATAAATAAATATGAAACAGATTGCATGGGAAACTCTGACAAGAAAAAAGAGTAACATAAGGAGATCTTACCCTCCTAAACAGTAAACTATATTACAAAGTACTTACATATATTAAATATGTTACAAAGTAATTAACTAAATGCTGTTAATCCCAACTGGGTAACCATCTGGTAAATTATATCCTTTTTTTAAGAAACCTAAGTATTTAAATATACACATGCATTGTTGCTGTTGTTCAGTCACTAAGTCATGTCCAACTCTGCAACTCCATGGACTGAAACAAACCAGATACTTCTATCCTTCACTTTCTCCCAGAGTTTACTCAAACTCATGTCATCGAGTGGGTGATGCTACCTAACTATCTCATACTCTTCTACCCCCCTTTCTTGTTGTCTTCAATCTTTCCCAGAATCAGGGTCTTTTCCAATTTGTCATCTCTTTGCATCGCATGTCCAAAGTGTTGGAGATTCAGCTTCAGTTTCATCGGACCTTCCAATGAATATTCAAGGTTGATTTTACTTTAGGATAGACTGATTTAATCTCCTTGCTGTCCAAGGGAGTCTCAAGAATTTTCTTCAGCACCACAATTTGAAAGCATCCATTCTTCAGTGCTCAGCCTTCTTTATGGCTTAACTGTCACATCTGCACATGACTACTAGAAAAATCACAGCTTTGAATACATGAACATTTGTTGACAGAGTAGTTTCTGCTTTTTAATATGCTGTCTAGGTTTATCAGTTTTCCTTCCAAGGAAGGACCGAGTGTCTTTTAATTCCATCATTGCAGTTGTCCACAGTGATTTTGGAGCCAAAGAAAATAAATTCTGTCACTGCTTCAACTTTTTCCCCTTCTATTTGCCATGAAATGATGGAACCAGATGCCATGATCTTAGTTTTTTGAGTACTGAGTTTTCTTAAGCCAACTTTTTCACTCTCTGCTTTCACCCTCATTGAGAGGCTCTGTAGTTTCTCTTTGCTTTCTGAAGATAATAAAATTAAGTAAAATAACTAACACTAATTAATCAAATACTAAATGAAAAAAAATAAGATATGAATATATTTTAAGTTTGACCCAAAGGCCATATACTTTTATTAACACCTCCCAACCTTCTAGAATATAAAATGATATTAAATTTAAAAGTAAGAAAAATGTATTTCTCTATAAGATCGTTTAAATAAAAGTTATTTCCAAGTAAATTGAAAATGTCATATCTTGTAGATGTGATAATTCACATAGATGAAATAATGAGAGACCATTCTAATTATATACATCCCTGTAAATTTAAAAACTTGGAAATAAAAGGTACCATAATAATAACATCTGTCAAGAAAAATGCCATCCATGGTATTAATTTTCTACTTTTGCAAATGCTTCATTTTGTCAATAAAATCTTACAGTTGTCTTAGATACTTAATTTTCTATAGATATTTAGATAAATGAATCACATCCATATGTCTACCGAGTGTTTTCATATTGCTATCAGTAAGATGACAGATTTGTAGATTTGATCATTAGGCATAATGAGTCATTCTTTCAATGAATATTTAGGAACTGAAAAGATAAGTAACAATCCTTAATGCCTTCAGTCACTCAGTTCTGTATGAAAAACCATGAGAGACAGTTGAATCAGTATTTTGCTAAAAACTGTGTTAAGTCTACATTGCTTTGTAACAGTTGATAAGGTTTAAAAATATGCCTTGAAATTTTTCTAACTACATTGTATTGTTATAATGTGTCTGTAGGCAAGCATTTGAAGATTGATAACTTTAAGATTGATAACATCTTACTTTAAAATTACAATTGTCTGTAAAATACTTCCTTAAAACAAATAATATGACTGAATAACCTTTAAATATTCGGTCTTAAGAATAATTATATTTTATTGAGTGGTTACAAACAGTTAAGAAATCAATCACTATTTATGTTTCTGATCAAATCTGTATCCAAATACAATCTGTTATGAATTTCAAAAGTATACCACTAAAAAGTCATAAATGAAAGATTTTTCCCAGTGTATCTTTATAAAGTAACATTTAAAAATACCTATTACAAGTTTGAAGGTTGAGTATAAAATTAGCAGATACAAGCACAAACTGATAAGAACTTAAATGCCCTATTTGCATGAAAATTTTACCTGACTTATTCAACAAACATTACTAAATTGAGAAAAGTCATAATGAATTATTTGGTGAGTGAGTAAGTGAATTTATACATACTATGTAAATTAAAATTCATACAGCCTCTGGGTATTCTTTTAGTAGTAATGTACTGTCTCAACTACAGAGAAAATTATACTTTATAATCTTTTAGTATTCTGACAAAAATTCTTAAAGAAAAACTTAAAATTGTGATATAACATGTTGCTAAAATTAGTTCATTCAAATGTATAGAACCAAATTTAATTATGTTTATACTTAATTAATTAATGTGGTAAGAACAGTTAACATTCACAAATTTTTAGGTTGAAATATTGTACAAAATACAATATTTTAACTATGGTCCTACTGTTGTGTAGCTGATCTCCAAAACTTATTCATCTTAGACTAACTGTAATTTTGTATCTTTTAGATATCAGCTCCCCATTTCACATTCTCTCCAACCTTTGGTGACCATTATTCTATTCTATGTTTCTTTGAATATCATGCTTCTTATAAATGGTTATAATTTTCTACAACAGTGCTCAGAATATATAATGGGAAAGAACAGTCTCTTCAACAAATAATATTGGGAAAATGGAATATCTACTAATAAATGTGAAAGAATGAAATTGAACCCTTATCTTATCCATATGCAAAAGTCAACTCAAAATGGGTTAAAGATTTAAACGTAAGACCTGAAACTGTAAAACTCCTAGAAAAAAAAAGGAGGGGAAAGCTTTATTACATTAGTTTTGGCCATGATCTCTTGGATGTGACAGCAAAAGCATTAGTAACAAAAGCAAAATTAGAAAAGCAAGACTATATCAAACTAACTATATCAAACTGAACAGCTGCACTGCAAAGGAAAAATTTACAGAGTGAAAAAGTAAACTACAAAGTGGGAGAAAATATTTACAAACCACATGTCTGATCAGAGATTCATATCTGAAACATATAAGCATAAACTCAGTAGCAAAAACTCCTAATAATCCTGTCAAAATATGGACAAAGTTCTTAAACAGACACTTCTCCAAAGAGGCCTTACAAGTGACTAACATATACAGATGGTACATGAATAGATTATCAACATTCAGGGAAATGCAAATCAAGTCTATAACAAATTATCACATCTGTTAGCATGGCTATTGCAAAAAAATTAATAACACCAAGTATGGCCAAGGATGAATAGAAATTGAGATTTTGGAACATTTTTGGTCAATTCAGTTCCCTTGCTCAGTCGTGTCCAACTCTTTGTGACCCCATGGACTGTGGCACTCCAGACTTCCCTCTCCATGATTTCCCAGAGCTTGCTCAAACTCATGCCCATTGAATTAGTGATAGCATCCAACCATCTCGTCCTTTGTTGTCCCCTTCTGCTTCTGCCTTCTGTTTTCCCCAGCATCAAGCTCTTTTTCCAGTGAGTTGTCCTTTCTTCACAGCTTGTGGCCAAATTATTAGAGCTTCAGCTTCAGCATCAGTCATATCATTGAATACTCAGGGTTGATTGACATTGTTGATAGTGACTCTAAAATTGTACAGCCTGTATGGAAAACAGCTTGTCAGTTTCCCCAAAATTAAAAATAAAACTACCATATGATAGTGGTATTGTATTAATACATTGCAACATAATTCACATTAACCAAGATAGGTTAGTAGTGCAAATGTCCATCAACGTATGGTTGAATAAAGAAAATGTATATGTGTTCAGTGGATTAATAAACTCTGAAAAAGAAGAAAATTCTGACATAAACAGTAATATGGATAAACCTGGAGAATACTATGCTAGGTGGAATAAGTATTTCAAAGAAGAATAAAAATTATTTAAAATAATTACTCTGTTGGTACTTGATGCTTAAACATAGGAGGTAAGATCAATTAATTTCTTACTACTTATCAGCGTCATAGACCACCTGTGTTTATTCCCCCAGGATGCCTATAGTCACTAGGATACTATGTATTAAGAGTACACAGAGAAAGATTCACACATAAATTTTCATATGAAAATGCAGTGAAAATTGTGTTGCATAAAATGGGAGAATAAGAAATCAGAATCTTTTTAAGAATACTTAATATGATAAAATAAATTTTTCATTGTTTTGTTTATGTTTTCTTAATTGCAAATTGGGATAAAATATTTTTTAGAAAGAGAAATGTTAAAAGGATTAAAAATCTGTCCTGAAATTCTGGGAGTCAGACAGTCACATGAAAAAAGTAAGACAGTTAAACCTGTGAAATTTTCGTAGACATTTTTATATTTCTGACAAATTTCTTGTCTTGCTGAATAATGAAATGCTTTATGCTATGATAGTCTCTATATGTAGAATTCTTTCAGCAGAATAGACCTGGTTTTCCAAATCATTTACTGTAAAAAGGCTGGAATACAAGAACTTATGGGACATGGGTCTCTGAAAAATATCATGGTAGTTATGTAAATATCTGAGTTTAAAATGGCAGTGTTCTGGGCTTCCCCTGGTGGTCCAGTGGGTAAGGACACCGCCTTGCAGTGCAAGGGGAGCCGGTTCGATCCCCGGCCTGGGAAGATCCCACGGGCCGCGGAGCGGCTGGACTGATGTGTCCAATTACCGAGCCGGAGCTCTGGGGCACATGCACCCAGAGCCGGCGCTCAGCGACGACAGAGGCCACCACGATGGGAGGCCCACAGGTGCCAAAGAACAAAGACGGATGAAAATAGATAAATGAAAGACCAATAGAAGTGACATGCCCGTCCCCCTCCCTCCCCACCCCACTCCTCAAAAAGATAAATAAATAAAACAAATGTTTAAAATGGCAGTGTTCTGTAATCTAAATGGCTCCTGTGATGACACATCTTACTCAGAAACCTCATCTGTTAACCTAGGCCAGAGAAGCTCCAAGGGAGAAGAAAAAATACTGTGAAACTATGTATGGGATCCTGGACTTGGCCAGTTAATTTGTGTTAGAAAGTTTTTGTATCCTTAAAGATTGTCTGATAAAACTTGACACTGTATCCCTGATGTATGGGAGGAGTCTGCTTTAGAAATCAGATCTATTGTTGAATCTCCAGTTGCTAATATAAACAGCATCATCTTTTATGCCTATGAATCCTAATTGCTAGTATAGTTTTCAGCAAGAAATAAAGAGAAAATGATAAAACACTATAAGGACTTAGTGTCAAGATGACGGTTTAGAAAGCCTAGCCCTTTAAGTATTAAAATTTGGAAACTTTCAGAAAGATTACAACGACAGGATGTGAAAATTGAGGTGTAAAGTTTACTGGTGATATTTGGGAAAGACAGGGAAAATAAGCTTAATTCAGAGAAACTGGCTCAAAAAGATAAGAAGTATAACGCTGAAAGGGATATTTGTGAATATTTCTATTCATTTTACTCTTTCTAGCAACTGTGGTCAGAAGCAGACAAATGAAATATAAGGATCAATGTCAACATAGAATTCATTTCTTTATTCTCTGAGAGAACTCATCGGTATTCTGACATAGCAGCAACTTTTAAAATATTTTTGATTGAGTAATATAAAAGTTTGTAAAGATGACAGTTTAGATAAAACACCTGTTAACCTGTTTTAACTCAGTTCCGTTAATTAATAATGTTGTGTTAAAATACTCTCTGAAATGTTACTTTAATCATGTTTAGCATTTGAGGGAGGGATAAAGTCATAGATCCAAGTAGATTCATAGACCATATTAAGTAGTGAAGATAACAATCTTCTCCTTTGAAATAGATGTTGAAAATTAATATAGTGTTCTTTCTTTGAGGTTTTCTAATAAGTGGTTTGGTCAAATTCTTTCTTGAAGTTACAGTGAAAAATTTTAAAGTTTATCTGATATAGAAAAATTTTAAAGTTTATCTGATATATCTAACATTATTTTATCCTTCATTTTTCAGATCTTGCTTTCTATATTGGAGTCAATGAAGTAAATCAGACTTCCTAAGACAGTAACTCAGAAAGAAATTACTTCTGAACCACGTTTAATAAGGTCACAGGTAAAAAACCAGGTACACTATCTTTATGTCACAGTAGAAAAAAAGAAGAAATCCTAATTATATACATTTAAAACTGCTTTTTGTATTATCTTTTGTGAAATGTGATATTCAATAATCTAAGAATGCCTGATGGATTTGATGTCTCAAAACAGACATCAGTTGAACAATCTTCTTGTTTTTAATGAAACAACTGAAAATAGCCTTTTATTTGAATAACCATGAATAATTACGTGATCATGTTATATAGGGCTTATTAGTTAAACATATAGTAGAATCTTTTTTTTTTTTTGAGATTTTAGTTAAGGTAAATTCTGTAAAAGAGAAATGTACAATTTTATCCAATCATGATAACATCAAATCAATAAAAATACATTACACCTAAAATGATACACATTTTGTATAGTTTTTAAACAGTGTATCCTAAAATGCTGAGGTTTTACAAGCATTTGAGTTTAAAATGGGGGTGGCCCACTGTCTAAATGGCTCCTATGTGAATAAGGTAAATGTATACCTTAGGTGCAATTCAAGCTTCCTAATTATTTCAAAATTAGGAATTAATGTCTTTTATGTAAACTATAAAATTTAAATGGTTCAGAGACCTTCCATTAAAGTTTTGCTACTGATTATCTAAAATTGGTACTTGACATGAGAACAATAAACCAGGTGGGTATCCTGGTTTTACTTGCTGAACTTTATCAGTAGTAAGGCATTTACTTGCTAAGCATCATTAGAGTTAGATTCTGACTGTAAGCAAATACTCTGCCTTAATTGCCAAGGACATTCATGTCCAAATTACTAAAGCCTGTGAATATGTTGCTTTACTTGTTGAAAATGCCTTTAAGATATAATTAAATTATAGACCTTAAAATAGGAAGTGTATGCTATATCATCTGGGTGTGTCCAATCTAGTCTAATCTGATAAATTCCCAGATACTAATCTTTCTGCAAGATTATATATTGATACTTGTAACCACATACATACTCCATAAAACTTGCACATTATGAATGCAGCCTTACTTGTGGAAAACCAGCAGAATGACCCCTTGTTGCGTACTGATATAAACATATTAATAGTATTTGAGACACCAATCGATATTTAATTTAGCACAACTCTCTGACTCCTCTGTCTGATAAAGAACATTGTAGTGGAAGAGTTTGAGGGAATGGAGAACAACATGATTGACTAAAAGTGGTAAGGACAAAGGAAATTATGCTGGAGGAAACGGCTGGAATTTGAATAAGCCAGAAATATGGCAAACAGTGAGGAGTGGATCTGAAAAACAGATGAAGGACTGTTGAGGATAGAAGGATTAAGAGACTTATTATATTGGAGCCATGAGACATTCAATGATGAAAAATCTGACTTATCTAAGTTTCTCTATAGCTTATGAATATAATTTTTGGTTGGTATTTTTGATGAGAACATTTAACTTTCAGTTATGTTCAAGTAAATAGGTACATATTCTAAATTTGATTGGTGCTGAGGTAAGTCATGAAACAGCTGTTTTATCCCTGCTTCATACCAGTATTGAATAGAATATTTGGTCTTCACCTCTTCACGTATCAGATTCTAAAAGATGCAAAAGAAATATTTATACTGTCTATTGGGATGTATGTCATGCCTATAGGTGTTATTTTTTTTTTTTTATTTTGCTTTTTCTTCTCCCTAAAAATGGACTATGTAACAATGCTCGAAGAAATTCAATTTGAAAAAGATTAGGCAAGAGAAAGACAGTTCAAAGGTAAAAGCATTTAAGAAATGTAATCTTTATAAGTCATAATTAATACTTGAGTTTTCAAAATTTCCTCATTTCTCTTTAAAAAGAACAGAATGGCATTTGCCTAGGGCAATCCAAGATTTTGGTGACATATCCATAATGGACAGGTTTTTCTGTTTCTACATCATCAGCAACACCATCCAACCACTTCTAATCTCTGCTAATGTCTTTCATATAATCACTGGAAAAAAATTTTTTCTATTGAATTAACTGAATTGATTTGAAGGCATTCACCTTGACATCTTTCTTCAGGAAAATAGAAATTTGCCCTATCTGAAACACTTGACTTATTACATAAAATATTTCACATGCTTCTCAGCTTTTAACCAAGAATTATGACTGGGCAGCAGAAAAGACACTACTCTATAAATCTGCCTTGCACAGGAAATAGCCATGATAGTGTATTTGGGGGAATAGGCAAAAGAAGACTTCTGTTTAATTAACCTTCTTGCTTGTCACACCCTTAGGGGGACTGAGCATAAGGGCTGTAATAAAGATAAAGATGATTCTCCCACTTGGACTATGCATGGCATAGAGTTAGCACAGTTGTTACTGCTACTGCTGTTGATCCTTTTATTACTACTAATTTCAATATGTGCGACATTTTAAAAAACTTTGGCAAAAGTATCACATCCAGAATAATTCTATCCCAAAACAGTAGTCTCTTTAGATTAAATGATTACATAATCTGTGGGTTTGTCCTTACTGTGTAAAATGTGAGGCTTTCTTGTTGAGTAGACTAGAATTTCCCTGTGTAGACTTGCTCAATTATGATGTTTCTCTAAGGGGTGTATCAATTTCAAATAATTATAGAAACATGTACCCATGTAAATTAGTCTAGATATAAGTCATTATGCTGGGTAGAGAAAAAAAAATATATAGGGTAAAGTATCATGCAGCCCTCAAAAGGACATGGGAAACATTTAAACTGGTTGTACAAAACAGCAAATAGTACAGTGGAACCTTAAGTATAGACTATCAATATATGTATACCTCACATATGATGTCTCGTTTAGTATTCATAAAAATAGTCTATGTATTTAGATTTTTTATATGAAAGATTACTAAGCTGGTAGGAGTGAGGGAGCTCTTCAGTGTCTTATTTAAAAGGGCACTAACCTCAGTCACAAGGGTGCAGGCCTCACACCCAGCCACCTACAAAAGGCCCCCGTGCCTTAGTACCATCATATTAGGGATTAAGATTTGAACAAATAAGCTAAGGGTAGAGGGGACAAAACTGCTCAGTCAATAGTGCCGAGGTTTCAGGTTGTACAGAGCAATAAGTATTTTTATTTGTTTCTGATCTTAAATCTCATGCCTTATATATTTTTATCATGCTGTCTTATATTTGAAAATATGTATTCTTAGAAACAATACCACAGAAGTAAAATGTCATTTTTTTTCATAGAGAATGCCAATAGTGAGGCTTATCACAATGACTATTAACCTTTATTAACTTGACTGATGTAGTGTTTGAAGAAAATATGATTTTTTTGTCCCCCTTTCTTTTCCACACTGTATAGTTTGAAAGAAGACTGTGCATAACCCACTCTTAAGATGTGGGACATTTTCCTTAACAGCCTTGAGAGTGAAATAACCTCAATAATTATTTGGAATTCTATTCCATAGGAATGTTTTCTCTTCTTTCTTATTTATTCAATTATTTATTTTGCTATGGATTCATGAATACTTATACTTTGGATCATAATTGATTACTCTGTGTGTGTTAGGTGCTCAGTCATTCCTGACTCTTTGTGACCCTAAGAACTGCTGCACACCAGCCTAAATGTCCTTCACAAGTCTCTAAGAGTTTGCTCAAATTCATGTCATTGAGTTGGTGATGCTGTCTAACCATCTCATCCTCTGTGGCCCCCTTCTCCATTTGCCTTCAGTCTTTCCGGACAACATGGTCTTTTCCAATGAGTGAGCTCTTCCCATCAGGTGGCCAAAGTATTCAGCTTCAGCATCAGTTTTCCAGTGAATATTCAGGGTTGATTTCCTTTATGATTGATTGGTTTGGTGGGATGGAAGCAAATAAGCAGGGTGACAATATACAGCCTTGTTTTACTCCTTTCCCAATTTGGAACCGGTTCCATGTCTGGTTTCTAACTGCTGTTTCTTAACTGGGATACAGATTTCTCTGGAGGGAGGTAAGTTGGTCTGGCATTCCCATCTCTTTCAGAATTTTCCAGTTTGTTGTGATCCACACAGTCAACGTGCTTGGTGTAGTCAATGAAGCTGAAGTAGATATTCTTCTGGAATTCCCTTACTTTCTCTATGATCCAATGAATGTCGGCATTTTGGTATTTGGTTCCTCTGCCTTTTCTAAACCTATATATCTGTCTCAAATTTCTCTAGTATTAGATATTGGGGGAGATCTTTTAGTAGGTTGCTGTGTCCATTTGAAATACCCCAATCACTCTATGTGTGTTTATGTGCATTTCTGTGTGTATTAGTACTGTTAGTACTTCCTTACTCTTAGGCATTCCAAAATATTCCAGACTTCTCTCATTTATTTTCAGCCCTATAAATGGTTAGAAACAACCATTTATCCAAGAAGTCTTGGTTCCTTTTATTGACAAGTGATATTAATAACCAATGTCCAAGTGCTATATGTTCTCATTGCTATTGGGGTGTCATTATTTCTAGATCTTTCCTACTAGAAAACACATTTATGTATATTAACTCATGTGTATACAGTTACCTGTAAATACTTGTATATGTGATCATATCCATCTACATTAAGATGAATAATGCCTCCAACTTTAATCCATTACCATAGGGGATCATTCTAGCCTCCCCTCTGGCTTATTCATAACCTCTCACTCTAAAAGTGAGATGCCTGGTTCTCACCATCAATCATCCATGTATATAATGTTTTAATTCCAGTATACACATTAGAGGTAGCAAAAAAACCCTTCATACTCCCATGGAAATATAGGTTTATCCATCAGAGGACACTTGTGCAGTTCCATTTGTATTGAATCTTATAGATTACTCTTTCCTAAAGTTGCTTAGGTCTGCACATTTTTTTCTCCCATCTCTTTCAGTGAGGTTATTCATAAGGGTTCCATATGATTAAATGTCCTTTTTTTGTTTTTTTTTTTTAGATTTATTTATTTATTTATTTTGGGTGGGGGTCGGGTTGGGGAGGGAGGGGAGCAGGCAGGCCACTTCTATTGGTCTTTCATTTCTCTATGTTCATCTGTCTTTGTTCTCTGGCTCCTGTGGGCTTCCCATCGTGGTGGCGTCTGTCGTTGCAGAGCGCAGGCTCTGGGCGCATGCGCTCCAGAGCTCCGGCTCGGTGATTGGACACATCAGTCCAGCCGCTCCGCGGCAGGTGGGATCTTCCAAGGCCAGGGATCGAACCGGCTCCCCTTGCACTGCAAGGCGGTGTCCTTACCCACTGGACCACCAGGGGAAGCCCAAAGTCTCCTTTTAAAGTTTACATTTCTTCATGGAATTTCCTCAATTTAAAATTTTTTTTTTAAAGGAAAAGTGATGTTTATTAGAGGTAGGGAAGGGAGAGTTGCAGTCAGAACAGTGGGCCGGCTCAAGGGAGAGCCAACCTAAATTTTTTTAAAATTGCATACATCAAGGTTCTCCTTTTTTTGTTTCGTTATTATAGTAAAAGAAGTGTTCTGCCATCCTAAAAAAAAAAACCTCTGCTTCACAAATTTGTTTTCCTTGCTTTCAGAATGCCTTACAACCAACAATCAATATTTCTGCATTTTATAAATATCATATAATTGAAATAATACAGTATGTATAGTATGCAGTTGTTTTTTTTAGTTGGCACTATATATTTAGTAATATGTATTTCACATTCATATATATTTCAGAGATTTGGTGTGTCATTATTTTTTACTGCTTAAGTGTATTTCAATGTATAGATGTACCATAGCTTGTTTATCCACTCACCTACGAAAAGACATTTTGGTCGCTTTCAGTTTTTGAAAACAGTGATTAAAAATGCTAAAAACATTTGCATGCAAGTTTTTTTATGACCATAAATTTTCAAATCTAGGAACATGATTATGAGATAATATACTAAGGCTGTGTTTAATTTTGTTACAAATTACCAGTTAGTCTTCCAAAGCGACTATGACATTTTGCATTCACAACAGCGTCAATGAAAACTCCCTTTTTCTCTGTATGTATGTGTGTGCTCAGTCATGTTTGACTTTTTGCAACCCCATGGACTGTAGCCTGTCAGGTTCCTCTGTTCATGGAATTCTGCCCGCCAGCAATTTGTACTGCAAGTTATTTCCCCATTTCTTCTTTTTTCATTGTTACAACAGTGACACATTTTAATGTCTACTTTGAAATTATCTGATGACAACAGATAATATTTTTTCCATATACATATTTGCCATCTGTATACCTTCTTGGCCAAGTTGTTCACATCTTTTTCCTACTTTTAAATTGGGTACATTTCTATATTGTTTAGTTTGAAGAATTATTTGTGTATTTTAGGTATAAGTCCTATATCAAACATCTGTTTTACCAATATTTTCTCCCAGTCTCTTGACTTGTCTTCTCATTCTCTTAATAATGTCTTCCACATAGAAGAAGACTTAGTAAAATCCAACACCCACTTTAAAAAAATTATTTGGTGTGTAATTATGGCTGATAATATCCATCTTTGTGAATATTTCAGGTGAATCTGTAAAGTTATTTTTATACTTCAGTATTCATCCCTTTTTGGTATTATGGTATTTGGTATTTTTCTTTTTTACATTTCGTTACTGATGTATTGGGAAAGTAATTGATCTGTACAATAAAGGTTTGCCTTCTTTCCTTGTTATACCTACTAGTTTGTTTCTAGACATTTTATTTTTGTTGTTTCTTTGGGATTCTCTAAATAGACACATATGTCTTTTGTGAGTAGACAGTTTTATTTCTTCCCATCCAATCTATATACTTTGTTTCCTTGTCTCATTCTACTATCTCAGAAGTTCAGGACAATATTGAATAGAAGTGGTGAGAGAGATAGCATACTTGTTTTGTTCTTGGTTTTATGGGGGAAACTTCTAGATACTCAACACTAATTATGCTGTAAACTTTTTAGTGGGGAGAGGTGATGCCGCTGTTCTTCATCAGGTAGAGAAAGCTTAACTCTATTCCTGGTTTGGTGAGAGTTTTCCCCATGACTGAATATTGGGTTTTTACAAGGCATTTTTGTGCATCAATTAATTTGATCATATCATTTGTTTTTATCTTTTGATTTGGTAGATTACATAGATTGATTTTCAGATATCAAATCTGCCTCTCGAACCTGAAAATAAAGTCCCACTTGGCTATGGTATGTAACACATCTTTACATATATATTACTATATTTGTTTGCCTAATTTTTCTTTGAGATAAATACAGCCTTGTTCATGAAAGATATTGGCCTGTAATTTTCGTTTCTTATATGCCTATATCTGTTTTTATTGTTAGAGTAATGTTTGCCTCATACAATGGGCTCGGAAGTGTTTTCTCATCTATTTTCAGGAATAAATTGTGAAGAATTAGTATTTTTTCCTTAAAAGTTTGGTCACATTTTTCACTGAAAACATCAGAACCTCGTGCTTCCTTTCTAGGCTGGTCTTTAATTATTTCACCAATTTATGTAATAAATGTAAACTTATTCAGATTATTAATTTCTCTCTGTATGACTTTTGACTTTTCCTCTTTGACTATAGTGGTACATTTTATCTATTTCACTTTAATGGACATGGAATCATTCATAATTTCTTCTTTTCTTTTTATAAATTTTAGCCTATTTGTTTTTTTTTATCCATCTTTATTCTTTGGCCTGTCTGGGCCTCCCATTGCAGTGACCCATCTTGTTCCAGAACACTGGCTCTGGATACATGCACTCCAGAGAACTGGCTCATAATTGGATACACTGGTCCAGCCTTTCTGCGGCACATGGGATCTTCCTGGGCCAAGGATCAAACCGGTGCCCCTTGCACTGCAAGGTAGACTCTTTACTAACTGGACCACCAGGTAAATCCCATAATTTATTTTTAATGTTCTTTGGATCAGTAGAGATGATACCACTTTTGTTTCTGGTATGATATTGATAATTTATCTCATCTCTGCATTTTTTTATTTTAAGTTTGACCATAGATTTATAAAGTTTATTGAAACTTTCAAAGAATAAGCTTTTGGTCTTGCTGATATTCTCTATCATTTTTCCGTTTCAACTTTCATTGATTTCTAATTTTATTATTTCTTTTCTTTTGCTTGGTGTAACCTTAAATAGCTCTTTTGTTAGTTTCCTAATATCAAGGATTGCCTTATTGATTTTAGATCTTTGTTCTTTTATTAATATATGCATTTAATGCTATAAACTTCTCTGTAAGCACAAATTTTGCTGTATCTAATGAACTTTAATGTTGTTGATATTAGTTTAATTTAAATAGATAAAAAATCTTTAGGACTCCTAACCACTGTAAATTATATGCCAGTTAATTTGAAAAATTCCCAGTCTGTAATTTTCTTGGTTTATCTTTCTGGTTGTTTCCTACATCTATGGTTGGATGGGTAATTTTGGAAAATTCATAACCGTTATTACTTCAAATATTTCCTTTGCTTTATTTCTTCTTTTCCATTTGGTATTCCAATCATGTGAATGTTACATCCTTTGTGAGTAGCCCCCCGGTCTTAAGAATATAATAATTGTTACATTTTCCTTTTTTACTCTCTTTCCTTTTTAGTGTGACGTTATGACTAACCTCTCTTCAGTATCGCTGTTGTGCTCCTTAACTGTAACCAAACCTACTCTGAGGCAGCAGTCGTCATCCTTCATTTCTGTATAGTGGGTTAGACTTCTAGAATTTAATTCTTTGTTAGGGGATCTATTTCCCCTTCTTTTCTTGCATACTTCTGTCTTTTTCATATTAGCCATCTTTTTTTTTTCTATTCTTTATTTTAAATGTTTTACAGTTTTCTTGTTCACAGACATGTATGTTCCCAGATCAGTCATATGTATATCCCTGGTCCCACCCCCCACCACCACCCAGTTCCCCCCATCCCACCCCTCCGGACCATTGCTCCAAGCCATTGAGAGGACTCCTATTCCCTTAGCACAATGACAATAGCTATCTTTTCCACACATGACAGTATAGGTTTCCATGTTACTCCCTCCATGCCTCCCCCTCCCTATTTCTTCTCCACAATGTCCATATGTCTATGCTCTGTCTGTTTTTCCATGAGTTCACTGCGTGTTATCAAGACCATCCTACTAGATTCTACAAATATGTGTTAGTATACTGTACTTGTCTTTCTCTTTTTGACTTACTTTACTTTTTATGATAAGTTCTAGAGCCAGCCACCTCATTAGGACTGAGTCTTCTGCATTTCTTTGAACAGCTGAGTAGTATTCCATTGTATATATGTACCAGGGCTTCTGTATCCATTCATTCATCGATGGGCATCTAGGTTGCTTCCATGTTCTGGCTATTGTATAGACAGCTGCAATGAACATTGGCGTACAGGTGATTCTTTCAGTTTTGATTTCATCAGGATATAAGCCTAATAGTGGGATTGCTGGGTCATAGGGTGCTTCTATTTTTAGTGTTTTAAGGAATCTCTATATTGTCTTCCATAGAGGTTGCATCAATTTACATTCCCACCAGCAATGCAAGAGGGTTCCCTTTTCTCCGCACCATCACCAGCATTTATTGTCTGTCAATTTATTGATGATGGCCATTCTGAAGGGTGTGAGGTGATATCTCATTGTATTTTTGATTTGCATTTCTCTAATAATAAGTGAGGTTGAGCATTGTTTCATGTGCTTTTGTGCCATCTGTATGTCCTCTTTGGAGAGGCGTCTCTTTAGATCTTTTTCCCATTTTTTGATTGGGTTGTTCGTTTTTCCTGTGCTGAGTTGTCTGAGTTGCTTGTAGACTTTGGAGATTAATTCTTTGTCTGTTGTTTCATTTGCTATGATTTTCTCCCATTCTGTGGGGTGTCTGTTGAGCTTTTTTGTAATTTCTTTAGCTGTACAAAAGCTTTTAAGTTTCATGAGGTCCCACATGTTCATTTTTCTTTTCAGTTCCTCTATTTTAGTAGGTGGATCAGAGAAGATCTTGCTTTGATTGATGTCCTTGAGGGTTTTGCCTATATTCTCCTCTAAGTGTTTGATGGTTTCTGGTCTTCCATTTAGGTCTTTAATCCATTTTGAGTTGATCTTTGTGTATGGTGTCAGGGAATGTTCCAACTTCATTTTTTTGCATGTAGCTGTGCAATTTTCCCAGCACCACTTGTTGAAGAGGCTGTCTTTGTCCCATTTTATAGTTTCGCCTCCTTTGTCAAAAATAAGGTACCCATGGGTGCGTGGGTTTATCTCTGGGTTTTCTATCTTGTTCCATTGGTCGATAGTTCTGTTTTTGTGCCAGTACCATACTGTCTTGATGACTGTTGCTTTGTAGTATAGTGTGAAGTTAGGGAGGCTGATCCCTCCAGCTCCGTTTTTCTTTCTAAGAATTGCTTTGGCTATTCGAGGTCTTTTGTGTTTCCATATGAACTGTGTTACTCTTTGGTCTAGTTCTGTGAAGAATGTCATTGGTAGTTGAATAAGTATTGCATTGAATCTGTAGATGTTATTTGGTAGTATGGTCCTTTTCACAATATTGATTCTTCCAATCCAGAAACATGGAATATCTCTCCATCTGTTTAAGTCTTCTTTAATTTCTTTCACAAGAGTCTCGTAAATTTCTGTGTACAATTCTTTTGTTTCTTTGGTTAGGTTTATTCCTAGGTATTTGATTCTCTTGATTGCAATGGTGAAGGGGATTGCCTCTTTGACTTCGTTTTCTGATTTTTCATTGTTTGTGTATAGGAATGCCAGTGATTTCTGTGTGTTGAGTTTGTATCCTGTGACTTTGCTGAATTCCTTGATTAGGTCTGGTAGCTTTCTAATAGAATCTTTGGGATTTTCTATGTATAATATCATGTCATCTGCAAAGAGAGAGAGCTTGACTTCTTCCTTTCCAATCTGGATTCCTTTTATTTCTTTCTCGTCTCTTATTGCTGTTGCTAGAACTTCCAGAACTATGTTGAATAGTAGTGGTGAAAGTGGCACCCCTGTCTTGTTCCTGATCTTAGAGGGAATGCTTTCAGTTTTTCACCCTTGAGGAAATTGTTCACTGTGGGCTTCTCATATATGCTTTTATTATGTTGAGATAGGTTCCTCTTATGCCCATTTTCTGAAGAGTTGTTATCATAAATGGATGTTGTACGTTGTCGAAGACTTTTTCTGCATCTATTGCGATGATCATGTGATTTTTGTCTCTCAGTTTGTTGATATGGTGTATCACATTGATTGATTTGTGAATATTGAAGAACACTTGCATGCCTGGGATGAACCTGACTTGATTGTGATGTATGAGTTTTTTGATGTGTCGTTGAATTCTGTTTGGTAGGATTTTGTGAGGATCTTGGCATCTAAGGTGGTACCATAATGGTGGTACCATTTCATCGGAGAAATTGGTCTGTAATTTTCCTTTTTTGTGTTGTCTTTGTCTGGTTTGGGTATCAGGGTGATGGTGGCCTCGTAGAATGTGTCTGGAGGTTTTCCTTCCTGTGCAATTTTTTGGAAGAGTTTTAAAAGGACAGGCATTAGCTCTTCTTTAAATGTTTGGTAGAATTCGGCTGTGAAGCCTTCTGGCCCTGGGCTTTTATTTTTGGGTAGATTTTTAATCACAAATTCGATTTCTGAGCTTGTGATTGGGTTGTTCAAAGTTTCTGTTTCTTCCTGGCTCAGTCTTGGGAGATTAATCTTCCCCAAGAAACTGTCCATTTATTTCAGGTTGTCCAGTTTGTTGCCATAGAGTTGTTCATAATAGTCTCTTAGAATCCTTTGGAGTTCTGCATTATCTGTTGTAATCTCTCCTTTTTCATTTTTGATTTTGTTGATCTGGTTCTTCTCTCTTTTTCTTAATGAGTCTGGCTAGTGGCTTGTCAATTTTGTTTACCTTTTCAAAGAACCAGCTTTTTGTTTTATTTATCTTTACTATAGTTTCTTTCATTTCTTTCTGATTTATTTCTGCTCTAGTCTTTATAATTTCTCGTCTTCTGCTGGCTTTGGGGTGTTTCTGTTCTTCTTTCTCCAATTGTTTTAAGTGGAGGGTTAGGTCATCTGCTTCATGTTTTCCTAGTTTCTTGAGGTGGGATTGTATTGCTCTAAATTTCCCTCTTAGAACTGCTTTTGCAGTATCCCATAGCTTTTGCACTGTGGTGTGTTCATTGTCATTTTCTTCTAGGAATTTTTTAATTTCTCCTTTGATTTCCTCAGTGATCAGTTGGTTTTTTAGGTATGTGTTGTTTAATCTCCATGTGTTTGTGCTTTTAGCGGTTTTTTTTCCTGTAGTTGATCTCTAGTCTCATTGCATTGTGGTCCGAGAAGATGGTTGATATAATTTCGGTTTTCTTGAACTGACTGAGGTTAGATTTGTGGCCCACGATGTGGTCTATCCTGGAGAATGTTCCGTGAGCACTTGTGAAGAAAGTGCATTCTTCTGTTTTTGGATGGAACATCCTAAAGATGTCGATGAGGTCCATCTTTTCCAGTGTGGCATTTAAGGCTTGTGTTTCTTGATTAATTTTCTGTTTTGTTGATCTGTCCATTGGTGTGAGAGGAGTGTTAAAGTCTCCTACTATTACTGTGTTATTGTTGGTTTCTTCTTTTATGTCTGAAAGTATCTTCTTATGTATTGAGGTGCCCCTGTGTTGGGTGCGTAGATATTCATGACTGTTATGTCTTCCTCTTGGATAGATCCCTTAATCATGATGTAGTGATTAAGGGATGGAGTGGGGAGGGAGGGGGACGGGCAGGCCACTTCTATTGGTCTTTCCTTTCTCTATTTTCATCCGTCTTTGTTCTTTGGCTCTTGTGGGCCTCCCGTCGCGGTGGCCTCTGTTGTCGCAGAGCAGTCTCTGGGCACATGCGCTCCAGAGCTCCGGCTCGGTAATTGGACACATTGGTCCAGCCGCTCTGCAGCACGTGGGATCTCCCCAGACCAGGGATCGAACCGGTGCCCCTTGCCCTGCAAGGCGGTGTCCTTACCCACTGGACCACCAGGGAAGCCCCTTATGCTTGCTTTTAGATTGTGCTTTCTTAATATCTTTTGGCATATCTTATAAGTTTTTCTTGAACGCTGTGTGTATTATATCTGACAGTAGGAAGTGATGTTAGTAGATTTTCAATGTGTTCTTATTATCTTTTGGCATATTTTATAATTTTTTCTTGAATGGTGTATGTATTATATCTGACAGTAGGAAGTGATGTTAGTAGGTTTTCAGTATGAAGATTTAGGTTAATCTGGCTAGGACTTGGCCTCATTTAATGTTTACTGTAGCTAAATGTAGAAAAGGCTTTAAATTACTCTAGTTTCCTTACTTTAGTCTCCTCTTTTGGCTTGAGGCTACCCTAAGAACTGCTCCTCAGAGTCTGTATTTTGCAGATCTTGTGGAGTCCATCGTTACTATACTGAATCTTGTGGTGGTGGTGGTAGGGGAAGGAATAGTTTTCTATAATCTTGTTGCTGCATCTCAGCCATTTTGTAATCTCCTTTCCCCCAAGTAACCATAAGTTTGCTTTCTGCATCTGTGACTCTTTATGTGGAATCTTAAATTTGTCATTTTAATATGAGTACTTAATTCAAAAGGTAATATAATTATGGAAATGGTTGAGTATTATATTTGTACATAAAGCACACTAAATTCTCAAAAGGTATGGATGAATATAAAACTTTTATTTGTCTTTAAATAGGAAAAATCTGATTGTTGAGCATACTTAATTTCTTGGAACTTAGAGCAATATTTTGGAATGGACCATAATTGTAGCAAATGCAATTTTAGTTAGGTATAATTTGCATTAATTGAAGTACCTGCATTTTAATTATTTCTGTAATAGTAATTAAATATGTTTACTTTTCTGCGAATGTATTATTCTCAGATGAGGTTTCTTTCCAAATAAGTCCTCTGAGGCATTTATTTGCACGTATTTCACAGTGGGAATTATTCAAATACATACTAGCATTATGAATATAAATTTTTTAATTTGGAAACTATATTCAGTGAATAATTTTTTTAATTTATTTTTTTTTTAAGTATTACTGAAAGTACAAGATGAGCAAATTTTCTCTCTTGACATTTAGTAAAAAAAATGCAAAGCACTGAAGAGCATTCACAAGTAAGCAATAAATGTGTAACTCTGTAAGGTCAAACTGCAGGTTGGTTTGTGGATATCCTACCAAATCAGTTCAGTATACAATATTACAAGTATACATTTGTACTTTGTAGAAGGCAGTCTATATATTTACTCATATGGAAGGAATGTGTCAATTTATATAGTTCTACATTTATTTTTTTCATAATTTATTTGTCTGATTGCAACTATTATTTTATATTCATTGTAGGAATAACAAAATATGTAGAAAATGGAGGAATCTTTTTATTAATATACTGGAGTGTGTATGTCTGTTTGTAGAGGAATAAGGAGGGAAATATATGGGATGGGACTTAATGTTTAAGAGATTAGTACTGTGTAACAGAGTACCAAATATGCTATGTACGATATTGTTTAAGAAAATAGTTTTCATATAATAATATTTTGATCTGCTTTTATAACATGAAACAATATGGTTATGGTTATGATTCCTTGTTAAAATGTATCAAAATGTTTATTACTCTTTTACCAACTATTCTGGTATTTCAACCAGTTTAGTCTTAAGAAATGGAGAGGTGGGATGTAGGGGATATACATATGACTAACCTGGGATCATGTATATCTGTAAACAAAAAACTCTGTAAAAGTAAAAAGTAAAATAAAAAGTTAAAAAAAGAGAAATGATGAAATATAGATTGAAAAAGGATATAAAATCTAATGATATAATATAAAATCATATTTTGAAAATGTATTTTGTTCTGTTATATGTACATATATATATTTATATTTGTTTATATTTATCTCAACTAGCTCTTATGTATAAGATTATTTTCCAACTTGATTTTTTACAAACAAAATTGTGTAAAGAAAAACAATAAAATAGAAAGAAATGAACAGTAGTAGAAAACATCACTTTGGTTATGTTTAGCATCATTAAACATAGCAGAAAATATATATTGATAAGATATTTCACCAATGAATCAAAATGTTATATATTTGAAATTAAAATATTGATGCTTAAAGTATTATTGTTAAAACTTGTTCAGTGAAAAACAGTTATTGAATATTCTGTTTGCATTGTTTACTAAAATTAAAAACGATTTAGTAGAAGATTTTTAAGTGACAATATGTGTTGGCAATACATTAAATATATAAAATGTTGAACTAAATTGCTTACAGTGTGGAAAAATTTAAGTGATCAACACATATCGAGAGAATGTAAAATTAGAAAGCTTTATAGCAATTGTTTTCAATTAAAAAGCAATGTCAAAGAGTCACAGTACTTCAGTTACAGGGCACCAGGTCAAAGTTAAGAATACTTTTCCTAACCCATAAAGGAACAAATAATTTTAAACCAATTTAAGTTTTTCTTTGATTCAAAAAAATTGGAAACATTTATTTTCTCAATGATATAAAAACTTGATTTTTAAAAGCAGAATAATAAAACTACATATGAATGCTTGGTGTGTCTATACATGTAAAGTGTTAATAAGGAATAATAAATCTATTTTAAATTGTATTTTCCTCACCGAATTTATTTATTCACAAAAACTAACATATTAATATATCAATTAATTCTGAAACAGTGGTGTATAAGAAATGAAAAAATAATCTTCCCCTTAAGTGTTGATTTTTTTTTTTTTTCAGAAAACCTTGTAACTTACAAGTTTTCCAACATCTTGAGTTACTCTGGACTCAATTATGCATTTTGATTTTTTAAATTCTCATTACCATCGATATGAATTTCAAAATCACATAGATTCCATAAATCAAATAAAGAAAATATCAAACAAAAAATTTGATGACTTACACACTGTTTTATTCTTAGACATAAGGGAGTTTTGATTCCAGCTCTCAATGAATTAGGCAGAGATATCAAAAAACTTCACTTCCTACTGAGACTGAATCTATATCCAAGCATTGTTTTAACAGAAAGAGCACAATAGTAATGCAATAAGGTGAATACTATCTACTTGATGTCAAAAGTTGAACTGTTATATCAATTTCCATTTATGCAGGTTTTTATAAAAACAATGACTTAGTTTTATTTCTCTGTGCTGTTCTGAATTCTGATCAAAGTTTCCCTCTTGATAGAAGAGTAGATGTAATTATTTTGTGGTAATATTTCAATAATGATAACAACATGTAACATTTTTCAGCATATTATTTACTATCATTTTTGTTGTTGAATTTGATACTAAGAACTTAATGAACTCTTTTCAATTGAAAAATAATGGTATCAAAATTTATAGTGTATTATAAACATTTTACCATGCAATTTTTATTAATTCCTAAGTTTTACTTTTTAAAAAGTGAAAATATGTTGTATTTTTTTTTACTTTTGCTTTATACCTCTTTTGCATTATTATATTTTGGAGAAATATGGTTTTGTGCTAGGTCATTTCAGTTGTGTCTGACTCTTTGAGACCCTGTGAACTGTAGTCTGCCAGGCTCCTGTGTCCATGGGATTCTCCAGGCAAGAAGCCTGGAGTGGGTTGCCATTTTCTTCTCCAAGAAATGTTCCTAACCCAGGGTTTGAACCCACATCTTTGACATCTCCTGCATTAGTAGGTAAGCTCTTTACCACTAGTGCTACCTGGGAAATCCCAGATCTCTATATTTGTACATTCCTTCAAGATCAGATTGAATACTTACAATAGAAAGATATTCATTCCTCAGTGATTAAGAACTTCTGATATTTTTATGATATAGGCTACAAAATAGTACTCTCTGGTGCTATTGTGGGCAGAAGCCAGAGAATTTCTGGGGATATATTGGGCATCAGGATACAGGGAATTTAGTGAAGAAGTGAGTGATTCAGATGAGCCTCAAACCCCAGATAAAAATACCAAGAATTTTAATCTGTCCACTAGAAAGTGATATTAGTTCTGATGAGGCTGAGAAATGGGTGCAAATGATGCTGCCTAAAGAGAGTGTGTATGTTAAACCTAAAGGGAAAAAGTTTGTTTCCAAGAAAAACCTTGGCCAAGCTAGCCAAAACACATCCAACAGCAGTGAGGAATCTGTGGCTCACCGCCAGGCGACTCAACAGCCTGCCCCCCAGCAGCCTTCCACCAGCAGACTCTCCACGCAGAAAGCTGCTACTCATAAACAAAGCCTAAAAGCTGCAGTTTTATAAAAACAATGACTTAGTTTTATTTCTCTGTGCTGTTCTGAATTCTGATCAAAGTTTCCTCTTCATAGAAGAGTAGATGTAATTATTTTGTGGTAATATTTCAATAATGATAACAACATGTAACATTTTTCAGCATATTATTTACTATCATTTTTGTTGTTGAATTTGATACTAAGAACTTAATGAACTCTTTTCAATTGAAAAATAATGGTATCAAAATTTATAGTGTATTATAAACATTTTACCATGCAATTTTTATTAATTCCTAAGTTTTACTTTTTAAAAAGTGAAAATATGTTGTATTTTTTTTTTACTTTTGCTTGATACCTCTTTTGCATTATTATATTTTAGAGAAATATGGTTTTGTGCTAGGTCATTTCAGTTGTGTCTGACTCTTTGAGACCCTGTGAACTGTAGTCTGCCAGGCTCCTCTGTCCATGGGATTCTCCAGGCAAGAAGCCTGGAGTGGGTTGCCATTTTCTTCTCCAAGAAATGTTCCTAACCCAGGGTTTGAACCCACATCTTTGACATCTCCTGCATTAGTAGGTAAGCTCTTTACCACTAGTGCTACCTGGGAAACCCCAGATCTCTATATTTGTACATTCCTTCAAGATCAGATTGAATACTTACAATAGAAAGATATTCATTCCTCAGTGATTAAGAACTTCTGATATTTTTATGATATAGGCTACAAAATAGTACTCTCTGGTGCTATTGTGGGCAGAAGCCAGAGAATTTCTGGGGATATATTGGGCATCAGGATACAGGAATTTAGTGAAGAAGTGAGTGATTCAGATGAGCCTCAAACCCCAGATAAAAATACCAAGAATTTTAATCTGTCCACTAGAAAGTGATATTAGTTCTGATGAGGCTGAGAAATGGGTGCAAATGATGCTGCCTAAAGAGAGTGTGTATGTTAAACCTAAAGGGAAAAAGTTTGTTTCCAAGAAAAACCTTGGCCAAGCTAGCCAAAACACATCCAACAGCAGTGAGGAATCTGTGGCTCACCGCCAGGCGACTCAACAGCCTGCCCCCCAGCAGCCTTCCACCAGCAGACTCTCCACGCAGAAAGCTGCTACTCATAAACAAAGCCTAAAAGCTGCAGGTAGATCAGAAAAACCCTAATGGCAACATTCCAATCTCATCTATTTGCTTTTCTAATAAGTTAGTTTAACTCCTAGCTCATGTTGAAGGTCTACATGTCATAAAAGCCTGAAACAGCTTTTTTTCCCCTTAGGTCGTAAGTTCGAATAAAATAAAGAGATAGTTTGCCTTTTAATAAATATGATTTTTAGAATATAAATAAAAGCAGAAGTAAAGTATATGCAGCTGTGACTAGCTTCACTGTTTCTTTCTGACCTTGAATGCTTACAATGATTTACAAGGCCTGTACTCTTGAAAGAAGATAAGAGGATTGCAGGATGCCGCTTGGGAAACTGACGGCGCAGCAGTTGTCCACATGAGAATTTAGCTAGGCCCCCAACCCTTTACTGGCTGGAAAGTGACATGGGGGACAGATGACAATGGGTTTTTCCTATAAAGGGGGGCGGGAATAGATTGTGAAGGAGCTCGCTCATGCAACTCAGCTGCATCTGAGATGAGAAGCTCTCTAGCTCAGGGGTAAGATCTTTCTATTACTTTGTTGATTGAGTTCTGAAATAACTTTAGAATTCTGAAATGATTCTGAAGTTCTGAAATGATTTTTAAAGTTCTGAATTTTTGCTGTTTACGTTCTGAATTTTAACTTTGATGTAACATACTGATGCTAATTACTAAGATTTACTACTACTGACTTGATGTTCTTTATGTTTATAAATCTGATCTTGGCTTGAACTCCATGCCTTTTTACTGTTGAAGCTCTATTCTCTTAAATTAGAGGGAGCTACATTGTGTAGGTTGAAGTTCTCTGAAAATAGTACAGAGGTAATTAAGTGTTTCCTTGCTTCTATTAATCAGAGATAAGTGACTACACATTGCCCGCGACAGTGCTTATTCTAGCATTGCTATTTAACTACTTACATTTACTGTAAGGTAAAAGACAGATTAGGGATTCCCTGGTTGCTCAGAAGGTAAAGAATCTGCCCGCAATGCAAGAGAGCCAGATTCGATCCCTGGGTTGGGAAGATCTCCCTCGAGCAGGGCATGGCAAACTGCATCAGTTCCCTTGCCTAGAAAATCCCATAGAGAGTGGAGCCTGGCAGGCCACAGTCCATGTGATCACAGTGTCAGACATGGCTGAGAGCCTAACCATGATGATGACATAAAGCCAGATTAGTTGGAATTTTAAAATGGAAAGTGAACAGAAGATGCTTTGAGATGGAGAAATTTTACTGCGTGCATAAGTTTGTTTCTATTTATTCTGCATCCCTGTCTCTAACCTTCAAATCTTTATAGTTTTGTCCTTTTCTTTGAGTAACCTTTTCTGTTGTTGCAATAAATGACTAAAGAAAGAAAAAAATTGTTTACTAGTTTTGATATTGGGAGCACAGAGATTTGCTTGCTTTTGGTTGTTACTGCCTTCCTGGAAAATAAGTGAAAATAAGTTCAACTTTGATGTATGGTATAGACTCACATATTTAACACCTCATAATTATAATACAGAGTGATATTATAGCTCCTGCTATCTACATTTTTGCCAATTGGAATGACAAAGTAGTCTCTCAAGGCTCTTCTGTTATCTGCTATATATAATACATATTTCACTTTATTTACCGATGACATAAAATGTTCCCTACAGTGCTTGTTCTTTTGAAAAAAGAGTTCAATATGTACTATGAGACTACACAAAATATTAGTTTATTAAAAAATATAAAATAATACTGGGCTTCCATTTTAGTCTATAGGAGAAGACAATTTTTATGCTATAAACTGATCATCTCTTACTTCTCCAGATATCATAATATATTTTTGCTTTCTTTCATAGTATTTTATTTTTCTGTTGATTCCCTCTTAATGTTAAAGCAAATATCATATGTAAGTGACAATGTATACAATAATATTGAAAATATTACATTACATTATTTTCAAAACTGCTTTGACTCTTCAAGAAATGCTTGGATTCATTATTAGAAAGCATAATATTACATTTTTACATATTAAATAGAATCCAGGTGACATTTAAGGTGCTTTCTTAAGCAGGAGCATTTATTATTAGTTCAGTGTATAGCTCAGTACTGTTGAAAAAAAATGGCACTATGGAAAAGCAAAAACAGACAAACATTCTTGTGTCAGTGAGAACTTTTGAACAAGCAAAGGTTTCCTGCTCCTCCCTCTGAGACCTCTGTTGTCTATCATTTAAGAATTCTGCAAGTAAATGGGTTTCCAGACCCTCTCACAGGGGCAAAAGCTATTGCTTCTAGCTCTTCCTCAAGGATAGTTGTTATGGGCTAAATTATTTCTCCCTAAAATTCACATGATGAAACCATAATCCCTAACATGATGGTATTTGTAGATGGACCTGTGAGAGATAATTAGGTTTAGATGTGATCATCCATGTAGCTCAGCATTAAAGAATCTGCCTGCAATGCAGGAGACCCCGGGTCAATTCCTAGGTTGGGAAGATTCCCTGGGGGAAGGGATAGGCTGCCCACTCCAGTATATTGCCTGGAGAATTCATGGCTCATCTATGAGTCGCAAAGAATTGGACACAAACTGAGTACACTTCACTTCAGATGAGAACAGAGTGGAGTCCTCAAAATGGGCTTAATGGCCTTGTAATAAGAAGAGACACCACAACACTCTCTTGTCTCTCTCTCTCCTTCCCCCACCCCACACCATGGAAAAGTCATGGGAACCACTGAAATACTCTCTGCAAGCAGGAAGAAAGGCCTAACAAGAACTTGACCATGTCAGCACCCTGATATCAGACTTCCAGCCTCCAGAACTGTGAGAAAATACATTTCTAAGTCACTAAGTTTATGGCATATTTGTCTGTTGTCTTATTAACAGTGTATGTAACTCATTCCCATGAGCTGATGTGGGAAAAATTCTTACCCCAACACAAAGGTTTTGAAGATTCCAGGAAGCAAATGGGATTTGTGTTTGCGTGCCAGTGAGAAAGATTTCCACAGAACAGGCTCTTCCTACCCTTTTTTTCTGAGCATCGAATGGAGTTCCACTGTTGAGTGTGGACATCTTTTGTGTCTAAGGGTACCAGGGATTATAGACTGTCACACTAGACAAGAGAAGTTCTTAAAACATCAATGAAACATGAACAGTTATACACACACACACACACACACACTCAACTTTGTGAGATACAACTCAGTATGAAATTTAACAGCTTAAGATGTAAAATGTAAAATAAATAAATAAATAAGTAAAAACAAAAAAATGTATAATGTAACCAGTACCACTGCTAGAACATTGGTACTAGAAGTAGTACCAATTCTAGAACATTGCCATAACTCCTTAAGTCAAAGTCAAGTCACTCAGCCTTGTCCAACTCTTTGCAACTGTCATGGACGAGCCATGGAATTCTCCAGGCAAAAATACTGGAGTGGGTAGCCTATCCCTTCTCCAGGGGATGTTCCCAACCCAGAGATTGAACCCAGGTCTCTAACATTGCAGGCAAATTCTTTACCAGCTGAGCTAACAGCTATGGACTAAATCGTGCCTTCCATACAAATTTATGTGTTGAAACCCTAACTGCCAATGTGATGTATTTGGAAATGGGACCTTTGGGAGATAAAGTTTAATGAAGTCAAAAGTGTGAGGCTCTAGTCTGATAGGAATGGTGTCATTACAAAAAGAAGAAGAGGCACCAGAGATTTCTCCATGCATGCACAGAGAAGAGGCCATGTAAGCACACAATTAGAACACAACTGTCCTCAAACCAGAAAAACTGCCCCATCAGAGACCAACCATGAGGGCACCTTAATCTTGGGCTTTTATCTTGAAGAACTGTGAGAAAATAATTTTCTGTTGTTTAAGCCAGCTAGTCTGTAGTGTTTTATTATGACTACAAGATCTAACACATGCCATAAACAAACTCCATACCTATTAGCAATCACTCTTTATTATTCTTCTACCTGGTCTCTAGAAACTAGTAATTTCCAGATTTATCAATTCTGGAAATTTCATATACATGAATCATATAATGCATGGGATTTTGTGTCTGGCTTCTCTTACATAGCATAATAATGTGAAAATCCATCCAGATTGTAACATACATCATAACACTATTACTTTTAATGGCTGAATAATATGTCATCTTATTTTCCATTCATCATATTATGGACATATGGGTGGTTTCTAAATTTTAAGCATTATTATAACACTACTATGAATATTCATGTACTAGTGTTTGCATGAACATGTTTTCAGTTTTATTAAGATGTACTTAGGCTTAACATTCCTGGGTAACTCTATGTTGAAATTTGGTGGGGACCTGCCAAACTGTCTTCCACAGCAGCTGGACTATTTCCTATTCCCACCAGCAGTGTATGAAGGTTCCAAATTCTGCATATCCTTGCTAACACTTACAAATTGTTTATAATTTTTATTATAGCTATCCTAGTAGGTGTGATGAGGTACTCACTGCAGTTTTGATTTGTATTTCCCTAATGATTAAAAACATTGAATATCTTTTAATGTACTTAGTGGCTATTTTTTTTGGAGAAATGTTTATTCAGATTTTTGCCCCTTTTTACTTGAATATTTTCACTTTTTACAGTTGGATCATAAAGGTTCTTTATATACTGTGAATAATAAACTTCTATAAGATATGTAACTTATGAATTTTTTTTCATTCTCCCTTTGGGATTGTTTTCATATAAATATTACATCTATGTATATTACAACTCCACTTAATAGTGTTCTAATTTTTTTTATAAAAGTGCATGTCATTTTTTTTTTAACTTTTGGCTTCCTTTATTGGTTTTTTATTTATTTCATTTTTCATCCATCTTTGTTCTTCAGCCTGTGTGAGCCTCCCATTGCAGTGGCCTCTCTCGTTGCAGAGCACTGGCTCTGGGCGCACGAGCTTCAGAGCCCTGGCTCATAATTGGACACACTAGTATAGCTGCTCCAAGGCACATGGGATCTTCCTCAGCCAAAGATGGAACTGGTGCCCCTTGCACTGCAAGGTGGACTCTTTACCCACTGGACCACCAGGGAAGCCCCTAATTTTTGATTTATGAAATAATATCAGTAAAATAAGCAAAAAAAAATTATAGTTTCTTTTCTTTACTCATAGATTTATTTGCCTTTTACCCTTAATCTCATTCTGTTTATCCCAATTACTGTTTAGTGTCACTTTCCTCCAAACTGACTAATTTCTTTTAGCCTTTCTTATAGTGAAAATTTGCTGTTGGTTGCTTTTCTGTTTTGGTTTTATCTCAATATACCTTTATCTAGTCTTGACTTTTGTCATATAGATTTATTGGATATTAAATATTGCTTGACAGTGTATTTTTTTTTGCTATAGCACATGGAATACTTTGTCTAATGTCTTTTGCCTTCTGTTTTATCTTATCAATTTGTCCCTATACATGCCATGTTTACCCCTGTTCCTTTCAAGATTCTTCTTTAGCCATCACATTCTACACTTTCCTCTGAAGTGCTTATACGTTTATATCTTTGTGTTTATTTTGCTTGGGGTTTGTCAAGTTCTTGGGTCAATAATGCTTTCTATCAATTAAGTGATGTTTTGGGCCATTAGTTCTTCAAATATATTTACATACATTTGCATATTTCTCTTTCTGAGACTCCAACTACACAATGCTCCATCACATCATATGGGCCCACTGCACTTTGCTCTTTTGTGTATTTTGCTTGCTTTATTTTTTGGCTCTTTAAATTGAGTAATTTCTATAATTCCCTTTTTTTAGGTTATTGTCCCTTCTTGCATCTCCAATCATATACTCTCATTTATAAAAATTTTATTTCAGTAATTATAATTTTCAACTATGAAAGTTCTACATTTTATAATTTCTATTTGTGAAATTATCAGTCTATTTATTCACAGATACAATATCATTCTTCAATTATTTGAACATACAATATTTTATTCCTTTTATTTATAGTAGCTGCTTTGAAATCTATCCACTAAAGCCAACATGTGGCTGCACTTGTAGTCACTTTCTGATATTTATCTTCTCATCAGTCACACTTCTTCTTTGTGTATCTAGTAGTATTTGGTTGAAAACTAGAGCAATGTAGTAAGACACTGTGGTGATTAGATTCTCTCATGCTCCTTTGATGACTATGAGGATTTGGTATAATAGGGAGCTGTGTGGATACAAATAACTTTGTATGTGTCTTCTTACAATCTCTAATTTCTTTTTAGTAATTTTTAGATATATTCTCTCTGAGTTATCCCCTCCTTAGAAAAATGGTCAGTTAACAAAAATTGTAGCAGAGGATGAAGCTAACACTTTCTGTGGGATCTTAGTCTCTAACAGTTACCTTATCTCCAGCTGGTCTCTAAACTTAGACTGTGTCCTCTTAACACCTCAAGTCTTCTGTCACCAGAGCTGTGCAGAGCTGAGGTATGCACTTATGTAGGAAAATACTAAATGCATGCATCTAGATCCTGCTGTTCTGCATCTTGAAGTAGATGACTCTCTGGTTTCTGCATCTTGAAGTAGATGACTCTCTGGTTTCTACTGCCTGGTTTGTTTTGCCATCACGCCTCATCCCAACTCCCAAGTCTTTTAGTGTTTAGCTGTTGGCCAGGGACTTTTTGTTGTTTGATTAGGTCTTATTCCTTCTGTTTTAGGTAGCTGTTAAGAATTACTCACTTCAGATGGTTTCCCAAACCAGAAGTCTAATGTTGGGGCACTTCTGACCAGTGACCGTGAGCCTGTCACGTTGTTTTCCATAGCCATGGCTGTAGCATTTGAGGAGCATATTCCAACTAGAAAGCAACACATGTTCAATTCCTTTCAGTTGTCATTTGGGGGATTAATTCTCCTATATGACTCTTGCCTGCTTTTGTATCTTTTCCAATCATCTTTAATATTTGTTTCAACCTCTGGATTTTTAACATAGCAAGTTGTTTTTCTATTCTTAGGAAGATGAGAAAAGGCAGATAGATATACAATTGACCCTGGAACAACATGAACTCTAATAGTCCAAATATACATGGATTTTTCTAATAAATTCACACTGTGATTCAACAGGATCCTTGGTTGTTTGAATCCACTGACGTGGCACCACAGATACAAAGGATTGACTGTATACTCAGATTTTGGACAGTGGGAAGGACTGTAGCCCTAACCCCTATGCTGTTCAAGGGTCAAATCTATTATTTAATATAATGAACTCAAAGATAAATTCACCAGCCATTTTCCATGACTAGGTCTTTGATAGTCTATATATTTAAAATTCAAGTGGAATGATTCTGATCAAGGTGGCCTTGAACACAGTTTAAGAAACAAACCCTAGTTTAGGGGCCATGATCACGCTCAGCAGTACAATGACATTCTTAGTGTAAAATGTGGGATTTAGGACACAGGATCAAAAGAAAGAATTTATGTGTAAACAGGACACAAAATGAAAAAACTATAAATTTCATCTTGGACTACTGAAGATCCTAACATCTCAGAGCACTTAGATTTGAGAACAAGCATCTCTCTAACAAAGACATGGCATAATCATAGAGAATGGCCGAATAAAGAGCCGACCACATTTGCTTAAATTAGCTCATGCTTCTTCTGTTTCAACACTGCTGTTACCATTCCTCTAATTCATCATTCACATAAAGCAACATCACCATTTGTTCAGTTTCCGAGTTTTGTCTCCATGAATTCACATCCGTTAAACTTTTCTAGCATGACCCAATATGATGCTGTCTTATTTGTGATAGGATAACTCCATACAGTCCCTATCTACCTTTTATGTTTAGATCAAATAAAAGCAATAGTCACTCACCATCTCTCTTATTTCATAGGGATTTATTTCTCCTCTCAACCTGCATAGTATTCATAATTCACTGCACTTATTTGATGTATTTAATATATAAAGCTGCTTTCCTTGTTGTCTCTCAAAATGTTTTACTTAGCAAAATCTCCTAAAAGTAAGTATTTTAATAATATCTGTGAGAGTAGGGATTATTTTTTAGGTATCTCTAATTATCTCCAAGTTATCTTAAACCCCAAGCTCCCTAAACTGAAACATTCAGTGATTATTTTATATTTTTCTTGGAAAGATAGGCACATGGGTATATTTACCAGATACCACACAAGCACCACTAAAGTTCTCTCAGAACCACTTCTTAATCCACTCAAAACTGTGGCAACCATTTATTTAGTCTTTGACCAGCTACTCTTGGGTGACTTTTCTGAGATATGGCAGTCAGCAAGGAAAGCCTTCATTGTCTTGATGTTGCACAAAATTTAGTTTGAGAAGAATGGTGTTTTCTTTAATCATATTGATGGCTGTGGTAGTAAAGCTTGACACAGGGGCAGCAACATAGATTCCTGGTGATGGTGAAGGTGATAGGGACAGATTGAATAGGTAGGTGGTTATAGAGTCCTAGTAGGGGATGGTAGGTAGAAGGGAGACACCTGAGAAAGGTTGGGAGGCCAGTGAGTTGACGATAACTCAGGAGAGCTGCTATTTGTTCAGTAAAGCAGGCTCTACTGGGTATAAACAGCTGATGAAAGAGGAGCTGGTGAAGAAGCAACCAATGATATATGTCCTGCATCTGGGTGGGGTGGTCTTCTACCATCCTATAAATATGGCTGCCCAGTCAATTGAAGAGCAGAGCAGAGCCTTGCTGCCTGCCCGCTTGAACCTCTTACAAGTACCCTATCCTAATAAATCCTCTTCTTGCCTATCACTCTGCCTCTCGCTGAATTCCATCTGCGTTGAGGCATGAAGAACCTGAGCCTCAGTGGGTCCAGACGTTGGGTGAGTGCTGGATTAAGTCCCGGCTGCGTGGGTTTGAGTCCCAGACAGGGTTTTGGCCGGAATTGAGTCCTGACTACATGGATTCAAGTCCCAAGCAGGGTTTTGGCTGGAGTTAAGCTTAGCCACGTGGGTTCGAGTCCCAAACCAGGTTTTGGCTAGGTTCAAGCCCCAGTCACATGGGTTCAAGTCCCAAATAGGGTTTTGGCTGGAATTTAAGCTCCAGCCACGTCAGTTCAAGTCCCAAGCAGGGTTCGATCGGGTCTCAAATAGAGGTAAACTCCTTTCAAAGGGATATATATTGATTTATTTGTTCACATTTTATGGAGAGAAAATTGGCCCTGAGGTATAGGTATGTATTAATATTTATAGCAAATGAGACATTTGTTAGTGTCTTAACTACTTGATCAGGATCCTGGAAAAGATAATATTGAGACAAGTGGATTTACGAAAGAGGCATGTGGATGGACAAGTTGAAGTGAGCACAGAGTATATTGATTTGGTGAATCACATTAATGGATACTAGAAAGCCAAAACCTTAAAAACAAGCCTTCATTGTCTTGATGTTGCACAAAATTTAGTTTGAGAAGAATGGTGTTTTCTTTAATCATATTGATGGCTGTGGTAGTAAAGCTTGACACAGGGGCAGCAACATAGATTCCTGGTGATGGTGAAAGTGATAGGGACAGATTGAATAGGTAGGTGGTTATAGAGTCCTAGTAGGGGATGGTAGGTAGAAGGGAGACACCTGAGAAAGGTTGGGAGGCCAGTGAGTTGACGATAACTCAGGAGAGCTGCTCCTTGTTCAGTAAAGCAGGCTCTACTGGGTATAAACAGCTGATGAAAGAGGAGCTGGTGAAGAAGCAACCAATGATATATGTCCTGCATCTGGGTGGGGTGGTCTTCTACCATCCTATAAATATGGCTGCCCAGTCAATTGAAGAGCAGAGCAGAGCCTTGCTGCCTGCCCGCTTGAACCTCTTACAAGTACCCTATCCTAATAAATCTCTTTTTTGCCTATCACTCTGCCTCTCGCTGAATTCCATCTGCGTTGAGGCATGAAGAACCTGAGCCTCAGTGGGTCCAGACGTTGGGTGAGTGCTGGATTAAGTCCCGGCTGCGTGGGTTTCAGTCCCAGACAGGGTTTTGGCCGGAATTGAGTCCTGACTACATGGATTCAAGTCCCAAGCAGGGTTTTGGCTGGAGTTAAGCTTAGCCACGTGGGTTCGAGTCCCAAACCAGGTTTTGGCTAGGTTCAAGCCCCAGTCACATGGGTTCAAGTCCCAAATAGGGTTTTGGCTGGAATTCAAGCTCCAGCCACGTCAGTTCAAGTCCCAAGCAGGGTTCGATCGGGTCTCAAATAGAGGTAAACTCCTTTCAAAGGGATATATATTGATTTATTTGTTCACATTTTATGGAGAGAAAATTGGCCCTGAGGTATAGGTATGTATTAATATTTATAGCAAATGAGACATTTGTTAGTGTCTTAACTACTTGATCAGGATCCTGGAAAAGATAATATTGAGACAAGTGGATTTACGAAAGAGGCATGTGGATGGACAAGTTGAAGTGAGCACAGAGTATATTGATTTGGTGAATCACATTAATGGATACTAGAAAGCATCCATCAGAGTGATGACACTTAAAAACTGAATAAGGTTAACTGGGCTTATGGAGGCCTGCTGTCTTTTTCCTTGGTCATCTGAATATAATTAAAGTAGATCTCTGAGTGGGTAAGCCATATGGACAGGGAAGGAGGCTGAGTATGAGCCCAATAGAATGGACTTAGCCTCACCAAGGCAAATTTGCCTGTTGTCCCAGAAAAGTGCCAGACTGGCAGCAACAAGACTGATGCTGAGCCTTTTGGACTAATCATTCTGAATCCCTGAGAAAGGCCACAGGACTCTTAATTTCACAGGGCCCACAGACCTTGGGCCTGAACCAAGAGAGTAGAGAAATTAAAGTTCTCCTTTTATGATAGGAGGGGCCTCCCAGGTGGCTCATGGTAAAGAATCTGCCTGTAAAGCAGGAGATGCACATTCAATCACTGGATCAGGAAGGTCTCCTGGAGAAGGAAATGGCAACCCCCTCCAGTATTCTTGCCTGGGACAACCCATGGACCAAGGAGCCTAGCAGGCAACAGTCCATTGGTTTGCAAAGAGTCAGACACAACTTAGTGATTAACACAACAGCAACATGATAGGGAGAGTCTAATCATGTGGTTCTAGAATAGTTTTCTTCCCAACCTTAAGCAGTAGGCAGTTTTATCTCTCCTAATTACAATGAGTCTTTATGTACTGAGACTGACAGGATGCTGTCCTTCCTTCTGGGGTTAAATATTTTATTCTTCCAAGTAGGAAAGGGTCAGGCAGGATCCTCCTCCATTCCTGTCCCAACCAAAGAAGCTTCCTCTGGACTCTCCCTGCCCCAAATCTTTCTCATGAAAACTTAATGAGGTCTGTGCAGAACAGGCTGCATGTACATTCAAACTCCCCAGTGTCTGTGGCTCCCCTGGGTTCTGTACTTTCATGTTAGATCACAGTTGGCCTTTAGCATTCAGTAAACATTTTAGCAATGTCTTCTGACCTACCTGACGAGAGGCCTTGTCTTCCTCCTGCTGCCAGAGGTTTGCAGCAGTCATTTGAGGTGCTGTCTTCCTTAAGCACACAGGCTGGTTGATTGTCATATGAGCTCAACTCTCTGCTAGGTTCAGAAAAAGTTGTTATTTGGTAGATCACCCGGCTGTTTCTACTTGTCAGGGTTAGGGTGGTGTTCTTTCCATCTTCTACATGTTAGGCAGAAAATGAAAGTGTTTCTTGTCATCTGAATATAATTAAAGTAGATCTCTGAGTGGGTAAGCCATATGGACAGGGAAGGAGTCTGAGTATGAGCCCAATAGAATGGACTTAGCCTCACCAAGGCAAATTTGCCTGTTGTCCCAGAAAAGTGCCAGACCTGGCAGCAACAAGACTGATGCTGAGCCTTTTGGACTAATCATTCTGAATCCCTGAGAAAGGCCACAGGACTCTTAATTTCACAGGGCCCACAGACCTTGGGCCTGAACCAAGAGAGTAGAGAAATTAAAGTTCTCCTTATATGATAGGAGGGCCCTCCCAGGTGGCTCATGGTAAAGAATCTGCCTGTAAAGCAGGAGATGCACATTCAATCACTGGATCAGGAAGGTCTCCTGGAGAAGGAAATGGCAACCCCCTCCAGTATTCTTGCCTGGGACAACCCATGGACCAAGGAGCCTAGCAGGCAACAGTCCATTGGTTTGCAAAGAGCCAGACACAACTTAGTGATTAACACAACAGCAACATGATAGGGAGAGTCTAATCATGTGGTTCTATAATAGTTTTCTTCCCAACCTTAAGCAGTAGGCAGTTTTATCTCTCCTAATTACAATGAGTCTTTGTGTACTGAGACTGACAGGATGCTGTCCTTCCTTCTGGGGTTAAATATTTTATTCTTCCAAGTAGAAAGGGTCAGGCAGGATCCTCCTCCATTCCTGTCCCAACTAAAGAAGCTTCCTCTGGACTCTCCCTGCCCCAAATCTTTCTCATGAAAGCTTAATGAGGTCTGTGCAGAACAGGCTGCAAGTACATTCAAACTCCCCAGTGTCTGTGGCTCCCCTGGGTTCTGTACTTTCATGTTAGATCACAGTTGGCCTTTAGCATTCAGTAAACATTTTAGCAATTTCTTCTGACCTACCTGACGAGAGGCCTTGTCTTCCTCCTGCTGCCAGAGGTTTGCAGCAGTCATTTGAGGTGCTGTCTTCCTTAAGCACACAGGCTGGTTGATTGTCATATGAGCTCAACTCTCTGCTAGGTTCAGAAAAAGTTGTTATTTGGTAGATCACCCGGCTGTTTCTACTTGTCAGGGTTGGGGTGGTGTTCTTTCCATCTTCTACATGTTAGGCAGAAAATGAAAGTGTTTGCTTTCAGCAATTCTTGTAATGAAGATCTACTAGGAACATAAGCTCTCTACTTTTGCCTGAATGCTAATGTCTTTATTTTACTTTGCTTTTGGAAGCAAAAGTTAACCATATATTTAAAATCTTGGTTGACAATTCTTTCTTTTCTTTTTGTACATTTAAGATTTCTGTCCACTTTTTTTTGAATTGTGGATTTTCTGATTAAAAAACCTGAGATTATTCTTTTTAACTGTTTTTTTGTTTGCATTGTAGTTTTTCTTTTAATAATTGTGCTGTAAATATGTTTCTTTATCACTGTCTTTTATTAATATGATTATAATATAACTGTGTTTTCTTTGAGTTTATTTTACTTGGAGTTTGATTAGCTTCTTGTTCCCAGAAACATTTTTCTTCAAATTTGAAATTATTTTAGCTATTATGTCTTCATACACATAGGGATTTTTTTTAGTATTCCCTCTCCCTTCTAGAATTACAATAGCATTTATACTAGTTGGCATTTATAGTAATTACTTGTGTTATACTAATTTATAAATACATCATCATACTTTTAGAAAGTTATTTTTATATGATAGCATCATCTTTTCACTTCTCTTAAGAATACTCTTCTCTCAATTAAAATGTGATATAATAATAGCATCATAGATATTTCCATAAATTTGACAGTTTTTTCATGTAGTACAATTAAGATATATCATTCAGATATGAAAATTCTGTCATCCTAATAACGTATCACCTCAATGAAAACTATTTATTCTTAGCTCTTATTTTTTTTACAGTTGTTAACTATTTATTTGGTAGCAAGCTTTAGCCAAGAAATCCAGATATATGTGACTAAATAAAATCATACAACTGCCTTTCTCAAATCATACTTGTGACGTGAGTGGTCAAAATTGGAATGACTCTGCTCCATATGGTTATTCAAGAATTTTAGTTTATTTCAATATTATCCCACATTTTACTGGAGTTTTGAATGTATTTATTTTTTCAAAGATGGTTTCTGTCATGTGCAAAATTCAGATCTCAGGAAAAAGAGTGACAAAATTCAGGGCAGAAATTATCTCTTAGTTGAGTAAGGGAAATTGGTATAAAAATCTTGCGTTTAGTTTCTACTTGTGTGAATTTAGGAATATGGTTGGAAGTAACAATAAAAAAGGTGCAAAATATATTCAATATCTAGATAGCATTGGCATAGGATAAACTGTTACTTTGGAAGAAAGGAAGAAGCAAATTAATGAATACTTCCACAATTACTTATGACATTTTCCAGAATTTAATTTATGCCTGTGTAATTTGTTTTAAATGAAATAGTATGTTAGTTTTTATACATATCATATTGATTATGTTGTTCAGTCACTAAGTAATGTCCCCAACTCTTCGTAACCCCATGAACTGTGGCATGCTAGGCTTCTCTGTCCGTCACTATTTCCCTGAGTTTGCTCAACCTCATGTCCATTGAGTCAGTGGACATGATCCATTGAGACATCCAGCTGTCTCAGTTACCCCCTTCTCTTCTTGCCCTCAATCATTCCCAGCATCAGGATCTTTACCAATGTGTTGGCTCTTTGCATCAGGTGGCCAAAGTATTGGAGCTTCAGCTTCAAAACCAGTTCTTCCAATGAATATTCAGGGGTAATTTCCCTTAGGATTGACTGGTTCAAAAGCATCACTTCCTCAGCACTCAGCCTTCTTTATGCTCTATGTCTCACATTCATACATAATTACTGGAACAAGCCATAGTTTTGACTATTGGACCTTTGTTGATTATAATTGATTTTGATTAATTTATTGATATAAATTTTATTTTACCAATAATTTGAATAGACAGTACATTTAAAAACTCTCTGACCATGAAATGACATACAAAAATGATTATATTTTATCTGTATATCAATGAGCATTGAGCTGTAAAGTTGAAAGTCAGATAGATTTTTAAAATTTTGGTATAATAAGTTTAAAGCTCTCTGTCTTATGTTTGTGGGAATGAGGCATTTCCTTCTGACATTTCCAAATAGTAGTGTTTAACTTTTTTATGAGCATAGCAGCCTGCGCACAAGCTGATTTCCTTTATTTCCCTATGAGTATACAGTTTGTTTCTGTCTATTTACACTCAAAGAATAAGTTTCATCTTCTGAATAAAGTATTTTGCCAGGCTCCATTTTTGATACCTCACTCTTCAATATTATTAGTCCCCTGGACAACTCTCAACCTAGTGTAAACTCATCCATATAATCAGTGAAAACATAATGCTACCTCACAAAAGCTAAGCTACCATAACTATCATGGTATTGAAATTAAAATATATTATTGCTATCTTCTAAGTTATTATGGCATTATATTTCAGAATGAGGAAGAAAGAAAAGCTACTTTGGAATGTTTGACTTCTTATTTTAAAATTCTATTGTGCTAACAACAAAATAAAAGAAGGATTTTGTTTAAGCATTCCAAATGTATCTCTCAAATGAGTTTAATCTATTACCTCTCATCAGTAATAATTTTCAAATTTTTACAATGAACAATACTTGTACTTTTCTTTGTCAGAAAGATTTAGAATGCTTCTGATTGGTAGATTTTTTTTACCTGCCCAGTGTGGAAAGCTAAGTTCCTAAATTGCTTTAGGGTACATATGACACCTCCATATGAGAATGTACATGTTGTCAGTGCCATACGGATAAAAATGATACGTCTATTTCCAAGTTTCTGCAGTTTTATGTATTCTATGTCATTAAAAATTGGGAAAACAACTGTAAAGATTATATGTATCATTAAAAAATGAAACACATACTTGAAATTAAAAATCAAATACTTGTAACACTAGTCACTTTCTTGAATAAAAATCCTCTTAATCTCAGAGAGAAATATATTTAATTGATTTTCTTTTTTTTGTGCTAGCAGTTATTTCTACAATACTAAATTATAAATTTATATATCTATTTTAACTTAGAAACTCTAAAATTATTGAAAACATCTCTATACATTTATTTATTAAAGATTTTGTGTGCAAGCTATACAAAGTACTCAGAATTTTATAAGGCAACAAACATAAGTATGCACGAAATACTTCAGCAGATACTTCACAAAAGGAAATATTAATATACAAATGGCCAAAATACCAATAACATTCCCTAAATCATTATTCATTAGGCATTATAAATGAAGCTACAATGAGACATTAATACACAGAGTTTAGAAAAATGAAAATTTAAATATGTGATGATCCCAAATGCTGGTAAGGGTATGGATCAACTAGAACTTTCACAGACAGCTGGTGGAATGAAAATAATAATTTGAAGAACTGTTCTTAGCTTTGTTTCTTTGTATTTTTGATGTAGAAGAAAATTACTTTGTGAAAAAAGTATTTCCAGTTGATTAATATAATTTTTCAAGAGTTGAGGATTTCATATCAAAAACAAAATCAAAATCTGATTTCTCCTTAAAAAAGAAATTGAAGGAACACTGTTGTTTCAAATGTAAGAATATAGAGATTATAATCTTAAAAATGCATGTTATCACTGCTATGCAAAGCTTAGACATTCAAATAGAGGCAAATATTCATTTCCCCAAAATAAGAGAAATCTTGTGTGTTGGTTAAGTTGAATTTATATACAGAAAAAAAATCAGAGGCATGATAAAGAACGTTTGTGTCAGATAGTTTTTATATTAAATGAACCATGATTCATTAACAATGAGTTAAAAGTACTGCTTTACTGGTCACTAAGACTAAATTTTGTATTCACACTGTTGTCTGTGAATTTAAGGTTCTTTCTTCATGCAGAAAGAATTCAGAGATGAATCAGAGAGGTTAAGAAATAGTGAAAGGTTTCTTTAAGCAGAAGTATGGTCTCAGAGTGAGAGCAGGCTGTGTGGTGAGAAGGGTGAGAAACTGCCTCTTTGGTTTCTTGGGAAAGCTGGTTATGAAGGGGATACTAACGAAGGGGCAGAATATTCACTGGGGAAGGAGGAGTTAGGGGGTAGACATCCCTGATTTTTCATCCCAGCTCCATTTTCTGGAGAGAAGGAAGGATTTTTTGGTCCTTATTTAGCATAGCTTAGAAGTGTCATGTTGTAGGTGCATGCATGGTGGGTACTTCTTTCTGTAAAGCTAGTCTTTTGGTAATGAGAGTACAAGGAGCACAAGGCTATATTAGAAGCAAGAATTTCCTGCCTTTCCTCACCTTTCTTCATCTGTGACTTGGACATTTATCACCCAGAACGTGTGGTTTCCTGTCAGACTGAAGTCTCCTGGTTTCCTTATCTACCTATAGACCTCCACTGTTTACAAGATGAGTCATTTCCTCCGATCTGGCTCCTGTCCCCATTTCTCTGCTCATATCTAGCTACCTGTAACAACACCATTGCCTCTGCAAATTGCTTTGCATGGTATTCTGATTTAAAGTATTTGTTCTAGAGAGCATAGACCCAGAGGTTGAATGAGAACAGTGAAGATCCCAGTACATCATCACGTGAAACAACAATGGATCTTAAAGAATAAGGTCCTACACAATATTCATGATTAATATGGCAGTTATGGGAGCAGAGTCAAGCCTGTGCCAACCATTTGGGTTTAATATCCATATTGCATTAAATGCATTACATTGGCAATAATCTTAACCATTTTAGCCTCAGGGAATTACAATAATAGGACCAGGCACATAGGTTGCTTGTTAAAATAAGTGAGATAAGCAATATAAAGCACTAGGTTCATAATTTGGCACAGCAAGTGCTGTACAAATATTAGCTATTATTATAGGTATTATTTCTCATGTTGTTTCTTGAAAAGAATGCTAAATATTGTTAAAATTGAACAACTGGCAAACTTGTTTCTACAGCTGTATTTCATGCTGCTAGTATGAAAATGAATGCACTTTTTAAACAAAACTGAACAAAGTTACTATGCTTAGTATAGAGAGCTGTTAAGGTAACATTTAAAAATGTTCTTGTGGAATTTTGGTTGTTCCAGAAAGAACTACAGATGTCAATGTAAATGTATGTTTTGGGTGAACAAACAGTGAGAAATATAACAAACATTTTCTTGAAACATAATGCATGGACAATCAAGTTGTTGTTTAGTTTCTAACTTGAGATGGACTCTTCTGTGACCCCAATGGACTGTAGCCCTCTACACTCCTCAGTCCATGGGATTTTCCAGGCAGGAATACTGAACTGAGCAGCTATTCCTTTCTCCAAGGGATCTCCCAACCCAGGGATACAATCCAGGTGTCTTGCATTACAGGCAGATTTTTTACCATCTGAGCTACCAAGAAAGCCCGTTTCTATGATACATTTCCAATATTTAAACAGGGAGCTCATAATTCTTTTTGCTTAGATAAATGTGTAAGACCTATTAGTACTCTCCATCAAATGAAATCTAACACTGTCACTAGAGTGGTAGTGGGATAGAAGCATTCTTACAAGTTTTGATTACGATGCACACTAAATTTCACAAAGTTTATTTTCCAATGTATTACAACTAAATTAAATGACCTTGGACTAAACTATTAAGGTCAAATATACAATAGCCTGCAGTTATTAAATCCATCCTGAATTTCCCTTAGTAAGAAAATTTAATCTATCCTGCCAAGATGACTATAGCAAGGTTTACACTATTTGTTTCAAATCTCTCATCCAACTCTGTGATAGAGATGTTATCCACATTAAAAATATCCAAATCTGGTCTAGGTGTGCAAACCTTGATATTATCAGAATCTGTGAAATTACACTTACTTAAAAGCTATCCCTTAAGGCTGCTCATATATAGTTTGCAAATACATTCAGAATTACTTTACAATAGAGAAAGCCATGTGAAATACTTTGAATGTAAAATATTACCAGAAATATTGAAAATGTTCATACTAGTTATGTCTAAATAATTTTATTTAATCTTTCACTTGTTTTGAAAAACAGTATGTTCTTAATAATTGTCACTCTATAAGAGTCTGGAGATACATTGAGAAACAAATGGACACAATCCTGATACTACAATTGTTAACTTAGGGATATGTTCTAGTAATTTAAATATATAGTAATTATCAGGAATGTAGTTTTGTCCCTCTATGAATTTTAGGCGACTTTATATTATAGCCAATAAAATTAATTACCCATATTTACAGAACAGTATTTTATTTATTTATTAATTTTTAAAAAAAGATTTATTTATGGATTGATTTTGGGGGGGAGGTGGGATGGGGAGAGTGGGCAGCAGGCGGGCCACTTCTATTGGTCTTTCATTTCTCTATTTTCATTCATCTTTGTTCTTTGGCCTGTGTGGGCCTCCCATTGCAGTGGCCTCTGTTGTCGTAGAGCACCAGCTCTAGGCGCATGCGCTCCAGAGCTCCGGCTCGGTAATTGGACACATCAGTCCATCTGCTCCGCAGCACGTGGGATCTTCCCAGGCCAGGGATTGAACCAGCGCCCCTTGCACTGCAAGGTGGTGTCCCTACACACTGGACCACCAGGGAAGCCAAGAACAGTATTTTTAGGGCTTATTCCATTACTTTCAAAACATACATGATTAAACATATAATAAGGTGCAAAAAATAAGATGTTAACATTAAAAAATTAACACCTAATAAGCAGTGATAGGCCTGGGAATAAAGTATATTAATGAGATAATGATGCCTCATGGCATATACAACTTTTTTGGGTGTTTCTGTGGCATGTGTTACTCTAAATACAAGGTACATCCTCAGAATTTTATTATTTTTAAAATATAAAAGATTTATTTAGATATCATTTCCAACATAACCATTTGTTAAATTAACTAATATATACCAATTCTGCAAGACTTTACTAATATTCAGTTCCTATAATTTGTTTCTGTGTACCATTGTTGTTTTTTTTTTCTTTTTTAAGAAAAGTTTATCAAGATTCATATTATGGCTGACAATACAGTTGTCTACTTTTGTGGCATTTCACATGGATTTTTTTTTTTCCTTTATTTTAAAGATTTTACAGAGTTTTGTTGTTCACAGACATGTATGTTCCCAGATCATTCATATGCATATCCCTAGACTCTCCCCCCACCCAGTACCCCCTTCCCACCCCTCCAGACCAGTTCTGTGAAAAATGTCAATGGTAGTTGGATAGGTATTGCATTGAATCTGTAGATGATATTTGGTAGTATGGTCATTTTCACAATATTGATTCTTCCGATCCAGGAGCATGGGCTATCTCTCCACCTGTTTAAGTCTTCTTTAATTTCTCTCATGAGTGTCTTGTAATTTTCTTTGTACAATTCTTTTGTTTCTTTGGTTAGGTTTATTCCTAGGTATTTGATTCTTTTGATTGCAATGGTGAAGGGGATTGCCTCTTTGACTTCGTTTTCTGATTCTTCATTGTTTGTGTATAGGAATGCCAGTGATTTGTGTGTGTTGACTTTGTATCCTGTGACTTTCCTGAATTCCTTGATTAGCTCTAGTAGCTCTGTAATAGTGTCTTTGGAATTTTCTATGTATAATATCATGTCGTCTGCAAAGAGAGAGAGCTTGACTTCTTCCTTTCCAATCTGGATTCCTTTTATTTCTTTCTCTTCTCTTATTGCTGTTGCTAGGACTTCCAGGACTATGTTGAATAGTAGTGGTGAAAGTGGACACCCCTGTCTTGTTCCTGATCTTAGAGGGAATGCTTTCAGTTTTTCACCATTAACAATAATGTTCGCTGTAGGCTTCTCAAAGATGGCTTTTATTATGTTGACATAGATTCCTTCTATGCCCATTTTCTGAACAGTTTTTATCATGAATGGGTGTTGTACTTTGTCGAAGGCTTTTTCTGCATCTATTGCGATGGTCATGTGGTTTTTGTCTTTCAATTTGTTGATATGGTGTATCACGTTGATTGATTTGCAGATGTTGAAGAATCCTTGCATGCCTGGGATGAACCCGACTTGATCGTGATGTATGAGTTTTTTGATGTGCCGTTGAATTCTGTTTGCTAGGATTTTGTTGAGGATCTTGGCATCTAAGTTCATCAGTGAAATTGGCCTATAGTTTTCCTTTTTTGTGTTGTCTTTGCCTGGTTTGGGTATCAGGGTGATGGTGGCCTCGTAGAATGTGTTTGGAAGTTTTCCTTCCTGTGCAATTTTTTGGAAGAGTTTTAGAAGGACAGGCATTAGCTCTTCTTTAAATGTTTGGTAGAATTCAGCTGTGAAGCCATCTGGCCCTGGGCTTTTATTTTTGGGTAGATTTTTAATCACAAATTCAATTTCTGAGCTTGTGATTGGGTTGTTCAAAGTTTCTGTTTCTTCCTGGCTCAGTCTTGGGAGATTAATCCTCTCCAAGAAACTGTCCATTTCTTCCAGGTTGTCCAGTTTGTTGCCATAGAGTTGTTCATAATAGTCTCTTAGAATCCTTTGGAGTTCTGCATTATCTGTTGTAATCTCTCCTTTCTCATTTTTGATTTTATCTGGTTCTTCTCTCTCTTTTTCTTAATGAGTCTGGCTAGTGGCTTGTCAATTTTGTTTACCTTTTCAAAGAACCAGCTTTTTGTTTTATTTATCTTTACTATAGTTTCTTTCATTTCTTTCTGATTTATTTCTGCTCTAGTTTTTATAATTTCTCGTCTTCTGCTGGCTTTGGGGTGTTTTTGTTCTTCTTTCTCCAATTGTTTTAAGCGGAGGGTTAAGTCATCTGCTTCATATTTTCCTAGTTTCTCGAGGTGGGATTGTATTGCTCTAAATTTCCCTCTTGGAACTGCTTTTGCAGTATCCCATAGGTTTTGCACTGTTGTGTGTTCATTGTCATTTTCTTCTAGGAATTGTTTAATTTCTCCTTTGATTTCCTCAGTGATCAGTTGGTTTTTTAGGTATGTGTTGTTTAATCTCCATGTGTTTGTGTTTTTAGCGGTTTTTTTCCTGTAGTTGATCTCTAGTCTCATTGCATTGTGGTCCGAGAAGATGGTTGATATAATTTCAGTTTTCTTGAACTGACTGAGGTTAGATTTGTGGTCCACGATGTGGTCTATCCTGGAGAATGTTCCGTGAGCACTTGAGAAGAAAGTGCATTCTTCTGCTTTTGGATGGAACATCCTAAAGATGTCGATGAGGTCCATCTTTTCCAGTGTGGCATTTAAGGCTTGTGTTTCTTGATTAATTTTCTGTTTGGATGATCTGTCCATTGGTGTGAGAGGAGTGTTAAAGTCTCCTACTATTACTGTGTTATTGTTGGTTTCTTCTTTTATGTCTGAAAGTATCTTCTTATGTATTGAAAGAGTTTTAGAAGGACAGGCATTAGCTCTTCTTTAAATGTTTGGTAGAATTCAGCTGTGAAGCCATCTGGCCCTGGGCTTTTATTTTTGGGTAGATTTTTAATCACAAATTCGATTTCTGAGCTTGTGATTGGGTTGTTCAAAGTTTCTGTTTCTTCCTGGCTCAATCTTGGGAGATTAATCCTCTCCAAGAAACTGTCCATTTCTTCCAGGTTGTCCAGTTTGTTGCCATATAGCTGATCATAATAGTCTCTTAGAATCCTTTGGAGTTCTACATTATCTGTTGTAATCTCTCCTTTCTCATTTTTGATTTTATCTGGTTCTTCTCTCTCTTTTTCTTAATGAGTCTGGCCAGTGGCTTGTCAATTTTGTTCACCTTTTCAAAGAACCAGCTTTTTGTTTTATTTATCTTTACTATAGTTTCTTTCATTTCTTTCTGATTTATTTCTGCTCTAGTTTTTATAATTTCTCATCTTCTGCTGGCTTTGGGATGTTTTTGTTCTTCTTTCTCCAATTGTTTTAAGTGGAGGGTTAAGTCATCTGCTTCATATTTTCCTAGTTTCTTTTTTTTTTTTTTTCCTAGTTTCTTGAGGTGGGATTGTATTGCTATCAATTTCCCTCTTAGAACTGCTTTTGCAGTATCCCATAGGTTTTGCACTGTCATGTGTTCATTGTCATTTTCTTCTAGGAATTTTTTAATTTCTCCTTTGATTTCCTCAGTGATCAGTTGGTTTTTTAGGTATGTGTTGTTTAATCTCCATGTGTTTGTGTTTTTAGCAGTTTTTTTCTAGTAGTTGATCTCTAGTCTCATTGCATTGCGGTCCGAGAAGATGGTTGATATAATTTCAGTTTTCTTGAGCTGACTGAGGTTAGATTTGTGGCCCACGATGTGGTCTATCCTGGAGAATGTTCCGTGAGCACTTGAGAAGAAAGTGCATTCTTCTGCTTTTGGATGGAACATCCTAAAGATGTTGATGAGGTCCATCTTTTCCAGTGTGGCATTTAAGGCTTGTGTTTCTTGATTAATTTTCTGTTTGGATGATCTGTCCATTGGTGTGAGAGGAGTGTTAAAGTCTCCTACTATTACTGTGTTATTGTTGGTTTCTTCTTTTATGTCTGAAAGTATCTTCTTATGTATTGAGGTGCCCCTGTGTTGGGTGCGTAGATATTCATGACTGTTATGTCTTCCTCTTGGATAGATCCCTTAATCATGATGTAGTGACCTGCCTTGTCTCTTAGAATCTTCTTTACTTTAAAGTCTATTTTGTCTGATATGAGGATTGCTACTCCAGCTTTCTTTTGATTTCCGTTTGCATGGAATATCTTTTTCCAGCCTCTCACTTTCAGTCTATGAGGGTCTCTAGGTCTGAAGTGGGTCTCTTGTAAACAGCATATATATGGGTCATGTTTCTGGATCCATTCAGCCAGCCTGTGTCGTTTGGTTGGAGCATTTAGTCCATTTAAGTTCAAAGTAATTATTGATACGAATGTTCCTATTGTCATCTTCTTAGAAATTTGGGGTTTGATTTGTAAGGCTTCTCCTACTCTATTTATTGTCTATATCAGGCACTTTAACACTTGTTGTAGGGCTGGTTTTGTGGTACAGAATTCTTTTAGTTTGTCTGTCTGAGACGCTTTTGACTTCTCCATCGATTCTGAATGAGATTCTTGCTGGGTAGAGAATTCTTGGTTGGAGCTTATTCTCTTTGAGCCGTTTAAATGTGTCTTGCCTTTCTCTTCTGGCCCGCAGGATTTCTGTTGAAAGATCCTCAGTTAGACATATGGGGTTTCCTTTATATGTTATTTGTTGTTTGCTCCTAGCTGCTTTTAGTAATCTGTCTTTATATTTAGTCTGCGTTAGTTTGATTAGAATGTGCCTTGGTGTGTTTCTTCTGGGGTTTCTCCTGTATGGAACTCTTTGTGCTTCTTGGACTTGGTTGACTATCTCCTTTCCCATGCTGGGGAAGTTTTCAACTATAACCTCTTCAAGAATTTTTTCATAGTCTTTCTTCCCCTCTTCTTCTTCTGGACCTCCTATAATTCTAATGTTGGTGCGTTTGATATTGTCCCATAGGTCTCTGAGGCTATCCTCAGTTCTTTTAATTCTTTGGGCTTTGTTCTGTTCTTCAGCACTTATTTCCACCAGTCTGGCTTCCAGCTCACTTATCCGTTCTTCAGCCTTTGATACTCTACTGTTGAGACCTTCTATAGTGTTCAGCAATTGAGTTAGTTGTCTCCATTTGTTTATTTTTCATTTCTTGCATGTCTCTTCTCAAAGCACTAATTTCCTCTAATATTCTGTTTTCGGTGTTTTGCATCCTCATTAGTATAGCTTTTCTGAATTCTCTTTCAGATAGTTTGTCTATCTCCTCCTCTGTCATTTGAAGCTGTGCCTCTCTAGCTTGGTCCTTCATTTGTGCAGTGTTTCTCTGACATTTCATTATTAGGTTAATTTTTGTTTCTTTGTGTGTGTCTGTGTGTATGGAGTTCTTTTTCCCACCAGGCTTCTTGGTTGATTTCTCTCTTCCTTTGGATTTCTGTCCTTGTAGAAGGGTTCAGTGGTTTGTGTCTTGGGTGGTGTTAGGCCTTGTTTTCAGGTGAATAATCTCTAGTGTTGTATGTTCTTTGATAGTGTGGGGTCTTGGAATCAGGGCTTCCGCTCCGAGGATCCTTGGTTTGATGGATGTCAAAGGGTGTAGGTTCTATGTCTGGTTTGCTATGGTGTTCCGTGATATTAGTTCACATACTAGCATCTGAGGAACAAGAGGTGCATCCCTGATGGGTGACAGTCATAAAAGCATGCAGATGTTTTCTAACATAATCGTAATGTATACATACATATACAGCAATCCCCACAACTGACCAGTTTTACAGAGATAAGGCACAGGAAATCTTTCTGGCAATTCATGCAATCATAGATGATACCTGCCCATTAAGCTTTGAATTAATTAAAATAGTGCCTTAATAAATAGATCCAACACAAGGTCCTGGCTTGGATAATTACAATGAGAGTAATTTTTAATTAGGACACATGTTGGGGGTAATGTGGAGGAGAGTCTATAGGTGATAAAAAAGAAAAGAGTTGTCTTGGAAGGATTTTATCGGATTAGGTAGCAAAGATTAGTGCGTGTATTGTTTAGTGTATTTGGAAGAGAATAGCGGAGATAGGAAGATAGGAAATAATTTATCTAGAAGATATTGGTAGATAGGAAAATGTTTTACATTTAGAACATAGAGGAAGAAAGCAGTGGTATAGAGGAAAGAGAATTAGAGGTTTTCAATAATTAAAATTAAAATTAAAAAAAAATACAATAAAATAAAAGTCAAAAAAAAAAGAAATTAAAAATTAAAAAGGGCAGAAAAAATTAATAAGAGACCAAGAAAGAAACAAAAAACACAAAACACAAAACAAACAAATGAAAACAACAACAACAACAAAAAAAACCACAAACAACAAAAAAACCAGAATAAACAAGCCAACTAATAAACCCCAAACCAGACCAATCAATTGAATAAGCAAAATAGTCCAGCACAAATAAACAAGTAGAAGGAAAAAAGAAAAAGTTAAATACTGTCCCTGGTTTTTATCTTCTCATCTGCTTGTTGGAAACCAATCTGCTCTTGATGGTGGTGTCTTGATGGCGTAGTCTTTCCCTTATAGCGCCGGTTGCTATGGTTTCTGTTTTTGTGTTCAGCAAAATGAGGGCTTTGCTGCCATACTGGGTGCTGGCCGGGTCAGTGGGCTGATCCCAGTCAGTCGGGCGGAGGCCGCGGCGCGCGCAGTCCTGTGTTGGAGGCGGGGGCGCCTCGGCTCTACCGCGCACCCGCCAGTAATCTCCAATCTCTGCTCTTTCCCCAGCTTCCTCCGCTGCTGCTGCAGCTCTAGGGGTGCGCGGCCTCCTCCGCCACTGGCACACGTGCACTACCGGTTATGTGTCTAAGTCCCAAAGGCGGGCGCGAGCTTTCCCATCCAGCTCGTGCCCGGTCCCTGGTCAGCAACCCATGGGCGACTTCCCCTCTCCGTTCAGCAAGCCCTCCAGTCAGAGTGGCTGAACTTACCCGCGCCGCGGCTCCTCCAGCTTCTCGCGGCGGCGGGTTCGGGCAGCTCCTGTACCATTGTTTTTATTTACATCTTAATGCTTGATAATTTGACACGTAAAATAAAAATCACTCATACTTTCTGGTCTTGAGTAATCATATTTCTTTCCTCAAAATGATAAAAATAGATTGTATGACCTTTGAGAGATCATAAAATTATATAAAAAAAACACTTTAAAATCACTCTAAGAAAATTTGAGCTACTATCTCTAAAACAACTACAATTAATATTTCATACTCAAAAATCAAAACAGTACATTTTCCTTTATTTTTCCCCCAGATATTGGGTCAATGATCTGATACTAGAATATGAGAGAACAGAGATGAAATGGTGATTCAGTTATTTCCTTATAATATATATATATTTAATGTGTCATTAAATGTTATAGTATAATATTTCTTAATCAGTAGAATGATGGATTATAAAATGCTTCCTTACTGAGCTTTCTACTGATGTCTAAAACCACACCACAGTTCTTCTGCTGGTTGATCTTACTGGTGTGGAGAAGCAGTTGGACCTGAAATTCCTTTCCAGCTCATCTTCATCTCAGAGTCAATTTCCTGAATCACCTGACCTGTGAAAACAAGTATTGACAAGCACATGTCTGTAACTTATAGTCTTCTATAAGTACAGTATATTTCCTTCACTGTATAAAGGCCTTCTATCTCAGGCCCCTTTCCAGTCAATGAATCTCCCAGAGGTAACAACTTCTATGATTATTGTCATGACTGCCTGGGTTCTCCATTTCTAGAATATCATATAAATGGAAATGTATAGAGTGTACTGTTTTCAGCTTCTTTCAGTCAGCATATATGTTATATGTGAGATTCACCTATATTGTTGACTCTCTCATTTCCATATCACTTTGGAATGTTAAGTAGCATTCCATTGTCCATTGTATGTATGAATACAGCATATAATTTTTTATTTCTTTCACCTATTAATAGATTTTATATTGTTTCCAGTTTGGGGATTTTATGAGTAAAGTTGTTATAAAAATCATGTAAATTCATTTATATATATATATATATATATATATATATATATATTACTTTAGCTTAAAAACCTAGGACAAAATTGCTGAAGCAAGGCAGCTTCTTCCCACACTCAAGAAGGGATTATACAAGGATTTACTAATCAGAGTTTACCATGGAGCATATCTGCCGCCAAAATGAATTTTTAGTTGACATTGTTGTGAGTTTAAAAAGAAAAAACTTCATAAAGATGTTGTTTCATTGACACCAATCTCCTTTTTAATAAGAAAAAACAATCAGCATTCATATACTATACAATTGTTCTCTTGTATGTAATTTGTTCTTTTATTCTGTTTTCCAAATTGTCTGTTTGTCTTGATTTTTGAGTAGTTTGACTAAGATGTAAGTGAATGTGATTTTCTTTGTTTTTCCTTAATTCAGGTTCACAGAACTTCTATCAGTAATTATATATTTCTCACCATATTTGAAAAACTTGGATCCATTAATCTTCGGTTTTTTCCAGCCTCATGTCTCTCATCTTTCTCTGGACTCCCGTTTTATAGATGCTGACTGCTTAAAATATTACCACAGGAAGCTGAGAATATATTCATTTTTAAAACTGCTTTTTAATCTATATTCCCTGCTTTTAAATCTTCTGATGGTCTTTCTGGGACTAAAATATATAGTTTATTTTTCCTGCAGCCTACAACAGTTAGACCCAACCATTTTGATATTTGGCTTCTCAATTCTTGAATTTCAATTTGCTTATTTTCATCACATTCATTTTGCAGTTGTGATTAACCCACACATTTATTCAGAGCAGTTATAATTCAGCACGAGTATAACATGTTAAATTCTCCTCCATTTCTAAATTTCTAACTCTATTTTCAGATTCATTTTTTTTTTCCTCTTGATTATCGGTCACTTTTTTAAATATTCTGGATGGTATAGATGCTTGACTGTAGAAATTTGGGATTTTGCTTAATTCTTTCAGCTTTCTAGCTATTGTTCTCTGTATAATTCAGCATCATGTGAAGACGTGAAGCAAGTTTACACACAGATTTTGGAGCTTGTCTCTACAACTCCCTCTTTCAGTGTGTTTCTTTCCTACATTCCAACTGCTCCTCTGTGCTGACTTTGTCCTCCGGCTCCTCAGGATGGTAAGGCAAACGGTAAGATGTTTGAATTCCAAACATCTTATGTGACTCCTGGAGAGTGCCTTCAGAGAAAAGTCTGCACACATGACCATCTCACTTATTGCAGCTCCACTCTTTTTAAGGATTATACCTTCTCCAGTTTCAGTCTTTTTCTCTCTCAAAGTGCATTTAGATATATTTTTTCTCACTCCTACACATACATATTTTCTCACATGTATGTATGCATATATATGCATATTTTAAATACAGATATTATAGCTCCTATCTGTGGGAAGATTAGTTTAATATTAATTTATCCATCATTACTGAGTTACTTCTTTATTTTTAAATGCTTATGAATAAAAATAGTACTAAAGACTCTGGAGAGTTAGAAAGGATTTTATAGAAGAATTCAGGGGAAAAAGAACAGGAAGGAAAAGCATGTCCCTTTTGATTAAGAACAACTCCATGTTAGGTAGACATTTTAGTCTATTTAATGATTTTTAAACTGTCAGTTTATAAAAATACAGGAGACAAGACAGAATAACTGTCATAGGAAAAATATTATCTCATGGAGGAAAAATAAATAAAATGGTATTAAATTCTGAACACATTAATGTTGCCCACATAACACACAGTATGGAAAATTAATGTGAATTATTCATTTTTATAAAATAAATGATGGCAATTAAGCATTATAGATGAGATGATGCAGGATTTACATTATATAATATTGGGCATTTTTCTTGAGAGAACATGATAAGAAACTTATAGAAAAAGCATGTGTGTGTGCTAAGTTGCTTCAGTCATGTTCAAGTCTGTGTGACCCTATGGACTGTAGCCTTCCAAGTTACATGGGATTATCCAGGCAAGGACAGTGTAATGTGTGGTCATGTCCTCCTCCAGGGGACCTTCCCTACCCAGGTATTAAACCTGCATCTCTTAGGTTTCCTGTATTGGCACGTGGGTTCTTTGCCACTAGCACCACCTGGGAAGACCAGAAAAAGCATACACAAAGCTTAGAAGTTCCTAAAAATGCATAATATTCACTGAATGGTAGTTTCTCATTCTTGAAATACAGTGAAAGCCAAGTTGGAGGTAGAGTACAGTGATTTCTAGGGACGAGATCAGAAAGATATTTGTGTGCCAAGCTGTTTGAATCTTATATTAGCCAGTAGTGGTCTATTGTATTACATTTCATGATCACCTTTAGTTTTTAGAATGACCTCTCTGACATTCTTGGGAGGATGAATTGAAAGTCTGTGAATTTAGAGACATTTCTAATGAGCCAAATAAGAGATGCTGATAACTTGAACCAAAGCAATGTCAGTGTGAATATGAAGGAGAAAATTATTATAGGAGTTGTTAAGGAGTTAGTAAGGGCATAAAACTGAGAATACTACAATAGCATTTAATGCCTGGAGTAAGATAAAGAAAAATGGTAATCCCTGTAGTTCTGGTTTTAGTGATCAATATATAAATATGTCAAGACCTAAACCTCTCTCTCTCACTCTCTCTCAATCTTTAAATCTATGATTAGCATCTGAGAGAAATTTGCTTCTTCCCATATGAATTTGGATATCTTACAATTAAAAATAACTTAGTAGTCTTCTAAAGAGTGGGCTTCCTCTATGGCTCAATAGGTAAAGAATCCACCTGCAATGCAGGAGACACAGGGTACACCTATTTTATCCCTAGATCAGGGATCAAGATCCTCTGGAGGAGGAAATGATAACCCACTCTAGTATCCTTGCCTGAAAAATCCCATGGACAGAGAAGACTGGAGGGCTACAGCCTTCACAGAGAGTCATGACTGAATGACTAAGCCCACACTCAAACTAAAGAGTAGAGAAGAAAAAAAGAAAAAATCTTATATTTTCACATAATTCTCCAGTAATAGGTTTGCAGTGTCATTTGTAGAGGTTATACATATAATTCCTCTTTCTGGCAAATGCTTTTCTATCTTCGTCTCAAATAAATATACTATGAAATTAAGTGTTATAGAAATGTAATTTGGCATGAATTCGTGAAATGTCAGAATTGATATTGCTCATCAGCAAAGGAAATATGGCAGAGGGGTTAAGGTTAGCAGTTTGGTACAATGAAAATACATTCCAAGGATACTGTTGAAACAAATAATTTTCATGATGTCATTAACTATAATCTATGAAGCTAGAATAAAATATTTCAGAATAATACAAGACATGAATTATTTAGGATCTTCAAAATTCTGTAGAGTTGACTATCAGTTATTAAAAAACTGAAGTAATAGTTACAATATAGATTAAAATAATGAGATATTATAAACAAGAAAAATCAATGGAGGAATCAAATAAATATAGCTTTGCTCTTAAAGAGGGCAAAATACATTCAGTAGTTACACATCTCGTTAAGATTTAGCATCTCATCTTCAGTGGCTGAATTCTGCCTGCTTTGCAATACACCATTTCACTTCATATCTTTGTCACGTTTCTAAAATGTATTTCTTTCTTTTGAGATCATAGGATAGGAAGGGAAGAAGGAGAAAGGCTAAGCCAACAACCAAAATATTTCTAGTAATAATGTACCTAGGAAGCTTGTGAAGCTTTAAATTTTGTCTCACTGAAATAGAAATTTCAAAATATGTTTTTTTTGTGTATAACAATGAAGGATGAGATGTAAGAAAAGCAGAATAGTTGATAGAAATTTCAAAGTATTGGATATCTTACAATTAAAAATAACTTAGTAGTCTTCTAAAGAGTGGGCTTCCTCTATGGCTCAATAGGTAAAGAATCCACCTGCAATGCAGGAGACACAGGGTACACCTATTTTATCCCTAGATCGGGGATCAAGATCCTCTGGAGGAGGAAATGATAACCCACTCTAGTATCCTTGCCTGAAAAATCCCATGGACAGAGAAGACTGGAGGGCTACAGTCTTCACAGAGAGTCATGACTGAATGACTAAGCCCACACTCAAACTAAAGAGTAGAGAAGAAAAAAAAATAATAATCTTATATTTTCACATAATTCTCCAGTAATAGGTTTGCAGTGTCATTTGTAGAGGTTGTACATACAATTCCTCTTTCTGGCAAATGCTTTTCTATCTTAATCTCAAATAAATATACTATGAAATTAAGTGCTATAGAAATGTAATTTGGCATGAATTCATGAAATGTCAGAATTGATATTGCTCATCAGCAAAGGAAATATGGCAGAGGGGTTAAGGTTAGCAATTTGGTACGATGAAAATACATTCCAAGGATACTGTTGAAACAAATAATTTTCATGATGTCATTAACTATAATCTATGAAGCTAGAATAAAATATTTCAGAATAATACAAGACATGAATTATTTAGGATCTTCAAAATTCTGTAGAGTTGACTATCAGTTATTAAAAAACTGAAGTAATAGTTACAATATAGATTAAAATAATGAGATATTATAAACAAGAAAAATCAATGGAGGAATCAAATAAATATAGCTTTGTTCTTAAAGAGGGCAAAATACATTCAGTAGTTACACATCTCGTTAAGATTTAGCGTCTCATCTTCAGTGGCTGAATTCTGCCTGCTTTGCAATACACCATTTCACTTCATATCTTTGTCACATTTCTAAAATGTATTTCTTTCTTTTGAGATCATAGGATAGGAAGGGAAGAAGGAGAAAGGCTAAGCCAACAACCAAAATATTTCTAGTGATAATGTACCTAGGAAGCTTGTGAAGCTTTAAATTTTGTCTCAGTGAAATAGAAATTTCAAAATATGTTTTTTGTGTATAACAATGAAGGATGAGATGTAAGAAAAGCAGAATAGTTGATAGTTGAACATACTTTTCTCTCCCACTCTTCGTATGTGCCTGACTAGCCTTTCTTCAAATAGCTGACGAGAATAGCCCAGAAATTCATACCATAGTCTAGTGTTTGATCAGTATTTCTCATGATGTGTAGCTTGTATCTCAATAAAGCTGCTTTAAAAAGACAAATAATTCAGTTTACAAAGAAATCTGGATTTTCATGGCATAATGTTTGATTCCTTAAAAGGTGAAAAATTTACCATATTTAATTAAATGTTGAAAAGGTTTATTTTTTCCTGATGAACATATTAAATTATTTAAACTGTCATAGTTCCCTATAAATATTTAAGGAAATAATATCCATTTTATTTTAAAAACTCAAGAATATTTATTGGGTAAGAATCTGTAAACACTGTGTATGTTTGTTTATTTTTGGTCACACCATGCTGCTTGTGGAATGTTAATTCCTAGACCAGAAATTGAACCTGGGCCATCACTGTGGCCTAACCACTGGACCACCAGGTAATTCCCCAAAAATGTTTTATTTTAAAAGTAATTGACGAACTTCCCTGGTGGTCCAGTGGGTAAGGATACCGCCTTGCAGGGCAAGGGGCGTCGGTTCGATCCCTGGCCTGGGAAGATCCCACGTGCTATGGAGCGGCTGGACCGATGTGTTCCCAAAAACCGAGCCGGAGCTCTGGAGTGCACGCGCCCAGAGCCGGTGCTCTGTGATGACAGAGGCCACTGCGATGGGAGGCCCACACAGGCCAAAGAAAAAAGACGGATGAAAATAGATAAATGAAAGACCACTAGAAGTGGCCCGCTTGCCCCCCCCCCCCCCCAAAAAAGTAATTGATAAAAAAAAAAAAAATCGAGAAACTCCCTTGACACATCAGAGGTATCAAATAAATATTTTATAAATAATTATTAAATTAATTAAAATAATTATGTTTTGAAAGTATCCATTTTCAAATGCATAGCAAATACTTAGTATAATGCTAAATGAAAACAATATGTTCCAATTCAATTTTACCTTTTGGAAAATAAACTTCTTCTGGAAAAGTCTTCTTAAGCAAAATTCTGCTTATCAGGTTCTGTTTAATATTCTTTTGGTCTTTTTGTGTTTTTCATCATTAACTTATGATGTTTCAAAATGCATAAAAATTGTTATAGTGTACAATAAAATTCATATATAATCAGTATTTAAACAAAAATGTTGTGCTCATCTCTGAAATTTTATTTAGTGAATTCCCATTGCATTCAAGTGGTTAGAAGGTCACACTTTCACTGCTTAGGGCCCAGGTTCCATCTCTGGTGGGGGCTAGGATCTCATGCAGCATGACCAAAAAAAAAAAAAGTACTATCTAATAAATTGATTCAACTCTCATCATGTTTTATAGATTATTCTTCTTGTGTTTACCACAGAAAAATTGCCTCTAAAAACAGCAATATTTTTTGGGTAAGAATCTGTAAACACTGTGTATGTTTGTTTATTTTTGGTCACACCATGCTGCTTGTGGAATGTTAATTCCTAGACCAGAAATTGAACCTGGGCCATCACTGTGGCCTAACCACTGGACCACCAGGTAATTCCCCAAAAATGTTTTATTTTAAAAGTAATTGACGGACTTCCCTGGTGGTCCAGTGGGTAAGGATACCGACTTGCAGGGCAAGGGGCGTCGGTTCGATCCCTGGCCTGGGAAGATCCCACGTGCTATGGAGCGGCTGGACCGATGTGTCCAATAACCGAGCCGGAGCTCTAGAGCACATGCGCCCAGAGCTGGTGCTCTGTGATGACAGAGGCCACTGCGATGGGAGGCCCACACAGGCCAAAGAAAAAAGACGGATGAAAATAGATAAATGAAAGACCACTAGAAGTGGCCCGCTTGCCCCCCTCCTCCCCCAAAAAAGTAATTGATAAAAAAAAAAAAAATCGAGAAACTCCCTTGACACATCAGAGGTATCAAATAAATATTTTATAAATAATTATTAAATTAATTAAAATAATTATGTTTTGAAAGTATCCATTTTCAAATGCATAGCAAATACTTAGTATAATGCTAAATGAAAACAATATGTTCCAATTCAATTTTACCTTTTGGAAAATAAACTTCTTCTGGAAAAGTCTTCTTAAGCAAAATTCTGCTTATCAAGTTCTGTTTAATATTCTTTTGGTCTTTTTGTGTTTTTCATCATTAACTTATGATGTTTCAAAATGCATAAAAATTGTTATAGTTGTACAATGAAATTCATATATAATCAGTATTTAAACAAAAATGTTGTGCTCATCTCTGAAATTTTATTTAGTGAATTCCCATTGCATTCCAGTGGTTAGAAGGTCACACTTTCACTGCTTAGGGCCCAGGTTCCATCTCTGGTAGGGGCTAGGATCTCATGCAGCATGACCAAAAAAAAAAAGTACTATCTAATAAATTGATTCAACTCTCATCATGTTTTATAGATTATTCTTCTTCTTGTGCTGACCACAGAAAAACTGCCTCTAAAAACAGCAATATTCTTTAGAATAGAACTTATATTTTAGGCAGTGTTCATACAGATTGACTTGTTAAGTTATTTAAGTGGCTCTATTTTGAAAAATAAATGGAGATGATGAAAGACAGGTAAGCCTGGCACGCTGCAGTCTATGGGACTGCAAAGAGTTGGTTACAACTAAGTGACTAAACTTTTCCTTTTTTTCACCCCTTTGGTAATCATAGCTTGTTTTCTAAACCTATGAGTCTGCTTCTGTCCTTCATCATCTCTCAAAGCTTGCTCAAACTCGTGTCCATTGACTCAATGATGCCATCCAACTATCTTGTCCTCTGCCATCCCCTTCTCCTTCTGCCTTCTATTTTTCACAACATCAGGGTCTCTTTCAATGAGTCATCTGTTCGCATCAGGTGGTCAAAGTATTGGAGCTTCAGTTTCTTCCAGTGAATATTCAGGTTTGATTTCCTTTAGGATTTATTGGTTTGATCTCCTTGCAGTCAAAGGGATTTTTAAAAATCCCTTTGTTTCTCCAACACCAGAGTTCAAAGGCATCAAATCTCTGGCTCTCAGTCTTCTTTGTGGTCCAACTCTCACCATACATGACTACTGGAAAAACCATGGCTGTATGGACTTTTGTCAGCAAAGTGGTAGCTCTGCTATTTAAAGGGCTGAGTGGTGGTTTAGTCTCTAAGTCATGTCTGACTCTGATAAGTCCCCATGGACTTTAGGGACAGGGATAAATTGGGAGTTTGGGATTTAAACAAGCTACTATATTTAAAATAGATAATCTGTAATCTGATAAGATGCTGTATAGCACAGGGGACTCTGTTCAATATTGGTATAATAACCTGAATGGGAAAATAATCTGAAACAGAATAACTATGTGTATATGCATAACTGAATCACTTTGCTATACACCTGAAACTAACACAGCTTCACTAATCACCTATACTCCAATATAAAGTACAAATTAAAAAAAAAAGAAAAGAAAATCTCCTTTCTTACTTTCAACAAGGATAAAAAAAAATTGAATTTCTTCTTCTCTTCTGTATAATTGTGATGCATGAACCATTTACTACTTGGCCAGGAGAGTCTGCCCCGTACTCTGCCTTTTCCTGTTTGACTTAGTCAGGAGTTTGGATACATGTTCCTGTTCAGTGTGTCAATGACTTAGGCATTTGTGATTTGTGTATATGTGCTTGTGCTCTTGCATTTTATATTAAGTAAACACTAAGGATTTTTAAGCATAGGTGCATAAAATAGTAAGATGCATTGTTATCAAAATAATCAAGTATAGGGTCAAAATAAACATTGAAAATCAAAACACAATTTTTTTTCTGAAGCTCTAGGGAAAGAGAAGCTTAAATCTTGATGAATCTCTGAAAAAATGTTTATCTCAGTTGTTTCTGTATTTGTTTTGACATACAGCAACTATATACACTTTTTGTCACATAGGTAAGTGTTGAGCTGATATTCTCTTGTATGAAGATAAGTATATGTTCATACTCCTTCTTCGCCTTCTATTTTCACAACATCAGGGTCTCTTTCATAGTTCGCATCAGGTGGTCAAAGTATTGGAGCTTCAGTTTCTTCCAGTGAATATTCAGGTTTGATTTCCTTTAGGATTTATTGGTTTGATCTCCTTGCAGTCAAAGGGATTTTTAAAAATCCTTTTGTTTCTCCAACACCAGAGTTCAAAGGCATCAAATCTCTGGCTCTCAGTCTTCTTTGTGGTCCAACTCTCACCATACATGACTACTGGAAAAACCATGGCTGTATGGACGTTTGTCAGCAAAGTGGTAGTTCTGCTATTTAAAGGGCTGAGTGGTGGTTTAGTCTCTAAGTCATGTCTGACTCTGATAAGTCCCCATGGACTTTAGGGACAGGGATAAATTGTGAGTTTGGGATTTAAACAAGCTACTATATTTAAAATAGATAATCTGTAATCTGATAAAATGCTGTATAGCACAGGGAACTCTGTTCAATATTGGTATAATAACCTGAATGGGAAAATAATCTGAAACAGAATAACCATGTGTATACGCATAACTGAATCACTTTGCTGTACACCTGAAACTAACACAGCTTCACTAATCACCTATACCCCAATATAAAGTACAAATTAAAAAAAAAAAAAGAAAAGAAAATCTCTTTCCTTACTTTCAACAAGGATAAAAAAAAATTGAATTTCTTCTTCTCTTCTTTCTAATTGTGATGCATGAACCATTTACTACTTGGCCAGGAGAGTCTGCCCCGTACCCTGCCTTTTCCTGTTTGACTTAGGAGTTTGGATACATGTTCCTGTTCAGTGTATCAATGACTTAGGCATTTGTGATTTCTGTATATGTGCTTGTGCTCTTGCGTTTTATATTAAGTAAACACTAAGGATTTTTAAGCATAGGTGCATAAAATAGTAAGATGCATTGTTATCAAAATAATCAAGTATAGGGTCAAAATAAACATTGAAAATCAAAACACAATTTTTTTTCTGAAGCTCTAGGGAAAGAGAAGCTTAAATCTTGATGAATCTCTGAAAAAATGTTTATCTCAGTTCTTTCTGTATTTGTTTTGACATACAGCAACTATATACACTTTTTGTCACATAGGTAAGTGTTGAGCTGATATTCTCTTGTATGAAGATAAGTATATGTTCATATAAAACTGTTTCATATCTCTAAAAATATAACATAGCAAAGTATTTCTAGTGAATGAGGACATTGACATATGTATTCTACATAACTGTATACACTTAGTTCTACATTATATAAATTTTTAAGAATACAACAAATAATGTGTTAAAATTAACAGATAAATTGTCCATTACCTCGATAAAAAAAAATCAGCTTATCTCAAACTAATTTGGTAAAGATTGAGAGCTACCACTTTATTGGAAGTGTGAGATCCAATAGATAGCAACTATATTATTCTAAATTGTGTTTATTAAGATTAATAGTAAAATCTCACATAATTTGATAGTAAATGACAGAATAAAGTAGTGAATTGCCAGGTAATTCCAATTGAATATAAGATGATGTTGAGTGACTTAGTATACCTGGAAAGTTTGTTCTCTAGAGAGATTATATGGGAAACTAATTAAATAAAGTCACTCTTGAAGACACAGCCTCACTAATCTTTCGTGTATATCATTCAAGAAAAGTCAATTTTATAAATTTATTCTAATAATAACACTCATACAGACTATTTAAAAATTGTGTGTTTTACCAGAAGTAAAACAGTTCTATAAAAATAACAGTTATTTAATTCAGTTTTGGAAATAGCAATTATCTAAATTAGTTTAATTCGTGAGAAAAAAGAGGTTAGCATTTCCCAATTATTTTTCTTCGACCACACAAAAATGTTTATATTAGTCCTAAAAGGTTTTTCTTATTCCATTTTCTAAATGACCGTACATTTTAATTATACTCTGGCATTAAAACAATTAAGTCAAGTTTCACTTATTTAAAAATATATCACTATGGATTTACATTGAATATATTTGTAGTATAATTATAATATTTTATGTCATAATTTATAATGATTCTTACAAATATGTTTCATTCATAACTTAATGAATCACCAGCAAAATTATAAAGGACTAGAGAAAAATCTATCAGTAAAAGTTACCAAATTTTAGTCTGAGGAATGGAGAGGAGGTAGAAGAGAGGGGAATACTGACTTGGCAAAGTTAGCAGCTCCAAGACAGAAGTGCCCTCTATTATCATTAAAGATTATTACACTGAATGTTATCTATTTTATTAAACATCTAGAACATATCCTTCTAATATAATTTTTATGAAAATGGATATATGGTTATATCTGCAGTCTCAGTACAGCAATCACTAGCTATAATGTGTCTATTGAGACCCTGAGTGGTACAAACTGGTTTTTTAACCATAGATTATAAATTATATCTTAAATTATGGGATTTCTTCCTTCTACTTATCCTCTCTAACTCTAGAAGAGCAGAAGACAGCAGTTCTATCTACTGATATATCTGGGTCAGTCTTGAAGACAACATGAAATACAGTAGCAATTTCAGTTGTGTACCTTGTGTAGGACTATAATACAACTACTTGGTAAAAGCATATGCACATATTTTGAATACAGAATGAGCCTTTGACTTAAAGCATTGTTGACTTTATTCTTATGGATTGTGTTATGCACCCATGAAGTTCAGATTCTGTTTCTCTTTTCTTGCCTAGGACTATTTTCTTTTGCAGCTGTAAGATAGCCTTGGACCCCATCTGACTATACCCCTGCTAAAATCAGACTATTTAAGAATTGTGTGTTTTACCAGAAGTAAAACAGTTCTATAAAAATAACAGTTATTTAATTCAGTTTTGGAAATAGCAATTATCTAAATTAGTTTAATTCGTGAGAAAAAAGAGGTTAACATTTTCCAATTATTTTTCTTCGACCACACAAAAATGTTTATATTAGTCCTAAAAGGTTTTTCTTATTCCATTTTCTAAATGACCGTACATTTTAATTATACTCTGGCATTAAAACAATTAAGTCAAGTTTCACTTATTTAAAAATATATCACTATGGATTTACATTAAATATATTTGTAGTATAATTATAATATTTTATGTCATAATTTATAATGATTCTTACAAATATGTTTCATTCATAACTTAATGAATCGCCAGCAAAATTATGAAGGGCTAGAGAAAAATCTATCAGTAAAAGTTACCAAATTTTAGTCTGAGGAATGGAGAGGAGGTAGAAGAGAGGGGAATACTGACTTGGCAAAGTTAGCAGCTCCAAGACAGAAGTGCCCTCTATTATCATTAAAGATTATTACACTGAATGTTATCTATTTTATTAAACATCTAGAACATATCCTTCTAATATAATTTTTATGAAAATGGATATATGGTTATATCTGCAGTCTCAGTACAGCAATCACTAGCTATAATGTGTCTATTGAGACCCTGAGTGGTACAAACTGGTTTTTTAACCATAGATTATAAATTATATCTTAAATTATGGGATTTCTTCCTTCTACTTATCCTCTCTAACTCTAGAAGAGCAGAAGGCAGCAGTTCTATCTACTGATATATCTGGGTCAGTCTTGAAGACAACATGAAATACAGTAGCAATTTCAGTTGTGTACCTTGTGTAGGACTATAATACAACTACTTGGTAAAAGCATATGCACATATTTTGAATACAGAATGAGCCTTTGACTTAAAGCATTGTTGACTTTATTCTTATGGATTGTGTTATGCACCCATGAAGTTCAGATTCTGTTTCTCTTTTCTTGCCTAGGACTATTTTCTTTTGCAGCTGTAAGATAGCCTTGGACCCCATCTGACTATACCCCTGTCTTCTAGTGGTTAGATTCTTCCTGCATTATAGTCACTGACTGAAATTCTGTATTGAATAAGAAAAGTTCTAGAAAACATTCTACATATAAACAATGCTTCCAGGAATTCACCTCCTGTACTATTTTCTCCTTATTGTTTTGTCTGCTGGATTATATCCTTCTTTTTGGTGAAATTCTTACTGTGTTAGAAAATGTCTTATAATGCTCAAATTCCACCAGATGAAATTTACCATTAATGTTTTATTTACTCAGACAACAGAATTTCTTATCCCAGCTTCCTGTTTCTTTCCACTGAGCTATATGCTGAATTTTAACAGGCCCCAAACAGCCAGTGCCTCATGCCACCTTTATAACTTTAATAGCTTAAAAAATTAGTTGTAGTGGAGGTTTCTATACAAACAAATATCAAGTTTATGGAGAAATAACAATTTACATAAAACTATAAAACTCAACCAAGTTTCCTCTACTCAGTACACCAGGATTCAGGAGAGTTCCGCAGATCTGTACACCTAAAGATTGATGGACTGGAACACATGGAGAAGGCAGAACTTGGGAACAACATAATCAGTGGATGCAACTCTGGATTGTCTCCCCAGCCGTGGGAGCTGAGCCCACAGCCTTACAGAACACAGCAGCCACAGGGAAGGTGGCACAAATGCTGCAGCCTCCTGGCCACAGTGGTGCTGATGGCCTCAGAGAACTGGGCAGCAGTGACAGGAGGTCCTGCGACTCCATCTCTCTAGACATGATACAGGTAGAAGATGAGAAGAAGTAAGATCTTTTAAAAAGAAACTCTACAAGAACTGTCTGACTCCATTAGAAGTGCAGCATAATAATAATGGTTATAATATAAGGAGAGAATAGCATATTTAAAGAAATAATAGCTGAGAACTTCCCAAACCTGGGGAAGGAACTGAGCTACACATTCATGAAGTTAAGAGAACCCCTAATTATCCCAATATAAAAGGGTCTTCTCTAAGAGACAGTATGTTATATTCAGATTCTGTTTCTCTTTTCTTGCCTAGGACTATTTTCTTTTGCAGCTGTCAGAGAGCCTTGGACCCCCTCTGACTATACCCCTGTCTTCTAGTGGTTAGATTCTTCCTGCATTATAGTCACTGACTGAAATTCTGTATTGAATAAGAAAAGTTCTAGAAAACATTCTACATATAAACAATGCTTCCAGGAATTCACCTCCTGTACTATTTTCTCCTTATTGTTTTGTCTGCTGGATTATATCCTTCTTTTTGGTGAAATTCTTACTGTGTTAGAAAATGTCTTATAATGCTCAAATTCCACCAGATGAAATTTACCATTAATGTTTTATTTACTCAGACAACAGAATTTCTTATCCCAGCTTCCTGTTTCTTTCCACTGAGCTATATGCTGAATTTTAACAGGCCCCAAACAGCCAGTGCCTCATGCCACCTTTATAATTTTAATAGCTTAAAAAATTAGTTGTAGTGGAGGTTTCTATACAAACAAATATCAAGTTTATGGAGAAATAACAATTTACATAAAACTATAAAACTCAACCAAGTTTCCTCTACTCAGTACACCAGGATTCAGGAGAGTTCCGCAGATCTGTACACCTAAAGATTGATGGACTGGAACACATGGAGAAGGCAGAACTTGGGAACAACATAATCAGTGGATGTAACTCTGAATTGTCTCCCCAGCCATGGAAGCTTACAGAACACAGCCTTACAGAACACAGCAGCCACAGGGAAGGTGGCACAAATGCTGCAGCCTCCTGGCCGCAGTGGTGCTGATGGCCTCAGAGAACTGGGCAGCAGTGACAGGAGGTCCTGTGACTCCATCTCTCTAGACATGATACAGGTAGAAGATGAGAAGAAGTAAGATCTTTTAAAAAGAAACTCTACAAGAACTGTCTGACTCCATTAGAAGTGCAGCATAATAATAATGGTTATAATATAAGGAGAGAATAGCATATTTAAAGAAATAATAGCTGAGAACTTCCCAAACCTGGGGAAGGAACTGAGCTACACATTCATGAAGTTAAGAGAACCCCTAATTATCCCAATATAAAAGGGTCTTCTCTAAGAGACAGTATGTTATATTACAATTATCAAAATCAATGAAAAATAAAAATGTAAAGGCCGTCAAGTTTTTTTGTTTGTTTGTTTGTTTTTAAAAAAAGCAATCTACAAAGGCGCTCCCATTAGGATATCAGCAGATTTCTCAAAAAACACTGTACAAGGCAAGGAGGAGTGGAATCACGTTCTCAAAATACTGAGAAAGAAAAACTATTAGCTATGAATATTCTATCCAGCAAAGTTATTATTCAGATATAAAAGAAAAATAAAAGTTTTCCCAAACAAAAATTGAGGGAGTTCATCACCACTAGACTTGTCTTACAAGAAGTGTTGAAACTCCTTTACTTGAAACAAAGTACATAAAACTTTGAGTAAAATGATAACCAGAATCAGAAAATTGTAACTCTGTATCAGAATAAGCTAAACATTCTATGATAGAATAATTATTAAAGGGGGGAAAAAAGTAGTAACAACAACAACAAAAAAGAATTATAACTACTTCAGTTTGGTAACAAACTCAGAACATAAAATGGGATAATTTGAGACAACAAAACATAAAGGGGAAGAGTAAAAGGATAGAATTCTGTATAGGCAAATTAAAAAGATGCTATCAGTAGAAAAAATGACTATTTTATCTGAGATGTTTTATGCAAACCTCGTGATAACCACAAAACAAAAAATATTAAAAAAAAGGAAACTGAGAAAAATACACAAAAGCCCTAGAAGTAAACATATACCATATATTCCTTGACATCAGTCTTAGCAATATCTTTTTGGATATATTTCCTCAGGCAAGGGAAATGAAAACAAAATTAAGCAAATGGGACTAAATCAAACCAAAATTTCTACACAGCAAAGGCAAACATCAAAAAACCAAAAGATAACCTGCAAAATGGGGGAAAAGATTTTCAAATAATTTATCTGATGAGTCCATATCTAAAATTATAAACAGCTCATATAAGCATATTAAGGGAAGACTTTTTAAAAAACATATTTAAAGAAATAATAGCTGAGAACTTCCCAAACCTGGGGAAGGAACTGGGCTACACATTCATGAAGTTAAGAGAACCCCTAATTATCCCAATATAAAAGGGTCTTCTCTAAGAGACAGTATGTTATATTACAATTATCAAAATCAATGAAAAATAAAAATGTAAAGACCGTCAAGTTTTTTTGTTTGTTTGTTTTTTAAAAAAGCAATCTACAAAGGAGCTCCCATTAGGATATCAGCAGATTTCTCAAAAAACACTGTACAAGGCAAGGAGGAGTGGAATCACATTCTCAAAATACTGGGAAAGAAAAACTATTAGCTATGAATATTCTATCCAGCAAAGTTATTATTCAGATATAAAAGAAAAATAAAAGTTTTCCCAAACAAAAATTGAGGGAGTTCATCACCACTAGACTTGTCTTACAAGAAGTGTTGAAACTCCTTTACTTGAAACAAAGTACATAAAACTTTGAGTAAACTGATAACCATAATCAGAAAATTGTAACTCTGTATCAGAATAAGCTAAACATTCTATGATAGAATAAAGATTAAAGGGGGAAAAAAAGTAGTAACAACAACAACAAAAAAGAATTATAACTACTTCAGTTTGGTAACAAACTCAGAACATAAAATGGGATAATTTGAGACAACAAAACATGAAAGGGGAAGAGTAAAAGGATAGAATTCTGTATAGGCAAATTAAAAAGATGCTATCAGTAGAAAAAATGACTATTTTATCTGAGATGTTTTATGCAAACCTTGTGATAACCACAAAACAAAAAATATTAAAAATAAAAGAAACTGAGAAAAATACACAAAAGCCCTAGAAGTAAACATATACCATATATTCCTTGACATCAGTCTTAGCAATATCTTTTTGGATATATTTCCTCAGGCAAGGGAAATGAAAACAAAATTAAGCAAATGGGACTAAATCAAACCAAAATTTCTACACAGCAAAGGCAAACATCAAAAAACCAAAAGATAACCTGCAAAATGGGGGAAAAGATTTTCAAATAATTTATCTGATGAGTCCATATCTAAAATTATAAACAGCTCATATAAGCTTATATTAAGGGAACAAACAACTAATTAAAAATGGGCAGGAAGCCCAAATACACATTTTTTTTTAAAGAAGATATACAGTTGGTCAAGAGACTGCTCTCTGTTTTCATACCTCACTCCTTCTTTTATAAATTTACTTAAAGATATTTTGATGAAAGTTAGTTTCGACCTTCTATCTCACTTGAATTAAAATTGTACAAGATTTATTTTTGGTACAGGAGAATGTTCTTAACCACTGGAGAAGGGAATGGCAACCCATTCTAGTTTTCTTGGCTGGAGTATCCCATGGACAGAGGAACCTGGTGAGCTTATAGTTCATGGGGTCACAAAAAATCAGACACAACTAAGTGACACACCACAATGAGTAGACATAGCCAGATAACTCAGTCAATGAATAACAAGTCTGTATACCATATCAAATTATATAAAAATAACTCCTTCTGAATTAGAGATAATGTGAAAATTTGATTTCCACTTACAGATGCTCACAATAAAATGTAGTGGAGTACTAAAGTTCCCATCTACTCAATGCTATGCCTCATATTCTTTCTAGGCAAAACTCAGAAGAGATGATTGCTCCTAATGTTTCTAAATTTTCAAACATAATTTGGAAGAGATGATGAATCAACAATCAGTTTAATGTTTTTAATTTCAAGTAGGCTCAGTGTCCCAATTCTGCTATTTGTTTAAAAATTTTTATCATTATTCTCATATCATAGCATAGAAAAACTTGCACTGATTGCTTACTTTTTCACAGCATTCAGAGCTTGTCTTTACTTGCAACAGTAGGAAAAAAAAAAAAAATCAGAAAAGTAACTATTTGCTGATGGGTTACTATTTGACAGGTTGTGTGATAAACGTGTCACACATACTACGCCCTTACTTTAATGCTTAGAGGCACAAAAACCTAAAAATACCTTTTCCTTGAATCAGAGCATATATTTCCTCAGGCAAGGGAAATGAAAACAAAATTAAGCAAATGGGACTAAATCAAACCAAAATTTCTACACAGCAAAGGGAAACATCAAAAAACCAAAAGATAACCTGCAAAATGGGGGAAAAGATTTTCAAATAATTTATCTGATGAGTCCATATCTAAAATTATAAACAGCTCATATAAGCTTATATTAAGGGAAGAAACAACTAATTAAAAATGGACAAGAAGCCCAAATACACATTTTTTTTCAAAGAAGATATACAGTTGGTCAAGAGACTGCTCTCTGTTTTCGTACCTCACTCCTTCTTTTATAAATTTACTTAAAGATATTTTGATGAAAGTTAGTTTCAACCTTCTATCTCACTTGAATTAAAATTGTATAAGATTTATTTTTGGTACAGGAGAATGTTCTTAACCACTGGAGAAGGGAATGGCAACCCATTCCAGTTTTCTTGCCTGGAGTATCCCATGGACAGAGGAACCTGGTGAGCTTATAGTTCATGGGGTCACAAAAAATCAGACACAACTAAGTGACACAGCACAACAAGTAGACATAGCCAGATAACTCAGTCAATGAATAACAATTCTGTATACCATATCAAATTATATAAAAAATGACTCCTTCTGAATTAGAGATAATGTGAAAATTTAATTTCCACTTACAGATGCTCACAATAAAATGTAGTGGAGTACTAAAGTTCCCATCTACTCAATGCTATGCCTCATATTCTTTCTAGGTAAAACTCAGAAGAGATGATTGCTCCTAATGTTTCTAAATTTTCAACCATAATTTGGAGGAGATGATGAATCAACAATCAGTTTAATGTTTTTAATTTCAAGTAGGCTCAGCGTCCCAATTCTGCTATTTGTTTAAAAATTTGTATCATTATTCTTATATCATAGCATAGAAAAACTTGCACTGATTGCTTACTTTTTCACAACATTCAGAGCTTGTCTTTACTTGCAACAGTAGGAAAAAAAATCAGAAAAGTAACTATTTGCTGATGGGTTACTATTTGACAGGTTGTGTGATAAACGTGTCACACATACTACGCCCTTACTCCTTAATAGATTCTTATAAGGAATGGTTGCATAATTTGTTTTCAAAATTTGGCTTGCAGAAGATATACATATATATATATGCACACACACATATTTTGGTGGTCCAGTGGGTAAGGACACCGCCTTGCAGTGCAAGGGGCGCCGGTTTGATCCCTGGCCTGGGAAGATCCCACGTGCCGCCGAGCAGCAGGACCGATGTGTCCAATTACCGAGCCGGAGCTCTGGAGCGCATGCGCCCAGAGTCAGTGCTCTGCGACAACAGACGCCACCGCGATGGGAGGCCCACAGGAGCCAAAGAACAAAGACGGATGAAAATAGAGAAATGAAAGACCAACGGAAGTGGCCCGCCCGCTCCCCTCCCTCCCCAACCCGACCCCCGCCCAAAATAAATAAATACATAAATCTTTAAAAAAAAAAAAAAATTAGTATGAAGACTAATGATAAAAAATGAGGGCAAGATATTTTAGTAGATGCTTTATCCTAGAATTGTTCAGGTGTCAAATAAGCATTTGGAAGTGTTCCTAATATCATTAATGAAAGAAAAATGCACATTAAAAACATAGGAAGATACCTATTACAATGTCTAAAGTTAGAAATATTGACCATTGTTGAGGGTATAGAGAAGTCAGAACACTTATACACTATTGGTGGGAATGTAAAATGGAACAAAAACCTGGAAAAACAGTATGTCAGTTTCTTGGAAGTTGAAGCTATACCTATCACTGTATGATCCTTCCATTCCATTTCTTTTGTTTTTCTTTTTCCCCACATGCATCTTTTTATTTGTATTTATTTTAATTGATCTCTTTTTTATTCTTTGGCATGTGTGGGCATCCCATTGCAGTGGCCTCTCTCCTTGCAGAGTACCAGTTCTGTCATGCGCTCCAGAGCGCAGTCTCCTAATTGGATGCACCAGTCCAGCCGCTCCACAGCACATGGAATCTTCCACAGCCAGGGATCAAACCATTGTCCCTTGCACTGCAAGGCGAACTCTTTACTCACTGGACCATCAGGGGAGCCCCGTTCCATTTCTAAGTATTAAACATATGTTCACACAAAGATCTATACTTGAATATGCATAGCAATTTTATTTATAATAGCCTCAAACTTGAAATAATGAAAAAACCCATCAATAGGTGAATAGACAAGTAAATTATAGCATATATATGTAATGGAATTTGAACTATTTGTGTATATACTGACTTAGATGAATCACAGAGTAATTCTTCTTGAATTTTAGAAGCCAGAGCAAAAACAGGTTACATATAAAACTCTACAAAATGCAAATTAACCTATGTCGGTCAGTTGTAATGCAGATCAATGGTTGTTGAGGGCAGGGCCAGAGAGGTTGATGCAAGACTTTTAAGAAGCATGAAGAAAATTTTCAAGTGACAGATATGTTAATTATCCTGATTACAGTGATGGCTTTATGTTATGATATCACCTTATCAAATTATGCATGCTTAAGTTTCAGTTTACTGCATGCCATTTGCACCTTAATAAAGCTACTTTAAAATAAAGTACCTTTAATATTTTTCTTGAAGTATAGTTGATTTACAATAGTGTGCTGTTTTCTACTGAAATCAAAGTACCTTTTAAAATCTACCAACATATAATCATTCTCTACATAAAACCACTCTTCTGTGATATATAGGAACAAAAACTATTTGTTAAGAAAGGAAGAGGTGTGATAAAATTAATGATTTAAAATGTATATATCTTCTATTTTTATGGTAGAAGTAGTTCATTTTTTCAGACTTGTTTTTGATTTCTTGTTTGCCTGGTTTTGGAATGTTGCCTTTTTCTTTATTTTTTTAAAAGTTAAAGTTGATAATGATTTGAAGAAAAGAGTTAATTTCTTCCATTTGTTTGCTTCAGAAGCAAATGTCTTCATATTAGGTGTTGTTCATCTTTACACTCGTAGTCAATTATAATTTTACATTCTTTTTGGGGAAGCATTAAAAACTTGAATTATTTCATCTATCACTGAATTTTTCAAGGGATTTTTATTAATTTTTTTATACACTGAGAATGACTTTTGGGAAGTGATTTGCCCCACATTCAAAACTGCAAGGCGAACTCTTTACTCACTGGACCATCAGGGGAGCCCCGTTCCATTTCTAAGTATTAAACATATGTTCACACAAAGATCTATACATGAATATGCATAGCAATTTTATTTATAATAGCCTCAAACTTGAAATAATGAAAAAACCCATCAATAGGTGAATAGACAAGTAAATTATAGCATATATATGTAATGGAATTTGAACTATTTGTGTATGTACTGACTTAGATGAATCACAGAGTAATTCTTCTTGAATTTTAGAAGCCAGAGCAAAAATAGGTTACATATAAAACTCTACAAAATGCAAATTAACCTATGTTGGTCAGTTGTAATGCAGATCAATGGTTGTTGGGGGCAGGGCCAGAGAGGTTGATGCAAGACTTTTAAGAAGTATGAAGAAAATTTTCAAGTAACAGATATGTTAATTATCCTGATTACAGTGATGGCTTTATGTTATGATATCACCTTATCAAATTATGCATGCTTAAGTTTCAGTTTACTGCATGCCATTTGCACCTTAATAAAGCTACTTTAAAATAAAGTACTTTTAATATTTTTCTTGAAGTATAGTTGATTTACAATAGTGTGCTATTTTCTACTGAAATCAAAGTACCTTTTAAAATCTACCAACATATAATCATTCTCTACATAAAACCACTCTTCTGTGATATATTGGAGCAAAAACTATTTGTTAAGAAAGGAGGAGGTGTGATAAAATTAATGATTTAAAATGTATATATCTTCTATTTTTATGGTAGAAGTAGTTCATTTTTTCAGACTTGTTTTTGATTTCTTGTTTGCCTGGTTTTGGAATGTTGCCTTTTTCTTTATTTTTTTAAAAGTTAAAGTTGATAATGATTTGAAGAAAAGAGTTAATTTCTTCCATTTGTTTGCTTCAGAAGCAAATGTCTTCATATTAGGTGTTGTTCATCTTTACACTCGTAGTCAATTATAATTTTACATTCTTTTTGGGGAAGTATTAAAAACTTGAATTATTTCATCTATCACTGAATTTTTCAAGGGATTTTTTATTAACCTCATTTGTTCTTCATATATACTATATCTTGAGAATGACTTTGTATAAGTTTTCTGTTTTATTGCTTACTTTTATTATTTTTAATGAAGATATTAAACCTACTTCTAATAAGAATCATTTATCCCTTTGGAGATACTTGGTGACAGTGATGATGTGTACGTTGCTTTTAAACTCAATATCATTTCTGGTATACAGACTATAGTATACCAGCCAGATGAAGCATGATACTTAGAGCCAAGATGAAGATGGAAATGAAGGTTAGTGGTTACAAAAGAAACACGACTAGAAGACAGTGATCAAGAAGGAAACTGAAGTCAGAACAGACTGTTGTCAGGTAACAAAGTTCAAATTCAAAGTCTGTGATGAGGTCAGGAGTCAAGTAAGTCATGGAAGAGACAGGCAGATAAAGAGACTAGAATTACTATTTCATAAAGAACACTCTACAAGCCCATCAGGATGGGCGATCACAGAAGTAGGGAAGGTAAAAAAAAGTGGGGAGTCAGGAAGTATACAGAAGTAAAATATGAAATAAAACTCATCCTTCTACCAGGAGACATTTGCTTGAAGTGGAAGTTGTTCATTTCTTTGTGGTCTAGTAAGAGCTGAGCTGAGAGCCATCATTGGGAGATGACCAACAGATTAGCTTTGATGTTCATGTTATAGAAGCAAGATTTTCTGGCAGATGGCTAACAGAAAGAGATTCTAGACCCAGGGCTCAGGGCACAATTTAATTCCTAACATTCAGATTACTCTATTCATCATAATTAAACTACATATAGGACATAGAATTTGGGCCTTGAGGCTTTATGGACTAGTAAATATAGTGATGCATAAGTGGACATATTTAAAAGCATCATTTAGTTCACCCTTCATCTAATATTTTTGTAAAGTTGAACATTATTCATCCAGTTTTGTTATCAGCAAATGCATATTGCAGTTTTGTATGATTCAGGGGGTAGTATCTGTTTTTCTGTATGAGTTTCTAACTTTCATGCAAACAAATGAAGTTAGCCACAAATAAAATGCACTAGGATGTCCTGGGGCTTCCCTGGTGGCTCAGATGGTAAAAAATCTGCCTACAGTGCAGGAGACTGAGTTTGATCCCTGGGCTGGGAAGATCTCCTGGAAAAGGGCATGGCAACCCACCTCAATATTCTTGCCTAAGAATCCCATGGATAGAGGAGCCTGATAGACTACAGTTCATGGGGTAATAGAGTCAGATGTGACTGAGCAACTAACACACAGGTTGGCTTGAGCAGTGTTAACTGGAGGGAAACTCATGGAGATGGGTACAGGGTAGTTTTCTAAGTTCCTCATTGTGCATTGGATTGAGGGCTATGGATAGAGATTGAGCAGCTTCAGGTGTCAGATTCAGGAGAGAAAACCTGATACTTGAGCTCTCAGTTTCCTAAACTGCATGCTTATGTAAGAAAAGTTCTCTTATCTCACATAATTAGGAGGTAGGACAAAGATTTACAACTTATAGAAGAAGAACTTGAGTTTATCCCTATTTCAGCCACCTTAACATTCATCATATTACCAATGCACCAGTGTTTAGCTCTCCACATTTTGCTCCACTTATTATATTGTGGGGGTTTTTCTGGGATGGGAGGTGGGGAAGAAGGGAGATCATGCCCATCCTACTGGATATGAAGTGGTATCTCATTGTAGTTTTTTCTTTTTGATTATTTTATTTTCTTGGCTGTGCTGGGTCTTTGTCGTTGTGAGGGCTTTTTTCTCTAGTTGCTATGAGTGGAGAACTTCTTTCTACTTGTGCTGGTATGGCTTCTCATTGCCTGGCTTCTCTTGTTGAGGAGCATAGGCCGTAGAGTGCATGGATTTCAGTAGTTGTGGCACATGGGCTCAGTGGTTGCAGTTCCTGGGATCTAGAGCACAGGCTCAATAGTTGTGATACACAAGCTTAGTTGCTCTACAACATGTGGGATCTGCCCGGATCAGGGATGAAACCTGTGTCTCCTACATGAGCAGACACCTTCACCACTGAGCCCACTATGCAAGTTCCTCGTTGTAAGTTTAATTTCTCAAATGATTAGTAATGTTAAGCATTTTTTTTTCCATGCACTTATTCACCATTTGTAGACCTTTTAAGAGAAATGTCTTCAAGTCTTTTGTCCATTTTGAATTGGGTCTTTTTTTTTTTTGATTGTTGAATTGTAGGAGTTCTTTATATGTTGTGGATATTGATCTCTTATTAGAAAATACAAATTACAAGTATGTTTTCTCACTGTGGTTTGCTTTTTCACTCAGTTGATGCTGTGCTTTCAGACACAAAAATTCTTGTTTGATGAAGTCCAATTTGTCTGATTTTTTTTTTCTGCTTGAGCTTTTAGTGCTAAATCTTTGCCAAGTTCAGTGATGTGGAATTTTTTTGTTTTCTTCTAAAGCATTATAGTGTTACCTATTACATTGAGATATTTAATTCATTTTTAGTTAATTTTGTATCAGATGGTATGTAAAGGTTCAACTTCATTTTTTGCTTTGTGCATATTCAGTTTTCCCAGCAGCAGTTTTTCAAAAGTCTGCCCTTTCCCACTGAATATTCCTGGCACCCTGGTTGAAAATTATTTTTAGCTGTATTATCTACCAATCTCTCCTTCTTCTATTCCATTGGTTTATCCCTATTTAAGCCACCTTAACATTCATCATATTACCAATGCACCAGTGTTTAGCTCTCCACATTTTGCTCCACTTATTATATTGTGGGGGTTTTTCTGGGATGGGAGGTGGGGAAGAAGGGAGATCATACCCATCCTACTGGATATGAAGTGGTATCTCATTGTAGTTTTTTCTTTTTGATTATTTTATTTTCTTGGCTGTGCTGGGTCTTTGTCGTTGTGAGGGCTTTTTTCTCTAGTTGCTGTGAGTGGAGAACTTCTTTCTACTTGTGCTGCTATGGCTTCTCATTGCCTGGCTTCTCTTGTTGAGGAGCATAGGCCGTAGAGTGCATGGATTTCAGTAGTTGTGGCACATGGGCTCAGTGGTTGCAGTTCCTGGGATCTAGAGCACAGGCTCAATAGTTGTGATACAAGAGCTTAGTTGCTCTACAACATGTGGGATCTGCCCGGATCAGGGATGAAACCTGTGTCTCCTACATGAGCAGGCAGCTTCACCACTGAGCCCACTATGCAAGTTCCTCATTGTAAGTTTAATTTCTCAAATAATTAGTAATGTTAAGCATTTTTTTTTTCCATGCACTTATTCACCATTTGTAGACCTTTTAAGAGAAATGTCTTCAAGTCTTTTGTCCATTTTGAATTGGGTCTTTTTTTTTTTTTGATTGTTGAATTGTAGGAGCTCTTTATATGTTGTGGATATTGATCTCTTATTAGAAAATACAAATTACAAGTATGTTTTCTCACTGTGGTTTGCTTTTTCACTCAGTTGATGCTGTGCTTTCAGACACAAAAAATCTTGTTTGATGAAGTCCAATTTGTCTGATTTTTTTTTCTGCTTGTGCTTTTAGTGCTAAATCTTTGCCAAGTTCAGTGATGTGGAATTTTTTTCTGTTTTCTTCTAAAGCATTATAGTGTTACCTATTACATTGAGATATTTAATTCATTTTTAGTTAATTTTGTATCAGATGGTATGTAAAGGTTCAACTTCATTTTTTACTTTGTGTATATTCAGTTTTCCCAGCAGCAGTTTTTCAAAAGTCTGCCCTTTCCCACTGAATATTCCTGGCACCCTGGTTGAAAATTATTTTTAGCTGTATTATCTACCAATCTCTCCTTCTTCTATTCCATTGGTTTATATGTCTTAGTTCTCGTACCATACTGTTCTGATTCACAGTTTATTTTCATTAATATTTGCATTACATGTACGTTGCTATCTTTTAAATATAACCTCTATACATCTTATTGTTTAACGTTCACTACTTTTAGCACCACTGAGCTAATGTAAATATACATAAAGTCAGTTTTACACACAACGAACAACCCTCTCATTCATTTGTGTAGTCCTGCAGTTCCATTTAGCTTATTTTCTTTCTGCTTAGAAACAGTTCTTTTGTCATTTTTTATAATGCAGATCTGCTGGAGATGAATTCACTCATTTTTGTTTAGCTGAAATTATCTTCAATTTGCTTTCATTTTATGAAGAGTTTTTTCTTTGTTACCTATATAATTTATTTTAAAAATATTTATCTTTTCTAGTTCATTAAGCTTACAGAATTTCTAAATTAAAGTTTTCTACCAAAAAAATGATCATTATTATTCTTCGCAATAAATGCCTCTCTCTCTTTCCCATTTCTTTCTGTGACTCCTCTTATACATTATTTTAGACAAATTGTTTTTGTCCCAACATCCCTGAGACTGTGATCATGGTCGGTAGCCCATTATCCCTTTTTGCTTTGATCTGAATAGTTTATATTACCCATTCTCCTTTCCTGTTTCCTAGTCTTTTCTTTTGCAATGTTTAATCAGTTATTCAGGTGTCCTGTAGATGTTGTAACATTTATTCTTGAATTTTGAATTTTTTATAATTTAGAATTCTCTATTGAGATTTCCATTTTTTTGACATTTTTTTCTCTATATCCTTAAATATAATACTAATATCTTTTAAAATATTTGCTGGCTAATTCTAACTTAATGTCTATATTTGAAGCTGTTTCTTTCTTTTCTGCTGTGCTTTTAGTGCTAAATCTTTGCCAAGTTCAGTGATGTGGATTTTTTTTGTTCTTCTAAAGCATTATAGTGTTACCTATTACATTGAGATATTTAATTCATTTTTAGTTAATTTTGTATCAGATGGTATGTAAAGGTTCAACTTCATTTTTTGCTTTGTGCATATTCAGTTTTCCCAGCAGCAGTTTTTCAAAAGTCTGCCCTTTCCCACTGAATATTCCTGGCACCCTGGTTGAAAATTATTTTTAGCTGTATTATCTACCAATCTCTCCTTCTTCTATTCCATTGGTTTATATGTCTTAGTTCTCGTACCATACTGTTCTGATTCACAGTTTATTTTCATTAATATTTGCATTACATGTACGTTGCTATCTTTTAAATATAACCTCTATACATCTTATTGTTTAACATTCACTACTTTTAGCACCACTGAGCTAATGTAAATATACATAAAGTCAGTTTCACACACAACTAACAACCCTCTCATTCATTTGTGTAGTCCTGCAGTTCCATTTAGCTTATTTTCTTTCTGCTTAGAAACAATTCTTTTGTCATTTTTTATAATGCAGATCTGCTGGAGATGAATTCACTCATTTTTGTTTAGCTGAAATTATCTTCAATTTGCTTTCATTTTATGAAGAGTTTTTTCTTTGTTACCTATATAATTTATTTTAAAAATATTTATCTTTTCTAGTTCATTAAGCTTACAGAATTTCTAAATTAAAGTTTTCTACCAAAAAAATGATCATTATTCTTCTTCGCAATAAATGCCTCTCTCTCTTTCCCATTTCTTTCTGTGACTCCTCTTATACATTATTTTAGACAATTTGTTTTTGTCCCAACATCCCTGAGACTGTGATTATGGTCGGTAGCCCATTATCCCTTTTTGCTTTGATCTGAATAGTTTATATTACCCATTCTCCTTTCCTGTTTCCTAGTCTTTTCTTTTGCAATGTTTGATCAGCTATTCAGGTGTCCTGTAGATGTTGTAGCATTTATTCTTGAATTTTGATTTTTTTATAATTTAGAATTCTCTATTGAGATTTCCATTTTTTTGACATTTTTTTCTCTATATCCTTAAATATAATACTAATATCTTTTAAAATATTTGCTGGCTAATTCTAACTTAATGTCTATATTTGAAGCTGTTTCTTTCTTTTCTGATGTTAATCATATTTTTTCACATTTCACTTATCTAATAATTTACTATTGTGTTAGGGAAAAAGAAATTTTCCTCCACCCATCTAGGTTCTTATGTCTGACCTAAGAATTAAATTGACATGTGTTTTTATGTCTGGCCTAAGAATTAAGTTGACATGAAACAGATTAATAAGAAAAAATAAAACAAAGTTTGATTGTATGTATACATGGAACAGACCCAGAAAATAGAGTAATTCACTAAAATGAGCCAAAGCGGTCAGCTAAAGGCTAAAAAGAATGGTGAGAGGTTTTAGGAGGTTTACCAGGAAAAGCTCAGTAAGCAAGGGTAATTGTGATGCAGATCCAAGTTTGGTTCAAAAGGATACATGCACACTGATATTATTTGTAGCACTATTTTTAATAGCCAAGACATGGAATTAACCTAATCTCTAACAGTAGTTGAATAATAAACAAGGTGTGGTACAAATATACAATAAATATTACTCAGCTATTCCACAGAATGAAGCAATGCCATTGGCAGCAACATGGATGGAACTAGAGATTATCAAACTAAGTGACAAATATCACTTAGAAAAAGATAAATATCATATTATATCACTCATATGTGGTATCTAACGAAATGATACAAATGAAGTAATTTACAAAACACAAGCACAATCTTATAGAAGAACCTTATGATTACCAAGGGGAAAGAATGAGATGAGGAGCAATAGATTGGGAGTTTGTGATTGACAGTTGCACATTACTGTATGTAGAATAGATAGCCAAGAGGAGGGAACTTGACTCCATATTCTGTAATAACCTAAATGGGAAAAGAATTTGGAAAATAATGAGTACTAATATGGGCATAACTGAATCACTTTGCTGTACTAACACGTGTAACTAACACATCATGATTGATCAGTTATGCTCCAATATAAAAGAAAATTTTTTAAAGAAAATTACTGCTTCCTCCATTGATATGAGTCTCTACAGATTTAGTCACCCTCTTCTTCCAAGTATGGAGAGGGACACACCCCTGTATATGAGGATTTTCCTTAGACATATAAATGCTTCTTAAAAAACGGTAGCTCCTTATTGGTTTTCAGAAAACCTACTGTTTCTCAGAAAATTATCAACTTAGAACAATTAATATGCCAAAGAGACATATTTTAGAGTGGCAAATTATGCTCCCCTACATTGCAACATCAAGAACTCTACGTTTTCGAGAATCAGCATTATGTGTTCCTCCTCTAGAATGTTCAACTTTATTCCGTATGGTGGTTAAGTTACCTGTGAATCAGTGTAATTCTTTTGAAGCTTTCTAAAGTTTTTATTAGGGCTTGCCTAAAGTGATACTCTTGAAGTGTAATGTTTCTGAGGTCTCAGTTTTATGCTAGGGATTGTAGTAATTTCTTTCCATACTAACTGACCAAAAGTCTTACCTCTCATACTGGACAACTTTGGGTTCACTCACCTGTGGCACAGCAAAGTCCATTTACTGACATGAGGTTGTAGGGAAGTAAAGTACAATGCTTATTGCAGGGCCTATGAAGGCGCATGGACAGCTCATGTTCGCAATACTCATACACTCAAATGGCTTTCAGGGAAGGGTTTTTAAAAGCAATATTTGAGTTGAGGGCTGCAGAATACATGACTTTCTTCTGACTGGTCCATGTTGAAGGTGGCATTTCAAGAATCTCAATCATCAACTTGATTTCAACCAGTCTAGGGTCTACATGCTTGTGGTCAGCATGCAGTCACTGTCTACCACTTGGGCAGGGTCTTAGTTTCTTCAGAACAGCTCAAAGATATCCATCAGATTCTTATATACATCCTTGAGAAGGGACTAGGATTCCATGTTATAACTGATTTCTCATTTCTAGACTGCTTTTCCTTTGTTTCTGAAGTCTCTCACTTCTCCAGTAAGTAACTGCTGAAAAATACTTTTGAAGTTTAGGGGAAATGATCAGAGATTTAAGCCTTTTTTTTTTTAATATAAAAAAGAAATGGAAGACATAGAGGGTCTTTTGTACAAGGGAGATCCCTGCACGGGCCTGTTGGGTTTCAATCTGACCTTTTCTTTGATATGATTCAGTCCTGACAGGAACAGGGGTAGGACAAGAGAGGGAATAATGTTTTATAAAGAGGAATTAATTGCAAATTCAGCAAAGGAACCCAATTTTAGGGGGACTTGGTTACAGTATCCGTGTACAGATACCTAGAGCTCTTTGCACAGCCTCTTCCTTTCAGGTGTCCTGCTTTACAAAATCCAGTAACTTTGAACAATTAATATGCCAAAGAGACATATTTTAGAGTGGCAAATTATGCTCCCCTACATTGCAACATCAAGAACTCTACATTTTTGAGAATCAGCATTATGTGTTCCTCCTTCTCTAGAATGTTCAACTTTATTCCGTATGGTGGTTAAGTTACCTGTGAATCAGTGTAATTCTTTTGAAGCTTTCTAAAGCTTTTATTAGGGCTTGCCTAAAGTGATACTCTTGAAGTGTAATGTTTCTGAGGTCTCAGTTTTATGCTAGGGATTGTAGTAATTTCTTTCCATACTAACTGACCAAAAGTCTTACCTCTCATACAGGACAACTTTGGGTTCACTCACCTGTGGCACAGCAAAGTCCATTTACTGACATGAGGTTGTAGGGAACTAAAGTACAATGCTTACTGCAGGGCCTATGAAGGCTCATGGACAGCTCATGTTCGCAATACTCATACACTCAAATGGCTTTCAGGGAAGGGTTTTTAAAAGCAATATTTGAGTTGAGGTCTGCAGAATACATGACTTTCTTCTGACTGGTCCATGTTGAAGGTGGCATTTCAAGAATCTCAATCATCAACTTGATTTCAACCAGTCTAGGGTCTACATGCTTGTGGTCAGCATGCAGTCACTATCTACCACTTGGGCAGGGTCTTAGTTTCTTCAGAACAGCTCAAAGATATCCATCAGATTCTTATATACATCCTTGAGAAGGGACTAGGATTCCATGTTATAAATGATTTCTCATTTCTAGACTGCTTTTCCTTTGTTTCTGAAGTCTCTCACTTCTCCAGTAAGTAACTGCTGAAAAATACTTTTGAAGTTTAGGGGAAATGATCAGAGATTTAAGCCTTTTTTTTTTAATATAAAAAAGAAATGGAAGACATAGAGGGTCTTTTGTACAAGGGAGACCCCTGCATGGGCCTGTTGGGTTTCAATCTGACCTTTTCTTTGATATGATTCAGTCCTGACAGGAACAGGGGTAAGACAAGAGAGGGAATAATGTTTTATAAAGAGGAGTTAATTGCAAATTCAGCAAAGGAACCTAATTTTAGGGGGACTTGGTTACAGTATCCGTGTACAGATACCTAGAGCTCTTTGCACAGCCTCTTCCTTTCAGGTGTCCTGCTTTACAAAATCCAGTAACTTCAGCAGAACTGAAGTGTAATCACTACTGTGTTCTTTGGGTCTGCATCCCTGTGTGAGGTGTCAAAAACATTTAAGGCAAATAGTTGTATTGGTATAGGGACTTGTGTTTTGTTTTTTTCCTCTTTGGAGAGGACTGTTACTTTGCAACATCTGAAATTTTGCTCTTATTTTTCATACAATACATTCATTTTTGTAGGAGGGAGTAAGTGTACAATAATCTATAACCTAAGCATAGTCACTTTTGTCAAAGTTTTCATTTTGAGTAGGTGAGCAGTTCTGAAACTAGTATCTCTAATCCACACTCCAAATTGGCAATATCATCAGCAATTAATAATGAGGAATGATAGTAATAAGATTTCATTTGTGAAATGAGTAATATTTAGAATATATTGTCGACTAAAAAGATTATAAACATACCTCTATGCCTCCATGTGTAAGCTATAAGAATTTAATAAACCAGTACTCATATGACTTTAGCTTAATTTAGAAATGGGCTAAACATGTAGCTGTTTATATTTGAATTAATTAAAATTAAATGAAATTAATTTGTGCAATTTAAAGCAACTAAGTTGCTAATATATTTTATAGTACATAAATAGAATAATATTATCACAGAGCATTCTATTAGATAGCATTGGTTTAGAATTCCAATGAGATTCCCGTAGACCCTTACATCTCCCACATTAAATAATTCTCTCTAATCTGGTCAGAATAGAGAAGCCACTGATCCAGTTTTCAGCATATTGTTCTATATTCTTAGAAGTGAAATTTTAGCAAAGTTCTTGTCAGAGTACTTAAAATGATGAGAATGGGAAGTTCATGAATATTCAAGGACAGTTTTTATGATACTTCTATGCTTGTTTGGATGAATTCTGTATCAGACTTGCTTACATTTTCATCAATTACATGTTAGAGAGCTTAAGAAAGAGAAGCTATATAGCTCTGACTTACATACATTTCATAAATTATACGTATTCAGTGTAGGAATATGAAAATTGTGAATACCAAATTTCCTTAGGTCAATTGATCAGTTCTCAAATGTGGCAGTATCAAAGAGTGGTTTGACAGAAAGGGAAATTTACATCACTAAACTGATAACCCAAATCAAATCTATTGGGATTTCACATTAAAGCATGGGATCGATTATGATACCAACAGGAAAGATCCTTACCTTTACCTCAGTGCCTTCCATGCAGTTTTCCCATCCTAGCCAATAGACTTTCAGTTCTAAAAGAATTTGATCCCAGATCTGTCTAGAAAAAGTACACATATACAAAGGAGGACAAGTTCAGGGCAATTTATGAAATTCACTAAGTAGCCAAATACAAGCTCTAAAAAAAAAGTTAGAACTGCACATGATTGAACTATTCCATCATCTTTCAAGAACAGAATTTGAGTGTTTGCTGTGTGGCCCATAGGTTGATTATGTTTATAGGCTTTCCCAGTTGGAAAGGAAACTCAGCAATGATTATTTTTGCATGTGCTCACTGTGATATTTACAGATGATTTCTAGGTAGTCGGAGACTGTTCAAAAGGAGAATTCTATCCTCAATGATGTTTGTCTCCAAATATCAATAAAAAAGCCTAAAGTAGGAATTTGACATACTAGGAATAAGGCTTCTTTCTATACATAACTCAGTCAAGGTGCTCTAGGAAAGTACAAGTATGATAACTAGCTGCTCTGCAACCAGAGAGGTAGAACTGGATTTAATATAGAGTGATTTTGTGAACAAGCATGGTGTTTCCAAAGATGTTATAGATAAGCAAAAACTTGCAAGTGGTGTATGTCTCAATAGAAATATTGTTTAATTGCTAAGTTATGTCTGACTCTTTTGCGACACCATGAACTGTGGCCCACCAGGTTCATCTGTCCATGGGAATTCTCAGGCAAGAATCCTGGAGTCAGTTGCCATTTTCTCTTCCAGGGGATCTTATCGACCCAGTGATGAAACCCGCATCTCCTGCAGTGGCAGGCAAATTGTTTACCACTGAACCACCGGGGGAAGCTCAATAGGAATATGCCTATATTCTATATTTTTGAAACACTCCAGAAAAATGGATTTCTAAAGTTAAATTTTGACACAAGATTCCTTTTTTTGTATTTTGGAAAGCATACTTTAGGGAGAATTCAGTTTCATGAATGAGTATTTAGAACACAAAGAAATTCTCTGAAGATGTAGCCACTATTCTAGATGAGGTATAAATGTCAGTATTATTTTAAAATCTTAGCTATTCTGTAATACCTGGATATTTCTCATTTTTTTTTTAGCTATAGTCTTTTATTTCCTTGGTGATATTGTTTTAAGTTATAAATCAATTCTTTTTGTAAGACTGGGTCAAATATTGTTTTTTTTTTTTTAAAGAAAGTGTTCAGAGACATTTACAACTTATATTACCTAAAATTCATTCTATATAAAATGTGGTTCAATAGAGCATTGAAATCATGAATCATATTTTTGGTAAAATATTAATCAAATCATTTCTTATTTATTTTTTAAATAAACAAAGAGTGATTCATTTTCAAGTACTCTTAAAAACCTTAAATATGTAAAAAGTTCTTATGTTTGCTATATTACTTCATAATTAATTAAAATATCACTGTAAGATATTATAGTATTTATGGGGAAAGTGACATGCAGAGAAAAAAATCTCATTATCAATAAATTAAAATTTATTTATTTGAATTATATGAGATAAATCAAAAAGTTGCACATAAATGTTTAGAGCTATTCAAGCATAGTCTGCAAAACAAAACAAGAAACTTCTAATTAAAAATTCAGTAAGTGATAGAGGAGAAGCTCAAAATTCTAGTTGATTGATACTTTCTCAACATTAATATGCTCTGTAAGAAGTAGAATAAAAGACAAATCAAGCAATTTGATATGAAGGAAAAGGAAAAGCTAAATAAGAAAACAAAGGGAAAGAAGAGATCTTTATAAATATATTTTTGCTTGATTTGTTTTTATTAATTAATCTTATATTCAGTTAGTATGAGAATGACAAGATCAGAAAGTCATACAAAGTTTTATAATAAAATAATCTATATTCAGATGAAACCCATCTCCTAGGCAAATTGTTTACAACTGAACCACCGGGGGAAGCTCAATAGGAATATACCTATATTCTATATTTTTGAAACACTCCAGAAAAATGGATTTCTAAAGTTAAATTTTGACACAAGATTCCTTTTTTTGTATTTTGGAAAGCATACTTTAGGGAGAATTCAGTTTCATGAATGAGTATTTAGAACACAAAGAAATTCTCTGAAGATGTAGCCACTATTCTAGATGAGGTATAAATGTCAGTATTATTTTAAAATCTTAGCTATTCTGTAATACCTGGATATTTCTCATTTTTTTTTAGCTATAGTCTTTTATTTCCTTGGTGATATTGTTTTAAGTTATAAATCAATTCTTTTTGTAAGACTGGGTCAAATATTGTTTTTTTTTTTTTTAAAGAAAGTGTTCAGAGACATTTACAACTTATATTACCTAAAATTCATTCTATATAAAATGTGGTTCAATAAAGCATTGAAATCATGAATCATATTTTTGGTAAAATATTAATCAAATCATTTCTTATTTATTTTTTAAATAAACAAAGAATGATTCATTTTCAAGTACTCTTAAAAAACTTGAATATGTAAAAAGTTCTTATGTTTGCTATATTACTTCATAATTAATTAAAATATCACTGTAAGATATTATAGTATTTATGGGGAAAGTGACATGCAGAGAAAAAAATCTCATTATCAATAAATTAAAATTTATTTATTTGAATTATATGAGATAAATCAAAAAGTTGCACATAAATGTTTAGAGCTATTCAAGCATAGTCTGCAAAACAAAACAAGAAACTTCTAATTAAAAATTCAGTAAGTGATAGAGGAGTTGATTGATACTTTCTCAACATTAATATTCTCTGTAAGAAGTAGAATAAAAGACAAATCAAGCAATTTGATATGAAGGAAAAGGAAAAGCTAAATAAGAAAACAAAGGGAAAGAAGAGATCTTTATAAATATATTTTTGCTTGATTTGTTTTTATTAATTAATCTTATATTCAGTTAGTATGAGAATGACAAGATCAGAAAGTCATACAAAAAGAATTTTATAATAAAAATAATCTATATTTCATGCTATTTTTAAACTAGGGGGAAAAATGAAAAAGAAGAATGAGTTGTCTTAGAAATGTATGGAGGTTTTATCCTAGAACAGAGTAAAGAGATTAAGTTATCACTTGTCCTCTAGGGAAGAATCTATTTATAAGCCATTTGAAATTGCTAGTGCAGGTTGTATGACCATGAAGCATGAAGACTGCAAATAAGTAAATATGGAAGGAATTATCTCATTTAAATAGAAACTCTAATGTGTAATTTACAATAGAAATCGGACTGTCATGCATGGTTTGGAACATGCCTAGAGCATCTGTTTTTGTAATGCCTACAAAGCATTATTGCATACATGAGTGGGGAAAGGTTAGGAGCCACTTGCTTACTTGACCTGCACAGTCTTTCTCATGCACACGCACAGTGTCCAGACAGCCCACTGTACTCAGTTATAACCTCCCATCAAAAATCCCTTGCAACACTTTACAAGCTCACCCAAATAAGTATTAAGCTCTCCTATTTGGAAACATTACTGTCAATCTTTTTATTTTTTCTTTAATCACTCTGGAATGAAGAGGTATGCAGAAGATGTATTAGAATTAAGATGACCACTAGGTAGCATTTGTGAGCTTTAGCAATAAAAATAAAGCACTGACAAGCAGGAAGAACAGTAATAAATAATACAGTTTCTCATCACTGTAACTCCTGCACCTACTCCTGTTTTTTGAACCTAACTGCAAGACAGAAGATGTGATTTCCAGATAATGCCACATATGGATCTCAACGTAAAGGACAAGAAGCAGAGCAGAGAGTGGATCTCGAGAAGCAAAAGAATACTCAGACCCACTTAACCATTTCTCTTATATTATCCATCCCTGTGTTTTATCCAGATGAAAAACTTTTTTCTCCAAATACCAGAGACACAGCTTCTATACCATTATGCAGTGATGTTAACTTAGGTATATTCTTGTTAGGGGTTGAATTGTGTTCCCTTCTGTATCTAAAAAACACGGAAGCCTTAATGCCCGGGACATGTGAATGTGCTTCATCTAGAAGTAAAGTCTTTAATCAAGTAAAAATGTGCCCATTTGATCACTAATGTTAAATGAATCTTGGCATTATAAGAAGAGGGAAATTTGGACACAGACATACACATAGAGAATGCCGTGTCTGAAGAGACAGATACAGGGGAAGATGGTCATATGAAGACTCCTAAGGAAATATAATTAAAAACACAATCTTCTACAAACCCAGAAATCCTCCCATAAAAAGTGGTAGGTAAAGTATTGAACAATTTTTGTTAGTGAGTGAGCATTATACTGGAATAGTATTAAAAGAGCATTATACCAAAATGTGGTCTGCAAAACAGATTTCCACTAAGAGATTTCTAAGACAGAAAGAAATCTCACTTTTATTTAGTCAAGTATATACAACCTATTAAATACATGTTCTCAAGGTAAAACATAACTAGTCCTCGAGTGAGAGGATTGACAATACTACTTGTCACATGTAGTTCATCCTAACATTACCTGGTAATTGAGGCAACCTTCTGTCAGCTAATTGGTTTTATCTAGAAGAAGAACAAACTTCTTTGATGCTTACATTTCAAAGAGATGTTCGTTTCGCTCTCCTATTTGGAAACATTACTGTCAATCTTTTTATTTTTTCTTTAATCACTCTGGAATGAAGAGGTATGCAGAAGATGTATTAGAATTAAGATGACCACTAGGTAGCATTTGTGAGCTTTAGCAATAAAAATAAAGCACTGACAAGCAGGAAGAACAGTAATAAATAATACAGTTTCTCATCACTGTAACTCCTGCACCTACTCCTGTTTTTTGAACCTAACTGCAAGACAGAAGATGTGATTTCCAGATAATGCCACATATGGATCTCAACGTAAAGGACAAGAAGCAGAGCAGAGAGTGGATCTCGAGAAGCAAAAGAATACTCAGACCCACTTAACCATTTCTCTCATATTATCCATCCCTGTGTTTTATCCAGATGAAAACCTTTTTTCTCCAAATACCAGAGACACAGCTTCTATACCATTATGCAGTGATGTTAACCTAGGTATATTCTTGTTAGGGGTTGAATTGTGTTCCCTTCTGTATCTAAAAAACACGGAAGCCTTAATGCCCAGGACATGTGAATGTGCTTCATCTAGAAGTAAAGTCTTTAATCAAGTAAAAATGTGCCCATTTGATCACCAATGTTAAATGATTCTTGGCATTATAAGAAGAGGGAAATTTGGACACAGACATACACATAGAGAATGCCGTGTCTGAAGAGACAGATACAGGGGAAGATGGTCATATGAAGACTCCTAAGGAAATATAATTAAAAACACAATCTTCTACAAACCCAGAAATCCTCCCATAAAAAGTGGTAGGTAAAGTATTGAACAATTTTTGTTAGTGAGTGAGCATTATACTGGAATAGTATTAAAAGAGCATTATACCAAAATGTGGTCTGCAAAACAGATTTCAACTAAGAGATTTCTAAGACAGAAAGAAATCTCACTTTTATTTAGTCAAGCATATACAACATATTAAATACATGTTCTCAAGGTAAAACGTAACTAGTCCTCGAGTGAGAGGATTGACGATACTACTTGTCACATGTAGTTCATCCTAACATTACCTGGTAATTGAGGCAACCTTCTGTCAGCTAATTGGCTTTATCTAGAAGAAGAACAAACTTCTTTGATGCTTACATTTCAAAGAGATGGCTTCTGTTTCTTTGAGAAAAACATTCTTGGATCAGAAAACTGACAAAAAGACTTGTCTAGTTTTCAAAATGATCTATTTAAATTTCAAAGAGGGGAAAGCACTTACAATTTCAAATTTTCTACAGTAGATGCTGTAACAAGAGCAGGGGAATGGACTTTCTTCCCTCATTTTCAACAGGGAAAATTAAGCCCCTTAATTTTAATTTTTTTGTCCTTGCAAGACTGAGGCCAGCTGGAGTTACACTGCCATAGTGAGGATCTACTAGGAATACCAGAAACTGGAAGATACCAGCCACTCCTTGAGGCTTTGAGGACAGCATTGGCTCTGCCAGTATACTGAGCTCAGAATTCCAGCCTCCAAAACTGAGAGAATAAATGTATGTTGTTTTCATCCACTTGGTTTGTGATACTTTGTTATTTCAGCCCCCAGAAACTAATACAACTCCCATCTAAAACTTAAACTGTTAACAACTAACATATAAGTTAGCAAGAAAATTGTGAGAATATAAGAGGAGGCAAAATATGAATTAATCTAAAGCACAGCTACATCAGTCTTATCTTCTATTCATCAGTAACAGAATGTTATGTCGATAATCATTGTTTCCTACCTGAACCTCCCTTTTCCTGTTCCTGTACTTTCTGCTTGGAACGGGCAAGTCAGAGATGTTAACCAAATGGTGTGACTTTAAATTAATACTCTCAGAAATCCAACTTTTTTGTGGCTTTAAGGATTTTCCTATTGACTGATGATATTAGTAATCGAAATATTAATGAAATCTCCTGATTTCACAACTTCTTAATCCCCATTGTTTAACATTTATTCAATTTTCTCTTGAAAATTGGGATCAAATCATCCAGTCAGAGTCAGTAGAGCCTAAAATGTTCATGTAGTAGACCAAGTTTTTAACTCAGCTGATGTGTGACCTGATTGTAGTGCTTCTTAAGTATTAATATCCCCTAACTCCCTGAGCTGAGTACCAGGGAAATATGAAACAAAAATTCCCTAGGTGAATGATAAGGTATGATAATGAGATTGGCTACTGGCACTCCATTTTCTGTCTACCAGACCTATAATTTCTCACTATGAGAGGAAACGGCACCGTTTCACTCATTTCTCTAACAATGTGCTCCTGAGAAAAAGAACACTTGGACAATCTCATGGAATAAACACATCGCTTTATTCCCTATAAGTTTAAGTAAGTTTCTTCATTTTAGACAATGTTGTCGACCATGCTATAATGGTAACTCATGTGGCCATATTTTTATTTGATTCACTGCGTCAATGCAGGGACCTTCCACAGAAAGGGAAGGCAGCAGGATTGCCCCCGACTGAACCAGGAGATCTCGGAGAGAGGTGAATCTTTGCTGCCAGCCCCCCATCCTGTCGGCACATGCTGGGGACAATCAGACATGGCAGGGGTTCTGTCGAGGCAGTTCCACTTTATTAGTGTAGAGTAACAGTTTTTATAGGCAAACAAAGGGGGTTTTGCAAGGGACTTCCTATAGCCACACCAGTCAAGCTAAAGGTCGAGCAATTATGTATTTACATTGCAATAGGGACTCATGGTGAGCATGCATTGTCCAAAGCGCAGAAACCAGGGGGATCAATCAGAAGTTTTGACATGCCCTGTCTCTTCCTGTAGGTATCCTTTTAGCACCAAACTGCAAATATGTGCTTAAGCTTCCCTATGCTTGCAAAGGCCCTCCTTCATCTAGGGCCCCACACTTCAAGATAAATACAATATACAAGTAACCAAGGAGAAAATACCATAATTTTTTAAAAAAACGTATAAAGGCAAATAATATATTTTAAAGGGAAATTGTCAGTATTTGATATTGAGATGAACCACATGAAATCCTTGACAGGCATAACTTACCAAAACTGACAGAGGAATAAAATAGAAATCAGGAAATTCCTGTATCTGTTTAAACTGCAAAACAGAAAAACATCACCATCAAGAAATGTCTAAGTATAAATATGTTTCACAGTAAAACTTTAATTAACAGCAAATTGGTACATATTCCTATTCTGCTGTTCATGGTGTACATAGGGGCCCACAGGAGCATGACCTGAGTGAGTACCAGGAAATATGAAACAAAAATTCCCTAGGTGAATGATAAGGTATGATAATGAGATTGGCTACTGGCACTCCATTTTCTGTCTACCAGACCTATAATTTCTCACTATGAGAGGAAATGGCACCGTTTCACTCATTTCTCTAACAATGTGCTCCTGAGAAAAAGAACACTTGGACAATCTCATGGAATAAACACATCGCTGCATTTCCTATAAGTTTAAGTAAGTTTCTTCATTTTAGACAATGTTGTCGACCATGCTATAATGGTAACTCATGTGGCCATATTTTTATTTGATTCACTGCGTCAATGCAGGGACCTTCCACAGAAAGGGAAGGCAGCAGGATTGCCCCCGACTGAACCAGGAGATCTCGGAGAGAGGTGAATCTTTGCTGCCAGCCCCCCATCCTGTCGGCACATGCTGGGGACAATCAGACATGGCAGGGGTTCTGTCGAGGCAGTTCCACTTTATTAGTGTAGAGAAACAGTTTTTATAGGCAAACAAAGGGGGTTTTGCAAGGGACTTCCTATAGCTACACCAATCAAGCTAAAGGTCGAGCAATTATGTATTTACATTGCAATAGGAACTCATGGTGAGCATGCATTGTCCAAAGCGCAGAAACCAGGGGGATCAATCAGAAGTTTTGACATGCCCTATCTCTTCCTGTAGGCATCCTTTTAGCACCAAACTGCAAATATGTGCTTAAGCTTTCCTATGCTTGCAAAGGCCCTCCTTCATCTAGGGCCCCACACTTCAAGATAAATACAATATACAAGTAACCAAGGAGAAAATACCATAATTTTTAAAAAAAATGTATAAAGGCAAATAATATATTTTAAAGGGAAATTGTCAGTATTTGATATTGAGATGAACCACATGAAATCCTTGACAGGCATAACTTACCAAAACTGACAGAGGAATAAAATAGAAATCAGGAAATTCCTGTATCTGTTTAAACTGCAAAACAGAAAAACATCACCATCAAGAAATGTCTAAGTATAAATATGTTTCACAGTAAAACTTTAATTAACAGCAAATTGGTACATATTCCTATTGTGCTTTTCATGGTGTACATAGGGGCCCACAGGAGCATGTCTGGGAAGGTAGGAGAGGAATTTCCCTGGCAGAAATGGATCATGACTTTGGCATATAACAAAGACCTTGTGATTTTTAAATTTCCTTCAGAAAGTTGAGACCCATACCTGGGTGAAAAGAGGGAAACTCACTGCAAACCCTTTTCTATAGGCTATTTTCAAGGCTATGGACACTTGGGTAAGGGATTATTAAAAGACAACTTGTTTGCAGACAGACAGTAAAATTCCAAGTTTTGTACATTATACTAGTCAAATTTGAAAAGAAATTCTTTCTTTTGGGAAATGAAGATGCTTAGTTTGATATTTAAAGTATCGTCAATAGGCAAAATATAAAGACAACCTGTTACCTGTCCCTAAGTATTTTGGAAGTCTATGAAACCCAAAAAACTGGGAGCCATAGGTTTAGACTATGTACTTGTGCACCAGACAGCCTGGGTCCTTATTCCAGGCTAAAGAATCTGCCTGCAATGCAAAAAACCTGGGTTCGATCCTTGGGTCATGAAGATCTTCTGGATAAGGGAATGGTTACTCACTCTAGTATTCTTGCCTGAAAAATCCCATGGACTGAGGAGCCCAGCAGCTGATAGTCCATAGGGTCTTAAAGAATCTGAAGCAACAACTTACACACACTACCTGTTGTGGAAGTCGCTTAAGTCGTATCCAACTCCATTTGATCTTATATGTTGCAGTCTGCCATGCTCCTCTGTTCATGGCATTCTCCTCCAGGTAAGAATACTGAAGTGAGTAACCATTCCCTTTTCCAGGGGATCTTCCTGACCCAGGGATCAAACCCCTCTTTCTTACATCTACCTGCCTTGGCAGGACAGTTCTTTATCACAGCACCACTTGGGAAGCACTACTTATTAGCCATGTAGAATTGTGGGTGATAACTAAGCCCCTCTTTTTTGATTAAAGGAAACTTTTTCACAGCAATAACTTACCAAAACTGACAGAGGAATAAAATAGAAATCAGGAAATTCCTGTATCTGTTTAAACTGCAAAACAGAAAAACATCACCATCAAGAAATGTCTAAGTATAAATATGTTTCACAGTAAAACTTTAATTAACAGCAAATTGGTACATATTCCTATTGTGCTTTTCATGGTGTACATAGGGGCCCACAGGAGCATGTCTGGGAAGGTAGGAGAGGAGTTTCCCTGGCAGAAGCGGATCATGACTTTGGCATATAACAAAGACCTTGTGATTTTTAAATTTCCTTCAGAAAGTTGAGACCCATACCTGGGTGAAAAGAGGGAAACTCACTGCAAACCCTTTTCTATAGGCTATTTTCAAGGCTATGGACACTTGGGTAAGGGATTATTAAAAGACAACTTGTTTGCAGACAGACAGTAAAATTCCAAGTTTTGTACATTATACTAGTCAAATTTGAAAAGAAATTCTTTCTTTTGGGAAATGAAGATGCTTAGTTTGATATTTAAAGTATCGTCAATAGGCAAAATATAAAGACAACCTGTTACCTGTCCCTAAGTATTTTGGAAGTCTATGAAACCCAAAAAACTGGGAGCCATAGGTTTAGACTATGTACTTGTGCACCAGACAGCCTGGGTCCTTATTCCAGGCTAAAGAATCTGCCTGCAATGCAAAAAACCTGGGTTCGATCCTTGGGTCATGAAGATCTTCTGGATAAGGGAATGGTTACTCACTCTAGTATTCTTGCCTGAAAAATCCCATGGACTGAGGAGCCCAGCAGCTGATAGTCCATAGGGTCTTAAAGAATCTGAAGCAACTTAACTTGCACACACTACCTGTTGTGGAAGTCGCTTAAGTTGTATCCAACTCCATTTGATCTTATATGTTGCAGTCTGCCATGGTCCTCTGTTCATGGCATTCTCCTCCAGGTAAGAATACTGAAGTGAGTAACCATTCCCTTTTCCAGGGGATCTTCCTGACCCAGGGATCAAACCCCTCTTTCTTACATCTACCTGCCTTGGCAGGACAGTTCTTTATCACAGCACCACTTGGGAAGCACTACTTATTAGCCATGTAGAATTGTGGGTGATATAAGATTTCTAAGGCCCCATCTTTTTATAGGTACAATGAATATAATAATTCCTCAGACAAAAAATAATTAATAAAATATTATTCAAATTCATTAATAAAAGAGGGTATATGAGGAAACTTGTCTACTCACTTAGCTAGCAGGAATGTCTTGAGTATACATGCTAACCAGGATATATTACAGGACCAGAAAATAAGACAAACTCTCTCATAATCGTATATGTAAAATGCTTAAGTTTCCTTCATATTAATATATGAATGTCATGATAAATTTCAGTAGTTTATGGCTTCAAAGTTTGTCTTTTCAAATCATCAGTTTAATTTATTGAATTGACAGTAAATGAGAAAATAAGATAATTGGCTTGTATAATGCAGAAATCATGCTTAACTTTTAAAACATTTAAATGATAAATGTCATTTATGCTTAAACTATCAAACATATCTATATAAATCTTTAAGCAAATACTGTATTCAGTGATAAAATATAATTTGCTTTGATAATAGGGAAAATAGAAAAATGCCACTACTTAACTGAATACTTTAAGTTTTAGCCAGTGTAATAGGGCAAGAGAAAATATTTAAAAGCTGAAAATGAAAACAATAGGATAATATTGTGATAGACACTTAGTCTTATATATGTAATTATTATAATTATACATAGCATTAATAAATGAATTATAGTTACTATAAAATTCAATACATGAAAATCAAATTTATTTCAATAACAATAAACAGTTTAAAAATAAAAATTAAAAAAAAAAGCTTTTAAAGTTAAAATACCTAGGCAATATGATGACAAGTATGCAATATTTTGTCACCAAAATTCCTAAATATTAGGTATTAGAAGAAATTTAAAAATACTAAACAAACAGAAGGACATAGCATGTGTATGGAAAAACATTATTTAAGGATGTCAACATTTAAAAAATTTATCTAAATAAACACAAACAAAACCATAAAATTTTTTCAATCAATTTCTATGTGATAATAGTTTGCTTCTAGAGTCTGTGTGGTAATGAAGAAGCCACATACAGCCAAAAGAATTATGAAGAATAAGAAAACTGATGACTTTAAAAACCTGATGAAATTATAAAGCTAAAAAACATAGTGAAATTTTTGCATGATTAGAAAAATCAAATTACGGAAGAAAATGAAAGAGTCAGGAGAGATTTGGCCCTGTTGATCAACTGATTTATAATAAAGGTGCTCTTGCCATATGGTGTACAAAGACAGGGCTTTGAAGGAATGTGCTAGGTTAAATGGAAATTGATGAATGAAGAATGTGGGTATCTCACATTAAGCTTTTAACCAGGATATATTACAGGACCAGAAAATAAGACAAACTCTCTCATAATCGTAAATGTAAAATGCTTAAGTTTCCTCCATATTAATATATGAATGTCATGATAAATTTCAGTAGTTTATGGCTTCAAAGTTTGTCTTTTCAAATCATCAGTTTAATTTATTGAATTGACAGTAAATGAGAAAATAAGATAATTGGCTTGTATAATGCAGAAATCATGCTTAACTTTTAAAACATTTAAATGATAAATGTCATTTATGCTTAAACTATCAAACATATCTATATAAATCTTTAAGCAAATACTGTATTCAGTGATAAAATATAATTTTCTTTGATAATAGGGAAAATAGAAAATGCCACTACTTAACTGAATACTTTAAGTTTTAGCCAGTGTAATAGGGCAAGAGAAAATATTTAAAAGCTGAAAATGAAAACAATAGGATAATATTGTGATAGACACTTAGTCTTATATATGTAATTATTATAATTATACATAGCATTAATAAATGAATTATAGTTACTATAAAATTCAATACATGAAAATCAAATTTATTTCAATAACAATAAACAGTTTAAAAATAAAAATTAAAAAAAGGCTTTTAAAGTTAAAATACCTAGGCAATATGATGACAAGTATGCAATATTTTGTCACCAAAATTCCTAAATATTAGGTATTAGAAGAAATTTAAAAATACTAAACAAACAGAAGGACATAGCATGTGTATGGAAAAACATTATTTAAGGATGTCAACATTTAAAAAATTTATCTAAATAAACACAAATAAAACCATAAAATTTTTTCAATCAATTTCTATGTGATAATAGTTTGCTTCTAGAGTCTGTGTGGTAATGAAGAAGCCACATACAGCCAAAAGAATTATGAAGAATAAGAAAACTGATGACTTTAAAAACCTGATGAAATTATAAAGCTAAAAAACATAGTGAAATTTTTGCATGATTAGAAAAATCAAATTACGGAAGAAAATGAAAGAGTCAGGAGAGATTTGGCCCTGTTGATCAACTGATTTATAATAAAGGTGCTCTTGCCATATGGTGTACAAAGACAGGGCTTTGAAGGAATGTGCTAGGTTAAATGGAAATTGATGAATGAAAAATGAATAAGCTTGGATATCTCACACTGTATTAACAAAAGTCAGATGTAAAAGCATTTTGGAGAAAGATATGAAAGGTAAATTGAAGAAACATCTAGCTAAAGAAAATGCAGAGAGAAGATTTTTATGACCACAGGACAAGCAAATAGTCCTTAATCAGAAAACATAAGTAGATAGAAAAGATTTGGTCAAAAATACTTCATCAAGTGGCCTGCCCGCCACCCCCCCTACCTCCCCAACCCTCTCCCCCCAAATAAATAAATAAATAAATGCTTTTAGAAAAAAAAAACTTCATCAAAATTAAGAACTCATCATCAAATGAAATAGTTATTTGAATGAAAAAATTAAAGCCACATTGTTAGAGGCAAACCTATTATTTCTGATAAAAATTACATAGAAACTTAATAGACACTAAATACCACAATTCAAATAAAAAAACAGCCTAACAAAATTGGGGAAGAGACCTAAATATGCACTTTACAAGAGAACATCCAAAGCATCATTAGGAATAGAATAAGGTTCTTATTTCATTATTCATCAGAGCAGTGAAAATTAAAACCACAGTATTTTTAAGTAAATTGGAATCTGTAAAGTGTCAGGTATTTCACCCTATTTTCAGGTTAGCCTGACACACAGAGTATATGTGTGTGTGTGTTTGTGTGTGTGTGTGTGTGTATGTGTGTGTGTGTGTGACACAGAGAAATAATAGAAGACTTTCAACTTGGAAGCAAGACAGTTTATTATCACAGGGAAAGCAGAAACCAGTATAAATTATAATGCTAATTCCTAGAATCCAAATTCCCATAGAGCAATATAGTAAGTACCATTTGGTAACTGTTCATGCATTGACTGTGTTACAGAATATAAACTATAAGACTGAAGCATTCTGATCTTATAGAGGAGCTGCTGACAAATTTGCTCATCCTTTCTTTCCCTCTGGCTTACAGAGACAAGAAATATTATTTTTATTACCATAGAATATAAGCAAATTTTCTTGGGGAGAGGAGCAAGGCATTCTTATGTTTATTATGCTGAAAAATGGGCAAATTTCTTCTGAGAGATATCTCTAAGTGTCTCTGGATAGAGTTACTATCTCTGTCTTTATCCAGAAAAAGAAATGATTTTCCTTCAAGGGATACCCTGTCCCTATGTTTTGAGAGCTGCATGAAAAGATTCCAGATAATATCTGTATATGAGATCCTCCACATATTTATAGAAAATTAGCTTCCAACAAATATAATGCTAAACAAATAGAATGAATTTGAAGAAAATGTTAAAATCAAGTTTAGAATTCTCATGCAATGTGGGTGATTACATAAATTGGTATCACCACTTTAGAAAACTGTTTAGTATTATCTACCAAAACCAGTCATTAGCATGATCAACAGCACTAGAAAACAATTCCACTCTTAATAACATAATCCACAGATGAGCAAGATTATTCCAGAAGACCTAGATAAGAATTTTCAACATAGCATTATTTATAATGGCTCCAAACTTGGGGGAAAAAATCAACTTTCAGTCAAAGGTAGATTTAGTAATTACCTCATAGCATATTGATATGATCACATAAGTTATTCAGTAAAGAATGAAGAATAACAAACTACTGCTGTAGAAAACAACACAGATGAATTTACAAACAATATGACATGAAATAAGCTGGATACAACATAATATGTGCAGTATAATTCTTAACACATGCAACTTTTTAGATAAGCTAAACCAAATTATACTGATAGATGTCAGAATAACCATTGTTTTTGATGAGATTAATGCCTGGGAGGGGCCACAAATGAGACTCTTTGGTTCAGATTGCATTTTCTATACTGATATTTAGGGATTTCATGAGTATGTTCACTTAAAATGCATGTATGATATGTATTGTTTACAGTACATTTATTATACTTTAATTTTAAAAGTAAAAAGGAGTTTTGTAGAATTTTAGTTTATAATATATATTTTTTCAATAAACTCTGGTGAAACTTAATAAACCATATTTAAACTTTAGTTCAACAGCTTTAAATATTGTAAAATCCCATTTAAAATGCTTATCATGCCCATACAGATAAAGAAATATTTTTATATGCAATCTACTATTTATTGAAATGTATTCTAAAAGTAGTAATAGTTTCTTCAGATACTTTATGGTAAACAAAGCCAGTAAACAAAGGCTTTAATATCTTAACTCAAATGTAATTGAAATATCTCCAAAGGTATATAAAATTCTTCTCTCTGTTGGAATTTCTTTTAGCCTGTGCTTTAGTATAGCAATATTAAAAACATGATTATGTCAGTTGCACAAGTGTAATAATAAATAAAAATTAACTGCATAAAATTCATCTCAGCTTGAGTAGCAAAACTATCAAAACATAATTATCTTTATATTTGGAAAATGAATATTAAGAGCAAAATTTTAGGAACAAGTCTTACATCCAAAAATGATTATGACATTTCAAAAGTTATATCTACATTAAAGCAAGTTTTTTAAATTTCATTTTCAAAAAAATAATGTATCGAAAACCTAGGAAAAGAACATTTCTTAGTAACATAATCCACAGATGAGCAAGATTATTCCAGAAGACCTAGATAAGAATTTTCAACATAGCATTATTTATAATGGCTCCAAACTTGGGGGAAAAATTCAACTTTCAGTCAAAGGTAGATTTAGTAATTACCTCATAGCATATTGATATGATCACATAAGTTATTCAGTAAAGAATGACGAATAACAAACTACTGCTGTAGAAAACAACACAGATGAATTTACAAACAATATGACATGAAATAAGCTGGATACAACATAATATGTGCAGTATAATTCTTAACACATGCAACTTTTTAGATAAGCTAAACCAAATTATACTGATGTCAGAATAACCATTGTTTTTGATGAGATTAATGCCTGGGAGGGGCCACAAATGAGACTCTTTGGTTCAGATTGCATTTTCTATACTGATATTTAGGGATTTCATGAGAATGTTCACTTAAAGTGCATGTATGATATGTATTGTTTACAGTACATTTATTATACTTTAATTTTAAAAGTAAAAAGGAGTTTTGTAGAATTTTAGTTTATAATATATATTTTTTCAATAAACTCTGGTGAAACTTAATAAACCATATTTAAACTTTAGTTCAACAGCTTTAAATATTGTAAAATCCCATTTAAAATGCTTATCATGCCCATACAGATAAAGAAATATTTTTATATGCAATCTACTATTTATTGAAATGTATTCTAAAAGTAGTAATAGTTTCTTCAGATACTTTATGGTAAACAAAGCCAGTAAACAAAGGCTTTAATATCTTAACTCAAATGTAATTGAAATATCTCCAAAGGTATATAAAATTCTTCTCTCTGTTGGAATTTCTTTTAGCCTGTGCTTTAGTATAGCAATATTAAAAACATGATTATGTCAGTTGCACAAGTGTAATAATAAATAAAAATTAACTGCATAAAATTCATCTCAGCTTGAGTAGCAAAACTATCAAAACATAATTATCTTTATATTTGGAAAATGAATATTAAGAGCAAAATTTTAGGAACAAGTCTTACATCCAAAAATGATTATGACATTTCAAAAAGTTATATCTACATTAAAGCAAGTCTTTCATTTTACTTAAAATTTTTGCTAGAATTATTTGAATTGTGTGACAAATCAATAATAAATGAAAATAATACCTTTGGAAGAATTTAAAATATAAAATTTCTAATAAAAAAACTGAAAACAATTATCTCCAACTATACTAAATTACTGACAGTTGGTTTCACCAAACAATAGGGAGATGCATTAAAACATGATAAATACTAATGCTGGTTTATTTAATAATCATACTCTGCTATAATTAACCACAAATCTAAATCACCAGTAACTGGCTTTACCACAACCTTCCTGGTAGTTTCCTATTGCTGCTGAAACAGTTCACCACATCTCCCCTGGGAGTAACACAAATGTGTTACCTGAAAGTCAAGAGTCTGAAATAAACCTTGCTGAGTTCAACCTATGGCATAGGTAGTTAAGGAAACAGTATTCTTTTCTTTTCTTTTCTTTTTTTTTAACCTATTTCGGCTTCTAGAGTTCAGTTGCAATCTGTGGCTAATGGCCACTTTCTCTATTTTTAGAGCCAACAATGACTGATAAACTATTTTTTTCACATTACATTATTCTGATCCTTTTTTAAAAAATTTTTTTAAAGAATACCCCTTTGCCTGTCTCTTAGGAAGACACGTGTTACTACCTTGGGTCCACATAGATAATCCAGGCAGCTGAGCCTGGTTAAAGATGCCTAATTTAATTACTTTTACAAAGTTCTTATTACTATGTGAGATAAAATATTCACAGGTTCTGAGAACTAGAATGATGAATGTTATCTTTAAAGGCCTATTTTCCAGACTTCAACATTTCCTTTTTCATTCACTTAGCCCTTTTTAAATCAGAACTTATTTTTAATACAGGTATACCTCAGGGATGTTGTGGGTTCGATTCCAGACTACTGCAATAAAACATACATTGCATTAAAGTGAATCACGTGAACCTTTGATTTCCTAGTGCATATGTGTTTATACTGTACTGTAGTCTAGTAAGTATGCAATAGTATTATGTCTAAAAAGCAATGTACCTAACCTTAATTAAAAATGTTAATACTTTATTGCTAAAAAGGTGAAAAGAATTATGTTAGTAACATCAAAGATCACTGATCATACAAGATATACCTGTACATTTTTTTTAAGTAGAAGGCATGGTAGGGGATTGGAAAGTGAAAGTGTTAGTTGTTCAGTTGTATTTGACCCTTTGCAACCCATGGACTGTAACCTCCTAGGATCCTCTCCATGAAATTCTCCAAGCAAGAATACTGGAGTGGTTAGCCATTGCCTTCTCCAGAGGATCTTCCAGAACTAGGAAATTTGGAAAAATACTGAAAAATCTAAGGGAAACTTAAGACCATGGTTGTTACAGTCTGGGAAGAGAGGGAAATAGAAGGAAGAAAGGAGTGTGGTTACTTCCAGGAGACTAAGTGCTACTTCACCTCTCTAGAAGCACGGAAGAATGGTTTTGATAGGAAGTCAGGTTTGAAGAAAACTTTGACTAGAATCCCACAAGACAATCTAGGCCCACAGAATCATCAAATTATGGCAACTGCTACAGATTGTGTCAAAACTAATAAAAGTATGTGTGTGTGTGTATCTAAAGAAAACAAACATAGTGCTATTTATTGTTGATTTTTGACCGTGATGATATTGAGCAGGAAAAACTTCTCTGTAACTGTGAAGCAGAAAAAAGAGTTATCTAAATTAATCTCCTGGCATTTTATAGACACAGACACCACAAAGAAACACCATAATATAATTTGAATTTTGAAAACTTTATGTAATTTCCCTTCCTGCTTCTTAAAGTAAGCATTACTAGTCAATGACATTAGTTTGGGTTGGTGTAACAGGGTGCACTCAGGAACTCAGTAGCTGGACTAGTTTCATTTGGGATTAATTAAAAAGAAACTTTAATTGTCCCTTTTTTGCCTTCCTTTGCTTGTCTTCTATTACAAGGCCAGATTGGAACAAGCTGTGACAGACCAACCCAGATAGAAAAATAATATTCTAACGATTGTTGCAACTTTGAAAAACAATGTTAAAACTTTTTTTTTGCCCCAGGAGCTTTAACTAGGGATAGGAAAACACTCTTGAACAAAGAGGGAAAATATTATGTTCCCTATAATTCTTCCTTGTAACAATCCTATTAACCCTAGGTGAAAATTGTTGAGCAAAGACCACTAAGAGTGAGAATATTATGTTCCGTAACACTGTTCCTTATAACAATCCTATTAACCCTAGGTGAAAATTTGCCATGGACCAGATTGCTGAATATCCAAACTCTCCTGGTTAAACAGGACTGTATACGACAATGGCAATGACTTCCTAATAGTATCTGTCATGTCTAATATTAGCTCCTAGGATAATAAACTTTAAATGAATTTTTTTCTTACCTTAGAGTGGGAATGTTTTATTACATGCAAATCATAGTCCCTGTTTTATATTGCATGTGTCATGAGTGTAGGAAAATGGAACACATATGTAGCTTTCAAAATATTTACAGGAAATTTGGAAAAATACTAAGGAAACTTAAGACCATGGTTGTTACAGTCTGGGAAGAGAGGGAAATAGAAGGAAGAAAGGAGTGTGGTTACTTCCAGGAGACTAAGTGCTACTTCACCTCTCTAGAAGCACGGAAGAATGGTTTTGATAGGAAGTCAGGTTTGAAGAAAACTTTGACTAGAATCCCACAAGACAATCTAGGCCCACAGAATCATCAAATTATGGCAACTGCTACAGATTGTGTCAAAACTAATAAAAGTATGTGTGTGTGTGTGTATCTAAAGAAAACAAACATAGTGCTATTTATTGTTGATTTTTGACCGTGATGATATTGAGCAGGAAAAACTTCTCTGTAACTGTGAAGCAGAAAAAAGAGTTATCTAAATTAATCTCCTGGCATTTTATAGACACAGACACCACAAAGAAACACCATAATATAATTTGAATTTTGAAAACTTTATGTAATTTCCCTTCCTGCTTCTTAAAGTAAGCATTACTAGTCAATGACATTAGTTTGGGTTGGTGTAACAGGGTGCACTCAGGAACTCAGTAGCTGGACTAGTTTCATTTGGGATTAATTAAAAAGAAACTTTAATTGTCCCTTTTTTGCCTTCCTTTGCTTGTCTTCTATTACAAGGCCAGATTGGAACAAGCTGTGACAGACCAACCCAGATAGAAAAATAATATTCTAACGATTGTTGCAACTTTGAAAAACAATGTTAAAACTTTTTTTTTGCCCCAGGAGCTTTAACTAGGGATAGGAAAACACTCTTGAACAAAGAGGGAAAATATTATGTTCCCTATAATTCTTCCTTGTAACAATCCTATTAACCCTAGGTGAAAATTGTTGAGCAAAGACCACTAAGAGTGAGAATATTATGTTCCGTAACACTGTTCCTTATAACAATCCTATTAACCCTAGGTGAAAATTTGCCATGGACCAGATTGCTGAATATCCAAACTCTCCTGGTTAAACAGGACTGTATACGACAATGGCAATGACTTCCTAATAGTATCTGTCATGTCTAATATTAGCTCCTAGGATAATAAACTTTAAATGAATTTTTTTCTTACCTTAGAGTGGGAATGTTTTATTACATGCAAATCATAGTCCCTGTTTTATATTGCATGTGTCATGAGTGTAGGAAAATGGAACACATATGTAGCTTTCAAAATATTTACAGGGAAATGATAAGCTTGACCTCTGTTGATATTTTAAATTCTACCCTAATGTTCTAATCTCGAGGATGAGATATATTCCATTTCAATTTTTCTCTTAAGTTTTACAAGCCAATATATAACTTTATGTCATGAAAACACTATCTAATTGGATTGTAAAATTTTAGCCTAATTTGAATTAGAATAATCCTATTGTAAGAATCGCAAAGACACAGCAGACAGCAAGCTATTAGGGAAGAAGTTTATTTGGGAAGAGTTCTTGGGGGAGATCCACAGGTCCGAGAGATGGGCCAGGGAAATCACACCCCAAAGATGGGACGAGGAGGTTTTATTAGGGAGGAAAAAGGAGAAGAAAAAAGGGGCAAGGGATTTTTCAGAGCAGGCGCAGAAACGAAGTCTTTGTTTAAGCTAGGTGGAAAATTAGTAATGAGTCTGCTGTCCTTGAGTTGTCTGTGGGCATGGGGGTGTGCAGTTCTTGTCACTTTTCAGATGTAGTGGAGAATCTTTATGGCCAGAGCGAACTTCTTATCGCCGGCCTTGAGAGACTCCCAGGCGCCAGCAGATCAGCAACCGGCCCTATGATGCTGACCCTTTAGGGCCGGGGAGTTTGCAACTGCCGTATTAACCCTTTAATAGCCCATAAAACTAACACCTATCATTTTGGTTTTGTTACATTTCATAACAATAACAAAACTGTGATTAAATATTAAGTTATGAAAGGGGTTCAAAATGAAAGCGGTTCATAGGCAAAATTGGCAAGGAGAGGCTAGCGGGTCCCAAGGACAAGAAGGAGAAGAGGAAGGACAAGGAGAAATAAAGGCAAAGATCTTTAATGTTGAAACTGAAAACTTCTAGTCTTATGTTGATCTGGGCGCTTACATTCGAATGTCTTACCTATCCTTAGGCCTGGAGACTGTCCTAGCTAATCTCGTGTGAGTGTGTGCTTAGAGGGTCTTTACAACCTTAAGATATTCTTTTGATTTATTGTTTTGGTAACTGACTGGAAGATACAAATTGCCATGCTTCAACTGGCTAAGGGGGATACTCTTCTATCCCACCTCCAGTGTCGATGATGGAAGCTTTTCCCTAGCCTTTCTTTAATAAACTTTTCACTACATGAAGCTCTGAGTGGCCATCACCGAGTCTTTTGATCCCAATGTGAATTCTTCTCCATTGGAGAGTAAGAATCCGACACCATTCACGGTAACCTACCATCATCTATCACTTATCAGTTAAAACTGCTTTTTGTGCATTTTCAATTTGGGATTAATTACATATTTCTTCAAAAATATTTATTAAGCATCTGCTATATTCCAGGAATCATTCTATTTATACATGGCACATCTTAGCAAAGACAATATAGAAATCCTTGCTTTTAAAATGTACATTTTATTTGAAGGAAAGAGAAAATGCATGTGTAATTAAATAATTCTATACAAAATTATATGATATTATAGAATGCAGGAATTTAAATAGAAAAAAGAATCTAGAATGCAAAGAGATATATCTTGGTGCCACAGAAGTTTTCTGAGATATAATCTTTTTGTTATTTATTGACAGATAACATAATAATCACAGACAATATGCTATTTAAATACCTTGTATGAAAGTTATCTTCATTAAACAAAAGTTCAGACTCAGACCATCAAACACAGTGGATATTTATTCTAAAGCAACCGGCCCTGATTTAAGTTTGCAACTGCCGTATTAACCCTTTAATAGCCCATAAAACTAACACCTATCATTTTGGTTTTGTTACATTTCATAACAATAACAAAACTGTGATTAAATATTAAGTTATGAAAGGGGTTCAAAATGAAAGCGGTTCATAGGCAAAATTGGCAAGGAGAGGCTAGCGGGTCCCAAGGACAAGAAGGAGAAGAGGAAGGACAAGGAGAAATAAAGGCAAAGATCTTTAATGTTGAAACTGAAAACTTCTAGTCTTATGTTGATCTGGGCGCTTACATTCGAATGTCTTACCTATCCTTAGGCCTGGAGACTGTCCTAGCTAATCTCGTGTGAGTGTGTGCTTAGAGGGTCTTTACAACCTTAAGATATTCTTTTGATTTATTGTTTTGGTAACTGACTGGAAGATACAAATTGCCATGCTTCAACTGGCTAAGGGGGATACTCTTCTATCCCACCTCCAGTGTCGATGATGGAAGCTTTTCCCTAGCCTTTCTTTAATAAACTTTTCACTACATGAAGCTCTGAGTGGCCATCACCGAGTCTTTTGATCCCAATGTGAATTCTTCTCCATTGGAGAGTAAGAATCCGACACCATTCACGGTAACCTACCATCATCTATCACTTATCAGTTAAAACTGCTTTTTGTGCATTTTCAATTTGGGATTAATTACATATTTCTTCAAAAATATTTATTAAGCATCTGCTATATTCCAGGAATCATTCTATTTATACATGGCACATCTTAGCAAAGACAATATAGAAATCCTTGCTTTTAAAATGTACATTTTATTTGAAGGAAAGAGAAAATGCATGTGTAATTAAATAATTCTATACAAAATTATATGATATTATAGAATGCAGGAATTTAAATAGAAAAAAGAATCTAGAATGCAAAGAGATATATCTTGGTGCCACAGAAGTTTTCTGAGATATAATCTTTTTGTCATTTATTGACAGATAACATAATAATCACAGACAATATGCTATTTAAATACCTTGTATGAAAGTTATCTTCATTAACATTACTCAATGGACGTTCAGACTCAGACCATCAAACACAGTGGATATTTATTCTAAAATAGTTCATAAAGAGATATTATAACAATCATATTGAAATGAAACAGGAACCTATGGTTTGTGTTCCCCATGTCCTCAGCCTGTCTTTTGCCTTGGCAAAAACTTTAGCCAAGGGATAAGTTTATTCAGAGAAGTGAGAAAATGCAGAAGCAAAGAAAAGCAGTTTAAAAAGACAGAACAATAATAGTTTAGTCAGTAAGCAAAGTTAAGGAACTGTAGTTCCATCTCAAGGGCTACAGATAATATCCTGAGCCATACCCTGTGAGCTGTGTGGTAGGCGCTGAAATTCCTACCAGGTGGAAGAAGTTAACTACCGAATCAACAGACTGTAACCATGAGTTGGGCTGCCAAGAACTGGACTCAAGGGAATGGGAACAAACTGACCCTTAAATGGAATATTCACTGTACTACTTTACTTAAAATAATCAGGATGGCACTGATCAAACCACTGCATGATCAATTTCAAGATGACTGTTAGAACTGACTCTGCTATTCCTGCATGTAGCCCCTCTCTCAGTCTATAAAGCTCTTACCCACGGATTATCAGCAGAGTCAGCCTTTGGATAGGAATCCCCACCTCTACTCGTATTACTGGTATCTAAAATAAAGCAAAAGTTCCTTTCCAGCAACTTTGCCTCTTGTTTGGCTTTTGAGCAGCAAGCAGTCAGAGCCCACTTTTGGTTACTATAACTAATTCACTTCAAAAATACTAAATACTGAATAAAACCTCAAACTTAAAGTAATCCTTAACCAGTCAGAAAATTAAAACTGCCACCTGCCATATTAATTTTGATTTTTATCTCAAAGTAGTTTTAAATAGGAAAGCTATTAGCTTGCATAAATTATTAATCCATGATTTGAGGAGCTTCAGGTCTTTTTTTTTTTTACTATTTTAAAAAAGAAAGCAAAAACATAGAGCAAGAATAAAAATCCAGATATCCACTGTTATTTCAGATAAATTGTATGTCTTCACTCAAAGATCCAGTAATATTCATGGGAAAGTGAAAGGTATAAAACAAGAGGAAAGTTGCACAGGTCCAATGAAGACTTAGAAAGAGAGCAATGTTAAAATCTGTATTTGAATCTATTGTGTTCAATCAAAAGTTTTTTTTCTTTTTTCTTTTCTCTCTCTGTTGTTTTTCAGTCACTAAGTCATGTCTTTGATCCCATGGACTGCAGCATGCCAGGCTCCTCTGTTCTCCCCAGTTTCCTGGAATTTGCTCAAATTCATATGAATTTAGTCAGTGATGCTATCTGACCATATCATCCTCTGTGGTCCCCTCCTTTTAACTTCAATCTTTCTCAACATCAGGGTCTTTTCCAATGAGTCAGCTCTTCACATCAGGTGGCCAAAATATTAGAGCTTCTTCAGCTTCAGAATCAGTTCTTCCAATGAATATTCCAGGTCGATTTCCTTTAGCTCTGATCTCCTCGCAGTCCAAAAGGGCTCTCAAGAGCTATCCCTGGCACCACAATTTGAAAGTATCTATTCTTGGGTGCTCAGCTTTCTTTATGGTCCATCTACTCACAACTGTACAGGACTGCTCTTTAGTGATTATGATTACTCTTTAGTGATTATCAGTTCTAACATGAATATGTAGAAGATAGATGATATGTTGATAGAAATGAGTCTCCATCTCCTGATATTATCTTTCTGCATAATTAACATAGGGCCTAAATGTGCTGGGAATTGAAAATGCAAAATTAATGTGAAAGTCTTCTTTTATATGAATAGGTAATAAACTAATAATAAGTTGGCAAATAGATTTCATATTTTTTTTGCTTGACTTGTTCTATTGTTAGTAGGTGCTTGGCATTCTCTATGAAAAAAAAAATACTTAAAAAAAAAAATACAGAGGGAAAATGTCCTTAGCTTTGAGTGTCAAATATAGGCAAAGAATGAATGGGTGTTTATATATTTGTTGTATATTATATTTGCTGAATCTAATCCACTTACTCTGTGCAGTTATTTTCTTTTTAAATAGCTACATGAATAAAAATTTCAAAATTATAAGAAATTTCTTACAGAAAGATAGGGGAAGGGAAGGAATTTGTCTCAATCAATTTAAGAAGAGTTAGGAAACAGAAGCGTGTGACAGAAAAAAGAGACAAATTTCACTCATTATAATTAATAACTGCCTGGGGCCTAACATGTATCATATAGGTGAAAGTAGTTTTATTTTTGTATTTAATAAAAATGTCATTTATAGAGGTTTTACTGATACCTAAGTATATTCTTCATAATGATTCAGTTTCATCATGTGATTAGATTGGGATTTAACATTAACATTCCACAATTATATAATTAATTAGATTGAGCTGCAATTACAATCACTGATTGATACAAAGCCTTTTGCTTAACTCCTGGAGGTAATCAATTTTACAATAGGAATTGTGAACAATTCGCTAAATCACCTTAGTCCACTAAACACTTGGGCTGCCTAATTAGACAAAATTTTGTTTTACTAAACAGCTTAAGAAAATGGTGCTAGGAAATTCAGCAGGTAAAATTTCTTCCAATGAATATTCCAGGTCGATTTCCTTTAGCTCTGATCTCCTCGCAGTCCAAAAGGGCTCTCAAGAGCTATCCCTGGCACCACAATTTGAAAGTATCTATTCTTGGGTGCTCAGCTTTCTTTATGGTCCATCTACTCACAACTGTACAGGACTGCTCTTTAGTGATTATGATTACTCTTTAGTGATTATCAGTTCTAACATGAATATGTAGAAGATAGATGATATGTTGATAGAAATGAGTCTCCATCTCCTGATATTATCTTTCTGCATAATTAACATAGGGCCTAAATGTGCTGGGAATTGAAAATACAAAAATTAATGTGAAAGTCTTCTTTTATATGAATAGGTAATAAACTAATAATAAGTTGGCAAATAGATTTCATATTTTTTTTGCTTGACTTGTTCTATTGTTAGTAGGTGCTTGGCATTCTCTATGAAAAAAAAAATACTTAAAAAAAAAAATACAGAGGGAAAATGTCCTTAGCTTTGAGTGTCAAATATAGGCAAAGAATGAATGGGTGTTTATATATTTGTTGTATATTATATTTGCTGAATCTAATCCACTTACTCTGTGCAGTTATTTTCTTTTTAAATAGCTACATGAATAAAAATTTCAAAATTATAAGAAATTTCTTACAGAAAGATAGGGGAAGGGAAGGAATTTGTCTCAATCAATTTAAGAAGAGTTAGGAAACAGAAGCGTGTGACAGAAAAAAGAGACAAATTTCACTCATTATAATTAATAACTGCCTGGGGCCTAACATGTATCATATAGGTGAAAGTAGTTTTATTTTTGTATTTAATAAAAATGTCATTTATAGAGGTTTTACTGATACCTAAGTATATTCTTCATAATGATTCAGTTTCATCATGTGATTAGATTGGGATTTAACATTAACATTCCACAATTATATAATTAATTAGATTGAGCTGCAATTACAATCACTGATTGATACAAAGCCTTTTGCTTAACTCCTGGAGGTAATCAATTTTACAATAGGAATTGTGAACAATTCGCTAAATCACCTTAGTCCACTAAACACTTGGGCTGCCTAATTAGACAAAATTTTGTTTTACTAAACAGCTTAAGAAAATGGTGCTAGGAAATTCAGCAGGTAAAATTTCTCCCAACGTTTTTTCTTTGTAGTAAACTCTTCAAATATTCTCAGTTAAAATCTGCTCAGTCATTCTGTATGGTCAAGCCACCCAAGAGAGCTGTTCCTGTGCTCTGTGAACATGCCCTGCAGCTAAACCAGTGCCTGCTTCATGTACCCCTGTCTTTAGATGAAAATGTCTCCACCAAGATAGCTTATCACAGGAGCGGTGATGGGCGTGCCGCTCTCCTGATTCCTTTGGTAACTGAAGAGTCAACCTGACTTCAATTCCTCCTATAACTGGTAGCCTCCGCTCCCTGCTAGGAGCAAAGACTGCAGCCATGTTCTGCCCACTGCTGCTATCTGGTGCATGCATTGTGACAGGCCCTTGCTTCAGAAATGTAAGATTCCCCCATCCACTAAACACTAAAGGTGTCTCTGTCACCGACTTGGGATCTTTGTTCAGTCTTGAAGCTGAGCAAGTACAGGGCCTGTAGGACTGCAGGGTACAGACCAAGGCCTTCTTTGTTCCTCCTCTTTCCCACTTTCCTATTAATATAAGGTAGAAGGTCTTACCTAAGTGGATCTATTGTTTCAATTTCTTTCATTTCTTCCATGCCAGCTGTAGTTTATAGGAATTCCATCTGTGGTATAAATGAATTAATATGGAAAGGAAGACCCAAAAATAGAGCTTTATTAGCACCTCAAGATTTCAGCCAATAATATGATTGTACCTTAAATATGATGATTAAATAGAATTTTTTTCTTTTCTTTTACAGTTTTGAAGCTCCTGGTTTGGAGCATTAGATTTTGAATTTAGGGACACACAGTATTACTGGATACATTGCTTAAAGCACAGATATCCAGACGTCACTCAGAACATCTGATTCAGAGACTGAGGCCTGTAAGACACGATTTTAGAAACCCTGACTTTGAAAATAAGGAACAGATTATTTCAGGTATCAGGAATTTGTGGCACTCAGGTCGCTTAAAAAGCAGACAGACAAAACTGATCTGACTTATGCAAACTGTGGGTTTTTGTTTTCCTTATGAAGCCAAATATTCACATGAGAAAGAAGTGACTTAGTTTCTTTAGTCCATCTAAATGATAAACATTTTGAGTCAAAAACCATGTAAATTGTTATTAAGCCCATTCCAGTCTGTTTTTTTTAATGTGCTCTCTAATTCTGCTTCAACAATCAAATTCCCAACATAAAATAACTAGGGTTAGGAAAGAAAAATTCTGAAATAGGGACATATAGGAAAAAATCTTGACCGTCATTCTGAAATTTGACCACTGTTTACCTGTAAGTGTTGGTTCATATAAGTGATGAAAAAGCAGATCAAATAGCTATTAGATCTCTTGAACCTGAGTCTCTGCCTCAAATCACATGTGCAGATAAATGGAAATCACCATACCACATCACAGATATGTACCTATAAAATCGTTCTGTGTGTGAAGAAGCATATAGATAAAGGTCACTGTGGAGACTAGTAATTCCATAAATCTGCTTCCCACAGTGGAAGCCAGAACAACAGACTTAATTACAACCAATGTCCCCCTGAATGTATATATATATATATAAAACTTATTTTATATTATAAATCCTGTATTTTATAAGTATGTATTATCTTCACATTAACTTGAACTATCCCATCTTTGCAAATATATATATATACACATGTATTCTATATATATTTATTTTTATATATGTATGCATAAATATTATATATGCATGCATATGTATGTAATACTTGATGAGGTTTCCCTGGAGCCTCCGATAGTAAAGAATCCATCTGCCTGCAATACAGGAGACCCAAGTTCGATCTCTGGGTCAGGAAGATGCTCTGGAGAAATTAATGGCTGCCCATTCCATATTCCTGCCTGGAGATTTCCTTGGACAGAGGAGTCAGGCAGACTATAGTCCAGGGCCTCAAAGAATTAGATATGCCTGAGCAACTGACAATTTCACTCTGATAATACTTTATGTAAATTTTATAAATACCTTACATTGTCACATATACCACAATAGAACTATATGTAATATGCAAAATTACATTATGCAAATTATTTAAATATTATAATACTGCCATGAGTATATGTGTCTGTGTGTATACAATATTTCATTTACAACTTGTTTAGGTACAAGTGCCAGAAAATCTAAATTAGATTGCCTTAAACAAAATAAAGAAATGTATTGACTCACATAAAGCCAGGATTAAGTCAAGCACAACTGTTTTAGGTGCTGAAAGAGTGAAAAAAATTCATATTAGATAACCATTTTTGAGTCAAAAACCATGTAAATTGTTATTAAGCCCATTCCAGTCTGTTTTTTTTAATGTGCTCTCTAATTCTGCTTCAACAATCAAATTCCCAACATAAAATAACTAGGGTTAGGAAAGAAAAATTCTGAAATAGGGACATATAGGAAAAAATCTTGACCGTCATTCTGAAATTTGACCACTGTTTACCTGTAAGTGTTGGTTCATATAAGTGATGAAAAAGCAGATCAAATAGCTATTAGATCTCTTGAACCTGAGTCTCTGCCTCAAATCACATGTGCAGATAAATGGAAATCACCATACCACATCACAGATATGTACCTATAAAATCGTTCTGTGTGTGAAGAAGCATATAGATAAAGGTCACTGTGGAGACTAGTAATTCCATAAATCTGCTTCCCACAGTGGAAGCCAGAACAACAGACTTAATTACAACCAATGTCCCCCTGAATGTATATATATATATATAAAACTTATTTTATATTATAAATCCTGTATTTTATAAGTATGTATTATCTTCACATTAACTTGAACTATCCCATCTTTGCAAATATATATATATATACATGTATTCTATATATATTTATTTTTATATATGTATGCATAAATATTATATATGCATGCATATGTATGTAATACTTGATGAGGTTTCCCTGGAGCCTCCGATAGTAAAGAATCCATCTGCCTGCAATACAGGAGACCCAAGTTCGATCTCTGGGTCAGGAAGATGCTCTGGAGAAATTAATGGCTGCCCATTCCATATTCCTGCCTGGAGATTTCCTTGGACAGAGGAGTCAGGCAGACTATAGTCCAGGGCCTCAAAGAATTAGATATGCCTGAGCAACTGACAATTTCACTCTGATAATACTTTATGTAAATTTTATAAATACCTTACATTGTCACATATACCACAATAGAACTATATGTAATATGCAAAATTACATTATGCAAATTATTTAAATATTATAATACTGCCATGAGTATATGTGTCTGTGTGTATACAATATTTCATTTACAACTTGTTTAGGTACAAGTGCCAGAAAATCTAAATTAGATTGCCTTAAACAAAATAAAGAAATGTATTGACTCACATAAAGCCAGGATTAAGTCAAGCACAACTGTTTTAGGTGCTGAAAGAGTGAAAAAAAAAAAAAATTCATATTGACTCGATCTGTTGACTTGGCTTTCTTTACCTCAATCAATTTTCAGGACAGTGTGGCAGTTTAACAGATGTAGATGATTTCTTTAGTATCCTAGATTCAAAGAGTTATTGCTACTGGCTATTCTAGCATTGTGTGTGGGATTCGAATTGCTTGGGTAGCTTGACTTAATTCATGAATTTAGCCTTGACCCTCACTGAGGACAGGGGAATGTCATTATTAAGATGGATTTTTTGAAAAAGGCCTTCTAAGTTAATAATAGCCCAGGATTTTAAAGGATGATTGCTAGATTTTTGGCAAGTTTAACAGAAGTTTAACAGAATAAATCTCTTTTTTTTACAAATACAGAAACTAGAAACTAGAAAAATAGCTCAGGAGTGTTATCAAAATTTCTGTTATAGCCACGTTCAGTTTAAGGGATTTGCTAAGTAGCAAGTAGATATGTTAAGGAAAATGTTGGCTAAAGAAGATCTGGAGTGCTATAGAAATTTATAGGCAGAAAATTTCAGTTTAAGGATCATTAGCATGAATGTTATTAAAAGTTGGGATTAAAACTGTAGAGCCTGACTGTTAGGAGAATGTTGGAGGACTGGTTGAGAAGGCAAAAGAACAAAGGCAGAGGGATGTGATTTCAAGGGTGCTCATGTCCAACTGTTTTCTCTCCATCCCAGTACACAGTAGGAATACCTGCCTGACCGCTGCTGTTGGGCATGGCTGGGTGACTGTGGCCTTTGAGAACTATCACTTCTGATTGGCACATGGAACTCTTTTAAGATTCTGTCACTCTTTCTTTCCTTCTCCGTGGCAAATAGCGACTTCCTGACGGTAGCTGCTCTGTCTTGACCCATAAGTAATTCCAGTGAGCACAATTTCCTAGTCAGCAATATGCATAAAAAATAAATGTGTCTTGATAACTATATAACCCAGCCTATCCAGGCTGAAGAGCTTCCCCGGTGGCTCATTGGTAAAAAATCTGCCTGCAGTGTAGGAGATGCAGGTTTGGTCTTCTCTGAATTGGGAAGATTCTCCTGGAGAAGGAAATGGGAACCCACTTCAGGAAAATATTACTGCCTGGACAATTCCATGAACAAAGGAACAAGGTGGGCTACAGTCTATACTACTTAGTGACTGAACAACAGCAGCAATCCTGGCTGAAACATGGACCTCAGCTACAAATGAAAACAAGTATTCACAGGAGCATGTGAAAAAGTCTATAAAAGCAAATTGAAAATTAAAAGATATCCATAAGATTAGTTGTGGAAAGTAATGGTAATCATCCATACATCTTTTCAGTTAATTTGAGAGAGATGTAATTATTTTTTGTTGTTTTTTGTTTGCATAATACTTCAGAGTTTTTTAATAATTGTGTAAGTTATATGAGAAAAGCGTGTTATTAGTAGCAAGCAATCTGCAACCTTACATCTATTACTTATGTTGTGATCAATAAGGAAATTGCTTCTCACATGGAAAACATCAAGTTAAATAATCATGACAAACCTTTTATTAGCACTGAATAATCTGAGCAAAACATCCCTCTGCAATTAGCCTAAATGGCCACTGGATGTCAGTATTATGTTATGCCTATTGATTATTTACTGAGTTTTGAATAGTAATTCCCTGTGGATGTTTCACAATTTATAAATCTCTCTCTTTAAAGGAAAATATCCAAAATTATCATATTGCATTAAAATTAAGAATTATTTATTTTTAAGCAATCTATCATTTAAAGTGCACTTACAAAGTTTTATTTGTTTTAATAGAATACTGAATTTTAAAGGTTTATTTTGAATATATACAGGGCAGGGTTTTTTTTGCTTAGTTTAAATACCTATTAAGTTTTTTCACATTACCACTGGAGTCAGCAAGAAGCTTTCAAAAATTTAAATCTATGTTTCCTTCTATCTTTTATAATTACCAAATTAAGACTATATTAGAATTGGTAAACTATTTACTCCAGTAAATTTGACACTTCAGAACTATAGAAAAACAGTGGTACTAGGCTTAAAGTATTTATTATTTTGTTTCATGAGTCTGTAGATTTTTATGAATTGATCTCAGTATGAGTTTTTAAATATAATAAGCAAAATTTTTCATTTTACAAGTATATAAGAAACATATAAGCTAAATACTTTAGGCAAGATCAGATAGCTAGGACATGGAGGAGATAGGTTTCAAAGTTAAGGTTAAAACTATGCAAAACCATTCCATAGATATATGTGCTGCAGTCAGAACTTCATGAGATTCTCATTCAACTCATGTCCCTAGCTATAAGCCTCCTGAAGCCTAAAATGTAATGTAATTTTTATAATTTGGAAATTTAAATAAGAATATATTTTACTTAAAAATTAATGTGTCGTATCTCTTCCTGCAATGAGGTTGCCAAAATCAAGTTTAATGACATAGTCATCCATAAGAATGTCCTCGCTTTAGAAACAAGTCACAATTTTAGGGGTCTCCAGGGTCATCCTTATTTCACACTGTCTGCCTACAAATTTGGGGTTCCCACAATTATCCAAAGGTTCCATGTTTTCCTGGAAAGGTACAGAGAACTCACTGCAAGTGTCATGCTTAAAATGCAACTGTAGCGAAAGAATAGGTATAATAACCAGCTGAAGGAAGAGGTTTATAAGCGAAGTCTTAAAGGGTTCTAAATGTGAAACTTCCATCATTTTCAGGAAAGTATTCCCTCCTGGTACTGATATATAGCAATCCTCAAAGGATATAGCCCATCAGAGAAACTCAAGTGAGCTCTGTTTAGAGTTTTAACTGAGTTTTAACTGAGCATGATTGAGGAAGCAACTGCCATGTGACTAGATCCAGCTGGAGACATCCTAGGACTCAGAGAGCCCTCTAATCATCTGGTTAGTCTTTCTAGCATAGTTAGCAATATCCCTGGTCATCCTGTTAGAATTAACTATCTCAGTCCGTCATGAGTCACTTCATTAGCATGATGAAGGGCTTATCATAAATAACAAAGCCACTCTTATCATAGGAAAATCTCAAAGACTTAGATTTATATGTTAGTGTTCTCCAGAGAAAACAGCATGTCTTTCTAAATAGATAAATATGTCAAAGTATGTAGATAGATAGTTTTTTTTTCCTTTAATTAGATTTGGCTCGTTCAAACACAAAAATACATGGCTTGGCAGTACAAAATCTATCAAACTGGAGACCCAGGGAAGACTTACAGTTAAAATTCAGGAAAAAAAAAACTAAAACCTAGCAAATATAAGGACATGGAGGAGATAGGTTTCAAAGTTAAGGTTAAAACTATGCAAAACCATTCCATAGATATATGTGCTGCAGTCAGAACTTCATGAGATTCTCATTCAACTCATGTCCCTAGCTATAAGCCTCCTGAAGCCTAAAATGTAATGTAATTTTTATAATTTGGAAATTTAAATAAGAATATATTTTACTTAAAAATTAATGTGTCGTATCTCTTCCTGCAATGAGGTTGCCAAAATCAAGTTTAATGACATAGTCATCCATAAGAATGTCCTCGCTTTAGAAACAAGTCACAATTTTAGGGGTCTCCAGGGTCATCCTTATTTCACACTGTCTGCCTACAAATTTGGGGTTCCCACAATTATCCAAAGGTTCCATGTTTTCCTGGAAAGGTACAGAGAACTCACTGCAAGTGTCATGCTTAAAATGCAACTGTAGCGAAAGAATAGGTATAATAACCAGCTGAAGGAAGAGGTTTATAAGCGAAGTCTTAAAGGGTTCTAAATGTGAAACTTCCATCATTTTCAGGAAAGTATTCCCTCCTGGTACTGATATATAGCAATCCTCAAAGGATATAGCCCATCAGAGAAACTCAAGTGAGCTCTGTTTAGAGTTTTAACTGAGTTTTAACTGAGCATGATTGAGGAAGCAACTGCCATGTGACTAGATCCAGCTGGAGACATCCTAGGACTCAGAGAGCCCTCTAATCATCTGGTTAGTCTTTCTAGCATAGTTAGCAATATCCCTGGTCATCCTGTTAGAATTAACTATCTCAGTCCGTCATGAGTCACTTCATTAGCATGATGAAGGGCTTATCATAAATAACAAAGCCACTCTTATCATAGGAAAATCTCAAAGACTTAGATTTATATGTTAGTGTTCTCCAGAGAAAACAGCATGTCTTTCTAAATAGATAAATATGTCAAAGTATGTAGATAGATAGTTTTTTTTTTCCTTTAATTAGATTTGGCTCGTTCAAACACAAAAATACATGGCTTGGCAGTACAAAATCTATCAAGCTGGAGACCCAGGGAAGACTTACAGTTTGGGTTCCAAGGCAATCTGCTCTCTCTTCTCTTTAACAAGTAACAGCGTAATGTAGTGTTTACATCTATTTGCTTATTTTGATATTTAAATTGTGAAAAAGGTAGCCTTGGAGTAAATCAGAACTAGTCAGTCAGTCACAATGATGAATTGGCTGGGCCATGGCCAAACACTCTTTGTTTAGGTAGAGCAAGACACAGATATGTTTCTAAATTTTGTTATACTGTTTTCCCAAAGGCATTGGATATGATTGGAAGTCATTTGAGAAAAATAAGATTCGAAGCATTAGCAAAATATTTGCTATTTCTCACACTGCTAGTTAAATAATAGACATTGTTCTGGCAGACTTTTCTTTTATACTAGGAAGATATCACTTATACTTTAGACAGAATCAAAGTCTACATGATTTGTACAGTTACAGTCTTTTAAGGCTTAACATAAATAGAACAATTTAGTAATCATACTATGGAAGCAGTCAAAGAAGAGTGAGAATGTTCTTTGGAGATTAACCACAAAGAGCTGTTTAAAGTTCTTTGTGATTCTTGATGACCTGTGAAGCTTTCACTATTTTTTTTTTTTTTTTTACTATGTAAGCTTTCTTCCTCATTTTTACATTCTAAGGGTTTAATCATAAGCATCAAAAACACATTTTAATGATATTTGTCCAGCATGGTTACCTTGAACAACTTTATTAAAATTTCTGATGGTAGATATTGCAGACCCCTTCTAGTATAAGCACGTAAAGTTGTTTCAGTCGTGTCTGACTCTATGCGGCCCTATGGACTGTAGTCCACCAGGCTCCTATGTCCATGTGATTATCCAGGCAAGAATACTGGAGTGGGTTGCTATGCCCTCCTCCAAGGGATCTTCCTGACTCAGGAATCAAACCTGCATTTCTTATGTCTCTTGCATTGGGAGGCGAGTTCTTTACCACTATCACCACCTGGGAAGCCCTCTTCTAGTATACAGAGGCTAACCACTTTAAAACTACATTTCTAAAACTGTCTTACAAGCTTGAGGATATGACATAGATTCCTCTCAAGATTTTGATTTAGAGCCAAATTACACAGAGAGAGACAAAGTATAGTACATCCATTTTGTGAGTACAGTCATAGCTAAGAAGCATGGCTCTAGAACAAGTGACTGTAGAAGTTCCTCTCCTGGTTTCTTGATCCTGAGACGTGTGTTTGGGGGGGCACTACAGAATCTGGCAGTCTGTGAAATACTGTATTCAGGAGAGATCCAGGTCACTTCTATTATTCTGTGCCTCTTGTTTCTAGATAAAAGGAGAGGGGTGGAGTATTAGTAAGAAAAAGAGAACAGATATGTGAGATGTTAACACTCTCTTCACTAATTTATTTATATCAACTACTCACAGACAAAGGGGTAGATTTATATATTAGAAGAAAATGTCTCAGTAGTTTCCATGAACCAAATCTATACACCTCAAAACATAACAGACTGTAACACAAGCTAGTAAAGTGTCCCTTTATTTTTTAATGTGATTGTGGGCTCTTTCGACAGTTCTCTAGGTTCATTGTTCGCTGCTATGTTAAACAAGCAGATAATTACTGATGTTCCCTATTTAAATATGGGGTAGTATAATACTAATCTTCTAACGAAAGAAAGGCAACACAAATTGCTGGAGTGACTATAACTTTGAGTAAGCAAATGCTAAATATAATTACCATTCTATAACTAAAATGGACTCAGTATATACTTAGTAGCATTTTTTTCTTCTTTTAAAAAATACCTCAACAAATAAAATTATAGTATCTTTTAACAGTTTATCCATATGCTAAAATGTCCTCAGTTGCCAAAAAAAGAAAACCAAGATATATTCATCTAACTCTCAATGGGGTTATTGCTTTGATGGTAGACTGTAAACTTGAATTATTTAACTAGAAATTTGAGGAAGAAATATAGTTCCGAATACATAAAATTTGGATTAAAAGGTAAGATTTGACTTGCAAACAGAAATTAGAACTTCAGGAAAGTTCACAAATATATCGTGATTAAATGCATAAAATAATAGCAAGATCCAAATGCTGTCTAATTACCAAATATTACTATTTGAATGACATCATAGTAATACTCATAGGAAATAGTTATAAGAACTTTTTATCTTAAAGTTCTGACAGTTTTAACAGGTGTATAAACATTTGAAGGAAAGTATAGTACATCCATTTTGTGAGTACAGTCATAGCCAAGAAGCATGGCTCTAGAACAAGTGACTGTAGAAGTTCCTCTCCTGGTTTCTTGATCCTGAGACGTGTGTTTGGGGGGGCACTACAGAATCTGGCAGTCTGTGAAATACTGTATTCAGGAGAGATCCAGGTCACTTCTATTATTCTGTGCCTCTTGTTTCTAGATAAAAGGAGAGGGGTGGAGTATTAGTAAGAAAAAGAGAACAGATATGTGAGATGTTAACACTCTCTTCACTAATTTATTTATATCAACTACTCACAGACAAAGGGGTAGATTTATATATTAGAAGAAAATGTCTCAGTAGTTTCCATGAACCAAATCTATACACCTCAAAACATAACAGACTGTAACACAAGCTAGTAAAGTGTCCCTTTATTTTTTAATGTGATTGTGGGCTCTTTCGACAGTTCTCTAGGTTCATTGTTCGCTGCTATGTTAAACAAGCAGATAATTACTGATGTTCCCTATTTAAATATGGGGTAGTATAATACTAATCTTCTAACGAAAGAAAGGCAACACAAATTGCTGGAGTGACTATAACTTTGAGTAAGCAAATGCTAAATATAATTACCATTCTATAACTAAAATGGACTCAGTATATACTTAGTAGCATTTTTTTCTTCTTTTAAAAAATACCTCAACAAATAAAATTATAGTATCTTTTAACAGTTTATCCATATGCTAAAATGTCCTCAGTTGCCAAAAAAAGAAAACCAAGATATATTCATCTAACTCTCAATGGGGTTATTGCTTTGATGGTAGACTGTAAACTTGAATTATTTAACTAGAAATTTGAGGAAGAAATATAGTTCCGAATACATAAAATTTGGATTAAAAGGTAAGATTTGACTTGCAAACAGAAATTAGAACTTCAGGAAAGTTCACAAATATATCGTGATTAAATGCATAAAATAATAGCAAGATCCAAATGCTGTCTAATTACCAAATATTACTATTTGAATGACATCATAGTAATACTCATAGGAAATAGTTATAAGAACTTTTTATCTTAAAGTTCTGACAGTTTTAACAGGTGTATAAACATTTGAAGGAAAGTACAATAATTGAAGCAACAAATAAATTTATTTACCATAAGCTAATATATGTGTGTCTAATTGTTTTAAAGATTACATCTCTGGAGTAGAAAGGAACACTTATGATCTGGCCACTATTTTCCCAGCCTTCTCTGTCACCACTCCTCATGTTCTGTACACTATGTGATCTGATCTAAATGTGACTCCTTAAATAGATCAGTACATTCACTAGTAGTACATGCTTTTTCTGCTTAGAATAAAATTCAGCCCTTTCAACCACCTGATAAACTCAGTCTATCTTTTATGACTCAGCTGCATCTGAAAATCCTTTTGGAGGCCTTCCAAGCAAAAATTTTAGATCTCTCCCTGAATTTCTCATGCTCAGGAGTTAGGGGCATCTTCTCTGTCACATGGCTGGGGACTTCTGTCACAGCATTTGCATGGCATTCTAATATTTGGCTTATATTTATTAAATATAAGAAATAATATAATATATATAAGATATAAGAAATATATATCTTAATATAAGAAAAATGAAATAATGTTTTGTTCTCAAAATGATCTCCTCTCTGAAGCCCAATGTGTGAAGCAGACAGACTTCCTAGTGCTAAATTTCCCTTGGGGTGGGTTATGATTCTTCCCTAAAAATAAAGTTCTTTCTCTGGCACAGGTTCACTTTGTTCCATGCATGGCCTGAGGCAGCAGAGCCTAGAGACTTGGGAGAGCCATTTATCCATATGCTAAAATGTCCTCAGTTGCCAAAAAAGAAAACCAAGATATATTCATCTAACTCTCAATGGGGTTATTGCTTTGATGGTAGACTGTAAACTTGAATTATTTAACTAGAAATTTGAGGAAGAAATATAGTTCCGAATACATAAAATTTGGATTAAAAGGTAAGATTTGACTTGCAAACAGAAATTAGAACTTCAGGAAAGTTCACAAATATATCGTGATTAAATGCATAAAATAATAGCAAGATCCAAATGCTGTCTAATTACCAAATATTACTATTTGAATGACATCATAGTAATACTCATAGGAAATAGTTATAAGAACTTTTTTTATCTTAAAGTTCTGACAGTTTTAACAGGTGTATAAACATTTGAAGGAAAGTACAATAATTGAAGCAACAAATAAATTTATTTACCATAAGCTAATATATGTGTGTCTAATTGTTTTAAAGATTACATCTCTGGAGTAGAAAGGAACACTTATGATCTGGCCACTATTTTCCCAGCCTTCTCTGTCACCACTCCTCATGTTCTGTACACTATGTGATCTGATCTAAATGTGACTCCTTAAATAGATCAGTACATTCACTAGTAGTACATGCTTTTTCTGCTTAGAATAAAATTCAGCCCTTTCAACCACCTGATAAACTCAGTCTATCTTTTATGACTCAGCTGCATCTGAAAATCCTTTTGGAGGCCTTCCAAGCAAAAATTTTAGATCTCTCCCTGAATTTCTCATGCTCAGGAGTTAGGGGCATCTTCTCTGTCACATGGCTGGGGACTTCTGTCACAGCATTTGCATGGCATTCTAATATTTGGCTTATATTTATTAAATATAAGAAATAATATAATATATATAAGATATAAGAAATATATATCTTAATATAAGAAAAATGAAATAATGTTTTGTTCTCAAAATGATCTCCTCTCTGAAGCCCAATGTGTGAAGCAGACAGACTTCCTAGTGCTAAATTTCCCTTGGGGTGGGTTATGATTCTTCCCTAAAAATAAAGTTCTTTCTCTGGCACAGGTTCACTTTGTTCCATGCATGGCCTGAGGCAGCAGAGCCTAGAGACTTGGGAGAGCCATGGGAACTGGCACAACACGTGTCTTGCCTGGAAAGAGTAGTCACATAATCAGTGAATCTTCTATCTACCATCTTCTTTCACTAACCTTGTAGAAAGAAAATGATTGCAGGAGAATCACCATGTCACCTCTGTTAGTAGAGGGATTCAGAATCAGATTTTAGATGCATTGTGCATTTATAGAACATCAAAGGACAGCAAAAATATTAACAAGAATCAGCCATACTTATACCAAAAAATTAAATTCATATATAGTTCATTTTGTTTTAGAAATTACTCAAGTGTGTATGTGTGTTCAGTCGCTTAGCCTTGTCCAACTCTTTGAGACCCCATGGACTGTAACACACCAGGCTCATCTGTCCATGGAATTTCCCAGGCAATATTATTGGAGTGGGTTGCCATTTCTTTCTCTAGGGGATCTTCCCAACCCAGGAAGTGAACCAATATTTCCTGGGTCTCGTGCATTGGCAGGTGGATTCTTTTTTACCACTGAGCCACCTGGGACTAGGTTATTAATTTTTTTGGTTGTTGTCCTTTTCTATATTATGAAATCCTTGAAGGCAGGCATCCTGTTTTGTCTTTATCTTCAATAGTCATTATAATACCTGACTCATAATGGGTGTCCCATCGAATGAACAAGCATTATGTCTCATATATGTTTCATATTGATAATTGATTCCAGACTTCAAAGCTCTCATTCACAGTAGATTAAATAACTTGAAATCTTTAGAAAAATACAAGAGAAGGAAAGGCATTTCTGGGAGCTCAGAGTAAACTACTCATTATTTGGTGTAAATCTCTGTGGATGGGGAGCTTGTCTCTGTGGTTCATGATGGAGAGTAGGGGAGTATGCGTTAATTTGTTTACAACAGTGCACAAAACAAATACCTATGCATCAGTAAACACGCTGTATTGTATAAACCTTCTTACAGTCATTACTATTGATGTATTATGTATGATTGCTTTCAGGGGTTGATTATGGCACTAAATTAGAGAAGCCAAACTGACCCAAAGCTGAACTGACAAGTCAGTTGCAGCAGGGAAAATGAATTCAGGAAACAGCAATAATACACCAGCAAAAAGCGTATGAGTTTTATGCAACATCTGGAGGGTAATTTTCCATACTCAAGGTAGACAAGTGAATTTTTTGCTGAAGTACTTTTACATTCCACCTGGACAGCCATGGGACTTGGTCAGAGGATCCTGTAAGAGTGGCTCGATGGATTAGCTTTAATGGCCCTAAATCCAATTTCTATCCTGAGCTTCTTGTCAATTTAGCTTTCTAGAAATTAGAAACCTCTTTATAAGATTTGATTCCAAAAAAGGAAGTAAATCTTTAGCTTCTTCAACACTTTCAGGTTATTTTGCAGAATAAAGTGATTTTAAATGTAACTTTCCAGTGTACATGAACAGTTTCAAAATTATTGCAGTGGATGTCAAGGAATTCATTTTTTTGCATATTGGTAAAACATGAGGCAAAGTAGTGATTCAGGGGACAATAATAGCTGAGAAGAACATACATGCTTAGAGAAAAAAAAACAAACAAAGAATTAGAACTCATAGTGATTTATATTTTATCTACTTAAAATATAAATGACCAGTAAAATACTACTCACCTACCTATTTTTTTTTTAGACTAAAGTCTTTATGCTTGAAACAAATGTGGACTGGTTGTATAGGTAAATTAGATGGCAGGGGGAAAACATTACTGTTATACAAAATTAAAACACATCAGAAAGCAGGCCTGTGTTTGAGTGCATGTGTGTTTGTGAGTGAATTCAGGGGGAAGCATTCTTTTTCTCAACAAGGTAGTGATCTTAGAAACAAGATAGCACTAGTAGAGGGATACTGTGGATATCCAAGATACAGATTTTTAAAAAATTAAATTCCCTCTGAAATACACAGACTTTAAGATAAAATCATTTTATGCTGAATATAAAGAAGTTTGAAGTTCAAAACTATTTCAACTTTTCTAAATTTTTATGAAGTCTAAACATCTAAGGAAAATCATTTCCTTTATGTTTTTATTAGAGTAACTTCAAATTCTCTTATGTTAAAATACAAAAATATAAAGTAGATACCATCCTCCAAGTGAAACCAAGGGATCTAACACAGGGTTCAAAGAGATATTTCACAATCATAATATGGCAAAGAGTCTAGACTGAAACTTTAAACATCAGTGTGCTGTACTTTGTCATGAGGACAAGAGAAGTTATAGACTCCAGGTTTTCTCTTTGAAAGAATTTTCCAGGTGAGAGAACTGTATTTTCTAACATCTCATCACCTTCTTTATGCTTCTGTATTCCTTGGCTTGAATGGAAGAAAGTCAGTAGCTGCTAACTATTCATAATCTTGTATAAATGATGGTGAAATGAGAAAAAAAATGTATTTTCTAGAAATTAGAAACCTCTTTATAAGATTTGATTCCAAAAAAGGAAGTAAATCTTTAGCTTCTTCAACACTTTCAGGTTATTTTGCAGAATAAAGTGATTTTAAATGTAACTTTCCAGTGTACATGAACAGTTTCAAAATTATTGCAGTGGATGTCAAGGAATTCATTTTTTTGCATATTGGTAAAACATGAGGCAAAGTAGTGATTCAGGGGACAATAATAGCTGAGAAGAACATACATGCTTAGAGAAAAAAAAACAAACAAAGAATTAGAACTCATAGTGATTTATATTTTATCTACTTAAAATATAAATGACCAGTAAAATACTACTCACCTACCTATTTTTTTTTTAGACTAAAGTCTTTATGCTTGAAACAAATGTGGACTGGTTGTATAGGTAAATTAGATGGCAGGGGGAAAACATTACTGTTATACAAAATTAAAACACATCAGAAAGCAGGCCTGTGTTTGAGTGCATGTGTGTTTGTGAGTGAATTCAGGGGGAAGCATTCTTTTTCTCAACAAGGTAGTGATCTTAGAAACAAGATAGCACTAGTAGAGGGATACTGTGGATATCCAAGATACAGATTTTTAAAAAATTAAATTCCCTCTGAAATACACAGACTTTAAGATAAAATCATTTTATGCTGAATATAAAGAAGTTTGAAGTTCAAAACTATTTCAACTTTTCTAAATTTTTATGAAGTCTAAACATCTAAGGAAAATCATTTCCTTTATGTTTTTATTAGAGTAACTTCAAATTCTCTTATGTTAAAATACAAAAATATAAAGTAGATACCATCCTCCAAGTGAAACCAAGGGATCTAACACAGGGTTCAAAGAGATATTTCACAATCATAATATGGCAAAGAGTCTAGACTGAAACTTTAAACATCAGTGTGCTGTACTTTGTCATGAGGACAAGAGAAGTTATAGACTCCAGGTTTTCTCTTTGAAAGAATTTTCCAGGTGAGAGAACTGTATTTTCTAACATCTCATCACCTTCTTTATGCTTCTGTATTCCTTGGCTTGAATGGAAGAAAGTCAGTAGCTGCTAACTATTCATAATCTTGTATAAATGGATGTTAACTCCTTACCTAAAACAACTGTTACAATAAAATATTTTATTTAATTTTGAAAATGTGGATTTAAAGAAATAAATATACAAAATATCATAATCATAGAAGCATTAGATTGGCTTTAAATCTCTAACTTTCATGTTTATCTTATTTTTCTTCATTTGTGAGAATAAGCACAAGTTAAAATCTTCTATTCATGTATGTCTTCAGTAATCTAGTCATCAAATACTGAGCTGCACTATGTGCCAAGCATTCTAAATTAGACACTGATAAGCCAAAGTCTCTTCCAAAAGGAATGTGAAGTCTGTTGAAGAATAATGCACCAAGGAGGCCAAGCAGAATATAGCACAAACACATGTATTCATGTCTGTCCACTAGATATCTTGAAAAGTGAATGGAAAAACATGGGCACTGAGGAGTAGAAGATGGACTTTAAACTAAAAGACACAAACTATTTTCTCACACATGGCTACAAGATGCTCAAGCTTCTTTGCTCCACCTAATTGAAATTCAAGATCATTGACTATAAAGCAGGAATATTCTGTGTAGATAATTTATGTTCCTTTTGCCACTAAACTGAACTTGCCAGTCAGTCATAATGTTGATTTCATGAAAGGAAGCTATGAGGGTACTGTCTATTGTATCCTAAATAAAATGGCTTTTTGAACCTTTATTTTCTCAAGTTGATTTCATGAAAGGAAGCCTATGAGGGTACTGTCTATTGTACTTAAAACTTTGAACCTTTATTTTAAACTTCAAATTCTCTTATGTTAAAATACAAAAATATAAAGTAGATACCATCCTCCAAGTGAAACCAAGGGATCTAACACAGGGTTCAAAGAGATATTTCACAATCATAATATGGCAAAGAGTCTAGACTGAAACTTTAAACATCAGTGTGCTGTACTTTGTCATGAGGACAAGAGAAGTTATAGACTCCAGGTTTTCTCTTTGAAAGAATTTTCCAGGTGAGAGAACTGTATTTTCTAACATCTCATCACCTTCTTTATGCTTCTGTATTCCTTGGCTTGAATGGAAGAAAGTCAGTAGCTGCTAACTATTCATAATCTTGTATAAATGAATGTTAACTCCTTACCTAAAACAACTGTTACAATAAAATATTTTATTTAATTTTGAAAATGTGGATTTAAAGAAATAAATATACAAAATATCATAATCATAGAAGCATTAGATTGGCTTTAAATCTCTAACTTTCATGTTTATCTCATTTTTCTTCATTTGTGAGAATAAGCACAAGTTAAAATCTTCTATTCATGTATGTCTTCAGTAATCTAGTCATCAAATACTGAGCTGCACTATGTGCCAAGCATTCTAAATTAGACACTGATAAGCCAAAGTCTCTTCCAAAAGGAATGTGAAGTCTGTTGAAGAATAATGCACCAAGGAGGCCAAGCAGAATATAGCACAAACACATGTATTCATGTCTGTCCACTAGATATCTTGAAAAGTGAATGGAAAAACATGGGCACTGAGGAGTAGAAGATGGACTTTAAACTAAAAGACACAAACTATTTTCTCACACATGGCTACAAGATGCTCAAGCTTCTTTGCTCCACCTAATTGAAATTCAAGATCATTGACTATAAAGCAGGAATATTCTGTGTAGATAATTTATGTTCCTTTTGCCACTAAACTGAACTTGCCAGTCAGTCATAATGTTGATTTCATGAAAGGAAGCTATGAGGGTACTGTCTATTGTATCCTAAATAAAATGGCTTTTTGAACCTTTATTTTCTCAAGTCTATTGAGAACCAGTATCCATGAACTATTTCACAAGTCACAGATTATTTGGGATTTGAGTTAAACCATTTTTAAAACTACATTATATTTTAGATAATTTACTCAGTTAAGCTGTCCACTGACATGCTTTAGCTTTTCAAGAGAAGGTGAATTTTAGCATACTTAAAACTTTCTGGCACATTAGGAGATAAAAACCCTTCTGATGGAAATGTTCACATTTTTTTTGTCCAAATTAGCAACTTTATCTTAGCATATATTCTTAAAATTTCATGCAGAGAAATAAATACAATGATTCTTTCTTGGAACCAATTGAGACACATACAGAAGTCACTATACCAGACATTAAACTGTTCATCTTATCACTGAAAAACAATAAATAGTTAATTACCTTATGTTAACATGACAAAGGAGTCATACATTTTAATGGCTTATAACAACCAAAAGATTTATTTCTTTGTCACATTATACTTCCACTGTGACTTCACTGTGGACCTGCTCCTGTCTTCTTTTAAGGATCTGGGACATGGCGATAGCTTCTATCAGAGCCCCTCCACTCATCTCATAGTAGATGAAAAGAGGGATGGCAGAAACACACGCTCGTTCTTCAAGGCCCAGAAATGATTCATGTCCCTTTCCACACTTCATTGCCTAAAGCAGAGTTCCTCCAACTCACCATTACTAATTTTTGAGATCAGGTAATCCTTTGTTTTTTAGGAGGAGGAAGCGGGAGGTAGCATTGTCTTGTGCATTATGATCTAGCAATGTCTTTGATCTCTTTACCCAGCGGATACGAGTACCAACCCCCAAGATGTAAAAAGTAAAAAGGTCTCCAGAAATTACCATATGTTTCCTGGAGACAAAATGTAGTCCCTGGTTGCAAATCCCTGGTTTCCAAAAATTCATCCAGCCAATGCTGAGAAATGGTAATATGGTCTAATATCATGGAGAGGTCTAGTAGAAAGAGATAGAGTAGAGAGAATTCCAAAAGGAAAAAGCCTAACAAAAGGGTAATGCATATTTTTTACAATAATGCAATCCAGCAAAGAGAGATTACGGAGCTATTCTGCTTGTAACTTTATGTGTCCCAATCACTTGCTGATTGTTCTAGTATCGCTGAAGATAAAGTTAAATTTTCTATAGAAAATCATATTTTTAAAAATCATGCCCATATAGCATGAACTATTTCACAAGTCACAGATTATTTGGGATTTGAGTTAAACCATTTTTAAAACTACATTATATTTTAGATAATTTACTCAGTTAAGCTGTCCACTGACATGCTTTAGCTTTTCAAGAGAAGGTGAATTTTAGCATACTTAAAACTTTCTGGCACATTAGGAGATAAAAACCCTTCTGATGGAAATGTTCACATTTTTTTTGTCCAAATTAGCAACTTTATCTTAGCATATATTCTTAAAATTTCATGCAGAGAAATAAATACAATGATTCTTTCTTGGAACCAATTGAGACACATACAGAAGTCACTATACCAGACATTAAACTGTTCATCTTATCACTGAAAAACAATAAATAGTTAATTACCTTATGTTAACATGACAAAGGAGTCATACATTTTAATGGCTTATAACAACCAAAAGATTTATTTCTTTGTCACATTATACTTCCACTGTGACTTCACTGTGGACCTGCTCCCTGTCTTCTTTTAAGGATCTGGGACATGGCGATAGCTTCTATCAGAGCCCCTCCACTCATCTCATAGTAGATGAAAAGAGGGATGGCAGAAACACACGCTCGTTCTTCAAGGCCCAGAAATGATTCATGTCCCTTTCCACACTTCATTGCCTAAAGCAGAGTTCCTCCAACTCACCATTACTAATTTTTGAGATCAGGTAATCCTTTGTTTTTTAGGAGGAGGAAGCGGGAGGTAGCATTGTCTTGTGCATTATGATCTAGCAATGTCTTTGATCTCTTTACCCAGCGGATACGAGTACCAACCCCCAAGATGTAAAAAGTAAAAAGGTCTCCAGAAATTACCATATGTTTCCTGGAGACAAAATGTAGTCCCTGGTTGCAAATCCCTGGTTTCCAAAAATTCATCCAGCCAATGCTGAGAAATGGTAATCTGGTCTAATATCATGGAGAGGTCTAGTAGAAAGAGATAGAGTAGAGAGAATTCCAAAAGGAAAAAGCCTAACAAAAGGGTAATGCATATTTTTTACAATAATGCAATCCAGCAAAAGAGAGATTGCGACGGAGCTATTCTGCTTGTAACTTTATGTGTCCCAATCACTTGCTGATTGTTCTAGTATCGCTGAAGATAAAGTTAAATTTTTTTCTATAGAAAATCATATTTTTTAAAAAAATCATGGCACACATTCATTCAGATATCTCCAAGGCAGGTTTAAACTTCAGACCAAAAAATGTTCAAACTTTTATCCATAAGTTTTACAATGTGATTAAATGATAAAATACAGATATTCCAAAAATGAAATGTCAACCATGATGAGATGTCCTCAATTTTAATTTCCACCATTACCAATGTCAGGGAGAAAGTGATTATTGATCAGATATTAAAGGTCCTTGAGGTAGATTAAGTTCAAAATGCTTCATGAAAGTGTTAGTAATTATTCCAACATAAATAAAAATATAAAGTATCTGATTATAAAATTATTAAAGCCTCTCCAAAATCTTTACTTTTTCTATACTGAACCTAATCTTGAGATATGTTGGATACCTGAGTGGAATTCAGTTTCCTTCAAAGTTATAATAATGTATATCAAAAAAGAACCAGGACTTTCCTGGTGGTCCAGTGGCTAAGACTCTATGCTCCCAGTGCAGCGGGCCTGGGTTCAATCCCTGGTCAGGGAACTAGATCTCACATGATGCAAGTAAAAGATTCCAAGTCCCACAACTAAGAGCCTGTAGAACCAAATAAATAAATAAATAAACATTAAAAACAAACAAACAAAAGAACCAAAGTCTTAGTGTGACACTCAACTGTATTTTCTGGGTCTGTTTAAGAGCCCAACAAATGAATAAAAAAGAACAGACTCGGGCTTCCCTGGTGGTCCAGTGGGTAAGGACACCGCCTTGCCGTTGAAGGGGCGCTGGTTTGATCCCTGGCCTGAGAACATCCTATGTGCCGCGGAGCGGCTGGACCAATGTGTCCAATTACCGAGCCGGAGCTCTGGAGTGCATGCGCCCAGAGCCAATGCTGAGAAATGGTAATTGGTCTAATATCATGGAGAGGTCTAGTAGAAAGAGATAGAGTAGAGAGAATTCCAAAAGGAAAAAGCCTAACAAAAGGGTAATGCATATTTTTACAATAATGCAATCCAGCAAAGAGAGATTGACGGAGCTATTCTGCTTGTAACTTTATGTGTCCCAATCACTTGCTGATTGTTCTAGTATCGCTGAAGATAAAGTTAAATTTTTTTCTATAGAAAATCATATTTTTTAAAAAAATCATGGCACACATTCATTCAGATATCTCCAAGGCAGGTTTAAACTTCAGACCAAAAAATGTTCAAACTTTTATCCATAAGTTTTACAATGTGATTAAATGATAAAATACAGATATTCCAAAAATGAAATGTCAACCATGATGAGATGTCCTCAATTTTAGTTTCCACCATTACCAATGTCAGGGAGAAAGTGATTATTGATCAGATATTAAAGGTCCTTGAGGTAGATTAAGTTCAAAATGCTTCATGAAAGTGTTAGTAATTATTCCAACATAAATAAAAATATAAAGTATCTGATTATAAAATTATTAAAGCCTCTCCAAAATCTTTACTTTTTCTATACTGAACCTAATCTTGAGATATGTTGGATACCTGAGTGGAATTCAGTTTCCTTCAAAGTTATAATAATGTATATCAAAAAAGAACCAGGACTTTCCTGGTGGTCCAGTGGCTAAGACTCTATGCTCCCAGTGCAGCGGGCCTGGGTTCAATCCCTGGTCAGGGAACTAGATCTCACATGATGCAAGTAAAAGATTCCAAGTCCCACAACTAAGAGCCTGTAGAACCAAATAAATAAATAAATAAACATTAAAAACAAACAAACAAAAGAACCAAAGTCTTAGTGTGACACTCAACTGTATTTTCTGGGTCTGTTTAAGAGCCCAACAAATGAATAAAAAAGAACAGACTCGGGCTTCCCTGGTGGTCCAGTGGGTAAGGACACCGCCTTGCCGTTGAAGGGGCGCTGGTTTGATCCCTGGCCTGAGAACATCCTATGTGCCGCGGAGCGGCTGGACCAATGTGTCCAATTACCGAGCCGGAGCTCTGGAGTGCATGCGCCCAGAGCCAGTGCTCTGCGACAACAGATGCCACCGCGATGGGAGGCCCACATTGGCCAAAGAATGAAAATGGATGAAAATAGATGAATGCAAGACCAATAGAAGTGGCCTGCCCACCCTCCTCCCTCCCCACTTCACCCCCGCCTCACCCCACCCGCTCCCCACCTCCCAAAATAAATAAATAAATAATTTTTTTTTTTTTTAAAAGAACAGACTCATACTCAAGTCATCTACTGTTGTTAGTTCCAATGGCAAGACTACTGATAAAACTATATTTTAACAACCCAGGACCTAACATTAACCAGGAAATTTGCAGTCTTAATGCTAGCTTGGTTAAATGGAATCTATGCAGGAAAACCATTTGGTTTCAACTTTGCCAAAATGCCTGTCCATCTATGCCCAATGCTTAGAGATCAAAGCTTTGAAATGTAAATTTAAATGTGAGAAAATGTCCATGAAGTGCATGTTTATGACACATTGTTGACTATAGTGAAATAAAAATTCGCCCCAAAATATAGCCTCAGTTGTAATATTTTGAGGTATTTCTGACTTTTTGAGAAATTTAGACTTTAGGTTTTTTAAGGGTTTTTTGATTTTTGATTTTTTTAAAATTTTGGCTATTTGTGTTGGTGTTTTTATTTATTTATTTTCATCCATCTCCATTCTTTGACCTGTGTGGATCTCCCATTGCAGTGGCCTCCCTCGCTCAGAGCAAGGGCTCTGGGCACATGTGCTCCAGAGCACTGGCTCCTAATTGGACACACCAGTCCAGCCACTCCACGGCCTATGGGATCCTCCCAGGCCAGGGATCAAACTGTGTCCCTTGCACTATAAGGCAGACTCTTTATCCACTGGACCATAAGGGAAGCCCTAGGCTTTAGTTTTAAGTAAGTTGTTTTCAAGAATATTCAAAAATTCAAATTTTTTCTAGATCCCTTACATTAGTCACCCCATTGCTCATCAGAGAGGGAGGGAGCACTCTAGTTCACAGTCAGGCTATAGCACTTTTTACTATAAAAGTCAGTTTACTAAGACTGCACTGTTAAACTCCAACTGCAAAATTTTTTAACTGTCCTCATGGTGCAATATGATTCCCTATAAGTTCTACATTAATTGAACCAAAGCATGTTCCTCTAAAGTCATCACCTGGATGTATATTTCACTTTCTAATGTCATTCTGTGTCTCTGCCTATAGGTGCAGGCAAATGCAACTCAGTCTAGGATTAAAACAGATAAATGCTTTTTTTTCCCTTTTATCTGTTTTCAGCTTCTATTAATAGTGAGTCACAGACTTCAAGCAGATAAAATAAAATGCTTTTGTAATAGTATGCTGACAAAGTCTACATTTGAATACGTGGCTATAGATTTAATAATAAAATGGCTTGTTTATATTACACCCTTGAATAAGTATACCCACTAGACACAGAAATTACTAGAATCTAAGAGTTAGCTCTGGGAGATGGTAAAGGACAGGGAAGCCTGGCATGCAGCAGTTCATGGGATCACAGAATTGGACAGGACTCAGTGATTGAACTGAACCTAAGTTTAGTAAGACAGCTTCCTTAAGGGAAACCTGTTTTACAAAATTTAATCCATGGCCTATTGAGGATGAGAATGATCCTCTATGCAGATTAGCAGAGAGGAGAGAATACCACAATCAGCTTCTCATTACTCCACTCTCAGAAAAGCCCAACTTCCTCAGATGGGAAGAACAGCTGTGGAGTGTAAGAAGTGACCAATAGTGCCACTCAGAAAAACACCCTGTACAGGAAAATAGAGCCAGAAAGTGAAAGCTTCGCCTCCCTAATATTGCAAATGTTTTATTGAATATTATAATGAAATATGATTAAAATTATGATAATTTGTATGATAAAACTTATTTAATATAAAGTCTAATTTTTAGTTAAATATATATGGTCACATAATTAATATAGAATAAGACTAAATTGTAATAGTATCTGAATTAGTTGACCTTGGCATTAAAACATGATCAGACTTGACAAAAATAATTTTATGATGTCTTTACACTATTTATTACTCTTTAGATAAACTATATTATGGTTTGGCAATATATTAAGACAACACACAGAAGAATCAATTTTTGATGTATGTTTCAATAATTTTAGAACTTTTAGATTTTCCTCTTTAGTTTACTCTAATGTAGATAATTCAAATCTCAATAGATAACATTATTTCTATCTTCTTTTTTATCATAAATAGGGATAAGGAATCTTTTAGAAAATGGTATCTTTTTTATCAATAGATAGTGATTTTAGATAAAAATGTAGATAATAACTTTGTCTCTTTGAGTGTACAGTGAAATACTAGGCACATTAAAAGACATCATAAATGATGTTTGTAGGATGTACATTTTTATTATAAATGGCCTCTCAATTATTTATTGGACAAGTGATAAATAAGTGACACTTAACATATGTGTGGTGTCCTTCTAGGCTCATTTCTGTCTTGTGTAACAGGATGTTGCTTCATCTTATATTACACCCTTGAATAAGTATACCCACTAGACACAGAAATTACTAGAATCTAAGAGTTAGCTCTGGGAGATGGTAAAGGACAGGGAAGCCTGGCATGCAGCAGTTCATGGGATCACAGAATTGGACAGGACTCAGTGATTGAACTGAACCTAAGTTTAGTAAGACAGCTTCCTTAAGGGAAACCTGTTTTACAAAATTTAATCCATGGCCTATTGAGGATGAGAATGATCCTCTATGCAGATTAGCAGAGAGGAGAGAATACCACAATCAGCTTCTCATTACTCCACTCTCAGAAAAGCCCAACTTCCTCAGATGGGAAGAACAGCTGTGGAGTGTAAGAAGTGACCAATAGTGCCACTCAGAAAAACACCCTGTACAGGAAAATAGAGCCAGAAAGTGAAAGCTTCGCCTCCCTAATATTGCAAATGTTTTATTGAATATTATAATGAAATATGATTAAAATTATGATAATTTGTATGATAAAACTTATTTAATATAAAGTCTAATTTTTAGTTAAATGTATATGGTCACATAATTAATATAGAATAAGACTAAATTGTAATAGTATCTGAATTAGTTGACCTTGGCATTAAAACATGATCAGACTTGACAAAAATAATTTTATGATGTCTTTACACTATTTATTACTCTTTAGATAAACTATATTATGGTTTGGCAATATATTAAGACAACACACAGAAGAATCAATTTTTGATGTATGTTTCAATAATTTTAGAACTTTTAGATTTTCCTCTTTAGTTTACTCTAATGTAGATAATTCAAATCTCAATAGATAACATTATTTCTATCTTCTTTTTTATCATAAATAGGGATAAGGAATCTTTTAGAAAATGGTATCTTTTTTATCAATAGATAGTGATTTTAGATAAAAATGTAGATAATAACTTTGTCTCTTTGAGTGTACAGTGAAATACTAGGCACATTAAAAGACATCATAAATGATGTTTGTAGGATGTACATTTTTATTATAAATGGCCTCTCAATTATTTATTGGACAAGTGATAAATAAGTGACACTTAACATATGTGTGGTGTCCTTCTAGGCTCATTTCTGTCTTGTGTAACAGGATGTTGCTTCATCTTACTGGTATAGCTATCTCAGGCACTAAATTAAACCTGGTGCCCTTAGAGGAAAATGTTCAGAGAATATGATATAGTAATTAAGGTTGCTTGTCAATACGATGGTAGTCATCATTTTCATATTTCATAGAGATCAGGGATATATATATATATATATACATATATATATATATATTTAAATGCATCTGAAATTGGCGCTCTTCCAATTTTAATTTAGAAAGACAATATTTTGCTTATATTTTAATTTCTTAATTCTTACAATCATAAACTTGTTTTACATTATGTGCTTTTAAGTGTGAAAATGGTTTTGAAAAGGTTTCAGAAATTAACATCAAATTTAAACTATTAGCTTAGTAAAAATTACCCTGAGGTTCTTTTTTTTTCCTTGAAAATGTCACACACACACACACACACAAATCCATTATGAAGAATACTACTCAAACATATGTTATACAGTTTTTAGGGCCTTATGTCTGCATTTTTGTTGGGTATATTTATGGGACAAAAATTTGGGGGTTATAAGGGATGCATATGTAGTAGATATGCCAATGAATTTTCTAAAGTTGTACAAATCTAATTTCTACTAGAAGTAAGTGAATGGTTCAATTGTTGCACACCATTAATAAAACGACGTTATCTGTTTATTAAATTTTAACCAGTCTACCTAGTGAAAATTCTATATCTTTGGGTTTTACTCTTAAAAAAATATTTTAAATATTTTAATTAAATCAACTTTGATTTAGGATATGCATTTCTTTGAATTTTAGTTTGTGCAGGGCCACATATAAGTAATACCACACTACATCAATCCTGAATTTTGACAACCACTCATCTTTTTCCATCACTATAGTATTTTTTCAAGACTGTTGTAAATGGAAACTGTATAAATTTAATTATGCATTTATTGTCTGACTCTACATCTAGAATATAATCTATGTATGTTTCATTCATTACAGAAACCACTCTGTAGACAAGTGTTGTATAAGTAAATAAATGCATAGTATATATTACTTTATTTAATTTTTGTATTATTTTTAATAAAAATTAGCACTTTTCACTATTTTTATTTATCCTTTCTTCCTTCCATTTATTTGCTCTCTCATTCAAAAACAATTCATTGTATGTCCTACTTTCCCCAAATGTTAACCTTATTCTCACTTCATATGTATGTATAAAAGCTAAAACATGAGAGGTGCTAAATATATTGATTTAATTGAAAAATAAAAGCACCTAATCTGTTCTTAATATGCTTACAATGCAATAAATGTACAGGTAACTTCAAGTAGATGGGTTTATTAAGAGAATAGTCAATGATTTCAAGTAAAAAATAAAATTTCTAAATATTTTAGATTCAAAGAGGTAAAATAGTGATAGTAAAGTATGCTTGCAGTAATAAGAATTTCATTTAAAGGATCAGAATTTAGAAACAGTTTTATGGCAATTGCAAAGTCATTGATTTAGGAGTGCTGTAGCGTTAGGAACTTGCAAACAAAGAAACTGTTTCAACTGTGTGAAAGAGTGAAGCATGCTTTACCTATTACTGAGAAGATTAAATAAGGTTAAATCATGAAGAACACATCAACATTATGTTGACCCATACATGAAAAGGTATATTTAAGTAACTTTTCTAAGTGATACAACATACCTATTAGAACACACACGTATTTTCATGAGTGTCTCTGTGTTTCTTTTTTTTCCTCCCTTTGAGATGCTGGGACACTGAATTTCTTCATGGTCGTAGGTAAGCCTCACACCTCATCAATCTTTGTTGGAAACTCGGCCAATTCTTAAGACATTTCAAGTTAGAATATATATTGTAAACATACATAGAAAGCAAAGAAATGTCTCACGGACCCAGAGGAAGTTGCATGTGACATGATTCATCACTTAGTTTTATGTTTACTCAATTTTTCATCAAATTATTTTGGTTTCTTCCCCCTAACATATGGAAAGCCACTGAAAACTATGAAATTAATAAAACCAGACTGGATATCACAATTCAGAATGAGTCTTTGGATAGAAAGGAAAACAAAACATTTTTTTTTGTTTCCTCTGAAGTCAGTGCATAAGGGAAGGGTGGTCGATTTCTGACACCATGTTTCACAAGTCAGGTGATTTCAGGCAAAAAAAAAAAAAAAAACACAACCAAACTGAATTTCTGACCAGTCTTAAACTAACATAAATTCAACTGTTAAAGTAAATTTATTTTGAATTCAAGTGAGTTAATTTATGTCTAAGGTAATATTAATTATGATGATAGTATATATTTCCACCTGTTGGCAGCATGTATTTTTAAATGTATATATCATCTACAGTTCTTTAAGTGATTTCTTGTGTGTGTGTGTGTACATATGAAGCAGAGTTCTCAATAGGAAGCTGAGAGGCTTATGAGACGGAGAGCCAGAACAGGAGAGAGAGGAGGAGGGATAAGGAGAAGCAGGAGGAGAGGTGAAGTGAATGCAGGGAGGGGAGGTGGGAGGAGAAAAGGAGGGACAGAGAGTGAGAGAAAGGGAGATGGATTTCTTAGCTAATAAATCTAGTAGCTGAAATAGCTCAATGTATCAAGGCCAATTTCATTAAAGGGGGCAAGACCACCTAGGATAGACTGCATAGAGAACAACTGATAAATGTGATGTTTAAAAAGAAACAAGGATTGAAACAGAACAGGCAGGTAGTATACACAAGCACAAAGTAAAAAAGGTCAAGGGATATGTTGTAATTAATTTTCAAACATTGTGTAGGAAGCAGGTAGTCTGTAATACTGATTCCATCAATAGAAGGATAAAGGTCAGGTTGTGGCAAATTGTACAAGATGGGTTTTAATATAACATTAGATTCTCTGCATCATTCACTGTGAGATAGTGCTTCTTGTAAAATAGACTTATGGTCAGTCCAGAAACCTAAGTTTCCGTTGAAGTGGTATGTTATTTTTGTATTAATCAAACAGGTACTGATAACAGGATTCAGAAGTCTATACATACCTAAAGGAAAATAATATGTATTCATTAAACATGTGAGTATGTTTCGTATTTTTAGGTGTTTTAGAGTCTATAATCTATTCAGCCTAAATTAATGGAGTTTATATTCATTAGATATTATAAGAACAAATATTGAAAAGTTGTAGAAAAGCGGCCTTCCTTCAAGTCTCAGTTTGCTACTTACTAACTCTGTGAGTTTGGTAACATCTCACTTCGCATATAAAATAGCGATAACAAAACATACTGCATAGAAGTATTGTGACTCAGGATAACATCTGGCACAAGGACTACTTGAAATTAAATAGTGTTAATAATTAAATTTATCCACTGTCTAAGTAAAAAGGTTCTTTGAATTCTTGCTATAAACTCTTCTTTTAAAAGCTTACACTATATCCTTCTGTATCTAATCACATTTGTCCTGTGACTGAATCCATTATTCAAAAGACATTTGTGAGAGACCTTAGGGTGACCCCACCAGAAAGGCACAATCTTGCATAATTTCTTCTCAGGATGAGTTTGGGCGGGACTTGTGACTTGATTCTGAGTCATTAGAATGTGGGGAAGGTGATATGATATCACTCTCTTGATGAGGCTTTAAATGTTATTATGGCAAGGGAATGGGTGTAATAAACTAGTAGCTGAAATAGCTCAATGTATCAAGGCCAATTTCATTAAAGGGGGCAAGACCACCTAGGATAGACTGCATAGAGAACAACTGATAAATGTGATGTTTAAAAAGAAACAAGGATTGAAACAGAACAGGCAGGTAGTATACACAAGCACAAAGTAAAAAAGGTCAAGGGATATGTTGTAATTAATTTTCAAACATTGTGTAGGAAGCAGGTAGTCTGTAATACTGATTCCATCAATAGAAGGATAAAGGTCAGGTTGTGGCAAATTGTACAAGATGGGTTTTAATATAACATTAGATTCTCTGCATCATTCACTGTGAGATAGTGCTTCTTGTAAAATAGACTTATGGTCAGTCCAGAAACCTAAGTTTCCGTTGAAGTGGTATGTTATTTTTGTATTAATCAAACAGGTACTGATAACAGGATTCAGAAGTCTATACATACCTAAAGGAAAATAATATGTATTCATTAAACATGTGAGTATGTTTCGTATTTTAGGTGTTTTAGAGTCTATAATCTATTCAGCCTAAATTAATGGAGTTTATATTCATTAGATATTATAAGAACAAATATTGAAAAGTTGTAGAAAAGCGGCCTTCCTTCAAGTCTCAGTTTGCTACTTACTAACTCTGTGAGTTTGGTAACATCTCACTTCGCATATAAAATAGCGATAACAAAACATACTGCATAGAAGTATTGTGACTCAGGATAACATCTGGCACAAGGACTACTTGAAATTAAATAGTGTTAATAATTAAATTTATCCAATGTCTAAGAAAAAAGGTTCTTTGAATTCTTGCTATAAACTCTTCTTTTAAAAGCTTACACTATATCCTTCTGTATCTAATCACATTTGTCCTGTGACTGAATCCATTATTCAAAAGACATTTGTGAGAGACCTTAGGGTGACCCCACCAGAAAGGCACAATCTTGCATAATTTCTTCTCAGGATGAGTTTGGGCGGGACTTGTGACTTGATTCTGAGTCATTAGAATGTGGGGAAGGTGATATGATATCACTCTCTTGATGAGGCTATGTTATATGGCAAGGGGGAATGGGTGTCACTAAATGGCCATGTGGTACAGAACTGGCAGAGGCAACCCCTGCCTGACAGCCAGCAAGAAAATGGAGTCCTGGTCCTAAAACCCACAAGGAGATGAATCCTACCAACAACCTGAAGGATCTTAGATGTAGCTCTTTTCCCAGTCCAGCCCCTGGTAAAACTGTAGCCCTCACAGATACCTAGATTATAGTCAAATGAGTTACTAAACTAGGTTCAGAGTATATGTGTATTTCTAACACATATGTATACATAACCTACCATGAAGATAAGCCTAAGGAAAGGAATAAATTCTTTTATTGTTAATGTTATTTCAATATGAGGCTCTATGAAGACCATGCTTCTTCCCAACCAAGCTCAGCTGTTTTGGAAGTCTTTCATATGTCTATAGATCTACATAAACAAGTTAACTGGGGAATTTTCTGGTGACTCCAGAAGTGAGAACTCCTTGCTTTCAATGCCAAATGCCCAGGTTCAATCCCTGGTCAGAGAAATAATGGTGCTTAACTGTCCTTCTTATATGCTCATCCAAAATACTTGGTGAATGAAACTGGGTAACTAAAGAAATCTCTTTTTCAATATTAACTTAATATAGTTGAATTCTTAAATTTGTAGATTGTTGAGTTATATACTCAAGATATAGATTTCCTAAATGTAAGTCAGAGAAAAGCAAAAATAACTGTTATTTGAAAATGCATTCATTTTAAAATAACCATTTCTTGTTAGAAATGGGATGGCAGGGAATTATTGCTTCTATCATCCAAGACACCACTTCAGGGTTCCATTTCATTAACATATGTGTCCTACAGGGTGATGCCTTGATGTCCTATTCTAACTCTCACATTGAACCTGTGTCTTCCTTGAAACAGTAGTCCAGTTGCTGCATAATCAAGTGGTTTTAAAACACAAATATTTTATAATGCTTGATATTCTATTAACAGAAATTCAGAAAGGGCTCAGTGGTGATGGTCTCTCTTTGCTCCACAATAACCCTGTCTTTGAAGAACTGAATGACTGGAAGCTAGGACAATTTGGCCTGTAATGTTTACTTCCCAGATAACTTCTTCCTTGACTTAGTGCCTGTGCTGCATCAGCTGATGGTTTGGAATAGTTGTAATTATCAACCAGAGAATCTACAGGAGGTCTCCTTGTGTGAGTTGGGCTTCTCACCATATGGCATCAGTTTCTTAGTGGAAAACTCACAAGAGGGCATGTTCTAGAACCACACTTCCAGGAGACTCAGGTGGCAGCTGTGTACTCCTTTCTTTTTTTTTTTTTTTTTAAAGATTTATTTATTTATTTATTTATTTTTTGGGAGGTGGGGTGGGGGGCCAGGCATGCCACTTCTATTGGTCTTTCATTTATTCATTTTCATCCATCTTTGTTCTTTGGCCAGCGTGAGCCTCCCATCGCAGTGGCTTCTGTTGTCACAGAGCACCAGCTCTGGGCATATGAGCTCCAGAGCTCCGGCTTGGTGATTGGACACATCAGTCCAGCCGCTCCACAGCACGTGGGATCTTCCCAGGCCAGGGACTGAACCAGTGTCCCTTGCACTGCCAGGCGGTGTCCCTATCCACTGGACCACCAGGGAAGCCCTGTGTACCCCTTTCTGATCCAGCCCATGAAATCATGCCATTTTCATTTTGATTATAAGCAGTCATAAAGCTGGCCATGATTCAACAAGAAAGGATTAAGGTTCAGCTTTTTTTTTTTTTTTTTTTTTTGCCACTTCTATTGGTCTTTCATTCATCTGTTTTCATCCATCTTTGTTTTTTGGCCTGTGTGGGCCTCCCATCGCAACGGCCTCTCTCATTGCAGAGCACTGGCTCTGGGCGCATGTGCTCCAGAGCTCCAGCTTGCAGTTGGACACATCGGTCCAGCTGTTCCATGCCGCGTGGGATCTTCCCAGGCCAGAGATTGAACTGGTGCCCCTTGCACTGCAAGGCGGTGTCCTTACCCACTGGGCAACCAGTGAAGCCCAGGGTCCATATTTTGATGAGAAGAGCAGAGTAAAAGACTGTGTTGGTTGGGAGACACTTTGATTTGACCAAGTTTGGAAAATATATTCTGCCACATGTTGAAGTTATAAATGAGGAACCTGTGAATTTGGGCTATACGAAACAACCTTTACATACAAAGTAAAAACTTTGTTTACATAGGAAGTCATTAGCCACTATAATCTTTAGTTTACTCATATGTACTCTGAAAGGTTTGAATGCATAATCTTTATAGTCTTTTAGGGTTAATGGAAGATATGATCCAGAATGTAGCCTACAAATAATTTCTTAATTTGCGGTTCCCCTACTTATTGCCAGAACTGCTGGGATAGTTATTAAACCAGTGGATGAACTCTAGTTTAATTCGATTTCTACTAGAACACAGTAAAGTTCACTGAAAAGTAAATAATAAGGAATAATATGACTACTAATACAATTGTATATTGTGTAGATAAAATGTTGGCTTGAGGCATATAACATAGAAGGAGAAAAAAGTTCTCTCTTATTTTATTTAGTCAAGTTTCAGTTAGCCTTCCTTAAAGTCATTATGAGAGTATACTAAAATATTAATAGATTTTTATTTAAAGAAGCTATATTTATTAATTTTTGTCACATGAACATAAGTTCCTTAATTTGCCTTCATAAAGGACATCATGCTAAAGAGGTTGAATTTTTATTAGTTTGCTATATACCTCTATAGCTTAGTAAATAAAATGAACTTACTTTATTTATGCATTTTAGAGAGATTCATACACTAGTGCCCATAAATATTCCCATTCATATGTAATTATCTGAGTAATAAGAATTCATTGAAAAAACACAGATTGAGTGGAATGCTCAGGATCATTCAGGTTTGTTAAGTATTAGATTCAATAGATGTTCCTTTTTAAAAGTAAACCAGTTATTTTTAACTAGTCATAGTTTTTAAGTAAAAGCAAAAATATACTGAGAGAAAATCAAAATTGTACATTTATTTTTACACTTGATAGCTGCATGTACTTTGACAAGTTATTTAGATGTCAGTTGAATCATTTATAAAATTAAAAAATTATATTTGCAGAGTTCTAAGGCTCCTTACATATATAAATTTCTATGTAAAATAATAGAAAAAGGATAATTCAAAAGTCAGTCAATAGAGTGATAAAACTGACATTTCAATGCCACATGTTGAAGTTATAAATGAGGAACCTGTGAATTTGGGCTATACGAAACAACCTTTACATACAAAGTAAAAACTTTGTTTACATAGGAAGTCATTAGCCACTATAATCTTTAGTTTACTCATATGTACTCTGAAAGGTTTGAATGCATAATCTTTATAGTCTTTTAGGGTTAATGGAAGATATGATCCAGAATGTAGCCTACAAATAATTTCTTAATTTGCGGTTCCCCTACTTATTGCCAGAACTGCTGGGATAGTTATTAAACCAGTGGATGAACTCTAGTTTAATTCGATTTCTACTAGAACACAGTAAAGTTCACTGAAAAGTAAATAATAAGGAATAATATGACTACTAATACAATTGTATATTGTGTAGATAAAATGTTGGCTTGAGGCATATAACATAGAAGGAGAAAAAAGTTCTCTCTTATTTTATTTAGTCAAGTTTCAGTTAGCCTTCCTTAAAGTCATTATGAGAGTATACTAAAATATTAATAGATTTTTATTTAAAGAAGCTATATTTATTAATTTTTGTCACATGAACATAAGTTCCTTAATTTGCCTTCATAAAGGACATCATGCTAAAGAGGTTAAATTTTTTATTAGTTTGCTATATACCTCTATAGCTTAGTAAATAAAATGAACTTACTTTATTTATGCATTTTAGAGAGATTCATACACTAGTGCCCATAAATATTCCCATTCATATGTAATTATCTGAGTAATAAGAATTCATTGAAAAAACACAGATTGAGTGGAATGCTCAGGATCATTCAGGTTTGTTAAGTATTAGATTCAATAGATGTTCCTTTTTAAAAGTAAACCAGTTATTTTTAACTAGTCATAGTTTTTAAGTAAAAGCAAAAATATACTGAGAGAAAATCAAAATTGTACATTTATTTTTACACTTGATAGCTGCATGTACTTTGACAAGTTATTTAGATGTCAGTTGAATCATTTATAAAATTAAAAAATTATATTTGCAGAGTTCTAAGGCTCCTTACATATATAAATTTCTATGTAAAATAATAGAAAAAGGATAATTCAAAAGTCAGTCAATAGAGTGATAAAACTGACATTTCAATGCCAGATATTGAATATATTTTTAGCATTAGAGCTGAACTACTGTATCTATACATCCATCCATAAATTTGTTTATAATATATTTATGTACATTAGATTCACAAATAAACAATCCACTTTAATCAATTCAGCACTTTATGGAATAGAGTGTCATCAAAAATACAATATTTATAATGGCTAATTTTAACTTGTAATTTATAATACTTAGCATATTTTAAAGAGTTTGGGGAGAGGATATTTAAATTTAAACTACTAACTGTCCGTTTATTCTTTGTTTTTTAAGCCTTATTGGCAAGATATCTCTGAATCAATTGTATGTTCTTACTGCTTTTCAGGAAGCTCATTTGTCTTTTAGTAAGGAGTACTGCTGAGAATAATACTACAACCTGGCAATCCATGTGTCACTTAGAGATCCAAATAACTGGCTTATGTAAAATCTGTTAAGGGTCTCAACTACTGTAATCTAAGTTTTTAAAGTTGTTCTTATAGCATAATTTACTGACATGGGACTATACCTGAGACTAGAATCAACAAAAATCATTAAACTTGCAAAATTTTCAAGTAACTTAACTAATGAAGTAATACAAAAACATGAAATTTATAGTCTGATTATTGTGTTAAAGGTGAGGAAAAATATCATCTGGATGCCAGGGCCTGATTCTCTGAAATGCAGAAATGAAGTGATACAGAAGACAGTTTTCTCAGGATTCTGAATTGAGAGGCATTGATTCATTCAAGTTTTCTGAAAGGCTGAGTGAAATTTTCACACGTTGTAATTTTTGAAGGTTGAATGATGATCTATGTTAGGCACTTGTGTAATGAAAATCATCATTTTGGGAAGGATAAATGCATTTAAGAGAAACTACTACAACTGCTAGGTGGGTTAATCATTAATTACCCATCATCTATAGAGTCATCTGGTAGTCAGTGAATAAATAATTTCATTGCATCAAGATATCTTAATGTCAGTGAAGAAATTGTGTTCAGTGGTTCTGAATGAAGAAACATTTGGAAGGGATAGTCAGCCATGAGCGTTGCCAGAGTTCTCCAGAGAGTATCTAAGTTTTGGGGGGGGAAAAAAAACAGAAGATCAAATTTCTCTTAAAAACATACTGTATCTATACATCCATCCATAAATTTGTTTATAATATATTTATGTACATTAGATTCACAAATAAACAATCCACTTTAATCAATTCAGCACTTTATGGAATAGAGTGTCATCAAAAATACAATATTTATAATGGCTAATTTTAACTTGTAATTTATAATACTTAGCATATTTTAAAGAGTTTGGGGAGAGGATATTTAAATTTAAACTACTAACTGTCCGTTTATTCTTTGTTTTTTAAGCCTTATTGGCAAGATATCTCTGAATCAATTGTATGTTCTTACTGCTTTTCAGGAAGCTCATTTGTCTTTTAGTAAGGAGTACTGCTGAGAATAATACTACAACCTGGCAATCCATGTGTCACTTAGAGATCCAAATAACTGGCTTATGTAAAATCTGTTAAGGGTCTCAACTACTGTAATCTAAGTTTTTAAAGTTGTTCTTATAGCATAATTTATTGACATGGGACTATACCTGAGACTAGAATCAACAAAAATCATTAAACTTGCAAAATTTTCAAGTAACTTAACTAATGAAGTAATACAAAAACATGAAATTTATAGTCTGATTATTGTGTTAAAGGTGAGGAAAAATATCATCTGGATGCCAGGGCCTGATTCTCTGAAATGCAGAAATGAAGTGATACAGAAGACAGTTTTCTCAGGATTCTGAATTGAGAGGCATTGATTCATTCAAGTTTTCTGAAAGGCTGAGTGAAATTTTCACACATTGTAATTTTTGAAGGTTGAATGATGATCTATGTTAGGCACTTGTGTAATGAAAATCATCATTTTGGGAAGGATAAATGCATTTAAGAGAAACTACTACAACTGCTAGGTGGGTTAATCATTAATTACCCATCATCTATAGAGTCATCTGGTAGTCAGTGAATAAATAATTTCATTGCATCAAGATATCTTAATGTCAGTGAAGAAATTGTGTTCAGTGGTTCTGAATGAAGAAACATTTGGAAGGGATAGTCAGCCATGAGCGTTGCCAGAGTTCTCCAGAGAGTATCTAAGTTTGCTGTTGAGGCTATTGTAATTTAGGTTGAAGATATTAAGGAGAGTTGAAACCTGTTCAGAAGATTTTCTCAAATTACTCTTCTTAGATAATATAGTCATTTAAGAAGTTTTCAAATTTAAAATATGGTATATTTTTATAGTTTTCGGTCATGTTTTAAACTTCTTATTAACTTTAGACACTAGGACTTCCCTGGTGGTCCAGTGGGTAAAGAGTCCTCCTTGCAATCCAAGAGGCACCAGTTCAATCCCTGGCCTGGGAGGATCCCACATGCCAAGGAACGGCTGGGTGGGTGTGTCCAATTACTAGCCGGAGCTCTGGAGCGCCATACACCCAGAGCTGGTGCTCTGCAATGAGAGAGGCCGCTGCAATGAGAGGCCCACACAGGCCAAAGAACAAAGATGGCAATAAATGGAAGACCAATAGAAGTGGCAAAAAGAAAAAAGAATTAAATGTGTGAATATAGAGAAAAATACTCAAGAATTTGTCAAATGTTACTTGGGAAAGATTGCATGCTTAATTTTAGCAAGAATATCAGTATGCTCATTATCTCTCTATTTTTAAAAAGTTATTTATTTGGCTGTACTAGGTCTTAATTGCTGCATGTGGAATCTAGTTCCCTTACCAGGAATTGAACCTGGGTCTCACTGCATTGGGAGCACAGAGCCTTAACCACTGGACTACCAGGGAAGTCCCCTATTTCTCACTTTTAAAACCAATTTAATAAAGACTAGATAAATTAATATTTTCTAAAAGCATCATATTTCTTGAGTACAGAAGACAGTTTTCTCAGGATTCTGAATTGAGAGGCATTGATTCATTCAAGTTTTCTGAAAGGCTGAGTGAAATTTTCACACATTGTAATTTTGAAGGTTGAATGATGATCTATGTTAGGCACTTGTGTAATGAAAATCATCATTTTGGGAAGGATAAATGCATTTAAGAGAAACTACTACGACTGCTAGGTGGGTTAATCATTAATTACCCATCATCTATAGAGTCATCTGGTAGTCAGTGAATAAATAATTTCATTGCATCAAGATATCTTAATGTCAGTGAAGAAATTGTGTTCAGTGGTTCTGAATGAAGAAACATTTGGAAGGGATAGTCAGCCATGAGCGTTGCCAGAGTTCTCCAGAGAGTATCTAAGTTTGCTGTTGAGGCTATTGTAATTTAGGTTGAAGATATTAAGGAGAGTTGAAACCTGTTCAGAAGATTTTCTCAAATTACTCTTCTTAGATAATATAGTCATTTAAGAAGTTTTCAAATTTAAAATATGGTATATTTTTATAGTTTTCGGTCATGTTTTAAACTTCTTATTAACTTTAGACACTAGGACTTCCCTGGTGGTCCAGTGGGTAAAGAGTCCTCCTTGCAATCCAAGAGGCACCAGTTCAATCCCTGGCCTGGGAGGATCCCACATGCCAAGGAACGGCTGGGTGGGTGTGTCCAATTACTAGCCGGAGCTCTGGAGCGCCATACACCCAGAGCTGGTGCTCTGCGATAACAGAGGCTGCAATGAGAGGCCCACACAGGCCAAAGAACAAAGATGGCAATAAATGGAAGACCAATAGAAGTGGCAAAAAGAAAAAAGAATTAAATGTGTGAATATAGAGAAAAATACTCAAGAATTTGTCAAATGTTACTTGGGAAAGATTGCATGCTTAATTTTAGCAAGAATATCAGTATGCTCATTATCTCTCTATTTTTAAAAAGTTATTTATTTGGCTGTACTAGGTCTTAATTGCTGCATGTGGAATCTAGTTCCCTTACCAGGAATTGAACCTGGGTCTCACTGCATTGGGAGCACAGAGCCTTAACCACTGGACTACCAGGGAAGTCCCCTATTTCTCACTTTTAAAACCAATTTAATAAAGACTAGATAAATTAATATTTTCTAAAAGCATCATATTTCTTGAAGATAGCCATGCTATATATTTTTACACTTACATACCAGAGTTGAGAATATGTCTCATGATATAAAATTCCAAAAGATTTTTAAAAATTATCTTTCATAGAAGACTAGTACATATTTTCCTTACATCAAATATGTGCACACTTTGAGTCATGGAATAAAACTGCAGGCAAAAATGTTGTTCTTCTTTGATTGTCCCTATATTTATGTTTCTTGGCTTCAGGCTTGAGAATAAAGCTGAGTAAATTCTAGCACTTGAGAGAAATGAGAAACTAGTTGTCTGTGAATTTTTATAGGCATACTAAACAACTTTAGTATACAAGTTCATCCTATGCATATGTATTCACAAATATATAGACTGTATTACTATTTGATTATAAAACTCACTCAGGAAAATATAAATTATAAAGAAAGAAAAAATATCTCTCTAAATAAGTGTTCCAGTGCATTCTTCTTACATGTTGATGGATGACATATGCTCTCCCTGGAACACATACATTCACTTGGAGACTGCACATGAAAATACTTTCTGAATGAAGTAAATGCACTTGTCACTGTTATATACCTGTAACAGTTATATCCTTATCCAGAACATTTTATGCAACATCCAGTGTGCTCAGTAACATCTTTGAATTCATTAATTAGGACTAAAGAGTAGGAATTATGAAGCTTTGTGTAGGCGTTGGTAGATATGTATTAAGATTCAGTTCCCCCATCTTTTTTAAATCATTATTTCTATGTGTTTGAAGAATGAACAATGTCTAAGTTCTACATGTTTTATTACACACACACACACACACACACACACATACACACACACATCCATGTGGGACCTAATGAAACTTAAAAGCTTTTGTACAGCTAAAGAAATTACAAAAAAGCTCAACAGACACCCCACAGAGTGGGAGAAAATCATAGCAAATGAAACAACAGACAAAGAATTAATCTCCAAAATCTACAAGCAACTCAGACAACTCAGCACTGGAAAAATGAACAACCCAATCAAAAAATGGGAAAAGGACCTAAACAGAGACCTCTTCAACGAGGACATACAGATGGCCCAAAAGCACATGAAACGATGCTCAACTTCACTAATAATTAGAGAAATGCAAATTAAAACTACAATGAGATATCACCTCACACCCGTCAGAATGGCCGTCATCCACAAATTGACAGACAATAAATGCTGGAGAGGCTGCGGAGAAAAGGGAACACTCCTGCATTGCTGGTGGGAGTACATTGATACAGTCTCTATGGAAGACAGTCTGGAGATTTCTTAAAAAACTAAAAATAGAAGCACCATATGACCCAGCAATCCCACTCTTAGGCTTATACCCTGATGAAATCAAATCTGAAAGAAGCACCTGTACCCCAGATGAGTTACATATAAAAGGGCTAATGCTTCAGGCTTGAGAATAAAGCTGAGTAAATTCTAGCACTTGAGAGAAATGAGAAACTAGTTGTCTGTGAATTTTTATAGGCATACTAAACAACTTTAGTATACAAGTTCATCCTATGCATATGTATTCACAAATATATAGACTGTATTACTATTTGATTATAAAACTCACTCAGGAAAATATAAATTATAAAGAAAGAAAAAATATCTCTCTAAATAAGTGTTCCAGTGCATTCTTCTTACATGTTGATGGATGACATATGCTCTCCCTGGAACACATACATTCACTTGGAGACTGCACATGAAAATACTTTCTGAATGAAGTAAATGCACTTGTCACTGTTATATACCTGTAACAGTTATATCCTTATCCAGAACATTTTATGCAACATCCAGTGTGCTCAGTAACATCTTTGAATTCATTAATTAGGACTAAAGAGTAGGAATTATGAAGCTTTGTGTAGGCGTTGGTAGATATGTATTAAGATTCAGTTCCCCCATCTTTTTTAAATCATTATTTCTATGTGTTTGAAGAATGAACAATGTCTAAGTTCTATATGTTTTATTACACACACACACACACACACACACACACACATACACACACACATCCATGTGGGACCTAATGAAACTTAAAAGCTTTTGTACAGCTAAAGAAATTACAAAAAAGCTCAACAGACACCCCACAGAGTGGGAGAAAATCATAGCAAATGAAACAACAGACAAAGAATTAATCTCCAAAATCTACAAGCAACTCAGACAACTCAGCACTGGAAAAATGAACAACCCAATCAAAAAATGGGAAAAGGACCTAAACAGAGACCTCTTCAACGAGGACATACAGATGGCCCAAAAGCACATGAAACGATGCTCAACTTCACTAATAATTAGAGAAATGCAAATTAAAACTACAATGAGATATCACCTCACACCCGTCAGAATGGCCGTCATCCACAAATTGACAGACAATAAATGCTGGAGAGGCTGCGGAGAAAAGGGAACACTCCTGCATTGCTGGTGGGAGTACATTGATACAGTCTCTATGGAAGACAGTCTGGAGATTTCTTAAAAAACTAAAAATAGAAGCACCATATGACCCAGCAATCCCACTCTTAGGCTTATACCCTGATGAAATCAAATCTGAAAGAAGCACCTGTACCCCAATGTTCATTGCAGCTCTCTATACAATAGCTAGAACATGGAAGGAACCTAGATGCCCATCGACGAACGAATGGATACAGAAGCTCTGGTACATACATACAGTGGAATACTACACAGCTGTAAAGAGAAATACAGAAGAATCAGCCCTAATGAGGTGGCTGGATCTAGAACGTATCATCAAAAGTGAAGTTAGTCAGAAAGAGAAGGACAAATACAGTATATTAACACATATATATGGAATCTAGTAGGATGGTGATGATGGCACACACAGTGAAGCGATGGAAAGACAGACATGGACAGTGTACATATGGACATTGTGGGGAAGGAACAGAAGGTGGGAGGCATAAAGGAAGTAGCATGAAGGCCTGTACTATCATAAGTGAAGAAAATAGCTCTAGTCATTGCTCTGTGAGAAAAGGGGATCCTTCAGGGGTGCTGTGTGATGGTTGGGAGGGGTGGGAAGGTGGGGATATACATATGACTAATCTGGGAACATACATATCTGTAAACAACAAAACTCTGTAAAAGTTAAAGGCAAAATAAAGGTTTAAAAAAAAAAGAAATTAAGGGAACTTTCATACCCCAATCCATTTACTTCTGTATTTTTAAATAAACTGACATGAGACCACTAAAAAAAAAAAAAAGTTCTGATGTGCTATATATATATATGTATATATATACATATACATATATATATGTATATATATCTTATCACACATTTTATCAGTTGTCTCTGCCATTGTTATTTTTGAGGATGTGTGTAAATAACTAACCACTTTTTAGTGCATAGCCCAAACCCTTAGATAAACATTCAGGGATATACCAACCTTGTTTCAATTTGTTGCAAAGTTCAATTCATACCCACCATGTGTATATCTTATGCTCCAGCCACATTGCAACTTTTAGTGTTCCTTGGACTTCACAAATCTGAACTACTGCTCAGGTGCTTTATTTCTGCCCAGAATTTTTTCCTCTAGTTATCTCTTCTTTCAATGCTAACTAAAGTCCTGCATCCATCACCAATCTGTTATCCTATATGAATCCTCCTCCGTCCTCTTTTGGATTACCTGTGTATGTGTGTGGCTGTGTATGATAAAGTAGACATAACAAAATTTTAGGCATTTAAGCTTATAATTTATTGGTATTAAGTCTATTTACATTGTTGTTACACTATCACCACTGTCTTCCTCATCATCCCAAACTAAAAATCTGCATATATTAAACAACTACCCCAGCAACAACTATTCTACTCTTTATTTCCATGAATTTGAGTATTCCAGGTTCCTTGTAGAAATGAAATTGTACAGTATTTGTCATTTTCGTCTAGTCTATTTCACTTACCATAAAGTTTTCAGGATTTATATGTCTTGTAGCAAGTATCAGAGTTTCATTCCTTTTATTGCTGAATAATAACACATTATTTGTATGTCACAGTTTATCTTTATTCACCAGTGGGAAGGAACAGTTACAGGTGTGGAGGAAAATAAAGGAAGTAGCATGAAGGCCTGTACTATCATAAGTGAAGAAAATAGCTCTAGTCATTGCTCTGTGAGAAAAGGGGATCCTTCAGGGGTGCTGTGTGATGGTTGGGAGGGGTGGGAAGGTGGGGATATACATATGACTAATCTGGGAACATACATATCTGTAAACAACAAAACTCTGTAAAAGTTAAAAGCAAAATAAAGGTTTAAAAAAAAAAGAAATTAAGGGAACTTTCATACCCCAATCCATTTACTTCTGTATTTTTAAATAAACTGACATGAGACCACTAAAAAAAAAAAAAAGTTCTGATGTGCTATATATATATATGTATATATATACATATACATATATATATGTATATATATCTTATCACACATTTTATCAGTTGTCTCTGCCATTGTTATTTTTGAGGGTGTGTGTAAATAACTAACCACTTTTTAGTGCATAGCCCAAACCCTTAGATAAACATTCAGGGATATACCAACCTTGTTTCAATTTGTTGCAAAGTTCAATTCATACCCACCATGTGTATATCTTATGCTCCAGCCACATTGCAACTTTTAGTGTTCCTTGGACTTCACAAATCTGAACTACTGCTCAGGTGCTTTATTTCTGCCCAGAATTTTTTCCTCTAGTTATCTCTTCTTTCAATGCTAACTAAAGTCCTGCATCCATCACCAATCTGTTATCCTATATGAATCCTCCTCCGTCCTCTTTTGGATTACCTGTGTATGTGTGTGGCTGTGTATGATAAAGTAGACATAACAAAATTTTAGGCATTTAAGCTTATAATTTATTGGTATTAAGTCTATTTACATTGTTGTTACACTATCACCACTGTCTTCCTCATCATCCCAAACTAAAAATCTGCATATATTAAACAACTACCCCAGCAACAACTATTCTACTCTTTATTTCCATGAATTTGAGTATTCCAGGTTCCTTGTAGAAATGAAATTGTACAGTATTTGTCATTTTCGTCTAGTCTATTTCACTTACCATAAAGTTTTCAGGATTTATATGTCTTGTAGCAAGTATCAGAGTTTCATTCCTTTTATTGCTGAATAATAACACATTATTTGTATGTCACATTTTGTTTATCTATTCATTTGTGGAAGGACATAGTTTTTTTTTCCTGTCTTTTGGTTATTGTGAATAATATTGATTTGATATAAAAATATATGTGTCCCTTTTTAAAATTCTTTTTGAGTTTAAATATAGAAGTAGGCTTCCCTTGTGGCTCAGGTGGTAGAGAATCTGCCTGAAATGTGGGTCCATCCCTGGTTCAGAAAGATCTTTTGGAGAAGGGAATGGCAGCCTGCTCCAGTATTCTTACCTGGAGAACTCCATGGACTTGGACAGAGGAACCTGGCAGGCTACAGTCAATGAGATCCCAAAGAACCAGACCCACACCTGAGCGACTAACACACACAGTGTAGAAGTGGAATTGTTGGATCAGGTAATAATGCTATGTTTAATTTCTTGAGGAACCATCCTGCTATTTTCTACAGTGACAGCACCATTTTGCATTACCACCAGCAATGTCCAAATGTTCTAATTCCTTCACATCCTCTCCAAGACTTGTTATTCTCTGACTTTTTTCTTTTTTTTAACTATTAGCCATTCTAATGTATGTGAGGTATAAAACAAGGGATCTCTCCTTAATATAACAAATTAGAAATAATATTTCTATCCTTTTATTTTATAATTTTCTGTTTATGATTTTATAATTTATTATGGTCTGCCTGGATCTGTTGGTTTCTACTAAAATATTTGGGAATATTTTAATGTTTTTGGATTACCTGTGTATGTGTGGCTGTGTATGATAAAGTAGACATAACAAAATTTTAGGCATTTAAGCTTATAATTTATTGGTATTAAGTCTATTTACATTGTTGTTACACTATCACCACTGTCTTCCTCATCATCCCAAACTAAAAATCTGCATATATTAAACAACTACCCCAGCAACAACTATTCTACTCTTTATTTCCATGAATTTGAGTATTCCAGGTTCCTTGTAGAAATGAAATTGTACAGTATTTGTCATTTTCGTCTAGTCTATTTCACTTACCATAAAGTTTTCAGGATTTATATGTCTTGTAGCAAGTATCAGAGTTTCATTCCTTTTATTGCTGAATAATAACACATTATTTGTATGTCACATTTTGTTTATCTATTCATTTGTGGAAGGACATAGTTTTTTTTTCCTGTCTTTTGGTTATTGTGAATAATATTGATTTGATATAAAAATATATGTGTCCCTTTTTAAAATTCTTTTTGAGTTTAAATATAGAAGTAGGCTTCCCTTGTGGCTCAGGTGGTAGAGAATCTGCCTGAAATGTGGGTCCATCCCTGGTTCAGAAAGATCTTTTGGAGAAGGGAATGGCAGCCTGCTCCAGTATTCTTACCTGGAGAACTCCATGGACTTGGACAGAGGAACCTGGCAGGCTACAGTCAATGAGATCCCAAAGAACCAGACCCACACCTGAGCGACTAACACACACAGTGTAGAAGTGGAATTGTTGGATCAGGTAATAATGCTATGTTTAATTTCTTGAGGAATCATCCTGCTATTTTCTACAGTGACAGCACCATTTTGCATTACCACCAGCAATGTCCAAATGTTCTAATTCCTTCACATCCTCTCCAAGACTTGTTATTCTCTGACTTTTTTCTTTTTTTTAACTATTAGCCATTCTAATGTATGTGAGGTATAAAACAAGGGATCTCTCCTTAATATAACAAATTAGAAATAATATTTCTATCCTTTTATTTTATAATTTTCTGTTTATGATTTTATAATTTATTATGGTCTGCCTGGATCTGTTGGTTTCTACTAAAATATTTGGGAATATTTTAATGTTTTTCAGTGCCAATTTTCAAATAAACAACAATTTCTGCAAAAATTCCGTGAGATTTAGATTGTGGTTGGAATGAATTGGCACATAAATTCAAAGAGAATTTCTTCTACTGATACAAATAATGTGGCATATTTCTATATTAGTTATCTGTTGATATTTTTATTTAACTTCAGAATATTTTGCCAATTTGGGGCTTCACTGATGACCCAGCAATAATCTGCCTGCAATACATGAGACACAGGAGACACAGGTTCAATTCCCAAGTTGGGAAGACTCCCTGGAGGAGGAAACGGCAGCCCACTCAGGTACTCTTGCCTAGAAAATCCCGTGGACAGAGCAGTCTGGTGAGGTCAGTTCAATCCCTCATTAATGTATTTGCCTTAATTAAAACACCTTGTCCCTCCAGACCATCGCTCCAAGTGGTTGTAGGTACTCCTATTCCCCTAGCACAATGACAATAGCTATCTTTTCCACACATGACAGTATAGGCTTCCATGTTACTCCCTGGAGGGGGGGAACTGGGTGGGGGGAGGGTTCAGGGATATGCATATGAATGATCTGGGAACATACATGTAAAAAAATAAATAAATAAATAAATAAATAAAACACCTTATCCTTGTATGATAGAAAAATACATAATAAAAATTAATGGAGATCATAATTAAAGAAGGGGTGAATTTTTTAAAAAAACTTTTGTTTTACTTTTAACTTTTACAGAGTTTTGTTGTTTACAGACATGTATGTTCCCAGATTAGTCATATGCCCATCCCATCATCCCTCCAGACCGTCGCACAGCATCCCTGCAGGATCAGAAGGGGTGAATTTTTATCATTTGAAAATAAGCATTCAGTTACATAATTATAGTAAACAAAATTAAATATTCTGTAGCTGCTATTAAAATTAGCTATAGATATATTTACTATTATAAGGCCATATCAATTACTTCAATTCAGAAAAGCAAATAAAAAGTAAGAACAGTATAATTTTTTTATCTTATTTTTTGTGTTTCATATATTGGTAAACATAAAAATGGGAGATAAAGTAGAAAGATAGATAAATACAGTGTTGCTGTTTAGTCACTAAGTCATGTCCAATTCTTTTGTGATCCCATGCAAAATGCCCCCTGTAGCTCATCAGAGCCCTCTGCCCATGGAATTTCCCACACAGTCAAAGGTTTTAGCATAGTCAATAAAGCAGAAGTAGATATTTTTTCTGGAACTGCCTTGTTCTTTCTATGATCCAATGGATGTTGTCAATTTGATCTTTAGTTCGTTCCTCAGCCTTTTCTAAATCCAGCTTGTACATCAGGAAATTCTCGGTTTGCATACTATTGAAACATAGCTTGCAGGATTTTAAGCATTATTTTGCTAGCGTGTGAAATGAATTCAGTGGTGCAGTAGTTTGAACATTCTTCGACATTGCCTTTTTTTGGTACTGGAATGAAAACTGACCTTTTCCAGTCCTCAGGCCAACTGCTGAGTTTTCCAAATTTGCTGACATAAAGTGGGCAAATTTTGCCACTAACCTTTTTTGTTAAGAATGCCTTGTGCCTTCCAGTTAAATGGGTACTTGTCAAATACTCGAGTTCAAAAGACCAAAATATTTATGTGGGTTAAAAAATGGTATATGTTGTCGGATATTTTAATGGTTAGATAATTTTATTGGACCTAATGAGAATATTGATAAATTATATATAACTTTGCCAGGAACCAAATGGCACTTTAAAAGATGCAAAAATAATTTTGACCTTTGAAAATATCAAAGAAAGTCAAATTAATTACTGCTAAATAGATAAGTATGCAAGGCTTAAAAGAAGGAAGCCACATTCATGTTGGCTATACTAGCAAATGCCATTTGCAAAGTGAGATTTAATCTATGTTTCTGAATTCTCATATACAATGATAAGTAGAACTGAATTCTGCTGTAGCACTTTTCATCTTCTAACCTCTCTATATAATTAACTAGGAGTGGTTTAGGTTAATTTTTGTAGTATAGGTATCTTTAACTAGAAAATAAAGTAGAAGAGATTAGATTACAGGTGTTCTCTCTAATGAATATTAACTCTAGTTTCTACAACAGCCAGGACTTTTGGCTCTAAATTAGCTCTTTATGATCATTAGATTTTTTCTTGTATAAAATTGAAATATATTTCAATTCTATCAATAACCACCAGTTTAAAAACAATGCACAAGATTACTAAAGAGCAGGAAAAAAGACCTGCCAGTTTTCACAAGTGATAGAAGCAAAAACAACCATTGTGCAACAAAAATACTTTGAAGATCATTTTATATTTTTGTGTGGTATTTTTTGCAAACATTAGCTCAACAAATGATGTGTAGTAGATGACATAGAGTTTCACTTGACTGGAGCAGAGATGATGGTCTGAGATAAAATACGAAATGAGGTTAAAATATTTGTCAGGATTTATAGTACAAAAACAATATCTTATGTTTTTACTGAAAAAATATGGATGCATTTTTGATGTTTGAAATTCAGAATTATATCAGGTTCATAATGAGAAACTACATTCTTAATCATGGTTCTTGTTTTTAAAAAAGTTGGTGATAAATCAAGATTTTTTTTTGTATCCAACAACACATTTTTTTTTTCATTTCATCATGCTGCTCTTCTTGAAAGTCAAGGAACTGATAAAATGCCTTCATTAATAGTAGAATTCCTTAAGTATTAGGCAGTAATTTTTGTGATATCCATACTTGATCTCACAGGTATATATAAAGAATATGGCAAAAAATATTCCCAACAGGTAATAATGTAAAATAATAAAACTATAGATTGATAGGTCTTTAATAAAGCACTTATAAGCACCATGATATTCTGTACATGTTTGACTTTATAAATTCAGGAATTTGAAAATGGGTATGAAAGGTTTTGTTCTATAATCTTCCTACATAATACTGACTGGTATCATATTGAATGTTGTTATTCATATGAGATAATACTCCAATCATATTGAATATTCTGATGATAGTGTCATATATATTGACTATAATAAAGATGATGTAAATATTAATATTTCTAGTTAAGATACTATGGTTATTGCTGAGATATGGAAAAATATAAGAAATATAGAAATTTTAAAAAGGAGAGACAATGGAATACTACATTATAGAAACAAAATCAACTTGGTGATTAAAAAAGTATACAAAGCAAAATAATTGTCAAAATATTTATAGATCTGATTTTCCAATAGGAAACAGTAAAAATGATGTTAATGAGAAAAGTGAGAAGCAGTGCATATTTGAAGATATATTACTTGATTTATAATAAGTTTCATCTGGTGATGTGTCTAGATGGATATTTTCTATATATTTAAAAGTATAAAATGTGAAAATGTCAAGATTAGTTTTGAAAGTTTGCCTCCTTCCTTCAAGTAATGGAGTGATCATGATAGTGACTGATGAAAGGGTACTTATTATTTCTCTTTATTTGACTTCCTTTTGACTACTTTGGGAAATTAAGGAGTGATTAAAATTAAAAAGGAAAGAATGAGACAAAAAAACGGAAGTAGAAATGATTTCAAATTAAAAAGTCCTCTCCAACTAGGAAGCTATTTAGAATGGCTATTAAATCTGATCTACAGCTTTCCATTTAATTAATTAAGAAAAATGATCAGAATCAAAATAATAATTTGCAAAATTGGATTAATGGTCACTTTATCATTTACAATTTCATTTTTCAAAACTGAGTGTAAGGGCCTTGGAGACAAAGTGAACTTTGATCCGATTAGAAGAAAAACTGAGTTATATGTTAAACTATTGCCTTTTGGAGGGAAAGTCAAATAAAATCATAAAATTAAAAAGGGCTCTTTTGCAGAGGTTAAATGACTCACGGTATATATAAAGAATATGGCAAAAAATATTCCCAACAGGTAATAATGTAAAATAATAAAACTATAGATTGATAGGTCTTTAATAAAGCACTTATAAGCACCATGATATTCTGTACATGTTTGACTTTATAAATTCAGGAATTTGAAAATGGGTATGAAAGGTTTTGTTCTATAATCTTCCTACATAATACTGACTGGTATCATATTGAATGTTGTTATTCATATGAGATAATACTCCAATCATATTGAATATTCTGATGATAGTGTCATATATATTGACTATAATAAAGATGATGTAAATATTAATATTTCTAGTTAAGATACTATGGTTATTGCTGAGATATGGAAAAATATAAGAAATATAGAAATTTTAAAAAGGAGAGACAATGGAATACTACATTATAGAAACAAAATCAACTTGGTGATTAAAAAAGTATACAAAGCAAAATAATTGTCAAAATATTTATAGATCTGATTTTCCAATAGGAAACAGTAAAAATGATGTTAATGAGAAAAGTGAGAAGCAGTGCATATTTGAAGATATATTACTTGATTTATAATAAGTTTCATCTGGTGATGTGTCTAGATGGATATTTTCTATATATTTAAAAGTATAAAATGTGAAAATGTCAAGATTAGTTTTGAAAGTTTGCCTCCTTCCTTCAAGTAATGGAGTGATCATGATAGTGACTGATGAAAGGGTACTTATTATTTCTCTTTATTTGACTTCCTTTTGACTACTTTGGGAAATTAAGGAGTGATTAAAATTAAAAAGGAAAGAATGAGACACAAAAAAGGAAGTAGAAATGTTTTCAAATTAAAAAAAAGTCCTCTCCAACTAGGAAGCTATTTAGAATGGCTATTAAATCTGATCTACAGCTTTCCATTTAATTAATTAAGAAAAATGATCAGAATCAAAATAATAATTTGCAAAATTGGATTAATGGTCACTTTATCATTTACAATTTCATTTTTCAAAACTGAGTGTAAGGGCCTTGGAGACAAAGTGAACTTTGATCCGATTAGAAGAAAAACTGAGTTATATGTTAAACTATTGCCTTTTGGAGGGAAAGTCAAGTAAAAATCATATTAAACTGCTACAAAGAAAGAAGGTTACCTCTTAATGTGGACTAAGAGGATTACAATGACTCAGCTAGTTTCATAAGCACACAAAGTCCTAAATACATTGATAGGAATTGTTGTCAATTAATATCAGTATCACATATCTCACCTAATGTCTGAACAAAGTAAACAATCAATGAATATTACCAACATAATTGGGTTCATATTGGGATTAGACTCCTACATTTTTCACCAATTGCAAATTTATTGATTGTAAATTTTCACTCTCCCTAAGATACTTAACTCCTGTGATGAGGGTTCATTTCTTAGAAAACATCTCTACTGATTCCTCTAAAAACACTTATAAAGAACAGACAGAAATGTCTAAGATGTTAATGAGTGATTAAGACTTTTTTAAGAAGCTTTGAACCCACACAGCAAGCTCTTCTATGCAATTTCTTAGGTAAATTGTCCCATAGGGGAGCAATATTCCAATAATGCTTTTACCAGCTCAGAACCCAAACCTCAGCAATGTTGCTTCCTGCATCCCAGTTATTAAAATCTGTTTAATCTCTTCATATCCACAGTTCTCAGCATTGGCTGAACATTATAATTAACTGAAAAGTTTTAAAAAATACTGGCATTTGGATTCCATAACTAGAGAGGACACCTAGCCAGGGTTAATCATCACCAGTGTAAATGTCCAATTTTAATTTATTACCATTCTAGGGTAAACTGAATAATGCAAATTTAAAATCTGTTTTCTTTGAGGACTCCATTATTTATCCATTATGAAGACAATTAATTCTCCTTAGTGTTTATACTATGAATTATTAAGGTTATTAGCATTTAAGACCATATTATTCTTTCTTCCTAATTTCCTATATTAACACTTTGTACATTTGCAGCATCTTTCCTCAGAAAAAAAAAACAAACAAACACAAGAGCTTCCCTGGTGGCTCAGATGGTAAAAATCTGCCTGCAATGTAGATCAGAAGTTTGACTCCTGGATCAGGAAGATCCCCTGGAGAAGGAAATGGCAACCCACTCCAGTGTTCTTGACTGGAAAATTCCATGGACAAAGCAGTCTGGCAGCTAGGCTACAGTACATGGGGTTGCAAAGAGTTGGACACAACTGAGAAAGTAACACTTAATGCATAGAACTGTTAACATAGCAGACCCGAGAAAGCTATCCTTACAAGAGCTACTCATAAGGTTGGTCTTTGATGCATATTGAGGAATGTGACTGATTATCAGTAAGTTTCCATAAATGATGAGGGGATGGTTGTGCAAAAAATTTATTCAGAGACATGTGTCATACGTAGTACATCAGTATTCTTTGGATAGTCTGAAATTTTGATACATGGCAATCTATCAATAAAAAGTCTCATATATGCGTCCTTGATAGCGATCACTTTAAACATATTTTCACCGTTTGTTGCTGCAAGAATTGACCATGTCCTGTGTGACTTCATGGATAGTGGTCTTGGAAGCTGATTTCCTCTGGACTTTCCCCACATGCATTTTCCCTTTATTTCTTTTACTTTGTGTTCATTCACTGTAATAAATATTAGCCAGAGTGTAATTGCAAGCTAAGGTCTTTAAGTGTTTCTAGCAAATTTCCAAATCTGGAGGTGTCTTAAGGATTCTCAACATAAATGTCTTGATCACATATCAGACAGAAAGCTTTGGATAATTAATTCTTTATATGAGATTTGAGGAGGATGGACAGACACTGTCACAAATGACTTTCGGCTTTGACTAACAATCTAGAGTATTTCAGGCTATATCATTTTAAACTGAGGGTTATTTCACTTTCTCTTATTTCTCTTTTTGATTGTACATGCCCTCTCACATAATTTAGAAGGAACTAATAGACACAACGGAATTTGTATCAAGTCAGCAGCTTATTAGTTACCAATCATGTTTTCTTTGACGACTCCATTATTTATCCATTATGAAGACAATTAATTCTCCTTAGTGTTTATACTATGAATTATTAAGGTTATTAGCATTTAAGACCATATTATTCTTTCTTCCTAATTTCCTATATTAACACTTTGTACATTTGCAGCATCTTTCCTCAGAAAAAAAAAACAAACAAACACAAGAGCTTCCCTGGTGGCTCAGATGGTAAAAATCTGCCTGCAATGTAGATCAGAAGTTTGACTCCTGGATCAGGAAGATCCCCTGGAGAAGGAAATGGCAACCCACTCCAGTGTTCTTGACTGGAAAATTCCATGGACAAAGCAGTCTGGCAGCTAGGCTACAGTACATGGGGTTGCAAAGAGTTGGACACAACTGAGAAAGTAACACTTAATGCATAGAACTGTTAACATAGCAGACCCGAGAAAGCTATCCTTACAAGAGCTACTCATAAGGTTGGTCTTTGATGCATATTGAGGAATGTGACTGATTATCAGTAAGTTTCCATAAATGATGAGGGGATGGTTGTGCAAAAAATTTATTCAGAGACATGTGTCATACGTAGTACATCAGTATTCTTTGGATAGTCTGAAATTTTGATACATGGCAATCTATCAATAAAAAGTCTCATATATGCGTCCTTGATAGCGATCACTTTAAACATATTTTCACCGTTTGTTGCTGCAAGAATTGACCATGTCCTGTGTGACTTCATGGATAGTGGTCTTGGAAGCTGATTTCCTCTGGACTTTCCCCACATGCATTTTCCCTTTATTTCTTTTACTTTGTGTTCATTCACTGTAATAAATATTAGCCAGAGTGTAATTGCAAGCTAAGGTCTTTAAGTGTTTCTAGCAAATTTCCAAATCTGGAGGTGTCTTAAGGATTCTCAACATAAATGTCTTGATCACATATCAGACAGAAAGCTTTGGATAATTAATTCTTTATATGAGATTTGAGGAGGATGGACAGACACTGTCACAAATGACTTTCGGCTTTGACTAACAATCTAGAGTATTTCAGGCTATATCATTTTAAACTGAGGGTTATTTCACTTTCTCTTATTTCTCTTTTTGATTGTACATGCCCTCTCACATAATTTAGAAGGAACTAATAGACACAACGGAATTTGTATCAAGTCAAGCAGCTTATTATTACCAATCATGGAATCAATTACTATACCAACTTATGCTTATGGAAGTCACCACTAGACATCAGCTTTGAACATGAACCCATAATTGCTAAGGACTGAAACTTGATACTTGATGAAGAATAAAAACAAAGTATGAACATATAATCCTCTTTGTACTTCTAAGACCAAGTCTGATAATGCAAAAACTTAAGAAAGTGCTTTATGTAGGTAATATGAGTTAAGAGAGTTACTGTGTCCCGACAGTGACAAGAAAGGTCTGTCAAATACGTAATCAAACTTAAAATGCTTTGTCATAAATGTAAGAGTACTAGAAGGTTTTAATGACCTCCATCAAGTTATTAAAAGTAAAAGAAGTGAACAAATATCTCAATTGATGTACTTTTCCCTATTCTGAAAAGTTATTTATTCTCAAAAGCGCCTTTCAAATGCATCATTCTCATTAAAACATTGTATCATTTTCAGTCTCTTTAAAATTGCAATTTAAAAAAGAAAAGGCATGAACAGATTGTTTCTTGTAGCTACAAAATTGAAATCAGACCCTGTTTAAACATGGCTTATTATGTTTTCTTGGCTCTTGTTTTTTCTGTGCCATCTTCATTTTGAAAAATTCTTTCTATATGTGATCTGAGGTGGGCCATTTAGTCTCCAGGTTTACATGATCTTTATATCCAGGTAGCTCAGAGAAAGGAAAGCACTGCTGTTTAATGTACTACATTCGACTTTTTGAAAAGAACACTAAATGGTTGGCCAGGGTGAGGTGCTCCCCACTTTGATAGGGAAAGAAGGACTGCATGATAGGTAGTTCTGACAGAATCACAAGGAATTCACACAAATTTAAAGAGATTCCTCTGGAATTACTGCACCAATCGTACATCTGATTTTGAGGAGGATGGACAGACACTGTCACAAATGACTTTCGGCTTTGACTAACAATCTAGAGTATTTCAGGCTATATCATTTTAAACTGAGGGTTATTTCACTTTCTCTTATTTCTCTTTTTGATTGTACATGCCCTCTCACATAATTTAGAAGGAACTAATAGACACAACGGAATTTGTATCAAGTCAAGCAGCTTATTATTACCAATCATGGAATCAATTACTATACCAACTTATGCTTATGGAAGTCACCACTAGACATCAGCTTTGAACATGAACCCATAATTGCTAAGGACTGAAACTTGATACTTGATGAAGAATAAAAACAAAGTATGAACATATAATCCTCTTTGTACTTCTAAGACCAAGTCTGATAATGCAAAAACTTAAGAAAGTGCTTTATGTAGGTAATATGAGTTAAGAGAGTTACTGTGTCCCGACAGTGACAAGAAAGGTCTGTCAAATACGTAATCAAACTTAAAATGCTTTGTCATAAATGTAAGAGTACTAGAAGGTTTTAATGACCTCCATCAAGTTATTAAAAGTAAAAGAAGTGAACAAATATCTCGATTGATGGACTTTTCCTATTCTGAAAAGTTATTTATTCTCAAAAGCGCCTTTCAAATGCATCATTCTCATTAAAACATTGTATCATTTTCAGTCTCTTTAAAATTGCAATTTAAAAAAGAAAAGGCATGAACAGATTGTTTCTTGTAGCTACAAAATTGAAATCAGACCCTGTTTAAACATGGCTTATTATGTTTTCTTGGCTCTTGTTTTTTCTGTGCCATCTTCATTTTGAAAAATTCTTTCTATATGTGATCTGAGGTGGGCCATTTAGTCTCCAGGTTTACATGATCTTTATATCCAGGTAGCTCAGAGAAAGGAAAGCACTGCTGTTTAATGTACTACATTCGACTTTTTGAAAAGAACACTAAATGGTTGGCCAGGGTGAGGTGCTCCCCACTTTGATAGGGAAAGAAGGACTGCATGATAGGTAGTTCTGACAGAATCACAAGGAATTCACACAAATTTAAAGAGATTCCTCTGGAATTTCTACCTTCACTGCACCAAGTCAGTACATCTGATTTTGTCAGAAAATAGGCTTATTCTTCAGAGTCTTTGTCTAGGTATGTTGTAACAAATGGTATGAACATTTTTAAATCTTAAGGATTAACTCATTTATCCAAGATCAAACACATGTCATTATTTAATATAAAAATTTTGTTTGAACCTAGATATGTAAAACTGAAAAGCTGGGGCACCTTCCACACCTATTCTATCTTTATTTTTGGTTCTAAAGATTTTGATCTTTGGATTGAAAACATTTTTACCAGTTAGTTCCTTTTCCATCTTCTGCAGTTATTTGTGACTCTGGATTTCTTATATTCTTGACTGTGCTCTAAAATGTGAAACTCTCTTTTTCTCTCCATGTGGATCATTTTCCCTTTTTTTGTTGTTTTGTTTTTTAATTGTGAGCACCATATGCTATAAGACTGAATGTTTGTGACCCTCAAAATTCATATGTTGAAATTTAATCCTCAGTGTGATGGTATTTGGAGGCAGGACCTTTGGTAAGTCAAGAGGGTGTAGCTTTTATGAACAGGGTTATTTCTTTCTTAAAAAATAAAATTCACAGAGACCTAGTTTGCCCCTTCTATCATGTGAGGACACAGAAAGAAGGCAGTAATCTATAAATCAGGAAGTGGGTCCTTATCAGCCGTGGAAACTATTGTGCCTTGTTCTTGGACTTCTCAGCCTTCAGAACTGTGAGAGATAAATTTCTATTGTTTACAAGTCACCAGGTCTATGATAATTTTTATAGCATCTTGAAAGAAGACACCGTATATATAATATTTCTCCATTAGCAATATGTAATAATTCTTCCTGTTTAAGAACAATGTTCTATTTTATGTCTTCTAATTTCCTGACTTCAGAAATATAAATGCTTTTTTCCTTTCTTGCTAGAATCTGGGTATATATCAAGCCTGCTGTAAGTCCCAGCTCTACGGAGTTCACTAGCTTGTTTTTGGTAAAGCTTCAAATAGTTTCAGAAGAGAAGGTAAAATTCTCATAAGATTTTAATAATATATTCATAAAATACATGAAATCATAAGTGTCATAACATATCAATACCTACCTAAATTATTTCCATATTTCAAAGCCTATTTCAAGTTCCTCTTTTAGTTATTACAGATCACATTAGAGTATCTTGCCCGCAAGCTTCTATGAAAATTTTAGTCAAAGATACGGTAATTAAAACGATGTTATTAGTTAGCCATTGTGTAAATGACATTATACTAACAATTTGTATCTATTATTATACTTAACACTCTTAATAAATTTATAGCTCTATTTCAACAATACCTGTAAGGAAATTGAATCTTGTAGAATAATTTTTGTTACTGTTGTTCAGTCATTCAGTTATGTCCAACTCCTTGTGATCCCATGGACTGCAGCATGCCAGGCTTCCCTGTCCTTCGCCATTTCCAAGAACTTGATCAAACTAATGTTCATTGAGTTGGTGATGCCATCCAACTGTCTCTTCCTCTGTCATTCTCTTCTCCTCCTAACTTAACATCAGGGACTTTTCCAGTGAGTTGGCTGTTCAAATCAGATGACCAAAATATTGGAGCTTCAGCTTCAGCATCAGTGGTCGAATGAGTATTCAGGATTGATTTCCTTTAAGATTGACTCATGTGATCTCCTTGCCATCTAAGGGACTCTCAAGAGTCTTCTCCAACACCAAGCTTTGAAAGCATCCCTTCAAATGCTTTCTTGGAGCTTAGTACTACGTAATTTTACATAACAATGTATCAAATATGTGCAGACTTAAGACTCACACCCAGGTTTGTCTCAATCTAATCCTAAGCAATGTATTGCTTACTAAGTTTTGTAATATTTAATAAGACTTTTAATGGCATGTAATTAGACCTTTTATTTTACTGTTTTCTTGTTTCTTTTTTATTTTTATTTTTAAAATTTTGGCCTCTTTTATTGGTCTTTCTTATTTATTTTTATCCATCTTAATTCTTTGACCCTTGTGGACCTTCCATTGCAGTGGCTTCTCTTTGCAGAGCACTGGCTCTGGGCACATGCGCTCCAGAATGCCGGCTCGTAATTGGACATACAGTCCAGTCGCTCCGCTGCATGTGGGATCTTCCCATGCCAGGGATCGAACTGGTGCTCCTTGCACTGCAAGGCTGACTCTTTACCCACTGGGCCACCAGAGAAGCCCAATTATTTCTCTTTTTTTGTTTTCACTGAGTTTATTACTAATATAAAAAATTGTTAAAAAGAAAAAAAGTTCATTCTCATTTCTCCAAAGGCTCTCATCCTTCCCTGTTGCCCATGAAACTCCTGACCCATTTTCTCAGGACCAAGAGAAACTGGTCCTGAGACCAGTTTCAAAACTGAACCCTGTTAACTGCCCTTTTCACAGAGAACAGCTAGTGCCATGGGTGCAGGGGAAGAAGGTTGGAAGGGAGTGACATTACTGTTCCAAGTTTCATCCACAGGTAGCCCAGGTGGAAATACACAGAATTGAATGCAAGTATATATTGCTTCTCCTAACACACTGAAAGATCTTTATTCACAGTAATCATGCTATAAACTAGGCATTTTTTTGTAATTCCTATAATCCCTAGAGAAGTGATAGATATGTTTGTGTGTTCGTGTTTGTATGTATGCAGAGTGAGAGTGAAAGAGAGAAAGCAAAGTAAGTTCTATTCATTTTTTCCATTGTGTGTTTATGGAACATTTGAACAAGAAAGCTTTCTTTTAGTTACAAACATTTCACTGGTTACTCCCTAGTTATCAAAATATCAGAACTATATAACAATAGTGTATTTGGTGATGTATTGAATTGATTATTAATAATCCAGTAGATGGCAGTACATTATAATGTTTAACTATATTATGGAAGTGGAAGTGTTATTACTTAGTACAAAATCGTAACTCACTATTTTTCCAATTTATGTATTTGGGAAAATAATCTATCAAGGTATTAAAATATTATTGAAATGACATGTATTTTAATTAAATAATACTTAGTCACAAACTATAATTTTTTGTCTTTAAGCAAAAACATTTCCTTTGCTCACAAGTCTGCAGTCTAGACTGTGCTCAGCTAGGTAGTTTTCATGGTATTTCTAACAATGTTACTTATGCATATCCATTGAACTGAAATTCTACTGGGTTCTATAATCATCTGAGATATTGGATGTTTAAACTATTCTCTGTCAGCAAGATAGTTCAACTTAACATGGCAGCTCATGAATCCCAAGAGTGCAAAGTTGATACCACTAGGGTTTAGGTAACTGGAATTGACACAGAACACTTCTGCCTCATTTTATTAAGTCAAGTAGTGTAATATCTGAATTTAAGGGGTCTGACTAAAATGGCCAGGTATAATACTAAGCATGACTTAACCGAGGTCAATAAAGTAGCTACAAAGACTGTGTCAATTGAAATAATAATTGAGTAAAATCCACTCTTAGGAGAAATTCCTAGTCATTTCCGTAATAATGAGACAGAATTTTGAGATATTCTGAAATCCAAACTGAACTCTAAATTTTGTATCCCAAATTTCTTGCCACATAATTCAATAAATGGATGACTAATATGATACCAGTTCCCAATCAATATTAATGAGTGCAAGTATATATTGCTTCTCCTAACACACTGAAAGATCTTTATTCACAGTAATCATGCTATAAACTAGGCATTTTTTTGTAATTCCTATAATCCCTAGAGAAGTGATAGATATGTTTGTGTGTTCGTGTTTGTATGTATGCAGAGTGAGAGTGAAAGAGAGAAAGCAAAGTAAGTTCTATTCATTTTTTCCATTGTGTGTTTATGGAACATTTGAACAAGAAAGCTTTCTTTTAGTTACAAACATTTCACTGGTTACTCCCTAGTTATCAAAATATCAGAACTATATAACAATAGTGTATTTGGTGATGTATTGAATTGATTATTAATAATCCAGTAGATGGCAGTACATTATAATGTTTAACTATATTATGGAAGTGGAAGTGTTATTACTTAGTACAAAATCGTAACTCACTATTTTTCCAATTTATGTATTTGGGAAAATAATCTATCAAGGTATTAAAATATTATTGAAATGACATGTATTTTAATTAAATAATACTTAGTCACAAACTATAATTTTTTGTCTTTAAGCAAAAACATTTCCTTTGCTCACAAGTCTGCAGTCTAGACTGTGCTCAGCTAGGTAGTTTTCATGGTATTTCTAACAATGTTACTTATGCATATCCATTGAACTGAAATTCTACTGGGTTCTATAATCATCTGAGATATTGGATGTTTAAACTATTCTCTGTCAGCAAGATAGTTCAACTTAACATGGCAGCTCATGAATCCCAAGAGTGCAAAGTTGATACCACTAGGGTTTAGGTAACTGGAATTGACACAGAACACTTCTGCCTCATTTTATTAAGTCAAGTAGTGTAATATCTGAATTTAAGGGGTCTGACTAAAATGGCCAGGTATAATACTAAGCATGACTTAACCGAGGTCAATAAAGTAGCTACAAAGACTGTGTCAATTGAAATAATAATTGAGTAAAATCCACTCTTAGGAGAAATTCCTAATCATTTCCGTAATAATGAGACAGAATTTTGAGATATTCTGAAATCCAAACTGAACTCTAAATTTTGTATCCCAAATTTCTTGCCACATAATTCAATAAATGGATGACTAATATGATACCAGTTCCCAATCAATATTAATGAGTGGAAGTTTATGTGAAAATTGTATCAGGAAACAAATTTGCATTAGGCTCCAAATACAGATTGAAGACTAAGAAAATAACACTAGAGTAGAGAGGTTACTCCAGCATTTTGAACTTAGGCTCAAAGCTTGAAACCATAAAGCACATAAAGCACAGACCAGTCTGGAGAAGCTGAGATTCAGCTCCAGACTTTTAGTAGAATATCAATTTGAAGGGGTAAATGGTTAAAGAGTACATGATGTGTTGCTCCTAAGTAAAATGTGTACTAATGAGTAATCATTTGGTAGCAGAAGGGGAGGGCAGTTGCAAAGAGTAAGAACTCTTCAAACACATCTCCAGATTTGATGTAATATCACTGCTAGATCAAACTGAAAGAATGGTCCTACCACACTGTAAACATTTAAAATCTATCTTATATTAGCCCCAGTCTGTAAAACAGAAAGAAAACAAATAAAAAGATCTTATCTTAATGAAAAATTCTATAATTCAAAAGAAAAAAGAATAAAGTACAGGAAAAAAATCAAGGAGTTAAAAATAGCTAAGTTACTCTTTTACAGTAAACATTAAACTTTTAGGACTAATGAATATGAAATATATTTAAGGGAGAAAAAATAAACTTAATTATGGGATTGAATATGTTGGGTCCTTCCATACAAGTATATGTGTACATATATATATTTCTTTGAAACAACAGAATTAATGATGAAAAAATCTTAATTTCAGAAGAACTTTATACTTCAAGATGATCTGAATAACTAAAAATATATAGCATATGTGTGAGAAAATAGGACTCCTAAAACTAGTATACATTATGTAAATTGAATTCCTCTGTGGTTATACCTATTAGACAGCAGTATTTAGGACAAATTCCATAAAGCCCTTCACTGTTCACCTGAAACTATCATAGCATTGTTAATTGGCTATACTCTAATACAACATGCTTTTGGTGTTAAAAGAATAAATTAAAAAAAAAAGAAATTCACACAGAAATTTCTGGAAAAGGAAAGATAAGAGATGTGTTTCCCCAATTAAATATTATTGCCACAGAGGGAAGCTGGAGGCCTCTGTTAAACCTGGGATTTGTACTCAAGGGAAGAGATATTGCCTGCCCCCTTCTATCTTGTACAGTAAGTCCAAAAGCAGTTTTGTAAGTGGGAATACAGCTTACTGTGTTGCCAGTTTCTATGGGTTCGAAGATCACCAGCTAACAGAGATAGTTTAACAGAGCTAGCTCCCACATACTCTTAAGGTGATATTAAGACATATGAGAATTTTGGTAGGCTTTTTGTGTGTGTGTGTGTGATTTGAGGAGGCAGCAAAGACTGGGAGAACATTCCTACATAAAATAGGCTTGTGTGCCAAAATCCCCCCTAAGAAAAGGAGATGGAGAACTTTGTTCCCAGATGGCTTGTTATCCAGGTAATTTAAGTGAATTTCAATCACCTTTGAACAATCTTTCTTTATGAGAAAAGTCCATAAAGAAAAAGAAAGATCAAATAGACCAGATTTAATAGTCAATCATGGAACTAAAATAGTGTACCTAGATGTTAACATATTTTAATAGAAATGTGTGCCTATTCCTTAGTATTTTCAGACAAAGTACTGCTGCCCTAGCAACCAAGAAGTTGATATTCCCTGGGCTAACTATAAGGTAGCTGAATCAGAATTGTGTAAAAAACAAACAAAGCCGATATGAGGCTATTTTCTTTTTAAGTAAACTTGGGAAACTTGTCCCAGAAGAAAGCTATTTAAGAGATAGGAGCTTTTAGAGTTATAGGCACCTGGGTCTTTTGAGGTCCTATCTGTCATAGGTACCAAATCATGACATCAGTTAATGGTAAAATATCTTACTTTTCCCAGAAATTGTAATGGTTTGAGCTATGAGAAACTCAGGTCATAAAGCAATATGACCCAATGTTGCCTGTGTTTTGGGAAAGAGAAAATGTAGCCTGCACTAACATGAATAATTGAGATATGCTTGGGAATCAAATAGTAAATGTTTCACATACAAGTGGTATGTGATAAACCACAAAGTTTCTTCCATGATATATCAGCAAAGTGACCATAAATAATGTAACTGGGTGGGACTTTTCAGATAAAACTGAGTGAGCCACAGAGGGAAGCTGGAGGCCTCTGTTAAACCTGCGATTTGTACTCAAGGGAAGAGATATTGCCTGCCCCCTTCTATCTTGTACAGTAAGTCCAAAAGCAGTTTTGTAAGTGGGAATACAGCTTACTGTGTTGCCAGTTTCTATGGGTTCGAAGATCACCAGCTAACAGAGATAGTTTAACAGAGCTAGCTCCCACATACTCTTAAGGTGATATTAAGACATATGAGAATTTTGGTAGGCTTTTTGTGTGTGTGTGTGTGATTTGAGGAGGCAGCAAAGACTGGGAGAACATTCCTACATAAAATAGGCTTGTGTGCAAAAATCCCCACTAAGAAAAGGAGATGGAGAACTTTGTTCCCAGATGGCTTGTTATCCAGGTAATTTAAGTGAATTTCAATCACCTTTGAACAATCTTTCTTTATGAGAAAAGTCCATAAAGAAAAAGAAAGATCAAATAGACCAGATTTAATAGTCAATCATGGAACTAAAATAGTGTACCTAGATGTTAACATATTTTAATAGAAATGTGTGCCTATTCCTTAGTATTTTCAGACAAAGTACTGCTGCCCTAGCAACCAAGAAGTTGATATTCCCTGGGCTAACTATAAGGTAGCTGAATCAGAATTGTGTAAAAAACAAACAAAGCCGATATGAGGCTATTTTCTTTTTAAGTAAACTTGGGAAACTTGTCCCAGAAGAAAGCTATTTAAGAGATAGGAGCTTTTAGAGTTATAGGCACCTGGGTCTTTTGAGGTCCTATCTGTCATAGGTACCAAATCATGACATCAGTTAATGGTAAAATATCTTACTTTTCCCAGAAATTGTAATGGTTTGAGCTATGAGAAACTCAGGTCATAAAGCAATATGACCCAATGTTGCCTGTGTTTTGGGAAAGAGAAAATGTAGCCTGCACTAACATGAATAATTGAGATATGCTTGGGAATCAAATAGTAAATGTTTCACATACAAGTGGTATGTGATAAACCACAAAGTTTCTTCCATGATATATCAGCAAAGTGACCATAAATAATGTAACTGGGTGGGGGACTGTCTTTGCAGATAAAACTGAGTGAGCCTTACAGTGCTTCCTATGACCTTAGAGTGATGAATGAGAGTTGACATTTTCTCATTGATCAACTGTTAGACCAAAAGTGGAATCTACTATCAAATTAAAGGAGCAGCATAGCAAGTACCCACATGGAAAACATAAGTAAGTTGCAGAGTGAAATATAGATATTTAATGGATGCTCAGGTGGAGGGATGATAACAACAAAATATTAGATATGAAAAATGGACAGTATAGCCAAGCAAATTTGAATAAATGGTAGGTGAGAAATGCGTGGATCTTCCTTTATATTGCTGCCTCAGTTCTAAATCTTCTTTCTGAACCTACTCCTAAAATGAGATGCATCTTGGGAACAATCTGGAATTAACTCTGTCACTCAGAATTTTCAGTGATGAAACCCCCAAAACCATGGGGCTTGGGGGTCTACAGTAAAGGTTTAGGGCCTGAAATAGAAAGGGTTTCTTTGACTTCATAGTAAGGAAACTGAATTATAGGATGCAGAATGCTTAAGATAAAACAATATGATATAAAAGTATGATTTAGAATGATAGCCTAAATAAAAAGCAAATATACCTATATAAAATATATCCTAAAATATGTAAAGTCTTAAAACTCTGGAAGTATATTAAGGTATCCATACCAGAAGATGTAAATGCATGTATTAATCAGTTTTTAAAAGAGAGTGGGAAATTGTGGTTTCAAAAAAAAAATGTTTTATTTGGCTGTGTGAAGGCTTAGTTGTGGTATGTGGACCTAGTCCCCTGACCAGAGATCAAACCTGGGCCCCCTGTATTAGGAGCATAGAGTTTTAGTCACTGAATCACCACAGTAGTCCCTAGGAATTGAGATTTATAATAAGAAAATAAATCAGAATTTAAAACCACCAATTATTATATAAGGCTTGTTAAATAAATATGATAGAGTTAACAATTGAGGAAAGAGATGTTTATATTTGTATCAGTATTTAACATTCCCTTAATATAATCATTTTTGATCAGATTATCTTGGATTAAATATCCTTGCAAATTGTGATTCAGTTGAAAAACAGTGAGTGGTCAACATTTAAAAATAATCTTTAATTTGGTAGTAAATATGATACTGGCAGAGAATCTTTAAAAGTTAAATTAAAATATTTATTGTTTGAATAATTGGAGAAATGGATCATATGCTTAAATAGGAAAATTAAGCATTCTTATGAAATCAATTCTTATTAATTGACTTAAAAGTATAAAACAACTGTAAGTAAAAACCCAATAATACATTTTTCTAGAGAATAGAATTTAATGGAGGGGGCTCAGGTGGAGGGATGATAACAACAAAATATTAGATATGAAAAATGGACAGTATAGCCAAGCAAATTTGAATAAATGGTAGGTGAGAAATGCGTGGATCTTCCTTTATATTGCTGCCTCAGTTCTAAATCTTCTTTCTGAACCTACTCCTAAAATGAGATGCATCTTGGGAACAATCTGGAATTAACTCTGTCACTCAGAATTTTCAGTGATGAAACCCCCAAAACCATGGGGCTTGGGGGTCTACAGTAAAGGTTTAGGGCCTGAAATAGAAAGGGTTTCTTTGACTTCATAGTAAGGAAACTGAATTATAGGATGCAGAATGCTTAAGATAAAACAATATGATATAAAAGTATGATTTAGAATGATAGCCTAAATAAAAAGCAAATATACCTATATAAAATATATCCTAAAATATGTAAAGTCTTAAAACTCTGGAAGTATATTAAGGTATCCATACCAGAAGATGTAAATGCATGTATTAATCAGTTTTTAAAAGAGAGTGGGAAATTGTGGTTTCAAAAAAAAAATGTTTTATTTGGCTGTGTGAAGGCTTAGTTGTGGTATGTGGACCTAGTCCCCTGACCAGAGATCAAACCTGGGCCCCCTGTATTAGGAGCATAGAGTTTTAGTCACTGAATCACCACAGTAGTCCCTAGGAATTGAGATTTATAATAAGAAAATAAATCAGAATTTAAAACCACCAATTATTATATAAGGCTTGTTAAATAAATATGATAGAGTTAACAATTGAGGAAAGAGATGTTTATATTTGTATCAGTATTTAACATTCCCTTAATATAATCATTTTTGATCAGATTATCTTGGATTAAATATCCTTGCAAATTGTGATTCAGTTGAAAAACAGTGAGTGGTCAACATTTAAAAATAATCTTTAATTTGGTAGTAAATATGATACTGGCAGAGAATCTTTAAAAGTTAAATTAAAATATTTATTGTTTGAATAATTGGAGAAATGGATCATATGCTTAAATAGGAAAATTAAGCATTCTTATGAAATCAATTCTTATTAATTGACTTAAAAGTATAAAACAACTGTAAGTAAAAACCCAATAATACATTTTTTCTAATGTAACAAAAATTGCTGCACTCATTTCTATTGACCTTGCTTTTACAGAAGCAAATTTAATAGTACTTAGAAAGAAACAAAAAGACTGATATTTTTCAAGCTTTACTTAAGTATAATTGACAAGTAAATAGTGTATATGTTAAGGTATACAATGTGATGCTCTGATATATTATACATAATGATATGATTACCATTATCAAGTTAATTTATATATTCATCACCTAACATAGTTACTTTAGTGTGTGTGTATAGTGAGACTATTTGAGATCTACTCTCAGCAAATTTGATGTGTTTTTTTTTTTAACCTTTGGCCACTTTTTTTTTTTATTGGTATTTCATTTATTTATTTTCATCCTTCTTTGTTCTTCAGCCTGTGTGGGCCTACTATTGCAGTAGCCTCTCTTGTAGCAGAGTACTGGCTCTGGGCGCATGTACTTCAGAGCGCTGGCTAATAATTAATTGGACACACTGGCCCAGCCGCTTGACAGCATGTGGGATTTTCCCATGCCAGGGATCGACCGGTGCCCCTTGCAATGCAAGGCGGACTCTTTACGCACTGGACAACCAGGGAAGCCCCAAATTTGATGTTTTCTTTCTTTCTTTTTTTTTTTTTTTTTAGCCACTTCTATTGGTCTTTCATTTATTTCCATCTTTGTTCTTTGACCTGTGTGGGCCTCCCATGGCAGTGGTCTCTCTCGTTCTAGAGCACTGGCTCTGGGCACATGAGCTCCAGAGCGCTGGCTCATAATTGGACACAATGGTCCAGCTGTTCTAGGGGATCTTCCCTAGCCAGGGATAGAACCAGTGCCCCTTGTACTGCAAGGTGGACTCTTTACCCACTGGACCAACAGGGAAGCCCAGGCTCAAATTTTTGAGACAAAAATTTCTATGTCAAAATATCAATTTGGCCCACATAAGCCAAAGAATAAAGATGGATGAAAATAAATAAAAAACCTATAAAAGAGGCCAAAATTGAAAAAACAAATTTGAGCTTTCAGATGTGTTATAATGATCTAATAAATAATAAAACATCAACAAAATGGATTTTTGTACATATTTACCATGATAATTATTAAAATTATCTTAGAAACAGGTATATTGGTGATATAGTTAATAATTTCCAAAATAAAAATACATTATTTATGTATTCTATATATGATTATAATCTTAGAAAAAGTTTTATACCTGTTGAATATATATCTACTTATGAAAATTACACAGAATAACAGCACAAAAACATTAATTTGTTATTATTTCTATGTATTTTTATTTATAAAAGAAAATTTTTTTTAATTTTTAGAAGCATTTTTCTCATAATCATCTCTATCCCTAAGGAGCAACCTAGTGCACTACAGCTCATTCGGTCACAAAATAATTGACCATGACTGAAGCAACTGAACATATATATACACACTTGTGACAATTGATAAAGCCTATCATAATGAAGAATTGATCAGATAAACATATGCACATATGTATATTTTAAGAAATTTTTATTCAAATGAAAATACCATGTATCCAGTGTGCTTGACTATATTTCGGTTAAGTGTAAAAAGAATTAAATTTCATATATATATATATATATATATATATATATATATATATATGCAGTTATATTTTATAAAATAATTGTGTTTAAGAATTAAACAAATTTTAAGATAACAAAATATAATAATGTTTATTATAATATAATAATGTTTATTTTGAAACTTTCATGTCATATTTCAGTTATCAGAACTGTGTAAAACTGTGTAAAATGTGAGGCTGCTCATCATTGTAAGAAAGACATCTAGCTAAGTATTTGACAATTAATCACTTAATTTGGTGGCTTTCCTGTGGCTCAATGGTAAAGAATCTGCCTGCAAAGCAGGAGCTGCAGGTTTGAACCCTGGGTCAGGAAGATCTCCTGGAGGAGGTATAACAACTCACTTCAGTATTCCTGCCGGAATCCCGTGGAAAGAGGAGCCTGGCAGACTGCATACCAGTCCATAGGGTCACAAAGAGTTGGACATGACTGAAGCAACTTAGCAGTCATGTACATGACCACTTAATTTTAATAATCCTGATGGTTAGATTAAGTAAAAAAGGTGAAATGTGGAAATACACAGTTGCCATGAGACTATATTTGATTAATTAGACATTTGTGTGAATATATAAGAGAAATACCAGAGCATACTTAGGATGATAAATGGCAAAAAACACTGAAACAGGTTATTTTCTCTCTAATTTTCTTACATTTAGCAAGATTGCTTTGAGCATTTCTTAGTACCTCTCTTACAAGAAAAACAAATTGAACACCCATGCACAAATAAACTAGCTTTTATACCACTTCTAAAAAACAAAGCAGGGCTTCCCAGGTGGCTCAGTGGTAAAGAACACACCTGCCAATGCAGGAGATGCAAGCGACACAGATTCAATCCCTACTCAGGAAGATACCCTGGAGAAGGAAATGGCAACCCACTCCAGTGTTCTCTCCTGGAAAATTACATGGACAGAAGCTCCTGAAGGTCTATAGTCCATGGAGTCGCAAAGAGTCTGACACGACTGAGCACACTTGACAACAACAAACAAGAATGATCAGGGAAGACTGCTGATGATATGCACTAAATTTCTCAACAGCATTTGATTTTTGTGGAGTCCTCAGAGGCTGCGTAAGACAAAGGAATAAATTGCCAGAATAACAGGTAAGAGGAAAATTATATATAAAGAGAAAATACTGCTGCCTGGGGGAAAATTGAGACTTAATCTAAAGTATTCACAGGAGTTATGTATATCAAAAGGTTTCACAGGTTATCACTTACAAGCGTACTTCACTTTGCCAAGAGAAACATTACTGAACAGTGTTAGAAACCGAATAGGCAGTTGTGGAAATGCTTGGCACCCGAGAGCATGGTATTTCATTCCAAAATTTAAGTGCATGAATGCCCCATACATTTTCAAAAGCATACATATACTATATGTTGGACATATAGGCTACATCATCAAATTGTTCTATAAATTTGAAAATAGCTTCCCAAATAATGTATTCTATTTTTATCCAGAATATACATAACATTGAAAATTAGTGTTCACACATAACACATAAAATTATCACTTTTGAAAGACTGAGAATATTACAAAAGTGATCTTCCGCTTTAAGACAGCTAAATTTAACCCTGACTTTAGACAGGTGAGATAATTAAGCCTGAGTGGCGTTTATAAATAGGCGGGCTTAAGGGTAAAGCCAGGACTCAAGATGGTGGTGCCCCGGGTGCTCGGGCGCCACGCCTGTGGGCAAACACAGCTATGAGGAGCTGGTTAGAGAGCTCCTCACCTTTCTCCAGTGTTGATAGTGAAAGGCCAAAGCCAAGATGACCAGCCAGAAGAGAACTCTGTTAAGAAGGATTTCGAATACTGGACTTCACATCTATTTGCTGTATGTTCACAGAAATCCAGGTATGAGTCATGCATTTGTTTTTTATATTTGTTAAAAGTGCTGAAATAACAAAAGTAAAACTAACGCATCAAAATAGTAATTGTAAAAGTTTATTTTGCACATACCAGAAAAACAGAGTCTGAGGTCCAGGAGTGCTCAACCAAAACAAAAAATTGACGCTCAGAGTTATAAAGCAGTTTATATAGTGAGAAGATGGTGACTGTTTTTCTAAAACAGTGATTGGCTTTTCTTAAATATTAGAATTTCTTAAATATTAGGATTTTCCTAAAAAATAGAAAATTGGATAAAAACATTGGTTACCTTATATCAATTTGGGGAAACAATTTAAGTTTTACTTATGATTTCCAGAGGCACAGGCAAGAAGTGGCACAGGTGAAGTTAGTATTACAAAAGAAGCTAAATTAAGTTCTGGTTGTATGTTTAACTGGTTTTGTCTGCTCACGGAATTTTCAAGGCTGGGCTTCATTTGTTTTGGATTATAATGTATTGATGGTGTGACTGAAAGTTTTCCCCACTCACAAGTCATTAAGAGGCAATTGGTGGAAGAGAAAGTTTGCTTTATTTCAGGTGTTTGCAATGTAGAGGTGGGTGGGGCGGACTCTGGTCTAAAGGCTGATTCCTCTAATAATCAGTGTGCCAGAACTTTTATAGGCAGAGGCAGGAGGACCTACATCATAATTTTATTTCTAATTTTTTTTTTCCAGAATATACATAACATTGAAAATTAGTGTTCACACATAACACATAAAATTATCACTTTTGAAAGACTGAGAATATTACAAAAGTGATCTTCCGCTTTAAGACAGCTAAATTTAACCCTGACTTTAGACAGGTGAGATAATTAAGCCTGAGTGGCGTTTATAAATAGGCGGGCTTAAGGGTAAAGCCAGGACTCAAGATGGTGGTCCCCCGGGTGCTCGGGCGCCACGCCTGTGGGCAAACACAGCTATGAGGAGCTGGTTAGAGAGCTCCTCACCTTTCTCCAGTGTTGATAGTGAAAGGCCAAAGCCAAGATGACCAGCCAGAAGAGAACTCTGTTAAGAAGGATTTCGAATACTGGACTTCACATCTATTTGCTGTATGTTCACAGAAATCCAGGTATGAGTCATGCATTTGTTTTTTATATTTGTTAAAAGTGCTGAAATAACAAAAGTAAAACTAACGCATCAAAATAGTAATTGTAAAAGTTTATTTTGCACATACCAGAAAAACAGAGTCTGAGGTCCAGGAGTGCTCAACCAAAACAAAAAATTGACGCTCAGAGTTATAAAGCAGTTTATATAGTGAGAAGATGGTGACTGTTTTTCTAAAACAGTGATTGGCTTTTCTTAAATATTAGAATTTCTTAAATATTAGGATTTTCCTAAAAAATAGAAAATTGGATAAAAACATTGGTTACCTTATATCAATTTGGGGAAACAATTTAAGTTTTACTTATGATTTCCAGAGGCACAGGCAAGAAGTGGCACAGGTGAAGTTAGTATTACAAAAGAAGCTAAATTAAGTTCTGGTTGTATGTTTAACTGGTTTTGTCTGCTCACGGAATTTTCAAGGCTGGGCTTCATTTGTTTTGGATTATAATGTATTGATGGTGTGACTGAAAGTTTTCCCCACTCACAAGTCATTAAGAGGCAATTGGTGGAAGAGAAAGTTTGCTTTATTTCAGGTGTTTGCAATGTAGAGGTGGGTGGGGCGGACTCTGGTCTAAAGGCTGATTCCTCTAATAATCAGTGTGCCAGAACTTTTATAGGCAGAGGCAGGAGGCTATGTTCAGAAATAGCATGGTCAGCTCTGACAGTCATCTTGAGACTGGTCATCTGGTGGTTTGATCACTGTCATCCTGATTGTTTTCAGCATGATGAATATTCGGTTTCACGATCAGTTCCCCTTTCCTTGAGACCAGTTCTCAGAAATGTAGCTGCTTAAATCATGGCTGCAATCTGATGATCATGTAGTTAACTTATTCCATCTGGTGGGAATTTCAGTATCTAGAAGAGAGCTGAATATGGCTCAGAATACTGAGAAGGAACTATAGGTCCTTGACTTTGTTTGCTAACTGAACTATTGTTTTGTCCTGTTTGACTGCTCGCCTTTGCTTTTGGATCTTCCCACTTCTCTGATTAAACTTGCCTAAGTTTTTGCAGAGACAATAGTCTGTCTGAGGACAAGGCAAGAAGGAGCAGAGGGTCCTGTTACATTTTAATAGCATCACTGACAAACATGTAAAGGTTTTAGGATTAAAAAGATAACAAGAAATGTGGAGTTAAAGCACATTGTTTCTTCTAAACGTGATAGGTGATGGTCAAAGTAGGAATTTGGTTTTTTAGCAATGTGTGCCTAAGAATTTGGGTTAGAATAAAACTGCATCAAATTAAAGAGTAAATGGCTATTGTGGTAAGACCACTCCACAAATTCCATCTTTATTTAGTTTTATTATAATTTCTTGGTCTTATTTCCCATATAATATTGTTCTCCTCCTCCTTGGACCCTGCAGATATTGCATGTGTATGTTTACACCTAACTGTCAGTATATTGTTAGAGGCACAGGAAGAAGTGCAAGTTAGTATTACAAAAGAAGCTAAATTAAGTTCTGGTTGTATGTTTAACTGGTTTTGTCTGCTCACGGAATTTTCAAGGCTGGGCTTCATTTGTTTTGGATTATAATGTATTGATGGTGTGACTGAAAGTTTTCCCCACTCACAAGTCATTAAGAGGCAATTGGTGGAAGAGAAAGTTTGCTTTATTTCAGGTGTTTGCAATGTAGAGGTGGGTGGGGCGGACTCTGGTCTAAAGGCTGATTCCTCTAATAATCAGTGTGCCAGAACTTTTATAGGCAGAGGCAGGAGGCTATGTTCAGAAATAGCATGGTCAGCTCTGACAGTCATCTTGAGACTGGTCATCTGGTGGTTTGATCACTGTCATCCTGATTGTTTTCAGCATGATGAATATTCGGTTTCACGATCAGTTCCCCTTTCCTTGAGACCAGTTCTCAGAAATGTAGCTGCTTAAATCATGGCTGCAATCTGATGATCATGTAGTTAACTTATTCCATCTGGTGGGAATTTCAGTATCTAGAAGAGAGCTGAATATGGCTCAGAATACTGAGAAGGAACTATAGGTCCTTGACTTTGTTTGCTAACTGAACTATTGTTTTGTCCTGTTTGACTGCTCGCCTTTGCTTTTGGATCTTCCCACTTCTCTGATTAAACTTGCCTAAGTTTTTGCAGAGACAATAGTCTGTCTGAGGACATGGCAAGAAGGAGCAGAGGGTCCTGTTACATTTTAATAGCATCACTGACAAACATGTAAAGGTTTTAGGATTAAAAAGATAACAAGAAATGTGGAGTTAAAGCACATTGTTTCTTCTAAACGTGATAGGTGATGGTCAAAGTAGGAATTTGGTTTTTTAGCAATGTGTGCCTAAGAATTTGGGTTAGAATAAAACTGCATCAAATTAAAGAGTAAATGGCTATTGTGGTAAGACCACTCCACAAATTCCATCTTTATTTAGTTTTATTATAATTTCTTGGTCTTATTTCCCATATAATATTGTTCTCCTCCTCCTTGGACCCTGCAGATATTGCATGTGTATGTCTTACACCAAAATAACTGTCAGAGTTTTTTTGTTTGTTTTAATTTTTGGCCACTGTTTTTTTTTTTTAATTGGTCTTTCATTTATTTATTTTCATCCATCTTTGTTCTTTGGCCTGTGTGGGCCTCCCATCTCAGTGGCCTATTCTGTAGTAGAGCACTGGCTCTGGGCGCATGCACTCCAGAGCACTGGCTCTTAATTGCACACACCAGTTCAGCCGCTCCATGGCATGCAGGATCCTCCTGTGCCAGGGATCGAACTGGCACCCCTTGCAGTGCAAGGCGTACTCTTTACCCACTGGACCACTAGGGAAGCCCTGTCAATCTTGATAGAAGTTATACAAAAGAAAAAATGACCAAATCTATAAACTAATATAAAAACGTTGGCCATTTTAAAAATTAATTATTTGGTTTATTTTTTGCTACCACATTTCATCACTATTTAAACTGAACTAATCTGCAGACACTTTTCCTATGATGTGCATTATATTAATGGCACCCAGAGGTAAGGGTTAAACCCACTGTGGAGTCTACATTGAAAACAAATGGTTATAATCATTTGACCAGATGGAAATGAATAAAGGAACAATCTTCATACTGTTGGATATGTAAAATCCAGAAGCCCTGATGAATCTCATTAGGCATCAAAGTCCTAAACTACAGAAGGTCTAAGTGTAAAATAGAGAAGTAAGACAAAGGTAAATGTTGGATCATGTAGGAAGAAACTGACAGGGTAAGATAATGAATTTTTATGTCAGTTTTTGTAGTTTAAAAGTGTTAATTTTTAAACTAAATCATCTTATCATGACACTTAACTGTATCTACATTAATATTGCAAGATAATAAAGGAAGCATAAAAAAATAATTTCCTTTGGTTAAATCTAGTTTTGCTTTACCTTCTTTAGCTTTCATAGGAATTCTTTCAGGTAATTATGAAAAATAAGAACAATTTAATGAGAATGTATATTAATTTGATAGAAGCTATGATAATGCTTATCTTCTAGGAATATAAATTTTGCTTTGTATCTAATCTAATCTCATTCATTGCTTTAAAAAAGATTCATTACAAAAATATTGATATAATTGCAATTTGATATAGCAACTCAACAAATACTTGAATCTTATAAGTTTATTGTGAAAAGGTATGATGTGGAATACAAGTAGATCACCAATGTCTTTTAATGAGCTGATAAATAAGATATGCTCTTTTAAAGTTATTAATAAATGTATCACATTTTGAACTCATGCTTACTATTCATTTATAGAGTTTGCTATTATTTATTTTCTCCATGGTATCTTCATTTTCTCCCTCCACAATGGATTCATTTATTCTGTAGGTTATAAATATTGCTGATATGTTTCCATATTAAAAATTACTTCCTTTGGTTTTTTTTTTTTTGGTCTGCTTAGGTAACTTGAAGTCTGCTTACCAATCAGACTATTTTAGATAGTGTTTTTCCTTTTAAAAATGAAAGATTACCACCCTACTTTCTAATAAATTGTATCAAAGATTGCAATTTGAAATTGTCATCATCAACTAAGACTATTTTCTCAGCATTTTTATAGTACTTCACAATTTTATTGATTCCTCTGATGTTTTTATCAAAGGTAATACTCTCCCTTTCTTTGAAAATTATGTGGTTTCTAAATGTAACCTCATGTGAGTGACATATTTGTCAGTACTGTGTTAGGTGAATGTCACAGTAATACAATTCAAATAAGCTGAAATGTGAAAGAAAATAATTGGCTCACAGAATTGGGAAGAATCTTGCTACCTTTATGGATTGAGCCATTGTTGGATTTAATTGTTCTATGGTTCTGTCAAAGGTCCTCTTCCATAGGCTCTGCTTTGTATTTCATTTTCATAAAGTATTTAGCTAGGCATAATACAAGACCACCAGTACAACAAGGTTTACCCTGTATGACTTTAAAGCCCAGTAAAAAAGTACATAGTTTCATGAAGTAAACGTGAAAACTAGAAGCCTCTGTGTATATGTGGTGTGTTTAGAAGGTGTGTCTTGGGTCATATGTCCATCTTTGCAAAGGTCCTAGAGTGGAATGAGCTGAGTAGAATGCTATATACTCATTAACTTGCCCATGACACATCCACTTCATAACCTGGCAGGTACCATCTGAGGAAAAATCCGCTAAAATACTTAAATCCGTATACAAAGACCATTTTCTTTCTTGAGGAAGATTCTTCAGTTCTAAATGTCTACCCAAATATCCTAGCAGCATCTTAAATTGGTATGTCTGGAGCAAAACTTAACCATTATTGTCTCCAAGGGGATCCTTTACATGTAGTGTTTTTGTTAATAGGTGGGATCCTGAACACCTTATCAATAATATCACTTTGCAGAATCTTGAGCGTAAAATTGTTCTCTATTCCTCCTCTGTTCATACCAGCATTCAGTTCATGTTTAAGTCTTGTTGGACTTGTTCCCAGGAGTTTATAACACGGCTATATTTTGCATGGCCTATGCAACTTCTGATTACATAACAACAAAAGGAACAAAATTTTATCCTTAACTCCTTTCTTCTTCCTTCCCAACCTCAGTTTACCTAACTTCTGCCAGAGTTACCTTTTTAAATCCATTACCAAAGTTGTTTTTCATCATCAACTAAGACTATTTTCTCTTTATAGTACTTCACAATTTTATTGATTCCTCTGATGTTTTTATCAAAGGTAATACTCTCCCTTTCTTTGAAAATTATGTGGTTTCTAAATGTAACCTCATGTGAGTGACATATTTGTCAGTACTGTGTTAGGTGAATGTCACAGTAATACAATTCAAATAAGCTGAAATGTGAAAGAAAATAATTGGCTCACAGAATTGGGAAGAATCTTGCTACCTTTATGGATTGAGCCATTGTTGGATTTAATTGTTCTATGGTTCTGTCAAAGGTCCTCTTCCATAGGTTCTGCTTTGTATTTCATTTTCATAAAGTATTTAGCTAGGCATAATACAAGACCACCAGTACAACAAGGTTTACCCTGTATGACTTTAAAGCCCAGTAAAAAAGTACATAGTTTCATGAAGTAAACGTGAAAACTAGAAGCCTCTGTGTATATGTGGTGTGTTTAGAAGGTGTGTCTTGGGTCATATGTCCATCTTTGCAAAGGTCCTAGAGTGGAATGAGCTGAGTAGAATGCTATATACTCATTAACTTGCCCATGACACATCCACTTCATAACCTGGCAGGTACCATCTGAGGAAAAATCCGCTAAAATACTTAAATCCGTATACAAAGACCATTTTCTTTCTTGAGGAAGATTCTTCAGTTCTAAATGTCTACCCAAATATCCTAGCAGCATCTTAAATTGGTATGTCTGGAGCAAAACTTAACCATTATTGTCTCCAAGGGGATCCTTTACATGTAGTGTTTTTGTTAATAGGTGGGATCCTGAACACCTTATCAATAATATCACTTTGCAGAATCTTGAGCGTAAAATTGTTCTCTATTCCTCCTCTGTTCATACCAGCATTCAGTTCATGTTTAAGTCTTGTTGGACTTGTTCCCAGGAGTTTATAACACGGCTATATTTTGCATGGCCTATGCAACTTCTGATTACATAACAACAAAAGGAACAAAATTTTATCCTTAACTCCTTTCTTCTTCCTTCCCAACCTCAGTTTACCTAACTTCTGCCAGAGTTACCTTTTTAAATCCCAAATTTAATCATATTACTTCCCTACTTAAAACTTGTAAAGAATTTCCTATTGTTCTTAGCCCAGTTTCCTTAGCACAGTCTTGCAAGGATGGATGAAAATAAATAAATGAAAGACCAATAGAAATGGCCAAAAAAAAATAGCTAGCTTTAAATTCTTGCCAAATTATTCAATAGCTATAGCATATAAGAAATATGTTTCACTTTCTCAAATATTTAGTTTCCTTGGATCTACTATAGATATAATTGCATTTTTACTCTATACATTATAATAATTTTTACAAAAATCAAATGAAGTTTTAGAAGATCGAGAGACATTTTTTGCAATGAAATCACAGTAATGAAGTGCTCATTTTATAAGTCATCACAAAGACTACACAATTTATTAAATTAATCATTTAAACAATTCTACCTAATACTATAATATTACTTTGCAGTGAGTACAAATATCAGTTGAAATCCATTTCATATTAAGTAGACCTGGGATGATTTTATCCAAAGCTGGATTTAACAAAATCATTAGTGTGTGAATAACACAGAAATATCAAAAAGTATTAAAGTCCCTTTCCAATTTTTGATATTGGCAAAATACAGTGAGATAGAAAAGTGCTTATGCACTAGTTAATGAAGTTTAACTTTGAGCAAATCCAATACTGGGTCAGACTGAACTTTTAACCCATACTAACGGCTATCAACTTTTGCCAAAGAAAATTAGTGGTTCATATTGCGTGTTAACCATTATTTCAAAGCTAAGAGTTTCTGTAATTTTTTCCAAGGGATCCTTTACATGTAGTGTTTTTGTTAATAGGTGGGATCCTGAACACCTTATCAATAATATCACTTTGCAGAATCTTGAGCGTAAAATTGTTCTCTATTCCTCCTCTGTTCATACCAGCATTCAGTTCATGTTTAAGTCTTGTTGGACTTGTTCCCAGGAGTTTATAACACGGCTATATTTTGCATGGCCTATGCAACTTCTGATTACATAACAACAAAAGGAACAAAATTTTATCCTTAACTCCTTTCTTCTTCCTTCCCAACCTCAGTTTACCTAACTTCTGCCAGAGTTACCTTTTTAAATCCCAAATTTAATCATATTACTTCCCTACTTAAAACTTGTAAAGAATTTCCTATTGTTCTTAGCCCAGTTTCCTTAGCACAGTCTTGCAAGGATGGATGAAAATAAATAAATGAAAGACCAATAGAAATGGCCAAAAAAAAATAGCTAGCTTTAAATTCTTGCCAAATTATTCAATAGCTATAGCATATAAGAAATATGTTTCACTTTCTCAAATATTTAGTTTCCTTGGATCTACTATAGATATAATTGCATTTTTACTCTATACATTATAATAATTTTTACAAAAATCAAATGAAGTTTTAGAAGATCGAGAGACATTTTTTGCAATGAAATCACAGTAATGAAGTGCTCATTTTATAAGTCATCACAAAGACTACACAATTTATTAAATTAATCATTTAAACAATTCTACCTAATACTATAATATTACTTTGCAGTGAGTACAAATATCAGTTGAAATCCATTTCATATTAAGTAGACCTGGGATGATTTTATCCAAAGCTGGATTTAACAAAATCATTAGTGTGTGAATAACACAGAAATATCAAAAAGTATTAAAGTCCCTTTCCAATTTTTGATATTGGCAAAATACAGTGAGATAGAAAAGTGCTTATGCACTAGTTAATGAAGTTTAACTTTGAGCAAATCCAATACTGGGTCAGACTGAACTTTTAACCCATACTAACGGCTATCAACTTTTGCCAAAGAAAATTAGTGGTTCATATTGCGTGTTAACCATTATTTCAAAGCTAAGAGTTTCTGTAATTTTGCATATATTGCTTTTGCTAAATATGTTGAAGGCCCTTAATAGTTGGGATATGCCACATATGATCATAAAAGAAATGAGAATGTAATAACCTCTAATGATAAGAAAAGCTCATTATGCCGTACCGTTTTGCATCACCTTTTTATTCAGTTTTTATAATTTTTCTATTGCTTTGGTTTTCTCAATATGTAATTTATTCTTTATTCATTCTCATGCCATTCCTTTCTTTTGTTGAGTTTCTTCTCTTTTGACCCATTTTGTTAAACTATTCTTGCAGAAGATAATTTGTCATCACAGCCATAATGAATCCAATTTTCCTTAACCCAGACCTGGCCGTGGCTTGCTCTACTGCAAAGGAAAGTCCCTGAAAGGCTAATAAGGGGCACTATATGAGAAGTGTGACTGGATTATTATAGCTTTAATTAGATCAGTTGCAATTCTTGTTGAATATTGTTCAGAGAAGTATTCTTTTGTAGAGGAAATTGTATTCCTAAAAAAACTTCCTTTTTTAAGAATATAGTCCTATAACTGCTAAATATAAAAGCAGAGAAGTTCAAAGCATGCAATTGAGTTGGATTTTTCTTCTCTTATTTTTAAAAATTGCGAGTGTTAAATGTGCTGCCCTTTTCTCAGTTATTCATTTAATATCTGATTATGTTTGTAGAATTATCATTTCTTTCATTTCAATTATCCATATTTATGTAAATAAGAATGAGAAAAATTAATGAAAAACCTATATTATTGAAAACTATGACATAATTGTGGTATAGGATTTAATAATTTAATGATCATTTTCATACTGGTTATTTTAGGAACTCCTAACAGAATTTAGAATGATATTAATATAAACATAATTATCTACTCCTAATCCTAGAAAAATGTAAAACATAGGGCTAAAATATTAAGACTCGTTGGTTAATAGATATTTAATTAAAGTATCATTAATAAATTTTAATTAAAACTTAGTTGAAAAAAGAAAGAGGCACTTGAACTTAGTACCTATTTTTATTTCCATACATGTGTTTCTTGAGAAGAAAAAGTCAATTGATAGGATCTCTGATTCAAACACCTAAGCATTCGCAATTTCAGTCTCTTCTTATAGCTCTGTTACTATGTATTTCTCTTTTAATATATGAATGTTTTCATTTTTAATAAAAAAATAGATTTTCTCTTCTCATATCATTTTAGGTTATACTTTTATGAGTTTTTGTTAAAGAATCTTTTGGGATTATTTCATATATTTTTTTTCATGATTACTGAGAATTGGTTTTTTTATATAAATCAAACTTGCATCATCCTCAATCATTTTAGCTGATGCCTACTAATTTTATAAATAATGATGCAATTAGTTTAGTTTGTCCTGTTCCTCTACGGCCCCATTATTAGGTGCAGAGAAAATAAGCAGAAATGTGTGGTGTCTATGATATGTGTAATAATATTTAATGTATAGTAGTTTAATTGGAGTCCCAGAAGGAGAAGCAAGGCATTAGAGTTAGAACAAGGCATTACATTATTTAATCAAAAAGGGACTAAACCTTTCTAAATATTATGAAAAATAGCAATTTAGAAAATGTAGGAAGTTCATCAAACCAATTATGATATTTGCAATAACCTGGATGTTTCTCAAGAGTATAATGCTGAATGAAAATGTTGATCTCAAGACCTCACATACTGTACATGTCCTTTATATAAAATTCATGAAGGGACAAAAGCATAGTGATGGAAAACATTGGTTGTCATGTGGCAGAGGTAGAGAGGGAAGGGGTAGCTGTGGTATTAAGATGGTAGCTTAAAGGATCTTTCTGTGATAATTTTCCTACATATTGACTGTGTTGGTAATCACATGAATCTAAAATGTGATAAAGTTGCACAGAATTAATTACACAAAAACACATACATACAAATAAATATATGAAAAACCAGCAAAATATGATTGAGGTCAATGCATTTTATTAATATCGATTTCCTGTTTGTGATATAGTTATAGCAGCTATCTTGGGAAAAATAAGGTGACTTTTATAATCATTCTTTATTATTATTTCTTATAACCATGTGGAAATTTACAGTTATCTCTAAGAGATTAAAAGTTTATAAATGGACTAAAGAGTCTAAAGGCTAAAACTGTTACAAAGATAATAAAAAAAGCAAGATCCCGCTGAGTACTGTCCACAGAAACAGACTGTAAATAAAATAACGGTAAGAAAAAATGATACATGTAGCAGAATTTAAAAAAATAATAGATCTATCATGAAACAATAATCATCAAAAATGGCTTAAAATCAAGAACTAAAGCAACACTACATAATGATACCAATAAAATAGAAACTTAACTTTGAATGTACGTAAGAGTTTCCAATAAGATGAAATCAAAACTGAGAACAATAAAGAGGAAAATAAAACAAATCCAAGTTATAGTTTGTAACTTTTAAGATAAACATCATTGTTACAGTTTATATACAAAATATGCACATATTTTGTGCAAGTTAAGTGAATTTCACAAATTAAAATTATAATACATTTCTGTTATCCAATTTTCATTGGATAACAATAAGAATGGCATTTTATAGTAGACCCCTATGCATCAGCTCAGGAAAAAACTAATACTTTATGTTTTAGCATAGATTGATAGTGATGGATCTAAAATGTGTTAATAGAATCATTTAGTACTTTTTTGTTTGAATTCTTTTGTCCAGCATATTATTTTTGATATTCACTTTTTTATTGATGAGTGTAATTCCCCAGTATATTAATAAATACAATACAGTTTTTTTAGTTTTTTCATTTTTCGTTAAGGCCAAATTGGATTGCTTGCAAGGGATTTAGAGTAGAAAAAACAATACTGAAAAAGAACAAAGTTGGAAGGTTTATCTTATCTGTTTGAGCACTTAGAAAATTATAGTCATCAAGAATATTTATTAAGATTGGAGTTTTAAAAGAAATGTATGGGTGTAAACTTCAGAAATAGGTGCTAAAGTAGCTCAATGGAGAAAAAAATGTCTCCTTACAAAATGTGGCTTACAACTGATAAGGGATTTGAACTGAATTATTATTATTTTTTTTTAATTTTATTTATTTATCTTTTGGAGGGTGGGGTGGGGGGGGGGATGGGCGGGCCACTTCTATTGGTCTTTAATTTCTCTATTTTCATCCGTCTTTGTTTTTCGGCTCCTGTGGGTCTCCCATTGCGGTGGCCACTGTTGTCACAGAGCACCAGCTCTGGGCGCATGCGCACCAGAGCTCCAGCTCGGTAATTGGACACATCAGTCCAGCCGCTCCACAGCACGTGGGATCTTCCCAGGCCAGGGATGGAACCGGCGCCCCTTGCACTGCAAGGCGGTGTCTTTACCCACTGGACCACCAGGGGAAGCACTGAACTGAATTAGTTTTATAGACAAATCTAAAAACATATAAAGCTTCTATAAGAAAACAAACGAGTTTGGCGTCCCTCTGCCAGCGTTCACTGTCTTCTCTCCCCCTCCATTCATCTCTGCTGGAAGCCTGCATCAGCCAAATGTAAACCAAAGTGAATTTAATGTCTGCAATGATTTCGTTTTTATTCAATAAATTAATAGATCTCAAAAAAAAAAAAAAAGGAAACAAAGGAGAATATCTTTGCAATTTTGGTAAGGTTCCAGAACACAGCTGAAGCACTACCATGAAAGAAAATAAACTCCATAATAATTAGTAATTTCTGCTCACTTAAAACAGTTAATGTGCAGACCACAGACCATGCAAATATTCATTATATATATATATATATATATATATATATATCTGATAAAGAGCTTATATATGACAAAGAGATTGTATCTGAATATTCACAAATAGCTTCTCTCTGAATTTATGCAAAACTTTACTAATGAAGACAAATGAAAAGACCAGTCAACATACAAGAATGCTCATCCATGTTAATTATTTGGAAAATGCAAAATAGAGTGACTTGCTACCTCATACAGACTAGAATAGCTTTTATTAAAAATATCAAAATCATTTCATTTTTGTCAAAGATGAAGAGCAACATGACATCTCCTATAATTTTGGTGGAAATATAAAAATCATGTTATTGTTTTGGGGAACTGTTTGGTAATTATTTTATAAAAGTGAGCATCTCCCCTCTGACCTAATAATTCCATTCTTTAGTACTTCTCAAAGGTAAACATATACATCCATAAAGTACTGCATAAGAATTTATACATTCCATAAAGTCAACGAATGATTTAAATAAAAACAGGTTGGTACTTCTATTGGTCTTTAATTTCTATTTTCATCCATCTTTGTTTTTCGGCTCCTGTGGGTCTCCCATTGCGGTGGCCACTGTTGTCACAGAGCACCAGCTCTGGGCGCATGCGCACCAGAGCTCCAGCTCGGTAATTGGACACATCAGTCCAGCCGCTCCACAGCACGTGGGATCTTCCCAGGCCAGGGATGGAACCGGCGCCCCTTGCACTGCAAGGCAGTGTCTTTACCCACTGGACCACCAGGGGAAGCACTGAACTGAATTAGTTTTATAGACAAATCTAAAAACATATAAAGCTTCTATAAGAAAACAAACGAGTTTGGCGTCCCTCTGCCAGCGTTCACTGTCTTCTCTCCCCCTCCATTCATCTCTGCTGGAAGCCTGCATCAGCCAAATGTAAACCAAAGTGAATTTAATGTCTGCAATGATTTCGTTTTTATTCAATAAATTAATAGATCTCAAAAAAAAAAAAAAAAAAGGAAACAAAGGAGAATATCTTTGCAATTTTGGTAAGGTTCCAGAACACAGCTGAAGCACTACCATGAAAGAAAATAAACTCCATAATAATTAGTAATTTCTGCTCACTTAAAACAGTTAATGTGCAGACCACAGACCATGCAAATATTCATTATATATATATATATATATATCTGATAAAGAGCTTATATATGACAAAGAGATTGTATCTGAATATTCACAAATAGCTTCTCTCTGAATTTATGCAAAACTTTACTAATGAAGACAAATGAAAAGACCAGTCAACATACAAGAATGCTCATCCATGTTAATTATTTGGAAAATGCAAAATAGAGTGACTTGCTACCTCATACAGACTAGAATAGCTTTTATTAAAAATATCAAAATCATTTCATTTTTGTCAAAGATGAAGAGCAACATGACATCTCCTATAATTTTGGTGGAAATATAAAAATCATGTTATTGTTTTGGGGAACTGTTTGGTAATTATTTTATAAAAGTGAGCATCTCCCCTCTGACCTAATAATTCCATTCTTTAGTACTTCTCAAAGGTAAACATATACATCCATAAAGTACTGCATAAGAATTTTCCATAGGAGCTTTATTCATATCAATAAAAAGTTTAAAATAATTCAAACGAATGATTTAAATAAAAAACAGGTACACATTTTTAAAAATACAGAATACTATTGAATAATGGAAAAAAATCATTGACATGTTAAAGAATATGGATGAATCTCAAAATCATATTGAGTTGTAAAAGTACAAATTGCATATACTGCATTATTTACTCATGTGATATTCTTAAGTGGAAAACAACTAAACTTACTGAGATAGCAATCAGAAGGCTTTTGAAGTATAATGAGATTTTCTGTGGTGATAGAAATGTCCATATCCTGATTGTGCTGAGCTGATTGAGTTACATGTGCTACTTGGATGTATGTAATAATCAAAATTCGTAAAAATTCACATTTAAATTCTGTCCATTTCACCATGAGACTGAGTCAGTTCTCAACAAAAAAAGAAAGAAAAGGCCAAAGTGGAATAAATGGTAGTATAGGTGATGTTCCTACATAGGAAAGTTAGAGAGGGAGATTTCACTGAAGTAGAGGAAGACAAAAGAATGGTAACTGATAGGGTCCAAGAGCAGAATTAAATACAGATTTAAAAAGAGAAGATATAATGCTGTACATTATTATTCGTTGGTATTGAATTCATCATCCTGTTTCCTCCATCCTCAGCTGTCACCCCTCACCCCTGCCTACTGGAAAAAAGAGTCATACTCTATTAACTACTGCTTTCACTACAGCCCTCCAATTCCTAAAGAAAAAAAAGTAAAGGGATATTATCTTACAAGAAACCACTTTATTTTAGATCACACACTGTATCATGAAGGGTCCAAATGTCTGTTATCCTCCTAGGAATAATTGGAGTAAAATCATCCTTCCAATCATGCTTTTTATTCTAATTTTCTTTCCTCCAAATTTGTATGCCTCTGGGCATGTGATCTCTCCAAAATGACAATGCTCTCCCCCATCCCTCTGTCTTTCAAACTCTCTTATGTCATTTCTTCCATGAATGTAGTGTTCATTCCTCAGTTTCAAAAAACACTCATCTCTCCTTCATGATGTCTCTTATCACCCATTTGGAAGACAGATTATACATCCATAAAGTACTGCATAAGAATTTTCCATAGGAGCTTTATTCATATCAATAAAAAGTTTAAAATAATTCAAACGAATGATTTAAATAAAAAACAGGTACACATTTTTAAAAATACAGAATACTATTGAATAATGGAAAAAAATCATTGACATGTTAAAGAATATGGATGAATCTCAAAATCATATTGAGTTGTAAAAGTACAAATTGCATATACTGCATTATTTACTCATGTGATATTCTTAAGTGGAAAACAACTAAACTTACTGAGATAGCAATCAGAAGGCTTTTGAAGTATAATGAGATTTTCTGTGGTGATAGAAATGTCCATATCCTGATTGTGCTGAGCTGATTGAGTTACATGTGCTACTTGGATGTATGTAATAATCAAAATTCGTAAAAATTCACATTTAAATTCTGTCCATTTCACCATGAGACTGAGTCAGTTCTCAACAAAAAAAGAAAGAAAAGGCCAAAGTGGAATAAATGGTAGTATAGGTGATGTTCCTACATAGGAAAGTTAGAGAGGGAGATTTCACTGAAGTAGAGGAAGACAAAAGAATGGTAACTGATAGGGTCCAAGAGCAGAATTAAATACAGATTTAAAAAGAGAAGATATAATGCTGTACATTATTATTCGTTGGTATTGAATTCATCATCCTGTTTCCTCCATCCTCAGCTGTCACCCCTCACCCCTGCCTACTGGAAAAAAGAGTCATACTCTATTAACTACTGCTTTCACTACAGCCCTCCAATTCCTAAAGAAAAAAAAGTAAAGGGATATTATCTTACAAGAAACCACTTTATTTTAGATCACACACTGTATCATGAAGGGTCCAAATGTCTGTTATCCTCCTAGGAATAATTGGAGTAAAATCATCCTTCCAATCATGCTTTTTATTCTAATTTTCTTTCCTCCAAATTTGTATGCCTCTGGGCATGTGATCTCTCCAAAATGACAATGCTCTCCCCCATCCCTCTGTCTTTCAAACTCTCTTATGTCATTTCTTCCATGAATGTAGTGTTCATTCCTCAGTTTCAAAAAACACTCATCTCTCCTTCATGATGTCTCTTATCACCCATTTGGAAGACAGATTTCATTTTTCACAAGCCATATTAAAAGATAGGCTTTATACCTTCCTTGATCGCCAAAGTTTTCAGAGAATTCATTTTATCCCTGTCACTGGCTTTCCCTACAGTTTTCCCCAGTTCTCATTATGTCATTTGCCACCCTTCTTGATAATGTGCCTCATTCACTTGCACTACCTTGAGTTTAACTACATATGTTTCTGTTTGCTGGTATGTTGATAATCCAATCATGATGCTCATCTTAAGTAGCAAATTTTCATAAATGTTAAGGAAGTGGTGATGGAGGCAGGATGCATACGGGAATGGCATAAAGAAATCAATAGTATTTTCAGATGGAGCATTTGGTTTGAATCTCTGGCTGTGATTTTTACAGCTTTGATCCATTCTGACACTATATTTCCGGGCTACTGGATGTGTTTGCTTGAAAAGTCGTAACTGATGACTGTGTAGTAGGTTCATCGGTTCGTCTGTACCATCACCCCATTCTTTTAACTCAGCTATTTCTCACTGTTTAAAATGATTGTTCCTGGTGGTTTTAAAGAACATCTTTTTCCAAACCTACTTGAAGTTTACTGAAGTCTATATATATAATTTTCCTGGAAGCATCAAAATTCAAAAAATTGAACCTGATATTTATCTGTGTGAAGAACAATGTTAATAGGATTTATACAATGCATTCAGTTTTTTTTTTAAGGATTAAAACATGCTAGTTCAAATAAAGTGGAAAACCAATTTTATTATTGTGTTTATAACTCTGAATGCTATAATGTGCTGTAAATATTTATAGAAATAAGAATTGGATTAGAAACTTTACAAAATGAAAGGCATATTGAAGGTAGATAGTACAATAAATATTTCAATTGTTAACTTCCTTTGAAAATCAAATGCTAATGGATTCGTATAAATGTAAAATTACTGTTAAGTCCACTCAAACTATACTAACTGAACACTACTTTTTTCATATATATTTCTAAATACTTTTCCATATCCCAAATATTTTCATCTTGAATGTGCTTCACAATTTAAAATCACTGAGGTAAATAATGAAACAAAGTCTATGCATATAGTATGTAAATATGTATTGTTTTACATGAGTGTTTTCCACCCTGTAAGCAGTGGCCCATTAATAAGTTTAGAAGTCAGTTTTGTGGATTGTGATCATAAAGTTAAAAAATAGAGGTTTCCCTGGTGGTCCAGTGGGTAAAGAGTCCAGCTTGCAGTGCAAGGGGCACCGGTTCGATCCCTGGCCCAGGAAGTGCCGTGGAGAGGCTGGACAGGTGTGTCCAATTACAAGCCAGCACCCTGGAGCACATGTGCCTGTAGCCGGTGTTCAGCAACGAGTGAGCCCACTGCAATGGGAGGCCCATAAAGGCCAAATAATAAACATGGATTAAAATAGATAAATAAAAAAAACAATAAAAGAGGCAAAATTTTTTTAAAAAATAGAAAAACAGTAAATGAATAAAAGAAAATACTACCAAGAGATAACAGTTTTTGTGAAACTTCTGTATGAAGGTCCTGTATTAATGTGTAAAACATGTCTTTTAGGCATTGTTCATTTGCGATCAACATGCATTAAAGTATTATTTATATACAAATACATTTAAACCTACTACATCCACTATGAGTTAAGATACAAAGAAGTAGAAATTAACTACCACTTTTTAAAAAAAATTTATTACAGGGTTTTGTTGTTCACAGACATGTATGTTCCCAGATCAGTCATATGCATATCCCTGGTCCCCTCCCCTATCCTACACCTCCAGGCTGTTGCACCAAGCCTTTGTAGGAACTCCTATTCCTACAGTGCAATAACAATAGCTATTTTTTTCACATATGCTAGTATAGGTTTCCATGCTACTTCCTTTACGCCTCCCACCCACTGTTCATTCCCCAAAATGTCCATATGTCTACTGTCCATGTCTGTTTTCCCATCGCTTCACTGTATGTGTTATGATTGCCATCCTACTAGATTCCATATATGTGTGTTAGTATATTGTACTTGTCCTTCTCTTTTTGACTTACTTCACTTTTTATGATAGGTTCTAGATCCAGCCACCTCATTAGGACTGATTCTTCTGAATTTCTTTTTATAGCTGAGTGGTATTCCATTGTATATATGTACCAGGGCTTCTTTATCCATTCATTCGTCAATGGACATCTAGGTTGCTTCCATGTTCTAGCTATTGTATAGAGAGCTGCAGTGAACATTGGGATACAGGTACTTCTTTCAGTTTTGATTTCACCAGGGTATAAGCCTAATAGTGGGATTGCTGGGTCAAAGGGTGCTTCTATTTTGAGTTTTTAAAGAAATCTCCAGACTATCTTCCATAGAGGCTGTATCAGTTGACATTCCCACCAGCAATGCAGCAGTGTTCCCTTTTCTCTGCACCCTTTCCAGCATTTATTGTCTGTAGACTTTTTCATGATGGCCATTCTGACAGGTGTGAGGTGATATCTCATTGTAGTTTTAATTTGCATTTCTCTAATAATAAGCGAGGTTGAGCATCGTTTCATGTGCTTTTGGACCATCTGTATGTCCTGTTTGGTGAGATGTCTGTTTAGGTCTTTTTCCCATTTTTTGATTAGGTTGTTCATTTTTCTGGTGCTGAGATGTCTGAGTTGCTTGTAGATTTTGGAGATTAGTTCTTTGTCTGTTATTTCATTTGCTATGATTTTTCTCCCATTCTGTGGGGTGTCTGTTCAGCTTTTTTGTAGTTTCTTTTGCTGTACAAAAGCTTTTAAGCTTCATTAGGCCCCACATGTTAATTTTTGTTTTTAGTCCTGCTATTCTAGTAGGTGGGTCATGGAAGATCTTGCTTTGATTTATGTCCTTGAGTGTTTTACCTATGTTCTTCTCTAAGAGTTTTAGGGTCTCTGGTCTTATATTTAGGTCTTTAATCCATTTTGAGTGTATCTTTGTGTATGGTGTCAGGGAATGTTCCAATTTTATTTGCTTGCATGTAGCAGTCCAATTTTCCCAGCACCACTTGTTGAAGAGGCTGTCTTTGTCCCATTTTATAATTTCACCTCCTTTGTCAAAAATAAGGTACTCATAGGTGCGTGGGTTTATCTCTGGGTTCTCAATCTTGTTCCATTGGTCTATAGTTCTGTTTTTGTGCCAGTACCATACTGTCTTGATGACTGTTGCTTTGTAGTATAGTCTGAAGTTGGAGAGGCTGATTCCTCCAGCTTTGTATTTCTTTCTAAGGATTGCTTTGGCTATTCGAGGTCTTTTGTGTTTCCATATGAACTGTGTTATTCTTTGGTCTAGTTCTGTGAAGAATATCATTGGTAGTCTGATAGGAATCGCATTGAATCTGTAGATGATATTTGGTACTATGGTCATTTTCACCATATTGATTCTTCTGACCCAGGAACATGGAATATCTCTTCATTTAAATCTTCCTTAATTTCTTTCATGAGTGTCTTGTAAATTTCTATGTACAATTCTTTTGTTACTTTAGATAGGTTTATTCCTTCATATTTTATTCTCTTGGTTGCAATGGTGAAGGGGATTGCCTTTTTTAGTTCATTTTCTGGTTTTTCATTGCATATAGGAATGCCAATGATTTCTGCTTATTGATTTTGTATCTTGTGACTTTGCTGAACTCGTTGATTACCTCTAGTAGTTTTCTAATAGTGCGTTCTATGTATAATATCATGTCATCTGCAAAAAGAGAGAATTTTTCTTTTTCTTTTCCAATCTGGATCCCTTTTATTTGTTTTTCTTCTCTTACTGCTGTTGCTAGACCTTCCAGGACTATGTTGAATAACAGTGGTGAAAGATGACACCCCTGTCTTGTTCCTGATCTTAGAGGAAATGCTTTCAGTTTTTCACTATTGAGGATAATGTTTGCTGTGGGCTTCTCATAGATGGCTTTCACTGTGTTGAGATATGTTCCTTCTATGCCCATTTTTTGAAGAGTTTTTTTATCATAGATGGGTGTTGGATTTTGTCGATGACTTTTTCTGCAAAGATTGAGATTATCATGTGATTTTTGTCCCTCAATTTGTTGATATGGTGTATCACATTGATTTGTGAATATTGAAGAATCCTTGCATGCCTGAGATGAACCCGACTTGATCATTGAATTTTTGTTTTAACTTTTTGATTTTATAGTTTCACCTCCTTTGTCAAAAATAAGGTACTCATAGGTGCGTGGGTTTATCTCTGGGTTCTCAATCTTGTTCCATTGGTCTATAGTTCTGTTTTTGTGCCAGTACCATACTGTCTTGATGACTGTTGCTTTGTAGTATAGTCTGAAGTTGGAGAGGCTGATTCCTCCAGCTTTGTATTTCTTTCTAAGGATTGCTTTGGCTATTCGAGGTCTTTTGTGTTTCCATATGAACTGTGTTATTCTTTGGTCTAGTTCTGTGAAGAATATCATTGGTAGTCTGATAGGAATCGCATTGAATCTGTAGATGATATTTGGTACTATGGTCATTTTCACCATATTGATTCTTCTGACCCAGGAACATGGAATATCTCTTCATTTAAATCTTCCTTAATTTCTTTCATGAGTGTCTTGTAAATTTCTATGTACAATTCTTTTGTTACTTTAGATAGGTTTATTCCTTCATATTTTATTCTCTTGGTTGCAATGGTGAAGGGGATTGCCTTTTTTAGTTCATTTTCTGGTTTTTCATTGCATATAGGAATGCCAATGATTTCTGCTTATTGATTTTGTATCTTGTGACTTTGCTGAACTCGTTGATTACCTCTAGTAGTTTTCTAATAGTGCGTTCTATGTATAATATCATGTCATCTGCAAAAAGAGAGAATTTTTCTTTTTCTTTTCCAATCTGGATCCCTTTTATTTGTTTTTCTTCTCTTACTGCTGTTGCTAGACCTTCCAGGACTATGTTGAATAACAGTGGTGAAAGATGACACCCCTGTCTTGTTCCTGATCTTAGAGGAAATGCTTTCAGTTTTTCACTATTGAGGATAATGTTTGCTGTGGGCTTCTCATAGATGGCTTTCACTGTGTTGAGATATGTTCCTTCTATGCCCATTTTTTGAAGAGTTTTTTATCATAGATGGGTGTTGGATTTTGTCGATGACTTTTTCTGCAAAGATTGAGATTATCATGTGATTTTTGTCCCTCAATTTGTTGATATGGTGTATCACATTGATTTGTGAATATTGAAGAATCCTTGCATGCCTGAGATGAACCCGACTTGATCATAATGTATAAGTTTTCTGATGTGATATTGAATTCTGTTTGCTAGGATTTTGTTGAGGATTTTGGTGTCTAAATTCATCAGTGAAATTGGCCTATAATTTTCTCTTTTTGTGCTGTCTTTGCCTGGTTTTGGTATCAGGGTGATGGTGGCCTCATAGAATGTGTTTGGAAGTGTTCCTTCCTGTGCAATTTTTGGTAGAGTTTTAGAAGGACAGGCACTAGCTCTTCTTTAAATATTTGGTAAAATTCACTTGTGATTTTTAATCACAAATTCGATATCTGAGCTTGTGATTGGGTTGTTCATAGTTTCTATTTCTTCCTGGTTCAGTCTTGGAGGATTAATCTTTTCCAAGAAGCTGTCCATTTCTTCCAGGTTGTCCAGTTTATTGCTGTATAGTTCTTCATAATAGTCTCTTATAATCCTTCATATTTCTGCATTATCTGTTGTAATCTCTCCTTTTTAATTTTTGATTTTGTTGATCTGGTTCTTGTGTTTTTTTCTTAATGAGTCTGACCAGGCTTTCCCATGCTGGGGAAGTTTTCAACTATAACCTCTTCAAGAATCTTTTCATAGCCTTTCTTTCCCTCCTCTTCTTCTGGGACTCCTATAACTCTAATGTTGGTGTGTTTGAGATTGTTCCATAAGTCTCTAAGGCTATCATCAGTTCTTTTGATTTTTTGTGCTTAGTTCTGTTCTTTAGCAGTTATTGCCATCATTCTGTCTTCCAGTTCATTTATCCGTTCTTCTGCCTCTGATACTCTACTGTTGAGACCTTCTATAGTATTTTTAAGTTCAGCAATTGAGTTGTTTGTCTCTATTTGTTTCTTTTTCATTTCTTGCATGTCTCTTCTCAGTGCACTAATTTCCTCTAATATTCTGTTTTTGGTGTTTTGAATCCTTGCTAGTATCGCTCTTCTGAATTCAATTTCCAATAATTTGTCTATCTCCTCTTCTTCCATTTGTAACTGTGTTTCTCTGTTTTGTTCCTTCATTTGTGCAGTGTTTCTGTCTTTTTCATTATTATGTTAATTTCTGTTTCTTTGTGTGTGTCTGTGTTTTGGAGTTCTTTATCCCCCAAGGCTTTGTGGCTGAATTCTCCCTTCCTTTGGGTTTCTGTCCTTGTCGAAGAGTTCGGTGGTTTGTGTCTTAGGTGGTGTTAGGTATTGTTTGCAGGTGGATAATCTCTAGTGTTGTGTGTTCTTTGATAGTGTAGGGTCTTGGAATCAGGGCTTCCCTTCCGAGATCCTTGGTTTGATCTCTGGCCAGAGAGTGTAGGCTCTATGTCTGGTTTGCTATGGTGTTTAGTGGTATTAGTTCAAATATAAGCATATGAGGAACAAGAGGTGCATCCTCGATATCTGAGCTTGTGATTGGGTTGTTCATAGTTTCTATTTCTTCCTGGTTCAGTCTTGGAGGATTAATCTTTTCCAAGAAGCTGTCCATTTCTTCCAGGTTGTCCAGTTTATTGCTGTATAGTTCTTCATAATAGTCTCTTATAATCCTTCATATTTCTGCATTATCTGTTGTAATCTCTCCTTTTTAATTTTTGATTTTGTTGATCTGGTTCTTGTGTTTTTTTCTTAATGAGTCTGACCAGGCTTTCCCATGCTGGGGAAGTTTTCAACTATAACCTCTTCAAGAATCTTTTCATAGCCTTTCTTTCCCTCCTCTTCTTCTGGGACTCCTATAACTCTAATGTTGGTGTGTTTGAGATTGTTCCATAAGTCTCTAAGGCTATCATCAGTTCTTTTGATTTTTTGTGCTTAGTTCTGTTCTTTAGCAGTTATTGCCATCATTCTGTCTTCCAGTTCATTTATCCGTTCTTCTGCCTCTGATACTCTACTGTTGAGACCTTCTATAGTATTTTTAAGTTCAGCAATTGAGTTGTTTGTCTCTATTTGTTTCTTTTTCATTTCTTGCATGTCTCTTCTCAGTGCACTAATTTCCTCTAATATTCTGTTTTTGGTGTTTTGAATCCTTGCTAGTATCGCTCTTCTGAATTCAATTTCCAATAATTTGTCTATCTCCTCTTCTTCCATTTGTAACTGTGTTTCTCTGTTTTGTTCCTTCATTTGTGCAGTGTTTCTGTCTTTTTCATTATTATGTTAATTTCTGTTTCTTTGTGTGTGTCTGTGTTTTGGAGTTCTTTATCCCCCAAGGCTTTGTGGCTGAATTCTCCCTTCCTTTGGGTTTCTGTCCTTGTCGAAGAGTTCGGTGGTTTGTGTCTTAGGTGGTGTTAGGTATTGTTTGCAGGTGGATAATCTCTAGTGTTGTGTGTTCTTTGATAGTGTAGGGTCTTGGAATCAGGGCTTCCCTTCCGAGATCCTTGGTTTGATCTCTGGCCAGAGAGTGTAGGCTCTATGTCTGGTTTGCTATGGTGTTTAGTGGTATTAGTTCAAATATAAGCATATGAGGAACAAGAGGTGCATCCCTCATAGTTGACAGTCATAAAATCATGCAAATATTTTCTAACATAATGGAAAAATATACAGACATACACATCAATAACCACAACTGAACAGTTTTACAGGGATAAAGTATAGGACATTTTTCTGGGAAATGGTACAATCAAAGTTGGTACCTGACCGTTAAGATCTAAGCTAATTAAAATCCTGCCTGGAAAAACAGAACCAGGCCAAGGTCCCAGCTGGAAATATTATAATGAAAGCAGTTTTTAACTAAGAGATGTGTTGGGGGTGAGAAGGAGGAGAGTGTATGAGTAATGAGAAGGAATAGATTCGTGTTGCAAGGATTTTATAGGGTTAGGTAATAAGATAAGTGTGTAGTAGAGTTTAGTACAGCTGGAAGAGAATAGTAGAGACAAGAAGATAGGAAATATTTATATAGAGGATAGTAGTAGGTATAAAAAGATTTTACAGTTAGAGCATAGAGGAAGCAGTGGCCAAAAAAATTAAAAGTTAAAAAAAATTAAAAGTTCAGAAAAGATTAAAATTAAAAAAAAAATTATAAAGAAAAGACAAGGAGAAAAAACCGAGGGTAAATACTATCCCTGGTTATCTTCTCATCTGCATGTGGACCTTCCACCTGTTTTCTCTTGATGCTGTCCCAGATTTCCCTAGTCTGTATTGGTGGGGGTCAGGTGTGGAGGCTTAATGGCTGCTTATGTCTTAGGTTTCAGTGAGGGTCAGGTTTTTTATTTTTGTAGTCAAGACCCTTGCAGAGTTGGCTGCTTAAGGCTCAGCAGACAGCTCAGATGTTGGCTGGAGCTGACACGGTGGGTGGTTCCCAGTCCATTGGGCGGGGCCCGTGCCTCCGGCCCTGTGCTGGAGGGGGCTCTTTGGTTCCACTGCGCAATCCCCTGGTAGCCTTCAGACCATGCTCTTCTCCTGGCTTCCTCTGCCATGGCTCTCCGCTGTCTGAAGGACTTCACCTACTTGTCCCAGTTGCCTGGCTTCTTTACTGAAGCTCTGGGGCTGCGCGGGCTGTTCGAGGTGCCAACGCGCACACTGCGGGATACGGGACTAAGCCCCAACACCGGCGCGAGCTTCCCCGTCCAGCTTGAGCCAGGCTTTTAGGTTGCAACCCATGGGGGATTTTCCTGTTCCATTCCACATGCCCCCACTAGTGGTGTCTCAGCTCACCTGGCTCCCGGTGTCCCTGTACTGTCCCGGCAGGATTTTCACGCTGAGTGCTGCCTTCTGTCCTTCCGGTACACTTCCCAACGCTCTCTTGGTCCAGTCTGGTATAGGGGTTGGGGTATGGGGCCCTCAGTATGGGAGCTCTGGGAAAGTTCTAGCTGCTCACTCTCCGACCCTTGTCGATCTGAGGAGTTCTTTTGTCGTCTAGAGACTGGTTTGTTGGTGGTGTTTCATTTCTTGATTGGTTCTGGTTGTTCTATTGGGGAGCTGGTGAAATCCCCCTCTCATTCCTCTGCCATCTTAATGATACTCTAATTACCACTTTTGACATTGTGTAAGATATTTACAAGGCCACCAGCACTGCAACAGTTGCCATTTGTTTTTAATAGTATAAATGTGCCTAGCCTCGTAATTTATTCAATTCTTAATTACCTTATAGCAGCTCATCATTTTGTAACTTGTATTTATTGTGTAACTTTCTCTACATGTATACTGTAATAGTCTCTACATGAAGCATATTCATCGACTAAAGTAAATCCTGTATCCACTTATTTATATACCTATGCTAAAATTTCCCCTTGATTTAATTAATATACACCTAGTATAGTAAATAATTCACTTGTATAATAAACATTTTGTGTACAGTAACTTAGGTTTCAGACAGTTTTTATTTGTAGTCGAGACCCTTGCAGAGTTGGCTGCTTAAGGCTCAGCAGACAGATCGGATGTTGGCTGGAGCTGACACGGTGGGGGGTTCCTAGTCCATTGGGCGGGCCCGTGCCTCCGGCCCTGTGCTGGAGGGGGCTCTTTGGTTCCACTGCGCAATCCCCTGGTAGCCTTCAGACCATGCTCTTCTCCTGGCTTCCTCTGCCATGGCTCTCCGCTGTCTGAAGGACTTCACCTACTTGTCCCAGTTGCCTGGCTTCTTTACTGAAGCTCTGGGGCTGCGCGGGCTGTTCGAGGTGCCAACCCCGCACACTGCGGGATACGGGACTAAGCCCCAACACCGGCGCGAGCTTCCCCGTCCAGCTTGAGCCAGGCTTTTAGGTTGCAACCCATGGGGGATTTTCCTGTTCCATTCCACATGCCCCCACTAGTGGTGTCTCAGCTCACCTGGCTCCCGGTGTCCCTGTACTGTCCCGGCAGGATTTTCACGCTGAGTGCTGCCTTCTGTCCTTCCGGTACACTTCCCAACGCTCTCTTGGTCCAGTCTGGTATAGGGGTTGGGGTATGGGGCCCTCAGTATGGGAGCTCTGGGAAAGTTCTAGCTGCTCACTCTCCGACCCTTGTCGATCTGAGGAGTTCTTTTGTCGTCTAGAGACTGGTTTGTTGGTGGTGTTTCATTTCTTGATTGGTTCTGGTTGTTCTATTGGGGAGCTGGTGAAATCCCCCTCTCATTCCTCTGCCATCTTAATGATACTCTAATTACCACTTTTGACATTGTGTAAGATATTTACAAGGCCACCAGCACTGCAACAGTTGCCATTTGTTTTTAATAGTATAAATGTGCCTAGCCTCGTAATTTATTCAATTCTTAATTACCTTATAGCAGCTCATCATTTTGTAACTTGTATTTATTGTGTAACTTTCTCTACATGTATACTGTAATAGTCTCTACATGAAGCATATTCATCGACTAAAGTAAATCCTGTATCCACTTATTTATATACCTATGCTAAAATTTCCCCTTGATTTAATTAATATACACCTAGTATAGTAAATAATTCACTTGTATAATAAACATTTTTGTGTACAGTAACTTAGTTATTCTTCATCTATTCTTGGCATCCAGTCATGAGTAAGTTATAATCTTTGCTCTAAACAGGCTTGTTCTCAAGTCCTTAAATTACAAAATATGATGGAATTAATCTTCTGATGAAAGTTCAATCAGATAATACTTGAATATAGAAGAGGAATCACTTAACACTGAATGTAGAAGATCCATGATCATTGTGATCATTGTGTCACTTAGCCTGGCTCACTAGGAAAATGAATTAAACCATTTACAACTCCCTAATGAAGGTAAACAAATCAAAATCATTTCCTTGATTAAGGACTATTTAATAACTGTAATGCTATTTGAAGGCCTCCATTTAGCTAATACTAATAAGGCATCATTTTAATTATGATAATAGCAGAAGCATGTAGTAAATTAATTCAAAAAATGGATTAGGATCCATGCTATGCGAATACTTATCTCTATGTCTTTGTGCAAATAAAGTTGATTTATGCTCATCATGAGTAAATAGGACTGTTATTAGTAATTTTTCTTTTGTATTTATGTTTTCTAAGGAAAATCTTACACACTACAATTTTGAATTTTTTATTCTACATTCACCTATGACTTTTGGGATCTCTTGTTTTAAGAATTAAATTTGAACTCCATAGTCTCTGTTTTCCAAATGACTGCTTCCTACACCAAATACCTAGAGAAAATTTACCAATTTTTCAGGTCGTTTTTTGATGATATACTGAATTTTGATAGGCTTTTGAATCAAATCCTGTTTTTCCACTAACATATTCCTACTTTGATCATTTTAACTTAAAAACAATTGATAGATTAGTAACCTCTCCTTGTCTTTTAAAAAGAACTGTATTATTTTTTTGGTTGCACTGTGTCTTTGCTGATGCCTGCAGACTTCTCAGGTTATAGCAGGCAGGGATTACTCTTCCTTGTGTGGCTTCTCATTGTGGTGGCTTCTATTGCTGCAAAGTACAGGCTCTAAATGTGTGGGCTTCAATAGTTGTAACACACAGGTTCAGTGGTGGCAGTGTGCAGCTCTAGAGTGAATGGACTTCAGTAATTGTGGTACACAGGTTGAGTAGATGTGGGCACTAGAGCATGCAGACTCAGTAGTTGCAACTTGTAGGGCTCTAGAGTGCTGGCTTGGTAGTTACGGTGGCAATTGCTCTGTGGAGTCCTTAATTACAAAATATGATGGAATTAATCTTCTGATGAAAGTTCAATCAGATAATACTTGAATATAGAAGAGGAATCACTTAACACTGAATGTAGAAGATCCATGATCATTGTGATCATTGTGTCACTTAGCCTGGCTCACTAGGAAAATGAATTAAACCATTTACAACTCCCTAATGAAGGTAAACAAATCAAAATCATTTCCTTGATTAAGGACTATTTAATAACTGTAATGCTATTTGAAGGCCTCCATTTAGCTAATACTAATAAGGCATCATTTTAATTATGATAATAGCAGAAGCATGTAGTAAATTAATTCAAAAAATGGATTAGGATCCATGCTATGCGAATACTTATCTCTATGTCTTTGTGCAAATAAAGTTGATTTATGCTCATCATGAGTAAATAGGACTGTTATTAGTAATTTTTCTTTTGTATTTATGTTTTCTAAGGAAAATCTTACACACTACAATTTTGAATTTTTTATTCTACATTCACCTATGACTTTTGGGATCTCTTGTTTTAAGAATTAAATTTGAACTCCATAGTCTCTGTTTTCCAAATGACTGCTTCCTACACCAAATACCTAGAGAAAATTTACCAATTTTTCAGGTCGTTTTTTGATGATATACTGAATTTTGATAGGCTTTTGAATCAAATCCTGTTTTTCCACTAACATATTCCTACTTTGATCATTTTAACTTAAAAACAATTGATAGATTAGTAACCTCTCCTTGTCTTTTAAAAAGAACTGTATTATTTTTTTGGTTGCACTGTGTCTTTGCTGATGCCTGCAGACTTCTCAGGTTATAGCAGGCAGGGATTACTCTTCCTTGTGTGGCTTCTCATTGTGGTGGCTTCTATTGCTGCAAAGTACAGGCTCTAAATGTGTGGGCTTCAATAGTTGTAACACACAGGTTCAGTGGTGGCAGTGTGCAGCTCTAGAGTGAATGGACTTCAGTAATTGTGGTACACAGGTTGAGTAGATGTGGGCACTAGAGCATGCAGACTCAGTAGTTGCAACTTGTAGGGCTCTAGAGTGCTGGCTTGGTAGTTACGGTGCATGGGCTTAATTGCTCTGTGGCATGTGGAATCTTCCCAGACCAGAGATCAAACCTCTTTGTGTCTCCTGCATTGACTGGTGGATTCTTATACCCTGCACCACCAGTCTTCCTTCTCTTTTATATGTGTATGTATGTGTGTATGTGTGTATCTTATTGTATACACTGAGTTGCTCAGTCATGTTCAAATCTTTGTGACCCTGTGGATTGTAGCCTACCAGGATCCTCTGTCCATGAAATTTTACAGGCAGAAGTACTGGAGTGGGTTGCTACTTCCTACTCCAGGGTATCTTCCTGATCCAGGGATCAAACCCTGGACTCTTGTGTCTCCTGCACTGGCAGGTGTATTCTTTACCAATGAGTCACCTGGGAAGCTCATTCTGACTGTTATTATATATTTATAATATATATGTCAGTATTATTTGTCAAAATTTACTCTAAATACAATGCTGGCATTTATTATTATAGCTTTAATTTTATAGAATATTCAAAAAGAATTGATATCTGAAAAATGCTTTGTCTTCCATCCATAAAAAACAGAGGAACAACATTCTCTTATATCTTTCCCATTTTATACATTAGATTTTTCATTAGAATGTTTATGTTTGTGTCATATGTTATACATTTTTCCCTTTCTAGTTTCTGAATATTTTTGTTTTTGTGTGGGGGGCAGGGATCTATTTTATTGATTGCTTTTTCTCAGGCACAAGTCTGATTATTGTGCTGAGTAATTTTAATTTGCCTTTAAACTTGCAAACAATACATGTCCAAATATACTTGCAATGTCCAATCAAAACAAAGATATTTTAAGGAAGAGCAGCAAGTGCTGTTCTTTTCCCACATCAGTCACCCAATTTTACTCCTCTGATGAATATGTATTTTATTTCTATTATTATTTCTAATCATAATTTTCTTCATTTCTTTAAAGAAAATGCCACAAAGTGTCTATTTACTGGGAGGAAGAAACGCAGTGTGCAGCTCTAGAGTGAATGGACTTCAGTAATTGTGGTACACAGGTTGAGTAGATGTGGGCACTAGAGCATGACTCAGTAGTTGCAACTTGTAGGGCTCTAGAGTGCTGGCTTGGTAGTTACGGTGCATGGGCTTAATTGCTCTGTGGCATGTGGAATCTTCCCAGACCAGAGATCAAACCTCTTTGTGTCTCCTGCATTGACTGGTGGATTCTTATACCCTGCACCACCAGTCTTCCTTCTCTTTTATATGTGTATGTATGTGTGTATGTGTATCTTATTGTATACACTGAGTTGCTCAGTCATGTTCAAATCTTTGTGACCCTGTGGATTGTAGCCTACCAGGATCCTCTGTCCATGAAATTTTACAGGCAGAAGTACTGGAGTGGGTTGCTACTTCCTACTCCAGGGTATCTTCCTGATCCAGGGATCAAACCCTGGACTCTTGTGTCTCCTGCACTGGCAGGTGTATTCTTTACCAATGAGTCACCTGGGAAGCTCATTCTGACTGTTATTATATATTTATAATATATATGTCAGTATTATTTGTCAAAATTTACTCTAAATACAATGCTGGCATTTATTATTATAGCTTTAATTTTATAGAATATTCAAAAAGAATTGATATCTGAAAAATGCTTTGTCTTCCATCCATAAAAAACAGAGGAACAACATTCTCTTATATCTTTCCCATTTTATACATTAGATTTTTCATTAGAATGTTTATGTTTGTGTCATATGTTATACATTTTTCCCTTTCTAGTTTCTGAATATTTTTGTTTTTGTGTGGGGGGCAGGGATCTATTTTATTGATTGCTTTTTCTCAGGCACAAGTCTGATTATTGTGCTGAGTAATTTTAATTTGCCTTTAAACTTGCAAACAATACATGTCCAAATATACTTGCAATGTCCAATCAAAACAAAGATATTTTAAGGAAGAGCAGCAAGTGCTGTTCTTTTCCCACATCAGTCACCCAATTTTACTCCTCTGATGAATATGTATTTTATTTCTATTATTATTTCTAATCATAATTTTCTTCATTTCTTTAAAGAAAATGCCACAAAGTGTCCATTTACTGGGGAGGAAGAAACGTTTCTTTATCTTTCTTATTTTTTTTTTTTAATGGCCTATCTATAATTTAAATTGGCACAAGACAGATTAACAGGAGAAAATGAAACAGAATTTTAATAACATATAATTGAGTGAGACTTCTCTGGTGGCTCAGTGGTAAAGACTGTGCCTGCCAATGCAGATGTCCCAGGGTTTGATCCCTTTGTCAGGAAGATCCCCTGGAGAAGTAAATGGCAACACTACTACAGTAGTCTTCCCTGGGAAATCCCATGTATAGAGGAGCCTGTTGGGTTTAGTCCATGGGCTTACAAGAGTTCAACGTAACTTAATGTTTAAACAACAAACAGCATACATGGTAGAGAGGAGAACTGAGTAACTGACAAAAGTGGAGAAAGTCCTCATCCTAAATATCATTTTCATATAAAGACAGAGGAAGTTAGGGGTAGTTTTGGACTTCAGTTCAAGTGGAGGTGGAAAAGCAAATGTTTAATAACCAAATGTTTGCTGGGTCATACAGAGACAGTAGAACCCAGAATGTATTTTGATCTCTAAGCCCCACTGAGTGTCCCCTATTACATCTAGCCCATGTTTTGGCAGGCATCTCTGATCATAGCTGTATTCCAGAACAGACCTTCTAGCTAAATTCTTTTAGGCAGTTAAGGGGGGGAGGAAACAAGAAAATCTTCCTGAGTCTTTTGTTTCTTCAAAATAATCCCCTTGAATTATTCCTCATGGCGAATTACACCTCATTTTGGGGTGGCCAATTCTGCTCCTCTAACACCCATTTTTCATTTCTAAACTCCTAGCAGAGTTTCAACACCACTTTTCTTCCAATTTTTGTTAACTTTGGAATCCTTAACAGCTATTGAAAGTTTTTGTTTTCATCAGCTATAGATAGAATTTTTAGATTCTCCATCTTATAATATGGAACCATTTCATTCCACTTCTGTTCCTTCTACTTTTGTTACCTTTACAAATTTTCAGGTTTAATATCAGTCAGTAAAATAATTTTCTTTATTTAAAGGTGTGTAGATCTAAAAACAAATAGACTTCCAGATATTTCTCCAGCAAAGATGGATTTATTTGGGTTCAGGAGAAAATTGTAATTCAGGGTCTATAACCATGATGAGTCCTCTGTAAGTATTCTTCTTAGCAAGATAAGGAAAACATTTTTTTAGAGGGGGAAATTGGAGAAGGAAATGGCAACCAATTCCAATATCACATACTGGAATATCCATTTCAGTAATTTTGCTGGTAAATTCCGTGGACTGAAAAGCCTGGTGAGCTACAGTTCATGGGGTCCCAACTATATATATACGTATACATAGGGCTTTCCTGATGGCTCAGTGGTGGGTAATCTGCTTGCAATGCAGGAGACCTGGGTTCCAGCCCTGGGTTGGGAAGTTCCCCCTGGAGGTGGGCATGGCAACCCACTCCAATATTCTTGCCTGGAGAATTCCAAGGACAGAGGAGCCTGGCAGATTGCAGTCCATGGGGTTACACAGAATCCAACACCACTGTAGCTAGTGACTAAGCAGCAGCAGAGGTGAAAATAAAGTTGAAAGCACTATAGAAAACAAAGAACCCATAGCCTTTCATTGACAGAGTCCTTGGCAGGAAAGGGGAACCTTCTTCCTCTTGCATAGTTTGAGAACTCTGCCTCCAAGTCTCATGACTATTTAATCAAAGTTTCTGTTCATTAAGTTTTTTACAGGTGGAAACTGTTTAATTTAGTTATGACTATAAATACTTTTGCACAGTCAGTCAGACTTTAGAAGAAAAAGAGTCCCACTATAGATTCTAGATATACTAAGGAGAAGTCAGCCTGAATGATTCTAAATTCATGGAGAATTCTCTTTAGACTTGGCTTTCAGAATTTTAAATATATATACATCATATGACTCTATATCAGTCTTCATAGTAATTTCCTTGGAAAAATTAGGACATTCTTCAGATCAGAAAACATTCATTATTAATTTTTATCCTTTTGAACTTATTTTTTGCTTTTTCTGAAACTTTTGTTTGCCTGTTTAGAGACCCTGTCTTTAATTTAGATCCAGTTTCTTCATTTGGTTCTGATAAAATAATTTAGATCATAGCAATGACCATATGGTTTTTGAGTCACAACCACAGTCTGAAAATGATTTAGCTCGGGTTTGAGGGTGGGGGTGGTACAGCTGGTTGTGCAAATATGTATACCATGTAGATTCTAAAGTACCTCAAGTAGTCTCTTTCATTTAACTGCCATAAATGGCTTTATTTTACAACCATGAGTATTTTTAAAATAATATTAATTTTTATATAAAATAAATATATTGAACATGAGTCTTTTCCAATTTTTCAACCTGTTAATTCTACTCCATAGAATTTTCTCATGTTTCCAAAATATTTCACAGTAACTATATAGATAAAAATATTAATATTTTATCTACATTTGAAGAATGATTTTTCTGGTTTTATGAATCATATACATATGCATGTTTTCCTATCATTACTTTAATATGGGAGTGCAAGCTAGTATTTTATTTCTGAAATTAAAGAAATAATCCTCCATTTGATGATACCTATCTGCAAAGTTTTATACAAATGTGTTACAGAATTAAGTCCTGATAATATAGGTTATTTATGTTCACAAACCAGTATCAGTGCCAGTACATTAAGTGCATGCTAATGGAGTTTAATCAGCAAATGTTCAAAGTTCAGTGCCACAAGGATCACACCATGAATGTGTTGGCTGCCCCATGTTGATGTCTACACTTTAACACCATGAATCTTTAAAAATGTAGTTTTGGGGTTGTGTTTAAAGAAAAGTGTGTTTCATAATTCTTAAAATTTACTTCATGACAATTCAATTTTTCTAAAACTACATTACAATTCTTAAGAGCCCAACTGTTGTTTTATTGAAGAAAAGTGATTAACTTGAAAAAGGTTTCTCCATAACTTCAGTTGCCATATCTTCTTCACAGTGAATGCAGGAGATAATTGTCACAGGAACTCTGTAGGTGGTCAAATAGCCACAGCAGGAAATCTCCGCCATTAAAAACAACTGTTCCCTTACAAGAAAATTGCTAGACCCTGTTGTTTTTCCCCTGAAGTATTTTTCTGAGATAATTCCGCTTATTTCAATGGTAACGACCTAATTGAAAAACAGTTCCTTGTGCCTGTCATTTCTCTACCTAGTTATCGCATACAGGGGAAAAAGCTATAGGTAAACATGCATTCACTGTTTAAATAAAGACAGCTGTATTCTATATGTTGTTCATAGTTACTTGTAAATGTGAGAAACATGATTTTTCTCTAAGATATTTATCGTTATTAAACATTGAATCATAATAAATGATCAGTTCCTTCTTTTCATTCAGAATGTTCTTGAATAGCTATAGCTACCCTAATAGCTCTGATGATATTGATTACTCCAGAAAAGGCCATCTGCCACATAACATCATGACAAACCAAGAAGTAAGTCGTCAAGCTAGTGAACAGAAAATCATGAGGATCATATTGTGATCTAATATGCATTTTAAAAGTTAAAAGTACTAAAATCTAAGCTAAATTAAAAAATATTTAGAATGCTTTTTTATAATACAAGAAACATTTTATAGAAATAGGATAGGGAATAACAGGTCTGATTTAACAACAATATGCTATTTCTATTTGCAAAATAAGAAATAACAGTATAACAACTGAAAACAGTGTAACAGTAGAAAAAAACAAATGTTAGGATGGGAAATAACAACACCTATGACAGGGAAAAGGTTAATAACAGTAACTGCTAATGAATAAATATAAATCATCTATAATTTGATAGGAAAAATTCCACCAAACAAATTCTATATATGCCATAAAGATAACTCAGTAATGAATCTTTAAAATGTAGTTTTGGGGTTGTGTTTAAAGAAAAGTGTGTTTCATAATTCTTAAAATTTACTTCATGACAATTCAATTTTTCTAAAACTACATTACAATTCTTAAGAGCCCAACTGTTGTTTTATTGAAGAAAAGTGATTAACTTGAAAAAGGTTTCTCCATAACTTCAGTTGCCATATCTTCTTCACAGTGAATGCAGGAGATAATTGTCACAGGAACTCTGTAGGTGGCCAAATAGCCACAGCAGGAAATCTCCGCCATTAAAAACAACTGTTCCCTTACAAGAAAATTGCTAGACCCTGTTGTTTTTCCCCTGAAGTATTTTTCTGAGATAATTCCGCTTATTTCAATGGTAACGACCTAATTGAAAAACAGTTCCTTGTGCCTGTCATTTCTCTACCTAGTTATCGCATACAGGGGAAAAAGCTATAGGTAAACATGCATTCACTGTTTAAATAAAGACAGCTGTATTCTATATGTTGTTCATAGTTACTTGTAAATGTGAGAAACATGATTTTTCTCTAAGATATTTATCGTTATTAAACATTGAATCATAATAAATGATCAGTTCCTTCTTTTCATTCAGAATGTTCTTGAATAGCTATAGCTACCCTAATAGCTCTGATGATATTGATTACTCCAGAAAAGGCCATCTGCCACATAACATCATGACAAACCAAGAAGTAAGTCGTCAAGCTAGTGAACAGAAAATCATGAGGATCATATTGTGATCTAATATGCATTTTAAAAGTTAAAAGTACTAAAATCTAAGCTAAATTAAAAAATATTTAGAATGCTTTTTTATAATACAAGAAACATTTTATAGAAATAGGATAGGGAATAACAGGTCTGATTTAACAACAATATGCTATTTCTATTTGCAAAATAAGAAATAACAGTATAACAACTGAAAACAGTGTAACAGTAGAAAAAAACAAATGTTAGGATGGGAAATAACAACACCTATGACAGGGAAAAGGTTAATAACAGTAACTGCTAATGAATAAATATAAATCATCTATAATTTGATAGGAAAAATTCCACCAAACAAATTCTATATATGCCGCCATAAAGATAACTCAAAGTGTTCCATGCCACTTCCTAGTTAATGAACATACCCTCCACAGAAATAACTATTCTTCTTAATGTTGTCACCATAAATTACATGTCCATTACTGAAATTCATGTAAATAGAATCATAAATTATGTACTCTTTTGATTCTCATTTCTTTCATTCAGTATAATGCTCTAAAATCCAACTGTGTTAGTATGTATGTCAGCAGTTCATTCTTTTGATTTACTGCTCTGTACTAATCCATTACATGCATATAACACAATTTGTTTATTGAGAGACATTCAGACAGTTTTCTGTCTGAGGCTATTATGAATAAAACTGCTGTGGGCATTCTTATTTAAATCACTCTGCAGACATGTATTAAATTATCTTGAATATACACATAGGAGTAGAAGTCATGCATGTTGTGATAGGTCTGTGTTTGAAGTGTTTAGAAACTGCCTAAAGATTTACAAAAATAATTGTACTGCATTTTATATTGTTATTTTAATTGCATTTTAATTGAGTTATTTGCTCTATATCACTTAAATTACTCTTTGATATGTTTAGATTTTAATGGGCCATCTTGCTGTTTTTCTTATTCAAATTGGTTTATATCCTTGTTCCACATTATTTTTATTATTTTTATTTTATTCCATTTCATTTTATAAATTGAATTTTTATTCTATTTTGTATCCACAATTGGCTTTTTAGCTAAATATCCTTTTAATTGCATTTTTAGTGGTTGAAATGGGTATTAAAATCTACATTCTTAGGAATTAGAATTAGTCTGTTACTAGTTTATTCTTCACAATCCACACTTCATAAATATATGAATGTTACAAGAATGTAATTTTATTTTGTCTGCTAGCATTTGATATTATTAGCATATATTTTAATTGTACTTATCAATCACATATTTTAATTTTACTTTAATTAGTATTGATATTTGAGCAAGTTAAGGGAAATTTTTATCTTTTATATTTACCAAAATATTAATTTCCAATACTCTTTATTATTTCCTTTTTGAGACAGTTTTTATCAGAAAACATTTTCACTATGTTTAACCTGGGTGATTTTTATTAGTGTTTACTTTATATGATATTGGCTTTATTTCATTCTCCCTTTTGGAGGAAGCTTTTCCTGGATATAGGACTGTTCCTTCCTTCCTTCCTTCTTTCCATCTATCTATCCATACTCCCTTTCTTTTTTCTTTTTGTTTTAGAATTGTTTTGAATTTTTCCATTTTGGGCTTATTTGAATTCACTGAGCGTCTGCTATCTGTGTATTTATCGTTTTCATAAAATGAGAATTTTTCAGCAATTGTATCTTTATATATTTCTCCTGGCTTTTTTCCATCCTCCTATTTTCAGGCAAGCATGTCAGATCACTCAATATATTCCTACATATCATGGAAATTGTTTTCATTTATTTTTTAAATTACATAGAAAATATTTAAACTTCTCTGACCTTTTAATAATTGTACTGCATTTTATATTGTTATTTTAATTGCATTTTAATTGAGTTATTTGCTCTATATCACTTAAATTACTCTTTGATATGTTTAGATTTTAATGGGCCATCTTGCTGTTTTTCTTATTCAAATTGGTTTATATCCTTGTTCCACATTATTTTTATTATTTTTATTTTATTCCATTTCATTTTATAAATTGAATTTTTATTCTATTTTGTATCCACAATTGGCTTTTTAGCTAAATATCCTTTTAATTGCATTTTTAGTGGTTGAAATGGGTATTAAAATCTACATTCTTAGGAATTAGAATTAGTCTGTTACTAGTTTATTCTTCACAATCCACACTTCATAAATATATGAATGTTACAAGAATGTAATTTTATTTTGTCTGCTAGCATTTGATATTATTAGCATATATTTTAATTGTACTTATCAATCACATATTTTAATTTTACTTTAATTAGTATTGATATTTGAGCAATTTAAGGGAAATTTTTATCTTTTATATTTACCAAAATATTAATTTCCAATACTCTTTATTTTTTCCCTTTTTTGAGACATTTTTTATCAGAAAACATTTTCACTATGTTTAACCTGGGTGATTTTTATTAGTGTTTACTTTATATGATATTGGCTTTATTTCATTCTCCCTTTTGGAGGAAGCTTTTCCTGGATATAGGACTGTTCCTTCCTTCCTTCCTTCTTTCCATCTATCTATCCATACTCCCTTTCTTTTTTCTTTTTGTTTTAGAATTGTTTTGAATTTTTCCATTTTGGGCTTATTTGAATTCACTGAGCGTCTGCTATCTGTGTATTTATCGTTTTCATAAAATGAGAATTTTTCAGCAATTGTATCTTTATATATTTCTCCTGGCTTTTTTCCATCCTCCTATTTTCAGGCAAGCATGTCAGATCACTCAATATATTCCTACATATCATGGAAATTGTTTTCATTTATTTTTTAAATTACATAGAAAATATTTAAACTTCTCTGACCTTTTAATAATTCTACTTTAGATTATATTAGCAATCTAGACTATGTGGTCTTCCTTATAAAAATGTTGAATTTTTTCTTGCAAGCTTTTATTTAAAGACAGTGTTCAATCTTTCCATGTCTTGATTTAATTTTTCTTTTATTTTTTTAGTAGTATTCCTATTCCTAAGATGTGGGCTTCCCTGGTGACTCAGTGGTAAAAAAAAAATCTGCCTGTCAATGTAGGAAATGATCCCTTTGATCCCTGGGTGGAGAAGATCCCCTGGAGAAGGAAAGAATAACCCACTCCAATATTTTTGCCTGGGAAATTCCACTGTGAAGACACACTCACCAGCCCCAAATCAAGGATTATACTGAGAGACATGAAGCACAGCAAAAGCAAGACTTTCAATGATGGTCTTGCAATCTCAGATGTCTGATGGGCAGACACACCCAGGGTGGTTACAACAAGATATTTATTTCCTAGCATGCAAGTCTCTCCCCCCAGTTATTCATGGGCTGAGTACTATGGCGTGAAAAATCTTCCTGGGTGTCACCTAAGTCTATTCCCTTTCTCTTTATGGGCTGGCCCCTCCCTTTCCCATGTACTTATTCCAGTTCTTATGTTTTAAATTCACCAATAGAATGAGCCTGCAGGAAACCATAGGCATTCCACTCTCCCTTTGTTTGCCGGGACTTTCCAGTTTTTGTAACTCTTAGCATTGCTGCATCAGTAAAGAGTCATTATTCAAGCTAGCTATCAATAGTCAAAATTTTTAAAATTTTAAGTTTCTTACAAGGGTTCATTTTCATCCATTTTGTTTTAGAATTGTTTTGAATTTTTCCATTTTGGGCTTATTTGAATTCACTGAGCGTCTGCTATCTGTGTATTTATCGTTTTCATAAAATGAGAATTTTTCAGCAATTGTATCTTTATATATTTCTCCTGGCTTTTTTCCATCCTCCTATTTTCAGGCAAGCATGTCAGATCACTCAATATATTCCTACATATCATGGAAATTGTTTTCATTTATTTTTTAAATTACATAGAAAATATTTAAACTTCTCTGACCTTTTAATAATTCTACTTTAGATTATATTAGCAATCTGGACTATGTGGTCTTCCTTATAAAAATGTTGAATTTTTTCTTGCAAGCTTTTATTTAAAGACAGTGTTCAATCTTTCCATGTCTTGATTTAATTTTTCTTTTATTTTTTTAGTAGTATTCCTATTCCTAAGATGTGGGCTTCCCTGGTGACTCAGTGGTAAAAAAAAATCTGCCTGTCAATGTAGGAAATGATCCCTTTGATCCCTGGGTGGAGAAGATCCCCTGGAGAAGGAAAGAATAACCCACTCCAATATTTTTGCCTGGGAAATTCCACTGTGAAGACACACTCACCAGCCCCAAATCAAGGATTATACTGAGAGACATGAAGCACAGCAAAAGCAAGACTTTCAATGATGGTCTTGCAATCTCAGATGTCTGATGGGCAGACACACCCAGGGTGGTTACAACAAGATATTTATTTCCTAGCATGCAAGTCTCTCCCCCCAGTTATTCATGGGCTGAGTACTATGGCGTGAAAAATCTTCCTGGGTGTCACCTAAGTCTATTCCCTTTCTCTTTATGGGCTGGCCCCTCCCTTTCCCATGTACTTATTCCAGTTCTTATGTTTTAAATTCACCAATAGAATGAGCCTGCAGGAAACCATAGGCATTCCACTCTCCCTTTGTTTGCCGGGACTTTCCAGTTTTTGTAACTCTTAGCATTGCTGCATCAGTAAAGAGTCATTATTCAAGCTAGCTATCAATAGTCACTCATTTTTAAGTTAGCATTTTTCTTGAAAATGGGCCATTAAACATTAATGTTTCTTACAAGTTTTGGTTTCATTTTCATCCTTTTGTATGTTTTGGTTTTAAAATTGTCATAGAATTTGATGACTCTCTTCTTAATGTGAGAGTGAATCAAGTTTGATTTCTAATTATAGTAAGCTATACTGTTGATAAGTCATGGGCATTTGTTTAATATCAGCTACTGTAAGCCTTCATGCTAACCCCCTTACACAAGGGATGATAAAGCATCCCACTGCAATTCAAACTCCTGCCACAATAATGAGGGATATAAGCTAAGAGGCCATTATTCTTTTCCATTTTCAAAACAATCCTTTTAACCGATTTGTGAATGGATTATCAGTTCCAGCATTCTCTGCCAGCTCATTGGCTAAAGTTGTGAGTCCTTGTAAAGCCTTTGTTCATGATGGTTCCATCAGAAGCTGTATTGTTAGAAATAAAAGTACAGCAGATCCCACCCAGCATAACACAAATACCCCCTTTCTCTCAGGTGTCATGTCTAATGTGATTCTGTTTTCCCAGGCCATCCAACTGGTGGCACTCAATAGGTTAGCTTCTTCTTGGGGGGCACCTCTGGTATAGGTGATAAATCTCTGTTGATTGTAATATATGTAATTAATCCATTCTACATTTTTATTAACTGTGAACCATAAAGAAAGTACTGGTTTGAACCCTGCAGCTATTTGATTTTGGACCTTGACTTTATTAGGAACTCCCCTAGGAATTCCTATTGAATCATATACATATATATATATATATATATATATATATATATATTTGAATTGAGAACCCCTGTTGGACCTTCAAATGTGATGGTGGTCATTGGTCTCTAGAGAGGGTTTTTGAAATGCCAGGTTGAAAAGAATCACCAGTTGAACTAAGGCATACGTTCTCATCCAATTAGACTGTAGCACAGCAAAGATGATCCAATTTCACACCTACAATGGACAGGGTGGCCATAATCCATGGGGTCACAAAAGAGTTAGATATGACTTAGCGATGAAACCAATTTTTCTTCATGTGTGGTGTGTCTGGTATTTCTTCTGAGTGTCTTGGAAATTAGTAAGATTCTCTGGTTGGGCCAGAATTCCAGCATTATGTACATATATGTATATATGTTAAGTATATATTTCCATATGTATCACTTGGGAAGCCTAATGGAGTTTTACCCTGCTCATGGTGCAGTTCTTTAGCCCAACCAGAGAATCTCACTAATTTCCAAGACACTCAGAAGAAATACCAGACACACCACACTTGAAGAATAATTGGTTTCATCGCTAAGTCATATCTAACTCTTTTGTGACCCCATGGATTATGGCCACCCTGTCCATTGTAGGTGTGGAAATTGGATCATCTTTGCTCTGCTACCTCAACCAGGTGAATCACAGGAATCTTGCCCCCAAAAGTTCTGGTCTCTACTTCTGAGCTTGCTCTTTCTTTTTGGGAGTACTACTCTGCAAGTTTCAGTTGTGTCAACAAGTCCATAATTGAACCATCCTTTACTCATTGTTCAGTTTGGGCTCTACTTCTTTTATACTGTCAGAAAGTGTTTGTAGATAGTCAGTCAGTGTGAATTTAATGTACCTCTCTCTTTCATTTCTCTCCCTAATGGAGCATTTTCTTGGTTGAATGGAACCACTTTGCCCAATCCTGTCAATAGTTTAGCTTCTTCTTGTGGGGCACCTCTGGTATAGGTGATAAATCTCTGTTGATTGTAATATATGTAATTAATCCATTCTACATTTTTATTAACTGTGAACCATAAAGAAAGTACTGGTTTGAACCCTGCAGCTATTTGATTTTGGACCTTGACTTTATTAGGAACTCCCCTAGGAATTCCTATTGAATCATATACATATATATATATATATATATATATATATATATATATTTGAATTGAGAACCCCTGTTGGACCTTCAAATGTGATGGTGGTCATTGGTCTCTAGAGAGGGTTTTTGAAATGCCAGGTTGAAAAGAATCACCAGTTGAACTAAGGCATACGTTCTCATCCAATTAGACTGTAGCAGAGCAAAGATGATCCAATTTCCACACCTACAATGGACAGGGTGGCCATAATCCATGGGGTCACAAAAGAGTTAGATATGACTTAGCGATGAAACCAATTTTTCTTCATGTGTGGTGTGTCTGGTATTTCTTCTGAGTGTCTTGGAAATTAGTAAGATTCTCTGGTTGGGCCAGAATTCCAGCATTATGTACATATATGTATATATGTTAAGTATATATTTCCATATGTATCACTTGGAAAGCCTAATGGAGTTTTACCCTGCTCGTGGTGCAGTTCTTTAGCCCAACCAGAGAATCTCACTAATTTCCAAGACACTCAGAAGAAATACCAGACACACCACACTTGAAGAATAATTGGTTTCATCGCTAAGTCATATCTAACTCTTTTGTGACCCCATGGATTATGGCCACCCTGTCCATTGTAGGTGTGGAAATTGGATCATCTTTGCTCTGCTACCTCAACCAGGTGAATCACAGGAATCTTGCCCCCAAAAGTTCTGGTCTCTACTTCTGAGCTTGCTCTTTCTTTTTGGGAGTACTACTCTGCAAGTTTCAGTTGTGTCAACAAGTCCATAATTGAACCATCCTTTACTCATTGTTCAGTTTGGGCTCTACTTCTCTTTTATACTGTCAGAAAGTGTTTGTAGATAGTCAGTCAGTGTGAATTTAATGTACCTCTCTCTTTCATTTCTCTCCCTAATGGAGCATTTTCTTGGTTGAATGGAACCACTTTGCCCAAGTCGTTCTCCTTCCAGAGACTTTGAATTATTTGTCTGTTTGGGGATACAAAGGCCCCACCCTCTCTCATCCAAAGGAGACAATTTTGAAATGCCATTGCAACATTCAAGCTTTCCAGAGAAAATACTGAGCACCTCAGCTCAATTTCTCTTTACAAATTCCCATGTCCTGTCCTTCCACACCCGTTGGGTTTTATTCCCAAAGAGAACTTCCTACATGTCATCATCCTGAAAAGCACATCAGTGCCAAGCAATTATCTCAAAGAATTGTAAAGTATAATGCATGCTAATTACATATACTATCTTAGCTCTTAAAAGGCTCTCAATCATTACCTTTCCCAACTGTTACTGTATTTTTTTTTAACCACTTCCATTGATCTTTCATTCATTTATCTTTGTTGTTTGGCCTGTGTGGGCCCCCCATCGCAGCGGTGCCTCTCAGCGGTGCTCTGTGGCACACAGGATCCTCCCAGGCCAGGGATTGAACCGACGCCCCCTGCACCGCAAGGCGGTGTCCTTACCTACTGGACACCAGGGAAGCCCTGTATTTTTTCATTAGCCAAAAAGTAATGTGACTTTTGTTAAGTAATATATTATTTTTTAAATGTAGAGAAGCTGACTGTATCTTTGGGCATTTGTTATATGATTGAGATGCTTTCTAATTTTAGATTTAAATTTTCTGATTGAATTTTGTTTTTTTCCTAAGAAATAAAATCAAGTAAATTATATTGCAGGAGCTATTCTCAAGAAAAGAGTTAAATTATGCTGTGAATGAAATATTGTCAGCTCATTAGTAAATTGATAATTCTATCAAGAAAAAATTGTCTTGACATTAAAATTTTACACTTTTGTTCTAGTGAGGTAAAAATTTTTTCCAATTTAATATAAAATACACTTTCTTGATGTTTTTGTCGTATTTATCCCATAGAAGTTGGTCAACAAATATAAATTTCTTTCCCTCTAACCATCAGTCATGAATTTGCTGATTTTGCTACTGCTTTGAAATTTCCATATCTCTTAATACAAAATCTATTGCTGATAGTCTTCAGGATTCCACCTATGTTTTCTAAGGATTTTCCCTAATTTCCTTGGGGGGAGAAGAGAAAACAATTAGACTAATCCCCATTTAGGCTAATCTTGATTTTATAAACACATCAGTGTTTTTCACTTCTTTCTTTCTTTTACATGCTTAATCTATAGGAGTCTCAGTTACTTTCTCAAATGAATAATCTGACTCCAGGTAGTATCTTCCATCTATAAAAACCAATGGCTCTAGTTCCCCAAAAGTAAGAACTTTTATTATGAATAACTTTTGGCAGAAATTGGTATAATCTTGCTGACTGTGAGATGTTTGCTGAGTAACAGTGTTTGAGGTGTAGTCAAATGCTATTTGCCATAGTCATAGACATCACTACCAACACCAACTAAGACAATGACAAGAAAAATGTTTATTTTTTTAAATGCAGGGGAGGGGCAGAGAGAGGAAAACTTACAAGGAAAATCTAATACAGATGGAAAACAAATGCAAAGCCAGCAAAGACAGAGAGTGCAAATTCTTGGTACATGATTTAGATTGTTTATAGTTTCTTATGTTTTTGATCAGTTTTGATCATCTTCTTTTTTTTTTTTCTGTTTTTTTATGACCCCCATGGCCTGTAGCCTTCTGGCAGGCTCCTGTGTTCATGGGATTTCCCAGGAAAGAATACTGGAGTGGGTTGCCATTTCCTTCTCCAGGGTCATCTTCCTTTTTTGATCACTAGCAATCTTTTTGTTTCTTTCTACTATAAAGCTGCTTGAGACAGTAATTATATTTTTTCTTACCTATTTTATATGCATACTTTCTATGCAGTAGAACAGTCCTAACTGTATCAGTTAAAATCTTTGGGGGACTCTAAGAATACAATGACCTTTTCAGACTTAAAGGAAAATTTATGTAGATATATGCCTGCACTACTTTTAGGGAGTAAGGTAAGCAAAATGAGTTGTTTGTATTCATAATTTGATATTTGCAGCATAAATCACTTATTCCCTTTTGAGAGGATCTTGGAAAAAGCCGTTGGATGCTCCATTATCTAGAAGGAGAAAGACTAAAAAGGTATCTTCTTAAGGAATCAAACTGAAAAGTCTAGGGAATCAGTTCTTCAGTGACCTATGACCAGACTGGAGTTCGATTCCAATGGGATTATTTTAGTAAATGTATACATTTGTTAGTTTGGGTCAACCACTGTAATGACATAATGGCATTCTGCTCTCATGCTCTCTTGAATGATTTTCCCAAATGAGACTGTAAATAATATATTGCTTAAGGAAAAAGGAAAGAAATGTTGCATAACCTCTTATTTTGGATGCAGATCATTTTTATTTTGATAAGATTTTAAAAAATCTTACAAATCTTAAGTACAAATGGAAAGTTTTTATGTGTGTAGATACATGGGCAGCTGTCATTCAGATAGTCATTCCAGCTCCAGAAAGCTACCTAACAGTAAATTCGACAAGGGTAACCATTGCACTGTGAGATGTTTGCTGAGTAACAGTGTTTGAGGTGTAGTCAAATGCTATTTGCCATAGTCATAGACATCACTACCAACACCAACTAAGACAATGACAAGAAAAATGTTTATTTTTTTAAATGCAGGGGAGGGGCAGAGAGGAAAACTTACAAGGAAAATCTAATACAGATGGAAAACAAATGCAAAGCCAGCAAAGACAGAGAGTGCAAATTCTTGGTACATGATTTAGATTGTTTATAGTTTCTTATGTTTTTGATCAGTTTTGATCATCTTCTTTTTTTTTTTTCTGTTTTTTTATGACCCCCATGGCCTGTAGCCTTCTGGCAGGCTCCTGTGTTCATGGGATTTCCCAGGAAAGAATACTGGAGTGGGTTGCCATTTCCTTCTCCAGGGTCATCTTCCTTTTTTGATCACTAGCAATCTTTTTGTTTCTTTCTACTATAAAGCTGCTTGAGACAGTAATTATATTTTTTCTTACCTATTTTATATGCATACTTTCTATGCAGTAGAACAGTCCTAACTGTATCAGTTAAAATCTTTGGGGGACTCTAAGAATACAATGACCTTTTCAGACTTAAAGGAAAATTTATGTAGATATATGCCTGCACTACTTTTAGGGAGTAAGGTAAGCAAAATGAGTTGTTTGTATTCATAATTTGATATTTGCAGCATAAATCACTTATTCCCTTTTGAGAGGATCTTGGAAAAAGCCGTTGGATGCTCCATTATCTAGAAGGAGAAAGACTAAAAAGGTATCTTCTTAAGGAATCAAACTGAAAAGTCTAGGGAATCAGTTCTTCAGTGACCTATGACCAGACTGGAGTTCGATTCCAATGGGATTATTTTAGTAAATGTATACATTTGTTAGTTTGGGTCAACCACTGTAATGACATAATGGCATTCTGCTCTCATGCTCTCTTGAATGATTTTCCCAAATGAGACTGTAAATAATATATTGCTTAAGGAAAAAGGAAAGAAATGTTGTATAACCTCTTATTTTGGATGCAGATCATTTTTATTTTGATAAGATTTTAAAAAATCTTACAAATCTTAAGTACAAATGGAAAGTTTTTATGTGTGTAGATACATGGGCAGCTGTCATTCAGATAGTCATTCCAGCTCCAGAAAGCTACCTAACAGTAAATTCCACAAGGGTAACCATTTTTCTGACTTTTAACACAGGTTATTTTGGTCTGTTTTTGAACTTAATTTAATCAAAGTTACATATTACAAACTTGTTTGTGAATTTTTTTAGCTAAAAGTTGTGTCTGTGAGAATTTTCTAAACTACATGCCATGATTTTATTATTTTCCATTGCTCTGTAATATTCCAGTGTACAAATATATCATAATATATTTATCTCTTTTATTATTGTTGGGTAGTTGGTTTTAAACTGTGACTATTACACATAAAGCCATTACAAATATCCTTGAGTGCTTTTGGCGGACATAAGTACTCATTTCTTTTTTTAAAATTATTTTTATTTATTTATTTTTAACTTTTATTTTACTTTTAAATATTACAGAGTTTTGTTGTTTACAGATATGTATGTTCCCAGATTAGTCATATATATTTCCCTGCCTTCCCACCCCTCCCAACCATCACACAGCACCCTTGAAGGATCTCCTTTTCTCACAGAGCAATGACTAGCTATTTTCTTCACTTATGGTAAGTACTCGTTTCCGGTTCAGATAAAGAACTACTAAGTCATTGTATATACATATACTTAGCTTTAATAAGCTCAATCAGTATTCCAAAGCAATTTTACAATTTTAGATTTCCATCAGAAACATGAAAGAATTCTGATTGCTGCACATCATCACCAAAGCTTGGCTTTGAAATTCTTCTTGATTTTAGTTGTTCTGGTGAGAGTTTGGTATTGAATTACTTTGCATTTCTCTAAGGTTTTTTTAAAATTTATTTTTCATTTGTTTATTTCTAGTGTGGGTATTAGCAATGGATTTTTCTGCATTGACTTTTCTTCCAGTGACCTTGCTAAGTTCCCTTATTATTTTGAATAATTTGTAAAACTGGTATTTTCTCACTATACATTCATTACTTGCAAAAAAATTTTCTTCTCCAATCTTAATCCACCTATTTCTCTTTATTGTGCTATTCCTCTGTATTGAATCATCCAGGACATTAAATAAATAAATGTTAAATATAGAGATAGAAAATCTTATTTTTGTTTCTGACTTGCTGTCCTTAGGGGGTTTCTTGCAGTCTTAGTGAGAAAATGTTGGCACTCACCTACTTGTGAATTTTTTTTTTTTTTCCTCTCTTAAAGTTTGCTCTCAGATTTAACTCACTTTGTATCTAACCACCACTTCTGTTTTTATTACATCATTTTTTGGACCTGAATTTTTCAAATCTAAGAAATGGAATTAATAACAGAAACAAAAATGTTTTGATTGGATTAAATGTGTAAATAAATATGAAATACTTAGAATATTGTCTGGCACATAGCAAATGCTTTAATTAATAACAAATACCCCCTGGAAGTTAGAGAGGATTATAAAAATAATTTGTAAATGTAAGAAACATAATTTTATTCTCTTCACCTAGTAGAAAATAATGGATGGGGCACTGTTTTAAAGTTAAAGTTCAAAGAGTATGACTGTAATAGAATACCCAACTTTTCACATTTGTATTTGTTATTAGCATGTCTGACTCTGTTCTTTTGAACCATAGATAACTATTGGCTAAGACATTTGTTTTAATAACTGAAAATGCCACATTTCAAGCAATATTTTAAGGCCCCATGGATTGTTATGGAGTGACAAGAAGATGTGCCTATATACATATACTTAGCTTTAATAAGCTCAATCAGTATTCCAAAGCAATTTTACAATTTTAGATTTCCATCAGAAACATGAAAGAATTCTGATTGCTGCACATCATCACCAAAGCTTGGCTTTGAAATTCTTCTTGATTTTAGTTGTTCTGGTGAGAGTTTGGTATTGAATTACTTTGCATTTCTCTAAGGTTTTTTTAAAATTTATTTTTCATTTGTTTATTTCTAGTGTGGGTATTAGCAATGGATTTTTCTGCATTGACTTTTCTTCCAGTGACCTTGCTAAGTTCCCTTATTATTTTGAATAATTTGTAAAACTGGTATTTTCTCACTATACATTCATTACTTGCAAAAAAATTTTCTTCTCCAATCTTAATCCACCTATTTCTCTTTATTGTGCTATTCCTCTGTATTGAATCATCCAGGACATTAAATAAATAAATGTTAAATATAGAGATAGAAAATCTTATTTTTGTTTCTGACTTGCTGTCCTTAGGGGGTTTCTTGCAGTCTTAGTGAGAAAATGTTGGCACTCACCTACTTGTGAATTTTTTTTTTTTTTCCTCTCTTAAAGTTTGCTCTCAGATTTAACTCACTTTGTATCTAACCACCACTTCTGTTTTTATTACATCATTTTTTGGACCTGAATTTTTCAAATCTAAGAAATGGAATTAATAACAGAAACAAAAATGTTTTGATTGGATTAAATGTGTAAATAAATATGAAATACTTAGAATATTGTCTGGCACATAGCAAATGCTTTAATTAATAACAAATACCCCCTGGAAGTTAGAGAGGATTATAAAAATAATTTGTAAATGTAAGAAACATAATTTTATTCTCTTCACCTAGTAGAAAATAATGGATGGGGCACTGTTTTAAAGTTAAAGTTCAAAGAGTATGACTGTAATAGAATACCCAACTTTTCACATTTGTATTTGTTATTAGCATGTCTGACTCTGTTCTTTTGAACCATAGATAACTATTGGCTAAGACATTTGTTTTAATAACTGAAAATGCCACATTTCAAGCAATATTTTAAGGCCCCATGGATTGTTATGGAGTGACAAGAAGATGTGCCTAAATAACATTACTTGGAACAGAAGAAATAAATGATTTTTGCTTGCCTTGCACATGAAAATACTGGGCTAGAATCATGACATATTCAATCCATTGCTTTAGTACTTCATGAGATTGATATACTTTATGGGAGTTGGCAGTAAGAATTTGAATAAATAGTTAATGTTTTCTAATGAAACTGATATATTAGACTTATTTTATGTTCTCAAGTTTGAAGTTTTATATTTGGAATATTAAAGATGTTACACTGTATGCAACTGATAACATTTTCACCTCTCCCTGCAAAGTGACACATCAAACATTCATTGTAAATGAATGGGGAAGTAATCAGTAATCAGAAGTCACTGCGAAAAATTATTTGGCACAATCATGAAATAGAAAAGATTGAAACTGTTCCTATAAACAGATTAAAACAAAAGAGAAATGAGCAAAAACATAAGTGGGTGATTTGAAATATAAAGTAAGAAGCACTGTTAATAAATATATAAGCATTATGTTCCACGTTACTAGAAATGACAATAAGGCAAATCCATACATTTCAATCATAGTTTCTATTTTTAATCTATTGAATTATTAGGTCATTTAAAGGTAATACTGAATTCTAGTAAGTGTGCTGAGTATGGGACCTTTGTGGATGATGAAAACATAAATTGTCACAATCTTTCTTGAAATCAACCTGAAAATATGAATAAAAAGGCTAAATTTATTCATATTTTACAAGCTATAAATATAACTTCTAGGACTTCTTATCTAAGAAAAAATATCAGAAATAGGGGAGATAGTCATATAATAAGATTTCTTAGTAGAGATATTCATAATGTTGAAAATGAGAGCAATGTCAACTGAAATTATTAACAAAAGTAGGACATATCCCCAAATTCCAGTTATACAAAATGATGTACACTTAATGTTTTTATTGTGAATATAGTTGTGGGGACCTTCCGCAGAAAGGGAAGGCAGCGGGATTGCCCCCAGCTGAACCGGGAGATCTCAGAGAAAGGCAAAGGTTGACTGCCGCCCCCAGCCCCTGGCTCAGGCAGGGGACAATCAGACGCGACAGGGGTTCCATCGAAGTAGTTCTGCTTTATTGAAGAAGATCCACAGCTTTTATAGGCAAGTGAAGGGGGTTTTGCATGGGACTTCCTATAGATTACACCAATCAAGCTAAAGGCCAAGCAATCATTCACAAGCGCAGAAGCCAGGGGAACCAATCAGAAATTTTGACCATCAATTAACAATTTAGATCACGCCCTGTCTCTTCCTGTAGGCACCATCTTAGCTGCAAACATGTGCTTAAGCTTCTTTAAACAATGTGCTTAAGCTTCCCTTCATTCCCACGTCCCTTCCGGTAGGCACCATCTTAGCTCCAAGCTGAAACAACGTGCTTAAGCTTCTTTTCACTCCCACACCCCTTCCTGTAGGCACCATCTTAGCTCCAAACTGCAAACATGTGCTTAAGCTTCTTTAGGCTTGCAATGGTCCTCTTTCAGTTCAGTGCCCCACAATAGTCTTATTCATCTCTGTGATTTCCTCTTGTTCAAAGAAGCTCCCATCTACTTACAGGTCTCTTTTCTAAACGCAATATCGTATAGAGCAGTGGGCGATTACTCAGTATGGGCTGATAAAGTCCCAGTACATCTTGAACTGATGGTAGTGGTAGGCAAAGAGGAAGAGGAAACACTTTGGGGAGTACTCTGTTATTGCTTAATAGCTAAGTTGTGTCTGCATCTTGAAGTAAACTCTGTTTTGATTGCTATATGTCCAAGTAATCTGAATAGTAAGTGGATATGGAATGATAAAAAAATTGAAAACAACCTGAAAATATGAATAAAAAGGCTAAATTTATTCATATTTTACAAGCTATAAATATAACTTCTAGGACTTCTTATCTAAGAAAAAATATCAGAAATAGGGGAGATAGTCATATAATAAGATTTCTTAGTAGAGATATTCATAATGTTGAAAATGAGAGCAATGTCAACTGAAATTATTAACAAAAGTAGGACATATCCCCAAATTCCAGTTATACAAAATGATGTACACTTAATGTTTTTATTGTGAATATAGTTGTGGGGACCTTCCGCAGAAAGGGAAGGCAGCGGGATTGCCTCCAGCTGAACCGGGAGATCTCAGAGAAAGGCAAAGGTTGACTGCCCGCCCCCCAGCCCCCTGGCTCAGGCAGGGGACAATCAGACGCGACAGGGGTTCCATCGAAGTAGTTCTGCTTTATTGAAGAAGATCCACAGCTTTTATAGGCAAGTGAAGGGGGTTTTGCATGGGACTTCCTATAGATTACACCAATCAAGCTAAAGGCCAAGCAATCATTCACAAGCGCAGAAGCCAGGGGAACCAATCAGAAATTTTGACCATCAATTAACAATTTAGATCACGCCCTGTCTCTTCCTGTAGGCACCATCTTAGCTGCAAACATGTGCTTAAGCTTCTTTAAACAATGTGCTTAAGCTTCCCTTCATTCCCACGTCCCTTCCGGTAGGCACCATCTTAGCTCCAAGCTGAAACAACGTGCTTAAGCTTCTTTTCACTCCCACACCCCTTCCTGTAGGCACCATCTTAGCTCCAAACTGCAAACATGTGCTTAAGCTTCTTTAGGCTTGCAATGGTCCTCTTTCAGTTCAGTGCCCCACAATAGTCTTATTCATCTCTGTGATTTCCTCTTGTTCAAAGAAGCTCCCATCTACTTACAGGTCTCTTTTCTAAACGCAATATCGTATAGAGCAGTGGGCGATTACTCAGTATGGGCTGATAAAGTCCCCAGTACATCTTGAACTGATGGTAGTGGTAGGCAAAGAGGAAGAGGAAACACTTTTTGGGGGAGTACTCTGTTATTGCTTAATAGCTAAGTTGTGTCTGCATCTTTGCAACCCCATGAACTGCAGCACACCAGGCTTCTCTGCCCTTCACTATCTCCCTGAGTTTGCTCAAATATATGTCCATTGAGTTCATGATGCCATCCAACCATCTCTTTCCCCTCAATCTTTCCCAGCATCAGGGTTTTTTCCAATGAATTAGCTCGTCACATCAGGTGGCTGTGTGATAGCATGGCAGCTGTAGCCAGAAGAGGTATAGGCAGCCTGGGAAGTACTTAAATTGTGTAAATAAAGAGTTCAAAGTTTAATTGACTATGGCCTCTATCCAGGACCAGCTGCATAATGATGAGGGCCTAGGGTAAGATGAAAATGGAGGGCTCATTGTTCAGATTTCAAGATAGCAGCAGGAAGGTACTAAACTAAACACAGAGCCCCTGAGCATAGAGCCCTGTGTACCGCTTTTATGTCTATGGAACTGACCCTCCTTCTCCTGTTTGGAAATGGAGTGACAATAGGAAAGAATGTATCTAATCTACAAAGAGAAATAGAGAGTCTTGGTGGTTCAGAGTGCCTGATTATAGATGACCTAATGATAGAGCCATTGGCTTTTCAAATTATTTAAGCATACATATTTATTTTTACCTAGGATAGTATAAATTGGACTTCTGTTAATTCCCATCAAAGTAATTTGAATATTACTTGCTGTCTTTACACATTATGTCTAGGAAAAATTTACAGTAATTTGAGATACTGCTTATGATTTACTTTTCAGTGAAAATAGTTAATATATTTATTCAGTAGATCTTATTGAGTACATTTTTGAAAATGTATCCAGCTCTCTTTTAGGTGTTGATATAAAAATGAACAAAATTCCAGTCCTTCATGTTTTATATACCGGGAGAAGTTAGATAATACACAAAATGAATAAATGAGTATGTTATACATTAGGTGATAAGCTTTATGGAGAAATAGATTAGAAATGAACTATAGGAGAGGGTGTTGAGAGCTTTAATTTTAAATAGGGTAAACCACGGTAACAACAAAAACCTCATTGAGAAACTTAATTTTTAAGAAAAGATTTAAGAGACATTGTAAGTGAACCATGCAGATAATCAGAATGGGAATGTTTATGAAAAACAGAGCTGCCTGTACACTCATCCTAAATTCTGATTCTGTCTGGTACATGCAAATAACAGTAGGTCAGTATACGTTTAGCAGGAACAGAATGAGAGAGAGACTATGATACTACATGAGATGGGAAGTCATGAGAATGTTAGTGTTCTGAGTTAAGGGAGTTACATATCCATCAATTTTGATAGAATCATTCTTTTCATTATTTAAAAAAAGACAAAGGCAGTAAATATAGAATGTGGGAGATTAGATTAAAAGCAACTACTTTAATCCAGATGAAACATGATTATTATATCTTGGCTTGGACTAATGTGCCTACAATGGGTAAGATGAAAATGGAGGGCTCATTGTTCAGATTTCAAGATAGCAGCAGGAAGGTACTAAACTAAACACAGAGCCCCTGAGCATAGAGCCCTGTGTACCGCTTTTATGTCTATGGAACTGACCCTCCTTCTCCTGTTTGGAAATGGAGTGACAATAGGAAAGAATGTATCTAATCTACAAAGAGAAATAGAGAGTCTTGGTGGTTCAGAGTGCCTGATTATAGATGACCTAATGATAGAGCCATTGGCTTTTCAAATTATTTAAGCATACATATTTATTTTTACCTAGGATAGTATAAATTGGACTTCTGTTAATTCCCATCAAAGTAATTTGAATATTACTTGCTGTCTTTACACATTATGTCTAGGAAAAATTTACAGTAATTTGAGATACTGCTTATGATTTACTTTTCAGTGAAAATAGTTAATATATTTATTCAGTAGATCTTATTGAGTACATTTTTTAAAATGTATCCAGCTCTCTTTTAGGTGTTGATATAAAAATGAACAAAATTCCAGTCCTTCATGTTTTATATACCGGGAGAAGTTAGATAATACACAAAATGAATAAATGAGTATGTTATACATTAGGTGATAAGCTTTATGGAGAAATAGATTAGAAATGAACTATAGGAGAGGGTGTTGAGAGCTTTAATTTTAAATAGGGTAAACCACGGTAACAACAAAAACCTCATTGAGAAACTTAATTTTAAGAAAAGATTTAAGAGACATTGTAAGTGAACCATGCAGATAATCAGAATGGGAATGTTTATGAAAAACAGAGCTGCCTGTACACTCATCCTAAATTCTGATTCTGTCTGGTACATGCAAATAACAGTAGGTCAGTATACGTTTAGCAGGAACAGAATGAGAGAGAGACTATGATACTACATGAGATGGGAAGTCATGAGAATGTTAGTGTTCTGAGTTAAGGGAGTTACATATCCATCAATTTTGATAGAATCATTCTTTTCATTATTTAAAAAAAGACAAAGGCAGTAAATATAGAATGTGGGAGATTAGATTAAAAGCAACTACTTTAATCCAGATGAAACATGATTATTATATCTTGGCTTGGACTAATGTGCCTACAATGGATATGATGATTAGCAACTAGATTCTGAGTATATTTTCATATTAGAGGAAGTAAGGAAGCAAAGATAACACCAATATTTGACCTTAATTTATTTCAAGATGAAATAGGAATACATAATAAACAGTTAATGTGGACTAGGCATGGTGTCAAGAATTATATATAGTTTAATATGACTCTATTGTAAGTGAAATATTTGATATTGGACTTTTGAAATGGGCCCTGTTTCCCAGAGGTAGACACTAGAAGGTGACTGATGGTATTTGCATTTTATAAAAAAAAATATAGATTTTAATTAAAGAAAATACAGAAAGCCAAAAAAGGAAAATGTTTCACAAGGCAGAATCTGTAATCCTGAAAACTATGGAACATGAGCAAGCTACTTTATGAACAAATGAAACTCAGAATTCCATGGATACTCAGCCTAATGCTTGGTATTTAAAACTGCTTAAGTCTCAGACTGGGGACCTGGTCCGGGCGGGGCTGACTTCCGGACATCCGGGTCTCAGACTGGGGACCTGGCCCGGGGATTGACTTCCGGACATCCGGGCCCCAGACTGGGGACCTGGCCTGGGGGCTGACTTCCGGACATCCGGGCCTCAGAGACACTGAGGCACGTGTAACAGTCGAGGCCTCCAGTGGGGAGCAGAGAGGATCCCAGCTCCCAGCCGGGGTCAAGGTCTCTCTCAGGGGCTCCAGGCGCCAGGAGCCGAAGGAGGAAGCCGTGTGAGAAGAAGGCCTAGGAAGAGGTCCCGAGGTCAGAGAGCCCAGGAGGTGCAGGCCGTGCCAGGAGGCAAGGTCAACAGGAGAAAAGCAGCCCGGTTGGATTGCCCATGTGAGGCCCAAGAGCAGCCCTCAAGAGGAGACCTGCCCGTGCTCCCTGTCTGCCTGTTCTCCTGCCTACACTCCTATCTGTGGTTGGACCCCAGTCATCGGGCTCCCGATCGAGATGAGTGAACACAGCCAGCCCAAGGAAGACCTTCAAGACCCAAGCGAGGCCCAGGGCCCAGTGGAGCCACAGCTCTTGGGGGCTGAGGGTGGAGCAGCTGCATCCCTCTCCACGTCCTCCCTCCCAGAGTCATTCCCCTCCTCCACCCCTGCGGAGCCCTTGTCCCAACAGGCTCTGAATGAGATGGTAGTTAGGCTAGTGAGGTTCTTGCTCCAAGTATCTCTCCGAGCCCACCTCCCAGTCAGAAATGCTGAGTGTTTTCCCCACAGATAACCAGCGTCACTTCACTTTGGTCTTCCCTCTCGCACTGGAGGACAGTTAATGGACATGGTGTCAAGAATTATATATAGTTTAATATGACTCTATTGTAAGTGAAATATTTGATATTGGACTTTTGAAATGGGCCCTGTTTCCCAGAGGTAGACACTAGAAGGTGACTGATGGTATTTGCATTTTATAAAAAAAATATGGATTTTAATTAAAGAAAATACAGAAAGCAAAAAAGGAAAATGTTTCACAAGGCAGAATCTGTAATCCTGAAAACTATGGAACATGAGCAAGCTACTTTATGAACAAATGAAACTCAGAATTCCATGGATACTCAACCTAATGCTTGGTATTTAAAACTGCTTAAGTCTCAGACTGGGGACCTGGTCCGGGCGGGGCTGACTTCCGGACATCCGGGTCTCAGACTGGGGACCTGGCCCGGGGATTGACTTCCGGACATCCGGGCCCCAGACTGGGGACCTGGCCTGGGGGCTGACTTCCGGACATCCGGGCCTCAGAGACACTGAGGCACGTGTAACAGTCGAGGCCTCCAGTGGGGAGCAGAGAGGATCCCAGCTCCCAGCCGGGGTCAAGGTCTCTCTCAGGGGCTCCAGGCGCCAGGAGCCGAAGGAGGAAGCCGTGTGAGAAGAAGGCCTAGGAAGAGGTCCCGAGGTCAGAGAGCCCAGGAGGTGCAGGCCGTGCCAGGAGGCAAGGTCAACAGGAGAAAAGCAGCCCGGTTGGATTGCCCATGTGAGGCCCAAGAGCAGCCCTCAAGAGGAGACCTGCCCGTGCTCCCTGTCTGCCTGTTCTCCTGCCTACACTCCTATCTGTGGTTGGACCCCAGTCATCGGGCTCCCGATCGAGATGAGTGAACACAGCCAGCCCAAGGAAGACCTTCAAGACCCAAGCGAGGCCCAGGGCCCATTGGAGCCACAGCTCTTGGGGGCTGAGGGTGGAGCAGCTGCATCCCTCTCCACGTCCTCCCTCCCAGAGTCATTCCCCTCCTCCACCCCTGCGGAGCCCTTGTCCCAACAGGCTCTGAATGAGATGGTAGTTAGGCTAGTGAGGTTCTTGCTCCGCAAGTATCTCTCCTACGAGCCCACCTCCCAGTCAGAAATGCTGAGTGTTTTCCCCACAGATAACCAGCGTCACTTCACTTTGGTCTTCCCTCTCGCACTGGAGGACCTATTGGTGATCTTTGGGGTAGATATGAGGGAGGTGGATTGCGAGGAGCACATCTACATCATGGCCCCCATCCTGGGTCTCAGCTGTGATATGCTGATCAGTACAGATAGGATGCCCAAGGCCGGCCTCCTGGTGCTGGTCCTCAGCCTGATCCTCCAGAGAGGTGACGTCGCCCCTGAGGAGGAGGTCTGGGAATATCTCAGCCAGATGGGAGTGCATGTCGGGAGGGAGCACTGCATCTTTGGGGAGCCTAGGGAACTGCTGACTCAAAAGTGGGTGCAAGAGGGGGACCTGGAATACCGGCAGGTGCCTGACAATGACCCTGCACACTACGCATTCCTGTGGGGTCCCCGGGCCTATGCAGAGACTAGCAAGTGCGAAGTCCTGGAACACATGGTCAAGGTCGCCCATATAGTTTTCAGGTCCTTGCTACTTACGTCTACAGATGCTGTGAACAGGGAGGAATGGGAGCCTTGAGCTAGAGCAGCAGCCATGCTCCTTATGGGCCCACGTCCAGCTGCTTGTCTGGGGGCAGGAAAGGTGATTGATTTCTGCTGTCTGTGTGTGAAGAGTGATTGGTCAACTTTCTCAGTATTGAGAGCCTGGGCCATATGTGGGAACCAGTGTGTAGCATCTTTTTGTTCTTGTTTTCTACACTGACGTGGAGATAAATATCTGTTTTCTTTAGGAATGTTTCACAAAATTTTTCAGCTGAAGAGTAATAAATTTCAAATTTTTTAAAATATCTGTTTGTCTTGTAGGGAATTGGGCCGATCGAGATGAGTGAACACAGCCAGCCCAAGGAAGACCTTCAAGACCCAAGCGAGGCCCAGGGCCCATTGGAGCCACAGCTCTTGGGGGCTGAGGGTGGAGCAGCTGCATCCCTCTCCACGTCCTCCCTCCCAGAGTCATTCCCCTCCTCCACCCCTGCGGAGCCCTTGTCCCAACAGGCTCTGAATGAGATGGTAGTTAGGCTAGTGAGGTTCTTGCTCCGCAAGTATCTCTCCTACAAGCCCACCTCCCAGTCAGAAATGCTGAGTGTTTTCCCCACAGATAACCAGCGTCACTTCACTTTGGTCTTCCCTCTCGCACTGGAGGACCTATTGGTGATCTTTGGGGTAGATATGAGGGAGGTGGATTGCGAGGAGCACATCTACATCATGGCCCCCATCCTGGGTCTCAGCTGTGATATGCTGATCAGTACAGATAGGATGCCCAAGGCCGGCCTCCTGGTGCTGGTCCTCAGCCTGATCCTCCAGAGAGGTGACGTCGCCCCTGAGGAGGAGGTCTGGGAATATCTCAGCCAGATGGGAGTGCATGTCGGGAGGGAGCACTGCATCTTTGGGGAGCCTAGGGAACTGCTGACTCAAAAGTGGGTGCAAGAGGGGTACCTGGAATACCGGCAGGTGCCTGACAATGACCCTGCACACTACGCATTCCTGTGGGGTCCCCGGGCCTATGCAGAGACTAGCAAGTGCGAAGTCCTGGAACACATGGTCAAGGTCGCCCATATAGTTTTCAGGTCCTTGCTACTTACGTCTACAGATGCTGTGAACAGGGAGGAATGGGAGCCTTGAGCTAGAGCAGCAGCCATGCTCCTTATGGGCCCACGTCCAGCTGCTTGTCTGGGGGCAGGAAAGGTGATTGATTTCTGCTGTCTGTGTGTGAAGAGTGATTGGTCAACTTTCTCAGTATTGAGAGCCTGGGCCATATGTGGGAACCAGTGTGTAGCATCTTTTTGTTCTTGTTTTCTACACTGACGTGGAGATAAATATCTGTTTTCTTTAGGAATGTTTCAAAAAATTTTTTTCAGCTGAAGAGTAATAAATTTCATTATTACCTTTGTGATTGATGGTGATTACAGATGTATTTGTACTTACCCAGCATAAAAACGAGGTTTGCTGTTTTGTAAAAGAAATTGGGAACTTTCCCATTTTTACTATGTCACCCTGAACAGGATACCATAAATTGGAACTGCAACTATTTTCGAAAAATGAACTTAATTAGCAGTAAGATATTTGGTGGAAGAATTAGAAAATAAAATATTAATTGTAGTGAAAAAAAAAAAAACTGCTTAAATAAAATAACCAACTCTGCCATTTGTGACTTTTGGAATATATGTTTATCTATGTTGAGTAGAATATATGTCCTATCGAAAATTAGAATATGAAATTTAGAGAGATGGAAGATCGAGAGGGTGTATTTTATGGGCATGGCAACATATCAACTTTATTCAATTGCTTCAGGCATGACTTTTTATGCCTGCACTTTTTTAGTGTAACCTTAAACTTATATAAGTTTTTAAGACAATTTCCTCATCTGTAGAGTAGTTGAGTATTAGTCACTCTGTTGTGTCCCGCTCTTTGCAATCCCAATGACTCTAGCCTTCCAGCTCCTCTTTTCATGGAATTCTCCAGTCAAGAATATTAAGAGTCAGTTGGCATTTCCTACTCCAAAGGGTCTTGCAGACCCAAGGATCAAACTCAGGTTTCCTGCATTGCAGGCAGATTCTTTGCTATCTGAACCACCAGACAGTAGCATGAAAACTGAAAAATGAAAACTAAAAAAATACTTTCTATATAGAGTTGTTCAAGGAAATTTTGACCAAAATGTATATAAATTTTTTTTTCTGTTACTGAGACATAAATGCTCAATAAATGTTATCAATTGTACCATTAATACTATCATCATCAGTCACTTACAGTCTTCCAGGCTCTGTGATCTCTTTTATATCTGCCACTACTAAATTTCAAAATGACCTTGTGAGACGTGTTCAGTTGCTCAGTCATGTCTGACTCTTGGCGAACATATGGACTGAAGCCCACCAGGCTCTTTTGTCCCTGGATTTTAAACAAGAATACCAGAGCAGGTCACCATGCCCTCCTCCAGGGGAATCTTCCTGACCTAGTAATTGAGTGCATCTCCTAAGGCTCCTGTGTTGGCAGGTGGATTATTTTTTTACAACAGAGCTGCATGAGAAACCCCTGTGAGATGAATGGCTTATCTTTATTTTGCAAATGAGAAGACTACATCAAAAATATAATGTGTGAGAGGCCTAGTAATTAAAAAAGTAGTGGAACTAGATCTTGAATTGACTTAGAAAACCACCCCCTTTAAAAATATTTTCTACTGTACTTGAAATGCATCCAAAGATTAGCTGAGACTATCCTAATTTCAAAAATGTTTCGGTAACCTCCCCAAGGTTGATTTAAGGATTTTATGTTTTTGCTTAGGCAAGTATTAATTTAGAAATACTTTAAATATTTTGATAATTCATAGGAAAAAATGGGTTAAATATTGTACATGTAGGATTACTAATTTCTATGTTAGAATAAATCATATACACATGCACTATAATACATATATTTTCCTTTGGCTATTATAAATTGTTGGATTTATTTTTATATGACACATATATACAAATTATAATTATTTCCACATTCAAGCTGCGCATACTAGATCACAATTAACCAATTTAATAAAGTTAGCTCGGTGACAAACTAATGCACTTTCTGTTTATAATGTAGCAGCAGGAATAACAATTTTTGAAGCCCCCATAAAATCAGTGTTTTTAGTAACTATAAAACCAATGTAAAATAAAAAGAGCTCATTAAAAAGTGCTATTTGGATAGCACAAAACCATATTTTCCCAGAAAAATATCCTTAAGCACTAAATAATGCACTGCAAATCTGAATTTTGTTGTTTTGAGAATTATCATCTAACAGACTGTTAAATGGCAGCAATAATAACGTACTTCACAAAATCATCTTACGTCTCCCCAAGCCTTACTATAACTTTTATTTTTAATAAAATGTATGCTTTCCAAGTTTTAAAAATCAAAGGCATATCTTTAGTCAATTAAAAATAAAGTAGTATTTTATGAATATACATATAAATTTCTCATTATTGTTAAGCAACTGTATTCCAAATGACTGGAAGTTGTAGAATATTGCATCTTCACAGTTCTCATAATTTTATGTCCATATTAAATTTTCTCTCTGTGTGCTTTCAGTTCTTCAGAACATTTTTCTAGTGATTTTTCTTTTCCATTCCCAGTGTAGTTTCCATTCCCATTTCCATTCCACTTAGTTTATTTCATATGTAGGCTACCCACAGCATCCATCATCCAACTGGTCTCTTGCCTTTCAATCCAGTCTATACATCACTGTTGGTTTGAGCTTTCTGAAAATCGTAAGTTTCTGTCATATGATTTCCAAATTAAAACTTAAGCACTATCTAAAAATTGACATGGGAAATTTTAAACCTAGCATTTTAAGATCAAAATATTCTTTATTCCCTTCTCCTGGGGATCTCAACCCAGGGGTTGAACTCATATTTCTTGCATTGCATCTAAGCCACCAGAGCCCCACTTTATCTTGATAATACCACATAACTTTGAATTTATTTTTCAAAATCTAATGTTAAGAAAAACTATTGAATGATGACTTTCTTAAATATATTTTAAAATTATTCCCAATCCTCATAAATTTTCTCATTTTCTATCACCATTCATACAGGAAAAAAAAGAAACAGAAATAATTTGTCTAGCACTTCTTACCACCCATCTGTAGCCCCAGGTGGCTCAGATGAAAGAATCTGCCTGTGATGAAGGAGACCCGGGTTCAGTCTCTGGGTTTGGAAGATCCTATATATATGTATATGTATATGTGTGTGTGTATATATATATATGTGTGTGTGTGTGTGTATATATATATATATCACATATTCTTTATCATCTTTTCATGGGTAATTTAGTTGTCCCCATATCTTGACTATTGTAAACAATGCCATAGTCCTTACACATTTTTTTTAAACATTTACCTTTGTCAGCATGCATTAAAGTTTTTCACTTTACCCTCTAGCACTAAGATTTCAGTTTTCAACAAATCCTTACCCTCTTAAATTCACCTCTGAATGCTGAGTTCACCTTTTTTCTCTAGATTAAATCTGACTTTATCCTAATGACAGTAAGCATTCCTTGGAGACATTTTTTTCCCCTCTCTCTGCCGTAATAGTCTTACCAGAAGCATGAAGAAAGTCAAATACAATCTATGTCTTCATTGCTTCTTCTATTCTATTTTCCATTTTTGTCAAGTTTGTATCCCATAAAATCAGATTATATTTTGCAAATATGCCTTTGACAGTTGTCCACCTCTCCATAAATGACACCCTCCCAACCCTTGAAACTTGAAGACTTTAGCTCTTGAACTATTACTACTCCTGTCTGTATTACTCCTGCCGTTATACTTCGTGACTCCCCACAGCATCCATCATCCAACTGGTCTCTTGCCTTTCAATCCAGTCTATACATCACTGTTGGTTTGAGCTTTCTGAAAATCGTAAGTTTCTGTCATATGATTTCCAAATTAAAACTTAAGCACTATCTAAAAATTGACATGGGAAATTTTAAACCTAGCATTTTAAGATCAAAATATTCTTTATTCCCTTCTCCTGGGGATCTCAACCCAGGGTTGAACTCATATTTCTTGCATTGCATCTAAGCCACCAGAGCCCCACTTTATCTTGATAATACCACATAACTTTGAATTTATTTTTCAAAATCTAATGTTAAGAAAAACTATTGAATGATGACTTTCTTAAATATATTTTAAAATTATTCCCAATCCTCATAAATTTTCTCATTTTCTATCACCATTCATACAGGAAAAAAAAGAAACAGAAATAATTTGTCTAGCACTTCTTACCACCCATCTGTAGCCCCAGGTGGCTCAGATGAAAGAATCTGCCTGTGATGAAGGAGACCCGGGTTCAGTCTCTGGGTTTGGAAGATCCTATATATATGTATATGTATATGTGTGTGTGTATATATATATATGTGTGTGTGTGTGTGTATATATATATATATATATATATCACATATTCTTTATCATCTTTTCATGGGTAATTTAGTTGTCCCCATATCTTGACTATTGTAAACAATGCCATAGTCCTTACACATTTTTTTTAAACATTTACCTTTGTCAGAATGCATTAAAGTTTTTCACTTTACCCTCTAGCACTAAGATTTCAGTTTTCAACAAATCCTTACCCTCTTAAATTCACCTCTGAATGCTGAGTTCACCTTTTTTCTCTAGATTGAATCTGACTTTATCCTAATGACAGTAAGCATTCCTTGGAGACATTTTTTTCCCCTCTCTCTGCCGTAATAGTCTTACCAGAAGCATGAAGAAAGTCAAATACAATCTATGTCTTCATTGCTTCTTCTATTCTATTTTCCATTTTTGTCAAGTTTGTATCCCATAAAATCAGATTATATTTTGCAAATATGCCTTTGACAGTTGTCCACCTCTCCATAAATGACACCCTCCCAACCCTTGAAACTTGAAGACTTTAGCTCTTGAACTATTACTACTCCTGTCTGTATTACTCCTGCCGTTATACTTCGTGACTCAACTTCCATGAAAATGATCTTTCCAGAATGTGGCTACTAATTTCTACAACCTCCTCTTCTCCTACACTTCTTTGACCTGACCCAAGGCCCCCTGCTTGTCGTCAAATACTCAAATTTGACCTTACCACTATGTCCAGTGACTCCAACAATCCTAATTTCAAACAGTACTCTGATCACCATCAAATTTCTTTTCATTCTAAACTAAGTAAATATTGGACTTTGGAATTTCAGTATATTTTCATTATTTAGTTGTTAAGTTGTATCTGACTCTTTTGTGATCCCATGGACTGTAGCCTGCCAGGCTTCTTTGTCCATGGGATTTCCCAGGCAAGAATATTTGAGTAGGTTGCCATTTCCTACTTCAGGGGATCTTCCCAACCCAGAAATTGAACCTGTGTCTCCAGCATTGAACCCGTATTTCCTGCACTGACAGGTGAATTCTTCACTACTGAGTCATCTGGGAAGCCCACTTATATGTTATGATTATATGTGTCAGTGATTTACACTGTTCTCTCCAGGTGTTTCTTCTGGCCTCATCTGACCTTCCCCAGGAGTCTGAGGTTGAATGCATACCAAATGACTGGAAGCGATGGTTGTGGTTGGGCTTTCTTACATCTCTAAGGCCTCTGCTAGATTGGATCCACTAACTATGTTCAGAAGCACAGGGTCTCCTTTCCTCCAGCAACGTAGCTTTTTATTGACACATAATGTGGCAGAATTCCAAGACAGTTTAAAAAAGGCCTAGGCAAACAGCAGGTGTGTTATTATTGCCACATACTATTACTCAGATCAAGTGCTTAAGGAGTTGGGAGATAGACAACTTTTCTTAATAAGAGGAGTTGCAAACACATCACAGAGAATTGCAGAATAGAGAATGGGGTAATTTAATTTTTCTGAATAAAGAGTCCACTCTCTTGCCATTTTTTAATTTTCCATTTGTCAAGTTTGTATCAAACGATTATATTTTGCAAATATGCCTTTGACAGTTGTCCACCTCTCCATAAATGACACCCTCCCAACCCTTGAAACTTGAAGACTTTAGCTCTTGAACTATTACTACTCCTGTCTGTATTACTCCTGCCGTTATACTTCGTGACTCAACTTCCATGAAAATGATCTTTCCAGAATGTGGCTACTAATTTCTACAACCTCCTCTTCTCCTACACTTCTTTGACCTGACCCAAGGCCCCCTGCTTGTCGTCAAATACTCAAATTTGACCTTACCACTATGTCCAGTGACTCCAACAATCCTAATTTCAAACAGTACTCTGATCACCATCAAATTTCTTTTCATTCTAAACTAAGTAAATATTGGACTTTGGAATTTCAGTATATTTTCATTATTTAGTTGTTAAGTTGTATCTGACTCTTTTGTGATCCCATGGACTGTAGCCTGCCAGGCTTCTTTGTCCATGGGATTTCCCAGGCAAGAATATTTGAGTAGGTTGCCATTTCCTACTTCAGGGGATCTTCCCAACCCAGAAATTGAACCTGTGTCTCCAGCATTGAACCCGTATTTCCTGCACTGACAGGTGAATTCTTCACTACTGAGTCATCTGGGAAGCCCACTTATATGTTATGATTATATGTGTCAGTGATTTACACTGTTCTCTCCAGGTGTTTCTTCTGGCCTCATCTGACCTTCCCCAGGAGTCTGAGGTTGAATGCATACCAAATGACTGGAAGCGATGGTTGTGGTTGGGCTTTCTTACATCTCTAAGGCCTCTGCTAGATTGGATCCACTAACTATGTTCAGAAGCACAGGGTCTCCTTTCCTCCAGCAACGTAGCTTTTTATTGACACATAATGTGGCAGAATTCCAAGACAGTTTAAAAAAGGCCTAGGCAAACAGCAGGTGTGTTATTATTGCCACATACTATTACTCAGATCAAGTGCTTAAGGAGTTGGGAGATAGACAACTTTTCTTAATAAGAGGAGTTGCAAACACATCACAGAGAATTGCAGAATAGAGAATGGGGTAATTTAATTTTTCTGAATAAAGATTCCAAATTTGTCATCATAGTTTATGCATTTATGAGTTGGCTGATTGTCAGCTGATGTGGGCTGGCCTTGGTGATTTTGACTCTTCTTATTCATACCTATGAGAGTAAGAGCTCTTCAATATATACTTTTGTTACTCCTTTTGAGACCAGTGAAAGTTAGGTACATCCTTCTTCCCTCTCTCCATCTTTCCTACCCTCCCATCTTTCTTTCTTTCTCTCTTTCCTCCCTCTATCCCTTTCTTTCTTTCAATTTTTTTTTTTCATTAAGTCTTCTCAGAGCAGTTTAAGATTCACAGCAAATATGATGGGAAGGTACATAAATTTCCCATATAACCCCTGTTGTCACAGATGCATAGGCTTCTCTATTATCAACTTTCTCCATCAGAGTAGTACATTGGTTTCAACTAATGAAACTACATTGACACATTGTGATCATCTGAAGTCCACAGCTTACATGTGACTCACTCTTGGTGTTGTACATTCTATGGGTTTAGACAAAAGTATTGTAACCTCTGTCTATCATTATGGTATCATACAGAGTATTTTACTGCCCTAAGAATCCTTTGTGTGCTTCTTGCTCATTCCTTTCCCTGTTCAATATATTGATGGCAAAAGCATAAGTAAAACTGCAAAGTAACTAGAGGATCTTGGAATGTAGTAGGGAAATAGAGGCATAGTCTCTGACTATGTGTATTAACTGACTTCCATCTTATCTTTCCCTGGCTCTAGACTTTTGAATCAATACATTGCTTGAGCTCTGTTGTCTCACTTTCCTCCAGCAACGTAGCTTTTTATTGACACATAATGTGGCAGAATTCCAAGACAGTTTAAAAAAGGCCTAGGCAAACAGCAGGTGTGTTATTATTGCCACATACTATTACTCAGATCAAGTGCTTAAGGAGTTGGGAGATAGACAACTTTTCTTAATAAGAGGAGTTGCAAACACATCACAGAGAATTGCAGAATAGAGAATGGGGTAATTTAATTTTTCTGAATAAAGATTCCAAATTTGTCATCATAGTTTATGCATTTATGAGTTGGCTGATTGTCAGCTGATGTGGGCTGGCCTTGGTGATTTTGACTCTTCTTATTCATACCTATGAGAGTAAGAGCTCTTCAATATATACTTTTGTTACTCCTTTTGAGACCAGTGAAAGTTAGGTACATCCTGCTTCCTCTCTCCATCTTTCCTACCCTCCCATCTTTCTTTCTTTCTCTCTTTCCTCCCTCTATCCCTTTCTTTCTTTCAATTTTTTTTTTTCATTAAGTCTTCTCAGAGCAGTTTAAGATTCACAGCAAATATGATGGGAAGGTACATAAATTTCCCATATAACCCCTGTTGTCACAGATGCATAGGCTTCTCTATTATCAACTTTCTCCATCAGAGTAGTACATTGGTTTCAACTAATGAAACTACATTGACACATTGTGATCATCTGAAGTCCACAGCTTACATGTGACTCACTCTTGGTGTTGTACATTCTATGGGTTTAGACAAAAGTATTGTAACCTCTGTCTATCATTATGGTATCATACAGAGTATTTTACTGCCCTAAGAATCCTTTGTGTGCTTCTTGCTCATTCCTTTCCCTGTTCAATATATTGATGGCAAAAGCATAAGTAAAACTGCAAAGTAACTAGAGGATCTTGGAATGTAGTAGGGAAATAGAGGCATAGTCTCTGACTATGTGTATTAACTGACTTCCATCTTATCTTTCCCTGGCTCTAGACTTTTGAATCAATACATTGCTTGAGCTCTGTTGTCTCACTTTCCTCCACTTTAATGCAGAACCTGTGCTGAAGATAGTGTGATGGTATCTGGTAGCCAGTTGTCTATGCTATCTCCATTTTCATTTCACATAGAGTATATGGAAAATAATATTTAAAACACAAACAGGTAGCTTGTAACTTATAAGTAAACATGTCAGTCTCTTAATGACATTTAACCCTGATTCTGAATTAGGTTCTCAGACAAAGTTTATGCAACCTGACTTCATTTAATATAACATGAACAAATACTTTTGCCAAAAGGGAAAAATTGATTACTTTAGAAATGAAAATATTGGTAGTTTTGAGATGTCAGCTAGATTAGGGATTGATAGTTGAGTTGATGGCAAGTATAATAAAATTATATAAAATTAATCTTAGATTTTCTAGACAGCAAAGCATGTTTTAATATTTTGTGTTGGTTACATTTGACAGCACTGACACTTGGTTTTACTCCAAGGCTTCAGAGATGAATAGAATGTCTTGAAAAATTTGAAAAAAAATTTTTGCAAGTTATTTAGGTGTATAAGACTAATATTTTTGTTTGTTTATGTGGGCCTCTGTATGGGAAACCGGGCTGCAGAAAAAAATGGCAATACTTTATTTTATTCACCGTCATCTACCTAGTCTTATTTCAAAACAGAATGGAATTAATTCTAGTCAATTTTGTTGCTCTTTCTTAAGACAAGAGTTATTTTTGAGTCCCTGACCTCCTCATTTAGCCTCCCTCCAACCTCAAGGAGGTGATTATACCAACTGAGACAATTGCTACAGCAGTATTTCTTTATCATGTTTCTCTCCTTGGTTTCTTTCCTTCCTCTGCTGTGTGGTTTTAAAGAAGAGTGGAGGGGCTTCCCTGGTGGTCCAGTGGGTAAGGACACCGCCTTGGAGTGCAAGGGGCGCTAGTTCGATCCCTGGCCTGGTAGGATCCCACATGCCGCGGAGCGACTGGACTGATGTGTCCAATTACCGAGCTGGGGCTCTGGAGCGCATGCGCCCAGAGCCAGTGCTCTGCGACAATAGAGGCCGCCGCAATGGGAGGCCCACACGGGCCAAAAAACAAAGATGGATGAAAACTAGATAAATGAGAGACCAAAAGAAGTGGCCCGCCCGCCGCCCCCTCCCTCCCCAACCTGCCCTCTCCAATAAATAAATAAATAAATAAAATCTTTTAAAAAAAAAGTCACCAAATAAAGAAGAGTGGAATAAAGAAGAGTATTAGAATCAGCAGTAGAATATGATGGAGTGAGCTAGCCACAGGCCTAAAGTATAGTTGAGGCCAGGTAATGCAGATATTTTGTTCAATTCTGAGTTACTTTGTCTCTCATGTCACAAAATGATATAGTGGATAATATAGTTACTAGCAAGGCAGATACCCCAAATTTTTCTAAAAACATAGCAATTGACATGATATGTCAACTTACACAAACAAATTAACCTTTCTGTATCCAAGTTTCTCCATCTGTGAAATGGAGACTAAAACAGCTGTCGCTAAGGTCACCAAAACGTTTCACAGATTATTGAGAGAGTATTCTCAGGATCTTGTGAGATTTGAAATTCTTGAAAAATTTGAAAAAAAATTTTTGCAAGTTATTTAGGTGTATAAGACTAATATTTTTGTTTGTTTATGTGGGCCTCTGTATGGGAAACCGGGCTGCAGAAAAATGGCAATACTTTATTTTATTCACCGTCATCTACCTAGTCTTATTTCAAAACAGAATGGAATTAATTCTAGTCAATTTTGTTGCTCTTTCTTAAGACAAGAGTTATTTTTGAGTCCCTGACCTCCTCATTTAGCCTCCCTCCAACCTCAAGGAGGTGATTATACCAACTGAGACAATTGCTACAGCAGTATTTCTTTATCATGTTTCTCTCCTTGGTTTCTTTCCTTCCTCTGCTGTGTGGTTTTAAAGAAGAGTGGAGGGGCTTCCCTGGTGGTCCAGTGGGTAAGGACACCGCCTTGGAGTGCAAGGGGCGCTAGTTCGATCCCTGGCCTGGTAGGATCCCACATGCCGCGGAGCGACTGGACTGATGTGTCCAATTACCGAGCTGGGGCTCTGGAGCGCATGCGCCCAGAGCCAGTGCTCTGCGACAATAGAGGCCGCCGCAATGGGAGGCCCACACGGGCCAAAAAACAAAGATGGATGAAAAATAGATAAATGAAAGACCAATAGAAGTGGCTCACCTGCTCCCCTCCCTCCCCAACCTGCCCTCTCCAATAAATAAATAAATAAATAAAATCTTTTAAAAAAAAAGTCACCAAATAAAGAAGAGTGGAATAAAGAAGAGTATTAGAATCAGCAGTAGAATATGATGGAGTGAGCTAGCCACAGGCCTAAAGTATAGTTGAGGCCAGGTAATGCAGATATTTTGTTCAATTCTGAGTTACTTTGTCTCTCATGTCACAAAATGATATAGTGGATAATATAGTTACTAGCAAGGCAGATACCCCAAATTTTTCTAAAAACATAGCAATTGACATGATATGTCAACTTACACAAACAAATTAACCTTTCTGTATCCAAGTTTCTCCATCTGTGAAATGGAGACTAAAACAGCTGTCGCTAAGGTCACCAAAACGTTTCACAGATTATTGAGAGAGTATTCTCAGGATCTTGTGAGATTTGAAATTCTTAAGGATAAAAAAGCACTAAAGCAGCAGGAAAAGTTTAAGGGTATACTTTTCTAGCAAATTAAGAACTTTACATATCATTTAAGAAATTCATTTAAAAATTTTTAAGTGTTTAAGATACTTATATGCATATGTCCTGCTTGCAAGTGTTTATTAATTTCAAAGTAAGTGGAGTAAAAATGAAAAGTTTGGATAAAAACATTGAAAATAAACCAAGTTCTACCCAACACAATATTTTAGAAGTTTCAACAGTTCATGAGCAAATATCAGCATAGATGCAGGATTCATTGAGGTATTTCATGTTAAGCATCTTACACACAGTATAAATGCAATAAATGGCAGTAAATACTACCATTGTTATTTTTTCCACATGTATAAAAATGTAGTCTCTCTAAATATCACTAAGGTGTCTGTGGAATTTAAAAAAATGATCCTTTTATTTTTATATTATATACTCACTGGTTGTTTCATATAGCTTTCAGATATTTAATGAAATTTTTGCCCATTTTTAATTCAAAAGTATCTTAAAATTTCTGTCAATGGAATCAAACTCCATAGGATTAATAGAAATAAGAAACATTTACTTAATAATCATTATTACAATGGAAGTTTTTGTGCATTGTCCAGTAAGTTGTGTGATGAATACTTACCTAAATGCCTATGAAGAGACATGTTTATCTTTTTTTCCACATATATGAAATCAGTTCCTAAAATGTTGCATCAGAAGTAGAATTTGTAAATAGTCTGAAGTGCATGGAAAGTTCTTATCTTTGACCCTTATATAAATGATTCATAATGCTAGAGCAAACATAGTATGATCATGAATTCTGGTATCTGACTTCACAGTGAATCAGTTGATCATTTTTTTTCTTAAATTAGACAAATTCTTTCTCCCTCTAGCAAGGCAGATACCCCAAATTTTTCTAAAACATAGCAATTGACATGATATGTCAACTTACATAAACAAATTAACCTTTCTGTATCCAAGTTTCTCCATCTGTGAAATGGAGACTAAAACAGCTGTCGCTAAGGTCACCAAAACGTTTCACAGATTATTGAGAGAGTATTCTCAGGATCTTGTGAGATTTGAAATTCTTAAGGATAAAAAAGCACTAAAGCAGCAGGAAAAGTTTAAGGGTATACTTTTCTAGCAAATTAAGAACTTTACATATCATTTAAGAAATTCATTTAAAAATTTTTAAGTGTTTAAGATACTTATATGCATATGTCCTGCTTGCAAGTGTTTATTAATTTCAAAGTAAGTGGAGTAAAAATGAAAAGTTTGGATAAAAACATTGAAAATAAACCAAGTTCTACCCAACACAATATTTTAGAAGTTTCAACAGTTCATGAGCAAATATCAGCATAGATGCAGGATTCATTGAGGTATTTCATGTTAAGCATCTTACACACAGTATAAATGCAATAAATGGCAGTAAATACTACCATTGTTATTTTTTCCACATGTATAAAAATGTAGTCTCTCTAAATATCACTAAGGTGTCTGTGGAATTTAAAAAAATGATCCTTTTATTTTTATATTATATACTCACTGGTTGTTTCATATAGCTTTCAGATATTTAATGAAATTTTTGCCCATTTTTAATTCAAAAGTATCTTAAAATTTCTGTCAATGGAATCAAACTCCATAGGATTAATAGAAATAAGAAACATTTACTTAATAATCATTATTACAATGGAAGTTTTTGTGCATTGTCCAGTAAGTTGTGTGATGAATACTTACCTAAATGCCTATGAAGAGACATGTTTATCTTTTTTTCCACATATATGAAATCAGTTCCTAAAATGTTGCATCAGAAGTAGAATTTGTAAATAGTCTGAAGTGCATGGAAAGTTCTTATCTTTGACCCTTATATAAATGATTCATAATGCTAGAGCAAACATAGTATGATCATGAATTCTGGTATCTGACTTCACAGTGAATCAGTTGATCATTTTTTTTCTTAAATTAGACAAATTCTTTCTCCCCTCGTTTATAGGTTTTTAAGGCATTTTCTCCTAAAACTAGATTAAAATGTATTTTATATGATTCTCCAGTGTGAGAACACTGTAATAATGCTATAATAATTTAGACACTTTCCTCTCCACTTAATATATACTGTTATAAGGACTATTTTATAAAATATGTAAAGCTCTATTTACTGGTTTTGAATTTAGAATGTTAATCAAATAATTTTTCTACAGTCTGTTAGTTCATAGAAAGTTTCCATCAATAACAATGTGTCTCCTGAGAACTTTTTTCCCCATAAGTTAAGTGCACTTTGTGCTTAACTCTTATTAACTTAATTTTTATTCAAATTCTATTCTTACTAAATGGGGGATTTATGCATCAGTGGACATACTGATTGTAATAGTTTCATGATTCTGTTTTTAACAAAAAATCTGTAAAGGCATACAGTCATTTATTCACAATATACATACAATTATTAAATTGGATAATGCCCTGTTTTTATACCCTGCCTTTATGGGCAAAAGTCATTTGCACTGGACTCTTCATTTTATTACTATTTTCACCAGCTAAACATTTGATTTCTCTTCAGGGTAATTTTATTTTTTGAAGTAAATATTTTTATGACTTCCGAAAGACTAGAAGTCTACCAGATTAGCAAAGTCTTATCCCAGTGCAAAGATTGAAGAGTTTGTAAGGTTCAATCACTACTTGACAGTCTTACCAATTTCTTATCTGAACTGCGTTCTCTGCTTCAGCAAATGTAAACTTTGCTATGAAGCTCTAATGGAATTATAGACTGGTTAAAATCTTTGATGTTAAATGTAGTGTGACTATGGTCTGTTACATAGGAAAACTGAAGAGGTAAGTGCTAAATATAAAAGGAAACTAAGTGCATGCAGCATATTTTAAAAATAAGGAAATATAGGCTTTATTCATAAAGTTTCCAATCTTGACTATGAAATTTGATAGTCAAGAAGTCCTTTTTTGTTGACTATAGGACATTAAAATGCTGAATTGTAATTTTTTTTTTCTTTTCATTATTGGAGTATTTTATCATAAAGAGTGCCTCAGTAATCAAACATATACCCAAACATATCTTTATATTACATGAGACAACTCAATACTACCATAACGTATCTGTATGATAGAAAAGATATCTCAACACATGTGTTTTACAGGTATATTAATATATACTGTTATAAGGACTATTTTATAAAATATGTAAAGCTCTATTTACTGGTTTTGAATTTAGAATGTTAATCAAATAATTTTTCTACAGTCTGTTAGTTCATAGAAAGTTTCCATCAATAACAATGTGTCTCCTGAGAACTTTTTTCCCCATAAGTTAAGTGCACTTTGTGCTTAACTCTTATTAACTTAATTTTTATTCAAATTCTATTCTTACTAAATGGGGGATTTATGCATCAGTGGACATACTGATTGTAATAGTTTCATGATTCTGTTTTTAACAAAAAATCTGTAAAGGCATACAGTCATTTATTCACAATATACATACAATTATTAAATTGGATAATGCCCTGTTTTTATACCCTGCCTTTATGGGCAAAAGTCATTTGCACTGGACTCTTCATTTTATTACTATTTTCACCAGCTAAACATTTGATTTCTCTTCAGGGTAATTTTATTTTTTGAAGTAAATATTTTTATGACTTCCGAAAGACTAGAAGTCTACCAGATTAGCAAAGTCTTATCCCAGTGCAAAGATTGAAGAGTTTGTAAGGTTCAATCACTACTTGACAGTCTTACCAATTTCTTATCTGAACTGCGTTCTCTGCTTCAGCAAATGTAAACTTTGCTATGAAGCTCTAATGGAATTATAGACTGGTTAAAATCTTTGATGTTAAATGTAGTGTGACTATGGTCTGTTACATAGGAAAACTGAAGAGGTAAGTGCTAAATATAAAAGGAAACTAAGTGCATGCAGCATATTTTAAAAATAAGGAAATATAGGCTTTATTCATAAAGTTTCCAATCTTGACTATGAAATTTGATAGTCAAGAAGTCCTTTTTTGTTGACTATAGGACATTAAAATGCTGAATTGTAATTTTTTTTTTCTTTTCATTATTGGAGTATTTTATCATAAAGAGTGCCTCAGTAATCAAACATATACCCAAACATATCTTTATATTACATGAGACAACTCAATACTACCATAACGTATCTGTATGATAGAAAAGATATCTCAACACATGTGTTTTACAGGTATATTAATAAACATATCACATAGAGCATGTTTATTTCTGTATGTCACATGCTTTTGATTCAGGGGTTCAATCAAAATTATTGATCTCATATCATCAAATGAAGCCCTTAGAAATGTGAAAATATTCAGTTTTTCATGATAGGATTACTTTTATAGTCACAAATACATGTGATATTTATTAAGACTAACTAAGAAATAAAATATTATTACAACTCCAAAATTACCTTAAAAAGTCAATTGTGTGTAAATCGAAAAATGAAACAAGTTTAAAATATCTGACTATAATTCAGAAGAATGGATCTGAAAATAACTTTATTAGCATTATGGAAGTGCTTTAATATTTTAAATCTACTTGATATAATATTAATATTTGTCTTTATGTGGTATAAATTCCTTTAATATGATTAAATATATTTATCATAGTTATAGGCAAACAGTAATAGACTAATAATAGAAATATTTGACACTAATAGAATTACTAAGAAAAGTGGCAGCCTAAGGAGAAATTACTAATGTGGTCTAATTGGATTTCTTTCTTTTCGTCTTGTTGCTTTCAAATATTCTTCTTCTCTTTACTGAAGACAATATAATTGATGCCACCAAGAATATCAGTTATAACTCAAAGTGTAACACTTACATTGTAATTGAATGTTCATTCTGTTTGAACAGATAATCTTTCATAAAAATACCTTTTCTTTAATTTTTTGAATTTGTCAACAGAATTCTATTTATTTCAGGCTCATGGAATATACTTACAAATGATGAAGTACTGATTTCCCACCTATTTATCATATTAGCCTTCTTAGTTGATAAATGCTTTAACAGCTGTGGCATTATTTATTCAAAGGATTTGATACTATTTATTATGTAAATAAATTAGTTTATTCTTATAGAGGTTTTATCTTAAAATGCTGAATTGTAATTTTTTTTTTCTTTTCATTATTGGAGTATTTTATCATAAAGAGTGCCTCAGTAATCAAACATATACCCAAACATATCTTTATATTACATGAGACAACTCAATACTACCATAACGTATCTGTATGATAGAAAAGATATCTCAACACATGTGTTTTACAGGTATATTAATAAACATATCACATAGAGCATGTTTATTTCTGTATGTCACATGCTTTTGATTCAGGGGTTCAATCAAAATTATTGATCTCATATCATCAAATGAAGCCCTTAGAAATGTGAAAATATTCAGTTTTTCATGATAGGATTACTTTTATAGTCACAAATACATGTGATATTTATTAAGACTAACTAAGAAATAAAATATTATTACAACTCCAAAATTACCTTAAAAAGTCAATTGTGTGTAAATCGAAAAATGAAACAAGTTTAAAATATCTGACTATAATTCAGAAGAATGGATCTGAAAATAACTTTATTAGCATTATGGAAGTGCTTTAATATTTTAAATCTACTTGATATAATATTAATATTTGTCTTTATGTGGTATAAATTCCTTTAATATGATTAAATATATTTATCATAGTTATAGGCAAACAGTAATAGACTAATAATAGAAATATTTGACACTAATAGAATTACTAAGAAAAGTGGCAGCCTAAGGAGAAATTACTAATGTGGTCTAATTGGATTTCTTTCTTTTCGTCTTGTTGCTTTCAAATATTCTTCTTCTCTTTACTGAAGACAATATAATTGATGCCACCAAGAATATCAGTTATAACTCAAAGTGTAACACTTACATTGTAATTGAATGTTCATTCTGTTTGAACAGATAATCTTTCATAAAAATACCTTTTCTTTAATTTTTTGAATTTGTCAACAGAATTCTATTTATTTCAGGCTCATGGAATATACTTACAAATGATGAAGTACTGATTTCCCACCTATTTATCATATTAGCCTTCTTAGTTGATAAATGCTTTAACAGCTGTGGCATTATTTATTCAAAGGATTTGATACTATTTATTATGTACATAAATTAGTTTATTCTTATAGAGGTTTCAGTACAGTCTTAAAATTCTGGAAAATTAACAAATTTATAAGTGATTTTGAACACAATGTAGAACTGCATAAAAATCATTCATGTTGAATTTAAAAAGAACAAGAAATGACCTTGGTCTCTGATTATCATAGAAAATGCACAAATGGATATCAATATTATATGAGTAATATTTTAAAATTTGTCTTGTACATGTGTCTAAGGGTTTTAAAAGTACATTTTGTCAGCATCATTATTTAGTACCTGGATCCTCTTATAGTAATGGAAGTTATATTTAGGAGTCAAACACAAGTTCAGATCTCAAATATTTCGGTCAAATAACTTTCCTTCTCTCAGTCATTTTCTCCCTTCTGCCTGTCTTTTATAGAAGTCCCACCCTCAAAGGCCAGTCCTCCCTGGCTATGTGCTACATTGTTGTGCTATATACTTCTTGAAGTCACCCAATGGAGAAACTATAGAGTTCATACATACTGTACACAAATGTGTATCACCATTCACAATCATTTCCTTGTCTTTCTCATCTAACAATAAAGCAAAGTAACCCAATACATCTGCAAATTCAGACTACATAATTTTTGCTTCATACCAGAATTCCCATTCCTACATACTTTGAGAAGTACAAAATTATACTGGGTTTTATGTTATAGGTAAAAAATTTAAACTTTCAAGCTGTGTATTATATTACACAATATAGTTGCGCTATTTTTTAAGCTATTTTAAAACCAACATGCCTAAATTCACAGCCTAAACTTAAATCTATAAAATTGATTGCCCAAATAATTTTTTTTCAAATATTCTTCTTCTCTTTACTGAAGACAATATAATTGATCCCACCACGAATATCACTTATCACTCAAAGTGTAACACTTACATTGTAATTGAATGTTCATTCTGTTTGAACAGATAATCTTTCATAAAAATACCTTTTCTTTAATTTTTTGAATTTGTCAACAGAATTCTATTTATTTCAGGCTCATGGAATATACTTACAAATGATGAAGTACTGATTTCCCACCTATTTATCATATTAGCCTTCTTAGTTGATAAATGCTTTAACAGCTGTGGCATTATTTATTCAAAGGATTTGATACTATTTATTATGTACATAAATTAGTTTATTCTTATAGAGGTTTCAGTACAGTCTTAAAATTCTGGAAAATTAACAAATTTATAAGTGATTTTGAACACAATGTAGAACTGCATAAAAATCATTCATGTTGAATTTAAAAAGAACAAGAAATGACCTTGGTCTCTGATTATCATAGAAAATGCACAAATGGATATCAATATTATATGAGTAATATTTTAAAATTTGTCTTGTACATGTGTCTAAGGGTTTTAAAAGTACATTTTGTCAGCATCATTATTTAGTACCTGGATCCTCTTATAGTAATGGAAGTTATATTTAGGAGTCAAACACAAGTTCAGATCTCAAATATTTCGGTCAAATAACTTTCCTTCTCTCAGTCATTTTCTCCCTTCTGCCTGTCTTTTATAGAAGTCCCACCCTCAAAGGCCAGTCCTCCCTGGCTATGTGCTACATTGTTGTGCTATATACTTCTTGAAGTCACCCCATGGAGAAACTATAGAGTTCATACATACTGTACACAAATGTGTATCACCATTCACAATCATTTCCTTGTCTTTCTCATCTAACAATAAAGCAAAGTAACCCAATACATCTGCAAATTCAGACTACATAATTTTTGCTTCATACCAGAATTCCCATTCCTACATACTTTGAGAAGTACAAAATTATACTGGGTTTTATGTTATAGGTAAAAAATTTAAACTTTCAAGCTGTGTATTATATTACACAATATAGTTGCGCTATTTTTTAAGCTATTTTAAAACCAACATGCCTAAATTCACAGCCTAAACTTAAATCTATAAAATTGATTGCCCATAATAATTATATATTTCATTATTTCAGTTTGTTTTCAATCAATTTCTCATTACCATCACCAACACAGCAATGATAAAATAAACCTAGAATATATATTGAGGTCACCATTTAAGGTGTGACTGCCAGGTCTTCCACTTTTCCTTGACATTATGATAAACTGAGTATTTGATTGCCCTGGAAACTATATCATGCATTATATCCCTCTAACATACTCTTGAAATGGTTTGCAAAATTTCTCCTCTTAGAATATAATTTTCACCATCCGCTAAAAATAAAAGTAAGATAATCTATATCCTATTTCTCCTGTGTAGTGCTTGAAATGTTCACTTAAGGAGTGATTTTGAAAATCTCATTAAATGGATGTTAAAGAGTTATTTATTTTTTGTGCTATTTCTTTTTAGCCTAAAAATAAAAGTATATATTCTACCTACTCATGAGTCCAATATTGTAATAAACATTCATCTGGAATTTTATTTTTCCGAGCATATTTTTCTGATTATGCTCTGCCATTCTTTACTATTGCATGCCACACATGGCAAGATAACATGATTTGACCTAATGATCATATGGTTCATATCTCTTTTTTTTTTTTTTTGATAAAATACTCTTCAATCAAAGCAAGTTTACATGTTGGCATTTATGGCTTAGCTAGAATAAATCTGTCCAAATTTAAATTGTTTTAAGGACCCAATGGGCTTCCCAGGTGGTTCAGTGCTAACAAATTCACTGCTGCCAATACAGGAGATATAGGTTCAATCCCTGGATGAGGAGGATCACCTAGAGAAGGAAATGGCAACCAACTCCTGTATTCTCACCTGGGAAATCCCATGGACAGAGCAGCCTGGTAAGCTACAGTCCATGGGGTCTGAAAAGAGTCAGACATGACTCAGTGACTAAGCAAGAACAACAAAAATGACCAAAGAGATAAAACAGTGGGTCTTAGTTCCACCTCTTCAAAACAGAATTCCCATTCCTACATACTTTGAGAAGTACAAAATTATACTGGGTTTTATGTTATAGGTAAAAAATTTAAACTTTCAAGCTGTGTATTATATTACACAATATAGTTGCGCTATTTTTTAAGCTATTTTAAAACCAACATGCCTAAATTCACAGCCTAAACTTAAATCTATAAAATTGATTGCCCATAATAATTATATATTTCATTATTTCAGTTTGTTTTCAATCAATTTCTCATTACCATCACCAACACAGCAATGATAAAATAAACCTAGACTATATATTGAGGTCACCATTTAAGGTGTGACTGCCAGGTCTTCCACTTTTCCTTGACATTATGATAAACTGAGTATTTGATTGCCCTGGAAACTATATCATGCATTATATCCCTCTAACATACTCTTGAAATGGTTTGCAAAATTTCTCCTCTTAGAATATAATTTTCACCATCCGCTAAAAATAAAAGTAAGATAATCTATATCCTATTTCTCCTGTGTAGTGCTTGAAATGTTCACTTAAGGAGTGATTTTGAAAATCTCATTAAATGGATGTTAAAGAGTTATTTATTTTTTGTGCTATTTCTTTTTAGCCTAAAAATAAAAGTATATATTCTACCTACTCATGAGTCCAATATTGTAATAAACATTCATCTGGAATTTTATTTTTCCGAGCATATTTTTCTGATTATGCTCTGCCATTCTTTACTATTGCATGCCACACATGGCAAGATAACATGATTTGACCTAATGATCATATGGTTCATATCTCTTTTTTTTTTTTTTTTTTTTTATAAAATACTCTTCAATCAAAGCAAGTTTACATGTTGGCATTTATGGCTTAGCTAGAATAAATCTGTCCAAATTTAAATTGTTTTAAGGACCCAATGGGCTTCCCAGGTGGTTCAGTGCTAACAAATTCACTGCTGCCAATACAGGAGATATAGGTTCAATCCCTGGATGAGGAGGATCACCTAGAGAAGGAAATGGCAACCAACTCCTGTATTCTCACCTGGGAAATCCCATGGACAGAGCAGCCTGGTAAGCTACAGTCCATGGGGTCTGAAAAGAGTCAGACATGACTCAGTGACTAAGCAAGAACAACAAAAATGACCAAAGAGATAAAACAGTGGGTCTTAGTTCCACCTCTCAAAAGCAAAACCCTAATTATTGAAATGATTCAAACTCTCCCTCTATCAATGAAAACAATTAGCTGAGAGATCAAAGCATACAAGGCATGTCACATGCAAACACAGGTTTTTAAGCCTTTTTCCCAGAGTCATAGTTTTCAAACAGTAGAATGAGCTTCTAAGCTACTGCAAATCACCAATTGACCTAGTATTCAAAATAATTTAGGAATACTATCTCTTAAGTTACCCTTAAATTTTGTGTTAACCTTGGTTCACTCTGATTTAGTCCATATACATGAATATGCAGAGATCTCGTTAAATTTTGTCTACTGGCTTTGAATCTATAAATTGCTCAGGAATTTAGAATTATATCTAGAAAAATACTGTGACTTCTTCTTTATACTTTTACTGTAGCAGATATTTCCTACTGTTCTGTTTTCTCTCATCTGTAGTTGTTCTGGAAATAGTTGTAATTTTGGTGTGCCTATGGGAGAAACTGAGCTCAGGATCTTCCTAGTCTGCATCTTGGCCATTCTCTGTTATTACATTCTTATATTTTCTAACAACTACACACAATCATAAAATTTTACTATTCTGGCACAGCTTCTCCATTAAAGACAGGATCCAATTCTCTTATACCAGATTTAAGAAGTAATACTTTCCATGACCCATATTTTGTATTTTATTAAAGTTAACATCTCAATATACATCGTTTCATACCTGTTTTTTTTTTTTTTCTCTATTACCATGAACCTTAGAAAGTGTCCTCTTAACTATTTTATTTCAGTGTCACTCTTATCAGACACAGTATCTGTTGCTGTCATTTTATTTAAGTGTTTAGTTCTTTAATTCAGAGCTTCCCTGGTGGCTCAGATAGTGAAGAATCCACCTGCCAATGCAGGAGACATAAAAGACATGAATTTGATCCCTGGGTAGGGAAGATTACCTGGAGAAGGGAATGGTACACACTCTAGTATTCTTCTTGCCTGAAGAATTCCATGGATGGAGGAGTCAGGTGGGCTCCAATTCATGGGGTCCCAAAAAGTCAAACACAACTGAGCAACTAACATTGTCAGTATTCTATAATTCATCACTTAGTAGAAAATAGCATCAAGCATGTTGAATAGGCCATAGCAAGCATTTCAGATAAGAGGTCAATTATGTTGTAAGAATACCTATACTAAATAGCATGAGTATATATATATATATATATTATATTAAATGCATATATGTGCATATATGTTCACTCAGAGATAGGAGACTTAATGATTAATCAGACCACCATACCGCTGTATGTTTCCCTATATATCACTGTATTACTGTTTCCCTTTGTACTTTTCAATTCTCATTAAACCAGTGCCTGAATTAATTTTGCTTAACTTTGGACATTGACTATCAAAGCTTTTAATAAAACTATCTTTCATTGTCTTAGTGTTAAATTTTTATCTTCATTTACATAGTTGCTAATTCAGAAGGAGAGAAAAATTTGAATGCAGTTTATTTATGAACATATTTAGTTCAGCTAAAATTTCAGCAATGACATCTGGACTCTCCCCTTTGCTGCAATGAAAATAAATATAACAACATAAAATTAAATCAATCAATACAAGTTATCAGAAATGAACGTGCATTGCAATCAAACTTTCAAATAATTCAAATTGAAGTTATTATTGGTACATGTATGTAGTCCTGTGTATCTCTTTCCAAAGTACCAGTTAACTCTTGCTGTGTAATAAACACCCTGAATCTTCTTGATTAAAATAATCAATGGTTATTATGTGTCACTATTCTATTGATTTCCTGGTTGATTCATTCAGTTAGTGCTGAATTAACTGCAGCTCTATGGTCTAAGAGGGCTCCCCTGGTGTCTCAGATGGAAAAGAATCTGCTTATAATGTAGGAAACCTAGGTTTGATCCTTGGATTGGGAAGACCACCTAGAGAAGGGAATGGCTACCCACTCCAGGATTCTTCCCTGGAGAATTCCATGAACAGAAGAGCCTGGCAAGCTGCAGTCCATAGGATTGCCAAGAGTTAGACATGTCTGAGTTACTTTAAATATTATCTAGGATAGACTAATTGACATGTGTCAAACCTCAACTCTGACACTGGTACTATTGAGTACTATTGATACTATTGAGATCTCTCTACACATGACCTTTTATTCTCATAAGATAAATCCAGACTTGTTCACATGATAGCATAAGAGATCCAAGAATCAAGACAGCACAAACCCATTCACAAGTCATATTAAACCTCTACTTATATTACCTTTTGTTCCACTGACTAAAGTTAGCCAATGGAACAAAAGGTAACATGTTAGAAAAATGTCAGAGTCTTTACTAATTGTTACATAAAATAAGTGTTACAAATACAATCACCTACTATTTTTTTGTTTTGTTTTATTCAATTTCATTGAAGTATGGTTGCAGTGGTCCGATTTGTTTCTGAGATTAAAGCATCCATTTACCATTTCAATTCCATTTTTTATAATACCTGGCACCAGCTTATAAGATCTTTCATGTTAATATCCATCAAAATAAATAGCACAAATACTGAAATTTAGGCTTTCATTCAGTTGCAATAATACCAATATAATTTTATAGATTTCTCTTAATGACAATATACCAGGCAAACTGAACACATAAATTAGGAGTTTAAAATCAAAAGTACCTTTTCCTTGAAAGTATATTAGGAACTTTCATTGCCTTCCTTCAGTATCTCCTTTGGTTGTGGTGTTGTTTAGGAAAGGGAGTACTTATTCCTAATGAAAGTTATCAGAAATGAACGTGCATTGCAATCAAACTTTCAAATAATTCAAATTGAAGTTATTATTGGTACATGTATGTAGTCCTGTGTATCTCTTTCCAAAGTACCAGTTAACTCTTGCTGTGTAATAAACACCCTGAATCTTCTTGATTAAAATAATCAATGGTTATTATGTGTCACTATTCTATTGATTTCCTGGTTGATTCATTCAGTTAGTGCTGAATTAACTGCAGCTCTATGGTCTAAGAGGGCTCCCCTGGTGTCTCAGATGGAAAAGAATCTGCTTATAATGTAGGAAACCTAGGTTTGATCCTTGGATTGGGAAGACCACCTAGAGAAGGGAATGGCTACCCACTCCAGGATTCTTCCCTGGAGAATTCCATGAACAGAAGAGCCTGGCAAGCTGCAGTCCATAGGATTGCCAAGAGTTAGACATGTCTGAGTTACTTTAAATATTATCTAGGATAGACTAATTGACATGTGTCAAACCTCAACTCTGACACTGGTACTATTGAGTACTATTGATACTATTGAGATCTCTCTACACATGACCTTTTATTCTCATAAGATAAATCCAGACTTGTTCACATGATAGCATAAGAGATCCAAGAATCAAGACAGCACAAACCCATTCACAAGTCATATTAAACCTCTACTTATATTACCTTTTGTTCCACTGACTAAAGTTAGCCAATGGAACAAAAGGTAACATGTTAGAAAAATGTCAGAGTCTTTACTAATTGTTACATAAAATAAGTGTTACAAATACAATCACCTACTATTTTTTTGTTTTGTTTTATTCAATTTCATTGAAGTATGGTTGCAGTGGTCCGATTTGTTTCTGAGATTAAAGCATCCATTTACCATTTCAATTCCATTTTTTATAATACCTGGCACCAGCTTATAAGATCTTTCATGTTAATATCCATCAAAATAAATAGCACAAATACTGAAATTTAGGCTTTCATTCAGTTGCAATAATACCAATATAATTTTATAGATTTCTCTTAATGACAATATACCAGGAAAACTGCACAAATAAATTAGGAGTTTAAAATCAAAAGAGTACCTTTTCCTTGAAAGTATATTAGGAACTTTCATTGCCTTCCTTCAGTATCTCCTTTGGTTGTGGGGTGTTGTTTAGGAAATGGGGAATTAATCCAATAAAGGGTCACATTTCTTATTAGACCTAATCACCCCGACATACCTGGTTAAGCTCCACTATACATTAACTCCCATTTCATTGTGATATGAAGGTAAATGTATAAATTATTGCTCAATACAGCCAATTTTTACTTTGTCCACATTTAATTTCATCGTGCTGCATCAATTCTAATAGAACATTTTTAAAATATAAAGCCGATATTACAGTTAAACTGGAACTACGCTTATGATTAATTATTTTACTATAAATGAGAAGGTGTTTTTGATGTATTATACCAATACAATATAATGCAACAGCAACCTTATGATGTATTGCCATAATATATCATCAAAGTGAATTTATCAGAATATTATGAGAACGATGGTATTTATAATATTTTTGTGTAAAAATATAGTTTTGAGAATGATTTGTAACAAAAAGGAAAAGGAAAAAGAAATACACACAAACTATGTGGAAATCTAAGAAGTACGACAGTAAATCATATGGAAAGAATGATATTTAGGAGAATAAATATGAGAGAAAAAAAGACTGGCTCAGTAATTTTTCTCATATTATTATATTTTGGCTGAAATCTATGAACAAATTAAGAAAAAATATGTATGCATGTTTGTTTGAGATAAAATTTTATACATTGTCTCTGCATATCTATTTTTCTATCTAATGATCCAATTCTTAACATTAATAAATTATGTTTATAATGAACATAAAATAAGTGTCAAAAAACATAAAATAAGTGTTAAAAACCCTACTATTTTTTGTTTTGTTTTATTCAATTTCATTGAAGTATGGTTGCAGTGGTCCGATTTGTTTCTGAGATTAAAGCATCCATTTACCATTTCAATTCCATTTTTTATAATACCTGGCACCAGCTTATAAGATCTTTCATGTTAATATCCATCAAAATAAATAGCACAAATACTGAAATTTAGGCTTTCATTCAGTTGCAATAATACCAATATAATTTTATAGATTTCTCTTAATGACAATATACCAGGAAAACTGCACAAATAAATTAGGAGTTTAAAATCAAAAGAGTACCTTTTCCTTGAAAGTATATTAGGAACTTTCATTGCCTTCCTTCAGTATCTCCTTTGGTTGTGGGGTGTTGTTTAGGAAATGGGGAATTAATCCAATAAAGGGTCACATTTCTTATTAGACCTAATCACCCCGACATACCTGGTTAAGCTCCACTATACATTAACTCCCATTTCATTGTGATATGAAGGTAAATGTATAAATTATTGCTCAATACACCCAAATTTTTTACTTTGTCCACATTTAATTTCATCGTGCTGCATCAATTCTAATAGAACATTTTTAAAATATAAAGCCAATATTACAGTTAAACTGGAACTACGCTTATGATTAATTATTTTACTATAAATGAGAAGGTGTTTTTGATGTATTATACCAATACAATATAATGCAACAGCAACCTTATGATGTATTGCCATAATATATCATCAAAGTGAATTTATCAGAATATTATGAGAACGATGGTATTTATAATATTTTTGTGTAAAAATATAGTTTTGAGAATGATTTGTAACAAAAAGGAAAAGGAAAAAGAAATACACACAAACTATGTGGAAATCTAAGAAGTACGACAGTAAATCATATGGAAAGAATGATATTTAGGAGAATAAATATGAGAGAAAAAAAGACTGGCTCAGTAATTTTTCTCATATTATTATATTTTGGCTGAAATCTATGAACAAATTAAGAAAAAATATGTATGCATGTTTGTTTGAGATAAAATTTTATACATTGTCTCTGCATATCTATTTTTCTATCTAATGATCCAATTCTTAACATTAATAAATTATGTTTATAATGAATATAAAATAGATGTTAATTCTCTCCATACATTTTTTTCCCATTATTTAGCAGTACTACTTTAATCTAGAAATCGAAATATATGTATTACCACCTTTGTTCCATTATTATAACCAGTGTTTATGCAGTTTTAGTTTTACACCACTGTATATTTTTAAATAAACTAGTTTGGGAGTATAGTTAAAGTGAACTATTCATATTATGAATAAGGTGATCCAATAGTTAGTCATTATTCATTTTACAGCAAAGTATTAAAATGAGAAAATATGAACTGTTTGATGTGACATGTTTACATTAATAAATTATTCATAATCTTGAATGCATTTTGACAAAAGCTTTAAGGCTCCTGTGTGACAGATCTTTAAATCAGTCTTGTTAACTCATCCTTGGAGGAAGGTCACTAAGATCACAACCTGTCAATCTTGACAAATGCTGTGGGCAAATTATTTATAATCCACTGAAAGTAGCTTTAAAAGTAAAACAAAGGGTAAAGTTAAAAAGTCCAACTAAAAATTTGTTGACTAATATTTTCATTTTGTGGTGAATATCTCAATTTACAAACCATTTACCTTTGTTCAAGTAATGAACATGTGTCTATGGAATGAATATGATGAGTCAGTGAAAATTTATATAAATATTAATGACTAAATATCAAGTAATTTATCAGAATATTATGAGAACGATGGTATTTATAATATTTTTGTGTAAAAATATAGTTTTGAGAATGATTTGTAACAAAAAGGAAAAGGAAAAAGAAATACACACAAACTATGTGGAAATCTAAGAAGTACGACAGTAAATCATATGGAAAGAATGATATTTAGGAGAATAAATATGAGAGAAAAAAAGACTGGCTCAGTAATTTTTCTCATATTATTATATTTTGGCTGAAATCTATGAACAAATTAAGAAAAAATATGTATGCATGTTTGTTTGAGATAAAATTTTATACATTGTCTCTGCATATCTATTTTTCTATCTAATGATCCAATTCTTAACATTAATAAATTATGTTTATAATGAATATAAAATAGATGTTAATTCTCTCCATACATTTTTTCCTATTATTTAGCAGTACTACTTTAATCTAGAAATCGAAATATATGTATTACCACCTTTGTTCCATTATTATAACCAGTGTTTATGCAGTTTTAGTTTTACACCACTGTATATTTTTAAATAAACTAGTTTGGGAGTATAGTTAAAGTGAACTATTCATATTATGAATAAGGTGATCCAATAGTTAGTCATTATTCATTTTACAGCAAAGTATTAAAATGAGAAAATATGAACTGTTTGATGTGACATGTTTACATTAATAAATTATTCATAATCTTGAATGCATTTTGACAAAAGCTTTAAGGCTCCTGTGTGACAGATCTTTAAATCAGTCTTGTTAACTCATCCTTGGAGGAAGGTCACTAAGATCACAGCCTGTCAATCTTGACAAATGCTGTGGGCAAATTATTTATAATCCACTGAAAGTAGCTTTAAAAGTAAAACAAAGGGTAAAGTTAAAAAGTCCAACTAAAAATTTGTTGACTAATATTTTCATTTTGTGGTGAATATCTCAATTTACAAACCATTTACCTTTGTTCAAGTAATGAACATGTGTCTATGGAATGAATATGATGAGTCAGTGAAAATTTATATAAATATTAATGACTAAATATCAAGTAATCAATGGAAACAGTTCAGCACTATCATCTATCTCAACCATAGAAGCAAAATATAAAATGTCACTTTGAATAATACTCATAGTATTCTTAAAATGAGAAGTCATAGAAGCTAATTATTATTTAATATTATAAATTATCTTTGTATCTTTGACATAAAAGGCATCTTACTACTCCTCCCTCTGTTTATTTTAATAAACTGAATGGTTGTTCATAACATTCACTATCAGTGACATTCAGGAAATTTAGTTGTGTTTATTGTTTTGATATAATTTATCTTATAGGGTATCTGCTTTTCTCCCAAATATTTCCTTGATTTCTAATAAGTCCTTTTAGAAAACAACGTCTGAGCATCTGTATGCAAACTTAAAATAGAACAAATGAATATCAAGAATTAATTTCTAAATAAAAATAATGAAAAATTGTATTTGGACCTAAGAAAGAAGGAATAGAGAGAGCGAGCATGGGAAGTTTCTTCTTTTAACCTGTAAAAATATTGAGTTCCACCACATTGTGTGATCCCTGAACAAAGCATCTTTGAAGTCACTGTCACTGTCTAACAATGTTTTCACAGCATAATATGAAAACTGTTATGAATGTTTGAAAAATAAATTTTGATTTTTCTCTCTTCTGTCCTCAACATCTCTGTTTATTGACTTCCTCTTATAAATATTACGCACATTTCTTTCTTAAAATAAAGCAAAATCTACAAACAAAGCAAAGCAAGGCATAGAAGCAATTCTGTATAATATATCCTCCACTGCTTTCTCCTCTCTCTGTTCTGTTTTAACGTCATCTAGGTTTTTCTATATTTACCTATGATTCCCCAATCTTGTGCATGTGATTCAGTTGCTTTCACTGGTCTGCAATTATCTGTCTGTTGCCAAGCACTAGACACAGACTTTAATGCTTATCTCACATGACCTCTTAATAGTGTTTGTCAAAATTCTTCCATGGCAAAGTAATATTCTTGTTTTCTTCCTGCACATATTGTTTACCTCTGTTCCTAATTCCCTATACTGGTCTTTAAAAGATTATTGATATTCATCAGAACTCCATTCTTGGCTTTCTTTCATTTTCTTGCATATATGCTCAGTCTTGGACAATTCTCTCTCAAGATATTCTTATTGTAAGCCATTAACCACACTGCAAGAAGTCCAAATGGAGAAAATCAAATAAACTTTGATAGCTGAGCCCAAAGCCCTCAGCTAACGTGAAATAAGCCATGTGGATGAACTAGACATCTATTTGTAGAGACTCTTAAGGTGAATTTAACTTTGGCAAGTAGCAAATTGCAACTGTGTGAAAAGCCCCAAGCAAGTAGAACATAGATGAGCCCATTTAACCACAGAACTAAATTTGGGGTTTGCTTTATATGCAATGATAGTTAAAGCTATCACTAAGAAAATGTTGACATGGCCCCATACTAATACAAACCATAGATTTAATTATGTATGGAGAATTAGAAAGTTATTTATTTATATAAGTTATTTATTTTCATTTTCAGCAGAAAAGTCCAAATGATTGGTTAATTTCTAATCAGGTAATTAATAATAAAAATATGACTACTTTCAAGCATTTACTATGTGGCAGATACTTTTAAAATAATTTAATATATATTTTACTCATCAGATCTTCTGATCCTTTCCTATCACTGTTAGTAAGTGGATGACTTTTCATGATTTCTTTCTCAGCCCTTTTAACAACAACCATGGCAGCAATTCAGCTATATCCTAGATATATAATATATAGAAAAGGAATTTTTGAGTAACAAAGATGAAAGCAACTGTAAACATTCCAAGAATTGTATCTTATTTTAATTTTGAACAAATAAATCTATCCTCCAGTTTATTTAAGAAATCATAAATTGGTAATCTGGCATTCTCATATCTCTTTATAGTCTTATTTATTGAAAATCATATTGACTAAGAATTTTAATAGCTCCATTAGAAAAATCGAGCAGTTAATTTTTTTCTATAATCCTTAAAACTGTCTTTGTAACTTTACAAAGGGTTCTACATTGTCTTTTCCTAGGAAAGATATTAATGCTTATCTCACATGACCTCTTGGCAATTTCTTTCCCATTTTTCCTTGCTTTTTATACTGGTCTTTAAAAGATTATTGATATTCATCAGAACTCCATTCTTGGCTTTCTTTCATTTTCTTGCATATATGCTCAGTCTTGGACAATTCTCTCAAGATATTCTTATTGTAAGCCATTAACCACACTGCAAGAAGTCCAAATGGAGAAAATCAAATAAACTTTGATAGCTGAGCCCAAAGCCCTCAGCTAACGTGAAATATAGCCATGTGGATGAACTAGACATCTATTTGTAGAGACTCTTAAGGTGAATTTAACTTTGGCAAGTAGCAAATTGCAACTGTGTGAAAAGCCCCAAGCAAGTAGAACATAGATGAGCCCATTTAACCACAGAACTAAATTTGGGGTTTGCTTTATATGCAATGATAGTTAAAGCTATCACTAAGAAAATGTTGACATGGCCCCATACTAATACAAACCATAGATTTAATTATGTATGGAGAATTAGAAAGTTATTTATTTATTAAAGTTATTTATTTTCATTTTCAGCAGAAAAGTCCAAATGATTGGTTAATTTCTAATCAGGTAATTAATAATAAAAATATGACTACTTTCAAGCATTTACTATGTGGCAGATACTTTTAAAATAATTTAATATATATTTTACTCATCAGATCTTCTGATCCTTTCCTATCACTGTTAGTAAGTGGATGACTTTTCATGATTTCTTTCTCAGCCCTTTTAACAACAACCATGGCAGCAATTCAGCTATATCCTAGATATATAATATATAGAAAAGGAATTTTTGAGTAACAAAGATGAAAGCAACTGTAAACATTCCAAGAATTGTATCTTATTTTAATTTTGAACAAATAAATCTATCCTCCAGTTTATTTAAGAAATCATAAATTGGTAATCTGGCATTCTCATATCTCTTTATAGTCTTATTTATTGAAAATCATATTGACTAAGAATTTTAATAGCTCCATTAGAAAAATCGAGCAGTTAATTTTTTTCTATAATCCTTAAAACTGTCTTTGTAACTTTACAAAGGGTTCTACATTGTCTTTTCCTAGGAAAGTAAATTAAGCAATAAAGCAAAAAAGAATATATTTGACAGATTTATTCTTTTCCATTTTCATTTCATTTCCCCAATCACTTCATGAACATGCATCTTGTCTTCTGTAATGTGTGAGTAACAATTATGGAAGCCTGCCCACAAGGTACATTTTACATTGAATGGCAGCTCAGCTCTCCTCCCAGCTTTTAGTGTGTTATTCTAATGAAAGCTTATGCCGAAAAAACACCAGGCCTGAAAGACTTTGATGTTGAAATTGCATAAGCTCAGCTTCAGAGCAAAGTAGGCAATTTTATTTTATTACATTTTAAGTTGGTGCTCTCACAGAATCAAAAAGAAAGTAGTAGATGATTTGTGTTACAATCGTATTTATTGTTTAAGCATTTTTCTACCAGGATATAGGATATATTCTCAACTAGAGTTAAAGGCAGTGAACAATTTTAAGGATGCTTTCTTTAGGTTATTTTAATATGTGTGTGTATACACAAAATCCCTTAAGTAGTATGGTATCTCTTTTTAGCACATACTTGATACCAACAAAAATTAAATATGTAATAGGTAATTAAGAGCTGAAATGGCTTCTTTACACATTATAAAGTTATGAATCATTTAGCTATTATATTTGAAAAAAAAGTAACTAATTTTCTGAAAGGAATTCTTTTTCTTTTTTTTTTAAAGATTTATTTATTTATTTTGGTGGAGGTAGGGTGGGGAGGGAGGGGAGCAGGCGGGCCACTTCTATTGGTCTTTCATTTGTCTATTTTCATCCATCTTTGTTCTTTGGCCCGTGTGGGCCTCCCATCGCAGTGGCCTCTGTTGTCGCAGAGCATCGGCTCTGGGCACATGCGCTCCAGAACTCTGGCTCGGTAATTGGACACATCGGTCCAGCCGCTCCATGGCACGTGGGATCTTACCAGGCCAGGGATCGAACCGGCACCCCTTGCACTACAAGGCGGTGTCCTTACCCACTGGACCACCAGGGAAGCCCTCTAAAAGGAATTCTTATAGTGATGGAAATGCATATTGACTGTCGTAGTGGATGTACAAATCTACACGTGATAAAATTGTATAGAACTAAAAGGATATAGTCACACACAAAGCATTACAAGCTAGACTAGAGAAACTTGTATAAGGTCTGCGTATTGTGTTGATATAAATGTGAAATCTGATGTGATACTGTTCTATAGTTTTGAAAGGAGTTATCATTGGTGGGAATTGGGTATGGAGCATGTAGATTCCATTTTTTAAAAAATAAGTAACTCTATAAAAAGTTTCAATCAAAAAATTATTTTCTATTCATATATTATATTTTCATTAAAATAAAAATGACTTATACAGAGAAACAATTCTTAATTTGCTACTGCTTAGGTGCTGTCATTCTGAGCCTACCATTTTTATAGCTGATTTTCATTTTTATGAAGCTACAATAAATCCTAATTAGGCAATATTTCTCATGAAATCATCTACTGCTGTTCTACAAACATTTATAGATTGATGACTTAGTGCCAGGCAATATGGTAACCTAACCCACTGCTATGTATGTAGAAAAATAAAACATAGACCATGTCAAGAGGGGCTTACAGTCCACACTTAGGATGTGTGAAATATATGTATAAGTATTAAATGATAGTGAAAGGAAAGAAGACAGTTCTGCTTCAGATAATGGAGGAAGTCTTTCTAAATACTATTTGGTTGGCCAAAAAGTTTGTTTGCATTTTAAGGGATGAAAAATATTTAAAGGGCTTTGGGGAAGATTTGCTTAGCAGTGTTCTTATAATCTATCTTCTTCTGTTACCGAGAACACATAAAAAAGAGGAAAAAAGGAAGATATTATCAGGCCAAATACCCTTGTAAACATGGTGATTTGATAAGCTCACAGACAAAAACACTAATGGTATTTATTATGAGGAGATCCCTGTGTACAGAATTTGCAAAGATGTGCTTAGTCTGGTTTGGAGACTCATTATAAATAAATCTGTAATTAATATAGTTATAGAGCAGGGATCATGGCAAAACATGAAAACTTTGTAATTAATGTGGCATAAGAATATATCCCACAATAAAAATGTTTCTGTGTAAATGAAGAATTCATATATCTCTTAGCTCATCACATGTTAACTCTGAACCCTAGAACTCTTACAATCAGAGTCGAAACATAAAACTGACAAGGCTTTAGATATCAGATAAGAGTGTACATGGGAGACAAGGCTGAGTTTCATTTTTAAAATCTCTGGATTGTTCCCCTAAATGAACCCAACAAAACTATAGCACAATGACTTACATAAGATAATGGATTCATGTTTTAGATGTTCTAAATTTGGGGCTTTGTAAAATGCAGTATTTTTTACGTATTCAACTACCTGGTTTTATGCTATGCTCTCTGGGTTAACAGTGTGTAGCACGTATATGGGCTACTCTAGTGGCTGTGACCACTGCCTGCAGTGTTGGAGACCTGTGTTCAGTCCCTGAGTTGGGAAGATCCCTGGAGAAGGGAATGGCTTCACTCCAGTATTCTTGCCTATAGAATCCTATGGACAGAGGAGCCTGGAGGACTATGGTCCAAAGGGTCACAAAGACTTGGACACTACTGAAGCAACTTAGCACATGTGCATGCAGCCATTACATGTACGCTACTGGTCAAGTGCAAAATTCAAAGTGCCTTCTCAATTGTTCTGCTTTAGCACATGATCTGATTGTCTTTTTCTTTTGTTAATTATAACATTCTTTTAGGAAATTGGTCTCTTCATAACCTATCTTCTTTAGTAGGTGTAACACTTTTTTAAGAATGCAAAATCTGGTAAGATATAAATGTGTTTATATACTTTCTATGGTGGTAAATTAAACATAAAAATTAAACTTTTTAACCATTTTAAAGTGTATAATTCTGTGACATTTAGTATATTCAGTATTGTCAAATTACCATCACTTTATAATTCCTGAACACTTTCATTACCGTGAAAGGAAATCCTATACCTACCAACCACTTTTCTGTTTCTATGGATTTTCCTATTGTGGAGATCCCATATAAAAGTAATCATACAATATGTGCCCTTTTGTGTCTGATTTTTTTTTTTTTCCTTTTTTTCAAAGTTATTCAGTGTTGGATGTGTGTGAGTACTTAATTCCTTTTTTGGCTGAAAAATATCTAATTGTGTAGATATAACCACATTTTATCTGTTCATTGGCTGATGGACGCTTGAGTTGGTTAGAGCTTTTATGATTAGTGTTGTGTCAGCATTTATGTGAACTTTTTGTTCTGAACACCTGCACCTACAAGTGTCATTACTGTGATATATGACAATTTCGGTTTTAATTTACTGTGAAGCTGATAAACTGTTTTCACAATGACTTACATAAGATAATGGATTCATGTTTTAGATGTTCTAAATTTGGGGCTTTGTAAAATGCAGTATTTTTACGTATTCAACTACCTGGTTTTATGCTATGCTCTCTGGGTTAACAGTGTGTAGCACGATATGGGCTACTCTAGTGGCTGTGACCACTGCCTGCAGTGTTGGAGACCTGTGTTCAGTCCCTGAGTTGGGAAGATCCCTGGAGAAGGGAATGGCTTCACTCCAGTATTCTTGCCTATAGAATCCTATGGACAGAGGAGCCTGGAGGACTATGGTCCAAAGGGTCACAAAGACTTGGACACTACTGAAGCAACTTAGCACATGTGCATGCAGCCATTACATGTACGCTACTGGTCAAGTGCAAAATTCAAAGTGCCTTCTCAATTGTTCTGCTTTAGCACATGATCTGATTGTCTTTTTCTTTTGTTAATTATAACATTCTTTTAGGAAATTGGTCTCTTCATAACCTATCTTCTTTAGTAGGTGTAACACTTTTTTAAGAATGCAAAATCTGGTAAGATATAAATGTGTTTATATACTTTCTATGGTGGTAAATTAAACATAAAAATTAAACTTTTTAACCATTTTAAAGTGTATAATTCTGTGACATTTAGTATATTCAGTATTGTCAAATTACCATCACTTTATAATTCCTGAACACTTTCATTACCGTGAAAGGAAATCCTATACCTACCAACCACTTTTCTGTTTCTATGGATTTTCCTATTGTGGAGATCCCATATAAAAGTAATCATACAATATGTGCCCTTTTGTGTCTGATTTTTTTTTTTTTCCTTTTTTTCAAAGTTATTCAGTGTTGGATGTGTGTGAGTACTTAATTCCTTTTTTGGCTGAAAAATATCTAATTGTGTAGATATAACCACATTTTATCTGTTCATTGGCTGATGGACGCTTGAGTTGGTTAGAGCTTTTATGATTAGTGTTGTGTCAGCATTTATGTGAACTTTTTGTTCTGAACACCTGCACCTACAAGTGTCATTACTGTGATATATGACAATTTCGGTTTTAATTTACTGTGAAGCTGATAAACTGTTTTCACAGTGGCTGGATCATTTTGTGTTTCTTTTAGCAGTGCACCAGGGCCTCAGTTTCTTCACATCTTCAGCAATACTCATTACACTGATTATAGTTATTCTAATGGATGTGAAGTGTGTCTCATTATGATTTTATTTATAGTTCACATAAAACCAACTGTGTAGAGTATATCTTCAAGTGTCTTTTCACCATTTGTTTATATTCTTTGGGGAAAGGAGTCCTTTTCTCATTTTTTGATTGAGTAGTTTGTCTTTTTATTATTATTATTATTTTAAAGATTTATTTATTTATTTATTTTGGCGGGAGTCAGGTTGGGGAGGGAGGGGAGCGGGTGGGCCACTTCTATTGGTCTTTTCCATCCGTCTTTGTTCTTTGGCTCCTGTGGGCCTCCCATCGCGGTGGCGTCCGTCGTGGCAGAGCGCCGGCTCTAGGCGCATGCACTCCAGAGCTCCGGCTTGGCAATTGGGCGCATTGGTCCAGCCGCTCCGCGGCACGCGGGATCTTCCCAGGCCAGGGATCGAACCGGCGCCCCTTGCACTGCAAGGCAGTGTCCTTACCCACTGGACCATCAGGGGAAGCCCTGTCTTTTTATTGTTGAGTTACATGTGTTATACGTATATTCTAGATATCAGACTCTTATCAGATACATGATTTAAAAATGTTTTGTCTCATTTGTAGGTTATTTTTTTTTTACTCTTCTGAAAATATCATTTTATGCACATACATTTTTAATATGTATAAAGTCCAATTTATGTATTTTTTGTTCTTGCTTTTGTTTTTGGTATTATATCTAAGAAATGACTTCAATCCAAGATGATGATGATTTATCTCTTTGGCCAATTTTAGTTAAGGTTGTAGATGGTGTTTACATTTGTAGGTTAAAAATTTTTGTTAGCCCTGTTCGATTTTTTTGGATTTGAAAACCCGCTTGGGAGGTTGAGTTAGAGCTTTTATGATTAGTGTTGTGTCAGCATTTATGTGAACTTTTTGTTCTGAACACCTGCACCTACAAGTGTCATTACTGTGATATATGACAATTTCGGTTTTAATTTACTGTGAAGCTGATAAACTGTTTTCACAGTGGCTGGATCATTTTGTGTTTCTTTTAGCAGTGCACCAGGGCCTCAGTTTCTTCACATCTTCAGCAATACTCATTACACTGATTATAGTTATTCTAATGGATGTGAAGTGTGTCTCATTATGATTTTATTTATAGTTCACATAAAACCAACTGTGTAGAGTATATCTTCAAGTGTCTTTTCACCATTTGTTTATATTCTTTGGGGAAAGGAGTCCTTTTCTCATTTTTTGATTGAGTAGTTTGTCTTTTTATTATTATTATTATTTTAAAGATTTATTTATTTATTTATTTTGGCGGGAGTCAGGTTGGGGAGGGAGGGGAGCGGGTGGGCCACTTCTATTGGTCTTTTCCATCCGTCTTTGTTCTTTGGCTCCTGTGGGCCTCCCATCGCGGTGGCGTCCGTCGTGGCAGAGCGCCGGCTCTAGGCGCATGCACTCCAGAGCTCCGGCTTGGCAATTGGGCGCATTGGTCCAGCCGCTCCGCGGCACGCGGGATCTTCCCAGGCCAGGGATCGAACCGGCGCCCCTTGCACTGCAAGGCAGTGTCCTTACCCACTGGACCATCAGGGGAAGCCCTGTCTTTTTATTGTTGAGTTACATGTGTTATACGTATATTCTAGATATCAGACTCTTATCAGATACATGATTTAAAAATGTTTTGTCTCATTTGTAGGTTATTTTTTTTTTACTCTTCTGAAAATATCATTTTATGCACATACATTTTTAATATGTATAAAGTCCAATTTATGTATTTTTTGTTCTTGCTTTTGTTTTTGGTATTATATCTAAGAAATGACTTTCAAATCCAAGATGATGATGATTTATCTCTTTGGCCAATTTTTAGTTAAGGTTGTAGATGGTGTAAATTAAAGTACAGCTTTATTCTTTTGCAAATACATACCCAGGTGTTCCAACACCATTTGTTGAAAAGACTATTCTTTCCATCACAGAATAATATTGTTTCTACTGTAGAAAACAAATTTCTCATAGGTCTACTGGGGTGACTTCTGGACTCTCAATTATATTCATTAATCTATTTTTTTGGTCTATTTTTAGACCAATACCACAGTATTTTGATTACTGTAGTATTGTGGTAAGCTTTTTTTTTCTATTTTCTTTTTGAAATCAGGGAAATATGAGTCTCCAACATTGTTGCTTCACAACATTTTTGATTTTGCTGCATGTCCCTTGTATCTCCATACTAATGTCAGAACCTTTTCTACAAAAAAGGTCACTGGAATTTTAATAGAATTACATTGAATTGTAGGTTACTCTTATAAGTACCATTACTTTAACATCTTTATACACAAATAATCTCTCCATTGATTTAGGATTTACTAAATACTTTGGTTACTTGCAATAGTATTTTGTGATTTTCAGTACATGTCTTGCATCTCTTTGGCTATATTTATTTCTATGTATTTTAGTCTTTTTGTATCTTACCATAAATGAAATTGTTTTCTTAATTTTCTTTTTAGATTGTTTATTGAAAGTACATTGAAATATTAATACAACTCACTGTAGATTGATCTCATATCTTACTACTTTACTGGATTAGTTTATTAGCACTAATACTTTTGTGGATTTTTAAAGGATTTTCTGTTTTTTAAAAATTTAAGTTAAAAATTTATATTTGGAAATTAAAATTCACAGTAAATTTTTTTTTTTTACAAAATGGTTACACATGAACACACCTTAAGATACCACTACATGGCTGATTTACTCAGTAAAAGTTACAGACTTAGTCCAAACAAATTGCTGTCATTTATAAATGTGAGTTCCTTTCTTTTTGCAAAAGAAAGCTCATGGGAAATGTCAGACTGAATACCAGTGAGTTACAGTGATGTAGGGACAGCTCAGAACCTCCTGAATGTGGAGATTTGGAGTCTGTCTGTCTATCCAAATACCTCTATTTTTGTTATTATTCATCTATCAACACACACTAGGTTATTTGGTTGTTTCCATATCTCAGCTATTGTGAATAATGCTACAGTGAACATGAGAATGCAGATATCTCTTTAAGACCCAGGCCTGCATAAAAAAGAAGAAAAATAAAAGATTTGAGATGGGTGAGAACAGGTGAGGATTGTGTGGAGTAGCTGTGAGTTGGGAGGCCAGAAATATCACTTCTCCCATCCCAAGTCCTAACCAGGCCCAATCCTGCTTAACTTCGGAGATCCAACTAAATCGGGCACATTCAGGGTGGTATGGCCATGGGCCAGAAATATCACTTCTCTTATGAGGATTTCAAAAGTAATCTTTTCCTTTCCAAGAAGAAAAATGTTCCTATTATATGTGAGAACTGTGAGATGGAGGTTGAGGTCGAGCTCTCTGAGTTTCTTGGGGTGTATACACCTTCATTTTAGGCCTTGTCACAGTTCATCTTCTTGGCATGTGGCAACATTTAACAGTAATCTGGAGACTGGTCGAATGAATGAATAGATTAATGAAGATTAGTTTATTTGGCCGTGTAGCAATGTAGTTATGGGTGTGGTAGCCTATCTCCTGTGCCAAATTCTATTGACCAGAAGCAAGAGAAGTGTTGCTCATATGCTCAAGGGAAGGGAGTATATGGGGTGTAGCTGTAGGGTACAGAAATCAAAAGGTCATCAAGTATATTTGCCTACTCCCTGTCTCATTTTCCTATACATTCTCTTTCTATGTTTTCTGAGAAAGCGTCCCAAATAAACTTCCATATTTATGTCCTTGTGTCAGAGTCTGCTTTTCAGGAAATTCAAATTAAGACAATGTATTCTGAACATATTAATTTTGAATATATTAGTAGTAGCTTTGTGCTATTCTCATTATTTTTTCAGAAAAATTTCTGGCTATATATTAATTCATTGGTTCAATCATTTTGTTAATTTGACCCATGCTTTCATAGGCCTACTTTGTGCTAGACTTCTTTTAGGCTTTGTCAGTTAACCAGAAAGCTCATGGGAAATGTCAGACTGAATACCAGTGAGTTACAGTGATGTAGGGACAGCTCAGAACCTCCTGAATGTGGAGATTTGGAGTCTGTCTGTTTATCCAAATACCTCTATTTTTGTTATTATTCATCTATCAACACACACTAGGTTATTTGGTTGTTTCCATATCTCAGCTATTGTGAATAATGCTACAGTGAACATGAGAATGCAGATATCTCTTTAAGACCCAGGCCTGCATAAAAAAGAAGAAAAATAAAAGATTTGAGATGGGTGAGAACAGGTGAGGATTGTGTGGAGTAGCTGTGAGTTGGGAGGCCAGAAATATCACTTCTCCCATCCCAAGTCCTAACCAGGCCCAATCCTGCTTAACTTCGGAGATCCAACTAAATCGGGCACATTCAGGGTGGTATGGCCATGGGCCAGAAATATCACTTCTCTTATGAGGATTTCAAAAGTAATCTTTTCCTTTCCAAGAAGAAAAATGTTCCTATTATATGTGAGAACTGTGAGATGGAGGTTGAGGTCGAGCTCTCTGAGTTTCTTGGGGTGTATACACCTTCATTTTAGGCCTTGTCACAGTTCATCTTCTTGGCATGTGGCAACATTTAACAGTAATCTGGAGACTGGTCGAATGAATGAATAGATTAATGAAGATTAGTTTATTTGGCCGTGTAGCAATGTAGTTATGGGTGTGGTAGCCTATCTCCTGTGCCAAATTCTATTGACCAGAAGCAAGAGAAGTGTTGCTCATATGCTCAAGGGAAGGGAGTATATGGGGTGTAGCTGTAGGGTACAGAAATCAAAAGGTCATCAAGTATATTTGCCTACTCCCTGTCTCATTTTCCTATACATTCTCTTTCTATGTTTTCTGAGAAAGCGTCCCAAATAAACTTCCATATTTATGTCCTTGTGTCAGAGTCTGCTTTTCAGGAAATTCAAATTAAGACAATGTATTCTGAACATATTAATTTTGAATATATTAGTAGTAGCTTTGTGCTATTCTCATTATTTTTTCAGAAAAATTTCTGGCTATATATTAATTCATTGGTTCAATCATTTTGTTAATTTGACCCATGCTTTCATAGGCCTACTTTGTGCTAGACTTCTTTTAGGCTTTGTCAGTTAACCAGACAAAGTTGTTCCCACTAGATCTACCATGTATTCTTCATATTCACCTCAATCACTTCAATGCACCACCCAGTATGTTTCATATATACTTCATATTTGACAAATAAAATATTTATATATTACTCATCATCTTACAGGTTAATAACGTTTGCAATTATTATTATGCTTCCTTGAATTTTACAGTATACACTTTCTACTTGTACTTTTCCATCATACAGATAACCTTTTCTTTGATTTTTAAAATGATTTTAATATATTTTGATCTTAAAATCTATACATATTCTTATAGAAATAACAAAAAATAAAGCATGAAAAAGAAAATGAGTATTTCTACTATCTATATATTTATTAGAACCAAAATGTGCATATTATTTTGCTTTTTTCCTTCTTAACATCATATCATGAAGTTTTCACTGCCAATAAAGTATTATATGCTTACTGTGTTCTCTGCATAATAGTACATTTTATGAATGTACCTAAGTGCTGTCAACACTGGTCAGAGTTTATTGTAATAATGAAATGGTGCCATTGTATCTAAAGATTTATAAGAATTTTACTGCTATTCTATTAGTTATTTAAATTATTGGTGAGAGTCAGTTGTTTTTTCACAACAGTGGTACTCATTTATTCTTCTTAGCACAAATAATTTTCATATTACAATGGTAGTCTTCTTCTTATTGACTCATAAATTCTGCTAATCATCACTGCATTTATTTGGTGAGATCTGTTGCTCATATGCTCAAGGGAAGGGAGTATATGGGGTGTAGCTGTAGGGTACAGAAATCAAAAGGTCATCAAGTATATTTGCCTACTCCCTGTCTCATTTTCCTATACATTCTCTTTCTATGTTTTCTGAGAAAGCGTCCCAAATAAACTTCCATATTTATGTCCTTGTGTCAGAGTCTGCTTTTCAGGAAATTCAAATTAAGACAATGTATTCTGAACATATTAATTTTGAATATATTAGTAGTAGCTTTGTGCTATTCTCATTATTTTTTCAGAAAAATTTCTGGCTATATATTAATTCATTGGTTCAATCATTTTGTTAATTTGACCCATGCTTTCATAGGCCTACTTTGTGCTAGACTTCTTTTAGGCTTTGTCAGTTAACCAGACAAAGTTGTTCCCACTAGATCTACCATGTATTCTTCATATTCACCTCAATCACTTCAATGCACCACCCAGTATGTTTCATATATACTTCATATTTGACAAATAAAATATTTATATATTACTCATCATCTTACAGGTTAATAACGTTTGCAATTATTATTATGCTTCCTTGAATTTTACAGTATACACTTTCTACTTGTACTTTTCCATCATACAGATAACCTTTTCTTTGATTTTTAAAATGATTTTAATATATTTTGATCTTAAAATCTATACATATTCTTATAGAAATAACAAAAAATAAAGCATGAAAAAGAAAATGAGTATTTCTACTATCTATATATTTATTAGAACCAAAATGTGCATATTATTTTGCTTTTTTCCTTCTTAACATCATATCATGAAGTTTTCACTGCCAATAAAGTATTATATGCTTACTGTGTTCTCTGCATAATAGTACATTTTATGAATGTACCTAAGTGCTGTCAACACTGGTCAGAGTTTATTGTAATAATGAAATGGTGCCATTGTATCTAAAGATTTATAAGAATTTTACTGCTATTCTATTAGTTATTTAAATTATTGGTGAGAGTCAGTTGTTTTTTCACAACAGTGGTACTCATTTATTCTTCTTAGCACAAATAATTTTCATATTACAATGGTAGTCTTCTTCTTATTGACTCATAAATTCTGCTAATCATCACTGCATTTATTTTTAACCAGGCCCATACTTCATTTTAAATTTTATTTATGATGATTTTGATCTCTAGTTGTCTTTTTTAAAAGACAATATTTTATAAAAATATTTTGGTTTATGGTTTATTGTTTTGTTTGTAGGATAACATAGGCTCCAAAAATAGAAAGTCACCTATACCACCATTATCTCTAGTTTTTTTCTTTAAATTACATTTTTTATGAAAGTGAAATTCCAAATCATTTAATACTTTTAAAAATGAACTTTCCCAAATAATCTTTTTGAAAAATATGATCTGTGTAACAATGTGAACTATAAAATATGTTTTAGAGTTATGTTTGCTATAAATCTGTTTCTAAACTTTCTACTATTCTCATAGGACTTGAAACTGACTTTGAATTAAAAAGGAAAGTGTGTGGCTTGAAGAAAGTTTGAAACAATTTCTACACTGATTTTAATATTTCTCCAGTCCCCTATATGGTTATGACTTTCATTAGTATATCTCTGCCTTAGAGTATTGCTCAGCTCTAGGTCCATAAATTTTATTACCTAACATACATTTGAAACTCTGATGGCACTAATGAAGGAAAAATTACATATGTTCAAATATACCATCTTCTTTCTGCAAAACTGGTTTTTGCATTTTGTATGACAGTGAAAGACACTATCAAAAGAGTATGGTATATTGTACTACATTCCTTTTTACTAAGGTAAAATTGATTCTTAACTCATTTTAATTTAGATTTTGAATATATTTTATAGTCTTTTCTACCACTATATGCACAGATAGCATCTTATTTTATAACGTCCTTCCTCTACTAAATGATGACCTTTTTATTCTCATGGCCTACTCCCAGTTCCATCCTCTGATTAACACACTGTAGCCACAGTGATATTTTTAGATACTCTAGTCAGTGGCTATAAATATGGAATAAAATGTACAGAGCTGTATGTGCCTGTTTACATGTTCCTCGTCACCTACAAAATAAAATTCAGGTATCCCTGCATCCTTTTCTAGAACCTTCAGGGTTTAGATCTTTTGTTGTACTTCAACACTAAGAAACTGCTAGTGGTATTACAAACAATATTCTTTTTTTGCCTTGTTTTCTTTATAAGAAGCCTCTATTGATTGCCAGCCTAGCAAATTCATATTTGTTAAGTCTCAGAAAGAATGTTAACTCCATTAAACAAACTCTTTCCCTTTTGCTTTCTCTACAGTTTTTAGAAACAGCTATTTTTGACAGTTATTTTATTGTATTTGAATTTTTAAATATTTTTCTTAAGAATGCAAATGTGATAAGAAAAACAATAATAATAATAATAAAGAATAATAATGAAGAACATGAATTTTCATCTTTAAATCTTTAACTCCTGTGATAGTCCCTGGGCATAGGAGATATTCCACAAATACATTTTAAAATAAATAGCTTATGGATATTTGAATCAAATTATAATTTCCCCCAAGTAATGAGTATCAGAGGAAAGAGCTAAAGTCTCATGATTCTAAATTATATCCTCACATTTAACACTCAGGTTCACTGACTCTAGAAGTCAAGTAATTCTGCTAAGTTAAAAACCATTGTCAGTATAACTTTCCCATAGATTGAAGCATAATGTGATTTAATGACTGTGTGATACATTATCAGCTAATTTGTTCCATCATGAACTATTAAAAGACACAAACATTCTGAAATGAATATGTGTGCCCACACAAGAATTTGTACATAAATGTTTATAGCAACATGATTCATAACAGCCAAAACTGGGAAAGTTTCTTAGTTTTTGCAGCAATGTTTTTCAAAGCACAAAGGTTTAAATTTTGCAAATTCCAATTTACCTTTTTTTTTTTTTTTAACCAGTCTTTACTTTGTGTTTTTCTAAGAATACTTTTAGTCAGCTTTGTGTGTGGTATGTGATAGAAGTTGATATGCCTTAATTATTTTTCCCTTTGGAAATTCAGTTTTCAAAAAGACTTTCTTTACTCCATTGAATTGTCTTCACTCCATTGAATTTTAGTATAATAAAGGACAACAGCAGTGAGAACAATCATCTTCATCAGCAAAGTTATGTGTTTCACAGTTACATGTGATATAGTTATGTCGAAATGTTCCATTCAATTGCTACTTTGCTGGAACAATAGGGTTGGGAGTGAGGGGTTTTTAATTGATTAGTGCTCCATTTTGTCAAATACTTTTTTGTTGTTGTGCTATACAGAAACCCAAATCACTCATATGTATACCCTTGATCCCTCCCACATGAACCTCCCTCCTAGTCCCACGCCTCCAGGTTGTTGCACAGCCCTGTGTAAGTCCCCTTAGTCTTAGAGCACATTCACATTTGTTGTCTCTTTTACATATGGTAAAGTAAGTTTCCATGTTATTCTTTGCATACATCTCTCCCACTCCTCCCTCCCCCCAATGTCCACAAGTGTGTTCCCTATGTCTGACTCTCCACCACTGCCCTGTGTAGGCACCCATCAGCATCGGCCTTCCAGACTCCATTCACACGTGCTAGTATACTATATTCATCCTTCTCTTTCTGACTTACTTCACCCTGTACAATAGGTTGTGTATTTGTTGATGGACATCTAGGTGGCTTTCATGCTCCAGCCATTTTAAAAAGTACTTCAGTGAACACTAGGGTACACATGTCTCCCTCAGCCTTGGTTTCCTCAGGGCACATGCCCAATCATGGGATTGCTGGGTCACATGGTGGTTCCATTCTCAGTTTTCTAAGGAATCTCTATACCCTCCTCCACAGTGGCTGTGTCAACGTACATTCCCAACAACAGTGTAAGAGTGCTCCTGTTTCTCCACACCCTCTCCAGCATTCATTGTCTGTAGATATTTTGATGATGGCCATTCTAACCAGTGTGAAATGACATCCCATTATAGTTCTGATTTTCATCTCTCCAATAATGAGCAACATTGAGCATCCCTTCATGTGTTTTCTGGTCATCTGAATGTTCTCCTTGGAGAGATGTCTGTCCAGGTCTCACTCCCACCTTTCTGTGCTGAGTTGTATGAGCTGCCTGCACATTTTGGAAATCAACTCTTTGTTGGACTCTATTGAAATTGTTTCTTTTTCTAGAAAATTGTTTCTGGGAGTTAAATTCCAAATTCTTTAAATTGCCCAAAGTTATCTGGAACCCACCCACATATGCAGTTCAGTGTATGCATTTGTCCATTTGGTTGTTTTTAATTTGTATTCTGTTGTTAAATATAAATAGTCATAATCTGGTACTTTCCTGAGTTCTGTAAGTAATTTGAATAGTTTATCAGACCTAAGGGGATGTTGGGAACTACCAAATTCGTAGCTAGCTGTTTAGAAGTGTTGGTAGCCTGGGATCCTCAAACTTGGAGCTGCTATTTGAAATGAGTAAAATCTTATAGAGAACTGTGTCCTTAACCTGGAAGGTTTTCCTAGCTCTGGGACTCTCCTTTATTTTGTTACTGTGGCAAATTACCTTGATTGATTTTCAAGTGCCAATTCACTGTTGTTTTTTTTTTAATTCGTTTATTTCTGAAATAAACAGACTTCATGAGGTATTACTACTTTCAATATGTTTTTGTATTTACTAAAATTTTGTTTTCTAAGATGTTCCTTAAATTCTGATTATCTTTTTCATTTCCCCTCCTTTTAATTTATTATTTTAAATTAATAAATGTTCCAGTTTTATGAATATGTGCTGTATTATGTTCAACCTTTGATTAATCTGGCCACTGTTATGTTTCTCACTTTATTATATATCAGCCTTAAAATTTCAATTTTATTTGTTTTTATATCTCCATGTTCTTCAGTGATATTTCCTGTTTTCATTTATTTTAAATGCATTGACATTTACATTATAAAGCATAGTTGCCTTAAAGTACTTATCTTATAATTAAAGCGTCTAAGTTACTTCAATTTTGCCATGGACTTGTTTCAACAAAAAAACAGCTTATATTTCTTACTTCTTTGAATGCTGAGTAAAGCTTGGGATGTCTCCTGGATGTTGGAGTACTATATTGTATAGAATTTTGGTTCTGTTCTATTTCTTAGAAAAGTGATAATATTTTCATTTTGAATAAGCAATTAACCTGGTTAGATTTAGACTATAGGTTCTCTCTCCTTGAGTATGCACATGTTGAAATATTAATACAATTCCTTAAAACTTACTGTGCTGCTTTAAGCTTGTCCGACAAATTCATAGTTCACCAGTCTGATAGAGACTTAAGTGAAATTCATACACAGAATTAAGAAGACCCGCTACTCTCATCTCTCTTGCATAATATGTCCTTTCCCTCTGTAATGGGATTTGCACAGATTCCTTCCCCCAATGCCTCTAGCTAGAGAGATGGCAGGTTTTCAGAGTTTTAGCCACTTGCAACTTGCTGACTTGAGGTTCTGAATGATCATCAGGGGAAGACCATAAAGAGATGAAAAATTCCAAGTTTTGACTCCTTCCAACAATCTGCCTGTATTTTTTGATTGTTCTGTATTCTCACGTGACTGTTTTCTATATTTTATTTTGGGCATACGGTTGTTATCAGTGGATGTGATTGACTGCAGTGGACTTTGACATACCAGAGGCAGAAACCTTGATCAATGAATATGTTGAGTAAGAATCCATAACCTGTCTGAAAATTTAGAAGCAAAATTTTCTTTAAGCCAGTGAATGTTTTAACTAACGAAATTTAAATAATATAAAATCAGTGTCTCTAGACAGTACCCTTATGGATGTTATAACCAAATTATTTAGATTGTTACTAATATAGTCAACTCACTTGAAAGCCTTATTTCTAATAAATACATATTTGTTATTCCAATAAAAATATCAAACATATGATCTAGTGAATTATGCTGATCAAATTTGGGGTAGTAATTCCTTTATAGCACATTATATTTTATCTAAGAAATCATGCTAGTAAATGTATTAATGGACCAATATATAAAGCCAAAACTATTTTTGGTATTTAACAGGTGAGTTATGTTTGAAGTTTATATATGTGATTTGTTTGTTGCTTTATCTATTAAACTGCTTTAGTAAGTATAGGATAGAATCTAGAAACATAATTCAAGTGACCTAGAGACATATGGGATCTTCTTGGAATGTATTCCCTTGAGAGTGAAAAATTATGAGAATCTCTGTGCTTCTTGAAAGAATGGTAACCAATAAAAGTGCTATGCTCTTGTTTATGTTTAATTTATACTTGATACAGTAAGAGAAAGGGGTTATATATTAAAGCTGAATGTGTGTGCCCAAGTCTCTACCCTTATATCAAAAAAATAAAAACAGTGAAGAAAGAATTCCCCAGTAAGTATAAATACTGGTAATATGACGGCATTCTTTTCTTTTTCTAACTATAAGTAGTCTACTTTGGACATTTTTTCACTGCTTTCAGAGAAATCTTTATATATCAGGCTTTATTCTAGCTGCTATCTATAAAAAGATCCAAGTTCATCTCACAGAAACATGTGAGGAATACATGCAAATTAAAATTATTTTTAGATGTTATTAAAATTGTGATTGCTTTAATATGATATCTTTATGATAGCATTTATGAAAAGTCTCCTTTAATTCTATATTTGATAATCTATTCTGTGATAATCAGTACATAAAACAGTTCTACATGTTCATTTTTCAGGCCAACCTATGCCTTTTAAATCCATTCATTTTATTTGTGTCCTCAAACTTTGCACAAAACATTTATGAAAACTGTTAAAATGATTCTTTTATAAGACAAAAAGATATTAGCAGATAAAAATTCAAAATTGAAGCTATCCTTGTTTTGATTTGGGAACAATTATGAAAAACTAGCAGGATGAACATACTGTTACTATTTCATACTAAATATATGCTTTTAAAATCTACGTGATGTTAAGTTATCTAATGTGGTTTGTGCTGTGGTCTGTGCATGGGTTGGAAAAGAATTTCCCAGACATAAGGCAGAATGAGAGGAGAATAAAGTTTATTAGAGTGAGAGACAGATGCTATTAGAACAGCAGGCTGACTCAAGGGAAAGACGAATGCTTCTGCAGGCTTACAACCAATATAGCCTCAAGACAGAAAATTCTTACAGAAGTGGTGGCATTAGGTGATTGGTTAGGATGCTATAGGGTGGATAGTAGGGTGATTATTTTACATAACATGGGGTCAAGGAACTGGCTGTTTTAGATGCAGAGGCTAATGGCAACAGTTGCTTATGGAGTTTGGTCAGTTCTAGAGATTTTTATCCTGTGACCTTAGTACAGGGCTCCACACCTGTGACCTTGGAATAGGGCTGCTATTTTAAATGGGGTTATTTTTTTTTATTACAGTGATCGCTGGTATATAACCACATAGTTTATTTATCACACTAGTATTCAAGCAATTAAATTCACTGATTAGCTACACTTTTAGATTCCTTTTCGGTTTTTGGTAAGCAATGATGTCATCTGCAAACAGGGAAACTTAATTCTTCATTTCCTTTCCTCTTTTCTTTCTCTTGCTTTTCTTTCTTCTCCCTTTACCCCCTCTCCTTCCCTTCCTTCTCCTCATCTTATTGAAATCAATGGGATCTCTAGTACAAAAGTGAATTGAGATAAGAGCAGACATCCATGCTTGGTGTCTGACCTTGGATGACACATATACAATATTTCAACATAAGTGTGGTTTTTTATGTGGGTAGTTTATTCATTTGGAATTAATTAGATCTCATCATACCCTGGAAAATGAAACTAGTAAAGGAATATCTCAGATTTTATGGGTTGGTTTTAGGCCTCTACAATAAAGGGAGTATCACAATGTAGAAAGTAATACATTTTTTTCTAGTTTCCCAGTGCATATAAAAGTTATTTTTATAGTACACTTTAGTCTATTCAGTGCATAATAGCAATATAACTAAAAAGAGCAATGTATATATTACTTTAATTAAAAAAATACTTTATTGCCAAGAAATGCTCCACCACCATCTAACAAGACAGAGTTGCAACAATCTTTCAATTTGTAAAAACACAATAGGTGTAAAGCACAATAAAGTGTGATAATATGAGGTATGGCTATAAATGACCTAAATGTTTACTTTTCACAGGAGAGAACTAAACAGTTTTTCCTTCTCCTTTCATGTCTCTGATCACTCAAGTATCAGGGTTTGTTTACCTTGGCTGATTGTCCCCTCAAGTGCTTTAAATTAATATGTCTGCATTTTTCTTTTTCTGAAGCTCAATAAGTATGGTCTTGGGTCTGATTAAATGGCCCAATTTAAGCATTTTAGGTGAACAGAGAGTATAATCTCAAAACTTACATTTTCCCTTGATGTTTAGGCTCACTTTGTGGTAGGAAGATCAGTTTCTGCCATGAAGCCCAACATAATTTAACAGAATTTTGCATTCATGGTTAAAGTTAAGTTTCCACCTTATGATGATGTTTTATGTGATTTTTTCTTTGACTACTTTCTGAAAATACATCTCTCTGGACTCTTATTTGTGATAATGATTTGTAGAGAATTTAGGTAAACTTCAATTTCTGGTCAGTAAAGAAAAATAGTATACTGAGATCAAATCTTAAAAAATGAACTATATACTGCCTTAATAATTACATTTTATTGCATGATATAATTTTTTTGTGCACAATCACATAGCAAGTTACAAATGATAATTATTTTATATTTTAATTTAAAAATGAGAATCGGGGAATGTAATATGAAGAATCTTATTGAAATCAATGGGATCTCTAGTACAAAAGTGAATTGAGATAAGAGCAGACATCCATGCTTGGTGTCTGACCTTGGATGACACATATACAATATTTCAACATAAGTGTGGTTTTTTATGTGGGTAGTTTATTCATTTGGAATTAATTAGATCTCATCATACCCTGGAAAATGAAACTAGTAAAGGAATATCTCAGATTTTATGGGTTGGTTTTAGGCCTCTGCAATAAAGGGAGTATCACAATGTAGAAAGTAATACATTTTTTTCTGGTTTCCCAGTGCATATAAAAGTTATTTTTATAGTACACTTTAGTCTATTCAGTGCATAATAGCAATATAACTAAAAAGAGCAATGTATATATTACTTTAATTAAAAAAATACTTTATTGCCAAGAAATGCTCCACCACCATCTAACAAGACAGAGTTGCAACAATCTTTCAATTTGTAAAAACACAATAGGTGTAAAGCACAATAAAGTGTGATAATATGAGGTATGGCTATAAATGACCTAAATGTTTACTTTTCACAGGAGAGAACTAAACAGTTTTTCCTTCTCCTTTCATGTCTCTGATCACTCAAGTATCAGGGTTTGTTTACCTTGGCTGATTGTCCCCTCAAGTGCTTTAAATTAATATGTCTGCATTTTTCTTTTTCTGAAGCTCAATAAGTATGGTCTTGGGTCTGATTAAATGGCCCAATTTAAGCATTTTAGGTGAACAGAGAGTATAATCTCAAAACTTACATTTTCCCTTGATGTTTAGGCTCACTTTGTGGTAGGAAGATCAGTTTCTGCCATGAAGCCCAACATAATTTAACAGAATTTTGCATTCATGGTTAAAGTTAAGTTTCCACCTTATGATGATGTTTTATGTGATTTTTTCTTTGACTACTTTCTGAAAATACATCTCTCTGGACTCTTATTTGTGATAATGATTTGTAGAGAATTTAGGTAAACTTCAATTTCTGGTCAGTAAAGAAAAATAGTATACTGAGATCAAATCTTAAAAAAAATGAACTATATACTGCCTTAATAATTACATTTTATTGCATGATATAATTTTTTTGTGCACAATCACATAGCAAGTTACAAATGATAATTATTTTATATTTTAATTTAAAAATGAGAATCTGGGTGAGGAAGAATGTATAATTTTAAAAATTGCAAGACTAAGACTCTCCAGAGAAGTATTTCAACCAGTTACTGTAGAAATTACATTCTTTAACAAGAATGCCTTGCATTGTTTTATCAGCTCTAGATACAACCAGGAACAATAAGATATCAACAGATGACTTATGCCCTGACATCTAATGTCAGTAAATGGTAAGAGATCTGTAGACTCTATCATGGTAACTCTCCCTATGACTGTACCGTATCATGATCAGAAAATTCAAAATAGTCACCAAAAGAAAACATGAAAATAATGCAGGAATCTAGGCAATGGTGAAAGATTTATGCAAATAATTAGATTTAATATTAACGACATTATTTAGCACTTTTAGAAGTTATGCAATAGAAAATAAAGCCAGGAGTATTGACCCACAAGATCCAGCAATTCTGAAACCATAGTAAATAGCAACTGTGTGCATAAGGAAGGAATACAAGAGTGAATAAGCTTGTCAAAAAATTAGGTTATTAATTGATTTCCAAAACATACCTGTAGTTGACCTTTTCCTAACTCCATATTTTTTTCTCTTTTCAGAGGTCTCACATTTCTTAGGAACATATAACATTTTACTATTATGTTACTTGTTTTTAAAGACAGATTGTACTTTAAATCATCAGCAATGCATTAAGATTATGATATACTGGCTGTTGGGGATGTGCGATAACTGAAAGAAAATATCAAGTATCCTTTGACACAGGGATAAAACTCAGGAAATTTGTGACTAAAATTTTTTATATGCTAATAACTGTACTTCTGATTTTTAGTTATCCTATGGTCTTGTTAAAATACAGTACACATTTATGATTTCCATACCTTTCTAATATCCTGCTACATGTAAATCAATAGATTTTGACAGAAATCTGTTCAAATTATGTTCAGATTATTTGTGGATGTCTTAAAATACCTAATTATTGAACCCATTAGCAATTGGAGCACTTTAGTTTACTTTGCATTGCCCCTTCATAAGCATGAACTTGAGCAAACTCCAGAAGGTAGTGAAGGATAGGGAAGCCTTGTGTGCTGTAGTCAATAGGGTCACAAAGACTCAGACACAATTTACCAACTGAACAACAAACAAAACTTCCCCTCAAGTATTGTGCAGTAGTGGTTACTAGAGTTTGTCTACACAGCATCCATTCTCCCTTTTCTCACATTAGAAACCAAGTTAGTTCAGATAACTCACCTTCCACTCCAGTCTTGTGCCTCAGGGGAACTTCTAACCCACTTTCAGCAATGTTTCATTTGTCCAATAATATTTTCGTTTGCTATGACAGTAATTGGTTCAGAGAAATTTGTTGTCAAGTCTCAGAGAAAGATATAGACTTTTAGAAGTTATGAAAAATAAAGTCACCAAAAGAAAACATGAAAATAATGCAGGAATCTAGGCAATGGTGAAAGATTTATGCAAATAATTAGATTTAATATTAACGACATTATTTAGCACTTTTAGAAGTTATGCAATAGAAAATAAAGCCAGGAGTATTGACCCACAAGATCCAGCAATTCTGAAACCATAGTAAATAGCAACTGTGTGCATAAGGAAGGAATACAAGAGTGAATAAGCTTGTCAAAAAATTAGGTTATTAATTGATTTCCAAAACATACCTGTAGTTGACCTTTTCCTAACTCCATATTTTTTTCTCTTTTCAGAGGTCTCACATTTCTTAGGAACATATAACATTTTACTATTATGTTACTTGTTTTTAAAGACAGATTGTACTTTAAATCATCAGCAATGCATTAAGATTATGATATACTGGCTGTTGGGGATGTGCGATAACTGAAAGAAAATATCAAGTATCCTTTGACACAGGGATAAAACTCAGGAAATTTGTGACTAAAATTTTTTATATGCTAATAACTGTACTTCTGATTTTTAGTTATCCTATGGTCTTGTTAAAATACAGTACACATTTATGATTTCCATACCTTTCTAATATCCTGCTACATGTAAATCAATAGATTTTGACAGAAATCTGTTCAAATTATGTTCAGATTATTTGTGGATGTCTTAAAATACCTAATTATTGAACCCATTAGCAATTGGAGCACTTTAGTTTACTTTGCATTGCCCCTTCATAAGCATGAACTTGAGCAAACTCCAGAAGGTAGTGAAGGATAGGGAAGCCTTGTGTGCTGTAGTCAATAGGGTCACAAAGACTCAGACACAATTTACCAACTGAACAACAAACAAAACTTCCCCTCAAGTATTGTGCAGTAGTGGTTACTAGAGTTTGTCTACACAGCATCCATTCTCCCTTTTCTCACATTAGAAACCAAGTTAGTTCAGATAACTCACCTTCCACTCCAGTCTTGTGCCTCAGGGGAACTTCTAACCCACTTTCAGCAATGTTTCATTTGTCCAATAATATTTTCGTTTGCTATGACAGTAATTGGTTCAGAGATGGGCAGGTAATCAAGCTCTGACCAATGAGATGCCAGAGATTCTCAGAGAAAGATAAGTTTTTCTATTCTTCCTTTGGATAGTGTTAGATATGTTACCATTTCTGAAATTATTGTACCTATCTGATATGAAGCCAGGACTTAGGAAGTAAAATATAGAGAAAGTATAAACCTAGGTCCTGGATAACATTGTTGATCTGTTAAGTCAGACAATCTGGGAGCCATCATTAGATGTATAACTATAAATATAAGATGAGAAAAGATAACCTGGAGTTGGGCTTTTTTGTTTATGGCTACAAGTATCAAAATATATAATCATCTGTTGTGCATTTGTGCATTTGTAAAATCAGAGAAATAACATTGAAGCCAGTTTTGCCTTTATAATAGTAAACTGTCCTGAATCCTGTGGTCATTTAATTTCAAGTAGATAAGATATTTATATGAGGGGAAATTTTCATGAAAGTTGACTAATACACAGAAAAGAAGTTGGAGTCTTATTTAAAAGATTTACAAGGGGAAAAATGCTTTTTGTTAATCATAAAATTTATAGAGTTACGCTTTCTGCAAGGAGACAAAATCTTATTTGCAAGCTTAAAATTTTATACCTATATATAGTATCTAACATATTATCCAAGATACAAATAATGAACACAGACATATATGTGTGCATATACAATTTAGGTATATATATGTGTATGCATATGTATTATATATCATGTATACATGTATGTAAGACATACATAAGTCTTGAAATAAATTCATGAAATTATAATTGCTGTATCTAGCCTCCCCTACTACTAGACAGCTTAGGCTGTCTTTTTCTTTTTCTTAAACCAAAAAAAAAAAAAGATACTATTACCTCCCTGGATTTCGTAAATTATGGAATTTTTTCCACAGCCACTAATTTATGGCAGACATTTCAAAAACACAGAAAGTGTAATGTAATGGAATAAAATTATGTCCATCAGTCTCTTAGTAAGCACTGTTTAAAATAACTGACCTCATATGCAAAATAATTTCAATCTTCTAAGGAATCAAATAAATTAATTTTAGTTCAGATAACTCACCTTCCACTCCAGTCTTGTGCCTCAGGGGAACTTCTAACCCACTTTCAGCAATGTTTCATTTGTCCAATAATATTTTCGTTTGCTATGACAGTAATTGGTTCAGAGATGGGCAGGTAATCAAGCTCTGACCAATGAGATGCCAGAGATTCTCAGAGAAAGATAAGTTTTTCTATTCTTCCTTTGGATAGTGTTAGATATGTTACCATTTCTGAAATTATTGTACCTATCTGATATGAAGCCAGGACTTAGGAAGTAAAATATAGAGAAAGTATAAACCTAGGTCCTGGATAACATTGTTGATCTGTTAAGTCAGACAATCTGGGAGCCATCATTAGATGTATAACTATAAATATAAGATGAGAAAAGATAACCTGGAGTTGGGCTTTTTTGTTTATGGCTACAGGTATCAAAATATATAATCATCTGTTGTGCATTTGTGCATTTGTAAAATCAGAGAAATAACATTGAAGCCAGTTTTGCCTTTATAATAGTAAACTGTCCTGAATCCTGTGGTCATTTAATTTCAAGTAGATAAGATATTTATATGAGGGAATTTGCATGAAAGTTGACTAATACACAGAAAAGAAGTTGGAGTCTTATTTAAAAGATTTACAAGGGGAAAAATGCTTTTTGTTAATCATAAAATTTATAGAGTTACGCTTTCTGCAAGGAGACAAAATCTTATTTGCAAGCTTAAAATTTTATACCTATATATAGTATCTAACATATTATCCAAGATACAAATAATGAACACAGACATATATGTGTGCATATACAATTTAGGTATATATATGTGTATGCATATGTATTATATATCATGTATACATGTATGTAAGACATACATAAGTCTTGAAATAAATTCATGAAATTATAATTGCTGTATCTAGCCTCCCCTACTACTAGACAGCTTAGGCTGTCTTTTTCTTTTTCTTAAACCAAAAAAAAAAAAAGATACTATTACCTCCCTGGATTTCGTAAATTATGGAATTTTTTCCACAGCCACTAATTTATGGCAGACATTTCAAAAACACAGAAAGTGTAATGTAATGGAATAAAATTATGTCCATCAGTCTCTTAGTAAGCACTGTTTAAAATAACTGACCTCATATGCAAAATAATTTCAATCTTCTAAGGAATCTTAAATTAACATTCAGATATTTTAATAGCACAAACCCCTTTATTAGTTAGGATAAAACTGAGCTCAGAACATTCTCAACACCCCCTTGCTTTTGCAGAAATATTTGCATATTAGGTCAGGGAGGTTTTTAATGTATTGCTCTTTAAGAACTCAGTTCCTTAAACTTTATTCTTTGCTATTATTTTGAGGAAAGCATTATTCTCTGACATGTAAATTTCTCCCTATGAATAGCTTCTATAATTAAAATGGAATGTGTGGAGGAAGTATAACATAATGTAGTTGTTTAACATGGCATTTTAAAAGTCTAGAAATAAATTATAAAGAGGTATTCATATATCCTAGTTAATTTTAAGATAACCATGTCAATATGTAACAGAATATAGGAAGAAGATAAATACAGGTCAAATGATACAGGATATTAATTAGAATTACTGTATGATCTGAGTTATAATCTATGCAAATTATTATTTAAATGCACGTAAATTGTTTACACTAAGCAGACAAAGACTAATGTTTTATAACTAAGATTAAAAATATTAATGTATTCTATAATTCTCTGTCTGATCACAGAGTATTGAGCAGCGTTCCCTGTGCTATATAGTAAGCTCTTATTAGGTATCCATTTTATATATAGAAGTTGTAAAATGTCAATGTCAAATTTCCAATTTAGCCTCCCCTTCCTTTCTTTCTTAGTAATCACACCTTTGTGTTTTATTCACACCTTTGTTTTTGCATCTGTGATTCTGTTTCTCTTTTATAAATACATTAATTTGTATCACTTTTGCAATTTTACTTATAAGGAATATCATATGGTATTTGTTTTTCCTTTCTGACTTATATTTCACTCAGTATGACAATGTCTGGATCCATCCATGTTGCTTCAAGTGGCATTATTTCATTCTTTTTATGACTAATATTCCATTGTATACATGTACCACATCTTCTTTATCCATTCCTCTGTTGATGGACATTTAGGTTGCTCCTATGTCTCAACCACTGTAAATCTGTAGTGAGCCTTGGGGTGAATGTATCATTTCAAATTATGGTTTTCTCTGGGTATATCCTCAAGCATGGAATTGCTAGATCATATTGTAGTTCTATATTTAGTTTTTTAAGGAACCTCCATACTGTGCATTTCTTCATAGTGATGGTAGCAATTTACATTCCCACCAGCAGTTCCCTTTTCTCCACACCCTTTCCAGCATTTATTGTTTGTAGATTTTTGCATGATGGCATTCTGACCAGTAAGAAGTGATAACACACTGCAGTTTTGATTTGCATTTCTCTAATAATTCGTGATGTTAAACATCTTTTAATGTATTTTTGGTTATCTATGTGTCATCTTCAGAGAAAGTACTGTCTTTCACTTTTTTTTTATTGTGTTGTTTTTTTCTTTTTTTTCTCCTTTAGCTGAAGAGCTATTTGTGCATTTTGATTAATCGCGATTGGTTGCTTCATTTGCAAATATTTTCTCCTGTTCTGTGGTGTGTCTTTTAATTTTGTTCATGGTTTCCTTTGCCGTGAAAAAGTTTTTAAATTTAATTATAAAAGGAAATACGTAAATAATTTTTTTTCTGTTTCTGTTTTTTCACGTAAATTGTTTACACTAAGCAGACAAAGACTAATGTTTTATAACTAAGATTAAAAATATTAATGTATTCTATAATTCTCTGTCTGATCACAGAGTATTGAGCAGCGTTCCCTGTGCTATATAGTAAGCTCTTATTAGGTATCCATTTTATATATAGAAGTTGTAAAATGTCAATGTCAAATTTCCAATTTAGCCTCCCCTTCCTTTCTTTCTTAGTAATCACACCTTTGTGTTTTATTCACACCTTTGTTTTTGCATCTGTGATTCTGTTTCTCTTTTGTAAATACATTAATTTGTATCACTTTTGCAATTTTACTTATAAGGAATATCATATGGTATTTGTTTTTCCTTTCTGACTTATATTTCACTCAGTATGACAATGTCTGGATCCATCCATGTTGCTTCAAGTGGCATTATTTCATTCTTTTTATGACTAATATTCCATTGTATACATGTACCACATCTTCTTTATCCATTCCTCTGTTGATGGACATTTAGGTTGCTCCTATGTCTCAACCATTGTAAATCTGTAGTGAGCCTTGGGGTGAATGTATCATTTCAAATTATGGTTTTCTCTGGGTATATCCTCAAGCATGGAATTGCTAGATCATATTGTAGTTCTATATTTAGTTTTTTAAGGAACCTCCATACTGTGCATTTCTTCATAGTGATGGTAGCAATTTACATTCCCACCAGCAGTTCCCTTTTCTCCACACCCTTTCCAGCATTTATTGTTTGTAGATTTTTGCATGATGGCATTCTGACCAGTAAGAAGTGATAACACACTGCAGTTTTGATTTGCATTTCTCTAATAATTCGTGATGTTAAACATCTTTTAATGTATTTTTGGTTATCTATGTGTCATCTTCAGAGAAAGTACTGTCTTTCACTTTTTTTTTATTGTGTTGTTTTTTTCTTTTTTTTCTCCTTTAGCTGAAGAGCTATTTGTGCATTTTGATTAATCGCGATTGGTTGCTTCATTTGCAAATATTTTCTCCTGTTCTGTGGTGTGTCTTTTAATTTTGTTCATGGTTTCCTTTGCCGTGAAAAAGTTTTTAAATTTAATTAGGTTCAATCTGTGTTGTTTCATTTTTATTTTCATTACTCTAGGAGGTGGTATAAAAACAGTACTGCTGTGACTCATAGGAGAATGTTTTGAGAGTGTTCTGCCTATGGTTCCCTTTCAGAGTTTAATAATATCTGGTCTTATATATAGGTCTTTAATCTATTTCGAGTTTGTTTTTGTGTATGGTGTTAGAGAGTGTCCTAATTTTATTCTTCTACACATAGTTGTACAATTTTCCTACCACTTTTTGAAGAGACTGTCTCTTCTTATTGTATATTCTTTCCTCCTTTGTTATAGATTATTTGACAATAGGTGTGTGGATTTACCTCTGGATTTTCTGGCCTGTTCCATTGATCTATGTTTCTGGTTTTCTGCTCGTACCATACTATTTTGATTACTACAGCTTCATAATATTAAACTATTAATTTCTTAAGTGGACATTTAAAGCATAGTACAAAACTAGCATTTTAGTCCAGTCCCTATCTGATAATCAAAAATAAATAGGTAGGCTTCCCCTGGTGGTCCAGTGGGTAAGGACACCGCCTTGCAGTGCAAGGGGCGCCGGTTTGTTCCCTGGCCTGGGAAGATACCGCGTGCCGCAGAGCGGCTGGACCAATGTGTCCAATTGCCGAGCCGGAGCTCTGGAGCGCATGCGCCCAGAGCCGGTGCTCTGCAACGACAGAGGCCACCGCGATGGGAGGCCCACAGGAGCCAAAGAACAAAGACGGATGAAAATAGAGAAATGAAAGACCAATGGAAGTGGCCCGCCCGCTCCCCTCCCTCCCCAACCCAACCCCCGCCCAAAATAAATAAATAAATAAATCTTTAAATAAATAAATAAATAAATAGGTGATGAGTAATTATTTCAAATTATGTATTTAACATACAGGATAATTTTATTAGTAATATATGTAGAAAACAAAAAGTGTCACTATTTGGCTGCATTAATTAGTAAGTTTACGTCTGTTAATCTAGTGTTTTACTTATACTTTTCTTTCTTTAATACTCCAGTTTTCTTTCTGAAAAACGTCTTTGCTAAGAGGATATTCCTTCTACATACAAAAGAACCATTCTTGATAAAAAATCATGGCTTACCTAAGTTTTCCTGGTCTTTTGGTGAAAGATACGTTGTGTAGCTATTTCATTTTCATGTTATGAGATCTGAACTTACAGTATATTATAGACTACTTAAAGACTCAAATACTTCATTCTTAAGAAGATAGCCACATCCTTCCCCAAATATATTTTCACTTAAAAAATGTACCTGGAAGAAATCTGTTCTCAAAAATGTTAGTGATAAAGCAAATCTGGGTCTAAAAACATTAGTTTTTATTTTTAAATCAAAGGACCTTTAACAAAATCACTAGAGACTTGACAGATTTCACAAATACAGCTCACTCTTTGACCAAGGTTTTAGTGAATGTAGCATACAGTTCTACCTTTAAAACTTGCATCTTACTAGGCAAGTTGGTACAGAAGTAGGCAGAGGGAAAATTACAAAGCTAAACCGTTTTTCTTTTGTTTAGTACATGTACAACATTTCCTCCACGATGTCTTAGGAGATCTCGTGAGGAAACAGTGAGTTATTCATTCTCTTAATTATCTTATACTTCATTAACAACAATTTGCCATAATAAACACTTTCTAATGTATATTTTAGTTGTTTATGTATATTAATAACTGAACAATGTATATTACTATTAAATATAAAATTTTTGCCTTTTAAAAATGTTCTCAATATTCTCTCACAAAGAGGAAGCATTGATACTGATATTTAATGAGTTTCAATCTGTTATAGCCTAACTTATCTGAATTGATTGAAAAGAGTTTGAAATGAGCAAATTTTCTCTCAGAAAAAAATATTCAATAGAGAAATTAACAGTCACTTGAAAATCTTGCTCACTAAGGACTAATCACAGTGATATCTTTAAAGTTAAAAACCTGAATTATCTGTTTCAATACATTTTTACTACTTGGCACTGTACAGAAACAAAACATCCTCGCATCATAGTGTTATATTAACAATAGGTTAATTAATATTCCATTTTATCAACAGTGATAGTTAATACAGTTGAGTAAAAGTTTTAAATAAAGTTGATATTCCTTCTACATACAAGAACCATTCTTGATAAAAAATCATGGCTTACCTAAGTTTTCCTGGTCTTTTGGTGAAAGATACGTTGTGTAGCTATTTCATTTTCATGTTATGAGATCTGAACTTACAGTATATTATAGACTACTTAAAGACTCAAATACTTCATTCTTAAGAAGATAGCCACATCCTTCCCCAAATATATTTTCACTTAAAAAATGTACCTGGAAGAAATCTGTTCTCAAAAATGTTAGTGATAAAGCAAATCTGGGTCTAAAAACATTAGTTTTTATTTTTAAATCAAAGGACCTTTAACAAAATCACTAGAGACTTGACAGATTTCACAAATACAGCTCACTCTTTGACCAAGGTTTTAGTGAATGTAGCATACAGTTCTACCTTTAAAACTTGCATCTTACTAGGCAAGTTGGTACAGAAGTAGGCAGAGGGAAAATTACAAAGCTAAACCGTTTTCTTTTGTTTAGTACATGTACAACATTTCCTCCACGATGTCTTAGGAGATCTCGTGAGGAAACAGTGAGTTATTCATTCTCTTAATTATCTTATACTTCATTAACAACAATTTGCCATAATAAACACTTTCTAATGTATATTTTAGTTGTTTATGTATATTAATAACTGAACAATGTATATTACTATTAAATATAAAATTTTTGCCTTTTAAAAATGTTCTCAATATTCTCTCACAAAGAGGAAGCATTGATACTGATATTTAATGAGTTTCAATCTGTTATAGCCTAACTTATCTGAATTGATTGAAAAGAGTTTGAAATGAGCAAATTTTCTCTCAGAAAAAAATATTCAATAGAGAAATTAACAGTCACTTGAAAATCTTGCTCACTAAGGACTAATCACAGTGATATCTTTAAAGTTAAAAACCTGAATTATCTGTTTCAATACATTTTTACTACTTGGCACTGTACAGAAACAAAACATCCTTGCATCATAGTGTTATATTACCAATAGGTTAATTAATATTCCATTTTATCAACAGTGATAGTTAATACAGTTGAGTAAAAGTTTTAAATAAATTGAATTTTTATTTTACCTAATTTTCATTGGCATTAAAAATTCTATTTTCAGTATAAATCATTCCAGTTTCATGCTGAATATTAAAGCATGTTCTATAGATTAAGAAGCAGTTGGGGCTTCCCTGGTGGTCCAGTGGGTAAGGACACCGCCTTGCAGTGAAAGGGGCGCCGGTTTGATCCCTGGCCTGGGAGGATCCCACATGCCACAGAGCGGCTGGACTGATGTGTCCAATTACCAAGCCGGAACTCTGGAGCACATGTGCCCAGAGCCCGTACTCTGCGACAACAGAGGCCACTGTGATGGGAGGCCCACACGGGCCAAAGAACAAAAATGGATGAAAATAGACAAATGAAAGACCAATAGAAGTGGCCCGCCTGCCCCCCTCCCTCCCCACCCCACTCCCACCAAAAATAAATAAATAAATAAATGTTAAAAAAAAAAAAAAAGCAGCAGCAGTTGTAAGAGAAAACATATTGGGTCATGTTATGTTGCTTAGCAATAAAACAAAATGTCATAAAACTAAATTGAAAAACCACTACAGACATTTCAGGTCAATGCAAAAAGCCAAGGAAATCAGTTTGTATCTTATAGTTTATGAAGTTTCTAGTATACTATTTGGAGTAGGGAACAGCAGCTCACTCCACTATTCTTGCCAGAAAAATTCTATGAACTTTCTAACCATAACCCTTTCCCACCAGTACTCAGTAAAATCATTGCAGACCAGCTTAACCCGATGATTGCAAGTTCACGGATTTCTCTCAAGGCCCCATACCTTGAATCGTCATTCACTTGTCTTTAATTTGCTACCTCTTTTATCCATTTTACCTTTGCTTTTTGTGCTATCCTCACTCTTTCCAAATATTCAATAGAGAAATTAACAGTCACTTGAAAATCTTGCTCACTAAGGACTAATCACAGTGATATCTTTAAAGTTAAAAACCTGAATTATCTGTTTCAATACATTTTTACTACTTGGCACTGTACAGAAACAAAACATCCTTGCATCATAGTGTTATATTACCAATAGGTTAATTAATATTCCATTTTATCAACAGTGATAGTTAATACAGTTGAGTAAAAGTTTTAAATAAATTGAATTTTTATTTTACCTAATTTTCATTGGCATTAAAAATTCTATTTTCAGTATAAATCATTCCAGTTTCATGCTGAATATTAAAGCATGTTCTATAGATTAAGAAGCAGTTGGGGCTTCCCTGGTGGTCCAGTGGGTAAGGACACCGCCTTGCAGTGAAAGGCCCCGGTTTGATCCCTGGCCTGGGAGGATCCCACATGCCACAGAGCGGCTGGACTGATGTGTCCAATTACCAAGCCGGAACTCTGGAGCACATGTGCCCAGAGCCCGTACTCTGCGACAACAGAGGCCACTGTGATGGGAGGCCCACACGGGCCAAAGAACAAAAATGGATGAAAATAGACAAATGAAAGACCAATAGAAGTGGCCCGCCTGCCCCCCTCCCTCCCCACCCCACTCCCACCAAAAATAAATAAATAAATAAATGTTAAAAAAAAAAAAAAAGCAGCAGCAGTTGTAAGAGAAAACATATTGGGTCATGTCATGTTGCTTAGCAATAAAACAAAATGTCATAAAACTAAATTGAAAAACCACTACAGACATTTCAGGTCAATGCAAAAAGCCAAGGAAATCAGTTTGTATCTTATAGTTTATGAAGTTTCTAGTATACTATTTGGAGTAGGGAACAGCAGCTCACTCCACTATTCTTGCCAGAAAAATTCTATGAACTTTCTAACCATAACCCTTTCCCACCAGTACTCAGTAAAATCATTGCAGACCAGCTTAACCCGATGATTGCAAGTTCACGGATTTCTCTCAAGGCCCCATACCTTCGAATGCGTCATTCACTTGTCTTTAATTTGCTACCTCTTTTATCCATTTTACCTTAATATAGTCTTCAAATATTTTAATATTAGAAAATGTGGCTGAAGGTCCAAATCAACTCTTTCCAAATAGTTTATTTTAAATATAACTTAGTAATTTTCCCAAAGATTGGATACTTTTATAATATTTATCAGTTTCAAAGTTGTCTTGAATTATCCAATGTAAGCCTTAGTTTACATTTATATAAAAATAGAAATATCACTTTGTATATTTAATATAAAGTAAATTGCCATATGTCTTATAGAATCCAGACTTCAGGGGCAAACAAATACTGGATTAAGGGCTAAATAAATTACCTTTTTAAAGAAATATTCTTCAAGGAGGTATAACTGAGAGTTTATTAGACACATAAATAGAGGGAAAAATGAACAGTTCTCAGGTGTTTTAAATTTTAAATAATTGCTCAAAATAGTTTTTTACTCAAGGGAGGTGAAAGGAATATGTTTCAGTGTTTTAATGAAACTAGTATGACCCTGATGCAAAAATTTGATGAAGAAAAAACCTTTATATCATATACCTTTTGTTTGTAGCAATTTTTTTTTTAAGATTTATTTAATATATTTATTTTGGGCAGGGGTCGGGTTGGGGAGGGAGGGGAGCGGGCGAGCCACTTCTATTGGTCTTTCATTTCTCTATTTTCATCCGTCTTTGTTCTTTGGCTCCTGTGGGCCTCCCATCGCGGTGGCGTCTGTAGTCGCAAAGCACCGGCTCTGCGCGCTTGTGGTCCAGAGCTCCGGCTCGGTAATTGGACACATCAGTCCAGCCGCTCCGCGGCACGCGGGACCTTCCCAGGCCAGGGCTCGAACTGGCGCCCCTTGCACTGCAAGGCGGTGTCCTTACCCACTGGACCACCAGGGGAAGCCCTATCATATACCTTTTGAACATAGAAAAATCCTTGACAAATATTAGCAAATATATTTCAGTAATAAATAAAAATAATTTTACAGTATTATAATATATACAGTTGGTCTTTATTCCAGATCTGTCAGACTGGTCAAATATTTAAAAATCAATTGATATAATCCATTCTATTAATAGTCAAAGGAGAAACAACATATAATCATATCAACTGATGAAGAAATGGCATTTGCAAAATTCAATACCCACTCATGAAAAATCATAAGCAAGTTAGGTACGGAAAGAACTTCCTCAATTTGATAAAGAACGTCCAGGAAAAAGCTCTAAAGCTAAAATTAAATTGATGTATAAGGATGAAACACTGAGCATTTCCCCACTACAACAGAAAAAGGACAAGAGTGTCCACTCTCATCAGTTAACTCTCACACAGCTCTAGAATGAAAGAAAAGTAGAAAATGATATAAGAAGTATACAGATTACAATGGAATAAATAAAATGAGTATTTTATTTATTGAAATGATTTTTATGTAGAAAATATCAAGGTACATATTTTTAAAATCCTAAAATAATTTAGAATTTTTATGTTTAGCAAGGTCTCATGGAACAAGATCAACATACATTGACTCAAACATTACCATGATTCAAGGAAAAAAAAGAAAAACTTAATTGTAACTCTAAGAGAAATATATGCAGGACTTAAATGCTGAACCAAAAAATTCTGATGAAAGAAATCAAAGGAAATCTAACAAATGGAGACACAGACTATGCTCAAGATTGGAAGGTTCAGCCTGGTAAATATGTCACTTCTCTCCAAGTACACATGCAAGTTTCCTATAGATTCAGATAGAATCCCAGCCAGATACTTTGTAGATATAGACAAGATCATTCTAAAATTTATATGAAGGATAAAGGAGGTATAATAGCTAAAACAATTTTGAAAAGGAAATGTAAAGTAAATGGAATCAGTTACTCCATTTTGAGGAGGCAGAGAGATCACAAATAACATAATTATTATTATTTATTATTATTAACCATTAGGAAAAATACAAATCAAAGATGCATTCCTATAGTACTACAAATCAATCATAAAATAAAATAAAAAAATAGTGACAAATCAAGCACTGGTGAGAATTTTAAGAACCTGGATCACTTTTATATTAATCATAATTAATATAATGAAGTTTCTCTGAAAAAAAAGTAGACACCTTATTGCTCATCTAAGCATGCAGCTGCCTATGAGCCCAGAAGTGATCTGAGCATTTATCTCAGAGATGTCACGATTTATGTTCACATATATAATTGCATAGTAATGTCCATAGCTACTTTATTTATAGTAGACACAGACTAGAAACAAACCAGATATCCTTAAATGGGTAAATTAATAAACAAAATGAGTTACATAGATATCATGGAATACTACTCAGTAGTAAAAAGCAAAGTACTGGTAGACAGAAAAAGTAAATGAATCATTTGAATTGTGAGTATAAGGAAAAATCTCAAAGATTACATGCTGAATACTTCCATTCGTATAGTATTCTTGAAATGATAAAACTGTTGAAATGGAGAATGGATTAACGGTTGTTAGAGTATGGTAAGGTTCTCAGAAAAACATATATATATGTGTTGACATATGCCTTTATATCCTTTATGTATATTACGTATAGAAATTATGTATAAAATTTACGCCTTTATGTAACCCCATGGACTATAGCCTTCTATCTGTGGAACAAGATTACCAAATTGATTCAAGGAAAAAAAAGAAAAACTTAATTGTAACTCTAAGAGAAATATATGCAGGACTTAAATGCTGAACCAAAAAATTCTGATGAAAGAAATCAAAGGAAATCTAACAAATGGAGACACAGACTATGCTCAAGATTGGAAGGTTCAGCCTGGTAAATATGTCACTTCTCTCCAAGTACACATGCAAGTTTCCTATAGATTCAGATAGAATCCCAGCCAGATACTTTGTAGATATAGACAAGATCATTCTAAAATTTATATGAAGGATAAAGGAGGTATAATAGCTAAAACAATTTTGAAAAGGAAATGTAAAGTAAATGGAATCAGTTACTCCATTTTGAGGAGGCAGAGAGATCACAAATAACATAATTATTATTATTTATTATTATTAACCATTAGGAAAAATACAAATCAAAGATGCATTCCTATAGTACTACAAATCAATCATAAAATAAAATAAAAAAATAGTGACAAATCAAGCACTGGTGAGAATTTTAAGAACCTGGATCACTTTTATATTAATCATAATTAATATAATGAAGTTTCTCTGAAAAAGAAGTAGACACCTTATTGCTCATCTAAGCATGCAGCTGCCTATGAGCCCAGAAGTGATCTGAGCATTTATCTCAGAGATGTCACGATTTATGTTCACATATATAATTGCATAGTAATGTCCATAGCTACTTTATTTATAGTAGACACAGACTAGAAACAAACCAGATATCCTTAAATGGGTAAATTAATAAACAAAATGAGTTACATAGATATCATGGAATACTACTCAGTAGTAAAAAGCAAAGTACTGGTAGACAGAAAAAGTAAATGAATCATTTGAATTGTGAGTATAAGGAAAAATCTCAAAGATTACATGCTGAATACTTCCATTCGTATAGTATTCTTGAAATGATAAAACTGTTGAAATGGAGAATGGATTAACGGTTGTTAGAGTATGGTAAGGTTCTCAGAAAAACATATATATATGTGTTGACATATGCCTTTATATCCTTTATGTATATTACGTATAGAAATTATGTATAAAATTTACGCCTTTATGTAACCCCATGGACTATAGCCTTCTATCTGTGGAATTCTCCAGGCAAAAATATTGGAGTGGGTAAACTTTCCCTTCTTCAGGGGATCTTCCCCACTCAGCAATCAAACCTGACCTCCTATATTCTTTACTGTCTGAGCCACCAAGAATTCCTATAAATATAGAATATACAAAATATATGTATATTATAGGTTATATATTATGTCATAGGTATAATAATTTAACTGTATAAATATTCATAATAATATGTATATAGATGTAATAGGAGCTCTGTATCCATCTTCACATCTGTATCTCTATGTAGATACCTTGAGAGAAAGAAAGAGTGGGTAAGAGGATTAGAAGAGATATTTATTTTAAGAAATTAACTCATGTAACTCTAAGGAAGGCAACTCCGAACTCTGTGGGGCAAACTGGCCAGCCTACAGCCCAGACAGAGCTGATGTTTCAGTAATGAATTTAAAATCATAGTGTCAGCAGGTAGGCTGGAAGTTGAGGAAGGAGTTCTTCTCTTGGAAACCTCAGGTTTTGCTCTTAAGGTTTTCAACTGATTTGGAGAGATTTACTTACATTATCACATTATCAAAATGTATTAAATAACCATGCTATGAACTACCCAAGTTGACACATAATACTATCACACAAAGACATAGTGCATGAGCACTAACAGAAAATAGTCTAATTTGATTAATATGGAATATTTTGACTTCTGTTTAGATTTTATGTTAGGGATAGTAAGAGCAAGTGCAATTAGTGCTTGGAATTCAAGCTTTGACTATAGATTCTGTACCATTTTAATCAGTAGCTTATATAGAATTTTAAAGAGTCAAACATATGCATCACCTGCAGTTTGGCATGGAATCATGTGAATTATTATGGAAAAATACGTACCTTCTAAAAGGGTCCTGTGAAGAGTTGCTTAAATAGTGAACTTCCTTAGTGCACTTAATAAGTAGTTTAATTTGCATCTAAAATTAAACATTTTTAAAAATTGCATTGTTGAAAATATTAAAACTCAAAGTTTTGTCGAATAGTCCTATATAACAAAGAGTTTCAGATCTTCACAAAACTGAACTTCAGAAGGCTTCCTGCTGTTAAGTAATAATAAACTAATTGTGACTTCCAAGTAGAAAACTGCAGGGAAGATAGCACATCCAAGAGAAATTTAAGGAGCTCTTGTTATCACAACCCTTCACTTTACTGTCTGAGCCACCAAGAATTCCTATAAATATAGAATATACAAAATATATGTATATTATAGGTTATATATTATGTCATAGGTATAATAATTTAACTGTATAAATATTCATAATAATATGTATATAGATGTAATAGGAGCTCTGTATCCATCTTCACATCTGTATCTCTATGTAGATACCTTGAGAGAAAGAAAGAGTGGGTAAGAGGATTAGAAGAGATATTTATTTTAAGAAATTAACTCATGTAACTCTAAGGAAGGCAACTCCGAACTCTGTGGGGCAAACTGGCCAGCCTACAGCCCAGACAGAGCTGATGTTTCAGTAATGAATTTAAAATCATAGTGTCAGCAGGTAGGCTGGAAGTTGAGGAAGGAGTTCTTCTCTTGGAAACCTCAGGTTTTGCTCTTAAGGTTTTCAACTGATTTGGAGAGATTTACTTACATTATCACATTATCAAAATGTATTAAATAACCATGCTATGAACTACCCAAGTTGACACATAATACTATCACACAAAGACATAGTGCATGAGCACTAACAGAAAATAGTCTAATTTGATTAATATGGAATATTTTGACTTCTGTTTAGATTTTATGTTAGGGATAGTAAGAGCAAGTGCAATTAGTGCTTGGAATTCAAGCTTTGACTATAGATTCTGTACCATTTTAATCAGTAGCTTATATAGAATTTTAAAGAGTCAAACATATGCATCACCTGCAGTTTGGCATGGAATCATGTGAATTATTATGGAAAAATACGTACCTTCTAAAAGGGTCCTGTGAAGAGTTGCTTAAATAGTGAACTTCCTTAGTGCACTTAATAAGTAGTTTAATTTGCATCTAAAATTAAACATTTTTAAAAATTGCATTGTTGAAAATATTAAAACTCAAAGTTTTGTCGAATAGTCCTATATAACAAAGAGTTTCAGATCTTCACAAAACTGAACTTCAGAAGGCTTCCTGCTGTTAAGTAATAATAAACTAATTGTGACTTCCAAGTAGAAAACTGCAGGGAAGATAGCACATCCAAGAGAAATTTAATCTGAAGTTAGAATCTAGCTCCTTATTATAGTTATTATACTTCATTCAGTTAACATTTTTGTCACTTAATAAGGCCATCTGGAATCTATTATGACTCAGACATAGGTTTTTCTTGTCTTAATTTGTGTACATGAATACTCTGCAATTGAATAATATGGCTTAAAATTATATTTACTAATATATATGATATTAATATAACAATGATGATATTAAGTATATAGATTGTGGCTATTCTTAATTTTGGTTTTTGAGTAGGTTTGTGACAAACACACATATCACTTATGTGGATTCTGACTTTTACATTTGAAAGTGATAGATGATTTTATCCAGATATTTTATTTTCACAGCATTATATACTATTTTAATTGTGTCTCTTGTTTGTTTATAGCATCATGTATCCTATGATAAGAAGTATTTATTATTAAGTTACTGCATTATATAATGGCAAAAATAGATGCAGTTTACCCTAATGGGACTTGCTCCTCACTGCTTTATTTGTTATATTTAAAATATTGTGATCAAATAAAATAAAATATCATATACAATGTTACAATTTGCATTAAGACCAAAAATGAAAAAGAAAAAGCTACAGTAGAGAATATTTAAAATTGAGTTTACTTTTATTTTTCTTTCCTTTCACATGGCACGTGTTTAAAACAATACATACTTATAAAAGAGAATACATATGGATAATATTTCGAGTGACCTAAATATTAATTATGTGTCATGCTACCCATACAAAATAGTTTGAATGGAGAGTGAAGTAAATCTGACCATTAATTGTGAACCTGACAATATGAATTGTACTAAAATGGAAAAATTAATTATTCTTTCATTTTAATCAGTAGCTTATATAGAATTTTAAAGAGTCAAACATATGCATCACCTGCAGTTTGGCATGGAATCATGTGAATTATTATGGAAAAATACGTACCTTCTAAAAGGGTCCTGTGAAGAGTTGCTTAAATAGTGAACTTCCTTAGTGCACTTAATAAGTAGTTTAATTTGCATCTAAAATTAAACATTTTTAAAAATTGCATTGTTGAAAATATTAAAACTCAAAGTTTTGTCGAATAGTCCTATATAACAAAGAGTTTCAGATCTTCACAAAACTGAACTTCAGAAGGCTTCCTGCTGTTAAGTAATAATAAACTAATTGTGACTTCCAAGTAGAAAACTGCAGGGAAGATAGCACATCCAAGAGAAATTTAATCTGAAGTTAGAATCTAGCTCCTTATTATAGTTATTATACTTCATTCAGTTAACATTTTTGTCACTTAATAAGGCCATCTGGAATCTATTATGACTCAGACATAGGTTTTTCTTGTCTTAATTTGTGTACATGAATACTCTGCAATTGAATAATATGGCTTAAAATTATATTTACTAATATATATGATATTAATATAACAATGATGATATTAAGTATATAGATTGTGGCTATTCTTAATTTTGGTTTTTGAGTAGGTTTGTGACAAACACACATATCACTTATGTGGATTCTGACTTTTACATTTGAAAGTGATAGATGATTTTATCCAGATATTTTATTTTCACAGCATTATATACTATTTTAATTGTGTCTCTTGTTTGTTTATAGCATCATGTATCCTATGATAAGAAGTATTTATTATTAAGTTACTGCATTATATAATGGCAAAAATAGATGCAGTTTACCCTAATGGGACTTGCTCCTCACTGCTTTATTTGTTATATTTAAAATATTGTGATCAAATAAAATAAAATATCATATACAATGTTACAATTTGCATTAAGACCAAAAATGAAAAAGAAAAAGCTACAGTAGAGAATATTTAAAATTGAGTTTACTTTTATTTTTCTTTCCTTTCACATGGCACGTGTTTAAAACAATACATACTTATAAAAGAGAATACATATGGATAATATTTCGAGTGACCTAAATATTAATTATGTGTCATGCTACCCATACAAAATAGTTTGAATGGAGAGTGAAGTAAATCTGACCATTAATTGTGAACCTGACGATATGAATTGTACTAAAATGGAAAATTCATATTCCTTGATGGATCTGTATTCTTTTCATTTTCATTGATACTTCCTAAAATAGTCTCTGATATTTATCTTTATGATTTTTAAAGTTTCTAACCCTGTCACAATTTTGCAAATATTTTTTCCCATTCATTAGGTTCTCTTTTCATTTTGTCAGCGGTTTCCCTTCCTGGGCAAAAGCTTTTATTTTAAGATTAATTAGATGCCATTTATTTACTTTCGTTTTTATTTCCTTTGCATTAGGAGACAGATCCAAAAAATTATTCCTGTGATTTATGTCAAAGAGTGTTCTACATATGTCTTCCTCTAGAAGTTTTATGGTTTCTGGTCTCACTTTTAGATCTTTAATCCATTAATAGCTTATTTTTTGTATATGGTATTTGAGAATATTCTAATTTTATTATTTTATATGGAGCTGTCCAGTTTTCCCAGAAAAACCTATTGAAGAGGCTGTATATTCTTTCCTCATTTGTCATAGATTAAGTAACCATAAGTGTTTGTTTCTGGGCTTTTTATTCGGGTCTTTCTCATGATTTGTTCTGGCTCTTTGGGGTCTTTTGCGTTTCCATACAAATTTTAAAATTATTTATTCTAGTTCTGTGAAAAATGCTGTTGACATTTTGATAGGGATTGCATTGAATCTGTAGATTGACTTGGGTAGTATGGCCAATATGGTATATCTTTTCATCTATTTATATTGTCTTCAGTTTCTCTCATCAGTGTCTTAGTTTTCTGAGTACCAGCCTTTTATCTCCTTAGGTCGGTTTATCCTAAGTATTTTGTTCTTTTTGATGCAATGGTAAATGGCACGATTTCCTTCATTTTCCTTTCACATGGCACGTGTTTAAAACAATACATACTTATAAAAGAGAATACATATGGATAATATTTCGAGTGACCTAAATATTAATTATGTGTCATGCTACCCATACAAAATAGTTTGAATGGAGAGTGAAGTAAATCTGACCATTAATTGTGAACCTGACGATATGAATTGTACTAAAATGGAAAATTCATATTCCTTGATGGATCTGTATTCTTTTCATTTTCATTGATACTTCCTAAAATAGTCTCTGATATTTATCTTTATGATTTTTAAAGTTTCTAACCCTGTCACAATTTTGCAAATATTTTTTCCCATTCATTAGGTTCTCTTTTCATTTTGTCAGCGGTTTCCCTTCCTGGGCAAAAGCTTTTATTTTAAGATTAATTAGATGCCATTTATTTACTTTCGTTTTTATTTCCTTTGCATTAGGAGACAGATCCAAAAAATTATTCCTGTGATTTATGTCAAAGAGTGTTCTACATATGTCTTCCTCTAGAAGTTTTATGGTTTCTGGTCTCACTTTTAGATCTTTAATCCATTAATAGCTTATTTTTTGTATATGGTATTTGAGAATATTCTAATTTTATTATTTTATATGGAGCTGTCCAGTTTTCCCAGAAAAACCTATTGAAGAGGCTGTATATTCTTTCCTCATTTGTCATAGATTAAGTAACCATAAGTGTTTGTTTCTGGGCTTTTTATTCGGGTCTTTCTCATGATTTGTTCTGGCTCTTTGGGGTCTTTTGCGTTTCCATACAAATTTTAAAATTATTTATTCTAGTTCTGTGAAAAATGCTGTTGACATTTTGATAGGGATTGCATTGAATCTGTAGATTGACTTGGGTAGTATGGCCAATATGGTATATCTTTTCATCTATTTATATTGTCTTCAGTTTCTCTCATCAGTGTCTTAGTTTTCTGAGTACCAGCCTTTTATCTCCTTAGGTCGGTTTATCCTAAGTATTTTGTTCTTTTTGATGCAATGGTAAATGGCACGATTTCCTTCATTTTCCTTTCTGATAATTTGTTTTCACTGTATTGTAGAAATGCAACTTTATCTGCATTAATTTTATATCTTGTGACTTTATCAAATTCATTGATGAGTCCTTATAGTTTTCTAATAGCATCTTTAGGATTTTCTATGTATAGTGTCATATCATCTGCAAACAGTGACAGTTTTATGCCTTCCTTTGTAATTTGGATTACTTTATCTCTTTTCCTTATCTGATTGCTGTGTCTAGAACTTCCAAAACTATCTTGAATAAAAAAGGTGAAAGTGAACATCCTTGTATGTTTCTGATCTTGGAGGAAATGCTTTTAGCTTTTCACCATTGAATATGATGTTAGATGTGGGTTTGTCATAAAAGGAGCTTACTATGTTGAAGTATGTTCCCTCTGTCACCTCTTTCTTGATGTTCTTTTTTTTTTCTTTATCACAAATGGATGCTGAATTTTGTCAAAAGCTTTTTCTGCATCTATTGAGATGATCATATGGATTTTATTCTTCAGTTTGTTAATCTGGCATATCACATTTATGGATTTGCAGATACTGAAAAAAACTTCACATCCCTAAGCTAAATCTCACTTGATCACCATGTGTAACCCCTTTGATGTATTGTTGAATTTGGTGTGCCAATATTTTGTGAGGATTTTTGCATCTATGTTCTTCAGTGATATTGTTCTATAATTTTTTGTGTGATATCTTTTGGTTTTGGTATCAGGGTGGTACTGGCCTCATAAGATGATTTTGGAAATGCTCCCCCTCTGCAAATTTTAGTATAGCTTGAGGAGGATATAGGTAAACTCATCCCTGATGTTTTGTAGAGTTCATCTGTGAAGCTTTCTGATCCGGGACTTTGGGTTGTTGGGAATTCTTAAATTGCTGATTCAATTTCATTACTGGTAATTGGTCTGTTCATATTTTCTATTTCTTCCTGATTCAGTCTTTGGTGATTGTACATTTCTAAGAATTTACCCATTTTTCCTATAGTGTACATTTTAGTGGCATAGAGTTTTCATAATAGTCTCTTATGATCCTTTGTATTTCTTTTTCCCTTTTTAATTCCTGTCCTCACTGACCTTGGCCTCCTCCCATTTTTTTTTTTCTTAATGAGTTTTTGCATAAAGGTTTATCAGTTTTATTTAGCACTTCAGACAAGCAAGTATTAGTTTCATTGATCATTTCCATTGTTTTTTAGTCTTTATTTATTTCCACTCTGATCTTTATGGTTTCTTTCCTTCTAACTATAGGTTTTATTTGTTCTTTCGCTAGTTCCTTTAGTTGTAAGGCTAAGTTGTTTATTTTAATAAAATTTTATTAAATTTTACAAGTTTAATAAAATTATTATGATATATGAAAATGTTTATTTCAATATTTCAGTTTTTACTTATAAGCTATAAATTAGTAATTTTTTCTAACTTTGTTAACATACAACTACACAAGTCACAATCTTATTTAGATATTTTCTGGCAAGATAATTGTATCTGAGATGTAGAGAAAGTTCTGATTTCTTACGTAATGCTTGCTGCTTCTGTCAATCAACAAGACTATATTATTTAAACAAATGTAGAGACATGTATCACTTCATAAAGAATAGCTTTTTGATTTTTTTAAATCATTCCCTTTCATAGGAATCAGTTTTTGTCATTAAGATGATACTTCCCTCTGTAAGAGAATGCAACCAAATTCTGAGATACAGATACAATGTTATGCAAAATAAAATAAGCACAAGTGCATATTTGAAATACTCCAAAAATCTGCCCAAGTTATACAGAAAATATTATTGTATATATAATGTACATATGAAATTAATTAATATTTTAAACAACATATTAAAGTGTTGGTGTATTTTGAAAGACATTAATTCTCTCAACATAGGAAAATTGACGAGTGCAATCATGATTTAAAAATGAGAAGATAGAAGGTCAATGTGGCTAAAGTTCAGAAAACTCTTCAAACTCTCCAAGGTAAGGGAGTTTTCAGGAAGAGAGCAAGTAATCTAGATCTTATGGACTGGAACACCACTGAAGGTTTATAGTTTCACATACCCCTGTCATTCTTCTACAGAAAATTGACTATCGGTTTGTGCATTTTAAAAGCAGGGGGAGTGGATAAGTCAACAAATAATAGTCTCAATAACACATAATGTACATTATTGTTTCAGAAGTGCTGAGAACCTTTCCTACCTTTATATGCTTTTCTAGAAAATCTACCTCCATCCATCTGCCTCAAATTTATTTAATTAGAATTAAAATATTTTAAGAGCTTCTCAGGTGACTCAGTAGTATAGAGTCACCTGCCATGAAGGAGACATGGGTTCAATCCTGGGGTCGAGAAGATCCCCTGAGTAAGAAATGACAACCCACCCCAGTATACTTGCCTGGGAAATCCCATAGACAGAGGAGCCTAGCAGGCTACAGTCCTTGGGTCACAAAAGAATCAGACAAGAATTTAGTGACTAAATAACACAATGTGTTATATAGAAAATTGAAATTAAGCTTAAAATGCAAACAATGTTGATAGGTATAAATTTCTGATGTTTTGATATTATATCTTTTTACTAATAGCAAAAAAAGGGGCATTAGGATATTCCCAGATGAATAGTTCATAAATTATTTCATATTTTGTTGCTGTTAAGTTGCTAAGTAGTGTCCAACTCTTTATGACCCCATGGACTGCAGTACACCAGGCTTTCCTGTCCTTCACTATCTACTGGAGTTTTCTCAAATTTGTATCTATAGAATTGGTGATGATATCTAACCATCTCATCCTCTGCAGTCCTCTTCCTCTCCTGCCTTCAATTTTTCCCAGCATCAAGATGTTTTCCAATGGATTGGCTCTTTGCATCATAAAAGGTAAAATTAACTGTAAATAGATACTCTTTATGGTGGCAGAGGATGAGATGGTGATATAGCATCACTGACTCAAAAGACATGAATTTGAGCAAACTCTAGGAGATAGTGAGGGACAGGGAAGCCTGGCATGCTACAGCCCATGGGGTCATAAAGAGTTGGATACAAGTTAGCAATCAAACAATTCATTATTTTTATTTTTTATTTTTTTAAACCTTTATTTTGTTTTTAACTTTTACAGAGTTTTGTTGTTTAAAGATATGTATGTTTCCATATTGTTTTTGTATATTGATTAGCTTCTGGTCCTAAATTAAAAAAGATTGTTTGTTACTTATAACTCTTTTGTCTAAGTCATTTTAGAAATTGCCACTTCACTATGGCAAACAATATTTTGCTTTCCTTAACGCAGTAAGGAACAAATCCAAATAATCATTGAAGATTTAAGCTTAACAAGACATTCAGGGAACTCATGGGGATTCTTCTTTTAATTGGAAATTGAATGACAAACTCTAAATGTCTTATATCCCAAAATGCTCTGTTACTCTGGTCTATAGGTGACAGGTGAAACTATCTGTTAGAAATGCCTATTTCAGTTTAAATATTTCAACACATTCTCTTTATTTTAATGTCTGATAGACAACTGACAATGGGCTGTTTGAGACAAAGCTTAAGAATCTGTTTCCTTTCAAATTGTAACCTAAATTAACCAGATCAAGGAATAAGTCAGACTAGTAGAAATAAAACTCTGCCATGGAATGCAACAGCTTTTCTCTGTCTATAATTAAACTTTATTCCTATTATTGGCATCCATATAGCTATGTAGCAGGAAACATAATATTAGAGTATTGTTTTCCTGTAATTGTGATTTTCTATTCTACTTTCCCCACTACAAGTCAGGTCATGGGGGCCCTCTAACGTCTTGTCTTCTCAGCAGGTTCTACTTGGAATCATGGTACAGCTTGTCTTTGTCAAGTCAGTTATTAATATTTCCTGTAAATGATGTAATGCATTATGATAAATGTAGTGGCTTAAAACAACACAAATGTATGCCCTTACAGTTCTGGAGATCAGAAGTCCAAAAATAAGATGTTAATAGGTCTGAGATCTTTATAGAGGCTTCAGAGGAGAACCCATTTTGTTGCTTTGTCCAACTTCTTAAAGATTGCTATCATTCCTTGGCTTATTGCTCATTTATGAAATCATTCTAACTTCTATGGTCATTGTCATATCTATGCTTCTGACTGTGATCCTCTTGCCTTCCTCTTAGGAGGACCCTTGTCACTATTTTTGGCCTATCCAGATAATCCAAGTTAACATTCTCATCTCAGAATCCTTAATTATACTTGCAGAGCTCCTTTGCAGTGTAAAATAACATATTCACAGGCTCCAGGGATTAGGATGTGGACATCATTTGGGAGGATGTTAATCAGTCTGCCATAACAAACTACCTGGGCTTTTCTCGCTTCAGAAATTAAGCCCAGTCATCACTGAGGTAGCTAACAATAGGGAAGATTCTTTCTCAGAGATATGGTCTGTTTATTTCCATATGCTAATTCCTAATTTCTGATTATGTAAAAATCTTTCTTTCTGGGCATGAGTTAGTTAATCTTGCTCTTTCTTTTCTTTCAGATATTATGCCTTAAATCCAGCATTTTAAATGTTCAAGAATTGATTTCTCTATACTCTTTAGTCTCCTGTGTTGTACCCTCAGAACCATTTTGTCTAGAAAATCGTGTTAATTTCAATAGGAAATTATTATGAAGTAATAATATGTATTAAAAACCATTCCTGTAGGTACATAAAACATATTAACCTTCTATGTCAATGTGTCTGCAGCAAGAGAGATGAAAAAAATTCTTGCTTAATGAAGATATGTATTACATTTCAGAGGTACCAGCTACTGTTTCATTCAGTATAAAATTGTGTCTCCTTTTGTAGTTACATTCACTTTTCACAGAATCAGGCTAAACTTGCAGGGATCTTTGAGTAAGAATAAAAATCCTGAAAAGTACAAAACATACCTTGGAAAAATTAGGCATGATAACACCCAAGAAAGAATTCTAACCATACAAAATTGTCACCATTTTCCAGAATACTATATATTGCATGTACTCTTAAGAATATGGACAAATGATGTTTTCTAGGCCAACATAAAATGATGAGAAAATGAATGCTCTTTGGTGCAAAATATGAGTTATAAAAAAGGCCAATTCTGTTGAATTTATACTTAACACTTTTCCATGGTATAATACTGTTCCTCTTTTCTCTACAAATATATGAAGCTAGACAAACAATGATTTGGTGAGATTAAATTTAGCTTAGCTGCCCAGGAGATATTCTCAAGGCTTTTGGGCCTGAAAAAAAAAAGTCCTGCTTTATGTAGGGTAAAGGTGAACATCAGGACTGTAATAAAGGCTTAATTATAATAGATCTATAAATATATGAGCAAAGTTGGTTACATGATAATTAAAATAGCTTTGTTTTTAAATTAAAGCCATCCACATGTGTGGATTACTGTGTATAAAAATACTTCCTGGTGTTTTAAAATGCAGTTCCCTAATAATTACTGATGTAACTTTTGCACTTTTGTTCATATTTTTTTCCTGTTTAAATATTTATTTCCTTTGTCTATTTTAAATTTATCTTATTACTGGGTTGTAAAGATTTTTATATATTCTGCATACACATTAAAAAATACAGGATTTGAAATCATTTTCTCCCAATTGATGGTTTGTCCTTTTCTAAAAATTTGAGTAAAACAAATAATTTTAATGATAAAAACATTTCCTAATAGTCTAAAACAACTATAAGCAAACTTGTATACCTAGAAACACATGTATAATGAAATATATAAGGCAAAGTATAAAAATAAAGAGAATCTGATATAAACTGTCAGGAAGACTTCAGTCTCTTTTAAACAGATAAAAAGTAAACATGAACTTCCCTAGCAGTCCAGTGACCAAGACTGCATTTCCACTGCAGGGAGCATAAGTCTGATCTCTGGTTCAGGAATTAAGGTCCAACATACCAACAGTGTCCAAAAACAAACAAACAAAAGATATGTAAGCAACTGGAAAAATATTATTAATCATATATATGTTTAAATACACACATGGTGTTGTATCCTCCATAAGACAGAATCATATATAAGGGCCTAGCATAATTATAATAAATTGAGACATAGAATTTGATAAATCAGTAGAATATTTTTTATTCTTATGAAAATCTTATATATTCTTTTTTGCTCATGAATAAAATCCTGTGTTACAAATGATATTTTACCTTAGTCCACTTGAGTTTCTGTAACAAATTGCCATGGACTGGGTTGCTTAATCACACAGATATTTATTTCTCACAGTTCTGGAGGCTGGGGAAGTCCAAGATCAAGCTGGATATGCTTTCCTTGGGTGGTTATGCCCAGTGGCTTAACATAGGTGGCCCACCCTTTATCTAAATTCAGGATAACCCTGAAGGGTATGCTAGGCCCAGAGCTCCTCTTGGGACAGCACAGTCCAATCTTGTTGATCCCATCCTGCTTTATGTAGGGTAAAGGTGAACATCAGGACTGTAATAAAGGCTTAATTATAATAGATCTATAAATATATGAGCAAAGTTGGTTACATGATAATTAAAATAGCTTTGTTTTTAAATTAAAGCCATCCACATGTGTGGATTACTGTGTATAAAAATACTTCCTGGTGTTTTAAAATGCAGTTCCCTAATAATTACTGATGTAACTTTTGCACTTTTGTTCATATTTTTTTCCTGTTTAAATATTTATTTCCTTTGTCTATTTTAAATTTATCTTATTACTGGGTTGTAAAGATTTTTATATATTCTGCATACACATTAAAAAATACAGGATTTGAAATCATTTTCTCCCAATTGATGGTTTGTCCTTTTCTAAAAATTTGAGTAAAACAAATAATTTTAATGATAAAACATTTCCTAATAGTCTAAAACAACTATAAGCAAACTTGTATACCTAGAAACACATGTATAATGAAATATATAAGGCAAAGTATAAAAATAAAGAGAATCTGATATAAACTGTCAGGAAGACTTCAGTCTCTTTTAAACAGATAAAAAGTAAACATGAACTTCCCTAGCAGTCCAGTGACCAAGACTGCATTTCCACTGCAGGGAGCATAAGTCTGATCTCTGGTTCAGGAATTAAGGTCCAACATACCAACAGTGTCCAAAAACAAACAAACAAAAGATATGTAAGCAACTGGAAAAATATTATTAATCATATATATGTTTAAATACACACATGGTGTTGTATCCTCCATAAGACAGAATCATATATAAGGGCCTAGCATAATTATAATAAATTGAGACATAGAATTTGATAAATCAGTAGAATATTTTTTATTCTTATGAAAATCTTATATATTCTTTTTTGCTCATGAATAAAATCCTGTGTTACAAATGATATTTTACCTTAGTCCACTTGAGTTTCTGTAACAAATTGCCATGGACTGGGTTGCTTAATCACACAGATATTTATTTCTCACAGTTCTGGAGGCTGGGGAAGTCCAAGATCAAGCTGGATATGCTTTCCTTGGGTGGTTATGCCCAGTGGCTTAACATAGGTGGCCCACCCTTTATCTAAATTCAGGATAACCCTGAAGGGTATGCTAGGCCCAGAGCTCCTCTTGGGACAGCACAGGCTTCCCTCTGTCCAATCTTGTTGATCCCAAGCATAGTTTATTATAAACTTTGATTATGCTAATCTGTCTCAAAAAAGAAGCCAATCTGTAAAAACTACATACTGTAGGATCCCTACTCTGTGACACTCTGGACAAGACAAAACTGGGGAGATAGTAAAATGGTCAGTAGTCACCAAGGATGAGGATGGGGCAGATTAATACAGTTTAGTGGATTTTTAGGGCAGTGAAACTACTCTGTATGATTTAGTGATGGATACATGTCATTATACATTTATCTAAATGTGTAGGATGTACACCACCAAAAAAATGAGCAATAAGATAAACTATGGACTTTGAATGATGACAATGTGTCAATAAAAGATCATCAGTTATAGCAAATGTACCATTCTTATGGGGGATGCTGATTATCAGGGAGACTATGTGTACATCACAGCAGGGAAAATATAGGATATTTCAGTACCTTAGTCCCAATTTTTTTGTGAACTTAAAACTGTTCCAAAAAATAAACTTAAAAAATTGGCTACATAAAAACCACTCATTATAAGTGTATAGTTTAAGTTTCATATGTCTATGTAATCATGTAGCCACTACACAGTCAGGATACACAAAACTTCCATCACAACAAAAAGTTTTTCAGGCTACTTTGCATTCAACCTTCAGTTCTAGAACTTGGAAACCATTGATATGCTTTATGCATTTATAGTTTTGTTTTTCATTTTTTGGAACTTTGTATAAATGAACTCATGCTCTATGTAATATGAATCTGAATTATTCCCATTAGTTTATCTTTTTGAGATTCATTATAGTGTTTTTTGTATCTGTAGCTTATGTATTTTACCGCAGAGAATTATTCCATTGAATATATTTACCATGGTTTTTATTTAATCTTTATAATCAGAAGCCGGCAAGCACTTTGGAATGAGTTTTGTTTGTAGCTATTTTGAACATTCACATGCAGCACTTTATGTGGATGCTTTCATTTTTATGAGATGAACATCTAGAGAAAGAAATGCTGGGGTCTTCAATAAATGTATTTTAACCTTATGAGTAAGTACTAAATTATTTTCCAAAGTGAATGTATTATTTTGCATTCCCACAAGCAAAGTGTCAGGGCTTTAGTGCTCCAAATCCTCTCAAATACTTGGCCTTTTCAAGATTTTTAATCTTGTTGATCCCAAGCATAGTTTATTATAAACTGTGATTATGCTAATCTGTCTCAAAAAAGAAGCCAATCTGTAAAAACTACATACTGTAGGATCCCTACTCTGTGACACTCTGGACAAGACAAAACTGGGGAGATAGTAAAATGGTCAGTAGTCACCAAGGATGAGGATGGGGCAGATTAATACAGTTTAGTGGATTTTTAGGGCAGTGAAACTACTCTGTATGATTTAGTGATGGATACATGTCATTATACATTTATCTAAATGTGTAGGATGTACACCACCAAAAAAATGAGCAATAAGATAAACTATGGACTTTGAATGATGACAGTGTGTCAATAAAAGATCATCAGTTATAGCAAATGTACCATTCTTATGGGGGATGCTGATTATCAGGGAGGCTATGTGTACATCACAGCAGGGAAAATATAGGATATTTCAGTACCTTAGTCCCAGTTTTTTTGTGAACTTAAAACTGTTCCAAAAAATAAACTTAAAAAATTGGCCACATAAAAACCACTCATTATAAGTGTATAGTTTAAGTTTCATATGTCTATGTAATCATGTAGCCACTACACAGTCAGGATACACAAAACTTCCATCACAACAAAAAGTTTTTCAGGCTACTTTGCATTCAACCTTCAGTTCTAGAACTTGGAAACCATTGATATGCTTTATGCATTTATAGTTTTGTTTTTCATTTTTTGGAACTTTGTATAAATGAACTCATGCTCTATGTAATATGAATCTGAATTATTCCCATTAGTTTATCTTTTTGAGATTCATTATAGTGTTTTTTGTATCTGTAGCTTATGTATTTTACCACAGAGAATTATTCCATTGAATATATTTACCATGGTTTTTATTTAATCTTTATAATCAGAAGCCGGCAAGCACTTTGGAATGAGTTTTGTTTGTAGCTATTTTGAACATTCACATGCAGCACTTTATGTGGATGCTTTCATTTTTATGAGATGAACATCTAGAGAAAGAAATGCTGGGGTCTTCAATAAATGTATTTTAACCTTATGAGTAAGTACTAAATTATTTTCCAAAGTGAATGTATTATTTTGCATTCCCACAAGCAAAGTGTCAGGGCTTTAGTGCTCCAAATCCTCTCAAATACTTGGCCTTTTCAAGATTTTTAATCCTTGCATTTTAGATGTGCTTATTGGTATTTTCTTATAGTTTAAAATTTTTATTGACATAGTTGATTTATAATATTTTATTAGTTTTAATTGTACAGCATAGTGATCAGTATTTTAAGGTGTCTTTTTTCTTGTAGTAAATGCTCTTGTTTCTTGTATCTTATTCTTGTTTGGCATTCATATTTCTTCTTTGGTGAAGTGCTTTTTCATTTCTCTATTGAGTTTTAAACATTTTCTTATTTTGATTTGTATAATATCAACATTTTATGTACTCTGGATTGTACTAGTTAGGATTTTCCAGAGACATAGAACCAAACATATATATATATATGTTAGTTGCTCAGTCGTGCCCAACTCTTTGTGACCCTATGGATTATATAGCCCACCAGGTTCATCTGTCCATGGAATTCTCCAGGCAAAAATTCTGAATTCCCTTCTCCAGGTGATCTTCCCATCACCAGGGGTAGAACCCAAGTCTCCTGCATTGCAGGTAGATTCTTTACTGTCTGAGCCATGAGGGAAGCCCCATGTATACATATGCATACATGAGAGATTTATTGTAGCAATTGATCACATGATTATGGAGACAAAAAAAAAATCCCATAATCTGCTACTGGAAACTGGAAAACCAAGAAAGCCAGTGACTACAGTCCAACCCAGGGACATCCCTTGTGGTTCAGTGGTTAAGAGTCTACATTTTCTCTGCAGGGGTCATGGATTCTATTCCTATTTGGGGAACTGAGATCCTGCATGCTGCAAAGATGCAACCAAAAAAAAAAAAAAAGAAAAATCAGTCCTATTCAGAAGGTCTAAAGGGTGAAAACCAGGTGAGCTGGTGGTCTGACTTCCAGATCAAGGCTGAAAGTCCTGAGAACTGAAGAGTTGCTACTTTATTTTTTGGGGGGAAGGGGCAGGGGGCGGGTTGGGGAGGGAGGGAGTCGGGCAGACAACTTCTATTGGTCTTTCATTTATCTATTTTCATCCATCTCGAGTTGCTACTTTAAATCTGGAATTGAAGCTCTCTGATGTTTAGAAGCTGGAAAAGATGGACATCTCAGCTCAAGAAGAAAGAGAGACTTCCTCCTTCCTCCACCTTTTTATTCTATTCAGGCCCTCAAGTAATTGGAGGATTCTTGCTCCAATTGGTGAGGGCAAATGTTCTTTACTCAGTCTATGGATTCATGTGGCAATCTCTCCTGGAAACAGCCTAACAGGCACGTCCTAAGTCCAGTCAAATTGCGACAAAAAATTAGTCATCATATAGAGGCAAATCTGTTACCATACATATATGAGATATATACATATATAGATAGATAGATAGATAGATAGATAGATAAATATATATATATGTATATTCTCCCAGTGACTGTACTGTCATTTTCCAAGTGTATGTTTCAAATAGCAGATGTGAATTTTGATGCGGGGTTGATTGTTAATTATTTTCTATGGTCTATGATTTGGTTGATTGTTAATTATTTTATATGGTCTATGATTTCTTGATTTATCTAAGAAATCTTCCAATAAAAATCCATGTATGTTCAAGTAGACATTCTATATTTTCTTCTAAATGTTTTATGTTTTATCACTTATGACTAGGTCTATAATCCATTTTGAGTTAATTTTAGTGTCAGTTAATAATTGAGAGTCTTTTTTGTTAAAGGATTTTTTTCTCAGCACCATTTGTTGAAAGAACTGTATTTTCCACACTAAATACACTAAATCTCTTTGATACCTTTGTCAAAAATCATCTGGCCATATACAGAGTCAGTTTGTGGACTGCTATTTTGTTCCATTTTGGATTTCTGTTTTTTGAAATCTGTAAGCCAATATCACACTGTCTTGATTTGTACAGCTTTTTAGTAATGCTTAAAATCAAGGAGTATAAGTTCTATTTGCTTTTCTTTTCCAAATTATTCTGGAAAAACAGTTAACTTTAACAAACTTTAACTTCAGTGTACATTTATAACTTGCAGTTTTCACCATAAAAGTTTTAAAGCCTGTGGTGCTTTGTTTTTGCCTTGAGTATGTAGATTTATGTAAAGAGAATTGATCACTTCATATCAATTTGGCATAGTTTCTATTTTAAACTTAAATTTGCATTATGGATCGTATTTTTAGACTCTTTGTGTGCCTGCATGCCTGGTAATTTTGTTGATTTCACTGCAGGTACTGTGGATTTAATATTCTTGGGTGCTAAATAATTTTGTATTCTATTAAATAAGGGTGAGATTTGTTCCAGAATGCAATTAAGTTATTTGTAGATTTGTTTGATCTTTTTGAGACCTGTTTAAGCTTTGTTTTGGCTCTATCCAAAGACATTTTTTTTTCTTACTTTCTATTTTATATTGAAATATAGCCAGTCAAAAACGTTGTGACAGTTTCAGGAGGACAGCAGAACGAACTTGTGCATAAGCCATACTTACACATGTATCCATTCTCTCCCAGACTCCCTCCCATTCAGGCTTTCACCTAACACTGGGCAGAATTCCCTGTGCTATACAGTAGGTCCTTGTTAGTTATCCATTTTAAATACAGCAGTGTGTACACGTTCATCCCAAATTCCCTAACTATACCTTCCCCTATTTTTCTCGCTTGCCAACCGTAAGTTCATTCTATAAGTCTGTGAATCTGTTTTTGTTTTGTAAATAAGTTCAGTTGTATCATTTCTTTTTAGATTCCACATATAAGAGATGTCGAATGATATTTCTCTGTCCTTATGTTTTATCACTTATGACTAGGTCTATAATCCATTTTGAGTTAATTTTAGTGTCAGTTAATAATTGAGAGTCTTTTTTGTTAAAGGATTTTTTTCTCAGCACCATTTGTTGAAAGAACTGTATTTTCCACACTAAATACACTAAATCTCTTTGATACCTTTGTCAAAATCATCTGGCCATATACAGAGTCAGTTTGTGGACTGCTATTTTGTTCCATTTTGGATTTCTGTTTTTTGAAATCTGTAAGCCAATATCACACTGTCTTGATTTGTACAGCTTTTTAGTAATGCTTAAAATCAAGGAGTATAAGTTCTATTTGCTTTTCTTTTCCAAATTATTCTGGAAAAACAGTTAACTTTAACAAACTTTAACTTCAGTGTACATTTATAACTTGCAGTTTTCACCATAAAAGTTTTAAAGCCTGTGGTGCTTTGTTTTTGCCTTGAGTATGTAGATTTATGTAAAGAGAATTGATCACTTCATATCAATTTGGCATAGTTTCTATTTTAAACTTAAATTTGCATTATGGATCGTATTTTTAGACTCTTTGTGTGCCTGCATGCCTGGTAATTTTGTTGATTTCACTGCAGGTACTGTGGATTTAATATTCTTGGGTGCTAAATAATTTTGTATTCTATTAAATAAGGGTGAGATTTGTTCCAGAATGCAATTAAGTTATTTGTAGATTTGTTTGATCTTTTTGAGACCTGTTTAAGCTTTGTTTTGGCTCTATCCAAAGACATTTTTTTTTCTTACTTTCTATTTTATATTGAAATATAGCCAGTCAAAAACGTTGTGACAGTTTCAGGAGGACAGCAGAACGAACTTGTGCATAAGCCATACTTACACATGTATCCATTCTCTCCCAGACTCCCTCCCATTCAGGCTTTCACCTAACACTGGGCAGAATTCCCTGTGCTATACAGTAGGTCCTTGTTAGTTATCCATTTTAAATACAGCAGTGTGTACACGTTCATCCCAAATTCCCTAACTATACCTTCCCCTATTTTTCTCGCTTGCCAACCGTAAGTTCATTCTATAAGTCTGTGAATCTGTTTTTGTTTTGTAAATAAGTTCAGTTGTATCATTTCTTTTTAGATTCCACATATAAGAGATGTCGAATGATATTTCTCTGTCTCTTATTTAACCTACTTCTCTTAATATGTTATCTAGGTCCATCCATGTTTCTGCAAATGGCCTTATTTCATTTTTTTTAATGACTGAGTAATATATGTACCATATCTTCTTTACCCGTTCCTCTGTCAGTGGACATTTAGATTACTTTCCTGTCTTGGCTATTGTAAACAGTGTTGTGATGAACATCAGGGTGTACATATCCTTCAGACCATATTTTTGTATTATTAAATCTCTCCACTCCAGGTGGAGTGAACATGGAAGGCTTCACCTTCTATGTGATATCTTGGGATCCCAATTCTATTTTGACCAGCCTCTGAATATTTCCTCCCATCTATTAATATGCTCAGATCAATTCACAGCCAAAATCATATTTCCTCTCTCTTCCATTCTCCTTCCCTTCCCATCAATTCTCTTCCCTTCCCTTTTTCTCCTCCTTCTCCTTGTTCTTCATCCTCCTCCTCGTCCTCCTTTTTCTCTTCTTTCTCCCTGTGTCTTTCCCCCCTTTCCTCCATTCTGTCCTCTCTGTGCAACTCCTCTTACTCAGCTTTATGACTTATAAATTCTACCTGCCTTAGCTTTCCCAAGATCTAATCTTGCTCTCCACAGTTCCATGCTCTGTGGCCTGAAAAATGACTCCAGTGATTAAGAACTGGCAATCCTAGGAGTCTCTTCAGGATTTTTAATCCTTTAAAGAGACAAAACCATCCTCTGATTCTTCTAATTCAATGTCTGAAAAATTGTTGTTTCATGTAAATCCTGTTTCTTACTGTGCACAGCAGGAGAGCAAGTGTCATAGCAATTAATCCTTTATAGTTGAGCTATTATGGACGACTTTAGAAATGACTATGAATTGATACAATATTAAAACTGATATAAATGTTTCTCATTTTTGTTAACCATAATCCTATATTAGAGAAGTGACATCAATTTATCAAAAGTATAGCATTAGAATATATTGCCAGGCCTTCTCTTGTCCCTTCCCCTTCAACTTGGAGAGGTAGTACTAATTTGAAGCTGATAATTATATATGCAAATTCTTTTGACCACTCTGAAAAAAATACATTTTTTGAAGAACTTTATGCACTGACATCATATAAGTGAAAATGTACTGATATTTTAACAGAGAAACAAATATTTTCCCTTTCTAGGTACAAATAACTTATCAACTGCAGTATTTCATCTTAGATATAAGACTCCATTCCATTCAGTTCACATCAACAGCCTTGTCTATTCCCTGTTTTGTGCTAATGTGTCACAGGTTTCAAGGAAATTCTCAATCTGACTTTGAGTCTTCAGATACTTTATTAATACATTGGTATGACTCTCCATAATCATAAGAACTTATAGGCAGTTGTGTTTTTCCATCAATACACTTTAATATAGACTGCTTTACATCTGTTTATGCTATATATCACTGGATGAATTTCTGGTTGAATTTTTATAGATATTCAGCAGTTTTTGATTCACAAAATAGACATTTCAGTTAGTGTGTTTCATCTTCCTTGATTTTTAACTACTATATTTCTAAATGGAATTATTTCTTATACCTTGTGCTACATCCAAATGATCACTGGAAACCATGCTTCATGCATTATATTGTAAATATAGGAGGAAGAGACCCTGAAAAGAAGAATTGTTTAACTCAAAGATCTCTTACTCAAGCATTAAATAATTTTGTTCATAGCACATGGAGTCACATCCTGCAGAAACATGTTCTGTGGAGCCTCACACTGGGAATGCTGATTAAATATAAATCTCATAAAACTACTAGATTTGGATTAGATGCAAAAGGAGTAAAAATCTAGCAATTTTAAATAGACTAGAAACAGAACACCCTACAATAAGAATCTGTCTTCTTTTAAAAATGTTTCTTCTTGTATTTGAATTATGGAGAATTATATTTTTCAGAGATTGCAGAGCAAGCAGTTGGCTAGAAAAGGCAGCGTGAGGGAATTATTTGAGATAATAGAGTAATTCTATATCCAGTTTGTGATGGTGGTATAATATAGTTACATAGGTATTCATCAGCATTTATAGAACCATAAACCAATATGAATAAATGTTATGATTTATAAATTATGGATAGATACACAGATGAGTGCAACTCTGTTTTAGGGAGAAAAGTGCCTTTGAATTGTATTTACTTGTGGAAGTAAGTCAGTCCATAGCTAGTTCCATGTCTCATTCATTTATCCTCCTATCTGTATTTTCCATGAACAGGAAAGACAGCATTTAAAGTGTTTAGAGATTTTTTGCATACAAAGTAGCCTGAAGATATTGGGGAAGAACGGCAATTATTCCCAATAGCCATAATATTACTTAGCTAAAGAAAACAGGTAAATTTTTATTTTTTACCTCAGATATATAATCTCATATTTGGAAAACAAGTGGGGGGGCAGACAAAGGCTAAATTATTAGCATTTTATTTGTGTAATAGCATTAGATTAAATGCTATTAGTTTAAATTAAAGCACAGCAAGGCACTTCTGCATAATTCAGGCAAACAATTTAACAAATAAACTCCAGCCTTATTACTGCTTCCTAAATTGCCAGGCAGCTTAAAGATGATGGTAAAACTATTCTCGATGAAGGGTGATCATAAGAGGACAGAGGTGAAAATGTAGGAAAACTCGCTTTCTAGAAGATAGATGGAAGATGCAGCTGAATGCCTAATTCATAGGACAAACTTTAAGCACTGTTAATTAGAGAATGAAATGCAAAAACATACTTCTTAAGGGAAATTTAATTGTTTGAAAGAAAGTTCTTTCTGAACTCTTTTATTTCCATTGTGTTCTTTGTTAATGCTTGAAGTAAGCAAAATAACCACAGAAAGGTGATGTTTAGGTAACACAAACAAAGAATGCATTAGGCCAATTATAGAAACCTACTGTTAGAGCTGCACTTGCAAGGAGCATGCATAAATAATTTTGTTCATAGCACATGGAGTCACATCCTGCAGAAACATGTTCTGTGGAGCCTCACACTGGGAATGCTGATTAAATATAAATCTCATAAAACTACTAGATTTGGATTAGATGCAAAAGGAGTAAAAATCTAGCAATTTTAAATAGACTAGAAACAGAACACCCTACAATAAGAATCTGTCTTCTTTTAAAAATGTTTCTTCTTGTATTTGAATTATGGAGAATTATATTTTTCAGAGATTGCAGAGCAAGCAGTTGGCTAGAAAAGGCAGCGTGAGGGAATTATTTGAGATAATAGAGTAATTCTATATCCAGTTTGTGATGGTGGTATAATATAGTTACATAGGTATTCATCAGCATTTATAGAACCATAAACCAATATGAATAAATGTTATGATTTATAAATTATGGATAGATACACAGATGAGTGCAACTCTGTTTTAGGGAGAAAAGTGCCTTTGAATTGTATTTACTTGTGGAAGTAAGTCAGTCCATAGCTAGTTCCATGTCTCATTCATTTATCCTCCTATCTGTATTTTCCATGAACAGGAAAGACAGCATTTAAAGTGTTTAGAGATTTTTTGCATACAAAGTAGCCTGAAGATTTTGGGGGAAGAACGGCAATTATTCCCAATAGCCATAATATTACTTAGCTAAAGAAAACAGGTAAATTTTTATTTTTTACCTCAGATATATAATCTCATATTTGGAAAACAAGTGGGGGGGCAGACAAAGGCTAAATTATTAGCATTTTATTTGTGTAATAGCATTAGATTAAATGCTATTAGTTTAAATTAAAGCAGAGCAAGGCACTTCTGCATAATTCAGGCAAACAATTTAACAAATAAACTCCAGCCTTATTACTGCTTCCTAAATTGCCAGGCAGCTTAAAGATGATGGTAAAACTATTCTCGATGAAGGGTGATCATAAGAGGACAGAGGTGAAAATGTAGGAAAACTCGCTTTCTAGAAGATAGATGGAAGATGCAGCTGAATGCCTAATTCATAGGACAAACTTTAAGCACTGTTAATTAGAGAATGAAATGCAAAAACATACTTCTTAAGGGAAATTTAATTGTTTGAAAGAAAGTTCTTTCTGAACTCTTTTATTTCCATTGTGTTCTTTGTTAATGCTTGAAGTAAGCAAAATAACCACAGAAAGGTGATGTTTAGGTAACACAAACAAAGAATGCATTAGGCCAATTATAGAAACCTACTGTTAGAGCTGCACTTGCAAGGAGCATGCATAAATAATTGCTTATGCAGCAGAAGACATATTGTTCATTTTAATGTCCTTATACCTGCATGAGAAGATTTTTTCTGTGAGCTTTTACAATAAATTGAATTGGCAAAAGGCTGTATATGAATCTCTCTTCTCTCCTGAATTCCTAAAGGTTCTACAAGCCATTTAAGGAGCAATGAGAACTAACATTTTCATGAGGTATTTACATCTCTTTCTCCAATTCTCACTACATCGAATGTACATAGGACAAAATTGAGAATTCTGGAAATATGATTGAATCATCTAAGATCTAAATTTAGTGAGATATATTATAGATTTTCATACCTAGATTATCTGATATAGAAGCCTTTTCTTTATTGGTACAATTATTAAATAAATATTTATTGATTGTCATTCTCACTCCAGGCATTTTACAGGGACCAAAACAGACTTAGTCTCTGTCCCCAGTTAGAACCCATTAGGAAAGGAAAGAAAAACATTGTACAAATACAAAAATCATTTTGTTGTTTGTGATTGCTGATATGCAGAAGACATAATGAGTGCTTTGAGAATGTGTTACCGAAGGTTTCAATCTAGTGGGTGACAGGCAGGGTTATTTAGATAAACTGACATAAAAATATATAAGATCAAAAAAATATATACACATATATATAAGATCACACTATTCCAGAGAAAAGCATCATAAATTTCATGCTGATTTAGGGAGCTATTGCATTATTCCAAATGAATTCTTAAATTGATGTTTTTCTTTTTTAATTTATTTTAATATATTTTAATTAGAGAATAGTTACTTTACAATATTGTGATGGCTTTTTAAAAAATTTTTGGCCTCTTTTAATTAGAGGATAGTTACTTTACAATATTGTGATGGTTTTTTAAAAAAATTTTTGGCCACTTTTATTGGTCTTTCATTGATTTATTTTCATCCATCTCTATTCTTTGGTCTGTGTGGGCCTCCCGTTGCTTAAATGTAAGGGGCAAATTTTTTTTAATGCTTGAAGTAAGCAAAATAACCACAGAAAGGTGATGTTTAGGTAACACAAACAAAGAATGCATTAGGCCAATTATAGAAACCTACTGTTAGAGCTGCACTTGCAAGGAGCATGCATAAATAATTGCTTATGCAGCAGAAGACATATTGTTCATTTTAATGTCCTTATACCTGCATGAGAAGATTTTTTCTGTGAGCTTTTACAATAAATTGAATTGGCAAAAGGCTGTATATGAATCTCTCTCTCTCCTGAATTCCTAAAGGTTCTACAAGCCATTTAAGGAGCAATGAGAACTAACATTTTCATGAGGTATTTACATCTCTTTCTCCAATTCTCACTACATCGAATGTACATAGGACAAAATTGAGAATTCTGGAAATATGATTGAATCATCTAAGATCTAAATTTAGTGAGATATATTATAGATTTTCATACCTAGATTATCTGATATAGAAGCCTTTTCTTTATTGGTACAATTATTAAATAAATATTTATTAATTGTCATTCTCACTCCAGGCATTTTACAGGGACCAAAACAGACTTAGTCTCTGTCCCCAGTTAGAACCCATTAGGAAAGGAAAGAAAAACATTGTACAAATACAAAAATCATTTTCTTGTTTGTGATTGCTGATATGCAGAAGACATAATGAGTGCTTTGAGAATGTGTTACCGAAGGTTTCAATCTAGTGGGTGACAGGCAGGGTTATTTAGATAAACTGACATAAAAATATATAAGATCAAAAAAATATATACACATATATATAAGATCACACTATTCCAGAGAAAAGCATCATAAATTTCATGCTGATTTAGGGAGCTATTGCATTATTCCAAATGAATTCTTAAATTGATGTTTTTCTTTTTTAATTTATTTTAATATATTTTAATTAGAGAATAGTTACTTTACAATATTGTGATGGCTTTTTAAAAAATTTTTGGCCTCTATTTTAATTAGAGGATAGTTACTTTACAATATTGTGATGGTTTTTTAAAAAAATTTTTGGCCACTTTTATTGGTCTTTCATTGATTTATTTTCATCCATCTCTATTCTTTGGTCTGTGTGGGCCTCCCGTTGCAATGGCCTGTAGCAGAGCACCCGCTCTGGGCACATGTGCTCTATAGCTTTGGCTCGGTAGTTGGACACATTGGTCCAGCCGCTCCATGGCAGGTGGGATCCTCCCAGGCCAGGGATCAAATTGGTGCCCATTGCACTGTAAGGCAGAGTCTTTACCCACTGGACCACCAGGGAAGCCCTTGTGATGGTTTTTGCCATACATCATCACAAATTGGCTATAGGTTTACATGTGTTCCCCCATCCTGAACCCTCTCCCGCCACCCACCCCCACTACCCTCTAGTCTGTCCCAGAGCACGTTGGATGCCCTCCTTCATGCAGCAAACTCTATCAGTCATCTGTTTTACATATGGTAATGTATATGTTTTAATGCTATTCTTTCAAATCCTCCCACCCTCACCTTCTCCCACTGAGTGCAAAAGTGTATGTTTTACATCTGTGTCTCCCCTGCTGCCCTGCCCATAGGACTATCAGTACCATCTTTCTAAATTCCATATTGTATGTGTTAATATATAGTATTTATTTGTCTTTCTCTTTATTTGAAATGGCTTACTTCACTCTGTATAATAAGTTCCAGGTTCATCCACTTTATTAGAACTGACTCAAATTTTGTATTGGGTAGCCATTTCCTTCTCCAGGGGATTTTCCCACCCAGGGATTGAACCCAGATCTCCTAAGTCTCCTGCATTGACAGGAGGTTCTTCACCGCTAGTGCCACCTACGAAGCCCAGTTAGCGCATTGGCCATTATCATATTGATTATTTTAGAAGTTCTTTCATCATAGTTTTTCTCCCAATTTGTTACCAATGAAATTTAAGGTACCAATCAATAGATTTTCATATTCCATTACCCTGATTGAATTGATAAATGTTAGGAGATATACAATTCAGTACAAAGTCAGCTCCTCTTTCAAGGCCCAAGTGAAATGCCATCCCCTGTGTCGTTCTTTGCTTAGTTAATCTTTTCCATCTGATCGCTCAATATGTCTCAGAACATATTTCCTGCAATGAAATTGTGAAACAAATCGCCCCACACTTTGTGGCTATTAACAACTGCTGCTTATTTCTTATTCATGAATCTATAGGGCATGTCTGGACAAGACTGTGGATCCAGTTTAGCTGTGCTTTGTCACTCCACATTCTCCTTGAGTCAGAAGAAACGTGAGACACACCTTTTTTGTGGCAGTTTACAGTACCAAAACTTAGTTTTGCAAAAAGACATAACACCTCTTATGACTTGGGCTCAGAACTAATATTCTGCCATTGAAATCTATATTCATTGAGTACAGGATCCAAGATTGACGTTTAACTTCCTTATTGAAAATACTACCTCAGGATAGGGATGCAGGATGCATTTATTCCTGAGTGGACCTCACACTAGAGGATAAACCCCATTTTATGAAAGTCCCAACATCTTGTAAGACTTCCCAACAAGAGTTGTATCTGGGTATTTTGTTCTGCAAATCAAAGTGGAAATCTCAGTGTTAGCAACTCCGCAACCACCATCAGAACAATAGTAACTTTAATGTTCTGCTGACCTCTATGCTCCATGCTTCCTTGTGTTTAGTTTTCACTTACTCTCAAGCCAGCTCTTTTATATGTAAGCCAATTTGCTATCTAGTACCCCCCCCATAGGACTATCAGTACCATCTTTCTAAATTCCATATTGTATGTGTTAATATATAGTATTTATTTGTCTTTCTCTTTATTTGAAATGGCTTACTTCACTCTGTATAATAAGTTCCAGGTTCATCCACTTTATTAGAACTGACTCAAATTTTGTATTGGGTAGCCATTTCCTTCTCCAGGGTTTTTCCCCACCCAGGGATTGAACCCAGATCTCCTAAGTCTCCTGCATTGACAGGAGGTTCTTCACCGCTAGTGCCACCTACGAAGCCCAGTTAGCGCATTGGCCATTATCATATTGATTATTTTAGAAGTTCTTTCATCATAGTTTTCTCCCAATTTGTTACCAATGAAATTTAAGGTACCAATCAATAGATTTTCATATTCCATTACCCTGATTGAATTGATAAATGTTAGGAGATATACAATTCAGTACAAAGTCAGCTCCTCTTTCAAGGCCCAAGTGAAATGCCATCCCCTGTGTCGTTCTTTGCTTAGTTAATCTTTTCCATCTGATCGCTCAATATGTCTCAGAACATATTTCCTGCAATGAAATTGTGAAACAAATCGCCCCACACTTTGTGGCTATTAACAACTGCTGCTTATTTCTTATTCATGAATCTATAGGGCATGTCTGGACAAGACTGTGGATCCAGTTTAGCTGTGCTTTGTCACTCCACATTCTCCTTGAGTCAGAAGAAACGTGAGACACACCTTTTTTGTGGCAGATTACAGTACCAAAACTTAGTTTTGCAAAAAGACATAACACCTCTTATGACTTGGGCTCAGAACTAATATTCTGCCATTGAAATCTATATTCATTGAGTACAGGATCCAAGATTGACGTTTAACTTCCTTATTGAAAATACTACCTCAGGATAGGGATGCAGGATGCATTTATTCCTGAGTGGACCTCACACTAGAGGATAAACCCCATTTTATGAAAGTCCCAACATCTTGTAAGACTTCCCAACAAGAGTTGTATCTGGGTATTTTGTTCTGCAAATCAAAGTGGAAATCTCAGTGTTAGCAACTCCGCAACCACCATCAGAACAATAGTAACTTTAATGTTCTGCTGACCTCTATGCTCCATGCTTCCTTGTGTTTAGTTTTCACTTACTCTCAAGCCAGCTCTTTTATATGTAAGCCAATTTGCATAAAATATTTTGTTTAATTTTTTGAGGAGTTAATGGCTTAAGATTTCTAGCCAGGCATATTACCAAAATTAAAATTGTCTTAACACTTTACGGTGTGCTAACAGTGAAAAGTTCTTTCATTATTTAACTACTTTTTGTTGCCAATTTAAATATTTATTTATGTATTTGTGACTATGTGTTAGACATTATGTCTGAGTTTCATTTTGTCCTTGAAAAATAGCATGGAAGAATCTATCTGGAATTCTTTTCTTGCCTCATAACTGAAATAGTTTATCTTTTGCCTGCAAGTCAGTCAGAAACTTGTCCCTAGGCCTAAGTTTACACCAAAAAACTAATAAAAACTAATCTCACATAACACTTTAGCACTTAATTTCTGCTTATTTCTATTTGCATCTGATAATTTCCTAATTATTGTATCTGGGCTTTATTCTAGATTCTAAGATAATTTTCTAATGCTTTTCCTATGGGGACTAGATCCCTATGTTTCTTCCTGCCTTGGTTTTTGATAATTTGACCTGTACTCTATCAATAATTCCCTGTGGACTGTAACTGGTATCCTGCCACCTGGATCCTAGCCATGATTTCTAGATTTCTAAGATTCTTCTTGTAGCATGCTCTGCTCCTCACCTCCCTGTCTCTCAGCCTAGAGACAGATGTTCTCTCAGTCTTCCTGTTGTATGAGCATGAATTCTGCATCAAAAAGAACATATTTCCAGTATTGTATATCCAAATTATTTAGGAGAACCTAGTGATATTCTCATATTAATTTAGCATCAGAGCAGTCTAAGAGAACTAATGAGGAAAAGATAATGTAATATTAAAGGAGTATATAAGATGTAGGGAGAAAAAAATATTCATGTGGAATTCACAGGGAATATTGCATTTATTATTCATTTGACTTTGAACCTATTAATTTAGTTATTTGCCATTATGTAGATTAGTTTCAAAACAGATCAAGTTTACCTAATTGGTTCTGAACTTTTCAAAACTTAAAATTCTCAAATTGCTAAAATACACTTTACATCAGGAAGAAAGGAATTATTTATTAGACACCAATTCACATTTTAGAACATGAAATCATGAATATTATCTTTTTTTTCCAAAGAAAGACACAGATCTCCTCAACAGATACATCTAGCATCAATGGAATCTTACTTTGGAACACTGTTGAAAACAGTTCTTGATGATTAATTGTATAGGATTGCTGCATAATTTATGTCTTATGCTTTCATTTCATTCTATACATTTGAATACATTTTGCTCAGCCATATTGACCAGCAGTTAGCCACTCAAATGGAGAGGCTTGCCTATTTTATATTAGAGTATTTAGCAAGAGCAATTTTGAAGTCAATGGTGAATAAAAACTGAAGATAGTTTATCTTTTGCCTGCAAGTCAGTCAGAAACTTGTCCCTAAATTTAAAACTAATAAAAACTAATCTCACATAACACTTTAGCACTTAATTTCTGCTTATTTCTATTTGCATCTGATAATTTCCTAATTATTGTATCTGGGCTTTATTCTAGATTCTAAGATAATTTTCTAATGCTTTTCCTATGGGGACTAGATCCCTATGTTTCTTCCTGCCTTGGTTTTTGATAATTTGACCTGTACTCTATCAATAATTCCCTGTGGACTGTAACTGGTATCCTGCCACCTGGATCCTAGCCATGATTTCTAGATTTCTAAGATTCTTCTTGTAGCATGCTCTGCTCCTCACCTCCCTGTCTCTCAGCCTAGAGACAGATGTTCTCTCAGTCTTCCTGTTGTATGAGCATGAATTCTGCATCAAAAAGAACATATTTCCAGTATTGTATATCCAAATTATTTAGGAGAACCTAGTGATATTCTCATATTAATTTAGCATCAGAGCAGTCTAAGAGAACTAATGAGGAAAAGATAATGTAATATTAAAGGAGTATATAAGATGTAGGGAGAAAAAAATATTCATGTGGAATTCACAGGGAATATTGCATTTATTATTCATTTGACTTTGAACCTATTAATTTAGTTATTTGCCATTATGTAGATTAGTTTCAAAACAGATCAAGTTTACCTAATTGGTTCTGAACTTTTCAAAACTTAAAATTCTCAAATTGCTAAAATACACTTTACATCAGGAAGAAAAGAATTATTTATTAGACACCAATTCACATTTTAGAACATGAAATCATGAATATTATCTTTTTTTTCCAAAGAAAGACACAGATCTCCTCAACAGATACATCTAGCATCAATGGAATCTTACTTTGGAACACTGTTGAAAACAGTTCTTGATGATTAATTGTATAGGATTGCTGCATAATTTATGTCTTATGCTTTCATTTCATTCTATACATTTGAATACATTTTGCTCAGCCATATTGACCAGCAGTTAGCCACTCAAATGGAGAGGCTTGCCTATTTTTATATTAGAGTATTTAGCAAGAGCAATTTTGAAGTCAATGGTGAATAAACACAGCATTAGATTATCTCTGCAGTTCAGTGGAACAAGTGTAAAGATATTTTCCAATGTAATGCCTATTGATAGAAGTGTTAGTAAATTGCTGTCTGTTAAAATGCAGTTTTGTGGTGTTCAAGTGTAATTTTTAAGTAAAGCAAGCATTACTATTGATTTCCCATTTTATCTCTATTCCTTACATTCAATTCCACAATCAAGGTGGGCTCTAATTCCAAAATATACCATGAACTATCTCTGTTTTTCCATCTTCATTCTCTTCAGCCTAATCTAAACCAAGATCAAATCTCACAAGCACTATTGTATTTTCCTAATAGTTTTCCTTCCTCCATTCTTCTCCATGCTAACAACATACCATCCCCTGTTTCACAAAGCAGTAGATAGGGTGATTTTATTACCCCCTCTTTTTTTTAACGTGAACCCTGTCATAAAAATATACCTATCTACAAGTCCACTGTTGGTTCTATTGTGCTTTATGTAAAAATCAAAACTTTCCATGGTCTCTAATATCTTAGATCTTGCTTAGCCTCTTTCATTTTTTAAATTGTTCTACCACTTTCTTCCTAGTTTTTTATGTTGTAGTCACAATGACTATTTTGTTTTCCTTTTTAGAAAAGGTTTTCTCAAAAATCTTTGTAATTGCTGTTTGCTGTTTTCCTTTCCTAGGATACTCTTCTGTGAAAATGTCTTTAATTCCTGTGTTTTTTGTCTCTGTCAGATACCAGGATTAGGTATGGCTTTCCTTCCTAATGTTACTGTTCTCTCCAGATTCATCTATCCATTTCCACAAGATTATTATATATAAAATAGGAAATGATAATACTTATGCATTTAAACTCATTTATGCCCTGTATTTTTTACTGATTTCTTTTTACCTTTATGAAATCAAGGATTTTATCTATCGTCTCTGTCCTCCACAACTAGAGAGAAGTCTGCCACATAATAGACAGAATTATTGAATAAATTAGTGGACAAAATAAAATAAATTAGCAACATATTGATTCAAAATAAAACTGTAGCTATGGATATTTAGTAACCCAGAAAAATAAGTTAAGAACTCACCTCAGATTAAAGGATACTAAGAAATAAATGAGGATGATCCTTTTGACTCCTGGTCAGTGCTCTTCTGAATGTAATACAGTAATGCTATAGTGATCAGATCAAAAACTATTTAATTAAAACAGGAATGAGATTGCAATTTTCAATTTAGTTCCTATCAAAAGAATACCATTCCCTTCCAAACTTGATGTATTTTTTGTAAATGTTATAATTTCTGTTATTATTTTTCTAGTAAATGAAAGATATATCTAGCCTACAAAGGAATGTCAGCCATGACTGAGTAGCTTATGTTGGATCAGTCTCCAAAAGAAAGGGAAAAATATGCACAAGAGATATTTGAAGGCAATAGAGAGCAAACACCACAGGCAGATGGGGCAAGCTACGATATCTGATAGAAGAAAAGGGGTGCTACTCTGCTTGGTTCCCCCTCTCTCCCTTCCCCTCTGTTGGGAAGATATATGCAGTGAAAAAGAGTTATAGAAAAAAAATACTGTAGTCTTACTAAACTAAGGAGAAAGATATCATAGTTCGTAATTACCAGACAACCTGAGATTTAAGGAATAAAATCAAGGGGAAGAGGGAATCCACCAGCAAAGCCTCAAACTGAAATGTGCAAATTCCACTCCAGGATTTTACTGATTCCTAAAGTGTAAATGTGCAGGACTAAACTGGTAGATACCTAATAAAAAGTAGCATTTGAGGGGTTAAAATGCTGAGCAGAAATTTTAGCACCTTCATGATTGTGGAGGTTGAGTTCAGACAGTGCCAAATGGAGGACTGTAATATCCCATTTTGTCAGCTGAAACCCGGGAACAGCCACACCTTAGAAACAGTTGCCAAGTCCTAGAAGGAAGAGCTAAGATGAGTACTTACAGCCTTTGAAAAGCATAAAATTCTTGACAGGAAGAAATGACGTACTTATGTTCTTACTGTGTGATAGAAGAAAAATTAATCCTCCATGAATAAGATAGTGTCTCCTGGAACCTTAAGCAAATTTCAGATGCACTATCCTTTATACAATTTAAAATTATGTGGCAAACTAAATATACAAATGACTAACAAGAAAAAAAATAATAAAGTATAAGTAAATCCAAAGAGGATTTAGGTATGTGAAAGTTTTATCAGAGATATTACAATAACTGGTTTGTACACAAGAAAACACAGGCAAACATGCAAAATTACAAGAGAAACCAGAGGTATATTGTGTTTTAATGATTTTTTTTTTCCAGGAGTTTTGAACATATCTGCAGGATGGAGGAATGACAGAAGAAATGTAGAATTTTTAGGTTCCTCTGGTCTCTAGGGCACACAGGAGAGGTTCTGGGCAGCAATCAGAAAAGCTGCTGTCTTAAGTGACTGAAGACATCTCTCAGATTAATTCTGACACCGGGCCTCTTTGACTTTCAAACCCTACTGTTTGTCCAAGCACCTTTAACTTTTCTAATGTGTAAAATAGGAAAGATAATCCTATTTCCCAATGTGGCAGGGAGAACAAAATAAAAAGGCTTTACATTTCATTTACGGTATTGTACTGTATCATAGCCCTCAGACCAATTCTTGGCACATAATAAGAGTTCAACAAATTCATGTTTCTCTTGTTTTGGTCTCCTTTTTTCCCTCCAATGTAACAGTTCTAGTCTAGGGATAACTAATTTCCCAGTGATGAAATAAATGGTCTCACAAGCTCATTTTTTAAAAAACAATTTATTTTATTTCCCATTAAAAAGCTTTCCCCTGCTTTATGTAAAGTACATCCCAGTGACCATCCACTATTGCATCTTTTATACTTCCTACATGAGCTAATTAATGAATAGCCATTCATCTGAGGCCAGCTAACTGATTATCTTTAGAAATAATATCATGAAAAATCCTCTCGTATTAGCTAAACACAATCACAATTCACATTCAAAACTGCTCAGTGTATTTGTTCCTCCTATCTGAGCAAGCAAACACAAAACCAATTCTAAAATTGCTCAGACGCAAGGGAAAACATTGAGAAAAAGTGTCAATATTCCTATCAAGTGTTTTTTTGTCTGAGACAGAGTCAGAGAAATGCACATGCATAAAATAACTTGCATAATACTCACAAATTTATATCTATCTAATGAAACAGAAAAAAATTAATAAATAAAAAGTAAAAAAAAAAAGTAAATCCAAAGAGGATTTAGGTATGTGAAAGTTTTATCAGAGATATTACAATAACTGGTTTGTACACAAGAAAACACAGGCAAACATGCAAAATTACAAGAGAAACCAGAGGTATATTGTGTTTTAATGATTTTTTTTTTCCAGGAGTTTTGAACATATCTGCAGGATGGAGGAATGACAGAAGAAATGTAGAATTTTTAGGTTCCTCTGGTCTCTAGGGCACACAGGAGAGGTTCTGGGCAGCAATCAGAAAAGCTGCTGTCTTAAGTGACTGAAGACATCTCTCAGATTAATTCTGACACCGGGCCTCTTTGACTTTCAAACCCTACTGTTTGTCCAAGCACCTTTAACTTTTCTAATGTGTAAAATAGGAAAGATAATCCTATTTCCCAATGTGGCAGGGAGAACAAAATAAAAAGGCTTTACATTTCATTTACGGTATTGTACTGTATCATAGCCCTCAGACCAATTCTTGGCACATAATAAGAGTTCAACAAATTCATGTTTCTCTTGTTTTGGTCTCCTTTTTTCCCTCCAATGTAACAGTTCTAGTCTAGGGATAACTAATTTCCCAGTGATGAAATAAATGGTCTCACAAGCTCATTTTTTAAAAAACAATTTATTTTATTTCCCATTAAAAAGCTTTCCCCTGCTTTATGTAAAGTACATCCCAGTGACCATCCACTATTGCATCTTTTATACTTCCTACATGAGCTAATTAATGAATAGCCATTCATCTGAGGCCAGCTAACTGATTATCTTTAGAAATAATATCATGAAAAATCCTCTCGTATTAGCTAAACACAATCACAATTCACATTCAAAACTGCTCAGTGTATTTGTTCCTCCTATCTGAGCAAGCAAACACAAAACCAATTCTAAAATTGCTCAGACGCAAGGGAAAACATTGAGAAAAAGTGTCAATATTCCTATCAAGTGTTTTTTTGTCTGAGACAGAGTCAGAGAAATGCACATGCATAAAATAACTTGCATAATACTCACAAATATTTATATCTATCTAATGAAAAAAGAACACTCAAGATTTACACATAGAAAAAGACGAAACAAAATATAAAATGCATATTAATGTTCCTCATTGAAGGAAATAAATGAATACTTCCAGTAACATGTCTAAATCTCTCATTATGAATATCTCATTTTTTATTACCATAATTTCTAGATAATAAATTTGATATTATATATAATCTAAGCTATTTATAAGCTAATGCTGACCATTCAAATTAATCTTCTACCTTTCTGCTTACATACCAGTCTCTACTTTGAACCTCTTGTATTCTAATGGAATATTATTACCTCTGTGAAGTCTTTTCTTTTTTTCTCTTGTGAAGTCTTGTCTGATTACCCTTTGTCTATATCTTCCTTCCTTCAAATTCTTAATGTATTCATGGCTTTTTTTTCTTTTGTCACTGTATTGTACTGTATTTTTATGAGAGCAGATGGTTGCCTTCTAGGAGAGCAAGACATTTTAAGATCTTTACATTTCCCCGAGCATTCAAATATAATAGTTTTGAGTAGGATCAAGTTTTTTTTTTTTCTCTAAGTCAGATTTTTGTTGAAATCATGCAGTTTTCTTTGTCTACCCTCGTTTTATGAATACTTGTCATTTCACCATCCATTACAAATTTACCTTTTATCCTATGAGCATTTTCAAACATAAAGAATATTTATGCTGAACCATGAGAATTTATGCATATATAAAGTCAAGAAGAGAATAATAGAGCCATGTGAAGTATTAATATCCCTGGCAAGGCTCATTTTTTGGTCCAGTGAGTTGTTCCCCCAAATAAGCTTCCATATTTTGCAATTCAAATGCACACTTCATTAATCATATAAATTGCTCTAGGTTGTAAGCCAATAGATTTGCTTGTGATTACTGGACGTAGTAAATATTAAATTTGTCAGTTCCACAGTTCTACTTTACTTTTCTTATTCTGGAAAATTTACCTTACTCATCTCTATATGTTTTTCAGCTTCTACGTGGTAAAGGTTTATCTAAGAAATTCAATATTCCTATCAAGTGTTTTTTTGTCTGAGACAGAGTCAGAGAAATGCACATGCATAAAATAACTTGCATAATACTCACAAATATTTATATCTATCTAATGAAAAAAGAACACTCAAGATTTACACATAGAAAAAGACGAAACAAAATATAAAATGCATATTAATGTTCCTCATTGAAGGAAATAAATGAATACTTCCAGTAACATGTCTAAATCTCTCATTATGAATATCTCATTTTTTATTACCATAATTTCTAGATAATAAATTTGATATTATATATAATCTAAGCTATTTATAAGCTAATGCTGACCATTCAAATTAATCTTCTACCTTTCTGCTTACATACCAGTCTCTACTTTGAACCTCTTGTATTCTAATGGAATATTATTACCTCTGTGAAGTCTTTTCTTTTTTTCTCTTGTGAAGTCTTGTCTGATTACCCTTTGTCTATATCTTCCTTCCTTCAAATTCTTAATGTATTCATGGCTTTTTTTTCTTTTGTCACTGTATTGTACTGTATTTTTATGAGAGCAGATGGTTGCCTTCTAGGAGAGCAAGACATTTTAAGATCTTTACATTTCCCCGAGCATTCAAATATAATAGTTTTGAGTAGGATCAAGTTTTTTTTTTTTCTCTAAGTCAGATTTTTGTTGAAATCATGCAGTTTTCTTTGTCTACCCTCGTTTTATGAATACTTGTCATTTCACCATCCATTACAAATTTACCTTTTATCCTATGAGCATTTTCAAACATAAAGAATATTTATGCTGAACCATGAGAATTTATGCATATATAAAGTCAAGAAGAGAATAATAGAGCCATGTGAAGTATTAATATCCCTGGCAAGGCTCATTTTTTGGTCCAGTGAGTTGTTCCCCCAAATAAGCTTCCATATTTTGCAATTCAAATGCACACTTCATTAATCATATAAATTGCTCTAGGTTGTAAGCCAATAGATTTGCTTGTGATTACTGGACATAGTAAATATTAAATTTGTCAGTTCCACAGTTCTACTTTACTTTTCTTATTCTGGAAAATTTACCTTACTCATCTCTATATGTTTTTCAGCTTCTACGTGGTAAAGGTTTATCTAAGAAGCTATATGGTTTGCTGTGCTAAACTGTACCCCATTAAAATATATGATTGATGCAAACACTTACAAGTATAATTGTATTTATTTTAATTGGTTATAGACTGCATTGAATAAAGTGGCCAAATCTCAAGTGTACAGTTCAATGAAATATTAACACCCCTGCAAACCATCATCCAGGTGAACATATAGATCTTTCTCGTCACTCCATTATCCCTATCTTCTAGTTACAAATATACTGACTTGTTGACTGTGTCCCATCTCTCTTTTGATCTTTTTTCTCTGCATTTCTGCTTAGACAATTTCAGTTGTTCAGTTTTTGTGTTTACTGATTGTCATCCTCTTCATTTAGTCTGCTATTAGTTATGTCCAGTGAGTTTTTAATTTTAGATACTGTACTATTTAACAGAATAATTATTTCACTCTTTTTTTTAAACCTTTATTTTACTTTTAACTTTTACAGAGTTTTGTTGTTCACAGACACGCATGTTCTCAGATTAGTCACATGTATATCCCCCCCCTTCCCTCCCCTCCCGACCATCACACAGCACCCCTGAAGGATCCCCTTTTCTCACAGAGCAATGACTAGAGCTATTTTAGATGTTAATCATCTGTTGAATTTCTCTATCATTTCACTTGTCCATCCACATTTTCTTGAATTTTCTCTATATTTAGTGATCTTCCGAGCCACTGTTCTCTCCTACCATGGCATTATTTTGCCTTGTACATAAACAGCTCATAAGTCAGGCGAGTACCTTAAGTGAATATTTATGCTGAACCATGAGAATTTATGCATATATAAAGTCAAGAAGAGAATAATAGAGCCATGTGAAGTATTAATATCCCTGGCAAGGCTCATTTTTTGGTCCAGTGAGTTGTTCCCCCAAATAAGCTTCCATATTTTGCAATTCAAATGCACACTTCATTAATCATATAAATTGCTCTAGGTTGTAAGCCAATAGATTTGCTTGTGATTACTGGACATAGTAAATATTAAATTTGTCAGTTCCACAGTTCTACTTTACTTTTCTTATTCTGGAAAATTTACCTTACTCATCTCTATATGTTTTTCAGCTTCTACGTGGTAAAGGTTTATCTAAGAAACTATATGGTTTGCTGTGCTAAACTGTACCCCATTAAAATATATGATTGATGCAAACACTTACAAGTATAATTGTATTTATTTTAATTGGTTATAGACTGCATTGAATAAAGTGGCCAAATCTCAAGTGTACAGTTCAATGAAATATTAACACCCCTGCAAGCCATCATCCAGGTGAACATATAGATCTTTCTCGTCACTCCATTATCCCTATCTTCTAGTTACAAATATACTGACTTGTTGACTGTGTCCCATCTCTCTTTTGATCTTTTTTCTCTGCATTTCTGCTTAGACAATTTCAGTTGTTCAGTTTTTGTGTTTACTGATTGTCATCCTCTTCATTTAGTCTGCTATTAGTTATGTCCAGTGAGTTTTTAATTTTAGATACTGTACTATTTAACAGAATAATTATTTCACTCTTTTTTTTTTTTAAACCTTTATTTTACTTTTAACTTTTACAGAGTTTTGTTGTTCACAGACACGCATGTTCTCAGATTAGTCACATGTATATCCCCCCCCTTCCCTCCCCTCCCGACCATCACACAGCACCCCTGAAGGATCCCCTTTTCTCACAGAGCAATGACTAGAGCTATTTTAGATGTTAATCATCTGTTGAATTTCTCTATCATTTCACTTGTCCATCCACATTTTCTTGAATTTTCTCTATATTTAGTGATCTTCCGAGCCACTGTTCTCTCCTACCATGGCATTATTTTGCCTTGTACATAAACAGCTCATAAGTCAGGCGAGTACCTTAAGTCAGTTTTTACACAGAATCTTGGTGCTTCTTATCTGCATCTGCTTTTACTTTACTGTCTTTCCCAAAATGTCTCAGTACTTCCCAGTGAGTCTGGCACTCATGCTCGGCTCTGCACCCCTCTGCTTCAGTTGGAAAAATTCTCTGGAAGGAAGCTGAGACGAATGTGAGGCTACTATCACATGCTAGTGCCTCTCTAGAGTTGCAGTTACCAGTTGGTTGGTGTCTAACACCTGAAATATTATTATAGACTTATATAGCTTTGCTATATTAGTTCTGACCAGTTTTTATTTAAATTGAATCATTCGTGACAAATGTTTTATGTTTGTCTTCATTCTCTCATTTATTTTCTGTTAGGTTTGTTTATTCATTTCATGTTATGAATACAACATCATTCTTCCCACAGTTGGTATTACCAGGTTATATTTTTTTCCTAATATTATTCCTCTGGTATTATTTAGTTAACTTATTTTTAAATTATTTATTTATTTATTTTTGTCTATTCTGGTTTTCACTGCTGTCACAGGCTCTTCTCTAGTTGCAGGGAGTGAGAGCTACTCTCTAGTTGAGGCTTCTTGTTGTGGTGACTTTTCTTGTTGTGGAACTCAGATTCTAGGGCACACTGGCTTCAGTAGTTGTGCCATGTGGGCTCAACAGTTGTGACTCTGAGGTTCTAGAGCACAGGCTCAATAGTTGTGGCTTAGTTGCTCTGTGGTATGCAGGATCTTCCCTAAATCGGGGATTGAACTCGTGTCTCCTGCATTGGCAGGTAAACTCTTTACCACTGAGATACCAGTGAAGCCCCCTGATTTAATTTGATTTTGCCCTTTAATTTGTACTTTCCTAAATGTTAAAGAGGTTGATATCTTTGAATTTGTTTGGTGAATATTAGCTTATTTCCTTTTTGAAATGCTTATTCAGATCTCTTTCTCACCTTTCTATTATGATGTCTTGATCTTAGAGATTTATAACTTTACCATCACACACCCTCCCAAATGACTAGAGCTATTTTAGATGTTAATCATCTGTTGAATTTCTCTATCATTTCACTTGTCCATCCACATTTTCTTGAATTTTCTCTATATTTAGTGATCTTCCGAGCCACTGTTCTCTCCTACCATGGCATTATTTTGCCTTGTACATAAACAGCTCATAAGTCAGGCGAGTACCTTAAGTCAGTTTTTACACAGAATCTTGGTGCTTCTTATCTGCATCTGCTTTTACTTTACTGTCTTTCCCAAAATGTCTCAGTACTTCCCAGTGAGTCTGGCACTCATGCTCGGCTCTGCACCCCTCTGCTTCAGTTGGAAAAATTCTCTGGAAGGAAGCTGAGACGATGTGAGGCTACTATCACATGCTAGTGCCTCTCTAGAGTTGCAGTTACCAGTTGGTTGGTGTCTAACACCTGAAATATTATTATAGACTTATATAGCTTTGCTATATTAGTTCTGACCAGTTTTTATTTAAATTGAATCATTCGTGACAAATGTTTTATGTTTGTCTTCATTCTCTCATTTATTTTCTGTTAGGTTTGTTTATTCATTTCATGTTATGAATACAACATCATTCTTCCCACAGTTGGTATTACCAGGTTATATTTTTTTCCTAATATTATTCCTCTGGTATTATTTAGTTAACTTATTTTTAAATTATTTATTTATTTATTTTTGTCTATTCTGGTTTTTCACTACTGTCACAGGCTCTTCTCTAGTTGCAGGGAGTGAGAGCTACTCTCTAGTTGAGGCTTCTTGTTGTGGTGACTTTTCTTGTTGTGGAACTCAGATTCTAGGGCACACTGGCTTCAGTAGTTGTGCCATGTGGGCTCAACAGTTGTGACTCTGAGGTTCTAGAGCACAGGCTCAATAGTTGTGGCTTAGTTGCTCTGTGGTATGCAGGATCTTCCCTAAATCGGGGATTGAACTCGTGTCTCCTGCATTGGCAGGTAAACTCTTTACCACTGAGATACCAGTGAAGCCCCCTGATTTAATTTGATTTTGCCCTTTAATTTGTACTTTCCTAAATGTTAAAGAGGTTGATATCTTTGAATTTGTTTGGTGAATATTAGCTTATTTCCTTTTTGAAATGCTTATTCAGATCTCTTTCTCACCTTTCTATTATGATGTCTTGATCTTAGAGATTTATAAAAGCTCTTCAGATATCCTGAAATTGTTAACCTTTGTGTTTTGCAAGTATCTTTTCAGACTTTACAATTCAATAGCTTTTTTTAATGAACATAATTTCTTGATTTTCATGTAGTCCATTTTATCAGTATTTTTATGTATAGTTAATCCTTTTGTGTCCTATATAAAAATGTTTCTTTACATCAAAGTGATCAAAGTATTCTCTGATATACTCCAGCATAATGCTTCTTGTTCTTTGTGCAGAATTATATTAACAATCTATCTACAATACATTTATCATTTAAATAGGTGTAATGTTTTATTTTTTAACATATGTATATGTAACTGTACTAGCACAGTATTTCAGAAAAATATCTTTACTCACTGCAGTGTAGTGCCATCTTTATAATATAACAGTGGTCTCTTTCTTTTTTTAAAGTATTTGTTTTGGTCTGTATTTATCTTCACTTTAATTCAGAAAGGTTTATAAAATATCTTGATAAAGGGTAGGAAAAACATCTTTTTTATATGAAATTTTCTTAGTTTCATATTTATTAAATATATAATACATTTATGTAATACATATAAATGTATGTATGATACATCTTTTACATCTTGATTTTGATGTAAATAATTTTATGCTCATATGCATATGCAAATTTGTGCAACATTTGTGAAAATATTTTTTCATCAAATAATGGAAATCTTTTATTATAATATTCTCCATGTATTAGGTCTATTTTAAATTCTCTCAAAATAGTTTATAATTTTTTTAGGTCACATATTTTAAGTGCTTAATTTCCTGGGCCTAATATTTTTTCTTATTTAAAAGATATTTTAAAATTGTATGCTTAGATGCCTTTTTGCCACTTCTTTGATGTTAAATCAACAACTATACTAAACTTATTTAGTAATTCTAATGATATATTTGGGGCTTCCCTGGTGGCTCAGTGGTAAAGAATCTGCCTGCAATTCAGGAAACGCAAGTTCAGTCTTTGGGTTGGAAAGATCCCTTGGATAAGGGAATGGCAACATACTCTGATATTCTTGCCTGGGAAATCCCATAGATAGAGGAGCCTGGTGGGCAATACATTCCATGAGGTTGCAAAAGAGTCGGATACAACTTAGCAATTAAATAGCAAGTGATGTATTTATAGATCTATTTTGATTTTCACTGTGTAGAAATGTGTCAATGATAATTACTTTGATTGCTTATTTCTGATTTTTGAAATATTTTGTAAATTTTACCATGTAGCAGTATTAGAACAAAGTGAAAATTTACTGAACTGGAGACATGGCTTCTTTAGTACACTTTTGTTTCAATATTGTGAGGTGATTTTTCTGTTTTTTCTTTCTGGTGGTTTTATTTTTAACATATTTATTAAAAAATTTTAAAAATACATTGGTAGTGTTTAAAATAACAGTGGTCTCTTTCTTTTTTTAAAGTATTTGTTTTGGTCTGTATTTATCTTCACTTTAATTCAGAAAGGTTTATAAAATATCTTGATAAAGGGTAGGAAAAACATCTTTTTTATATGAAATTTTCTTAGTTTCATATTTATTAAATATATAATACATTTATGTAATACATATAAATGTATGTATGATACATCTTTTACATCTTGATTTTGATGTAAATAATTTTATGCTCATATGCATATGCAAATTTGTGCAACATTTGTGAAAATATTTTTTCATCAAATAATGGAAATCTTTTATTATAATATTCTCCATGTATTAGGTCTATTTTAAATTCTCTCAAAATAGTTTATAATTTTTTTAGGTCACATATTTTAAGTGCTTAATTTCCTGGGCCTAATATTTTTTCTTATTTAAAAGATATTTTTAAATTGTATGCTTAGATTCCTTTTTTGCCACTTCTTTGATGTTAAATCAACAACTATACTAAACTTATTTAGTAATTCTAATGATATATTTGGGGCTTCCCTGGTGGCTCAGTGGTAAAGAATCTGCCTGCAATTCAGGAAACGCAAGTTCAGTCTTTGGGTTGGAAAGATCCCGTGGATAAGGGAATGGCAACATACTCTGATATTCTTGCCTGGGAAATCCCATAGATAGAGGAGCCTGGTGGGCAATACATTCCATGAGGTTGCAAAAGAGTCGGATACAACTTAGCAATTAAATAGCAAGTGATGTATTTATAGATCTATTTTGATTTTCACTGTGTAGAAATGTGTCAATGATAATTACTTTGATTGCTTATTTCTGATTTTTGAAATATTTTGTAAATTTTACCATGTAGCAGTATTAGAACAAAGTGAAAATTTACTGAACTGGAGACATGGCTTCTTTAGTACACTTTTGTTTCAATATTGTGAGGTGATTTTTCTGTTTTTTCTTTCTGGTGGTTTTCTTTTACATGTTCTTATAAAAGTTTTATGGGCTACATAAACAGGTGACAATGATTCCCTTTTCCCTTTACTCTGAAAGAAGTTAGGGAAAAATTGTGCCTTTATATGTTCCACAAATATGATTAATTCCCCTTTGAGGCATTTGAGCTTTGTGATTCTGTAAAGGAAAAATAATATTTTAATAATTAAAAAAACTATTCAGTTGTTTCTGTTTTCTTGTGTCAATTTTGGTATATATTACTTTTTAAATTCCTATCTAGTTTAATCTTAATTTTCAGATTAATTATCACAAAAACCTTATAATACACTCTCAAAAATTTGCTTATGATAATTGATGAAGTATTTTAACTTTTTCATAAAATTCATGATTATTTTTTCTTTATTTTCTTCAGAAACTTTAAATATCATTAGTATTTTCAAAGAAACAGTTCTGAATTTTGTTTCAGATTTTCTGAATTTTGTTTATGAATCTTATTTCTTCTTATAGTTTTACTATTCCCATTCTGCTGTTTTCTTTGATTATAATATGCTTTACTTGGGTTAATTTATTTTTCCTGAAACAAGTATATTTTTCACTTTTAGCTTATTATGTGTTTATGCCAATTATATAAGTTTCAACGTGTCATGTTCAAATCTTCTACATTTGTTTGCTTATCTATCAAGTACATAGATTGTGTGATAGATTGTTCCATTACAATTTGTGAATTTTTTATAAAAATTGACTTTCTATTAAAAACTCAATTTTTCCCTTCTTATATAGGGAAAAGCAAAACAAGCAAAAGAAACCAAATAGTTCTTCCCTATTGTTTCTCTTCTCTGTGAGCCTCCCTTACTACTTTTATAAAACCCTTTACTTCTGACACTTTTGGTCACCAAATGTGTGGAGCTTTCCCCCACAACAAGCAATTCTCTCAGACACCAGCTGGCTGTCGTACAATTTAACTCATTCTAACACTTCCTACCAGTGATCAATCTCCCAAGTGATGTATTTATAGATCTATTTTGATTTTCACTGTGTAGAAATGTGTCAATGATAATTACTTTGATTGCTTATTTCTGATTTTTGAAATATTTTGTAAATTTTACCATGTAGCAGTATTAGAACAAAGTGAAAATTTACTGAACTGGAGACATGGCTTCTTTAGTACACTTTTGTTTCAATATTGTGAGGTGATTTTTCTGTTTTTTCTTTCTGGTGGTTTTCTTTTACATGTTCTTATAAAAGTTTTATGGGCTACATAAACAGGTGACAATGATTCCCTTTTCCCTTTACTCTGAAAGAAGTTAGGGAAAAATTGTGCCTTTATATGTTCCACAAATATGATTAATTCCCCTTTGAGGCATTTGAGCTTTGTGATTCTGTAAAGGAAAAATAATATTTTAATAATTAAAAAAACTATTCAGTTGTTTCTGTTTTCTTGTGTCAATTTTGGTATATATTACTTTTTAAATTCCTATCTAGTTTAATCTTAATTTTCAGATTAATTATCACAAAAACCTTATAATACACTCTCAAAAATTTGCTTATGATAATTGATGAAGTATTTTAACTTTTTCATAAAATTCATGATTATTTTTTCTTTATTTTCTTCAGAAATTTTAAATATCATTAGTATTTTCAAAGAAACAGTTCTGAATTTTGTTTCAGATTTTCTGAATTTTGTTTATGAATCTTATTTCTTCTTATAGTTTTACTATTCCCATTCTGCTGTTTTCTTTGATTATAATATGCTTTACTTGGGTTAATTTATTTTTCCTGAAACAAGTATATTTTTCACTTTTAGCTTATTATGTGTTTATGCCAATTATATAAGTTTCAACGTGTCATGTTCAAATCTTCTACATTTGTTTGCTTATCTATCAAGTACATAGATTGTGTGATAGATTGTCCCATTACAATTTGTGAATTTTTTATAAAAATTGACTTTCTATTAAAAACTCAATTTTTCCCTTCTTATATAGGGAAAAACAAAACAAGCAAAAGAAACCAAATAGTTCTTCCCTATTGTTTCTCTTCTCTGTGAGCCTCCCTTACTACTTTTATAAAACCCTTTACTTCTGACACTTTTGGTCACCAAATGTGTGGAGCTTTCCCCCACAACAAGCAATTCTCTCAGACACCAGCTGGCTGTCGTACAATTTAACTCATTCTAACACTTCCTACCAGTGATACAATCAGATCCACAAGTTAAGGGCTTGGTCCTTCAAGACTGTCCCTCTTTCCCAGCTTCAGATGACAAAATTACACTTGTGGTTACAAGTCAAAATTACTAGTCATAGTTATTGCTTTTGGTTCTGACTTATGGCTATGGATTCAAAAGTTCCAAAATTCCCTTTCTTGGGTTCCATTCATTTGCTAGAGTAGTCATGAACTTCAGAAACAACTATGTTTAGCAGCTTATTAAAGAGTATGATAAAGGATACAAATAGCCGGATGAAGAGAAACACAGAGAGAGTTCTAGGACAGTTCCCAAGCACTGGAGTGTCTATCCTTGTGGAGTTGATGTGCTTCAGCCTCCTGGTGTGGGTATAGCTGCCAACATAGAAGCTCTCTGAACTCCCTTCTACTGGGATTTTATGGAGGCTTCTTTACGTAGGCCTGGTCTATGACTAACTCCAGTTCTAGTCTCTCTTCATCTCTAGAAGACTTGGAAGATGGGAATAGGACTCAAAGTTCCAACCATCTACAAAAGACTTGGGCTTTCTAGTGACCAGCTACCACCCAGGAGTCAAAGCAGCTAACTTTGAGTCACCTCAATAGAACAAAAGATATTGCTCATGCTCTTATCACTTAGGAATTTACAAGAATTTCAGTAGTCATGTGTCAGGAACTGGGGTCAAAAATAAATACTAGAAAAATAGATGCTACTAGTGTTCTTCTCACTTAGGAAATTATAAGCATTTTAGGAGCTTTGTATCAAAAACCAGGGACAGAGATCAGTATATAAATATATGTATTTTTAAAATTATCTCACAACCTGAAACTGTGCCCTCTATTATCTTTTGCTGTCTACTTTGTAGCTGCTCATTTTTCTTTCTTTAAAAAATCTATGGGGCTTCCCCTGGTGGTCCACTGGGTAAGGACACCGCCTTGCAGTGCAAGGGGTGCCGGTTTGATCCCTGGCCTGGGAAGATCCCACGTGCCGCGGAGCAGCTGGACTGATGTGTCCAATTACCAAGCCGGAGCTCTGGCGCGCGTGTGCCCAGAGCTGGCGCTCTGTGACAACAGAGGCCACCGCGATGGGGGGCTCACAGGAGCCAAAGAACAAAGACGGATGCAAACAGAGAAATGAAAGACCAATAGAAGTGGCCCACCTATCCCCCTCCCTCCCTACCCCATCCCTCAAAAGATAAATAAATAAAATTTTTTTAAAAATTAAAAAAAAGAGTTACGATTCTTGCTTTATACTTCTGAAAGTTAGCATTAGTAGGAATGCTGGTAATAGTAGTAGCAAAAAGTAGCAATATTTGTCATCATGTAATCGTTCTCAGTCATGTCTGACACTTTGAGACCCATGGACTATAGCCCACCAGGCTCCTCTGTCCATGGGATTCTCCAGGTAAGAATACTGGAGTGCATTGCCATTCCCTTCTCCAGGGGATCTTTCCAAGTCAGAGATTGAACCCACACTTCTCTTGAATCTCTTGAAAGTTCTTTACCAATAGTGCTACCTGATAGCCATAGTAATTGTAAAGTAATACATGGAATCATCTCATCATAGCTATGTGGGGCGCTAAATGAAAGAGGGCCTTTGCAAGCATAAGGAAGCTTAAGCACATTATTTCAGTTTGGAGCTAAGATGATGCCTACAGGAAGAGACGAGGGCATAATCTAAAGTTGATTGTCAAAACTTCTGATTGATCCCTCTGGTTTCCGTGCTCGTGGACAAGGCATGCTCACCATAGATTCCTATTGCAATGTAAATACATAATTGCTTGACCTTTAGCTTGATTGGTGTAACTATAGGAAGTCCCTTGCAAAACCCCCTTCATTTGCCTATAAAGCTGTAAGTCTGCACTAATAAAACGGAACTGCTTTGACAGAACCCCTGCCGTGTCTGATTGTCCCCTGCGTCTGCTGGGGGCCTGGGGGGCCGGCAGCAAGACTTGCCTCTCTCCGAGATCTCCCGGTTCAGCCGGGGGCAATCCCGCTACCTTCCTTTCTGCGGAAGGTCCCTGCAGAAGCTGGCGCCCAGTGTGGGGCTCATCTTCTAGGACCTGAGCAAGCATAATTATTTTTTGTTGTAACTGTGTATTGTGGGCCATAACACCCTTGACCTTAAACAGTATATCTAGCAAGGCAACAAAAACAAACAGACAGAAAGCATTTTTAAACCAGATGAATGGGCTTTGTATCCATAGCCAAAAATCATTAACATCCTTTTGTCAGGCAAAAGAGGGGGTAGCTCACATCACAGTCTAAGCGTGCCAGGATGCTTGATGTCTCGATAGCTCTGGCATGTAGATTAAACTGTTGTTGGAGTCCCATTATGGCAGCCCTCAGGTGTTCAAATTGGTGTAGGCTGGCCTGAAGTCCCTGGGCAGAGGCGGTGGACATGTTATTTACCGCTGTGATGGTGTGCACTTGTTGAACTCCGAGCACAGATGTTGTTACTGTTGTACTTATTAAGGAGAGAAAGAGAGAGAGAGATGCCTCAAGAACTTTCTGTTCTTGGGCCTGATATATGGTCATATTTTATCTGCAGCAGATTCTAAGGTTTGAACTTTGTTTTTTGGCATAAATGTAAGATTTCTCGCTGGTACCCAAATAGGGCTGGGTTCCCCAATGGGGAATATGCACCCAAATCCTCTCCCCATTGTAAAGAGTGGATCAGGTCCCTTCCATTGGCCAGTGATGGGGTCCTTCCATCTCACTTGTATTTCAGGCTTTATTTCTTGGTTGGACCAGTGTTTCTGAAAGGGTGCCATCAGTTCATTTTTTGAAAAATTTAAAATATTTAGGGTAAAGAGTGCCATTTCAAGTTGTTGGTAAGGGCTTATTCCCCCTTTTTGTTTTTGTAATCGGGCCTTTAAGTTTTGATGATGATGTTCAATTATGGCCTGTCCTTGATGGTTGTATGGGATCCCTGTGGTGTGGCGGATGTGCCATCGTTGAAAGAAGTTTTGTAAATTTTTGCTAACAAAGCAGAGACCATTGTCTGTTTTTATCTGGCAAGGTAGACCCAGAGTTGCAAAGCATTGTAAGAAATGTCTCTGGGCATGTTTTGCTTTTTCTCCTGAATGGGCTGTGGCCCAGCAGGCATGGGAATAAGTATCAATGGATACAAAGATGTACTTGAGTTTTCCAAAGCGGGAAAAGTGAGTGACATCTGTCTGCCACAACATATTAGGCCTCAGTCCCCGAGGGTTTATTCCCGAGGACTGTAAGGGAGGAACTTATAAGTGAGGGAGGCAAGATTTGCAAGTATGCCCCAATTTTTTGTTTTAATCTTTGACGGGGACCTGCGGGAATTTTTTATATGACCCACTTCAGCTGACATGGGTCAGATCGTGAAGGTCATGGGCATCCTGCAGGCCATGTACCTGAACTCCACAGGAAGCCGCCCCGCCAGCTAAGGAATCTCCCACCGACAGCAGTCCAGGCAGTTGGGTAAAAGCCCAAGGGGGAGCCTTTCCCATTTTGGATTTCTCGCTGACTGGCAAAGGTTTGTACTTGGTGCCAGGCTCCACTAAAAGCTTGGATATAGTTTCCCATGTTGTTGAAAGGGAGCATAAAAGAAAGATTACTGAGGACAACCACCAAAAATCCTAACGGGGGTGGTAGCGGCCGGGAAGTTGGGCTTATGTCATGCTTGTGAAATGGTGAAGGAGTCTCTAGTGTTTGCACGGACATTGTCTTGCTGGGGGCGGGCGCTCTAAGAGGCTCTGGCCTGTTCCGTGACACCCTTATCCTGTCATGGGAGTCTTCAAGCGGCAGGCGCCCTAATAGCTTTTAAATGCCTGACGTGTGCCCGCAAGGGAGAGGTTTAGGCCACGTCCTCATTTTGAAAAATTTAAAATATTTAGGGTAAAGAGTGCCATTTCAAGTTGTTGGTAAGGGCTTATTCCCCCTTTTTGTTTTGTAATCGGGCCTTTAAGTTTTGATGATGATGTTCAATTATGGCCTGTCCTTGATGGTTGTATGGGATCCCTGTGGTGTGGCGGATGTGCCATCGTTGAAAGAAGTTTTGTAAATTTTTGCTAACAAAGCAGAGACCATTGTCTGTTTTTATCTGGCAAGGTAGACCCAGAGTTGCAAAGCATTGTAAGAAATGTCTCTGGGCATGTTTTGCTTTTTCTCCTGAATGGGCTGTGGCCCAGCAGGCATGGGAATAAGTATCAATGGATACAAAGATGTACTTGAGTTTTCCAAAGCGGGAAAAGTGAGTGACATCTGTCTGCCACAACATATTAGGCCTCAGTCCCCGAGGGTTTATTCCCGAGGACTGTAAGGGAGGAACTTATAAGTGAGGGAGGCAAGATTTGCAAGTATGCCCCAATTTTTTTTTTTTTTAATCTTTGACGGGGACCTGCGGGAATTTTTTATATGACCCACTTCAGCTGACATGGGTCAGATCGTGAAGGTCATGGGCATCCTGCAGGCCATGTACCTGAACTCCACAGGAAGCCGCCCCGCCAGCTAAGGAATCTCCCACCGACAGCAGTCCAGGCAGTTGGGTAAAAGCCCAAGGGGGAGCCTTTCCCATTTTGGATTTCTCGCTGACTGGCAAAGGTTTGTACTTGGTGCCAGGCTCCACTAAAAGCTTGGATATAGTTTCCCATGTTGTTGAAAGGGAGCATAAAAGAAAGATTACTGAGGACAACCACCAAAAATCCTAACGGGGGTGGTAGCGGCCGGGAAGTTGGGCTTATGTCATGCTTGTGAAATGGTGAAGGAGTCTCTAGTGTTTGCACGGACATTGTCTTGCTGGGGGCGGGCGCTCTAAGAGGCTCTGGCCTGTTCCGTGACACCCTTATCCTGTCATGGGAGTCTTCAAGCGGCAGGCGCCCTAATAGCTTTTAAATGCCTGACGTGTGCCCGCAAGGGAGAGGTTTAGGCCACGTCCTCAATTTGAAATATAGGAAAGAGAGGCTTCCACCCAGTCGGGCTCCCACTACTGGGGCGAACTATCTTAAAACCTTTCAGGACCGTCAGAGAGCAGCTCTGACCAGGACCCGTCAGTTGCTTTTTAGACTGTTCACCGGTTCACTGGAAGTCTCGAATCAGAGAGAACGTGAAAGTAGGAATTAAAGTAAAGAAGGACGAACAAGGAAAAGCAGTATTCAGTTTTTTGTGACTACCCTAAATCCCCACCCTCTCGGGATTGGTGAGAAAAAGGGGAAGACTCACCTTGAAATCCGGATTACTCCGAGAAGATGCCTCTCTAGAGGGAGACGCCGCGCTGAGGCCCATTGGCCGCTCGTCGGTTCTCTTTCAAACCTGCATGGTGATGCTGTCTTCTACTTTCTTGCCGTCAGGCCCCACGTTGGGTGCCAGCTTCTGCAGGGATCTTCCGCAGAAAGGAAGGCAGCGGGATTGCCTCCGGCTGAACCGGGAGATCTCGGAGAGAGGCAAGTCTTGCTGCCGGCCCCCCAGCCCGCCGGCACATGTAGGGGACAATCAGACACGGCAGGGGTTCTGTCAAAGCAGTTCCGTTTTATTAGTGCAGACTTACAGCTTTATAGGCAAATGAAGGGGGTTTTGCAAGGGACTTCCTATAGTTACACCAATCAAGCTAAAGGTCAAGCAATTATGTATTTACATTGCAATAGGAATCTATGGTGAGCATGCCTTGTCCACGAGCACGGAAACCAGAGGGATCAATCAGAAGTTTTGACAATCAACTTTAGATTATGCCCTCGTCTCTTCCTGTAGGCGTCATCTTAGCTCCAAACTGAAATAATGTGCTTAAGCTTCCTTATGCTTGCAAAGGCCCTCTTTCATTTAGCGCGCCACATAGCTACTCTTAGAAACTTTTCATACAATATTTCTTGTTTCATATTTCCCACTTTTTAGGTAAGGCATGTGGGGGTTGTATATGCATGCATCTGTCCCAGGTTTCTTGGCTATTAGATTATAGTCCTAAAATTTGATACCAGATATATCTGCTTCAAAACATGAGTACATTTCAGGTTACTTAATAGTCCCAAGAAAAATTTCTGTGTATGTTAATCTCAGAGTAAGTGCCCATTCATACTTGTTAATTGAACAATTTACATAAACCCTTATGTGATTTCAATCTATTGAAATTTGTGAGAAATTATTCAAATTTATTTTACATAATGTTTTACTACAGTTAATAAAACAATCTTAGCCAAGTTATCTTCCTTGTTACCTACAATATTTGCAGTTTTTTTTTTCTTTTCAGTTATTGAGTAAATACAAGCTTAAAGTTTCCAAATATACTCTTAATTTAGTTATATGCTTCAGGTAAGTTGTTTCCCCAAAGTGTTTGCATTCTGAACATGGAGCCTCTTTTCTCAACCTATCTCCTGGCATAGGATCCTCCACTTAAAGTATCCATATGCCTTCTCTTGTCAATTCCCACTTCAGGAGATAATTAGATATTGATTATTTATGATATACCAAAGCATATAGTAATGATCAAGCTCTTCCTTTGTGGTTGGTACTCTCAATGGTCGTTAATTCGAAGGCTTGTTCCATCATTAGAGGAATCTGAGGTATCAATAAGCACATGGGTAAACTTTGTGTTTTTACTTGTTTTAATGTCATATATTTGCTAATTTACTCTGTGATGCTGTTTCCACTACTATATACCTCTGCATGAAAAAGTTTACATTTAAGAAATGAAGGAATCAGTCATGTCTCCTACTTTGTAAATGGAAATTAATTAAATGATTTTGGGTTTCTCTGGTGGCTCAGAGGTAAAGAATCTACCTGAATTACAGGAGATGTGGGTTCTATCCCTGCATTGGGAAGATCCCCTGGAGAAGGAAACAGCAACCCACTCTATTACTCATCCTTGGGAAATCCCATGGACAGAAGAGCCTAGTGGCCTATAGTTCATGGTGTTGCAAAAGAGCTGGACAATAGCAACTAAATGTTTTGGGGCAAATAACCTTTGATTCCTTGATGTTTTTTTTATAGCAAAGGTCTCAATAATTCTTAGATTTATCATCATAATTTGCTTAAATTACTGCTCTTATGTAAAAGAAAGGTCAAACTCAATTTCTGCTTCAAAACATGAGTACATTTCAGGTTACTTAATAGTCCCAAGAAAAATTTCTGTGTATGTTAATCTCAGAGTAAGTGCCCATTCATACTTGTTAATTGAACAATTTACATAAACCCTTATGTGATTTCAATCTATTGAAATTTGTGAGAAATTATTCAAATTTATTTTACATAATGTTTTACTACAGTTAATAAAACAATCTTAGCCAAGTTATCTTCCTTGTTACCTACAATATTTGCAGTTTTTTTTTTCTTTTCAGTTATTGAGTAAATACAAGCTTAAAGTTTCCAAATATACTCTTAATTTAGTTATATGCTTCAGGTAAGTTGTTTCCCCAAAGTGTTTGCATTCTGAACATGGAGCCTCTTTTCTCAACCTATCTCCTGGCATAGGATCCTCCACTTAAAGTATCCATATGCCTTCTCTTGTCAATTCCCACTTCAGGAGATAATTAGATATTGATTATTTATGATATACCAAAGCATATAGTAATGATCAAGCTCTTCCTTTGTGGTTGGTACTCTCAATGGTCGTTAATTCGAAGGCTTGTTCCATCATTAGAGGAATCTGAGGTATCAATAAGCACATGGGTAAACTTTGTGTTTTTACTTGTTTTAATGTCATATATTTGCTAATTTACTCTGTGATGCTGTTTCCACTACTATATACCTCTGCATGAAAAAGTTTACATTTAAGAAATGAAGGAATCAGTCATGTCTCCTACTTTGTAAATGGAAATTAATTAAATGATTTTGGGTTTCTCTGGTGGCTCAGAGGTAAAGAATCTACCTGAATTACAGGAGATGTGGGTTCTATCCCTGCATTGGGAAGATCCCCTGGAGAAGGAAACAGCAACCCACTCTATTACTCATCCTTGGGAAATCCCATGGACAGAAGAGCCTAGTGGCCTATAGTTCATGGTGTTGCAAAAGAGCTGGACAATAGCAACTAAATGTTTTGGGGCAAATAACCTTTGATTCCTTGATGTTTTTTTTATAGCAAAGGTCTCAATAATTCTTAGATTTATCATCATAATTTGCTTAAATTACTGCTCTTATGTAAAAGAAAGGTCAAACTCATTTTCCAATTCCATCAAGACTGTTTAATCTAGGGAAGTCTGCTAAATTCATTCAGTTCTCGTACATAATGCATCAATTTTGGGGTGATATTTAAGAAGTATTGCTGAAGAGTTAATGCTATTACAAAACTGGGATTTGTATCAAACATTTTTGGAAATCAAACAGTGTGTTCAAAGTTCCTTTGAACTTAATTATAAATGAATTTAACTTAAACTCTAATAGTCTTTAGTAAATGATTTATTATAACATCTAATGCAGTATCTCTTCAATGGTGTAATAGTTTTCTAGTTTACTGCGGTTATTTGAAAATGACATAAAAGCTTGGTTCACTTAAAATATCTTCTTGTTAATGATTTATTGTTGTTCTTCCTAAGCATTCTAAACAGTTAATAAAATTATCACTACAATTTTTAAAAGATTTTATGAATTTCAAATCACTGAATCAGTCATTTCTATAATAAGAAATCATCCTTTTAATTGATAATATTTTATGAAACCAAAATAATGAACAAAGATATAAATAGATGACAGATATGTAGATATTTAAATTAAACACTTATTATAAATCAGTGATGTTCTAGGCACATTAAATATGTAAGTGGACATAACAAGGGTCCTGTATTTATAAAACTTAATTCTAGCATGTTAAACAATCAAAGGAGCTCAATAGTTCCCTTATCCTTAAAAGCTTCCTGAGTTAGTCACAGTACATTATTAAGCCATTTAAAAATATAGATTCATAGGTTAATTTTCCTTTACAACTCTCTTAATACATATTAAGTCCATCTTCAAATTTTAATGACTTTAGTATTTTTTATTCTGCTTTTCAGTAGAAACTTAATTTCTTATGTATATTGTAAGAATTTTATATTTTACTCATAAAACAATGTCATCTCATATTAAATCCATCTATATAAGTGTCACAGAAATTATTCTGTGGTCAGAGTTCTTGCTGCTGCTGTACTCTGCTCAGTCATGTCTGACTCTTTGCAACCCCATGGCCTATATCCCGCCAGGCTTCTCTATCCCTGGCATTTTCTAGGCAAGGATACTGGAATGGGTTGTTATTTCCTACTCCAGGGGATCTTCCTGACTCAAGAAAATTCTTTACCACTGGGCCAGCTGGGAAGCCCCAAAGTTCTTGACACCTGTCTTAAATTGTATTCATGACAAATAAAATATGTGTGCCATATATATGTCTGTTTGTATATTATATGTCATATATAACAAACACTGGAGCAACAATGCAAATCACATATCTAGCCACTTTCATACTATTACTTTGGTATTTATAGTATGTAGTTTTTTTGAGCAATATCATAAAATATTCACACCACTAAAAATTGTGAGAAATTATAACTAGAAAGTGATTATGATGCAATATTTGGCAGATGATTCCCTGAGATATTTCATGTTTGAGATAATTGAGCTCTTGAACATGTTAAGTATTCATTTCTCTTTGTTCTTTTAAGTTCCTTTTCTAAATTTTGTTTTAGTTAGAATATCTGAAAATACCTAGTCCAGTTTTCTGAAGAAGTAATTTTTTTACCAACACCCTAGGTAATTACCTTCAATAGAAAACTGATATCACTTCCTCCAAATTCTTGGATTTCTCTGCCCACCAACGCCAAATAGAAACATATGGAGGCAGAGTTTGGAGGAAATAGGTGCCTTTTTCTTCAGCCAGAGGATGGGAGAACACAGTAAACTCATACCTCAAGTACTATGCCCCCATTTCTTGAGGAATTCAGGGGATCATATAGATGATCGATCATAAACCTAGGTAGGTAATAAGGAGCAAAGGTGTAAGAATCTTGTATTCTTCCTCGTGTATTATTTCAAAAATAGTCATGACCTGGCAGATCAGGCAGCCTGGTAATTTGATCTGGTAATCCTAGCTTGGTAGTTGGATCCATTGTCTTTTGTGTATTATACCATGACCTTCTTTCTATAATGCAAAGAGATAAAAGCTACAAGGGGTTGCCTGTGAAGAGAGCGCTGGAAAGGTGAGCACCAAATACAGGATGTAATTAGCATACCATCAAAGGATAATAGGTGCATAATGTAGCTCATGCAAAGTTAGGGGACAGAAAATGCAAGCTTAGTTACAGACTACAGGTAAAGTGAAAAATAAATAAATAAATAAGCGAAAATGAGGAGTGATAACAGGCCTTCTCAGTGTTCTCTTTCTCTTCTTTTACCTCAGGAAAAAAGGAAAAGCATATTCTTCTTTGTTTTTTTACCTTTCACGTGCAACAGTATGAGAATTTTAAATAGAAAAACATTATTCTCGAGACTGCACATTTGTTGAAGACATTAACATTTGGATAAGAGTCCACATAATTTTAATTGTTTAGTTGTTCAGGTCGATTCAATTGCTCAGTTGTTCCTGACTCTTTGCAGGCCCATGGACTGCAGCATGCCAGGCTTCCCTGTCCATCACTATCACCCAGACCTTGCTCAAGCATATGTCCATTGACTCAGTGATGCCATCCAACTATCCGGTCCTCTGTTGTCCCCTTCTCCTCTGCCTTCTATTTTCCCCAGCATCAGGGTCTTTTCCAAGACATCGTCTGTTTGCATCAGGTGGCCTAAGTATTGGAGCTTCAACTTCAGCATCAGACCTTCCAATGAATATTCAAGGTTGATTTCCTTTAGGATTGACTGGTTTGATCTCCTTGTGGTTCCAAGGTACTCTCAAGAGTCTTCTCCAGTACCACAGTTCGAAGACATTTATTCTTTGGCACTTAGCCTTCTTTATGTTCCAACACTCACATCTATATATAACTGTATACATAAAGTTATGAGAAAACCATAACTTTGGCTGTATGGACTTCTTTTGGCAAAGTCATGCCTCTGCTTTTTAATACACTGACTAGATAATAGATCCTGAGAAAAAAATTGCCTGAATGACAACCATATTTACTTTCATCAGACAGAGGAAATCTATAATAAAACATGTTTCCATTTTAAGTGTTTGTTGCCAGGATGTAGCACTGTTTAACAATAATAAAATAACAAGATAATAGTAATAGAATAATTTTTGTATCTGGAGGAGGAAATGGCAACTCACTGTGGTATTTGTCAACTAAAAGATGAACAACTTGAGAGTTGGAGGTTAAGTTTTATTTGGGATGTAATTAGGACTACAGCTTTGGAGGAGGCACCTCATATAGCTCTGAGAGACTGCTCCAAAGAGGCAGCGAGAGGAAAATTAATATGTCAGGTTTCCATGAAGGGGGGTTTCAATACTATTAAATGCTCATTTTACAAAGTGGGGTTTTGGTTAATCACCAGGACCTGACCTGGGAGTTTATGGTTAATCTGACTGCCAGGAAAAAAGGAAAAGCATATTCTTCTTTGTTTTTTTACCTTTCACGTGCAACAGTATGAGAATTTTAAATAGAAAAACATTATTCTCGAGACTGCACATTTGTTGAAGACATTAACATTTGGATAAGAGTCCACATAATTTTAATTGTTTAGTTGTTCAGGTCGATTCAATTGCTCAGTTGTTCCTGACTCTTTGCAGGCCCATGGACTGCAGCATGCCAGGCTTCCCTGTCCATCACTATCACCCAGACCTTGCTCAAGCATATGTCCATTGACTCAGTGATGCCATCCAACTATCCGGTCCTCTGTTGTCCCCTTCTCCTCTGCCTTCTATTTTCCCCAGCATCAGGGTCTTTTCCAAGACATCGTCTGTTTGCATCAGGTGGCCTAAGTATTGGAGCTTCAACTTCAGCATCAGACCTTCCAATGAATATTCAAGGTTGATTTCCTTTAGGATTGACTGGTTTGATCTCCTTGTGGTTCCAAGGTACTCTCAAGAGTCTTCTCCAGTACCACAGTTCGAAGACATTTATTCTTTGGCACTTAGCCTTCTTTATGTTCCAACACTCACATCTATATATAACTGTATACATAAAGTTATGAGAAAACCATAACTTTGGCTGTATGGACTTCTTTTGGCAAAGTCATGCCTCTGCTTTTTAATACACTGACTAGATAATAGATCCTGAGAAAAAAATTGCCTGAATGACAACCATATTTACTTTCATCAGACAGAGGAAATCTATAATAAAACATGTTTCCATTTTAAGTGTTTGTTGCCAGGATGTAGCACTGTTTAACAATAATAAAATAACAAGATAATAGTAATAGAATAATTTTTGTATCTGGAGGAGGAAATGGCAACTCACTGTGGTATTTGTCAACTAAAAGATGAACAACTTGAGAGTTGGAGGTTAAGTTTTATTTGGGATGTAATTAGGACTACAGCTTTGGAGGAGGCACCTCATATAGCTCTGAGAGACTGCTCCAAAGAGGCAGCGAGAGGAAAATTAATATGTCAGGTTTCCATGAAGGGGGGTTTCAATACTATTAAATGCTCATTTTACAAAGTGGGGTTTTGGTTAATCACCAGGACCTGACATCACCATGAAGGGATTTAGTTCTTTTTTAGATATAAGGGGATGCAAGGGTTGAGATCATAAAATCTGTTCCTAAAAACATCCACCTATCTAAAGACCTGTCCCACCAAATTTCCTGGAGCACAGAAGGCCTCACTCCACCCTAAACTACCTAAGGGGGTGTTAACGGTTAGCGGCTCCCAAAAGTACAGGGTTCAGTCTCTGCAGAGGCAGATGGAAAATGCCCTTGTTGTTCAGTCATTGGCAATGTAGTTGGTAAATGCCAATTTGTAGTTGACAATGTTCTTGCCTGAACAATCGCAAGGACAGAGCAACCTGGCAGGCTATGGTCCATAGGGTCACAAAAATTCAGACATGACGGAAGTGACTTAGCATGACTATCATATAGTTGAATGATTACATGTAATATTTAATTGTTATTATAATAATGACTTTATTGAAACCTTGTAATAAGATTGATGATAATATTAATAACTTTAGTAAGAATTCAGGTGACAGTTTCATCTATGTCTTCTGCCTTTCACTGTTTCATTTTCTTTTGAAGAAGAGTTTTTTTTGAGGTAGAATTGACTTGCTGCACATTTTAAAATGTTAAATTGATACATTTTGATATGCATATATTCTTGTGAAACATTACCAGTCAAGACAAAGAATATATCCATCACTCCCCAAAAGTTTTCTTCTGCTTATTTGTCATGCTCCTCCTTTGATCCCACCTGACATCACCCCCTAACTTCATCTCCAAACAAACATTGATATATTTGATCTCTCTATATATTAATGTGAATTTCTGCAATTTAACATTAACAGAATACTTTGTAGCATTTTTTGGTTTGGACTCTTTCAAAATAATGATGTTAAGATTCATCCTTGTAGCATATATCAATAATTAATACTTTTTATTGATAAGATTACATTGTATGCTTATACCATAGTTTTTTTCCATTAACCTGATGATACATATTTGTATTGTTTCTAGTTTTACACCATTACAACTAAAACTTCTATGAATATCCATATTAAAGTCTTTGTATGGACTTATGCTATTATTTCTTTGGGTTATATACCTACCAATGATATGAATGTATATTATCGTAGGTGTTTAAATTTTAGGCAGCTGCTATGTAGGGAGATTTTACATTGGGTAGGGAAACTGGCTGATTTAGATGCAGAGGCTCATGGCAACAGTTGACATGGGGCTTTGTCAGTTCCAAAGATTTTTATCCTGTTGACCTTAGTATGGCTCCAAAACCACCACCAAGAGCAAATGTATCTAGGCTTGAAATAATGGAATTGAGTTCTAATTACCAGTAAAAAATAAAAAAAGAGATAAAACAATGACAAAACTGTAAAAATGATTTAATGCTGAAACAGCCAATTGGAGTTCCAAATGTTGATATAGGCTCTAAGAGTTAAAGGCTGAGTATATAAGATCCACATGTGAGTGTTAAATGGATTTCTAGGTACACAGAGTTGAGAGAGTTGGAATCTGAACGCCTGTACAAAGTCTGGTTATTCTAAGAAAACTCCATCTGTGAGAGAGGAACTAGGAAATCTCTGTTCATGTTTCCTGCAATAGAGCAAAATTATAAGTCATCTGCCTTGATTAGGAAAAAATAACCCAGCAGCAGTAAAAGGTCAAGATAATTTATCATGAGTTTTGGGATTGAATTAATACTTCCTGTGTAGCTTGGACATTATTAAACTTGACCACTGCTATTGAAAACTGCAGTAGGAAAAAAATCTCTGTGTGGGGATACTTGAACCACTGGAGCACAGGAATACTCTGCAGGGGGAAACTTTTAAATCTGATATAAGATAGAACTAGTATCTCCCACAGGAATAAAAGGAAAATTGCTTCTGTTGCTGGAAGAAGGAGATGGTGTCTCCCAGGCACAATCATTATTCATTGCAATCATTATTCCCCGCAAAGCAATGTTTTTTTCCTATAATGTGACCCATGTATTTACACATGTCATCAGGTTCTCTTCACTTTTTCCTATGAGAATTTAAGGCTTGGAGATCCATTGTGAAAATGTTGATACATATAATCCTGTGAGTGATAAACAGATCTTTGGCTCTGGCCTCTCCTGCCTCATACCAACATCCATGAAACTATGGAACATAATTTGTTCCTTTGCAAGTAGGATAAATCTCACATTCCTTTCAGCTCTTGAAAATGCTCCCTTATTTTAAAATATATTCTTGGATTGTTCATGCTGCTTTCAATGTCTTCAGTCATCTTGTGTCCTCTGAACATAAATTTCTAGGGGGTTACCTTCTCTTTTTTCTTTGAAGTATACATTATGTGTGCCTTGAGAAATATTCCTCATCACCTTTTAACTGGTTTTCTTTATGCTTCCATAATACCTCACATCTTAATATTAATTTAAATTAATTAAATTAATTTAATATTTATTTAAATTTAATTAATTTTCTTTTTATCCTTATAAAAATTTCTTATTTGTTTTCCTATGAGCAAATTTTATCAAATTTGCTTATTGATAGTGTTCCTAGAACCAGATCCATGTCATCTAGCACATGGATGAATAAATAGGTTTTCAATGAATGAGTCAATAATATGTCCTAACCCATGGTAGAGTGGCCCAAGGATATTGTCAGCTTTTTCCTCATATTCACTCAAATCTTTTATCAACTGTAGTAAACCAACATAAATTAACTACAAACAACTAAGAAACAGAGTGATAGATTACTTGAATAAAACTTTAGCTCTAAGAGTGAGTTTGACTTATTACAACAAGAAACTAGATTCATGGTTACATTTACCATTTATCACATATATCCACACATACATATACTATGATAGGAAGTTAGCACTGTTAACTTTCTATCTGAAAGTGGAAGGATTTTTATTCCATTGTCTGCAAATTATTGCCTGATTATATTACTGTATTTCACTAATCTGATTGTCACAGTCATATTTTGCCTTATTAACTATACATTGTATATACTTATATATTTATGTTACATAAATCCTTCCATAGCTCACCAGCTTGTGTGCTACAGATTGTAAATCTACTTTAACAGATAATCCTCCTTTCTCCAGGTAATAGGGTATTCTCCTGCAAGACAACATGGCACAATTTCTCTTCATAGGTTTACATTTATCCTTATATCAGTTTTGGGTAATGGTTTAGATTTCAGTGACACTTAGCTCCATACTGTGGACTTCTGCCTCCCACACAGGTTACTAGCAATGCTTAACACTAGATTTAGGGGGAAAGCTATGCTTACTTTTATCTCCAGTTTACATTGCAAATCTTTCCACAGTATGGATAAAGCATTTTGGATTTTAACAATGTTCAATATAGTAAGAAAAAATTAGAGAATTAGAGAAATGAAACAGAAAAATGCTATTAGTTTTCATTGTGCCCATTGCCCTTATCCTTCCCCATTGGATCCCTTCTTTTAAACATGACTAATTTCATATCTAGCTCCGAGTCTATATTCTTATAAAAGTAGTTAGTTTTTTCCACCATATAAGTTTCAGTTGTTCAGTTTTCAACAACTCTAGCTAGAATATTAACCAGAGGCATTTCAGCTTTGCTAAGGGCAATCCAATTTCATTTAGACTGTTTTTTTTCAGTATTAGATAAAGATTGTGTCTTCTCCTTAATTGCAATAACTATATTTGCACACAGACACACACATTTCACCAAGAATAAGACACATGAACATATACACACACATATATATATTTCATATGTATATGCATATATTTATATATAGAGAAAAACATTTCTTCAAAAAATGTTAGTAGGGTTTCCATTTTTCCATGTGTACTTGGTTTTTGAAATAAGCATATAGAGCCATTTTTTCTCATTAAAGGCAACATTCTATATAATTTCTTACACTGTAGTTCACTTTTTTACTTCACTCCTGGTCCATTGGGCATTGAGTTGTGATCTCTGTATTCTAGCTTTGTAACATCTTTCTGCCCTCTCCAATTTCTACAATTCCCCATTTACATACAATACATATACTATGATAGGAAGTTAGCACTGTTAACTTTCTATCTGAAAGTGGAAGGATTTTTATTCCATTGTCTGCAAATTATTGCCTGATTATATTACTGTATTTCACTAATCTGATTGTCACAGTCATATTTTGCCTTATTAACTATACATTGTATATACTTATATATTTATGTTACATAAATCCTTCCATAGCTCACCAGCTTGTGTGCTACAGATTGTAAATCTACTTTAACAGATAATCCTCCTTTCTCCAGGTAATAGGGTATTCTCCTGCAAGACAACATGGCACAATTTCTCTTCATAGGTTTACATTTATCCTTATATCAGTTTTGGGTAATGGTTTAGATTTCAGTGACACTTAGCTCCATACTGTGGACTTCTGCCTCCCACACAGGTTACTAGCAATGCTTAACACTAGATTTAGGGGGAAAGCTATGCTTACTTTTATCTCCAGTTTACATTGCAAATCTTTCCACAGTATGGATAAAGCATTTTGGATTTTAACAATGTTCAATATAGTAAGAAAAAATTAGAGAATTAGAGAAATGAAACAGAAAAATGCTATTAGTTTTCATTGTGCCCATTGCCCTTATCCTTCCCCATTGGATCCCTTCTTTTAAACATGACTAATTTCATATCTAGCTCCGAGTCTATATTCTTATAAAAGTAGTTAGTTTTTTCCACCATATAAGTTTCAGTTGTTCAGTTTTCAACAACTCTAGCTAGAATATTAACCAGAGGCATTTCAGCTTTGCTAAGGGCAATCCAATTTCATTTAGACTGTTTTTTTTCAGTATTAGATAAAGATTGTGTCTTCTCCTTAATTGCAATAACTATATTTGCACACAGACACACACATTTCACCAAGAATAAGACACATGAACATATACACACACATATATATATTTCATATGTATATGCATATATTTATATATAGAGAAAAACATTTCTTCAAAAAATGTTAGTAGGGTTTCCATTTTTCCATGTGTACTTGGTTTTTGAAATAAGCATATAGAGCCATTTTTTCTCATTAAAGGCAACATTCTATATAATTTCTTACACTGTAGTTCACTTTTTTACTTCACTCCTGGTCCATTGGGCATTGAGTTGTGATCTCTGTATTCTAGCTTTGTAACATCTTTCTGCCCTCTCCAATTTCTACAATTCACATCAGAGTTTCAAAGATTATAAGGCTTAATTGCTCAGTTGGAAGCACCATATCATTTTTCACACCTGCTATCTCTACCAACAGAAGTTGCACCAGATCTATGGCCATACGACCCTGAACATGCCTAATCTTGTCAGAAGTTGCACCAGTCACATGGTCCAGATATATTAGATCAACCCTGTTCTTCATTCTTTCCTCTCATATCTCTTCCTTCAGGGATCATGACTTTGTGAAGGTGATAATTCAACTCTTTTTCAAGTACCACACTCTTTTACTCTAAGCTTGGTGAGAAATCTTNAGTTTTAAATGATGCTTAAAAATTCTATTTTATTTATTAATAAAGTGATAGTCAAGCCCTTGGATCTGTGCAGTCTAAAAGGCTTCCTGAAACTCTCTATAGCTGTGGGGTAGCTCTGGGATTTAGGGTGAGTTGTCTTAGTTGTTTCCTTACTTTCTTTACTTGTGACTATGAGAGTAACTATCTCAAAATTTTCATAAAGAATAAATGAGGTTATGGACATGAAGTATTATTATAATCATTTGGCATGGAGTTAAAAGTTAGTAAAGTCAAGTGCGTGTCACCTCTGACTCTTTGAAATCCCATTGACTATAGCCTGTGAGGCTCCTCTGTCTGTTGGACTTGCCAGGCAAGAACAGTAGAGTGGTTTCAATTTTCATTGTCTTTTAAAATCTAAAATATTCCATTTAGATTTTTGTTTTTTTTCAGTATTAGATAAAGATTGTGTCTTCTCCTTAATTGCAATAACTATATTTGCACACAGACACACACATTTCACCAAGAATAAGACACATGAACATATACACACACATATATATATTTCATATGTATATGCATATATTTATATATAGAGAAAAACATTTCTTCAAAAAATGTTAGTAGGGTTTCCATTTTTCCATGTGTACTTGGTTTTTGAAATAAGCATATAGAGCCATTTTTTCTCATTAAAGGCAACATTCTATATAATTTCTTACACTGTAGTTCACTTTTTTACTTCACTCCTGGTCCATTGGGCATTGAGTTGTGATCTCTGTATTCTAGCTTTGTAACATCTTTCTGCCCTCTCCAATTTCTACAATTCACATCAGAGTTTCAAAGATTATAAGGCTTAATTGCTCAGTTGGAAGCACCATATCATTTTTCACACCTGCTATCTCTACCAACAGAAGTTGCACCAGATCTATGGCCATACGACCCTGAACATGCCTAATCTTGTCAGAAGTTGCACCAGTCACATGGTCCAGGTATATTAGATCAACCCTGTTCTTCATTCTTTCCTCTCATATCTCTTCCTTCAGGGATCATGACTTTGTGAAGGTGATAATTCAACTCTTTTTCAAGTACCACACTCTTTTACTCTAAGCTTGGTGAGAAATCTTCAGTTTTTAAATGATGCTTAAAAATTCTATTTTATTTATTAATAAAGTGATAGTCAAGCCCTTGGATCTGTGCAGTCTAAAAGGCTTCCTGAAACTCTCTATAGCTGTGGGGTAGCTCTGGGATTTAGGGTGAGTTGTCTTAGTTGTTTCCTTACTTTCTTTACTTGTGACTATGAGAGTAACTATCTCAAAATTTTCATAAAGAATAAATGAGGTTATGGACATGAAGTATTATTATAATCATTTGGCATGGAGTTAAAAGTTAGTAAAGTCAAGTGCGTGTCACCTCTGACTCTTTGAAATCCCATTGACTATAGCCTGTGAGGCTCCTCTGTCTGTTGGACTTGCCAGGCAAGAACAGTAGAGTGGATTGCCATTTCCTTCTCCAGGAGATCCTATACCCAGGGATCAAACATGGGTTTCCCACATTGCAGGCAGATTCTTTACCATCTGACCCAGCAGTTTATATGGTAGCATATGGAAATTTTACCTTGCATAGATAAGCACTTCATAGATATCTCTGATGACACTAATGATGATTTAATGTACAGTAATCCCTAGCTATGTTTACTACAAAAATTAATTTTTAACTACATTTACAAATCCAAGGGATGAAATGTTGGGTATATAAAGTTTTAAAACACCAGCAAGAACGGTTTTCATTACTTCAAGATTTTTAAAAAAAATATTGGCAACATGCAGCTGTGGTTTGAAAGTTTCTGTACAATATACAATAATTAGGGATTTCTTCCACTTTCATTGACTGAAAATGAGACTCACCAGTTGATGGATTTTTCCTGTGTATACCAAAAGTCTCTCAGATACTTATTGAACACATCTAATGTGGTTTTAAAATTAAAGCAGAAAATGTAAATATTTTAACTTTAAGACACATACCCCAAATATTTATCCTAGAGAACTTAGTCTTGCAAAATTAGATGTCTTATTATCTTGGCAGAAGGCAATAGCAAACACTTTACATTCCTCTCAATGTATTAAAATTCTGATGGCTTTTCAATTTCTTTGTTAAAAATTATCATTATCACAATATGCTTATTTCCAACTTCATTGAGTTCCTGTTAAATATTAAAATACTACAAATGCAAAATTATTTTATACATTTGTATATAACCATATACTTCTGATATTAGAAAAACTTTAAGGAAAAATGTTTCCAAGTGAAAGGAAAACAGATAAATCTTATTTAACCTATGTACATTTTGAGTTGAACAGTTCTTTTCTTTTTTTTTTTTTATTGCTTAGTTATTTTTATTTTGCTTTTACAGAATTTTGTTGTTTACAGATATGTATAATCCCAAATCAGTCATAAATATATTCCTGATTGTTTGGGGTACTCTGGGAGTTGTTTTCCTTACTTTACTTGTGACTAAAAAAATTTTGAATAAATGAGGTTATGGACATGAAGTATTATTATAATCATTTGGCATGGAGTTAAAAGTTAGTAAAGTCAAGTGCGTCACCTCTGACTCTTTGAAATCCCATTGACTATAGCCTGTGAGGCTCCTCTGTCTGTTGGACTTGCCAGGCAAGAACAGTAGAGTGGATTGCCATTTCCTTCTCCAGGAGATCCTATACCCAGGGATCAAACATGGGTTTCCCACATTGCAGGCAGATTCTTTACCATCTGACCCAGCAGTTTATATGGTAGCATATGGAAATTTTACCTTGCATAGATAAGCACTTCATAGATATCTCTGATGACACTAATGATGATTTAATGTACAGTAATCCCTAGCTATGTTTACTACAAAAATTAATTTTTAACTACATTTACAAATCCAAGGGATGAAATGTTGGGTATATAAAGTTTTAAAACACCAGCAAGAACGGTTTTCATTACTTCAAGATTTTTAAAAAAAATATTGGCAACATGCAGCTGTGGTTTGAAAGTTTCTGTACAATATACAATAATTAGGGATTTCTTCCACTTTCATTGACTGAAAATGAGACTCACCAGTTGATGGATTTTTCCTGTGTATACCAAAAGTCTCTCAGATACTTATTGAACACATCTAATGTGGTTTTAAAATTAAAGCAGAAAATGTAAATATTTTAACTTTAAGACACATACCCCAAATATTTATCCTAGAGAACTTAGTCTTGCAAAATTAGATGTCTTATTATCTTGGCAGAAGGCAATAGCAAACACTTTACATTCCTCTCAATGTATTAAAATTCTGATGGCTTTTCAATTTCTTTGTTAAAAATTATCATTATCACAATATGCTTATTTCCAACTTCATTGAGTTCCTGTTAAATATTAAAATACTACAAATGCAAAATTATTTTATACATTTGTATATAACCATATACTTCTGATATTAGAAAAACTTTAAGGAAAAATGTTTCCAAGTGAAAGGAAAACAGATAAATCTTATTTAACCTATGTACATTTTGAGTTGAACAGTTCTTTTCTTTTTTTTTTTTTATTGCTTAGTTATTTTTATTTTGCTTTTACAGAATTTTGTTGTTTACAGATATGTATAATCCCAAATCAGTCATAAATATATCCCTGACCTCTCCCTGCTATGTTCCCCTCCCAGTCCCCCAAGCCCACCCCTCCATTTCATTGCATAGCCTTGGAGTAAGATCCCTCAGTTCCACAGCACACTGACAATAGTTATCTCTGTTACATAAGATAGTAAAAGTTTCCATGTTATTTCTTCTATACCTTTCTTCCATCCTACCCTCCTCACAATGTCCATGGGTCTGTTCTCTATGTCTTGAACAGTTCTTTTCATTTGAATCAAAGATGCCATGTATTATGATAAATAATTGGTAACATAAATCTGAATAGTTAACAATTACCTTATTTTATTAGTACACCAACTTTTATTTTTCTTTATTTTAAAGGTTTTACAGAATTTTTTTGTTTACAGATATGTATAATCCCCAATCAGTCATAAATATATCCCTGACCTCTCCCTGCTATGTTCCCCTCCCAGTCCCCCAAGCCCCCCCCTCCATTTCATTGCATAGCCTTGGAGTAAGATCCCTCAGTTCCACAGCACACTGACAATAGTTATCTCTGTTACATAAGATAGTAAAAGTTTCCATGTTATTTCTTCTATACCTTTCTTCCATCCTACCCTCCTCACAATGTCCATGGGTCTGTTCTCTATGTCTTGAACAGTTCTTTTCATTTGAATCAAAGATGCCATGTATTATGATAAATAATTGGTAACATAAATCTGAATAGTTAACAATTACCTTATTTTATTAGTACACCAACTTTTATTTTTCTTTATTTTAAAGGTTTTACTGAGTTTTGTTGTTCACAGATATGTATGTTCCCAAATCAGTCATATGCATATCCCTGGTCCCCCCGCCCCCCCAGTTCCCCTAATCCCACCCTTCCGGACCATCGCCCCATGCCACTGTAAGCACTCCTATTCCCTTAGCACAATGACAATAGCTATCTTTTCCACACATGACAGTATAGGTTTCCATGTTACTCCCTCCATGCCTCCCCCTCCCTATTTCTTCCCCACAATGTCCCTGTGTCTATGCTCTGTCTGTTTTTCCATGAGTTCATTGCGTGTGTTATCAAGACCGTCCTACTAGATTCCATATATGTGTATTAGTATACTGTATTTGTCTTTCTCTTTTTGACTTACTTCACTTTTTATGATAGGTTCTAGAGCCAGCCACTTCATTAGGACTGAGTCTTCTGCATTTCTTTGAACAGCTGAGTAGTATTCCATTGTATATATGTACCAGGGCTTCTGTATCCATTCATTTGTCGATGGGCATCTAGGTTGCTTCCATGTTCTGGCTATTGTATAGACAGCTGCAATTAACATTGGGGTACAGGTGCTTATTTCAGTTTTGATTTCATCAGGATATAAGCCTAATAGTGGGATTGCTGGGTCATAGGGTGCTTCTATTTTGAGTTTTTTAAGGAATCTCCATACTGTCTTCCATAGAGGCTGTATCAATTGACATTCCCACCAGCAATGCAAGAGGGTTCCCTTTTCTCTACACCCTCTCCAGCATTTATTGTCTGTAGATTTTTTGAAGATGGTCATTCTGACGGGTGTGAGGTGATATCTTATTGTAGTTTTAATTTGCATTTCTCTAATAATAAGCGAGGTTGTACATCATTTCATGTGCTTTTGGGCCATCTGTATGTCCTCTTTGGAGAGGCGTCTCTTTAGATCTTTTTCCCATTTTTTGATTGGGTTGTTCGTTTTCCATGTGCTGAGTTGTCTGAGTTGCTTGTAGATCTTGGAGATTAATTCTTTGTCTGTTATTTCATTTGCTATGATTTTCTCCCAATCTGTGGGTTGTCTGTTCAGCTTTTTTTGTAATTTATTTGCTGTACAAAAGCTTTTAAGTTTCATGAGGTCCCACAGGTTCATTTTTTTTTCAGTTCCGCTATTTTAGAAGGTAGGTCAGAGAGGATCTGGTTTCTGGTCTTACATTTAGGTCTTTAATCCATTTTGAGTTGATCTTTGTGTATGGTGTTAGGGAGTGTTCCAACTTTATTTGTTTGCATGTAGCTGCCCAATTTTCCCAGCACCACTTGTTGAAGAGGCTGTCTTTGTCCCATTTTATAGTTTCGCCTCCTTTGTCAAAAATAAGGTACCCATAGGTGCGTGGGTTTACCTCTGGGTTCTCTATCTCGTTCAGTTGTTCTATAGTTCTGTTTTTGTGCCAGTACCATACTGTCTTGAGAACTGTTGCTTTGTAGTATAGTGTGAAGTTGGGGAGGCTGATCCCTCCAGCTTCGTTTTTCTTTCTAAGGATTGCTTTGACTATTCGAGGTCTTTTGTCTTTCCAAATGAACTGTGTTATTCTTTGGTCTAGTTCTGTGAAAAATGTCAATGGTAGTTGAATAGGTATTGCATTGAATCTGTAGATGATATTTGGTAGTATGGTCATTTTCACAATATTGATTCTTCCGGCCCAGGAACATGGAATTTCGCTCCATCTGTTTAAGTCTTCTTTAATTTCTTTCATGAGTGTCCTATAATTTTTTGTGTACAATTCTTTTGTTTCTTTGGGTAGGTTTATTCCTAGATATTTGATTCTTTTGGTTGCAGTGGTGAAGGGGATTGCCTCTTTGATTTCGTTTTCTGATTTTTCATTGTTTGTGTATAGGAATGCCAGTGATTTCCGTGTGTTGACTTTGTATCCTGCGACTTTGCTGAATTCCTTGATTAGCTCTAGTAGCTCTGTAATAGTGTCTTTGGGATTTTCTATGTATAATATCATATCGTCTGCAAAAAGAGATAGCTTGACTTCTTCCTTTACAATCTGGATTCTTTTTATTTCTTTTTCTTCTCTTATTTCTGTTGCTAGAACTTACAGGACTATGTTGAATAGTAGTGGTGAAAGTGGGCACCCCTGTCTTGTTCCTGATCTTAGAGGGGAAAACTTTCAGTTTTCACCGTTGAGGATATTGTTCGCTGTGGGCTTCTCATATATGGCTTTCACTATGTTGAGATAGGTTCCTTCTATGCCCATTTTCTGAAGAGTTTTTATCATGAATGGGTGTTGTACTTTGTCAAAGGCTTTTTCTGCATTTATTGAGATGATCATGTGACTTTTTTCTCTCAATTTTTTGATATGGTGTATCACATTGATTTGCGGAAAATTTTTTCTGAACCCAACTTGTGAGGGGGCCGTTGGGTATTACCTCTGTTGTTTTAGTTTCGCCTCCTTTGTCAAAAATAAGGTACCCATAGGTGCGTGGGTTTACCTCTGGGTTCTCTATCTCGTTCAGTTGTTCTATAGTTCTGTTTTTGTGCCAGTACCATACTGTCTTGAGAACTGTTGCTTTGTAGTATAGTGTGAAGTTGGGGAGGCTGATCCCTCCAGCTTCGTTTTTCTTTCTAAGGATTGCTTTGACTATTCGAGGTCTTTTGTCTTTCCAAATGAACTGTGTTATTCTTTGGTCTAGTTCTGTGAAAAATGTCAATGGTAGTTGAATAGGTATTGCATTGAATCTGTAGATGATATTTGGTAGTATGGTCATTTTCACAATATTGATTCTTCCGGCCCAGGAACATGGAATTTCGCTCCATCTGTTTAAGTCTTCTTTAATTTCTTTCATGAGTGTCCTATAATTTTTTGTGTACAATTCTTTTGTTTCTTTGGGTAGGTTTATTCCTAGATATTTGATTCTTTTGGTTGCAATGGTGAAGGGGATTGCCTCTTTGATTTCGTTTTCTGATTTTTCATTGTTTGTGTATAGGAATGCCAGTGATTTCCGTGTGTTGACTTTGTATCCTGCGACTTTGCTGAATTCCTTGATTAGCTCTAGTAGCTCTGTAATAGTGTCTTTGGGATTTTCTATGTATAATATCATATCGTCTGCAAAAAGAGATAGCTTGACTTCTTCCTTTACAATCTGGATTCTTTTTATTTCTTTTTCTTCTCTTATTTCTGTTGCTAGAACTTACAGGACTATGTTGAATAGTAGTGGTGAAAGTGGGCACCCCTGTCTTGTTCCTGATCTTAGAGGGAATACTTTCAGTTTTTCACCGTTGAGGATATTGTTCGCTGTGGGCTTCTCATATATGGCTTTCACTATGTTGAGATAGGTTCCTTCTATGCCCATTTTCTGAAGAGTTTTTATCATGAATGGGTGTTGTACTTTGTCAAAGGCTTTTTCTGCATTTATTGAGATGATCATGTGACTTTTTTCTCTCAATTTTTTGATATGGTGTATCACATTGATTTGCGGATATTGAAGAATCTTTTTATGCCTGGGATGAACCCAACTTGATCGTGATGTATGAGTTTTTTGATGTGTTGTTGAATTCTGTTTGGTAGGATTTTGTTGAGGATCTTGGCATCTAAGTTCATCAGAGAAATTGGTCTGTAATTTTCCTTTTTTGTGTTGTCTTTGTCTGGTTTGAGTATCAGGGTGATGGTGGCCTCGTAGAATGTGTTTGGAAGTTTTCCTTCCTGTGCAATTTTTTGAAAGAGTTTTAGAAAGACGCGCATTAGCTCTTCTTTAAATGTTTGGTAGAATTCAGCTGTGAAGCCATCTGGCCCTGGGCTTTTATTTTTGGGTAGATTTTTAATCACAAATTCGATTTCTGAGCTTGTGTTTGGATTGTTCAAAGTTTCTGTTTCTTCCTGGCTCAGTCTTGGGAGATTAATCTTCCCCAAGAAACTGTCCATTTCTTCCAGGTTGTCCAGTTTGTTGCCATAGAGTTGTTCATAATAGTCTCTTAGAATCCTTTGGATTTCTGCATTATCTGTTGTAATCTGTCCTTTTTCATTTTTGATTTTGGTGATCTGGTTCTTCTCTCTCTTTCTCCTGATGAGTCTTGCCAGTGGCTTGGCAGTTTTGTTTACCTTTTCAAAGAACCAGCTTTTTGTTTTATTTATCCGTACTATAGTTTCGTTCATTTCTTTCTCATTTATTTCTGCACTAGTCTTTAGAATTTCTCTTCTTCTTCTGGCTTTGGGGTGTTTTTGTTCTTCTTTCTCCAATTGTTTTAAGCAGAGGGTTAGGTCATCTGCTTCATATTTTCCTAGTTTCTTGAGGTGGGATTGTATTGCTATAAATTTCCCTCTTAGAACTGCTTTTCCGGTATCCCATAGGTTTTGCATGGTCGCATGTTCGTTATCATTTTCTTCTAGGAATTTTTAAATTTCTCCTTTGATTTCCTCAGTAATCAGTTGATTTTTTAGGTATGTGTTGTTGAATTCTGTTTGCTAGGATTTTGTTGAGGATCTTGGCATCTAAGTTCATCAGAGAAATTGGTCTGTAATTTTCCTTTTTTGTGTTGTCTTTGTCTGGTTTGAGTATCAGGGTGATGGTGGCCTCGTAGAATGTGTTTGGAAGTTTTCCTTCCTGTGCAATTTTTTGAAAGAGTTTTAGAAAGACGCGCATTAGCTCTTCTTTAAATGTTTGGTAGAATTCAGCTGTGAAGCCATCTGGCCCTGGGCTTTTATTTTTGGGTAGATTTTTAATCACAAATTCGATTTCTGAGCTTGTGTTTGGATTGTTCAAAGTTTCTGTTTCTTCCTGGCTCAGTCTTGGGAGATTAATCTTCCCCAAGAAACTGTCTATTTCTTCCAGGTTGTCCAGTTTGTTGCCATAGAGTTGTTCATAATAGTCTCTTAGAATCCTTTGGATTTCTGCATTATCTGTTGTAATCTGTCCTTTTTCATTTTTGATTTTGGTGATCTGGTTCTTCTCTCTCTTTCTCCTGATGAGTCTTGCCAGTGGCTTGGCAGTTTTGTTTACCTTTTCAAAGAACCAGCTTTTTGTTTTATTTATCCGTACTATAGTTTCGTTCATTTCTTTCTCATTTATTTCTGCACTAGTCTTTAGAATTTCTCTTCTTCTTCTGGCTTTGGGGTGTTTTTGTTCTTCTTTCTCCAATTGTTTTAAGCAGAGGGTTAGGTCATCTGCTTCATATTTTCCTAGTTTCTTGAGGTGGGATTGTATTGCTATAAATTTCCCTCTTAGAACTGCTTTTCCGGTATCCCATAGGTTTTGCATGGTCGCATGTTCGTTATCATTTTCTTCTAGGAATTTTTAAATTTCTCCTTTGATTTCCTCAGTAATCAGTTGATTTTTTAGGTATGTGTTGTTTAATCTCCATGTGTTTGTGTTTTTAGCGGTTTTTTTCTAGTAGTTGATCTCTAGTCTCATTGCATTGTGGTCGAGAAGATGGTTGATATAATTTCAGTTTTCTTGAACTGACTGAGGTTAGATTTGTGGCCAAAGATGTAGTCTATCCTGGAGAATGTTCCATGAGCACTTGAGAAGAAAGTGTATTCTTCTGTTTTTGGATGGAACATCCTAAAGATATCGATGAGGTCCATCTTTTCTAGTGTGACAATTAAGGCTAGTGTTTCGTTATTAATTTTCTGTTCGGAGGATCTATCCATTGGTATGAGAGGAGTGTTAAAGTCTCCTACTATTATTGTGTTATTATTGATTTCTTCTTTTATGTCTGAAAGTATCTGTCTTATATATTGAGGTGCCCCTGTGTTGGGTGCGTAGATATTCATGACTGTTATGTCTTCCTCTTGGATAGATCCCTTAATCGTGATGTAGTGACCTGCCTTGTCTCTTAGAATCTTCTTTACTTTAAAATCTGTTTTGTCTGATATGAGGATTGCTACTCCAGCTTTCTTTTGATTTCCATTTGCATGGAATATCTTTTTCCAGCCTCTCACTTTCAGTCTATGAGTGTCTCTAGGCCTGAAGTGGGTCTCTTGTAAACAGCATATATCTGGGTCATGTTTCTGGATCCATTCAGCCAGCCTGTGTCGTTTGGTTGGAGCATTTAATCCATTGACATTCAAAGTAATTATTGATACGAATGTTCCTATTGTCATCTTCTTAGAAATTTGGGGTTTGATTTGTAAGTCTTCTCCTACTTTTGTATTTATTGGCTATATCAGGTCCTTTAACACTTGTAGGGCTGTTTTTGTGGTACAGAATTCTTTTAATTTTTGTTTGTCTGTGAAGCTTTTGACTTCTCCATCGATTCTGAATGAGATTCTTGCTGGGTAGAGAATTCTTGGTTGGAGCTTATTCTCTTTGAGCCGTTTAAATGTGTCCTTCCATTCTCTTCTGGCCTGCAGGGTTTTTTTGAAAGATCCACAGTTAGACGTATGGGGTTTCCTTTATTTGTTATTTGTTGTTTGCTCCTAGCTGCTTTTAGTAATCTGTCTTTATATTTAGTCTGCATTAGTTTGATTAGAATGTGCCCTTGGTGTGTTTCTTCTGGGGTTTATCCTGTATGGAATTTCAGTTTTCTTAGTCTCATTGCATTGTGGTCGAGAAGATGGTTGATATAATTTCAGTTTTCTTGAACTGACTGAGGTTAGATTTGTGGCCAAAGATGTAGTCTATCCTGGAGAATGTTCCATGAGCACTTGAGAAGAAAGTGTATTCTTCTGTTTTTGGATGGAACATCCTAAAGATATCGATGAGGTCCATCTTTTCTAGTGTGACAATTAAGGCTAGTGTTTCGTTATTAATTTTCTGTTCGGAGGATCTATCCATTGGTATGAGAGGAGTGTTAAAGTCTCCTACTATTATTGTGTTATTATTGATTTCTTCTTTTATGTCTGAAAGTATCTGTCTTATATATTGAGGTGCCCCTGTGTTGGGTGCGTAGATATTCATGACTGTTATGTCTTCCTCTTGGATAGATCCCTTAATCGTGATGTAGTGACCTGCCTTGTCTCTTAGAATCTTCTTTACTTTAAAATCTGTTTTGTCTGATATGAGGATTGCTACTCCAGCTTTCTTTTGATTTCCATTTGCATGGAATATCTTTTTCCAGCCTCTCACTTTCAGTCTATGAGTGTCTCTAGGCCTGAAGTGGGTCTCTTGTAAACAGCATATATCTGGGTCATGTTTCTGGATCCATTCAGCCAGCCTGTGTCGTTTGGTTGGAGCATTTAATCCATTGACATTCAAAGTAATTATTGATACGAATGTTCCTATTGTCATCTTCTTAGAAATTTGGGGTTTGATTTGTAAGTCTTCTCCTACTTTTGTATTTATTGGCTATATCAGGTCCTTTAACACTTGTAGGGCTGTTTTTGTGGTACAGAATTCTTTTAATTTTTGTTTGTCTGTGAAGCTTTTGACTTCTCCATCGATTCTGAATGAGATTCTTGCTGGGTAGAGAATTCTTGGTTGGAGCTTATTCTCTTTGAGCCGTTTAAATGTGTCCTTCCATTCTCTTCTGGCCTGCAGGGTTTTTGTTGAAAGATCCACAGTTAGACGTATGGGGTTTCCTTTATTTGTTATTTGTTGTTTGCTCCTAGCTGCTTTTAGTAATCTGTCTTTATATTTAGTCTGCATTAGTTTGATTAGAATGTGCCCTTGGTGTGTTTCTTCTGGGGTTTATCCTGTATGGAACTCTTTGTGCTTCTTGGACTTGGTTGACTATTTCCTTTCCCATGTTGGAGAAGTTTTCAACTAGAACCTCAAGAATTTTTTGTAGCCTTTCTTCCCCTCTTCTTCCTCTGGAACTCCTATAATTCTAATGTTGGTGCGTTTGATATTGTCCCATAGGTCCCTGATGCTATCCTCAGTTCTTTTCATTCTTTAGGCTTTGCTCTGTTCTTCAGCACTTATTTCCACCATTCTGTCTTCCAGCTTTCTTATCCGTTCTTATGCCTCCGAAGCTCTACTGTTGAGACCTTCTATCGTATTTCTGAGTTCAGCAATTGAGTTGGTCGTCTCTATTTGCTTATTTTTCATTTCCTGCATGTCTTTTCTCAATGCACTAATTTCTTCTAATATTCTGTTTTTGGTGTTTTGCATCCTCATTAGTATAGCTTTTCTAAATTCTCTTTCAGATAATTTGTCTAGCTCCTCCTCTGTCATTTGAAGTTGTGTTTCTCTAGCTTGGTGCTTCATTTGTGAAGTGTTTCTCTGTCGTTTCATTATTAGGTTAGTTTTTGTTTCTTTGTGTGTGTCTGTGTGTATGTAGTTCTTTTTCCCACCAGGCTTCTTGGTTGAATTCTCCCCTCCTTTGGGTTTCTGTCCTTGTAGAAGGGTTCAGTGGATTGTGTCTTGGGTGGTGTTAGGTCTTGTTTACAGGTGAATAATCTCTAGTGTTGTATGTTCTTTGATAGTGTGGGGTCTTAGAATCAGGGCTCCCGCTCCAAGGATCCTTGGTTTGATGATTGGTCAGTGGGTGTAGGCTCTATGTATGATTTGCTATGGTATTCCGTGATATTAGTTCAAATACTAGCATCTGAGGAACAAGAGATGTATCCCTGATGGGGGACAGTCATAAAAGCATGCAGATGTTTTCTAACATAGTCATAAGATATACATACAACATACACAGCAATAACCACAACTCTCCAGTCTTACAGAGATAAAGCATAAGAAATTTTTCTGGCAAATGATGCAATCAAAGATGATACTTGTCAGTTAAGCTCAGAATTAATTAAACTAGTGCCTGGAAAAATAGATCTGGGGCAAGGTCCTGGCTTGGACTATTTCACTGAAAGCAGTTTTTAGCTAAGACATGTATTGGGGTTGAGGAGGAGGAGAGTGTATGGGTAATGGAAGGAATATATTCGTCTTGGAAGGATTTTATAGGGTTACGTAGCCAAGATTAATGTGTTGTATTGTTTAGTGCAGCTGGAAGAGAATAGTGGAGACAGGAAGGTAGGAAATATTTATCTAGAGGATAGTGCTAGATAGGAGAAAGTTTCACATTTAGAACACAGAGGGAGGAAGCAGTGGCAAAGAGGAAAGAAAATTAGAAGTTTCCAATAATTAAAATTTAAAACAAAAAAATAATAATTAAAAATCAAGAAAAAAAGAAACTAAAAATTAAAAAGGGAAGAAAAATGTAATAAGAAGAGACCAAAAAAAAAAAAGAAAAAAACAAAACCTGACCGATCAAACAAACAGAACCGGCACAACAAATAAACAAACAAAAAAAGCTAAATACTGTCCCTGGTTTTTATCCTCTCATCTGTCTGGTGGAAGCTAATCTGCTCTCGATGGTGGTGTCTTGATGATGTAGCCTTTCCCTTACAGCACCGGTTGCTATGGTTTGTTTTCAGCCAAATAATGGCTTTGCTGCAAGCTCAGGTGCTGTCCAGGGCGGTGGGGCTGTGGCGCACGCAGTCCTGTGTTGGAGGGGGGTGCCCCGGTTCTACCGCGCACCCACCGGTAGCCTCCAATACCTGCCCTTTTCCCGGCTTCCTCCACTGTGGGTGTAGCTATGGGGGCACACCGGCTCCTCCGTCACTGACGCGCACGCACTGCCGGTTACGCGTACCAGTCCCAAAGGCAGTCCCAAATCCCAAATCCCACAAACTTCCCCATCCGGCTTGAGCCCGGTCCCTGGTCAGCAATCCGTGGGCGACTTCAGCAAGTCCCCCACTAGGAGTGTTTGAATTTACCCGGTGCCAGGCGGAAAGTCGCGATTTTCGCCTGACCAAGCGGCGCGATTTTGCACTGGGTGCTTCCTTCTCACTCCAGGTCTTTAGGCAGCACTCCGCGGGGAACTTCCCAATTGCGTTCCGCCCAGTCCTGCTCCAGTATCCTGTCTTCACAGTGTCTTAATTTCTGTCGGCAATCCAACCGGATTATTGGAATTTTCGCACTGAGCGCTGCCCTCTCTCCCCCCGACGCTCCACTCAGGCCCTTTTTCAGGGCACTTGCTGGCGTGCTCTCTGTCAGTGCGTTCCGGCGTGGAGGTTAGGATTGAGGGTTCTCAGAACAGTAGCCCCAGGAAAGTTCTGGCTGTTCACTCTTCTACTCTTGCCGACCTATGGAGTTCTTCTGTCATCTAGCGGCTGTTTTGGTGATGTTTTTATTATTTTGTTGGGGAGCTGGTGAAATCTTCCCTCATTCCTCTGCCATCTTAATAATTAAAATTTAAAACAAAAAAATAATAATTAAAAATCAAGAAAAAAAGAAACTAAAAATTAAAAAGGGAAGAAAAATGTAATAAGAAGAGACCAAAAAAAAAAAAAGAAAAAAACAAAACCTGACCGATCAAACAAACAGAACCGGCACAACAAATAAACAAACAAAAAAAGCTAAATACTGTCCCTGGTTTTTATCCTCTCATCTGTCTGGTGGAAGCTAATCTGCTCTCGATGGTGGTGTCTTGATGATGTAGCCTTTCCCTTACAGCACCGGTTGCTATGGTTTGTTTTCAGCCAAATAATGGCTTTGCTGCAAGCTCAGGTGCTGTCCAGGGCGGTGGGGCTGTGGCGCACGCAGTCCTGTGTTGGAGGGGGGTGCCCCGGTTCTACCGCGCACCCACCGGTAGCCTCCAATACCTGCCCTTTTCCCGGCTTCCTCCACTGTGGGTGTAGCTATGGGGGCGCACCGGCTCCTCCGTCACTGACGCGCACGCACTGCCGGTTACGCGTACCAGTCCCAAAGGCAGTCCCAAATCCCAAATCCCACAAACTTCCCCATCCGGCTTGAGCCCGGTCCCTGGTCAGCAATCCGTGGGCGACTTCAGCAAGTCCCCCACTAGGAGTGTTTGAATTTACCCGGTGCCAGGCGGAAAGTCGCGATTTTCGCCTGACCAAGCGGCGCGATTTTGCACTGGGTGCTCCCTTCTCACTCCAGGTCTTTAGGCAGCACTCCGCGGGGAACTTCCCAATTGCGTTCCGCCCAGTCCTGCTCCAGTATCCTGTCTTCACAGTGTCTTAATTTCTGTCGGCAATCCAACCGGATTATTGGAATTTTCGCACTGAGCGCTGCCCTCTCTCCCCCCGACGCTCCACTCAGGCCCTTTTTCAGGGCACTTGCTGGCGTGCTCTCTGTCAGTGCGTTCCGGCGTGGAGGTTAGGATTGAGGGTTCTCAGAACAGTAGCCCCAGGAAAGTTCTGGCTGTTCACTCTTCTACTCTTGCCGACCTATGGAGTTCTTCTGTCATCTAGCGGCTGTTTTTTTGGTGATGTTTCATTTCGTGATTAGTTCTGTTGGGGAGCTGGTGAAATCTTCCCCTCATTCCTCTGCCATCTTGGCTCCGCCCTCTATACCAACTATTTGATGTAATAAATATCCTTATCCCACTTTGTACATAGAAAAATAAGACTTGCTCAATTTTAAAAAATCAATAAGCAGTGGGGGAAAAACTGAAACCCAGGTCTGTAGAACTATCTACAGAGTTGAAATATCTGCATAGGCTTCCATGGCTTTTTTTTTTTTTTTTTTTTTACTTTTTACTTTTACAGAGTCTTGTTGTTTACAGATATGTATAATCCCACTTTAGTCATAAGTATATTCCTGGTCCCCTCCCTTCCTCACCCCCTCCCACCCATCCAGGCCATTGCGCACCACCCCTGCAGGATCTCCTATTCTCAAAGCGCAATGATAATAGCTATCTTTTTCACATATGATAGTATAGGTTTCCATGTTACTCCTTCTATGCCTCCCACCCACTGTTTATTCCCCACTATGTCCATATGTCTGTTCTCCATGGTTTTTTGTCATTCACACTGTATCATAGCATAAGTAAAACTAGTGAAATTTAGTTTAGTGTACAATATTTGAAATAAAGTACCCTACAATGATTTACTTTCTCTAGTAAATTATAATTACAAAATATCCCAAAATGTTTTTCGAATCCTCCAGATTCAAGTAAACATAAATTTTGAAAGCTAAGTATTACAAAGACTTCAAAAATGAAACCAAGCAACATGCTGAACTCACTTGGTACTTTGACATTGCTGAGTTAATATCAGATTTATTTTAGAACTTGCTAATCTTAGGACAAGAAATATTTGAGCTTTTGAATCTATGTCTCTCCCTTTTCCAGTGTGATGTCTTTGGATTGAAGGACAGAGACAGACAATGAAAAAAGAAAAAAACAGAAATGACATGTACTTTTACAAATACCTAAGAATTTCAGGAGAAAAGTTTGTTATACACAGATAATAGAAATTGTGGTGTAAATGTGGAAACAAGAGAAAACAAGAGGCACCTAAGCTGAAATACTAAAACTGCCTTGTTCACAATCATAAAACTATTTTAGAATTTTTGTTTGTTAATAAATAATACTTTCTGAGCATTTGTGCTATAAAAATAAATCATGACAATTTCAATCTTATTTCAGAACATTTTCTATCCTGGGGAATCTGATAACTTTGACAAATATGAACATAAGTTAAAGTATGTAAAGCAAAACTTGTCAAAACTAAAAAGGAAAACTTTTAAAAATCCTGAAACATGACGAGATATGTTAGTATATTTCAGTATCTGATAAATTAGTAAAAGAGTAAGTCTATAAAATGTATGTAGTAATTTCTTCTTCAAGATTTTAGATTAAACAAAAATCTCCACATTCTCTTTCTCCAGCTCCTAGCAATGTAAACATAATAATTGTTTTGTAAAAACATTTTCTAGTGTCTGAACACTTGATAGGGTACCCCATCCCTGCATTCATATGTTGAAATTCTTACCCCCAGAATTGATGGTAAAAGTACAGGGTCTTTGAAAGGATATTAGGTCATAAAGGGAGAGCGTTCAGGAATGGAGATAAATGCCTTAATTATAAAAGAGACCCCCACAGAGTTTCCTAACCCTTTCCACCATGTGAGAACAGAGCAAGAAGGTGCAGGTTATGAAGCAGGAAGAGAACCTACATTAGAAGTTGACCCTGCTGGTGCTTTGATCTTGGACTTCAGGCTCATGAACTGTGAGAAATAAATGCTTGCTTTCTATCCACCTGACCTTTGCTATTACATTACAGTAGCCCAAGTGGACTAAGACATAGTCCCATAGACTAAGACTAAACCTATAGTAGTACTGAGGAGAAAAACGACTGTATGTATAGCAAGGGAACCAAAAATAAAAGGAAATCTCAAAACCCACCTAACCTATCTTGCATAGGTTGACATGTAAGAGCAAAGAGATCTATAATCTAAAATGGCAGAGGAAAACTAAGTTTTTTTCTCACAGAATTCACAAAAGAAATTAGTTTGGAGTAAAATTTATAAACAAAAAAGCATGAAAACATAGGTCATGGATGAAACAACAGTCACTAAATCCATTAAGAGAAGCAGAGTAATTAGTTTCCTTCCCCTTTCATAACCTCCTTTACTCATACATATCATAAGCTGACTGATATTTGAAAGTATTTCGCTGAGGAAAATGCAGTATATCTCAGAAAGTGATCAATGTTAGATATCTGAGTCTGTCAGATAGCCTGTCAGAGACTAAGATAACCTGTGCCTTGAGCTCTCTGTAAGAAAAGAAAAAAAAAAAAAGAGAGAGAGAAATAGTGTCGTAGAGTCAGTAATTATAAAAAGTTTTCTCCCCTTCAATCAAGGCATCTTAAATTCAGAAATACTTTATAATTCAGGAATGGGCATTCATAAGTTTAGAAACTGGTTCAAACATATGATTTAGAAATCTCATTCATAGGGATCAGCTCTCAGTCAAAAAAAATAGACAGGATTATGTTAAAGATTTTTGTTCAAAGGTAATCATTGCTATAATGCTAGAAATGGAAATGGATAGTTTAACAATAAATTATTACACAATTATAAAAATAGTCTTTATGAAGAATGTTCAGTGGCACTGGAGAGGACACCATATGGTACCAATATTTTAGCAATAGTTCTGATGTTTCAATTAGGCTTGTAAATAGTTCTGATGTTTCAATTAAGCTTATAAATTGTAACAAATGCATCACTCTTGTGGAGATGTTGGTGTTGAAAAAGAGGCTATGCATATGTAGGGGCAAGGAATATATGGGAAATCCCTGTACCTTCTTCTCCATCTTGCTATAAACCTAAACCTGCTCTAAAACAATAAAATGTGTTGTTTTTAAAAAAGATAATGACAATGTGTAAATGCAGGATGTCAAGAAGGGTATCACAATAAATCAATTTAAAACATAAGGTTGTTGATAGAATCTATGTATTTCGTCTATCTTAGAAATTTGTTTGGATTCATTTATTTAAATTTAAAAAAATTATTATGTCATATACATTTGACCTGAGATATATTCATAATTTGTCACTATTGCAGTAAGGCACATGTAAAACACTTTATTAGGTGATTGTATGTGTATCTTTGTTAGCCAGAAGCATTGGATTGTCCTTGTATACCTAATTTAACATGAGGAGTACAAAACTGGATGATATGCAGATATGAGCCTTGTAATGGAACATATAAAACATGGTCATGGAAAACACACCTTTTTTTGTGGTAGTTAGGACAAACCCTGTAGTCAAAAAAGACTTAGATTTAGTAACAGTGACTGAGAAATTTTTTAGGATTTATATTATTACTGCTTCAATACATATGATTACTATTTATTCAGTAACTTTAACAATACCAAGTTCTTGACAACTTATGACAGATATTGAAATATGAGTGACCATTTTGTAGTACTTCACACGATGAATAAAATTACAGTATAATAAAGTAAAATCCAGAGTTCAGAGTCAACATGTGAATACCTTACATAAATTAATAGGCTTGTTTGTTTTTTGTGTATTCTTGTACTAGCAAGTGTTCAATATCCTTATACCCCAAATGAATCTAACCCGTTTGTGTCAAAAAAGATCTAAATCTACAAGACTAATTTCTCTATATACGAATCATTTTTCTCCTTAAACTCATATAGTTCTAGCTTGAAAATAACAATTTTACTAGAATTATTATTATCACACATTTTTCTGAAACATTTGTATAATCTGACAATATAATTAACACTTTGCAAAACATATAGTGTTAGTTGGCTGGGAGCCAACTAAATAACAATTAATATTAGAAACAAGATAAATACAAATTAAAATGTTTTAAAATGTAGAGTAAGACCCATATTAACAATAACTAACTAAATGAATGACCAGAAACAGAGTTGTTCTCAATGTCAAGAGTAGAATTTTAAATTCAAACTCTATTAATTTAGGAAAAATAAATATGAGCAAAAATGTTAAATGATTATTTTAAATAATTTAATTTATTTTTGTCTGTGCTTGGTCTTTGTTGCTGCAGGGACTTTTGTTTAATTGCAGAGAGTGGAGACTACTCTCTAGTCAAAGCCTCATAGTGGTGGCTTCTGTATCACAAAAATCATTAAAACATAAGGTTGTTGATGATTATGACGTCTATCTTAGAAATTTGTTTGGATTCATTTATTTAAATTTAAAAATTATTATGTCATATACATTTGACCTGAGATATATTCATAATTTGTCACTATTGCAGTAAGGCACATGTAAAACACTTTATTAGGTGATTGTATGTGTATCTTTGTTAGCCAGAAGCATTGGATTGTCCTTGTATACCTAATTTAACATGAGGAGTACAAAACTGGATGATATGCAGATATGAGCCTTGTAATGGAACATATAAAACATGGTCATGGAAAACACACCTTTTTTTGTGGTAGTTAGGACAAACCCTGTAGTCAAAAAAGACTTAGATTTAGTAACAGTGACTGAGAAATTTTTTAGGATTTATATTATTACTGCTTCAATACATATGATTACTATTTATTCAGTAACTTTAACAATACCAAGTTCTTGACAACTTATGACAGATATTGAAATATGAGTGACCATTTTGTAGTACTTCACACGATGAATAAAATTACAGTATAATAAAGTAAAATCCAGAGTTCAGAGTCAACATGTGAATACCTTACATAAATTAATAGGCTTGTTTGTTTTTTGTGTATTCTTGTACTAGCAAGTGTTCAATATCCTTATACCCCAAATGAATCTAACCCGTTTGTGTCAAAAAAGATCTAAATCTACAAGACTAATTTCTCTATATACGAATCATTTTTCTCCTTAAACTCATATAGTTCTAGCTTGAAAATAACAATTTTACTAGAATTATTATTATCACACATTTTTCTGAAACATTTGTATAATCTGACAATATAATTAACACTTTGCAAAACATATAGTGTTAGTTGGCTGGGAGCCAACTAAATAACAATTAATATTAGAAACAAGATAAATACAAATTAAAATGTTTTAAAATGTAGAGTAAGACCCATATTAACAATAACTAACTAAATGAATGACCAGAAACAGAGTTGTTCTCAATGTCAAGAGTAGAATTTTAAATTCAAACTCTATTAATTTAGGAAAAATAAATATGAGCAAAAATGTTAAATGATTATTTTAAATAATTTAATTTATTTTTGTCTGTGCTTGGTCTTTGTTGCTGCAGGGACTTTTGTTTAATTGCAGAGAGTGGAGACTACTCTCTAGTCATGGTATGCAGTCCTCTCATAGTGGTGGCTTCTCTTGTTGTGGAGCACAGGCTCTAGGTCTCATGGACTTCAGTAGGGTTGTGGCTCCCTGTGTCTAGAGCACAGAGTCAATAGTTGTGGTTCATGGGCTTAACTGCTCCGTGGTATGTGGAATCTTCCCAAACCAGGGACCAAACCTGTGTCTCCTATGTCGGCAGGCATATTCTTTACCACTGGATCACCAGGGAAACCCCTATTTATTTAGTTTTAAATAATATTCTTATTGTTATCTTTTATTTTAACAAAGAGTACATTTTTATTACAACTGAGATTTTCTAATTCCAAATTTATTCCCGAGTTATTAACCATAGATGGCTTCACAAATAGCATTGGGATTTTCTTGAAGTCATCAAAAGCAATACAGATCAATCCTTGCAAGATTTTGGAATGGTTGATGGACAGTTTGAGATACTACTTTTTCAACTTTTCACTAGAGGACTCTTGGTTATAAATTGGTTCATCATATAGTACAGGTAATTATTGTTCAAATGCAGATGATAAATCAAGGAATACACAATATTGATGAAAATAATTTTTCCTGCTGTATTGAAGTATAATTGAAAAATAAAATTATAATGTTTAAGGTATACAAAGTGATGCTTTGATATGTATTGTGATATGCTTTGATATGTATTTTAGCACAATTAAGTTAATGCATTCATCACCTCACATATTTTAGTGTATGTGTATGCTAAAAATGCTTATGATCTGCCCTTAGCAAGTTTCAAGTATACAATACAGTATTACTAACTATAGTCACTATGATATAAATTAGATTCTCCAAATCTTACTCATATAATAACTAAAAGTTTGGGCCCCATTTCTCATACCCTACATTCACTACCAGCTACCATCCTGCTCTGCCTTATTGAGTTAGACTATAATTATTCTTTTGGATTCTACATATGAGTGAGACAGAGTATTGGTCTTTTTCTCTACCTTATTTCACTTGATGTATTGTTCTCCAGGTTGATGTTGTCACAAATGGCAAAATTTCCTTGTTTCTTATGGTTGAAGACTATTCTAATGTATATCACATTTTCTTTATCCACTCATCTGTAGATAAATTCTTAGGTTATTTTCATATCTCAGTTTATGTAAGTAATGTGCAATGAATAAGGAAATACAGATTATTCTTTACGAAGAACAAGATTTTGTTTCCTCCAAATATACATCCAGAAGTGGTATTGCTACATTATATAGTAGTTCTATTTATACTTTCTTGAGGAAACTCCATGTCATTTTTGCTGTTGACTACACAAATTTACAATCCCACCAACAGTGTCCAGGTATTTATTTTCTCCATATCCTTGCCAACTAAAATTTTTAGAAATCAAGTTGACTTTTCAAATGTACAACATAATTGTACAATATTTTTAAAAATTGCACTCCTTTTTATACTAGATCTTTTTGATAATAGCTATCCTATATAATTTGCAAGTGCTTTCTTCCATTCCATAGGTTGCCATTTCATTTTGTGAAGTATTTCCTTTGCCATGCAGAAACTTTTTAGTTTGATAAAGTCCAGCTTGTTTACTTACACTTTTGCTGCTTGTTCATTTCATATTAGAGTGAAGAATTCATTGTCAAGACCGATAAAAAGAGTTTTCTCCTTGTGTTTTCTTCTAGGAATTTTATAGTTTCTGATCTTAAGTTTTTAATCCATTTTGAGTTAATTTTTATGAGTCATATATTTTAGAGGTTCAGTTTTGTCCTTTTGCATATAGATATTCAGTTTTCCCATCACCATTTAATGAAGAGACTATCCTTTGTCCATTGTGTTCTTGATGTCCTTGTCAAAGAATAGTTGACTGTTTTATGTGTGGGATTATTTCTGGGTTCTCTATTCTCTTCCATTGGTCTAGATGTCCATTTACATGCCAATACCATATACTAGCCTTGTAATATATTTTGATATTAGGAAATGTGACATCTCCAGCTTTGTTTTCCTTTCTCAAGATTGTTTTGACTATTTGGGACCTTTAGGTCTATATGAATTTTGGAAATTTTTTTCTATTTCTGTAAAAGATATTAAGGGATTTCGATAGAATTTTAGATTACATTCGAAATTTTTAATTCAATATTGTAGCTTTAAACATTTTGGATTCTACATATGAGTGAGACAGAGTATTGGTCTTTTTCTCTACCTTATTTCACTTGATGTATTGTTCTCCAGGTTGATGTTGTCACAAATGGCAAAATTTCCTTGTTTCTTATGGTTGAAGACTATTCTAATGTATATCACATTTTCTTTATCCACTCATCTGTAGATAAATTCTTAGGTTATTTTCATATCTCAGTTTATGTAAGTAATGTGCAATGAATAAGGAAATACAGATTATTCTTTACGAAGAACAAGATTTTGTTTCCTCCAAATATACATCCAGAAGTGGTATTGCTACATTATATAGTAGTTCTATTTATACTTTCTTGAGGAAACTCCATGTCATTTTTGCTGTTGACTACACAAATTTACAATCCCACCAACAGTGTCCAGGTATTTATTTTCTCCATATCCTTGCCAACTAAAATTTTTAGAAATCAAGTTGACTTTTCAAATGTACAACATAATTGTACAATATTTTTAAAAATTGCACTCCTTTTTATACTAGATCTTTTTGATAATAGCTATCCTATATAATTTGCAAGTGCTTTCTTCCATTCCATAGGTTGCCATTTCATTTTGTGAAGTATTTCCTTTGCCATGCAGAAACTTTTTAGTTTGATAAAGTCCAGCTTGTTTACTTACACTTTTGCTGCTTGTTCATTTCATATTAGAGTGAAGAATTCATTGTCAAGACCGATAAAAAGAGTTTTCTCCTTGTGTTTTCTTCTAGGAATTTTATAGTTTCTGATCTTAAGTTTTTAATCCATTTTGAGTTAATTTTTATGAGTCATATATTTTAGAGGTTCAGTTTTGTCCTTTTGCATATAGATATTCAGTTTTCCCATCACCATTTAATGAAGAGACTATCCTTTGTCCATTGTGTTCTTGATGTCCTTGTCAAAGAATAGTTGACTGTTTTATGTGTGGGATTATTTCTGGGTTCTCTATTCTCTTCCATTGGTCTAGATGTCCATTTACATGCCAATACCATATACTAGCCTTGTAATATATTTTGATATTAGGAAATGTGACATCTCCAGCTTTGTTTTCCTTTCTCAAGATTGTTTTGACTATTTGGGACCTTTAGGTCTATATGAATTTTGGAAATTTTTTTCTATTTCTGTAAAAGATATTAAGGGATTTCGATAGAGGTTGCATTGAACTGTAGATTACATTCAATAGCATGAAGTTTTAACAATATGAAGTCTTCAATACCACAAATGTGGTACGCCTTTCCATTTATTCACATCTTCTTTAATTTGTTTATTAATGACATAGTTTTCACGCCCTTGGTTACATTTATTTCTAATTACTTTATGTTTGATGCTATTATAAATGATACATTTCCAATAGTTTGTTGTTTAGTATATAGACATGCAGTAGATTTTTGTGTGTTTATTTTGTATACTACAACTTCACTGAATTTGTTCAGTAGCTCTAAGAGTTTCTTTGATGGAATCCAAAAGGTTTTCTAAATATAAGATTGCTATCTTCAAAGAAAGACACATTTAACACTTACTTTCCAATTTAGGTGTCTTTTATTACTCTTTCTTATCTAATTGCTCAAGTTATGATTTCCAGTACTATGTTGAATGGACCTGGCATGAGTAAGCAACATTGTCTTGTTCCTGATTTTAGAGGAAAAGCTTTTTTACCATTGAGTGTGATGTAAACTGTGAGCTTTTCATGAAATGTTGAAGTGTTAGTAGCTCAGTGATGTCTCACACTTTGTGACCGAATGCATTTGACTCCTCTGTCCATGGAATTCTCCAGGCAAGGATACTGGAGTGGGTTGCACTTCCCTTCTTCAGTGGGCCTTCCCCACTCAGAGGCTGAACCCAGGTCTCCTACATTGAAAGCAGATTCTTCACCATCTGAGTCCCAAGGGAAAGGGACTTTTCATTTATAGTCTTTATTAAGTTGAGGTACATTCTTTCTATACCTTATTTGTTGAGTTTTTATCATGAAAGTATATTGAATTTTGTCAAATACTTTTCTACACTTATCAAGATGACCTTTTTTTCCTCCTTCATTCTGTTAATGTAGCACATCATATTTACTGATTTCCACAGGTTGCATATTTTCATCCCAGTGATAAATCCAACTAGATTATGATGTGTGATTTTTGCAATGTCATGGTCATGGTCCATGCAGAGAACAGAAATCCTACCAGTTATTATTTTTTAAGTTAGCAAAAAATATGAATGAGAACTGAATGCATGTTAATTATATAACTGAAAATACAATGAGCACTAAGACATAATAGAGTCAGCAAGTTCAGCAAGCATCTTATAGGACTAGGAAAAAAAAGGACAAAGCAATGGAATTATTACAACTTAAAGCTTGAATGGACATCACAGAGAGAAGGCCAGAACTGATAAGAAGGGGACAGAGTTCAGCTACTGACAACACCTCCAAGATTAAAGGAGAGGCTGTGTTGGACTGGGACACTGAACTCGGCTGAGAATGTGATGGCCTACTGGGGCTGGTGTCTCTGAGAGGGCATGAAATTGGTTTTAATACAAACTGGATTCAACTGTTGTGAGTACAAAGTGCCATTGCCAGGGTAAAGAAGCATTGCCAAAGTAATGTTTCCAGAAACAGGAAACAAACAGTAAGTCCACCAGAAGCAAACAGGAAGAAGAAGGTACTCTGTCTCTCCAGTTTTTAAATTTCCTGTTAGCATGCCTATTGGCAAAGCTTAGTAGGAAGCAGCCAACAAAGAAAAAGAAAATGGTTTGCAGAGTGCCAGGTGCAGTCTCTTAAGAGGAATATAGAAGGTTATGTTTGGAGATGAGAAATTATAACTTAATAAACAATGTATCATAACAATCTAGGTGACTTGTACAGAAAGAAAACAAATTTAAGTCAGGAATTTAGCATTTCTTTTTCTGCTTTTACAGAAGTATCTTCACTTTCTTCTATATTAAAAAAAAAAGGAAAACAGACACTGCAGTTTTTGGCAGCACACATTATATGAAGTACATGCCAGATTGTGGAATTCAATAAACCTCATCTGCTTAAAGTCAGAGACTGTAACTAAACTTTCTAGACCATACAGAAATAATCCAAAGATAAAATTTTGAAGTGAGATAAACTGTACAGAATATCCTGAGCATAATTTAAATCAAGAGAATTAAAAAAATAGATTTTCCTAAGAGGTCATTTCTATTTCATCTGATCTCCATAACCAACCTGAAGGCTCCAATCTGAATTGTATGGTAACTGAGTAGTAATATAGCACTTCATTTCACCAAGTGTTGTATTATTTTGATCAATGTCTAATATATGGAATCTTAATTCACATGACTGAAAGAATTCTAAAGAAAAAAAAAAGAATACATTTGGTCCTGCCTACTACTTTCAGAAAGGACATTGTATCCCCAATTTAATAAATAACACATTTAATTCTTGGAAGGTTATGTCATTTCCCTAAAACAGAGGATCATGCTTTTTGTTTAATTTGGTAGAACATAAAAATTAAATAATTTACATTGTTCTTTGCTAACCATTTCAATTTATTCATTTAATCAGATGATGTATATAATGAATTAATATTTATATCCAAGAAATACACCAACAGGCTTACTTGTGCCAATAGTATGCGAGCCATCTTGTATTGCTCTATCATATGATGGTGGTCTAGTCACTAAGTTCTGTCTGACTCTTGTGAACTCATGAACTGTAGCCCACCACACTCCACTGTCCATGCAATTTTCTAGGCAAGAATATAGGAGTGGGTTGTCATTTCTCTCTCCAGGGCATCTTCCCCACCCAAGGACTGAACCCACATTTCCTGTGTCTCCTGCATTGCAGATAGATTCTTTACTCACCATCCATCAGGAAAGACTTACATATATGATTGCTAAATTTTCAGGAAATTTTCACAATATGTTAAACTTGGATGTTATTAATGGCTAAATTCCATAAACTTACAATTAATAACATTCTATTAGAAACAAAAGCAATACTCAAAACATTATATTCTATTTTTCTACACTTAAAAATTATCCATGTTTTTGAGGTAATTATGCCTATTATATCTGCATAGTGGAATTATTGTCAATGATGTGCTACTGAGTATCTCTTCCCAGTACTAAGCTCAGCAAAGTCAAGTTGATAGATTGTCATTCAGCTTTGGTGAGAGAATTCACACCTCAGAAATTGATAAAAAAATTATAAGTCAAGACTTGATTTATTATTTTATTAATCTTCTAGAATGGAGGTTGACAAAAAGCATCCTGTGGGCATCAAACATAATCTATAATCTCTTCTCATACATCAGTTTTTGGCACAGTGACACTCAATTATTTATGTATTATCTAGGGTTACTCTGGAAATGCAAAAATGGAGTTGAGCAGTTGTAACTTAGTGGTCTGCAAATCCTAAAATATTTACTCACTGGCCCTTTAGAAGAAAAGTTTACCAATTTCTGGTACAGAGTTAAGAAGGTGATGGAGAAACATTAATAATGTATGTGAAAGGTAAACATATGTTGTATCTATAGAAGTTACATGATCTAAAGAGCAAAAACTGAGACAATATTCTTCAAGCATTACATGATTTGACAAAAAAAATCGCTTACATCATTAATGGATAAGCAGTAATGTATAGAATGCTCAAAAAGATTTTAGTTTAATTAATATATTTATGATGGTTAAAAATAGATAAATAGATCAGACAATGACAATTAATCTCCTTGGAAAAGAGTCAGCTGATTAAATTGCAACTGCATTGATTGAGTTGCAACCATAAGGTGGTTATAGACACATGAGTGTAACAATCAATCAATGAAAGCATTCTGAGAGAATCAATGGTTATAATGCAATTTGCTGTAAAGAAATATCATATATTTTATTTTTATTTTTAAATTCTGTGTGACTTATCCCTTTTTATCTCAGATGGGAAATATTTACCAGGACATCATTGTAGGTGTAGGAAATATATATATATATATATATATTTTTTTTTTAACTTTTTTTTTTTTTGAGGGGGGTGAGGAGGGAGGGGGGCGGGCGAGCCACTTCTATTGGTCTTTCATTTATCTGTTCTCATCCATCTTTGTTCTTTGGTCCGTGTGGGCCTCCCATCGTGGTGGCCTCTATTGTCACAGAGCACTGGCTCTGGGCACATGCGCTCCAGAGCTCCGGCTCGGTAATTGGACACATTGGTCCAGCTGCTCCGCGGCACGTGGGATCTTCCCAGGTCAGGGATTGGACCCGCACCCCAAACACTGCAAGACAGTGTCCTTACCCACTAGACAACCAGGGAAGCCCGGGAAATATTTTTACATGAAAAAATTGCTATAAATCAAGAAACATAAATGTTTTTATTAATCTCTAAAAGAGGTTGACAAAAAAGGAAATTGATTTATTATTTTATTAATCTTCTAGAATGGAGGTTGACAAAGCATCCTGTGGGCATCAAACATAATCTATAATCTCTTCTCATACATCAGTTTTGGCACAGTGACACTCAATTATTTATGTATTATCTAGGGTTACTCTGGAAATGCAAAATGGAGTTGAGCAGTTGTAACTTAGTGGTCTGCAAATCCTAAAATATTTACTCACTGGCCCTTTAGAAGAAAAGTTTACCAATTTCTGGTACAGAGTTAAGAAGGTGATGGAGAAACATTAATAATGTATGTGAAAGGTAAACATATGTTGTATCTATAGAAGTTACATGATCTAAAGAGCAAAAACTGAGACAATATTCTTCAAGCATTACATGATTTGACAAAAAAAATCGCTTACATCATTAATGGATAAGCAGTAATGTATAGAATGCTCAAAAAGATTTTAGTTTAATTAATATATTTATGATGGTTAAAAATAGATAAATAGATCAGACAATGACAATTAATCTCCTTGGAAAAGAGTCAGCTGATTAAATTGCAACTGCATTGATTGAGTTGCAACCATAAGGTGGTTATAGACACATGAGTGTAACAATCAATCAATGAAAGCATTCTGAGAGAATCAATGGTTATAATGCAATTTGCTGTAAAGAAATATCATATATTTTATTTTTATTTTTAAATTCTGTGTGACTTATCCCTTTTTATCTCAGATGGGAAATATTTACCAGGACATCATTGTAGGTGTAGGAAATATATATATATATATTTTTTTTTTTTAACTTTTTTTTTTTTTGAGGGGGGTGAGGAGGGAGGGGGGCGGGCGAGCCACTTCTATTGGTCTTTCATTTATCTGTTCTCATCCATCTTTGTTCTTTGGTCCGTGTGGGCCTCCCATCGTGGTGGCCTCTATTGTCACAGAGCACTGGCTCTGGGCACATGCGCTCCAGAGCTCCGGCTCGGTAATTGGACACATTGGTCCAGCTGCTCCGCGGCACGTGGGATCTTCCCAGGTCAGGGATTGAACCTGCACCCCATACACTGCAAGACAGTGTCCTTACCCACTAGACCACCAGGGAAGCCCCGGAAATATTTTTACATGAAAAAAAATTGCTATAAATCAAGAAACATAAATGTCACATATATTTAAGTAAATATTGCCCATTAATTGAAATTTTATGCACAATTTTCTAATGCTGTAATAAAATGTTTAAATCAAGAGTTAAGTGACTCTCCTTTAGACTATCAATCTTTTGAGAATTGAAACTCTTCAGAAAGGGTAGCAAAGGATAATTGTAAGCATATTTAATAGCAGAGAGCATTGGCCTAAACAGTGACTGAAATATTTCTGTCCATTAACTAGGGTTATTAAAAAGAGCATTTTAAGATTTGATTCAATAGAGAGACATCATATTTAAATTATAGAAATGACATAAGGTAGTTATAAGAATAATATGCCACTCAAGAGTTTGGATCCACTCCAAGAAAGGAAGACTCCCAGATTTCTGGAAACTAAGCAAGACTTAAGGAAAATGAATCATCCAAAATATGTAACAGACATTTGCCTATTCACTGTAAAATTACACTTCAGCCAATAAGACTCTTTGCTTTAATTACAACTGCTAATGTTCGAGAAGACTCTTGAGAATCCCTTGGACTGTAAGGAGATCAATCCAGTCAATCCTAAGGGAAATCAACCCTGAATATTCATTGGAAGGTCTGATACTGAAACTGAAGCTCCAATACTATGGCCACATGATGCAAAGAGACAACTCATTGGCAAATACCCTGATGTTGGGAAAAATAGAAGGCAGAAGAAGAAGGGGACAACAGAGTACAAGACGGCTGGATGGCATCATAGTGTCGATGGACATGAATTTGAGCCGGTTCTGGGAGACAGTGAAGGACAGGGAATCCTGGCATGCTGTGGCCCATGGAGTCAGTCAGACACGACTGAATGACTTAACTGAATGCTTAGGAAAAAAGTCTGTACTGCTTAACCCTTATTGACTTTCCCAGTCCTAGCTCTGTGCAGTCCTCGCCCTCTCTCCCAGCACCTCTCTAACAATACTGGCTTCCTTGTTCCCAGAAAACATCAGATATGCTGACCTAAGGGCTTCTGGGCTTCCCAGGTGGCACCATTGGTAAAGAACATGGCTGCCAGTGTAGGAAAACGTGAGTTCAGTCTCGGGATTGGGAAGAGCCCCTGGAGGAGGGCATGGCAAACTACTTGAGTATTCTTGCCTGGAAAATTACATGGACAGAGGAGACTGGCAGATTACAGCCCATAATGTTTCAAAAGTAAGACACAAATGAAGTGGCTTAAGCACGTGTGCACACAGGGGCTTCTACTCTTATCTTCTCCCTCCATCTAGCATGATTTTATCCTGGAGAGTCATGGAATTTACCTCATGCTCTTTTGCTCAGATGCTATCTTTGAAGGATTTTTTTTTTCAGACCCTTCTCCCTAAATACAATTATTTTCCTCTTTCTCTGTCTTGTTTTGCTGACATATATTTATTTGCATTCCAAGTAAACATTATTGTATTTGTTAATTTTGTCTGTATTCTTATTCCTTGCCCGCTAGAATGTAATGTCCGCAGGAGCAGAAGTTGTCCTGTTTTGTTCTTCATAGTGCTCCTCATGAGGAGCACTCCTAATGAGGGCCTGGAAACTAATAGCTGCTCAACAAATAGTTGAAACAAATTGTTGAAAAGGGAAAGAAGAAGCTTAGAAAGGGAGGAAGGAAAATTTTCTTTTCTCTAATGTTACCTGCCAAGTGCTTTTTAGCCAAAAAAATATGTTGAAGAGAGTCCAGGCTCATTCTGATCCACCCTTTAAACTGGCATTTTCACATCTTCTATGTTTCTTATTCTGGGCATTGTACTCTTGAAACAAGACTTTTTTTATATATTCTGGTTTTGATGCTAAAATTGGCATCTTGCCTAAATTGAAAGTAAATCATCATTTATCTGCTAACACCCTTTATACTAGATAAAAAGAAGACAATTCACATATTAAGCTACTAATTTTGAGTGTAGCTGATTATATTTTCCTGTTAATTTTATTGTCATGAAGCTAGAGTAATGTTGAGTATTACTATACAAAACACTAACAGATAATAATTGTCACTAGAAGTCTAATTTATTGGCTTTAAATAGTGCCCCAAAAAAGTGCAGTCCTCGCCTCTCTCCCAGCACCTCTCTAACAATACTGGCTTCCTTGTTCCCAGAAAACATCAGATATGCTGACCTAAGGGCTTCTGGGCTTCCCAGGTGGCACCATTGGTAAAGAACATGGCTGCCAGTGTAGGAAAACGTGAGTTCAGTCTCGGGATTGGGAAGAGCCCCTGGAGGAGGGCATGGCAAACTACTTGAGTATTCTTGCCTGGAAAATTACATGGACAGAGGAGACTGGCAGATTACAGCCCATAATGTTTCAAAAGTAAGACACAAATGAAGTGGCTTAAGCACGTGTGCACACAGGGGCTTCTACTCTTATCTTCTCCCTCCATCTAGCATGATTTTATCCTGGAGAGTCATGGAATTTACCTCATGCTCTTTTGCTCAGATGCTATCTTTGAAGGATTTTTTTTTTCAGACCCTTCTCCCTAAATACAATTATTTTCCTCTTTCTCTGTCTTGTTTTGCTGACATATATTTATTTGCATTCCAAGTAAACATTATTGTATTTGTTAATTTTGTCTGTATTCTTATTCCTTGCCCGCTAGAATGTAATGCCCATGAGGAGCAGAAGTTGTCCTGTTTTGTTCTTCATAGTGCTCCTCATGCTAATGAGGGCCTGGAAACTAATAGCTGCTCAACAAATAGTTGAAACAAATTGTTGAAAAGGGAAAGAAGAAGCTTAGAAAGGGAGGAAGGAAAATTTTCTTTTCTCTAATGTTACCTGCCAAGTGCTTTTTAGCCAAAAAAATATGTTGAAGAGAGTCCAGGCTCATTCTGATCCACCCTTTAAACTGGCATTTTCACATCTTCTATGTTTCTTATTCTGGGCATTGTACTCTTGAAACAAGACTTTTTTTATATATTCTGGTTTTGATGCTAAAATTGGCATCTTGCCTAAATTGAAAGTAAATCATCATTTATCTGCTAACACCCTTTATACTAGATAAAAAGAAGACAATTCACATATTAAGCTACTAATTTTGAGTGTAGCTGATTATATTTTCCTGTTAATTTTATTGTCATGAAGCTAGAGTAATGTTGAGTATTACTATACAAAACACTAACAGATAATAATTGTCACTAGAAGTCTAATTTATTGGCTTTAAATAGTGAGACTTACCTCCCTGAAAGGAAAGGTATATATCTATGATAGTTATTAAAGCCTCACTGCCCCAGGGCTTCTAATTCCTTTCCAACATCTATATTTTGATTTATTGCCTAGTGTCAGAAAGATGCCCATATCTGTGACAAATTTCAAATTAAAATAATTTTCCTGGGTAGATTTTCATTCTTTTACATTAGATTGGAAAATATAAAGATGTGCCCATTGATTTATCTATCCCCAGGTAGGCTTAATGTTATATCCTTCTAACACAATCTAAAAAATTGATGTTGTTTGCCTAATCTTATGTGTTTTATTAGACACTGGAGTAATGTAATGGTGAATAATGTACAAAAATAATAGCTAACATTTATCGAGCATTTACTCCATGTCAGCTACTCTTCTAAGTGCTTTTCTTGTATTAATTGATTAATCTTCAGGAAGGAAAGAGAGCTAGCTTCTCTTGGCTTATTGTATCTTTTAAATTTTCAGCTACATATCTCAAAATTCAGTATTATTCACTATCCAAATTATTCTCCTGATCCTGGGTATGAGAAAACAGACACAGACACGTTTACTGCTCTCAAAATTGTATATTGTTGTTGTTATGCATGAATGACTTAATGATTTCAAGGTTATTAAAATCTGATGGAACCACTAGTCTTAACATTGTGTTATTATCACTTTCATTAACCAAGCTGTATAAGGAAATCAAGACACAAAGAGGAAGACTAGAGTAATAGCAACACCTCAATAGCACTTACTGTGCTCCATCCTCTGTTCTATATTCTTTAGATATATTAACTCAGTCTTCACTGAATAAACTCATTTGAGTCTCAAAGAAACCATTTGAGGCAATTACTACTATTATCATCCTCCTTTCAGAGATGATGAAACTAGGATTACAGAGACCTATAGTAATTTGCCCAAGGTTATACAACAAGCAAATGGCTGACAAATTGTTGAAGCCAGATAATCTGGCTCCATGATGAATTGCTTAAGAGAATATTTTGAATTAACACAGATGATGGGAAGCTAGAATGATAAGCAGAAAGGTAAGAGACTTTAGTGTTAAACTCACTAAGGTGCTTTCAGGCTGTGACCCACTCGGCAAGTCGATTAATCATGACAAAACTCAATGTCCTCATATGCAGAGGAGTAATAATTAAGGATTGTAGTGAGATGAGATATCACATTTGATGATCCCATATCTGATGACACAATAATTTTTTCCAAGATTTGCATTACCTTTTACTGAATTTTACTAGAGGATATTTGTATTTATAATTATGTACAGAGATTTTCTTTTTGATTTATGTTCAACTGTTTTGAAAAACATGAAACAAGGAGAACTTTGTGATAACAATTATGAGTGAGAGCACAGAAATACTGCTATATACTAGCCCAATATTAATATAGTTGAAAGTGTAAAGAATTCTTAGAAAATACCTTTGAATTATGAAGCAGTGTTTCTAAGCTTTGAGAAAACTTTGTAATTTTCTCTTTTTAGGATTTGTTTCCTAATGTGAATAATATCAAGATAGGTAATCTTGAACTCATTTAGAAATATTCAAATTGATTAAAAGTCACACGCAGTTACTTCCACTCTTGTGCCAATGTTTATTCCTTCCAACATAGAATTCCTTTTTGCAGAATATTGGGAATTTATTCCAGTTTAAGCACGAGAGAGAAAGGATGCTGGGGGGGAGAAAGGAGGAGGAGGAAGGAGAGCAGGAGAAGGAAGGGGGCATATTGAGGTGGTAGGAAAGGGACAAGAAAGAAGACAAAGAAAGAGAGAAACATTGGTTAAGCTCAATCATAATGGTTAAAGGAATATGCAGCTATATAATAACTGAGATAAAGTGTAGAGAGAGGATGTCTGTTAAGTACTTGTGTGTGTGTGTGTGTGTGTGTGTGTGTGTGTGTGTATGTTAGTCACTCAGTCATGTCTGACTCTTTTGTCACCCCAGGGACTGTAGCCCACCAGGCTTCTTTGTATATGGAATTCTTCAGTCAAGAATACTAGTGTGGGTGCCATCCCCTTCTCCAGGGCCGTTAGTACTTAACCCTGGTTAATTTAACAAGAAAAGTCCAGTTATCTTTTATGTCATCTTCTGCAGTGGTAGAAATCTGAAACATGTTTTGTATCACATTCTCATCCCACATAAGTTCTTTGTATTTGAAGATAATGTAAATGACAAATGCTAGATGACTTTCTCAATTTACACACCTATCACCTTGTAGTATGCAGCTTTCACTTTGTCATGTTTAGATCGTTTGCCTCTTTATATACTATAACAGAATGAAACCAGAAAAGGTTCAGTGTACTTTGCCCACTAGTAAACATATTTGATGACAATGAAGGTGTCACTCGGTTGCAGAATTTTAAGTTAGTCATACAGGCAAGTGGAATGTTTCAATACTAGATTTGTAACTTCTCAAGAAATGAGCCAGTTTTCTCAATGCTGACAGAGGAAAAGCAAGCTTGGGATTCAAGTTTCCTTTTCATCTCCTCAGATTCATGACTGTAACTCTTTCACCCTTCCATTTTTAAGCAGCTTCTTCAAAGTCTGTGTTTAGAGAAGCAGCTGGCCAATATTTTTTGTCAGTGGTCCCATGATGTAGCTGTGGGGTTTCCGGGGAAAAAAAGATTAATTTTAAAAAGTAGTCCCAAGTGTGCTTGCCAGTTGGCAGATGAAGTGTTTACAAATTAAAATTTTAGGATGGCGAAAATGAATTAAGTTCTGAGGGTGGACAATTTTGCAAGAAGTAATGAGGACAGTTACACAGGCATTTAGACATATTCATAGATTTAATATGTTGTTTTTAGCTGTCACTTTATACAAGTTTACGTGCTGGGAAATCATGGGCCTCATGCTAGAACATGCACATTTTCTAAGATTAAAGTAAAGCTCTGAATTGTGTCTAACTCATCATTCTACCATCTGTTTAAAGTGGATTTATCACTAGTTACTGGCTTGGAATAAGTAATCTTTAAAACTTCTATTCAATCTGAACACTGATCTGTAAAATTTCATCCATCCAGCCGCTGTAGGACTCCTGTCTCAGCCAGAATAGTACTTAATACAAATTCAAATAAAAACAAAAGGATTTTTATGCAGCTGTGACCAAATTGTAGCACATGGCTTTAACTTGTCCTTCTGTGAACCTGAGTGTTTCAAAGAGAACATTAGCAGGAGAAATGCTACAGTTTTCTTATTAACCATACTCAGAAACTTCTGGAAAGGAGGCTTTTTATCTTAAAGGGGATTTTTGACTTTGGCACTGAAGTTAATTTGCTTAAATGGCAGATTTTGGTTATAGCACTAAATCCCAAGTTGTCTGATAATAAGATCTAAACTTTCTTTGATTTCCTCAAGAGAGTATTATCACTAATGGTCCAAACTGTATGAGGTTCTAAGACGTGGTAATTAAATAATTTTTATTTTTTCCTCTTTATATATTGCAGGTGAACTCATTTTAAAGTATATATGTTATAGGATATTTCTATTTCTGTGTTAGGAATGTTTTTTTAAGGCAGAGACAGCATCAGTAAATCAAGGAATTTCTTAGAAGCTGATGTTTCTCTTTTAAGCAGCTTCTTCAAAGTCTGTGTTTAGAGAAGCAGCTGGCCAATATTTTTTGTCAGTGATCCCATGATGTAGCTGTGGGGTTTCCGGGGAAAAAAAGATTAATTTTAAAAAGTAGTCCCAAGTGTGCTTGCCAGTTGGCAGATGAAGTGTTTACAAATTAAAATTTTAGGATGGCGAAAATGAATTAAGTTCTGAGGGTGGACAATTTTGCAAGAAGTAATGAGGACAGTTACACAGGCATTTAGACATATTCATAGATTTAATATGTTGTTTTTAGCTGTCACTTTATACAAGTTTACGTGCTGGGAAATCATGGGCCTCATGCTAGAACATGCACATTTTCTAAGATTAAAGTAAAGCTCTGAATTGTGTCTAACTCATCATTCTACCATCTGTTTAAAGTGGATTTATCACTAGTTACTGGCTTGGAATAAGTAATCTTTAAAACTTCTATTCAATCTGAACACTGATCTGTAAAATTTCATCCATCCAGCCGCTGTAGGACTCCTGTCTCAGCCAGAATAGTACTTAATACAAATTCAAATAAAAACAAAAGGATTTTTATGCAGCTGTGACCAAATTGTAGCACATGGCTTTAACTTGTCCTTCTGTGAACCTGAGTGTTTCAAAGAGAACATTAGCAGGAGAAATGCTACAGTTTTCTTATTAACCATACTCAGAAACTTCTGGAAAGGAGGCTTTTTATCTTAAAGGGGATTTTTGACTTTGGCACTGAAGTTAATTTGCTTAAATGGCAGATTTTGGTTATAGCACTAAATCCCAAGTTGTCTGATAATAAGATCTAAACTTTCTTTGATTTCCTCAAGAGAGTATTATCACTAATGGTCCAAACTGTATGAGGTTCTAAGACGTGGTAATTAAATAATTTTTATTTTTTCCTCTTTATATATTGCAGGTGAACTCATTTTAAAGTATATATGTTATAGGATATTTCTATTTCTGTGTTAGGAATGTTTTTTTAAGGCAGAGACAGCATCAGTAAATCAAGGAATTTCTTAGAAGCTGATGTTTCTCTTTGAAGAACATGTTCTACTAAGGGAAGAGAATCAGTTCTACTAGGAATGGAGATTTGAAATTCTCAGCACATTTTCTTCTCATCTCTGGCTTTCTGTGTGATTCAGAAATGTCGATATACGTGAAATAACTATGGTTTCTGAGCTTCAGTCATTGACCTGAAGCTGAACCTCCCCAGTGGGGATGGGGGATGTCAGGAAAGAACTCTGCATGGTCTAGCTCTGGATCTGTGCCAAGAAAATGTGATTGAAGATAGGATCATTTTACATGCTTTAATTTGGTAATCATTCAGACAGTAGACAGTGTGCATTCTCTGAGAATTTCAAATGCCAAAGAGATAAACAATGATGATTGAATATATCTTGTAATCAGATAGGAAAACAGAAAGATAGAGATTATCCACTGGAGGTAATGATGTGCAGAAATTATACTCTTCTAAATCCAAAAGCAAAGGATAAATTTCTAGCGCCATTTCAATGTTCTCAACAGTATATATTACAAGTAAAAATTGTCCTAATACATCTGACAATTTTTAAGGACTCTAAGTATAACCATAAGAATAAATGGGCATAGATTACCAGAAGCTCATTATAGAAGTGTAAATGAGAGTAAATGCCTCCAATCATTCATGACTAAAGATATACAAATCAGGGCTTCCCTTGTGGCTCAGTGGAGAAGAACCCGTCTGCCAATGCGGGAGACCCAGGTTCGATCCCTGATTCGGGAAGATCCCACATACCACAGAGCAGTTAAACCCACACAACAACAAAGACCCAGCACAGCCAAAAATAAATAAATAAAAGCTTAAAAAAAAAAAAGATATACAAATCAAGATAAAATGATACATCACTTTTTAACTAAAATTTTAAAAGTTATGATACTCCTTGTTGGTGAAAGTTTCGGGAAAGCTGCACTCATATAATCTTTTGGGGAGTATAGTTTTGTTCGCTTTATGGAAGACATTCCTGTGAACCAAATGTACTGTTAAAATATATCCTTTAGATAAAATAGCAAAATGGTCATGATATTTTAACAAGAGTTCTATTAGTTGTAATAGAAGCTAGAAGAAAAGGAAGAGTGAATCTGTGAAATTAATTATGATGGTATTATACAGTTGAATATCATATAGTGAAAAGCAGTGTTAGCTTTTGCTGTTATGGATAAGAGAGGGAAAGAGATTAATTCTCTATAGAAATATTTTGATCACTTTGTGATAATACCTAAGACCTTGATTTTTATTTCTCAGAAACTATACTGTGGGGACCTTCCGCAGAAAGGAAGGCAGCGGGATTGCCCCCAGCTGAACCGGGAGATCTCAGAGAGAGGCAAGTCTTGCTGCCAGCCCCCCACCCCCCTGGCGCACACAGGGGACAATCAGACACGGCAGGGGTTCTGTCAAAGCAATTCCGTTTTATTAGTGCAGGCTCACAGCTTTTATAGGCAAACGAAGGGGGTTTTGCATGGGACTTCCTATAGATTACACCAATCAAGCTAAAGGTCAAGCAATCATCCACCAGCGTGGAAACCAGGGGAACCAATCAGAAATTTTGACCATCACTTAACAATTTAGATCACGCCCTCGTCTCTTCCTGTAGGTGCCATCTAAGCTCCAAACTGCAAACATGTGCTTAAGCTTCTTTAAACAATGTGCTTAAGCTTCCTTTCACTCCCACGTCCCTTCCTGTAGGCGCCATCTTAGCTCCAAACTGAAACAATGTGCTTAAGCTTCCTTATGCTTGCGAGGGTCCTCTTTCAATTCAGAGCCCCACACTATACCAGTCTGAAGTCCTTTTAAGCTCCCAGTATCTGATCATCATCCCACTGCTCTGTAATACTCCTATGACAAATAACTGACCTCATTCAGTTAATTCAGTTCCCTGTGCTCCATTTCTATTCAGTATCCACAACTTTATTTTTGTTTTGTTTCATTTCTATCTTTATCAAGTTTAGATTTCAGGGCTCACAATTATAAATATGCTTCTGCAACTATCTTCATCTCTCTCTTTCCTCTCTCTTTCTTTCTCTTTTTCTCTCTCTCATCTCTTGACTTTCTAATTTTATTCCCAGGATGAAACTTCAATCCTGGATTAAATTTTCTATACATTGTCCATGAATTCATCAGACTGACTTTGCTGAAGTAAATCTCCTAACTAGGGTCCAGTGATTTTACTTTAAATTTATTATCTCAACAACATCTAATCTATGATGGCTGCCTGACAAACTGACTTCTTTATGACCTGATATATCGATATTATACTTTTTCCTTTTTCCTGAAATTTCCAAGTATGTGTATTTTGCCAATTGTCTCTACTTATATATCATTAAGAAAATGAAAAGTATTATATTGATTTAGCCAGATATTCTTAGCATCACATGTAGAAAAACTACTTTTTCCTTTACTTAATTTTTCTGCCTTCTCTCTTGTTACAGTGGAATATTTTCATATTCTGATAAATTACAAGTTTTTTTCCTTAAGCAAGATCTCACCCATTCTTATTTGCTGAAAGACCTCTTCCATCAATTACTCTCTCTACCCTCACACATAGCCAGTCTCTTCTTTTATACACCCAAATTGTTATAAATATATCATCACATTCTATTAAATCTCACCCTGGAAAACAAAACGAAACATTTTTATCTAATTTATTTCCTATTACTTACTTATGGGTTTGGCTCTCCCTCTAGACAAATTTTCAAATTAACTTTCTGTATTAGCTACCTCTACTTCTTTCCTTATTTCCATTGCTTCAAAAACAACTAACTGGAATTTTTTTCCACTTTGTATCACTAAAATTCTGTATTTTGGGTACCCCACAACTTCCATGGCACTAAATATATGTACTTATTTATTTAGAATTTACCTATGTGTCGAGATTTTCTGCAGCTTTTAATGATGGTGACTGCTTCATTGACTTGCAAGGCCTTTTCCATCTAGAACCATACCATCCTGATATTTATTCTCTCCCAATGCCTTTTCACTCTTTGGTTCCGCTATTAGGTCTTTCTTCTATTCTTAATTCTGTATGTTGAAAAATTTCAAGGATTTATCCTTAACAGTTCTTTCCATTTTGTCCAAAATCTTTTCCTATGAGATTACTATAAATGCCATTGCTTGAAATCGTGTTAAACTGGTATTTCTCAAAGCCAATATCTCTCATTTTAGTTGCAAACTTTTTCATTCAACTATCCATTTGATTTGTATTTCTACTTGGAATGTTTGGAAAAGTCTTCAAAAGCAATTATGCAAAATTGTTTCTGACTCCCTGGTAGAAAATGGCATCACCAATCCTACTGATTCAGTTCGTAGGTGTTTTCATTTCTTCTTTTTTTACTTCTTTACAGAGTTCTATTCCTTCTATTCCCAGCATATATTTTGATTCTGACCATTGCTATTGATTTTCACTAACTATAGCGCAAGTCATCATTATCTATTATTCCTCCAGAATTATCTTACTTCTTCCAAATTTTTTAATGTTTTTTTCCATAGGTTATTCACAGAGCAATAGGAGTAATTTATTAAAATAAAAACAACAAAACAAAGCAAAATCACACTGCATAGTTTCACCATTAAACATGTGTCGTGGCTTATCATGAATCCTAACACCTTGCTGGCTTGATGTGGTTCTGTCTACCTCTTCAGTCTTGTGTAATATTGATACTATGTCTCTCTCTGTTACTACACGACACTGGGAGATTCTCTCTTCTGTGAACATACCATGACCTTATTAAATTTAGGGCATTTGCCTACAGTTTCCTTTAAGTAAATTATTCTTCCTTCAGTTCTTCACAAAGTTGTCTCATTTTTGTCTTTGTAGTCGGTATCATTTACTCTATTCACCTTCAAATAGTATAAACTTTATTTCAGCTTGTTTTTAAAATAAGAAAATCTATTAGTTCATGTATTGGAAGTCCAAATGTTATGCTGACTTCAGGCTATTTTATTCCAGAGGCATAAAATCCCCACAACTTCCATGGCACTAAATATATGTACTTATTTATTTAGAATTTACCTATGTGTCGAGATTTTCTGCAGCTTTTAATGATGGTGACTGCTTCATTGACTTGCAAGGCCTTTTCCATCTAGAACCATACCATCCTGATATTTATTCTCTCCCAATGCCTTTTCACTCTTTGGTTCCGCTATTAGGTCTTTCTTCTATTCTTAATTCTGTATGTTGAAAAATTTCAAGGATTTATCCTTAACAGTTCTTTCCATTTTGTCCAAAATCTTTTCCTATGAGATTACTATAAATGCCATTGCTTGAAATCGTGTTAAACTGGTATTTCTCAAAGCCAATATCTCTCATTTTAGTTGCAAACTTTTTCATTCAACTATCCATTTGATTTGTATTTCTACTTGGAATGTTTGGAAAAGTCTTCAAAAGCAATTATGCAAAATTGTTTCTGACTCCCTGGTAGAAAATGGCATCACCAATCCTACTGATTCAGTTCGTAGGTGTTTTCATTTCTTCTTTTTTTACTTCTTTACAGAGTTCTATTCCTTCTATTCCCAGCATATATTTTGATTCTGACCATTGCTATTGATTTTCACTAACTATAGCGCAAGTCATCATTATCTATTATTCCTCCAGAATTATCTTACTTCTTCCAAATTTTTTAATGTTTTTTTCCATAGGTTATTCACAGAGCAATAGGAGTAATTTATTAAAATAAAAACAACAAAACAAAGCAAAATCACACTGCATAGTTTCACCATTAAACATGTGTCGTGGCTTATCATGAATCCTAACACCTTGCTGGCTTGATGTGGTTCTGTCTACCTCTTCAGTCTTGTGTAATATTGATACTATGTCTCTCTCTGTTACTACACGACACTGGGAGATTCTCTCTTCTGTGAACATACCATGACCTTTTTGAATTTAGGGCATTTGCCTACAGTTTCCTTTAAGTAAATTATTCTTCCTTCAGTTCTTCACAAAGTTGTCTCATTTTTGTCTTTGTAGTCGGTATCATTTACTCTATTCACCTTCAAATAGTATAAACTTTATTTCAGCTTGTTTTTAAAATAAGAAAATCTATTAGTTCATGTATTGGAAGTCCAAATGTTATGCTGACTTCAGGCTATTTTATTCCAGAGGCATCAAATCTAGTCTGAGATTCTGAAGGTTACTTCTATGGGATGACTTTGATCTCTATGTTTACAAATGGTTACATAATCTCCAGGCTTCAGAGCTACATTGCACAGTATCATATGTAGGAAAAATGGTCTTCTCTGTTGCTTCTATATTAATATCTAAGATTTTTAGTATCTTCTGAAAAGCAGATTTATTCTTTAAAACTGGAATTCACAGTCTTTCCTGAGTCAATGACTATAGAACAGAAAGTATCAGCAGCTATTTTAATTAACCTCATATCATCTGCCTCATTCCTAAGTACTTAGTGTCTCTCCATACATATGAGTTGTGCTTATGCAAATTTAAATCAGAGTAGTTTCCAAGTGAGAGATGGTAACTACCATATCCTCTGCAAGGACTTGGTTCAATCATTCTATTTGCAAAGGTAGCACCTGTGATCATTCTAGCTAAAACACCTTCCTCCAGCTTCCTTACTACTCCAGAGGGTGTGTGAAGGTAAAGACTTGTAAAATATATTAAATAATAACTATATTCTAGACAATTCAAATTGAAATTGTATAATGTTACTTATAATGATCATTTAAAAAGTCAACTACAAAATTCTAGAAAACACCTGAATTAAGCAGCTAGATAAGCAAAGTTTGCTCAGGTGCTATCAAAAAACTAAAAAAGACAACTTTCAGGAAAAAAGACTGCTGTCATCAAATTTGTTAGGTCAATATTGTGGATAATTTGATATTATAGATGCCTAAGATGAATGTTGACATGAAAACGAAGCAGAAGCAGAAGCTTAGATGGATGAAGAGGCAGGAGTTGGAGGAGGAGGTAGAAGAAGAAAAAAGGGAGAAAGAGGCGGTAAAAAAGAAGTCACAGAAGCAACAGTGTTAAAAACAGCAACATGAGTTCTAGAGAAAATCATAAGAAGGCCAAATCCAAAGATAGCTTCGATCTATATTTATATTGAAAAATTAACTGGATAATATGATAGGCAACAAAGGGAAAATGATGAGAAAACGTTATTTTCTTTTAATACTTTTGGGTTAAAAACTGGAGATTATAGAGCTAATATCAAATCAAGTTAATAGTTAATCTTAACTACACATAACTTCAACACCAGAATTTATGTAGAGTGAGACTTGTTCATGAGTTTAATATAAAGGAATTATGAAGACAAAGGCCAGTATAAACTGGAGAAAGAATCACACTAAGTTCTCATAAATGCTACTCAGAGAGGAAGCTAAACAATTCAGCACAAGTCTGTGGGCTCCTGAATCCCAAAGAAAACAGATATGAGGCTAGATGAACGTTAGGAGAGTTTGGAAGAGCACAAAAGTTTGTATGTGTATATAGAGGGGTTGTAGATGTGAAAGAAGGCAAGAACCTGTAGGTGGAAAACATTGGCAACATTCACTCCCAGAGGTGGTTTGGGCATGATATTGCAAAGGTAGAGCTATCTGATGTTCGATTTAAATTTAATGTGTTTTCTTGTAGTGTGAACTCTGATTCTCTGAACTCTCCACAAGTCAGGTGCTTGTAATTGTAGTCGCCTGAAGCATACAGGACTATGTCATCAAGAGGACAAATAAATGTTTTTGTATCCAGCCCTCTATTTCTGATGACCCATCCTGATGAGCATTCTTTTTTCTATAAGGAATGTATGTCCTGAACATTCAATTTATGACCATCACCAAGGTGAAAGTTATTCACCACTGAGCTCAAGTTTCAGTGAAGCTGCTTAGAGAGTAATTTAGGACCTTATGTGGGCCAGCTCCCTTTTCTCAAATACATGAGGGGGAAGTGAGTTTAGGAAACGGGAAGCTGACATCTGGATTGCAGTGATGAAACCCCTTAACTTGCAGATGGAAATGATTTAATTCTAGGAATTCCTATCTCTGTTGATAGAGTGCAGTTGAAAAGCAAACAAATAATCAAAACCCTTATATGATTTAGAATGATTCCAAATAGAATTTTATTTAAATAAGTACTATCACAATATGTTATAATCCACATGAGTTGAACTTTAAATCATGCAACTTGGACTGCAAGTAGCATATTTTATTGAGGGTGAAGGGATGAGCACAGATGAAAGAGAATGAGGAGTGAGAGTAATATGAATAGGGAAGTATACTTTAAATTTTGAGATTCAGAAAGCAACCAAAGATGAGAAGGCTTTTAAGTCATGTTCTTTTATACACAATAATCCATCAGTCAGATGATTTTTTTTTTGGTTACTTAAAATTTTGAATGTTTATGAACCCCACTACCTTTCCCAAATGCCCCAACTGCAATAACAGACAACTTGCCAAGGACTTTCACAGGACTTTCATATTCTTTTCTCTTATAGTTTTTTAAAAAATATTAAGTGTAGTTTCTTGTGCTATACAGTAGATCCTTGCTGGCTAGCTATTTTGTATATAGTAGTGTGTGTGTCTTAATCTCAATTCCTAATTTTCCCCTCTCCACTCCAATTTCCCTTTGGTATTATTCATTTGTTTTCTATGTCTGTAGATCTATTTCTGTTTTATGTATAAATTCATTTGTACCTCTTCTTCCCAGATTCCACATATAAATGATATAGTATGTTATGTGTCTTTCTCTCACTTTACTTAGTATGACAATCTCTTGGTTCATCCATGCTAGAGCTGTAGGTAGAGCTATCTGATGTTCGATTTAAATTTAATGTGTTTTCTTGTAGTGTGAACTCTGATTCTCTGAACTCTCCACAAGTCAGGTGCTTGTAATTGTAGTCGCCTGAAGCATACAGGACTATGTCATCAAGAGGACAAATAAATGTTTTTGTATCCAGCCCTCTATTTCTGATGACCCATCCTGATGAGCATTCTTTTTTCTATAAGGAATGTATGTCCTGAACATTCAATTTATGACCATCACCAAGGTGAAAGTTATTCACCACTGAGCTCAAGTTTCAGTGAAGCTGCTTAGAGAGTAATTTAGGACCTTATGTGGGCCAGCTCCCTTTTCTCAAATACATGAGGGGGAAGTGAGTTTAGGAAACGGGAAGCTGACATCTGGATTGCAGTGATGAAACCCCTTAACTTGCAGATGGAAATGATTTAATTCTAGGAATTCCTATCTCTGTTGATAGAGTGCAGTTGAAAAGCAAACAAATAATCAAAACCCTTATATGATTTAGAATGATTCCAAATAGAATTTTATTTAAATAAGTACTATCACAATATGTTATAATCCACATGAGTTGAACTTTAAATCATGCAACTTGGACTGCAAGTAGCATATTTTATTGAGGGTGAAGGGATGAGCACAGATGAAAGAGAATGAGGAGTGAGAGTAATATGAATAGGGAAGTATACTTTAAATTTTGAGATTCAGAAAGCAACCAAAGATGAGAAGGCTTTTAAGTCATGTTCTTTTATACACAATAATCCATCAGTCAGATGATTTTTTTTGGTTACTTAAAATTTTGAATGTTTATGAACCCCACTACCTTTCCCAAATGCCCCAACTGCAATAACAGACAACTTGCCAAGGACTTTCACAGGACTTTCATATTCTTTTCTCTTATAGTTTTTTAAAAAATATTAAGTGTAGTTTCTTGTGCTATACAGTAGATCCTTGCTGGCTAGCTATTTTGTATATAGTAGTGTGTGTGTCTTAATCTCAATTCCTAATTTTCCCCTCTCCACTCCAATTTCCCTTTGGTATTATTCATTTGTTTTCTATGTCTGTAGATCTATTTCTGTTTTATGTATAAATTCATTTGTACCTCTTCTTCCCAGATTCCACATATAAATGATATAGTATGTTATGTGTCTTTCTCTCACTTTACTTAGTATGACAATCTCTTGGTTCATCCATGCTAGAGCTGAATTATCATCAGCTTGTCTTGTTATTGTGGAGAGAATTTTTTTTTTTTTTTACATCCCACTGTTTCTAAGAAAAGGTGTTTGCATCTATAATTTCGACATTGAAACTATACGTAACTACTGCTTAGGGCATTACCCAAGCACTAGAAGACTGTTGGAGCTGAAAATCTACAAAGAGCAGAGTGAGCCTGCTGCCCCCATGGGTCTCCCCCCAGTCTCTTCTGGCCAGGACCTCTGTGACACGAAGCTTTCCTACCTGTGGACTCACCTCAGCACCAGCCTATCCCCCGGCCACACTGCTGGCTCCACCCAGATACTTAACTCCCCACTTTCGGCTGCCACATCCTTTTTCCCTTTTGGCCTTCTGACCTCTTGGCCTCTGGGACCACCTGGCCTTTCTCTCTCTATCTTGGCCTCCACGCTCTTTGTCCTCATGGCCCCCCTCTCTCACTTGGACACTGCTGTCTCTCTCTGGGACCCTTCTCTCCCTCTGACCGACCTCGTTCTCCCTTTGTCTCTCTCCTTGTCATGTCTGTGTAGCCAGATCCCTTGTGTTGACTCCTACCTAGGCGCAATATGAATAAACCTGATCCTGCCTGGAATCCCTTTCTCTGACTCTCTTTTACACTCTTCTTACAAAGACAAACATCTTTTTAAAAGTCCTCAATTTGATGTTGCTAATCTACCAAATATCCTAAATTTCCTATAGTAATTCTATAGTCCTTCTCTGTAACCTTAAACTTTCAAACTTTCCCAAATGCCCCAACTGCAATAACAGACAACTTGCCAAGGACTTTCACAGGACTTTCATATTCTTTTCTCTTATAGTTTTTTAAAAAATATTAAGTGTAGTTTCTTGTGCTATACAGTAGATCCTTGCTGGCTAGCTATTTTGTATATAGTAGTGTGTGTGTCTTAATCTCAATTCCTAATTTTCCCCTCTCCACTCCAATTTCCCTTTGGTATTATTCATTTGTTTTCTATGTCTGTAGATCTATTTCTGTTTTATGTATAAATTCATTTGTACCTCTTCTTCCCAGATTCCACATATAAATGATATAGTATGTTATGTGTCTTTCTCTCACTTTACTTAGTATGACAATCTCTTGGTTCATCCATGCTAGAGCTGAATTATCATCAGCTTGTCTTGTTATTGTGGAGAGAATTTTTTTTTTTTTTTACATCCCACTGTTTCTAAGAAAAGGTGTTTGCATCTATAATTTCGACATTGGAACTATACGTAACTACTGCTTAGGGCATTACCCAAGCACTAGAAGACTGTTGGAGCTGAAAATCTACAAAGAGCAGAGTGAGCCTGCTACCCCCATGGGTCTCCCCCCCAGTCTCTTCTGGCCAGGACCTCTGTGACACGAAGCTTTCCTACCTGTGGACTCACCTCAGCACCAGCCTATCCCCCGGCCACACTGCTGGCTCCACCCAGATACTTAACTCCCCACTTTCGGCTGCCACATCCTTTTTCCCTTTTGGCCTTCTGACCTCTTGGCCTCTGGGACCACCTGGCCTTTCTCTCTCTATCTTGGCCTCCACGCTCTTTGTCCTCATGGCCCCCCTCTCTCACTTGGACACTGCTGTCTCTCTCTGGGACCCTTCTCTCCCTCTGACCGACCTCGTTCTCCCTTTGTCTCTCTCCTTGTCATGTCTGTGTAGCCAGATCCCTTGTGTTGACTCCTACCTAGGCGCAATATGAATAAACCTGATCCTGCCTGGAATCCCTTTCTCTGACTCTCTTTTTTACACTCTTCTTACAAAGACAAACATCTTTTTAAAAGTCCTCAATTTGATGTTGCTAATCTACCAAATATCCTAAATTTCCTATAGTAATTCTATAGTCCTTCTCTGTAACCTTAAACTTTCACTTAGGTGGAGGATTGGGAATAGGCAAGTTTGTTCTCACATCTTAACAGTACTTACTTTTCAACTTTATTACTAAGAAAGGTTATATTACATTTCCTATGGAATCTCTCTATTATTATCTGTTTAGAACCGCATGTAGAGGGGTACTGATTATTAGTTCCCATTTGAACACAATAATTATTACCCACCTCAAGGCACAATTTTGAGAGAAGAGGGATAATCCAGATAAAAGAGCTTACAAAAAGGTATGACACATGTTAAACAGTATGTATTATAATTTTTAATATTTTTCAAAAACCTACACATTCTTAAGAATTAATTGAAGTACAAAGACAATCAAAAGGATTTAAGGCTCTTTCATGTAATTTTAACTAACACGTTACATAAGAATAAATGGTTTTCCAGTTCACAGCATGAGTTAGACTGCATTCCAAGATATTTTGTTCTTGAAAAAGATTATAGATGTGTAAATATCACATTCTCTCGACATCATCACATCACAATTAGTCACACTATACCAGCAAATATCTTGGTACAAAAATTTCAGAATAGAATTAGAGATACATATGATTTCAATAAAAAATAAAGGTAATACTTATAGTGATTGAATAAATAAGTGAACTCTAACAAATAATGTATTTTTGTTTTTTGAAGAAAATAAGCATATTCAAATAATCATTTTGGTCCTCACTTTATCTGTTAAGAATTCTAATATCTTAGATTATTATAGTATTATAGTATTGTTTGGGATGAGCAGCTATAGGTCAACTATATAATTACATCACCATCTATGTGTTAAATAGAAAAAAAGTAATTTATATTTGGAACAATTTTATAAACTTTCTTTTATTTCACATAAAACTAGACTCCAACTATAACCTTTTGATAACATTTGAGCATGATTCAAAAATGTGTGTCGTAAAAATTATGCTAGATCTTGAATGTACCCTAAATTAATACAATATATTCAAATATTTTAGCAAAATCATTCGTATCTGTTCTGAGATTCTCACAAAATATGTAGTAATGTATGAAACATTACACCCTTTGAAACAATTTCACATCCATAAAATAGCACTTCAGTTATATAGATTCTTCAGATATTATGAAATATTACCATTCATATATAACAGAAGAATAGACGCTTGTAGAAGTAAAGAAATCCCCCTAAAATGGTCAAAGATTAATAGCAAGATTTTGACTCTATTCCATTGCCATTAGATGCAGATATTCCAGCAAGAGTCTCTTTTTAACACCAGAGAAAATGCTGGGGTTTTTTGTTTGTTTGTTTTTTGTAAAAACACCAAGCTAAAAAGACCATGGTTTCTCAAACAGGAAGCTACCAACCCTAGGTGAACTGATCTCCCAGCCCAGCCATCCCAGATGGTGAAGATTACAAAAGCCAACCTTAATAATAAAGCACACTATTTAAAAATCCGTTATAAATTTTTGATAGTATTTTGCATAGTTAGATTTCCTGTCAATATCAAGGACATTATTAATTGTACATTACCTACTAATTTTAGTTCATATTACATAACATGTATACATCCTCTTCAGACACCATGAGAACCTTAAAAAGTGTTTATAATGTGCTTTAATTAACAAAGACACTATTTATATTAAAAAGCAAACACTTTTCATCAGTTATTCAATTTGTGAATGCAAGAGTAGGCATGTATTTTAGATCACCACTGTTACTCATTTTTACTTTAATTAAAATGCTTAATAAGAATTCTTAAGCATATCAAATAGTATTTTAGAATATAATAGATTGAATGATTTAATAATATTGATTATTGAATTAGTCCTGATTTTTCAGGACACATAACACTAGGAACCGTTAACAGGCAGAAAGTAATTAAACATGTAATTATATGTGGCATGATCTATTTAAAAGCAGAAAATCATAGACTATACTTCTCATTCCAGCTGCATTATTGCCAGGAAAGAGACTTTTATAAATCATTCTATAGTAAAATTCATAAATCATATGCTTGATTCTGTGAACTGCCACAGAAAATAGTGTTATTTCAGATTAAATGTTAATAAGATGGTGGGTTATTGGTTATAACACTATAGAATGCTAGTTGATGGTAGAGATACTAGCTCTTAAGGAATGACTTTCACAATAAATTATTGTTTTCTGATGATATTGTTACTGCCAATCCATGTGCCTGATGCACAGTGAAACCAAACAAACTGTGACATTGGAATTTGGAGCAGAGAAAAGTTTATTGCAGTGCCAAGTGAATCATTGTTGACTAAAAACTACAGTCACAACCTACAAGCAGAGAGTTATTTCATTTGGTGGGAATGTTTAGGTCTCTGAGCTCTGGAGAAAGCATCTCTGAGAAAACTACTCCAAGGAGGCAGTGGGAAAGTCAGACTATACATAAGTTTGCAACGAAGGAGCAGGCAGTCTGATCATCAAAGATCAGGTATTAAGTTAAGAAATTAGCATTTTTTGTATGGGAAGATGCAAGCCTCTGGGCTTACTGAATTCATTCCTTTCATATGCACCTCAGCTGTCTGGGACTAACCCTGTTTCCTTGTCCACGTGACTTCTTGCATTCCCCCAGGTCCTCAGCAATTACCTTGGGTGGTCCGTTATAAATTTTTGATAGTATTTTGCATAGTTAGATTTCCTGTCAATATCAAGGACATTATTAATTGTACATTACCTACTAATTTTAGTTCATATTACATAACATGTATACATCCTCTTCAGACACCATGAGAACCTTAAAAAGTGTTTATAATGTGCTTTAATTAACAAAGACACTATTTATATTAAAAAGCAAACACTTTTCATCAGTTATTCAATTTGTGAATGCAAGAGTAGGCATGTATTTTAGATCACCACTGTTACTCATTTTTACTTTAATTAAAATGCTTAATAAGAATTCTTAAGCATATCAAATAGTATTTTAGAATATAATAGATTGAATGATTTAATAATATTGATTATTGAATTAGTCCTGATTTTTCAGGACACATAACACTAGGAACCGTTAACAGGCAGAAAGTAATTAAACATGTAATTATATGTGGCATGATCTATTTAAAAGCAGAAAATCATAGACTATACTTCTCATTCCAGCTGCATTATTGCCAGGAAAGAGACTTTTATAAATCATTCTATAGTAAAATTCATAAATCATATGCTTGATTCTGTGAACTGCCACAGAAAATAGTGTTATTTCAGATTAAATGTTAATAAGATGGTGGGTTATTGGTTATAACACTATAGAATGCTAGTTGATGGTAGAGATACTAGCTCTTAAGGAATGACTTTCACAATAAATTATTGTTTTCTGATGATATTGTTACTGCCAATCCATGTGCCTGATGCACAGTGAAACCAAACAAACTGTGACATTGGAATTTGGAGCAGAGAAAAGTTTATTGCAGTGCCAAGTGAATCATTGTTGACTAAAAACTACAGTCACAACCTACAAGCAGAGAGTTATTTCATTTGGTGGGAATGTTTAGGTCTCTGAGCTCTGGAGAAAGCATCTCTGAGAAAACTACTCCAAGGAGGCAGTGGGAAAGTCAGACTATACATAAGTTTGCAACGAAGGAGCAGGCAGTCTGATCATCAAAGATCAGGTATTAAGTTAAGAAATTAGCATTTTTTGTATGGGAAGATGCAAGCCTCTGGGCTTACTGAATTCATTCCTTTCATATGCACCTCAGCTGTCTGGGACTAACCCTGTTTCCTTGTCCACGTGACTTCTTGCATTCCCCCAGGTCCTCAGCAATTACCTTGGGTGGTGGCAGCATCTGAGGATCACAGTTTGGGAAGTTCTCATTCACATTTGGAGGCCAGAAATCGCTGATGATTGTGACATTTCTTGTTTATTAATATGGCAGGAGATATTTTCACTTCAGATCCTGCTTTAAAATACTTCAAGCTCCTGGGAGGGTTTTGACAAAGCATTTTTTTCTTTTTTTGGCAAAGTATTTTAAAAAACGAGGTAAGGAAGGGTTTGTACAAGGAATGCAGTCAGCTCATGCTTAGGTCTCTGATTTGTTAATGGTGAGGTAAGGGAGCTGTGTCACAGGGGGTCATCAGTCCTTAGACTGTAGGAGGCCAAGGTCATCTAGTAGTTGACATCTTCCACTTGGTGGTGGGTTTTAGCATCTGTAAAACAACTCAGGAATGTGCATTAGTTTCTATTATCTGGTGCTTCAGAAAGGAGCTAAAGCAGAGGATATGGAAGAAGGACTTGTCCTGGAAGGTCATATAAGATCCTGCTCAGTTACAATATTTAAGCATGTAATATTTCTTTTTAATACATATACTAAAAAAAAGTACATAAATTTTTTTCTGTTATTTCACTAAATGTATACTGAATTGTTCTATGCTAAGATGCTTTGGTTGTGTCTGACTCTGCGACCCCAAGGACTGTAGCCCACCAGACTCCTCTGCCCATGGGATTCACCAGGCAAGAATAGTGAGTTTCCATGCCCTCTTCCAGGGGGATCTTTCCAACCGAAGCATTAAACTCATGTCTCATGTCTCCTGCATTGGTGGTAGTGGTGGTGTGTGTGTGTGTGTGTGTGCATGCACGTGTTCTATTATTTCATTAAATAATTACTAAATAGGTGCATAAAACATACATTTTAACTTTTATAAACCCATTTGAATCCATCATTCTTAAAAATAATCTCATTTAAGGGATATTACAGGCTTCCCAGATGATGCTAATGGTAAAGAACTGTCTGCCAATGCAGAAGATGTTAAAAGATGCAGATTCAGTCCCTGGGTCAGGAAGATCCCCTGGAGGTGGTGATATAACCACTGCAGTGTTCTTACCTGATAAATCTCGTGGACAGAGGAGCTGGGCAGACTACAGACCGTAGGTTGCAAAGATTTGGACATGACTGAAGAGGCTTACCACACCACAGCACAAGGGATATTACAGCAGCCAATATTCTAATAATACATTCAAAAAAGAGACAAGGTCTTCACAATTAAGAAAGCTAAGTGTAAAACTGGAAACTAGTAATAACCAGGGAGTCCCTTTTAGTATATTTTATATGCTTAGTTATTTATCAGTGAAACTATGCTAATGAAAATGTGTGGATTTACCTTCCTTAAAGCTGTTACCAAGTTCAATTTCATTCTGCTTGCCATATGATAGGCCAATAAATCCAAGAGACAAGGTATTAGGGCAAGGAATACTACTTTTTTAGGAGAGCTAGCTGATTTAGCAACTGTCAGACTAATGCCTCAAAGTAACCATTTTGTAAGGGCCTGGATACCAGGTTCTTTTATGGATCAGAGATGGGGGAGGTGGGGAAACTAAGTAAAATGACCATTTAATTTTTGCAAATATTTCCTCGAATGACGAGCATTAGGCAGGGAGATGTATTAGTTTCTTCTTACAGTCATTTCACAGTTGATAAGAAATGGAATATCTCCTGCCATTCAGTAAAGAAGGATGTTACATATATCTGTGATTCCAGCCGTCCAGACATGAGTTTCTAAGCCATCACTCTCCAGGCAAGGAACTCAAGGGTGTCACAGTCATTCACAGGTGGGCAGGGTCAGGTTATCTCCCTGTGAGTTAAACAAAGGCACTTTAAGGGTCAATCAGAGGGGAGCAGGGTTCCCTGATTCAGGCCATTATGTATGCTTATAATAACAAAAGTGGCAAAACAGGGATACAGCTAGAGAAACAGACTCAGCATACTTAACATTTCCTGGTTACAAGCTACGTCTAATTAAAAATTTTAAAGACTTGATTTATTCAATTTTACATGATTTGTTAAGCTAGTCACAAATAGTAGGGGACTCAGCAATTCTAAGACACAATGGTAGATGTGAGGTGTGCCTTTATAGATAAATCCAAATGATTTGGAATTCTAGAGAATATTCAGATTCAGCTTAATTGTGGTTCTGTATTAAAAATTCCACTCAGAGAAGATCAAAATAGGTCTACATTCTATATGAGAAAAGAGTTAATGTTCTATATGCCAAGCAAGCCAGATTTGGTCTGTAATCTTTGGTTAATATCTTTAATATATGTTTCATTATGTTTACATGCCACATGCTATTTTTATAAATATATCCAAGGAAAACTATTAAATCAGTGTTTAGCAAATATTCTCATTCATATCTCTACAACAAGATTGTGTCGTTCATTTCTGTACCATAACAGCATATTAAAGCTGTTACCAAGTTCAATTTCATTCTGCTTGCCATATGATAGGCCAATAAATCCAAGAGACAAGGTATTAGGGCAAGGAATACTACTTTTTTAGGAGAGCTAGCTGATTTAGCAACTGTCAGACTAATGCCTCAAAGTAACCATTTTGTAAGGGCCTGGATACCAGGTTCTTTTATGGATCAGAGATGGGGGAGGTGGGGAAACTAAGTAAAATGACCATTTAATTTTTGCAAATATTTCCTCGAATGACGAGCATTAGGCAGGGAGATGTATTAGTTTCTTCTTACAGTCATTTCACAGTTGATAAGAAATGGAATATCTCCTGCCATTCAGTAAAGAAGGATGTTACATATATCTGTGATTCCAGCCGTCCAGACATGAGTTTCTAAGCCATCACTCTCCAGGCAAGGAACTCAAGGGTGTCACAGTCATTCACAGGTGGGCAGGGTCAGGTTATCTCCCTGTGAGTTAAACAAAGGCACTTTAAGGGTCAATCAGAGGGGAGCAGGGTTCCCTGATTCAGGCCATTATGTATGCTTATAATAACAAAAGTGGCAAAACAGGGATACAGCTAGAGAAACAGACTCAGCATACTTAACATTTCCTGGTTACAAGCTACGTCTAATTAAAAATTTTAAAGACTTGATTTATTCAATTTTACATGATTTGTTAAGCTAGTCACAAATAGTAGGGGACTCAGCAATTCTAAGACACAATGGTAGATGTGAGGTGTGCCTTTATAGATAAATCCAAATGATTTGGAATTCTAGAGAATATTCAGATTCAGCTTAATTGTGGTTCTGTATTAAAAATTCCACTCAGAGAAGATCAAAATAAGTCTACATTCTATATGAGAAAAGAGTTAATGTTCTATATGCCAAGCAAGCCAGATTTGGTCTGTAATCTTTGGTTAATATCTTTAATATATGTTTCATTATGTTTACATGCCACATGCTATTTTTATAAATATATCCAAGGAAAACTATTAAATCAGTGTTTAGCAAATATTCTCATTCATATCTCTACAACAAGATTGTGTCGTTCATTTCTGTACCATAACGGCATTATATAGTATTGTGAATCATAAAGAGCTTAGGAAAGATTTTATGAATCTCTGAAGAAAAATTAAGACATCTGTTATCTGCATTCTTATATTTTATTATATAAGATATGTAATTTTTTAATCCTTAATCTTTACGATCAAAATATTTTTTTCAAAAAACCAAGAATTCAGATATTAGAGGATCATAAATATAAGCTCAATCTAGGTACTTAGGGAAGGAAGAAATTCCCAAAGCTATCATACTTTGTAGAAATATTACTTTTACCAAATAAAACAGAGGGAACAGTTGTCTACTCACAGTTATGTTCACATGACTCTAGTCAGCAGGAATGTTATGCGTCCCTATTGCCCATGAAAATCATCAAAACATGTTTTCATTGAGAAGAGAGTGATTAGGGAACTATTTTTACAAAATAAGTCATGTCCTTATGGGACAGCATCATGAGTTAGAAATTTTTGAAACCTAGCTTATGCTTATTTTTCTTTCACCTTCACTTTAACCCAGAGATAAATATGGCTTATTTTCTCACTTAATGGATATAAATTCTATAAGGTTGCCTGATAAACATGCTGTACTATATCAGATAAAATATTTAATTACAGGATGTATCTATGCACAGAACTGAAATCAAAGCACCTAAGTCTCTTTCTTTCCTTTTTGTCCAAATCTCCTCACCCACCCTGTGTTGGCTTCATTCTCATGCTTGGTAGTAAGGTAGGTTTAATAAAACAAGGCCTTATCACACCTAGCCAAAAATGTAAGACTCTGTCTTCCTGGGGAATCTGCTAAGATTAAGAGATCCTCTGGTCAAATTGCTGCTCATATCTTATTGGCTAAGATGGGATATTCCATTTCTTAAATGATGCCCAACAAGATAAATGGGATTCCCTTTGGCCTGATATGATAGAGATTGGGTTGTCAGCTTCACCCCAGTACAAAAGCTGCAAGGGGAAGACTAGCAAACATGAATAGTTTTGGTTATGTAATGAAGACAGAGGAAAGATTGCTAGAAGGTGACATCTTCTATCATGCAGGCTACTTGAAGGAGTCTAAAAGCATGTATATATAGTAATTGCTATTAATATAGAGTATAATGCTATGTCTCCAAATGTTATAACTCTGATCATTAAAATCAGTATTAGTTACTTACCATCAATGATTGATGATTTAAATATCTGTAATTAACTCTTCATATGGACCAAGGGAATAAGCCATGAAGACCGAATGCTCTGTTCACAGGGATGATTCTTCGGGTACTCTGAATTTTTTTCAGCAGTTGATCAAACAAAATGAATATTTATTTTCTGAAAATATTATCCAAATAATTATTCATGTCAGTCATTCAGCAAGCACTGATTGAGCATTTTATTAAAGTATGTATGAGCTAAAAGGGGATAAAAACACAAAATACTTACTGCCATTGAGCTTTTTAAAATTTAATTTTATTTTTTAACAGAGTTTTGTTGTTTACCACCACACACCAACCTGACTGTGTGTGCCACTGAGCCTATATTGTTAACAATTAGTAACAGGAGTCACTAGTCAATAAGAATTCTAAAATAAATCAGGAAATTTAGATTTTATGTAAAGTGAATGTTGTGATTTGGTGAAGAAGTCTATAAGTAAGAATTAAGTAGTTTAAATAAACATTACGCAAGAACATGAGTATGCTTATGAGCAATTATTTAGTGTGGTACACTAAAAAAGCGCAGAACCTTTAAAGAATGGACAATTTTTTTTCTCTAATCATTAATTAGCTCCTTTTCTTCTTCTTCTTTTTTTTTTTTTTCAGCAAGTAATATCTCTAGCTTCACTTATTATCATTTGTCTTATTCTCAATCATCTTTTCTCCATGTCCCAGTGGAGGTAACTCTGTGGTTTAGGATTTTGTAACCCTTATGGCCAATGCTCACTTATATAAGGAAAATGATTAAGAATCTCTCTTTGGGTTTCTCATGTGACTCAGTGGTAAAGAATTTACCTGCTAAACAGGAGACCCATGAGATGAGAGTTTGATTACTGGATTAGGAAGATCCCCTAGAAAAGGAAATGGCAATCCACTCCAGTGTTCTTATCTGGGAAATCCCATGGACAGAGAGAGGAGCAACAGTCCATGGTGAACAACAGTCCATGTGGTTTCAAAAGAGTTGGACTGACTTAATGACTAAATAACATCTCTTCTTCAGCCTCCATGGTTGTTGTTTGGTCCCCAAGCTGTGTCCAACTGTTTTGCGACTCCATGGGCTGTATTCTGCCTGGTTGCTCTGTCATAGGATTTCTTAGGCAAGAACCCTAGAGTGGGTTTCCATTTCCTTCTCCATTGGGATCTTCCAAATCCAGGGATCAAATATTGTCTCCTTCATGGCAGGCAGATTCTTTCCCAGTGAGCCACTCAGAATCCATACCAATCTCTCAAAATGTTGTTTACTGTCTAATATTCCCACACCTATAGCAAGGAAGATGAAACAAGTTGACACATGGCAGGAAAAGCCATTACCCAAAGGAAGAGATGCTAAGCTAATGAAAGTAGGTGTCTATTACATGATACTTAGAAAGAAAAGAAAATCTTTATTCGTAGCTTAAGTATAAGTTATAAAAGAAATGCAACTGCCTTGAATATATTGTCACGAGAATGGGAAAAATAAATGTTTCACTTTAAAAAAAAGAAAAGAAAATCTTATGAGTTAGTATAATTAAAAAGTGAATATTGTGATTTGGTGAAGAAGTCTATAAGTAAGAATTAAGTAGTTTAAATAAACATTACGCAAGAACATGAGTATGCTTATGAGCAATTATTTAGTGTGGTACACTAAAAAAGCGCAGAACCTTTAAAGAATGGACAATTTTTTTTCTCTAATCATTAATTAGCTCCTTTTCTTCTTCTTTCTTTTTTTTCAGCAAGTAATATCTCTAGCTTCACTTATTATCATTTGTCTTATTCTCAATCATCTTTTCTCCATGTCCCAGTGGAGGTAACTCTGTGGTTTAGGATTTTGTAACCCTTATGGCCAATGCTCACTTATATAAGGAAAATGATTAAGAATCTCTCTTTGGGTTTCTCATGTGACTCAGTGGTAAAGAATTTACCTGCTAAACAGGAGACCCATGAGATGAGAGTTTGATTACTGGATTAGGAAGATCCCCTAGAAAAGGAAATGGCAATCCACTCCAGTGTTCTTATCTGGGAAATCCCTTGGACAGAGAGAGGAGCAACAGTCCATGGTGAACAACAGTCCATGTGGTTTCAAAAGAGTTGGACTGACTTAATGACTAAATAACATCTCTTCTTCAGCCTCCATGGTTGTTGTTTGGTCCCCAAGCTGTGTCCAACTGTTTTGCGACTCCATGGGCTGTATTCTGCCTGGTTGCTCTGTCATAGGATTTCTTAGGCAAGAACCCTAGAGTGGGTTTCCATTTCCTTCTCCATTGGGATCTTCCAAATCCAGGGATCAAATATTGTCTCCTTCATGGCAGGCAGATTCTTTCCCAGTGAGCCACTCAGAATCCATACCAATCTCTCAAAATGTTGTTTACTGTCTAATATTCCCACACCTATAGCAAGGAAGATGAAACAAGTTGACACATGGCAGGAAAAGCCATTACCCAAAGGAAGAGATGCTAAGCTAATGAAAGTAGGTGTCTATTACATGATACTTAGAAAGAAAAGAAAATCTTTATTCGTAGCTTAAGTATAAGTTATAAAAGAAATGCAACTGCCTTGAATATATTGTCACGAGAATGGGAAAAATAAATGTTTCACTGGTAAAATCTGGAAGAGAAATTGTTCTTTTATAGCCCGAGAGCACTTAATTTAGTGGCTGGCAAATGGTCAAAAAATAGGACTTGAATGAAGATGTTAGTGAATAAATGAGTGAAAAAAAAAGGTAAACTTGAACAGATAATCAAAATGCCTGATATATGTTAAGCCTTATATTGAAAACACAAGGAATAAACTGACCCTGTCTTTATCATCATGGATTTGAACCCTCTTGGTGTAGATATAATAATGGCAAAAATCTCACGGATGTTGATTACTATTTGAAATATGCCAGCAAGTATTCCAGATGTAAAGGCAAGAGGATTAATGCCAAGTGTTAAAGGCAAGATGATTAATGTCAAGAGTTGTAAAAGAATCAGAGGTAAATTTTTAGGTAAAATTATATATGCTTGGAGCTTTGATGAAGGGTAAGACATTCACTGAATGTCAGCTTACAAAATTTAAAGTGTCATTGACATAATTAAATAATGTCTTATGTATATAACTTAACATGGCTTAAAGCAATCGATAAGTAATGACATTATGTTACATAATAAACATTGCTGAATCCTATTATGTTAATCACACAATTCTTAGAACCAAGTTTATAGAGATGAATCGAACATTTCTCATTTCAACTTACAACTTAGTGCATGTGTACTAAGTCGCTTTAGTCATGTCCAACTCTGCAACACTATGGACTGTAGCCCACAAGGCTCCTCTGTCCATGGGATTTTCCAGGCAAGAATACTGGCATGGGTTGCCATGCTTTCCTCCAGGGGATTTTCCTGGCCCAGATATTGAACCCACATCCCTTCCATCTTCTACATTGCAGGTAGGTTGTTTACCACTAGTGCCACCTGGGAAGCCCTGCATCATAGTGGAGAGAGACAAACAAATAAAGAAAAAATATAAAAGGAGAAAACAAACATCAAGTGGTGTACAAACATGGGTATTCATTATCTATTATCCTCCTCAGGTACAAAATTAAAGTTACTATTTTCCTTGCAGTTCAGGTAAGCAGTGCCATAAATATATTACATAAGCAAAATAAGCAATGTAAAAGCACTGATGAGATATTACTCCTCAAAGTGAGGTTTTACAATTCACTGGTAAAATCTGGAAGAGAAATTGTTCTTTTATAGCCCGAGAGCACTTAATTTAGTGGCTGGCAAATGGTCAAAAATAGGACTTGAATGAAGATGTTAGTGAATAAATGAGTGAAAAAAGGTAAACTTGAACAGATAATCAAAATGCCTGATATATGTTAAGCCTTATATTGAAAACACAAGGAATAAACTGACCCTGTCTTTATCATCATGGATTTGAACCCTCTTGGTGTAGATATAATAATGGCAAAAATCTCACGGATGTTGATTACTATTTGAAATATGCCAGCAAGTATTCCAGATGTAAAGGCAAGAGGATTAATGCCAAGTGTTAAAGGCAAGATGATTAATGTCAAGAGTTGTAAAAGAATCAGAGGTAAATTTTTAGGTAAAATTATATATGCTTGGAGCTTTGATGAAGGGTAAGACATTCACTGAATGTCAGCTGACAAAATTTAAAGTGTCATTGACATAATTAAATAATGTCTTATGTATATAACTTAACATGGCTTAAAGCAATCGATAAGTAATGACATTATGTTACATAATAAACATTGCTGAATCCTATTATGTTAATCACACAATTCTTAGAACCAAGTTTATAGAGATGAATCGAACATTTCTCATTTCAACTTACAACTTAGTGCATGTGTACTAAGTCGCTTTAGTCATGTCCAACTCTGCAACACTATGGACTGTAGCCCACAAGGCTCCTCTGTCCATGGGATTTTCCAGGCAAGAATACTGGCATGGGTTGCCATGCTTTCCTCCAGGGGATTTTCCTGGCCCAGATATTGAACCCACATCCCTTCCATCTTCTACATTGCAGGTAGGTTGTTTACCACTAGTGCCACCTGGGAAGCCCTGCATCATAGTGGAGAGAGACAAACAAATAAAGAAAAAATATAAAAGGAGAAAACAAACATCAAGTGGTGTACAAACATGGGTATTCATTATCTATTATCCTCCTCAGGTACAAAATTAAAGTTACTATTTTCCTTGCAGTTCAGGTAAGCAGTGCCATAAATATATTACATAAGCAAAATAAGCAATGTAAAAGCACTGTTATCAGAGACTCAGTATAACTCTGGTGATATTAAATGTAAATCCTGGAGTAAATCAAACTAGTCAGAGGAATTTAACTTGACAATTTCTATTTTCTCTATAAATTAAAATGTTAAAAATCATGCCAAGAGAATTGAAAGAAGTGATTCTTAATTTATGGATGTCAGTTTCATATATTTTTATTATACACATTATTGGCAATAAATATCACTTGGGATTTCAAATAAGTGATGTCATTAAACTAAATATACTCTGATGTGCTGTAGTGGACTGATAATATAAACAGTTATTCACAATAGCTATGAATTTAGGAAAATTATATGTTATTGTTGAAAGTTCTATCTGAAGCTACATTTATTGAATTAATATAACATGATTAATATATATTGCGTTTATTTATACATTTAAATCTGGATGAAGTGAGATATTCTCATAAAAATGCTATCCATTACGATATTTCTCTTAAAAAATAGCAAAGAGAAATAATTTGTGATCTTTTGAAACAGAAATTACAGTATTGCAATATCAAAATAAGTCATCCTCTTTACCTGAAAAGTGATTTATTGAGCTTTTAGAGATTATAATAAACTGATTTTACACAGCACTTTGAGTATTAGCTTAAATATTTTGTTCATGATGAAGGTGTGATGCATTGATGACTATCATAATGCTGTAGAATACTTCAAATCTGATAAGTGAATTTATCCAATTATTTAAAAACTTTCAGACTAACCCTTTGAAAGGAAATCTCAGAACAGTTATAATCATCATAGTTGTGTTCAAATACATGCAGGGCAAGAGGTATCAGAAATCAGCTGGGCTTCCTGGGCAATGCTCCGCAGTGGCTCCGAGGAAACTCTCCTGGAGTTAAATGGCAGTTTGCTTTTCCAAGACCGCTGTGGCTAATTGATGTCCCTGGAGCTGTAAGGAGGAGTGAAACGAGAGAGAAATGATCCACTTCCGCATTCTGATTCCTTAATTTTAGAAAATTGCTGAAACAAACAACAAATATATATAGTCCAGACTTCATTGCCCTTTGTTCCGACTCAGCCTTGCATTCATTTCAATAATGTGCATTCTGCTCACATAGTTTTATATTCATTGAAACCTGTTTCTGAACAAATATTTTTCTTTTTTAGAAATGACCTTGACATCCTGACTTTATAGCCTGGAATTAGAAAGAGAGAAAGAAAAAGACAGACTTTATTACATTTGGGAAATCAATATATACTTACACTTTGTCGAGGTTAGAGCTCTTATTTTAATGGGAACAGTTTTGTTCTAAATTCTTATATATTTTTTAAAGTAATATCACATAGCTATATTCTGATTTGCAAGATTAACTTGATTTTATAAGACATTCCTCATCACCCCGTTCATTTTACTACTAAAAGTCGCTTTAGGGACTTCCCTGGCAGTCCAGGGGTTAGAACTCTGTGCTGCCATTGAAGCGGTCACAGGTTCCATCTCTGGTCAGGAATCAGAAATTCTACCTATTGTTCTATGTGGTGAAAAACAAAAAAAAACCAAGAGTTATTGTAAAACTATCTTCTAAAGAAACAATTTTGATTTGCGTTTTAATTAATATTTTAGTACTTATTCAGGAAAGGCTATTTGTGTGTGTGTGTGCTTTGTTTCTGGTAATGGGGTGGTATTTTTGCCTCTTTAAGGGGAAACAAAATCCAGGTGATACATAATATGATTAATTGAAGATACAGAATATATGGAATAATTTTTCTTCCGATTTCCAGTCCATTCCCTACTCTTCTCCACCCTGATGAGAATTTTGGCTAGCTGGAACACCTCGCTGGGCAGTCTTGCCCACTGGTTTTTCCTTGGTTTTATCTTTTTAGCTTTTGTTTTATTGGAGTATAGTTGATTTGCAATGTGTATTATTTCCAGGTATACAGCAAAGTGAATTCATTATATACAGATATAGATATACACACACACATAAACACACACATATTTCATGCTTTTATTAGACTCTTTTCCCTTATAAGATATTACAGAGTACTGTGCAGAATTAACTGCTTTGTACAGTACATCCTCATTAGTTATCTATTTTTTTATATAGTAGTGTCTATATGTCAATCCAAATCTCCCAATTTACCCCTCTCCCAGCCCTTCCTCCTGGCAACCATGTTTGTTTTATATGTCTGTGACTCTACATCTGTTTTATAAATAAGTTCATTTGTATCCACTTTTGATTCTGCATATAAGAGATACCATACAATATTTGTCTTTCTTTGTCTGATTTACTTCACACAGTAGGACAATCTCTACATTTAAAATTTATAATGGACATTTCGGCTTTCATTGTCGAGGTTAGAGCTCTTATTTTAATGGGAACAGTTTTGTTCTAAATTCTTATATATTTTTTAAAGTAATATCACATAGCTATATTCTGATTTGCAAGATTAACTTGATTTTATAAGACATTCCTCATCACCCCGTTCATTTTACTACTAAAAGTCGCTTTAGGGACTTCCCTGGCAGTCCAGGGGTTAGAACTCTGTGCTGCCATTGAAGCGGTCACAGGTTCCATCTCTGGTCAGGAATCAGAAATTCTACCTATTGTTCTATGTGGTGAAAAACAAAAACAAAAACCAAGAGTTATTGTAAAACTATCTTCTAAAGAAACAATTTTGATTTGCGTTTTAATTAATATTTTAGTACTTATTCAGGAAAGGCTATTTGTGTGTGTGTGTGCTTTGTTTCTGGTAATGGGGTGGTATTTTTGCCTCTTTAAGGGGAAACAAAATCCAGGTGATACATAATATGATTAATTGAAGATACAGAATATATGGAATAATTTTTCTTCCGATTTCCAGTCCATTCCCTACTCTTCTCCACCCTGATGAGAATTTTGGCTAGCTGGAACACCTCGCTGGGCAGTCTTGCCCACTGGTTTTTCCTTGGTTTTATCTTTTTAGCTTTTGTTTTATTGGAGTATAGTTGATTTGCAATGTGTATTATTTCCAGGTATACAGCAAAGTGAATTCATTATATACAGATATAGATATACACACACACATAAACACACACATATTTCATGCTTTTATTAGACTCTTTTCCCTTATAAGATATTACAGAGTACTGTGCAGAATTAACTGCTTTGTACAGTACATCCTCATTAGTTATCTATTTTTTTATATAGTAGTGTCTATATGTCAATCCAAATCTCCCAATTTACCCCTCTCCCAGCCCTTCCTCCTGGCAACCATGTTTGTTTTATATGTCTGTGACTCTACATCTGTTTTATAAATAAGTTCATTTGTATCCACTTTTTGATTCTGCATATAAGAGATACCATACAATATTTGTCTTTCTTTGTCTGATTTACTTCACACAGTAGGACAATCTCTAGAGACATCCATATTGGTGCAAATGGCATGATTTCATTCTTTTTTATGGCTGAGTAATATTCCATTGTCTATATGTACCACATTTTCTCCATCCATTGCTTTCTCAGTGGGCATTTAGGTTGCTACCATGTCCTAGTTATTCTAAATAGTGCTGCAGTGAACATTGGGGTGCAAATATATTTTTAAAATTATAGTTTTCTTTGGATATATGCCCAGGAATGGGATTGCTGAGTCATATGGTAGTTCTGTGTTCAGTTGTTCTCTATCATAGCTTTGCCAATTTACATTCTCATCATCAGTGTAGGAGGGTTCCCTTTTCTGTACACTCCGGCATTTGTAGATTCTTGATAATGGTCACTCTGACTGGTGTCAGGTGATACCTCATTGTAGTTTTAATTTGCATTTCTCTAATGATTAATGCTGTTGAGCATCTTTTCTCGTGCCTGTCAGTCTTTGGGGAAATGACTATTTAGATCTTCTGCCCATTTTTTGCCTTTTATTTAGCTGCTTGAGATTTGTGTATTTTGGAGATTAATCCCTTGCTGGTATTTTTTTCTCCTTGGTTATAATTAATGCTGAGCACTAGCAAAGGGGCTTCCCACATGGCTTAGTGGGAAAAAATCCACCTGCCAATTCAGGAGACACAGGAAATGCAGGTTTGATCCCTGTGTTGGGCAGGTCCCCTGGAGTAGTAAATGGCAACCCACTCCAGTATTCCTGCCTGGAAAATTCCACGGACAGAGAAGCCTGGCAGGCTACAATCCATGGGGTTACAAAAAATTGGACACAACTGAATGAGCACACAGCACACACATTCATGCACACTAGCAAGATGTCAGGGTGGGGAGACTGAAATTGGGCTATAGTATCCCTTGGCTCCTTCCCTGTGTAGTGTCATGAACTACACAGGATGGCTTTTTCCCACCACCCAAAGCCATCTCTTCTACCACTTGGCTATCTCTCTCTCTTATTTCTTGGCTAGAGCAGTGATCCCTCTTCTTACTCCTTTAGTCATAAGAGGGCCAATGATGGTAGGGCCGTCATTCTAGCCCCAGTGAACTGCACTGTCTCTCTTGAGTTTCCTCATTAATTTATTAAATAGAGCCATTATTAAATTCTTTTCAAATTAATTTATGTGTACGATCTCTTTCTTCCAAGACCCTGAATGATATAGGAAATGTTTATTTTTTCTTGTTGCTACTACTCTTCTTATTCTGGTTAGGTGTAGTGATTTCACTAGATATCTGCTAGAGTTTAGTTGAGTATAATGTGTATTAGAGTAATGAGTGAACTTGCCTTTCATTGTATTAGATTGTGTTAATATTTTGAAAACAAAGATCTTGTCTAAATCATTTTACCCTTAAAGAGCACCCAGCACAGGGATTTGCGCTGGAGAAACTCAAGCAATATTTTCTAAAGGTTGAATTATTTATGGGTAAATTAATTCTAGGTGAATTTATTTGTTACTTACTTCCTCTTTTCATGTATGGGAAACAAAACTCTCTTAAAGATATATTTGCTTTTCTCTTCTAAGAAGTTTTATTAAGCACATTGTAAAAGAAAATAATTCATTTCTTTCTAATTAGGTAATATGATATCACAAGGGTTGTAAGTAGAAGCTATAGAGTATTAAGAGTTTAACTTTTGCCTTTTATTTAGCTGCTTGAGATTTGTGTATTTTGGAGATTAATCCCTTGCTGGTATTTTTTTCTCCTTGGTTATAATTAATGCTGAGCACTAGCAAAGGGGCTTCCCACATGGCTTAGTGGGAAAAAATCCACCTGCCAATTCAGGAGACACAGGAAATGCAGGTTTGATCCCTGTGTTGGGCAGGTCCCCTGGAGTAGTAAATGGCAACCCACTCCAGTATTCCTGCCTGGAAAATTCCACGGACAGAGAAGCCTGGCAGGCTACAATCCATGGGGTTACAAAAAATTGGACACAACTGAATGAGCACACAGCACACACATTCATGCACACTAGCAAGATGTCAGGGTGGGGAGACTGAAATTGGGCTATAGTATCCCTTGGCTCCTTCCCTGTGTAGTGTCATGAACTACACAGGATGGCTTTTTCCCACCACCCAAAGCCATCTCTTCTACCACTTGGCTATCTCTCTCTCTTATTTCTTGGCTAGAGCAGTGATCCCTCTTCTTACTCCTTTAGTCATAAGAGGGCCAATGATGGTAGGGCCGTCATTCTAGCCCCAGTGAACTGCACTGTCTCTCTTGAGTTTCCTCATTAATTTATTAAATAGAGCCATTATTAAATTCTTTTCAAATTAATTTATGTGTACGATCTCTTTCTTCCAAGACCCTGAATGATATAGGAAATGTTTATTTTTTCTTGTTGCTACTACTCTTCTTATTCTGGTTAGGTGTAGTGATTTCACTAGATATCTGCTAGAGTTTAGTTGAGTATAATGTGTATTAGAGTAATGAGTGAACTTGCCTTTCATTGTATTAGATTGTGTTAATATTTTGAAAACAAAGATCTTGTCTAAATCATTTTACCCTTAAAGAGCACCCAGCACAGGGATTTGCGCTGGAGAAACTCAAGCAATATTTTCTAAAGGTTGAATTATTTATGGGTAAATTAATTCTAGGTGAATTTATTTGTTACTTACTTCCTCTTTTCATGTATGGGAAACAAAACTCTCTTAAAGATATATTTGCTTTTCTCTTCTAAGAAGTTTTATTAAGCACATTGTAAAAGAAAATAATTCATTTCTTTCTAATTAGGTAATATGATATCACAAGGGTTGTAAGTAGAAGCTATAGAGTATTAAGAGTTTAACTTTTGTACTTCTACAGATTTTTTAATGAAAGGTAAATTGAGCTCTAGAGCATCATATATGAAATGAGAATACAAATATTTATGAAGAAACGTGCATAGTATACACAGATTATACAAAGATACAAATGCCTGTATACCTACATATGTGTTTATATATATTTTGTATAAAGCTTGCAAATATTAGAAGTTCAAAAAAGAATAGTTATTAGCTTTCACTTAGACCAAACACTAGCACTACTCTTCTTATTCACACTGACTATATTTAATGCTTTGAATAAACAGTTTGTCCCTCTATTATGTCTAATTCATTTTTTTAAACTTGTATTACAGCCTGTAACTGTGACTAATAGTGCATCAGTTCTCCAAAGTTGTATGTTTTTATCATTTTATTGTACATTGTCTTATACCACTTTAATAAGGCATGATTGATATATAAAAAGCTGCACACATTTAATGCATACAACTTGATATGTTTGAAAAATACCTTCTGATTGAATTCCCAGAAATCCATATCTGCAATGAAGTGTGAGTAAGTACTTTGTTCATTTGTTAGTTCACACATACTTGGTATTTACTTGTCTTTTTAGGCTGTATGTAAAATTGTGGATTTCTCTTCATCTCAGTTAAGTGTAGGTGTGTAACTATTCTCAAGAATTTTTCCCTTAGCCATTTTGCTCCTTTCATTATTTTATATTTCTGTTATCTACTTCTAATTTACTGCCATACATGTTGGAAACCACCATATCAACAACATCAACTTTATCAGTCTCCTAAGCTCAAGAATATCCCCCTTTATTTGTGAGACAAGGGAAAAGAACTCTACAATCTATTAAGCTTCACATTCTCAAAACTGCATCTGGACTTCTCTGCCACTGCTGTTTTCAGTTTTGTTTTGTTTTTTGGTGTTTTTTTTAAGTTTTTTGTGGGGGAAGCGGGTTGGGTGAATTATTTGGGTAAACTAGGTGAATTTATTTGTTACTTACTTCCTCTTTTCATGTATGGGAAACAAAACTCTCTTAAAGATATATTTGCTTTTCTCTTCTAAGAAGTTTTATTAAGCACATTGTAAAAGAAAATAATTCATTTCTTTCTAATTAGGTAATATGATATCACAAGGGTTGTAAGTAGAAGCTATAGAGTATTAAGAGTTTAACTTTTGTACTTCTACAGATTTTTTAATGAAAGGTAAATTGAGCTCTAGAGCATCATATATGAAATGAGAATACAAATATTTATGAAGAAACGTGCATAGTATACACAGATTATACAAAGATACAAATGCCTGTATACCTACATATGTGTTTCTCTATATATATTTTGTATAAAGCTTGCAAATATTAGAAGTTCAAAAAAGAATAGTTATTAGCTTTCACTTAGACCAAACACTAGCACTACTCTTCTTATTCACACTGACTATATTTAATGCTTTGAATAAACAGTTTGTCCCTCTATTATGTCTAATTCATTTTTTTAAACTTGTATTACAGCCTGTAACTGTGACTAATAGTGCATCAGTTCTCCAAAGTTGTATGTTTTTATCATTTTATTGTACATTGTCTTATACCACTTTAATAAGGCATGATTGATATATAAAAAGCTGCACACATTTAATGCATACAACTTGATATGTTTGAAAAATACCTTCTGATTGAATTCCCAGAAATCCATATCTGCAATGAAGTGTGAGTAAGTACTTTGTTCATTTGTTAGTTCACACATACTTGGTATTTACTTGTCTTTTTAGGCTGTATGTAAAATTGTGGATTTCTCTTCATCTCAGTTAAGTGTAGGTGTGTAACTATTCTCAAGAATTTTTCCCTTAGCCATTTTGCTCCTTTCATTATTTTATATTTCTGTTATCTACTTCTAATTTACTGCCATACATGTTGGAAACCACCATATCAACAACATCAACTTTATCAGTCTCCTAAGCTCAAGAATATCCCCCTTTATTTGTGAGACAAGGGAAAAGAACTCTACAATCTATTAAGCTTCACATTCTCAAAACTGCATCTGGACTTCTCTGCCACTGCTGTTTTCAGTTTTGTTTTGTTTTTTGTTTTTTTTTTAAGTTTTTTGTGGGGGAAGCGGGTTGGGGAGGAAGGGGAGCGGGCGGGCCACTTCTATTGGAATTTCATTTATCCATTTTCATCCATCTTTGTTCCCTGGCCCGTGCGGGCCTCCCATCGTGGTGGCTGGCCTCTGTTGTCGCAGAGCACCAGCTCTGGGAGCACGCGCTCCAGAGTTCCAGCTCGGCAATTGGACACATTGTTCCAGCCGCTCTGCGGCACAGGGGATCTTCCCAGGCCAGGGATGGAAGTGGTGCCCCTTGCACTGCAAGGCGGTGTCCTTACCCACTGGACCACCAGGGAAACCCTGAATTCAGTTTTTAATATTTGTGTCACCATCTGTCAGTTTCTCTAGTTATTCAATCTAAGATTTTCTTTTAATTTCATCACAAAGTTCCATTGTTTCTAGATCTGAAATGCCTCCCAAATAAACCACTACACCCCATTTTCCATACCAGTATTACTTATTTTAGTTCTTCTCTGTTCCATTGAGGTAATCTCTACTGCTTCTAGTGTCCCCTCACTATAATACACCTCAATTCTGAATACTAATGTGTATTAGTCAAAATTAAAAAAAAAAAATAAAATAAAATCTGATCATGTCACACTTTGCATAGAAAAATCTTTGGTTATCTATTTGTTGCTGAATGAATTTCTGACTCTGTTACTTGATAGTTAGATCCTTCAGCTTCAGGTATTTTTAACCTTATCCCGTCTTCTATTCCACCTCACATCATATTCTGAACTCACTGTTCTTCTTGATCTTCTTATATTCACTTTTTATACTTGACGCAGTCTCACTCACCAGAAGACTTACTCAAGATTTTCTTACACTAACAATGAGCTTTCATCTTTACTAATATGCTAATATTCTACTCATCTTTTGAGGTCCAAATTAAATCTTACCTGACCTATGGAGTTTTTCCATTGTATACTTAGGAAAAAATCAAAGATCATGTTGTTTTTATGCTGTATATAAGACATTTGTGCATGTTGGCATACTAAGTCAATTTCAGTTGTGTCCAGCACTTTGAGAGGCAATGGACTGTAGCCTACTGGGCTTCTTTGTCCATGGGCTTCTCTAGGCAAGAATACTGTAGTGGTTTGCCATGCCCTCTCCCAGGGAATTTTCCCCACACAGGCATCAAACCACCGTTTCTGATGTCTTCTGCATTGACAGATGTGTTCTTTACCATTAGCACCACATGAAAAGCTCCATATAGTACATTAGGAAATCAATGTAGTGTTAAAGCTGTGGGTATCCAATTTTCCATCTTAAAATACATGACACTTTCATATTATATTTGGTTTCTTGGTGTGACATTGATTTGTGTGTGTGTGTGTGCGCATGTATATGAGTGTTTGTAAGTGTGTGCGTATGTGTAGGTATATATGTGTGTTGGGGTTGCTTTCTGGGAGCCGGTGGTTGGGAAAGAAGCCTCATAAGATTTTTTGGCTTTGCTTTTATAAGCTTTGACTTAATGCACGTTTCTTATTTTCTTGATCCTGATCTATACTGGCGAAGTTTTGTTCAGTACAAAAATTAAAGGTGAGTGCTTTGCTTAGACTTGAGGTAATCTCTACTGCTTCTAGTGTCCCCTCACTATAATACACCTCAATTCTGAATACTAATGTGTATTAGTCAAAATTAAAAAAAATAAATAAAATAAAATCTGATCATGTCACACTTTGCATAGAAAAATCTTTGGTTATCTATTTGTTGCTGAATGAATTTCTGACTCTGTTACTTGATAGTTAGATCCTTCAGCTTCAGGTATTTTTAACCTTATCCCGTCTTCTATTCCACCTCACATCATATTCTGAACTCACTGTTCTTCTTGATCTTCTTATATTCACTTTTTATACTTGACGCAGTCTCACTCACCAGAAGACTTACTCAAGATTTTCTTACACTAACAATGAGCTTTCATCTTTACTAATATGCTAATATTCTACTCATCTTTTGAGGTCCAAATTAAATCTTACCTGACCTATGGAGTTTTTCCATTGTATACTTAGGAAAAAATCAAAGATCATGTTGTTTTTATGCTGTATATAAGACATTTGTGCATGTTGGCATACTAAGTCAATTTCAGTTGTGTCCAGCACTTTGAGAGGCAATGGACTGTAGCCTACTGGGCTTCTTTGTCCATGGGCTTCTCTAGGCAAGAATACTGTAGTGGTTTGCCATGCCCTCTCCCAGGGAATTTTCCCCACACAGGCATCAAACCACCGTTTCTGATGTCTTCTGCATTGACAGATGTGTTCTTTACCATTAGCACCACATGAAAAGCTCCATATAGTACATTAGGAAATCAATGTAGTGTTAAAGCTGTGGGTATCCAATTTTCCATCTTAAAATACATGACACTTTCATATTATATTTGGTTTCTTGGTGTGACATTGATTTGTGTGTGTGTGTGCGCATGTATATGAGTGTTTGTAAGTGTGTGCGTATGTGTAGGTATATATGTGTGTTGGGGTTGCTTTCTGGGAGCCGGTGGTTGGGAAAGAAGCCTCATAAGATTTTTTGGCTTTGCTTTTATAAGCTTTGACTTAATGCACGTTTCTTATTTTCTTGATCCTGATCTATACTGGCGAAGTTTTGTTCAGTACAAATTAAGTGAGTGCTTTGTTACCTTAAATCTGTAGTTCTGGATGCGGTTAGTTTTGCTCCAGGGGACATTTATCAGTAGCTTAGACATTTTTGGCTGTAAAACTGAGTGGAGAGACATGCTGGAATCTCGTGGGTAGAGACTAAGACTACTGCTTAACATCCTACAATCCACAAGAAACAATTATTTGATCCAAAATATCAATAGGGAAAATTCGAGAAATAGTCTTAAATCTCTTGCCTTGTGCTGCTCAACACGACTGAAGTTTAATGCATATGCATGGAATTGAATTAAAATTTAACTGTGGTCAATCTTTATAGCAAAAACTGGAACTATCAAGAATTAATACATTATTTCAAAGACAAGAAAATGTTTACTTGATGGTAAAATTAATAAACAGTGACCATTCCATAATTGCACTTGTTTTTGAGTATGCATTCTACCTCTTATTAAGTTTTAATTCACTTTTCCAGGTTCTATGGTCACACATATCCACAAAAGCACACATAGGTATCAGAAAAATGATTCTTTTAGGTTGTAGTTTTCTAGCAACTATGAAAATACTGACATATTTTAGTTATAGTTTTATTGGTCACAAATTACAGTGACTTTTTTTAAATTCTAGTGATCTTCTTAAGTGTTATCAATCAATTCATCAACTTTGTTAATTTGTAAATTTATCTCATATATCCAATTAAATAATAAAATTGAATAATCCATCATCTAATGGTACTTAATCTTGCTTGCTCAAGTATGGCACTGTAGAACCAAAGAAATTAATATTAAAATGGCATTGTGTAGCACAATATTTATTATATCTTCAAGGCTTTAATATAAAAGTTTCTTTGTTTATAAATCAAAAATAACTTTTCTTACTCCATCAGATAAAATTTAATTAAAATTTGCAAATAAACTCTTGTCATAACTCCCTTTTGTTCTCACAAGCAATAAAACTCCAGAATTACTAAATGAGTTCAACTTGTTTCAGATATCAACCAGTTGAATAGATTTCAATTCTTTTTTGGTATAACATCTACAACAATGATATAAGAAAATGACTTCTTAAGAGTTACTACTAACATTCGTAGGTTGTAACTTATAAAATTAAATATATTACTGAATAAAATCAACTATGTTTTTAAAGGTCACCCTGAAGTTATAAAGAAAGGAAAACTTGCACGAATTTTATGAGTTGGACTTGGAAATGAGGGAACTTCAGTTTTATATTTATGATAGATCTCAAACATGTTAGGCAGGACTGTCAGGGTCCTAAATGCCTGAGATATGCAGAAATAAAGAAAACAGTGGACTCATTTTAAAGAAAATGAGACAGTAAGGAAATGGTGTTTTTGTGTATATAATGGTGGCTGTCTCTCAAATTGACCTATGATACAGGCTTGAAGGAGATGCAGATGGAAGGATTTGAAAAGTGTAGTTCTTCTCTTAAATCTCAGTAAGACAATGAGAACTCAAGGTTACAGAGTTTTGTAAGTTATAGGGAGTTAAACTGAATATAGATTGTCTTAACGGAGCTACACTGAGGCATGTTAGGGCATGGAAAGGATAGGGTGGCCTAAATATAAATGTGGACTAAACATTATTTAGAGTTTGAAATTTTCTCTTCTATAAGTGTAGGAACTAAGACGTAGACAGAAGAATGAAGGATATCACATTCTCTCTGATATTTAGCTTGGAGAACACATAGTCATGAGTTGAAAGAAAACTTAACCAATAATATTTGATTAATGTTGAATATTAACAATTTAAGGTGCATTTTAATTTTAAATTAAAAAACTGCTTTGCTATGGGGATCTATTGTCTAAATTCTGAAATTGTATGACTTGAGAGTCTATTAGAGAAAAATGACAATTCACTGTATATCTCTCTTTCTATATCTATATATATTATAAATTTCATAGATATATATCTTCAAGGCTTTAATATAAAAGTTTCTTTGTTTATAAATCAAAAATAACTTTTCTTACTCCATCAGATAAAATTTAATTAAAATTTGCAAATAAACTCTTGTCATAACTCCCTTTTGTTCTCACAAGCAATAAAACTCCAGAATTACTAAATGAGTTCAACTTGTTTCAGATATCAACCAGTTGAATAGATTTCAATTCTTTTTTGGTATAACATCTACAACAATGATATAAGAAAATGACTTCTTAAGAGTTACTACTAACATTCGTAGGTTGTAACTTATAAAATTAAATATATTACTGAATAAAATCAACTATGTTTTTAAAGGTCACCCTGAAGTTATAAAGAAAGGAAAACTTGCACGAATTTTATGAGTTGGACTTGGAAATGAGGGAACTTCAGTTTTATATTTATGATAGATCTCAAACATGTTAGGCAGGACTGTCAGGGTCCTAAATGCCTGAGATATGCAGAAATAAAGAAAACAGTGGACTCATTTTAAAGAAAATGAGACAGTAAGGAAATGGTGTTTTTGTGTATATAATGGTGGCTGTCTCTCAAATTGACCTATGATACAGGCTTGAAGGAGATGCAGATGGAAGGATTTGAAAAGTGTAGTTCTTCTCTTAAATCTCAGTAAGACAATGAGAACTCAAGGTTACAGAGTTTTGTAAGTTATAGGGAGTTAAACTGAATATAGATTGTCTTAACGGAGCTACACTGAGGCATGTTAGGGCATGGAAAGGATAGGGTGGCCTAAATATAAATGTGGACTAAACATTATTTAGAGTTTGAAATTTTCTCTTCTATAAGTGTAGGAACTAAGACGTAGACAGAAGAATGAAGGATATCACATTCTCTCTGATATTTAGCTTGGAGAACACATAGTCATGAGTTGAAAGAAAACTTAACCAATAATATTTGATTAATGTTGAATATTAACAATTTAAGGTGCATTTTAATTTTAAATTAAAAAACTGCTTTGCTATGGGGATCTATTGTCTAAATTCTGAAATTGTATGACTTGAGAGTCTATTAGAGAAAAATGACAATTCACTGTATATCTCTCTTTCTATATCTATATATATTATAAATTTCATAGATATATATCTACATTTATATGTGTATGGTATTAATATGAATAGATATATGATTTTCTGTTGTTCTTTTCTGTAATTCACTCTCTTAATATGTATTTTAATGATGAAATATCTATTTTTTCACAAGTTGCATATGTAAATATTCTAAAATTGAGATAAAATTAGTTCTATATTTGTATCAGATATTTAGTTCAAATAAACACTTGAAGTGAGTTAGACTTCCTCAAAACAATATAAAAATTTTAATCATATATTTATCTATATAATATTTAGTTATATATTTATATATATATATATATCTTAGGACATTACAGTACTTTTAAACAGTCTAATTTCTATGTTAATGCCTTTATTCTACCATAAGAAAATTATTTCATTTACTCTTTTCCAAATTGAAAAGATGCCTAACTTATTCACTGTGGCATCTGTAAACTAGGCATGACTGTTGGTTCAGTGGTAAGGAAAGTATTGGATACTGAAAAAATTATATTCATTAAAATCTTTTTAAACAATAAATTCACTTAGTTCCTTGAGGAAAAACTAAAATATTTAAAGCTAGTTTACTTTTTTTAATTGAACATTTCAACAGAAAAATATGCCATTTTAAAAATTATTAAAAATTACTATTTGAGGTTTCTTGCAAGTTGCTTTATATTTTACCTCTTACATCTGTACAGTATTTTAGGATTCACAAGATATAGTTGCGTATCTCATGTGATTGTATTCTCAAAAAATGAATGGAAGATTTGGGTTGTCATCAGAAAAAAAATAAAATACTCAACTGAGAAGTTTCCCATAGTTTAATGAAAGGACTATTCTAGAGATGTAGAGAAATTAAAGAAATAGTAGAGGATGTCAGACCACCTAGATATCAGCAACAACAAGAAGCCATTATGATGACTTGGACTCTGCAGGGAAATGGGTTTTTCCTAGTATGTTCATAGACCAGTGTGAAATGAAAGTCTGAAGAGGATCCCCTTTGATGGGCACTGTGGTCATTGAGAAATTCAGTCACTTTCTAAAAAAATGGTTCAAAGAAAGGAAAAAGCAGAGCAAATGGCTAGGCATTCTCTCACTGTTAATTAGTAATAAATCTCTAAATTTTAGCTTCCTCCATTTTTGCCAGTAATAAAGTGGAAGTCTTTTCACCTCCCTTGCAGTTAGGTGGCCCTATAACTAAAGTTCTGATCCATGTGACAAAAGTAGAAGTAATGATGGCAATTTCTGGTGTGTGTTCTTAAAGGAGGTGGGAAGGTCTTCCTCCATTTCTGGACTATTTCCTTCTAGATGGACTGTAAATATATGGCTGCAGCTTGAGCAAGTCACTTCCTGGCAGCATTATGTTGAGGATGGCTCTGCTGGTATCTTCCTTTTGCTCCTCCTGATTGATTCTCCATTCTATCCATCTTAGTTGGTGCTCTAGGAGGTGATCTGTGTGTGCTAAGTCACTTCAATTGTGTCTGGCCCTTGGTGACTCCATCTACTGTAGCCCACCAGGCTCCTCTGTTCGTGGGATTTCCAGGCAAGAATACTGGAGTGTGTTGCATTTCCTCCTTCAGGGGATCTGCCTGACCCAGGCATAGAACCCTGGGTCTCCAGACACTTGATGATAACTGTTGTATTCCAAATGAGCCTGGCAGTCAGCTGGCTCAGTTAAATGCTTCATGTCTTCAGTGCTTTAGGACAGTAGACATATCAATGTGAGGATTTTATATGTTAAGTAAATGGTGACAAGTTTTATACCCACCCTAGTTTTATTCCAAAACTACTTCACTGCAAATCTGTGGTACACTGTTAGATACTAAAAAAAGCAAAGGAGCCTTTCTTAACTGCTTATGTGATAAGATCTTCTTCACAAATGGTGCCCTAGGTATTACAGTTTCCCAGGTACACTGAGAGTCTGCAGACATCACTGACTGCAAGGAGGATCATGATGGTGTATTTATGATCTGCATGGGCTATATTAATAGGCTCACTAATAGACTCACTTACCCTCAGATTTCCAGTTAGGTTTAGATGATGGGAAGCAAGAAGACTTGAGTAGACTGGAGAAAGAATTGAGAGTGAGCTCAGACTATTATTTGCTACTGGCTAGCCCCGCCCCCAGCCCTCTAAGTGTCAGTGTGACTCAACTAAGAGTCACAGATCCTGATGGGCACTGTGGTCAGAAATTCAGCCACTTTCTAAAAAAATGGTTCAAAGAAAGGAAAAAGCAGAGCAAATGGCTAGGCATTCTCTCACTGTTAATTAGTAATAAATCTCTAAATTTTAGCTTCCTCCATTTTTGCCAGTAATAAAGTGGAAGTCTTTTCACCTCCCTTGCAGTTAGGTGGCCCTATAACTAAAGTTCTGATCCATGTGACAAAAGTAGAAGTAATGATGGCAATTTCTGGTGTGTGTTCTTAAAGGAGGTGGGAAGGTCTTCCTCCATTTCTGGACTATTTCCTTCTAGATGGACTGTAAATATATGGCTGCAGCTTGAGCAAGTCACTTCCTGGCAGCATTATGTTGAGGATGGCTCTGCTGGTATCTTCCTTTTGCTCCTCCTGATTGATTCTCCATTCTATCCATCTTAGTTGGTGCTCTAGGAGGTGATCTGTGTGTGCTAAGTCACTTCAATTGTGTCTGGCCCTTGGTGACTCCATCTACTGTAGCCCACCAGGCTCCTCTGTTCGTGGGATTTCCAGGCAAGAATACTGGAGTGTGTTGCATTTCCTCCTTCAGGGGATCTGCCTGACCCAGGCATAGAACCCTGGGTCTCCAGACACTTGATGATAACTGTTGTATTCCAAATGAGCCTGGCAGTCAGCTGGCTCAGTTAAATGCTTCATGTCTTCAGTGCTTTAGGACAGTAGACATATCAATGTGAGGATTTTATATGTTAAGTAAATGGTGACAAGTTTTATACCCACCCTAGTTTTATTCCAAAACTACTTCACTGCAAATCTGTGGTACACTGTTAGATACTAAAAAAAGCAAAGGAGCCTTTCTTAACTGCTTATGTGATAAGATCTTCTTCACAAATGGTGCCCTAGGTATTACAGTTTCCCAGGTACACTGAGAGTCTGCAGACATCACTGACTGCAAGGAGGATCATGATGGTGTATTTATGATCTGCATGGGCTATATTAATAGGCTCACTAATAGACTCACTTACCCTCAGATTTCCAGTTAGGTTTAGATGATGGGAAGCAAGAAGACTTGAGTAGACTGGAGAAAGAATTGAGAGTGAGCTCAGACTATTATTTGCTACTGGCTAGCCCCGCCCCCAGCCCTCTAAGTGTCAGTGTGACTCAACTAAGAGTCACAGCTCCTCTCAAGCTTGTCTTCTGCACAAGGCCTCCTCTTTTAGATTTGAGTAGTTGCTCACCCATCTCTGTCCATTTGACTTAAGATTTTAAATGATTCTGCTACTACTAGTTTTGGATTTTTAGTATATGAAAACTATATCCTTTGATATAATTATTATATAAACCCTTCCCATGTTATCGTAACTTGAGTCATCTCTGTGTTTTCTCTTGGTATTCTAAGAATGGAATGGTGGAACAATAAATTATAAGGAACTTGGTCCCATGGATTTGGATTTACTTTATCTCATTGACAAAGAAAAAGATCATGCTCAAAATCTTCCAAGCTAGACTTCAACACTACAGAAACTGAGAGCTTTCAGATGAACAATCTGGATTTAGAAAAGGCAGAAGAACCAGAGGTAAAGTTGCCAACTTCTGTTAGATCACAGAAAAGGCAAGATAATCTCAGAAAAACATCTACTTCTGTTCATTGACTGCACTAAAGCCTTTGACTGTGTGGATCACAACAAACTGTGGACCATTTTGAAAGAGATGGGAATACCAGACTACCTTGCCTACCTGCTTGAGAAACCTGTATACAGGTCGTGAAGCAAAAGAATCTAACATGGAACAGCAGACTGGTTCCAAATTGGGAATGGAGTACATCAAGATGCCATAATATCATCCAATTTATTTAACTTATATGCAGAGTACATCATGTGAGATGCCAGGATGGATGAATCACAAGTGGAATTAGAGAAAAAAGAACAATCTCAGATAGGCATATGATACCACTCTAATGGCAAATAGTGAAGAGGAACTAAAGAACATATTGATGAGTGTAAAAGAGGAGAGTGAAAAAATTAGCTTGAAACTTAACATTCAAAAAACTAAGATCATGTCCTCTGGCCCCATCACAGATAAATGGGGAAAAAGTAGAAACAGTGACAGATATTGTTTTCTTGGGCTCCTAAATCACTGTGGACAGTGACTGCAGCCACAAAATTAAAAGAAGCTTACTCCATGGAAGAAAAGCTATAATAAACCTACAGAGTGTATTAAAAAGCCCAGACATTAGTATACCAACAAAGATCCACCTAAGTCAAAGCTATGATTTTCTAGTAGTCATGTACAGATGTGAGAATTCGACCAAAAAGAAGGCTGAGCACCAAAGAATTGAGGTTTTCAAATAGTGGTGTTGGAGAAGGTTCTTGAGAGTCCCTTGAACAGTAAGGAGATAAACCAATCAGTCCTAAAGGAAATCAACACTGAATATTCACTGGAAGGACTGATCCTGAAGCTGAAGCTCCAATTACTTTGGGGCCAAAACTATATCCTTTGATATAATTATTATATAAACCCTTCCCATGTTATCGTAACTTGAGTCATCTCTGTGTTTTCTCTTGGTATTCTAAGAATGGAATGGTGGAACAATAAATTATAAGGAACTTGGTCCCATGGATTTGGATTTACTTTATCTCATTGACAAAGAAAAAGATCATGCTCAAAATCTTCCAAGCTAGACTTCAACACTACAGAAACTGAGAGCTTTCAGATGAACAATCTGGATTTAGAAAAGGCAGAAGAACCAGAGGTAAAGTTGCCAACTTCTGTTAGATCACAGAAAAGGCAAGATAATCTCAGAAAAACATCTACTTCTGTTCATTGACTGCACTAAAGCCTTTGACTGTGTGGATCACAACAAACTGTGGACCATTTTGAAAGAGATGGGAATACCAGACTACCTTGCCTACCTGCTTGAGAAACCTGTATACAGGTCGTGAAGCAAAAGAATCTAACATGGAACAGCAGACTGGTTCCAAATTGGGAATGGAGTACATCAAGATGCCATAATATCATCCAATTTATTTAACTTATATGCAGAGTACATCATGTGAGATGCCAGGATGGATGAATCACAAGTGGAATTAGAGAAAAATGAACAATCTCAGATAGGCATATGATACCACTCTAATGGCAAATAGTGAAGAGGAACTAAAGAACATATTGATGAGTGTAAAAGAGGAGAGTGAAAAAATTAGCTTGAAACTTAACATTCAAAAAACTAAGATCATGTCCTCTGGCCCCATCACAGATAAATGGGGAAAAAGTAGAAACAGTGACAGATATTGTTTTCTTGGGCTCCTAAATCACTGTGGACAGTGACTGCAGCCACAAAATTAAAAGAAGCTTACTCCATGGAAGAAAAGCTATAATAAACCTACAGAGTGTATTAAAAAGCCCAGACATTAGTATACCAACAAAGATCCACCTAAGTCAAAGCTATGATTTTTCTAGTAGTCATGTACAGATGTGAGAATTCGACCAAAAAGAAGGCTGAGCACCAAAGAATTGAGGTTTTCAAATAGTGGTGTTGGAGAAGGTTCTTGAGAGTCCCTTGAACAGTAAGGAGATAAACCAATCAGTCCTAAAGGAAATCAACACTGAATATTCACTGGAAGGACTGATCCTGAAGCTGAAGCTCCAATACTTTGGCCACTTGATGGGGAGAGTCAGTTCATTGGAAAAGACCCTGATACTGGGAAATAGTAAGGACAGGAGAAAAAGGGAATGACAGAGGATAAGTTGGTTGGATGTCATCACTGAGTCAAGTTGATAGGGACACAGTAGAACAGGTAGGTGGTTGTAGAGTCCTAGTAGGGGATGGTAGGTAGAAGGGAGAAACCTGAGAATGGTTGGGAGGCCAGTGAGTTGACGATAACTCAGGAGAGCTGCTCCTTGTTCAGTAAAGCAGACTCGACTGGGTATAAACAGCTGATGAAGGAGGAGCTGGGGAAGAAGCAACCAATGATGTATGTCCTGCATCTGGGTGGGGCAGTCTTCTACCATCCTGTAAATATGGCTGCCCACTCAATTGAAGAGCAGAGCAGAGATTTCCTGCCTGCCCCCTTGCACCTCTTACAGGTACCCTATCCTAATAAATCCTCTTTTGCCTATCACTCTGCCTCTCGCTGAATTCCTTCTGCGTTGAGGCACAAAGTACCTGAGCCTCAGTGGGTCCAGACATTGGGAGAGTACTAGATTAAGTCCCGGCTGCATAGGTTTGAGTCCCAGACAGGGTTTTGGCTGAGACTGAGTCCTGACTACGTGGATTCAAGTCCCAAGCAGGGTTTTGGCTGGGGTTAAGCCTTAGCCAAGTGGGTTCAAATCCCAAACCAGGTTTTGGCTAGGTCCAAGTCCCGGTCACGTGGGTTCAAGTTCCAAGCAGGGTTCGATCAGGTCTGGGCCTTGGGTTGAAGTCTCAAACTGAGGTAAAACCCTTTCAAAAGGACATGGGTTTGAGCAAATCAGGGAGATAGTGAAGAACAGGGAAGCCTAATGTGCAGGAGTCCATGGGATTATAAATAATTAGACACAACTTAGTGACTGAACAACATTAAGACTGAACAATACAGTGATTACTGTGTTTAGCTATAAATTTAAGACTGTCTAACTGAAGTTTAGAAAGTGGAGAGTTTTTTCCCCAGGGTGTACAGAGCAGTGACAGAAAAAGGTGTACAATTAGCTCGTTTGATTAAAACATTTTTTTTACAGAGTATCTCATGGTTTAGATCTGATGTAATATATTAAAAATACAGAAAACAATAAATTGTGATTTTCTAAGTTCCTGCTTCAAACCTCCTTTGTAGGATGAATACCTGAGATAATTAAGGTAGGATGAATCTTGCAGACAGAACTCACTCTCATTATTCGTGGTATGGAAGGGGCAGTTGTTTCGACATTCAACAGGATCTTGTTTGAAAGCTATTCCATAAAGACCATCATGACTTTTTTCTTGTATTCCCCCGTGTCCTCATTGTTTTGTTGGTTGATTGGATTCCTGCACTTTCCAAATATAGTTTTACTTGAATTTTTGTCTCAAAATCTGCTTCTTGGAAAACAAAATCTATTTCTGGGTTTTCCTCATTACTTTAATGGACAAGTTTCTCTCCCTCTGCCAGAACCAAAGTATCTTAATTATGATAACCTAAGAGTAAGTCATAAGTATGTGATCAGTTATTTTTTCTTCTTTGAGATTTTTATTGACTCTCGAACTTTTGCATTTTCATATAAATTTTATAGTCATCTCATTTTCCTGCAATAAAAACTTGCTAGTATTTTTGAAAGAAATATCTATGGATTAGTTTTGGAGAATATTTGATATTATAAAACTTGACAAAACCAGGATATGGCACAACCTTCCATTTACTAAGATCTTTAGTGTGTGTAAATAATACATTATAATTTATTTGGTAGAATTACTGAAAACCATCAGAAGTTTTACTACCATTTTAAATGACATTATTTTAAACTTGCATTTTTGTTTGTTGCTCATATGTAAAAATACAATTGAATTTACAAATTGACCCCATGAATTCATTCACTGATTCTCATAGTTTATCTGTGCCCTCACATGGTATAGCAATGAAAGGAAGCAGAGGTTATCTCAACAACTCATATGTAAAAATGCATGTATGCCTGTATGCACCTTCATTATACACCTAGTAGGTAGCTCAGATGGTAAAGAATCTGCCTGCAGTGTAGGAGGCTCGGATTCAATTTCTATATCAGGAAAAACCCCTGGAGAAGGGAATGGGTACCCACTCCAATATTCTTGACTAGAGAATTCCATGGACAGAGAAGCCTGGTGGGCTACAGTTCATGATTAGACGTAACCGAGAATTAACACTTTGACTTTTTTTCACTACCGTAATAATTAATGTCCTGATTTTTTCACGTAGAAATAGCAATGGGATACTTGTTATTATCTTTGTATCCCAGGAGCTACATTGGCTTGCTCTGCCTGCCCTTATGAACTTCTGCAAATTACCTGCCTCTTGGATTGCTTCTGATTATTTCTTCCAGCTCTATTGGGAAGACAGACTTTACAAATGTAGCCTGAACCTTTAAAAAAATATACTAAATCAACTCATTTTTATCTTTTGGATTAATTCCAAAGCCTCATTCATGTATTTATTCTTTCAACAAAAACTTACTGAGGAACTACTCTGTTTCAAGCACTATTCTGGTCACTGAACTAGAGAATGAACAAAAAAATGTTCATGTTCTTGTGAAGCTTAGCTTTAGTGGGGAAAATTTAAAAAAAGAATTCTCAAACTCTCATTGGATCATTATAACTGACCCAATATATTTCATACATTTTTCAGACTTTGAGCCAATGCCAAGATAACTGTAATTCAAATTTTGACATTCTCTGGGATGACACAGACTATAGCTGCCTGAGCTCTTGTCTGGATAGTTAAGAAATGGGCATGCTATTCTACACCTCTTTATACAAGACTTGAGCTATTGAAATGAAATTTTATTTTTATAACTGTTCATTTTCCTTTAAGTGTGTGTAAATAATACATTATAATTTATTTGGTAGAATTACTGAAAACCATCAGAAGTTTTACTACCATTTTAAATGACATTATTTTAAACTTGCATTTTTGTTTGTTGCTCATATGTAAAAATACAATTGAATTTACAAATTGACCCCATGAATTCATTCACTGATTCTCATAGTTTATCTGTGCCCTCACATGGTATAGCAATGAAAGGAAGCAGAGGTTATCTCAACAACTCATATGTAAAAATGCATGTATGCCTGTATGCACCTTCATTATACACCTAGTAGGTAGCTCAGATGGTAAAGAATCTGCCTGCAGTGTAGGAGGCTCGGATTCAATTTCTATATCAGGAAAAACCCCTGGAGAAGGGAATGGGTACCCACTCCAATATTCTTGACTAGAGAATTCCATGGACAGAGAAGCCTGGTGGGCTACAGTTCATGATTAGACGTAACCGAGAATTAACACTTTGACTTTTTCACTACCGTAATAATTAATGTCCTGATTTTTTCACGTAGAAATAGCAATGGGATACTTGTTATTATCTTTGTATCCCAGGAGCTACATTGGCTTGCTCTGCCTGCCCTTATGAACTTCTGCAAATTACCTGCCTCTTGGATTGCTTCTGATTATTTCTTCCAGCTCTATTGGGAAGACAGACTTTACAAATGTAGCCTGAACCTTTAAAAAAATATACTAAATCAACTCATTTTTATCTTTTGGATTAATTCCAAAGCCTCATTCATGTATTTATTCTTTCAACAAAAACTTACTGAGGAACTACTCTGTTTCAAGCACTATTCTGGTCACTGAACTAGAGAATGAACAAAAAAATGTTCATGTTCTTGTGAAGCTTAGCTTTAGTGGGGAAAATTTAAAAAAAGAATTCTCAAACTCTCATTGGATCATTATAACTGACCCAATATATTTCATACATTTTTCAGACTTTGAGCCAATGCCAAGATAACTGTAATTCAAATTTTGACATTCTCTGGGATGACACAGACTATAGCTGCCTGAGCTCTTGTCTGGATAGTTAAGAAATGGGCATGCTATTCTACACCTCTTTATACAAGACTTGAGCTATTGAACTACTTAAGTAACCAGTTTCTATATTTGTTTTCTCTAATAAACTGTGAAATGAGCTGGTTCGTTGTTCATTTTTCACATATTCAATATAAAATGAGAATGTATTCTTATGACAGCATTTGTTCCTTTTTCTGTATGGGAGAATGAACTGTTTCATTACTTATCATTAGCAGCCTACTTATATAATGGGGTGGTGAAAAAATAATGTCAGAAACCATTGGACTTGTAGGAGAATTTGGGGTTTACAGAGTGCAATTAATCAAAATTGCAATGACACTATGTTAATAATCCTGCTTGGTAAAAAGTACTGAAGAACTTTTAGAGGGTCAGAGGTGTGGTTTTGTGTTTCTTTCTAAAGAAGATTGTCTAGCCAGCAAAAATGAAGTTGAGTTTCTAATTACTTAGTTGGAATAAAATTTAACTGTTAAAACAAACTATTCTTAAACTACTTGTAGTCTTACCCACAAAGCATGCTAATAAATTCTTTGAAATATTTGTGACTACTATTTAATCAAAGATATCTCCTATACTGTAATGTGAGATATTAATAATTATGATGTTTAACAAAGTATCATTTTAGAAAAATATAATTTCATTGTATTTGTTTTTATTTTTCCTAAATTTATAATATTTTACTTGCACTTTTATAGGTTACAATTGTAAATGGAAAACTTAACATTTGGTTTTTCAAAACAAATTTTGTGAAATCAGGAGACTGAAGGTATAATAGGAACATGAATGATATTTAATACCAAAGTATTGCCGCTTCAGGTGAGCTTATTTTTAGCACTTTCTGATAGATCACCTTCCTTATCCTATAATATCATTCTCTCAAACAACCACCCAACGATCTTTAGAATATGAAAACATTTCACTTTGTCTACTAGACTCAATGGGCTTCTTTTGAGAGAAGACTAAGAAGCTTCCATGATTGGTTGATGAGTTGATTTTTGTTTTAATTTTGTTTTGTTGGTTACTATTGACTTATTTGTAAAATTTGCTCTGCTTATCTTCAGGATGACTAAAGTACAAACTCCTTAATGAACTGGGATCTGTATGATTCTTCAGATCCATTCTCTTGCCAAAAACTTATGTTATAACCATACTAACTGCAGAGATGCCCTAACCTCTTAGCACATGTGGTTATGTCTCTCTAGGGCACCCCTTATAATTCCATCATCGCCTGTCTAATGCCATTTAACCTGAAAAAGACCTAGTTAACTTTGCCTCCAAAATGTTTGACTCTAAGTCTCATCTCCTATGATTGTGATTCATCTCGTATGACTTAAAGACTGCCACAGAAACTTGGCTTTAAGTCTACAAACTGTGCTATACACTGGAGTCAACTGTTATACTAAATATTCCTTGTCAGTATCTCATCATGTGATATTCAATATTGGATATAATTAATAAGGAGGAAAACATTGTATTAAAAGGGAAAAAGTACACATGCTAAGGATAAGTTGATAAAATTTATGTGAAGAGTCTGTACAGAAATGATCATGTAGTTGTTCCTAGAAATACTCAATATATTGTACTATCAAAAACATGATTATGGTTTAGAACAATTCTAAAAAGGGGGCAGGAGCTACAAAAAAAATATTTCTTGTAACTACGAATTTAAGGTATAACAAAGTCCAACTTAAAGTAAGATAGTGTAAGGTTCAACCAAGACTAGTGTAAGCATCATTTAAATTTGTCTGAGTTTCAAGAACCCTTTTCTTGAGGAACAAAAAAATTAAGAGGAAACAGGTGCAGAGCACATAGTTAAATCATTTTGGAAGAGGTTTTAATCTAAGCTAAGAATGCAGTCATATGGAGGAGACAAAAAGGTTTAAGGGATGGTATGAGCTGAATTGTGTCAAGACAAAATTCATATATTGAAGTCCTAACCCCAGTACTTCAGCATATGACTATATTTGGAAGGAAGGACTTTAAAGAGGAAAGTAAGGTAAAATGAGATCTTCTGGATGGACTTTAGTTCAATATGATGTGTCTTTATAAGAAAAGGTTAGAATACACACACACACACACACACACACACACATTCAGAAGTCCATGTGAATATTCAAGAGGAAGCTGGCCATCTGCAAGTCAAGGAGAGAGGCTTCTGAAGAAATCAATTGTGCCAGCACCTTGATTTCTGCTCGCAGCCTTCTGGAATTAAGAGGAAACAAATTTCTGTTGTATTAGTTACCTAGTCGGGAATACTTTGTTATGGCAGCTCTAGAATACAAAATTGTTTAAAAGTTGGTTTAAAAAATGAATGTAACTAGCTTCCCTGAAAATGAGTATCTTGACAAAGACAAGCGTTTGACAATTTTTGTTGTTGTTGATGACTGTTTGTTCTAGTTAGGGTAGATGACGCATGTGCCCCATTGTTTACTGCAGCACTGTTTGCAGTGGCTGGAGCATGGGGACAACCTGGATGTTCCTGGACAGATGGATGGGTGCAGAAGCTGTAGTGCGTGTATATAGTGGAATGTTACTCAGCCATAGGGGAAAGTGCATTTGGGTCGATTCTAGTGAGGTGGCTGAATCTGGAACTTACTGTACGGAGTGAGGTGTGTTGGAGAGAGGAGGATAGATGTTGTTTACTGATGCGTGTGTATGAAATCTGGAAGGATGGTACAGATGCATGAATATGCAGAGCAGCGGTGGAGAAGTGGACGTGGAGAACAGTCTTAAGGACATTGGGGTGAAGAAAGGGAATATGCTGTGGAACTAGGGGATCTCAAACAGGGGCTCTGTGGCAACCTGGAGGGGTGGGATGGGAAGGGAGATGGGGGAGGTTCAGGAGGTGAGGAGACATATGTATACCTATGGCAGATTCGGGTCTGTGTGTAGCAGTAAACAACTCTGTGGGGAAAAAAAAAAAAAAAAACAAAAACCAAAAACCTCTATGGATCCCCATTGTTCCTCAGTCACTAGAGATGATTTACTCGGTGGCTGTCTTTCCTTAGTATTAGTAGATAGTGGTGACTTGGTAAAATAGATTGCTTTCTCAGTCTTTTTCTGCTACTGAAGACCTGTGGGCCTGTTCAAAGGAGGAAGAAATAGGAAAATAGAGGTCCATTAGCAATCTAACCAAGAACAGCCTTTTTAACTGATTCGGGTTAAATGTTATTTAAGTAAGCAGCTACACATAATAGTAGGTTCACAATTGTTTTATGTTTTTATGATTAATTCAGTACTTGAGGTAAATGCCCAAAGAGAGTGAGATTATTGTGAACGCATGGAGTAATGAATAGACTGAAGAGAAGATATTATATTAAATATAGGATGCATGTTCTTATATAATTACCAAGATATAACTGTCTGCAATGCAACTCTAATATCTATTGTGATATTAGATCATTATATTTGAGAGTGTATTTAAAACAGTATGAGGTTAAAACAAAATTTTGCATTATTTTTAAAATTTGCTTTATGCTATTAATATTTACTCCATAATATTAATGCCTATTAAAATAGGAAGACTGGAGATCAACTTAGTAGGATAAACATGACAATCTTTTAATTAATGTCTTAAAGGACCTGTACTTAATGTTGTTAATTAATCTAGTAAACTGATAGACTGTTTATAGTATTTCAGAATCATTTATGTGTGTAAGTTAACACACAGTCAAGATTTCAATTAAGAGCATCTTTAAGAAACTGCAATTTAGAACTAATAAAATGTTGAAGAACTGATAATGAACATGAAACATCAGTGAGTCTGACTTTCTTCAAGCTGGTTCACTTGGTGGTGCTATTAACATGGGGTTCTGAACTGGAATTTTTATTTTAAAGAAAAATACATCTGAGAAAAGTGAGATAAAAGTTAAAAGAAACACTAAAAGATTCTATATGTAAAGAAAAGATAAAATTTTAGAAGATTCATTTATAATCCAAATAACGTATTTTTCTATATAATTCAAAATTTTTATTTATGTTGTTAATAGTTAACAGGATATGTCTTCTCTTTTTACTCTGATCATTGAGAGATTAATATACTTGTAAGTAATCATACTTTAATCAGAAACATTTTAAATTTGTCTTAAATCACGTCTAAGAGAATACACATTAAACTATCTACATGAAATATGCTGATTTTTACTATGCTGGCAATTTAAAATTCTATATACATGTACATTTTAATAGATGATAGCTTGGTTTTCTGGTTTTAATAATTTTAAGAATGATAGGTACATTTTCAATTCTTTTTTACATGCAACCTAGATGTTTAATCACATCTATCTTAGCAAAAAACCAAAAAAATTGTCAATTCTTTTATCAAGATATAATTCACAATTCAATTGAATAATAATAGCAACACACATAACATGTATATATATATATCTTTATTGATTTCTTTATTTGCTTACTACTTACAAAGCCTTATATATCAGTTTCATTGTTAATACCCCATTATAGACAGTAAATGGTTAGAGAGATTAATTATATTAATGAATGCCTCCACACTCATGTATTTGTGTATTTAGTTAAATTGCTGAACCAGTAATCAGACTCAGCTATTCTGGCCCCTCTCTTTCCAATGGGAAGAAAACAGTTTATGTAATACCATTTAGCAACCAGTTTACCAATACATAGGATATATACATCTTTTTATTTCACATGGGAGACTCTGACACACAAATTTCAGTGTGTGCATATGTGCTCAATTGTGTCCTACTCTTTGTGACCCCATGGACTGTAGCCCGTGGATCCTCTGTCCATGGAATTTTCAAGAAAAGAGTCCTGGAGTGGGTTGCCATTTCCAATTAATCTTCCCAATATAGGGATAGAACCTATGTCTCTTGGATTGGCAGGCAGATGTTTTACCAATGTGCAACCTGGGAAGTCCAGATATTTCAGTACTAAAGAGAGAATGTAACTCTATACATTTGATCTGTTTGTTATCCTGGTAACATTATACCTGTAACATTTCATGGTATGCTTTCTGTTTTTAATCTCTGTGTTATTATGACTATAATATAAGCAGAAACCTTTTCATGCTTATCTAAGATATAGCCCTTCCCCCATCACCAGCAAAATTTCAAACACAGAAGAGATTCAAGGAACAAGTAGATAAAATAATCTGTAGTTTAATGCCTCAGCTTTTTCATTTAAGTCTTAACCTAGTTTCAGGATTTTTCTATTTATTTGCATTTGGCGAACACCACATCACATGATGCCACTGAGGTGAACCCTTGTCTGTGTTTCTAAAATGGAGGACATGAAAATGTCTTGTCTTTACTTCTTTCTTCTTTGAATTACTGGATCCCTGCTTCCATACTGTGCTTTATTGGAAAATTCATACTCTGTTTCCATTGATCTGATACTCTCAGATTCTACCTTTGACATATTTATTTACATTTTTATGATTACCTGTTTAGAGCAGTTTTAGATTCACAGCAAAAGTGAGAAGGTACAGAGATTTTCCATATACTCTTTACCCTACACATGAAAAATATTCCCAATATCAGCATCTTCTACAAGAGTAGGACATCAGTTATTGATTCTATTGATCAGAACAATTGATAATCTTATAATAATACATCATAATTGTCCAAGGTTGATAGTATACATAACAGTTTACTCTTGGTGTTGTACATTATGTGTTGTACGTTATATGAGTTTGGACAAATGTATAGTGATATTTTCCCATTATTATAGTTACATACAGAATATTTTCACTGGCCTAAAATTTCTCCATGCACTTGAGAGTCTTCCCTCCCTCTATCCTCAGTCCTAGCAACCACTGATCCTTTTATTGCCTTCTGGAATGTCACATAGCTGGAACATATAGTACTGCAGTGCTCAATTGTGTCCTACTCTTTGTGACCCCATGGACTGTAGCCCGTGGATCCTCTGTCCATGGAATTTTCAAGAAAAGAGTCCTGGAGTGGGTTGCCATTTCCAATTAATCTTCCCAATATAGGGATAGAACCTATGTCTCTTGGATTGGCAGGCAGATGTTTTACCAATGTGCAACCTGGGAAGTCCAGATATTTCAGTACTAAAGAGAGAATGTAACTCTATACATTTGATCTGTTTGTTATCCTGGTAACATTATACCTGTAACATTTCATGGTATGCTTTCTGTTTTTAATCTCTGTGTTATTATGACTATAATATAAGCAGAAACCTTTTCATGCTTATCTAAGATATAGCCCTTCCCCCATCACCAGCAAAATTTCAAACACAGAAGAGATTCAAGGAACAAGTAGATAAAATAATCTGTAGTTTAATGCCTCAGCTTTTTCATTTAAGTCTTAACCTAGTTTCAGGATTTTTCTATTTATTTGCATTTGGCCGAACACCACATCACATGATGCCACTGAGGTGAACCCTTGTCTGTGTTTCTAAAATGGAGGACATGAAAATGTCTTGTCTTTACTTCTTTCTTCTTTGAATTACTGGATCCCTGCTTCCATACTGTGCTTTATTGGAAAATTCATACTCTGTTTCCATTGATCTGATACTCTCAGATTCTACCTTTGACATATTTATTTACATTTTTATGATTACCTGTTTAGAGCAGTTTTAGATTCACAGCAAAAGTGAGAAGGTACAGAGATTTTCCATATACTCTTTACCCTACACATGAAAAATATTCCCAATATCAGCATCTTCTACAAGAGTAGGACATCAGTTATTGATTCTATTGATCAGAACAATTGATAATCTTATAATAATACATCATAATTGTCCAAGGTTGATAGTATACATAACAGTTTACTCTTGGTGTTGTACATTATGTGTTGTACGTTATATGAGTTTGGACAAATGTATAGTGATATTTTCCCATTATTATAGTTACATACAGAATATTTTCACTGGCCTAAAATTTCTCCATGCACTTGAGAGTCTTCCCTCCCTCTATCCTCAGTCCTAGCAACCACTGATCCTTTTATTGCCTTCTGGAATGTCACATAGCTGGAACATATAGTACTGCAGTCTCCAGATTGGCTTTTTTCATTAGTAATACACATTTAAGGATCTTCCATGTCTTTTCATGGCTTGAAAGCTCATTTATTTTTAATGTTGAATAATACTTTACTGCTCCACAATTTACCCATTTATCTCCTGAAAGGTATCTTGATGACTTCCAAGTTTTCATAATTATGAATACACCTACTGTAAACATGTACAAGTTTGGCACATAAATTTTCAGTTCTTTAGGGTGAATACCAAGGATAGTTGCTAGATCATATGGCAGAGTACGCTTTGCTAGTTTAACAACAATAGTAAAGAACAACACTGTAGTGTCTACAAAGTGACTGTATTCCTTTGCATTCCTATCATAAATGAATGAGAGTTCCTGTTCCTACACATTCTCACAAACTTGTTTGTGCAGCTTTTGGGATCTTAGTTTCCTGACCAGAAATCAAAACTGAACCTCCAGGAGAGAAGGCACAGAGTTCTAAACAATGGACTATCAGGTAATTCCTGTTTTTGATGTTAGTGCTCTTGATATTAGCCAATCTAATAGGTGTGTAGTGATATCACATTGTTGTTTTAATTTGTATTTCCCTGACAATAAAGAAAGTGGAGTGTATCTTTATATATTTCTTTACTATCAGAATATCTTCTTTACTCAGGTGTCTTTGGCCCATTTTTTAATTGGTTGTTTGTTTATTTCATTTTATGATTCACAGCAAAAGTGAGAAGGTACAGAGATTTTCCATATACTCTTTACCCTACACATGAAAAATATTCCCAATATCAGCATCTTCTACAAGAGTAGGACATCAGTTATTGATTCTATTGATCAGAACAATTGATAATCTTATAATAATACATCATAATTGTCCAAGGTTGATAGTATACATAACAGTTTACTCTTGGTGTTGTACATTATGTGTTGTACGTTATATGAGTTTGGACAAATGTATAGTGATATTTTCCCATTATTATAGTTACATACAGAATATTTTCACTGGCCTAAAATTTCTCCATGCACTTGAGAGTCTTCCCTCCCTCTATCCTCAGTCCTAGCAACCACTGATCCTTTTATTGCCTTCTGGAATGTCACATAGCTGGAACATATAGTACTGCAGTCTCCAGATTGGCTTTTTTCATTAGTAATACACATTTAAGGATCTTCCATGTCTTTTCATGGCTTGAAAGCTCATTTATTTTTAATGTTGAATAATACTTTACTGCTCCACAATTTACCCATTTATCTCCTGAAAGGTATCTTGATGATTTCCCAAGTTTTCATAATTATGAATACACCTACTGTAAACATGTACAAGTTTGGCACATAAATTTTCAGTTCTTTAGGGTGAATACCAAGGATAGTTGCTAGATCATATGGCAGAGTACGCTTTGCTAGTTTAACAACAATAGTAAAGAACAACACTGTAGTGTCTACAAAGTGACTGTATTCCTTTGCATTCCTATCATAAATGAATGAGAGTTCCTGTTCCTACACATTCTCACAAACTTGTTTGTGCAGCTTTTGGGATCTTAGTTTCCTGACCAGAAATCAAAACTGAACCTCCAGGAGAGAAGGCACAGAGTTCTAAACAATGGACTATCAGGTAATTCCTGTTTTTGATGTTAGTGCTCTTGATACTAGCCAATCTAATAGGTGTGTAGTGATATCACATTGTTGTTTTAATTTGTATTTCCCTGACAATAAAGAAAGTGGAGTGTATCTTTATATATTTCTTTACTATCAGAATATCTTCTTTACTCAGGTGTCTTTGGCCCATTTTTTAATTGGTTGTTTGTTTACTCATTGTTGAGATCTCTGTTGTGACAGAACAGTGGATTCATGTCTTCTTGCATTTCTATCAGTTTTTGTCTCGTGTAGGTTCATTCTCTGCTGTTGAGTGCATACAAATTAAAGTTTTGCATGTCTTCTTGGAGAATTGATCCCTTTATCATTATGCTATGTCCTGTTTATCCCTTATGGTTTTCCTTACTTAAAGACTGCAGTGTCTGAAATCAGTATAGCTACTTTTGCTTTATTTTAATTAGTGTGATTATGATGTTTTCCTCCATCATTTGCTTTTAACTTATATATGTCTTTTTATTCAAAATAGGTTTCTTGTAGAAAACATGTAGTTTGGTAAGTCTGCCTACAGTGATGTGGTGGCATGCCAGGAGAGAGGAAGCATCTATAGTCCAGGGATTAGGTCACAACCTTTCAGTGAGCCATCGTCCCTCTGTTCTGTGAAATTCACCAGTGCTTCTTGAGGTTTTTTTTGTTGTTGTTGTTGTTTGTTTTCTTTATTCCCTTCAGGTAGGACAAGACAAGCAGTGTGAGCTAGAGTTGGGCGTTTCTCCTCCACCAGGTCAATTAGGCTCTGATAATACTGCAGCAGGTTAGGCTTTGGTTAACCAGTTTCACCTGAGCACCAGCCTTGTTAAGTGGAACAGAGCACTCTTCAAAATAGTTTCTCCTCCTCTTTGCTTGCAGCAAGCAGGAAAGGTTTTTCTCCAGTATTTATTGTGAGAACCTGACTGAGCTCCTGGAGGTAAACCTTGCAGAGTGTGGAGGCTTTTCTCTGAGTCCCCTTGGAGTTCTTCTGTCTCAGAATTTGTTAATACTGAGCATGCAGCAATTCTCCAACTGCAATTCAGCTTTTCCTACCTTGGCTTTGGTTCCATGGTGGCTTCTGCTCATGAATCTTTGCTCCAGTAAGGTAAGCCACGAGTCCCTTGATTCTCCTGTCTTTTTGGTTTCGAGGGCAGAGTTTGTCCCGTGTTTTCACCTTTTATGGATCCTTGAAGGGCTGTTAACTTTTCAGTCTGATCTGCATTTTACTTGTTGGGAGAGAATGGTGAATTTCAAGTTCCTTACCTGTGGATTGGGAACCCGGAAGTTCTTTGATATGCTTTATTCACTTTTGGAATCATCCATATTGTGTATTGTTAAACCTTCCTTGTATTAAATGCCTGGTTGCCTAGCTCACCTATCACATACTTGCTGTCTCTCCAGTAATGCAGTATTAGGTCCAGCGCTTGGGATTTTTTAAATCTCCTGATAACAGCATTACCTAGGAAGCCTTTTTGATTATTGACTGAGTACCAACTCACAATTGAATCTCTATTGCTAGCTAAAATAGTGCAAGCTGTATGGCAGGTTTATGAACATCTTTGCTAATTTGAGGATTATAAAAGGAAATCATAGACTTTATTTTTATTGCCATGGTCATATTACAGTGTTTTATCAAGTAGGAACACATGCATATGAAAATAAACCTGGTTTAAAAGAATAAATTAACCATGAAATATAAACTATAAAGAAATTAAAGACCTTTCAAATGATTTCTTAATTTAAGGCTCATTGAATATTGTTTTCTTCTGTGTGCAGATTAATTTTATTGGCCATATCAACAACATGTTTCTAGTCTACTCAGATTTACAATGTTCTAGGCATTTGGCATGGTCAATTTACTTACCTCATTTTGATTAAGTAATTAGAGTACCATCAATACTAAAATGGTAATAACAGCATTTTACAAGCAGAATTTCCAAACAAATTTTATTATTCCTGAAGAAAATGCACCAAATACTCATCAAAAATCATGGAAGAAATTATTTCAACTGTTTTCATGTGGACAAGCTGGCTTAATTGAAGTCAAGTGTTTTTCTGGTACACTCCATAAGTGTTGATAACAATCAGGTGAATTGAGGGCAAACTAATTTTTTTTCTTTATTATTAGGGCTGTGATCTGCCTTCATCTGACTTGTTGCCTTAGAACTGCTGCTAATTTTATCATGTTTGTATATACGTTAAAGAAAACAATGTGAGGACAAATACAAATTGAAAATAATAAGCTTAATTCTCATTGAAAATAAGAGAGACTTCCTCTTTCTCTTAGAGCCTTTACTTTAGAAAATCTGTTATTGTTCATTTTCTCATCTCCTTGAAATGTATAGTCTCTAAAAATTAATTAAGCCTCTTGCCAGCTTTAAGACCCAGAACTGCCTTTTTCAAGGACCTGTAAACCATCTTTTTGAGAGAGACAGCACTCCTGTCTCCAAGTGTCTCTGGTGAATAGGAGCCTAACCAGTGGAAACCAAGTTGCAGAACTACCTCTCGTCATAGATATATAAGAAGTTTCTTTTTTCCTTGGTGTGAAACCAAACAAATTGACCCCTTGATCTTGAGTGACCTCCACCTGCAGCAGCTTGAAGTACGGTTTTGGTTCTAGGCCTGAGGTTGAGATCAACTAATGAAATAAAATAACAATTTAAAAAACAATGGTAGTGTTAATTTTAGGATGTCAAGACATATGCATCTAATTATTTCATGTTTCAGGGTATCAGAATTTCAAAGAATCATAACCCAGAAAAATACAAATTTTTGAAAATACTTTCAAACAGCCTGTGGTAGCTTTTAGATTTTATATAATTTTCCACAAATGCTAAATTACATTGATTTTTGGAAAATAGTTCTTGATCTGGAATTCATAATTTGAGTGCTTTTTAATTTGATTTTTTATTATATAAAACTTACATTTTTTTTTCAAGTATACTACTTTTCTCAGAATGGAAAAGTGTAGACATTTTGCCACATTTCTCAATTAGTGCTTGATTCTCATACACTAAGTCTAACTAATTCTCATTCTGTATCACTACAAGAGAAAAGCTTGACTACACATTGTAGTTGCAGTTACTGCAAAACTAACAAATCAGTGGACATCTCTTTATTGTACCTTTGTTGGTAGAATGTTACAGTTCTATGACTCAGCTTCCTTACTTGTGAAATGAAGTAATAAGACTATATACCTCATAATTTCACTTTGAACATTGAATGGGATAATAAGTCATGGAGCTAACATTCCAAAAATGTAAGTGTTCAGTGAAAAGTCCAGTGGTTTGGTAGTGACAGGTGTAAGTAGTGGAGAATCTAAGTAATCATAGCCTAAATATAACCTTTGGGTGTGATATGCTGTATATGTAGATATATGGACAAATATATTATAACATACCATACCAAGTAAAATAAATGTAAAATATACAGATTAGTATCTGAAGATGTAGAGGAGATCTTCTAACAAATTAGAAAAGTCAAAAGAAGCTTTTAGATAGAGGCAACATCTTTGAGTCTTAGCAGATGGATAAGTAGCCCAATAAGATGACCTGAGGAGATGGGCTAAAGGTTGTCGGCATGAAGAAAGAGAAGTAAGGCATTCAAAGAGAGCTACAAGCGATGGAGCAGTTTATTGCAACAAAGGTGATAGCTGGAAAAGGTGCTGATAATGTCATACCTGATGAGAAGGCTGAAGGGACAATGTTATGACAGTGAGCACTGCATTGGGTTAGTGTACCAAAAACAAAGTACTGAAAGAGAACCAGAGTCGTTTGCTGTGTTTGTGTTGAAAGAAGTTTTTAGTACAATTTTGAAATGAGGGCTTAAACCCAGAAAAATGTTTCAGGGTATCAGAATTTCAAAGAATCATAACCCAGAAAATACTTTTTCAAACAGCCTGTGGTAGCTTTTAGATTTTATATAATTTTCCACAAATGCTAAATTACATTGATTTTTGGAAAATAGTTCTTGATCTGGAATTCATAATTTGAGTGCTTTTTAATTTGATTTTTTATTATATAAAACTTACATTTTTTTTTCAAGTATACTACTTTTCTCAGAATGGAAAAGTGTAGACATTTTGCCACATTTCTCAATTAGTGCTTGATTCTCATACACTAAGTCTAACTAATTCTCATTCTGTATCACTACAAGAGAAAAGCTTGACTACACATTGTAGTTGCAGTTACTGCAAAACTAACAAATCAGTGGACATCTCTTTATTGTACCTTTGTTGGTAGAATGTTACAGTTCTATGACTCAGCTTCCTTACTTGTGAAATGAAGTAATAAGACTATATACCTCATAATTTCACTTTGAACATTGAATGGGATAATAAGTCATGGAGCTAACATTCCAAAAATGTAAGTGTTCAGTGAAAAGTCCAGTGGTTTGGTAGTGACAGGTGTAAGTAGTGGAGAATCTAAGTAATCATAGCCTAAATATAACCTTTGGGTGTGATATGCTGTATATGTAGATATATGGACAAATATATTATAACATACCATACCAAGTAAAATAAATGTAAAATATACAGATTAGTATCTGAAGATGTAGAGGAGATCTTCTAACAAATTAGAAAAGTCAAAAGAAGCTTTTAGATAGAGGCAACATCTTTGAGTCTTAGCAGATGGATAAGTAGCCCAATAAGATGACCTGAGGAGATGGGCTAAAGGTTGTCGGCATGAAGAAAGAGAAGTAAGGCATTCAAAGAGAGCTACAAGCGATGGAGCAGTTTATTGCAACAAAGGTGATAGCTGGAAAAGGTGCTGATAATGTCATACCTGATGAGAAGGCTGAAGGGACAATGTTATGACAGTGAGCACTGCATTGGGTTAGTGTACCAAAAACAAAGTACTGAAAGAGAACCAGAGTCGTTTGCTGTGTTTGTGTTGAAAGAAGTTTTTAGTACAATTTTGAAATGAGGGCTAAGTGATGTACTTCAATAGTGGAACGAGAGTTACTTAAATCAGAAGTTCAGGATAATTTTTTTAAATGCCATATTTCAAAGTATTGTGTGCTGAAGTGGTTCTTCAGTTATCCAGTGGCCCATAGTAGACTAGCTGTGGGTTAGCAATGTAAAGCAGGTAAACTGTGGAGCTGGACAGGTAAGAGATATGAGTCCTAACAAATGAAAGGAAATAATTATTATGTATGTGTGTGTGTATATGTGTATATATATATATATATATATATATATATATATATATAAACAAATTTGGTCAAACCATTAGCCATAAATTTAAAAAACTGTCTAGTAGAGGGAAATACCTAATAGAAAGTGCATTCTGACTCTAATATAGCAAAATACCACTCTGGGAAAGAGCATTGGGAGTGATGAGTAACATCCAGGTTGAAAATTTACTCAAGAGGTCCTTGAAATTTGGCATAAAATGTAGAAGAATGCCAGGGAAAAGAAGAAATGGCTTTATGGTTATACAGGGAAAGAGCATAAAGGATGCTACTCATTTATGCCTTTGTTCATTGATTTATTTAATAAATGACTTTGGTACTCAATAGTATAATTCTTAATATAATTCTATCCTTATAGTAGATTTAAGAAAGCCTGATTATTTTAGATATTTGTATATTTGATTAAATCTTGTAAGTCATGTATTCTTTCTTTTCTCCTTTAATTCTTTTTTTTCTTCTCCTCCAATTGGGTTATTTCAGAGTTCCTGTTCTCTAGATCATTTATTCTATTTCTTTCTTGCTATGTTCTACTGCTGATGGTCTCTATTCATTTTTCATTGATTGAATTCCTCAGCTCTGGAATTTGTTTGGTTCTTTTTTTTAATTGATTTTTATCTTTGTTAAATTTGTTATTTTATTCATGTTCTTTTTCCTGATTTATTGAATTTTCTGTGCTTTTTTGTTTTAGTTTTTTTCTCCATTAATTATCAATTTGCTCATTTTAGTCAATATTCTTTTTTAATTGTTATTACTATTGGATAAATTTATTTCCATGGTTTTATCTTGATGGCTACATTTTAGTGTTAATGCATTATTAAACTAAGGATTTGAACTCTGTCAAGTGAGGAGTCATTCACTTACTTAGGTGATTTTCTGTTACAAACTCTTCTGCATCTAATGTACTTTTGCATATTTTATAGGGCATAACAGATCTGAATATATAAATAGGTATTTCCAAGTTGCTGTCCATTTTGTCTGTGCCTTTATTCACACATATTTTGCTTTACTGATGAAAACAAATAAGAGTACTGAAAATGATACTGCATAGATTCTTCAGATATCATAGGACTATTACTCTTCAGAATTTTGTTGATACATTAAGTACAATTGGAACCTCAAATCTCCAAAGTATATTACCTAGTTGAAATATTGAACCGAATATTCTTTGGGTGGGGAAAAGAAAAAAATCCAAGATAGTTCTGAGAGAAGAAAAAAAAAAAAAAGCCTATTTATAACAGGTAAAAGGAATCAGTTTAATGTTGGCTTAAAATTCACTTCTATACCTTTATAGCTCTTTATGTATCTTACTTACATTATTAGTGTGCCTTTTTTATATTTGAAGAATGATACAATTGGAATACTTATATGAATTTCTTACTCTGTACTTTTCTTGATAGTTTTGGTTAATAATTTTCGTATTGACAGCTTTACAATACTACCATTTCATTTTATGATAATTGCCAATATCATTTTCATCTAAACTATAGATTTAAATGTTTTCTCTGTTCAATTATCAATTACATAGAGCTCAGTCTTTAAGAAGGGTTTATGAAAACTATGTGCTGAATTATTTCATTTAAATTGTGCCTATTATCCTTATGCTTGAAGAACAATTTACCTGGGTTGTCAATTCTTTAGCCACAGTTGTTTGTTTCTTTTTATTTTTAGGGGCTTGATGTAGAAAATATAATGCAGAGTTTATGATTATCACTTTTAATAATAATAATAATGACAATATTATTGTCACTTTAATATTTTACCATTATAACTATCCTATTCTCTTTCCATAGTACCCCAAAGCCTTCTTATTTTTGAGTTCCTCTGATTTATGAGGCTAGATGTTATAATTCATCATTTTTTAAAATTCCTTTGGAACACAAGGGAATCCCTGTTTTTTTTTTTTTAATATTTTTTTTTGGGGGGGGGGGGGCCAAGTGGGGGAGGGAGGGGAGTGGGTGGGCCACTTCTATTGATATTTCATTCATCTATTTTTCATCCATCTTTGTTCTTTGGCCTGTGTGGGCCTCTCATCGCAGTGGCCTCTGTTGACGCAGAGCACCGGCTCTGGGCGCATGCACTCCAGAGCTCCGACCCGACCAAGTTGCTGTCCATTTTGTCTGTGCCTTTATTCACACATATTTTGCTTTACTGATGAAAACAAATAAGAGTACTGAAAATGATACTGCATAGATTCTTCAGATATCATAGGACTATTACTCTTCAGAATTTTGTTGATACATTAAGTACAATTGGAACCTCAAATCTCCAAAGTATATTACCTAGTTGAAATATTGAACCGAATATTCTTTGGGTGGGGAAAAGAAAAAAATCCAAGATAGTTCTGAGAGAAGAAAAAAAAAAAAAGCCTATTTATAACAGGTAAAAGGAATCAGTTTAATGTTGGCTTAAAATTCACTTCTATACCTTTATAGCTCTTTATGTATCTTACTTACATTATTAGTGTGCCTTTTTTATATTTGAAGAATGATACAATTGGAATACTTATATGAATTTCTTACTCTGTACTTTTCTTGATAGTTTTGGTTAATAATTTTCGTATTGACAGCTTTACAATACTACCATTTCATTTTATGATAATTGCCAATATCATTTTCATCTAAACTATAGATTTAAATGTTTTCTCTGTTCAATTATCCATTACATAGAGCTCAGTCTTTAAGAAGGGTTTATGAAAACTATGTGCTGAATTATTTCATTTAAATTGTGCCTATTATCCTTATGCTTGAAGAACAATTTACCTGGGTTGTCAATTCTTTAGCCACAGTTGTTTGTTTCTTTTTATTTTTAGGGGCTTGATGTAGAAAATATAATGCAGAGTTTATGATTATCACTTTTTAATAATAATAATAATGACAATATTATTGTCACTTTAATATTTTACCATTATAACTATCCTATTCTCTTTCCATAGTACCCCAAAGCCTTCTTATTTTTGAGTTCCTCTGATTTATGAGGCTAGATGTTATAATTCATCATTTTTTAAAATTCCTTTGGAACACAAGGGAATCCCTGTTTTTTTTTTTTTAATAATTTTTTTTGAGGGGGTGGGGGGCCAGCTGGGGATGGAGGGGAGTGGGTGGGCCACTTCTATTGATATTTCATTCATCTATTTTTCATCCATCTTTGTTCTTTGGCCTGTGTGGGCCTCTCATCGCAGTGGCCTCTGTTGACGCAGAGCACCGGCTCTGGGCGCATGCACTCCAGAGCTCCGACACGACAATTGGACACATCGGTCCAGCCGCTCTGAGGCACGTGGGATCTTCCCAGGCCAGGGATGGAACCAGCGCCCCTTGCACTGCAAGGTGGTGTCCTTGCCCACTGGACTACCAGGGAAGCTCCAGGGGGGATTTCTTTTCAATCTTCTTAGCATAATCTTTTCAACTAGTAGTTTCTGTTTTCTAATTTTCTCTTTGAATGCCATTTCACTTCCATGTGTTTATATCTCTTCCTTTGTTGTTTTTGCCATAAATATTCTTCACTCAGTCAACTTTACTCAATCCATCCCCCATGTTTCTTTCCCCTACTTTAAACACTATGCACTTTCTGTTATTTTTCTCTCTGGTTTTCATTTTTTTGAAGGATTTACTTTATTTATCATTTCACCCCTGGCCATGCATCTTTCATATTTATTTTTTCATACATATACCTGAGATACTATATAACTACTTTGAGTTCTTTAATATATGTGCACTTATGGCCATAGGATCAGATTTTTCTGTTTTGCTTTAATAAAAATTTAGCTTATTACATTGATTTCTGATGAAGGTTCTCAGGCTACAAATGTAGCATTTGTTTATTTTCTTCCATTTTGGTCATAATAATCTTATATTGCCCCTATATGTATCTCTGTGTTGAATTCAGTTGCTTTGAGATTGTGTTCTTGCTGTTGCAGAAGTTTTGTGTGAAGGAGATATCAAATGGTATTCTGTATGTAAGGGATTCTTACCAGTTCAGAGTTAATTTTCTGTGTTTTGGACTTAACTACAAAATGGCTTACATTTCCTGGATAAGTAAAGGATATTTGGCAGAAGGCAAGAAGGATGAAATGTATGATCATGTTCCAGTTTGCTGATAGAATTAAAATTTTGGAATCTCAAGTTAGCTTAAACACAGGTCATTTGTATTAGTTAAGGTACGACAGTCTTCTCTAACAAATATGCTCAAAAATTGCAAAATTTGGCTAAAATTTTTTAACACTAATTTTTCCCTTACATTGACCTGAAATTCATGTAATTGGTTTGTGAGGTGATCTTTCCAAAGATTCAAAGGTGTGACTGTTACAATTTTGGGCTTCATTGTTTTCAAAGTATAGTTTCAATTCCATCACGCTGTCTCTAACACACTTGCAGAGGGGGACATGCTGAACAGGATTCTAGCATAGAGAATGTTGTGTACTGAGCCATTGAAGTGATACATGTTTACTTTTATCCTTATTCAAAGAGAGTTGTTAATTAGCAGATAACTCTCTTCTAAGTAATCAGTCAATATCTGGGTTCCTTCTGTCTTAAAAGTTTCCCATCTTTAACATGTGTTGTTCACTGTGGACTATAATTTTATTAGGAAATATCTTGTTCATTATCATGTATAATGGAAGAATAAATGGTTGAATAGCACATGGGACGTTTTGTATTGGTCAGGCCAACAGTTTGCATATTACTTGTATGGATATTCCACTGTCTAGAACTAAACACCCACCAACACAGAGTTATAAGAAAAGCTATAAAAGCTAAACTATTCATGTTCCCAGGGCAATGTATTTTTTCCGAATAACCAGCCATTGTCTGCCACAATTATTTAAGGTGTCAAATATTAAGAAAATAGCTTGTTAAGTTTCCTGGTACATCTCTTTTTGTTAAACATAGGTATTATTCTGTATGTTTAGTAGGTAATAACACTGTGAGATCAACTATGACTCACTTTGCCTAGGCACATTGTTCTGACATTAAATTTTTTCCCCTGTGGTCTTACTCCTTTTTTGTTTCTTTCCAGAATATAAGCTAAAATTCCTTAGCTCTTGGATCCCTTTCTGAAATGCTGTCTGTCATCCAACATCAGGGCTGGGGCTTGTTTCTCAAAAATAGAAAAGGTTATAGGATGAATTTATTAGGAATCCCCTTGTCCCTCATCAGTGTTTCTCTCATATAACTGTCATTTCTTCACTGAGAAAGCCCTGAGCTGGGGATGGGGTTGTAGATTCGTCTGCTTATATGTATGTTCTCATATGTTTTGGGACAAAGTCCCTTAGATTTTCTCTAGGACCTAAACATTTAACAATTGACTGTTACAATTTTTTTTGACCTGAAATTCATGTAATTGGTTTGTGAGGTGATCTTTCCAAAGATTCAAAGGTGTGACTGTTACAATTTTGGGCTTCATTGTTTTCAAAGTATAGTTTCAATTCCATCACGCTGTCTCTAACACACTTGCAGAGGGGGACATGCTGAACAGGATTCTAGCATAGAGAATGTTGTGTACTGAGCCATTGAAGTGATACATGTTTACTTTTATCCTTATTCAAAGAGAGTTGTTAATTAGCAGATAACTCTCTTCTAAGTAATCAGTCAATATCTGGGTTCCTTCTGTCTTAAAAGTTTCCCATCTTTAACATGTGTTGTTCACTGTGGACTATAATTTTATTAGGAAATATCTTGTTCATTATCATGTATAATGGAAGAATAAATGGTTGAATAGCACATGGGACGTTTTGTATTGGTCAGGCCAACAGTTTGCATATTACTTGTATGGATATTCCACTGTCTAGAACTAAACACCCACCAACACAGAGTTATAAGAAAAGCTATAAAAGCTAAACTATTCATGTTCCCAGGGCAATGTATTTTTTCCGAATAACCAGCCATTGTCTGCCACAATTATTTAAGGTGTCAAATATTAAGAAAATAGCTTGTTAAGTTTCCTGGTACATCTCTTTTTGTTAAACATAGGTATTATTCTGTATGTTTAGTAGGTAATAACACTGTGAGATCAACTATGACTCACTTTGCCTAGGCACATTGTTCTGACATTAAATTTTTTCCCCTGTGGTCTTACTCCTTTTTTGTTTCTTTCCAGAATATAAGCTAAAATTCCTTAGCTCTTGGATCCCTTTCTGAAATGCTGTCTGTCATCCAACATCAGGGCTGGGGCTTGTTTCTCAAAAATAGAAAAGGTTATAGGATGAATTTATTAGGAATCCCCTTGTCCCTCATCAGTGTTTCTCTCATATAACTGTCATTTCTTCACTGAGAAAGCCCTGAGCTGGGGATGGGGTTGTGTAGATTGCGTCTGCTATATTATGTATGTTCTCATATGTTTTGGGACAAAGTCCCTTAGATTTTCTCTAGGACCTAAACATTTAAAAAAGAAAAGATAGAGTTCTTAATTTGTCAGTTTTCTTCTGAAATCATCTTTCCTAGGGCAAGGATCAGATAATTATGGACCAAACATAGAGTGAAAGATGAAGACAGAAAGAGAAGCATGGGATTGGCTGAGGGTAGAAGGGGAAAAGGGCAAGAGAAGAGCAAGTTACACTGTTTCTTTTCACTTCTTTGCCCACCAGCACATCCTTACAAGTGGGCAAATAAAATTCCTCTCTCACACAAATGCCATTTAAAACCACTCTTCTCTGCAGTGCTACAGACTTTTCTAGTTATGTATTGAATCATTTCTCTCCCCTATTCATAGTGTCTTCACTGAGGCCCGAGGTCATAAGCATGATTAAAAGACTTAGCAGTTCAGTTAAAAGGCAGATAAATCCCTACTAATATGTCTGTAGGAAATAATGTTACTGAATCTTTCCTTCTTCTTCCAATAAGTGTTACTTTTTAGACAAACTATAACTTTAAGATGATATCTAATAATTATATTTTATGACCCAGTCTTTTTAGGTACACTTCTTGGATTTGAACTGTTTATCTTACTGACAGATGCTCAGAAACCTGTATTTATCTTTGTTTACTAGTTTCTTACAAATGCATTTCATCCAAGAAAATTTAAATTAATCTTTCATAGTGAAATATTAGATTGTCATATTGAGCCATTATGTTTATTAGGTAGGTTAATTATAATGACTATCATCATCTTAATAGAATAGGGGTTGTCTTGATAAAAGCTTCAAAAAAGACATAGGATCAGCAGTAACTTTTTTACTTACTCTGTCAACAGAACCCGAGCTAGGCTCCGTGTAAAATTCCTTAGCTCTTGGATCCCTTTCTGAAATGCTGTCTGTCATCCAACATCAGGGCTGGGGCTTGTTTCTCAAAAATAGAAAAGGTTATAGGATGAATTTATTAGGAATCCCCTTGTCCCTCATCAGTGTTTCTCTCATATAACTGTCATTTCTTCACTGAGAAAGCCCTGAGCTGGGGATGGGGTTGTGTAGATTGCGTCTGCTATATTATGTATGTTCTCATATGTTTTGGGACAAAGTCCCTTAGATTTTCTCTAGGACCTAAACATTTAAAAAAGAAAAGATAGAGTTCTTAATTTGTCAGTTTTCTTCTGAAATCATCTTTCCTAGGGCAAGGATCAGATAATTATGGACCAAACATAGAGTGAAAGATGAAGACAGAAAGAGAAGCATGGGATTGGCTGAGGGTAGAAGGGAAATGGGCAAGAGAAGAGCAAGTTACACTGTTTCTTTTCACTTCTTTGCCCACCAGCACATCCTTACAAGTGGGCAAATAAAATTCCTCTCTCACACAAATGCCATTTAAAACCACTCTTCTCTGCAGTGCTACAGACTTTTCTAGTTATGTATTGAATCATTTCTCTCCCCTATTCATAGTGTCTTCACTGAGGCCCGAGGTCATAAGCATGATTAAAAGACTTAGCAGTTCAGTTAAAAGGCAGATAAATCCCTACTAATATGTCTGTAGGAAATAATGTTACTGAATCTTTCCTTCTTCTTCCAATAAGTGTTACTTTTTAGACAAACTATAACTTTAAGATGATATCTAATAATTATATTTTATGACCCAGTCTTTTTAGGTACACTTCTTGGATTTGAACTGTTTATCTTACTGACAGATGCTCAGAAACCTGTATTTATCTTTGTTTACTAGTTTCTTACAAATGCATTTCATCCAAGAAAATTTAAATTAATCTTTCATAGTGAAATATTAGATTGTCATATTGAGCCATTATGTTTATTAGGTAGGTTAATTATAATGACTATCATCATCTTAATAGAATAGGGGTTGTCTTGATAAAAGCTTCAAAAAAGACATAGGATCAGCAGTAACTTTTTTACTTACTCTGTCAACAGAACCCACAGAAAGGCAGGAGAGAGTAGAAGGTGGTGCAGTTTTCAAAGCACCATAGATGATAGATTCACAGCAATTCTTTCAGTTCCGAGCAGTGAAGAACAGAATGTTTCTTTGCTCACAATGGGTCATGTAAATATCACTTGATCTAAGACTAAATGAAATTGCCAAGGATAAGTAATGAACAGATTGAGCCATTGTCAGGACTAGAGTAGGTTTGTCAGTGAAAAAAGAAACCCCAACAATTGCTTTGTTAGACTAAGGCCAGGGGTAAAATCAGATCAAACACAAACTCATTGGGTATGAATGCAGACTCGACAAGACTGAGAATACGACTGAAATTGCTTCATAACTTTTACTACTAAATTTTACTGGAAACATAAACCTTATGAGAGGAAAAAGAATGGTTGGAAACTCAGTATGACCGAGACCATTTTTATTGCTTTGAATGAAAGTTCAAATGCAAAATAACTTGAGTTACAAAATTTTTCAAAAAATATATTTGCTTGCATATCTAAAATTGTGAAGAATATATAGAGGCATTTTCATTAAAGATCATCTTCTTGAGCTTCCCTGATGGTCCAGTGGGTAAGGACACCACCTTGCAGTGCAAGGGGCGCTGGTTCCATCCCTGGCCTGGGAATATCCCACGTGTCGCAGAGCGGCTGGACCGATGTGTCCAATTACCGAGCCGGAGCTCTGGAGTGCATGCGCCCAGAGCCGGTGCTCGTGGCGTCAAGGACACGGGCAAAAAATGGATGAAGTGTTACTTTTTAGACAAACTATAACTTTAAGATGATATCAAATTATATTTTATGACCCAGTCTTTTAGGTACACTTCTTGGATTTGAACTGTTTATCTTACTGACAGATGCTCAGAAACCTGTATTTATCTTTGTTTACTAGTTTCTTACAAATGCATTTCATCCAAGAAAATTTAAATTAATCTTTCATAGTGAAATATTAGATTGTCATATTGAGCCATTATGTTTATTAGGTAGGTTAATTATAATGACTATCATCATCTTAATAGAATAGGGGTTGTCTTGATAAAAGCTTCAAAAAAGACATAGGATCAGCAGTAACTTTTTTACTTACTCTGTCAACAGAACCCACAGAAAGGCAGGAGAGAGTAGAAGGTGGTGCAGTTTTCAAAGCACCATAGATGATAGATTCACAGCAATTCTTTCAGTTCCGAGCAGTGAAGAACAGAATGTTTCTTTGCTCACAATGGGTCATGTAAATATCACTTGATCTAAGACTAAATGAAATTGCCAAGGATAAGTAATGAACAGATTGAGCCATTGTCAGGACTAGAGTAGGTTTGTCAGTGAAAAAAGAAACCCCAACAATTGCTTTGTTAGACTAAGGCCAGGGGTAAAATCAGATCAAACACAAACTCATTGGGTATGAATGCAGACTCGACAAGACTGAGAATACGACTGAAATTGCTTCATAACTTTTACTACTAAATTTTACTGGAAACATAAACCTTATGAGAGGAAAAAGAATGGTTGGAAACTCAGTATGACCGAGACCATTTTTATTGCTTTGAATGAAAGTTCAAATGCAAAATAACTTGAGTTACAAAATTTTTCAAAAAATATATTTGCTTGCATATCTAAAATTGTGAAGAATATATAGAGGCATTTTCATTAAAGATCATCTTCTTGAGCTTCCCTGATGGTCCAGTGGGTAAGGACACCACCTTGCAGTGCAAGGGGCGCTGGTTCCATCCCTGGCCTGGGAATATCCCACGTGTCGCAGAGCGGCTGGACCGATGTGTCCAATTACCGAGCCGGAGCTCTGGAGTGCATGCGCCCAGAGCCGGTGCTCTGCGTCAACAGAGGCCGCTGCGATGGGAGGCCCACACGGGCCAAAGAACAAAGATGGATGAAACTGTATAAATGAAAGACCAATGGAAGTGGCCCGCCTGCCCTCCTCCCTCCACAACGCCCCCCCCCCCAAATAAATAAATAACTAAAACTTAAAAAAAAAATCATCTTCTGGTTGTCTGTCATCTCAAACAACTTGTCCATTAAGCTTAGCCTATATTACATTGTTATTTGAGCCTTTGAATATGAGTCAGTGCAATGATATATAGAAAAATGAAAACTTTGCGTTTGAGCTGGGTTTTTTCTATATCAGTAACTTTGATTTCTACTGGCCTTGAGTATTCTACATATTCCATGATTTCTCCAGTCCTCTTGCAAAGATTATTTACTTAAATCACCTTGAATTTGGTTTTGCTTTCCAAGCACCAAAGTATTCCAACCCTGTACACTCTGAAATCTTGAGAAATACTGAGCTACTTTTGTTCCTTATTCTTGATTCTTTTTCCTTCTCTGTCTTGTTCATTCTTTCTCATACATCAGTTTCTTTCTTTAAGAGAGTGAAAACCAATTTTGGTATGTAAAAGAAAAAGCATGCATAAATACTGACTTCTGCTTCCAGCTACAGTGAAATTGCTTTTATGATAAAGACTTCTCCACATGAAGAATCATAATGGTTGGATATAAAAAATATCTCTTTGATAGACCAGACAGCAGAATAGGATGCCTGGACTTGAGTCAAGATCCCAGAGAGAAGTAAAAATATAACAGTGTAAGTCCAAACACTTTTACCTTCTGTTCTCTTACAAAGATACTGGTACTTGAGAGAACAAGTCACCAGGAAAACAAAAGCATGAGAATGGTGGGGAACAAAAAGCAATTGTAGGTTCTGTTCACACAAAAGGATATAATGTCAAAGAATATTGCGTATGCAGGGAAAAATATGAAAGTTTGTGCATTCATGGTAGAAGTATACAAAGTAGATATACTTAAAATTCATAAATATGTACACCAAACATTCTACTGTATATAAAACTATTCAGAATTATATTTAGCTGTTAATTTTCATGTTATTTATAATCATTCAGAAGCAACTTAAACAGTGGAATGAATTAGATCTTTATTAAAAGTGATGTCAATAAACCCTGTATTTATTGTAAGATATTAAGTAGGATACCACTACATACATATGACTAATCTGGGAACATACATATCTGTAAACAACAAAACTATGTAAAAGTTAATAGTAAAATAAAAGTTAAAAAAAAAAAAGTGTGAGTGTTAGTCACTCAGTCATGTCCAAGTCTTTAAGGTTCCATGGATGTTAGCCTACCAAGCTCCTGTGTCCGTGGGATTTTCCAGGCAAGAATATTGAAATGGCTTGCCATTTCCTTGTGCAAACAACACTAAATACCTTTATAGGAATATCATCTTGACTATGTACCCATAATTATTTTAACTTGAATTTTCTGACTGCTAAAAATGGTGAGCATCACTTTATATATTCTGGTCATTTAGTCATTTTTGTGAAGTCATAGCCTTTTGTTCCTTATTCTTGATTCTTTTCCTTCTCTGTCTTGTTCATTCTTTCTCATACATCAGTTTCTTTCTTTAAGAGAGTGAAAACCAATTTTGGTATGTAAAAGAAAAGCATGCATAAATACTGACTTCTGCTTCCAGCTACAGGGAAATTGCTTTTATGATAAAGACTTCTCCACATGAAGAATCATAATGGTTGGATATAAAAAATATCTCTTTGATAGACCAGACAGCAGAATAGGATGCCTGGACTTGAGTCAAGATCCCAGAGAGAAGTAAAAATATAACAGTGTAAGTCCAAACACTTTTACCTTCTGTTCTCTTACAAAGATACTGGTACTTGAGAGAACAAGTCACCAGGAAAACAAAAGCATGAGAATGGTGGGGAACAAAAAGCAATTGTAGGTTCTGTTCACACAAAAGGATATAATGTCAAAGAATATTGCGTATGCAGGGAAAAATATGAAAGTTTGTGCATTCATGGTAGAAGTATACAAAGTAGATATACTTAAAATTCATAAATATGTACACCAAACATTCTACTGTATATAAAACTATTCAGAATTATATTTAGCTGTTAATTTTCATGTTATTTATAATCATTCAGAAGCAACTTAAACAGTGGAATGAATTAGATCTTTATTAAAAGTGATGTCAATAAACCCTGTATTTATTGTAAGATATTAAGTAGGATACCACTACATACATATGACTAATCTGGGAACATACATATCTGTAAACAACAAAACTATGTAAAAGTTAATAGTAAAATAAAAGTTAAAAAAAAAAAAGTGTGAGTGTTAGTCACTCAGTCATGTCCAAGTCTTTAAGGTTCCATGGATGTTAGCCTACCAAGCTCCTGTGTCCGTGGGATTTTCCAGGCAAGAATATTGAAATGGCTTGCCATTTCCTTGTGCAAACAACACTAAATACCTTTATAGGAATATCATCTTGACTATGTACCCATAATTATTTTAACTTGAATTTTCTGACTGCTAAAAATGGTGAGCATCACTTTATATATTCTGGTCATTTAGTCATTTTTTGTGAAGTCATAGCCTTTTCCTTTATTCTATTGAACTTGTCATCTTTTTTTATTGATTTCAAAGGATTTTAGTAAAGTCAGAATATCAGTGCTTTCTTTGGAAGAGGATACTTGCAACATCCTATGTAATTTATTTTGCCTGTAAATTTTGTAAATAGACTTGTACAATGTTATCTGTTCATTTGACTTTCAAGATCACTTTATATATGCCTATATTTGTATAGAAATTTGAATGAGAAAATTAAATGCATCAAGAGCTATCTATCTATCCCTTCTCTTCAGTGACCAAAATTCAATTTTTAGCTTGTTGTGCTACCAACTAGAATAAATTATTGTTTAGTTTCTCTTTGAAACTAGATGTGGCCACATGACTAAATTCTAATGTAAGATTTAGAAGTAAATGTTGTATGCCACTTTCTTTCAGGGTGTTCAGGGGCAAGTAATTCACTTTGGAGTTTTCCAATTTGCCCTTTACTGATTTCTTCTCACAATATGTCATGTTGGCATCATGGCTAGAGATTCAGCAACTATCCTGGATCCTGAATTTACCTTGATGAGGAAAAAGAGGTGAGATGATTGTCTAAAGGAAAGGCTGACAAAATAACCTGAATTTGTAGGCATTGAATTTGCCATTGTAGCCAGTACTAAAGCAGAAACTATTGACTTTATAAAGTCCCGTTACAAAGTCCAAGAAAATATCAATCCGTCTTTACTAGTTATTAAAACAAAGCTTTAAATGGAACTGCCACTGTAGTGTATCACTGCACAGATTTCCAAGAGTTTTCTGTTAATTAATAATAAAAAAACAAAACTCTAAGTTAAATAGAAAGTAAAACTATGCAGTTGAGAGAGAGGGCAACAAACAAAGAAACAAAAAAGGCTTCATCGAGGCCATGATATAGAGACCAAACAAATCCAGGAAAATTTCATTGGCAGTACAAATACAATTTTCTACATTTAGATGGACTAACATCCAACTTATACTTAACCAATATCCTTAAATAAAATCACAGCCCAATTCATGTTTAAGACCCCTTCAGTGACAGAATAAATCTCTTCAGCTTGAAACTGTTCTCAAGTCAAATGTATTATTAATATGAAAAAACTTCTCTAAACTTCTTTTATTTTATGATATCACTATTTCAGGAAGCTTCATTAATCAGTTTACAACACAAATCTCTAAATCTCTCCACATTACATATGTCTAATTTGGAATGAACATATTGCTGCTCTTAAGCCCCTAATCCCATGATAACCTATTAGAGGACGATATTATGTATAATTTGGTGAATATATTTTACAATAATTGAAACTGAATTCATTTAGCAATCCTGCTTGAGCAGGATTTTTTGGTCTTTGCTGCCTTAAGCAAAATCCCCAAACTGACCTTATTTTCCCCAAACCTTGCTTTAGTGCCATCTGTGGTAACTGAGTCAGATGTATTCAATTTGTGAAGTCTGTTAAGATCTAATTAACTATTGTATTTTCCATAGTGTCTTAATATCATTATGATCATTAAAAAAGAATACCTCCCCTGCAGCAATGAATTATAGATGCATTAAGAATCAGGTAAGAACTAATTTTCAGACTTACCAGGTGACTCAGTGGTAAAGAAACTACCTATCTGCCAAATAGGAGACACAGATTGCGATACCTGAGTCAGGAAGATCCCCTGGAGAAGGAAATGGCAACCCACTCCAGTATTTCTGCCTGGTAAATCCTATGGACAGAGGAACCTGGTGGGCTACAGTCTATGGAGTCACTAAAGAGTTGGACATGATTTAGCAACTTATCAATAAGAACGAACGTGCAATGCCCTTTTTACAAATCAAGACAAATATATCAATCCGTCTTTAATTTAAAAAAATTTAAGGAACTGCCACGTAGTATCACTGCACAGATTTCCAAGAGTTTTCTGTTAATTAATAATAAAAAAACAAAACTCTAAGTTAAATAGAAAGTAAAACTATGCAGTTGAGAGAGGGCAACAAACAAAGAAACAAAAAAGGCTTCATCGAGGCCATGATATAGAGACCAAACAAATCCAGGAAAATTTCATTGGCAGTACAAATACAATTTTCTACATTTAGATGGACTAACATCCAACTTATACTTAACCAATATCCTTAAATAAAATCACAGCCCAATTCATGTTTAAGACCCCTTCAGTGACAGAATAAATCTCTTCAGCTTGAAACTGTTCTCAAGTCAAATGTATTATTAATATGAAAAAACTTCTCTAAACTTCTTTTATTTTATGATATCACTATTTCAGGAAGCTTCATTAATCAGTTTACAACACAAATCTCTAAATCTCTCCACATTACATATGTCTAATTTGGAATGAACATATTGCTGCTCTTAAGCCCCTAATCCCATGATAACCTATTAGAGGACGATATTATGTATAATTTGGTGAATATATTTTACAATAATTGAAACTGAATTCATTTAGCAATCCTGCTTGAGCAGGATTTTTTGGTCTTTGCTGCCTTAAGCAAAATCCCCAAACTGACCTTATTTTCCCCAAACCTTGCTTTAGTGCCATCTGTGGTAACTGAGTCAGATGTATTCAATTTGTGAAGTCTGTTAAGATCTAATTAACTATTGTATTTTCCATAGTGTCTTAATATCATTATGATCATTAAAAAAGAATACCTCCCCTGCAGCAATGAATTATAGATGCATTAAGAATCAGGTAAGAACTAATTTTCAGACTTACCAGGTGACTCAGTGGTAAAGAAACTACCTATCTGCCAAATAGGAGACACAGATTGCGATACCTGAGTCAGGAAGATCCCCTGGAGAAGGAAATGGCAACCCACTCCAGTATTTCTGCCTGGTAAATCCTATGGACAGAGGAACCTGGTGGGCTACAGTCTATGGAGTCACTAAAGAGTTGGACATGATTTAGCAACTTATCAATAAGAACGAACGTGCAATGCCCTTTTTACAAATCAAGACAAATATATTCACCTTGCACAAGAATAAGCACAGTAGGAATCATGTTTTTCCTAGATATCTCTAATCCACATAATTTTTTGCAGTGAGTTCTACCAACAGCTCTCTTTTAGGGAGATACAATTCAGCCCACAGCTAATATTGTCAGTAAGAAGGGTGCAGAACAACACTAATATTGCTCTTCCCACTCACTAATTTTTGTGGGAATAAAAAGATTATATAATCAGTTTAAAAATTCATAATCAGATCTAAAAATTCCACCCTCACACTAACTCATGATTTTAGCAGCTTTATTTATAATCATCAACACTAGAAGCAACCAATATACCCTTTAATAAGTGAATTGATAAACTGTGGTATATCCATACAACAGAATATTATTCAATGATATAATAAATGAACTATACAAAAAGATACAGATGAAACTCTAATGCATATTGCTATGTGAAAGAAACCAGTTTGAAGAAAGTATACACTGTATTATTCCAATTACATGATATTCTAGAAGACAGTAAAACTGTAGAGAGGATTAAAGATGAGTGGTTTACAGGATGTTGGAGGGAAAATTAAATAGGTAAAACACAAAAGATGTTTTTTATGGTGGTAAAACAGTTCTATATACTTTGATTTGTCAAAACTCACAGAGCTTTATAGCAATGATCCCCAACCTTCTTGGCACCAGGGATTTCATGGAAGACAATGTTCCTATGGACAGGGGTGGAGGACTTACAATTAAAGTGGTAATATGAGTGATGGGGAGCAGCAAATAAAGCTGGGCTCACTCACCTGCCACTCACTTCCTGCTGGGTGGCCTGGTTCCTGATAGACTGATTCATATCAGTCCTCAGCCAGGATTTGGGAACCTCAGCTTTCTAGCACAGAGTGAACATTAATGAACACAAATTATAAATTTGTTTAGAAGGTCAAGGTATTTCAAGATAGAATGCAGAATGTACATTCTATAAATCTATGCATATACAGTCAACTAATCTACAACAAAGGAGCCAAGAATATACAATGGGAACAGGATAGTCACTTCAAATGGTGCTGGAGAACTGGACAGCCATGTGCAAAAGTCACACTTGTATCTATATTACAAGTGTGAAATCACTTCATTGAAGGGGATGGGGGACATGATGACCTAAGTAACTTTGGAAATGAGTTGCAATGTAAATGAAGCTACAGTATGCACTTTACCACACTTAATGGTTATTTCCCATAGGACTATGGGAATCTAACAATTTTGATCCTATTTTCTGTGTATACTGGAACTTGAAAATTAAGTAAATGAATAGTGATAGGAATCAAGTTTCCTGATGTTAGCGGGGGAAATTAGAGACAAACAAGAGAGTCAAGTGACCCCTGTGGCAATGGATTAGAATTGAAAGTAGGAATATGAACTTATTTTTTACTTAGCATACATACTGACTTTTACATATGGAAATACATGTAGATATGCATATATGGAAGGGATAGTATACACACATGTCTTTCCTGTATCAGCAGGAAAGGCATGGAAGCAATAGTACTGCAGTAACAATTATTATACCTAGCATCTAGAACCTAGGCCTTCTAATACCATGCTTAAATAAAAGTAGCCAAAGCTCCTGAGAAATAGCTGATTCTAGGACTAGAGCAGGGGACACATATGATAATAATAATATTAACCTTGAGTATCTTAAAATACTAGAAAGCAATGAAATGCTCAAAAGAAAATGACACACACAAGCGCCCTTCCCTACAATCATGCATGTCAAAGGACACAGGAACCAACTAAAACTGCTCCCAATATTCAAAGATGGAAGAATTTGGTCAAGAAAAACTTAGCAATAAATTCTAATTCTTAACCATCCCTGAGTCGATCTGAATGAAATTAATAATTGAATAAACACTTGAAGCAGAATAAACTTTTCATGTAGAAAGAAAGGGAAAGTCTCTCAGTTATGACCAACTCTTTGTGAACCCATGGTTTGTGCTTGCCAGACTCATCTTTCCATGGAATTCTCCAGACAAGAATACTGGGATGGGGCTTCCCTGGTGGTCCATTGGGTAAGGACACTGCGTTGCAGTGCAAGGGCTGCTGGTTTGATCCCTGGCCTGGGAAGATCCCAGGTGCTGCAGAGCAGCTGGACCGATGTGTCCAACTACCAAGCCGGAGCTCTGGAGCACATGTGCCCAGAGCCAGTGCTCTGTGACAAGAGAGGCCACTACGATGGGAAGCCCACACAGGCCAGAGAACAAAGATGGATGAAAATAGTTGAATGAAAGACAAATAGAAGTGGTCAAAAAAAAAAAAAAAAAAGCAGAATACTGGGATAGGTAGCTGTTCCCTTCTCCAGGGGGGTGTTTTCAACCCAGGGAACTGCAAAATTATTTATGCAGCTATTTCATCCATAAAAAGGTATAGTATAATTTTCCACTATGTGTGGACTTACACATAGTGACTTTCTCCCAAAAAGTATGGAAAGAAGGAAGAATCATTTTACAGTGGAGAAATCTAAGAAACATGTGATGTGTGCCCCCCCACCTCACTAAGTCATGTGGCAAACGTTCACATTAACAATAGTAAGTCAAGTTATTCCTATGTATTTTTGATAAAGTGAAATAAATGAAACTGTATCTCTGGTCAAAAATATACAGCTATAGCCCAAGCATGAGAAAATCATGAGACACATCCCAGCTGATGGATAGCCTACAAAATATCTGGCTACCAATCCAAACTACCTGAACAAACTATCAATATCATCACAAAGAGAAATTCTCAGCAATGGTCTTAGTCAAGAGGAGATGACTATGTGATATGGTATCCTAAATGAGATCCTAAAAGAGAAAAAGGCATTAGAAAACACTAAGGAAATTTGAATAATGCATGAATTTTAAAAATGTTTCAATATTGTTTTAATCTGTTAGATGTTAATGGGGGAACTAGTATGGAAAATGTCAATTCCCTGTATTATCTTCATAATTTTCCTGTATTTCTCAAACTTATCTAGATTGATGGTATGTAAACATGCATGTCTCTGTGTATGTGCATGCATATTTTTTTTTTTTTCTGTGAAGACCATAAAATCGCTGAAGAAAACTCAGTTATTTCTTCAATTTGTACTTTACAACCACTGAGACACTTCTGCATGAAACTAATACTTATTTTCTTCCTGAGAAACAACTATTCTAAACCATAGACAATCACAATTCCACAGATTATCACTTTGTTGGACATACTAGATAATTAACTGTAGACATTGTAAGACAGCTAAATGTTTTTTCTCTTATGATTTCTAATTTAATTTCTATATTGGACAGACCGTATCAGCAAGAGGAATGATGAGAGCAGGGAGTGCTATCTGTAATTAAGCTGCCCAAATAATTCTCAATCCAGTCAAGATTACTTTTGGGAGGTCAGTTATTTCCAGGCTTTCCAAGGCATTAGTATTTCCAAAAAAGTTTTTTTGAGGAAGAGTAGGGGAAAAACAAACAAACAAACAAACAAACAAACTATATATATATAAAAGACATCTATCTTCATAGTCTGTTAACCACACCAACTTGATCATATCAGCAGGAAATGCAATAGGCTAGCAAAATCGGAAAGCTCTTGGGGCAAAAAAAGTCTCAAAAATATGTAGTATTCCTTTCTCAATTTCTTTTGTTTCTGGCAAAAGGCACAACCAATTTCATCCCCCAGATCTTTGATATAAGAGAGCAAACTAAACCATGAATGTGCTTACTGTATGTCTAAGTATAATCTCCAACACCACCCCACCAAAAGGAAATGTAATTTCATTTTCACAAAGAGGGGCAGTGGATGAATCATGTGATCTGCAGACAGAGTAATTCAAAATGAGAGTAGTCCTAGTAAAAACCTCAGTCAGACTCCAGCTCTACTTGTTCACAATAATGGTCATGATTTTCTGGTGTTGTGTCCTTTCAAATCTGTCATTTAAAGAATAAAAGGCATCCTACTGGTATGTCCTTTTACTTTTCTTTGTTTCCATTTCTTTGTAACAGTCTCCTCTCCTCGGGATCCAGAGTCAGAACTCAACTATTTAACCTTTTCCTACTTTCCTCTGAATGTCCCTTATTGCACGTAGAAACAGACCTCTAAAGGATTCAAAAAACTGAATTTTCAAACATGAATCTTAAAGTAATTATGTTTAATATTGGAGAAAAAAACAATAGGAATTCTGTTAGAAATGCATGTATGGAGAAAATATATTTGCAATACATATTACTGACATATTCTCACAAATAATAAGAAAAAGACACAACCCAAAGGAAAAATTGGTATGGGACTAGAATAGCAATTTTACATAGGATCATAGCCAAAAGACATTAATTGGTGAAAAAGTGCCTGGCTTCATCAGTCATGAGAGAAATGCATATTAAAACAGCAATTAGCTGTCAAAATGAGAGGAAATGGCAATGGGAATGGATGAATTTTTTTGCCTAGCGCCAAATAATTCTCAATCCAGTCAAGATTACTTTTGGGAGGTCAGTTATTTCCAGGCTTTCCAAGGCATTAGTATTTCCAAAAAGTTTTTTGAGGAAGAGTAGGGAAAAATCAAACAAACAAACAAACAAACAAACTATATATATATAAAAGACATCTATCTTCATAGTCTGTTAACCACACCAACTTGATCATATCAGCAGGAAATGCAATAGGCTAGCAAAATCGGAAAGCTCTTGGGGCAAAAAAAGTCTCAAAAATATGTAGTATTCCTTTCTCAATTTCTTTTGTTTCTGGCAAAAGGCACAACCAATTTCATCCCCCAGATCTTTGATATAAGAGAGCAAACTAAACCATGAATGTGCTTACTGTATGTCTAAGTATAATCTCCAACACCACCCCACCAAAAGGAAATGTAATTTCATTTTCACAAAGAGGGGCAGTGGATGAATCATGTGATCTGCAGACAGAGTAATTCAAAATGAGAGTAGTCCTAGTAAAAACCTCAGTCAGACTCCAGCTCTACTTGTTCACAATAATGGTCATGATTTTCTGGTGTTGTGTCCTTTCAAATCTGTCATTTAAAGAATAAAAGGCATCCTACTGGTATGTCCTTTTACTTTTCTTTGTTTCCATTTCTTTGTAACAGTCTCCTCTCCTCGGGATCCAGAGTCAGAACTCAACTATTTAACCTTTTCCTACTTTCCTCTGAATGTCCCTTATTGCACGTAGAAACAGACCTCTAAAGGATTCAAAAAACTGAATTTTCAAACATGAATCTTAAAGTAATTATGTTTAATATTGGAGAAAAAAACAATAGGAATTCTATTAGAAATGCATGTATGGAGAAAATATATTTGCAATACATATTACTGACATATTCTCACAAATAATAAGAAAAAGACACAACCCAAAGGAAAAATTGGTATGGGACTAGAATAGCAATTTTACATAGGATCATAGCCAAAAGACATTAATTGGTGAAAAAGTGCCTGGCTTCATCAGTCATGAGAGAAATGCATATTAAAACAGCAATTAGCTGCATACCAAATAGCAAAAAATTGAGGAGGGACAATGGCAATGGGAATGGAACAGTGGTAATTCTGTTGTGTTGCTGATGGTGTATGATTTTTAGATATAACACACTTTGGAGAATGTTTTGGCAGTATTTTCAGTGGTTTAAACAGTATGTACAGAGTATAACCCAATAATTTCATTTCTAAATATGTACCCGCAAACATGTATACATACAAATAATACATATAAGAATGTTCATAGCATATTTCTAAAAGCCAAATGACAGAAATAATCCAAATAGTCATGGAGAATAGACTAGATTAATAACTTGATCTTGTTGTGCAATGAAATACTAATCCACGGTAAGAATTATAGCTCTGATTAGCAAGTTGGATTTATCTCACAAATAGAACTGTACAAAAGAAGCTAGACAGAAAAGGATACATAATGAAGATTTAACTTAAATCATGAAAGTAAGCTAGCATAATGGTTTGTGAGTTATTAGTAGGACATTTGGGATGAGAAAACTGGTAGTAATTGGACTTCAGCATGATGGAGGCTTCCAAAATACTGGTAATATTTACATTAATGATCTCAGTAGAGGTGGCACAAATATATTCACTTTGTGGTTGTTGAGCAAATGTATGATGATGACTTGTGCATTTCTGTATATTTGTATTAAAACTCAGTAACAATTTTATAGCATGACTCAGGTTTACTGAATAACATAACATGTGAAAAAGACCATAAGATATGAAAAGTAAAGCATGCCAGTTCCCAAATTTTACTTACATATTTTTCAATATGATTGCTTTTGAACAAAAGTGAAGTATGTTTCTAGAATTATATCTTTTAATATGTATTCCTCATAATTTTCTTTACTGTCACTTTTAAAATTGAGATAACATTGGTTTATAATATTAATGTGTTTCATGTGTATAACATTTGTAACATAGATAACACACATACCGTATGTGCGAACACTGCCACATGCTCACCACCAAAGTTTAAATTCCGTTCGTCACCATACAGCTGACCCTCTTACATAACCTCATCCTCCCTCCTTCCCATCTGGTAATCACTACTCTATTCTCTGGATCTATCTGTTTGCTTTTGTTTGGCTTAGTTTGTTCATTTACTTATTTAGTTTGTAAATTGCATATATGGATAAAATCTTAGAGTATTTATCTTTCTCCATACAATTTTCCATTTCCATACTGGCTACCTCAATGGATATTCCCATCAACAGGATATGAGGACTTCCTTTCTCTACATCCTCTCTGTTCTTGTTCATTTCATCATATCTGTTCTTGTACCCAAACATGTATACATACAAATAATACATATAAGAATGTTCATAGCATATTTCTAAAAGCCAAATGACAGAAATAATCCAAATAGTCATGGAGAATAGACTAGATTAATAACTTGATCTTGTTGTGCAATGAAATACTAATCCACGGTAAGAATTATAGCTCTGATTAGCAAGTTGGATTTATCTCACAAATAGAACTGTACAAAAGAAGCTAGACAGAAAAGGATACATAATGAAGATTTAACTTAAATCATGAAAGTAAGCTAGCATAATGGTTTGTGAGTTATTAGTAGGACATTTGGGATGAGAAAACTGGTAGTAATTGGACTTCAGCATGATGGAGGCTTCCAAAATACTGGTAATATTTACATTAATGATCTCAGTAGAGGTGGCACAAATATATTCACTTTGTGGTTGTTGAGCAAATGTATGATGATGACTTGTGCATTTCTGTATATTTGTATTAAAACTCAGTAACAATTTTATAGCATGACTCAGGTTTACTGAATAACATAACATGTGAAAAAGACCATAAGATATGAAAAGTAAAGCATGCCAGTTCCCAAATTTTACTTACATATTTTTCAATATGATTGCTTTTGAACAAAAGTGAAGTATGTTTCTAGAATTATATCTTTTAATATGTATTCCTCATAATTTTCTTTACTGTCACTTTTAAAATTGAGATAACATTGGTTTATAATATTAATGTGTTTCATGTGTATAACATTTGTAACATAGATAACACACATACCGTATGTGCGAACACTGCCACATGCTCACCACCAAAGTTTAAATTCCGTTCGTCACCATACAGCTGACCCTCTTACATAACCTCATCCTCCCTCCTTCCCATCTGGTAATCACTACTCTATTCTCTGGATCTATCTGTTTGCTTTTGTTTGGCTTAGTTTGTTCATTTACTTATTTAGTTTGTAAATTGCATATATGGATAAAATCTTAGAGTATTTATCTTTCTCCATACAATTTTCCATTTCCATACTGGCTACCTCAATGGATATTCCCATCAACAGGATATGAGGACTTCCTTTTCTCTACATCCTCTCTGTTCTTGTTCAGTTGTCAAGTCATATCTGTTTCTTTGTGACCCCATGGATTGCAGCACACCAGGCTTCTCTGTCGCTCACCATCTGCTGGTATTTGCCCAAGTTCATGTCCATTAAATTGGTGATGCCATCCAACCATCTTATCCTCTGCCACCCTCTTCTCCTTCTGCCTTCCATGTTTTCCAGCATCAGGGTCTTTTCCAATGAGTTGGATGTTCACACCAGGTTGCCAAAGTATTGGAGCTTCTGCTTCAGCATCAATCTTTCCAAGGAATATTCAGGGTTGATTTCCTTTAGGATTGACTGGTCTGATCTGCTTGTGGTTCCAAGGGACTCTCAAGAGTCTTCCCCAGCACCGCAGTTTGAAAGTATTAGTTGTTTGGCATTCTGCCTTCTTTATGGTCCAGCTCTGACATAGCCTCTTTAGCACTTGCTATTTCTTGGCTTTTTGATAATATCTGTTCTAATGGGAGTTAATATTATCTGTGTAGTATTGACTAACATGTCCCTAGTAATTAGTGATGGTGAGCATTTTTTGTGTGCCTTTTGGCCCTCTGTATGTATATCTTCTTTGGAAAAATGTCTCTTTAGATCTTCTACATATTCTTTGACTTTTTTTGAGGTAGAATCTTTTATAATACAATTGAAACTATCAGATTACAATACTGTTATTATTAAATGTTCTATGTAAGCCTCAAACTTCAAGAAGAAAATTCTGCCACTTGCAACAACTTGGGTGAACCTGGAAGACATCAGGCTTAGTGAAACAAGTGAGACACAGATACTTGATATCACTTTATACATAGAATCTAAAAAAGCTGACCTCATAGAAACAGTACAGGTAGCTGCAAGAGGCTGGAAGGGATTCATGTGTATAACATTTGTAACATAGATAACACATACCGTATGTGCGAACACTGCCACATGCTCACCACCAAAGTTTAAATTCCGTTCGTCACCATACAGCTGACCCTCTTACATAACCTCATCCTCCCTCCTTCCCATCTGGTAATCACTACTCTATTCTCTGGATCTATCTGTTTGCTTTTGTTTGGCTTAGTTTGTTCATTTACTTATTTAGTTTGTAAATTGCATATATGGATAAAATCTTAGAGTATTTATCTTTCTCCATACAATTTTCCATTTCCATACTGGCTACCTCAATGGATATTCCCATCAACAGGATATGAGGACTTCCTTTTCTCTACATCCTCTCTGTTCTTGTTCAGTTGTCAAGTCATATCTGTTTCTTTGTGACCCCATGGATTGCAGCACACCAGGCTTCTCTGTCGCTCACCATCTGCTGGTATTTGCCCAAGTTCATGTCCATTAAATTGGTGATGCCATCCAACCATCTTATCCTCTGCCACCCTCTTCTCCTTCTGCCTTCCATGTTTTCCAGCATCAGGGTCTTTTCCAATGAGTTGGATGTTCACACCAGGTTGCCAAAGTATTGGAGCTTCTGCTTCAGCATCAATCTTTCCAAGGAATATTCAGGGTTGATTTCCTTTAGGATTGACTGGTCTGATCTGCTTGTGGTTCCAAGGGACTCTCAAGAGTCTTCCCCAGCACCGCAGTTTGAAAGTATTAGTTGTTTGGCATTCTGCCTTCTTTATGGTCCAGCTCTGACATAGCCTCTTTAGCACTTGCTATTTCTTGGCTTTTTGATAATATCTGTTCTAATGGGAGTTAATATTATCTGTGTAGTATTGACTAACATGTCCCTAGTAATTAGTGATGGTGAGCATTTTTTGTGTGCCTTTTGGCCCTCTGTATGTATATCTTCTTTGGAAAAATGTCTCTTTAGATCTTCTACATATTCTTTGACTTTTTTTGAGGTAGAATCTTTTATAATACAATTGAAACTATCAGATTACAATACTGTTATTATTAAATGTTCTATGTAAGCCTCAAACTTCAAGAAGAAAATTCTGCCACTTGCAACAACTTGGGTGAACCTGGAAGACATCAGGCTTAGTGAAACAAGTGAGACACAGATACTTGATATCACTTTATACATAGAATCTAAAAAAGCTGACCTCATAGAAACAGTACAGGTAGCTGCAAGAGGCTGGAGAGTGGGGGAAATAGGGTTTGGTGAAAGGATACAAAGTTTCAATTATGAATGGGATGAACTGGAGATATATTGTAGATATTGGTGGCTACAGATAATAATACTACATGGTGCATGTAAAATTTGCTAAGAGTAGATATTGTGTTAACTGCACCAAAACTGTAAATGTGAGGTGATGTAATCAGTGTGATTGTGATAGCAATCACATTGTATGTCAAATCATCACATTGTTCACCTTAAAGATACAGAGCTTTAATTTGTTCATTTTATGCCAAAGTTAGAAAATAAAATAACATAAAAATAAATCTTAAAATGTCCCCTTGATATTGCATCCAGTGCAGAATAAACATTTTCTTTGCCATTTTGTTCATACCCAAGTTTAATAAGTATACATTCACTGTAATTTTTTTTAAAATCATCTTGTTTTTTGTCTGATGCAAAATACCTCAGTAATAGAACAAAGTTCCAGGCAATAATTCAGTTCTAATGAGTGATCAATTTTTTGCTATATTTCAGGTATTTTTTAAAAAGTTAAAACTATATATGACAACTCATTTAAACAGCCTCTGTGATCCAATTTTCCTCTTTTTAAGCTAGAGATAATAACATGAATTTTATAGTTTTCTCCATATTTATATATTTAATTTAAAGATATATAATTTTATTCATGAATTATTTAAATGATTTGTAGCTTAACAAATATATAATAGATGTTATATATGTAAATATATATATATATGTGTGTGTGTAATACATGTATTTTCTCCATTTTGCCATTTTCCCTGAATGTAAAGATTTCAGGGTTATTGATACTGGTACAGGTAGCTTAAGTTAATTTATTTTACTACTCAAGTAATAAGTTATGGCATAAATATACCAGAGCTTATTTGTGAACTATTCAATGGATAAAAATGTTTTTTTGTGTGTTTATTATTATAAACAATGATTCAGTCTGTATACTTATCTCTGTCATCTTGTCCATGTGTCTGAGAAATTCTCCTCAGTATTTCCCTAGAAATGTGATTACCACGTCACAGTGCATGGAGATTATGAAACATTTAACATTGTTAAACAGATATCTCAACATTTGTTGTAATTTGCATCTCACCAGCATGGAATGTTTTTTCAGGATAATGCATATGATTACCAAGACTGATTAGTTTAAGAATCTCTGATTTTCTGGTCTGATGAATGTCAAGCACGTTTTTCTCATTTTAATTTGTATTATATACATCACTGTAGTCACTGAATTTCTTTGTCTGCTCTGTAAACTTTCCTGTTGCTAATTTTGAGTTTCAAACTCATTATAAATTTGTATGCATTCTTATGTGAATAGGGTAGAAATTATATATCTATTGATACAATATATCTGACATACTTTCTTCCTTCCTTATTTACATTAAATTTGCTTGTGGCTTCTTAATTATTCAACAGTTTAGGTATTTTTCCAGTCTGCTTTTTTCCCAGTTAAGTTTTCCAGGTACAATTCATGTGAACCTTTCAGAATTTACCGTGACTAAAATTCAAATATGTTATAAAAAAGCAAACAATCCAATCAAATATGCTCTCAAATATGCTCTGGAGTCACATCCAGATGAAACAGCCTGTTGTAGAGTCAGGGTGCAGTAACACAAAGAGCTGGGGTGGGAGAAGGAAAAAGTGGTGAGCATAGGTAGAGATGTTGTATATGAAAAGAGGGAAGAAAGTGATTCCAGATAGTCATTATAGTTAGGGAGCTAGGAGGTGACCCATTGAGTGATTTCTTGTCCTCAAATTCTAAAAGATGTTTGTAGAAAATATATGATGTTATATATGTAAATATATATATATATGTGTGTGTGTAATACATGTATTTTCTCCATTTTGCCATTTTCCCTGAATGTAAAGATTTCAGGGTTATTGATACTGGTACAGGTAGCTTAAGTTAATTTATTTTACTACTCAAGTAATAAGTTATGGCATAAATATACCAGAGCTTATTTGTGAACTATTCAATGGATAAAAATGTTTTTTTGTGTGTTTATTATTATAAACAATGATTCAGTCTGTATACTTATCTCTGTCATCTTGTCCATGTGTCTGAGAAATTCTCCTCAGTATTTCCCTAGAAATGTGATTACCACGTCACAGTGCATGGAGATTATGAAACATTTAACATTGTTAAACAGATATCTCAACATTTGTTGTAATTTGCATCTCACCAGCATGGAATGTTTTTTCAGGATAATGCATATGATTACCAAGACTGATTAGTTTAAGAATCTCTGATTTTCTGGTCTGATGAATGTCAAGCACGTTTTTCTCATTTTAATTTGTATTATATACATCACTGTAGTCACTGAATTTCTTTGTCTGCTCTGTAAACTTTCCTGTTGCTAATTTTGAGTTTCAAACTCATTATAAATTTGTATGCATTCTTATGTGAATAGGGTAGAAATTATATATCTATTGATACAATATATCTGACATACTTTCTTCCTTCCTTATTTACATTAAATTTGCTTGTGGCTTCTTAATTATTCAACAGTTTAGGTATTTTTCCAGTCTGCTTTTTTCCCAGTTAAGTTTTCCAGGTACAATTCATGTGAACCTTTCAGAATTTACCGTGACTAAAATTCAAATATGTTATAAAAAAGCAAACAATCCAATCAAATATGCTCTCAAATATGCTCTGGAGTCACATCCAGATGAAACAGCCTGTTGTAGAGTCAGGGTGCAGTAACACAAAGAGCTGGGGTGGGGAGAAGGAAAAAAGTGGTGAGCATAGGTAGAGATGTTGTATATGAAAAGAGGGAAGAAAGTGATTCCAGATAGTCATTATAGTTAGGGAGCTAGGAGGTGACCCATTGAGTGATTTCTTGTCCTCAAATTCTAAAAGATGTTCACTGTATTTCTAGGTACTTGTAAATACAGGCTCAGGTCACACATGGACTCCTAACTCAGGAGATATCTGAGAGAGTACTTTAAAAGACTGTCAGCAGATTAGTGTTCATTGTATTTAAAAAATGTCTTTTTCTGAAATGACTAACTGCAGGTTGGCCAGCCTGGGGAAGACAAGCTTGGGGGAAAAGGTTTTCCATTTATATCCCATGAATTCTCAATGTTTTTCTTTCCCTGAGCTATTGCATGGTTTTATGTAAGTAAAAGATATGCTTCTATCTTTCAACAATCTTGGTTAAGATTTAAAAGTAAAACAATACGCATGTTGAAAAACTTTGTACTCGTTCTTCGACTTATGCATTTTAGAATTCAAGTTCAATGTTTTTTTGTGTGTTTATTATTATAAACAATGATTCAGTCTATATACTTATCTCTGTCATCTTGTCCGTGTCTGAGAAATTCTCCTCAGTATTTCCCTAGAAATGTGATTACCACGTCACAGTGCATGGAGATTATGAAACATTTAACATTGTTAAACAGATATCTCAACATTTGTTTTGTTTCACAGATAATATGAAAGGTAAATTTATAGAATATTTGTATTCTGGTAATCATAAAATTATGATGGACAAAGGTACTATTTTAAAATCAAAATATAAATTAACTATCAAAAATACATTACTTTTTTAGATTATGCATGGATCACATGTAAAAATTAATGATAAAATTAAAGAACTTAAGAGAAAAGAGAATGCACAAAGAATGTAAGTAGAAAATTCCCAATTAAGGAAGGCTGAGAAACAAAGATATAAAAAGGTGCCAACGTTTACTAGTAAACAAAGCAATAAAAGTTAACATTCTACTTTAAACCATCAAGTAGGCCAAAGTGAAAAAAAACAACTAATGTATCAGATATAGAAAATAGGAGCCCAGGAGTGCTCATGTACTCCTGAAAGAAGTATGATTTCATAAAACTGTTCAAGAGAGTACCAAAATATATTGTGAAATTTCTATGAAGTCCCAAGAGTAGCTGGGGTGGAGAAGGAAAAAAGTGGTGAGCATAGGTAGAGATGTTGTATATGAAAAGAGGGAAGAAAGTGATTCCAGATAGTCATTATAGTTAGGGAGCTAGGAGGTGACCCATTGAGTGATTTCTTGTCCTCAAATTCTAAAAGATGTTCACTGTATTTCTAGGTACTTGTAAATACAGGCTCAGGTCACATATGGACTCCTAACTCAGGAGATATCTGAGAGAGTACTTTAAAAGACTGTCAGCAGATTAGTGTTCATTGTATTTAAAAAATGTCTTTTTCTGAAATGACTAACTGCAGGTTGGCCAGCCTGGGGAAGACAAGCTTGGGGGAAAAGGTTTTCCATTTATATCCCATGAATTCTCAATGTTTTTCTTTCCCTGAGCTATTGCATGGTTTTATGTAAGTAAAAGATATGCTTCTATCTTTCAACAATCTTGGTTAAGATTTAAAAGTAAAACAATACGCATGTTGAAAGTCTTTGGACTCGTTCTTAGACTTATGCATTTTAGAATTCAAGTTCGATGTTTTTTTGTGTGTTTATTATTATAAACAATGATTCAGTCTATATACTTATCTCTGTCATCTTGTCCGTGTCTGAGAAATTCTCCTCAGTATTTCCCTAGAAATGTGATTACCACGTCACAGTGCATGGAGATTATGAAACATTTAACATTGTTAAACAGATATCTCAACATTTGTTTTGTTTCACAGATAATATGAAAGGTAAATTTATAGAATATTTGTATTCTGGTAATCATAAAATTATGATGGACAAAGGTACTATTTTAAAATCAAAATATAAATTAACTATCAAAAATACATTACTTTTTTAGATTATGCATGGATCACATGTAAAAATTAATGATAAAATTAAAGAACTTAAGAGAAAAGAGAATGCACAAAGAATGTAAGTAGAAAATTCCCAATTAAGGAAGGCTGAGAAACAAAGATATAAAAAGGTGCCAACGTTTACTAGTAAACAAAGCAATAAAAGTTAACATTCTACTTTAAACCATCAAGTAGGCCAAAGTGAAAAAAAACAACTAATGTATCAGATATAGAAAATAGGAGCCCAGGAGTGCTCATGTACTCCTGAAAGAAGTATGATTTCATAAAACTGTTCAAGAGAGTACCAAAATATATTGTGAAATTTCTATGACAAGGGAAATACAACTCTAAGTTCATACATCAAGTAGTCACAATACTTTTAAAACTGCTCTTTACATATCCCTTATGAGCTTGAAGTTGAGTGAAAATCAGTTCTGTATCCCTAAGAAGAAAGATAAGCAAACTGTGGTGAATAAGCACAGTGAAATACTATGATCAGTTATAGATGTGTGTATTTTTAATAATCTCTTAGAAAATTTTATTGGATTATAGTTGATTTATAATGTTGCCTTAGTTTCAGCAATACAGCAAGAGATTCAGTTGTATTAATTCCTTTTTCATCTTCTTTTCTTATTTTTTTTAAAGATTTATTTATTTATCTTGGTGGGATTGGGGAGGGAGGGGAGCAGGCAGGCCACTTCTATTGGTCTTTCATTTGTCCATTTTCATCCATCTTTGTTCTTTGGCCCCTGTGGGCCTCCCATCGCAGCAGCCTCTGTTGTCACAGAGCACTGGCTCTGGGTGCATGCGCTCCAGAACTCCGGCTCGATAATTGGACACATCAGTCCAGCCGCTCTGCGGCACGTGGGATCTTCCCAGTCCAGGGAACGAACTGGCGCCCCTTGCACTGCAAGGTGGTATCCTTACCCACTGGACCACCAGGGAAGCCCTCATCTTCTTTTCTTATAAAGATTAAAACAGAATATTGAGTAGAGTTCTTTATGCTGTACAGTAGGTCCCTTGTTGGTTATCTGTCTTATTTATGCTGGTGTGTGTATGTTAATCCCAAGCTCCTGATTTATTCCTCCACTCCCCAACATTTCCCCTTTGGAAACCATAAGTTTGTTTTAAATAACTGAAGTCTGTTTCTGTATTTATTTGTATGATACCTTAAAATAGATTCCACATATGAGAGATATATGATATTTGTCCTTTTCTGACTTCACTTACTATGGCAATTTCTAGGCCATCCATGTTGCTGCAAACGGCATTATTTTGTTCCTTTTGATGGCTGAGTGATATTCCACTGTGTGTATATGTACCACATCTTCTTTATCCATTCTTCTGTCAGTAGACATTTAGGTTGTTTTGGTATCATGGCTATTGTAAATGGCGGTGCAACATTGAGGTGTGTGTATGTTTTGAATTACGATTTTCTTTGTATATATGCCAAATAGTGGGATTGCTGGATCATATGGTAATAATATTTTTAGTTTTTTAAAGAAACTTCCATAATTTTTTTCCATAGTAGATGTACCACTTTACATTCTCACCATCAGTTGTAAAAGGGTTTCGTTTCTCCACACCTGTTTGTATACTTTTTGATAATGGCCTTTATGATCAATGTGAGGTAATGTCTCCTTTTTTATACTTTTGATTTGCACTTTTCTGATAATTAGTGGTATTGAGCAAACTTTCATGTACCTGTCAGTCATCTGTGTCTTTTTTGGAGAAATGTCTAATTAGATCTGTCCATTTTTTGATTAGATCGTTTGGTTTTTTCATAATATAGAGCTACATGACATATTTTGGAGATAATCCCTTGTCAGTGATTTCATTTTCAAATTCTTTCTCTCATTCAGTGGGATTGTCATTTCATTTTCTTTATGGACAGTGTGGTGATGTTAACTTAGGCACTCACTGATGAAGTTGCAAGACTGGTTAATTGCACCTAACCTAATACTCAGATGCAGGAAGAGTGTCAATGTATATGTTCTTGTCAGTGAATAAAAATTTCTGATTGAATTTACCATTGTAGCAAATTCTAGATCTTTAAGAAAAAAACACTAACATAAAACTTTGCTTTTAGATAAGAAGCCCAGAAAAGAAGTAAGAAAATCACAGGGGTAAGGTCCAGAGCAAAGGTCCAAAAGAAAGTCTTTCTCATTTTTAATTAAGAACCATGAGTGGAATACCTAACCCTTCTGTCAAAAGAAGGGCTTTGGAGTTTAAAAATATATATACCCAAATGAATTCAGTATCAAAATTTCTCTAATCTTAATTGGTTCAATGAACAAATTCACAGATGGTTCATTATTAAGACAGGATAATTTGTATAAAAGAGGCATTGCCTTTTTACTGTCCTTGCAATTAAACCAAACCTATCCTTATATTCTATATCATAGACTGTGATTCAAGTCAATTGTCTCGAGAAAATGGGAGCCACATTTCTCCACGTGGAACTGGGACTTTTTAAACTAACCCTTAGATTTTGAGTGTTAATGAAATACATATTTATAATCAGGTCACCCCAGGTGCAATGATAGTTCTGTTTTCCCTTATGTGCTATTTCAGATCACCATTATTTCTTTTAACTCTCTATTCCCTCTTTTGCTTATTATAAAATATATTTTTGCAAGCTGGGGCTGCATTTATACTCAATTGAAAAAATAGCTCTTTCCCTACAAGAAAGCTATTCCATTGACTTCTGTCACCCAGTAGGCACTACTTTATTTCTACCTGCCCTACCAGAAAAAATTATATACCTTCTTTTCTTCATGACTTCTCATCCTCCTCAGTCTACCACATAGTTTGGCTGCTGTCTTTAAGCTTCTATTGAGTTTAGTTTCACAGTATTGATCAAAATATGTAAGCTACCAGACTTGAGTAGAGCCATCCTTATATCAGAAATAGAAATGACATCAGAGCTCATCATTATCACTTTATGGTTGTGAAATTGAGGCTAGAAATATTCATGTACAAGCAACATGAATCCATTTCCATGTTTCATTATATCTTAAAGAACTAGGTGCTGGAGTGAAGGAAAATTGCAGATTTAGTTCCAAGTCCCCAAATGCACTTGGGTAAGTGCTTTTATGTTTTAGCCAGGGAAGAATATATCCAGTAGGGGGTCACTCTAATCAGATACAGCAGCAAAGAGGAGAGAGTACACTGAATTATCTTTGCATATGTTGACCTCGCAGATTCAAGGGACTCCTAGGTAAGAATAGAAAATGGACAAGGAAACAGGAAGTTGAAACAGGCTCTCTAAACGTTGTTCGGTTTTGGGGGGGGATAGATTATTTTGAATTATATTTACCTAAGTTTCTCCACTTGTTTTATTTTGTTTCAATATTTCATGTTTTACTTTATAATACAAAACTCAGAATAATTTAAGAAACATTTTTCTTTAGTGTTTTAAAAAAATGTTGTTATTAGACAACAGTCTACTGGTATCTTGACTGAAATTCTGATTTCAAAACACTCTGGAAAATGAGGTATCTAAAGTCAAAATTATAAAAACAGTAAGTGGAATAATAATTGAGATTCTTTGGAACTGGGAGTTAGAAAGAGGAGGTGTTCAATGGGTTCAGAATTTTAATATTCAAGATGAAAAATTTCTGGAGATCTGTTGTCCAATGTGAGCATACTTATCACTGCACAGCTGTGCCTTTGAAAGTAAGATGGTTAAAAACATATGCCTTTTCCAAGGAAAGTTTAAACATGATATGGGGAGTACAATGAAAATGTTATTGACATAATAGATTATATTAAAAGATGTCTGAATATTCAACTATTTATGAATACAAACCATTTTTCTTCATGATACAATAAAGACTGAAAAGTGGGTGGTATCTGGGCCTAAAGACTAGAGCCAGAGGGTGTAACTAAAGATTTAAAATGTTAAATATCTAAGGAATAAGTAGAGAGAATGTTTCTCCCTTAGAAATACTGATACTCGACAATGTCCTCTTTTGCACCTTCGTAGTAGTCTTTCAGGAAGTAGCCTGTCTATTGTAAAGACCTGGATTTCTGAATTCACTGAGGCCTCTGTTCACATCCCACCACACTGCTTTTTACCTTAGAACCTGGGACACAATGTTGAGTTCTTATATCAAGAATGACTTACTATTACTTACCTTAAAAGATTGTTTTCAGCATTAGACAAAATATATGATACGTGTCTCCATTTCCCTAGGACTTCACTCATATGATGCTAGCACTCATAGCATCAGGCAGATATTTTGCAGTGAAAGAATCATGAGTTTCTCTCCTCACTATACTACATCGTTCTACTACCAAAGCTTTTTTTTTTAATATATATAATAAGATCACATTTTATATTTATATATGAGTTCTGATATTTTTCTTTCCTATCACTGATTGAAATTTAGGTTAGCAAGACTGGTATAGTTATTTATTATTTTTTTCTTCCAAAGTATAAGCCCTGTTAGGGTGGATCCTGTAGACATTCAACTTCTGTGAACTCGCTCCAATGCCTAGCACAGACCCTGGTTAGGTATATGACATACATATATTAAACTACTAAGGAGCCCAGAGCTTACTCTATCGAAGTTTACTATTTATATGAGGAAAGTCAAAAGCAAGAAAGTATAACATAGGGCTTCCCTGGTGGTCCAGTGGGTAAAGCATCTGCCTTGCAGTGCCAGTTCGATCCCTGACACAGGAAGATCCCATATGCTGTGGATGCCCAGTGTGTCCAATCACGAGCCAGAGGTCTGGGCACAGAGCCAGTGCTCTGCAACAAGAGAGGCCACAGCGATGGGGGACTCACAAAGGCCAGAGAATTAAGATGGATGAAAATAAGTAAATGAAGGACCAACAAAATAGGCTAAAATTAAAAAAAAGTATAATATAAATTTATGACAGAGATGCATACAATTGTGTTATGAATTCCAGTAAAAATGTTCTGGGACATTTAAGCCATGCACAAAATCTTTAATTATGAAATAGATTTAGCAAAGAAGTAAGAGTCTGAAAAATGCCATAAGGCTAAAACCTAGACAGAGGGTTTGAATCAATATAAAGGCTAAGCTTAAGCATTCTGACTTTATTCTCCAGACTATGGAAACCCACTGAAGAAGTTTAAGCATTTAATATACAACTGTCTATTTAACAATGTGCTAAGGTAATACACTCCTCAGATTTAAGTACAAATACCTTAAATGTTAACATTTAGCATATAATGTTAAATGAAAAGTTGCTAATTGAATTTTTAGATGAAGGTATAATGTGAAAGAATTCACACACACAGAAATAGTCAAATGGGGATAAATCAGAAAATATCAATATGTCTGGAATAAGTGAGGTTTTCATACGTGCAGTTTACATCTTTTGAGAAAAAGGTATTTTAATGGAAAAAAATAATGATCTCTATGATGTATCAGGAAAGACTAACCCATTTATATATATATATTATTGTGTGTGCTCAGTTCTGTCTGATTCTTTGATACCCCATGGACTGCAGCCCATCAGGCTCTTTTGTCCAAAATTTTGTCCTAGAATCTTCCAGGCAAGAATGCTGGAGCAGGTTACCATTTCCTACTCCATTGACCTTCCTGACCCAGGGTCAAACTCGCATCTCTTGTGACTTCTACATTGGCGGGCACATTCTTTACTACTGCAGTTACTTACTACTTATTCTTGCAAAATCAGTCTCTGAAAAACAGATACAATTTATAAGCAGGGATAATTTATCAGTTTTTCCACAGGTAAGGTGATCTTTTTCAAAGACATTCAGATTCATCTTACCAAATTCCATTCTCATCAAGCAATCTTGTAATTATTATGAGAGAGTTCCAAGAGTTCTCTCCACTGGGATAAGTGAACATTGAGGATTTTTCCATCAATGCTCATCAGGAATAGTGGCCTGTAATTTTTTGTAGTGTCCTTGTCTGATTATAGGATTAGTGTAATGCTAGTCTTATAAAATGAGTTCTCGATATATTTTTCTACCCTTCTATATTTTAGAAGAGTCTATTAGTTAGTCTTTAAATATGTGTAGAATTCATCAGTAAGCCCATCCAATCATGGGCTTTTCTTTGTTGACAAGTTTATTTTTTCTAGTAATTGGTCTGCTCAAATTTTCTATTTTTCTTTTTTTTCAATGATTCAGTCTTGGTAGATAATGTGTTCCTGGAAACTGAACAACCAGGAAGAAATGTAGCCAGCCCCTAAATACCCACTAAATTAGAAGTCTGGGGATCAATCAGAAGTTTTCAAAGCATGCAGATGAACCCCTTCTAGGGTAAGACTGATGGAGATGGGTATTTCTACCCACTCTGCACTGAGAGAGAGTAGCAAAAGCAAGTGTTCACCTGCCCATTGACAACTGATTCTTTCTGTGCTATATAGTCTTGTGGGTTTCATGGATGCAAATTTTCAGATCTCCGTATGTGTGGGATCCTGTAGCTCTGGTAGAAGTCTTAAAATTTGGGGTGTTAGATGTAAGTGCAAATCTTTTGCTCCTAAGGGAGAAGTTGATAGTTGAGTTCCTGATTATATAGCATTTAATTGAGTGGTTTATGGAATACATCTCAGCCTTTACTTTCCATATCAGTTGGTATTTTCTAACTCATCCAATAAGTAAGAGTCATTCATCTTGTTTCTGGATGTCTTTCAGAGGGAACTACTGAGTGTATAGTTGCTCATTTGGTATGTCCATGGGAGAAGAAGTGCTTAGGAGTTTCCTATATTGCCATCTTGTTAACTCGCTGAAGCTTTAGTTCATTAATTTTATTTATTTAATTTTTTTAGTTCATGCATTTTAAAAGACTTCATGGTATATTCTGTTGAATAGATGACCTTAGTGTGACAGTTCCTTAGATAAACAATTAATTTTTCTCTTCTTTTTAGTTACTGCAGAGAGTTCCAAGAGTTCTCTCCACTGGGATAAGTGAACATTGAGGATTTTTCCATCAATGCTCATCAGGAATAGTGGCCTGTAATTTTTTGTAGTGTCCTTGTCTGATTATAGGATTAGTGTAATGCTAGTCTTATAAAATGAGTTCTCGATATATTTTTCTACCCTTCTATATTTTAGAAGAGTCTATTAGTTAGTCTTTAAATATGTGTAGAATTCATCAGTAAGCCCATCCAATCATGGGCTTTTCTTTGTTGACAAGTTTATTTTTTCTAGTAATTGGTCTGCTCAAATTTTCTATTTTTCTTTTTTTTCAATGATTCAGTCTTGGTAGATAATGTGTTCCTGGAAACTGAACAACCAGGAAGAAATGTAGCCAGCCCCTAAATACCCACTAAATTAGAAGTCTGGGGATCAATCAGAAGTTTTCAAAGCATGCAGATGAACCCCTTCTAGGGTAAGACTGATGGAGATGGGTATTTCTACCCACTCTGCACTGAGAGAGAGTAGCAAAAGCAAGTGTTCACCTGCCCATTGACAACTGATTCTTTCTGTGCTATATAGTCTTGTGGGTTTCATGGATGCAAATTTTCAGATCTCCGTATGTGTGGGATCCTGTAGCTCTGGTAGAAGTCTTAAAATTTGGGGTGTTAGATGTAAGTGCAAATCTTTTGCTCCTAAGGGAGAAGTTGATAGTTGAGTTCCTGATTATATAGCATTTAATTGAGTGGTTTATGGAATACATCTCAGCCTTTACTTTCCATATCAGTTGGTATTTTCTAACTCATCCAATAAGTAAGAGTCATTCATCTTGTTTCTGGATGTCTTTCAGAGGGAACTACTGAGTGTATAGTTGCTCATTTGGTATGTCCATGGGAGAAGAAGTGCTTAGGAGTTTCCTATATTGCCATCTTGTTAACTCGCTGAAGCTTTAGTTCATTAATTTTATTTATTTAATTTTTTTAGTTCATGCATTTTAAAAGACTTCATGGTATATTCTGTTGAATAGATGACCTTAGTGTGACAGTTCCTTAGATAAACAATTAATTTTTCTCTTCTTTTTAGTTACTGCAAATAGCTTCCATATAGACATTATTTTGTATATCTCCTTGTACTATTAACTGAGTTTATTTGTAGGTACTTTTTTGGAAAAAGAATAGAATATATCTACCTTGGCATTAGTCATTTGCAGTTATTTTCCCTTTATTTATTCTCTACTGAGCTGTGACTTCCTTGAAGTTCCAACTTTAAGAGCCCAATAAAGGATCAAACACTTTTTTGTTAGTGCTGAATGAAAGAAAATACTTACCCTTGAGCAGATCATTGACAGTCTGTGATAACAGATATCTAAACATTTATCCATGGGTACCGATTAAAATTCTACCTATTATCCCAGGCCCTAATATTTCCCTTATTATTTCTGGAACTTAGTCTAATCTCTTCTTCCGGGTATCCTCAGAGGATAATATTTAAATACTTATCATAATACATGTTATATGTTTGAACATGTTGTTCATCCTCTAATTTTCCAGCACATAGCAGACAATGAAAGAGAGGATACAAATCAGGCTGTCTTTACCAAAAAGTTTCTCAAAGTTTCTTTAAATGATACTAAACTTTTTAGTATCATATAAAGTTTCAAAGTAATCTTATAACTGACTCAATTCCTCTGTACCAAATGCTCCTATATATTGTCACCAGATTAATCACTCACAACATACAGTTTTGCTGCTCTTCTCATAATATCAGTTCCCAGGATAATCATTTCTCCTTGACTATATCCCCAGTCATACTATGCCTAATTTGGACTCCAAACTCTAAAATATCTGTAATAGTTGTTGCTTTCTTGTTTGTATGACCTGGGTTTTCTCTGGATGCTTTTGAGATGAGTGTCTTGTATCTCTGAGAATATTTTAGATCTGGACCTGGTAGGAAAATGTATTCTAAACCACAGATCCTCTGCCAGCTGCTCAATGCTGTAGAAATATATCATGAACTCACAGTCTGGATCTCTTTTGCTTCATTGTAAGTCAGCTAAGGTCTGAGGATAGAGGAACCTTCTCACAGGAATCCAAACTCCAGGATTTCCAACACACACTCCAGGAAGCCAAGACAAGGCAGAGGTGGACCAGGAGGACTAGGTCAATAGCAAGCATGAGTTCTCTCAGCTTTCCAGGAGAAGGTACAATGGGAGACGGAGACTCTAGATTCTTCCCTCTGTCTCACCTGTAACTGTAACTCTGAGGTTTCCTTTTGTCCCCTGGTACCTGATTTCCTTCTGCTCTGCTCCAAGAATTCAGTAACTATTTTTAGCTGGATGACTAAGCTGAGCTTCTAAGATATAGTCTTTGGGGAACTCAAACACTGTTTGACCTCTCTCTTCTAAGAAATTGAAAGAAGCTTCCTGTGAGGCTCCGGGACTTTGGGCGAGCTACTAACCCAACTATATGGATTACATATCAGCATCACAGACCTAGTGGACATGCCTAGTCTGATATTTGCGAAAAATAAAGTTAAATTCACAAGTTAAAAAAACGAAGTGAAAACCGAAAACAAGCTTGACTATGGAGTCTTAATTTAAAAAGCAGTACCTAGAACAATGGTTGGTGGTTCAGACAGTAAAGAGTCTGCCTGCAATGCAAGAGACACAGTGTCGATCCCTGGGTCAGGAAGATCCCCTGGAGAAGTGAAAGGCAACCCACTTCAGTATTCTTGCCTGGAGAGTTCCACGGACAGAGGAGCCTGGGGGTCTACAGGCCATGGGGTCACAAAGAATCAGACACTATTGAGTGACTAACACTTTCATTTTCATAACAATAGTTTAAGATGCTAGTGTGTTCAAGGTTATAAAAAAAGGTCAGTTATGTTTCAAATGGGTCTTTCCAGGTGGCTCAGTGGTAAAGAATCCTCCTGTTGATTCAGTAAATGCCAGAGTCACAAAGAGTCAGACACAATTGAGCAACTGAGCACATATATTTCAAATGAGGGGTCTGTAGTTACACCAAGGCAAGTGTTTAATAGATCAATATATAGCTTCATTATTTCAAGAAGCTTTAAAGTTTTAAGTTCAAGCTAGAATATGTGACTAATAAGAAAGAATGGACTACAAAGTTTAAAATAAAGACATCTACTAATTGGAATTAATATACTGGTGAGCAGACAGGCCTGGTTAGGAAGGTAAGGAGATGTAAGAATATCAGGGATACACACCACTGTGTAATGGTAGCATGGTTTTTAGGATGTCTTAGATTTTAGGTATGTTTAAAGATTCTTGAAAATCTGAAGAGATATTTGTACATGAAATAGAATACCCACAGTTATCTTCCATTGTTTAATATTCAATTCATGAAATTGACAAGTCCTATTGAACAACACTTTGAAAGCCAATTTTTCATGACTATTTGAACATTGATTATGTATTTAAATTAAATGCATACTCAATGTTTAAACATTTAAAATTGTTTAATTATAAATTGAAATATGTAGTAGGATTATTAATGGTAGTTTTCATGTCTCAGCATTGTAGGGAAAGCCTTGTGGCTGAAAATAATGGGGACGTAATATCTAATATACTAAATATAACTATTGAATCCAGAGACACTATCAGGGCTTACTCATTTTTCACAATTTGCTACAATTACTTCTCTAACTTTTCACAAAGAGAATCAGGAATTTAAGGAAAAGTTCCAGAAACAGGGCTGCATCTTACTGGTAGGATACAAATTTTTCCCTTCTCTTTCCTGAAATGGGGATTGTGCAGGGGCCATTGTCTGTCCCCAGCTTTCCCCACTACTATAGCACTAAGAAAGAAGATAGCTTCAGAGTGATCATTATCCCTGATGAGTTAGTGTGGCTAGAAGGTGGGAAAAATGGATATTGTCTTGTCCATTCATGTCCTCTTCCTATTTCACTAAACATCATGTTATCAGACACCACCATGTTTCCTTCAGCCCGCTTGATTGCCTAATTTATATCTATGTATACATTCAAATATTTCCCATAATAAAAAGTATTTCCTCCTTTGGATCTTAGTTATGTACCTAAATCCCTTCTAACCTAACTTACTTAAATGAATCAATTCTGACAGTTGCTGAGTTGCTAAGTCTGACTGTTTGCACAAAGAGTCAGACACAATTGAGCAACTGAGCACATATATTTCAATGCTAGACACCAAGGCAAGTGTTTAATAGATCAATATATAGCTTCATTATTTCAAGAAGCTTTAAAGTTTTAAGTTCAAGCTAGAATATGTGACTAATAAGAAAGAATGGACTACAAAGTTTAAAATAAAGACATCTACTAATTGGAATTAATATACTGGTGAGCAGACAGGCCTGGTTAGGAAGGTAAGGAGATGTAAGAATATCAGGGATACACACCACTGTGTAATGGTAGCATGGTTTTTAGGATGTCTTAGATTTTAGGTATGTTTAAAGATTCTTGAAAATCTGAAGAGATATTTGTACATGAAATAGAATACCCACAGTTATCTTCCATTGTTTAATATTCAATTCATGAAATTGACAAGTCCTATTGAACAACACTTTGAAAGCCAATTTTTCATGACTATTTGAACATTGATTATGTATTTAAATTAAATGCATACTCAATGTTTAAACATTTAAAATTGTTTAATTATAAATTGAAATATGTAGTAGGATTATTAATGGTAGTTTTCATGTCTCAGCATTGTAGGGAAAGCCTTGTGGCTGAAAATAATGGGGACGTAATATCTAATATACTAAATATAACTATTGAATCCAGAGACACTATCAGGGCTTACTCATTTTTCACAATTTGCTACAATTACTTCTCTAACTTTTCACAAAGAGAATCAGGAATTTAAGGAAAAGTTCCAGAAACAGGGCTGCATCTTACTGGTAGGATACAAATTTTTCCCTTCTCTTTCCTGAAATGGGATTGTGCAGGGGCCATTGTCTGTCCCCAGCTTTCCCCACTACTATAGCACTAAGAAAGAAGATAGCTTCAGAGTGATCATTATCCCTGATGAGTTAGTGTGGCTAGAAGGTGGGAAAAATGGATATTGTCTTGTCCATTCATGTCCTCTTCCTATTTCACTAAACATCATGTTATCAGACACCACCATGTTTCCTTCAGCCCGCTTGATTGCCTAATTTATATCTATGTATACATTCAAATATTTCCCATAATAAAAAGTATTTCCTCCTTTGGATCTTAGTTATGTACCTAAATCCCTTCTAACCTAACTTACTTAAATGAATCAATTCTGACAGTTGCTGAGTTGCTAAGTCTGACTTTTTGCAGCCCATGGACTATAGAGCCTACCAGGCTCTTCTGTCCTTTACTATCTTCTGGAGTTTGCTCAGATTGATGTCCATTTTATTAGTAATGCTATCTAACAATCTCATATTCACCCGCTTTTCCTTCTGCCCTCAATCTTTACTAGCATGAGGGTCTTTTCCAGTGTGTTGGATCATCACATCAGGTGTTAAAGTACTGGAGCTTCAACGTGAGTTCTTCCAATAAATATTCAGGATTGATTTCCTTTAGGATTGACTGGTTGGATCTCTCTGCTGTCCAAGGAACTCTCAAGAGTCTTCTTCAGCACCACAATTCAAAAGCACTCCACATTCTCTATGGCCAACTCTCACATCCATACATAACTACTGGAAAAACCATAACTTTGACTATACAGACTTTGTCAGCAAAGTGATGTCTCTACATGTTGTTTAGGTTTCTCAGAGCTTTCCTTCTAAGGAGCAAGTATCTTTTAATTTCATGGCTGCAGTCACCATCCACAGTGATTTTGGAATTCAAGAAAATAAAATCTGTCACTGTTTCCATTTTTCCCCCATCTATTTGCCATGAAATGATGGGACCAGATGCCATGATCTTATTTTTTGAATGTTGAGTTTTAAGCCAGCTATTTCACTCTCCTCTTTCACCCTCATCAAAAGGCTTCTTAGTTTCTCTTCACTGTCTGCCATTAGAAAGGTATCCTGTGCACATCTGAGGTTATTGATATTTCTCCTGACAGTCTTGATTCTAGCTTGTGATTCAGTTAGTCTAGTTTCACATGTTACACTCTGCATATAAGTTAATTAAGCAAGGTGACAATATACAGTCTTGATGTACCCCTTTCCTAATTTTGAACCAGTCTATTGTTTCATGTCTGGTTCTGTTGCTTCTTGACATTTATACAAGTTTCTCAGAAAACAGGTAAGGTAGTCTGGTATTCCTAAATCTTTAAGAATTTTCCACTTTGCTGTGATGTACAGCAGACCATGTTTTGTCAGAACTCTTCACCACAATCTGTCTTGGGTGGCCCTAAATGGCATGGCTTTTGGCTTCATTGAGTAATGCAAGTCCCCTCACTATGAGAAGGCCATGAATCCAGTGATCCTGAGCATATTGATACTATATACATTCAGTATATTCACTATTTATTTACTCTCATATATGCAACACCAGTATTGGAAGTTTTCATCAACTTGTTTACACTCTTATATAGTAACCTTCCTTCAATGCACTCTTTAAATTATTGGTTAAAGTCGTTTGTCATAAATTCTTTCTCTCTCTTTAGCTATCATTAAGTGATGATATAATATTAACTGGCTTTTTGTTATCTTTATGAGGCAGAAATAGATATAACAGTAATTCTTACAAAAATTATTGTGCCTAAATACTGCAAGAATAATGCATCTTGCAGTTTTCCAAAGAGGTTTCAGTGATTATCCAGCAAGCAGTTTGGCTTGCAGTATGTGACTAGTAAAATAACTTCCCCTTGAAATCATGGAATGTGTTTCATATTTTTTGCCCATCCTGAACTAATTATATATGTAAGTTAGATTTAGGTAATTGTTTGGTAAAACTAATGGCAACTATTCAAAATAATTAGACTATTAAGAATAATTATAAGGCAAGAACCCTTTCCTGGGGCTTTTTACTGTTGTTGTGATCAGATCTTTAAACATAAAAAGAGTTATTTAATTCCAAGCAAGAAAAATCTTGAAATATGCAAATTTCATATAATAAGACTAGGGTAGCAATGGCAATGTTTAATATTGTTGAAACATAATAGTTAAAAATTGTCACATACACTCTTACATTTGATTATGTTGTTTTTAGAATTGCTATATAATGCTATCTTCATTTTACAAATGGGTGAATTAATGTTTCAAAGTAAAATTTTTGCTAGATTTCATGATTAAAATGAGGCTGATTTACATTTCCCTGATTAGTATGTGTGCATATTTTCATATATCTGTTGACTATTTGTATGTCTTGTTCAGAGAAATGTTTATTCAATCTCATTGCCTAGTTTTTAAACTTTTTTTTTCTTGTTGTTGAATCTTGTGTCAGTCCTTGTATATTGTAACTATTAACCCCTTATCAGATAAATAGTTTACAAATACTGTCTACCATTCTGTAGGGTTCCTTTTCACTTGGATTTTTTCCTTTGCTGTGCAGACTTATTTGTATGTTTTAATTTATTTTTTACTTTTTACAGAGTTTTGTTGTTTACTGCCCCACATCAACCTGAATCTGTTATAGGCATACATATGTCCCCCCCCTTGAACTTCCCTCTCATCTCCCTCCCCATACTACCCCTCTAGATTGTAATAGAGCCTCTGAGTTTCCTTAGTCTTACAGCATATTGCCCTCCCTCCCCCCCACCCAATGTCTATAAGTCTGTTCTCTGTGTCTCTCTGTTGGCTCCTCCTGTGCAGAACATTTTAGTTTGATGTCTTCCCACTTTTTATCTTTGCTTTTGTTTCTTGTATTGTTGTTGTTATATCCAGTAAGTCATTACTTAGATCAGTATCACAGACTTTTTCCCTATGTTTCAGTATGTGACTAGTAAAATAACTTCCCCTTGAAATCATGGAATGTGTTTCATATTTTTTGCCCATCCTGAACTAATTATATATGTAAGTTAGATTTAGGTAATTGTTTGGTAAAACTAATGGCAACTATTCAAAATAATTAGACTATTAAGAATAATTATAAGGCAAGAACCCTTTCCTGGGGCTTTTTACTGTTGTTGTGATCAGATCTTTAAACATAAAAAGAGTTATTTAATTCCAAGCAAGAAAAATCTTGAAATATGCAAATTTCATATAATAAGACTAGGGTAGCAATGGCAATGTTTAATATTGTTGAAACATAATAGTTAAAAATTGTCACATACACTCTTACATTTGATTATGTTGTTTTTAGAATTGCTATATAATGCTATCTTCATTTTACAAATGGGTGAATTAATGTTTCAAAGTAAAATTTTTGCTAGATTTCATGATTAAAATGAGGCTGATTTACATTTCCCTGATTAGTATGTGTGCATATTTTCATATATCTGTTGACTATTTGTATGTCTTGTTCAGAGAAATGTTTATTCAATCTCATTGCCTAGTTTTTAAACTTTTTTTTTCTTGTTGTTGAATCTTGTGTCAGTCCTTGTATATTGTAACTATTAACCCCTTATCAGATAAATAGTTTACAAATACTGTCTACCATTCTGTAGGGTTCCTTTTCACTTGGATTTTTTCCTTTGCTGTGCAGACTTATTTGTATGTTTTAATTTATTTTTTACTTTTTACAGAGTTTTGTTGTTTACTGCCCCACATCAACCTGAATCTGTTATAGGCATACATATGTCCCCCTTGAATTTCCCCTCTCATCTCCTCCCCATACTACCCCTCTAGATTGTAATAGAGCCTCTGAGTTTCCTTAGTCTTACAGCATATTGCCCTCCCTCCCCCCCACCCAATGTCTATAAGTCTGTTCTCTGTGTCTCTCTGTTGGCTCCTCCTGTGCAGAACATTTTAGTTTGATGTCTTCCCACTTTTTATCTTTGCTTTTGTTTCTTGTATTGTTGTTGTTATATCCAGTAAGTCATTACTTAGATCAGTATCACAGACTTTTCCCTATGTTTTCTTCTATAATTTTGTAGATTTAGGTCTTACGTTTAAATCATTAAATCCATTTGGAATTGACTTTGTGGAGTACGATTGTCCAGCTTCATTATTTTCCACATGCCCATTATATGTATCCTTTTTTTTTTTTAACTTTCTCATTTTATGTATTCTTGTGTACTCAATTGTGGCTGACTCTGTGCATCTCCATGCACAGAGCCTGGCAGGCTCCTCTGTCCTTGGGATTTTCTGGGCAAGAATACTGGAGTGGGTTGCCAGGGCAAAGATCCAGGGGATCTTCCCAATCCATCAAACCCAGGTCTCTTATGTCTCCTGAATTGACAGTCAGGTTCTTTACCACTAACTCCACCTGGGAATTTCATCTGTTTATATATGATATATAAATTTGCATATATGGATGGATATACACTGTATATGTATACACATAGATATATATTACCTATGGTTTAATGTCCATTAGCAGTAAATGTTACTATTAAAAATAAGGATAAAAAGATGGATGGGGTGAAATGAGTCTCATCTTAGATTGGATTGTGCAGAGATGAAATTTGAGCAAAAATCTCAAAGGGAGGAAGTGATCCATTCTGAATCTGGATTTGAAATGTTCCAGGAAAAGGGATCAGTAAAGGCAAACTCCTCAAAGAGATGTCAAACTCCTTAAACAATGGAACCAGTGTTATTTAAGTAGAATAAGGGTAGAAGTCTACTCTCTATGTTAAGCCAAGAAGTTTGATTTTACTTTATACATTAAAGGAGACCACTGAAGGGCTTTGAGAAGGGAGGTGACATGATCAGATTTATATTTTATAGGAATGCCTCTGATTATAGTATGAAAAATAGACTCTAGTTGGGTAAAATATAATCATGGAAACCCTCAAGAAACTTATACCTCCAGGTGAATTGTGATGTTTGACTTGAACCATTGTGATAGTGATAGAGATGATAAACATTTGGATTTGGGATGTATTGAGAGGGCAGCACCATTATTTCCTGCTAAACTGTAAAGGACATAAAAGAGAACAGAGAACACAAGAGTGAATGAAGGTTCTTGGGAAAAATAACTGCAATAATGGAGTATCATTTCCTGATATGAAAACACCAACTGAGATGAGCATTAAGGGAAGGAAATCACTAGTTTGATTTTTCTTTTACACTGCTTTTCAGAAGTCTGTTATGTATCCAAGTCAAAGGTTGTCTTATACGCAGTCAGATATATAATGTTTAAATATGAATCTGGAGATTCTAATATGAAAATTATTACAAAGTAACTTTCTAAAATTGTAGAGCAGATGAGATCACTTAAAGAGAGTATGGCCATATAGACAAAAGAAGAGTTCCAAGGATCAAGCCTTTATACCAAAATTTGAGGATGTAGAGTTTAAGAAGCCCCACCAAAGACACAGAGGCTCTATACTGCAGTAGAGGGAAAAATGGAAGAGAATGATGTCCCAAAAGCTAAGTATATAAAGTATTCTATGTAAAAAGTAGCAATCAACTATGTCAAATGCTGATGATGAGACAGAAAACTGAAACTATACCACTACATTTGGCAACTAAAAATCAGTGATTACTTTGGCAATTATGGTTTCAGTGGAGTGGTACTGATGAAAGTTTGAAGCACATTGGTTCCAATCACAGTGGGAAATGAGAAAGCAGAGATTGAATACAGACATTTCTTTCTTGGAATTTTGCTCTGTAAAAAGCAAAGAAATGGAGTGGTAGTTGGATTTGGGATCTAGAGAAATTTTTGCTTTTGGTTGTTTTTACATGAAGAGAAAAGTATTTCCTCATATCTGTTTGAGAGTGATCCAGTTATTAAAAAAAATCTGATGAAATAGAAGAAAAAGAGGAAAACATAGAAATTACTTTTATCTATGCATTAGAGAGAAAAGTGATTAACTTTAGTAGAGGCTCCTTATTTTCATACTTCTCTTATATCATAGGTTTTGTGTTTTAGTCCCTTCTCCTAGGACAGAGAATTTTTCCCTGCCTTTACCTTTGTGTTTGGCCGTGTGGCTTGCTTTGATCTGTAACATGAAGTTACATAAACATGAAACAGAAGTGACAGGATGATTGACTAGCTGAAAGGGCCATCTATATTTCTATTTGCTCTTTTGAACCTGTATCACCCAAAGAAAGGCCCTTGGGGAGCTACTGCATCCTTAGCTTGAGCCTCAGAGTCAACCCAAGTGGGACAGATCTGATCCCAAACAGCAGCAGAGAACTAAGTCCCAGTTGATTTGCTTCAAGCCAACCCTAGAACAGCCAAACTGCAAGATAGCTGTAGATTCATGAATGAAAATAATAAAATTGTCCTCAGTCACTGATTATCTGTCATTTTTATTATAGGGAAAAAAAGCAGACTAATACAGGATCTATCATATAAGTAGGAGGACAGAGGTTGGCCTTTTGAAGAAACACGAAGTTTGTCCATTTCAACAGTAAGGAAGATAGATCTTACGGTTTTCAATTATTGAGGGTGGTTTGACAGATTAGCTGATAGGAGCATGTAAAAGTTGTCTTCTGAAGGCTTCTGTCTTCTGCTGAAATAAGAAGCAAAAGTGAACGAGAAAAGTACCATTTTAAAAAAGGAAGAGCTTAGGGGGCTTCCCTGGTGGTCCAGTGGGTAAAGAGTCTGCCTTGCAGTGCATGGGGCACCGGTTCGATCCTTGGCCCAGGAAGCTCCCATGTGTCGTGTAGCAGCTGGACCTTTACGAGCCAGTGCTCTGAAGCGCATGCATCCAGAGTTGGTGCTCTGTAATGAGAGAGGCCACTACAGTGGGAGGCCCACACAGGCCGAAGGATAAAGATGGATGAAAATAAATAAACAAACTAATAAAAGAGGCCAAAATTTTAAAAAGAAAACAAAAAGAGCATAAAATATTAATCTGAAATGGGAACCAATTATTTTTCAGCTTTTTAAAATTTTATTTTATTTTGCTTTTACAGAGTTTTACTGTTTATAGCTCCACATAATCCCAAATCCATCATAGGTATATCCCTCACCTTGCCCCCATGGCCTCCCTCCAAATACCCCCATCCCACCCCTCCAGGTTGTTGCATAGCCCCCAGGTAAGATCCCTGAATTCCACAGTGCATTCACAATGGTTATCTCATTTACATTTGATAATATATGTTACCATGTTACTCTTTCAAAACCTCTCACCCACTCTTCTTTTCTCTCAATGTCCATAGGTCTGTTCTCTATGTCTGCTTCTCCATTGCTGCTCTGCATGTGTATTTATCGGTACCTTCTTATTAGATTCTATATATGTGTGTGTGTGTGTGTGTGTGTGTGTGTGTGTGTTAGTTTACTGTATTTGTCCTTCTCTTTTTGACTTACTTAACTTTTTATGATAGGTTGTAGATTCATCCACCTCATTAGGACTGATTCTTCTGCATTCCTTTTTATGGCTGTGTAATATTCCACTATATATATATATATATATATATATATATATATATATACACACACACACACACCACCACTTCATTATCCCTTCATCTGTTGATGAACATCTAGGTTGCTTCCATGTTCTAGCTATTGTAGAGAGTGCTGCAATGAACACTGGGGTACAGATGTCTCTTTCAATTTTGATTTCATCAGGGTATAAGCCTAATAGTGTGAATCCTGGGTCATATGGTGGTTTTATTCCTAGTTTTTTAAGGAATCTCCATACTGTCTTCCATAGTGGCTGTATCCATTTACATTCCCACCAACATTGCAAGAGAATTCCCTTTTGTCTACACCCTCTCCAGTATTTATTATCTGTAGATTTTTTGATGATAGTCATTCTGACTGGTGTGAGGTAATATCTCGTGTGGTTTTGATTTGCATTTCTCTGATAATAAATGACATTGAGCATCTTTTCATGTGTTTTCTGGCCATCTGTATGTCTTCTTTGGAGAGATGTCTCTTTAGGTCTTTTATCCCATGAAATGTGAAACCATTTTTAATTGAAATATATTTTGAGGTATAGTGCAGTAAATTTAAGATGTGCTATGTGTTAATTTGATATATTACTATTTTAACATGATTAGAATATGTTAATATGTAGATTACTATCACCATTGTAGTCATAGTTACCAACACCATGTTACATGATTATAATTTCTTTTTTGTGGTTGGAATGATTAAACTCTGGTCACTTAGCAAGTTTGTTTACAACACAGGATTGTTGTCTATATTCAGTATGCTGTACGTTTGATCTTTAGGACTTATTTACTATTTGTTATAAATGTGTGTCCTTAAAAATTCTCTATCCCCTATCCCCTAGCCTCTGGGAACTAGCATTTTTATATGCAATTTTTTATGAATTTGGCTTTTTAAAATTTTACATATAAGCGATTTCATACTATATTTGTGTTTCTCTACTTGATTATACTTCACTTAGAATGAAGTCCTCAAGGTTTATCCATGTTTTGAATGGTAGGATGTCCTTCTTTCCCAAGACTAAATCACACACACACACACACACACACATATATATAGATAGATACAGATATAATATAAAATATCTTCTTCATCCATTCATTGACTGATGGACATTTAGATTGTTTCCATATCTTTACTATTCTGAATAGTGTTGCAATGAATATGAGAGTGTGCATATCTGTTTGATATCCTTTTATTTCCTTAATTTATATATTTGGAAGTGGAATTGCTAGATCATATAGTAGATCTTTTTTTAATTTTTGAGATAACTCCATGTTGCTTTCCATAGTGGCTGGAACAATTTATGCTTCTACCAATAGTGTACAAGTGTTCATTCTTCTCAGCATCCTTACCAGCAGTTGTAATCTCATTTTCTTAATGATACTGATGTTCTGATGGAAATTTTCCTGATAATTGGTAATGTTGAGCATCACTTTATGTACATGTTGGCCACCTAGATGTCTTCTTTGGAAAAATGTCTGCTTAGCTACTCTGCCTTTTTAAATCGAATTGTCATTGATGTTATTGAGTTGTGTGAATTCTTTATTTAGGATATTAATTCCTCATCTGATAACTGCTTTACAAAAACTTTATGCCATTTTTAAGTTGGGTTTCCGTTTTGTTCAATGTTTATTTTGCTGAGCAGAAGTATTTAAGTTTTTTGTGGTTGCAGTTGATTTTTGTTTTGTTGCTTGTGCTTTTGAAATCTATAATCTGAAAAATTATTGCTAAGACCAATGATGATGAGATTCTTCCCTATATTTTGTTATGAGTTTTATGGTATCTCTTCATTGTTTGTCTATGATAGAGTTCAAATTAATTTTTTAATTAATTTTTTTAAGTGGCATAAGATAATTTTATTTTTCTGCCTGTGTTTATTCAGCTTCTCCAACAACATTTGTTGAAGCACTTGTCCTTTTCCCAGTGGGTATTTTTGGATCCTTTGTCAAATACTAGCTGACTGTTTATGCTGGGGTTTAATTCTGAGCTGTCTATGCTGTTCAATTGGTTGATGTGTCTATATCAGTGTGATATCATTTTAATTACCATAACTTACTTTTCCACAGAAATTTTAGATATTTTTTCTACTTACGTGAATAATGCCACTGGAATTTTGATAGGGATTGAGTTGAATCTGTAGATGCCTTTGGGTACCATGGGCATTTTAACAACATTATTTGGTCCGTGAACATGGGGTGCCTTTCCATTTGTTCATTTCTTTGAATTTTTTCAACAAAGTCTTAAGTTCTCATTGTGCAAATCTTTTACTTTCTTTGTTAAATTTATTCATAGGTTATAATTCTTCTAAAATCAAGACAATAACCACTCTCAAAACTATGTAATACTGAAAATCCAAGCTAGAGCAGTAAGACAAGAAAGCAAAAGAAAAGGCATTAAAATAGGAAAGGAAAAAATTAGAATTGTCATTATTTTCAGATAGCATGATTTTGCATATAGAAAATTCTAAAGACTTAGCCAAAAAACTGTGGGACTAACTACTAAATTCAGTGAGTGAAGTCCTTAAGAAAAAGTAAATAAAGTTGCAGAATGGGTGTACCTGTTTGTATATATTTTTGCAAATTATATATACTAAAAATGAAACATCTGAAAAATAGACAAAGAAAGGTATCTCATTCACAATATCATCAAAAACAACAAATTGCTTGGAGGAGTGATTGACTAGAAAATTGTATTTGTGTTTCCAAGAAATGCTGTGGGTACAGTTGAAGCTTCTGGTCATGAATTTAAAGTTATTGTGGTTGTGTGCTTTTTTTTTCCCTCTTCGTTTACCTTTAGCTGCTCTGATGTATTATAGGGATTCTGATAGCAGTTTTCTGGGTCAGTACTTTGTAGACAGAGAAAAATGGATGACTTGAGAGCCTATGCAAGGGAAACATTATGATAGCCCATGAAGTGTAAACCAGAGTAATCAGGGGATTGAGGATATGAGAATGATTATGGACAGTAGCAAAGGACACGCTGAGTACATTGGAGATGCTATTGGGGTCAAACTACAGTTGGCCTCAAAATACAAGAGGGGGGAAAAATAACTTTCAATATAGGAAATGCTAATCAGAGTGCAGGCTTAAAAATGAACTTTGGAGAAGCTGTTGTTAGTACTGATGACAAGGTATGGGATATGACCAATGGGGTTAAAACCAGAGGAGTGCAGAGTAGAAGATCATTAGATATGAAAAGGGAAGCAGGAATTGATTAATCATTAGGAAGAGAATGAGAACACAGCAGTGAGTCAGATAATAAAGCTCTTTAATGAGTGGGGAAAAGTGATCAGGTTTACTGTGACAAAGAGGGTAGCTGATCATATAAAATCAGAGCTATATTTCTAAGCAGTGGGAGTTTAGAGGAAGAGGAAAGGCTAGTGGTCCAGCAATGAGCATGAGGAAACACACTGCAACATTATCTAAAGGCCCAGTAGTACACGGCTTTTATTTTTATTTATTTAGTTTATTTGGGGGGGTGGGGGGGGGTGGGGGGGGGTAGGGGGCTGGCCGGCCACTTCTATTGGTCTTTCATTCATCTATTTTCATCCATCTTTTGTTCTTTGGCCCGTGTGGGTCTCCCATCACAGTGGCCTTTGTTGTCGCAGAGCACTGGCTCTGGAGCACCCTGGCTCTTTTGCCAGTCCCCCCGGAGTACAGTGGACCTGTTTGTATATATTTTTGCAAATTATATATACTAAAAATGAAACATCTGAAAAATAGACAAAGAAAGGTATCTCATTCACAATATCATCAAAAACAACAAATTGCTTGGAGGAGTGATTGACTAGAAAATTGTATTTGTGTTTCCAAGAAATGCTGTGGGTACAGTTGAAGCTTCTGGTCATGAATTTAAAGTTATTGTGGTTGTGTGCTTTTTTTTCCCCTCTTCGTTTACCTTTAGCTGCTCTGATGTATTATAGGGATTCTGATAGCAGTTTTCTGGGTCAGTACTTTGTAGACAGAGAAAAATGGATGACTTGAGAGCCTATGCAAGGGAAACATTATGATAGCCCATGAAGTGTAAACCAGAGTAATCAGGGGATTGAGGATATGAGAATGATTATGGACAGTAGCAAAGGACACGCTGAGTACATTGGAGATGCTATTGGGGTCAAACTACAGTTGGCCTCAAAATACAAGAGGGGAAAAATAACTTTCAATATAGGAAATGCTAATCAGAGTGCAGGCTTAAAAATGAACTTTGGAGAAGCTGTTGTTAGTACTGATGACAAGGTATGGGATATGACCAATGGGGTTAAAACCAGAGGAGTGCAGAGTAGAAGATCATTAGATATGAAAAGGGAAGCAGGAATTGATTAATCATTAGGAAGAGAATGAGAACACAGCAGTGAGTCAGATAATAAAGCTCTTTAATGAGTGGGGAAAAGTGATCAGGTTTACTGTGACAAAGAGGGTAGCTGATCATATAAAATCAGAGCTATATTTCTAAGCAGTGGGAGTTTAGAGGAAGAGGAAAGGCTAGTGGTCCAGCAATGAGCATGAGGAAACACACTGCAACATTATCTAAAGGCCCAGTAGTACACGGCTTTTATTTTTATTTATTTTTTTTTTTGGTGGGATGGGGTGGGTTGGGGAGGGTAGGGGGCTGGCCGGCCACTTCTATTGGTCTTTCATTCATCTATTTTCATCCATCTTTTGTTCTTTGGCCCGTGTGGGTCTCCCATCACAGTGGCCTTTGTTGTCGCAGAGCACTGGCTCTGGGCGCACGCACCCCAGAGCTCTGGCTCAGTAATTGGGCACATCGGTCCAGCTGCTCCACAGCACGTGGGATCTTCCCAGGCCAGGGATCGAACTGGCGCCCCTTGCACTGCAAGGCGGTGTTCTTACCCACTGGACCACCAGGGAAGCCCAGTACATGGCTTTTAAGATGACCACAGCTATCAATGTGGATGCTACAGTAGAAGCATATGCTTCATGAGATAGACAGGTTTTACATATTATTAGAAATTGAAGGAAATGTCAGCACCCTAAACTCTTGAAATTTTGCTGTTGACGAAAAATGTTTTTGAAAGTAAGAATAAGTTTTAGAGGAATAGAGTTGGTGTCATGGACTGGTAGAAGAGATGATCAAATGAAAGGACTATTCAGAGCTGAGCAGAGATAAGATTCCATATGAGGGGAATTTGGAGTTTCCTCTGGAGTCAAAAATCTAGGGATATAGGCATAATGGATTAGTCCTGAGTATCACTTTTAATACCTTGCCAGTACAGGGAGTTATTGCTTAATACATTTCAGATTCTCACCAATGTGGCAAAACCTTGGCTCTTGGAGAGAGTGAGAGAGAGATGAGAGAGGGACAGAAGTACTCATTGCAGCAAAAGTTAATACTTCTTTAGAAGAGGGTGAAGAGGTTCCTTTATTAATATGACTTTATAATAAGGCAATAAGATTTCTATCCTGGTAAAAAATAGCTGAAGTTTTACTGTTCTCATTTTACCATTTTAAAGGAACCAAGGCAGTATTCAGATGCGATTCAAAATAGAATGTTTGAGAATAAAGTGCCAGTTAACATTTTTTACACTGATAATATATGTTCATAATGATAGGTCTGAGTCTCTTAAATGCATTTTTAGTAAATTAAGGGTTGATTAATTATTGTTGCTATTAAAAAAACTTGCATTAACATGAACATTTAATCAGTTAACTATATACTTTATAGTCATATTTCATGTCCATTTTTAATGTACCCATTTTGCTATTTAATAAAAGAAAAATAATAATAATGGGCATTGGTGTAAAGGAAATTATTTCCTTTTGAAAGTAGTTATCTTTTTAAGACTATTAAGAGGTATTTAATTACTATTTATAATACTTTGAATATAACATAGAAAAAAATATATGTATATATTTCAGAATACCAGGAGATGTATTTTCAAAACTGAGAAAATTCATCATAGGAAATAAATTTGATATTCTTATATACTATGGATATCACTTTATTAAGAATATCTTAAATAAAATTCTTGAACAAAATAAATGCCCAATAAGCAATCTGGGCATTTTCAGTCGCAATTAGCAAAGCTTAAAATGAGATATGCAAATAAGCAATGTTTCTATAAATTGTTTTTTTAATCTTCTCTCTTTGGAATCAAAAAATACAAATGATGGATTATAAAAACAAGAACCAAAATAAGTTTAGTTTAGAAGTATCTTCTATTTTAAAAATCAGACTTAAACACCATCGCTTTATTGAGGACAGAAACTGAGAGTTCACTTTGACATGCCTAAATTTATTTTTATTTAGCGTAATAGAAAGTCAGTCTTTAAACTACAGTTATAGTTCTCCAGCATCCTAGAGGCAAGTGTCCCAGTACTAAGGAAGTAGATGGAATGGCAAAATCGATTCATATGTCTGAATAAGTTTGTATTATGTCTTAGGTTGGGCTTCCTATTGCTCAGTCGGTAAACAACCTGGTATTCCTTAAATATTTGCAAAGTAAAGTAATTGTAGAATTAAAATTTTCTTAATGAATGTATTCATTTTTTGAAGAAATGTTAGAAGGTTCAGCAGTTGAGTGATGTCACTAGGAAAAACAACAGTTTGAGGACAGGAAATTTTTAAAGTTAACATTTTGTAGAATAAAGTGCCAGTTAACATTTTTTACACTGATAATATATGTTCATAATGATAGGTCTGAGTCTCTTAAATGCATTTTTAGTAAATTAAGGGTTGATTAATTATTGTTGCTATTAAAAAAACTTGCATTAACATGAACATTTAATCAGTTAACTATATACTTTATAGTCATATTTCATGTCCATTTTTAATGTACCCATTTTGCTATTTAATAAAAGAAAAATAATAATAATGGGCATTGGTGTAAAGGAAATTATTTCCTTTTGAAAGTAGTTATCTTTTTAAGACTATTAAGAGGTATTTAATTACTATTTATAATACTTTGAATATAACATAGAAAAAAATATATGTATATATTTCAGAATACCAGGAGATGTATTTTCAAAACTGAGAAAATTCATCATAGGAAATAAATTTGATATTCTTATATACTATGGATATCACTTTATTAAGAATATCTTAAATAAAATTCTTGAACAAAATAAATGCCCAATAAGCAATCTGGGCATTTTCAGTCGCAATTAGCAAAGCTTAAAATGAGATATGCAAATAAGCAATGTTTCTATAAATTGTTTTTTTAATCTTCTCTCTTTGGAATCAAAAAATACAAATGATGGATTATAAAAACAAGAACCAAAATAAGTTTAGTTTAGAAGTATCTTCTATTTTAAAAATCAGACTTAAACACCATCGCTTTATTGAGGACAGAAACTGAGAGTTCACTTTGACATGCCTAAATTTATTTTTATTTAGCGTAATAGAAAGTCAGTCTTTAAACTACAGTTATAGTTCTCCAGCATCCTAGAGGCAAGTGTCCCAGTACTAAGGAAGTAGATGGAATGGCAAAATCGATTCATATGTCTGAATAAGTTTGTATTATGTCTTAGGTTGGGCTTCCTATTGCTCAGTCGGTAAACAACCTGGTATTCCTTAAATATTTGCAAAGTAAAGTAATTGTAGAATTAAAATTTTCTTAATGAATGTATTCATTTTTTGAAGAAATGTTAGAAGGTTCAGCAGTTGAGTGATGTCACTAGGAAAAACAACAGTTTGAGGACAGGAAATCTTGCTTAGATTTTTAGTTATTTTATTTTATTTTTAAAGCAATATCTTGTTTTTGTTCAATGCACTTTACCATTCTTATATATACCCTTTATGAAGGAGCAGAGCTTTTCTTGCAGTATTGCTGTGAACCATAGTGGATATCGTTTTGATGTGGACATCTCTAATTGTGGTATCCAGAGGTCACTCAATAAATAGCAACAAATATAGGTCAGCATGTTTGGTCAGGGAAATGTTCATGGAAAAAATATACTTTAAAGCAGGAGATTTGGCATGTTAGGGCTCTTCAGGGGAACAGAATGAGTAAGGCGTGCATGTGTGTTATGTGTAAAGAGATTTATTATAAGAAATGCTCACACAATTCTGGAGACTAGTAATTGTATACTTTGGGTCTGAAGACCAGCAGCCTAAGAGACCCAGGAAAGCAATGGTGTAGATGAAGCCACAAAGCAGTCTGCTGGATAATTGCCTTTCTTGCTCAGAAGAGGACTGGTCTTCTAACCAGGCCTTCAACTGACTAGATGAGGCCCATCCATATAATGAAGGGCGATCTATAAGTATTTTGCTGATTAAAATGGTAAGGTTGTCCCAAAACACCCTCTATAAATATCCAGAATAAGGTATAAGCAAATATCTGGGCACCCTGTGGCTTGGCCAAGCTTATGTAAACTTAACCTTCACAGATGGCACAGATCACCGTAAAACTTAGTAAGCCACATTGGCTTCACTTTAAGTAGCGTGGGAAATCAAAAGAGGGAGAACTAAAGAAAGCAAGGACTTTCTTTTAAAAAACTGCTACACAACATGGCTCAGATTCAGTAAGTATTTCATTATTTGATAATGTAAAATGTTATTATTGAGCTCATGGGAAAATACAAAAGAAACTCTTTATTACAGTAAATGTTTAGTGAATCTCCACTATATGCATAATATGGTTTTAAGCACTTACCTCATAGCATTGAGAAATGCAGAAAATATCTCCCCTATCTCTATATTATAGTTGGACACAACTATAAAAAATGAACATATTCATATACATGCTATATAGGCCAATTATTGAAAACTGAATAAAAATTCAAGCAGAGCAAAGTAAAAAGTACAATAAAAATAGGAGCAGAATGGCTGTCTCTGACAATGTTTTTCATGTATGACGCAAAGGAGATTGAAAAGTTAGAGAAGACCTGAGGTGATCAGCCCAGTGATGACAAGTGTAAAAAGTTGAACTTTATGGCTACAATGCCCATTGATGCTATGAAGACAAAGGTTGCTGTTGTTCATTGTTCCAGGATAGAATATTATAATTTTAAGTAAAAACAAAACCTTACATCTCAAATTAAAAATTTGTGCAATTCCATTTAGCTTCTATAGAGATTTGGACTAAAGAATAATTATTATATTTACACGTATAATTTTTAAATTCTGGAATCAAACTTTTGCTGCATGGTATCAAGTTAAAGCGATTTAAATAATATATCTCAATATAACACCATTTTTGTAAAGATACCATGTAGAAATCACTTTCAAATTTATCCTATTCCTAAAAATCTTAAAGTAACCTATTTCTTTATTGTGTAATTCTCTTACCGACTTTTTGCTATTCTATCTCTATGTGGTAACTGGACATTTATATAAATGTACAAACATGAATTAATCAATAGACATATTCTTTAGAATTTAAAGCAGTAATTTAAGTGTTCCTTGACTTTGGAGTGTGTTGGCTCTTTTTTTCTTTACCGGTTATACAACTGTGAATCAATAACTGTCCAGTATAAAATTTCCCCTAAAAAGTAAGGAAAAAACGGCCCTTGGCTTCAAGCTTTGTAAACTTAACCTTCACAGATGGCACAGATCACCGTAAACTTAGTAAGCCACATTGGCTTCACTTTAAGTAGTGGAAATCAAAAGAGGGAGAACTAAAGAAAGCAAGGACTTTCTTTTAAAAAACTGCTACACAACATGGCTCAGATTCAGTAAGTATTTCATTATTTGATAATGTAAAATGTTATTATTGAGCTCATGGGAAAATACAAAAGAAACTCTTTATTACAGTAAATGTTTAGTGAATCTCCACTATATGCATAATATGGTTTTAAGCACTTACCTCATAGCATTGAGAAATGCAGAAAATATCTCCCCTATCTCTATATTATAGTTGGACACAACTATAAAAAATGAACATATTCATATACATGCTATATAGGCCAATTATTGAAAACTGAATAAAAATTCAAGCAGAGCAAAGTAAAAAGTACAATAAAAATAGGAGCAGAATGGCTGTCTCTGACAATGTTTTTCATGTATGACGCAAAGGAGATTGAAAAGTTAGAGAAGACCTGAGGTGATCAGCCCAGTGATGACAAGTGTAAAAAGTTGAACTTTATGGCTACAATGCCCATTGATGCTATGAAGACAAAGGTTGCTGTTGTTCATTGTTCCAGGATAGAATATTATAATTTTAAGTAAAAACAAAACCTTACATCTCAAATTAAAAATTTGTGCAATTCCATTTAGCTTCTATAGAGATTTGGACTAAAGAATAATTATTATATTTACACGTATAATTTTTAAATTCTGGAATCAAACTTTTGCTGCATGGTATCAAGTTAAAGCGATTTAAATAATATATCTCAATATAACACCATTTTTGTAAAGATACCATGTAGAAATCACTTTCAAATTTATCCTATTCCTAAAAATCTTAAAGTAACCTATTTCTTTATTGTGTAATTCTCTTACCGACTTTTTGCTATTCTATCTCTATGTGGTAACTGGACATTTATATAAATGTACAAACATGAATTAATCAATAGACATATTCTTTAGAATTTAAAGCAGTAATTTAAGTGTTCCTTGACTTTGGAGTGTGTTGGCTCTTTTTTTCTTTACCGGTTATACAACTGTGAATCAATAACTGTCCAGTCATTGGGACTAGGTAGTCCATTTAATTTTCTACTACTGCTTTATTTATGACAGTTTAGTTGGCCCATGGCGTTTTATTCATTTGGGCATTAGCTACTAAGAATTCTTGCTCCTAGGTGATTATTTTTTCCCCTAAATCATGGACTATAAACTGAAAATAAAAAGTAAGAAGTGAAAGTAAAAAGTTTTAAGGTAAACTATATATTACCTTTGAGGTCCAGCTTTGTTGTTTTTCTGTTTTATTTTGTTTTTGTTGCTTTTTTGTTTGTTTTAACTTCCTGGCTGGCTGACAAAGCAGTGGGGAAGAAAACAGTTTCATCTTCCATTTCATAGTAATCCTTAATTGTACCTTAAGTTTATGTCTAATAGAAAATAGAAAATAAGAAAAGAATTTCCCAGTGTCTTAGCTGTATTGACATTATTATGAATATTGCATTGTTTTTCTGAATCTTTAGAAATGTGGAAAATAGAAAAGAACATAAAAATCTTCTCCTGGTATCATATACTCTTGAATTGCGATACCCTTTTAAGATTTGAAATCTCCTTACTAATTTGGCATAGTAACCACATGTGCCCAGAGCCTGTGTTCTGCAACAGAAGAGGCCACTGCAATGGGAGGCCCACACATGCCAAAGAATAAAAGATGGATGAAAATAAATATAAAATGAAAGAGGCATGATGGGTGGGTGGGTGTGGGAATCAACAAATGAGAGACAGAAGTTTCATTGGTTAAAAAGAGGAGTTCTGGGTTTTAACTCTTAAGATATTAGAATTAGTCATGGAATAATATCATAAAGCGTTAAAAAAAATGAAACCATTAATGCATTCTGCCAAATTAGAATTGCTCACTGCACCTAACTTTCTCCTGTCCTGTCTGGTTTCAAATGAATGTGTTAATGTCATTTTCATTATTGCCTCTGGTTGGTTTGGACAGTGTTTAGTCTTGGTATTCTCATCTGTAAACAATGCTCATTGTTCCTCTCCTGCAGTGTTAGTGTGATTAATAGAGAAAGGAGTACACACTTCATTAGGTAATAAACACAGGCCTGGCACATATTTGGCAATCAACACATGAGATTTTTTTTTCCTAAGGGCGTATCTTTCCACTCTCACTTTGACCACTAGAGAATAAAAAGCAATAGCTATTGTCTACAGTTTCTTCAATCACATGGACCATCTGCTCAGCTCAGGAAAATAAGATGCATTTAAGAAAATCTGTGTGGAATGAAAGCCCACTCATTTATTATAAGTTTTATTTTAAATATAATGTTTGGAACATTTGACAGTATGGGCAAAGGGTTAAAAAAAAAAAAACCTTTCCCATGCTGCATGAGAAAAACAGCTTTCCTTCTGTTTCCCTGGAAACCTAATATAGGTAGAAATGAAAACTAAATTGCTAGGCAACATCATTTATGATTAAAAAATGACTCCAGCTTTGTGTACTGAATCCGGCCTGGAAAAACTATATAAATATGACAGGTACAAACTATTCTATTCATTCCTGACTGCAGTGACTGTTGTATACCTCTCATGAGACCCCTGGAAGTGGTGTCTACAGAGATGTTACACAGACTACTGGTCTACCACAAGAACTCTGGCAAAAGAAGAATGCCTGACATTCTTCTGACAAAGGGTGTTCCTGTCTGAAAAACTTCTCATAGATTGAAGTTCAATGTAGTCTTTGTCTGTGAATCTGAATATTTGTGGGGTGTGTGTGTGTGTGTGTGTGTGTGTGTGTGTGTTAGTCTCTCAGTTGTGCCTGACTCTTTGTGACCCCATGGACTAACTCGCCAGGCTCCTCTGTCCATAGAGTTCTCCAGGCAAGAATACTGGAGTGGGTAACCATTCCCATCTCCAAAGGATCTTTCTGACCCAGGAAGTGAATCTGAGTCTCCTGCATTGCAGGCAGATTCTTTACCTTCTGAGTCACCAGGAAAGTCTCCTGAATATTTAGTAGAGTTTAAAAAAAAAACCTCATGATGTGCATTGTAGATGGACATCTACAATGGCAAAATACCACCAACATATCCTCCTTGGCTTTAATTTAGTTTTAGTTGTTGGATTTGGGCAGTTGAGAGATACTGTTTTAAAATTTTTTGTTAATATTATCAAACCTGTATTTTTCAGCTATTGATTACAATTATTCCATTACACAAATGATCTCAGAAGTCTGCGTTAAAATGGAGAAAGTCTGTGTCCACACAGAATTTCTTAAGCGCTGATTAGAAAAAAAAGATTTCTATTTGTGTATATGAAGTAATATTGACTTCATTATTCTAAAAAGCAAAGTATCTTATAGCTTTATCAATTTCACCAATAGAAAGAAAGGTATATGTTGACTTTATTGCTACTTTTATGACATAGTCAGTTTTTAATATTTTAGTCTCTAAGAAATCAGTGAAATCCAGTAAACTGTGTTATTGGTTAACAAACTTAAGCAAACAAAAGACGTCACTATTAAGAATATAGGGAAATTACTGATTCTAAAATAAGTTTGGATATGAAAAAAACCTATAGTCAATATATGATAATACTACAACTGAAAGCTAAATGCATGTGCAGTTACAACAAATATAAAACTCACCTGAGGTAGATCGGAGTCATGTCCCTCTACATCCCTTGTCTACTGTCTCTTTCCCACATTGACTCTAAGTTTGGTGGCGGTTGCCTTGGCCAATGGAACTTCAGCAAAGTGAAGCAAGTCTAGCCTAGACAAGTCAGTGCAGGTCTACACTTGTACATCCTTCTGTGCTGGGGCTTGCCCTGTTGGAACTCTGCTGCCACCATGTGATGAAATCTGGTATAGCACCCTTCTGAATGAAAGCAGACAGAGGGGGAGGTCTATGGGAAGCCGTTTCTGTGCTTTGGCTGTCTATAATTACAGCCACGCATCTGATGGCTGGCTTGAGGCATTGTAGGGCAGCAGGGCCAGCAGTCATGACAAAGTAAGATGTAGATCAGCAGAGAATAATGGAATCCCCCTGATACCTCTGAATGCGTCCACTCCTGCTTCATCTGAGTGTGGGAAGACTAGAGAGTTCTTTCACCTCCGCATTCCAGGTCTTGTGTATAGTCATCCTCTTACACAGAGGCAAGTAGGTGAAATGATACCAGGAAACACACTTTCCAGTTTCACCAAGTTTGTACACCAGAGCCCTCTACATGATATCTGTATATCTCTCTTTTTTTTTTTTTTTAAACATTTATTTATTTATGTTGGCGGGGGTGGGGAGGGAGGGGGTGGGCGGGCCACTTCCACTGATCTTTCATTTGTCTGGTTTCATCCATCTTTGTTCTTTGGCCCGTGTGGGCCTCCCATCGCGGTGGCATCTGTTGTCGCAGAGCACTGGCTCTGGGCGCATGTGCTCCAGAGCTCCGGCTCAGTAATTGGACACATTGGTCCAGCTGCTCCACGGCACGTGTGATCTTCCCAGGCCAGGGATCGAACCGGTGCCCCTTGCACTGCAAGGCGGTGTCCTCACCCACTGGACCACCAGGGAAGCCCCTGTATATACCTCTTTTAACCATATTTACCTTCAGCCTAAAGTAAAAGTATATTTCCACCTCGCATGGTACAAGTTGTACTGCTGAAAACTTATTAACCCTCTTCCTATAAGTGGTAACACAAAGTCCCAAGTGGCCCTTAATCGATTCTGGAAATGATGTAGAAGTTCTCCCTAGGCTTTGATATATGTAACTTAAGTAGAGACATCTATGATTAACCAAAATTGGAACACCTATTATAAGAATAGCTTTGACTATACAGACTTTTGTCGATGAAGTGGTATCTCTGCTTTTGAATATGATGTCTAGGCTTGTCACAACTTTTCTTCCAAGGAGCAAGCATCTTTTAATTTCATGGCTGCAGTCACCATCTGCAGTGATTTTGGAGCTCAGAAAGTAAGAACAGGATAGCACACATCATATAAACAATACCCTTCAGAATTGTTAGTGCAGCTAGATAAGGTCAGGAAATGGGAAATGGAGGCTCAAAAAAGGCATATCCCTCTTCATTCTGAGAAGCCTAACTACCCAATTACCAATGAGAGACAGAGAACAGAGCTACATAGAGTGGCCAATGGGCAACTATGCCTCTCTGTAGATCGGCAGAAAGCAAGAGCTAAGAATAACATCTGGGAGAGTTGAGGAAGGCTGGAGCTCAGAATCTGTGTTTCTGTCTGAGACTATCACCAAGCCTACCGAGATCCTCTTCAGGGCACAGCTCTCCAGTTGTAGAAACTACTGTTGACTGATAGCCCTCATCTGACAGCCTTCTCTGGGAGTTCCCCTAAGCTGAAAAGAGCCACCTTGCCTAAATTCATGCTCAGATTCCAGAGACAAGCTTCATTTAGTGATATGTCTATATAAAGATATAAAAGCCCAGCCCCTTCATTCTAACTCACAATTGGTCTGAAAAGCCAAGATTCAAACAATCCCCAAGGGTTTGACTGGGCATTTGGCAAATAAATCGCAGTCCACCTTCTCTCTTTGCATAATCTCACCACCTTCTCTGCATCCTAACATCCAGTCAAGAATTTTCTCCTGAGGTCTGAATTGTTACCAGAAGAGACACCTGGATAAATTAGTGTGAAATGAAATGGAAGAGCTGGATCACCTCCCAACCTACTGATAATAGAAATGCATTTCTCTGAGTGGTGGGGGATGTGCCTAGTATGTTCTGTCATCAAGTCTGTTAACTTGCACACATCATGAACTGGTGTGATAAACCAAAAGAAGTGCACGCATTAGTGCAGAGGTTAGAGAACTATGACCTACCACCTATTGTGGAAAAAAAAAAAAAAGATTCAGTGAAATGTAGCCATGTTTTGTCTACAACTATTTTCACTCTACAACTTCACAGTAGATGCTACAGAAAATGTATTGGCCCCAAAGCCTGAAATATTTATTATCTGGCCTTTGGGCTTCCCAGGTGGCTCAGTGATAAAGAGTCTGTCTGCCAATGTAGAAGTTGCAGTGCAAAATGAAACTGAACTATAAAGTTCTTCTTGCCTTCATTAGGTATGCCTGTGGTACCCAGACCATTGTAACTGCATGGTGTTCTGATAAGCCCAGAATGCTCCATTCCTGCTTCTATGGGTCATTGTTTAAAGATTGTTTACATATAACCTCTAGCAACTCCCATGCTCTGTAACTGCTAATATTCAAAGTTCCAATCAAAACTGCCAACTGTACCTGCATATGTTAATCCTATAAAAGAAGAACTCACCCTGAACCCGGGGCCAGAATTTCTGATTGCTAGTTTGTCTGGGACCACTGGTGTAATAAGTTTCAGTTTTCCAACCCTCCAAGTGTGGTGCGTGGTTTCTTGATGGTTTGATTTCTGCAACTTTTCTGGAGACTTCAATGAGATTCTAACTACACTGGTCCCTTGAGCCACTGGATCAGTGACTCCACTGTGTGCGAGAGGAGGAACTCCCAGTTGAAAGAGGAGGTGCACCACACAATGGTTTTCTGGGTTCTTTTTCAGACTGGTGTTCTGACTCTCTGGATGGCTGAGTCCCAACCGGACTCATTGGAGGGACAGATGAACTTACCAGGAGCAACCACTGGATAAGGTAAGGCCCTGGGGCACAGAACCCAGTCAGATCCTATCTCTGGACAGAAAATGAGCATGATCACTCAGGCAGGGACCCAGAGGTGGGAGGCACTGTGATAAACTCCGGTATGAGTATGTGAAAGAGTGAGCACCCTGGTTCGTCCTCATTCCAGGGCGATTGTGTGGCTCCATGGCCTTCGTGGCTACCAAGTCCGAGTGGGACCCAACCTGCGGTTCTATGGGGAACCTCATGTGGTCTAGGGTGGCTCTGGACTCAGTCTAACCCACTATGGTTAAGAGGCATCCAATGCTCCCTCCGGGTAGGTGGCCAGGTGCGCATCTGAATGGTCTCTCCTCTATGAGGGGGCACCCAACCATTTTTGTCCTTGCACCACCAACACAGGGAGGGAAACACAGGGAGGGTAACACGATTGGTTATTGATCTAGTTTAGAAATTGTACGGGTCCAACTGGCCCTTTTGCCCTAGGGCCCTCTGCTTAAATTATTTTCTTAAAGTTTTTAAGGTTCACTCTCCTCTTCCGTCAGCTGACTCTTTGAGTCAACTTTCTGAGAAATCAGGCTTTCCCTAGAAGACTTGTCTCTTCTGCCAGATCTGTACCTACCCCTCCATGGATCCCCTGAGCCAGTCAATGCAGAGTGGCACACTCTGCAGTGCACCTGTGCACTTTTGGGTTCTCATTAAGAAGCTGTCTTTCTGTGCCACGTTTTTCTCCATCAGCCTCCGATTTCCTGAGTATTTAAGGCCTTTGATTTAGAAAAGTATGCACATTACTCCCTCTGCCTCTCAGTGTCCTTGAAGGCACAAGTTATCCCGAGTTTCCCCCACTCCTGAAAATTCCCTGACTCCTTCAGATTCTTCTGATGAAACTAAGACTCTTGCTTCCACAGGGGGTCATTCTCTGCTGGGACCAATCTGCCCTTGATATTAGGGTCAATTTAGCACTTTCTGATCTGGCTTTTGGTAATGAAACTATGACCATGGAAAAATACAATTGTCTCTTTAAGAATTCTTGCTCTGAGAAAATAAAGCCTACTATGCCTTGAGACCAGAGCTCTCTTCATCACTTATCTAGACCATCTTTAATTCCTGAGGAAAAAGGGGAAATGAGGTCTTTTTAAATTTTTCTTTTTCCAACTATTAGTTAAAATTAGTGAGTCTTATATTGTGATATTTGATTCATAACTAAGTTTGGAAAACAAAGCTATAGAATCTCTTGCTGCGTCTGTTTGGATGTATGTATATCTCTGTGTCTTTGTTTTTTGGATAATATCGCTTATTGCTGAGATCAATCTGTAAATGATCTCTAATTGGCCTAAAGAAAAGTAAGCATTTACAAATCAAACATTCCTAAATACAAGATATGCTAAACCTAAATGGATTTCAGGTTCATGTAACTAGGAAATATTAAATACCTGGTATTAAAGCTTGTTTGTTGATCTAATATAGACATGTCTGAGAATCATTAACATTAAACAGAATATTTTCATTGTGCCTAAGTTTAATATAAGTTAAATAGCATTATATCTGTTACAAGTTTGTCAGCAAGGAAAGTAACTTGAGTGATGAAACTTCCTATATATATATATATATATATATGTATAATATAAGGACTTCAAGGACTTGAAGCACAAGTCAAATAAGGACTTGAAGCATTCATCACTGAACACTAATTTCCTCTTACAGAGAAACTAAAGAGAGTTTGGACTATTAATATGTTTGGTGTTATCCTGAGACATTCTCTATAAAAAATCAAATGTTTTTAGAAATTATCACTGGCATCTATACTCACCAATCTGTAGAATACTAATATAGGTAAATTTAAGTAAATACACTTTTTTAATGAATTTGAAAGTAATCTGATACAAAACTTGAATTTGGCTTTTCTCTCTGTTAAGAGGACACACTTTCTTCAGATGTTGAATTGCCTTTAAAAATAGACTTAATTTTATTTATGTCTTAAAAGATCTAATCTATATTTGCCTCTAAAATCATTTATTGTTGCTTTGGTTATGTGAATAGCTATTGTTTCACAGTGACCTGTAATTCTTTCTGACTGAGTGTTCTAAATCCTTTTGATATTTGTTCACAAAACTTCCTAAATCATTCTAATGAAGAACTTTGACTTCTAGCTAACTTTGGGATGTTTCAGAGGGCCCTGATACATCCCAAAGGGATATATTACACTAATTAGGTTCATTTTGTATGTTGAATTGCACAGGAATTATTGTCAAGTGAGTAATAAATCTTTGGTTTCTAGATACTATCTTAAAATACCGTCATAAGTACTAGCCAAGTTTCATAAAATGCTTCCTCTTCAAGAAGATATGTAAAAGAACTTTTGGATAAATACCAATCTCTGGGTAAAAAATTAAAGGATTCTAATAGAAAACCTGATGGCTCCACAAAAGGACTGAATAAACTGGCAAATATGTTTATAACCTTTATGGTTTCTATCCGAAAAGTTACTAGTTTAAATCTGTGTTTGCCAGGTATAGGAAAAAACCCCTTCAAACTAATTTTACTTAATAGTAATTTGGTAAATTATACTTTATAAATAAATTGAAACATTTTTCTCTTATGTCTATCTAAACCCTCCAGAGACTGGAATCACTTAGTTTCCAGTAACTTTATCCAATAAGTTAGGTAGGTTATCTCACGAACAGGTACAGAATTCTCAATTTTGAAAAACTTCAGAGAGAAAAAAAAAAATTCACTTATATCTGTTAGATAAAATCTGTAGCAAGCCTTTGGTATGACTTTCCTAGCCCTAACAAACAATGAGTGGCCTATCAAGAAAATCTTTGTTAGACCTGGGAATTAACCTTCCCAGCCTCATGGGACACAATGGTCATGAAATGCCCCTAAAACATGGTCAAATATGTGGCTATGAAGTTGCCAGCTGTCTCTTTAAAGATTAAACTGACCACTTCAAGTTGCTAATCTTCAAAACTTGAATTTGGCTTTTCTCTCTGTTAAGAGGACACACTTTCTTCAGATGTTGAATTGCCTTTAAAAATAGACTTAATTTTATTTATGTCTTAAAAGATCTAATCTATATTTGCCTCTAAAATCATTTATTGTTGCTTTGGTTATGTGAATAGCTATTGTTTCACAGTGACCTGTAATTCTTTCTGACTGAGTGTTCTAAATCCTTTTGATATTTGTTCACAAAACTTCCTAAATCATTCTAATGAAGAACTTTGACTTCTAGCTAACTTTGGGATGTTTCAGAGGGCCCTGATACATCCCAAAGGGATATATTACACTAATTAGGTTCATTTTGTATGTTGAATTGCACAGGAATTATTGTCAAGTGAGTAATAAATCTTTGGTTTCTAGATACTATCTTAAAATACCGTCATAAGTACTAGCCAAGTTTCATAAAATGCTTCCTCTTCAAGAAGATATGTAAAAAGAACTTTTGGATAAATACCAATCTCTGGGTAAAAAATTAAAGGATTCTAATAGAAAACCTGATGGCTCCACAAAAGGACTGAATAAACTGGCAAATATGTTTATAACCTTTATGGTTTCTATCCGAAAAGTTACTAGTTTAAATCTGTGTTTGCCAGGTATAGGAAAAAACCCCTTCAAACTAATTTTACTTAATAGTAATTTGGTAAATTATACTTTATAAATAAATTGAAACATTTTTCTCTTATGTCTATCTAAACCCTCCAGAGACTGGAAGCACTTAGTTTCCAGTAACTTTATCCAATAAGTTAGGGAGGTTATCTCACGAACAGGTACAGAAGTCTCAATTTTGAAAAACTTCAGAGAGAAAAAAAAAATTCACTTATATCTGTTAGATAAAATCTGTAGCAAGCCTTTGGTATGACTTTCCTAGCCCTAACAAACAATGAGTGGCCTATCAAGAAAATCTTTGTTAGACCTGGGAATTAACCTTCCCAGCCTCATGGGACACAATGGTCATGAAATGCCCCTAAAACATGGTCAAATATGTGGCTATGAAGGGGCCCTGCTGACTGGAAGTTGGCAGTTGCCAGCTGTCTCTTTAAAGATTAAATCATGACCACTTCAAGTTGCTAATCTTCAACACCCCCTGAAAAGAGTTAAGGGTGGAGATAAGAAATAAGGCACTCTGTGCTCTGGAGAAGAGTGGAAAAATAGGCCTTCAGATAGTCAGATGTTTTCCAGGTAAAGATTTTTATAAGCCCAAATTCTTGCATCTTCTCATATGTAAACACACACACACACACACACACACACACACACACATCATGAACAAATGTCCTGGTTCTCCTAGTTAGGCTCTCAACAGTTTTGCTACTTTTATCAATCTTTAGGCCACAGAACTCAGGAAGAGTTGAGCACATAAATCAGACCCTTAAGACTACATTAGCTAACCTCTGCCAGGAAACACAACTACCTTGTTGACATGAGTACGTGCTACCCCTACCCTTGCTCTGATCCCAATGCACTCCAGGGTCCTAAAGGGAAAATTATAGGCAAGAGTGTGTCTGTTCACATCTGTTATGGCAGACGGGGGGGGGAGGGGCGGGGAAGACCTGCTGAACCCACCAAACCTATTTTAATATGTCAGATGGGAAAAAAATTCATGATCAAGCTAGGCAGAAAGCAGTTAAAGAAGTAATTACATGACTGAAAACCTAAGTAACCAGACCAGACCCACTGGCATCAGGCCCAAAGCCAGAGTTCATGGGCTATACAACCAGCTGTGAACCTCCCTGAAAAAAAAGGATGGAATCCCAGAGAGTGATTTGAGGAATGCTTTTCTTACATAGTAGGGGTCAAAACCTTGGTGGGAGTGGTCCTAGGTCTCCTTGGGAACTTGCCTCCTTTTGCCTTTCCTCTTACCAATACTCATAAAAATAATCTCGTTTGGCCAAGGCACCTGCTGATTGAAGAACCACAACACATCCCTTAGCTCTGCAAGTTTATCAACGTCTAGACCAAAAAAGATCAGGAAAGTGATGCCTTATATGATTTTAAGGGCATCAAGAGTGGGAATGAAGAAGGAAACTTAAGTATAAAGTTCTTCTTGCTCCCATTCATTGTGCCTGTGGCGCCAAGACCATTGTAACTGCATGATGTTCTGACAAGCCCAGAATGCTCCATTCCTGCCTCTATGGGTCTTTGTTTAAATATTGTTTACATGGGACCTCTAGCAACTCCCATGCTCTGTAACTGCTCATATTCAAAATGCCCATTCACAATTGCCAACTGTACCTGCATATGTTAATCCTATAAAAGGAGAACTCAGCCTGAGCCCAGGGCCCAGGATTTCTGAGCACTAACTCATCTGGGACCACCGGTGTAATAACTCTGAGTTCTCCAATCCTCCAAGTGTGATGCTTGGCTTCTGATGGTTAGATTTCTGCAATAGCAGGCGATGCCAGTTTTATCCCCAGATGGGAAAGACCCCGTGGAGTAGAAAGTAGTACCAGCTCCATTATTCTTGTCTGTAAAATCCCATAGATAGTGGAACCTAGTGGGCTATAATCCATGGGGTCACAAAGATTTGAAGACTGTGCACACATGCACACATGTATCTGGCCCTTAACAGGAAAATTTGTGGAGTCCTGTTACTAGTGAGTGATGTGTCAGCCATTGAGAAATATGGGAGAAATAATTATTAGTATATAAAAATGAGATAGCTGTCATTAGGGTTAATTGATGCTTAAGTTAATTAGTTAAAATCTATGTGTGAAAGTTAGAGAGTTTTTGGCAATATCTAAAGAGATACCAATTCCCTTTTGATGGTGTGCTGAGAAAGCTCAGGATTGGGACCAAAACTAATTACAAAGAGTAGCAGTGCTAGAGAGCACTAGATTCTTACTCTAAGGAGGTCTGCTAAGTCAAGATTGAAGCACTTATTAGGAAACAGTGGGATCTTCAGAATGTGATAAATATGTCTGATTTGGTTTAAAATCTTAATTTCCCATATGCTCACAAACACTTGAAGCCTACAGAAACCTGCACGATGGTTTACTCTTTACTCTAAAGTATTTTAAGGTGATGAAGTCACCTTCATTGTGTCAGACAGTACACCCCATCCTTCTAAAATCTGTTCTCACCTTTCCTTCTGATTGCTATGTTATTAGTAGAATTAAACTACAGCATTACCAGTAGTGAAAGTGCTTGGCCTACCAAGGAAGGTACTGTGCTGTGCTCTGTTGCTCAGTTGTGTTCAAGTCTTTGTGACCTCATGGACAGCAGTCTACCAGACTCCTCTGTCCAAGGGGATTCTCCAGGCAAGAATACTGGAGTGGATTACCATTTCCTTCTCCAGAGGATCTTCCCAACCCAGGGATCAAACCCAGGTCTCCTGCATTGTGGGTGGATTCTTTACCATCTTAGTGACCAGGGAAGCCCCATCAAGGAAGATAAGGGGTAATATCCTAAATAAACTGCCACCTGATCAACACACACCCAAAGGACCCAGATTAAGGCATATGGAACACAAAGTTGTGTGAAGAGGATAGTTTACTGACATGTCAGCATTTTCATAGGACATAGGATCCAGTACTCTGACAAAGACATTGTGTGCAAAGACATCACAAAGATGTGTCCTAGAAACCTGAAGAAAGCAACACTCTGTTAAATGCAATAAAAGTTCAGAGAATTGAGCATGTTACAGTGGGTACACTGTATACATCCATAAAACCACTAGATGACTATTTCTATGAAGATGATATAAAATATCTGCCCCCTTCTCTTCCTCCAAAGAAAGGATAGGAAAAAGCAAGAAATTTGCTGTTGAGAATGGTAGTAGATTACTTAAAATCTGACGGTTTATCTTTTTTGTTGCCAATGGCTATACAAGAGAACTTTAATGAACTAATGATAAGATTCCAAAATAACAGAGACCAGGAGAAATATCAGTAACTTTGGATATGCATGATACCACCCTTACTGAAAAAAGTGAAGAAGAACTAAAGAGCTTCTTGAAGGTTAAAGAGGAGAATGAAAGAGCTGGCTTAAAACTCAACATTCAAAGAACTAAGATGGCATTTGGTCCCATCACTTCATGGCAAATAGATGAGGAAACAATGAAAACAGTGACATATTTTATTCCCTTGGGCTCCATAATCACTGCACACAGTGACTGTAGCCATGAAATTAAAAGATGCCTATTCCTTAGAAGAAGAGCTATGACAAATCTACATAGGGTATTAAAACTTAGAGACATAATTTTACTGACAAAAGTCCATCTAGTCAAAGCTATGATTTTTCCTGTAGTCATGTACAGATGTGAGGTGGACCATAAAGAAGGCTGAGCATGGAAAAATTGATACTTTAAAATTGTGGTGCTGGAGAAGACTCTTAAGAGTCTCTTGGACAGCAAGCAGATCAGACCAGTCAGTCTTAAAGGAGATCACTCTGAATACTTATTGGAAAGATCAATGATGTAGCTGAAGCTTCAATACTTTGCCACCTGATATAAAGAGACAACTCAATGGAAAAGACCTTGATTTTGGGAAAGATTGAGGGCAGGAAGAGAAGGGAGTGACACAGGATGAAATGGTTGGATGGCATCACCAACTCAATGCACATGAATTTGAGCAAACTCCAGGTAGTGCTCAATCATTGAAAGTAAGGAGTCACAATAGCTTTATAAATGGCAAAGACATCACAAAGATGTGTCCTAGAAACCTGAAGAAAGCAACACTCTGTTAAATGCAATAAAAGTTCAGAGAATTGAGCATGTTACAGTGGGTACACTGTATACATCCATAAAACCACTAGATGACTATTTCTATGAAGATGATATAAAATATCTGCCCCCTTCTCTTCCTCCAAAGAAAGGAAAGGAAAAAGCAAGAAATTTGCTGTTGAGAATGGTAGTAGATTACTTAAAATCTGACGGTTTATCTTTTTTGTTGCCAATGGCTACACAAGAGAACTTTAATGAACTAATGATAAGATTCCAAAATAACAGAGACCAGGAGAAATATCAGTAACTTTGGATATGCATGATACCACCCTTACTGAAAAAAGTGAAGAAGAACTAAAGAGCTTCTTGAAGGTTAAAGAGGAGAATGAAAGAGCTGGCTTAAAACTCAACATTCAAAGAACTAAGATGGCATTTGGTCCCATCACTTCATGGCAAATAGATGAGGAAACAATGAAAACAGTGACATATTTTATTCCCTTGGGCTCCATAATCACTGCACACAGTGACTGCAGCCATGAAATTAAAAGATGCCTATTCCTTAGAAGAAGAGCTATGACAAATCTACATAGGGTATTAAAACTTAGAGACATAATTTTACTGACAAAAGTCCATCTAGTCAAAGCTATGATTTTTCCTGTAGTCATGTACAGATGTGAGGTGGACCATAAAGAAGGCTGAGCATGGAAAAATTGATACTTTAAAATTGTGGTGCTGGAGAAGACTCTTAAGAGTCTCTTGGACAGCAAGCAGATCAGACCAGTCAGTCTTAAAGGAGATCACTCTGAATACTTATTGGAAAGATCAATGATGTAGCTGAAGCTTCAATACTTTGCCACCTGATATAAAGAGACAACTCAATGGAAAAGACCTTGATTTTGGGAAAGATTGAGGGCAGGAAGAGAAGGGAGTGACACAGGATGAAATGGTTGGATGGCATCACCAACTCAATGCACATGAATTTGAGCAAACTCCAGGTAGTGCTCAATCATTGAAAGTAAGGAGTCACAATAGCTTTATAAATGGCAAAGCTGAAGTGGCAGCTGACCTGCAGAGAACAGGATAGCTAATAGATGCAGTGTTTCTAAAGGTGAGTTAGGTAGGCTAACATGCTTCATGCTTAGTCTATAAATCTAAAATGTATAAGGGATGTATGAGTGCCCAAATTCTGGCACTGAATCACTTTACTGTGATGTGACTCATTAACTGAAGGAGTGGCCACATTTTCAGAAGGAAGACTCTTATAACACCACGTCAAGTATGTCTGTTAATGATCCCTTCCCCGTGGGGACCCATGGAAGTTTATTTGTATTCCTGTGCACAGGAAAACTCTACACAAACTTCTCTGAGGACTTATGAACATGCTGTCCAAACTGATTAGGTACTGAAGGACCCAAAGTTTCACGGTAGCCCTTCTATTAGAAGGATGTGACTCATGCAAGCCAAAGAATATATGGTACCCTGCCCCAGGCCTGACTTATTATGAGTTCACTAGGCCTAAGGGTCCCTCTGGTAGTCATTTATTTGGCTCCCGAATATATAATTGGAATGGATATATTTGGTAATTAGCAGATCCCCCACATATATTAAAATTCTGTTCACTGTAGCTGCAAATAGCCACATGTTAACCATTACCATGGCCTTGTAGTGTGCATAATGGTCATGTGCGTTGCTCCCTCTGGGATGACACTTCAGAAGAGACCACCAGCTCCAGAAGGGCAGTTTGGGAAAGAAAGTACTCTCTATGTTTCAAGAGTCATGCGGAACAAAACTTGATACTTTAAAATTGTGGTGCTGGAGAAGACTCTTAAGAGTCTCTTGGACAGCAAGCAGATCAGACCAGTCAGTCTTAAAGGAGATCACTCTGAATACTTATTGGAAAGATCAATGATGTAGCTGAAGCTTCAATACTTTGCCACCTGATATAAAGAGACAACTCAATGGAAAAGACCTTGATTTTGGGAAAGATTGAGGGCAGGAAGAGAAGGGAGTGACACAGGATGAAATGGTTGGATGGCATCACCAACTCAATGCACATGAATTTGAGCAAACTCCAGGTAGTGCTCAATCATTGAAAGTAAGGAGTCACAATAGCTTTATAAATGGCAAAGCTGAAGTGGCAGCTGACCTGCAGAGAACAGGATAGCTAATAGATGCAGTGTTTCTAAAGGTGAGTTAGGTAGGCTAACATGCTTCATGCTTAGTCTATAAATCTAAAATGTATAAGGGATGTATGAGTGCCCAAATTCTGGCACTGAATCACTTTACTGTGATGTGACTCATTAACTGAAGGAGTGGCCACATTTTCAGAAGGAAGACTCTTATAACACCACGTCAAGTATGTCTGTTAATGATCCCTTCCCCGTGGGGACCCATGGAAGTTTATTTGTATTCCTGTGCACAGGAAAACTCTACACAAACTTCTCTGAGGACTTATGAACATGCTGTCCAAACTGATTAGGTACTGAAGGACCCAAAGTTTCACGGTAGCCCTTCTATTAGAAGGATGTGACTCATGCAAGCCAAAGAATATATGGTACCCTGCCCCAGGCCTGACTTATTATGAGTTCACTAGGCCTAAGGGTCCCTCTGGTAGTCATTTATTTGGCTCCCGAATATATAATTGGAATGGATATATTTGGTAATTAGCAGATCCCCCACATATATTAAAATTCTGTTCACTGTAGCTGCAAATAGCCACATGTTAACCATTACCATGGCCTTGTAGTGTGCATAATGGTCATGTGCGTTGCTCCCTCTGGGATGACACTTCAGAAGAGACCACCAGCTCCAGAAGGGGCAGTTTGGGAAAGAAAGTACTCTCTACTTTCATCTCTCCTAAGTGAGGACAGAGATGAAAGAGCAGAAGGCAGAGAAAGATGATTGACACGCAGGAGCCTCTAGAACCCAGACCAAGGGCAGGGCTCCCTCTCTCTCCTCTAAGAGCCATACTCAGGGAACAAAACCACAGATTACCAGGTGGCTCTGCAGCTCCCTATCTCCAGCAGCTCTGAGGAAATAAGGTGTGAAAATAATTCCCACAATAGGTAACACTGATGTATTTATTTTAGCTGGTTAGTCTACTTTGATATATGGTGGAAAAATCTTCTGTCCTTTACTATAATCTTGAAAAACTATTATATGGTGAAATGATATTCAGTCCTTGAACCTTTTCTCTGCCAATTGGATTTTAGTAACTGCATTAATTTCCAATAATAAGAATCAGGATTTTGACTGGACTTATAATTAATTTATAGATTAATAGATTATAGTCTGAGAAAAAGTTGCATAATTATAATAGTTAACCCTGTTCAGGAACAAAAATTTATGTCTCCAGTTTGATGTGAGCTTGTACAGAAATAGAACCCCTTGTGTACTGCTGAGGAAACTGAATTTTCACTAATAGTAAGAGCAATTTGGTAATATCAGTCATGAACAATGGAAGATATGAGAGTTACATTATCCAGAATTTCTGGCATATATGCACAAGAAACATAGGAAAGGACTTTTTTTTTTGGCCACTTTTATTGGTCTTTTCATTTATTCATTTTTATCCGTCTTTGTTCTTTGGCCTGTGTGGGTCTCCCATCTCAGTGGCCTCTCGCTGCAGAGCACTGGCTCTGGGTGCAGGGGCTCCAGAGCTCCGGTTCTGTAGTTGGACACATCCGTCCAGCCGCTCCGTGGCACGTGGGATCTTCCCAGGCCAGGGATCGAACCAGCACCCCTTGCAGTGCAAGGCAGTGAGGAAAGGATTTTTTATGTAAGTAAAATATTAAACTATCTAGTTGTACATGAAGATAGGAATATATACTATTGAAATTCATACATATGTATTTATTAATGAAAATCTCTACATTAGTAGTTATTAACTAATTAATTGAATCACATTAAAAAGCTAATATTAATTATAAAATATTTCTGGACTTTATATCCAACAAAGGACTTGTATCTAGAATATATATAAAGGACTCTCAAAAATTGACAGTAAAAAATTCAATTGACAAATAAACAAAGGTGTTAACACATTTCACTCATGAGGAAATACAAATGGCAAATAAGCTATGAAAAGATCTTCAATTTCATCAGAGAAATTCAGACTAAAACCCACAGTAATATCTCAGTTTAGATCTGTCAAAATTACCAAAATAACAAATGGTAACACCAAATGCAGGTGACAGCTTAGACAGACTTGGTCACTCTTGCAATGCTGGTGGGAATGTAAAATGTTAAAGCAGTTGTGGACATGTTGGACATACAACTACTACCATGTGACTTAGCAATTTCACTCTTGCACATTTATCCCAGAAAAATGTAGACTTGTAGTCACACAAATACTTGCACATGACTCTTCTTAACAGCTTTCTTCATATAGCCCCAAACTGGAAACAGTTCAGATGTCCTTTAGTGGGTTAGTGGTAAAACAAACTGCAGTGTATCTACATCATGGATTACTATGCAGCAAAGACAGCAAACTGCCAATGCACACAACAATTTAGATGAATCTGTAGAGAACTAGGCATTAAAATCGAGTAAGAGCAATTTGGTAATATCAGTCATGAACAATGGAAGATATGAGAGTTACATTATCCAGAATTTCTGGCATATATGCACAAGAAACATAGGAAAGGACTTTTTTTGGCCACTTTTATTGGTCTTTTCATTTATTCATTTTTATCCGTCTTTGTTCTTTGGCCTGTGTGGGTCTCCCATCTCAGTGGCCTCTCGCTGCAGAGCACTGGCTCTGGGTGCAGGGGCTCCAGAGCTCCGGTTCTGTAGTTGGACACATCCGTCCAGCCGCTCCGTGGCACGTGGGATCTTCCCAGGCCAGGGATCGAACCAGCACCCCTTGCAGTGCAAGGCAGTGAGGAAAGGATTTTTTATGTAAGTAAAATATTAAACTATCTAGTTGTACATGAAGATAGGAATATATACTATTGAAATTCATACATATGTATTTATTAATGAAAATCTCTACATTAGTAGTTATTAACTAATTAATTGAATCACATTAAAAGCTAATATTAATTATAAAATATTTCTGGACTTTATATCCAACAAAGGACTTGTATCTAGAATATATATAAAGGACTCTCAAAAATTGACAGTAAAAAATTCAATTGACAAATAAACAAAGGTGTTAACACATTTCACTCATGAGGAAATACAAATGGCAAATAAGCTATGAAAAGATCTTCAATTTCATCAGAGAAATTCAGACTAAAACCCACAGTAATATCTCAGTTTAGATCTGTCAAAATTACCAAAATAACAAATGGTAACACCAAATGCAGGTGACAGCTTAGACAGACTTGGTCACTCTTGCAATGCTGGTGGGAATGTAAAATGTTAAAGCAGTTGTGGACATGTTGGACATACAACTACTACCATGTGACTTAGCAATTTCACTCTTGCACATTTATCCCAGAAAAATGTAGACTTGTAGTCACACAAATACTTGCACATGACTCTTCTTAACAGCTTTCTTCATATAGCCCCAAACTGGAAACAGTTCAGATGTCCTTTAGTGGGTTAGTGGTAAAACAAACTGCAGTGTATCTACATCATGGATTACTATGCAGCAAAGACAGCAAACTGCCAATGCACACAACAATTTAGATGAATCTGTAGAGAACTAGGCATTCAAAAAGCAAGTCCTACAAAGTCATGTATTGTATTATTACAGAACATGTTTTTGTTTTTTAAGAGTTCTGTTTACTGCCACACATTGACCTGAATCTGCTATATGTATACACATGTCCCTCACATCCCAAAACACACACCCCAATCTCCCTCCCCTGTCCACCTCTCCAGGTTGTCACAAATTCCATGTTTGAGATCCCCTAGTCCCACAGCATATTCCCCTCCCTCACCCCAATGTCCATAAGACTATTCTCCATGTTTGGCTCTTCACTGCTGCTCTGCATATTCATCAGCACCATCTTTCAGTATTCAATATTTATCCTTCTTTCTCTGACATACTTCACTCTGTATAATAGGTTCTAGATTCATCCACCTCATTAGAACAGATTCAATGTATTTCTTTTTATGGCTGAGAAATATTCCATTGCATATAAGTATCACCACTTCTTTATCCACTCATCTGTCAGTAGACATCTAGGATGCTTCTATGCTCTAGCTATTGTAAATAATGCTGCAATGAACAATGGGGTACATGTGTCTCTTTTAATTTTGATTTCCTCAGGGCATATGCCTAGTTATGGGATTGCTGGGTCATATGGTGGATCTATTCCTAAATTTTATTTTTTGCTCTAAATCACCATTTATTTTCATCCAACTTTATTCTTTGGCATTTGTGAGCCTCCCATTGCAGAGCACTGGCTCTGGCCACATGCCCTCCAGAGCGCCAGCTCATAATTGGACACACTGGCCTAGCCACTCCGTGGCACGTGGGATCTTCCACCGCCATGGATCAAAACAGTGCCCCTTGAAATGCAAAGAGGACTCTTTACCTACTGCACCACCAGGGAAGCCCTATTCCTAGTTTTTTGAGGAATCTCCATACTGTTTTTCATAGTGGCTGTATCAATTTACATTCAACAGTGCAGGAGGGTTCCCTTTTATCTATACCCTCTCCAGCATTTATTTTTCATAGACTGTTTTAATGATCGCCATTCTGACTGGTGTGAAGTGATATCTCATTTTAGTTTGAATTTGCATTTCTCTAACAATGAGCAATGTTGAGCATCTTTTCATGTGTTTGTTGGCCATCTGTGTGCCTTCTTTGGAAAGATGTCTGTTTAGGTCTTTTTCCCATTTTTTGATGGGGTTGTTTGGTTTTTTGGTATTGAGTTGTCTTAGCTGCTTGTATATTTTGGAAATTAATTCTTTGTTGGTTGTTTGACTTGCTATTATTTTCTCCCATTCTGAAGGTGGTTGTTTCACCTTGTTTATAGTTTGTTTTGTTGTGCAAATGGTTTTAAGTTTGATTAGGTCCCAGTTGTTTATTTTTGTCTTTATTTGCATTACTCTAGGAGGTGGGTTATAGAAAATCTTGCTTTGATTTATGTCATCTAGTTTTCTGCCTATGATTTCCTCTAAGAGTTTAATGGTATCTGGTCTTACAGTTAGGTCTTTAATCCATTTAGAGTTTATCTTTGTGTATGGTGTTAGGTAGTGTTCCAACTTCATTCTTTTCCATGTAGCTTTTCAGTTTTCCCAGCACCATTTGTTGAAGAGGCTGTCTTTGCCCCATTGTATACTCTTGCCTCCTTTGTCAAAATTAAGGTACCCATAAGCACATGGGTTTATCTTTAGATGCTCTGTTTTGTTACATATTTCTGTTTTTGTGCCAGTCTTGATGACTATTTCTTTGTAGTATAATATGAAGTCAGGAAGGTTGATTTCTCTAGCTCCATTCTTCTTTCTCAAGACTGCTTTGACTATCTGGGGTCTTTTGTGTTTCCATATGAATTGTAATATTTTTTGTTCTAGTTCTGTGAAAATGCCATTGGTAATTTGATAAGGATTGGGTTGAATCTGTAATTACATTTGGTAATATAGTTGTTACCACGATATTGATTCTTCCATATCCCCCCCGGGTTTGGTTCACTGCACCACCAGGAAGCCCTATTCCTAGTTTTTTGAGGAATCTCCATACTGTTTTTCATAGTGGCTGTATCAATTTACATTCAACAGTGCAGGAGGGTTCCCTTTTATCTATACCCTCTCCAGCATTTATTTTTCATAGACTGTTTTAATGATCGCCATTCTGACTGGTGTGAAGTGATATCTCATTTTAGTTTGAATTTGCATTTCTCTAACAATGAGCAATGTTGAGCATCTTTTCATGTGTTTGTTGGCCATCTGTGTGCCTTCTTTGGAAAGATGTCTGTTTAGGTCTTTTTCCCATTTTTTGATGGGGTTGTTTGGTTTTGTGGTATTGAGTTGTCTTAGCTGCTTGTATATTTTGGAAATTAATTCTTTGTTGGTTGTTTGACTTGCTATTATTTTCTCCCATTCTGAAGGTGGTTGTTTCACCTTGTTTATAGTTTGTTTTGTTGTGCAAATGGTTTTAAGTTTGATTAGGTCCCAGTTGTTTATTTTTGTCTTTATTTGCATTACTCTAGGAGGTGGGTTATAGAAAATCTTGCTTTGATTTATGTCATCTAGTTTTCTGCCTATGATTTCCTCTAAGAGTTTAATGGTATCTGGTCTTACAGTTAGGTCTTTAATCCATTTAGAGTTTATCTTTGTGTATGGTGTTAGGTAGTGTTCCAACTTCATTCTTTTCCATGTAGCTTTTCAGTTTTCCCAGCACCATTTGTTGAAGAGGCTGTCTTTGCCCCATTGTATACTCTTGCCTCCTTTGTCAAAATTAAGGTACCCATAAGCACATGGGTTTATCTTTAGATGCTCTGTTTTGTTACATATTTCTGTTTTTGTGCCAGTCTTGATGACTATTTCTTTGTAGTATAATATGAAGTCAGGAAGGTTGATTTCTCTAGCTCCATTCTTCTTTCTCAAGACTGCTTTGACTATCTGGGGTCTTTTGTGTTTCCATATGAATTGTAATATTTTTTGTTCTAGTTCTGTGAAAAATGCCATTGGTAATTTGATAAGGATTGCATTGAATCTGTAATTACATTTGGTAATATAGTTGTTACCACGATATTGATTCTTCCAACCCAGGAACATGGAATATCTCTCCCTCTGTGTATGTCATTTTGATTTCTTTCATAAAGGTCTTGTAATTTTCTGTGTACAGTTCTTTTGTCTCCTTCAGTAGGTTTATTCATAGATACTTTATTCTTTTTGTTGCAGTGGTGAGTGGGACCGCTTCCTTGATTTCTCTTTCTGATTTTCCATTGTTAATATATAGGAATGCCAGTGATTTCAGTGTGTTGATTTTGTATCCTAAGACTTTGCTAAATTCGCTGATTAACTCTAGTAATTTTCTGATGGTATCTTTAGGGTTTTCTATGTATAGTATCATATCATCTGCAAACAGTGAGAGTTTTACTTCTTCTTTTCCAGTCTGAATTCCTTTTATTTCTTTTTCTTCTCCAAGTGATGTAGTTAGAACTTCCAAGACTATGTTGAACAATAGTGGTGAGAGTGGGCCCCCCTGCCTTGTTCCTGATCTTAGAGGGAATGCTTTCAGTTTTTCTCCATTGAGAATTATGTTTGCTGTGGGCTTCTCATATATGGCTTTCACTATGTTGAGGTAGGGTCCTTCTGTACCCATTATTTGAAGAGTTTTTTTTTTTTTTTTTTATCAGAAATGGGTGCTAGATTTTGTCAAAGGCCTTTTCTGCATTGATTGAGATCATCATATGATTTTTATCTTTCAATTTGTTGATATGGTTTATCACATTGATTGATTTTGCAAATACTGAGGAATTCTTGAATGCCTGAAATAAACCCAACTTGGTCATGGTGTGTATAAGCTTTTTGATGTGTGGCTGAATTCTGTTTCCTAGAATTTTGGTGAGGAGTTTTGCATGTATATTCATCAGTGATATTGGCCTGTAATTTTCTTTTTTTGTGTTGTCTTTGCTATGAAAGTGTTCCTCCCTGTGCTGTTTTTTGAACGAACTTTAGAAGGATAGGGATTAGGTCTTCTCTAAATGATTGATAGGCTTCAACTGTGAAGCCATCTGGCCCTGGGCTTTAGAAGATGACAAATTTCATTTCAGGGATTTGGTTCCTTTCTCTGTAATTACATTTGGTAATATATTGTTAAGTATTGTTTTCCAAACCCAAAAGGAACATGGAATATCTCTCCCTCTGTGTATGTCATTTTGATTTCTTTCATAAAGGTCTTGTAATTTTCTGTGTACAGTTCTTTTGTCTCCTTCAGTAGGTTTATTCATAGATACTTTATTCTTTTTGTTGCAGTGGTGAGTGGGACCGCTTCCTTGATTTCTCTTTCTGATTTTCCATTGTTACTATATAGGAATGCCAGTGATTTCAGTGTGTTGATTTTGTATCCTAAGACTTTGCTAAATTCGCTGATTAACTCTAGTAATTTTCTGATGGTATCTTTAGGGTTTTCTATGTATAGTATCATATCATCTGCAAACAGTGAGAGTTTTACTTCTTCTTTTCCAGTCTGAATTCCTTTTATTTCTTTTTCTTCTCCAAGTGATGTAGTTAGAACTTCCAAGACTATGTTGAACAATAGTGGTGAGAGTGGGCCCCCCTGCCTTGTTCCTGATCTTAGAGGGAATGCTTTCAGTTTTTCTCCATTGAGAATTATGTTTGCTGTGGGCTTCTCATATATGGCTTTCACTATGTTGAGGTAGGGTCCTTCTGTACCCATTATTTGAAGAGTTTTTTTTTTTTTTTTTATCAGAAATGGGTGCTAGATTTTGTCAAAGGCCTTTTCTGCATTGATTGAGATCATCATATGATTTTTATCTTTCAATTTGTTGATATGGTTTATCACATTGATTGATTTTGCAAATACTGAGGAATTCTTGAATGCCTGAAATAAACCCAACTTGGTCATGGTGTGTATAAGCTTTTTGATGTGTGGCTGAATTCTGTTTCCTAGAATTTTGGTGAGGAGTTTTGCATGTATATTCATCAGTGATATTGGCCTGTAATTTTCTTTTTTTGTGTTGTCTTTGCTATGAAAGTGTTCCTCCCTGTGCTGTTTTTTGAACGAACTTTAGAAGGATAGGGATTAGGTCTTCTCTAAATGATTGATAGGCTTCAACTGTGAAGCCATCTGGCCCTGGGCTTTAATTTTTGGGGAGATTTTTGATGACAAATTTCATTTCAGTGCTTGTAACTTGATTGTTCGTAATTTCTATTTCTTCCTAGTTCCTTGAAAGATTGAACTTACCTAAGAATCTGTCCATTTCTTCCAGGTTGTCCAATATATTGCCATATAATTGTTTATAATAGTCTCTTGTAACCCTTTGCATTTCTGTATTGCCTGTTGCTCCTTTTTCATTTCTGATTTTGTTGATTTGATTCTTCTTTTTTTCTTGGTGAGTCTAAAGGTTTGTCAATTTTGTTTATCTTTTCAAAGAACCAGCTTTTGGTTTATTAATCTTTACTATTGTTTCTTTTATTTCTTTTTCATTTTATTTCTGCTCGGCTCTTTATTTCTCTTCTGCTAACTTTGGGTTTTTTTTTTTTTTTTGGTTCTTCTTTTTCCAGTTGTTTTAAATGTAAAGTTAGGTTATCTTTTTGATGTTTTTTCTTGTTTCTTGAAGGAGGATTGTATTGCTGTAAACTTCCCTCTTAGAACTGCTTTTGCTGCATCCCATAGGTCTTGAGTTGTGCTTTCATTATCATCTTTTTCTAGGATTTTTTAATTTCCCTTTTGATTTCCTTGGTAAGCTGTTCATTATTTGGAAATGTGTTTGTGTTTTTTATGGTTTTTTTTTTTCCTTGTAATTGATATCTAGTCTCATAGCATTTTGGTCAGAAAAGATGGTTGATATGATTTCAATCTTCTTAAATTTACTGGTTTGATTTGTGACCCAAGATGTGGTCTGTCCTGGAGAATGTTCCATGTGCACTAGAGAAGAAAGTGTATTCTTCTGCATTTGGATGCAAAGTCCTAAAACTACCAATGAAATCCATCTCATCTAATACGTCATTTAAGACTTGTGTTTCCTTATTAATTTTCTGTTTTGATGATCTGTCCATTGGTGTAAGAGAGATGTTAAAGTCTCCTACTATTATTGTGTTACTGTCAATTTCTTCTTTTATGTTTGAAAGTGTTTGCCTTGTGTTTTTAGGTGCTCCTAGGTTGGGTGCATATTTAGCATTGTTTTTCTCTTAGATTGATCCCTTGATCATTATGTAGTGTCTTATTACAGAACATTCTTGAAATGAAGAAAAATTAGGAGTTTCCACAGATATTGGAATGGAGGAGGCTGGTCTGCGAGGTGCGGGGACCTTCCGCAGAAAGGAAGGCAGCGGGATTACCCCCGGCGGAACCGGGAGATCTCGGAGAAAGGCAAGTCTTGCTGCCGGCTCCCCAGGCCCCCAGAGCACGCAGGGGACAGTCAGACATGGCAGGGGTTCTGTCAAAGCAGTTCTGTTTTATTAGTGAAGACTTACAGCTTTTATAGGCAAATGAAGGGGGTTTTGCAAGGGACTTCCTATAGTTACACCAATCAAGCTAAAGGTCAAGCAATTATGTATTTACATTGCAATAGGAATTTATGGTGAGCATGCATTGTCCACGAGCATGGAAACCAGGGGGATCAATCAGAAGTTTTGACAATCGACTTTAGATTATGCCCTCGTCTCTTCCTGTAGGCGTCATCTTAGCTCCAAACTGCAAATATGCTCTTAAGCTTCCTTATGCTTGCAAAGGCCCCCTTTCATTTAGGGCCCCACAAACTAGGTTAAGGAATTTTCTATTTTACAACTACATATGAATCTACACTTATCTCTATTAAAATTTTATTAGAAAACAAAAGCAGAATAAACGCTACATATATAAATCATACTTTTACAGAAAATCTGGTTTTTTGACCTCATACAAAATTAGACGATTAAGAAATAGTCAACTGCAGTCTTTTCTAAAACGTTTGGGTAGATTTAAATTGAAGCTGCCCTTTTATGTAAGATACATAAGCTTCAGGTTGTTAGGGTAACAGTTTTTCCTGATGTTTCTTATACTTTAATCTTTCACTTATTTACACAACCCTTTGCCTAAAGACTAATTCTGTTTGACCCCATCTTTCAGATTGGACTTTTAGATATAGAGAATTAAGTACAGGTTTTCATGTCTCTGCATTCAGTAATTGTGAAAGCTAGCTACCCATCTTAGGACCACGATATAGCTGTCATTTCATCTTCTTCATTACAACTTGTCTAAAATGTCTATATCTCTGATCCTTGTTTGCTAGAACATTAAGTAATTTTTCAATAATATATCTAAGCAATATATATTCTAAACTGATATATATTGAATAACTTCCTATACTTTTACCACAAGAAAGTATCAGTTACATATCAATTATGGGGTCACAGCCTTTTTTCATTTAGACTCTTCAAGTCTCAAAACCAGTGCTTCATTGTCTTCTGGTATTCAAAATTAATTAAAACTTCTTCTTAACACCAATTTAATCTAAATTAGAACTACATAATTTCATTCTTTTGGAATCTTAGGACACTTTTGATATCTTGATATAAAAAATAAATTTACAAAATTAAGCATGAGTGGTCTCTTTTCAGTACATTTTCCTGAAATACAATAAGGTCTTTTAAATGTTCAGACTCAGGTATTTTTACAATATTATTCTGGTGCATTTCCATTTTACAATATTATTCTGGTGCATTTCTATAGAAGAATTCAGAAGCAACACTCAAGGAAAGATCCTTGAGTGTTGCTTCTGAATTCTTCTATAGAAATGCCATTGCTATTCATGGATGGACTTTCTACACTTTCACAGATTTTTTTTTTATCACTTTAATGTATTACTAGAGCTACAGTTTATTGAGCAAGTGCTATATGGTAAGTATTCATCTAAGTAACCTATTCATATAACCAAGTTTACATTCATCAAAGCCATTTTTTTTAAAAGAAAACAAAAGCAAAAACTACATTAAAATCATATTTAGAAATCTGGTTTTTGAATCGATTAAGAAATAGTCAACTGCAGTCTTTTCTAAAACGTTTGGGTAGATTTAAATTGAAGCTGCCCTTTTATGTAAGATACATAAGCTTCAGGTTGTTAGGGTAACAGTTTTTCCTGATGTTTCTTATACTTTAATCTTTCACTTATTTACACAACCCTTTGCCTAAAGACTAATTCTGTTTGACCCCATCTTTCAGATTGGACTTTTAGATATAGAGAATTAAGTACAGGTTTTCATGTCTCTGCATTCAGTAATTGTGAAAGCTAGCTACCCATCTTAGGACCACGATATAGCTGTCATTTCATCTTCTTCATTACAACTTGTCTAAAATGTCTATATCTCTGATCCTTGTTTGCTAGAACATTAAGTAATTTTTCAATAATATATCTAAGCAATATATATTCTAAACTGATATATATTGAATAACTTCCTATACTTTTACCACAAGAAAGTATCAGTTACATATCAATTATGGGGTCACAGCCTTTTTTCATTTAGACTCTTCAAGTCTCAAAACCAGTGCTTCATTGTCTTCTGGTATTCAAAATTAATTAAAACTTCTTCTTAACACCAATTTAATCTAAATTAGAACTACATAATTTCATTCTTTTGGAATCTTAGGACACTTTTGATATCTTGATATAAAAAGTAAATTTACAAAATTAAGCATGAGTGGTCTCTTTTCAGTACATTTTCCTGAAATACAATAAGGTCTTTTAAATGTTCAGACTCAGGTATTTTTACAATATTATTCTGGTGCATTTCCATTTTACAATATTATTCTGGTGCATTTCTATAGAAGAATTCAGAAGCAACACTCAAGGAAAGATCCTTGAGTGTTGCTTCTGAATTCTTCTATAGAAATGCCATTGCTATTCATGGATGGACTTTCTACACTTTCACAGATTTTTTTTTTATCACTTTAATGTATTACTAGAGCTACAGTTTATTGAGCAAGTGCTATATGGTAAGTATTCATCTAAGTAACCTATTCATATAACCAAGTTTACATTCATCAAAGCCTTACAAGGTTGGTATTTTATAAAAAAGGCTCGATGAATGAAACTATGGGAAATTGATGCAGGTAATAAGAGTGAATATGGTTGGTTGGGAGGAAGACGGGCACAGGCAAGAGCATAACCCAGAGGCTATTGAAGTTTCCAATCAGAAAAAAAATGATGCAGGGCGAATAAACTGAGTGAGTTTAGGATTGGATAGTTAGAATAAAGTTCGGTGGGCTCTGGGACATATGTTAGTGGTCCACAGTTGTTCAATATCCGGCTCTGTACTGATTAGGGAAGGGAGAATATTAGCTTGTGCATGAGAATTGGATAAAGGAGATGGTTGTGGGTGTGAGCTCTGGGTTGTTTGGTTTCTATGTCAAAGGCAGGTTCTAAGGAGAGTCCTTTACCATCACCAAGAATTACCCACTAGCTCTAGCAAAGGCTGTCACTCCAGGATTATGGTCTTTAATGATAGAGCATCAAGAATACAGAACTTGAGAAAATACAGTGAATACATTCTGTCTCAGCATCTTGAGAAAAGAAAATGAAACTTTAACATACATTTGTTTGGAAACTGAAGTAAATAGTTCCCCAATATGCTTTTCCTCTAATTCTTAGGGTGTTATATCCCTTGAAGTCATTTCATCATTGTCACTGTGTGTTTTTAAAACATTTTGGTTAGTTGCCTGATCACCCATATCATATTAAGTACTGTGTAATCAATCTAGGAATTAGGTCTGTCAAGAAAGTTGATGAACTATTAGGGTTTTTCCTTGGCCTTATTTCAGGCTTCAAGTTAGAGATTGAGAGTGGCTGTACCTAATTCGTGTTTTCTGGTGTGTTTTTCATCTAGGGTGTTAGTAGATGAGAACCCATCCTGTGGTTCTCTGCTTAGAAAGAAGAAGAAAAGTCTAGAAATTTATAGTGCTTATGATGTTTTTTGATTGGACACTTTGTATAAAAACTAAAACTTCCTCGTGTGTAATTCAAAATTTCTGTCCACAAGAGGGTTGTTTGTGTCACAGAATAAAATCTATTGCTACTTATCCCACATATAATGTCCCTACCCTGCTTCATTACTAGCGTGTTTTAACCTTGTGTATGGATATAAAAAGAGTAGTATCATAATTAAAGAAGGGAATATCAGAAAAATAATTTTCTTAACAGTCTTAACACAGAGGATTTTTAAATTTAAGCACATTGATCCATAGGTATGCATTTTACATGATGGGTAGCTGAGAAATTTACACATCTCCCTTGTCTTAAACTGCAGCACATGCAGTTACTATATCAAAAATTTAGCAGTTTTGCTAAGAAATTTTTAATTCTTTAAATCTTACCTATTAGTCTAGGTCTTAATGTTTCCCAATATCTCCAATAAGGTAAATACATATTTCAGTGTGCACAAAATAGTCATAAGTTATGTCTGTTGCTCCAGCATCCTATCCAGTTCAGAATTTGTCCCTGAAATTAAGTGTCAGTTTACATGATAACATGGTAACCATATCTATGACCAGGAAACCCTCACAGAAATTTTTCAAACAATTCTTACATTAGGTAGGCATTTTTAGTCTTGTAATCTTTGGATATAATTTAAACATTCAAAACTTTGATCTGTGCCTCCATAGAAGTCATTTTAGCAAGAAAATTAAATATTACATAAAACATTTGTATTATGCATGCTCTCGTGTAAATAGAACATGGAATAAACTTGTGTGAAGTGAAGCTAGCATTCTAGAACTTTCATTTTTGAGACCTCTGAAGGTTAATATCAATCGTTTTTGCATTGCCTAGAAATGGATAATGAAAGCAAGTTATAAATTTACAGCTAAATATCAAATTCACAGAATCTAAGAAATCACAACTAATAAAGCATTACTGTGTAATCAATCTAGGAATTAGGTCTGTCAAGAAAGTTGATGAACTATTAGGGTTTTTCCTTGGCCTTATTTCAGGCTTCAAGTTAGAGATTGAGAGTGGCTGTACCTAATTCGTGTTTTCTGGTGTGTTTTTCATCTAGGGTGTTAGTAGATGAGAACCCATCCTGTGGTTCTCTGCTTAGAAAGAAGAAGAAAAGTCTAGAAATTTATAGTGCTTATGATGTTTTTTGATTGGACACTTTGTATAAAAACTAAAACTTCCTCGTGTGTAATTCAAAATTTCTGTCCACAAGAGGGTTGTTTGTGTCACAGAATAAAATCTATTGCTACTTATCCCACATATAATGTCCCTACCCTGCTTCATTACTAGCGTGTTTTAACCTTGTGTATGGATATAAAAAGAGTAGTATCATAATTAAAGAAGGGAATATCAGAAAAATAATTTTCTTAACAGTCTTAACACAGAGGATTTTTAAATTTAAGCACATTGATCCATAGGTATGCATTTTACATGATGGGTAGCTGAGAAATTTACACATCTCCTTGTCTTAAACTGCAGCACATGCAGTTACTATATCAAAAATTTAGCAGTTTTGCTAAGAAATTTTTAATTCTTTAAATCTTACCTATTAGTCTAGGTCTTAATGTTTCCCAATATCTCCAATAAGGTAAATACATATTTCAGTGTGCACAAAATAGTCATAAGTTATGTCTGTTGCTCCAGCATCCTATCCAGTTCAGAATTTGTCCCTGAAATTAAGTGTCAGTTTACATGATAACATGGTAACCATATCTATGACCAGGAAACCCTCACAGAAATTTTTCAAACAATTCTTACATTAGGTAGGCATTTTTAGTCTTGTAATCTTTGGATATAATTTAAACATTCAAAACTTTGATCTGTGCCTCCATAGAAGTCATTTTAGCAAGAAAATTAAATATTACATAAAACATTTGTATTATGCATGCTCTCGTGTAAATAGAACATGGAATAAACTTGTGTGAAGTGAAGCTAGCATTCTAGAACTTTCATTTTTGAGACCTCTGAAGGTTAATATCAATCGTTTTTGCATTGCCTAGAAATGGATAATGAAAGCAAGTTATAAATTTACAGCTAAATATCAAATTCACAGAATCTAAGAAATCACAACTAATAAAGCATTACTTTGCAGGCACTTTCAGAATGCACCAATAGCTCTTGAAGAATATAATTTTAAAATTATTCATATAAAAAGGATTTTTTTTCTCTAGAGGCTTCTGATATTTGCTAAGTGAAGACTACCTACTGCAAAAGACAACATAAGTCTCAAATTGGATAGGAACAACATCAGTAGAAGTCCACTGGCAGCCTCTTACATGCCCAGGTCTTAACCTTCTTCTCTGATGGCTTCACAAAGAATCTCCCAATGGTTTTTTATTTAGTTCTTGCATTAGATACTCATCCATGTTCAGCCTACCTGCTGAGGATTTTCCAGGCTTTCTTCAAAGTCCATTCACATGAGGCAAAGTGTATTAGTTTTCTTCAATAGCAGAAACAGGTTTTTCTTTGAAACAAGATTTTATAAATACACATTTGGTTAGTTATTTAACATGAGTAACTCAGAGATGTAAAACAAGATTGTTTTTCATTATTTTTTTCTCATAGCATTTGTGTTTAAGGGTGGTATTGCATTTACATCAAAAATTTGTATTTTAAATGTGAACTAATACACAAAAGTAATTAAACCTAGGTCTTGAATTTAAGTTTTGGATCTATTTTGAGTTAATTTAAAAAAATTTTTTTTTTAATTCTGGCCTCTTTTGGTTTTTTTCTCCCTTTATTTGTCTATTTTCATCCATCTTTATTCTTTGGCCTGTGTGGGCTTCCCATTGCACTGGTTTTTCTCATTGCAGAGCACCAGCTCTGGGCACATGTGCACCAGAGCACTGGCTCATGACTGGACACACCAGTCCAGCTGCTCTGTACCACATGGGATCTTCCTGGGCTAGGGATCGAACCAGTGCCCCCTACACTGCAAGGTTGACTCTACCCACTAGACCATGAGAGAAGCCCTTGAGTTAATTTTTATATAAACTATAAACCTTAAGTATAATTTTTCGTCTACTGTTACGTAATTGTTCTATGTTTATTTTTTGAAATAGGCCATCATTCCTTTACTGAGTTGTTGTTCTTGCAGTTTTGTTAAATATCAGCTCTGCATCTGTCTATGAGTCTATATCTAGGTTCTTTAATTTGTTCCATTGATTTTTGTGACTTTTCTTCTATCAATACCTTGTTGCCTTGACACTGTATGTGTATGTGTGTACGTGCCCAGTAATATCTGACTCTCTGATGCCATGAACTTTAGCCCACCAGGCTCCTCTGTCCATGGATGCTTCCTGGCAAGAGTAGGAGAGTGAGTTGCCATTTTCTACTTCAGGAGATCTCAATCCAGGGATCAAACTCATGTCTCTTAAGTCTCCTGCATTGTCAGGTTCTTTACCACTGCACCACCTGAAAAGTCCGGAGTGTACCATAATTTTGAATACAGTTGTTTCTTCCACTTTATTCTTTTTGCCAGGAGGCTTTTAACTATTCCAGGGCTTGTATCTTTCAATATACATTTTAGACTAAGTCTATGTCTAAATATCTCTGAGATTTTTGTAGGAATTGCACAAAACCTATAATTCAATTTGGGGGAAACTGACACCTTTATCATGTTGAATCTTCAAATCACACAGCTATATACATCCATTTTTATTTAGGTTGTCTTTGATTTCATCCATTAGAATTTCATAATATTCAGCATATAGATTCTACAGATGTTTTGTGAGATTTACAGTGAAGTATTTCATTTGAAGTAATTGTATACAGTATAGTATTTTTAAAATTTTAGTTTCCACATTTCGATTGTTAGTATACAGTTATTTTTAAACACAATTTTGGTCTAGAGAAACACAACTACCAAATTTCTCCTGAAATTTACAAGTTTTCAAACTTTTATTTTGGCACTGAATTGACACAAAGAAAATGGTGAAAATATCATACTATTTAGTGGATGCAAATAGCCCTTAATGACAGAAAATTGTCTAGCTAGGCAGTTCCTCAGTACTAAAGTCAAAGGATTGGCTTTACAATAAAATTCTCATTCCAGAAAAGAACTGTTAAAATAAGTGCAATGAAGACAGAAATAGATAGAATACAGGTGCTCAAAACAATACAATTGAACGTATAACAGAAACAATATTTGGAGATCTCATATTCATTTGTGTTTGCGGCTGTTAATGTTCTACTCATATTGGTTAGAATTGGCTCAAATTTGTAGTGAATAACAGTGAATAGTGAATTTGTAATTCCACTATACTAAAGGATCCTAAATAATTGAAATGATTTGAGAGTGTGGAAAAACCTGGTAGACTGCTCTTCCAAATAAATGAAGCAACAAATCTTACTGTTTTTCCAAAGTTTCCCCTTACAATTGAGAAACTCAAAACAACTGAATTATATGCTTATAAGAAACATAAGGTATCTTCTTTTTTCTTGTCACTGAATAATAATCCACTGAGTATGTGTGTGTGTGTGTGTGTGTGTGTCTGTGTATACTACTACATTATGCATTCATTCATTGATGGACAGTTAGGTTGCTTCCTTGTCTTAGCTCTTGTGAATAATACTACAGTGAACATGGGCATGAAGCTACCTCTTCAAGACCATGTTTTTATTTCCTGTGGATATATATATCTGAATATGACTGGGGATCTAACCACAGCATAGTGGTTATAGTTAATGATTCTGTATTATATCATTGAAAACTGCTAAGAAAGTAGAACTTAAATATTCTTGCCACAAAAACAAAAAGTACTTGTGTGACGTGATAGAGGTGTTATCTGTAGCTATGGTGGTAATTATTTAACACATTGTACACCTTAAACTTACACAATGTTATATGTCACTTATATCTCAAGAAACTAGGAAACCACAAAGAAAACAGGAAAGCAGTCATTATTGAAAAGATGTATATGGCATGATGGATTGAGAACATGACAATGGTAGTTCACAGTTCCCATGAAGAAGGAAAGTCTTTGCACCTTAAAGCTGTACTGGCATTGTGACCTGTTTTGACTAGCAAAATGCTGAGGAAGAAACATTTTGAACTTTCCAGAGTATGGGTCCTAAGAGAATCTTGAAGCTACTGCTCTTGCTCCATTGGAAACTTTTCCAGAAAAGAACTGTTAAAATAAGTGCAATGAAGACAGAAATAGATAGAATACAGGTGCTCAAAACAATACAATTGAACGTATAACAGAAACAATATTTGGAGATCTCATATTCATTTGTGTTTGCGGCTGTTAATGTTCTACTCATATTGGTTAGAATTGGCTCAAATTTGTAGTGAATAACAGTGAATAGTGAATTTGTAATTCCACTATACTAAAGGATCCTAAATAATTGAAATGATTTGAGAGTGTGGAAAAACCTGGTAGACTGCTCTTCCAAATAAATGAAGCAACAAATCTTACTGTTTTTCCAAAGTTTCCCCTTACAATTGAGAAACTCAAAACAACTGAATTATATGCTTATAAGAAACATAAGGTATCTTCTTTTTTCTTGTCACTGAATAATAATCCACTGAGTATGTGTGTGTGTGTATGTGTGTGTCTGTGTATACTACTACATTATGCATTCATTCATTGATGGACAGTTAGGTTGCTTCCTTGTCTTAGCTCTTGTGAATAATACTACAGTGAACATGGGCATGAAGCTACCTCTTCAAGACCATGTTTTTATTTCCTGTGGATATATATATCTGAATATGACTGGGGATCTAACCACAGCATAGTGGTTATAGTTAATGATTCTGTATTATATCATTGAAAACTGCTAAGAAAGTAGAACTTAAATATTCTTGCCACAAAAACAAAAAGTACTTGTGTGACGTGATAGAGGTGTTATCTGTAGCTATGGTGGTAATTATTTAACACATTGTACACCTTAAACTTACACAATGTTATATGTCACTTATATCTCAAGAAACTAGGAAACCACAAAGAAAACAGGAAAGCAGTCATTATTGAAAAGATGTATATGGCATGATGGATTGAGAACATGACAATGGTAGTTCACAGTTCCCATGAAGAAGGAAAGTCTTTGCACCTTAAAGCTGTACTGGCATTGTGACCTGTTTTGACTAGCAAAATGCTGAGGAAGAAACATTTTGAACTTTCCAGAGTATGGGTCCTAAGAGAATCTTGAAGCTACTGCTCTTGCTCCATTGGAATTTTAACCTGAGATTGTCCTGTATAGAAACATACTATTGGAATTCTACCACATGTAGCAGAACCAAGGTGCTCCAGCTGACAGTAATATGAATTGCTGAACAGTTGAGAGAGGACAATTAGATCTTTCTGCCCAGGTGATCTCTGATTACACCTTATGAGTGAATCCAGACAATGGCATTTGAGGTATCACCTGCCCAACCCACAAAATTGTGATAAGAAGTAAATCATTGTTTTAAACCAGTAAGACTTAGCACAACTAAAATCTGATACACTGTTTCTTATTTGTTGAGAAATGAGAGAGAAGATTCAAATGGAAAATTTGAAAATTTTCAAGAATAATTGAAGAATCATACTTGAAAATTTTGAATAATCACATAGGGAGTTGGGTGGGAAGCTAGAAATGATAATGTTTAAACTTTTCAGCTATATGGTTCCTTGACATTGTAATATATACTTTGTACCTCAGAGATCTTGAAAGTTAAGTTATGTGATCTCAGAAAGTAGGCCAGAAGTCTTTTTTTTCTTTGTTTCCTGATAAACACCATAGTAGTCCAACTCAGCAAACCAGCTATTATTAATGGTGTAATGCTATAGCCAACAAAATTAAAGGTAATAAAATATTTGTACTTTAATAAAACATAATGTCATAGTCCTACTAGCTACTGAAATAAAATTACTTGACTTACCACATTAATATTTTTTTGCAATGTGAAAATTTTACTATTTCACTTTTACAGGCGTTAGTATATTTTAAACACAGAAACATTCCATATTGATAGCATATAGTCATTATACACTTAACAATTTTGAATACTATCATATTTTATAAATTATGAGGTGCATAAAATTAGCTAAGAGAAAACTAATATAAGGCACAATTCTTTTTGTCTTACTGTGAATATGGATGCAGTCACATGTTGAGTCAGGTTTCCATTTATTAAATTAACTGAGATTTATAAAAAAGTCAAATAGGCTTATTTTTAAAACTCAGTAAGAATCTTTTGAGTCCCTTGAACTACAAGCAGATCAAACCAGTCAATCCTAAGGGAAATCAGCCTTGAATATTCATTGGAAGGACTGATGCTGAAGTTGAAGCTTCAATACTTTGCCACCTGATGCAAAGAGATGACTCATTGGAAAAGACGCTGTTGCTGGGAAAAAGAGAAGGCAGAGGGAGAGGTGGACAACAGAGGACAAAATGGTTGGATGGTATCACTGAGTCAATGGTCATGTGTTGGAGCAAGCTGTAAGGGGTGGTCAAGGACAGGGAAGCCTGTCATGCTGCAGTCCATGGGGTTGCAAATGGTTGGACATGACTGAGCAAATGAACTACATAATATTATATGCGTATGGGGAAAATGTTGTGGTGTTCTTAGGGAAAAAAAAAAATTGATTTATACCCAAAAAGCAAGCATACTGGAGTAGGTTGCCATTTCCCACAACACAGCATTTACATATTCCTTTTTCTTTACTATTCTTCTGCCCAGTGGATACAGATATTATACTTCTGTTTTAATTCAGTTGAATTCTAAAGCAAGTTCAAGTTCCTTTCAGATACTTCATGCTCAGGTTATCAGATCTGTACCTTAAGTTTTGAGTCAGAACAGGAGAGAAGGCTTATTGTTGCATTTGAAATATAACATTGCCACTTTTGCTTTCATCTCAAGACTCTCAATGCATGATAGGGTCTAAGAGCAACAAAAATTGAACAGGAAAAATAATATAGCCTTAAAAGTTATTGCTATAGAAATGCAGAGCATTGGACTAGCTTTTGAGAGTATTTGGGCATCTCATGTGTTCTAGCTTGTCTTTTAAGATTGCTACTTCCATTATGGATGGGAAAGTGAAACCCCAAAACTCTACTTGCATTCACACATTTGCTCATAAAAACCAAAAAAAAAAAAAATGAGTTAAGCCATCTCAAAGCAGGTTCTTCTATTATTTTAAGAAGCTGAAAGCAAAATGAGCTACTTCAAAGTCTCCGTTACAGAAAATTTTGCCTGCAGGTAACCAAAAATAATCAGGCTGAAAAAATGTAGCAAATGGACAGTTGAAATTTATGTTGCAAAACGAATAACTCACTTTAGACAGGAAGAAATGGCAAATGCAGATTTATTACTCATTTCTCTGCTTGGTAATGATGTTTTATACTCAAAAAATCCTATCAAAAGAGTCCACTGGACTTTAAAACTCAGTCATTGTAATAAAGTATTGAGAGTTAATAAGGGTATGTATTCACAAAGCAAATTTTCAAGACATTTTAAATTAGCATTCTACCTATTACAAAATATTTAACCAACACCTCTCCTTACTGTTGTTTGTATGTTATAGCCTAAAATGGATAAAATGGCATTATTTTCAGAGGTAATTTAAAGGCCAAAGGTCACAAAAAAGATATTGTGAGGATTGGATAAGAAAATACAGCATAGTAGATAATGAAAGGTAAATATTGCAGTAATCTTATGATTATCCTGAATCATAGTGTTTCCTTGTGTTAGGAGACTTCTAGTCTTAATTTTTGAACATATCATCATTTACCACCTGTGCTCTAAAACATTCACATAGAGTAAGGAACATTATAGGCACTCTTCTAGCAGAGATATTACTACTTTTTTCTGAGAAAAATTTGTAGGCATTACTAGTTTTATCATAGATTAGAATGAAGTTGAGAACATATCTACACTGCCCTTGACTTCTTAAATATTCCAGAAATGCATTTGTTACTTTCCTGATCTAAACAAGATCCATTATTTTCTCTCTGACTCTGAAGAGTAGGTCTATATAGTATCAAATAATAATAATCATACGGTTAATTTTGGGCTTCCCTGGTGGCTGGCTCAAACTGTAAAGAATCTGCCTGCAATTCAGGAGACCGAGGTTCAATCCCCAGGCAGGGAAGTTCCCCTGCAGAAGGAAATGTCAACCAAGTTCAGCATTCTTGCTTCGAGAATTCCATGGTCAGAGGAGCCTGGTGGCCTCTGTGTATGGGGTTCATGGGGTTTCAAGGAGTCAGACATGACTGAACGACTAACAATGAAGGGTAATTTTAAAGAGACTTCAGTAATCATGAAAGTAATGGTACTTAAATATTTTCTTAACGTTAAAGGAATGTGAAGGTTAGATCCTTCAGAACTTTCAGCTTAGGAAGCAATCATATCTATTGGAAAGAAACCAAGTCCCATGTGGCAAACTTAGAGTGTGGTGTTCACAACCCATGAGGGAGTTATAACTGATAGTTGTTCCTGCATAATGCTTATCACTTCTTTATGTTTTATACTCAAAAAATCCTATCAAAAGAGTCCACTGGACTTTAAAACTCAGTCATTGTAATAAAGTATTGAGAGTTAATAAGGGTATGTATTCACAAAGCAAATTTTCAAGACATTTTAAATTAGCATTCTACCTATTACAAAATATTTAACCAACACCTCTCCTTACTGTTGTTTGTATGTTATAGCCTAAAATGGATAAAATGGCATTATTTTCAGAGGTAATTTAAAGGCCAAAGGTCACAAAAAAGATATTGTGAGGATTGGATAAGAAAATACAGCATAGTAGATAATGAAAGGTAAATATTGCAGTAATCTTATGATTATCCTGAATCATAGTGTTTCCTTGTGTTAGGAGACTTCTAGTCTTAATTTTTGAACATATCATCATTTACCACCTGTGCTCTAAAACATTCACATAGAGTAAGGAACATTATAGGCACTCTTCTAGCAGAGATATTACTACTTTTTTCTGAGAAAAATTTGTAGGCATTACTAGTTTTATCATAGATTAGAATGAAGTTGAGAACATATCTACACTGCCCTTGACTTCTTAAATATTCCAGAAATGCATTTGTTACTTTCCTGATCTAAACAAGATCCATTATTTTCTCTCTGACTCTGAAGAGTAGGTCTATATAGTATCAAATAATAATAATCATACGGTTAATTTTGGGCTTCCCTGGTGGCTGGCTCAAACTGTAAAGAATCTGCCTGCAATTCAGGAGACCGAGGTTCAATCCCCAGGCAGGGAAGTTCCCCTGCAGAAGGAAATGTCAACCAAGTTCAGCATTCTTGCTTCGAGAATTCCATGGTCAGAGGAGCCTGGTGGCCTCTGTGTATGGGGTTCATGGGGTTTCAAGGAGTCAGACATGACTGAACGACTAACAATGAGGGTAATTTTAAAGAGACTTCAGTAATCATGAAAGTAATGGTACTTAAATATTTTCTTAACGTTAAAGGAATGTGAAGGTTAGATCCTTCAGAACTTTCAGCTTAGGAAGCAATCATATCTATTGGAAAGAAACCAAGTCCCATGTGGCAAACTTAGAGTGTGGTGTTCACAACCCATGAGGGAGTTATAACTGATAGTTGTTACTGCATAATGCTTATCACTTCTTTATGTTTCCTTCCTATGAGGGAAATATAACTCCAATTGGTATTTCAGGTTTATTTTTATGCTGGGAAGGTAGACTTGATAAATGTGGGAATCTGCATAGGCACACATCAGCTCTTTCCTCCTTTTTCACAGAAACAAACCTCTTATAGAGAATGCATCTTCTTTTCCTTCCAGGCTTTTTCTTAAAGAGAGTGGCTTTCCTTGGCTTGCTGTTATTTGTGCCTGATGGTCAAACCTGACTCATTCTGAGCATCAAGGGCGTGGCCTAATTGTCTCTCACCCTAAGATGAGTTTTCCAGTTTTGCCTCATGAGAAGAATAGGTGGTGTCTCATTGCCTGTGCTCTTTTTTGTTTTAACCACAGTGTTTTCAGATTTCCGTTGACGAATTGGTGGGGTGATATTTATTGAAGACTCTCAGAGGACAAGAGTGTGATGTTTATTTTAAACACAGCAATCCAGAGTCAAGCAGAGAATCTGATAAAATGCAAACAGGGACCTTTCCTAATGGGCCCAATGAGGCACAGTACATTGCTTAAATTTTGCTGATTGTATGATGTATTTTAAACTTAAAAGCCAGACATAACTTTGATATTGATGTCTTTAGAGTCATAATCTTGAAACTGCTTATCATAATATCACCACAAACGCATAAATGTAATGATACTGTTTAATATTTAGAACTAGAACCCATGGCTCCAGGTTTAAGTGCTAATCCATTATGAATCTAGCAGTCTCACTAAAATCATATGAGTGTCTCGAGAGGCAGTGTGTTTCAAGTCAAGTGTATATTCAGTGGTTCTCCTTTTGCTCTGGGGAGTATGGCATAAACTGTTACAAGCCAGAGCTGCGAACCTGTATTTTAAACTTCAGTAATCATGAAAGTAATGGTACTTAAATATTTTCTTAACGTTAAAGGAATGTGAAGGTTAGATCCTTCAGAACTTTCAGCTTAGGAAGCAATCATATCTATTGGAAAGAAACCAAGTCCCATGTGGCAAACTTAGAGTGTGGTGTTCACAACCCATGAGGGAGTTATAACTGATAGTTGTTACTGCATAATGCTTATCACTTCTTTATGTTTCCTTCCTATGAGGGAAATATAACTCCAATTGGTATTTCAGGTTTATTTTTATGCTGGGAAGGTAGACTTGATAAATGTGGGAATCTGCATAGGCACACATCAGCTCTTTCCTCCTTTTTCACAGAAACAAACCTCTTATAGAGAATGCATCTTCTTTTCCTTCCAGGCTTTTTCTTAAAGAGAGTGGCTTTCCTTGGCTTGCTGTTATTTGTGCCTGATGGTCAAACCTGACTCATTCTGAGCATCAAGGGCGTGGCCTAATTGTCTCTCACCCTAAGATGAGTTTTCCAGTTTTGCCTCATGAGAAGAATAGGTGGTGTCTCATTGCCTGTGCTCTTTTTTGTTTTAACCACAGTGTTTTCAGATTTCCGTTGACGAATTGGTGGGGTGATATTTATTGAAGACTCTCAGAGGACAAGAGTGTGATGTTTATTTTAAACACAGCAATCCAGAGTCAAGCAGAGAATCTGATAAAATGCAAACAGGGACCTTTCCTAATGGGCCCAATGAGGCACAGTACATTGCTTAAATTTTGCTGATTGTATGATGTATTTTAAACTTAAAAGCCAGACATAACTTTGATATTGATGTCTTTAGAGTCATAATCTTGAAACTGCTTATCATAATATCACCACAAACGCATAAATGTAATGATACTGTTTAATATTTAGAACTAGAACCCATGGCTCCAGGTTTAAGTGCTAATCCATTATGAATCTAGCAGTCTCACTAAAATCATATGAGTGTCTCGAGAGGCAGTGTGTTTCAAGTCAAGTGTATATTCAGTGGTTCTCCTTTTGCTCTGGGGAGTATGGCATAAACTGTTACAAGCCAGAGCTGCGAACCTGTATTTTATACTGCCTTTGTAAAAATCATAGGATAATGGCAGCTCAATGCCAAGGCTGTGGTGTTTAGAATACCATGGGATCCAGGCTACTATTCCTATGTTGATGGGTTAGCTGGAGGGAAGTTCTAGAGCAAAAAGTGCAGGCTCTGTGCAGAGAAGGCTGGAAAAGAACATCTCTTCAATAATACTTGATATGGCATCAAAATCTCAGGAACACTTGAGAATAATGATGGAAATATGTTATGCTGTGGTATTAAAAGGGTTTTTCAGGAATTGGCAATGTTTTATTAGTTCCTGGGGGTAATAGATCAAACAAGGCTAAAGTTATTGCTATTCCTTAAATTGTTTATTAAATTAAAAGGCACAGAAATGAGATGTATAATTGCATTTTGACAAGTGGGTACAATCCACACAGCAATCAAGAGAGACATGTTTCCCCTTTACCAGATAGTTTACTCACATCCCATTTCAGTCAGTTCCTACCGTCTTCAGAAACTGTTTTGATTGCTAGAGCTCTAAATTATTCTCACCTTCCCACAATTCTTAAATTTATTCTTCAGTTTGCTTTTGTATATGACTGGGGTTTTTTTGCTAAGTATATATATTTTTAAGATTCATCCATATTGTTATGTCATAGACAGTTTAGTCTTTCTTTCCTTTTTTTGGCCACACAGTGGGGCATATGGGACCTTAGTTCCCTGATCAGGGATCGGTGTGTCCCTTTGCATTGAGAGTGCAGAGTCTTAACCAGGGACATGCCTGCACTGCCAGAGAAATCCCCTTCAGTTTTATTTCAAATAAACTCTATTGGGGTAAATTTATATATAATAAAATTTTCCAATTTTAAGATTATTATTAGATGAATTTGGGAAAATCTGTATAGTGGTATAACCATTATATACATAATCAAGATAACATGTTTCAGACTCAGTGAAATAAAACATATTCCAAGATGATACCAAATGATTCCTGGGAACTGATATAGTGACCAGGTAGCTAAAAACTAAAATCATATGAGTGTCTCGAGAGGCAGTGTGTTTCAAGTCAAGTGTATATTCAGTGGTTCTCCTTTTGCTCTGGGGAGTATGGCATAAACTGTTACAAGCCAGAGCTGCGAACCTGTATTTTATACTGCCTTTGTAAAAATCATAGGATAATGGCAGCTCAATGCCAAGGCTGTGGTGTTTAGAATACCATGGGATCCAGGCTACTATTCCTATGTTGATGGGTTAGCTGGAGGGAAGTTCTAGAGCAAAAAGTGCAGGCTCTGTGCAGAGAAGGCTGGAAAAGAACATCTCTTCAATAATACTTGATATGGCATCAAAATCTCAGGAACACTTGAGAATAATGATGGAAATATGTTATGCTGTGGTATTAAAAGGGTTTTTCAGGAATTGGCAATGTTTTATTAGTTCCTGGGGGTAATAGATCAAACAAGGCTAAAGTTATTGCTATTCCTTAAATTGTTTATTAAATTAAAAGGCACAGAAATGAGATGTATAATTGCATTTTGACAAGTGGGTACAATCCACACAGCAATCAAGAGAGACATGTTTCCCCTTTACCAGATAGTTTACTCACATCCCATTTCAGTCAGTTCCTACCGTCTTCAGAAACTGTTTTGATTGCTAGAGCTCTAAATTATTCTCACCTTCCCACAATTCTTAAATTTATTCTTCAGTTTGCTTTTGTATATGACTGGGGTTTTTTTGCTAAGTATATATATTTTTAAGATTCATCCATATTGTTATGTCATAGACAGTTTAGTCTTTCTTTCCTTTTTTTTTTTTTTTTTTTTTTGGCCACACAGTGGGGCATATGGGACCTTAGTTCCCTGATCAGGGATCGGTGTGTCCCTTTGCATTGAGAGTGCAGAGTCTTAACCAGGGACATGCCTGCACTGCCAGAGAAATCCCCTTCAGTTTTATTTCAAATAAACTCTATTGGGGTAAATTTATATATAATAAAATTTTCCAATTTTAAGATTATTATTAGATGAATTTGGGAAAATCTGTATAGTGGTATAACCATTATATACATAATCAAGATAACATGTTTCAGACTCAGTGAAATAAAACATATTCCAAGATGATACCAAATGATTCCTGGGAACTGATATAGTGATTTTGTAAACTGTAAACAAGAGTGAGCATTTTTCCTATCATAACAATTTGACTGAATTTAAATTTTAAAATGATGTTCAAAGAGAAAATGACAAAATGTTGGGCAGTGAAGAAATAAGATAAAAGAATATATATTGAAATCAAAGATAATATTTGGCTTAAGAAGTATCAGCTATTATTGGAGCCAAAGGTTTATTTGAAAAGGTACAGGAATGAAGCGTTTGAAAGCAATAGCAATAAAAACAGGTCAAACTGTTGAAAGGGTAATCGAATCAACACAGAAAACCCACATTGACTGAGAATAATTTTCTATGTTTTTTGTTTTATGGTGTCTGTATATAAAACAATTAGATTATGTTTAAGAAACTAATATAAACAGTTAAGGTATAATAGAGGGCCCATTATAATAAAAAGTTTTAAAAATTACTTCAAACTGCTATATGTAATATGAATTATTTCCTCTTTTATACCAAAATTTAAAAAACAGTTTGTCATAAATTCAAATCTAGGTAACTAGCATACATTGTCTGCAAACTTAGCATACATTATTTGATACATGAGTGTCTGAAATGCTGTACTCTTGACAGCCAGTGTCAAGTCATGATCAGACACACTATTAGTGTCAATTAACAGCAACTAATATGTTTAGTTATTACTTTGTTCATGGTGGATGAGAAAAAGGATTAAAGACTATAGTGGGTAAATAGAAACAGTACGGCATTGCTGAGAAATACAGGAATAGTTCTTTGTGTTGGAATAATGGTGGGTTTTGTTTTGTTTTGTTTTGTTTTGTTTTTTAAAAAAAAGATGGTATGAGGGTTTTATAAATAAATAGTCTAAAAGTTTTAAAAATATTTTTCTGAAAAAATTGCTGGAAAAAGCATTAAACTTATGCATCAGCAGACACTGAAGACAGAGAAACAGTGAAAAATATTACACTAAAAGCTCAGCAAGCTGATCTGTTAGATAGGCTTTTATCAGAATTGCATAAGTAAGGGTTCTCTCCCTTGACTGAAATCAGGTTAGTGATTCTGTTACTACCCACAGTAAACAGTTTCAAGAAAACTCTCTAGATGTTAAATTGCAACATGCTTCAAGTTATTAAACTTTTAAATTAGGATTGGCTCTTAAACAAATACAAAGATAAAGACACATGAAGGAAGGAGAGAAAAAAGGAGAGGTAAACAAGAGAAAGGAGAAAGAGGATGGAGAGAAGGGGAAAAAAATTTCTTAAGATAGTTTACCTGAAGGTCCTTGACATCAGCAAAGTTCTACATTTTACTTACTGTTTCCAGACCCGACTGCACTATTTTTATAGCTTTATTTCTGGGCTGCTTTAGCAGAAAAGCAAAGGTGGCAGAAGATTCCGTTAGGAGAGTTACTCTCCAGGGCATATCTGCCAGTATTTTCTTTTCTCAATACATCTTATTTTAAGCTATAGCAGCAGTAAGAATCAAAGCCCTATTCAGCGAAATGAAGATTCCTCCAGTAAGTTGCTCTGCCACAGTGTTCACTTCAACACCAGAATATAATCACCTGGGCTTCAGGGACCCCATAGAGTGGTAATGTAAGAAGTCTAACTTCTTCTTTGCTGCTTTTCATGTAAAAGAAATTATACCTTGGGTAAAAGTAAGATATTTAGCATAATGTCAGTTTTGGTCTTCCAAAACTCTACCATGAAAAGTAGAGATCAAAAAAAAGACAGCAGAAACAATATACATACACACACGCACACAATACATAAACACACACATGTGTTTTTCAACTCAAAACAAAATCTTTTCCCAACCTATATTGTTTCCACAAACATAGTAATGAAAGAAAACATTTTTATTATTGAATTAGCATTCAACTAGACTGTGATGCACAGAACAGGCAATCCACTAAGACATAACAAAGAAATAAATCCCACCCTTGTATAGAGCCAAGAAGATACTACCTATTACATACATGTTTTTAGTACAAACAATAACCAGTCCTCAAGTAAGAAGATTTCACAATACTATCGGTCAGAAACAGTTCATCCTAGTGATTATAGTGACCCTCTTGGTTAGCTAATTGTTTTAACCCAGAGGAAAAACTAACCTCTCATAACTCTTGTGAGAGAAGGTAATTTTGCAACTTGGAGCAATTTAGGCTCCTACCTCCCCATAGAAGCTGAAAGACTGGAAAGCCTTCTCCTTTGATGTTTATATTTCAAAGTGATTCCCAGGTCCCTGACGAAGACATTCCTGGGTCTTAGAGCTAACAAAAGACACCTATTTAGTTTTCAAAAGGATTTATATAGGTTTCAAAAGGAGAAAGTACTTAAAATTATAATTTTTATAAAGTAAATACTTCAAAGAAAAAAGAGGTCTCTTCCTTTATTTTCACCAAGGAAAATGAAGCCTCATAGTTTTCATTTTAACTTCTATTTACACCTTATAGTTTTTTAATGCATTATGTATTCAGCAAATGTGTACAAATATATTGTTGCCTAAAACTCACATCAGTGTCACGATTGCAACTTATTTTAAGAAATACCACAAAATGTTTTTTTTAAAAAAAAAAAAAAAAAAACAACATGCAGAGGACGAATATCTCAAACCAAAGTGCTTTCACGTGCTTAAATGAAATTCAGCATGAACTTATTTTGCACAGTTATGTATCAGAGATGGTCCAAGGTTTCAGGGGAAACAAAGTTTTAGTCTTACAAGGTCAGGTGTTTCATAGAGACAGAAAGAAATCCCAGAAGCAAATAACTTTTTAACTTCTTATGAGTGTTGCACTGTATGATACTATGACTAATCAAATATCAACATAAACCATTTTCATTTTGCCTGACCAATAGAATTCACCCTTAATCCAATCTGAATAGAAGCAGATTATACTAAAAGTGCTTTCTAAAATATAACATAAAAACAAGTAGCATTTTAATTCCAAACTCCATAGAACCTGTGTGCAAATTAAAGTATGAAATTCTAACTAGATTCTAAACCATTAATTTTCTACTAAATTGGAGAGATATGGTGATATCATCTGCCATAGTTTGTTCAGCTCACAGTTATTTTAAGGCGTTGTCACCATACGACCGCATGTTTTTACCTGTGCAATCCAGCATTTTCTTTCAAATATTAAACATCTTTGAGTATTTGGGGGGGATAATTAAACTTTCTGAATTAAGAACATAAGAATGATTTCTGTATTGCAGTAGTTTTTAACTTGGGCAATCCTCCTCTTTTCCTGCCCAGGATGACGTTTGGCAATGTCTGGGGCTTCTTAGGTGGCTCAGATGGTAAGGAATCCATCTGCAATGTGGGACACCTGGGTTTGATCCCTGAGTTGGGAAGATCCCTTCCTAGCCCAGTGCATGCCAAGGCTGAAAGTACTCAACATTCCTGGGTCTTAGAGCTAACAACAGACACCTATTTAGTTTTCAAAAGGATTTATATAGGTTTCAAAAGGAGAAAGTACTTAAAATTATAATTTTTATAAAGTAAATACTTCAAAGAAAAAAGAGGTCTCTTCCTTTATTTTCACCAAGGAAAATGAAGCCTCATAGTTTTCATTTTAACTTCTATTTACACCTTATAGTTTTTTAATGCATTATGTATTCAGCAAATGTGTACAAATATATTGTTGCCTAAAACTCACATCAGTGTCACGACTGCAACTTATTTTAAGAAATACCACAAAATGTTTTTTTTAAAAAAAAAAAAAACAACATGCAGAGGACGAATATCTCAAACCAAAGTGCTTTCACGTGCTTAAATGAAATTCAGCATGAACTTATTTTGCACAGTTATGTATCAGAGATGGTCCAAGGTTTCAGGGGAAACAAAGTTTTAGTCTTACAAGGTCAGGTGTTTCATAGAGACAGAAAGAAATCCCAGAAGCAAATAACTTTTTAACTTCTTATGAGTGTTGCACTGTATGATACTATGACTAATCAAATATCAACATAAACCATTTTCATTTTGCCTGACCAATAGAATTCACCCTTAATCCAATCTGAATAGAAGCAGATTATACTAAAAGTGCTTTCTAAAATATAACATAAAAACAAGTAGCATTTTAATTCCAAACTCCATAGAACCTGTGTGCAAATTAAAGTATGAAATTCTAACTAGATTCTAAACCATTAATTTTCTACTAAATTGGAGAGATATGGTGATATCATCTGCCATAGTTTGTTCAGCTCACAGTTATTTTAAGGCGTTGTCACCATACGACCGCATGTTTTTACCTGTGCAATCCAGCATTTTCTTTCAAATATTAAACATCTTTGAGTATTTGGGGGGATAATTAAACTTTCTGAATTAAGAACATAAGAATGATTTCTGTATTGCAGTAGTTTTTAACTTGGGCAATCCTCCTCTTTTCCTGCCCAGGATGACGTTTGGCAATGTCTGGGGCTTCTTAGGTGGCTCAGATGGTAAGGAATCCATCTGCAATGTGGGACACCTGGGTTTGATCCCTGAGTTGGGAAGATCCCCTGGAGAAGGGAAAGGCTAGCCACTCTAGTATTCTTCCTGGAGAATGCCATTGCTCATTCAAGGATTGTCAAGAGTCTGAAACGACGGAGTGACTTTCACTGGGTGGAGGGGGTCTACTGATTGTCAAAAATGGAAGAGGGCTTGCCAATGGCATCTAGTGGATACAGGCCAGGGGTGCTGTGAACATCCTACCATGCACAGGATAGTATGCCCCCACCACCCCAATAGAGAATTATCCTGTTCTGTCATCGGTAGTGCTGAGGTTAAGAAACCTAATATATTACAGTTAATTTTGTGCCAGTTAGTAAATAGCACAATTCAATTTTTCCTTCACAATGAGGTGTCTAACATGCTATTGATCTATATACCCTAAGTTGAAAAATAAATATATCAGGATTCTAATTTGTAATAAACTTAATAATTTTCTTATATTATTGAATAACATGGCCTAAAATACCTGAAGTTGACAAGATGATAAAGCAACATATGTAATACAGAGGGAAAAGGTATCCGTGAAGTCTTCTCCCTTGACAGTTTATTCTGAAATGATTTAGTAACACAAAAAGTTAAACACATCAAAAGAGTATAGGTAGGGGTTATCTCCAGTTTAGCAGACTAAATCTGACATGCATATGACTTCACATTTCTAACAAAAAAATAGCACAATTAAATCACATTAATATTTCCTAGAATAGTTGGAAATAATGGCAAATCTTTTGCTACAGAAAATTAAATACTTTGACAAAGATGTAGAATTTTTAAAAAATACTACTTAAAAGACTTTAAGCAAGCACTGAAATCTACATCTGCCATAGTTTGTTCAGCTCACAGTTATTTTAAGGCGTTGTCACCATACGACCGCATGTTTTACCTGTGCAATCCAGCATTTTCTTTCAAATATTAAACATCTTTGAGTATTTGGGGGGATAATTAAACTTTCTGAATTAAGAACATAAGAATGATTTCTGTATTGCAGTAGTTTTTAACTTGGGCAATCCTCCTCTTTTCCTGCCCAGGATGACGTTTGGCAATGTCTGGGGCTTCTTAGGTGGCTCAGATGGTAAGGAATCCATCTGCAATGTGGGACACCTGGGTTTGATCCCTGAGTTGGGAAGATCCCCTGGAGAAGGGAAAGGCTAGCCACTCTAGTATTCTTCCTGGAGAATGCCATTGCTCATTCAAGGATTGTCAAGAGTCTGAAACGACGGAGTGACTTTCACTGGGTGGAGGGGGTCTACTGATTGTCAAAAATGGAAGAGGGCTTGCCAATGGCATCTAGTGGATACAGGCCAGGGGTGCTGTGAACATCCTACCATGCACAGCCTACCACCACCCCAATAGAGAATTATCCTGTTCTGTCATCGGTAGTGCTGAGGTTAAGAAACCTAATATATTACAGTTAATTTTGTGCCAGTTAGTAAATAGCACAATTCAATTTTTCCTTCACAATGAGGTGTCTAACATGCTATTGATCTATATACCCTAAGTTGAAAAATAAATATATCAGGATTCTAATTTGTAATAAACTTAATAATTTTCTTATATTATTGAATAACATGGCCTAAAATACCTGAAGTTGACAAGATGATAAAGCAACATATGTAATACAGAGGGAAAAGGTATCCGTGAAGTCTTCTCCCTTGACAGTTTATTCTGAAATGATTTAGTAACACAAAAAGTTAAACACATCAAAAGAGTATAGGTAGGGGTTATCTCCAGTTTAGCAGACTAAATCTGACATGCATATGACTTCACATTTCTAACAAAAAAATAGCACAATTAAATCACATTAATATTTCCTAGAATAGTTGGAAATAATGGCAAATCTTTTGCTACAGAAAATTAAATACTTTGACAAAGATGTAGAATTTTTAAAAAATACTACTTAAAAGACTTGAACATGAAACTGTCCTTAGAGCACAATCTGAAAAATACCTAGAGGAGAGTTAAGTTTTATTTTATACAATGACGATTTATGTTATATGAGAACAGATATTTCTTATTAACAGATATTTATCAAAGTCTGTTTTTTAGGGCTTCCCCTGGTGGTCCAGTGGGTAAGGACACTGCCTTGCAGTGCAAGGGGTGCCGGTTCGATCCCTGGCCTGGGAAGATCCCACGTGCGGCTGGACTGATGTGTCCAATTACTGAGCCGGAGCTCTGGGGCGCATGCGCCCAGAGCCGGTGCTCTGCGACAACAGAGGCCACTGCGATGGGAGGCCCACACGGGCCAAGGAACAAAGACAGAAGAAAATAGAGGAATGAAAGATCAAAAGGAGTGGACCGCCCGTCCCTCTCCCACTCCCCTCAAAAAAGATAAATAAATAAAGTCTGTTTTTTATATGGGAGAGACAACTATCTTTAAAGATCAATTAAAGGTCAATTAGATATATGTTCCACTGTCCCAAATTTACATCAGACATACAAAGTTTATTACCAGTAACAGGCTGAGATTCATATATTCTGATTATTATGCAGTTAAAACGTATGTCTATGGCTTGAATTGTAAAGGTACAGAATTATTTTGATCATAATGATTTTATAGTTATCTGTGCAAGATACTGAAAATCCTCATCTACTTATATAATGCTCTTTCCTTATCTCTGAAACAGAATTTTATCAAAGTATAAAAGGCTATTCATAAAATTACTTCATGTTGAAGGACTTGAAATTCCCTTTGCTGTGATTACATTGTTTCAAAATCGATTACTTCTTCAATACCATCTCCAAGAGAATTTTACTATGATTGTATTGAATAACATGGCCTAAAATACCTGAAGTTGACAAGATGATAAAGCAACATATGTAATACAGAGGGAAAAGGTATCCGTGAAGTCTTCTCCCTTGACAGTTTATTCTGAAATGATTTAGTAACACAAAAAGTTAAACACATCAAAAGAGTATAGGTAGGGGTTATCTCCAGTTTAGCAGACTAAATCTGACATGCATATGACTTCACATTTCTAACAAAAAAATAGCACAATTAAATCACATTAATATTTCCTAGAATAGTTGGAAATAATGGCAAATCTTTTGCTACAGAAAATTAAATACTTTGACAAAGATGTAGAATTTTTAAAAAATACTACTTAAAAGACTTGAACATGAAACTGTCCTTAGAGCACAATCTGAAAAATACCTAGAGGAGAGTTAAGTTTTATTTTATACAATGACGATTTATGTTATATGAGAACAGATATTTCTTATTAACAGATATTTATCAAAGTCTGTTTTTTAGGGCTTCCCCTGGTGGTCCAGTGGGTAAGGACACTGCCTTGCAGTGCAAGGGGTGCCGGTTCGATCCCTGGCCTGGGAAGATCCCACGTGCGGCTGGACTGATGTGTCCAATTACTGAGCCGGAGCTCTGGGGCGCATGCGCCCAGAGCCGGTGCTCTGCGACAACAGAGGCCACTGCGATGGGAGGCCCACACGGGCCAAGGAACAAAGACAGAAGAAAATAGAGGAATGAAAGATCAATAGAAGTGGCCCGCCCGTCCCTCTCCCTCTCCCCTCAAAAAAGATAAATAAATAAAGTCTGTTTTTTATATGGGAGAGACAACTATCTTTAAAGATCAATTAAAGGTCAATTAGATATATGTTCCACTGTCCCAAATTTACATCAGACATACAAAGTTTATTACCAGTAACAGGCTGAGATTCATATATTCTGATTATTATGCAGTTAAAACGTATGTCTATGGCTTGAATTGTAAAGGTACAGAATTATTTTGATCATAATGATTTTATAGTTATCTGTGCAAGATACTGAAAATCCTCATCTACTTATATAATGCTCTTTCCTTATCTCTGAAACAGAATTTTATCAAAGTATAAAAGGCTATTCATAAAATTACTTCATGTTGAAGGACTTGAAATTCCCTTTGCTGTGATTACATTGTTTCAAAATCGATTACTTCTTCAATACCATCTCCAAGAGAATTTTACTATGATTGTATTGTATCAAAAACTATACCTTTATTCACCAAATAATGGACTTTCTATTTTTTTAGACTTTCTTGGCACCAAATAGGAGAAACATCTTCACTTTGATTATACTTGAACAAAGTCTAAAAAAGTCTACTTACAGATGAGCTTTCCTTTGTGCCATTTCAAGGATTCACTGCAATTTGCAAACCACTTAAAGTCCTATTCTGAATAAGTAAACACAAATTCTTCTTATAAGAGAGACTTCCAATTCATAATGATGAAACAAAATTGAAAATCCTTTGAGATATAGTTCACGTTTTTGTGTGTACTATATTCAGAATAAAATATCCAAAACAAAAAAGGGAAAATTAATTTAAAAAATAAGTAAAGGAAAATGTCTAAGGGCCTCTCTGGCAATAGGTTAGGGCGAAATATATATATACATGTATATATATTTATAAATGTTAAGAATATCATATAATTCATAAATATAATTAAATATTATAAATAAATATACATATTATTTATATTTATAAATAGATAATGTTGTAAATATTATTTATATTTATATTATAAATATATTTACTTATATTTATAATATAAATATATTTATTTATATTTATAAATAATTTATAAATATAAAAATACATATATTTTTGACTTTTGTATTTCACAGCTAAAATAAATATCAGAGGAAATTTAAGCTAACTTTCCCACAATAAAACATAAGCCCACAATAAAAAACTAAATATCTGTCATTTTCTCAAAGTAAGAGCCGAATTTGAATTAGAGTAAATTTGAAAATAATTTTAAATACCATTGAAAATAATATTTTCTTTCCCTCCTTCCTTTCCTGGTTTCCTATAGTGTCATATATTCTGATTATTATGCAGTTAAAACGTATGTCTATGGCTTGAATTGTAAAGGTACAGAATTATTTTGATCATAATGATTTTATAGTTATCTGTGCAAGATACTGAAAATCCTCATCTACTTATATAATGCTCTTTCCTTATCTCTGAAACAGAATTTTATCAAAGTATAAAAGGCTATTCATAAAATTACTTCATGTTGAAGGACTTGAAATTCCCTTTGCTGTGATTACATTGTTTCAAAATCGATTACTTCTTCAATACCATCTCCAAGAGAATTTTACTATGATTGTATTGTATCAAAAACTATACCTTTATTCACCAAATAATGGACTTTCTATTTTTTTAGACTTTCTTGGCACCAAATAGGAGAAACATCTTCACTTTGATTATACTTGAACAAAGTCTAAAAAAGTCTACTTACAGATGAGCTTTCCTTTGTGCCATTTCAAGGATTCACTGCAATTTGCAAACCACTTAAAGTCCTATTCTGAATAAGTAAACACAAATTCTTCTTATAAGAGAGACTTCCAATTCATAATGATGAAACAAAATTGAAAATCCTTTGAGATATAGTTCACGTTTTTGTGTGTACTATATTCAGAATAAAATATCCAAAACAAAAAAGGGAAAATTAATTTAAAAAATAAGTAAAGGAAAATGTCTAAGGGCCTCTCTGGCAATAGGTTAGGGCGAAATATATATATACATGTATATATATTTATAAATGTTAAGAATATCATATAATTCATAAATATAATTAAATATTATAAATAAATATACATATTATTTATATTTATAAATAGATAATGTTGTAAATATTATTTATATTTATATTATAAATATATTTACTTATATTTATAATATAAATATATTTATTTATATTTATAAATAATTTATAAATATAAAAATACATATATTTTTGACTTTTGTATTTCACAGCTAAAATAAATATCAGAGGAAATTTAAGCTAACTTTCCCACAATAAAACATAAGCCCACAATAAAAAACTAAATATCTGTCATTTTCTCAAAGTAAGAGCCGAATTTGAATTAGAGTAAATTTGAAAATAATTTTAAATACCATTGAAAATAATATTTTCTTTCCCTCCTTCCTTTCCTGGTTTCCTATAGTGTCTTATTTCTTTCACGAAATGAAAGGACTAATATATAAATGGTTTTTGTTTAATTACATATATAACATATTTAAATATATATATAAATACATAAAGATTTCTATTACTTTATTGCTAATTACTATAATCATAGTGACTTAAAACACTGCATATTTCTTATCTTGGGATTTCTGTGGAGCAGAAGTCTTGCTCTAAGTGGGTTCTCTACTTAAGGTGTCTCACAAGGCTGTAATAAAGGTAGCAGCTAGAGCTGTGTTAACACTTTACAACTCCAGTAGGGGAGGATCCAATTCTAAGCTCACTCGAATGGTTATTAAACGGACTCTTCTTCTCCTGGGATGCTGGACCAAGGGTCTTCTTTTCTTCTTGGTTTTGGCTATTTTTAATTCATGTGCTGTGTGGGTCTTCACATGGCTAGGTCACAACATAGTTACTTGCTTCTTAAAGGCAGAAAAGGAGAGAATCTGGTAGAAAAGATAAAAGTTATAATATATAATGTAACAATGAAAGTGGCATTCCATCTGTTCTGTATTATAGTATTCAGAAGTAAGTCACAGGTCCTGTTCATATTCAAAAGGAAAGGACTGTGGAAGGACATGAATACAGAAGAATAAGGCAGTAAGACCTCCTTAGTCTATTCCACACAATAGCTAATATATATATTGAAAATGTAAGGTTCAAGGAACTTCTGGTTGTCCCCAAATCTTCATTCTGTCTGTAGTACTAAAAATGATAAATCTTGTCTAGGATTATAATTTGAATGAATAAATGGGACAGGTTTTGCCTGCCTTACAGCTCATCATGAAGTGGCCACTGCAATAAGAGCAAGTTATATGTAAACTTTTCTTCCCACATTCTGAAATTTAAATGAATTGAATTATCTTTGATTGCAATACTACAAGTTTAAGCTAACTTTCCCACAATAAAACATAAGCCCACAATAAAAAACTAAATATCTGTCATTTTCTCAAAGTAAGAGCCGAATTTGAATTAGAGTAAATTTGAAAATAATTTTAAATACCATTGAAAATAATATTTTCTTTCCCTCCTTCCTTTCCTGGTTTCCTATAGTGTCTTATTTCTTTCACGAAATGAAAGGACTAATATATAAATGGTTTTTGTTTAATTACATATATAACATATTTAAATATATATATAAATACATAAAGATTTCTATTACTTTATTGCTAATTACTATAATCATAGTGACTTAAAACACTGCATATTTCTTATCTTGGGATTTCTGTGGAGCAGAAGTCTTGCTCTAAGTGGGTTCTCTACTTAAGGTGTCTCACAAGGCTGTAATAAAGGTAGCAGCTAGAGCTGTGTTAACACTTTACAACTCCAGTAGGGGAGGATCCAATTCTAAGCTCACTCGAATGGTTATTAAACGGACTCTTCTTCTCCTGGGATGCTGGACCAAGGGTCTTCTTTTCTTCTTGGTTTTGGCTATTTTTAATTCATGTGCTGTGTGGGTCTTCACATGGCTAGGTCACAACATAGTTACTTGCTTCTTAAAGGCAGAAAAGGAGAGAATCTGGTAGAAAAGATAAAAGTTATAATATATAATGTAACAATGAAAGTGGCATTCCATCTGTTCTGTATTATAGTATTCAGAAGTAAGTCACAGGTCCTGTTCATATTCAAAAGGAAAGGACTGTGGAAGGACATGAATACAGAAGAATAAGGCAGTAAGACCTCCTTAGTCTATTCCACACAATAGCTAATATATATATTGAAAATGTAAGGTTCAAGGAACTTCTGGTTGTCCCCAAATCTTCATTCTGTCTGTAGTACTAAAAATGATAAATCTTGTCTAGGATTATAATTTGAATGAATAAATGGGACAGGTTTTGCCTGCCTTACAGCTCATCATGAAGTGGCCACTGCAATAAGAGCAAGTTATATGTAAACTTTTTCTTCCCACATTCTGAAATTTAAATGAATTGAATTATCTTTGATTGCAATACTACAAGTTTTATGTATATTATCACATTTAATTATCACACACTCCTAAAAGGGCAAGAGTCTAATTACCCTAATGTTACAAATAAGGAATGTTAAGGCCAAAAAAGTGAAATATTTTGTATAAATGCACACAGAAGTTCTGGTGCCACAGTCTGAACACAGGGAGTATACATGTAGAGTTTTACCGTTATTCTCTTCTTCACAATTTCTCAATTTGCTTTAGTTGTCTATTGAAAACTATTTTCAACTCAGACCAAATTATTACAATAGCAAAGACAAACCATAAGCATGTCATGAATAATTCAAAATATCCATTTGAGGGCTTCCCTGGTGGTCCAGTGGGTAAAGAGATTGCCTTCCAGTGCAAGGGGCATCAGTTGGATCCCTTGCCCGGGAAGATCCCACGTGCTGTGGAGCTGCTGTGTGTGTGTCCAATTACAAGCTAGCACTCTGGAACACATGCGCCCAGAGCCGGTGCTCTACACCAAGAGAGGCCATTGCAATGGGTGACCCACACATGCCAAAGAATAAAGATAGCTGATAATAATAAATAACTAAGAAAGAGCTTCTGGCATGAAGTTAAAAAACTATATATCCATTTGATTTCATCAGTGGTGATTCTTACATTGGTATCACTGGAAAGTAGCCATCAGTGGGCAAAGCTACAAATGTTTTATACTTTTATTGATATACTTTAAGTCATAATTTATATATGATGTAGTTTTCTAAACAGTTCTCTATAAGAACAATATATAAGAAAGACCTATCATTGTAAGACTCACAAGAAATAAGATAGACCTAGAGCGGTTTGTGCTGAATGTCTATTGCAGTTAATATTATTAATAAAAATAGAATAGTTTGAACAAATTAAATGTATAAATTCACTCCCCTAAAATACCTAAATCTGGATGTATTTTTTAGTTTCTCTAGCACATTTAAGTACTAGTTTACATGTTATTATCAAAAAATAAATTTTCTTACTCTCTGAATTAATTTTTGTTTTAATTCCCAACCAAGAGCATAAACACATATGTACATATACACACTTGAGAAAAATTAGGTAGTGAAAAAGACAATGTCAAGTAGTGAGTGAGAGTCACTCAGTCATGTCCAGACTCTTTGCAGCCCCATCAAACTACAGCTTTCCAGGCTCCTCTGCCCATGGAATTCTCCAGGTAAAAATACTGGAGAGGATTTCTGTTTTCTTCTCCAGGTGTTGTAGCATTATGATGAATAAAATAACCCATAGCCAAGACACAAATCTCATCCAACTGGCCCATAGCCAGACCTCCCGAAGTTCACTGCATTGTCCATATGTCTCATCCACTAGTCATCTTTTAGGGGAATTGAAACACCCAAGCAGAGCTTCCTCTTGTTAGACCTCAGATGCTAATGTGCTTGGGCTTTCCTAGTGGCCCAGATGGTAAAGAATCTGCCTGTCAAGTGAGAGACCTGAGTTTGATCCCTGGATTGGGACTATCTCCTGGAAAAGGGAACATACTCATATAGCAACTGAAATTCTTTGTCACTTCTGCATATCCAGGGTGACTGTAAAGGCATTGCAAGTATTAATTTGGGAGTTAAAAACACATTTTTATAGTTAATAGGCCAATTAGCAAATATGAACTCTTTGAATAATGAGGAAAGATATATATCAATTTAAGATGATTCTTATAAAATTATTTTCCCACTCTAGTACTTGCAAGTATCTTGCTCTTCTTTCACCTATAGTGACTCCCTGTGGCAATGACTGTCAAAGGTTTGTGACTTCCTAGACATTTTTTTTTCTTTCGATGAATATAGAACAATGCGAAGAATGTCACTTAAATTTTTACAAAACATCACTTTTAGATTATTTATAAAACTTGTAAAGTAGAAAATGTTGAGTGTGTTCTCAGTGGCAGAAGCAAATAATGAAGCAATTATACATGCACATGCAAAATATTCTAGTTATCAGAGGAGATAAGAGATCCAACCAAGTTCTATTTATTATGATATGGGCATTTTGATATATTTAGACATTGCTCAAGCTACCAGCATTATTTAAAATAATTTCTATTTTCAGTCTGTTACAATTCTTAATCTGTATTTCTCCCCACTGTTGTGCTTTACATTTCCTTAATTGTTTCATATATCTATCTAATAGATATTCTTTGCTTTCCTATTTCATGTGCGTGCGTGAGTGCGTGCTAAGTTACTTCAGCCATGTCTGCCTCTTTGCAACCCTGCAGACTGTAATCTGTGAGGCTCTTCTCTCTCTGAGATTTCAAAACAAGAATACTGGAGTGGGTTGCATTTCTGACCCAGGGATCAAACATGAATCTCATATCTCCTGCACCGGCAGGTGGGTTCCTTACCACTAGCACCACCTGGGTAGTGTGTACTAATTTGATAATGAAGTAAAACAATTCAAGACTTTATTGTCTTTTTTATTTTTAAATTCATAAGCTCTGAACCTAAACATTTATGTGTAATGTTATTTCATTTTCATTATAGGTACTTCTCTCAAATACAGCAGTGATATATTTTATACATACTATAAATTTAGATACTCGGTTTTCATTAGACTAATTTATTTATTAAACAGTTAAATGTTATTCTTTTGTCCATATAATATATAAAAAGACTCCGTCCCCCAACTACTGTTTTCTGTGCTATACAACAGGTTCTTATTAGTTATCTCTGTTATATATAGTAGTATATATATGTCAGTACCAATCTCCCAGTTTATCCTTTCTCCACTGGTAATCATAGGTTTGTTTTCTACATTTTTGGCCCTGTTTCCATTTTGTAAATAAATTCATTTGTACTACTTTTTCTTATATTCCACATATAAGCAGTATCATACATTTATCTTTCTCTAACTTCAGTATAACAATCTCTAGATATCTAACTGCAAATGGCATGATTTTATGTCTGAGTAATACTCTATTGTATGTATGTACTACATCATTATCTATTCATCCATCAGCGGACATTTTGGTCTTTTTCATGTCCCAGCTATTGTAAATAGTGCTTCAATGAACACTGGGTGCAAGTATTTTTCGCAGTATGGGTTTCCTCCAGATATGTGCATAGGGATGGTATTGCTGGGTCAGACATTGGCTCTATTTTTAGTTTCTTAAGGAGCCTCTACATTCTTCTCCATAGTGGCTGTATCAACTTACATTCCCACCATGAATGTAGGCGGGTTCCTTTTCTACACACTTTAATCAGAATTTCTTTTGTAGAGTTCATTTGCAGATTTTGATGCCATTCTTTAATTTTGCGTGAGTGCATGCTAAGTTACTTCAGCCATGTCTGCCTCTTTGCAACCCTGCAGACTGTAATCTGTGAGGCTCTTCTCTCTCTGAGATTTCAAAACAAGAATACTGGAGTGGGTTGCATTTCTGACCCAGGGATCAAACATGAATCTCATATCTCCTGCACCGGCAGGTGGGTTCCTTACCACTAGCACCACCTGGGTAGTGTGTACTAATTTGATAATGAAGTAAAACAATTCAAGACTTTATTGTCTTTTTTATTTTTAAATTCATAAGCTCTGAACCTAAACATTTATGTGTAATGTTATTTCATTTTCATTATAGGTACTTCTCTCAAATACAGCAGTGATATATTTTATACATACTATAAATTTAGATACTCGGTTTTCATTAGACTAATTTATTTATTAAACAGTTAAATGTTATTCTTTTGTCCATATAATATATAAAAAGACTCCGTCCCCCAACTACTGTTTTCTGTGCTATACAACAGGTTCTTATTAGTTATCTCTGTTATATATAGTAGTATATATATGTCAGTACCAATCTCCCAGTTTATCCTTTCTCCACTGGTAATCATAGGTTTGTTTTCTACATTTTTGGCCCTGTTTCCATTTTGTAAATAAATTCATTTGTACTACTTTTTCTTATATTCCACATATAAGCAGTATCATACATTTATCTTTCTCTAACTTCAGTATAACAATCTCTAGATATCTAACTGCAAATGGCATGATTTTATGTCTGAGTAATACTCTATTGTATGTATGTACTACATCATTATCTATTCATCCATCAGCGGACATTTTGGTCTTTTTCATGTCCCAGCTATTGTAAATAGTGCTTCAATGAACACTGGGTGCAAGTATTTTTCGAAGTATGGGTTTCCTCCAGATATATGCATAGGGATGGTATTGCTGGGTCAGACATTGGCTCTATTTTTAGTTTCTTAAGGAGCCTCTACATTCTTCTCCATAGTGGCTGTATCAACTTACATTCCCACCATGAATGTAGGCGGGTTCCTTTTTCTACACACTTTAATCAGAATTTCTTTTGTAGAGTTCATTTGCAGATTTTTTTGATGCTGGCCATTCTGATTGATACGAGGAGATAACTCATTATATTTTTGATTTGCATTTCTCTGATGACAAGCACTGTGGATCATCTTTTCGTGTGCTTTTCAGTCATTCATGTGTTTTTTTTTTAATTTTGGCCTCTTATTATTTTTTTATCTATTTATTTTCATCCATCTTTATTCTTTGGCATGTGTGGGCCTCCCATTGCAATGGTCTCTCTCATTGAAGAGACCTGCGTCTCTTCTGCGTGCATGTGCTCCAGAGCACTGGCCTATAAATAGACACTCTGCTCCAGCCACTCTGTGGCACATGGGATCTTCCCGGGCTAGGGATCGAATCAGTGCCCCTTGTATTGCAAGGCCGACTCGTTACCCACTGGACCACCATGGAAGCCCCACCTGTGTGTTTTCTTTGGAGAAATGTCTGTTTAGATCTTCCCACTACTTAATAGAGTTCTTTTTTTTTTCTTTTTAATATTGAGACACAAGAGCTGTGTGTATATTTTGAAGATTAATACCCTTGTTGGTAACTTCATTTGCAAATATTTCTCCCATTCTGTGCACCGTCTTTTTGTTTGGTTTATGATTTCCTTTGTTTTGTTCTTACAACTGGAAATAACTGATTTGTGCTACAACTTGAGTGAGCAAGGACACTGATCTTCCCCTAAAGACTCCAGGAAGAAATGCTGCCTTGCCAGCACCTTAGTTTACCCTGGTGAGAGATACATTGGGCTTCTTCTTACAGAACTATGAAATAATAAATTCACATTGCTAAAGCCATTAATTATTTATGCCTGCAATTGGAAACTATACAGTAATTATACAGTAATTGATGTCAAGAGAAGGAGAGCTTGTCAGGAGTTAACCAGGATTGTAACATTGCTGATGAAGTTCAGTTTTACAAAGACAATTTCACATTGACCTCTTCTCCTTTTCAAATCAAAAGCTAATCTTTACAGATTTATTACATTATTTTGAGAATTCACATCAAACATATCTTCTGCCAAAAAATGCCCAAGTATTAATTTTACAAAAATCTCTATGCTTCCAGACCATGCTATATATACTACTCTTAAAGCACTTGTGACATTATATTTTAAATTTGTGTTGACATGTCTGCACTTCCATTAAAAAATTAACTTTGGGGGCTTCCCTGATGGCCCAGTGGGTAAAGACACCACCTTGCAGTGCAAGGGGCGCTGGTTCAATCCCTGGCCTGGGAAGATTCCACGTGCTGTGGAGCGGCTGGACTGATGTGTCCAACTACCAAGCCGGAGCTCTGGAGCACATGAACCCAGCACCAGTGCTCTACAACGAGAGACACCACTGTGATGGGAGGCCCACACAGGCCAAAGAACAAAGATAAATAAATGAAAGATCAATAGAAGTGCCTCCCTCAAAAAAGAAATTAGTTTAAATTTAAAAAAAAATTAACTTTGTTAAGATCAGATTGTTACCGTTGTTCTTACTGATGTTTTCTTCTATACCTAGCATAGCACCTGGACCCCCAAAATTTCACAGAGTGTTTTTGTTAAATAAGTAAATGAGAATAAACTTAGTTCTCTCAACCAAATTATTAGATAGAAACAAAAATAATTGCTTATATGCATTTTTACCATTTTATTGTTCATAAAGCCTTTTCACATATATGCATGATGATAGTTCATAAAGCTTTCTTATGTATTTATGCACATATACATTTTTTAGTTTAGGATTTATTCTCCTTTGTAAATATATATATATATAATAGTCCTAATACACAGAATTATCATACTGTCCAGTTGTATCTTTGGAATTTTCCATTTATAATTATGTTTTAATGAAATATATTGCTAAGACCTTCTGAAGCAGCTGTCCTTTACTCTAGTGGCAACCCTCCACTATAAAACTGTGAGGCTAACAGTCACAGAAGAACATAGTGTAAAGTATGACATTTAAATATCGAGGAAAATCAAAGACTATTGATATTAAACCTCACTTTAATAACTGCTTTTAATCATCTAAAGATTTTTGTTTTCAAGTCACAGTCACATAAAAATGGGAACAATTTACACTTAAAAGGTGACCGTTGAGTTTCGAAATGCTTTTTTTTTGTAATAATGGGTTGGATTGCCTTATACTTGGGTCTAGATCCTATCTTGTTTCTTTTATGCTTAACATAGGAACTGAGTTTGATAATTTAAGTGGGGATTCAAACATCATTTAGGGTATTCTAATTTAAAGGCCAACAAACTACCTAATAACTTATAGAATTTTAAGTTCCAAACCTGTTCAGCTTTAGAATTTGCACATGTAGAATGATTTAGCTGAGTGGACTTCCTGTCTTCCACACTGACAGGATCAGGGATATTCTCTATTTATGTCAACAGAAGGAAAGTTTGTCAGGAGTAAACTGTATATATCAGTGTAAAATGTAGTGACTCTATAGTAGAACCCAGCACCAGTGCTCTACAACGAGAGACACCACTGGGAGGCCCACACAGGCCAAAGAACAAAGATAAATAAATGAAAGATCAATAGAAGTGCCTCCCTCAAAAAAGAAATTAGTTTAAATTTAAAAAAAAATTAACTTTGTTAAGATCAGATTGTTACCGTTGTTCTTACTGATGTTTTCTTCTATACCTAGCATAGCACCTGGGCCCCCAAAATTTCACAGAGTGTTTTTGTTAAATAAGTAAATGAGAATAAACTTAGTTCTCTCAACCAAATTATTAGATAGAAACAAAAATAATTGCTTATATGCATTTTTACCATTTTATTGTTCATAAAGCCTTTTCACATATATGCATGATGATAGTTCATAAAGCTTTCTTATGTATTTATGCACATATACATTTTTTAGTTTAGGATTTATTCTCCTTTGTAAATATATATATATAATAGTCCTAATACACAGAATTATCATACTGTCCAGTTGTATCTTTGGAATTTTCCATTTATAATTATGTTTTAATGAAATATATTGCTAAGACCTTCTGAAGCAGCTGTCCTTTACTCTAGTGGCAACCCTCCACTATAAAACTGTGAGGCTAACAGTCACAGAAGAACATAGTGTAAAGTATGACATTTAAATATCGAGGAAAATCAAAGACTATTGATATTAAACCTCACTTTAATAACTGCTTTTAATCATCTAAAGATTTTTGTTTTCAAGTCACAGTCACATAAAAATGGGAACAATTTACACTTAAAAGCTGACCATTGATTTTCTAAATGTTTTTGTTATGTAATAATGGGTTGGATTCCATTATAATGGGGACTAGATCCTATCTTGTTTCTTTTATGCTTAACATAGGAACTGAGTTTGATAATTTAAGTGGGGATTCAAACATCATTTAGGGTATTCTAATTTAAAGGCCAACAAACTACCTAATAACTTATAGAATTTTAAGTTCCAAACCTGTTCAGCTTTAGAATTTGCACATGTAGAATGATTTAGCTGAGTGGACTTCCTGTCTTCCACACTGACAGGATCAGGGATATTCTCTATTTATGTCAACAGAAGGAAAGTTTGTCAGGAGTAAACTGTATATATCAGTGTAAAATGTAGTGACTCTATAGTAGTAATGATCTCAACTTTGTTATTTTTTATTTACTTTTTATACTAATTGGGGTAACCTAGTATGTTATTTGGTTTCCAATGAATGTCTCCAAATAAATTATGCCTATTTCTATTCACCTTGCTTAGTCTGATCCTGAAGCAAATCTGGTCTAGTTTTATTACTATATTTTAATTAACAAATTGTTGCACGGATAATTAGGTGTCAGTTTCAAGCCTAAACCTTTAAGATGTTACACGCGCTTTCATCTTTGTACTCTTGGAAGTCCAGAGTCATCATGAAAGAAATCTCATTATCCTGGAGCCAGCATATTGTGAGGAAGTCCAAATAACTCAAGTGAAGGTGTAATGTAGAAAGGGAGACAGACATGCCAAGCCAGCCTTTAACTCTTCTAGCCTTCTCAACTGAGTCACCTTGCATGAGTGAAAGACATATTAAGCATGTTCAGCACAACAGGGCTTTCAAATGCTTATATCAGCCACCATCAGTCAGCAATGACATGTAAGTGACTAAGCAGGAACTGCCCAGCTGAGTCAAACCAGCATATAAAATTAGGAGAGGAAATAAAATTAGGTAATAATGAGGCACTAATTTGTAGACCAGTTTATCATATAATAGAGAAGAGAAAGGCTCATCATGGCAAAACTGTTTGACAATTTTTTTAAGTCTGTATATTTTCACCCTTGTTTGATACTCTTCCTATACTTCACTCTCTTCACATGGTGCTGATTGTGCTGACTCATCTGTTTTCCTATTGCTTATTTTCTCTTCATCTGTGTTTCTTACCTATCTTTGATTTCTCATTGCATCTTGGTTTTGCAATCATAATACTTGTCATAAAATTATAATTAAAAATGTTTCAGGAGACTGCAAATTGCTCTAAAGGCAGAAACATCAAATCTCTCATCTATTTACCCTCAGCTCAAAATATAGGACCTAGAATAAGACAGGCGCCTAACTCTGTTGAATAAACAATGCCTTGATCTAGGAACTTCTAGGACTATTGTCTTAGTTGATATCAATGCCACGTATGTTTACAATATATTTTAGGGCAAAGGATAAATGGAATTGTTACTCAAAATTAAAAGTCATCAATTTGTAACATAGAAGATTGGAATAATAAGAGGATACAGTAAAAAGATATATGGGTGCTAATTGTGTTTGAGTTCAAAGATCACAAAACACTTTGCAATGTTTACAAAATTACCTGAAAAATATGAATTCCCTGAAATATGCATTTAATTTCTGTATGTTAGACATTCTGCTAGAATACTATGTTATAAGGAATATTATTGCATAGTCCTTATCCTGAAGGAGTTCCCAATTTTGGAACAATTTGTCACAAATATATAACTGTATGAAAATGGGATAGAAAATACATAGAGAGGTACACACATACTACTTTAACAACATGATGGGTGACTGCCTAATTCTTTCTGGGATAATTTGTAAACTACAGCATGAGGTAATACTTCAGTAGAATTTTTAGAACATAACTAGGAAAGGGGGCTTCCATGATGGCACAGATGGTGAAGAATCTACCCACTATGCAGGAGACATAAGTTTGATCCCTGGGTTGGGAAGATCCCCTGAAGAAGAGAATGGCAACCCACTCCAGTATTCTTGCCTGGAGAATTCCATGAAGAGAGGAGCCTGGTAGACTATACTCCATGGGGTCACAAAGAGACTAACACAACTGAGCAACTAATATACTTTCAGTTCTAATTATTTAAATAAAAGAAATTATTATAGGCAGAGAGCACTTTATATTAAATTTTAAGAGAAATAAAAGTCCATGGTATTTCCTATTTTAGCTTTAATGTGTTTAACATGATTTGCAATTAATGTGATAAATGCTTTATGCTCAAAAGAGATTGGAGAAAATATGGAACTCCACATTGAGACCAGCTTTTAAAGGTCCTCAAAAACATTACAATGAAGTTGCAGTTAACATACACAATTGGAATGTGTTAAAAGATTTTTAGCAGGTATTGATATTATTAAATCTAATCCTAAAAACTCAGAAACCTTATAGTCATATAAACATTGGCAACCTTACATTTGTTTATTTACTTGTTCATGTATTCCTTTTAAAAGTATCCATAGATAGCCCTTCTACGTCAGATGACATTGTAGGCTCTCTGGAAATGGAGCAAATATGACGTAGAAATGTTCTGCTGTCACTGATCTTTAATCCTACTGGGAAGGCAGGTGCGGTCAAAAAAAAGTTTTGATCATGAAAAGATATATGGGTGCTAATTGTGTTTGAGTTCAAAGATCACAAAACACTTTGCAATGTTTACAAAATTACCTGAAAATATGAATTCCTGAAATATGCATTTAATTTCTGTATGTTAGACATTCTGCTAGAATACTATGTTATAAGGAATATTATTGCATAGTCCTTATCCTGAAGGAGTTCCCAATTTTGGAACAATTTGTCACAAATATATAACTGTATGAAAATGGGATAGAAAATACATAGAGAGGTACACACATACTACTTTAACAACATGATGGGTGACTGCCTAATTCTTTCTGGGATAATTTGTAAACTACAGCATGAGGTAATACTTCAGTAGAATTTTTAGAACATAACTAGGAAAGGGGGCTTCCATGATGGCACAGATGGTGAAGAATCTACCCACTATGCAGGAGACATAAGTTTGATCCCTGGGTTGGGAAGATCCCCTGAAGAAGAGAATGGCAACCCACTCCAGTATTCTTGCCTGGAGAATTCCATGAAGAGAGGAGCCTGGTAGACTATACTCCATGGGGTCACAAAGAGACTAACACAACTGAGCAACTAATATACTTTCAGTTCTAATTATTTAAATAAAAGAAATTATTATAGGCAGAGAGCACTTTATATTAAATTTTAAGAGAAATAAAAGTCCATGGTATTTCCTATTTTAGCTTTAATGTGTTTAACATGATTTGCAATTAATGTGATAAATGCTTTATGCTCAAAAGAGATTGGAGAAAATATGGAACTCCACATTGAGACCAGCTTTTAAAGGTCCTCAAAAACATTACAATGAAGTTGCAGTTAACATACACAATTGGAATGTGTTAAAAGATTTTTAGCAGTTATTGATATTATTAAATCTAATCCTAAAAACTCAGAAACCTTATAGTCATATAAACATTGGCAACCTTACATTTGTTTATTTACTTGTTCATGTATTCCTTTTAAAAGTATCCATAGATAGCCCTTCTACGTCAGATGACATTGTAGGCTCTCTGGAAATGGAGCAAATATGACGTAGAAATGTTCTGCTGTCACTGATCTTTAATCCTACTGGGAAGGCAGGTGCGGTCAGAAGTGTAGAAGAACAAAACAAGAAAAAAATTAACCCCCCTTTTAAAAAAAAATGCTAATCATGAAAAATCTAGTCAAGAAAAGTAATGAAATTGAGAGTTGTGGGATAAAGCATAACCAGGCCATTCCTCAAGCACATGAATTAGGGAGGAGTGATTTGAGGAGATGCATCTAAGTGAAGACCATAATTTGAAAGGGCCAGCTCAGCAAACATCTGATTAAGAAGAGGTAAAAATTAATTCAGAAAGCCCCAAAGCAGCTCATTTTGATCTACCTGAAAAATTAGATAAGATACAATGTGACCGGAATGTAGTGAGAAAGACTGACAGTGGGAAGAAAGGTCTAGATGGCAGTTACAAGATATATTACTTAGTGTAGGACAAAGTACAAGGGAAATTTTTAAAGACTGAGGTCATGTGAGAGGGTTTATCTGTTTAAAAACAAAATTCTGCTCACAATGTAATATGTATGTATATAGAGATAGGGTCAAAAATGGAAGCACATGACCAGGAAGCATACTGAAAGATTCTAGATATGTACAATGGAAGTGACTCTGGAAAGACAGAGAATGAATACATAGAACAAATACTGATACTTTTGAAGAATACCAAGGAACTTATAGAGAGGACCCAAACTAGAGGTGTAATATGTAGTAATGGATAGGAAGGGTTGATTATTATGAGAATACATAGAAGCTAGAAAGAATAGGATACTGTATTTACCTGTGCTATGTGTGTGTATATATATATATACATATATATATATATATATATATATATATATATATATATATACTGGTATCTCTACTTTGTTTGAAAAGTGTTTCATATAGACTATACATATGATACTTCAAATTTATTTGGAGAAATAATTAAAATAGGCAAAAACAAAAACCATAAGACAATATCGTAGAGACTGTACAAACCATGATATGCTAGAATGTCTAAAATAATCTAAAATTAATTTGTATTTCTTCTTACTTTTCTGCTAAATATTCACTTATTCTGCTTATTGGGTATATGTGTTTGGCGCTTGGTTCTTTGCGTCTCTATACCAGCTTGACAGCTTTTATCTTTTTGCAACTTTATCAGTTTCCATGTAAATTAAATGCAACTTGATTTTACTTCCTTAATTATATAATTGGGATTTGAACATAATGTTGAAGTAGACAACCTATTCAGTCTCACATGGCACCATTGCCAATATTATTGCATTTTATAAAATGATTCTTTTGCCTACATTCCCCTTGGAATTTCAAAATCTTTACACTTTAAAGGAAGTTGACTTAGATCTTATTTCTTATGTCTTTGAAGAGTCGTAATTATCCTAATTATCTGCTCCAGTGCAACATTAAAATGTTTTAACACTTCACTTTATCTCCAGAGGAATGTACTTAGTTTCTAAGAAGTTACCATCTGCTTTTTATTGAATACTCGCCCTGTAGGTTAAAAATCTACTTGTGTGTTCAGTTCTATCAGCGTCGTCTGCTATGAACTTCCTATTTCAGGCACAGATACTGTGAAAATGATGGTAGGAGGTTAAAAACAAGAGCCACAGTGAAGCGGAAAACCCAAATTTGAAAGACGAACTTCCTCTCTGCTCTCTGCCTAGGGCACATAGACTCCTCTCGTTTTTTCTTTTCATAAGACCTTTTATTTCTCCTATTTAAACAGATTTTTAATAATCTTCATCAATCCAAGAATTATCTTTATAACATTCCTTAATTCCCTCTATTTATCTGTTGATGTACATGGTTTTTTGTTTTTTTTTTTTTTTAAGATTTATTTATTTATTTATTTTGGGCGGGGGTCGGTTTGGGGAGGGAGGGGAGCAGGCGAGCCACTTCTATTGGTCTTTCGTTTCTCTATGTTCATCCGTCTTTGTTCTTTGGCTCCTGTGGGCCTCCCATCGCAGTGGCGCCTGTCATTGCTGAGCTCCGACTCTGGGCTCATGCGCTCCAGAGCTCTGGCTCGGTAATTGGACACATCAGTCCAGCCGCTCCGCGGCATGTGGGATCTTCCCAGGCCAGGGCTCGAACCGGCACCCCTTGCACTGCAAGGCGGTGTCCTTACCCACTGGACCACCAGGGGAAGCCCGATGTACATGTTTTTTACAAAGAATTGTGACAATATAACAATTTCAGAAAAGGAAAATCAATGGAATATAGAGGGTGTATGTCATAATTACCTCATCTCTGGGTTAACTTGAAACAATGTAGAGAACATCTCAATTTGGCTTTAAAGTTGTATAGGTAATATCAGCCAAAACTAGCAATTTATTTCTTTTATGTTATCATAAATTTTCAATCCTGACTGCAACTGCAGCCTATCAGTAGTCTAGTTTAGACAAAGGAAAATTAGCTCTGAAAAAACTTTATAAATAGTGGTTTGTAAAGATTTTTTCCCCTTATGTCAGAAATCTGTTTGAGAATCTAATGAAGATTGTGTATTCTCTACCCAGAGGGAGCAATTATGGTCACTCAATATTTTATATTACATTTGGAAAATTAATGGGCTCCCTGAAATAGAGTGTCATTTTGACCTGCCATTCAAGTCTATTTTCCTAGAAGTGCACAATTCAAAATAAGCATATAAAATTTTTTAACTTTCCAGTACAAGTATAAAGACAATTGTTTTTTAAGTGGCAATTTTAAAAGAAATGATTGTCTTCCTTTCTGCAAAAGCACAGAGGAAAAGAAATATTATCTTGTATATAGCCAATCATGGGCAGTATCTACACAAAATGAAATTATCTTAGATGTCTTAGATTATACTACCAGAGTGTCTAACGTAAATTTTGATTTGAATCTCAGGAATCTACATGTTACTTAGATAGATCAGAAATTGGAAATATTCAAATCTTCTAAAATTTATACTGTAAGAATCGCAAAGATACGACAGACAGCAAGCTGTTAGGGAAAGAGCCTATTTGGGAAGAGTTCCCAGGCAAAATCCACAGGTCCAAAATGTGGGCCAGTGAAGTTGCGCCCCGGAGATGGGATGAGGAGGTTTTATTTGAGAGGAGAAGGGGAAAAAGAGAAAGGGGAGGGGGCTTCTTAGAGCAGGCGCAGAAACAAAGTCTTTGTTTAAACTAAGTGGGAAATTAGTGATGAGTTGGCTGTCCTTGAGTTGTCTGTGGGCTTTGGGGTGTGCAGTTCTTGTTACTTTTCACACCTGGTGGACAATCTTCATGGCCAGGGTGAGCTCCTTATCACCGGCCCTGAGAGACACTCAGGTAGCAGCAGATCAGCAACAGGCCCTTTGCTGCTGACCCTTCAGAGCCGGAGATTTCACAGCTGCAATGTTAACCCTTTTATAGCCCATCAACCTAACAGATACTAAAGGATTCAGAATATGACTATCATAGAGTACTTTTCTTTTTGAAACTAGCTTCTTTGGTTTAGCATACTGTTTCCCTGTTTTATCCATATTGTAGCTTGAGATAGGATTTTTTTTTCTTTTTTGTAAGGCTGCATAATATTCTACTGTATGAACATACCTGGATTATATGGCCATTCTATGTTTAATTTTCCATGGATTCTTCACACTATTTCCCATGATTTCTGCAACATTTTATATTCCCATTAAGAATGCAGAAGAGTTCCAAATTTTCTGCATCCTCACCTACATTTTTCATTTTCTGTCTCTTTGATAGTAGTCATCCTGATGGGTGTGAGATGATGCCTCAGTATGGTTTTGTATTTCCCTAATGACTAGTGATGGTGAACATCTTTACATGTTCTTATTTTTATATTATTTTAATAAACCTCTATTTGAGTCATTTGCCAGTGTTTGACATGAGATTGTTCATTGTTAAATTGTAGAAATTTCCTTATTTATCTGGGATATTAACACTTTAGTGGATATATGATTGGCAATTATGTTTTTTATTCTGTAAGTTGCCTTTTCACTCCATATAGTGTTTTTTTTCAGACATGCAGGAGTTTTACATTTGGCATAGTCTCATTTTTTGATGTTTTTCATATGCCTCTTCTAAAATTTATACTGTAAGAACGCAAGTCGAAAGCAAGCTGTTAGGGAAAGAGCCTATTTGGGAAGAGTTCCCAGGCAAAATCCACAGGTCCAAAATGTGGGCCAGTGAAGTTGCGCCCCGGAGATGGGATGAGGAGGTTTTATTTGAGAGGAGAAGGGGAAAAAGAGAAAGGGGAGGGGGCTTCTTAGAGCAGGCGCAGAAACAAAGTCTTTGTTTAAACCAAGCGGGACTTTAGTGATGAGTTGGCTGTCCTTGAGTTGTCTGTGGGCTTTGGGGTGTGCAGTTCTTGTTACTTTTCACACCTGGTGGACAATCTTCATGGCCAGGGTGAGCTCCTTATCACCGGCCCTGAGAGACACTCAGGTAGCAGCAGATCAGCAACAGGCCCTTTGCTGCTGACCCTTCAGAGCCGGAGATTTCACAGCTGCAATGTTAACCCTTTTATAGCCCATCAACCTAACAGATACTAAAGGATTCAGAATATGACTATCATAGAGTACTTTTCTTTTTGAAACTAGCTTCTTTGGTTTAGCATACTGTTTCCCTGTTTTATCCATATTGTAGCTTGAGATAGGATTTTTTTTTCTTTTTTGTAAGGCTGCATAATATTCTACTGTATGAACATACCTGGATTATATGGCCATTCTATGTTTAATTTTCCATGGATTCTTCACACTATTTCCCATGATTTCTGCAACATTTTATATTCCCATTAAGAATGCAGAAGAGTTCCAAATTTTCTGCATCCTCACCTACATTTTTCATTTTCTGTCTCTTTGATAGTAGTCATCCTGATGGGTGTGAGATGATGCCTCAGTATGGTTTTGTATTTCCCTAATGACTAGTGATGGTGAACATCTTTACATGTTCTTATTTTTATATTATTTTAATAAACCTCTATTTGAGTCATTTGCCAGTGTTTGACATGAGATTGTTCATTGTTAAATTGTAGAAATTTCCTTATTTATCTGGGATATTAACACTTTAGTGGATATATGATTGGCAATTATGTTTTTTATTCTGTAAGTTGCCTTTTCACTCCATATAGTGTTTTTTTTCAGACATGCAGGAGTTTTTACATTTGGCATAGTCTCATTTGTCTGTTTTTGATTTTGTTGCCTGTGCTTTTGGTGTCATGTCTAAGAAATCATTGCCAAGACCAATGGCATGAAGTCCTTCCTACACACTTTCTTTTAGGAATTTTATAGAATCAGTCTTACATTCAACTCTTTAATCCAATTTGATGTTTTCATACAGTGTAAAGTAAAGGTCCAACTTCATTCTTTGACTGATGGATTTCCACTTTTCCTAGTGATATTTGTTGAAGATACTGTCTTTTGTCCCACTGTGTAGTCTTCTTGCCATTGTCAACAGTCATTTGATCCATATATGAAAGAGTTAATTTCTAAGTTCGCTATCTTTTCCATTTGTCTACATTTCTATCTTTACGACACTGCCAGATTGTTTTATTTAATGTTGCTCTATAGTATGTTTGAAAATCAGGCTTCCAACTTTGTTCTTTTGCTCAAGATTGTAATTCATGGTCCCTAGAGATCCCATACAAATTTTAGGTTATTTTGACCTGTTTCTGAATGATTATGCCTTTCATATTTTGGTAAGAATTAAATTAAATCTGTAAATCACTTTGTGTAGTATGACTATTTTAACAATAGTCAGTCTTCCAATATATTAGTATGACATGTCTTTCCATTTATTTGTATTGTTTTAAATTAATTATTTTTATTTTACTTTTTGCTTTTAAAGAGTTTTGTTGTTTACAGATATGTATAATCCCACATTGGTCATATTATATCCCTGTCCCCTCACTCCTCCACCTCTTTATTTGTATGTTATTTGATTTCTTTTAGCAATGTTTTATAATTTTCAGTGTACAGTCTGTTACCTTTTTGATTAAGATTATTTCTAAGTATTTTATCGTTTTTAAAAATCCTATTGTAAATGGGATTTTCCCCTTAGTTTCTCATTTGGATGAGAAACATGGGAAGGCCCATGATTGTTCACAGTAGTCTAATAATTACTTTTATTTCTGTGTAATCACTTGTAATGTTTTCACTTTTATTTCTAATTTTAGACATTTGAGTCATTGCTCTTATTTAGTCTAGCTAAGGGTTTGCTAGTGGTGATCTTCTCAAAATTTCAAATTTTATCTTCATTGATTTGTTCTATTGTTTTTCTGTTCTCTGTTGCATTACTCTCTTTTTTCATCTGATTATGTTCTTTTTTTTGTGGACTTTATTTTAACTTGATCTTATTTTTCTAGTTCCTTATGGTATAAGTTTAGATAATTTATTTGAGATTTTTCTTCTTTTCTTAATGTAACTACTAATCATTGTAAATTTCCTCTGCTTTTTTTTGGGAGGGGTTGGGGGGACAGATTGGGGAGGGAGCAGGGCGGGCGGGCCACTTCTATTGATATTTCATGTATCCATTTTCATCCATCTTTGTTCTTTGGCTGGTGTGGGCCTCCCATCACAGTGGCCTCTGTTGTCCGCAGAGCACAGGCTCTGAGACCATGTGCTCCAGAGCTCCAGCTCGGTAATTGGACACATAGGTCCAGCCATACCACGGCACGTGGTATCTTCCCAGGCCAGGGATCGAACCGGCGCCCCTTGCACTGCAAGGCGGTGTCCTTACCCACTGGACCACCAGATAAGCCCTCCTTCTGCTTTTGCTGCATCCCATAAGCGTAGGTATATTTTGTTTTAATTTGGGACTTCCCTTGTAGCTCAGCTGGTAAAGAATCCACCTGCAATGCAGGAGACACCTGATCAATTCCTGTGTCAGGAATATTCCCTAGAGAAGGAATAGGCTACCCACTCCAGTATTGTTGGACTTCCCTGATGACTGCTGCAGTGTAGGAGACCTGGGTTTGATCACTCTGTTGGAAACACTCACTGGAGAAGGGAAAAGCTACCCACTCCAGTATTCTTGCCTGGAGAATTCTATGACTCGTCCATGGGTCAGAAAGAGTCGCACGCAACTGAGCAAATTTCACTTGCTTGTGTGTTTTAATTTTCATTTTTTTCTGATATTTTCTAAATCCCTTGTAAGATTTTTCTTTTTCTTTCTTCTTTTGTTTTGCTTAAGAGTATATTGTTTAATTTCTGTGTATTTGTGGATTTTCTTGTTTTTCTTTACTACTGACTTCCAGTATCTTTCCATTGGTCACAGAATATACTTTGTACAATTTCAGTCATCTTAAATTTGCTAAGACAGGTTTCATTACTTATAAGATGGTCTGTGTTGGGAAATATTTTATGTGTGCTTGAGAAAATATGCATTCAGATAATATTGACTAGAGTGTGGTTATATGTCAGTTTCAATTGGCTTATAATGTTGCTCAAGTCCTATTTTATTTCCTTGATGGTATTCTGTCTGCTGATATATCCATAACTGAACATGGATATTAATGTCTTATGGTATTGTTCTTTCTCACTTCACTTCTGTCAATGTTTTCTGTATTCATTTAGGTTGTCTAATGTTAAATATATGCATATTTACAATTGTTATATCTTCTTGGAGAACTGACTCTTATTGTTACATAATACCCTTCTTTGTCTTTTGTGGAAGATTGTATTAATGTTTATTTTGTGTAAGTATCATCCCTGTTCCCTTTAGGTCCTAATTACATGGAATATCTTTTTGTACTCTTTCACTTTTTGCCTATGAGAACTTAGATCTATGTGTAGTCTCTCATAAGTAGCATATAGCTTGATTTTTTAAATTCATTAAGTCAATCTATTTCTTTTGATTTATACACTTAATTCATTTATTTAAAAATAATTACTGATAGGAAAGGATTTACTTTTTCCATTAAATTTATTTTTTATGTCAGTTTGTAACTTTTTGTCTCTCATTTTTTCCTTTCTTGCTATTTTTATTTGTGCTTTGATTTTTTTAGAGTGACATATTTTAATTCCCTTTTCACCTCCTTTGGCTATGTTATATAGAAACTCTTTGTGATTACATTTATAATTATATAATATATATTAAAGTTATAACTATTTAAACCTGTATCAATTTCAATGGCATATAAAATCTCTGCTCTTGAATCTGTGCCCCCTACTTTGTTACTGATGACATAGTTACCTCTTTTAATATTGTACATCTACTTAAATAGATTTATAACTATCTTTTACACTTTATAAAACTTTTTAGGCAAGGTTTATTGGTGCCCCATCTTATAAAATATTGTACTATGATTTTTTTTGTATTTGTAAATTTTTTCTGTGTATTTGTGGATTTTCTTGTTTTTCTTTACTACTGACTTCCAGTATCTTTCCATTGGTCACAGAATATACTTTGTACAATTTCAGTCATCTTAAATTTGCTAAGACAGGTTTCATTACTTATAAGATGGTCTGTGTTGGGAAATATTTTATGTGTGCTTGAGAAAATATGCATTCAGATAATATTGACTAGAGTGTGGTTATATGTCAGTTTCAATTGGCTTATAATGTTGCTCAAGTCCTATTTTATTTCCTTGATGGTATTCTGTCTGCTGATATATCCATAACTGAACATGGATATTAATGTCTTATGGTATTGTTCTTTCTCACTTCACTTCTGTCAATGTTTTCTGTATTCATTTAGGTTGTCTAATGTTAAATATATGCATATTTACAATTGTTATATCTTCTTGGAGAACTGACTCTTATTGTTACATAATACCCTTCTTTGTCTTTTGTGGAAGATTGTATTAATGTTTATTTTGTGTAAGTATCATCCCTGTTCCCTTTAGGTCCTAATTACATGGAATATCTTTTTGTACTCTTTCACTTTTTGCCTATGAGAACTTAGATCTATGTGTAGTCTCTCATAAGTAGCATATAGCTTGATTTTTTAAATTCATTAAGTCAATCTATTTCTTTTGATTTATACACTTAATTCATTTATTTAAAAATAATTACTGATAGGAAAGGATTTACTTTTTCCATTAAATTTATTTTTTATGTCAGTTTGTAACTTTTTGTCTCTCATTTTTTCCTTTCTTGCTATTTTTATTTGTGCTTTGATTTTTTTAGAGTGACATATTTTAATTCCCTTTTCACCTCCTTTGGCTATGTTATATAGAAACTCTTTGTGATTACATTTATAATTATATAATATATATTAAAGTTATAACTATTTAAACCTGTATCAATTTCAATGGCATATAAAATCTCTGCTCTTGAATCTGTGCCCCCTACTTTGTTACTGATGACATAGTTACCTCTTTTAATATTGTACATCTACTTAAATAGATTTATAACTATCTTTTACACTTTATAAAACTTTTTAGGCAAGGTTTATTGGTGATTTATTCATCTATCTTACAATGCTATGAGATTTTAGTTTTATTTATATATTGAAAATTTCCAGAGATTTTATACTGTTAGATGGTTTTGTGTTGCATTTATCATTCTTTACTTCAATGTGTAAAACTCATTTCTGTATTTTTCATAGGGCAGGTGAGGTGATGATGAACTTTCTCAGCTTTTTCTTCTCCTGGGAAAATCTTAATTTCTCTTTCATTTTTGAAGGCATTTTTCTAGATATTATATTGTTGACCCTAATGGTTATTTTTCCACTTTCAGTACTTTTTACAAATCACTCCACTCCCTTCTATCATGCAAGACTCCTGGTGAGAAATCTACTGATAGTCTAATAGATGCTTCCTTACACATGACAAGTCATGTATTGCATTCATGATTCGTTCTTTATCACAACCTCTGACAGTTTGGCTTTGATGTGTCTTGTTGTGAGTCTCTTCAGATTTATCTCAGTGGGAATTTTTTGAGCTTCTTGAATTTGTATGACCATTTCTCTCCTCATATTTTGGAAATCTTTAGTCATTATTTCTTTAAATAGTTTCTCTGTTCCTTTATCTTTCTTCTCTTTTTTGGACCACCATAATACATAAGGTGTTCTATTTTGTGTAATCCCATAAGGCTCTACTCATTTTTCTTAGGCTGTATTCATTTTTTTACCCTTTTTTTTTCTGCTTCTATACTATGGTAATCAAAAGTTCCATTTTCAAATTCCTTTTTTTTTTTACTGCCTGTCAATTCTACTGTTGACTCCCTCCTATGAATTTTCAATTCAGTTATCTTATTTTCAGTCCAGAATTTCTGTTTCATTCTTTCTTATGATTTCCATATTTATTGCTATTCTTTTTATGTACTTTTCCACCCTGTTTTCATGTAGGCACTCATTTTAATTATTGTGCTCTCTTTTAGCTTACTGAGGTAGCTTATGACAGTAATTTTGAATTCTTTGTCTAAATTCTTTGCTTGAATTCATATATCTCTGTTTCTTAAAGATTTTTGGAGATTCATTTGCTTTAAATGTGTTATGGCTGCCTGTTTTTTGGTTTTATTTATTTTTTCATATTTCTTGCCTTCTTGTTGTCATTATAGTAAGATATCAGCATCCAAAGAATCAGCCCACTCTCCCAGGCTTTACAGTCTGCTTTCATACAAGAGAGAACTTTTTGAAGATACAGAGTCTAGAGATCTCTCAAGACTTTTCTGGGCATTTATCCTCTCTAGGCTTGTGTGTATTAACCTCTTGTTTGGAGTGATTTTATGGCTTTTCCTTAGACACCTCCTGCCCTACCATCTGTCTGTAGTACTATAGCTTCTGGGGTGCTGCAGTAAATCACATTCTTGGTGTTCTACCTTTAGTCTGTTTGTGGTACTATAGACTTTTGTGGACAGTTGATGTCTTATTGTGGAGATCCTCAAACTGCCCCCAAACCCTCCTACAATATTTGAACAAAGGCAGAACAGACATTTATCCCTAGGAAGTCCCCTAAGTCAGGTGGGCCTACATTTTATTCCTTTCCCTCACCAGTTATAAGATAGGAGTTAAAGATTTCCTCCCAAATGTACCACTGCTCTGTGCCAGTGGAGAGAGGCTTTGAAAGAGAGGGCAGAGTGTCAGGAATTCACACTCACCTGGGGTGCAAGAGGCAATTACTGGATTTCTCACAAGGGTATTTTGTTGGTTTGTTGTTATTAAACTCATGTCTCCAATGGGGAAGGAATGTCTTGGGCTTCCTATTCCATCATCTTGCTGATGTCATTCCTACAATTTGATATTTAGATACATATATACTGTAAAACCATTACTATCATATCATAAAAATATGAAAAAATATATATATATATTATATGTGTATTACTCTCAAAAGTTTCCATGTACAACTTGGATATTCCTCCCTCCAAATTCTCCTTTACCCCATCCATATATCCATCTAATTATTTTTCTGTTCTTACTTTCTTAAAGATTTTTGGAGATTTTTTGCTCTCTTTAGCTTACTGAGGTAGCTTATGACAGTAATTTTGAATTCTTTGTCTAAATTCTTTGCTTGAATTCATATATCTCTGTTTCTTAAAGATTTTGGAGATTCATTGCTTTAAATGTGTTATGGCTGCCTGTTTTTTGGTTTTATTTATTTTTTCATATTTCTTGCCTTCTTGTTGTCATTATAGTAAGATATCAGCATCCAAAGAATCAGCCCACTCTCCCAGGCTTTACAGTCTGCTTTCATACAAGAGAGAACTTTTTGAAGATACAGAGTCTAGAGATCTCTCAAGACTTTTCTGGGCATTTATCCTCTCTAGGCTTGTGTGTATTAACCTCTTGTTTGGAGTGATTTTATGGCTTTTCCTTAGACACCTCCTGCCCTACCATCTGTCTGTAGTACTATAGCTTCTGGGGTGCTGCAGTAAATCACATTCTTGGTGTTCTACCTTTAGTCTGTTTGTGGTACTATAGACTTTTGTGGACAGTTGATGTCTTATTGTGGAGATCCTCAAACTGCCCCCAAACCCTCCTACAATATTTGAACAAAGGCAGAACAGACATTTATCCCTAGGAAGTCCCCTAAGTCAGGTGGGCCTACATTTTATTCCTTTCCCTCACCAGTTATAAGATAGGAGTTAAAGATTTCCTCCCAAATGTACCACTGCTCTGTGCCAGTGGAGAGAGGCTTTGAAAGAGAGGGCAGAGTGTCAGGAATTCACACTCACCTGGGGTGCAAGAGGCAATTACTGGATTTCTCACAAGGGTATTTTGTTGGTTTGTTGTTATTAAACTCATGTCTCCAATGGGGAAGGAATGTCTTGGGCTTCCTATTCCATCATCTTGCTGATGTCATTCCTACAATTTGATATTTAGATACATATATACTGTAAAACCATTACTATCATATCATAAAAATATGAAAAAATATATATATATATTATATGTGTATTACTCTCAAAAGTTTCCATGTACAACTTGGATATTCCTCCCTCCAAATTCTCCTTTACCCCATCCATATATCCATCTAATTATTTATCTATGTTTGTCACAATATAGTAATTTGCATTTTTGAAAATTTTGCATAAATAGATTTATAAACTATCGTTTGTCTGGCATCTTTCATTCAGTGTAATTATCCTGAGACTCATCATGTTGTTAGATTCATCCATACATTCATGGTCTTCATTCTTTTCATTGCTTAGTTATATTCCGATATGTAGATATACCACAGCTTGTTTATTCGTTGACCTGTCAATGAATGTTAGGTTTGTTTTCAGGTTTTTGTTTTTTTTTTTTCTTTTAAATTTTGGCCTCTTTCATTGACTTCTTATCCATTTATTTCCATCCAACTTTCATTCTCCAGCTTGTATGGGCCTCCCATTGCAGTGGCCTCTCTCCTTGCAGAGCACCAGCTCTGGGCACATGCACTCCAGAGTGCTGGCTCATAATTGTACACACAGGTCCAACTGCTCCGTGGCACATGGGATCTTCCTGGGGCATGGATTGCACTGGTTCACCTTACACTGCAAAGTGGACTCTTTACCCTCTGGACCATCAGGGAAACCCTGTTTCCAGTTTTGATTAATAAAAATAATGCTGCTTTGAGCATTACTGCATAAATATTTGTATGGATGTATGCTTCCAATCGTTTGAGTCATTACCTAGGACTCCAAAAGTTAAATCATATCAGAGGTTATATTTACATTTTTAAGAAGCTACTTTTCTAAAATGGTTTCATTTTATATTCCCACCAGTAATGTATGGAAGATATAGGCATTCCACATTTTTGCCTGTACTTGATATAATTTTCATTTTATAGCTCAAATTGTAGTTTAATTTGCATATTCACATTGATTAATGGTGACTCCTTTTCATGTGCCTATTTTCCAAATCTATATGTTCTTTGAAGTATCTATTCTTATTCTTTTTTGTTTGTTCTTTGAGTGTTATTTATACAGCCCTGACCCAAATATTTTATCAAATATATGTTTTGGAAACATTTTCACCCAGTTCATGGTTTGCCTTTTCATACTCTGAACAGTTTCTTTTGCAGATTGGAAATTTTTAATTCTGATGATGTAAAACATCATTTTTCTTTTGTATATTATGCTATTGGTTTCATTTCAAGAATTCTTTGTGCAACCCAAACCACAAAGATATTGTTCTGTATTCTCCTCATCTATTTGCCATGAAGTGATAGAACCAGATGCCAAAATTGTCATTTTTTTGATTGTTGAGTTTTAAGTCAGAACTTTTACTGTCTTCTTTTCAGAGTTTTGTCATTTACTGCAAAGCATCAACATGAGTCATCCATAGGTATACATATGTTTCCTCCCTCTTGAACTTCCTTCTCGTCTCCCTCTCACCCTTCCCAGGTTGTTACAGAGCCCATGCTTGAGTTCCCTTAGTCTTACAGCTAATTCCCATTGGTTATCTATTTTACATATGGTAATGTAAGTTTCCACGCTACTCTTTCCATACATTTCACCCATTCCTCCCTTCTCCCAATATCCATAAGGTTGTTCTCTATGGTACTATCTTTCTAGATTCCATGTATATGTGTTAGCATACAATATTTGTTTCTTCACTCTGGATAAGAGGCTCTAGGTTTATCCACTTCATTGAACTGACTTAAATGCATTCCTTTTCATGGCTGTGTAAGATTCCATTGTATATATGTACCACCACTTCTTTATCCATTCATCTGTCAATGGACATCTAGGTTGCTTTCATGGTCTAGCTATTGTAGAGAGTGCTGCAGTGAACACTGGGGCACAGGTGTCTCTTTCAATTTTGATTTCATCAGAGTATAAGCCTAAGAGTGGGAATGCTGGGTCATATGGTGCTTCTATATTTAGTTTTTTAAGGAATCTCCATGCTGTAAATACTGCTGCAGTGAACAATGGAGTTCGTGTGTCTTTTTCAAGTTTGATTTCCTCAGGGTATATGCCTGGTAGTGGGAATGCTGGGTTAAATGGTGTTAGTTAAATAGTTTTTTAAGGAATCTTCATACTGTCTTCCACAGTGACTGTATCAATTTACATTCCCACCAACAGTGCATGAGGGCTCCCTTTTTTCCACACCCCCTCCAGCAGTTATTGTTTGTAGACTTCTTGATGATGGCCATTCTGCCTAGTGTGAGGTGATATCTCATTGTAGTTTTGATATGCATTTCTCTAATAATGAACAGTGCACTCTCCTCTTTTCTCCATCAACAGGAGGCTCTTTAGGTCCTTCCTGCTTTCTGCTATTAAAGTGGAATCATCTTCATATCTGAGGTACTGATATTTCTCCCAGCAATTTTGATTCCAGTTTGTGATTCATCCGGATGTATTTTGCATGATGTGTCTGCATAAAAGTTAAATAAGAGGGTGACAGTTTACATCCTTGACATATTCCTTTACCAGTTTTGAAATAGTCCATTGTTCCATGTCCAGTTCTAAATGTTGCTTCTTGACCTGCATGCAGGTTTCTCAGGAGGTAGGTAAGGTAGTCTGGTATTCCCATCTCTTTAAGAATATTTCACAGTTTGTTGTGATCCACACAGTCATCGACTTTCTCCTAATCAATGAAGCAGATTTTTTAAAAAATTTCCTTGCTTTTTCTGTGATCCAGTGGATGTTGGCAATTTGATCTTTCGTTCCTTTGTTTTTTTCTAAATCCAACTTGTACATCTCCAAGTTCTCAGTTCACATACTGCTGATGTCTAGCTTGAAGTATTTTGATCACTACCTTCGTAGCATGTGAAATGAGCACAATTGTAGGGTAGTTTGAACATTCTTTGGCATTCCCTTTGTTTGGGATTGGATTGAAAACTGATCTTTTCCAGTCCTGTGGCCATTGCTAAGTTTTCCAAATTTGCTGTCATATTGAGAGCAGGACTTTAACAGCATCATCTTTTAGGATTTGAAATAGCTCAGCTGGAATTCCATCACCTCTCCTAACTTTGTTCATAGTAATGCTTCCTAAGGCCCACTTGATTTCACACTGTAGGATGTCTGACTTTAGGTGAGTGACATACCATCATGGTAATCTAGGTCATTTAAGACCTTTTTGTACAGTTATTCAGTGTGTTCTTGTCACTTCTTCTTAATCTCTTCTGCTTTTGGTAGATCCGTCTCATTTCTGTCCTTTTCACTTTTAGGTTTTAAGTATGGGTGCTTGGTCCATTTTCAGTTCATTTTGCATACAGATTTTCATTTTATTTTTCAATTTACATCTTGAACTGATTATGCTACTGCGGGGGTCTTCCGCAGAAAGGAAGGCAGCGGGATTGCCCCTGGCTGAACCAGGAGATCTCAGAGAGAGGTGAGTCAGCTGCCCGCCAACCCAGCCTCCCGGCAAGCGGGAGACAATCAGAACCGACATGGGTTCCGTCAAAGCAGTTTCTTTTTATTAGTGAAGACTCACAGCTTTTATAGGCAAGTGGAGGGGGTTTTGCAAGGGACTTCCTATAGATTACACCAATCAAGCTAAAGGTCAAGCAATCATCCACGAGCGCGGAAACCAGGGGAACCAATCAGAAATTTTGACAACTTAACAATTTAGATCACGCCCTTGTCTCTTCCTGTAGGCACCATCTTAGCTCCAAACCGCAAGCATGTGCTTAAGCTTCCTTATGCTTGCAAGGATTTAGATCATGCCCTCATCTCTTCCTGTAGGCGCCATCTTAGCTCCAAATTGAAACAATGTGCCTAAGCTTCCTTATGCTTGCAACGGTCCTCTTTCAATTCAGAGCCCCACATGATACCAATTTGATTTAATATGGAGTTCATATTTAAGAGTACTAATATCAATTGGATTAAGAGTTTAGCAATGAGCCTGACATGAGTCCATGGGGTCACAAAGAGTTTGACTCGACTTGGCAACTAAGCAGCAGCAACAACAATACACTGAATAATAACTATGTTTAATTTAAAATCAGTAAGAATGTAAGCACCAGATATTTTTTTAGTAATCTTATAACTCTGATATTGCTGACTAGACTCTTTGTAATTTACTAATATAGTCATTACTTGACAGCTAATTATTTTGGGTTTTGTTTGTCATAATTATTTTCAGATTAAAAATAAACATTTAGTTGTTTATTCTGTGACAGGTAATCTAGGTCATTTAAGACCTTTTTGTACAGTTATTCAGTGTGTTCTTGTCACTTCTTCTTAATCTCTTCTGCTTTTGGTAGATCCGTCTCATTTCTGTCCTTTTCACTTTTAGGTTTTAAGTATGGGTGCTTGGTCCATTTTCAGTTCATTTTGCATACAGATTTTCATTTTATTTTTCAATTTACATCTTGAACTGATTATGCTACTGCGGGGGTCTTCCGCAGAAAGGAAGGCAGCGGGATTGCCCCTGGCTGAACCAGGAGATCTCAGAGAGAGGTGAGTCAGCTGCCCGCCAACCCAGCCTCCCGGCAAGCGGGAGACAATCAGAACCGACATGGGTTCCGTCAAAGCAGTTTCTTTTTATTAGTGAAGACTCACAGCTTTTATAGGCAAGTGGAGGGGGTTTTGCAAGGGACTTCCTATAGATTACACCAATCAAGCTAAAGGTCAAGCAATCATCCACGAGCGCGGAAACCAGGGGAACCAATCAGAAATTTTGACAACTTAACAATTTAGATCACGCCCTTGTCTCTTCCTGTAGGCACCATCTTAGCTCCAAACCGCAAGCATGTGCTTAAGCTTCCTTATGCTTGCAAGGATTTAGATCATGCCCTCATCTCTTCCTGTAGGCGCCATCTTAGCTCCAAATTGAAACAATGTGCCTAAGCTTCCTTATGCTTGCAACGGTCCTCTTTCAATTCAGAGCCCCACATGATACCAATTTGATTTAATATGGAGTTCATATTTAAGAGTACTAATATCAATTGGATTAAGAGTTTAGCAATGAGCCTGACATGAGTCCATGGGGTCACAAAGAGTTTGACTCGACTTGGCAACTAAGCAGCAGCAACAACAATACACTGAATAATAACTATGTTTAATTTAAAATCAGTAAGAATGTAAGCACCAGATATTTTTTTAGTAATCTTATAACTCTGATATTGCTGACTAGACTCTTTGTAATTTACTAATATAGTCATTACTTGACAGCTAATTATTTTGGGTTTTTGTTTGTCATAATTATTTTCAGATTAAAAATAAACATTTAGTTGTTTATTCTGTAAGTAAACAGAACTAAGCTTTCACTAGCTTTCTCTAGGTCCTTATTGTGGTAACGAGATTAGGATGTATAAGAAAAACTAAATATGATGCCATTTGGAACAAGTACTACTGAAAAAACTTTCCAAAGATGTAAGAACATTTTTTCAAAATTAGGAAAATCAACTTAGTATGTTTCATGTTAGGTAATTATATATTTGGACTATTGGAACAAGTGAATTTAAGACAAATATACATTCTGGGATACCATGAAGTTAGATGATATTTTCAAGGAACAGTTAATACCCAGCTGTATATTTTACAAATGCTTTAAGAAAACCTAATACTATTCTGTCTATTTGAGACTATAGAGTTGTTTCAGAAATGTACTTATGATTTTCCTTCTCCTAACTGAGTGTGCTGGAATTTGGGGGATGAGGACAAGAAGTTGCGCAGATGTCCTGTAATAGGAAAATTAAATATACCAGTCATTTATAGTGTGTGTGATTCTCTACAAATATATAACTCAGACATGGAATAAACCTTGTTAGGATTCTGGTCCTTTTGAAAAATATACTAAATGGCCTCTACTTCTCCTGTCTCTCTCTTGGCAGAATTCAAGATCAGTGATATGAGGACTCTGAGAAGTCAGTGTTTGAAGGAGGCTTGGGAAAGAAGGCAAAAATTTGACATATAGCCAAATCTGTGGAGAAATCTCCCCTGCCCCTAACCCATATTGCCAAATCTAGAGTCAGTGGCAGGCATTCAGACACCTGGATGTGTACTCCAGGTGAGAAGAGAGGACTTTGAGAAAACCCTCACTTTGTGGTCTCAGAATTAGAAAAAAGTTCTCCTCAAGGTCAGCCAGTGAGAGTGGGAGGAATAACTTGAGTTTTTCCCTGTTTCAGGGAACTCTCTCTCAGTGCCATGGTAGCACAAGTGGCAACAGTAACGATGACAGCAGTGACAACAGGCAAGTGCTCAAAATTCTGAGGGATGAGGATCTTTTACCCTCACCAGGACCAGTAACATGGGAAGATCTTCATTGCTTATTTTTCTCTCTCTTGTCTTCCTACCACTTGGCTCTGGTAGCAGACACAGTTATAGGAACTATATGGTAGATGATAGAAACTAAAACCCCAGCTTTCTAGATAGAAAACCATACAAAGGAGGCTCCAAGGAGCTGGATAATCTTAGGGAACTGCGAAGAGAAAGGAACTCAACAGTGCAATGCCGGGTCACCTCTGAGCTGCCTATGAGTAAGCCTAACACTAAGTAACATATTTTGGACTAGAGAACAAACTAGACTAAGACTTAGTAATTTTTTTGTAAATTGTCGATTATAAATAATTTGGCCTTTGTGGGCCATAGAATATCTGTTGTAACTAGTCACTTCTGCCATTATAGTATAGAGGAGACATAAATAATAAATAAATAAATGGACACAGTTTATACAAAGAAGCCTTTATTTAAAGTGTAATGAGTTAGGTTGGGACTAGTGGTCATTTTTGCCAAACTCTAAGCTAAATAGCTGTCTAGGTCCAGTCTATTAATGTACTGTAGAAGTACTTGATCACTCAAGTAATCAGTTCAGTTCAGTCGTGTCCAACTCTTTGCAACTCCACAGACTACAGCACTCTAGACTTCCTTGTTCTTCACCATCTCCCAGAGCTTGCTCAAAATCATATCCATTGAGTCGGTGATGTCATCCAACCATCTTGTCCTGTGTCATCACCTTCTCCATCTACCTTCTATTTTTCCCACCATCAGGGTCTTTTCCAACAAGTCATCTCTTTGCAACAGGTGGCCAAAGTATTGTAACTTCAGCATCAGTCCTTCCAATGAATATTCAGGGTTGATTTCCTTTAGGATTGACTGGTTTGATCTCCTTTCAGTCCAAGGGACTTTCAAGAGTTTTCTCCAACACCACAGTTCAGAGACATTAATTAACTCAAGTAATAATCAACAGTCTATTTATACTGCATTCCTATAATTCCTTTAGTCATATAAATTATCAAAGATCTAGTACTTCTTAGAGTTTTATTATCTCCAAACACAGTTCAAAAGAAAATCTTGTTTTTTCCTTTTAACCCACTGGTAGCACAAGTGGCAACAGTAACGATGACAGCATAAGGCAGGATCGAGGATCTTTACCCTCACCAGGACCAGTAACATGGGAAGATCTTCATTGCTTATTTTCTCTCTCTTGTCTTCCTACCACTTGGCTCTGGTAGCAGACACAGTTATAGGAACTATATGGTAGATGATAGAAACTAAAACCCCAGCTTTCTAGATAGAAAACCATACAAAGGAGGCTCCAAGGAGCTGGATAATCTTAGGGAACTGCGAAGAGAAAGGAACTCAACAGTGCAATGCCGGGTCACCTCTGAGCTGCCTATGAGTAAGCCTAACACTAAGTAACATATTTTGGACTAGAGAACAAACTAGACTAAGACTTAGTAATTTTTTTGTAAATTGTCGATTATAAATAATTTGGCCTTTGTGGGCCATAGAATATCTGTTGTAACTAGTCACTTCTGCCATTATAGTATAGAGGAGACATAAATAATAAATAAATAAATGGACACAGTTTATACAAAGAAGCCTTTATTTAAAGTGTAATGAGTTAGGTTGGGACTAGTGGTCATTTTTGCCAAACTCTAAGCTAAATAGCTGTCTAGGTCCAGTCTATTAATGTACTGTAGAAGTACTTGATCACTCAAGTAATCAGTTCAGTTCAGTCGTGTCCAACTCTTTGCAACTCCACAGACTACAGCACTCTAGACTTCCTTGTTCTTCACCATCTCCCAGAGCTTGCTCAAAATCATATCCATTGAGTCGGTGATGTCATCCAACCATCTTGTCCTGTGTCATCACCTTCTCCATCTACCTTCTATTTTTCCCACCATCAGGGTCTTTTCCAACAAGTCATCTCTTTGCAACAGGTGGCCAAAGTATTGTAACTTCAGCATCAGTCCTTCCAATGAATATTCAGGGTTGATTTCCTTTAGGATTGACTGGTTTGATCTCCTTTCAGTCCAAGGGACTTTCAAGAGTTTTCTCCAACACCACAGTTCAGAGACATTAATTAACTCAAGTAATAATCAACAGTCTATTTATACTGCATTCCTATAATTCCTTTAGTCATATAAATTATCAAAGATCTAGTACTTCTTGAGTTCTTTTTCAAACATCTTACTGAATCTTTATTATGCTTGCCAACCAGTGTAGAAACAGTGAAGTCATTCAATTTTCTATGATAAATATCATCCATAAAGAAATGAAAACCTGCAATTTTTTATTGGAGTTTCTTAGTATATAAAGAGAATAAATATTTTTCTAATGGAGAAAATAATGAGAATGATACCATTTCAGAGTTGCTATAACAAGTCTCCAGAGAGTCTCACACACTTATCATGTTTTGCCTTGTTTTAATTTTATTTTTGTAGACAAAATCTCACTTGTTTACTTGAGAATAAAGACCAGGTAAACCATTGATTCAGGGTTAAAAGCCAACTTGTACTTTATGATATGTGTCTTGGTAGGTTACTGGTTCTTTTGAGGATATAGTGAGTACCAGTTTCCAGTCCTTGAATTTGTATGGAGGCAAAAAATACCTTTAATACTCTAAAGACATGATTCTTTATGTAACTAAATAGTACTTGAAGCATCTAACTTAATGTTTAAATTTTAAATGCCACCTCAGTGAGAAATAGAGTAACTAAGGAATAAACTTGTTTTTCATAGAATATCCTAATTTTCAATAGAAAAGCTCCCTAATATATATGCTAATTATGCTTTAGGGGAAATACTTCTAATAATAGAAATTTGTAATTTGTTGAACTTAAATGCTAAAAATTATGAAGAATGTGGGCAAGTAACAGTATTATATTAACATCAACCCTAAATTTCAAACATTTAGCTATGACGTATTTGTATGATCAGTAATCTAATATGCATTTTAATTATCTTCCACATTGTGAGTCTTTATAATCAAACTTCCAGTCTTAATAATCAAGCATACTCGTGTCCAGTACCGAGAGGAATGGATCTCAACAGATTATGAAATAGCAATGCCTCTCTTAAGATTTCCATAGAATCACCTAGGAGAAGTACTAGTTATGAGAAGCCTTCTAATTAGGATGATAATTAGTCTACATTGCCCAGGAAGAAGAAGTATATTTGCAATTTTGAGTAACTCCCTAGATGAAATGTTATAGTCTATCTGTTGGCTCCAGAGTCTGCAACAGAAGCCTGTAGAAAACAATATTAAAAGAAGGTGCTGTGAGAGGCTTGTTACTTCCCTTAATTTTCAAAAGGTCAGTCACACAGTAGGTAAACAATGACAGTTAATATAATTGGTTATCACTGGCACCCAAGTGTCAAAGTATAGAAGAACAGTGTACCTCTCTGGGTGAGAAGAATATCCTATAGCTTTAAAGTCTGTTCAGAAGGTTTGCTGAAAGTCAGAAGTCTCTTTCCCTAATAACTTTTAATTTCTATTTCATGTTTTGCCTTGTTTAAAAGACAAAATCTCACTTGTTTACTTGAGAATAAAGACCAGGTAAACCATTGATTCAGGGTTAAAAGCCAACTTGTACTTTATGATATGTGTCTTGGTAGGTTACTGGTTCTTTTGAGGATATAGTGAGTACCAGTTTCCAGTCCTTGAATTTGTATGGAGGCAAAAAATACCTTTAATACTCTAAAGACATGATTCTTTATGTAACTAAATAGTACTTGAAGCATCTAACTTAATGTTTAAATTTTAAATGCCACCTCAGTGAGAAATAGAGTAACTAAGGAATAAACTTGTTTTTCATAGAATATCCTAATTTTCAATAGAAAAGCTCCCTAATATATATGCTAATTATGCTTTAGGGGAAATACTTCTAATAATAGAAATTTGTAATTTGTTGAACTTAAATGCTAAAAATTATGAAGAATGTGGGCAAGTAACAGTATTATATTAACATCAACCCTAAATTTCAAACATTTAGCTATGACGTATTTGTATGATCAGTAATCTAATATGCATTTTAATTATCTTCCACATTGTGAGTCTTTATAATCAAACTTCCAGTCTTAATAATCAAGCATACTCGTGTCCAGTACCGAGAGGAATGGATCTCAACAGATTATGAAATAGCAATGCCTCTCTTAAGATTTCCATAGAATCACCTAGGAGAAGTACTAGTTATGAGAAGCCTTCTAATTAGGATGATAATTAGTCTACATTGCCCAGGAAGAAGAAGTATATTTGCAATTTTGAGTAACTCCCTAGATGAAATGTTATAGTCTATCTGTTGGCTCCAGAGTCTGCAACAGAAGCCTGTAGAAAACAATATTAAAAGAAGGTGCTGTGAGAGGCTTGTTACTTCCCTTAATTTTCAAAAGGTCAGTCACACAGTAGGTAAACAATGACAGTTAATATAATTGGTTATCACTGGCACCCAAGTGTCAAAGTATAGAAGAACAGTGTACCTCTCTGGGTGAGAAGAATATCCTATAGCTTTAAAGTCTGTTCAGAAGGTTTGCTGAAAGTCAGAAGTCTCTTTCCCTAATAACATTTTCACATTGCAACACCTATTAATATATGCAAATAAATGGAATGGGCTTAGTAACTTGGATCAAGTAAAATCTATAATTTATTTGAAGGAAAAAGAAAACCACCCATTCTAGTTTTAATATCACTCTAAATTTTTATAAGGATAGACATTTAATATTATATAGGAGATACTTTGACTGTTTATTCATTTTATTTTCCCCTTGCCCCACTTCTCTCATTCTGGCAGAGCCTGTATGTTGTTTAGATGTTTCTCCTCCATCTGCCACAACTGCCACTATGCTCAGCCCCAGATTAGTCTAGAGACAGGCTACACTGTACATTGTAATCACCTGGGTGCTTTTTACAATTGATAATGCCTAGGTCCTAGCGTGAGAGACTCTAATTTAATTATTTTGATCTGGGTCACATGAATTTGTAACAGAAAACTCCCATGTCATTCTAAAATGCAGACATGATTGATAATCAAGGCACTAGACAGAATTATCATAGAATTTTATTCCTTTGGCAGTGATTATGTTTGATGGGGACATATGATTAATTTCTAGTCAAGGAGATATGAGAATAAACCCTGAGGAAAGAGACTCCTGAAAAGGCATTCTTACTTCTATTAAAAAAAAATTGCAGGAGAGAAAGGGACACCTCCTGAGACAGACTTTCTTAGTTGTTTTGAAAAAAGAAGTTTCAGAAATAAAAAGGTCATTTGGAACTCCTAAACAATATGCCCAGGAAGAAGTACTAGTTATGAGAAGCCTTCTAATTAGGATGATAATTAGTCTACATTGCCCAGGAAGAAGAAGTATATTTGCAATTTTGAGTAACTCCCTAGATGAAATGTTATAGTCTATCTGTTGGCTCCAGAGTCTGCAACAGAAGCCTGTAGAAAACAATATTAAAAGAAGGTGCTGTGAGAGGCTTGTTACTTCCCTTAATTTTCAAAAGGTCAGTCACACAGTAGGTAAACAATGACAGTTAATATAATTGGTTATCACTGGCACCCAAGTGTCAAAGTATAGAAGAACAGTGTACCTCTCTGGGTGAGAAGAATATCCTATAGCTTTAAAGTCTGTTCAGAAGGTTTGCTGAAAGTCAGAAGTCTCTTTCCCTAATAACATTTTCACATTGCAACACCTATTAATATATGCAAATAAATGGAATGGGCTTAGTAACTTGGATCAAGTAAAATCTATAATTTATTTGAAGGAAAAAGAAAACCACCCATTCTAGTTTTAATATCACTCTAAATTTTTATAAGGATAGACATTTAATATTATATAGGAGATACTTTGACTGTTTATTCATTTTATTTTCCCCTTGCCCCACTTCTCTCATTCTGGCAGAGCCTGTATGTTGTTTAGATGTTTCTCCTCCATCTGCCACAACTGCCACTATGCTCAGCCCCAGATTAGTCTAGAGACAGGCTACACTGTACATTGTAATCACCTGGGTGCTTTTTACAATTGATAATGCCTAGGTCCTAGCGTGAGAGACTCTAATTTAATTATTTTGATCTGGGTCACATGAATTTGTAACAGAAAACTCCCATGTCATTCTAAAATGCAGACATGATTGATAATCAAGGCACTAGACAGAATTATCATAGAATTTTATTCCTTTGGCAGTGATTATGTTTGATGGGGACATATGATTAATTTCTAGTCAAGGAGATATGAGAATAAACCCTGAGGAAAGAGACTCCTGAAAAGGCATTCTTACTTCTATTAAAAAAAAATTGCAGGAGAGAAAGGGACACCTCCTGAGACAGACTTTCTTAGTTGTTTTGAAAAAAGAAGTTTCAGAAATAAAAAGGTCATTTGGAACTCCTAAACAATATTGTCTAGGTAATAATGTAATGATAAAGAAGTGAACATGCATGAGAGAGGCCATATCAAAAACCCAATTATGGTGATGCAGAGAAATGGAGGGAGTGTGAGTTCTTAATGTTGTTGAGTCATGAAATGAAGCAACTCTAGAATGACAATATTTTAGACATCTTATGGGAAGCACAGTCATTTTGGCAAAATAAAGCATGAAACAAAAAACAGTGATCTCAAACTTTGTACAGACCTGGATTTGAATCCTGAGCCTTTAAGAAGCTATGTAACCATGACTGATTAATTTTACCTCCAGTTTATTTTTTACCCATGAAATCCCTGTAATGTGGATAAAATGTATAACATGGTGTTGAAATATTGCACATGTTCAGTAAATACTGACTTATTATTTAAAATAAAAGAACTAATATCAAAAGTATAAATGCTAGGGGCTTCCCTGGTGGTCAAGTGGGTAGAGTCCACCTTGCAGTGCAAGGGGCACCAGTTCAATCCCTGGCCTAGGAAGATTCCATGTCCTGTGGAGCGCTGAACTGGTGTGTCCAGTAAGCGCTCTGGAGTGCATGTGTCCAGAGCTAGCTCTCTGCAATGAGAGGCCACTGTGATGAGAGGCCCACACATGGCAAAGAATAAAGATGGATGAAAAAATTTTTTAAAAAGATGACTTAGAGGCTAAAAATATAAGTATAAATGCTAAAATAATCATTGTGGACGGCAAAATCATCACTCCAGAAACTTAGGGAAGAAAGCAAACATTTCATGGTGTCATGATCATTGAAGCCTCCTTGAAGAAATGGGAATAAAGTTGAAGCATGAAAAAATGTTCTAGTGTATTACCTTAGCTTTATGGGTAAAAAATTGCAGTGCCCAGAGCTATTGAACTTTTTATTTTTTCCTAGACTGTATGAATGTATTAAAGCTTAGATTTCAATCAATTCTGTAAGATCCAAAAGTACTTACTGTTTTTACTACTGCATTAAAAAAATTGCAGGAGAGAAAGGGACACCTCCTGAGACAGACTTTCTTAGTTGTTTTGAAAAAAGAAGTTTCAGAAATAAAAAGGTCATTTGGAACTCCTAAACAATATTGTCTAGGTAATAATGTAATGATAAAGAAGTGAACATGCATGAGAGAGGCCATATCAAAAACCCAATTATGGTGATGCAGAGAAATGGAGGGAGTGTGAGTTCTTAATGTTGTTGAGTCATGAAATGAAGCAACTCTAGAATGACAATATTTTAGACATCTTATGGGAAGCACAGTCATTTTGGCAAAATAAAGCATGAAACAAAAAACAGTGATCTCAAACTTTGTACAGACCTGGATTTGAATCCTGAGCCTTTAAGAAGCTATGTAACCATGACTGATTAATTTTACCTCCAGTTTATTTTTTACCCATGAAATCCCTGTAATGTGGATAAAATGTATAACATGGTGTTGAAATATTGCACATGTTCAGTAAATACTGACTTATTATTTAAAATAAAAGAACTAATATCAAAAGTATAAATGCTAGGGGCTTCCCTGGTGGTCAAGTGGGTAGAGTCCACCTTGCAGTGCAAGGGGCACCAGTTCAATCCCTGGCCTAGGAAGATTCCATGTCCTGTGGAGCGCTGAACTGGTGTGTCCAGTAAGCGCTCTGGAGTGCATGTGTCCAGAGCTAGCTCTCTGCAATGAGAGGCCACTGTGATGAGAGGCCCACACATGGCAAAGAATAAAGATGGATGAAAAAATTTTTTAAAAAGATGACTTAGAGGCTAAAAATATAAGTATAAATGCTAAAATAATCATTGTGGACGGCAAAATCATCACTCCAGAAACTTAGGGAAGAAAGCAAACATTTCATGGTGTCATGATCATTGAAGCCTCCTTGAAGAAATGGGAATAAAGTTGAAGCATGAAAAAATGTTCTAGTGTATTACCTTAGCTTTATGGGTAAAAAATTGCAGTGCCCAGAGCTATTGAACTTTTTATTTTTTCCTAGACTGTATGAATGTATTAAAGCTTAGATTTCAATCAATTCTGTAAGATCCAAAAGTACTTACTGTTTTTACTACTGCATTGTGATCCTTCCTAAACCAGTCACTAGAATGAAGTATTCTGGAAGATGAGAGAACAAAGAGAAATATTGGAGCCATTTACACATGATTTCTTGAAGACTCCAGACTGTAGGCTGGGGTTGTTACAGAAAGAACTGAAGTAATCTCTGAAGGGCAGATAAAATTTAAATAGGAGAGGTGAATGTTGAGGCAACTGTGGCCTCAGAAATGTGTATTTAAAATTTTAAATGAGGCAGAAAGCATACACAGTAAAAGAGACAATGAGTTGGAAATGTAATATGAACAGAATTCTGCAGAGTTTGAATGACAAAGAGGTTTGCACTTGAACTAATAAGTTATAGACAATGGTGAAAACCTTTGAAATAGGTGAATAGCAAGAAAAAAGCGAAGTGGTGCTTTTTAAGACTTATTTAAGATGTTGCAGCATGATCTAGAAATAAAATGAAACTTGAGATCATTTAATCAATTAAAACTTTAACCATGGTTAAACTGTAAACATAAGGGCTTGAAACCAGGACCCTAAGAAAAGAAGAGTAGATGAGAAAATAGCTAGAAATAATACACTGAATTTTGTAATCGATGGGCCAAGGATTCAAGGTCAGGGAGGACCAACAAAGAAAAAGCTACAAATGTGTGATATAAACAAAAGAACAGAGAATTATTAATGATTTTATTGAAAGAAATATTTCAACACGGGACAGTTATTTAGCTGAATATATATTTGAATTTTATTAATGGAAAATCAGAGGCCCACACATGGCAAAGAATAAAGATGGATGAAAAAATTTTTTAAAAAGATGACTTAGAGGCTAAAAATATAAGTATAAATGCTAAAATAATCATTGTGGACGGCAAAATCATCACTCCAGAAACTTAGGGAAGAAAGCAAACATTTCATGGTGTCATGATCATTGAAGCCTCCTTGAAGAAATGGGAATAAAGTTGAAGCATGAAAAAATGTTCTAGTGTATTACCTTAGCTTTATGGGTAAAAAATTGCAGTGCCCAGAGCTATTGAACTTTTTATTTTTTCCTAGACTGTATGAATGTATTAAAGCTTAGATTTCAATCAATTCTGTAAGATCCAAAAGTACTTACTGTTTTTACTACTGCATTGTGATCCTTCCTAAACCAGTCACTAGAATGAAGTATTCTGGAAGATGAGAGAACAAAGAGAAATATTGGAGCCATTTACACATGATTTCTTGAAGACTCCAGACTGTAGGCTGGGGTTGTTACAGAAAGAACTGAAGTAATCTCTGAAGGGCAGATAAAATTTAAATAGGAGAGGTGAATGTTGAGGCAACTGTGGCCTCAGGAATGTGTATTTAAAATTTTAAATGAGGCAGAAAGCATACACAGTAAAAGAGACAATGAGTTGGAAATGTAATATGAACAGAATTCTGCAGAGTTTGAATGACAAAGAGGTTTGCACTTGAACTAATAAGTTATAGACAATGGTGAAAACCTTTGAAATAGGTGAATAGCAAGAAAAAAGCGAAGTGGTGCTTTTTAAGACTTATTTAAGATGTTGCAGCATGATCTAGAAATAAAAATGAAACTTGAGATCATTTAATCAATTAAAACTTTAACCATGGTTAAACTGTAAACATAAGGGCTTGAAACCAGGACCCTAAGAAAAGAAGAGTAGATGAGAAAATAGCTAGAAATAATACACTGAATTTTGTAATCGATGGGCCAAGGATTCAAGGTCAGGGAGGACCAACAAAGAAAAAGCTACAAATGTGTGATATAAACAAAAGAACAGAGAATTATTAATGATTTTATTGAAAGAAATATTTCAACACGGGGACAGTTATTTAGCTGAATATATATTTGAATTTTATAATAATGGAAAATCATTTTAAAACTTTAATTAGCAAAATGAAATGCTCCAAAGCGATAAGCAGGGTGATATGGTCATCACTAGAGACTATGAGCATTATTTCAGTTAGGGCAATCAGGAAAAAATCTTATCAAGGAGATGACCCCTGAACTGATTCCTGAGGATGAGAAGAAATCATACATTTAAATAGCCTGTGAAAGAGCATTGTAGTCCAAGATAGTTACAGACACGAAGACCCCATATCTGGATACAAGGACAGTATAGTTGAAGGATGAAAGTGAAACTCAATTGTGCTCGACTCTTTGTGACTCCATTGACTGCAGCCTACCAGGTTTTTCTGTCCATGGAATTCTCCAGACAAAAATACTGGAGTGGGTAGCCATTCCCTTCTCCAGAGGATCTTCCCAACCCAAGGATGAATCCAGTCTCTTGCATTGCTGACAGATTCTTTACTGTCTGAGCCACCAGGGAAGTACCTGTGAGTTAGTGTTGCAGGGAAAAGCAAATTCTGACACCATGTTGGAACTGTTTCTCTGACTCATTTTTATTGTTATAATCATACTCAATGGCCTGCCTCAGACAATCCTGCCCTTCTGCCTGGCTATTAAAGTTGCTTTGTTCAGAATCCTGTCCACCTGTAGATGGCAGGAGTGAAGATATTAACACATCCCTGCCTGATGCTTGCCATTCTAGGAGATATTTACAAGATTAATGGTCTCTTTACTCTGTTTCCTCACCGTTCTGCATCTCTGTTCTACAAAAGAACCTGGCATCCAGATGATGATTACTTTGAGACATTAGTTTACCATCTTCTGGATCAGAGGGATCTCTGAATAAAGTTGTATTCGTTAGATCAACATATCATTTCTGATTCATTGGCAAGCAGAGTGAGCTTGGACGTGGTAACATTAAGTTCAGGATAGCCAGTGAAGAGATTACTGTAGTGGAATATTATAGGTCAGGAGGACCAACAAAGAAAAAGCTACAAATGTGTGATATAAACAAAAGAACAGAGAATTATTAATGATTTTATTGAAAGAAATATTTCAACACGGGGACAGTTATTTAGCTGAATATATATTTGAATTTTATAATAATGGAAAATCATTTTAAAACTTTAATTAGCAAAATGAAATGCTCCAAAGCGATAAGCAGGGTGATATGGTCATCACTAGAGACTATGAGCATTATTTCAGTTAGGGCAATCGGGAAAAAAATCTTATCAAGGAGATGACCCCTGAACTGATTCCTGAGGATGAGAAGAAATCATACATTTAAATAGCCTGTGAAAGAGCATTGTAGTCCAAGATAGTTACAGACACGAAGACCCCATATCTGGATACAAGGACAGTATAGTTGAAGGATGAAAGTGAAACTCAATTGTGCTCGACTCTTTGTGACTCCATTGACTGCAGCCTACCAGGTTTTTCTGTCCATGGAATTCTCCAGACAAAAATACTGGAGTGGGTAGCCATTCCCTTCTCCAGAGGATCTTCCCAACCCAAGGATGAATCCAGTCTCTTGCATTGCTGACAGATTCTTTACTGTCTGAGCCACCAGGGAAGTACCTGTGAGTTAGTGTTGCAGGGAAAAGCAAATTCTGACACCATGTTGGAACTGTTTCTCTGACTCATTTTTATTGTTATAATCATACTCAATGGCCTGCCTCAGACAATCCTGCCCTTCTGCCTGGCTATTAAAGTTGCTTTGTTCAGAATCCTGTCCACCTGTAGATGGCAGGAGTGAAGATATTAACACATCCCTGCCTGATGCTTGCCATTCTAGGAGATATTTACAAGATTAATGGTCTCTTTACTCTGTTTCCTCACCGTTCTGCATCTCTGTTCTACAAAAGAACCTGGCATCCAGATGATGATTACTTTGAGACATTAGTTTACCATCTTCTGGATCAGAGGGATCTCTGAATAAAGTTGTATTCGTTAGATCAACATATCATTTCTGATTCATTGGCAAGCAGAGTGAGCTTGGACGTGGTAACATTAAGTTCAGGATAGCCAGTGAAGAGATACAAGTACTGTAGTGGAATATTATAGCCTTATTGCAGATGTTCTTTTCTGTGTGGACAGAGTGGAAGTAAGAAATCTGGTACAGAGGATGTTACATTTATAACAGAGAAGTGCTGATAATGGCTTGGACTGATTGTTGACAGTTGAAACAGAGAAAACGAAGGATTTTGAAACCTACTTTAATAGTAGAAGTGGATAGGATAAACTAATGATATCTATCAACTTTGAGCAATGAGAGAATTTGATTTAAAGCTGTCTACATTCTTATGTATGTTTCTTTGCGTTAACAATTGGATAGTGATAGCATTTACTGGGATAAGATTTGGAAGGAATAACTATATATTACATGTATGTGTGCATATATGTGAAATATGATAAGCTGATCGTTTTAAGCAATATTCACTAGGAAAATAATTTTATATGAAATAATTCTATAAAATTATTTCATAGAACTCTATGAAATAATCTAAAAAGTTTGTAGAATCATATGGATGTCAATTATATGCAGACATTGAGGTAAGTCATTTTGTTGAATTATTAATGCAAGTCTTTTTGTTTTTTAAGTAATTGTGGTGATTATTGACTTGGTTTTGTAATTTAGACCATGACAAGAAAAATAGAAAGGGAATTTAAATTGAAACTTTGAGTTTCTCTGTGGGAATCAGTCTCCTCCAGTTCTCAAGAGAATCCTGGAGTAGCAGAGAGTGTGTCACACCAGGAGTCCATTAGCTCTCACAGCACTTTCTATTTCACAAAAAGTAGCAAATCCAGGAAATGTCATTCCACAAATATGAAGAAAAAACTGACTTTTCCGAAATTTAACATGTTTGCTCAAACAAATTTTCCAGAAATTAAAACCACTTACCTTACACCACCAAGAATTAAATTGTTCCATCATATTTTATTGCTGATTTTACCATAAAATTATTTAAAATGTGAATTTAAAATTATTTTCCTTTGGCTCTATTTTGGGTGAAGAGGTAACTATCACAGCTATCAACATAAGACATATACTTTCAGATCCACATGTTTGAAAAGAACTTGGACGTGGTAACATTAAGTTCAGGATAGCCAGTGAAGAGATACAAGTACTGTAGTGGAATATTATAGCCTTATTGCAGATGTTCTTTTCTGTGTGGACAGAGTGGAAGTAAGAAATCTGGTACAGAGGATGTTACATTTATAACAGAGAAGTGCTGATAATGGCTTGGACTGATTGTTGACAGTTGAAACAGAGAAAACGAAGGATTTTGAAACCTACTTTAATAGTAGAAGTGGATAGGATAAACTAATGATATCTATCAACTTTGAGCAATGAGAGAATTTGATTTAAAGCTGTCTACATTCTTATGTATGTTTCTTTGCGTTAACAATTGGATAGTGATAGCATTTACTGGGATAAGATTTGGAAGGAATAACTATATATTACATGTATGTGTGCATATATTGAAATATGATAAGCTGATCGTTTTAAGCAATATTCACTAGGAAAATAATTTTATATGAAATAATTCTATAAAATTATTTCATAGAACTCTATGAAATAATCTAAAAAGTTTGTAGAATCATATGGATGTCAATTATATGCAGACATTGAGGTAAGTCATTTTGTTGAATTATTAATGCAAGTCTTTTTGTTTTTTAAGTAATTGTGGTGATTATTGACTTGGTTTTGTAATTTAGACCATGACAAGAAAAATAGAAAGGGAATTTAAATTGAAACTTTGAGTTTCTCTGTGGGAATCAGTCTCCTCCAGTTCTCAAGAGAATCCTGGAGTAGCAGAGAGTGTGTCACACCAGGAGTCCATTAGCTCTCACAGCACTTTCTATTTCACAAAAAGTAGCAAATCCAGGAAATGTCATTCCACAAATATGAAGAAAAAACTGACTTTTCCGAAATTTAACATGTTTGCTCAAACAAATTTTCCAGAAATTAAAACCACTTACCTTACACCACCAAGAATTAAATTGTTCCATCATATTTTATTGCTGATTTTACCATAAATATTAAATGTGAATTTAAAATTATTTTCCTTTGGCTCTATTTTGGGTGAAGAGGTAACTATCACAGCTATCAACATAAGACATATACTTTCAGATCCACATGTTTGAAAAGTTACTAGTTTTAAATTAGCAGCACGATAAATCTTGTCCTGGTAACAAGATTTGTTTTTCTCTTGTACTCCACACATGGGAAACTGGAGTTACTTCACCTCAAAGGATACTCAGCAGTTTTTCAGTATTGTCAAGTATAAGCCACATCAGGGACTAGTTTTATTACAGACAGCTACTCTGTAATTACTTACATATCTCCTGAAGGGAAAGAATTATGGTCACAAAGTGAAAGCACTGATTTCTAAATCACATTTTAAATGGATTATTATAAAAGTAAAATCAACTAATAAAAATTTTCCCCAATATATAATATCCTATCCTACATTTTTTTTCAATCCAAAAGTCCATTCAATTTTACATGGCTCAAATGATCAATCACTTCTCCTAGGGGCATCAAAATTTCTTTACAATAAAAATGAAATCATGTTTTTCACTTAGTATCTCCTGTCACTTTTCAAAGTGTTGCATTGAATATAGACACACTTACTGTCTTCATAGCTATAGACACATTTTAGCACAGCATGAGTAACTTTGCTTCATATAAGTCATATGCCAAAGTGTTATTAAACTAAGAGCATGTGCATGCACAGGACTCAATTTTATTTAAATCAGCCTCCTCCAACCCCCCCCTCCTTTGAAAAGAATGCCGTTTTAAACTCCTTCTTGATCCCCTGTTGTTTTCCTTTATTAACAAGATGGTAAGGACCAAACCAAGGAACCCAGTAGTGCTAGTGGTGGGGGTGTGGTGGCAACAACATTTATGACATTTATCAAGCAAAGATGTAGAACCAATGCATAATACAAAGTTTGTGTCTGCTAAATTTTATGTAGATCCTAAAAGAGAATGACATCCCAGTGGGGTTCCACAAATATATCTGATGTCACGGTACTTGTTTCCCAAGTATTAACTTAGATCCTATTATGTATTTTTATACAAAAGAAAGATAAGAAATAGGAAGTATCCATTACAAAGCAAGTTATTTATTCTTGCTTAAACTTCTTCACAACTCTCGAGATGCTTAGCAGTTTTTATTCACTTTACTAATCACACTGTCAGTATCTGGTCTATTTTTGGAGATATAGGACATAGTGGTGGTAACAGTCTCTGCCTCGTTTCAAGGCCACAGTTATTGTTCTACAATTTTATTTCTTTCTGTTGATCACTGGTTTTGACAGGTTGCCTTCTTTATACATATAAATATCCTTTCCTAGGAAATGGTCTAACAACCTAGTCTCCCCACAGCAGGAGACACACCCTTTAACCAAAGCTCTACAGACTGACCTCTGCAGATCACCATCATCCAATTGCTTTGGCCTGCTCAGTTCTAGTTGCTGATCAACAAAGCAAATGAATATTATTAAACAACTTGAGCTTTTAGTCTTTACTAGTTAAGCCTAAGCGATGAATACAGTAGAGTAAGCATGAGACTTAGGAGAGATGGTACCAGATTTATATAAATAACAGTAAAAGCATGGAACATGAAAAGAAAAAAAAAGAGGGGGTGCTGCCTGCCTCTAGTTCCATGAAGAATTACAAGTAGGGAAGGATTTTTCACTATTTTGTCTATGAGATATTCTTTATTTCTCCTTTATTAAACACATCATCCACTATTTTACCTTTTACATGACAGCCAGAGGGTCAGTCTTTTTGTTGGGAGAAAATAAACATTACTACAAATTCTGTAACATAAATTTCCTCACATATTTCTTATATATTTTACAACTTTGTATTTGAATTGAAAAGCTTTTAATGTTGTTATGACCCATAAAATTTTTAAAAAATCTAAATTCTATTGAGAAAACAAATCAGAAATTATTTCTCAGCAACTTAACTATGAAAAAAATATTTTATAGATCTAATGAAAAATACCTCAGGCAAGATAATACATGCAGACAGCATAAGAATGACATATGCTATTGAATGAACTCTCAGTATTTCTAATTACTATTTCCCTCTCCACATGAATGTCCTTTGCATTTGAGTCATTATCAAAGCCTGACTTCATCCTGGGAGATGTGAAAAGCAAACTCTTCTCTGAGACACACAAACTTCTATAAAGCATTTCAAAATTGAAACAGTACCATATGAACTCAATGACTAATGATTAAATGAAGTTCATCAGAAGTGAACTTTTATTGCCCATAACCTTTAAAATATAATCTTGACTTTGAATCCATGAATAACTGTCTTGACATTTCCTCTAATCTGGATTGTAGTGGATCATTGCCTCACATTGCTTTGATATCAATTGCACAGAATTGTTTGGTGAGGCAGTATCCATTCAGCAGAATACTTTCTGCATGATATACGTGATAAGGCTAAGCTTTACTAATTTAAAATATGGGATAAATAATCTAATATATTACTTTCCTTAATTCAGGCTTTTTGAACACACATTCTTTTTTTAACCGAGGCCTTTTCAAGTGCTATTTCTTCACTCTTGGAACCTCTTTCCTCTAGTTTTATTGCCTCATTCTTCTGGCTTCCTCCTTCAAGTCTCAGTAGAAATAGTACTGAAAGAAGGCCTGGCTCAAGGAGACATCTTAAAGTAGCTCTCTCCTATCCCTTCACACAGTTCTTTCACACAGAGCTTTTAATTGCATTTGGACTAGTTTGTTAAGGTTTTGTTGGTAATAGCTTCAAACAGCTTTCCCCATTATACTGTAAGCTCCATTCATCTGCCTTTTTTTTCAGCACTTATCATAATTCTTAGCATTTAGTGTGTACTCAGCATATGAATGAAAGTATTGATGATTATCTAAGTCTGTTTATGTCCACACACACATGAATCCAAATGGCAGAATCACAAAATTTAATGCATGCATTAGTTCACTGTAAACAAATTATCTCAAGGAGCAGTATATAGAAGTATGTTTTTCAAATTTTAACTAAAATCACCAACAAAAGCTAGACATCTAGCATTTAATACTTTAATGATACTTTGTGACAACCTGGCCTTGTATACCTTTTAGCATTATGAAAATTAGTGTGCTCTATTATAGCAAAACCCTGGCTAAAGGAACCAGATGGAAGCATGATACCTTCATAAGCAAAGCCATTTTCCCAACAGTGTACATTACTGCTTCATTTAATCATGCTATGACAAAATCCATTATAATGATGGATAGACCTAAGGACATTGTAAATATTGAAACAAAAATGTAAAGAAAACTCGTTTCAAGCTTGTAACACAGACTTTCCTTAGTATAATTGTGGGTAATAAGATAAAAGTAGACTTTATATGAAGAGAAAGATTTTGTTTAAGAAAACTGCAGATTGCAGTGATGATTAATGAGCATGACTATTTTAATGAAAAAAGAAATTACTAGGAACATGATTAATAGTAAAGTATTTATGATAATTAAAACACAGTCCTGACATTGATAGACTATATATGGGCTTCCTTGCCTAAGTAACTGAGAAATCATTTGTGTGTTGTAGAAGGTGAAGGTAAAGCTTTCGTAGGTTTATTTCTGCTTGGGCATACAATCATTTTGGTTGATTTGCTTTTTTTTAGTGTATTCATTAGTGATCACATAAAGAAGCATTAATAATACTTTATACAGACTTCAAGGAACTGGTGATTTCAGTTAAAATGATGTATGAGAAATCCAATGTAAAATAAAATATATAGATTTACTTATGATTTGTCAGTAAGAACATTACTAAAATTAGCTGAAACTATTTGTGAGGGTATATCAAAGACAAAAAATGTTTTTCCTAATAAAAGTATAGCTTAAGGAAGGAATAATATATTTTACATTTGAGCATATTACCCAGCACCTGTTAGATGAATGAATGAATAAATGCACACTAGTTACAAGAGTAAGTAGTGAAGTCCCTACTACCATGAGATGCCTTTATGGAAAAGAAGACCATCCTACACACTGTCATTGTGTGTGTGTGTGCATGCTCAGTTGCATCCAACTCTGCAGCTCCATTATTGCCTTCCAGGCTCATCTGTCCGTGGAATTTTCCAGGCAAGAATACTGGAGTGGGTTGCCATTTCCTACTCCAAGGGATCTTCCCAACCCAGAGATCACCTGTGTGTCTTGCATCTCTCATTTAGCAAAAGGGTCCTTTACCAGTGAACGACCTGGAAAACCTCTACATGGTCATTAAATTAGCTATTTTGTGGTTGGTTCTCTATTTTTTCTTCTATTCTCTCTGTTTATTGAGTGACAAATATTATATGCCAGGTCTTGTCTAAACAGTGGTGATAGGAGCAGTAAATTGTTCTACATCTTTGTTAGGCTTCCCCCAACAGTGTACATACGCTTCAAATGCTATGACAAAATCCATTATAATGTGAAGACTCTTAATATGAACGAAGAAACTCGTTTCAAGCTTGTAACACAGACTTTCCTTAGTATAATTGTGGGTAATAAGATAAAAGTAGACTTTATATGAAGAGAAAGATTTTGTTTAAGAAAACTGCAGATTGCAGTGATGATTAATGAGCATGACTATTTTAATGAAAAAAGAAATTACTAGGAACATGATTAATAGTAAAGTATTTATGATAATTAAAACACAGTCCTGACATTGATAGACTATATATGGGCTTCCTTGCCTAAGTAACTGAGAAATCATTTGTGTGTTGTAGAAGGTGAAGGTAAAGCTTTCGTAGGTTTATTTCTGCTTGGGCATACAATCATTTTGGTTGATTTGCTTTTTTTTAGTGTATTCATTAGTGATCACATAAAGAAGCATTAATAATACTTTATACAGACTTCAAGGAACTGGTGATTTCAGTTAAAATGATGTATGAGAAATCCAATGTAAAATAAAATATATAGATTTACTTATGATTTGTCAGTAAGAACATTACTAAAATTAGCTGAAACTATTTGTGAGGGTATATCAAAGACAAAAAATGTTTTTCCTAATAAAAGTATAGCTTAAGGAAGGAATAATATATTTTACATTTGAGCATATTACCCAGCACCTGTTAGATGAATGAATGAATAAATGCACACTAGTTACAAGAGTAAGTAGTGAAGTCCCTACTACCATGAGATGCCTTTATGGAAAAGAAGACCATCCTACACACTGTCATTGTGTGTGTGTGTGCATGCTCAGTTGCATCCAACTCTGCAGCTCCATTATTGCCTTCCAGGCTCATCTGTCCGTGGAATTTTCCAGGCAAGAATACTGGAGTGGGTTGCCATTTCCTACTCCAAGGGATCTTCCCAACCCAGAGATCACCTGTGTGTCTTGCATCTCTCATTTAGCAAAAGGGTCCTTTACCAGTGAACGACCTGGAAAACCTCTACATGGTCATTAAATTAGCTATTTTGTGGTTGGTTCTCTATTTTTTCTTCTATTCTCTCTGTTTATTGAGTGACAAATATTATATGCCAGGTCTTGTCTAAACAGTGGTGATAGGAGCAGTAAATTGTTCAAATACACATCTAACAATACAGTAAATAAATGACTTTTAAGCTATGTCTTTAAAAAAAAAAAGGAAGAGTTTCCTCAGGATGGAAAGGGTGAATGAGGAAGTTCAAATGCTGTGAAGATGAGAACAGTACCTGGGTCCTACACCATACAGAGATTGTTATGGCATCACTGGAAAAGAGAGTCACAGAAGCAGGAAATGAGACTGCTAACATAAAGTGGTTAGGTTGTCAGGATGCTCATATACAGTGTTAAGGGAATCAGGCTCTATTAATATCTAATGTAGAATTTAAAAAGCGTTCCCAATTAAAGCAGTGGAGAAAACTTTTTTTTTCATTCTAGGACCTCTAATACTAGCGATTGACCAACTGACATGAGGTATATCCTCTTTGTATTACTTTCCATCTGTGCCTAATATTTATGTAGTCAAACACTTGTCATAAAAATTATTTTCCTTCTCTTTTATCAGACTGGCAAAAATTTGCAATTACCATTAATAGTGAAATTATACAACTAAATCTTGGCTCTGAGAAAAAACAGAGTATCTATATAGGAAATGTATATTAAAAGAGGTTATGGATTTGAGACTTAACCAAATTCTAAATATCATTTTAGTGACAAAGAACATTTATTTCCCACAGATGAGCTGATTCATTTTACTAGAGGAGATTTTGCTCCTTCATAATGGCTATAGATTATCTTTATTCCCCGAACTCAGGAATGTCTCTTTCTATAAACCATGCAAAAATAGTACCTGTCATTAGACCATAGCCTTAAGTTATATAAAATGTCATACACCACGTTTTAGATTAACATTGATTGTGTTTTGTTTGCTAGTTTGTAATACATATTCTTCCAATATCTCTGATCTGCCAGGACTTATATGTTATTTTCTGAGCTCAGAGCTTTGTACATCATGTTTTCTTGGGCTGAAAATCCCCTAACCCTCGTTTTCATGACTACCTATCTTTAAGAATCAGCCTGTGAATCTCCTCCAGTAGAAAAGTTGTTATTTTAAGCACAATCCAGTTATGTTGCATTCCTCTGTACTGCAGTTTATTTATAGGTCTGTTTCAACAGCTTCTTTGAGTAAAACTGGGTCTTAACACATTTCTGTATCCCCAGTAGTAAATGATGTATGAGAAATGATATTTTCCTTTATTGGGATTAAACCAGAGACAAAATGCCAACTCCAATTAACTTGTGGGGAAAAAATACTGTGCTTTTTTTTTTTCTGACTGTGAAGTTCAGGTGATAAGCACCATTCACATCTTGGCTTTGGTTTATGGTACACTCTATTTACATGGTGAGAGAGACACCTGCAAAATCTTACCCATTCCAAGAAGATTCAGGTTTGCAAGAGTGCTTAAACTTTGCAAGCTATACATGTCTCACTGCATGTGTAACAATCTCAGAAACAGACATTGGCCTTACTGATATGTTCCACCCTGGATTAGTCACTTTACACAAGGGAGAATTATTTTGAATGTCCACCTTATGTAAAAGGTCTGCTTCTTTGGTGAAGTAGTGGGTCTTCACTTTCATCCCCATAAAAATCACATGGATTTAGATAGTGAAGGGGGATAGTTCTAAAAATGTTGATGCTGAGGTCACTGAAATAATATATGTTCGCTATGTAAGCAGTCTTTTGAGTCAGATTGCTGTCATTCTAAATCCTGCTTTTAGCGTTTACTAACATCATGTAAGCAATGTTTCCTTAAGTATACTGTGCCTCAGTTCTCATTCTATAAAATGGATGAAGAAATTGTACTTCTGTTCAGATGACAAGAAAAAGGAATATCTTGGATAATGCAGCTAAAATAATCAGCATAATGGTTCACAAATAATAATTACTCAAAAATATTGCTATTATGACAGTAAGGCAGGTCTTAAGCTTTCATAGTCTGGTCCTTTCATCCTTGAATATTGTGTAATGGGGCATAAATTTATGAGAACTTTAAATATTGATTCATATCCTTCTGACTCAGCATTCTGTAGGAATACCTAGGAAGGGGAGAAAGGAAGAGGGTGAACTGCATCTCATCAGGAATAGTAGTTCAACTTTTATGTTTTACATTGTGTGCCTCTGAGAAAGATTTTATTTGGAAACAGAATTCCATGGGTAAAATACATTTTGTAACTAACCTCCTGCTGCTCTAAGATAGCATCTTTATAGGTCTAGGTAAAACTGGGTCTTAACACATTTCTGTATCCCCAGTAGTAAATGATGTATGAGAAATGATATTTTCCTTTATTGGGATTAAACCAGAGACAAAATGCCAACTCCAATTAACTTGTGGGGAAAAATACTGTGCTTTTTTTTCTGACTGTGAAGTTCAGGTGATAAGCACCATTCACATCTTGGCTTTGGTTTATGGTACACTCTATTTACATGGTGAGAGAGACACCTGCAAAATCTTACCCATTCCAAGAAGATTCAGGTTTGCAAGAGTGCTTAAACTTTGCAAGCTATACATGTCTCACTGCATGTGTAACAATCTCAGAAACAGACATTGGCCTTACTGATATGTTCCACCCTGGATTAGTCACTTTACACAAGGGAGAATTATTTTGAATGTCCACCTTATGTAAAAGGTCTGCTTCTTTGGTGAAGTAGTGGGTCTTCACTTTCATCCCCATAAAAATCACATGGATTTAGATAGTGAAGGGGGATAGTTCTAAAAATGTTGATGCTGAGGTCACTGAAATAATATATGTTCGCTATGTAAGCAGTCTTTTGAGTCAGATTGCTGTCATTCTAAATCCTGCTTTTAGCGTTTACTAACATCATGTAAGCAATGTTTCCTTAAGTATACTGTGCCTCAGTTCTCATTCTATAAAATGGATGAAGAAATTGTACTTCTGTTCAGATGACAAGAAAAAGGAATATCTTGGATAATGCAGCTAAAATAATCAGCATAATGGTTCACAAATAATAATTACTCAAAAATATTGCTATTATGACAGTAAGGCAGGTCTTAAGCTTTCATAGTCTGGTCCTTTCATCCTTGAATATTGTGTAATGGGGCATAAATTTATGAGAACTTTAAATATTGATTCATATCCTTCTGACTCAGCATTCTGTAGGAATACCTAGGAAGGGGAGAAAGGAAGAGGGTGAACTGCATCTCATCAGGAATAGTAGTTCAACTTTTATGTTTTACATTGTGTGCCTCTGAGAAAGATTTTATTTGGAAACAGAATTCCATGGGTAAAATACATTTTGTAACTAACCTCCTGCTGCTCTAAGATAGCATCTTTATAGGTCTAGGTAAATCACAAATGGCACACCTAAAATAAAACAAAAAATGCTGCAAGTGTGTTGTGCTTGTTACAAGAGGACTGAACAGAGAGTACAGGTGAGAAATACCATATATTGCATTACTCCAAGGAAGCAAATTACAGTCTGCACTCTACTGAGCATATTTCAGGAATGTCACTTTTACAGAGAGAAGACAACATTGTTACATTATAATGCTATTAACCATATCAAATATCATATATTTAAAGAACTGAGGATGCATATCTTCTTTTTCCCTCTAAAAGCATCATATTATTTCTTTTACAAGTGTAATCAGAACATTGATAGATAATACAGCAATTTATGAACTGTGGACAAAAAAATGAAAGCATAAAAGCACAAGCATATTAGGATTCCAGCTATGCTTATCTCATTATCTCAGTCAAAGAGATTTTAAGATGTTTATGACACTATTTTCAAAAGATCATTTTTAAATATTTCAAAATGGTAATTTAATAATATGTGTGTGTAGAACACAGGTATGGTTCTAGAGAAAAACCTTGATACTAATATCCATCACTTTTTGTGTTTATCAGTTGCCAAATTTTGAAAGAAAAATCTACTTTTTCAAGTAGAATAACACAGGTATAAACATCACTTGGGAAACAAATCCAGGCATGTCAAAGTAGATCCACTTATACACAGACATTTTTTCACTAAACATATATTACATTCCCATATGTCCACTAAACATATTCTACAGTTGATGGAATCCAGATGCAGACAGCCAGCTACAAAGTTAAGATGGATTTCTTTTTTTCCCCTGTTAAAACATCTTTTTTAAATTATTAATTTATTTTTATTTACTTTTACAGAGTTTTGTATGCTATACATAAACCCAAATCAGTCACAGGTGTCCCCTTGTCTGCTCCCACCTGAACATTCCTCCCACATCCCTCCCCGTCCCACCTCTCCAGGTTGTTGCATAGCCTTCGTGTATGTAAATTCCTTTAATCTTTGCAGCGTATTCACAGTGGTTGTCTCTTGTATTGTAGGTTTCCATGTAACTCTTTCCATACCTCTTACCCAGTCCTCCCTCCCATCAATGACCATAAGTCTATTCTCTATGTCTGTTTCTCCACTGCTGCTCTGCAATATGCATATGCATGCAAAAGATGGTACTGATATAGATCTTTCTAGATTGCATATATATGTGTTAGCATACAATATTTATCCTTCTCTTTCTGACTTACTTCACTTTGTATAACAGGTTCTAGATTCATCCACCTCATTAGGATTGACTCAAATGTATTTTTTTTTAATATTTATTATTTATTTTGGGGGGGCGGGTTGGGGAGGGAGGGGACGGGTGGGCCACTTCTATTGGTCTTTCATTTATCTATTTTCATCTATCTTCGTTCTTTGGCCCGTGTGGGCCTCCCATCGTGGTGGCCTCTGTTGTCGCAGAGCACCAGCTCTGGGCGCATGTGCCCCAGAGCTCCAGCTCGGTAATTGGACACATCTGTCCAGCTGCTCTACGGCACGTGGGATCCTCTCAGACCAGGGGTTGAACCGGCGCCCCTTGCACTGCAAGGTGGTGTCCTTACCCACTGGACCACCAGGGAAGCCCTCAAATACATTTCTTTTTGTGGCTGAGAAATATTTCATTATATATACGCACCACAGCTTTGTTATCTATTCATTTGTTGATGGACATCTAGGTTGTTTCCATGTTCTAATTATTGTACAAAGTGCTGCAAGGAACAATGGGGTACATATGTCTCTTTCAATTTTGATTTCCTCAGGGTATATGCCTAATAATGTGATTACTGGCTCATATGGTGCTTCTAGTCCTAGTTTTCTAAGGAATCTTCATACTGTCTTCCATAGTAGCTGTATCAACTTACAGCTACTATTCCCACCAACAGTGCAAGAGGGTTCTCTTTTCTCTACACCCTCTCCAGCATTTATTGTCTGAAGATTTTTTGATGATGGCCATTCCAACTGATGTGAAGTAATATCTCATTGAAGTTTTGATTTGCATTTCTCTAATAATGAGTGATGTTGAGTATCTTTTCATGTTTGTCTTCTTTGGAAAGATATTAGTTTCGGTCTTTTTCTCATTTTATGACTGTGTTGTCTGTTTTGTTGCTGTTGAGTTGTATGGGCTGCTTGTATATTTTGGAAATTAATTCTTTGCCAGTTGTTTCATTTGCTATTATTTTCTCCTATTCTGATGGTTGTCTTTTCACTTGTTTATAGCCTCTTTTGCTATGAACAGTTTTAAGTTAGATCCCACTTGTTTATTTCTTTTGTTTTTAAATATATATTTCCATTATTCTAGAATGCAGGTCATAGAAGAACTTGCTTTGATTTATGTTATCAAGTGTTCAGCCTATGATTTCCTCTAAGAGTTTCATGGTTTCTGGTCTTACAGTTAGATCTTTAATCCATTCTGAGTTTATCTTTGTGTACAGTATTAGGAAGTGTTCCAATTTCATTCTTTTGCATGTGTCTGTCCAGTTTTCCCAGCACCATTTGTTGAAGAGTCTTTCTTACCTCATTGTATTTTATTGTCTCCTTTATCAAAAATAAGGTAACCAAAATAAATAAATAAATAAATAAATAAGGTAACCATAGGTGTGTGGGTATATCTGTGGGCTATCTTGTTCCATGGGTCTATTTTTCTGTTTTTGTGCTAGTACCATACTGTCTTGATGGCTGTTTCTTTGTAATAAAGTCTTAAATTAGGAAGGTTGACCCCTCTAGCTCCATTAAGATTGATTTGGCTATCCAGGGTCTTTTGTGTTTCCATATGAGTTGTGCTATTTTTTGGTCTAGTTCTGTGAAAAATACCATTGGTAATTTGATAAGGAATGCATTGAATCTGTAGATGATACTTGGCAGCATGGTCATTTTCATGATATTGATTCCTAAAAACCCAGGAATATGGGATATCTCTCCCTCTGCTTATGTCGTCTTTGATTTCTTTCATAGCATGAGGGTTCTGGTTAGTTGTGGCCCAGGGTTAGGGTTGGGCTAGGGCTAGGGCTAATCTTAGGGTTAGCCTTACTGTAAGTGTTGAGGTAGGTTTAAGATTAGGATTGGTTTTAGAGTACAGGCACATGCGGAGGCTGGTGTTAGCTTTAGTGTTTGTTTCAAGGTAGCAATAGGGTTTGTGTTCAGGTAATGTTTGGACAAAGGTTAGGGAAATGCTAGGGTTAGGGTTAGTTTTGCAGTGTGTGATGGACTCATTTTAATGTTAGGATTGGGATTAGATTAAAAGTACATGCTGAGGTACAGTGTTAGCTTTGGGGTTCACTTTAGCTGGCATAGGGTTCAGGTTTGAATGGCATTTGTGCTATCATTAGGCAAGTGCTAGGGTTAGAGTTAGCTTTATCATAAGAGTTGGGGTCTCTTTATCCATAGCATTGAGTTGGCAACAGAAGGACAAGTGGAGAACTGATGAAAACTTTAGGGTGTCAAATTGGGATAAGCTGAGGATTCAGGAAGGATTTCAACTAGTCTTAGGGATTGGACTAGGACTAGGTCTATGGATAGGATTAGGCTAACCATAAGAGTTGGTACCTTTTTGACAGTAGGGCTGAGTTTAGAGTAAAGGGATACTGAGGGCAGATATTACTTTTAGGGTGTTGGTTAAGTTTGAAAAGCTTGAGGGTTTGGGTTATGCTTGGGCTAAAGTTAGGGCTTAGATAGTGCTATGGCTAAGGTTAGAGTTAGTCTAACCATAAATTTTGAGGTTGGGTCAAGGTTAGGATTTAATTGAGATTAATGAGACTTGTGGAGGGCTGCTTTTAGCTGTAAGATTCACTTTGAGATAGCATAGGGTAAACATTAGGGTGATATGTGCTATAAGTATAAGCTTAAATCTAGGGTTAGCTTTACCATAAGAGTTGCAGTCTTTAAACCTTTAGGATTGGGATTAGATTAAAAGTACATGCTGAGGTACAGTGTTAGCTTTGGGGTTCACTTTAGCTGGCATAGGGTTCAGGTTTGAATGGCATTTGTGCTATCATTAGGCAAGTGCTAGGGTTAGAGTTAGCTTTATCATAAGAGTTGGGGTCTCTTTATCCATAGCATTGAGTTGGCAACAGAAGGACAAGTGGAGAACTGATGAAAACTTTAGGGTGTCAAATTGGGATAAGCTGAGGATTCAGGAAGGATTTCAACTAGTCTTAGGGATTGGACTAGGACTAGGTCTATGGATAGGATTAGGCTAACCATAAGAGTTGGTACCTTTTTGACAGTAGGGCTGAGTTTAGAGTAAAGGGATACTGAGGGCAGATATTACTTTTAGGGTGTTGGTTAAGTTTGAAAAGCTTGAGGGTTTGGGTTATGCTTGGGCTAAAGTTAGGGCTTAGATAGTGCTATGGCTAAGGTTAGAGTTAGTCTAACCATAAATTTTGAGGTTGGGTCAAGGTTAGGATTTAATTGAGATTAATGAGACTTGTGGAGGGCTGCTTTTAGCTGTAAGATTCACTTTGAGATAGCATAGGGTAAACATTAGGGTGATATGTGCTATAAGTATAAGCTTAAATCTAGGGTTAGCTTTACCATAAGAGTTGCAGTCTTTAAACCTTTAGGATTGAGTTTATAATAAAAGGACATGCTGAGGGCTATGTATTAGCCTTACAGTGTTCATTAAGTTGGGTAGGATGAGGGCTCTGACGTGGTTTGAGTTTGATTTAGGGATATGCCTAGAGCTAGGCATAGGGCTAGAGTTAGTGTTTGCCTTACCATAAGATAAGTAAGAGTAGGGGTTGTCCAACGTAGGATTGAATGTAGAGCAAAGGGACATGAAGAGAGCTGGTATTAATTTTAGTTTGCTCATTAATTCTGGATAATGTCAGTGTTCTGGTTACATTTCGGCTAGGGAAGGACTGGGCTACAGCGAGGACTAGGGGTAGGGTTAGATTTTCCGTAAATATTGAGCTTGTTTTAAGGTTAGGACTAGGTTTAGAGTAAAGGGACATGCTGAGGGATGATGTTAGTTTTAAGATTCACTTATAGGTAGAATAGGGTAATGGTTCCAGTGATGTTTGTGCTAAGATTAGGGGTCGTGCTAGGGTTACCTTTGACATGAGAATTGGATTAGGTTTTGGTTTTGGACTAGGGTTAAGGCTAGGTTACAGAAATGTCTAGGGTTAGGTTTCACCTTATCATAAAAGTTGGGCTGGTTTTAATGGCAGGACTTAGGTTAGAGTCAAGGGACTTGCAGAGGGCTGATGTTAATTTGAGGTGGCTCTCCAAGTCAGCAGAGCAAGATTCAGCTTAGTTTTGTACTAGGATTAGGAGTAGACTAGAGCAATGTCTAGAATTAGGGATAACCTTAGTGTAAGTGTTGAGGTCAGTTTAAGTTTAGGATAGGCTATAGACTAAAGGGACTTGTATAGGGCTGTTGTTAGCTTTAGGGTTCACATTAAGATGGCATAGTGTTTGAGTGTGGATGATGCTTAGGTGAAGATTCTGGCTATGGCTAGGGTTAAGCTTACTTTGGTTGTTTGAGTTAATGTTTTTTCAACTGTAGGCTTGACCTGACAATTAACAGACATGCTGAGGGCATGTGTTAGCTTTGGATGATCCTTAGGTTAGGATAGGGTGATGACTCAGTGGTGTTTGTAGCTTGGTTTAGGGCTAGGCCTAGGGGTAAAGCTAGGTCAAGGGTTAGGGTTAGCCTTACCAGACGACTTGGGGTGGGGTTTTGGGGGGTTTTTTTGGCCACTTCTATTGGTCTTTCATTTATTCATTTTCATCCATCTTTGTTCTTTGGCCTGTATGGGCCTCCTATTGCAGTGGCCTCTCTTACTGCAGAGCACTGGCTCTGGACGCATGCACTCTAAAGCTCTGGCTCAGTAGTTGGACACATCGGTCCAGCCGCTCCGCAGCACGTGGGATCTTCCCAGGCCAGGGATTGAAGAGAGCTGGTATTAATTTTAGTTTGCTCATTAATTCTGGATAATGTCAGTGTTCTGGTTACATTTCGGCTAGGGAAGGACTGGGCTACAGCGAGGACTAGGGGTAGGGTTAGATTTTCCGTAAATATTGAGCTTGTTTTAAGGTTAGGACTAGGTTTAGAGTAAAGGGACATGCTGAGGGATGATGTTAGTTTTAAGATTCACTTATAGGTAGAATAGGGTAATGGTTCCAGTGATGTTTGTGCTAAGATTAGGGGTCGTGCTAGGGTTACCTTTGACATGAGAATTGGATTAGGTTTTGGTTTTGGACTAGGGTTAAGGCTAGGTTACAGAAATGTCTAGGGTTAGGTTTCACCTTATCATAAAAGTTGGGCTGGTTTTAATGGCAGGACTTAGGTTAGAGTCAAGGGACTTGCAGAGGGCTGATGTTAATTTGAGGTGGCTCTCCAAGTCAGCAGAGCAAGATTCAGCTTAGTTTTGTACTAGGATTAGGAGTAGACTAGAGCAATGTCTAGAATTAGGGATAACCTTAGTGTAAGTGTTGAGGTCAGTTTAAGTTTAGGATAGGCTATAGACTAAAGGGACTTGTATAGGGCTGTTGTTAGCTTTAGGGTTCACATTAAGATGGCATAGTGTTTGAGTGTGGATGATGCTTAGGTGAAGATTCTGGCTATGGCTAGGGTTAAGCTTACTTTGGTTGTTTGAGTTAATGTTTTTTCAACTGTAGGCTTGACCTGACAATTAACAGACATGCTGAGGGCATGTGTTAGCTTTGGATGATCCTTAGGTTAGGATAGGGTGATGACTCAGTGGTGTTTGTAGCTTGGTTTAGGGCTAGGCCTAGGGGTAAAGCTAGGTCAAGGGTTAGGGTTAGCCTTACCAGACGACTTGGGGTGGGGTTTTGGGGGGTTTTTTTGGCCACTTCTATTGGTCTTTCATTTATTCATTTTCATCCATCTTTGTTCTTTGGCCTGTATGGGCCTCCTATTGCAGTGGCCTCTCTTACTGCAGAGCACTGGCTCTGGACGCATGCACTCTAAAGCTCTGGCTCAGTAGTTGGACACATCGGTCCAGCCGCTCTGCGGCACATGGGATCTTCTCAGGCCAGGGATCGAACCAGTACCCCTTGCACGGCAAGGCAGTGTGTTTACCCACTGGATCACCAGGGAAGCCCTGGGGTGGTTTTAACAGTAGTATTTTGGTTACAGTCATGAGACTAACAAAGGGCTGCTGTTAATTTGAGGTTATCTTTTTAATGTTTTTCTTTTTTTGAGGTGGTATTTTATTCCTATAAACTTCCCTCTTAGAACTGTTTCTGCTACATCCCATAGGTTTTGAGTTGTTGTGTTTTCATTATCATTTTCTACTAGAAATTTTTTTATTTCCCTTTTGATTTCTTTAGTACTCTGTTCATTATTTAGAAATGCATTGTTTAGGCTCCACGTGTTTTTATTTTTAACAGTTTCTTGTTATTGGCATCTAGTCTCATAGCATTGTGGTCATAAAAAATGGTTGATATGATTTCAATGTTCTTAAATTTATTGAGGTTTGATTTGTGACCCAAGATGTGGTCTATCTTGGAGAATACTCCATGTGTAGTTGAGAAGAAGTATTTTTCTATATTTGGATGGAATGCCCTAAAGATATCAATGAGGTCCATCTCTTCTGATGTGTCATTTAAGGCTTATGTTTCCTTGTTAATTTTCTGTTTTGATGATTGGTCCATTGTTACAAGTGGGGTGTTAAAGTCTCCTACTATTATTGTGTTATTGTCAATTTCTTCTTTTTACGTCTGTGAGCAGTTCATCTTATGTACTGAGCTGCTCCTATGTTAGTTTCATATATATTTATAATTGCTATGTCTTCCTCTTGGATTGATCCCTTGATCATTATGTAGTGTCCTGCCTTGCCTTTTATAATCTTCTTCATTTTAAGATCTATTTTGTCTGATATGTGGATTGCTGTTCCAGCTTTCTTTTGATTTCCATTTGCATGGAACATATTTTTCCATCCTCTCACTTTTAATCTAAATGCATCTCTAGGTCTAAAGTGGATTTCTTGTAAACAGCATATATACAGATCTTGTTTTTGTATCCATTCAGCCAGTCTGTGTCTTTTGGTTGGGGCATTTAATCCATTTACATTTTAAGTAATTACTGACACAAATAGGAACAAATGTTCCTATTGCCATCTTCTTAAATATTTGGGATTGGTTTTGTAGATTTTTTTCTTCTCCATCGACCAGCCGCTCTGCACATGGGATCTTCTCAGGCCAGGGATCGAACCAGTACCCCTTGCACGGCAAGGCAGTGTGTTTACCCACTGGATCACCAGGGAAGCCCTGGGGTGGTTTTAACAGTAGTATTTTGGTTACAGTCATGAGACTAACAAAGGGCTGCTGTTAATTTGAGGTTATCTTTTTAATGTTTTTCTTTTTTTGAGGTGGTATTTTATTCCTATAAACTTCCCTCTTAGAACTGTTTCTGCTACATCCCATAGGTTTTGAGTTGTTGTGTTTTCATTATCATTTTCTACTAGAAATTTTTTTATTTCCCTTTTGATTTCTTTAGTACTCTGTTCATTATTTAGAAATGCATTGTTTAGGCTCCACGTGTTTTTATTTTTAACAGTTTCTTGTTATTGGCATCTAGTCTCATAGCATTGTGGTCATAAAAAATGGTTGATATGATTTCAATGTTCTTAAATTTATTGAGGTTTGATTTGTGACCCAAGATGTGGTCTATCTTGGAGAATACTCCATGTGTAGTTGAGAAGAAGTATTTTTCTATATTTGGATGGAATGCCCTAAAGATATCAATGAGGTCCATCTCTTCTGATGTGTCATTTAAGGCTTATGTTTCCTTGTTAATTTTCTGTTTTGATGATTGGTCCATTGTTACAAGTGGGGTGTTAAAGTCTCCTACTATTATTGTGTTATTGTCAATTTCTTCTTTTTACGTCTGTGAGCAGTTCATCTTATGTACTGAGCTGCTCCTATGTTAGTTTCATATATATTTATAATTGCTATGTCTTCCTCTTGGATTGATCCCTTGATCATTATGTAGTGTCCTGCCTTGCCTTTTATAATCTTCTTCATTTTAAGATCTATTTTGTCTGATATGTGGATTGCTGTTCCAGCTTTCTTTTGATTTCCATTTGCATGGAACATATTTTTCCATCCTCTCACTTTTAATCTAAATGCATCTCTAGGTCTAAAGTGGATTTCTTGTAAACAGCATATATACAGATCTTGTTTTTGTATCCATTCAGCCAGTCTGTGTCTTTTGGTTGGGGCATTTAATCCATTTACATTTTAAGTAATTACTGACACAAATAGGAACAAATGTTCCTATTGCCATCTTCTTAAATATTTGGGATTGGTTTTGTAGATTTTTTTCTTCTCCTGTATTTGCTGACTATGTCAGTCCCTTTAACATTTGTTGTAAGGCTGGTTTAGTGTTACTAAATGCTCTTAACTTTTGCGTCTTTAAAGTTTTTCATTTCTCCATCAATTTTGAGTGAGATCGTTGCAGGGTGGAGTAGTGTTGGCTGTAGATTTTTCTCTTTCAGTACTTTAAGTATGCCTTGCCATTCCCTTCTGGCCTTCAGAGCTTCTGCTGAAAGATCAGCATTTAAATGAATGGGATTTCCCTTGTATGTCACTTGTTGCTTTTCCCTTGTTGCTTTTAATATTCTGTATGTTTAATCTGTGCTAACTTGATTAGTATGTGTCTTGGTGTGTTTCTCTGGGAGTTTCTCCTGTATGGTATTCTATGTGCTTCTTGAACTTGGTTGAACTTGGTTGACTTTCCCATACTGGGGAAGTTTTCAGCTATAATCTCTTCAAAACTTTTCTCATACCCTTTTTCTCTTCTTTTCCTGGGAACCCTATAATTCAAATGTTGGTGCATTTGATATTATACCAGAGGTCTCTAAGACTATCCTCAGTTCTTTTCATTCTTGTACTTTATTCTTTAACCATTATTTCCACCATTCTATCTTCCAGTGCATTTGTCCATTTTTCTGCCTCAAATACTCTACTACTTATTCCTTCTAGCATAGTTTTAAGTTCAGCAATTGAGTTGTTTGTCTCTATTCATTTTTAATTTCTTGTATTTCTTTGTTCAGTGTGTTAATTGATTCTTGCATTTTCTCTATTTTTCTATTTTTGACATTTTGGATCATTGTTAGTATCATTCTACCGAATTCATTTCAGATAGTTTGTCTAATCCCTCTTGGCTCATTTGGATTTTTGTGTTTCTAATTTGCTCCGTGTTTCTCTGGCTTTTAAATATTATTATTAATTTTTAATTTTTCATGTTTGAGGTCTCCTTTATCCAGGCTTTGAGGTTGTGTTTTTTTCTTCCTTTTGATTTCTGTCCTTGTAGATAGTCCCCGGGGTTTGTGTCTTGCACATGGTATTACTGGCTGTTGGGTGATGCTGGGTCTTGTTTGCAGATGCTTGCCTTTTTGTGGGCTTTTTCTGTTATTGCTTTCAGTGTTGGGCAGTCTCTATCATTGTAGGGTCCTGAAGGTAGTGTTGCCTCTCTGAGGTTCCAGGGTTTGATCTAGTATTTTGCAAAATCCTTCTGTAGATTCATCTTGGCATTGACTAAAACATGTCCTTTTTCCATTCCAACAACAAACACATCTGCTTTGCACATGGTGACACAGGCTACGTCTGCCTTGGACTTGACCAGTTCTTTTCACATGAATGGTGTTGGATTCTTGATCTCCAAAGGAGATTTCACATTGGGATCAAAAGACTTGGCTTTGGTCTCTTAGCACTTTGTTCAGGAAAAGGTTTATTAAAGAAAAAAAGGGATAGAGAAAGCTTCCAGCTAAAGGGACTGGAAGGGGCTTAGAATAAGTTGGATTTTTTACTACATTGAGGGCCTATGTCCCTAACTCCTATGTTGTTGAAGGGTCAACCATAATAGTTCAGTTTTGCAAGGGGGAAAAATGGCATCTTACAGTATCAAATCCTACTATGAGTAATATGAACACTTCCATGAAACTTAGAAACACATTTGTTTTTCTCATTTTGAGTACAGATGCCTGAGTAGCTCTGTATCCACTGAGTTAATTCACTAATTTTGGAGTTTTCATTTATTTTGTTTTAATCAAGACTAGTTTGTAATTAGTTATGCTCTTTAGGCTATCATAAATAGTGCTGCATATTATATTTTAAATTATCGTTTTCTTCAGGTATATGTCCAGGAGTGGGAATGTTGGGTCATATGGTAGTTCTACTTTTAGTTTTTTAAGGAAAATCTATTTTATTCTCCATAGCAGTTATACCAATTTTCATTCCCATCAACAGAGTAGGAAGTTCCTTTTCTCCACACCCATTCCAGCTGGCTCATTTGGATTTTTGTGTTTCTAATTTGCTCCGTGTTTCTCTGGCTTTTAAATATTATTATTAATTTTTAATTTTTCATGTTTGAGGTCTCCTTTATCCAGGCTTTGAGGTTGTGTTTTTTTCTTCCTTTTGATTTCTGTCCTTGTAGATAGTCCCCGGGGTTTGTGTCTTGCACATGGTATTACTGGCTGTTGGGTGATGCTGGGTCTTGTTTGCAGATGCTTGCCTTTTTGTGGGCTTTTTCTGTTATTGCTTTCAGTGTTGGGCAGTCTCTATCATTGTAGGGTCCTGAAGGTAGTGTTGCCTCTCTGAGGTTCCAGGGTTTGATCTAGTATTTTGCAAAATCCTTCTGTAGATTCATCTTGGCATTGACTAAAACATGTCCTTTTTCCATTCCAACAACAAACACATCTGCTTTGCACATGGTGACACAGGCTACGTCTGCCTTGGACTTGACCAGTTCTTTTCACATGAATGGTGTTGGATTCTTGATCTCCAAAGGAGATTTCACATTGGGATCAAAAAGACTTGGCTTTGGTCTCTTAGCACTTTGTTCAGGAAAAGGTTTATTAAAGAAAAAAAGGGATAGAGAAAGCTTCCAGCTAAAGGGACTGGAAGGGGCTTAGAATAAGTTGGATTTTTTACTACATTGAGGGCCTATGTCCCTAACTCCTATGTTGTTGAAGGGTCAACCATAATAGTTCAGTTTTGCAAGGGGGAAAAATGGCATCTTACAGTATCAAATCCTACTATGAGTAATATGAACACTTCCATGAAACTTAGAAACACATTTGTTTTTCTCATTTTGAGTACAGATGCCTGAGTAGCTCTGTATCCACTGAGTTAATTCACTAATTTTGGAGTTTTCATTTATTTTGTTTTAATCAAGACTAGTTTGTAATTAGTTATGCTCTTTAGGCTATCATAAATAGTGCTGCATATTATATTTTAAATTATCGTTTTCTTCAGGTATATGTCCAGGAGTGGGAATGTTGGGTCATATGGTAGTTCTACTTTTAGTTTTTTAAGGAAAATCTATTTTATTCTCCATAGCAGTTATACCAATTTTCATTCCCATCAACAGAGTAGGAAGTCTCCCTTTTCTCCACACCCATTCCAGCATTTGTTGTTTGTAGAATTTATGATGATGGGTGTTCTGATTGGTGTGGGGGTGATACCTCATTGTAGTTTTGATTTGCATTTCACTAATAATTAGTGATATTGAGCATTTTTTCATTTTTTGGCCACCTGTGTGACTTCAGAAAAATTTTAATTTAGGTCTTCTGCCCATGTTTTATTAGGTTTTTTCTGATATTGTTTATTCTGGAGTTTAATCCTTTGCAGTTGTTTTGCTTGAAAATTTTTTTTGCATAAGAAAAATTTAAAATTAATTTTGCATACAAAATTATTTAAATATGCTGAAATATATATTGGAAGTAATCTTTAAAAGACTCAATGACAATTTGTGGGAGAGATGAGAGATATTTATGTATACTAAAGGTGGCCTTACTATAGGCTTCAGGTTCTAGTCTCTGAGGCAAATAGAACAGAAGTATTATGGCCATATATCATGTACCTTAGTTGATATTATGACTAGAAGGATGTGATTCCATCTTAGGCTAACCATATGTTGGAATTAGTAGATAAGAAATTTAAAGGAGCTATTGTAATTACACTTAAGGATGTAAAGAAAGATTTATTGTAATTGATATGGTCAAGGAAATATTAATAGTAATAAAGGACTGGAAAAGCTAAAGGAAGCTAAAAGCTCCCTTAATTCTGATGCTTCTGCTTCCTTCCCCAATATTTAAGGGTCACTGTGATTTTAAAGGGTCCACTTAGATAATTCAGCTTACTCTCCATAATATAACATCAACTGATTAGCAATCTTAATTGCATCTGCTACCTTAACCTCTTCTTTGGCATGTAATAGACCATATTCACAGGTTTCAGGAAATAGGACGTGGGCATCTTTAGATGGCCATGATTCTGTCTACCAAACAGATCAACCTAACTTGTTAATAAAATAATGCAAAAAAAAAAAAAAATCCCCCAAACCATACAAATTTAGAAATATGTCATCATCATCCTTATCAATATCTGAATGTTTAGTATATACTATAAATTGGTATGAAAACTTTATTAATCTGTAAATCATGTGTCACAAGTAGTGGGTCTAGGATGCAAAACCAGATAATTTGGCTCTGTGCACTTAACTACAATGCAACACTGTCTAACTATACTTTGTATGTGTGTGTATATAACATGACTATATGCATGCATATTTTTATAAGGCATATGTGATAGAAATACACACACACACACACACACACACATATAAATGACTTGGTTTTTATTTATTCTGGAAACATATGGAATGTATTATGGGCTGAATTATGCCTCCTTAAAATTCATATGTTGAATTCCTAACCAAGTGGGCTCTAGTTCCGTCAGTTGAAATTCATAATAACCTTTCAAGGAGGAGGGACTTCTACCACAGTCTATTTTGGATTAGAGCTGAAAAATCAACTCTAGCTTGCCAGGCTGCTCTGCAGATTTTTGACGTGACAACCTCCGCAGTCATTTGAGCCAATTCCTAACAGCTCTTTAGACAGACAAAAGGACAAATAGATTGTTATGTATGTAAATATAACTCTCTTTCTCACTCGGGTGTCTCTTTCTCTTGCCCTTCCTGCCTCCATACTTCTGCTTCTCTGAAGAACCCTCATACAGAAGGTACAACAGATTAAAGGAAAAATACAACATGTAAAAAAATCTCAACAAATTAAGAATAAACCTGCAATAACAGTATCTATTCTTTATAAAATTTCTTTTTACATTAGGAATAGAAGTTAACTTGTGTTCCTCCAAAGACACAAAGGTGTAAATAAGAGGGAAATGTACAAACTAGGACAAAAATTTTGTAACACATCTAATTGGCAAAGGAATAATATGCATAATATATAAATAATTCTTGTAAACAAATGTTAGAAATTAATATATCAAGTGGTCAAGATATGTAGAAACATTTAATAGAAGAAATAATTATAGCCCCAACATTAGGAAGAATATTCTATCTCAAAGTAGTCAGGGAAATAGAAAATTATGAGACATCATTTAACACGTTTCAAAAAATATTAAAGGAAATAGGTTCTTATAAAATATCTTCTATAAAAATATGGTTAAAAGGCTGATAACAGACCAATTTAAATAGTTTTGCCAAAGCATGCATTCTGTATTATATGGTGTATTATATAAAATATTGTTAAGGTGTTTTGCTTAGCTTTAAGTTTTAATTTTGTTTTAATCAAGTTTGCTTCAGATGACCTTCATTGGGAGGTGATATATCTGGTCCCAAAAGGTAGGGCAACTTGCACACAGAATGTTACTGCCGCCAGTTTCCAGTTGTGTTTAAAAGCTTAGTCTTTTTTTTCTTTTAATTTTATTTATTTTTTAAAAGTTTTATACAGAGTTTTGTTGTTCACAGGCATGAATGTTCCCAGATCAGTCATATGCATATCTCTGGTCCCTTCCCCTCTCCCAGAACCTCCCTTCCAACCCACCGCTCCAGCCTGTCACATGGAGCCCTTGTAGGAACTCCTATTCCCTTGGTGCAATGACAATAGCTTTCTTTTTCACATATGATAGTATAGGTTTCCATGTTACTCCCTGTCATTCCCCACAATGTCCATATGTCTATTCTCTATTTTGTCATGGGTGCACTGCGTGTGTTACCATTACCCTTTTACTAGATTTCATATATATGTGTTAGTATACTGTACTTGTCTTTCTCTTTTTGACTTACTTCACTTTTTATGATAGTTTCTAGATCCAACCACCTCATTAGGACTGATATCATACAGACACGTGCTCATTTTCCTGAAACCATCACTTACTGTGCAACTTGAAGAAAGTCACTTAAAGGTTCTGGAACACTTTACTTCATTCATAAAGGGAAATAAATACTTATGGCTACTTCACAGGCCATTTTAAGCATTAAAGATAAAAAAGCACAGTGCAATTCACACCGAGTGAATTCACACAGATTAAATGATAAATAGCAACTATTAATACTGTGGGGTCTCCACACAAGGAAGAAAAGAATGTGAAGTTAAGGAAGAAAACAGAGATAAGAACCTAATTAACTCCAAATCAGGAAGCTTGAGAGTTAACTCCATCAAGAGCTCTCCGTGAACAGTTGGGTAGATAATTCCAACCTCTTTGCATCTCATTTGTAGAATGACTGAGAAATATAGTGTGTGGATAATAGCTTGAAAGTGTTCTTTCATTTCAAACCTTTGGTGATTTTCATAATTGTGCCCTGTGCTAGCCCTAACTACAACATGGAAACAACTTTTCTACACAGTGAATTTCAAAGCCTATGAAATCAGTTTTCTATAGAAGGTATTTTAATCTTAAAAGAGTTTCTGGGCTGGGTGATAGGATAGAGAGTAAGAAGGTCTTGCAGAATCTACATTGTAAATACCACATTTGTAAGTGTGAAAAAAAATCCAGATCATTAGGACTACATTTACTTTTTTAATTCTTTCATTAGCCAACTTAAAAACAGGTTTTAATAAAGTGAAAAACTTATTTTAGAAACAATTTGTACTCCCTGGATAAGAAAAGGCAATAGTTTCTCACCCAGTCTAATTGGCGGAAGTAGTTATAATAAAGCAAAAAATAGAAGAGAAAAAAATCCTTACTGGAGGATTCCACTGCCTTAAAATTATAACACACTCTCTTTAAGTAGTAATGGAAATGGAAATTACTTGCTCTTGTAGTTTGATTGTATTCCTGTCAGGTCATTTGCATACTCTTCAGTGACTGGATTACTGGTGAGGCTGAGATCTCCGAATGCATTTCTATGTGTACTCATCTAATTCTACTGCTGTGACTTTGAGGAGAAATCATTTCCTGAGCTTAATAATATGATCCTTGTGGAAGTATACATGTCTTCTTTAGATTTCAAATGAATATCATACAGACACGTGCTCATTTTCCTGAAACCATCACTTACTGTGCAACTTGAAGAAAGTCACTTAAAGGTTCTGGAACACTTTACTTCATTCATAAAGGGAAATAAATACTTATGGCTACTTCACAGGCCATTTTAAGCATTAAAGATAAAAAAGCACAGTGCAATTCACACCGAGTGAATTCACACAGATTAAATGATAAATAGCAACTATTAATACTGTGGGGTCTCCACACAAGGAAGAAAAGAATGTGAAGTTAAGGAAGAAAACAGAGATAAGAACCTAATTAACTCCAAATCAGGAAGCTTGAGAGTTAACTCCATCAAGAGCTCTCCGTGAACAGTTGGGTAGATAATTCCAACCTCTTTGCATCTCATTTGTAGAATGACTGAGAAATATAGTGTGTGGATAATAGCTTGAAAGTGTTCTTTCATTTCAAACCTTTGGTGATTTTCATAATTGTGCCCTGTGCTAGCCCTAACTACAACATGGAAACAACTTTTCTACACAGTGAATTTCAAAGCCTATGAAATCAGTTTTCTATAGAAGGTATTTTAATCTTAAAAGAGTTTCTGGGCTGGGTGATAGGATAGAGAGTAAGAAGGTCTTGCAGAATCTACATTGTAAATACCACATTTGTAAGTGTGAAAAAAAATCCAGATCATTAGGACTACATTTACTTTTTTAATTCTTTCATTAGCCAACTTAAAAACAGGTTTTAATAAAGTGAAAAACTTATTTTAGAAACAATTTGTACTCCCTGGATAAGAAAAGGCAATAGTTTCTCACCCAGTCTAATTGGCGGAAGTAGTTATAATAAAGCAAAAAATAGAAGAGAAAAAAATCCTTACTGGAGGATTCCACTGCCTTAAAATTATAACACACTCTCTTTAAGTAGTAATGGAAATGGAAATTACTTGCTCTTGTAGTTTGATTGTATTCCTGTCAGGTCATTTGCATACTCTTCAGTGACTGGATTACTGGTGAGGCTGAGATCTCCGAATGCATTTCTATGTGTACTCATCTAATTCTACTGCTGTGACTTTGAGGAGAAATCATTTCCTGAGCTTAATAATATGATCCTTGTGGAAGTATACATGTCTTCTTTAGATTTCAAATGAATATGATAAGTGTAAACTCTTCTGATATTGGCTCAAAACTGCATAAGCTTAAAAAGCTTCAAGTATACTTGCCATGGTATGTCATGGAATATTAATACCTTATAACAGTTCCAAATGTGATGAACCAATACTTACTTTTACAGTAGTGGGTGCTATGGAATGAAAAAAAAAGTAAATTAAAAATAGCAAAACAGTTCCTGGTTAATATAACTCAGGGTTTTTTTCCTTTTCACTTTCTCTTCTAGTCACATTTTTTTTTTAATTTGAGGATATGTAATTTTCTCCCACTATAAGTTCCTTTGAAAGTAAAGAAAGCATTTTGTTTATTGCTTCTAGGAATAATATCTAATAAGGCACTTTGAACATATCAGGCATTAACAAAATTAATAGGTATATTTCTATCATTTGTCTTTTTTATTTTGTATACACACATACACACACACAAAGGAGTGATTTAAAAGAATCTGTAAAAACATATAGAAATTAATTCCTACAAAGTCCCTTACTAGTCAAGGTTTCTTAGCAGTTGTGAGAAAATGATCTGTGCTTTTCACTTGATATTTGTTCTCCCTAGCAAAAAAATATGGAAGCGACACAGAAGTACTGAGTATAAAGTGGTTATTTAAAATACAATCAGATATTGCTGTATCAACAGTTCAGCTGTATCTGTCAATATTATGTTCAATAGCACATCTGAGGAATTTGCTGATAGACAAAACCTAAAAACCACTGAAATTCATAAAGTGTCCAAAGATACTGATTTCTAAATGAAGCGCTAGTATCACATGGTGGTTCTTCAGAAATGTTCAGCATTGGGAAAATATATTCACATTACAGAAGGAAAAATATTAATTTTTAAAATGTTCTAAGCACATTTCCTGGCTTAGGTTTATTTATGCTTCTCTCTCACTCTCTTTTTCACCAATTCAATCTTTCACTTAATTTGGGGATTTCCAAATTTAGAACTGGGTCATTTGGAATCAAAATAATGTTAGTAGAGACATACATGACATTTTATCTGTCAACCTAAGACTGATACTTTATTATGAGCAATCATCAGACACCAGCCACTTGAAAAACAGTACTGTACTCATACATGGATCTGAATTCTTAGCATGTAGGACAGTGCCAAGTACAAGATAAGGATAAAGAGGGCTTCCCTGGTGGTCCAGTGGGTAAAGAGTCCACCTTGCAGTGCAAGGGGCACCGGTTCGATCCCTGGCCGGGAAAGATCCCATGTGCTGTGGAGTGGCTGGACTGCTGTGTCCAATTAGAGCCAGCGCTTTGGAGAACACATGCGCCCAGAGCTAGTGCTCTACAATGACAGAGGCCACTGAAAACTTAATTACATTTCCTCCCAAATTTTTAATTTGAGGATATGTAATTTTCTGCCACTATAAGTTCCTTTGAAAGTAAAGAAAGCATTTTGTTTATTGCTTCTAGGAATAATATCTAATAAGGCACTTTGAACATATCAGGCATTAACAAAATTAATAGGTATATTTCTATCATTTGTCTTTTTTATTTTGTATACACACATACACACACACAAAGGAGTGATTTAAAAGAATCTGTAAAAACATATAGAAATTAATTCCTACAAAGTCCCTTACTAGTCAAGGTTTCTTAGCAGTTGTGAGAAAATGATCTGTGCTTTTCACTTGATATTTTTTCTCCCTAGCAAAAAAATATGGAAGCGACACAGAAGTACTGAGTATAAAGTGGTTATTTAAAATACAATCAGATATTGCTGTATCAACAGTTCAGCTGTATCTGTCAATATTATGTTCAATAGCACATCTGAGGAATTTGCTGATAGACGAAAACCTAAAAACCACTGAAATTCATAAAGTGTCCAAAGATACTGATTTCTAAATGAAGCGCTAGTATCACATGGTGGTTCTTCAGAAATGTTCAGCATTGGGAAAATATATTCACATTACAGAAGGAAAAATATTAATTTTTAAAATGTTCTAAGCACATTTCCTGGCTTAGGTTTATTTATGCTTCTCTCTCACTCTCTTTTTCACCAATTCAATCTTTCACTTAATTTGGGTGGGGGGGGATTTCCAAATTTAGAACTGGGTCATTTGGAATCAAAATAATGTTAGTAGAGACATACATGACATTTTATCTGTCAACCTAAGACTGATACTTTATTATGAGCAATCATCAGACACCAGCCACTTGAAAAACAGTACTGTACTCATACATGGATCTGAATTCTTAGCATGTAGGACAGTGCCAAGTACAAGATAAGGATAAAGAGGGGCTTCCCTTGTGGTCCAGTGGGTAAAGAGTCCGCCTTGCAGTGCAAGGAGCACCGGTTCGATCCCTGGCCCGGGTAAATCACATGTGCCACGGAGCGGCTAGACTTGTGTGTCCAATTAGGAGCCAGCGCTCTGGAGCACATGCGCCCAGAGCTGGTGCTCTACAATGACAGAGGCCACTGCAATGGGAGGCTCACACAGGTCAAAGAATAAAGACAGATGAAAAATAAATAAATAAAAAACCAATAAAAGAGGCCAGAATTTAAAAAAAAAAAAAAACTTAAAAAAAAGAATTCAATAAAGATTTCCTCATAAATTTATTAAATAACTAAAATGAAGACATTATCATAGAATGAGACTATGTAAAGATACTCATAAAAGAACATGTTTAACATTATGTTAAAAACATATAATTACTTTAAAAGAAACTAAAAATCCAACATATAATGAAAGAGAATGGGTCCTAAATCTTATCTCAAAAAGTGATTTAAAATACATTCTCAGAATAATTTAAAATAAATTGTTTAATCTCTGATCCTCAAGATCCTTAATATTAGACACAGATACATACATATGTGGTTTTTATATTAATTAAAATTAAATTTTGGACAATTAGGCTATTACTGTTATTTTTCATTATTTTTCTATTGTTTTTAGGTTATTTGAAAAACTGCTTAGGAAAAAATGAAATCAAGGATTTTAAATACTCAGAATTGAAAATTCAAGTCTATAACATTATTATTCTGCTGAGGAGGAACTACAATTAACAGTTTGATTTTTACAGTTTAATCTACTAACAAAGCATACATACAGAAACATGAAAATGGATTGGTAATTCTACTACAGTAAAAGATTAGTTACTGTAATAAAGAGATTCCAACATATACTGTGGTCCAAAATACATTGCGAATCTGATCCATTAACTCTTGGACTCAGGTACCCTCTATCACATTGTCCACATCTTTACAGTTAAAGCTGTCTCAGCTCCACATCACAATATTTGCAAAACAGTAAGTGCAAAATATTCTATATACAGTAACTCATTTAATTCTAAAAATACTGTCTTGCAGATATGATTGTTATCCTCACCTTTCAGTAAGGGAAACTGGAATGCAAACCGGTTAAAGTAATTTGCCCAAGGTTACATAGTTAATAATTGGCAGAAGTTACTGTATAGTAAGTCTGTCTTCTTGAAACTACATTTATAATGAGTATATTTTTTCTGTTACTATAAGCAATAACTATTTCTATTGGACACATTTCTAAAGGTAGAACAGCTTAAACTAAATACGGCTTTTAATTCTGACAGAATCTAGTATTTTCCAAATAGCCTCTTTCAACTTATATTCTAACAGGTTATGAGAATGAAGTTCCCTAACATCCTCACCCAGATTGAGGTTCATTGATCTTAAAATACACTAACATAATAAACAGTGTATTATCTAATTATTATTCTATATTGAGCTACCCTAATTCTACAGTTCAATATTTTTATATACATTGTGTATTTTTACTTTTTTTTGCCTATGACTTCCTTCACTCATCTATGGAATTACTTTTCTTAAGAAAATGAGGATAAAGTGTTACAAACAACTTTGTGTCTGCCCCTGGGTTAACTCTAGATAGCAGACACTAAAACAATAACAATAACAAAAAAAACCCAAATCATAAATTTCTAAGAATCTATCTGTATACTGAGTCAAAACAAAAGAGAATGAACATACCATTAAAGAAAAGAAGTTACAATACTTAGAAGTGAATTTAGGCAACTATCATTCCTCCCTGGAGAAGGCAATGCAGCCCTCACTAGTATTCTTCCCAGGATAATCCAATGGACAAAAGATCCTGGCAGACTACAGTCCACAGGATAACAAAGAGTTAGATACAATTGAAGTGGCTTAGCATGCATGCATCCCTCCACCACCCCATGACTTTTGTAATGTGTTGGAAATATGTTTCCAATGTATGACTTGTTTTTAAATTTTCTTTATGGCATCATACAGTCAGAATTAAAAAAAAAAAAAAATTTAAGTTTGACATTTTCTGTTCATTGACTTAAGAATTTTATTATTTTCTAATGTAAACTTGTGCCATTTCCTTATACATTTTATAATTTCATAATACTATTTGATGATTACTTTTGTCTTGTTCTTTATTCAAGTGTATATACTCTTGTATCCTCTACTAGAGATGGTAAAGAGTCCTCCTGCAATGCAGAAGACTCAGATTCAATCCCTGGGTTGAGCAGATCCTCTGGAGGAGTGCATAGCAATCCACTCCAGTATTATTGCCTGGAGAATCACATGGATAGAGAAGCCTAGTGGGTTATAGTCCATAAGGTCACATAGTGTTGGACAAAAATAAGAGATTAATATACACACACAGTTTGACTGTTCAGTCAGTAAATCATGTCTGACTTTTTATCACCCCATGGACTGCAGCACACCAGGCTTCCCTGTTCTTCATCTCCTAGAGTTTGCTCAAACTCATGTCCATTGAGTTGGTGATGCCATTCCACCATCTCATACTCTATTTGCCCCCTTCTCATGCCTTCAGTCTTTCCCAACATCAGGTTCTTTTCCAATGAGTCAGCTCCTCACACCAGGTAGCCAAAATGTTAGAGCTTCAGCGTCAGTCTGTCCTTCCAATAAATATTCAAAGTTGATATCCTTTAGTATTGACTGGTTTGATCTCCTTGTAGTCCAAGGGACTCTCAAGAGTCTTCTCCAGCACCACAATTTGAAAGCATCATTTCTTTGGTGCTCAACCTTCTTTTTTGTCTAACTCTCACATTTGTACATAATTACTGGAAGAATCATAGCTTTGACTATATGGAACTTTGTTGGTAAAGTGATAGTTTTTAAAAAGTTTTATAATTAAGGTTTTTAATGAATCTATAATATGATTTGTTTCTCTGTAGCTTTCTCTGTAGCTTTTCAACACTCTTTGCCATTATTTTATAGATTATTTTCTGGTTTCATTATCAACTATCATCATGAAAATTTGTTTTTTTCTCCCGTTTCTTTGTATTGGAGTATAATTGACTGACAATGTTGTGTTAGTTTCTGCTGTACAGCAAAGTGAGTCAGTTATACATATACATATACCCACTCTTTTTTAGATTTTATTACTATATATGCCATTAAGGATTATTAAATAGAGTTCCCTGTGCTGTACAGTCGGTCCTTGTTGATTATCTATTTTATATAGTAGTGCCTATATGTTAATCCCAACCTCCTAATTTATCTCTCCCCCATCCTTTTCCCCTTGGCAACCATAGTTTTCTATATCCGTGACTCTATGTCTGTTTGTAATTAAGTTCATTTGCATTTTTATATACCTGTATGTATATAAGTGACATCATATATTTCCTTTTCTCTGCTGACTTACTTGACTTAATATGATAATTTCAGGGTCATCCACATCAATGCAATTGGCATTATTTCATTCTTTATTATGACTGGGTAATATTTAGGGTGTTTTTAATATATGATATGCCAAGTACTTTCTTTAAAAAAAAAAAGTCTTGGTATTTTGCATGTTAATTCTTACAAACAAACTTTAGAGTTAATTTGTCTAGTTTGTACCAAAGGTTTCCCTCTTTATATAAAAACTAAATGCTTAAGTTTTACATTGATATGCTTACAACAGTTTTTATGTAAGTTTTGTTTTTATGTACTGTATATGAAGACTATACAAGTTATCACTTAAAAATATTCAAATAAAACATCCACTTGTTTTAATGCTGCAAAAATGTAGAATTATAAAATCCCTTTTACTGCTGAAAATTAGACGACACATATTGAGTCCCACAGGATGAGGAATAAGCAGCTGATGCCAGGCCAAGTGATCACTGACTGTTCTTCCAAGTCCCTGTTGCCCAGCCTAGCACCACTGTGAGCTCTCCCAAAAGGACTGAGTGACCCTAAGCCAAGCTGGACAGGGACAAGGGGAAAAAGGACTGTGGAAGTTGTTGGGCTCTCCTGATCTTCAAGGGCATAATGGCCAGCCAGGACCATAGCCCTGGGTTTGGGGCAGAGAATCCAAGGGACCCGGCTCTGGGTGATGTTTTTGTCACCCTGGTGCTGCATTGTCATTTGAAATGCGGGTTCTGGAAGCTGCTTGCAAAGCAGTTACTCTGGAAGACAGAGAGGATCTATCCTGAGCACCCATGGCAGAAAGAACCTTTCAGCTGTGGCTGTACCAGGGCCGTGGCCCTATGACTCAGTTGGACACCAAAGTTTCAATGCTGAGTTCAATTTTCCTTATATGCTTTTAAAGAAGGCTTTATTAAGGTGGTCACATAATATAAAATTCACCCATTTAAAGCACAGTTCAATGGCTTTCGTGTATTCACAACCATTATAAATTTAGAATACTTTCCCCTCAAAAGAAAGTCACAGGCACTCTTCTCTCCTCTTCTATGCATTCCACTCTCAGCCCTTGACAACTACTAGTCCATGTTTGATCCTTGTAGATTGCCTGTTCTGTAATTTCACATGAATATTCCATATTTAATTTTTTGTTTTATCTATAATAATATGTCTGTGCTGGCTGTTTTAGTCACTCAGTCATGTCAGACTCTTTTAGACCCCATGGACTGTATGCTGCCAGGCTTCTCTGTCCATGGGATTCTCCAGGCAAGAATACTGGTGTAGGTTACCATTTCCTTCTCCACACGATCGTCCCAACCCAGGGATTGAACCCAGTTCTCCCTCATTGGAGGCAGATTCTTTACTGTCTGAGCCACCGGGGAAGCCCTTTTAATGCTCAAAAGGTTTATGTCACTTTTGTTTTACTTTCTTTCATACCCTTTAAAAACAAATAAAACATCCACTTGTTTTAATGCTGCAAAATGTATAATTATAAAATCCCTTTTACTGCTGAAAATTAGACACACTATTGAGGCCCACAGGATGAGGAATAAGCAGCTGATGCCAGGCCAAGTGATCACTGACTGTTCTTCCAAGTCCCTGTTGCCCAGCCTAGCACCACTGTGAGCTCTCCCAAAAGGACTGAGTGACCCTAAGCCAAGCTGGACAGGGACAAGGGGAAAAAGGACTGTGGAAGTTGTTGGGCTCTCCTGATCTTCAAGGGCATAATGGCCAGCCAGGACCATAGCCCTGGGTTTGGGGCAGAGAATCCAAGGGACCCGGCTCTGGGTGATGTTTTTGTCACCCTGGTGCTGCATTGTCATTTGAAATGCGGGTTCTGGAAGCTGCTTGCAAAGCAGTTACTCTGGAAGACAGAGAGGATCTATCCTGAGCACCCATGGCAGAAAGAACCTTTCAGCTGTGGCTGTACCAGGGCCGTGGCCCTATGACTCAGTTGGACACCAAAGTTTCAATGCTGAGTTCAATTTTCCTTATATGCTTTTAAAGAAGGCTTTATTAAGGTGGTCACATAATATAAAATTCACCCATTTAAAGCACAGTTCAATGGCTTTTGTATATTCACAACCATTATAAATTTAGAATACTTTCCCCTCAAAAGAAAGTCACAGGCACTCTTCTCTCCTCTTCTATGCATTCCACTCTCAGCCCTTGACAACTACTAGTCCATGTTTGATCCTTGTAGATTGCCTGTTCTGTAATTTCACATGAATATTCCATATTTAATTTTTTGTTTTATCTATAATAATATGTCTGTGCTGGCTGTTTTAGTCACTCAGTCATGTCAGACTCTTTTAGACCCCATGGACTGTATGCTGCCAGGCTTCTCTGTCCATGGGATTCTCCAGGCAAGAATACTGGTGTAGGTTACCATTTCCTTCTCCACACGATCGTCCCAACCCAGGGATTGAACCCAGTTCTCCCTCATTGGAGGCAGATTCTTTACTGTCTGAGCCACCGGGGAAGCCCTTTTAATGCTCTGGAAAATGGTTAACGCTATGCTCACTTCTGTCAACTCCTGAATATTCCTAGAGTATGTCTTGTTATTAATCTGTGTGCTAGTATATGCAAAACAGTTTTAAGCTTAGGCAAAGGAAAATATAATCACAAAGATAAATCTCCCCGCAAAGCACTTAGCACATCCTCTACAACACACAGGCTTTGATTATCCTAAAAGTCATTGCATCAATTAAAACCGTTATTCACAAGCCTATTCCTGATTACTCTAGCAATGAAGCCAGAGCCCATTTATTTTACAATGTTAAGTGAATTCTGCCTCTGAAACAGTCAGGGGATATGTTTCAGATGAGGAAAATACAAAGTGTACTATAAGTTGTACTTTGTGGATTTGGAACAAAGTTCCCTTCTCAACCACATTTTTACTTGTGTTCTTCCTAAGTTTCCTAGAATAAGGTACGTATTGACTCCTTCATTAACTATCAGCACGCTCACCACTGGCATTTGGCTTTTTAATATGCGATCCTGTCCTGTGTGTTGATGCAACATCTCCGGCTTCAAATTACTATATGTCAGTTGACTTTTTTATCTCACAGTTAATGACTCAAAATAGAGTTTTACCCATTTCCAAATTTTTCATAGGGAATAGTACACTTATTCTTCCTGCATTCATTGAGAATCAGTGCTAAAGTTAAAATTCAGTAACATTCTAACCAATCACTGCTTTAGTTCAGGTGTCTTGATCACATTCACTGTATTTAATCACTCATTTCTGTATAACACTTTGTGACTCCATGACTGGTAGCCTATAGTCCACCAGGTTCCTATATCCATGGAATTTTCCAGGCAAGAATTACTGGAGTAGGTTGCCATATGCACTAAACAAATAATTATTAGGGCTGGACTTCTTAATGCTCAATTTTTTCCCCACTGTATGCCTTTGTTTATGTTGCTGCTCCTTGAAAATTGCTGAGAATTTTTCTGTGATGTTCTGTATGCCTACCTCATAACTCTGGCTAAAGTGTAGCATTGGCAATGCCTAAAAATCAATATCTCAGGATCCATTTGTACAGTTTTCATACAGTTGGCTCCTTCTACTGGATATTGACTTATTCTTCTTATTTTTTTTTTATCTAGATGACTAAAAACTTTACGCTGTCAAAAGACAGTTGTTTGAACTGCGACTAGGAAAACCCCCTACACTTATTCAGTGCAAAAGAGGTTAAGGCACTCTGGTAGTTCTGTTACCTAGGAGCTTCCTTATTCTTACCAGTCTAATATCAATGAAATAGAAAGAATTAATGGCATATTAAAACTGAAATTCACAAAACTATCTAAAAGGCTGTCAGTTCCCCTAGTCAAAAGCATTCACAAAATAACTATCTAAAAGCTTGTAAACACAACACATTTTTTAACTTGTTTCAGATGAGGAAAATACAAAGTGTACTATAAGTTGTACTTTGTGGATTTGGAACAAAGTTCCCTTCTCAACCACATTTTTACTTGTGTTCTTCCTAAGTTTCCTAGAATAAGGTACGTATTGACTCCTTCATTAACTATCAGCACGCTCACCACTGGCATTTGGCTTTTTAATATGCGATCCTGTCCTGTGTGTTGATGCAACATCTCCGGCTTCAAATTACTATATGTCAGTTGACTTTTTTATCTCACAGTTAATGACTCAAAATAGAGTTTTACCCATTTCCAAATTTTTCATAGGGAATAGTACACTTATTCTTCCTGCATTCATTGAGAATCAGTGCTAAAGTTAAAATTCAGTAACATTCTAACCAATCACTGCTTTAGTTCAGGTGTCTTGATCACATTCACTGTATTTAATCACTCATTTCTGTATAACACTTTGTGACTCCATGACTGGTAGCCTATAGTCCACCAGGTTCCTATATCCATGGAATTTTCCAGGCAAGATTACTGGAGTAGGTTGCCATATGCACTAAACAAATAATTATTAGGGCTGGACTTCTTAATGCTCAATTTTTTCCCCACTGTATGCCTTTGTTTATGTTGCTGCTCCTTGAAAATTGCTGAGAATTTTTCTGTGATGTTCTGTATGCCTACCTCATAACTCTGGCTAAAGTGTAGCATTGGCAATGCCTAAAAATCAATATCTCAGGATCCATTTGTACAGTTTTCATACAGTTGGCTCCTTCTACTGGATATTGACTTATTCTTCTTATTTTTTTTTTATCTAGATGACTAAAAACTTTACGCTGTCAAAAGACAGTTGTTTGAACTGCGACTAGGAAAACCCCCTACACTTATTCAGTGCAAAAGAGGTTAAGGCACTCTGGTAGTTCTGTTACCTAGGAGCTTCCTTATTCTTACCAGTCTAATATCAATGAAATAGAAAGAATTAATGGCATATTAAAACTGAAATTCACAAAACTATCTAAAAGGCTGTCAGTTCCCCTAGTCAAAAGCTTCACTCTTTGCTTTTACGGTCATTAGATGTACTCTAAATGGAAATACTCTATACCATATGAGTTAGTCATCAAATAGCCTGTGCATCTTCAATCACACCTCAGTCCTTGACTCTGTTCTTTTACAGGTGATTAATTACTATAAAGTCTTGATGAGTATATCCAGACTTATAGTTAATAGATGCAGATAGCTTTTCTCATAAGTAAACCTCTGCATGAGCTTCATTCCAGATAGCTGATTACAAAAATGATACTATGTAACATAAGACAGGTTTTGAACCATGTTAGAAAAGACCACAAAAAGTATTATTATATACTAACAGAGTAGTTAAGTAACAAGGTATAGATTCCTAGCATTCAGATTTTCAAAGCCAGATGATACATTGTGTTTTCACAATCTGAACACATTTTGTGTCTGGGGATCTACAAATTTCCTCAGGATTCTCCAGAAGTAGATAACATTATAAAGGATAGTTTTTCAAGAAACTCAGATCAAGCAATCACGTCCTGAGTTGGACAGTATCCACTCAAGCTTCCCAGACAAAGACACACAAATGTCATGAGCCATACAGTATCACACAATTCTGTTGTCTCCTCTTACCTCTATTTTTTCAGTCATATTTTCTGAGGCATAATTAGTAAAATTGACTGTTTTTAGAACAGAGTGCTAAGCATTTTGACAAACTCAAAGAGTTTAGTAATTTGAAATATAGAAGAATTTCATCACTGCCCAGGATCCATTTGTACAGTTTTCATACAGTTGGCTCCTTCTACTGGATATTGACTTATTCTTCTTATTTTTTTATCTAGATGACTAAAAACTTTACGCTGTCAAAAGACAGTTGTTTGAACTGCGACTAGGAAAACCCCTACACTTATTCAGTGCAAAAGAGGTTAAGGCACTCTGGTAGTTCTGTTACCTAGGAGCTTCCTTATTCTTACCAGTCTAATATCAATGAAATAGAAAGAATTAATGGCATATTAAAACTGAAATTCACAAAACTATCTAAAAGGCTGTCAGTTCCCCTAGTCAAAAGCTTCACTCTTTGCTTTTACGGTCATTAGATGTACTCTAAATGGAAATACTCTATACCATATGAGTTAGTCATCAAATAGCCTGTGCATCTTCAATCACACCTCAGTCCTTGACTCTGTTCTTTTACAGGTGATTAATTACTATAAAGTCTTGATGAGTATATCCAGACTTATAGTTAATAGATGCAGATAGCTTTTCTCATAAGTAAACCTCTGCATGAGCTTCATTCCAGATAGCTGATTACAAAAATGATACTATGTAACATAAGACAGGTTTTGAACCATGTTAGAAAAGACCACAAAAAGTATTATTATATACTAACAGAGTAGTTAAGTAACAAGGTATAGATTCCTAGCATTCAGATTTTCAAAGCCAGATGATACATTGTGTTTTCACAATCTGAACACATTTTGTGTCTGGGGATCTACAAATTTCCTCAGGATTCTCCAGAAGTAGATAACATTATAAAGGATAGTTTTTCAAGAAACTCAGATCAAGCAATCACGTCCTGAGTTGGACAGTATCCACTCAAGCTTCCCAGACAAAGACACACAAATGTCATGAGCCATACAGTATCACACAATTCTGTTGTCTCCTCTTACCTCTATTTTTTCAGTCATATTTTCTGAGGCATAATTAGTAAAATTGACTGTTTTTAGAACAGAGTGCTAAGCATTTTGACAAACTCAAAGAGTTTAGTAATTTGAAATATAGAAGAATTTCATCACTGCCCAGGATTTTCTCCTACCCTTTATAGTGAAAACTTCTTCATAACCTTTGTAAGTTGCTGATCTGTACTGTCCTTACAGTTTTGCTTTTTCCAGAAAGTCATATAAGTAGAATCATGCAGTATGTGCCTTTGTGAGTCTAACATCTTTCACTTAGCATAATGGATCTGAGTCGTATCATTAGCTCTCTTTAATTTTTGTGTAGTATTTTATTGTCTGAATTTAACATCATTTATTTATCTTTTCACCAGATGAAGGATATTTTGCTGGTTTGGGCCAGTTACTAGTAAAGCTTCTATGAATACTTGCCTATATGTCTTATTAAAACAGAAGTTTTACTTTCATTTGGGTAAATTCATATGAGTAAGGTTAATATATTGTCTGGTCATTATAGACAAAACATTATGATACTCTGTCAAAAGAGTTTTACAAAATTGCTATGTTATTTTGCATGATGTTTGAGTGTTACAAACATTGCCTTGTATACTCATGAGCACTTGAAATTTCCAGGTTTATTTGGTTTTATTTTGGTTTTGGTTTTTGCCATTCTAATCGCTGGTAGCTCAGAAAAAGAATTCATCTGCCAAAACAGGAGATGGGGGTTCAGTCCCTGAGTCTGGAAGAACCCCTGGAGAAGGAAATGGCAACCCACTCCAGTATTCCTGACTGGGAAATCCAACTGACAGAGGAACCTGCAGGCTGCAGTCTGTGGGGACGCAAAAGAGTGGGACATGACTTAGCAACTAAACAAGAACAATTATATTATGTGTTTAATGGTTTATTTCATTTAGCTTTTTGGACCTGATCTGTGGTTTGATGTTTTTTTTTTTTTTTTTTTGGAAAATTCTTGGCCATTATGTCTTTAAACAGTTTTTCTGCATAGGCTTCTATCTCTCCTAATCACTCATATGTTATTAGAGTGTCCAACAGTGTGTATAACTCCTACTTATTCTTTTCTCTGTGTTCATTCTTTTTCCTTCTCAGTTTGGATAATTTCTATTGATTCCAAGTTCACTTATTCTATCTCTAGCTCCTTCAAGACTATTATTAACCTGTAAAAGGTGTTCTTCATTTCTGTTGAAATGTTTTTTATTTTTTAACTTCTATTTGACTTCTTTTCAGTAGTTTCTATCTCTTTGCTGTCCATGCATGTTTCCACTTTTTCTACTAAGACTTTTAATATCCTACTAGTGATTTTAAATTCCTTGTCTTGGGTGATCAGAGTTTTATTAATTACATTTTATTTTGATGATTGAGTTTTGGTGCCTCAATTTTTTTTGGCATTGTTTGTTGGAATATAGTTGATTCAATTTTTGATTAAATGTTGGACTCAGGATAGTACCAAATAAGTAGTATGTAAATAGGCATGCTTCTTACTCTACTAAACCATTAATATTTGGGAGTGGGGTGAGTAGTTTGAGTCAGTTGAGTTAGAAGTTGAGCAAGGTTACCTTTGTTCCACCACCAGTTTAAATCCCTCTAGAATTACCTCCTCCCTAGGATAGATCTTGCTTGCTGAAGTAATTTTTCCTCAGTGTTCCTGCTGTCTTCAGCTTTAAGTCTTACCTATTTACCCTTTCCCCAGATAGTCTCTCCATATTTTTACCTCTTCTTCAGCTGTAAAGTGTTTTTTGCATGTTGCTCACTGCTTTCCAGGTTTATTTGGTTTTATTTTGGTTTTGTTTTGCCATTCTAATCGCTGGTAGCTCAGAAAAAGAATTCATCTGCCAAAACAGGAGATGGGGGTTCAGTCCCTGAGTCTGGAAGAACCCCTGGAGAAGGAAATGGCAACCCACTCCAGTATTCCTGACTGGGAAATCCAACTGACAGAGGAACCTGCAGGCTGCAGTCTGTGGGGACGCAAAAGAGTGGGACATGACTTAGCAACTAAACAAGAACAATTATATTATGTGTTTAATGGTTTATTTCATTTAGCTTTTTGGACCTGATCTGTGGTTTGATGTTTTTTTTTTTTTTTTTTTTTGGAAAATTCTTGGCCATTATGTCTTTAAACAGTTTTTCTGCATAGGCTTCTATCTCTCCTAATCACTCATATGTTATTAGAGTGTCCAACAGTGTGTATAACTCCTACTTATTCTTTTCTCTGTGTTCATTCTTTTTCCTTCTCAGTTTGGATAATTTCTATTGATTCCAAGTTCACTTATTCTATCTCTAGCTCCTTCAAGACTATTATTAACCTGTAAAAGGTGTTCTTCATTTCTGTTGAAATGTTTTTTATTTTTTAACTTCTATTTGACTTCTTTTCAGTAGTTTCTATCTCTTTGCTGTCCATGCATGTTTCCACTTTTTCTACTAAGACTTTTAATATCCTACTAGTGATTTTAAATTCCTTGTCTTGGGTGATCAGAGTTTTATTAATTACATTTTATTTTGATGATTGAGTTTTGGTGCCTCAATTTTTTTTGGCATTGTTTGTTGGAATATAGTTGATTCAATTTTTGATTAAATGTTGGACTCAGGATAGTACCAAATAAGTAGTATGTAAATAGGCATGCTTCTTACTCTACTAAACCATTAATATTTGGGAGTGGGGTGAGTAGTTTGAGTCAGTTGAGTTAGAAGTTGAGCAAGGTTACCTTTGTTCCACCACCAGTTTAAATCCCTCTAGAATTACCTCCTCCCTAGGATAGATCTTGCTTGCTGAAGTAATTTTTCCTCAGTGTTCCTGCTGTCTTCAGCTTTAAGTCTTACCTATTTACCCTTTCCCCAGATAGTCTCTCCATATTTTTACCTCTTCTTCAGCTGTAAAGTGTTTTTTGCATGTTGCTCACTGCTTACTTGCTTGTTTCTGTAAGGAAGAGGATAGGAGTGATGCTTTGGCCTATTACTTATTAACTCTACTTCTCTTTGTCTCAGGAATTGGAATTGTCAGTGATAACTGTCCACTTGCCCATTGTTGTGTGTTAGTGGTTCATTCGTGTCTGACTCTTTGCGACCTCATGGATTGTAGTCCACCAGGCTCCTCTGTCCATGGAGTTTTCCAGGCAAGAATACCGGAGTGAGTTGCCATTCACTTCATTCCCTGCCATGCCCAGTTTTTAAGAGACCTCTAATAATTGTGGAAAAGGATTTTGAACGCTGAACCACTTTCTGTTCCTTCCCTAGGGGGTGGAAAATTTTCTTTTCCTTTCCCATAGCTTCAGTTGGTCTTCACCTGTGTTCTGGGGGTGATGGGGTTGGAGACCCTTCCTTCAGTAGCATGATGCTTCCTTCCTTAGGGGAGAAGAATCTGAGTGAGGCTTTGAACCATTTTCCTATGAGTGGCCGCTTCTTTCCTTGAAGCCTGCCTTACCTGCAAAGGCTTTTAGGTTTTTTCTGATCTTTCATTCTTCCCAAACTTTCTTATAAGCTCCTGCTGAAGATCCATGGATTAAAGTCTGTGCTTATGTTTGAACTTGGTCTTGTGTTGGCAGCTCTTAGTTATACACTTTCACTCAGTCTTTATTAATTCATTAAACATGTTATCCAAATGTGTCTTACCGTTTCAGGTGCCTTCCTCCCATACTCTGCCCCGGGTGAGTCGGTGCTTCCATCTTCTCTCTCTCTGGTGGCGCTTGTGTTCTCCTCTCACATGTCAGCCTAGTTGCTTGCCCTGCAACCTCAGCTCTGATGGGTTCAATAAAAGGTATGTTTTTGTAGATTACCCTTTGTTGTTAAATTGAGTTTTACACTCTTCCAGCATTTTAACTGGAAGATAGAAGTCATTTCTTCTTTTTTTATAGGTGTTCCATCCCTTTATATTTGTTTCAAAATTGAGTTTCTTTAACTATCAAGAATGAAATCTGTAAGACTTTCCATTTTAATTCTGTATCTTTGGTTTCTTTTTTTAAAACTACATTCTATTGGAGTATAGTTGATTTATAGTGTTGTTTATGCTGTACAGCAAAGTGAATAAGTTATACATGTATCCACTCTTTTTGTTTCTTTGGCCATATAAGTCACTGTATAGTATTTAGTAGAGTTCCTCATGTGGTAAGTCCTTATTAGTTGTCTATTCATATAGAGCAGTGCATATATGTCAGTTCTAGTCTCCCAGTTTATCTCTCTTCACCCTTGGTAGCCATAAATTTGTTTTCTTCATCTGTGTGTGGTTTCCAAGTGATAATCCCTAGTATCAATAATTTGAAAAATCTTGAAAGATAAAGGGAAGGACTGAAGAGATGAGAAAACTTGGAGACCTGACTACTGGGCCAACTTCTGGGTTTTCTGAGTCAGAAAATTCAGATGGGGTAGGGGTTGGGGAATGGCATTTGTTCTGTTCTGAATGGCTAAGGGCGTTCACATTTCTGGGCCTATTAATAATTCTCTCTTCCTTATCTCTTGCCATCACAGTCTTGTGTTACATTTTGTCCAGAGTTTTAAATGAGTATATGCAGCCAAAAACTGAAACCAAGAAAACCATGACTCAAGGGAGAAACTGGTATTCATGTTTCATAATACGTATTCTAAGATTATAAACCTTGCTTGTTTTTCAGATACATAAACCTTTGTATCTGAAATTAATTGCATTAATTTTTCAGTATGCTGTAACAAATTACTACAAACTTTGTACTTTATACCAGAATTTATTCTCCCACAGTTCTGGAGGCCAGAGGTCTTGAAATCAAGCTGTTGGCAGGGCTGTGTTCCCTTTGGAGGCATGGAAAGAGAGTCTATTATATTTTCCAGATTCTGGCCGCCATCATCATCCTTAAGCTTCCTTGGCTTGTACACCACTCAGATTTCTGCCTCCTTCTCTATGTAGGTTTAGCCTCTGTATGTTTCTTCTCATTTATTTGTTAGATCTTCTAAGAATACTTATAATTGAATTTAGGACCCAGCCAGAAAATCTAGGATGATCTCCTTATCTGAACATCCTTAATTTAATTACATCTGCAAAGACCTTTATCTCAATTAAGGAGGCATTCACAGGTCTAGGGATTAAGACTTTTAGAGACTATCATTACAGTAGGAAACAACTCAGCTCTGTTGTTTGCCCAAAGCTGTTGGCTCTCTTGCCAAGTCTGACTAAAATGAAGTCTCTCAGGGAACACAAAGTATTAAAATCTACTTTGAATGACCCTTTAAAGATTTTAGTCCACAGGTGACCCATCCCACTCTTTCTAAGCCCAATAGTCCAACCAGCAGCTGCTATCATGACTCTGCTCTGGCTGCCTCTACTTCCTATCCTAACTAATGCAAACTTCTGTTTCCCACTCCTAAGGATTTTAATAGTGAACAGTTCTTACAATAAACTGAACTTTAAAAATGTCTCCGCCCACTCCTATAAAATCTGAGATTCTCATTTCACCTGCCTGCCTTGCTAAAACTGTTCTTTACATTGAAATGTATGGATCTATTGCTGAGGTAACAGATTTTTTGTTTTCTCTTTTACAAAGTGTGAGGCTTGTATTTTCCATACAGAATTTCTCAGCCACTTGGAACAAATCATTTAAGATTTAAAATTTTTTTACTGATCCAGTACATTTCTGGATAATAATAGAATAATAAGGATGTGATAATAATTATGTGATGGTTACTGGTATGTCAAAGACAGTATCTATGAGTATTCAGAGAGTTATCTCAGCTTGGAAGCAGTACATATAGTGGTTAAACTTTGAAAACTCCAAGCTCAGTATGTGTATTTCAATAATCATTTATTTGTAATATCAACATGCTATAAAGGTCTATTTAATAAGAGGATCTTTTGGTTCTCCATGAGTAACTCTGGATCTTCACTACCAAGAATAATTATGCTTCTCTTGTGTAACTGGCTTTCCTTTACCTTACTGGTATGCTAGGTTATGCATAATTCAACATCTATGTTTGCTTTTGTATTGGTGGCTAGAAATTGTAAGGTAAATGTTTTGAAGCCTCTGGTGATTATATTTGACTTTAAAAGTTACAAATTTGTGACTTTAATTTGATAAAAACTGAGAGATGACTTAATCTCTCCATTTATCAACTTTTCATATAAATTCTAAAATTACTGACCAGAGAAAGTTGTATTTTTCACTTTAACTTCATAAATAGACTGATGAGATTTTTAATATAAACCTAATACATATTTTTTGTTTTCCTTATATATATATAGTGTCAGGATATTTTAAAATTCCGCTCCTTCCTAAACTTCGAATTATAAATGCTATGAAACTTAAATACTACAGTAGGATAAATTCCTGAAAGATGAGTTAAATTTCATTTCTTCATAAAAAGATTATATTATATGTATATTTTCATTGTATAGGAAAACAACTGGCATATGTGCAGTTGTCCTGTGTAAATGGTCATCTTAATCTTGATTCACCTGAAAATTAAGTTATATATAAAACTAACTTTTATATCATGCAAAATTTATGTTAATTTTGCTATTCTTAAACTATTTTATACTGACTTGTCCTTTCTAACAGAATTTCCTCAAAAAGCAGTTCTTACAATAAACTGAACTTTAAAAATGTCTCCGCCCACTCCTATAAAATCTGAGATTCTCATTTCACCTGCCTGCCTTGCTAAAACTGTTCTTTACATTGAAATGTATGGATCTATTGCTGAGGTAACAGATTTTTTGTTTTCTCTTTTACAAAGTGTGAGGCTTGTATTTTCCATACAGAATTTCTCAGCCACTTGGAACAAATCATTTAAGATTTAAAATTTTTTTACTGATCCAGTACATTTCTGGATAATAATAGAATAATAAGGATGTGATAATAATTATGTGATGGTTACTGGTATGTCAAAGACAGTATCTATGAGTATTCAGAGAGTTATCTCAGCTTGGAAGCAGTACATATAGTGGTTAAACTTTGAAAACTCCAAGCTCAGTATGTGTATTTCAATAATCATTTATTTGTAATATCAACATGCTATAAAGGTCTATTTAATAAGAGGATCTTTTGGTTCTCCATGAGTAACTCTGGATCTTCACTACCAAGAATAATTATGCTTCTCTTGTGTAACTGGCTTTCCTTTACCTTACTGGTATGCTAGGTTATGCATAATTCAACATCTATGTTTGCTTTTGTATTGGTGGCTAGAAATTGTAAGGTAAATGTTTTGAAGCCTCTGGTGATTATATTTGACTTTAAAAGTTACAAATTTGTGACTTTAATTTGATAAAAACTGAGAGATGACTTAATCTCTCCATTTATCAACTTTTCATATAAATTCTAAAATTACTGACCAGAGAAAGTTGTATTTTTCACTTTAACTTCATAAATAGACTGATGAGATTTTTAATATAAACCTAATACATATTTTTTGTTTTCCTTATATATATATAGTGTCAGGATATTTTAAAATTCCGCTCCTTCCTAAACTTCGAATTATAAATGCTATGAAACTTAAATACTACAGTAGGATAAATTCCTGAAAGATGAGTTAAATTTCATTTCTTCATAAAAAAGATTATATTATATGTATATTTTCATTGTATAGGAAAAACAACTGGCATATGTGCAGTTGTCCTGTGTAAATGGTCATCTTAATCTTGATTCACCTGAAAATTAAGTTATATATAAAACTAACTTTTATATCATGCAAAATTTATGTTAATTTTGCTATTCTTAAACTGTTTTATACTGACAACAGAATTTTTTCCTTAGTGTCATTCTAGTATACTTAATTTCTTAAAAATAACTTAGTTTTATAATTTACTTTCAAATCACTCAGTGTTAAATAGATGAAATTGATTAGTTATATAACAGTCTTTAATCAGGCCTGCTCGGTTTTCTCTGTTGATTATTATATATGCATTTTCACTCTGAAATTAATATATTGAACCCAAAACTGTTGTAGCCACATCATCTATTCACAGCCTGGCAGAGTGTTTGGCTATGGGATGCATTCATTCAATATTTTAGTAATAAATGTTAATACACACTGCTCAGAGAGGGAAATAAAATTATATCTGTCTAGACTGCTATTCTATCAGAGCCTGTTTTATTGCCAGGTTATTACTATTATCTGTTCCGTCATCTGCAGTCTCAATTCTGGCTTAGACGTTTTCTAATGATTTGCCCAGCAAGGATCAAGTAATATTTGAGGGTTTCTAAGTCAATACCATAGGGATTCATGCTTCCAATGTATTTGGTTTGTGCTATCCGCTACTTTTAATATATAACATGCAAACTACTATGTATAAAGTAAACAATGAGGACATATTGTACAGCATGAGGAATTATAGCCTTTGGCCTGTAATAACTTTTTTGTGTTTGTTTATAATTTATATTGGAGCATAGTTGGTTATCAATGTTGTATTAGCTTTAGGTGTATAGCAAAGTGATTCAGCTTTACATGTATCTATTCTTTTTAAAAATTCTTTTCCCATTTAGGTTATGACAGAATATTGAGCAGCATTCCCAGTGACAGAAAATTATTTCATTTAACTATAAATAGACTGATGAGATTTAATATAAACCTAATACATATTTTTTGTTTTCCTTATATATATATAGTGTCAGGATATTTTAAAATTCCGCTCCTTCCTAAACTTCGAATTATAAATGCTATGAAACTTAAATACTACAGTAGGATAAATTCCTGAAAGATGAGTTAAATTTCATTTCTTCATAAAAAAGATTATATTATATGTATATTTTCATTGTATAGGAAAAACAACTGGCATATGTGCAGTTGTCCTGTGTAAATGGTCATCTTAATCTTGATTCACCTGAAAATTAAGTTATATATAAAACTAACTTTTATATCATGCAAAATTTATGTTAATTTTGCTATTCTTAAACTGTTTTATACTGACAACAGAATTTTTTCCTTAGTGTCATTCTAGTATACTTAATTTCTTAAAAATAACTTAGTTTTATAATTTACTTTCAAATCACTCAGTGTTAAATAGATGAAATTGATTAGTTATATAACAGTCTTTAATCAGGCCTGCTGGGTTTTTCTCTGTTGATTATTATATATGCATTTTCACTCTGAAATTAATATATTGAACCCAAAACTGTTGTAGCCACATCATCTATTCACAGCCTGGCAGAGTGTTTGGCTATGGGATGCATTCATTCAATATTTTAGTAATAAATGTTAATACACACTGCTCAGAGAGGGAAATAAAATTATATCTGTCTAGACTGCTATTCTATCAGAGCCTGTTTTATTGCCAGGTTATTACTATTATCTGTTCCGTCATCTGCAGTCTCAATTCTGGCTTAGACGTTTTCTAATGATTTGCCCAGCAAGGATCAAGTAATATTTGAGGGTTTCTAAGTCAATACCATAGGGATTCATGCTTCCAATGTATTTGGTTTGTGCTATCCGCTACTTTTAATATATAACATGCAAACTACTATGTATAAAGTAAACAATGAGGACATATTGTACAGCATGAGGAATTATAGCCTTTGGCCTGTAATAACTTTTTTGTGTTTGTTTATAATTTATATTGGAGCATAGTTGGTTATCAATGTTGTATTAGCTTTAGGTGTATAGCAAAGTGATTCAGCTTTACATGTATCTATTCTTTTTAAAAATTCTTTTCCCATTTAGGTTATGACAGAATATTGAGCAGCATTCCCAGTGCTATACAGTAGGTTCTTGTTGGTAACCTATGTTAAATATAGTAGTGTGTACATGTCAATCCCAAAGTCTCAATTTATACCTCCTCCTCCTCTTTCCCCATGTAAAATATAATCTGTGAAACTACTGAATCACAATGCTACACATCTGAAACCAATACAGTATGATAAATCATCTATACTTTGGTAACAAACAGAATAACAAATAACCTGGTTTAGCCATTTAAAATTTCTTCAGTTGGAGCAGATAAAATTTAGTAATCACCTATTTTCTTTAATTTTAGGAATCCCTCAAATTATTTCCACCTCTGTATTCTAAGACAACTTAAGATACTACAACCTTTTAAAAAAAAAAACATTAGGGGTCATTTAAAATTGCTTTGTGATATGATGAAGTTTGGACAATCAATTCTTAAGTCCTTACATGTCCTTATGTGACCCCTTTTTCCAGAGTAATTTTACTTTTCCATTGACATGGATGTTTCTAAGATTTTCAGCCTTGTATTTATGTGGCTATATTAACTATTATATAGTATCTCATATTGGAAGACATATCTAATGACACTTGTGAAAACTAGATTTCTAGGCTGTAAAATATCTAGAGCTTATTTCTTTTATCGATACAATCAAACAATTTCCTGGAGGTGATAAATCCTATCACATTGCTTACATTTTTATCAGGGAGTTCAAGAGATATGCTCGGGCAGGAAGGGAAAATAGCATATTTTATTAAAAGGGCCTGAGGAGTATGATTTGGTTATTTTGATTTTTAAAATGTTCTGTTTTCCAGCTGTATAATTTTTATGGCTTTTACTAATGATTTGCCCAGCAAGGAAAAATTTTCAATACCATAGGGATTCATGCTTCCAATGTATTTGGTTTGTGCTATCCGCTACTTTTAATATATAACATGCAAACTACTATGTATAAAGTAAACAATGAGGACATATTGTACAGCATGAGGAATTATAGCCTTTGGCCTGTAATAACTTTTTTGTGTTTGTTTATAATTTATATTGGAGCATAGTTGGTTATCAATGTTGTATTAGCTTTAGGTGTATAGCAAAGTGATTCAGCTTTACATGTATCTATTCTTTTTAAAAATTCTTTTCCCATTTAGGTTATGACAGAATATTGAGCAGCATTCCCAGTGCTATACAGTAGGTTCTTGTTGGTAACCTATGTTAAATATAGTAGTGTGTACATGTCAATCCCAAAGTCTCAATTTATACCTCCTCCTCCTCTTTCCCCATGTAAAATATAATCTGTGAAACTACTGAATCACAATGCTACACATCTGAAACCAATACAGTATGATAAATCATCTATACTTTGGTAACAAACAGAATAACAAATAACCTGGTTTAGCCATTTAAAATTTCTTCAGTTGGAGCAGATAAAATTTAGTAATCACCTATTTTCTTTAATTTTAGGAATCCCTCAAATTATTTCCACCTCTGTATTCTAAGACAACTTAAGATACTACAACCTTTTAAAAAAAAAAACATTAGGGGTCATTTAAAATTGCTTTGTGATATGATGAAGTTTGGACAATCAATTCTTAAGTCCTTACATGTCCTTATGTGACCCCTTTTTCCAGAGTAATTTTACTTTTCCATTGACATGGATGTTTCTAAGATTTTCAGCCTTGTATTTATGTGGCTATATTAACTATTATATAGTATCTCATATTGGAAGACATATCTAATGACACTTGTGAAAACTAGATTTCTAGGCTGTAAAATATCTAGAGCTTATTTCTTTTATCGATACAATCAAACAATTTCCTGGAGGTGATAAATCCTATCACATTGCTTACATTTTTATCAGGGAGTTCAAGAGATATGCTCGGGCAGGAAGGGAAAATAGCATATTTTATTAAAAGGGCCTGAGGAGTATGATTTGGTTATATGATTATTCTATGATTTTTCTTCTCTAAAGAACTGTTCTGTTTTCCAGCTGTATAATTTTTATGGCTTTTTACTATTGTTAAGAAGCCACTTTGTTAGAGAAAAATACAATTCTGAAGACAGTTTTTGACTAACCCATTCCAGTAAGAAACTTTTTACACCTTTGTGTTTTCTTGATACTAATGTTATAAGATATTTTACTCTTTCTAAAACTTCAGGAAATTTGTAGATAAGAGAAAAAAATCACTCCTAGAACTCTGGAATTACGATCTTCTGAAACAGCTCAGACCTAATTCTTGTGACAGTCTAGTTTTGTTTGATGCTGCACAAATCTCTCTCTCACACACATGGAATGTTGTGCCATAGTGACAGTTGCTCATTCTCCTCTCTGCCTACTTCCACTTAACCTCCTGTCTTTATTCGCTTACGTTAACTGTTCTGGTTCCTACACATTTTTAAAAATATTTATTCATTTTTTAAAGTTTTTACCTGTGGTGGGTCTTTGTTGCTGCACCCAGGCTTTCTCTAGTTGCTAGGAGCAGAAGCTAATCTTTGTTATAGTGTGCAGGCTTCTCACTAGAGTGGTTTCTCTTGTTTCAGGGCATGGGTTCTCTGCCATTGGCTTCAGTAGTTGTGATGCGAAGGTTTTGCTGTATGTGGGATCTTTTTCACCAGGAATCTAACCAGTGTTTCTTGCACTGTAACATAAATTCTTAACCACTGGACCACCAGGGATGCCCTAGCTCTTATATATTTAGTATAGATTATGTAAATGTTTAAACTGGAATGTACATGAGCAAGAATACTTTCTGTGAATCTTCAAGTGAAATTTAATGCAAATATGGCCTAATGATCCTGCTATCACTAGGAATAGAGAAATATATAATGCACATGTCTTTCTTCTCAAGAAGGCTCACCTCCTTATGAAAAATTAACAAATCAGTAAGCCATTAAAACCTGGAGTCCTAATTTTGTAAGTTGTTTTTGTTGTTGTTGTTTTTTTCGACTCTAAAAATAAGATTAGTTTACTTCCCTGGCACAAAATTCTTGAAAAATAAACAACAAACATAAAATTCCAATAATAGAATCCACAATAATTCCTGTATTATACATAATAAAATAGAAGGAATGGTAAATAACATTTAAGATGTTATAAAACACAAAATGTATAATTTTTATGGCTTTTACTATTGTTAAGAAGCCACTTTGTTAGAGAAAATACAATTCTGAAGACAGTTTTTGACTAACCCATTCCAGTAAGAAACTTTTTACACCTTTGTGTTTTCTTGATACTAATGTTATAAGATATTTTACTCTTTCTAAAACTTCAGGAAATTTGTAGATAAGAGAAAAAAATCACTCCTAGAACTCTGGAATTACGATCTTCTGAAACAGCTCAGACCTAATTCTTGTGACAGTCTAGTTTTGTTTGATGCTGCACAAATCTCTCTCTCACACACATGGAATGTTGTGCCATAGTGACAGTTGCTCATTCTCCTCTCTGCCTACTTCCACTTAACCTCCTGTCTTTATTCGCTTACGTTAACTGTTCTGGTTCCTACACATTTTTAAAAATATTTATTCATTTTTTAAAGTTTTTACCTGTGGTGGGTCTTTGTTGCTGCACCCAGGCTTTCTCTAGTTGCTAGGAGCAGAAGCTAATCTTTGTTTAGTGTGCAGGCTTCTCACTAGAGTGGTTTCTCTTGTTTCAGGGCATGGGTTCTCTGCCATTGGCTTCAGTAGTTGTGATGCGAAGGTTTTGCTGTATGTGGGATCTTTTTCACCAGGAATCTAACCAGTGTTTCTTGCACTGTAACATAAATTCTTAACCACTGGACCACCAGGGATGCCCTAGCTCTTATATATTTAGTATAGATTATGTAAATGTTTAAACTGGAATGTACATGAGCAAGAATACTTTCTGTGAATCTTCAAGTGAAATTTAATGCAAATATGGCCTAATGATCCTGCTATCACTAGGAATAGAGAAATATATAATGCACATGTCTTTCTTCTCAAGAAGGCTCACCTCCTTATGAAAAATTAACAAATCAGTAAGCCATTAAAACCTGGAGTCCTAATTTTGTAAGTTGTTTTTGTTGTTGTTGTTTTTTTTTCGACTCTAAAAATAAGATTAGTTTACTTCCCTGGCACAAAATTCTTGAAAAATAAACAACAAACATAAAATTCCAATAATAGAATCCACAATAATTCCTGTATTATACATAATAAAATAGAAGGAATGGTAAATAACATTTAAGATGTTATAAAAACACAAAATGTATGATAGACATGGGGAAACTATGATTCAAAAAAGATCTTCTCTTTGTTGAGGAGGGTACTATGGAGTTCAAGGAGAAAACTGTTTTATGTGAAAATTGCTTAATGATATGAAGTAAACATTAGACAATATAACTATGTACAATTAGTGCAATTAAATGTTTCTTCTTTTACACACACACATACCTCCAAATGACAGTCCTAGAGAGGATTTCCACGTGGGGATTATTTATGTACTATTTAAGTCAGAGTTTTATTCTTCTCACTAGAATTGCTGCTGCTAGTTATACTATCAAGAGATTTTATCATTTTATCTTTGGTCTGAGTCTAGTATTATAATCTTCATGTTATGAAATTGACTTGATTTGTTTCGGTGATGTTCATTACACATGTATATTTAAAAGAGAATTCCAAGAGGTTATGCACCTAGAGATGAATGGAGTTGAGATTTTAGAAATTATAGCCTATTATCTGATATAGAGTTTTCAGGTTTGGATTTGAGTTAACAGGTAGATAGGAGTCTGTCAAAATTTAATTAATGAATAAGAAATTAAGGCACTTTCATAGAATGAAGATTGTAATACTAGACATAGGCTGAAGATAAAATTTTAAGGACTCTGATAACAGTGCAATATTTTAAATCTATTGGTAATATTTCCACAAATACATGATTTTTGACCAGTTAATTCAGAGAAAAGGCTAAGAGTTAAAGTTGAAGGAATCATGCTTCTTTTTTTTTTTTTTCACATTTTTTTAAAAATTCCATAATCAGTCACATTCATGAGATAGATTTGCTATTGAAAGATCCCTATTTTTCCCACAAGTAATGAATTATACCATAATTAACCCAGTTGCTTAAGCCAAAAAAATGGAAAGTCACTTTGATCTCTATCTCTTGTAATTTTAAATGTCAAATTGTCATCAGTCGATACCATTATTCCATCCTCACTATAATTATAGAACCTAGGACCTCCATTCTTGCTTATATTATTGCCCCAGACTGGTACGTTTTAGTCTGCTCTCTACAATTGCCTTGATTCTTGCTTGGAGAATCCCATGGACAGAGGAGCCCAGCAAGCTGTGGTCCACAGGGTCACAAAGAGTCAGACCCGACTGAAGCGACTGAGCACAGTACAGCCCATTTAAAACACATTTGATTTTGTAACTTTCTACTGAGAAACCTCTTATGGCCCATAGTTGTTACAGACTGAACACAGGATATATACTAGGCAATGGACTGTACACTTAACTGCACGTGGGATTTACACTGGATAGCACCCTAGACTATACACTGCACTAGACACTGGGATGTGCCCACGGACTGTATTCCAGGTGTACACTTGGACTGTACACCAAATGTGCACTTTGTACACCAAATCTACCCAGATATGCACTTGGACTGTACTACAGAATTCAATTTTTAGCGGTTCCTCATTGTCTGTGCCTTTTTCTGGCACAAACAACTTGTTTCCTTGTTTTTATATCGAATTCCAAGTTTAAATGAATAATATTCTTTTAGCTTTATTATATATTCCTAGAGCTCTCCTCTAGCCCCAAAGTCTAGCATTTATTCTGTTAAAATGACTCTACACTATCCAGGTGAAGGAACACAGAGTTGTTTATTTGTCCATAATGTGTAGATTACACTTAACTAGAGTTGAGCCCTTCACACAGATAGTGATACAACTTGGGTTTAAAAGAATTTAAATATGTTCCCTTTCAAAGAATATTTAAAATATGTATCCTTGTTACATATCCAAGGTTGGACCTGGTTTCAAATGTGCCCTGTGGAAAAATGCTTAACCTAACTGTAAGCTGTAATTTCATCTTATACATCAACATTTTTGAGGATCTAAGGATTGTTTTGCATTTACTATGAATTTTCATTTTGATATTTGTAGGTTGCATTGTCTATCATCTCTTCTAAATGCATTTCCTATCTTTGTTGATATTATTGAAATCTGATACAATTAAGCCTCCTCATTTTCCCAGATACTTTGGTCTCTAAGCAAAGTCTCATAGCATCATTATCTTTCTCATTGGAATTAGAATAAAGTCTCATTGAAGGCAGTTATTTCATTTGACTTTTCAATTCTAGCCTGTTGCATAAAAGGCTGGAAAAGTACTTTCTTAAATGAACTTAAATGTTATTATCAGTGCTTCCTTTTGGTTATGTTTAGTGTCATTTGCAAGCTATGAGTTCTATATGTCATGTTTATAATCAGTCTCTAGCTAATAGAAGATGCAGAAAAAATACTTAAATAACATCATTGCTCTAAGCACATACAAAAATGCTTCTAGGATATTGCAAAAACACACTGAACTATATACTGGTCCAGTTTTATGATATGTTTCATAGGTAAGCAACTACTTCAGTTGTTTTCTTGCCCTGTGAGGACTGTTTAAATATACATTACAAATGATTTTTATTCTTATCCTTTGTGATTTATTTATAGTTAAATAAGCACAAAATACATTCACAATAATAGACTTATAACTCAATGAATTTTCCTAACTTGGATTGCAAATGACATGGGAAAATGGAATACATATATACATATATATATATGTATTATTTTACACATGGAATGCAGTTAACTAACTTCAGCTATTTTGTTCAGGACCATGAACATGCCAGCCAAAAGTTATGCTTTACTCAGATACCCCATCAAGTAAATACTTGCACAAAGAACACAGTTAGATGACAGCCTCCAGTTATTTATTTTAGGGGGCCACTTAAGGTCCTTATTCACCTATTGCCTGATTGTTCTCAACACAGCAAAGAAACTTCAAATTCCTAAACCCTAAAAAGCTGTAGCATATACCCATTTTCTCACATGGTTTTGAAAGGGTTTTACCTCAATTTGAGACTTCAACTCAGGGCCCAGACCTGATCAAAACCTGCTTGAGACTTGAACTCACGTGGCTGGAGCTTGAATTCCAGCCAAAACCCTGTATGGGACTTCTTTTGATATTTGTAGGTTGGCATTGTCTATCATCTCTTCTAAATGCATTTCCTATCTTTGTTGATATTATTGAAATCTGATACAATTAAGCCTCCTCATTTTCCCAGATACTTTGGTCTCTAAGCAAAGTCTCATAGCATCATTATCTTTCTCATTGGAATTAGAATAAAGTCTCATTGAAGGCAGTTATTTCATTTGACTTTTCAATTCTAGCCTGTTGCATAAAAGGCTGGAAAAGTACTTTCTTAAATGAACTTAAATGTTATTATCAGTGCTTCCTTTTGGTTATGTTTAGTGTCATTTGCAAGCTATGAGTTCTATATGTCATGTTTATAATCAGTCTCTAGCTAATAGAAGATGCAGAAAAAATACTTAAATAACATCATTGCTCTAAGCACATACAAAAATGCTTCTAGGATATTGCAAAAACACACTGAACTATATACTGGTCCAGTTTTATGATATGTTTCATAGGTAAGCAACTACTTCAGTTGTTTTCTTGCCCTGTGAGGACTGTTTAAATATACATTACAAATGATTTTTATTCTTATCCTTTGTGATTTATTTATAGTTAAATAAGCACAAAATACATTCACAATAATAGACTTATAACTCAATGAATTTTCCTAACTTGGATTGCAAATGACATGGGAAAATGGAATACATATATACATATATATATATATGTATTATTTTACACATGGAATGCAGTTAACTAACTTCAGCTATTTTGTTCAGGACCATGAACATGCCAGCCAAAAGTTATGCTTTACTCAGATACCCCATCAAGTAAATACTTGCACAAAGAACACAGTTAGATGACAGCCTCCAGTTATTTATTTTAGGGGGCCACTTAAGGTCCTTATTCACCTATTGCCTGATTGTTCTCAACACAGCAAAGAAACTTCAAATTCCTAAACCCTAAAAAGCTGTAGCATATACCCATTTTCTCACATGGTTTTGAAAGGGTTTTACCTCAATTTGAGACTTCAACTCAGGGCCCAGACCTGATCAAAACCTGCTTGAGACTTGAACTCACGTGGCTGGAGCTTGAATTCCAGCCAAAACCCTGTATGGGACTCGAACCCACGTGACTGGGGCTTGAGCCTAGCCAAAACCTGGTTTGGGACTCGAACCCAGGTGGCTAAGGCTTAATTCCAGCCAAAACCCTGCTTGGGACATAAATCATGTAGTCAGGACTCAATCCTGGCCAAAACCCTGTCTGGGACTCAAACCCACGTGGCCAGGACTTAATTCAGCACTCACCCAATGTCTGGACCCACTGAGGCTCAGGTTCTTCATACCTCAACACAGAAGGAATTCAGCGAGAGGCAGAGTGATAGGCAAGAAGAGGATTTATTAGGATAGGGTACTTGTAAGAGGTGCAAGTTGGCAGGCAGGAAATCTCTACTCTGCTCTCTCTTTCAACTGAGTGGGCAGCAATATAAATAGGATGGTAGAAGGCTGCTCCCCTCAAGTAGATGTAGGACATATATCATTGGTTGCTTCTTCGCCAGCTCCTCCTTTATCAGCTGTTTATACCCAGGCGAGCCTGCTTTACTGAACAAGGAGCAGCTCTCCTGTGTTATCGTCAACTCACTGGCCTCCCAACCTTTCTCAGGTTTCTCCCTTCTACCTACCATCCCCTACTAGGACTCTACAATCACCTACCTATTCTACTCTGTCCCTATCAGTTTTACATCTGTGCTGTTTCTTTTCCCTGGAAATTCCAGCCAATGATTAAATACAAGAGGATTACTAGGACCTGACCATTTCTGTCTACTATGCAAAAATTTATTGGTTAATCTTTACTTTGGAACGCTCCAATTGGGTTGCCCAAGACATATCTGTATCACAATCTCCTTAACCAATCCTGTTCATTCTTCCTTTGTCTTTTATAGGCATAAACCTGCAAAAGGCCACTTCCATTCATAATTCAGTATCAGTATATGCTTTTTGGGGAATTTAACTCAGAGCAGGGTTTGGGAACTACATCAATTTACCATGAAATTCATTGCATTTATTGTATAAGTTATCATTCAGAAGCAACTGGCCTTGGAGCAATGGAAGGACCTAAAACAGGTGCAGCTATAGTGCCTATTTGGTGGTAACATCCTCTGCAATAAGGTGAACAAAAGAACTATATGGTCTTGTGCCTCCAGTAGGAAGAACAAACAGGTCTAAGACCAAAGGATGAAAGAATGAGCTTACCAATTGGTCTCCATCGGTACCAGATCCTCAGTGAGGACTGTGCATGGAACTAATTTCAGAAAGGTCCTAGGGATTTTATGAAATTAAACTTCTTTGAGACTATCAGGAAATTAGGTCCTAGGGTAATGGTCCTTTAAAGCTGGATAGGATTCAGCACTCACCCAATGTCTGGACCCACTGAGGCTCAGGTTCTTCATACCTCAACACAGAAGGAATTCAGCGAGAGGCAGAGTGATAGGCAAGAAGAGGATTTATTAGGATAGGGTACTTGTAAGAGGTGCAAGTTGGCAGGCAGGAAATCTCTACTCTGCTCTCTCTTTCAACTGAGTGGGCAGCAATATAAATAGGATGGTAGAAGGCTGCGCCCCTCAAGTAGATGTAGGACATATATCATTGGTTGCTTCTTCGCCAGCTCCTCCTTTATCAGCTGTTTATACCCAGGCGAGCCTGCTTTACTGAACAAGGAGCAGCTCTCCTGTGTTATCGTCAACTCACTGGCCTCCCAACCTTTCTCAGGTTTCTCCCTTCTACCTACCATCCCCTACTAGGACTCTACAATCACCTACCTATTCTACTCTGTCCCTATCAGTTTTACATCTGTGCTGTTTCTTTTCCCTGGAAATTCCAGCCAATGATTAAATACAAGAGGATTACTAGGACCTGACCATTTCTGTCTACTATGCAAAAATTTATTGGTTAATCTTTACTTTGGAACGCTCCAATTGGGTTGCCCAAGACATATCTGTATCACAATCTCCTTAACCAATCCTGTTCATTCTTCCTTTGTCTTTTATAGGCATAAACCTGCAAAAGGCCACTTCCATTCATAATTCAGTATCAGTATATGCTTTTTGGGGAATTTAACTCAGAGCAGGGTTTGGGAACTACATCAATTTACCATGAAATTCATTGCATTTATTGTATAAGTTATCATTCAGAAGCAACTGGCCTTGGAGCAATGGAAGGACCTAAAACAGGTGCAGCTATAGTGCCTATTTGGTGGTAACATCCTCTGCAATAAGGTGAACAAAAGAACTATATGGTCTTGTGCCTCCAGTAGGAAGAACAAACAGGTCTAAGACCAAAGGATGAAAGAATGAGCTTACCAATTGGTCTCCATCGGTACCAGATCCTCAGTGAGGACTGTGCATGGAACTAATTTCAGAAAGGTCCTAGGGATTTTATGAAATTAAACTTCTTTTGAGACTATCATTAGGTTAGTATAACTGCTGTGCTCACTTATCAATTATTCTCCATGACCCACTGGGTAACTTTATTCTTCTCATCCTCTCACATCTAGAAACTTCAGAGTTAATGGTCCTAATCCAAACATAGAACACTGTCAGCATACAAAGGCTCTAATGAGCTACAAGCTACAGCCGTCACCTGGGCACTTTTGACTCCTTTCTTCTGGGGATATACAGACCAGAAGGGACCATATAAGCAGGAATAATTGATCAGCAGGAGGAGATGGGACTGCAAAGGAGTTGAGCAAAGGACAATGCATGGAGCCCTTTTAACTTCCTCACCTTCCCTTCCCAAACGCAAATACAAAGGTAAGTCCAGGAATCCTAATCTAACAAGGGAATGATCTGAAAAAGCTCACAACTCGTAGGAAGGTGGATTTGAGTGACACCATCAGATAAGCCTTGTGACCGATGGAGGTGATAACTCAGAGCAATTAGAATGGTGAGTGGAGAAGGGAGGTGATGCGGGCCAAGTACATACCAGATCTCACTGCACTGATGAGTTTTGTAGTGCTATCTCAGTCATTTACCTCTTTTTGTAAGTGTGAGCCATGAGAACCTTGGAGAAGGCCCTGTCAAAATGTCTAAGGTAAAAGAGACAGACTTTTCCACATGTCAAAGTGGGATCCTTAGATTGTCAGTCAAGAGAAGAAATCACTAGTGAGCTGGACAGATCAGCTGATTATTAAGCCTGCTAAAGGTACTAGAGCAGGCTTCCCTGGTGGTCCAGTGGGTAAGGACACCGTCTTGCAGTGCAAGGGGCGCTGGTTCGATCCCTAGCTCTGAGTGCATGGAAGGACCTAAAACAGGTGCAGCTATAGTGCCTATTTGGTGGTAACATCCTCTGCAATAAGGTGAACAAAAGAACTATATGGTCTTGTGCCTCCAGTAGGAAGAACAAACAGGTCTAAGACCAAAGGATGAAAGAATGAGCTTACCAATTGGTCTCCATCGGTACCAGATCCTCAGTGAGGACTGTGCATGGAACTAATTTCAGAAAGGTCCTAGGGATTTTATGAAATTAAACTTCTTTTGAGACTATCATTAGGTTAGTATAACTGCTGTGCTCACTTATCAATTATTCTCCATGACCCACTGGGTAACTTTATTCTTCTCATCCTCTCACATCTAGAAACTTCAGAGTTAATGGTCCTAATCCAAACATAGAACACTGTCAGCATACAAAGGCTCTAATGAGCTACAAGCTACAGCCGTCACCTGGGCACTTTTGACTCCTTTCTTCTGGGGATATACAGACCAGAAGGGACCATATAAGCAGGAATAATTGATCAGCAGGAGGAGATGGGACTGCAAAGGAGTTGAGCAAAGGACAATGCATGGAGCCCTTTTAACTTCCTCACCTTCCCTTCCCAAACGCAAATACAAAGGTAAGTCCAGGAATCCTAATCTAACAAGGGAATGATCTGAAAAGCTCACAACTCGTAGGAAGGTGGATTTGAGTGACACCATCAGATAAGCCTTGTGACCGATGGAGGTGATAACTCAGAGCAATTAGAATGGTGAGTGGAGAAGGGAGGTGATGCGGGCCAAGTACATACCAGATCTCACTGCACTGATGAGTTTTGTAGTGCTATCTCAGTCATTTACCTCTTTTTGTAAGTGTGAGCCATGAGAACCTTGGAGAAGGCCCTGTCAAAATGTCTAAGGTAAAAGAGACAGACTTTTCCACATGTCAAAGTGGGATCCTTAGATTGTCAGTCAAGAGAAGAAATCACTAGTGAGCTGGACAGATCAGCTGATTATTAAGCCTGCTAAAGGTACTAGAGCAGGCTTCCCTGGTGGTCCAGTGGGTAAGGACACCGTCTTGCAGTGCAAGGGGCGCTGGTTCGATCCCTAGCCTGGGAAGATCCCACGTGCTGTGGAGCAGCTGGACCAATGTGTCCAATTACTGAGCCGGAGCTCTGGAGCGCATGCGCCCAGAGCCAGTGCTCTGCGACAACAGAGGTCACTGCGATGGGAAGTCCACACGGGCCAAAGAACAAAGATGGATGAAAATAGATAAATGAAAGACCAATAGAAGTGGCCCGCCTGCTCCCCTCCCTCCCCAACCCGCACCCCACCCCCCGATAAATAAATAAATAAATGTCTTTAAAAAAAAAAAAAAAGGTACTAGAGCTTGGATGTTTTCACCTACTGAGGAAATCCTCTAATGGGCAGTCTTTGCTCTGAATCTCTCAGGAGGTAAGCATTTCCATGCCTGTTCCTGCTTCTCTCCCCTTTCCTGCCTGTGCAGACTCCCTGCCGAATCCTGCTAACCATCTCGCTTTCATCTTTCACAGTCATTGCTTCTTGATAAACCTCTTGCACTCTTAACTCCATCTCAGTTTCTGCTTCCCAGAGCGCCCTGTGAGCACAGTAGCTATGTTAACCTATTGATACTCTCAAAAGGAGTTCAATTCATAAACTCCCCAGGACCTTTCAGAAATGTGTCTCATACATGATCCTCACTTAGGATCTGGAACTGATGGAGTTTGCTTCCTCCATTTCCACTGTATCTCATCAGGAAGCAGATTTAATAGTCTTAATTTTGATAAACCTTCTTTCTCTGTAGTCCATCTCTGTAGTCTGACAAGACTGAAATTCTCTTCTTTAGTCAGATGCTATAAAAAACAAATAGCTTTTATTCCTGACAGACACACAATCTATTTGAATATATTATTCAGTCAGATTCTGAAATGTAATTCTTCACCAGCATTCATAACTAGTATTAATAATCACAGAATAATGTAGGTGAAAAGTGGGAGTAGGCGTTTTGAAGATATGTGATTTATAGGAAGAGTGCTTTAAAAACTGGCTGAATGCAATTTTCTTACTCAGGATAGTGAAAGTGGATGATTTTTCTTTTTACTCCTTCTTTTGTACTGTTTCTTTTTATTAATTTAGACTCACCATTTTTGTTGAACTAAGAATAAAACTTCCTTAAACTCCTTTAAGATAAGTTGATATGTGATCCCCAAGTCACAGTCATTACATGCATACCTTTAAAATTATAAAATGTACTCCTTCTTTGATATAAATTAGAAATATAAACAAGCAGGGTAGAAAGACATTTTACAGTGAAAATATGCTGTAGTTTAAATACAGTAGAGTGACAAAAGCTCATAGGAATAAAATGTGGATATAATCATAATAAGGAAAGTTAAAAATGCTGTCAGATAAAAATGTTGAGAGAATACCTACTTATATAATGAGTTTATTAAAAAATAACCTATTACAGAGATCAAATTTTTTACTAAATAGGAAAACAAGAATCTCTTTCCTTATGTTTGGGAAATAATCTCTTTTCCTTATGTTTAGGAAAGAGATTATTGCTCATACTAAAATACAGTGTAGGCACTAAACAATATAAACTGCTTCCTGAATCATAGTGAGATTGAATTAACTACTGTGTTAAGTACTGTTTGTTTTGCCCACAAACAGATTTGAATTGAGGGTTCTGGAGGAGAACACCATAATTATAGAAAAAGAAAAAAGAGAAAATGTTCTCTGAGTAAAAGGAAAACAGAGACCAGAGAAAATATGTTAATGTAAATATAGTCACTTTAATTCAATATTCTATTAGCATATCAGCAAAAGCACTCTGCTGAATCTGTTCTCGAAATACCCATTTCAAAGAAAAATCAAGAATAATGGATGAAAAGAAACATAAAATCAGATCCCTTTGCCCTGATGTATCTACCTTTTGTCTGTTTCCTTAGTGCTGACTTCCTTAGTTAACATCACTGTTTATTTTCTTTTTCCTTCCCCACATTTCCTCTTACCTCATTATGTAGCATGCATTCTTATTTTTTCATACTTTCAGATAGGCTCTTTCTGTATCAATGCTTCCTGTCAATATGCACTTCCTGTGATGTTTGTGTTGCTAAACTGGCTATTATGTAGGTGCTTCTCAGACATTATTTGACCATAAATACTAGACCAAATTGTATGAATACAATGTTATTATTTAATATAAAATGGAAGTGGTATAACTGCTTATCATTTAATAAAAACTTAACTAGATATTTATTAATTCAAATTAGTATTGATTATTTTTTAATTTCCACATCTTATACTGTGACTTAAAAAAAATGCATGAGGGGGTGGAACTAAGATAGTGGCTTAGAAGGACATGCACTCATCTCTCCTGCAAAATCACCTGAATTACAACTAGTTCCCTTTAAAGAGTGACAAAAGCTCATAGGAATAAAATGTTAAAAATGGGCTGTCAGATAAAAATGTTGAGAGAATACCTACTTATATAATGAGTTTATTAAAAAATAACCTATTACAGAGATCAAATTTTTTACTAAATAGGAAAACAAGAATCTCTTTCCTTATGTTTGGGAAATAATCTCTTTTCCTTATGTTTAGGAAAGAGATTATTGCTCATACTAAAATACAGTGTAGGCACTAAACAATATAAACTGCTTCCTGAATCATAGTGAGATTGAATTAACTACTGTGTTAAGTACTGTTTGTTTTGCCCACAAACAGATTTGAATTGAGGGTTCTGGAGGAGAACACCATAATTATAGAAAAAGAAAAAAGAGAAAATGTTCTCTGAGTAAAAGGAAAACAGAGACCAGAGAAAATATGTTAATGTAAATATAGTCACTTTAATTCAATATTCTATTAGCATATCAGCAAAAGCACTCTGCTGAATCTGTTCTCGAAATACCCATTTCAAAGAAAAATCAAGAATAATGGATGAAAAGAAACATAAAATCAGATCCCTTTGCCCTGATGTATCTACCTTTTGTCTGTTTCCTTAGTGCTGACTTCCTTAGTTAACATCACTGTTTATTTTCTTTTTCCTTCCCCACATTTCCTCTTACCTCATTATGTAGCATGCATTCTTATTTTTTCATACTTTCAGATAGGCTCTTTCTGTATCAATGCTTCCTGTCAATATGCACTTCCTGTGATGTTTGTGTTGCTAAACTGGCTATTATGTAGGTGCTTCTCAGACATTATTTGACCATAAATACTAGACCAAATTGTATGAATACAATGTTATTATTTAATATAAAATGGAAGTGGTATAACTGCTTATCATTTAATAAAAACTTAACTAGATATTTATTAATTCAAATTAGTATTGATTATTTTTTAATTTCCACATCTTATACTGTGACTTAAAAAAAATGCATGAGGGGGTGGAACTAAGATAGTGGCTTAGAAGGACATGCACTCATCTCTCCTGCAAAATCACCTGAATTACAACTAGTTCCTGAAAAACTATCAAAAGGAGGAGGTTGGATCCGATCACAAGAAAGATACCCCACATCGAAGAGCAAAGGAGAAGCTGCAACAAGACAGTAGGAGGGGCGCAATTGTGCTTTTAAAAGTCAAACCTCATACCCACCAGAGAGGCTGGGTGGGCCAAATACGCAAAACCTGTTGCAAATCAAGACCTGGGAAAGGAGAAGTGACCAACACAAGGAACTGAGCCAGACCTGCTTTAGAGGGTCCAAGTGCCCCCTTAAGCTAGAAGTGCCCTTGAGCAGTCCTCTGAAAGAAGACGCTTAATTCCCTTTGAAGGAGGTTATCATGAACTCGATCATAGAGTCATCGAGTAGGACTGGAGACTCTGTGTGCACTGAGATCCGGGAGAGGGGAATAGCGATCTTGCATGAGACTGAGCCAGACTCACCTCTGAGTAATCTGATGTCTCCCATGGTGGTGGGGGTCAATGATGGCCTGCAGCAAGGTTGGGGACACTATGGAAATGCTTCTCAAAGAGCATGTGGAAATAAATCCTTTGTGAGAGAGAGGCCACTACCCCTACTGTAGTTTGGCTGAAGGTCAAACTACATGGAGGGAATTTAGCTCCACCCAGCAACAAAGGTACCTGGATTAATGATTAAGAAACTACCAGGGCCAGCCTGGGTGGGCCCTTTAGTTCTAGAATAGGTGGAAATAAACAGTAAAAGAGGCCTTCAGATCCAATCACTGCCAGAGACAAGAAAAAAACTGATAATTCACAAACAGCAAGAAACAGAAGAACATAAACATTCACTATATTCACGTTTTGACTGAGGCTGGATTTACTGCTGGATTTTTTCTTTTATGTTGTTTTTTATTCTTTCTTTTTTTCTTTTTCTTTTATTCACTCTTTTTTCTTTTTCCTAATCCCCTCTTGGCCCCGCTTTTTTAATTCTTTGCTCCATTGAATTCTATTGAAGCTACCAATCTTATCAGTAAGACCGAATATATTCAAGTTTACACAATTTTTTTTCTTTCTTTTAAGCCACACAGTTTATTTCTGTATATACTTCTGATACCACATTGGCCTTTTGTGGTTCTGTGGGGGTTTTGTTTTATTGTTTTTGCTCTTTTTTTTCTATATTTTTCTATGTATTTATTGCTGTTTTAATTTTTTAAATTTTTATATGTATTTATTTCTTCCACTACAACTATTTCTTTGCTTTCCCTGATGCTCTTTTCATACAGCACTAAACTCTAATACATGCAAATTTTCTTCTCCTTATATTTATCTTTGCATTATTATTCTATATTTCTCTTCTATCCTTCCTTTCTTTTTCTCTTTACCCACCATATTTCTTAGTCTATTTTGTCCTCATCACCTTATCCCCAACTGGGACTCTGTTCTAGCATTATTCTCCAATTTATGCTCTAGTTAGTTTGGTTATTAACTGGTGGATATCATTCTTGGTTTTCTTTGTTCGCCATGCTAACATATTATACTGTATTTTTTGTTGGAAAGTTTTTAGGTTATGTTATGGCTGCATATGTTTGTGTGTATAATTCAATATGCTAGATAGTATTTGCATGATATTTTAATTGCCATTTGTCAAACGTATACCTTCTGTTTCTCATTCGTGTATATATGTTTTAATACCATTTAATGCCATAACAAACCAGCTGTGAAATCTTCATTCCCTGGTCAGGCAACAAGACCAGGGGCTTTAGGGAGGGAGCACTGACTCCAAAACCCTACAATACCAGAAAGCATTAAACAGCAAGAACGCCAACAAAGCAAGCATTTGTATGCAAGTCCTGACATCACCCAAACACCAGCATCACCCAGAATAAGACGCCTCATCCAAACAACAAACACCGACATACGTAACTAACAGTCTGGGAAAAGGAAACCACAAACATAGTTTAAAAATTGATAATAACAATGAAATGGCAGGAAAATACCACACAAATGAAGGAACAATGTACAAATACACAAGTCCAAATAAATAAAGTAGAATTAGACAAACTTTCTGACAGAGAATTCAGAACACCAAACAACTCAATTGCTGAATTTCAAAACACCATAGATGGAATCAAGAGCAGAGTATCTGATACAGAAGACCGGATAAGTGAATGGGAAGATAGAATGGTCAAAGTAACAGCTGAAGAACAGAACCAAGCTCAAAGAATGAAAAGAGCAGAGAATAGCCTCAGAGACCTCTTGGATAATATTAAACACATCAATATTTGAATTATAAGGATTCCAGAAGAAAAGAGCAAAAGGAAGGATATGAGAAAATCTTTGAAGAGATTCTAGTCGAAAATTTCCCCAACATGGGAAAAGAAATAGTCAATCAAGTCCAAGAAGCACAAAGAGTACCATACAGAATCAATCTGAGAAGAAACACACCAAGACACATATTAATGAAGCTTACACAAATTAAACACAAAGACAGAATTCTCAAAGCAGCAAGGGAAAAGCAACAAGTGACATACAAGGGAGACCCCATACGTTTAACAGCTCATCTTTCAACAGAAACTCTGCAGGTCAGAAGGGAATGGCAGGATACATTTAAAGCACTGAAACAGAATAATCTGCAACCAAGAATACTCTACCCTGCAAGGATCTCTTTCAAAGTTGATGGAGAAATCAAGAGCTTTACAGATAAGCAAAAATTAAAAGAATTTAGTCACACCAAACCAGCCTTACAACAAGTGTTAAAGGGACTTATATATACAACAAGTATAAGAAAAGGAGAAGATCCACAAAACAAAACCATCATAATATCTAAGAAGATGACAATAGGATCATTTGTATCAATAATCACTTTGAATGTAAATGGACTAAATGCCCCAACCAAAAGACACAACACAGGCTGGCTGAATGGATTCAAAAACAAGACCCATACATATGCTGCCTACAAGAAACTCATTTCAGACCAAGACACACTCATAGACTGAAAGTGAGAGGATGGAAAAAGCTATTCCACGCAAATGGAAATCAAAAGAAAGCTGGAGTAGCAATCCTCATATCAGACAAAATAGACCTCAAAATAAAGATTAGAAGAGACAAGGCAGGACACTACATAATGATCAAGGGATTGATCCAATAGGAAGACATAACAGTCAGAAATATCTATGCACTCAACACAGGAGCACCCCAATACATAACACAAGCACTTTCAGACATAAAAGAAGAAACTGACAATAAAACAATAATAGTAGGAGACTTGAACACGCCTCTCACACCAATGGACAGATCATCCAAACAGAAAATAAAGAAACACAGGCCTTAAATGCCACACTAGAAGAGATGGACCTCATGGATATCTTTAGGACCTTCCATCCAAAAGCAGAAGAATACGCTTTCTTCTCAAGTGCTCATGGAACATTCTCCAAGGACCATATCTTGAACAACCGCCTGCTCACACTGCAAAGAAAAAAAAAATCTTTGAAGAGATTCTAGTCGAAAATTTCCCCAACATGGGAAAAGAAATAGTCAATCAAGTCCAAGAAGCACAAAGAGTACCATACAGAATCAATCTGAGAAGAAACACACCAAGACACATATTAATGAAGCTTACACAAATTAAACACAAAGACAGAATTCTCAAAGCAGCAAGGGAAAAGCAACAAGTGACATACAAGGGAGACCCCATACGTTTAACAGCTCATCTTTCAACAGAAACTCTGCAGGTCAGAAGGGAATGGCAGGATACATTTAAAGCACTGAAACAGAATAATCTGCAACCAAGAATACTCTACCCTGCAAGGATCTCTTTCAAAGTTGATGGAGAAATCAAGAGCTTTACAGATAAGCAAAAATTAAAAGAATTTAGTCACACCAAACCAGCCTTACAACAAGTGTTAAAGGGACTTAAATATACAACAAGTATAAGAAAAGGAGAAGATCCACAAAACAAAACCATCATAATATCTAAGAAGATGACAATAGGATCATTTGTATCAATAATCACTTTGAATGTAAATGGACTAAATGCCCCAACCAAAAGACACAACACAGGCTGGCTGAATGGATTCAAAAACAAGACCCATACATATGCTGCCTACAAGAAACTCATTTCAGACCAAGACACACTCATAGACTGAAAGTGAGAGGATGGAAAAAGCTATTCCACGCAAATGGAAATCAAAAGAAAGCTGGAGTAGCAATCCTCATATCAGACAAAATAGACCTCAAAATAAAGATTAGAAGAGACAAGGCAGGACACTACATAATGATCAAGGGATTGATCCAATAGGAAGACATAACAGTCAGAAATATCTATGCACTCAACACAGGAGCACCCCAATACATAACACAAGCACTTTCAGACATAAAAGAAGAAACTGACAATAAAACAATAATAGTAGGAGACTTGAACACGCCTCTCACACCAATGGACAGATCATCCAAACAGAAAATAAAGAAACACAGGCCTTAAATGCCACACTAGAAGAGATGGACCTCATGGATATCTTTAGGACCTTCCATCCAAAAGCAGAAGAATACGCTTTCTTCTCAAGTGCTCATGGAACATTCTCCAAGATAGACCACATCTTGGGCCACAAATCAAACCTCAGTCAATTCAAGAAAATTGACATTATATCAACCATTTTCTCTGACCACAGTGCAATGAGACTAGAGATCAACTACAGTAAAAAAAAAAAAAAAAAAAAAAAAAAAACCGCTAAAATCACAAGCAAATGGAGATGTTTTAAACAACACATACCTAAAAAAAAAAAAAAAAAAAAGAAAAACTGATTACCAAACAAATCAAAGGGTAAATTTAAAAATTCCTAGAAGAAAATGACAATGAACACATGACAGTGCAAAACCTATGGGATACCACACAATCAGTTCTAAGAGGGAAATTTATAGCAATACAATCCTACTTCAAGAAACAAGGCAAATATCAAACAGATGACCTAACCCTATGTTTAAAACAATTGGAAGAAGAAGAACAACAACAACAAAAAAAATCCCAAAATGAGTAGAAGAAATCATAAAGATCAGAACAGAAATAAATGAAAAGGAAAAGAAAGAAACAATAGTAAAGATAAATAAAACAAAAAGCTGGTTCTTCAAAAAGGTAAACAAAATCAACAGACCGCAGGCCAGACTTATCAAGAAAAGAAGAGAGAAGAACCAGATCAACAAAATCAAAAATGAGAAAGGAGAGATTACAACAGATAATGCAGAAACCCAAAGGATTCTAAGAGATTATTATGAACAACTATATGGCAACAAACTGGACAACCTGGAAGAGATGGACAGTTTCTTAGAGAAGATTAATCTCCCAAGACTCAACCAAGAATTAACAGAAACTATGAACAACCCAACACAAGCTCAGAAATCGACTTTGTGATCAAAACTCTACCCAAAAAGAAAAGCCCAGGGCCAGATGGCATCACAGGTGAATTCCACCAGACACTGAAAGAAGAGATCATGCCTGTTCTTCTAAAACTCTTCCAAAAAATTGCACAAGAAGGAACACTTCCAAACACACTCTACAAGGCCACAATCACCCCAATACCAAAGCCAGGCAAAGACAACACAAAAAAAAGAAAATTATAGGCCATTTTCACTGATGAATTTGGACGCCTCAACAAAATGCTAGCAAACAGAATTCAACATCACATCAAAAAACTCATACATCATGATCAAGTTGGGTTCATCCCAGGCATGCAAGGATTCTTCAATATCCACAAATCAATCAACGTGATACACCATATCAACAAATTGATAGACAAAAACCACATGATAATATCAATAGATTCAGAAAAAACCTTTGACAAAATCCAACACCCATTTATGATAAAAACTCTTCAAAAAATGGGTATAGAAGGAACCTATTGCAGCACAGTGAAAGCCATATATGAGAAGCCCACTGTGAATATTATCCTCAAGGTGAAAAGCTGAAAGCATTCCCTCTAAGATCGGGAACAAGACAGAGGTGTCCACTTTCACCACTATTATTCAACGTAGTCCTGGAAGTTCTAGCAACAGCAATAAGAGATGAAAAAATAGATAAATAAAAGGAATCCAGATTGGAAAAGAAGAGGTAAAACTCTCCATTTGCAGATGACATGATATTATACATAGAACACACTATTAGCAAACTACTAGAGCTAATGACCGAATACAGCAATTCCCAGGATACAAAATCAATATACAGAAATCACTGGCATTCCTATATACAAGCAATGAAAAATCAGAAAACAAAATCAAAAGTCGATCCCCTTCACCACCACAACCAAACGAATAAAATATCTAGGAATAAACCTACCCAAAGAAACAAAAGAACTGTACACAGAAAATTACAAGACACTCAGAGAGAAATTAAAGAAGACTTAAACAGATGGAGACATATCCCATGTTCCTGAGTCGGAAGAATCAATATGGTAAAAATGACCATACTACCAAATGTCATCTACAGATTCAATGTGATCCCTATGAAATTACCAATGACATTCTTCACAGAACTAGACCAAAGAATAACACAGTTCATATGGAAACACAAAAGACCCCGAATAGAAACGCAATCCAGAGAAAGAAGAATGGAACTGGAGGGATCACCCTCCCTAACTTCAGAATATACTGTAAAGCAACAGTCATCAAGACAGTATGGTAGTGGCACAAAAACAGAAATATAGATCAATGGAACAAGATAGAGAACCCAGAGATAAATCCGCGCACATATGGATACCTTATTTTTGACAAAGGAGGTGAAACTATAACATCGGACAAAGACAGCCTCTTCAACAGAGGGTGCTGGCTGGAAAAACTGGACATCTACATGCAAAAAAAATGAAGTTGTGACATTCCCTGACACCATACACAAAGATCAACTCAAAATGGATTAAAGACCTAAATGTAAGACCAGAAACTATAAAACTCTTAGAGGAGAATGTACGCAAAACACTCAGGGATATAAATCAAAGCAAGATCTTTCATGACCCACCTACTAGAATAGCGGAAGTAAAACCAAAAATCAACACGTGGGTCCCAATGAAACTTAAAAGCTTTTATACAGCAAAAGAAACTACCAAAAAGCTGAACATACAACCCACAGAATGGGAGAAAATCACAGCAAATGAAACAATAGACAAAGAATTAATCTCCAAAACGTACAAGCAACTCAGACAACTCAGCACTGGAAAAATGAAACAACCCAATCAAAAAATGGAAAAGAGACCTAGAGAAATCTCATCAAAGAGGACATACAGATGGCCAAAAAGCACATAAAATGATGCTCAACGTTGCTTATTATTAGAGAAATGCAGATCAAAACCACAATGAGACATCACTTCACACCTGTCAGAATGGCCGTCAACAACAAAATCTACAAACAAGAAATGCTTGAGAGGGTGCAGAAAAAGGCCACACTGTTGCATTGCTGGTGGGAATGTAAACTGATACAGCCGCTATGGAAGACAGTATTTAAAAACTAGAAATAGAACCACTTATACAACCCAGCAATCCCACTATTAGGTTTATACCCTGATGAAATCAAAACTGAAAGAAGCACTAGTACCCCAATGTTCATTGCAGCTCTCTATACAATAGCTAGAACATGGAAGCAACCTAGATGTCCATCAACAAATGAATGGATATAAAATCCCTGGTACATATATACAATGGACTACTACTCAGCTGTAAAAAGAAATGTAGAAGAATCAGTCCTAATGAGGTGGCTGGATCTAGAACCTATCATAAAAAGTGAAGTAAGTCAAAAAGAGAAAGACAAGTACAATATACAAACACATATATATGGAATATAGTAGGATGGGAATGATAACAAAAGCAGTGAAGTGATGAAAAAACAGACAGAGAATAGACATATGGACATTGAGGGGAATGAACAGTGGGTGGGAGGCATAAAGGAAGTAGCATGAAAACCTATGCTCTCATATCTGAAAAAAATAGCTATTGTCATTGCACTGTGAGAAAAGCAGATTCTGCAGGGGCTCTGCGTGATGAACTGGAGGGGTGGGATGGGGGGGATATACATATGACTAATATGGGATCATTAAAAAAATACATGACCTAAGAGCTAAGAGCTGTGAGTTCAATTTTATTTGAGGACAGCTTCTCAGCTTTGAAGAAGAGCTCTGGAGATGTGGGGCAGGGATCACAAACATCCTGGTAGCCAATTAATGCTAGTTATGAGATGCAAAATCCTTTGTTAATGGTTTTACTGCTTTTCTGAGTAAAAGAAGATCTATGATAATGGATTCATAAAAATTTCTCTTGAAATATCTAACACTCTGACTGCCTATTCTGCCTTTTTTTTGCCAGAGCAAGAAATGCCTTCTTCCTGATCTCCATCCTGGATTTTTTTCAAGGTATATTTGAGGTAAACTAATGTGGTTAATGACCTAACCCTTGAAGAACTGGATGGTGAGCAACATTCTAATTTAGTGAAGTGATATATTGAAAGTGTAACATTCATATAAAGCATTTCTGGAGTGAATTTTACAGTATAGGTGCTATTCATGAATTTTAACTGTACATTTACACACATGGGCTTCCCAGGTGTTACAGTGGTAAAGAATATGCCTGCCAAGGCTGAGGGCACACAAGACACACGTTTGGGGAGCTAGGATGGCAGTGTAGAAGGATGTGCACTCATCTCTCCTGCAAAATCGCCTGAATTGCAACGAGTTCCTGGGAAAACATTCGACGAAAGGAGGTTGGATCTGATCACAGAGAGGATATCCCACATCGAAGAACAAAGGAGAAGCCGCATCAAGATGGTAGGAGGGGCGCAATTGCACTTTTAAAAGTCAAATCTCATACCAGCCAGAGAGGCTGGGTTGGCCAAAGGCGCAAAGCCTGTTGTAGATCAAAACCCAGGAAAGGAGCAGTGACACCCACAAGAGACTGAGCCAGACCTGCTTTGGAGGGTCCAGGTGCCCCCCTGAGCTAGAAGTGCCCTTGAGCAGGCCTCCGAAGGATGGCACTCAGTTTCCTTTGGAGGTTACGAGTAACCCGATCACAGAGTCGCCAAGGAGGACTGGAAAGTCTCTGTGCACTGTGATCCAGGAGAGGGGAATAGCGATCCTGCATGAGACTGAGCCAGACTCACCTCTGAGTAACCTGACGTCTCCTGCGGTGGCAGGGGTCAACGGTGGCCTGCAGCAGGGTCGGGGTCACTGCGGAAGTGCTTCCCATAGAGCGTGTGGGAATAAATCCTTTGTGAGACAGACGCCATTTTCCCTACTGTAGTTTGACTACTGGGCAAGCTACAGGGAGGGAATTTAGCTCCACCCAGCAAGAAAAGGGATTTGGATTAAGAAACTCCTAGGGCCAGCCTGGGCGGGCCTTTTAATTCTGGAATAGGCCGAAATAAACAAGCAGGCAAAGAGGTCTTCAGATCCAACCACTGCCAGAGGCAAGAAAAAGACTGATAATTCCTGAATAGTCAGCAAGAGACAGAAGAACATAAACACTATTTTCACGTTTTGTCTGAAGCTGGAGTTACTGCTGGACTTTAAAATTTCATTTTTTGTATTGTATCGCCTTGTTTCAATTTTTTTTTTCTCTTTTTTCCAAACCCACTCAGTGCACCCCCCCTTTTTTTGGGGGGGTGTGTGTGTGTGAGAGTGGGTGTGTTCATCTCCTTCACTGAATTCTGTTGAAGCTACTAATCTTATCAGTTATGAATGAATATATTCAAGTTTACATAATTTTTTTTTCTTCTTCTTCTTTTTCCTTTTAAACCACACATTTTATTTTGGTATAAACTTCTGGTTCCCCATTGGCCTTTTAAGGTTCTGTGGGGGTTTTGTTTGTTTTTATTATTTTTGCTTTGTTTTTCTATATTTTTCTATATAATTAGCTCTTTTAATTTTTTAAAATTTTTCATTTGTACTACCACTTCCTCTATAATTCTTTGCTTTCTCTGAAGCTCCTTTCCTATAGCACTAAATTCTAATACATACAAATCTTTATCTCCCTATATTTAGCTTTGTAATATTATTCTATATTTCTCTTCTATCCTCCCTTTCTCTTTTTCCCTTTCCCCACTATATTTCTTAGTCTGTTCTGTCCTCATTGCCTTATCTCCAACAGGGACCCTGCTCTAGCATTATTCTCCAATTGGTGCTCTACTTAGTTTGGTTATTAACTGGTGGATATCATTCTTGCTTTTCTCTATTCGCCGTACTAACGGATTGTACTGTATTTTGGTTGGAATGCTTGGGTTATGTTACAGCTGTATATGTTTATGTGTATAATTCAATATGCTAGATAGTATTTGCATAATTTTTTAATTGCCATTTGTCAAAGGTATACCTTCTGTTTCTCATTTGCATATATATGTTTTAATATCATTTAATGCCATAACAAACCAGCCGTGAAATCTTCATTCCCTGGTCAGGCAACAAGCCCCGGGGCTTTAGGGAGGGAGCACTGACTCCAAAACTCTACAATACTAGAGAACGCCTAACACTAAAGTGCAGTATACAAGTGAGAACGCCAACCAAGGTAATCACTTGTATGCAAGTCCTGACATCACTCAGTCACCAGCATCACTCAGAATAAGAAGCCCCATGGTGATAGAATTCTCAGTTGAAGCTACTCAAAATTTCATTTTTGTATTGTATCGCCTTGTTTCAATTTTTTTCTTTTTCCAAACCCACTCAGTGCACCCCCCCTTTTTTTGGGGGGGTGTGTGTGTGTGTGTGGGTGTGTTCATCTCCTTCACTGAATTCTGTTGAAGCTACTAATCTTATCAGTTATGAATGAATATATTCAAGTTTACATAATTTTTTTTTCTTCTTCTTCTTTTTCCTTTTAAACCACACATTTTATTTTGGTATAAACTTCTGGTTCCCCATTGGCCTTTTAAGGTTCTGTGGGGGTTTTGTTTGTTTTTATTATTTTTGCTTTGTTTTTCTATATTTTTCTATATAATTAGCTCTTTTAATTTTTTAAAATTTTTCATTTGTACTACCACTTCCTCTATAATTCTTTGCTTTCTCTGAAGCTCCTTTCCTATAGCACTAAATTCTAATACATACAAATCTTTATCTCCCTATATTTAGCTTTGTAATATTATTCTATATTTCTCTTCTATCCTCCCTTTCTCTTTTTCCCTTTCCCCACTATATTTCTTAGTCTGTTCTGTCCTCATTGCCTTATCTCCAACAGGGACCCTGCTCTAGCATTATTCTCCAATTGGTGCTCTACTTAGTTTGGTTATTAACTGGTGGATATCATTCTTGCTTTTCTCTATTCGCCGTACTAACGGATTGTACTGTATTTTGGTTGGAATGCTTGGGTTATGTTACAGCTGTATATGTTTATGTGTATAATTCAATACGCTAGATAGTATTTGCATAATTTTTTAATTGCCATTTGTCAAAGGTATACCTTCTGTTTCTCATTTGCATATATATGTTTTAATATCATTTAATGCCATAACAAACCAGCCGTGAAATCTTCATTCCCTGGTCAGGCAACAAGCCCCGGGGCTTTAGGGAGGGAGCACTGACTCCAAAACTCTACAATACTAGAGAACGCCTAACACTAAAGTGCAGTATACAAGTGAGAACGCCAACCAAGGTAATCACTTGTATGCAAGTCCTGACATCACTCAGTCACCAGCATCACTCAGAATAAGAAGCCCCATCCAAACAACAAACACCAACAGACGTAACTCAAAGTCTGGGAAAAGGAAATCCCAAACAGAGTCAGTTAAAAAATTAATAATAACAATGAAATGGCAGAGAAATACCACACAAGCGAAGGAACAAACCACAAACACACAAGGTCAAATTAATGAAGAGAATTTGGACAAACTTTCTGAAAGTGATTTCAGAAGAATGATAGTAAAGATGATCAAAGACACTGAAAACAGAATTTTAGAGAAATTGCAAGACACAACTAACACACTGAATAAAGAAATACAAGAACTTACCAAAAAGGTAACAGAGACAAACAACTCAATTGCTGAACTGAAAAACACTGTAGAAGGAATCAAGAGCAGAGTATCTGAGACAGAAGACCGGATAAGTGAGCTGGAAGATAAAATGGTGGAAGGAACTGCTGAAAAACAGACTCTAGCTCAAAGAAGGAAAAGAGCAGAGGACAGCCTCAGAGACTTCTGGGATAATATCAAACGCTCCAATATTAGAATTATAGGGGTTCCAGAAGAAGAAAAAAAGAAAGGCTATGAGAAAATTTTTGAAGAGATTATAGTTGAAAATTTCCCCACCATGGGAAAAGAAATACTCAAGTCCAAGAAGCACAAAGAGTACCATACAGAATCAATCCGAGAAGAAACACACCAAGACACATATTAATGAAGTTAACACAGATTAAAAACAAAAATAGAATTCTCAAAGCAGCAAGGGAAAAACAACTACTGACATACAAGGGAAAGCCCATACGTTTAACAGCTGATCTTTCAACAGAAACTCTGCAGGCCAGAAGGGAATGGCAGGACATATTTAAACGGCTAAAAGAGAATAATCTGCAACCAAGAATCCTCGACCCTGCAAGGATCTCCTTCAAAATTGATGGAGAAATCAAAAGCTTTACAGACAAGCAAAAATTAAAAGAATTTAGTCACACCAAACCAGCCTTATAACAAGTGTTAAAGGGACTTATATAGACAACAAGTATAAAAGGAGAAGATCCACGAAACAAACCCATCATAACATCTAAGAAGATGACAATAGGATCGTTTGTATCAATAATTGCTTTGAATGTCAATGGACTAAATGCCCCAACCAAAAGACACAGAGTGGCTGAATGTATCCAAAAACATGACCCATACATATGCTGCCTCCAGGAAACTCATTTCAGACCTAGAGACACTCATAGACTGAAAGTGAGAGGCTGGAAAAAGATATTCCATGCAAATGGAAATCAAAAGAAAGCTGGAGTAGCAATCCTCATATCAGACAAAATAGATTTTAAAGTAAAGAAGATTCTAAGAGACAAGGCAGGTCACTACATCATGATTAAGGGATCGATCCAAGAAGAAGACATAACAATCATAAATATCTATGCACCCAACGCAGGAGCACCCCAATACATAAGACAAACACTTTCAGACATAAAAGAAGACATTGACAGTAACACAATCATAGTAGGAGACTTTAACACTCCTCTCACACCAATGGACAGATCATCCAAACAGAAAATTAATAAACACAAGCCTTAAATGCCACACTAGAAGAAATGGACCTCATTGATATCTTTAGGACTTTCCATCCAAAAGCAGAAGAATACACTTTCTTCTCAAGTGCTCACGGAACATTCTCCAGGATAGACCACATCTTGGGCCACAAATGAAACCTCAGTCAATTCAAGAAAACTGAAATTCTATCAACCATCTTCTCAGACCACAATGCAGTGAGATTAGAGATCAACTACAGGAAAAAAAACTGCTAAAAACACAAACACATGGAGATTAAACAACACATACCTAAAAAACCAACTGATCATTGAGGAAATCAAAGGAGAAATAAAAATATTCCTAGAAGAAAACGACAATGAACACACGACAGTGCAAAACCTATGGGATACTGCAAAAGCAGTTCTAAGAGGGAAGTTTATAGCAATTCAATCCCACCTCAAGAAACTAGGAAAATCTCAAGCAGACGACCTTACCTTACGCTTAAAACAACTGGAGAAAGAAGAACAAAAACACCCCAAGGCCAGCAGAAGAAGGGAAATCATAAAGATCAGAGCAGAAATAAATGAAAAAGAAATGAAAGAAACAATAGTAAAGATAAATGAAACAAAAAGCTGGTTCTTTGAAAAGGTCAATAAAATCGACACACCACTGGCCAGACTCATCAAGAAAAAGAGAGAAGAACCAGATCACCAAAATCAAAAATGAAAAAGGACAGATTACAACAGATAATGCAGAAATCCAAAGGATTATAAGAGACTATTGTGAACAACTCTATGGCAACAAACTGGACAACCTGGAAGAAATGGACAGTTTCTTAGAGAGGATTAATCTCCCAAGACTTAACCAGGAAGAAATAGAAACTATGAACAAGCTAATCACAAGATCAGAAATCGACTTTGTGATCAAAAATCTACCCAAAAATAAAAGCCCAGGGCCAGATGGTTTCACAAGTGAATTCTACCAAACATTTAAAGAAGAGCTAATGCCTGTCCTTCTAAAACTCTTCCAAAAAATTGCACAGGAAGGAAAACTTCCAAACACATTCTACGAGGCCACCATCATGTTGATACCAAAGCCAGGCAAAGACATCACAAAAAAAGAAAATTATAGGCCAATTTCACTGATGAATCTAGACGCCAAAATCCTCAACAAAATCCTAGCAAACAGAATTCAACAACACATCAAAAAGCTAATTCATTATGATCAAGTTGGGTTCATTCCTGGCATGCAAGGATTCTTCAATATCCGCAAATCAATCAATGTGATACACCATATCAACAAATTGATAGACAAAAATCACATGATCATCTCAATAGATGCAGAAAAAGCCTTTGACAAAGTACAGCATCCATTTATGATAAAAACTCTTCAAAAAATGGGCATAGAAGGAACTTATCTTAACATAGTGAAAGCCATATACGAGAAGCCCACAGCGAACATTATCCTCAATGGTGAAAAACTCAAAGCATTCCCTCTAAGATCAGGAACAAGACAAGGGTGTCCACTTTCACCACTCTTATTCAACATCGTCCTGGAAGTTCTAGCAACAGCAATAAGAGAAGAGAAAGAAATCAAAGGAATCCAGATTGGAAAAGAAGAAGTCAAACTCTATTTGCAGATGACATGATATTATACATAAAAAATCCCAAAGACACTATTACAAAACTACTAGAGATAATCAGCGAATTCAGCAAAGTCGCAGGATACAAAATCAATATACAGAAATCATTGGCATTCCTATACACAAACAATGAAAAATCAGAAAACAAAATCAAAAAGGCAATCCCCTTCACCATTGCAACCAAAAGAATAAAATATTTAGGAATAAGCCTACCCAAAGAAACAAAAGAACTGTACACAGAAAATTACAAGACACTCATGAGAGACATTCAAGAAGACTTAAACAGATGGAGAAATATTCCATGTTCCTGGGTCAGAAGAATCAATATTGTGACAATGACCATACTACCAAATATCATCTACAGATTCAATGTGATCCCTCTCAAACTACCAATGACATTCTTCACAGAACTAAACCAAAGAATAACACATTCAAAGAAACACAAAACTCGAATGTCAAAGCATCCTGATTTGAAGAAGAGCTAATGCCTGTCCTTCTAAAACTCCTCCAAACAATTGCACAGGAAGGAACACTTCCAAACACATTCTACGAGGCCACAATCACCCTGATACCAAAACCAGGCAAAGACATGACAAACACAGAAAATTATAGGCCAATTTCACTGATGAATCTAGACGCCAAAATCCTCAACAAAATCCTAGCAAACAGAATTCAACAACACATCAAAAAGCTCATTCATTATGATCAAGTTGGGTTCATTCCTGGCATGCAAGGATTCTTCAATACCCGCGCATCAATCAATGTGATACACCATATCAACAAATTGAGAGACAAAATCACATGATCATCTCAATAGATGCAGAAAAGCCTTTGACAAAGTACAGCATCCATTTATGATAAAAATCTTCAGAAAATGGGCATAGAAGGAACCTATCTCAACATAATAAAAGCCATATATGAGAAGCCCACAGCAAACATTATCCTCAACGGTGAAAAACTGAAAGCATTCCCTCTAAGATCAGGAACAAGACAGGAGTGTCCACTTTCACCACTACTATTCAACATAGTCCTGGAAGATCTATCAACAGCAATAAGAGAAGAGAAAGAAATCAAAGGAATCCAGATTGGAAAGGAAGAAGTCAAGCTCTCTCTTTTTGCAGACATGATACTATACATAGAAAAACCCAAAGACACGGTTACAAAACTACTAGAGATAATCAGCGAATTCAGCAAAGTCGCAGGATACAAAATCAATATACAGAAATCATTGGCATTCCTATACACAAACAATGAAAAATCAGAAAACAAAATCAAAAAGGCAATCCCCTTCACCATTGCAACCAAAAGAATAAAATATTTAGGAATAAGCCTACCCAAAGAAACAAAAGAACTGTACACAGAAAATTACAAGACACTCATGAGAGACATTAAAGAAGACTTAAACAGATGGAGAAATATTCCATGTTCCTGGGTCAGAAGAATCAATATTGTGAAAATGACCATACTACCAAATGTCATCTACAGATTCAATGTGATCCCTATCAAATTTCCAATAACATTCTTCACAGAACTAGACCAAAGAATAACACATTTCATATGGAAACACAGAAGACCTCGAATAGTCAAAGCAATCCTGAGGAAGAAGAATGGAGCTGGAGGGATCAGCCTCCCCAACTTTAGACTCTACTACAAAGCAACAGTCCTCAAGACAGTATGGTAGTGGCACAAAAACAGAACTATCGACCAATGGAACAAGATAGAGAACCCAGAGATAAACCCACGCACCTATGGGTACCTTATTTTTGATAAAGGAGGCGAAACTATAAAATAGGACAAAGACAGCCTCTTCAACAAATGTTGCTGGGAAAATTGGACAGCTACATGCATAAAAATGAAGTTGGAACATACCCTGACACCATGCACAAAGATCAACTCAAAATGGATTAAAGACTTAAATGTAAGGCCAGAAACCATCAAACTCTTAGAGGAGAATATAGGCAAAACCCTCAAGGACATCAATCAAAGCAAGATCTTCTCTGACCCACCTACTAGAATAGTGGAACTCAAAAGACAAATAAACACGTGGGTCCCAATGAAACTTAAAAGCTTTTGTACAGCTAAAGAAACTACAAAAAAGCTGCACAGACAGCCCACAGAGTGGGACAAAATCATAGCAAATGAAACAACAGACAAAGAATTAATCTCCAAAATCTACAAGCAACTCAGACAACTCTGCACTGGAAAAACGAACAACCCAATCAAAGAATGGGAAAAGGACCTAAACAGACACCTCTCCAATGAGGACATTCAGATGGCCCAAAAGCACATGAAACGATGCTCAACTTCACTAATAATTAGAGAAATGCAAATCAAAACTACAATGAGATATCACCTCACCCCCGTCAGTATGGCCGTCATCCACAAATCGACAGACAATAAATGCTGGAGAGGCTGAGGAGAAAATGGAACACTCCTGCATTGCTGGTGGGAATGTAGATTGATACAGTCTCTATGGAAGACAGTCTGGAGATTTCTTAAAACACTAAAAATAGAAGCACCGTATGACCCAGCAATCCCACTCTTAGGCTTATACCCTGATGAAATCAAATCTGAAAGAAGCACCTGTACCCCAATGTTCATTGCAGCTCTCTATACAATAGCTAGAACATGGAAGGAACCTAGATGCCCATCGATGAACGAATGGATCCAAAAGCTCTGTTTCATATATACAATGGAATACTACAGAGTTGTAAAGAGAAATGCAGAAGAATCAGCCCTAATGAGGTGGCTGGATCTAGAACGTATCATCAAAAGTGAAGTCAGTCAGAAAAAGAAGGACAAATACAGTATATTAACACATATATATAAAATCTAGTAGGATGGTGATGATGGCACATGCAGTGAAGCGACAGAAAGACAGACATGGACAGTGGACATGTGGTCATTGTGGGGAAGGAACAGAAGGTGGGAGGTGTAAAGGAAGTAGCATGAATGCCTGTACTATCATAAGTGAAGAAAATAGCTCTAGTCATTGCTCTGTGAGAAAAGGGGATCCTTCAGGGGTGCTGTGTGATGGTTGGGAGGGGTGGGAAGGGGGGGATATACATATGACTAATCTGGGAACATACATATCTGTAAACAACAAAACTCTGTAAAAGTTAAAAGCAAAATAAGGTCTAAAAAAAAAAAAACAAAACACACACACACATTTGATCCTTGGTTTGGGAAAATTCCCTGGAGAAGGAAATAGCAACCCACTCCAGTATTCTTGCCTGGGAAATTCCATTGACTGAGAAGCCTGGCCATGGGCTCTCAGATTCAGACACACCTGAGTGACAGCATTTATACATATGAATACAGACACAGAAATAACACACAACCTAATGCGGAAAAATTAGACATTAGAGACTCAACATCCCCCATTGTATAGAAAAAGATTTCATGTAGTTAAATAAACCTACGTAGATGAAATCTTGTAAAAGAGGTCTTTGTATCCAATGTTATTGTTATTAGACCATAAGTGGCAAAAATTTATTAAGAGAGAATTGCTTTATAAGTATATGAATTAAATATATTTTCTTGGTTTATAGTGTCACTTTGGAAGATGTAGTCCAAAAATAGGCAGAAATGGATGGGATCTCCTAGACAGAAGCACCGTATGACCCAGCAATCCCACTCTTAGGCTTATACCCTGATGAAATCAAATCTGAAAGAAGCACCTGTACCCCAATGTTCATTGCAGCTCTCTATACAATAGCTAGAACATGGAAGGAACCTAGATGCCCATCGATGAACGAATGGATCCAAAAGCTCTGTTTCATATATACAATGGAATACTACAGAGTTGTAAAGAGAAATGCAGAAGAATCAGCCCTAATGAGGTGGCTGGATCTAGAACGTATCATCAAAAGTGAAGTCAGTCAGAAAAAGAAGGACAAATACAGTATATTAACACATATATATAAAATCTAGTAGGATGGTGATGATGGCACATGCAGTGAAGCGACAGAAAGACAGACATGGACAGTGGACATGTGGTCATTGTGGGGAAGGAACAGAAGGTGGGAGGTGTAAAGGAAGTAGCATGAATGCCTGTACTATCATAAGTGAAGAAAATAGCTCTAGTCATTGCTCTGTGAGAAAAGGGGATCCTTCAGGGGTGCTGTGTGATGGTGGGGAGGGGTGGGAAGGGGGGGATATACATATGACTAATCTGGGAACATACATATCTGTAAACAACAAAACTCTGTAAAAGTTAAAAGCAAAATAAGGTCTAAAAAAAAAAAAACAAAACACACACACACATTTGATCCTTGGTTTGGGAAAATTCCCTGGAGAAGGAAATAGCAACCCACTCCAGTATTCTTGCCTGGGAAATTCCATTGACTGAGAAGCCTGGCCATGGGCTCTCAGATTCAGACACACCTGAGTGACAGCATTTATACATATGAATACAGACACAGAAATAACACACAACCTAATGCGGAAAAATTAGACATTAGAGACTCAACATCCCCCATTGTATAGAAAAAGATTTCATGTAGTTAAATAAACCTACGTAGATGAAATCTTGTAAAAGAGGTCTTTGTATCCAATGTTATTGTTATTAGACCATAAGTGGCAAAAATTTATTAAGAGAGAATTGCTTTATAAGTATATGAATTAAATATATTTTCTTGGTTTATAGTGTCACTTTGGAAGATGTAGTCCAAAAATAGGCAGAAATGGATGGGATCTCCTAGACAAAATGGTGGAATGGAAGGATCTGAGCACAGTTCCTCTCATAAAAACATCAAATTCACAACTCACTGCTAAGCAACCATTGACAAAAAAAAAAAAAAAAGAAAAGGACTGCAATTTACCGAAACAAATAGTCTACTTAACAAAGACAAAAAAGAAGCCACAATGAGATAGTAGGAGGGTTATATTTGTGACACAGTTAAATCCCATGCATGTCAAATTGGTGACCCACAAACTGGAAAATAATTATATTGGAAGAGTTCTAAGTCCCATGTCTAATCCCCATATTTTCAAATGATGTAACCAAAGAGATTAATCTCTAAAATGTATATAGCTCTGTAGCAAATAAATAAATCCAACTCAATGAAACACTGGTTGGAAGCTCTAGACAGCCATTTCTCCAAAGACACACAGATTGCCATAAAGCACATGAAAAGATACTTAACATCACTAATGATTAGAGTAATGCAAATTAAAAACTACAAGATATCACCTCACACCATTCAGAATGGCCATCATCAGAAAATCTAGTAACAATAAATGCAGGAGAGGGTATAGAGAAACCAGAACCTTCCTACACTGTTCATGAGAATATAGATTGGTACAGTCATAATGGAGAATAATATAGACCTTTCTTAAGAAACTAACAACAGAACTGCCATATAATCCAGCAATCCCACTGCTGGGCATGTATTCAGACAAAACAATTACTTCAAAAAAGTACCTGCCCTTCTATGTTCATAGTAGCACTATTGCAATTGCTAGAACATGGAAACAACCTATCATCAACAGATGAGTGAATAAAGGATATGCAGTACATACATACAATGAAATATTACCCAGCCATGGAAAAGAATGAAAAAATGCCATTTGTAGTAACAAGGATAGATCTAAAGATTGTCTGACTTACTTCACTTAATATGACAAATATCATATGTGATATTAGTATGTGGAATCTTAAAAAAGGATACAAATGAACTTACATAAATAGCTTTACAAACTGAAAAAACAAACATGGTGGGGAAAGGGGAGGGATAAACTAAGAGATTAGGACTAACAATAGCTTAAAAAAACTCAATGTAGTCCAAAATAGGCAGAAATGGATGGATCTCCTAGACAAAATGGTGGAATGGAAGGATCTGAGCACAGTTCCTCTCATAAAAACATCAAATTCACAACTCACTGCTAAGCAACCATTGACAAAAAAAAAAAAAAAAAAAAAGGACTGCAATTTACCGAAACAAATAGTCTACTTAACAAAGACAAAAAAGAAGCCACAATGAGATAGTAGGAGGGTTATATTTGTGACACAGTTAAATCCCATGCATGTCAAATTGGTGACCCACAAACTGGAAAATAATTATATTGGAAGAGTTCTAAGTCCCATGTCTAATCCCCATATTTTCAAATGATGTAACCAAAGAGATTAATCTCTAAAATGTATATAGCTCTGTAGCAAATAAATAAATCCAACTCAATGAAACACTGGTTGGAAGCTCTAGACAGCCATTTCTCCAAAGACACACAGATTGCCATAAAGCACATGAAAAGATACTTAACATCACTAATGATTAGAGTAATGAAAATTTAAAAAACTACAAGATATCACCTCACACCATTCAGAATGGCCATCATCAGAAAATCTAGTAACAATAAATGCAGGAGAGGGTATAGAGAAACCAGAACCTTCCTACACTGTTCATGAGAATATAGATTGGTACAGTCATAATGGAGAATAATATAGACCTTTCTTAAGAAACTAACAACAGAACTGCCATATAATCCAGCAATCCCACTGCTGGGCATGTATTCAGACAAAACAATTACTTCAAAAAAGTACCTGCCCTTCTATGTTCATAGTAGCACTATTGCAATTGCTAGAACATGGAAACAACCTATCATCAACAGATGAGTGAATAAAGGATATGCAGTACATACATACAATGAAATATTACCCAGCCATGGAAAAGAATGAAAAAATGCCATTTGTAGTAACAAGGATAGATCTAAAGATTGTCTGACTTACTTCACTTAATATGACAAATATCATATGTGATATTAGTATGTGGAATCTTAAAAAAGGATACAAATGAACTTACATAAATAGCTTTACAAACTGAAAAAACAAACATGGTGGGGAAAGGGGAGGGATAAACTAAGAGATTAGGACTAACATATAGACATTACTATATAAAAAATATATTAATAAGAAGGAACTAATGTGTAGCACCATACTCTTTAATAACCTATATGGGAAAAAGAGTCTGAAATAGACTAGATACATGCATAACTAATTACCTTGCTGTAGACCTGAAAACAACACAACATTGTAAATCAAATGTACTTGAATATAAAATTAAAAATAAGATAATAAAGAAATGTAAATTAAGAAAAAATATGCAAATATGATTAGGAACAAAATTAACTTGGGCTAGAAGTATTCATTGTGATGTAAACTATATTATCAATTAATATAGTTGCTATATTCCTTGAAAATTGATTGGCTGTATTCGATTTATTCATTGTGCCAATGAAATGTATAAGTAAATGGACAGTTATATTGAAATAACTTCATCAAATTAGAGCCAAATGGATCAAAACCATTCCAAATATATGGGATGAAGAGACTTGAAAGAGCCTAATAGCAGTTCTGGTTAAGCTTTGCTATCAAATGAATTAACCAATTTGGGATAAGTAGACAAATAAGCAAAGTAAATATATCAATAAATTAGGAATGTATATAAACAAAACAATTATTAAAAAGTGATTTGTAAAGATTTGGGGACAGCAGATGACATATTTTAGTTCTACCATTATGTATAAAATCAGTACCACTACTGATAAAAATAATGAGTAACATGGTATGTGATATTACTGAAGGAACAATACATTTTTAAGAAGGTCAGTGTTTTTCTAAAGAATTAAAATTTGTCAATATTAACATAATTTTACTCACATAACTGATTGAATATCATGCCTAAATAGAATGAAAAAATGCCATTTGTAGTAACAAGGATAGATCTAAAGATTGTCTGACTTACTTCACTTAATATGACAAATATCATATGTGATATTAGTATGTGGAATCTTAAAAAAGGATACAAATGAACTTACATAAATAGCTTTACAAACTGAAAAAACAAACATGGTGGGGAAAGGGGAGGGATAAACTAAGAGATTAGGACTAACATATAGACATTACTATATAAAAAATATATTAATAAGAAGGAACTAATGTGTAGCACCATACTTTTAATAACCTATATGGGAAAAAGAGTCTGAAATAGACTAGATACATGCATAACTAATTACCTTGCTGTAGACCTGAAAACAACACAACATTGTAAATCAAATGTACTTGAATATAAAATTAAAAATAAGATAATAAAGAAATGTAAATTAAGAAAAAATATGCAAATATGATTAGGAACAAAATTAACTTGGGCTAGAAGTATTCATTGTGATGTAAACTATATTATCAATTAATATAGTTGCTATATTCCTTGAAAATTGATTGGCTGTATTCGATTTATTCATTGTGCCAATGAAATGTATAAGTAAATGGACAGTTATATTGAAATAACTTCATCAAATTAGAGCCAAATGGATCAAAACCATTCCAAATATATGGGATGAAGAGACTTGAAAGAGCCTAATAGCAGTTCTGGTTAAGCTTTGCTATCAAATGAATTAACCAATTTGGGATAAGTAGACAAATAAGCAAAGTAAATATATCAATAAATTAGGAATGTATATAAACAAAACAATTATTAAAAAGTGATTTGTAAAGATTTGGGGACAGCAGATGACATATTTTAGTTCTACCATTATGTATAAAATCAGTACCACTACTGATAAAAATAATGAGTAACATGGTATGTGATATTACTGAAGGAACAATACATTTTTAAGAAGGTCAGTGTTTTTCTAAAGAATTAAAATTTGTCAATATTAACATAATTTTACTCACATAACTGATTGAATATCATGCCTAAATAAAATGAAATGATATTGATTTAAGTACACTTATTGAAGGCTTACTAAGTGTTAGTAAGCTTACTAAGCTCCTTCAGTAATTATACAATACTTAGAAATAGCTATTAGCAAGAATACTGGAGTGGGTTGCCATTCCCTTCTCCAGGGGATCTTTCCAATCTAGGGGTTGAACCCAAGTCTCCTGCATTGTAGGCAGATTCTTTACCTGTGCTACCTGGGAAGCAAATATTATCAGTAACATACAAATGGAAAAAAGCCTTGAAGTTATGAAGCAAGATAAAAAAACTAATAAGCACTGGAGCCAACGAATAAGCCAAATAGTCTGGTTTTGGCATAGCCTGAAATAGCCAAGTTCTACTGCATAGAATTCTCTGGTATATATAATATGTGACTTGAATTTTTATTTTATACTATTTCGGTTAAACTCTATAAGTAACAATGGGAGATAACATTCTTTGAGTAGCTCTTTAAATGTTTTTAACATAAACTGTTAATAGATTTTAATGATGTTATTTATATATTTACAATGTCAATAATGGGTATTTTCATAGAAATTCATATTAGAAATATGTTAGATAAACAGATCCTCTTAATGGATCACAACCTTGTCATGATGAAGGCGCTTGCATAACTCAATGAAGCTCTGAGCCATGCAGTACAGGGCCACCCATGACAAACAAGTCATAGTGAAGAGTTCTGACAAACTGTGGTTCACTGGAGGAGGGACTGGTCAATCACTCCAGTATTCTTTCCATAAGAATCCTTTGAACAGTATAAAAATACAAAAAGATATGACACTTCAGGTTGGAAGGTGTCCCACATGCTACTGGGAAGAAGTGGAGGGCCCTTTCTGACAGTTCCAGAAATAATGAAGCCACTGGGTCCAAGTGGAAATGACACTCAGTTGTGGCCATGTCTGGTGGTGAAAATAATATCTGATGCTGTAAAGAACAATACTGGGGCTTCCCTTGTGGTCCAGTGGGTAAGGACACCGTCTTGTAGTGCAAGGGGCGCCGGTTAGATCCCTGGTCTGGGAAGATCCCACGTGCTGCCAAGTGGCTGGACTTATGTGTCCAATTACTGAGCTGGAGCTCTGGAGCACATGCGCCCAGAGCCGGTGCTCTGCAACAACAGAGGCCACCGCGATGGGAGGCCCACATGGGCCAAAGAACAAAGGCGGATGAAAATGGATAAATGAAAAGACCAATAGAAGTGGCCTGCCCGCCCTCCTCCCTCCCCAAACCCCCACCAAAAAAGAACAATACTGCATAGGAACCTGGAATGTTAGGTCCATGATTCAAGGTAAATTGGACGTGGTCAAGCCGAAGATAGCAAGAGTGAACATCAACATTTTAGGAATTAGTGAACTAAAACAGACAGGAATGGGTGAATTACATTCAGATGACCATTTTATCTACCACTGTGAGTAAGGATCCCTTAGAAGAAATGGAGTAGCCCTCATAGTGAACAAGGGAGTCTGAAATGCAGTACTTGGGTCTAATCTCAGAAATGAAAGAATACTCTTGGTTCATTTCCAAGGCAAACCAGTCATCACTGTAATCCGAGTCTATGTCCTCATAATACTGAAGATGAAGTTAAATATTTCTGTAAAGACCAACAAAACCTTCTATAATTGACACCAAGAAAATGTCCTTTTCATCATAAGAGATTGGAATGTAAGCCTAGGAAGTCAAGAGATAGCTGCAGTAACAAGCAAGTTTGGGTTTGGTGTACAAAATGAAGCAGGATAAAGGCTAACAGAGTTTTGCCAAGAGAATGTGCTGGTCATAATAAACACCTACATCCAACAAAACAAGAGACAACTTTACACATAGATGTCATCAGATGGTCCATACCAAAATCCGATTGATTGTATTCTTTGCAACCGAAAATGGAGAAGCTCTATACAGTCAGCAAAAGACAAGACCTGGAGCTGACTGTGTCTCAGATCATGAGCTCCTTATTGCAAAATTCAGACTTAAATTGAAGAAAGTATGGAAAACCACTAGGCCATTCAGGTATGACCTAAATCCTGTCCCTTATGATTATACAGTAGAGGTGATGAATAGATTCAAGAGATTAGATCTGGTAGACAGAGTGTCTGAAGAACTATGGACAGACGTTTGTAACGTACACACTGTACAAGAAACAGTGATCAAAACCAATCCAAAGGAAAAGAAATACAAAAAGGCAAAGTGATTGTCTGAAGAGGCCTTAATAATGGCTGAGGCAAAAAGACAAGTGAAAAGCAAGGGAGAAAGAGACAGATATTCCCAACTGAATGCAGTTTCAGAGAATAGCAAGGAAAGGTAAGAAGATCAACTTAAATGAACAATGAAAATAAATAGATGACAATAATAGCATGGGAAAGACTAGAGATTTCTTCAAGAAAATTGGAGATATCAAGGGAACATTCCATGAAAAGATGGGCACAATAAAGAACAGAAATGATAAGGAGCTAACAAAGGCAGTAGAAATTAAGAAGAGGTGGTAAGAATACACAGAAAAACTACACAAAAAAGGTCTTAATGACCTGGATAAGCATGATGGTGTGATCACTCACCTAGAGCCAGACATCCTGGAGGGTGAGGCCAAGTGGGTTCTAGGAAGCATTACTACAAACAAAGCTGGGAAGGTGATGGAATTCCAGCTGAGCTATTTCCAATTCTAAAGGATGATGCTTTTAAAGTGTTACACTCAGTATGTCAGCAAATTTGGAAAACTTAGTAGTGGCCATAGAGCTAAAAAGGTCAGTTTTCATTCCAATCTCATAGAAGGTCAGTGCCAAAGAATATTCCTCCTACTAGATGATTGCACTCATTTCCCATGTTAGTAGCATTATCTTCAAAATCTTCAAACTAGGCTTTAGCAGCACATGTACTGAAAACTTCCAGATCTAGAAGCTAGATTTAGAAAAGACAAAGGAACCAGAGATCAAATTGCCACATTCTCAAGATCATAGAGAAAGCAAGGGATTTCCAAAAAAAAAAGTAAAACATCTACTTCTGCTCCACTAATTACCAGAAAGTCTTATGCATCACAACAAACTGGAAAATTCTTAAAGACATGGTCTTTACCAGACACCTTATCTGTCTCCTGAGTAACCTGTATACAAGTCAAGAATCAACAGTTACAACCTTACATGGAGCAACTGACTGGTTCAAATTTGGGAAAGATGTATGACAAGGTTGTATATTTTCACCCTGCTTATTGAACTGAAAGGCACAGTATATCATGTGGCATGCTGGGAGGGATGACTCACAAGCTGGAATCAAGTTTGCCAGAAGAAATATCAATAATCTCAGATATGCAGATGATACTATTGTAATGGCAGAAATTGAAGAGGAACTAGAGAGTCTCTTGATCAGGCTAAAAGAGGAGAGTGAAAAAGCTGATTTGAAATTCAACATTCAAAAAACTAAGACTACGGCATTTTAGTTCCATCAGTTCACGACAAATAGAAAAGTGAAAAGTAGAAACAATGACAGATTTTCCTTCCTTGAGCTCCGAAATCACTGTAGATGGTGATTGCAGCCATGGAATTAAAAGATATTTGCTTCTTCTATGGAAATGAGGGAAAGATATAATAAACCTAGAGAGCATATTTTAAAAAAGAGATATCACTTTGCCTACAAAGATCTGTATAGTTAATATTTACTATGTGAACCTAATCAAGTATTTTTAAGGTGCTTCAGATAAAATTATTAATAGGAAATCATACCTTCCACCAATACGATAAATTATTATTGTTTTTGTTTAGTTGCTAAGGTATGTCTGACTCTTTTGTGAACCCACTAGGTTTCTCTGTCCATGGGATTTTCCAGGCAAGAATGCTGGAGGGGGTTTACATTTCCATCTCAAGTTTTCAAATCTCATAGGCTTTTTATGATTGCACTCATTTCCAATGTTAGTAGCATTATCTTCAAAATCTTCAAACTAGGCTTTAGCAGCACATGTACTGAAAACTTCCAGATCTAGAAGCTAGATTTAGAAAAGACAAAGGAACCAGAGATCAAATTGCCACATTCTCAAGATCATAGAGAAAGAAAGGGGATTTCCAAAAAAAAAAGTAAAACATCTACTTCTGCTCCACTAATTACCAGAAAGTCTTATGCATCACAACAAACTGGAAAATTCTTAAAGACATGGTCTTTACCAGACACCTTATCTGTCTCCTGAGTAACCTGTATACAAGTCAAGAATCAACAGTTACAACCTTACATGGAGCAACTGACTGGTTCAAATTTGGGAAAGATGTATGACAAGGTTGTATATTTTCACCCTGCTTATTGAACTGAAAGGCACAGTATATCATGTGGCATGCTGGGAGGGATGACTCACAAGCTGGAATCAAGTTTGCCAGAAGAAATATCAATAATCTCAGATATGCAGATGATACTATTGTAATGGCAGAAATTGAAGAGGAACTAGAGAGTCTCTTGATCAGGCTAAAAGAGGAGAGTGAAAAAGCTGATTTGAAATTCAACATTCAAAAAACTAAGACTACGGCATTTTAGTTCCATCAGTTCACGACAAATAGAAAAGTAAAAAGTAGAAACAATGACAGATTTTCCTTCCTTGAGCTCCGAAATCACTGTAGATGGTGATTGCAGCCATGGAATTAAAAGATATTTGCTTCTTCTATGGAAATGAGGGAAAGATATAATAAACCTAGAGAGCATATTTTAAAAAAGAGATATCACTTTGCCTACAAAGATCTGTATAGTTAATATTTACTATGTGAACCTAATCAAGTATTTTTAAGGTGCTTCAGATAAAATTATTAATAGGAAATCATACCTTCCACCAATACGATAAATTATTATTGTTTTTGTTTAGTTGCTAAGGTATGTCTGACTCTTTTGTGAACCCACTAGGTTTCTCTGTCCATGGGATTTTCCAGGCAAGAATGCTGGAGGGGGTTTACATTTCCATCTCAAGTTTTAAAAATTATATTATTAACCTGTATTACACTCTGAAATTTATAATTTTTATTGAAATAAACATGGAATAATTAAGGAATAATTTTAAAAAGAAAATTAAGTGTCTTAGTACATACATATATTTTAAGCTAGCTTCAACCCTGTAAGGCAGGTCTTAGTATCATGCTAGATAGGGAAACTTGATGTTTATGATATAGTACATTTCCCAAAAGTGTATAGATGGTATAGTAGCAAAATATAGTCTTAAATTAATGAACCTTTGACTGCAAACTGTTAGGTTTCCTACTGTGAAACATGACATTACAACAGCAAAACTCCAAAACCTTCAAAAATCAATTGCATGAGTCAGCCTTTACAATGGTTTTTTTTAAATTTATGGAGCAAACAATTATCCTTCACTTTATAAAAGCAAGTGCTTTCTGTAGTATGTTTCATTGTATCTCACTGATTCCTCCTCTTTATGGGATCATTATAAAAGAAATTCTGTTTAGATTTTTAAAGCTAAATCTCCAAATAATTATATATATATATATACATACTTTGCACTGAAGGTAAAATTATGTGTATAAAAAATGTGTGCCCTTTCTCTTGGCCTTTTTCAGTACAATTGTATACATGCATTGTGTATATAGCACAACGATTCAGTATGTCTTTGCAGTGTGATCATGTCTTAATTTTTCTTTTCTATTTTGCACTCTGTCTCCTTTGCTTCTCAGAAATCAATACTGTGATGGAATAGTTTAAAATATTCACAAAGCTGTTTAAAAGATATTTGCTTCTTCTATGGAAATGAGGGAAAGATATAATAAACCTAGAGAGCATATTTTAAAAAAGAGATATCACTTTGCCTACAAAGATCTGTATAGTTAATATTTACTATGTGAACCTAATCAAGTATTTTTAAGGTGCTTCAGATAAAATTATTAATAGGAAATCATACCTTCCACCAATACGATAAATTATTATTGTTTTTGTTTAGTTGCTAAGGTATGTCTGACTCTTTTGTGAACCCACTAGGTTTCTCTGTCCATGGGATTTTCCAGGCAAGAATGCTGGAGGGGGTTTACATTTCCATCTCAAGTTTTAAAAATTATATTATTAACCTGTATTACACTCTGAAATTTATAATTTTTATTGAAATAAACATGGAATAATTAAGGAATAATTTTAAAAAGAAAATTAAGTGTCTTAGTACATACATATATTTTAAGCTAGCTTCAACCCTGTAAGGCAGGTCTTAGTATCATGCTAGATAGGGAAACTTGATGTTTATGATATAGTACATTTCCCAAAAGTGTATAGATGGTATAGTAGCAAAATATAGTCTTAAATTAATGAACCTTTGACTGCAAACTGTTAGGTTTCCTACTGTGAAACATGACATTACAACAGCAAAACTCCAAAACCTTCAAAAATCAATTGCATGAGTCAGCCTTTACAATGGTTTTTTAAATTTATGGAGCAAACAATTATCCTTCACTTTATAAAAGCAAGTGCTTTCTGTAGTATGTTTCATTGTATCTCACTGATTCCTCCTCTTTATGGGATCATTATAAAAGAAATTCTGTTTAGATTTTTAAAGCTAAATCTCCAAATAATTATATATATATATATACATACTTTGCACTGAAGGTAAAATTATGTGTATAAAAAATGTGTGCCCTTTCTCTTGGCCTTTTTCAGTACAATTGTATACATGCATTGTGTATATAGCACAACGATTCAGTATGTCTTTGCAGTGTGATCATGTCTTAATTTTTCTTTTCTATTTTGCACTCTGTCTCCTTTGCTTCTCAGAAATCAATACTGTGATGGAATAGTTTAAAATATTCACAAAGCTGTCATTATTTGAACTAGATGTCACAATGCTGTTAGCTCTATTAGAATTTTTTTTTGTTTTTCAAAATGAAAGAGGTTTGATGTTTTGCCTGACTGCAAAACTAATGCACATTTCTTGAAAAAATTTTATAAAAAAAGTAGAAAATGAGGAACTTTTAAAAGTCAACAAAAAAAACCTGTACAATTACAACAGCTAGGAAAAATCACTTTTAGCTATCCTTTAGGATGTCTACATTTGTCTTTTTCTGTCTCTGACACATGTGTATTTGAGTGAAACAGAGAACTAATTTTCAACCTTCCCATTAACTCCTTTAAAGGAATTCCTTTAGTCATTTTTTAAAAGACAAATTCTTAGTTTTTCTTCAGCTTAGAATGTCTATTTTTCATCTCCATTTTGAAGGATGTTTTCACTGGGCATAGGATTCTGGTATGACAAATCTTTTCTTTTAGTACCTGAAAAATGTCCTGTCACTTTTTTTTCTCTGGTCCCCATGATTTCTGATGAGAAATCTTCTGTTTAACTTATATTTCCTCACAGGGGTAATTCTCTTTCACCAACTTTTCAGATTTTTTGCCTTTTTTCTTAATTTTCAAAAGTTTGATTATGACTTGGTTTCTTTGGGTATCCTGTTTGGGTTTGCTTTGATTTTTTTTTTTTTTTTAAAGATTTATTTATTTATTTTGGGCGGGGGTCGGGTTGGGGAGGGAGGGGAGCGGGCAGGCCACTTCTGTTGTTCTTACATTTCTCCATTTTCATCCGTCTTTGTTCTTTGGCTCTTGTGGGCCTCCCATCGCGGTGGCGTCTACTGTCGCAGAGCGCCGGCTCTGGGCGCATGCGCTCCAGAGCTCCGGCTAGGTGATAGGACACATCAGTCCAGCCGCTCCGTGGCACGTGGGATCTTCCCAGGCCAGGGATGGAACTGGCGCCCCTTGCACTGCAAGGTGGTATCCTTACCCACTGGACCACCAGGGGAAGCCCTTTGCTTTGATTTTTGAACGTCTAGATTTCTATATGGTGACAAATGTGGGAACTTCTAGCTAACTTTTTAAATATTTTTTCACAAAGCTGTCATTATTTGAACTAGATGTCACAATGCTGTTAGCTCTATTAGAATTTTTTTTTGTTTTTCAAAATGAAAGAGGTTTGATGTTTTGCCTGACTGCAAAACTAATGCACATTTCTTGAAAAAATTTTATAAAAAAAGTAGAAAATGAGGAACTTTTAAAAGTCAACAAAAAAAACCTGTACAATTACAACAGCTAGGAAAAATCACTTTTAGCTATCCTTTAGGATGTCTACATTTGTCTTTTTCTGTCTCTGACACATGTGTATTTGAGTGAAACAGAGAACTAATTTTCAACCTTCCCATTAACTCCTTTAAAGGAATTCCTTTAGTCATTTTTTAAAAGACAAATTCTTAGTTTTTCTTCAGCTTAGAATGTCTATTTTTCATCTCCATTTTTGAAGGATGTTTTCACTGGGCATAGGATTCTGGTATGACAAATCTTTTCTTTTAGTACCTGAAAAATGTCCTGTCACTTTTTTTTCTCTGGTCCCCATGATTTCTGATGAGAAATCTTCTGTTTAACTTATATTTCCTCACAGGGGTAATTCTCTTTCACCAACTTTTCAGATTTTTTGCCTTTTTTCTTAATTTTCAAAAGTTTGATTATGACTTGGTTTCTTTGGGTATCCTGTTTGGGTTTGCTTTGATTTTTTTTTTTTTTTTTAAGGTTTTATTTTTTTGTTTGGGGGGGGGGTGGGGTTGGGGAGGGAGGGGAGCGGGCGGGCCACTTCTGTTGTTCTTACATTTCTCCATTTTCATCCGTCTTTGTTCTTTGGCTCTTGTGGGCCTCCCATCGCGGTGGCGTCTACTGTCGCAGAGCGCCGGCTCTGGGCGCATGCGCTCCAGAGCTCCGGCTAGGTGATAGGACACATCAGTCCAGCCGCTCCGTGGCACGTGGGATCTTCCCAGGCCAGGGATGGAACCGGCGCCCCTTGCACTGCAAGGTGGTATCCTTACCCACTGGACCACCAGGGGAAGCCCTTTGCTTTGATTTTTGAACGTCTAGATTTCTATATGGTGACAAATGTGGGAACTTCTAGCTAACTTTTTTTAAGTAATTTTTCATCCTTGTCATCTGTGTCCTTTCTTGGGATGCCAATGAAATGAATGTTAGAATTTTTAAATAGTCTTGCAGATCTCTTAAACTCTGTTAAATTTTGTTTTTATTATTGTTTAGGCTTGTTTATTTCTATTGTTTTCTCTTATAGTTAACTCATTCTTTCCTCTGCCTCTTTATTCTGCTTTTGAGCTCTTTTCATGAAATTTTTATTTAGGTATTGTGTTATTCAATTCTAACATTTGCATTTGGTTTTTCTTTATACCTTCAATCCTTATCATGACTTTTTCAGAGACTCTTTAAAAATTTTTTTCAAGTATTTTTGCAGTTGCTTGTTGAAATGTTTTTATTATGGCTATTTTAAACTCTATCAGAATACTTGAATACCTGTCATCTTTGTGTAGGCAAAACCTTATTATAAAAGTTAAAACTAATAATGATAACTGTAACCAAAAATATATATAAGAGATTCACAATATTAAAAGAAATAAGCTCTGACTTTTAGAAAACAAAGTGCATCTGTGGGGAGGCAAACCCTGTAGTGTTTCTCTATGCAAGTAAATTTAAATTGTGATCAAATTGAAGTTGATGGTTTTAGTAACAAAGATTTACACAAGCTTCATGATCAGTACAGAGAAGAAGCCTCTAGTAGACACATGAGCAGTAATGAAATGAAACCAAATCTCTACCAAAAAATCATCAAATAACAACAAAGATGAAAAAGAATGAAAACAAAACTAAAAGAGTAAAAAATTAATGAAACTTAAATTGTAAATTCTTAGCAATATGAATGGATTAAACTAGTCAAAAAATGTAGAGTAGCTGAATGAAAAAAAAAAAAAAACAACACAAGATACAGTAATACATTGTCTACAAAAGTCTAAATTTAGATATAAAGACACATAGTGAAAAGATATAAAGATACATTCCAGACAAATGGTAATCAAAAAAGTATGGATGGCTATACCTATACCAAAAACAATAGACTTTAAATCAAAAAACTGTCACTGTATGCAGAAGAATGTTATTTTAGAAGAAAAATAACATTTTAGAATAACATCACTAAATGAAATCCTAACTGTATATATATATACCCAATAATACAGCACACAAAAATACATCAAATATTGACATATCTGAAGACAGAAATTAACAGCAATATAGTTAGAGTAGGACACTTCAATATCCTACTTTCAATAATGGAAATCCAGTCACAAAATCAATAAGGAAACAGCCAACCTGAGCAACATTTAGAAATGGGCCTAACAGACACCTTCAGAACTTTACATCAAGATCTCCAAATATGCTTTCTCCCCAAGCACACAAAATATTATACAGGATAGGTCACATGTTAGATCATAAAATAAATCTTAACAAATTTAGTAAGAATGAAATACCTTCTCAGATTATAATGGAATGAAAGTATAAATCAGTAACAGAAAGGAAATACTAAAATTACCAAAAGTGGGGAATAAAACAACACATGATGTGCAATCATTGGGCAAAAGAGGAAAAAAATGAATTTAAGGATACCTAGAGATAAACGAACATGAAACTATAATTAATTACAATTTATGATGTGCAGAAAAGACATGAAGAGGAAATTATACCTATATGATTAAAAAAAGAAAGATCTCAAACAACCTAACTTTACAAATTAGGAAAGTTAAAAATGAACAAAATCCAAAGTTAGCAGAAGGTAAGAAACAATGGAGATTAGAGTGAAAATCAACAAGTGCTGGAAAATAGTTAAAATGTCCATGCTACCCACAATGATCTATAGGTTCAATGCAATCCATATCAAGATCTCAAACACATTATTTACAGAAATAGAAAAGAGTCCTGAAATTTTATGTTACCGTAAAATACTCCAAATAGCAAAAGGAACCATGAAGAAAAAGAACAAAGCAGATGATAATATATTTACTGGTTTCAAATGATATTATAAAGCTAACAGTAATCAAAGCAATATGTTACTGGCATAATGACAAATATGTGGTCAAACGTTTGACTGATTTGGGCTTATGTATAGCTGTAAACAATAAAACTCTATAAAAGCAAAATAAAAATAATTAATTAAAAATAAAAGAATACACAATGGGGAAAGAAAAGTCTCTTCAATAGAATAGTACTGAGATAGGCTTCTTAAGTTAACATTGCAAAGAAATAAAGGAAAACAATAGAATGAGAAAGACTATATAGATACCAAGGGAATATTTCATGCAAAGATAGGCACAATAAAGAACAGAAATGGTATGGACCTAACAGAAGCAGAACATATTAAAACGAGATGGAAAGAATACACAGAAGAACAAACAGAAAAAGATCTTAACGACCCAGATAACCACAATGGTGTGATCACTCATCTAGAGCCAGGCATCTTGGAGTATAAAGGCAAGTGGGCCCCAGGAAACATTACTACAAACAAAGCTGGTGGAGGTGAGCAAATTCCAGCTGGCCTATAGGTCTTCCCTGGTGGTTCGGTGGGTAAGGACACCACCTTGCAGTGCAAGGGGTGCCAGTTTGATCCCTAGCCTGGGAGGATCCTGCATGCTGCAGAGCAGCTGGACCGATGTGTCTCAACTACCCAGCTGGAGCTCTGAAGCACATCCACCCAGAGCCGGTGCTCTGCAGCGACAGAGGCCACTGCGAGGGGAGGCCCACATGGGCCAGGGAACAAAGATGGATGAAAATGGATAAATGAAAGACCAATAGAAGTGCCTCCCTCCCCTACAAATGATGCTGTTAAAAGTGCTATACACTCAATAGGCCAGAAAATTTGGAAAACTCAGCAGTGGCTCAGGACTAGAAAGGTCAGTTTCATTCTAATCCCAAAGAAGGGCAGTGCCAAAGAATATTCAAACTACCACTCCATTGCACTCATTTCAAGCACTAGCAAGGTAATGCTCAAAATCCTCCAAGCTAGGCCTCAACAGTATGGAAACTGGGAATTTCCAGATGTACAAAATGAATTTAGAAAAGGCAGAGGAATCAAAGATCAAATTACCAACATCCATTGGATCATAGAAAGAGCAAAGAATTCCAGAAAAACATCAACTTCTGCTTCATTGACTACACTAAAGCCTTTGATTGTGTGGATCACAAGCAACTGTGGAAAATTTTGAAAGAGATGGGCATGTCAGACCACTTTACCTGCCTCCTGCAAAACCTGTATGCAGGATAAGAAACAACAGTTAGAAATGGACATAGAACAATGGACCAACTCCAAACTGAGAATGGACAATGTCATGGTTGTATATTGTCACCGTGCATATTTAATTTATATGCAGAGTACATGATGCTAAATGCCAGTCTGGATGAAGCATAAGCTGAAATCAAGATTGCCAGGAGAAATGTCAATAACCTCAGGTATGCAAATGACACCACCTTTATGGCAGAAAGCGAAGAGGAACTAAAGAGCATCCTGATGAAGGTGAAAGAGGAAAGTGAAAAAGCAAGCCTAAAACTCAACATTCAAAAATCTAAGATCATGGCAAATGGCCCCATCACTTCATGGCAAATAGACGGGTAAACAATGACAGACTTTAATTTCTTGGGCTCCAAAATCAGTGCAAATGTTGACTGCAGCCATGAAATCTTGCTCCTTGGAAGAAAAGCAATGACAAACCTAGACAGTATATTCAAAACAGAGATATATTCAAAACAGTATATTCAAAACAGAGATATCACTTTGCTGACAAAGATCTGTATAGTTAAAGCTATGGCTTTCCCAGTAGTCATGTATGAATGTGAGTTTGACCATAAAGAAGGGTGAGTGCTGAAGAATTGATGCCTTTGAACTGTGGTGCTGGAGAAGACTCTTGAGTGTCCCCTGGACTGCAAGACAGTCAAACCAGTCAATCCTAAACAAAATCAACCCTAAATATTTATTAGAAGGACTGATGCTGAAGCTGAAGCTCTAATACTTTGGCCATCTGATGCAAAGAGACAGCTCATTGGAAAAGCCCCTGATAGTGGGAAAAATAGAAGGCAAAAAGAAGGGGATGACAGGATGAGATGCTTGGATGGCATCATAGAGTCAATGGACATGAGTTTGAACAAGAGATGGTGAAGGACAAGAAAGCCTGTTGTGTCACTTTGCATGGGGTCTCAAAGAATCGGAACATGACTGAGTGAATTGAGAAAACTGGTTATCCACATGCAGAAAGAGCAAAGAATTCCAGAAAAACATCAACTTCTGCTTCATTGACTACACTAAAGCCTTTGATTGTGTGGATCACAAGCAACTGTGGAAAATTTTGAAAGAGATGGGCATGTCAGACCACTTTACCTGCCTCCTGCAAAACCTGTATGCAGGATAAGAAACAACAGTTAGAAATGGACATAGAACAATGGACCAACTCCAAACTGAGAATGGACAATGTCATGGTTGTATATTGTCACCGTGCATATTTAATTTATATGCAGAGTACATGATGCTAAATGCCAGTCTGGATGAAGCATAAGCTGAAATCAAGATTGCCAGGAGAAATGTCAATAACCTCAGGTATGCAAATGACACCACCTTTATGGCAGAAAGCGAAGAGGAACTAAAGAGCATCCTGATGAAGGTGAAAGAGGAAAGTGAAAAAGCAAGCCTAAAACTCAACATTCAAAAATCTAAGATCATGGCAAATGGCCCCATCACTTCATGGCAAATAGACGGGTAAACAATGACAGACTTTAATTTCTTGGGCTCCAAAATCAGTGCAAATGTTGACTGCAGCCATGAAATCTTGCTCCTTGGAAGAAAAGCAATGACAAACCTAGACAGTATATTCAAAACAGAGATATATTCAAAACAGTATATTCAAAACAGAGATATCACTTTGCTGACAAAGATCTGTATAGTTAAAGCTATGGCTTTCCCAGTAGTCATGTATGAATGTGAGTTTGACCATAAAGAAGGGTGAGTGCTGAAGAATTGATGCCTTTGAACTGTGGTGCTGGAGAAGACTCTTGAGTGTCCCCTGGACTGCAAGACAGTCAAACCAGTCAATCCTAAACAAAATCAACCCTAAATATTTATTAGAAGGACTGATGCTGAAGCTGAAGCTCTAATACTTTGGCCATCTGATGCAAAGAGACAGCTCATTGGAAAAGCCCCTGATAGTGGGAAAAATAGAAGGCAAAAAGAAGGGGATGACAGGATGAGATGCTTGGATGGCATCATAGAGTCAATGGACATGAGTTTGAACAAGAGATGGTGAAGGACAAGAAAGCCTGTTGTGTCACTTTGCATGGGGTCTCAAAGAATCGGAACATGACTGAGTGAATTGAGAAAACTGGTTATCCACATGCAGAAAAATGAAATGAAACTTTATCTTACACCACATACAAAAACTCAGCCTTGAAATGGACTAAAGACTTAAACCAGATGTAAAACCAAAAATTACAGTAGGAAAACAAATATATATATTTTTTAATATGACACCAAAACACAAGCAACAAAAATAAGAAGAGACAAGTGGGATTGTATCAAACCAGAAGCTTCTGCACAGCATAGGAAGCTATCAACAAAACTAAAGGCAACCTCCTAAAATGGGAGAAAAATTTATTATTCATATATCTGATAAGGAGTTAGCATCCAAAATGTATGAGGAACTCATATACTTCTATAGCAGAATAATTCCCAATTAAAAAATTATCAAGGAACTCTCAATAGACATTTTACAAACAGAACATTCAAGTGGCCAAAAATTAAGCGAAAATGTGTTCAAATACAGTAATCAATAGGAAAAGGCAAATCAAACCTCAAACATTATAATATTTATTGAATGCTTCACAAAATGTTTATCAGTAGTACTTAATTCTTTACTTTTATTTTTAATTGGTGGGAAATTGCTATATAATGTTGTGCTGGTTACTTAATTTTTAAAACCACCATATGAGCTAGGGTCTACTATTTTCGTCCTCTTTTATAGTCAATAAAACTGATTAAAGGGCTTCCCCTGGTGGTCCAGTGGGTAAGGACACCGCCTTGCAGTGCAAGGGGTGCCGGTTCGAGCCCTGGCCTGGGAAGATCCCACGTGCCGCGGAGCGGCTGGACTGATGTGTCCAATCACCGAGCCGGAGCTCTGGAGTGCATGCGCCCAGAGCCAGTGCTCTGCAACGACAGACGCCACCACGATGGGAGGCCCACAGGAGCCAAGAAACGAAGACGAATGAAAATAGAGAAAAATGAAAGACCAATAGAAGTGGCCTGCCCACCCCCCTCCCAACCGACCCCGCCCAGAGTAAATAAATAAATAAATCTTTAAAAAAAAAAACTGATTATATACCTTATATAAAATATGTGTATATTTATTATTTTATTTTAAAGATTTATTTATTTATTTATTTTGGGCGGGGGTCGGGTTGGGGAGGGACGGGAGCAGGCGGGCCACTTCTATTGGTCTTTCATTTCTATATTTTCATCCATCTTTGTTCCTGTGGGCCTCTCATTGCATCTGTCGTTGCAGAGCACCGGCTCTGGGCGCATGCACTCCAGAGCTCCGGCTTGGTAATTGGACACATTGGTCCAGCCGCTCCGCAGTACGTGGGATCTTCCCAGGCCAAGGATCGAACCAGCGCCCCTTGCACTGCAAGGCGGTGTCCTTACCCACTGGACCACCAGGGGAAGCCCTGTATTTATTATTTATATACAAATTATATGGTGTCAAAGAGCCAATAAGAGCTGGACATAGTTTTTGAGCCAGATAGTCTGGCCTTGGAGGACTTTGTATATAAAATCATCATTAAACTATATTACTGTTTTTAAGAAAGGTGGTTAGGGGAGGAGGTGGAAAGGCATTCACAGGAGAGGTTGTTCCCTTTTGAAGGTAATGATAGGTGCACGTTTAGGAACTGTGAAAATGGATTTGAAAGTGCAAACAATCAAAACAATTAATAATATTTAATTTTTGAATGCTTCACAAAATGTTTATCAGTAGTACTTAATTCTTTACTTTTATTTTTAATTGGTGGGAAATTGCTATATAATGTTGTGCTGGTTACTTAATTTTTAAAACCACCATATGAGCTAGGGTCTACTATTTTCGTCCTCTTTTATAGTCAATAAAACTGATTAAAGGGCTTCCCCTGGTGGTCCAGTGGGTAAGGACACCGCCTTGCAGTGCAAGGGGCGCCGGTTCGAGCCCTGGCCTGGGAAGATCCCACGTGCCGCGGAGCGGCTGGACTGATGTGTCCAATCACCGAGCCGGAGCTCTGGAGTGCATGCGCCCAGAGCCAGTGCTCTGCAACGACAGACGCCACCACGATGGGAGGCCCACAGGAGCCAAGAAACGAAGACGAATGAAAATAGAGAAAAATGAAAGACCAATAGAAGTGGCCTGCCCACCCCCCTCCCTCCCCAACCCGACCCCCGCCCAGAGTAAATAAATAAATAAATCTTTAAAAAAAAAAAAAAACTGATTATATACCTTATATAAAATATGTGTATATTTATTATTTTATTTTAAAGATTTATTTATTTATTTATTTTGGGCGGGGGTCGGGTTGGGGAGGGACGGGAGCAGGCGGGCCACTTCTATTGGTCTTTCATTTCTATATTTTCATCCATCTTTGTTCCTGTGGGCCTCTCATTGCATCTGTCGTTGCAGAGCACCGGCTCTGGGCGCATGCACTCCAGAGCTCCGGCTTGGTAATTGGACACATTGGTCCAGCCGCTCCGCAGTACGTGGGATCTTCCCAGGCCAAGGATCGAACCAGCGCCCCTTGCACTGCAAGGCGGTGTCCTTACCCACTGGACCACCAGGGGAAGCCCTGTATTTATTATTTATATACAAATTATATGGTGTCAAAGAGCCAATAAGAGCTGGACATAGTTTTTGAGCCAGATAGTCTGGCCTTGGAGGACTTTGTATATAAAATCATCATTAAACTATATTACTGTTTTTAAGAAAGGTGGTTAGGGGAGGAGGTGGAAAGGCATTCACAGGAGAGGTTGTTCCCTTTTTGAAGGTAATGATAGGTCACTTTCAGATTTAGGAAAACTAATCAAGATTTTTTTTTTTTTACATTTTAGGTAACTGTGAAAATGGATTTGAAAGTGACAAAAAGCATTGGGAAAATCAATTAGAAAGCTGTTGCAATATTATGTATGAAAGCTGTGATGATTAAAGAAATATCTAGAAAATGGATTTTATAGTGGCTTACATAAGCAGAGGCTATATTAATGGGAGGAGCCAACAATGATCCTGTACATGAGACTACAGGAACAGCATTCATGATACAGACCAAAGGAGCAGCATTGTGTTTAGAGAAATGATTGCTAGTTCAAATACAGAACCTGAGATGCCTTTATGACAAACTCAAGTGGCATGTAGTATCCAGTAGTAGGGTGGAATTCATACAGTATCTTATAAAACTGAAACTAGCTGAATTCATCTGGCCTAGTATATTAGCCAAAGTTAAATATAACATAGCCCAGCTCTCAGCCTAGTAACCTATCCAAAGAAGCATGAGACTATACAGGCATTTATCAGGCATTTTATAAATGTAGGTATTTATCAAATTCATTAAAATCTATTAACCATAACCCTTTTCAACCATCACACTTCAATCATCTCTGAAATAGGACCATCATTATTTGCTAATGTAGCTTTCTATGGAACATTGTTTGGACCATCACTACAAAAATTATAATTTTAATTATCCTGGTATGTGCTTTATGGCTAAACAAACATCCCTGCAAAGTACAACTTCTAGTTTTTATATTATCTTTTAGATAGATTATTAAAGCTTATGGTCATTTTGATCACTTTTCCTAGTTGAAAGCTATTTTTTAATCCCTGAGATACTAAAGCATGTTTTGACTCAGATTTTTTAATAGATTATATTTCACAGGATTTTTCTCAGAAAGAAATTTCACTCATATCATTTCCTAGATCTTGATGCTTGTATGTTAGGATGGAAGAGGATATTTAAATGTAGCCTTAAATAATTGGGAGCAGTTACCAAATTATTGCTTTGGAGACAACTAGGTATAATAATTCAACAAGCAGAATGAGCCTTTGGGACAGGAATTAGATTTGTTTTGTAAAAACTGTACTCTAAACAGGAGTTGTCAGGAAGATGAAGGTCTAGGAGGTCCCAATGCTCATCATCCCCACAAAGAAACAAAAACAATAAACAACTCTTAACAGAAGAAAATAGCAAAGGGAAAGCTTTGAACAATGAAGAAAACTCAGCAAGAGCCTTGCAGAGATCTAGGGTCAAGGATGGTCTCATTTAAAAAGTACAGGATGACTATTACCTGTATTGCCTTCATTCCCCAGTCCAGAGTCTCTCAGCAACAGGTGGGATCCCTTCATATGAATTTCACCCCACAGGAAAAGAAGAACATGAAAACTCCAGAGACACTCCATCACTGCAGCCCTTGCTACAGAGGTATCCTACAGTCTTCACCAATGCTAATCCCAACTGATATAGCTGCCATAAAATTTACCCTGTCCATCCTAATGCCTTTATTTATTTGGGCTGGAAGTCTTGCTGCAGCATGCCATGCTTACAGGGGCCTCAGTCACTAATGTGCTCTACTTTCTGGGATTAGGATGCCATAGAAGCTCACTCTACATGGAACTAGAGTTGCTATTGCCTTGAGTACTCTCCTTAGATATTAGGGAGAGGTCGTGACTTTTCATTGCATGGTGCAAGCTGCCACTGTCCTGAACCCCTCTCCCAAATCCAAGTCATGGCTCTGAATGGTTGTTGAGTGTTACTGCCCTGAGACCCACCCAGGTGTCCCACATCTCAGCTGAGACCCTTACTGCTAGAGCTGTACTGCCACTGCTCTGACCCCAGCTTTCCAGGTCCTGACAGTTGGCTTCAGCAGACCACAACTGGAGTCAAGCTTCTGCTGTCCTACGACAGACCTCTGGGGCTAGATTGTGACTTTGACCTATTATCCCTATGCCATGGTGCTCCTGTACTCTGCATTACAAGACTCCACCCTATCATCTCAGAACTTATGCCACTGTTGCTCCCTCCTTCTCCCTTTCCCTAGAGTTACTAAGTCAGAAATCCCAGTCCTATTTCCATGAGAGATTCCCGCCACCTGATTAAAATTGCTTTGGAGACAACTAGGTATAATAATTCAACAAGCAGAATGAGCCTTTGGGACAGGAATTAGATTTGTTTTGTAAAACTGTACTCTAAACAGGAGTTGTCAGGAAGATGAAGGTCTAGGAGGTCCCAATGCTCATCATCCCCACAAAGAAACAAAAACAATAAACAACTCTTAACAGAAGAAAATAGCAAAGGGAAAGCTTTGAACAATGAAGAAAACTCAGCAAGAGCCTTGCAGAGATCTAGGGTCAAGGATGGTCTCATTTAAAAAGTACAGGATGACTATTACCTGTATTGCCTTCATTCCCCAGTCCAGAGTCTCTCAGCAACAGGTGGGATCCCTTCATATGAATTTCACCCCACAGGAAAAGAAGAACATGAAAACTCCAGAGACACTCCATCACTGCAGCCCTTGCTACAGAGGTATCCTACAGTCTTCACCAATGCTAATCCCAACTGATATAGCTGCCATAAAATTTACCCTGTCCATCCTAATGCCTTTATTTATTTGGGCTGGAAGTCTTGCTGCAGCATGCCATGCTTACAGGGGCCTCAGTCACTAATGTGCTCTACTTTCTGGGATTAGGATGCCATAGAAGCTCACTCTACATGGAACTAGAGTTGCTATTGCCTTGAGTACTCTCCTTAGATATTAGGGAGAGGTCGTGACTTTTCATTGCATGGTGCAAGCTGCCACTGTCCTGAACCCCTCTCCCAAATCCAAGTCATGGCTCTGAATGGTTGTTGCGAGTGTTACTGCCCTGAGACCCACCCAAGGTGTCCCACATCTCAGCTGAGACCCTTACTGCTAGAGCTGTACTGCCACTGCTCTGACCCCAGCTTTCCAGGTCCTGACAGTTGGCTTCAGCAGACCACAACTGGAGTCAAGCTTCTGCTGTCCTACGACAGACCTCTGGGGCTAGATTGTGACTTTGACCTATTATCCCTATGCCATGGTGCTCCTGTACTCTGCATTACAAGACTCCACCCTATCATCTCAGAACTTATGCCACTGTTGCTCCCTCCTTCTCCCTTTCCCTAGAGTTACTAAGTCAGAAATCCCAGTCCTATTTCCATGAGAGATTTGCACACTCTGACACCTTAGATCCCTGTCCCACAGATGCAGCGAGTGCCATTGTGCCCCAGAACAGAAGCACAGTGATTGTGTTGTACATACCTGATCCCTGATTCGTGTTTCCACTGCTCTATGTGTCAGTATAACAAACCAAATGCTGAGAAAATGCCACTCAGCTAGAGCTCCCTCCCGTGGGCCAAAAGAAGAAAAGGAAGACACCAGAAGCCTTTGCCTCCAAGGTTCCCAGCAGTTCTAATCTCCAATGCCACCCACAGAACCTGTGCAGATTTTGCTGACATTGATCTCAGCTAAGAGAGCTACACAGAGAATATGCCACTGTCTTCTCAGAAAACAAACATACTGTATTCCACCCACCCCATGCCCTTGGGGCCACTCTCAGGTGAAGGTACTTTCCCACCAGCACCCAATTTGAAAGGTTGGAAAAGATGACTTTATCCTCAAGTAGGGAAGACAACAATGCAAGCCATCAGAAACACTGAATAGCAGAAAAACAGATAAAAGAATTCTGCACTAACTGACCTCAAAGAAATAAGAGACTTTTGAGTTATTATCTAGTATTTTAAGAAGGTTCGGTGAAAGTCATGAGGACATCAAACTCAATGAACTTAGGAAAACAATATATGAACAAGAGGAGAAATTCAACAAAGAGAAGCCATAAAATGAAACAGAAATTCTTGAGGTGAAAATTTAATGGATGAAATGAAAATATTACAGAAAACTTTGAGCTGGCCCAGTCATTTGCAGAAAAAAAACCCACCAGGTGTCCCACATCTCAGCTGAGACCCTTACTGCTAGAGCTGTACTGCCACTGCTCTGACCCCAGCTTTCCAGGTCCTGACAGTTGGCTTCAGCAGACCACAACTGGAGTCAAGCTTCTGCTGTCCCACGACAGTCCTCTGGGGCTAGATTGTGACTTTGACCTATTATCCCTATGCCATGGTGCTCCTGTACTCTGCATTACAAGACTCCACCCTATCATCTCAGAACTTATGCCACTGTTGCTCCCTCCTTCTCCCTTTCCCTAGAGTTACTAAGTCAGAAATCCCAGTCCTATTTCCATGAGAGATTTGCACACTCTGACACCTTAGATCCCTGTCCCACAGATGCAGCGAGTGCCATTGTGCCCCAGAACAGAAGCACAGTGATTGTGTTGTACATACCTGATCCCTGATTCGTGTTTCCACTGCTCTATGTGTCAGTATAACAAACCAAATGCTGAGAAAATGCCACTCAGCTAGAGCTCCCTCCCGTGGGCCAAAAGAAGAAAAGGAAGACACCAGAAGCCTTTGCCTCCAAGGTTCCCAGCAGTTCTAATCTCCAATGCCACCCACAGAACCTGTGCAGATTTTGCTGACATTGATCTCAGCTAAGAGAGCTACACAGAGAATATGCCACTGTCTTCTCAGAAAACAAACATACTGTATTCCACCCACCCCATGCCCTTGGGGCCACTCTCAGGTGAAGGTACTTTCCCACCAGCACCCAATTTGAAAGGTTGGAAAAGATGACTTTATCCTCAAGTAGGGAAGACAACAATGCAGAGCCATCAGAAACACTGAATAGCAGAAAAACAGATAAAAGAATTCTGCACTAACTGACCTCAAAGAAATAAGAGACTTTTGAGTTATTATCTAGTATTTTAAGAAGGTTCGGTGAAAGTCATGAGGACATCAAACTCAATGAACTTAGGAAAACAATATATGAACAAGAGGAGAAATTCAACAAAGAGAAGCCATAAAATGAAACAGAAATTCTTGAGGTGAAAAATTTAATGGATGAAATGAAAAATATTACAGAAAACTTTGAGCTGGCCCAGTCAGGCAGAAAAAAGAATCTGTGAATTTGAAGACAGATTTCATGGTATTATGCAGTTAGAGGAGAGTAAAGAAAATTAGAATAAAATAATGAAGAAATATATGTGAATTATACAATACCATCAACCAAAACAATACTGCATTATTGGTATAGCAAAAGGAGAAAAGAAGGAGAAAGAGACAGAAAACTTATTTGAAGAAATAATGGCTGAAAACTTCCTAAATCTGGAGAGAAATGTACCATTCAGGTACATGAACGTCAAATATCCCTGAACAGATTAACCCCAGGAGATCTGCATTGAGATAACTTATAACCCGTCTCTCAATAATCAAAACTGAAAGGAAGGCAGACAGAGAAGACTTTACTATGTACAAGAAAATTGCAGTAAGGCTTTCAGCAGGTTTTAGTGGAAACCTTATAGGCCCCTACAATGCATAATGATATATTCAAAGTACAGAAAAGAAAAAAAAAAAACGTCCAATCAAGAATATTTTGAATAGAAAAATTGTCCTTCAAAAATGGTGACTAAATTTTCCCAGATAAACAAAAGTTTCAGAGTGAAAGTAAATACACAAACGAATCAAAATATCAGTGCTGCTGTGTAAATTCCTTGAACTCTAGCATATAAGGTAAAAAAGTGTTAATAGAAAGTATAGCTACATTATTATATTAATGGATACACAATAGGAAAAGGTATAGATTAGAACATCAGCCTAAGTTGTAGAGAAGCGGCAAGTAAATAGGGGAAGTTCTCAGGCAATTCAGGCTACATTATGAGCTTCACATAGTTAAAAACTTTAAGATTTCTTATGAAAAGTGCATGATAACCACAAATAAAAAACTTTAATACACAAATGACAAAAATAAATAAATAAATTCACAAATAAACCAGAGACCACAGAACTATAAGACAATCAGAAAGCACTTCTTTTAAATGGTGAGAGTCCTACCTCTTAATTACTCTAAATTTAAAGATCTTAAATTCTCTAATTACAAGACAATGGCTAAATGAATAAAAACAAAATCCAACTATATGCTGACTACAAGTGACTAAGTTAAGCTTTAAGGTTACTCATAGGATGAAAGTGAATGGGGTAGGAAAAAAAAATACTTCATCTAGATGGAAACTAAGAGGGTAGAAGTTGCTATTCTTATATAAGACAAACAGACTTAAGAATCAATTAAGATTCAATTAAGAATCAATTTCTTGTTAACAAGAAACTGTAACTATGATGGAAAGTTCAGGTCATCAGGAAGATGTAACAATTGTAGACATATGAACACATAATATTGGAACACCTAAATATAGTAAACAATTATTATCAGATTTGAAGGAAGCAACAGATAAAGTACAATAAGAGAAAAGGACTAACATCTCACTTTCAATAACATATATATCATCCAGATGGCAAAATCAAGAAAATAAGAGACTAGAACTACATTATGGAGCAGATGGACCTAACAAATACATAAGTGATATTCCATCCACCAGCAGCAGAACAGTCTCTTCAAATACATAGAGAACGTTCTCCAGGTTAGATCACAATAGGTCACAAAATAAGCCTTAGCAAATTTAAGAAGGCTAAGATCATAAGTATGTTCTGTGATCACAAGCTATCATACTACAAAATAATCATAGGAGGAAAATTAGGAAGTTCATAAATATGTGGAAATTAAAACATATTCCTAAAAACTCATTGAGTCAAAGGTTACTAAAAGGAAATAAAGAAGGATACTGAAGCAAACAAAAACAGAACTACATGTTCACCACCTATGGGATGCTGTAAAAGCAGATCTAACAGGGAAGTTTATAGTGGTAAATGCTTCCATTAAAAAACAAGAATGCTCTCAACCCCAATTTACATGTCAATGAACTATGAAAAGGACAAACTAAACCTAAAGTTAGCAGAAGGAACAAAACAACAACAAAAACAGAACAGAAATAGAGGCCAGTAAAGCAACAGAAGGGCCTCCCAGGTGGCGCTAGTGGTAAAGAACTTGCCTGCAAATGCAGGAGACATTAAGAGATGTGGATTTGATCCCTGAAGGAGGACATGGGAACCCATTCCAGTATTCTTGCCTGAAGAACCCCATGGTCAGAGAAGCATGGCAAGCTTTAGTTGATAAGGACTCAAAGACTGAAGCAACTGAGCATGCATGTAAAGCAAACAGTACTGAAACTAAACTAAAAGTTTTTTTTTTTTTTTTTTTTAAGAAAAACATAAATAAAATACTTTAAAGAAACATTATTCAAAATCAGAAATGAAATAGATTTATAATTCTCCCACAGAAATACAAAGGATTATGAAAGAGTACTATGAAAAATTATATACCAGCAGACTAAATATCTTAAAACTAGATAAATTCCTTGAAACACAGAACCTATCAGAACTGAGTCATGAAGAAACAGAAAATCTGAATAGTACAGTAATGAATATTTTGAATGAATATTGACTCAGTAATCAAAACCTCCCAACATAGAAAATTCCAAGACCAGGTGGTTCTACTTTTGAATTCTACCAAATATTTACAGAATTAATGCCAATAATTTTCAAAAGCTCCAAAAAATTGAAATAGAGGTAATACTCTCAAACTGATTTTATGAGTCCAGCATTAAAATAACAAAGCCAGATAAAGAAACTACAGGAAAAATGTACAATATCACTGATTAATATAAACGCAAAGATCTTCAATATTAGATAATTGAATTTACTAGTATATTAAAAAGATAATCATAGTCAAGTGGCATTTATCTCTGGAATAAAAGCGTAACTCAACTTACCAAAATCAATAAATATAGTATAACATTTATAGACTGAAAGGTAAGAATTATATAATCAATTCAGCAGATGCAGAGAACAGATTTGAGAACATATAACATCCTTTCCTGATAAAAATCATTCAATAAACTACATTTAGAAAGATTGATCCTTAATATAATAAAGACCATATGATAAACCCACAGATGACATCATACTCAAAAGTGAAAAGTTAGAAGTCTTGCCTCTAAGATCAGGAACAAAAAATATCCACTTTCACTATTTCTACTTAACAGAGGATTGGACATCCTATCTGTAGCAATTAGGCAAGACAAAGACATGAAAGATATGCATATGGAAAGGAAGGAAAAAGTAAAATTATGCCTTTGCAGATGACATAATCTTTATATAGAAACTCTTAAAGATTCCACCAATAACTGTTAGATCTAGTAAATGAATTCAGTAAAATTGCAGGATACAGCATCAACATACAGAAATCAGTTGCATTCATATATGCCACATGTAATTAATGGATCAAAGTCTTAAATGTGAAACTCCTTGTAGGAAGCTCAGGGGAAAGACTTCTGACACTGTCTTGGCAATGATTTCTTTGATAAGACCTCAGAAGCACAGTAAACAAAAAACAAAACTAGCGGGACTACGTTAAACTCAAGAGCTTCTGCATGGCAAAACAAAGCAAAACAAAAACAAGGCACACACTGGAAAGGCAATATAAATAATGGGAGAAACTGTTTGCAAACCCTATGCTGAATAAAATGTTATTATCAAAAAGTATAGAGAGCTTATAGAACTCAATAGGAAAAGAATAAATATTCCAATTAAAAATGTGCAATAGACTTGAATAAAACATTTTTCCAAAGAAGACATGCAAATGACCAACAGGTATATGCAAAGGTGCTCCACATAACTGACGAGTGAAATAACAACATAAGGAGATATTATGGCACATCTCCATTAAGATGATTCTTGTAAGAAGAGGTAACAAATATTGGCAAAATTTAGAGACACAAAACCACTTGTACATTTTTGGGAATGTAAAACAGAACAACCATTATGGTAGTTTCTTTAAAAATTAAAAATAGAACTACCATATGATCCAACAATCCCACTTCTGGGTATACATGAGGAAACTGAAATCAGTATCACTAAGAGACATCTACACAACCATTACAGCATTAAATAACATCCTTTCCTGATAAAAATCATTCAATAAACTACATTTAGAAAGATTGATCCTTAATATAATAAAGACCATATGATAAACCCACAGATGACATCATACTCAAAAGTGAAAAGTTAGAAGTCTTGCCTCTAAGATCAGGAACAAAAAATATCCACTTTCACTATTTCTACTTAACAGAGGATTGGACATCCTATCTGTAGCAATTAGGCAAGACAAAGACATGAAAGATATGCATATGGAAAGGAAGGAAAAAGTAAAATTATGCCTTTGCAGATGACATAATCTTTATATAGAAACTCTTAAAGATTCCACCAATAACTGTTAGATCTAGTAAATGAATTCAGTAAAATTGCAGGATACAGCATCAACATACAGAAATCAGTTGCATTCATATATGCCACATGTAATTAATGGATCAAAGTCTTAAATGTGAAACTCCTTGTAGGAAGCTCAGGGGAAAGACTTCTGACACTGTCTTGGCAATGATTTCTTTGATAAGACCTCAGAAGCACAGTAAACAAAAAACAAAACTAGCGGGACTACGTTAAACTCAAGAGCTTCTGCATGGCAAAACAAAGCAAAACAAAAACAAGGCACACACTGGAAAGGCAATATAAATAATGGGAGAAACTGTTTGCAAACCCTATGCTGAATAAAATGTTATTATCAAAAAGTATAGAGAGCTTATAGAACTCAATAGGAAAAGAATAAATATTCCAATTAAAAATGTGCAATAGACTTGAATAAAACATTTTTCCAAAGAAGACATGCAAATGACCAACAGGTATATGCAAAGGTGCTCCACATAACTGACGAGTGAAATAACAACATAAGGAGATATTATGGCACATCTCCATTAAGATGATTCTTGTAAGAAGAGGTAACAAATATTGGCAAAAATTTAGAGACACAAAACCACTTGTACATTTTTGGGAATGTAAAACAGAACAACCATTATGGTAGTTTCTTTAAAAATTAAAAATAGAACTACCATATGATCCAACAATCCCACTTCTGGGTATACATGAGGAAACTGAAATCAGTATCACTAAGAGACATCTACACAACCATTACAGCATATTTACAATAGCCAAGAAGCAGAAACAATCTGCAAGTCCATCAGGTGAATGGACAAAAAAAAATTGTGACTTTATATGTATATATGTGTACATATACAGACTGAAAAATTATTCAACCATGAGTAAGAGGAAAATCCTGCCTGTGTGACAGCATGTATGAATTTAAATGGAATTATGTTAAATGAAATAAGTATAAAAAGAAAAAAAAAGTACCAATATTGTCTGGTATCCTTTATACTGCTAAAAAGGAAATAAAAACAGAATTCACAGTGACAGAGAATAGCATGGTGATTTTCAGGGGCTGAGGGTATGAGAAATGAAGTGATGGAAGTCAATGGATACAAATTTTGTATTATAGAAAGAATAAGTTCTGAGGATCAGATGAACAGCATGGTAACAATGGTTAATAATATGGCATATATATTTAAAGGTTGTTGAGGGTAGATCTTAAGCATTCTCATCATTGAAGAAGTTACCTACATTAGCAATATGAGGTAATGAATGTGTTCATTGCTTGATCGTGGTAATCATTCTACATTATGTGTATATGTGTCTACACTGTAAAATCATTATGTACTTTATACAATTATATATAAAATCATTGTGTATTTTATACAATTATATTTGTCATATACTCCTCAATAGAGTTAAATGATTAAAAATAAATATTAGGCAGAATTTCAAGCTTAGAAAACCAATCTATGTATATCATGGTAAACTACTGAGAATTAAAAACAAAGAGAAAAATCCTTTATAATAGAAAATAGCAAGTTTACCTACAACATATCAATAATAAGATCAAAAGTTTATTCTCAAAGAAATAATGGAAGCCTAAAACCTTCAAATATCTTAAAAATGCTGATCAAATTGCCTGCCAATCTAGATTATATGTCCACTAAAAATACTTAAAATTGAAAGGAAAATAGACATTTTTATAGCAAGTAAACACCAAGATCATCAGCTAACTTACATTAAAGGAAACTCCAAAAACAACTCATTAGACAGATGGAAAATAACACCAAATGGAATCATGGAGATGTATGAAAGAATACAGAACAATGCAAGGGATTAATTAATATTTGGCTGTATATAAATGTGTGACCTGTACAGAAGAAAAACAGATATATGCTATACAATGATAATTTATTGATGTATAATTTAGTCTATACTAGTCTCCAGACTGTTACCACTCTAATCCATTCACATAACTCTAAAATATGTTGGTTTATGTCATGTTGTTTAAGTTATTCTCATAGTCCCTTATGTCCACAAGTCTTAGTTGGCCATGAAGAATCTTTCTCATGCCTACGGTGTCTTTTCTCAGTACTCCTTCTTTTCAAGTTACGAATTCTACTTCAAAGCACCCACTGTTATTCTACTAAGCAATGATATTGTAAGTCCTCTTATATTCTTCACAGTCTGCAACTTTGCTTATCTATATAACTTCTCATTCTTTAAAACTCAGCTTTGATACTTACTCCAGTAATACTTCCATGACCTAACTCTTATATATCAGTGATTTGTAAGTAGCTATGGATAGTGTGCACCAAGCAAACATTCTATGTATTTACAACCTGACCCTCTACACTTAGTTCTATCCACTGAGGTCACATAATGAAGTATTACAATGTCTTCCTCCTCCCTGTTATACTGTGAGAACTCTTAACTGCAAGGAAGGTGCCTTTTATTTCTAAAGGAGTACTTGCGTTGTAGAAGATACTCAGTAAATATTTGATGTACAAAGGACCAATGATGGGAATCTTGTATAGCATTTTCCAAACTCTTTTAAGAAAAGTGCTGAATAAACATTCTATATAAAAATAATTCTATGTCATAAATTTTGGGAAATTTTCAGGCTAAATACACTTGCCCAGTATATTTGTAACAAGAACTATGAGTTATATATATATAGATAGATATAGATATAGATATAGATATAGATGATATAGATATATATACAAATTCACATTGTAACTCTCCAAGAGATAGCTATTATATGTAGTGTTTTCCAAATTTGCCTCAGAACCTATTTCACATAGCATCTAGAAACACTGTTATTTTTCAGAATACAACTTAAAAAAAACTGGATTAGTTTATCCTATATACTTGACCACATCATATTTTATTCTTCCACTTAAGAAAAGAGAAGAGAGAAGTACTTTCAATACATCCGTATCTTTTTAACCATAATATATCATGAATAAAATTTTTACATTAAATTAGCATTTCTACTTCTATAATACCATTACTTTTCAATGTTTGACCTCTTGCCCTTTTTTTTAGGCATAAAAAGCATAAAGGAATGATAATCTGAAATAAAAAGGTTAATTTAGTCAGGAGCAAAGGCTGATTCACATAACTCTAAAATATGTTGGTTTATGTCATGTTGTTTAAGTTATTCTCATAGTCCCTTATGTCCACAAGTCTTAGTTGGCCATGAAGAATCTTTCTCATGCCTACGGTGTCTTTTCTCAGTACTCCTTCTTTTCAAGTTACGAATTCTACTTCAAAGCACCCACTGTTATTCTACTAAGCAATGATATTGTAAGTCCTCTTATATTCTTCACAGTCTGCAACTTTGCTTATCTATATAACTTCTCATTCTTTAAAACTCAGCTTTGATACTTACTCCAGTAATACTTCCATGACCTAACTCTTATATATCAGTGATTTGTAAGTAGCTATGGATAGTGTGCACCAAGCAAACATTCTATGTATTTACAACCTGACCCTCTACACTTAGTTCTATCCACTGAGGTCACATAATGAAGTATTACAATGTCTTCCTCCTCCCTGTTATACTGTGAGAACTCTTAACTGCAAGGAAGGTGCCTTTTATTTCTAAAGGAGTACTTGCGTTGTAGAAGATACTCAGTAAATATTTGATGTACAAAGGACCAATGATGGGAATCTTGTATAGCATTTTCCAAACTCTTTTAAGAAAAGTGCTGAATAAACATTCTATATAAAAATAATTCTATGTCATAAATTTTGGAATTGTCAGGCTAAATACACTTGCCCAGTATATTTGTAACAAGAACTATGAGTTATATATATATAGATAGATATAGATATAGATATAGATATAGATGATATAGATATATATACAAATTCACATTGTAACTCTCCAAGAGATAGCTTTTATATGTAGTGTTTTCCAAATTTGCCTCAGAACCTATTTCACATAGCATCTAGAAACACTGTTATTTTTCAGAATACAACTTAAAAAAAACTGGATTAGTTTATCCTATATACTTGACCACATCATATTTTATTCTTCCACTTAAGAAAAGAGAAGAGAGAAGTACTTTCAATACATCCGTATCTTTTTAACCATAATATATCATGAATAAAATTTTTACATTAAATTAGCATTTCTACTTCTATAATACCATTACTTTTCAATGTTTGACCTCTTGAAATTTTCAAAACTTTCTATTCTTTTATTTCAATAAGGCCATAAAAAGCATAAAGGAATGATAATTGGCTGAAATAAAAAAGGTTAATTTAGTCAGGAGCAAAGGCTGATTTTATTATCACAAGGATATGCTTAAAAGCCATGAGATTATATATAAAATAATTATCATAAGTAATCTATTAAATTACTATTGTTAATGTAAGTACTTCTTAAAACAGTACTTTCCTGAACAATTCATTTTGTTCAGCTCAATAACCTTGTTGAACTATATTCATTAATACAAAAATGAGGTGTTTTTTTTTTGTGAAGTGGTAAAGTTTTTACATATTTCATTTAATCAATGATTACTCGGTATGTTACTCAGGTATTGATTTACTTGTCAGTAAATACCACACCTGAATCTCCACATTATTACCATTCTACCTTAAGTAATTCCCATAATTATATCAAATATTTTAATGCTAATTTTTTAGCACATTTTTGCAATTCTATAAAATATATCCAAACATATATCTTTTAAGATTAACTGATATCCTAATATATACCGCTAATATGACTGCCATAAATCCTAACTTCTCAAGGGTAACAGTTTACAAAGGTTTCAAGTATCTATCTACTCTTGTGTGCCATAAATGCTATATGTGTTTACAAGATGGAAATGTCACATTTTGGACAGGATAAGAAGCAAGTCAACCCTTGATTAGAAAAAAATATCACAAAAGAATATAATTAAAGGGTTTTTTACCCTTAAAGAATATGAATTAAAAAGTTAGAGAAGTCATTCCAAGAGATAGCTTTATATGTAGTGTTTTCCAAATTTGCCTCAGAACCTATTTCACATAGCATCTAGAAACACTGTTATTTTTCAGAATACAACTTAAAAAAAACTGGATTAGTTTATCCTATATACTTGACCACATCATATTTTATTCTTCCACTTAAGAAAAGAGAAGAGAGAAGTACTTTCAATACATCCGTATCTTTTTAACCATAATATATCATGAATAAAATTTTTACATTAAATTAGCATTTCTACTTCTATAATACCATTACTTTTCAATGTTTGACCTCTTGAAATTTTCAAAACTTTCTATTCTTTTATTTCAATAAGGCCATAAAAAGCATAAAGGAATGATAATTGGCTGAAATAAAAAAGGTTAATTTAGTCAGGAGCAAAGGCTGATTTTATTATCACAAGGATATGCTTAAAAGCCATGAGATTATATATAAAATAATTATCATAAGTAATCTATTAAATTACTATTGTTAATGTAAGTACTTCTTAAAACAGTACTTTCCTGAACAATTCATTTTTGTTCAGCTCAATAACCTTGTTGAACTATATTCATTAATACAAAAATGAGGTGTTTTTTTTTTGTGAAGTGGTAAAGTTTTTACATATTTCATTTAATCAATGATTACTCGGTATGTTACTCAGGTATTGATTTACTTGTCAGTAAATACCACACCTGAATCTCCACATTATTACCATTCTACCTTAAGTAATTCCCATAATTATATCAAATATTTTAATGCTAATTTTTTAGCACATTTTTGCAATTCTATAAAATATATCCAAACATATATCTTTTAAGATTAACTGATATCCTAATATATACCGCTAATATGACTGCCATAAATCCTAACTTCTCAAGGGTAACAGTTTACAAAGGTTTCAAGTATCTATCTACTCTTGTGTGCCATAAATGCTATATGTGTTTACAAGATGGAAATGTCACATTTTGGACAGGATAAGAAGCAAGTCAACCCTTGATTAGAAAAAAATATCACAAAAGAATATAATTAAAGGGTTTTTTACCCCTTAAAGAATAGATAGAATTTCAGAAGGCAGTGTTTAGAGAAGTCATTCCAAACTGAAGAATTAAGGAATGCAAAGGAATGGAGGTGGAAAGGCATGAAAATTGATTGGGAGCAATGGGTTGTACTAAACAAGTATAATGTTACTTAAATGTGAAGCAGAAGTGGCTAATAGACTGGAAAGATCTGTTGAGGCCATTTTGTGGAATCATTTGAAAATCAGGCACATGGATTTGTGTTTAATTGACACTTGGATGTCATTTAAGGTGTCATTTAAGACAGTTGAGCAAAATAAGGATTAAATCGGTGCTGTGCTTGAGGAACATTGATCAGCCATAGTATGAGTCAGAGTGTGGATGAACCAGAGACAGGAAGTCCAATTAAGTAAAAAGCAACAGGCAGGAGGCTTGTGAGAAGATTAAAAGATTTCATCAAAATTGGAATGAGATTAATCAAGATGGAAAGACCAGCTGGATTTGAGAGTTAGAGAATATTGACAGAGACAAAATAGTTGATGTTGAAGCATATTCTCTATGTAGTTCAATACAGAAATATAGATAAAGCAAAGAAAATTAAGAAATGAAAAAACTAAATTACCCAGTAATTCATACTAATGGCTTTACAATAGTTTTTCCCCCTTGATTTTACTAAGATACACTTGACATTTATATTGTATTAGTTTTAGGCACACAAGTATTTTTGAAGTAAAGTGATTTTAATTTGTTTTGTATACAAATTTGCTGAAAGCTTTCTTTAACAAAGTATTACAGACTGAATTCTCTTAGATTTCCCTTCCTGTAATTACTGCACTGTTATTAAATCAAGTGCATTCTGTTCACATTTTTAAAAATTTCCTGCACATATATGAATATAGAAGAAAATATGTAATTTTTTACCATTTTCTTTATTCTAAGTAAATCTTGTGTTTTTCTGTAATTTGCTTCCCAGAACTATATCATGAGCCTTATCTGTATTGGCATATGTAAAATTAATTATTAAATCTTGTATAGTCTATGTATACCACAATGTATTCTTTTTATTTCCTTATGAATAAATGCTTAGATGAATCTTCTTTTTCATAAATAATATAAATAAAATGTTTTATTTGGAATAAATTTATTTTGGAATAAATTTAGATTTACAGTAAAATTATAAATAAGGTTCAGCATGTCTCCAAATACCACGTATTCCTGAATACCCTTCACCTCACTTAAATCTCACTTGATGTTATTCTCTTATATTGTATTTAGTTGCTAAGTACCAAAAGAGTTGCTAAGCTCAACTCTATTGTGACTCAATGAACTGTAGCTCTCCAGGTTCCTCTGTCCATGGAATTCTCTAGGGAAGAATACTGGAGTGGGTTGTTATTTCCTTGTCCAGGGTATCTTCCTGACCACCCCGGAATCGAACTCATGTCTCCTGCTTGGCAGGTTGATCCTATAACACTGAGTCACCTGAGAAGTCCTCTCTTATGTTACAGTGGTATATTTACTAAATCTTAGGGAAAATATTACCATTGTAAATTTATTTTTGAAAATAACATTTCATATGTATAAGTAGATATATAGATTTATGATTTCATCTCTGATAGACAGTTTCATCAATTTCATTTCTGGTAGACAATCTATAAAAATTGAAAAGAAGATAGCTGGTAGATGAGTAGGTAACTAGGTACATGGATGGATGGATGGATGGATGGATGGATGGACAGATAAACACATACATGTATGCTTAGCATTTTTAAAATATGAATAGTTGAAAATACAGTGTACTAACATGCTCTCCACAGAAGCATTTCTATTGACATTAGAAATAATGGGGAGTTCTGTTTTGCTCCTCAGAGAATGTTCTTGTAAAAGTACATGATAAAACCTATACTGGAATGCTCTGGCAGTTCTGTGGCTAGGACTCTGTGCTTTCACTGCCAAAGACATGGCTTCAGTCTGGTCTGGAAGCTAAAATCCCACAAGCTGTGCAGTGTGCCCCTCTCAAAAAAAGGCTATGAACAAGGGTGGTCATTGTCACAAAGATACTGAAAAGATACCATTTGATTGATATGTCCATGGCCTTTAGATGTTTTTAATTGCATGACAATTGCCAGTTAAAATAAACATTGTTAATTGCTTTTAACAGAGAAAACAATGGATAGTGGGGATTTTGTTACCCATATACAGGAATGCTAGAAGGAATGCTAAAATTTTAAAAAGTTGGGGGAAACCTTGGATCTACTCAATTCCACACTCTTTTTTGTATAGGGGGCAAACAAAGTACTAGTGAGGGTAAGCGATTTTTTTTTTTAGGCCAAGTGACTGATAAGTGTATCAGGGAGGAGTTAAACCATCCTCTGAATTTCTTTTCTTTTTTTTTTTTTTTAATTTTTTTTGTGGGGGGTGAGTTGGGGAGGGAGGGGGGTGAGCGGGTCACTTCTATTGGTCTTTTATTTATCTATTTTCATCCATCTTTGTTCTTTGGCCCGTGTGGGCCTCCCATCGCAGTGGCCTCTGTTGTCGCAGAGCACTGGCTCTGGGTGCATGCGCTCCAGAGGTCCAGCTTGGTACTTGGACACATCAGTCCAGTTGCTCCGCGGCACGTGGAATCTTCCCAGGCCAGGGATCAAACCGGCGCCCCTTGCACTGCAAAGCAGTGTCCTTACCCACTGGACCACCAGGGAAGCCCCATCCTCTGAATTTCAGTCCAAAGTTTTTATTTTCACTGAAGGGGTCTGATTTGGAGTGGAGTATAGAGATAAAATGAGGATGGAAATAAAAAGCAAAGTTGCAAAGAATTATATTTCATTTATACACAAATATTATCTATTCACCTACCCCTATCAAAAAGGGATAGTTATTGTCACTCTTAAAATGTAGTGAAAAAGCTGTTTCTCCATGAACTTAAAAAAGGCCTCATATCAAATTACCTGATTAGAACATCTGTGAAACTCCCACTCAAAATGAATAAAAATGAGTTATTTTAAAATCCCTTGAAACTTGTGGTAGATTGAAAATACGACCATAATTCTTCATGTTTCCTGCTATCCATACCCTTTGTAATGTGACTTAGAAACCACTCACATCAGAGAGACTCTTTTCTCTTACTTTGCATGTGCTTAATGACTTTTTGGGTCTCAGAGCACAATACAGTTAATGTGTTGCCAGTTTCAATTCTGTGTGACCAAGAAGTTTTGTGTACTTCTTTCCTTTCTCTTGAAAACCTACCCAAACACAAACTGGCTTAGAGGAGTGGAAAAGATCCACCTCGATTGATATGTCCATGGCCTTTAGATGTTTTTAATTGCATGACAATTGCCAGTTAAAATAAACATTGTTAATTGCTTTTAACAGAGAAAACAATGGATAGTGGGGATTTTGTTACCCATATACAGGAATGCTAGAAGGAATGCTAAAATTTTAAAAGTTGGGGGAAACCTTGGATCTACTCAATTCCACACTCTTTTTTGTATAGGGGGCAAACAAAGTACTAGTGAGGGTAAGCGATTTTTTTTTTTAGGCCAAGTGACTGATAAGTGTATCAGGGAGGAGTTAAACCATCCTCTGAATTTCTTTTCTTTTTTTTTTTTTTTAATTTTTTTTGTGGGGGGTGAGTTGGGGAGGGAGGGGGGTGAGCGGGTCACTTCTATTGGTCTTTTATTTATCTATTTTCATCCATCTTTGTTCTTTGGCCCGTGTGGGCCTCCCATCGCAGTGGCCTCTGTTGTCGCAGAGCACTGGCTCTGGGTGCATGCGCTCCAGAGGTCCAGCTTGGTACTTGGACACATCAGTCCAGTTGCTCCGCGGCACGTGGAATCTTCCCAGGCCAGGGATCAAACCGGCGCCCCTTGCACTGCAAAGCAGTGTCCTTACCCACTGGACCACCAGGGAAGCCCCATCCTCTGAATTTCAGTCCAAAGTTTTTATTTTCACTGAAGGGGTCTGATTTGGAGTGGAGTATAGAGATAAAATGAGGATGGAAATAAAAAGCAAAGTTGCAAAGAATTATATTTCATTTATACACAAATATTATCTATTCACCTACCCCTATCAAAAAGGGATAGTTATTGTCACTCTTAAAATGTAGTGAAAAAGCTGTTTCTCCATGAACTTAAAAAAGGCCTCATATCAAATTACCTGATTAGAACATCTGTGAAACTCCCACTCAAAATGAATAAAAATGAGTTATTTTAAAATCCCTTGAAACTTGTGGTAGATTGAAAATACGACCATAATTCTTCATGTTTCCTGCTATCCATACCCTTTGTAATGTGACTTAGAAACCACTCACATCAGAGAGACTCTTTTCTCTTACTTTGCATGTGCTTAATGACTTTTTGGGTCTCAGAGCACAATACAGTTAATGTGTTGCCAGTTTCAATTCTGTGTGACCAAGAAGTTTTGTGTACTTCTTTCCTTTCTCTTGAAAACCTACCCAAACACAAACTGGCTTAGAGGAGTGGAAAAAGATCCACCTCAGTTGACACTCTCTGAGCAGTCAATCCTCAGCTGACCCACCAGGTGACTGGCAACTGCTCACACATGCATGAGGGAAATTAGCAGATGGTACCACTTCTGGACCAGATCAATAGAACCCTCTTGATGATACAGCAACTTATGAGATAAAGAATTGTTATTTGAAGCCATTAACCTTTGATTAGTGTTTTTAAGACAATAGTTAAGTGACACTCTAATTGATAACAAAACCACTGTTTACTTAAAGGCATGGAAATTAGATTATGTGCTACTTATAAGAAATGTGAAAGCACTTTGTAAATAAGTGACATTTGATTTCACAATAAAATGAATGACAAAATGTCACTTCATTGGAAGGGATAAATCTGGGCTGAATTACTAGGTTAAAACATTCCTCAAAAATTTTCATATGTGATATACCTTGCTATGGCTATGACTACTAATAATATAATGTTTTTAAGATGGATTTAATAATCTCACCTAATTTGTAAGGTTTTTTTTTTGATCTTTTAAAATGTTTTAAGTTCTTTTGTTATTTAAATTATGCTATACATCAAAATCAATGCCAAGAAAATACAAACAGAAATTTTCAATTTTAATAACTAAACTTGGTTGAAAAATGACTTCTGCCAGAATTAAACACAGAAGTTTAGTGTAGAATCTTGGCTGCTAGGGACTAGAGGAAGGGAGAAATGGGGAGTCACTATTCAACAAATATAAAGTTTCAATTATAAACATGCTTAAGTCCTAGAAATCAATTATTCTATAATATCATACCTATATACCTAACAATTTTGTATTGTGGACTTAAAATTTAGGTAGATCTCATAGTAAGTGTTCTTTTAACAATAAAAAAAAGAATTGCAAAGCAAGCTTAGTGCCAATAAATATGATAAAATGACAACCCTGTAGCTTTATATCATTTGGCATTCACTTTACCAAAAATGAGCAGTGATAATTATAAACTAGAGTATGTTTCTTAGTCTATTAGCTAAGTGTAATGTTCACGTGTGACCACTAGATAGAGCTAGTATAATAATATCCTGAGAAAATAACAAAAGTATATGAAATACTATCTTATACTTAAGCACGTGAATAGAGCACTTTATATTGCTTCCTGTATGATCCCATGGAGCTTCAAATTTGTTAACTTTAGACTAATACAACTCAGTTCAGCTCTGTTTTCACTAAATACATTCAACCACTAATTTTATTATTTTTCCAACAGTGAACTGTATGTAATACCTATGAAATTTAGTAGGCATAGTTTTAAAACCATAACATAAATATTTTAGGATGTTTTAGCATGAAAATTGTCCTAAAGATGCCCAAAATAATTTCTGATGAACTAATATCTTTTTGTGATTTTTGATATTTGCATACAGTATCATATTTATCATGTGTGGGATAAATCAGACTTGCTACTTCCAGATAAAGATTAAATGTAAAATAAGAACTATGCAAAAATAAAGGTTCATGCTCATGACATACTTAATGGAGAATAAGTGAGATGAAGTTCATAGAACATTTTTCTCCTCTCTTTATCTGTAGATAGAAGACTTCCATTATAGAGCCAACAATAAGTACAATTTATAAGAAACTTGAAGGCAGAGAGCATATCCTAAACATTTTTTTAGCTCCTATAAACATCTGTCATTATCATTATCCTGAAATAATAACACTATATGTTCTTGGTGACTCATTGGTAAAGATCAATTATTCTCTAGCTATATTTGTATACCAGATATTAGTATAATATACTACTATATTATATAACATAATTGGGTAACTATATAATATAATTAGATAATATACTAATATGTTGTAAATACCTATAAATTAATTTGAACATTATTCAGTGCAATATATGTAGCTTATTACAACTGCAAATTAACATTTCTAATACTCAATTTCTTAATCTGTAGAATGATTTTAAATTTATGTGATTTAGGAATAATGTTAAGAGATACTGACTTTGCTAGTCAATAAAGCAAGGTTTTTTATGTTTTGCCAAAAATCAGAATCACCTTGGAGCAAGTTAAAATGAGTATCCTAGACCCTATCTCCAGAGAGCCTGGCTTAATGAAGTGGTGGCTCCTAGAAGCGTGTACTTTATCAGGTTTTTCTGGTAGTCCTAATGCAAAAGTTCATGTCATTTTAGGAGTATCATAGTTAAGAACATTGACTCAAAAAAGAGACAGATCTGAAAGTCTTAGTTTCTAAACTGATAAAATGAAGTGATGATACCTACAACACAAGAATGTGCAGGAGTTAAAGCAGCTGGCATACATAAAACAGCAACAATGCCTGGCACACAATAGCAAGTCTATAAATGGATCTCATCATCTTCCTTTTCCAGTTAGGTCTAGTGTGACTATTCTCCAAACAAGATATTTGAGCAAGTAAGTGATGATGAAAATTGAAAGTCAAAGTGTTACTTTCTCAGTCATGTCGACTATTTGCAACCCCATGGACTGTATCTCACTAGAGTTAACAATATCTCAGAGTAACCAGTTTGACCAGAGTTCATGTCTAGCATTAGAGAAATAGGGATCATTATGGACTGAAGAAGAGATAGATAGATAGATAGATAGATAGATAGATAGATAGATAGATAGATATATAATATAAAAGTAAAGTGAAAGTATTAGTTGCTCAGTATCCAACTCTGCAACTCTACTAGCCCACCAGGCTCCCCTGTCCATGGAATTCTCCAAGACAAGAATAGTGCCCTTCTCCCATGCCCTTCTCCAGAGGATCTTCCAAACCCGGGGATGGAACCTGGGTCTTCCGCATCGCCAACAGATTCTTTAGTGTCTGAACCACCAGGGTGTGTTTTGCTTATGCTTATGCCGATGCTATTTTTCTGTGCTATTTTATTATGTTATGCAGTTCCTATTAATCACATGCTGACATGAGTAGCAATGTCACTCTGTCTATTGATAATTACTTAGAGCCTTGTTCATTAAAAAAAAAAGAAAAAAAACTGCTTAGGAGCAGATTACATAGCCACAAGGTATGTCTGCCTTGTTTAGCACAATTGTTAAGTTGTCAAGAAAAATATACAACATACCTTTTCTCACAAAGGGCTCTTTAACGGGAACTTCAGGACTCCCTCCTGAAGAAGATAATTCAATTGAATATTGTCATCTAGTATTTTAAATTCTTTTCTTGTCATAGGGCTGCTCATAAAATTGTTAATGCATGACCCTCAGCAAAGCCCATTGAACTAAGTGGCTTTTATATTCCTGAATTTACATAATCTTGCTTGCTGGTATTACTCTATCATCTGAAGAAAAATATGTGATACATAGAAAATACACTGAGCCCTCTCTTAACAATTATCTTTTCTTTGCAAAATGATCACTTTGAAAAGATGTACATTTATATAATGTATTATATGGATTTTGAATAAAAGAACTGTGCCTCACTGACATATTGAAAAATATTCTGAGTTAAAGGAACAGTGATAATCAGATGGGCTACATGATAATATACTTGTCCAAATATTGAGCTGTATATTTAGAAGGGAAACTATTTCAAATGTTTTCATTGTGCATTTCTCTATCCTTGTTCATAATGAAACTTAAGCGAACTAGAAATATTATTACATAACATTTATGGAGAATTTAACTTCTGGATATTCTCCTAAGTGCTCCTGTGTTTAAAACCACACTTACCTTCATAAACTGATAAGAAAGAGTATTATTTTCCTACCTTTATTGATGAAGGATGTGAGACACAAAGCAGTATAAATAATGGGCCATGGAGGATTTAGGATTTAAATTCAAGCTAATTTCAGAGTCTCTGCCCCAGAATTATTTCAGAGCCTCCTTTCCCTTTTCATTTTCACAGCCTCATCACTCGTTGAAGCTCCTGTTTCTTCAAGCAGGTACTTAAGGGTCATGGGAAACATGAAGCACAAATGGATGTTTGGTTTTAATCCACTTTTCAATCGGCACTTCAGTAATTCAGTTTCTCATTGCTTCTTTTTCTTCTGTTGCTGGGACTTTGAATATGCCCACCTCTAAAGTACTGCTTAACTTACATGAATGCATGGCTAGCTTTTTTTTTTTTTTTTCCTTTTTTTCTTGGCTGTACAGCGTGACCTGTGGGATCTTAGTTTCCCTGACCATGGATAGAACCTATGCCCTCTGCATTGGAAACATAGTCTTAACCATTGAGCCACGAGGGATGTTCCACACTGCTTTCTATAATGTGCTAATATCATAGTCATCATTCTACATCCCAGTTGATCTTCATACATGGCAATGTTTTGTTCAGATCTGTCTGATGGAAAGCAACCTTTTTTTTTCCTGATCCTGGTAGGAGAAACTGAAACGCTCAAACTGTGAAAATTTTAAACCAGTAGGTGATTAAACTCCAAAATGCTCTCACCTCCAAAATATATATATATATTTCCCAGAAATGACCTCATATTTTTGGATACTTTTCACCCATTGGGTGAGATCACCTTCCTCATATGCACTGCATTCATGATATTTAGAGGTGACTTACATTATGATTCATAACTCTCATTGTGTCTATTCCAAAGGAGAATAAATCATTAGTTCTATTGGTCAAATGACAAACCGAATAAAGAGTCTAAATCCCATAGGAGGACTTATCTTTTAAAATATCTCTAGATATGAAGTGATAAATGCATTTCTCTATCCTTGTTCATAATGAAACTTGCAATGAAATATTATTACATAACATTTATGGAGAATTTAACTTCTGGATATTCTCCTAAGTGCTCCTGTGTTTAAAACCACACTTACCTTCATAAACTGATAAGAAAGAGTATTATTTTCCTACCTTTATTGATGAAGGATGTGAGACACAAAGCAGTATAAATAATGGGCCATGGAGGATTTAGGATTTAAATTCAAGCTAATTTCAGAGTCTCTGCCCCAGAATTATTTCAGAGCCTCCTTTCCCTTTTCATTTTCACAGCCTCATCACTCGTTGAAGCTCCTGTTTCTTCAAGCAGGTACTTAAGGGGTCATGGGAAACATGAAGCACAAATGGATGTTTGGTTTTAATCCACTTTTCAATCGGCACTTCAGTAATTCAGTTTCTCATTGCTTCTTTTTCTTCTGTTGCTGGGACTTTGAATATGCCCACCTCTAAAGTACTGCTTAACTTACATGAATGCATGGCTAGCTTTTTTTTTTTTTTTTCCTTTTTTTCTTGGCTGTACAGCGTGACCTCTGGGATCTTAGTTTCCCTGACCATGGATAGAACCTATGCCCTCTGCATTGGAAACATAGTCTTAACCATTGAGCCACGAGGGATGTTCCACACTGCTTTCTATAATGTGCTAATATCATAGTCATCATTCTACATCCCAGTTGATCTTCATACATGGCAATGTTTTGTTCAGATCTGTCTGATGGAAAGCAACCTTTTTTTTTCCTGATCCTGGTAGGAGAAACTGAAACGCTCAAACTGTGAAAATTTTAAACCAGTAGGTGATTAAACTCCAAAATGCTCTCACCTCCAAAATATATATATATATTTCCCAGAAATGACCTCATATTTTTGGATACTTTTCACCCATTGGGTGAGATCACCTTCCTCATATGCACTGCATTCATGATATTTAGAGGTGACTTACATTATGATTCATAACTCTCATTGTGTCTATTCCAAAGGAGAATAAATCATTAGTTCTATTGGTCAAATGACAAACCGAATAAAGAGTCTAAATCCCATAGGAGGACTTATCTTTTAAAATATCTCTAGATATGAAGTGATAAATGAAGATGAAGTGGGTACAATGCTTAGGTTTTCACTTTGAAACTTCCACTATAACTTATCAAACATTGTCTTTATCAGTGGTCCTCACTTTTTCTTTGCTAAAGTTAAAAAAAAAAAGTTCATAGATCTCCATTTGGGAATCATTATATATACAATATATAATGGGCTTCCCAGGTGGTGCTACTGGTAAAGAAGACACCAACCAGCGCAGAAGACATACGAGACACAGGCTTCATCCCTGGGTCAGGGAGATCCCTTGTAGAAGAAAATGACAACCCACTCCAGTATCTTTGCCTGGAGAATCCCAAGGACAGAGAGGCCTAGCGGACTACAGTCCACGGGGTCACAAAGAGTTGGACACAAATGAAGCAACTTAGCACAGATGCATCCAATATAAGCTGCTTTAAAACAAAAGCAATAAAATCCCAATAACATACTAACTTGTATAACTAATTTGTATTTCACTGCAGTCATACATTATCACATAAATATATGAGATAAACTATTATTCATTCAGAAGATACCTATGAATTTGAGGATTTTCTGTAGTAAATCCATTGCCCGCCATGACTTGAGAACCACAGGTTGAGAACCTCTCCTTAGGAAACCATACTTGCAATGTTTCCATTTACTCCTGTCTCCTCTTTTCTCTTCCTCTTCTCCTTTTTCTTTTTCCACTTTCTCTTTTCCTGCTTGTCCTTTCCTTCTTTGTTAGCATCTTCCTTTCTTCCTTCCCCTTATAATGACTGTGCAGAAACACATTTTGATCAATGAAATCTGGCTGGTTTGAACAGAATTTAGTTTAAAGCCAGTCTCTGAAGTCTCATGGCAACCACCATTCTCCCCTTTATGCTGGCTAAGAATTCCAAGTGCTATCCGGTCATGGGAGCCTGGCCTGCCTACTCCCAGCCATCAACAGTGAATTTTAATTACACAAGATCATCAGGGTGTTTATCTTACTGGTGTCAATGACTGCATTGTGTGTCATCAATTAAATATAAGGCAGTCTCATTTCTTTATATTTAATAAAACTTTTCCTCCATAATAAAAAAAGAAAAAGAGAAACTGCCTTTTTTGCCTATGGGTATTTGTCTATGAAGAAACAATGCCTGTGACCCTTAAAGCACCCAACGTCATGTTGAGAGTGGCAGAGGAAATAGAAGGAAATGGAATTCTGGAAAAATGCTATCCACTATTAAGTCAGTCATCACACATTTCATCATGTGACTTCACTGTTCAAACACTGTTAAGATTTCAGTTGCTCACATAAAAGTCATTATGTGCTCATTTTAGTAATCTTATTTCCTTATTAGTTATGTTGCAAAGATGGTCTACTCTAATTGTACTGATATTATACAAAACATCTTTTTGTTACTTTAAAATACAATGTAAGTTATCTGAAGAATTAAAAATAAATTTTTTATTTTCCTATTAGTTGAAAGATGGTACTACAGTCCACGGGTCACAGATGAAAATCCAAATATAAAGCTGCTTTAAAACAAAAGCAATAAAATCCCAATAACATACTAACTTGTATAACTAATTTGTATTTCACTGCAGTCATACATTATCACATAAATATATGAGATAAACTATTATTCATTCAGAAGATACCTATGAATTTGAGGATTTTCTGTAGTAAATCCATTGCCCGCCATGACTTGAGAACCACAGGTTGAGAACCTCTCCTTAGGAAACCATACTTGCAATGTTTCCATTTACTCCTGTCTCCTCTTTTCTCTTCCTCTTCTCCTTTTTCTTTTTCCACTTTCTCTTTTCCTGCTTGTCCTTTCCTTCTTTGTTAGCATCTTCCTTTCTTCCTTCCCCTTATAATGACTGTGCAGAAACACATTTTGATCAATGAAATCTGGCTGGTTTGAACAGAATTTAGTTTAAAGCCAGTCTCTGAAGTCTCATGGCAACCACCATTCTCCCCTTTATGCTGGCTAAGAATTCCAAGTGCTATCCGGTCATGGGAGCCTGGCCTGCCTACTCCCAGCCATCAACAGTGAATTTTAATTACACAAGATCATCAGGGTGTTTATCTTACTGGTGTCAATGACTGCATTGTGTGTCATCAATTAAATATAAGGCAGTCTCATTTCTTTATATTTAATAAAACTTTTCCTCCATAATAAAAAAAGAAAAAGAGAAACTGCCTTTTTTGCCTATGGGTATTTGTCTATGAAGAAACAATGCCTGTGACCCTTAAAGCACCCAACGTCATGTTGAGAGTGGCAGAGGAAATAGAAGGAAATGGAATTCTGGAAAAATGCTATCCACTATTAAGTCAGTCATCACACATTTCATCATGTGACTTCACTGTTCAAACACTGTTAAGATTTCAGTTGCTCACATAAAAGTCATTATGTGCTCATTTTAGTAATCTTATTTCCTTATTAGTTATGTTGCAAAGATGGTCTACTCTAATTGTACTGATATTATACAAAACATCTTTTTGTTACATTAAAATAATATGTAAGTTATCTGAAGAATTCAGGAAACAGCCCAGTAAAAATTTACCTTTTCATTTCAAATAGCTTGTTAAAATTAACACAAGTGAAAATGAAAGCTAATAATGATTAGGAAAGCTAACTTATCTGAGATTTTTAAACGTTCATAATAACTCAAATAGTGTTTTAGGATTGGCTGAGACATACATGAAATTAATGTAACAGATGTATTTTTATTACTTAGAGGAATCATATAGATTTTATGGTGGAGTTTCATAATTTATCATTGTCACTTTAGCAACATTTTTTCATAAATATTTCAAATTAAACCTTCCATATACTCATTTATTTCAAATATATAAATCTGACTTTTAATATGTAGATGATAAATATCTGGTCTTGGCTTTATTTTGGAAGAGTAATGACTAATTTCAATATACATTTTAAAATTTACAACATTTTTTTACCATGTAACATTATGGTTCTGCAAGTAGTTATATCATTGTTAGGATCTGTGTTTCATTATTCTCATTTTATAACAGAGAAAACTAATTTCGGAGCCCTCACATCACTGACCAAGTCTCATAAAAATGACAAAAGGGTAAACAAATATGCTGTTATTCCCATTCCCATTATATGTAATTATCTTATGTGTGGTTTAGTACAAAATCTGTTAGGTGCTCCATTGTTATTAGACTCAGTACAGTTAAGAATATTTACAAAGAATAGTTAAAGAGGCAAGGGTCACTAAGAGGTCTAATAAAGAAGCATAAACAAAACCTACCAGAATAGTTAATGATTCTGGCATCAGGATCTTGAAACATTTTTTTTTAACAAGATTGGCAGAGTCATAGAGTCAAGAAGTAGCATTCTGGAAACTTTAGGCAGTCCAATATTACTACAGAACCAGATTGTTCAAACACTATGAAACTGCTAATAATTAAGCATTTTTGAACTATAAGAATGACAAAGTCATCATCTACTTGGGTATTTTTAAAAAGACAAGGATGGACTAGAATTAAAAATGGAGACTATGAGTAAGATCAGAGAGGTAGCAGGTCATGGAATGTAGTGATATTATACAAAACATCTTTTTGTTACATTAAAATAATATGTAAGTTATCTGAAGAATTCAGGAAACAGCCCAGTAAAAATTTACCTTTTCATTTCAAATAGCTTGTTAAAATTAACACAAGTGAAAATGAAAGCTAATAATGATTAGGAAAGCTAACTTATCTGAGATTTTTAAACGTTCATAATAACTCAAATAGTGTTTTAGGATTGGCTGAGACATACATGAAATTAATGTAACAGATGTATTTTTATTACTTAGAGGAATCATATAGATTTTATGGTGGAGTTTCATAATTTATCATTGTCACTTTAGCAACATTTTTTCATAAATATTTCAAATTAAACCTTCCATATACTCATTTATTTCAAATATATAAATCTGACTTTTAATATGTAGATGATAAATATCTGGTCTTGGCTTTATTTTGGAAGAGTAATGACTAATTTCAATATACATTTTAAAATTTACAACATTTTTTTACCATGTAACATTATGGTTCTGCAAGTAGTTATATCATTGTTAGGATCTGTGTTTCATTATTCTCATTTTATAACAGAGAAAACTAATTTCGGAGCCCTCACATCACTGACCAAGTCTCATAAAAATGACAAAAGGGTAAACAAATATGCTGTTATTCCCATTCCCATTATATGTAATTATCTTATGTGTGGTTTAGTACAAAATCTGTTAGGTGCTCCATTGTTATTAGACTCAGTACAGTTAAGAATATTTACAAAGAATAGTTAAAGAGGCAAGGGTCACTAAGAGGTCTAATAAAGAAGCATAAACAAAACCTACCAGAATAGTTAATGATTCTGGCATCAGGATCTTGAAACATTTTTTTTTAACAAGATTGGCAGAGTCATAGAGTCAAGAAGTAGCATTCTGGAAACTTTAGGCAGTCCAATATTACTACAGAACCAGATTGTTCAAACACTATGAAACTGCTAATAATTAAGCATTTTTGAACTATAAGAATGACAAAGTCATCATCTACTTGGGTATTTTTAAAAAGACAAGGATGGACTAGAATTAAAAATGGAGACTATGAGTAAGATCAGAGAGGTAGCAGGTCATGGAATGTAGTGTGTGGTAGGAAAACAAGTTAAAGCTTATGTTCTAAATCATTCAGAAGCACTGAAAATGTTTTAAGCACAGGAATATCACAATCATATTTTCATTAAAAAAAAAGAACCCTTCAGGATGTGTAGGAAAAAACCCACTTAAAAGCAGGGTTGTATGACAGTCTGGAGGGGTGGGGTGGGGGGGATATACATATGACTAATCTGAGAACATACGTATCTGTAAATAACAAAACTCTGTAAAAGTTAAAAGTAAAATAAAAGTTAAAAAAAAAAAAACAGTAGGGTCAAAGACAATGCATAATTACAGGACAAGAAATTAATTACAATCAATTGCAATCACTCAAGTAGTAATGAGGATCCAGGGTGGCATTGGTGAATGGAAGGGGTAGATTACCTAAATATCTAGGGACTAAAACTGATAATTTTATTGAACTACTGACTGTAGTTTTGATACAGATAGAAGATAGATTACTCTCAAGTTTCTGGCTTGCATGACTAGGTGGACATATGAATTCCAAAAATTTTGGAGAAAAATGTAGATAAATAGATAGATAGATAGATAGATAGATAGATAGATAGATAGATAGATAGGGTAGGAGCCTGTATATAAATAAAACTTAAAGAACAAGCCAGGAAAAAAAGGCAGCCTTTTAGACTGATAAGGAATAGTCAAGATCTTGTTAGTAAGGGTGTGGAAGAATGATTCAAATGGTAAGGGGAAAGAAAAGGTAAAAATATATACCATTACTGTAACAAGCAGCAACATAAAAAAACTGAAGCTGATAAAACATGCATTGCATCTAGCAATAAGTTATCCTGTAAGAGCAGAATAGAGTTTTCTGAAATCTTGACAATCAATCACCAAATTAAATATGAAAACTATCAATCTTTTGCAGGTCTATTGTAGTTGTCTTTTCTGTTTACACTTACTTTGAAAGAGAATTGTTAATGTTTGTGATTTTACTATTTTGTTGCTGTTCTTATATTTGCTTTATAGATGGATACCTCCATAAGTGAAATTTCCTAAATCTAATGTGGTTTGTACTCAAGACAGAATCTGGGGCTGTCCTACTAGAATTAAAAATGGAGACTATGAGTAAGATCAGAGAGGTAGCAGGTCATGGAATGTAGTGTGTGGTAGGAAAACAAGTTAAAGCTTATGTTCTAAATCATTCAGAAGCACTGAAAATGTTTTAAGCACAGGAATATCACAATCATATTTTCATTAAAAAAGAACCCTTCAGGATGTGTAGGAAAAAACCCACTTAAAAGCAGGGTTGTATGACAGTCTGGAGGGGTGGGGTGGGGGGGATATACATATGACTAATCTGAGAACATACGTATCTGTAAATAACAAAACTCTGTAAAAGTTAAAAGTAAAATAAAAGTTAAAAAAAAAAAAACAGTAGGGTCAAAGACAATGCATAATTACAGGACAAGAAATTAATTACAATCAATTGCAATCACTCAAGTAGTAATGAGGATCCAGGGTGGCATTGGTGAATGGAAGGGGTAGATTACCTAAATATCTAGGGACTAAAACTGATAATTTTATTGAACTACTGACTGTAGTTTTGATACAGATAGAAGATAGATTACTCTCAAGTTTCTGGCTTGCATGACTAGGTGGACATATGAATTCCAAAAATTTTGGAGAAAAATGTAGATAAATAGATAGATAGATAGATAGATAGATAGATAGATAGATAGATAGATAGGGTAGGAGCCTGTATATAAATAAAACTTAAAGAACAAGCCAGGAAAAAAAGGCAGCCTTTTAGACTGATAAGGAATAGTCAAGATCTTGTTAGTAAGGGTGTGGAAGAATGATTCAAATGGTAAGGGGAAAGAAAAGGTAAAAATATATACCATTACTGTAACAAGCAGCAACATAAAAAAACTGAAGCTGATAAAACATGCATTGCATCTAGCAATAAGTTATCCTGTAAGAGCAGAATAGAGTTTTCTGAAATCTTGACAATCAATCACCAAATTAAATATGAAAACTATCAATCTTTTGCAGGTCTATTGTAGTTGTCTTTTCTGTTTACACTTACTTTGAAAGAGAATTGTTAATGTTTGTGATTTTACTATTTTGTTGCTGTTCTTATATTTGCTTTATAGATGGATACCTCCATAAGTGAAATCTTTAGAAGCAGGCAGGCTAACATTCTAATGTGGTTTGTACTCAAGACAGAATACCTAGGAGAGACTGCTCCTACTACCTACCCTTGCCATGCCACTGGTTAGAGATAAATTGGGGGATTTAACAGACTGGGGATTAACAGCATAATTATCTTTTGACCATTTTAAATTTGAGATGCATTTTGGGCTTCCAAATGAAGTTTATGAGTATGTAATTGGGCATGCATTCTAGCACTATGTAGGCATCCTTTTGGAGATAATTTCTGAATCATAAACTAACGGAGTATGTGCTTCCTAGGTGGTGCTAGTGGCAAAGAATCTGCCTACTAATGTAGGAGACATAAGAGATGCGAGTTTGATCCTGCTAATACTTTGTTCAAGATGAAGTTAAATAATTGGTCATTATCTTTGGCAGGATGGCATTAATGTTTTCAATTAGCATAGTTTCTGTTGGAAGCTGAGGAAGTAGACTAACCAGACTGAGAAGAAAGAGGAGAGGGGCTGAGTGAGTAAATTGCTTTTAGGCAATTTTGCTGTGTAGTGTAAGCTGAATAGAGGTAGTAGGATGTTATATCACAGGATTGTTAGTAAAGGATACAAAAGATTTGATATCTCTTGAGTCAAGTCCCCAGTAACTGTCACTGTTTTCCTTTCTGTAAATACTTTGAGATGGAATGGCTGGATCATATTAAAGGTATACGCTTAACTTTAAAAAAAAAAAAAATTGTTTTTTCTAAAGAGTTGTGCCATTTTATATTTGCAACCGCAGTGTCTTAGGGTTCTAGTTGTACCATTTCCATGACAACAATTGATTTTATCAGCCTTACTAACTTAATTATTTCAATGACTGTATAGAACGTTTAATTTATATTTCCTTGGTGACAAATGGTATCATGCTATGTGCTCATTGGCTATTACTACTACAGCAACCTAGCCAGCTTCACAGGTTACAATGCCAATATGCCTGAGTTTGAAACCTTAATGAGAGTTAAGTAGTGTTGCACAATAAAACCACAATAATAGAGTGTTAGCCATACTTGGTATAATTTTAGTTAAGACAAATTAAAAAAGGTGAAATCTTTAGAAGCAGGCAGGCTAACATTCTAATGTGGTTTGTACTCAAGACAGAATACCTAGGAGAGACTGCTCCTACTACCTACCCTTGCCATGCCACTGGTTAGAGATAAATTGGGGGATTTAACAGACTGGGGATTAACAGCATAATTATCTTTTGACCATTTTAAATTTGAGATGCATTTTGGGCTTCCAAATGAAGTTTATGAGTATGTAATTGGGCATGCATTCTAGCACTATGTAGGCATCCTTTTGGAGATAATTTCTGAATCATAAACTAACGGAGTATGTGCTTCCTAGGTGGTGCTAGTGGCAAAGAATCTGCCTACTAATGTAGGAGACATAAGAGATGCGAGTTTGATCCTGCTAATACTTTGTTCAAGATGAAGTTAAATAATTGGTCATTATCTTTGGCAGGATGGCATTAATGTTTTCAATTAGCATAGTTTCTGTTGAAAGCTGAGGGAAGTAGACTAACCAGACTGAGAAGAAAGAGGAGAGGGGCTGAGTGAGTAAATTGCTTTTAGGCAATTTTGCTGTGTAGTGTAAGCTGAATAGAGGTAGTAGGATGTTATATCACAGGATTGTTAGTAAAGGATACAAAAGATTTGATATCTCTTGAGTCAAGTCCCCAGTAACTGTCACTGTTTTCCTTTCTGTAAATACTTTGAGATGGAATGGCTGGATCATATTAAAGGTATACGCTTAACTTTAAAAAAAAAAAAAAATTGTTTTTTCTAAAGAGTTGTGCCATTTTATATTTGCAACCGCAGTGTCTTAGGGTTCTAGTTGTACCATTTCCATGACAACAATTGATTTTATCAGCCTTACTAACTTAATTATTTCAATGACTGTATAGAACGTTTAATTTATATTTCCTTGGTGACAAATGGTATCATGCTATGTGCTCATTGGCTATTACTACTACAGCAACCTAGCCAGCTTCACAGGTTACAATGCCAATATGCCTGAGTTTGAAACCTTAATGAGAGTTAAGTAGTGTTGCACAATAAAACCACAATAATAGAGTGTTAGCCATACTTGGTATAATTTTAGTTAAGACATTGAAGATGAAATAAAGGAGAAATCAAGCATAATTTTTAAAATCTATTTGAAATAAACAACTAAAGAAAATATCTTCAACATTTTTGGATAATATGTACATAACATAAAAAATAAAATGAAAAAAATTAAGCATAAAAATCAGTGGCTTTAATTAACTTTAGAATATTATACAACCATCACTACTGTCTATTTCTAAATTCTTTCATCACTTTAAATAGAAACTCTGTAATCAGTAAGCAGTAATTTTTTCATTCTCTTTTCTCAACTTCCAGTAACATTTAATCTACTGTATAGATTTTTCACTTTTTAGATATTTTATGTAAGTTATACAATATTTGTCCTTTGTGGCAGGTTTATTTCACTTAGAATACTGTTGTCAAGTGTATTTAATGTTCTGGCTAAATAATACTCTATTGCAAGTGCCACAACTACAGACGCCTGCACACCTACAGCCTATGCTCTGCAGCATGAGAAGCCACTGCAATGAGAAGCTCACACAGAGGAACCAGAGAGTATAGAGTAGTCTGCACTCACTTCAGCTAGAGAAAGCCAGTGCACAGCAACAAAGATCCAATATAGTCAAATAAATGAAAATTAAAAAGTAATATTTGATTGTATTTAGATAGCAAGTTTACTCTGTTCATCTGCTGATGGATACTTGTTTCTACCTTATATAGCTATTATAAATAAAGCTGCAATGACTGGTTGTATTCAAATATCTGAGTCCTTATTTTCAATTCTTTTGGTATAGCATCAGGAGTACGACTGCTGGATCACATAATTCTATGTTTTATTTTTGAAGAGTCATCATGTTATTTTCCACAACCATTGTACATATGCATCATCAATGTGTGAGAGTTTCAGTTGATCTACATATTTGCTAACACTTATTATATCCCCCTGATTCCTTTAATGTTAGTCAGTTTAAAGTAGTATCTCACTATGGTTTTGATGTGCATTTCCTTGGTGACAAATGGTATCATGCTATGTGCTCATTGGCTATTACTACTACAGCAACCTAGCCAGCTTCACAGGTTACAATGCCAATATGCCTGAGTTTGAAACCTTAATGAGAGTTAAGTAGTGTTGCACAATAAAACCACAATAATAGAGTGTTAGCCATACTTGGTATAATTTTAGTTAAGACATTGAAGATGAAATAAAGGAGAAATCAAGCATAATTTTTAAAATCTATTTGAAATAAACAACTAAAGAAAATATCTTCAACATTTTTGGATAATATGTACATAACATAAAAAATAAAATGAAAAAAATTAAGCATAAAAATCAGTGGCTTTAATTAACTTTAGAATATTATACAACCATCACTACTGTCTATTTCTAAATTCTTTCATCACTTTAAATAGAAACTCTGTAATCAGTAAGCAGTAATTTTTTCATTCTCTTTTCTCAACTTCCAGTAACATTTAATCTACTGTATAGATTTTTCACTTTTTAGATATTTTATGTAAGTTATACAATATTTGTCCTTTGTGGCAGGTTTATTTCACTTAGAATACTGTTGTCAAGTGTATTTAATGTTCTGGCTAAATAATACTCTATTGCAAGTGCCACAACTACAGACGCCTGCACACCTACAGCCTATGCTCTGCAGCATGAGAAGCCACTGCAATGAGAAGCTCACACAGAGGAACCAGAGAGTATAGAGAGTAGTCTGCACTCACTTCAGCTAGAGAAAGCCAGTGCACAGCAACAAAGATCCAATATAGTCAAATAAATGAAAATTAAAAAGTAATATTTGATTGTATTTAGATAGCAAGTTTACTCTGTTCATCTGCTGATGGATACTTGTTTCTACCTTATATAGCTATTATAAATAAAGCTGCAATGACTGGTTGTATTCAAATATCTGAGTCCTTATTTTCAATTCTTTTGGTATAGCATCAGGAGTACGACTGCTGGATCACATAATTCTATGTTTTATTTTTGAAGAGTCATCATGTTATTTTCCACAACCATTGTACATATGCATCATCAATGTGTGAGAGTTTCAGTTGATCTACATATTTGCTAACACTTATTATATCCCCCTGATTCCTTTAATGTTAGTCAGTTTAAAGTAGTATCTCACTATGGTTTTGATGTGCATTTCCTAGTGTCTAATAAGTCTGAGCATATTTTCATATACTTTTGACTACTTGTGTATTCTTTAGAGAAATGTCTTTTCAGGTGATTTGCCCAGTTTGTATTGGTGAGTTTTAGGGTATATTCTGGTTATTAAACTCTTATCAGATATATTACTCATAAATATTTTCTCTCATTTTATGGGATATCATTTCACTTTCTTACTAATATCCTTTCATGCAAAAAAAAATTAATTTTGATGAAGTCCAATTTGTTTTTTTTCTTCACAAGCATTAAGCTTGTGCTTTGGGTGTCATATATGAGAATTTACTGCCAAGTCCAAAATCATAAAAATTTACCCCTGTGTTGTTCCTAAGTATTCTAAGATTTTCATTCATATTTGTTTATCTATTTGATTTACTTTTTGTATATGGTATGAGGTCAGAGTCCAGCTTTGTTTTGCATGTAGAAATTCAGTTGTCTCTACAAGGAACATTGGTTGAAAAGACTTTTTCCCCCACTGAGTAGACTTGACATCCCTGTCGTAAGTCAATTGTCCAGAAATGTATATATTTATGTCTGGATTCTCAACTCTCTTCCATTGGTCTAGATATCTGTCTTCATACCAATATCATGATGCTTTGATTACTACAGTTTTGCAATAAGTGTTGCAATAAGTACAAGTCCTCCAACTCTGTTCTTTTTCAAAATTGTTTTAGTTATATGGTGACACTTGAAATTCCATATGAATTTTCTTTTTTTTTTTTTTATTTTGGGCGGGGGTCGGGTTGGGGAGGGAGGGGAGCAGGCAGGTCACTTCTATTGGTCTTTCATTTATCTGTTTTCATCCGTCTTTGTTCTTTGGCTCCTGTGGGCCTCCCATCGCGGTGGCCTCTGTCGTCGCAGAGCACCGGCTCTGGGCGCATGTGCTCCAGAGCTCCGGCTCGGTAATTGGATACATTGGTCCAGCCGCTCCGCGGCCCGTGGGATCTTCCCAGGCCAGGGCTCGAACCGGCACCCCTTGCACTGCAAGGCGGTGTCCTTACCCACTGGACTACAAGGGGAAGCCCTCCATATGAATTTAAGAATCATTTTTATTTATGAATAAAAGGATGTTGGAGTTTGGATACAGATTCCATTCAACCTTTATACTATCTTGAGCAGTACTTCATATTATATTTCCATATCTGTGTGTTGAGGCCTATACTAAATAACTTTTTATTTTAAAAAATGAGGCAATTTATCTATTGGAGGAACACAAAATGTTACATTCCATTCCTTGGATGCAGAGAGAAATACAAATTTGCCAAAAGTTACTAAAAACATACTGAACAAATCTATCCACGGGAGAAAAAAAGGTTTTTTTTTGTTTTTGGATTTATATTCTGTCATAGCTTAGCCATATTAAATTTCAAACTTTTAGTGGTTATTTTAAAAGCATATACAGATTCTGTATTCTCTATGGAAATTCTACACTGTATATAACCTTTGTTTCTGAGTGTGACAGCCTGGACAACTTCAAACTACTATAAAGAAAATATACATCTACACAGGGAGGGAATACTGATGATTTTTATATACAAGGTCAATTACTTTAACCAACATTTGCATAGTATGAAGAGAGAGGGTATATAGCATAGTGATAAAATCACTATGATTTCAGGTTTGGCTCTGAGTCAAATGTCCTGCATTTGATTCCCAGCTTCACCATTTATTAGCTGTATAACATTAGTCAGTTTACTTAAGGTCTCTTTATTTCAGTATTCTCATCTATAAAATGAGAATTATAATAGTTATATTAAAGGTTTGTCATGAAAATTCAGTTACTGTATATCTACAATGCACATTGTAAGTGCAATGTATAATTACTATAAACAATAATTTGTACCTTTATTTTCACTTTATGACTTATGAAGAACATATTTACATAATCTGTTATTTAATTTGACAAGTAACACTGTAAAAGAGAGTTTTATTAGCCCCATTTAACAGATAAAGAAACTAAAATTCAGAGATAAGGATATGAGAAAGGCATATTTAAATCAAAACCTAGAAAGCTTTAGTTGCAAGATGAATAAATTCTAGAGAACTGCTATACAACACTGTGCTTGTAATTAAAAATAATATACATTTTAAAATTTGTTAAGAGGATAGATTTCAGGGAAAAAAAAAAAAATTGAATTTAAGAATCATTTTATTTATGAATAAAAGGATGTTGGAGTTTGGATACAGATTCCATTCAACCTTTATACTATCTTGAGCAGTACTTCATATTATATTTCCATATCTGTGTGTTGAGGCCTATACTAAATAACTTTTTATTTTAAAAAATGAGGCAATTTATCTATTGGAGGAACACAAAATGTTACATTCCATTCCTTGGATGCAGAGAGAAATACAAATTTGCCAAAAGTTACTAAAAACATACTGAACAAATCTATCCACGGGAGAAAAAAAGGTGTTTTTTTGTTTTTGGATTTATATTCTGTCATAGCTTAGCCATATTAAATTTCAAACTTTTAGTGGTTATTTTAAAAGCATATACAGATTCTGTATTCTCTATGGAAATTCTACACTGTATATAACCTTTGTTTCTGAGTGTGACAGCCTGGACAACTTCAAACTACTATAAAGAAAATATACATCTACACAGGGAGGGAATACTGATGATTTTTATATACAAGGTCAATTACTTTAACCAACATTTGCATAGTATGAAGAGAGAGGGTATATAGCATAGTGATAAAATCACTATGATTTCAGGTTTGGCTCTGAGTCAAATGTCCTGCATTTGATTCCCAGCTTCACCATTTATTAGCTGTATAACATTAGTCAGTTTACTTAAGGTCTCTTTATTTCAGTATTCTCATCTATAAAATGAGAATTATAATAGTTATATTAAAGGTTTGTCATGAAAATTCAGTTACTGTATATCTACAATGCACATTGTAAGTGCAATGTATAATTACTATAAACAATAATTTGTACCTTTATTTTCACTTTATGACTTATGAAGAACATATTTACATAATCTGTTATTTAATTTGACAAGTAACACTGTAAAAGAGAGTTTTATTAGCCCCATTTAACAGATAAAGAAACTAAAATTCAGAGATAAGGATATGAGAAAGGCATATTTAAATCAAAACCTAGAAAGCTTTAGTTGCAAGATGAATAAATTCTAGAGAACTGCTATACAACACTGTGCTTGTAATTAAAAATAATATACATTTTAAAATTTGTTAAGAGGATAGATTTCATGTTGTCTGTTCTTACCATATTTTTTAAAGCAAAGCCTATAACATCAAATGATATTAAAACTAAACAATTGTTTCTCAGACCTACATGTTTCTATCAAACTAAACTGCTTTTGTTTTCTCTTTAAACTGAACAGTGAATATAATATCAAATGAAATTATGGAATATAAAACAATAGAAAATGAAATAATGAATTTTCACAACAGTCCACAGAGAACTAATTCCCTTTTCCTTCCATTTTTATTTGTTCTTTTTTTTTTTTCTGTTTTCAGAAGACAGAAACTGAATTATGGCTGTGAAATTTATGTAGTGGTTAGCAATCTGCCAAATGTGGGATCTATTTAAAATTTGTGCTATTCTGATTTCATTATAACTAATCACATTTTATCCCAAGTCCCATAACTCTGGATGTAAGCACGTCAACAGTGAGATATGCTTGCATATGGGCTTTTTATTTGAATAATGCTTATCAACTCATATTTTAAGACAATTTACTTTGTTTTTTCTGAAACCTCATAAACATAAGTAAAAATTAAAACCTGCACTGACACCTTTTTTCACAGATTCAACTATACCACTTAGAGCAATGTAAAATATTTTAGTAAACCTATTATTTTAATCTAATGAATCAATTATCTAGTCAATAAAATTCATACATAGAGATATATTAACTATTATCATTTGCTACTATAATCTGTTATTTAATTTGACAAGTAACACTGTAAAAGAGAGTTTTATTAGCCCCATTTAACAGATAAAGAAACTAAAATTCAGAGATAAGGATATGAGAAAGGCATATTTAAATCAAAACCTAGAAAGCTTTAGTTGCAAGATGAATAAATTCTAGAGAACTGCTATACAACACTGTGCTTGTAATTAAAAATAATATACATTTTAAAATTTGTTAAGAGGATAGATTTCATGTTGTCTGTTCTTACCATATTTTTTAAAGCAAAGCCTATAACATCAAATGATATTAAAACTAAACAATTGTTTCTCAGACCTACATGTTTCTATCAAACTAAACTGCTTTTGTTTTCTCTTTAAACTGAACAGTGAATATAATATCAAATGAAATTATGGAATATAAAACAATAGAAAATGAAATAATGAATTTTCACAACAGTCCACAGAGAACTAATTCCCTTTTCCTTCCATTTTTATTTGTTCTTTTTTTTTTTTCTGTTTTCAGAAGACAGAAACTGAATTATGGCTGTGAAATTTATGTAGTGGTTAGCAATCTGCCAAATGTGGGATCTATTTAAAATTTGTGCTATTCTGATTTCATTATAACTAATCACATTTTATCCCAAGTCCCATAACTCTGGATGTAAGCACGTCAACAGTGAGATATGCTTGCATATGGGCTTTTTATTTGAATAATGCTTATCAACTCATATTTTAAGACAATTTACTTTGTTTTTTCTGAAACCTCATAAACATAAGTAAAAATTAAAACCTGCACTGACACCTTTTTTCACAGATTCAACTATACCACTTAGAGCAATGTAAAATATTTTAGTAAACCTATTATTTTAATCTAATGAATCAATTATCTAGTCAATAAAATTCATACATAGAGATATATTAACTATTATCATTTGCTACTATAATCAGAGGCATTTAAAATATTTTGAGATGATGGCTTTGAATTAGATGTAGAAGAGATTATTTCCTTGCCTTCATACAGATTTCAACTGAAAGACAATAGAGTAAGGACCATGTAATCAGAATAATAAGCATGGAGGTATACAACACATATACACAGCACTCACAGCTTAATAAAGACCTTCTTCTGTAATAGTGGCATTAAATATAATCTTACTTATGCACAGACTAGCTACAGAACTGTGTGTAATACGTGAGATTATACATTCTCTGAAAGAAGAATTACTGTTCTTCCTGAACTCTAATTACTTACAAAAATGATGTTTAGGTTTGTTGTTAGGCTCTTAAAAGATAATAAATATAGTTAAATCATAATTAAAAACCTCAACAATTTAGTACTTATTGAATGTGCACCCTACTTGAGACCATGTACTGATTATTAAAATGCAGTAGAAAAAGAAAAATTCTATAGAAAAAGCATAAGTTCTATTTCTAACAAAATTCTATAGAAAAAGACTATAGAATAATATCTTGAGACCAAGGATATTATACTCAATAGGTACACTCGAAAAAAAGAAATAAAGTTAATCTAATGTGACTTGTTCTAAGAAAGTCATCCAAGGTACTATTTGGTCAATTCATTTTAGAAATTCAGCAAAATCACTGTCAAACTGATCAACTTTATCTTTTAGAGTAGCTTTAGGTTCCAGAAACATTGAGCAGAAGGTAGAGAGAATAGTTGGATGTTTTGGTCTATATTGTAAATTGCTTTGTTTTCCATGTCTTGAAAACCATTTATCTGCTGAATTTGTTTTCCTATGCTACAAATTATTTAAATTATAGGCTAAATTAACTCATACTAAGCTTCAGTGAAATTGTATGATGGCTTGTTATTTTAATAGGTAGTTAATTCTAAAATCTCTAGATTTTTTTTCCAGCGAGTAAATGATACACAATTCAATAAACAACATTTGGACAACTGCATTGATAATAAGGATGGAAAGATTAAGTTAAAGTCATAAGTATTGTCATTCCAAATAAATTTTGAATGGATTCAAGGTTTACAAATAAGGAGACAAATTATAAAAATTACTAGAAAGGAAATATAATACATTAGAGAAATAGTCTAGTGATAGGGAATTTATTCATATATGAAATACACAATGAAAAATCTATGAAAGAAAATTAAATACATTTATTATGTAATCTTTGAAAATTATATATCTAAAGATGAAATGTCTACCCACTCCAGGACTCTTGCCTGGAAGAGCCCATGGACAGAGGAACCTGGTGGACTACAGTCCATGGGGTCGCCAAGAGTTGGACATGATTTAACAATTGAGCATGCAAAACAAGTCTAACGATGCCATGAACAACATGTATAGTTGAAGTACATACTACTAAAAACTAAATAGAAAAATATTTGTGATTCTCTCTGGCAAATAAGAAGACATGCGTTTAGAAAATAAGCTCAGAAAGATTTAGGAAGATCCATGGACACTATAGGCCAAACTCTTTAAAAGATAATGCACCATACACAGAGGCTATGTGACGGCCTAGAGGGGTCAAGGGGGGCAGGAAATGGGATACACATATGGCTAATCTGTAATTATACATATCTGTAAACAATAAAACTCTGTGAAATCAAAAAAGCAAAATAAAAACTTGTGATTGTGGGAGGAAAAAAAAGAAAATACATACTCCTGTCAATTACTCTAGAGCTGAAAAAGAAAAAATAAAGATACTGCACCAAATATACTAAATTCAAAGGAAATCAAACTGTACAATTAAAATGCAATGACAGAAGTGAGACACACAGGAGAAAATAAAGAATATAAGAGATAAAGTGTGACTTTGTACAATAATATGAAAAGTTCTCTTAGTTTGTTAAAATGAAAAGAAAAAGGAATAAAAAACATAAGAGAAATAAATGTGGAAAACAACTAAGCTGCCTAAAAATTATGTGTTCCAAAAGATATGAAAGGAGGCATGAGTCAGACTAAATGGAAGACCACTAAAAGGGGGGAAAACAGTCAAAATAATCAGATAAAACTGTTTCAAAATGTTTTAGTATAGGGATTCTAGGGGAAAGAGAAGGACCGATGTCCACAGATTGGGTCATTTCATTCCCCTAGTGATTAAGGTTCGCCTCTGATCTAGTTTCTTGATTAGCATTCAGGTTCGATAAACATATCTCCACACACTGTGTCCGATTAGAGAAGTCTACCCATATATCTCTTCTCCAGATCTCCTTGTCATCAAAATTTGTGAATTGTGGAAATAAAAAAGACCCACCAAGTGAGAAGTGCAAAGTCTCTGTTTTCTGAGCTTGCTATGACAAGCAGATCAGCCATGATGACTCACATTTTGGCAGAGACAAACAAGACAAGAGTAGAAAAGGTCGAGAGTAGGGAGGGGAAAGGCTTCAGCTATGCACGATTGGAGGTGGTTGGTATAAGGAAGCTGTAGGTGGGCCAACTAGAAGTAAGGCATCCTGTGTGATTGGCTAGGGGTCTATATTTGGTTATACCTAGTTGATACTCAGCTGGAGGGCTTCCTTGGTGGCTCAGATGATAAAGAATAGACCTACAATAGGAGACCTGGGTTCAATCCCTGGTTTAGGATGATCCCCTGGAGAAGGGAATGGTTATTCACTCCAATATTTTACCTGGAGAATTCCATAGGCTTAGGAGCCTGGCAAGCTATGGTTCATGGGGTCGCAAATAGTCAAGACATAACTGAGCAGCTGACTAAGCTGGAAGCAGCGACAAAAAAAATAGGGAAGCTGTCAGTTAATAATTATTAATTCCTGGCCATGTTGGGTCAACTACTATTTTAAAAACCTTGCTGAATTGTTACCAAGGATAACAATCTTGCTTCCTTCAAGTCTGAATTACAGCAGACTGGTTTCCTGAGCTATTTATGTAGACAATGAGGGTTTTTTGTTTATGGCAGAGCAGGTTACTTCAAATTGTGAATCTGAGTTTTACTCTTATTTGGATACACAATCTAGTCACTTCCCATTTGTATAGTCAGTCTGTTGGTACTGGACTTGTCCAAGTCCTGGATTATTTTGCCAAGTCCGTGATACTAAGGCTGAAATCAGTACAGTCCTGTCTCTGGCTACAACTTCTCTTAAGCAATATATATACTAGGTGCAGTACTCAAAAGTTCTCTCTAGTAGGAGATTTCTCGTTTCCTTCTGTCCTTCAGAAGCACCCTAGAATACAATTATGGTAGTAGTGACTTCTGCCAATTGTGGCTGTTACCTGCATATTGTGCACAACTATCTATAAAAACACATCTATCTTTATTCTTTCTCAGTCATTTGGTCATTGGGAACTCACCATGAGGTGCTAAGCATTGTTATGAGAGAAGAGGCAATTGATCAGGAACAGGGATTTAGGTCACCTGCTTATGAAATTTACTTGTCCTATCAAGGCTTGTTTGAGCCCAATCTTGAATATACCACTCATATAGGACATTGAAATGTGGCTCTGCACACTCAACTTTCTGGCTTGGTGTGTCAAAAAATACCTGGTCTATTATCAGAAAGGCTTCAGCTATGCACGATTGGAGGTGGTTGGTATAAGGAAGCTGTAGGTGGGCCAACTAGAAGTAAGGCATCCTGTGTGATTGGCTAGGGGTCTATATTTGGTTATACCTAGTTGATACTCAGCTGGAGGGCTTCCTTGGTGGCTCAGATGATAAAGAATAGACCTACAATAGGAGACCTGGGTTCAATCCCTGGTTTAGGATGATCCCCTGGAGAAGGGAATGGTTATTCACTCCAATATTTTACCTGGAGAATTCCATAGGCTTAGGAGCCTGGCAAGCTATGGTTCATGGGGTCGCAAATAGTCAAGACATAACTGAGCAGCTGACTAAGCTGGAAGCAGCGACAAAAAAAATAGGGAAGCTGTCAGTTAATAATTATTAATTCCTGGCCATGTTGGGTCAACTACTATTTTAAAAACCTTGCTGAATTGTTACCAAGGATAACAATCTTGCTTCCTTCAAGTCTGAATTACAGCAGACTGGTTTCCTGAGCTATTTATGTAGACAATGAGGGTTTTTTGTTTATGGCAGAGCAGGTTACTTCAAATTGTGAATCTGAGTTTTACTCTTATTTGGATACACAATCTAGTCACTTCCCATTTGTATAGTCAGTCTGTTGGTACTGGACTTGTCCAAGTCCTGGATTATTTTGCCAAGTCCGTGATACTAAGGCTGAAATCAGTACAGTCCTGTCTCTGGCTACAACTTCTCTTAAGCAATATATATACTAGGTGCAGTACTCAAAAGTTCTCTCTAGTAGGAGATTTCTCGTTTCCTTCTGTCCTTCAGAAGCACCCTAGAATACAATTATGGTAGTAGTGACTTCTGCCAATTGTGGCTGTTACCTGCATATTGTGCACAACTATCTATAAAAACACATCTATCTTTATTCTTTCTCAGTCATTTGGTCATTGGGAACTCACCATGAGGTGCTAAGCATTGTTATGAGAGAAGAGGCAATTGATCAGGAACAGGGATTTAGGTCACCTGCTTATGAAATTTACTTGTCCTATCAAGGCTTGTTTGAGCCCAATCTTGAATATACCACTCATATAGGACATTGAAATGTGGCTCTGCACACTCAACTTTCTGGCTTGGTGTGTCAAAAAATACCTGGTCTATTATCATCAAGTTTCTAACACGATAACCCCAGTAGAAAGCTAAAATTGATATCTCAAGAGAGAGAATAACTATCTGCAGAATATTTTTTGGCCTGATCTCAAGGTTGTAAGGTATGATTCACATGTAAGAGTTTACCAAAAGTTCCATATAGCATTTCTAGAGTCCACAGTGGCACAAAAGCTTGCATAGAATCCTGCATCAGTTGTGGCTTTTTCTTACTCTTCATCTCACTCAGAACAGGCAACCTCATAGATTACTTGAGAATTGGTTTGAAGTAGTATACTCAAATGACAAAATACATTGTTTCCAAAATTCAAAAAAGATCGTTAAGCAGTGTGGCTTCTTTCTTAGTAGTAGGGAAGCAGATGGCAACAAATTGTGTTTACCCTGAAATGGATAATTGAACCTTCCCAAGGGAGCTGGACACTTAGAAATTTCAGTGAGGTATCAGACCTCTAGATTTTTTGTAGGGTTTATTTCCTACTCTCTGGCATGCTTGTTTTGTTTTTTTGGTTTTTTGTGTTTTTCACCAGTGTACATAGTCCCAGCTTTCTACTTGCCACATTCAAGTATTATGTTATCATCAAGGTGGTGGAATATCAGCATGATATCTGTGAAAAAGAGAGGCGATGAAAATTCCTAAATACTACGTGATGACTTAAAGCTCATGCTTTGGTACAGTCCTAATACAATACTGATGAATGTGTGTTGCTGGCCCTGCTGAAAGGAAACTTCTTCACAGAGTGTGTGTGTGTGTGTGTGTGTGTGTGTGTGTGTGTGTGTGTGTGTGTGTGTGTGTGTGTGTGTGTGACAGGTATAGATAAGAGATGGATACTAGATATTAGGGGATATACCGACTTGTTCCAGCAACTAAGTCACCTCTGCAATTGGAGTCAATTTCTGGATAAATTTGTGATAATCCACTGTCATTCTCCAAGAACCACCTTTCTTCACAAAAGGGCAAACGCATGAGGTAAAGCAGACTATGGTGGGAGCCATAACTCTTTCATCATTTTTGTCCTTGATGGTAATATCAATTTCCATAGTGTCTCTTGGAATTCAATGTTGTTTTATTATTTTGATAGGGAGAGGCAGTACTAATAGTTGACACTTGGTTTTTCTCATTATAATCTACACTCCATGGGTCAAGAAACAATTGCAGGGATTTTACAAATTTCTGAATATATTTATTCAAACTATATATTTGGGAATTGAGGAAATAATCGCACGTTAAGAACTCTATCATTTTCTATGCTTCATATTTATCATCTGAAAACATTAGCTATGACAATAACATCTACTTTATACTGTAATGTTATATAAATGACTAAGGGACATGCTTATAAAAGTTCTGGCACATAGCAAGCCTCAAAATATGAGTTTTTTTTTTTTAATTTTGACCTCTTTTATTGTTTTTTTTTTTATTTATATTAACCCATCTTCATTCTTTGGGTTGTGTGGGCCTCCCATTGCAGTGGCCTCTCTCGTTTGCAGGGCACCAGCTCTGGGCTTATACGCTCCAGAACGTTGGCTCATAATTGGACACACCGGTCCAGCCAATCCCTGGCACCTGATATCTTCCTGGGCCAGGGATCAAATCAGTGCCCCCTGCACCACAAGGTGGACTCTTTACCCAATGGACCACCAGAAAAACCCTAAAAACCCTATTTTTACTATACTGATAATCCTATATCAAGAGTACAAACTTGGTTAAGTAGAAAAAAATAAAGAAATCAAACTAAAGCAGCTAAAGACATTGGGGTTATTTTTCATTCCAAAATTTAAAATGCATGATTTCTGATCTGCTAAGATTTTTAAATTTAAATAATTAACATATGTTTTATAATAAAAACTCAGAAATAATTTGTATATATATAATATTGTAACTATTGTAAAATTTGTACAGCAAAATATTGGGAAGAAACACTGTAAATTTTTATCATGGACTATAATTTTTTCTACTCTTTTAACAATCATTTATTTGTATTTTTATAACATTACGTGTTAATAGCTGAAATCAAAGTCTAAATATAGAAAATTAAGAAGTCAGAAATTACTTCTCAGATTCAGAACAGCCTCATAGACATTTTCTTCATAATTTGTTACTGTGTGGATAGCTGGAAATAGATATTGACAAAGTACAGATATCCAAGGAAGAGCTGAAATAAATCTAGTCTGTAGCTTGTCAGTGAATGGGAAGGACAGAGAGATTATCACAAGAATAACACAGGAGGAACTAGTATCATTAAATTGCACAATTTAAATTAAAACAGAGCAGAAAGAAGCAAAAATCCAGTAGAGTAATTAGCAACAAAGAGCATACGGAAGCTTAGGGTGAAAGCAGCAGGAACAGAGGAGGTTTCTTCACACTTTACATTTAGCTGCTCATCTTGTCCTGCATGCTCTTTGGGCATATTCTGTTTGGATTACGCTCTTTCCCATCCCCACTCTTATCACCCTGTAGGAGCTCCTCTGTAGCGCTCAGAATGGGGTCCGTTTTGCTGGAACCACAAACACCACAATCTAGGTGCTACACAAAACCACATGGCTTCTCTCTTGGGCCACAGTGTGCTGAGGGTTGAGCAGTTTTCTCCTATGCCGAAAATCTAGGGTAAAAGACCTTGACATCACCAGCCAGGACACTAATGGTTTCTCTCCCAAAGGGACACACTTTCCATCCACTCAGTTGCTGTGGCCTGAATTAATCACCTGGCAAACCTCACCTCTCTGTAGGTGGAGAATTGTGGAGGGGTGTGAAGATGTTGATTTTTCTATAGTTTCTTTCACCTTCACTCGTTCCTACCTAATTAAAGTAGTATTGTTATTTATTTTCACGGCGATTTTCTCCTTCCAATTATGGTCCATACATCTTCTTTAAAATTTCCCTTTCTCCCTTTTGTCTGTTATTTTATTTTTTGAAGTTTAAATAAAGTTTACTAGTATTGACCAAGAAAAAAAAAAAAAATTTCCCTTTCTCAGAAGTACATTCAATGACAATCTATCACTACTAACTAGGTTGATACTGAATTCCACATCCTGATTTATAAAAATCTGTGTATTCTAATTCCACTTTGCACAACCTGAACAAATGATAACAAAAGGCAGGTTTTCTGTGACTTCTACACAAGTCATGTCACTGTCTGCTCATTGGTGGCATTCTCTTCACTGTGATGATAGTCTTCCTTCTATCCACATAAACAACTATTGTTATGAATTCTATCTGGGCACTAAATGAGTTAACATCTAAGGAGATCATGCTGCCCACTATTCCCAACTTCCGTCAACAACCAGTTCTCCTGAACATTGGGCCTATGATATTGGTAAAAATATGGCACCTGGAAAGAACTTGGAAACAACAGGCTCTGTAAAATTCTGGGGAAAAAAAAGAGAAAAGACCAAAAAATATTTTCCCCTATGACATGAGGGCCAGACAGGATAAATTCTATAAATAAAATCAAATGTGGGGCTTCCCTGGTGGTCCAGTGGGTAATGACACCGCCTTTCAGTGCAAGGGGCGCCGATTCGATCCCTGGCCTGGGAAGATCCCATGTGCTGTGGAGCGGCTGGACCGATGTGTTCAATTGCTGAGCTGGAGCTCTAGAGTGTGCCCAGAGGCGGTGCTCTGAGACAATAGAGGCCACCGCGATGGGAGGCCCACAGAGACCAAAGAACAAGATGGATGAAAATAGATAAATGAAAGACCAATAGAAGAAGTGGCCCACACACCCACCTCCCTCCCCAAACCTGTCCACCCCCCCTCCAAAAAAGAAATCAAATTTGGTCTAAGAAAGTCCAAGGCTGACCTCTAAGCATGTCTGTTAAACAATGTTTCTGATTTTGTGGACCCTTAGATAAAGAATTGGTAGTCTGAATTCTGTCTACAACTGAGACAGAAATAACACCAGTCTTTGCAGATGAGAAGTCAGGAGCATTCATCCATGAGCATGAAAGAGATAAAAGGGATTTCATGACTGACATTCCTCCAACCCAAAGGACAGACTTTTGGCTCCTGCCATGACTCATAGGAAAGGATATCCAGAAAATTCAAAGTGTTAGTCCACTCTTTGTGATCTCTTTATGACTAGAGCCTGCCAGGCTTCTCTGTCTATCGGATTCTCCAGGCAAGAATACTGGAATGAGTTGCCATTCCCTTCTCCTGGGGAATCTTCCCAACCCAGGGATTAAACCCATGTTTCATGCATTACAGGCAGATTCTTTACCATCTGAGTAACCAAGTGAAACCCAGAACTGGACCTAAATTCCAAGAGTAGAATCTAAGGAGGCAGAGAAAATTTAAGAAGGCCGAGCAAACAAAGGAAGAAAGGGGAAATTCATAGTATAGTGAGCTGAAACTGTAAAAAGATAGCTGCCCACTATTCCCAACTTCCGTCAACAACCAGTTCTCCTGAACATTGGGCCTATGATATTGGTAAAAATATGGCACCTGGAAAGAACTTGGAAACAACAGGCTCTGTAAAATTCTGGGGAAAAAAAAGAAAAGACCAAAAAATATTTTCCCCTATGACATGAGGGCCAGACAGGATAAATTCTATAAATAAAATCAAATGTGGGGCTTCCCTGGTGGTCCAGTGGGTAATGACACCGCCTTTCAGTGCAAGGGGCGCCGATTCGATCCCTGGCCTGGGAAGATCCCATGTGCTGTGGAGCGGCTGGACCGATGTGTTCAATTGCTGAGCTGGAGCTCTAGAGTGTGCCCAGAGGCGGTGCTCTGAGACAATAGAGGCCACCGCGATGGGAGGCCCACAGAGACCAAAGAACAAGATGGATGAAAATAGATAAATGAAAGACCAATAGAAGAAGTGGCCCACACACCCACCTCCCTCCCCAAACCTGTCCACCCCTCCAAAAAAGAAATCAAATTTGGTCTAAGAAAGTCCAAGGCTGACCTCTAAGCATGTCTGTTAAACAATGTTTCTGATTTTGTGGACCCTTAGATAAAGAATTGGTAGTCTGAATTCTGTCTACAACTGAGACAGAAATAACACCAGTCTTTGCAGATGAGAAGTCAGGAGCATTCATCCATGAGCATGAAAGAGATAAAAGGGATTTCATGACTGACATTCCTCCAACCCAAAGGACAGACTTTTGGCTCCTGCCATGACTCATAGGAAAGGATATCCAGAAAATTCAAAGTGTTAGTCCACTCTTTGTGATCTCTTTATGACTAGAGCCTGCCAGGCTTCTCTGTCTATCGGATTCTCCAGGCAAGAATACTGGAATGAGTTGCCATTCCCTTCTCCTGGGGAATCTTCCCAACCCAGGGATTAAACCCATGTTTCATGCATTACAGGCAGATTCTTTACCATCTGAGTAACCAAGTGAAACCCAGAACTGGACCTAAATTCCAAGAGTAGAATCTAAGGAGGCAGAGAAAATTTAAGAAGGCCGAGCAAACAAAGGAAGAAAGGGGAAATTCATAGTATAGTGAGCTGAAACTGCTATGAGAGAATAACTTGAAGCAAAATAAATAAGAACACTTAGTGTGATTTGATTATAGTACAAAATATTGTCTAGGATATGTAGGTAGGCAGACAGTAAGATTGTTACTTAAGTATGTGTTCAATACTTTATTTGATTTTTTTTAAATGTCAGAAATATGGTTACTGAATAAGGCACAGGTTAGGAATGCATTCAAATTAAAGGAAATTTTGAAAGTACACAGCAAATGAAGTTACAGAAGGAGCAAAAATCATCAGGGAGAAAAAGCAAGAATTAAACAGATAGGAAAAAATATCCTTGAGCTGAAACAAACCAGATTCTGTAGATTAAAAGGTGTTACTGAATTCCTAGAGAATCAGTGAATAAAGGAAAACCCTTAGGTATATTCTGATATAATTCTTTAACTCCAGGAATAAAGAAAAAATCTTATATGCTTCTAGAATAAATAACTACTTAGTTACAAAGCAAAAAGAATCAGAGTAAAATAAGATCTATTCAGGCTGACACTGCACATTAGAAAACAAAAGAATATAAATAGTCAACAAGTCACATACACACAGTATAAAAATATATTTGCTAATATGGGAGAATTTGAGGAACAAAGACCTTAGCACAAAGTAAAATGGAAAAAGAAGGAAAATCTCTTCAACTTTTACTAAGAAAAAAGTATCACTTTCAATAAAACACTTAAAACATTTTTTCATTTCTGGGGTTTTAATAGTATTGCTTGCCCATCTCTGAATTCTATATGATGATATGGAATATTATTAAGATTTGCTTATCTAATAAAGATATGTTTCTTACCCTGAAATTTCAATGCTTATCCAAAATGCATAGAGCAAATTGTGTGTGTGTGTGTGTGTGTGTGTGTGTGTGTTCTCAAAATCAATTGTTACTGTGAGAAAGGTGAAATAAAAATTACATCTATTTATGCTCATGGACAGGAAGACTCAATATTGCTAATTTATCTCTACATTTATATATATATATATATATATATTTGTGTATATATCTATGTTTATCACCAGCTTTAGGACTTACTATGAAGCTAAAGCAGAAAGAACAGTATAGTATTGGAGAAAGAATAGACAAATACATAAATGAAACAAAACAGAGAGCCAAGAAATAGATCCAGCCAAGTGTAATTTGAAATTTAAATGTTTTTTAAAAAAAAGTAATATAGTGGGTTTTACTTAAGTATGTGTTCAATACTTTATTTGATTTTTTTTAAATGTCAGAAATATGGTTACTGAATAAGGCACAGGTTAGGAATGCATTCAAATTAAAGGAAATTTTGAAAGTACACAGCAAATGAAGTTACAGAAGGAGCAAAAATCATCAGGGAGAAAAAGCAAGAATTAAACAGATAGGAAAAAATATCCTTGAGCTGAAACAAACCAGATTCTGTAGATTAAAAGGTGTTACTGAATTCCTAGAGAATCAGTGAATAAAGGAAAACCCTTAGGTATATTCTGATATAATTCTTTAACTCCAGGAATAAAGAAAAAATCTTATATGCTTCTAGAATAAATAACTACTTAGTTACAAAGCAAAAAGAATCAGAGTAAAATAAGATCTATTCAGGCTGACACTGCACATTAGAAAACAAAAGAATATAAATAGTCAACAAGTCACATACACACAGTATAAAAATATATTTGCTAATATGGGAGAATTTGAGGAACAAAGACCTTAGCACAAAGTAAAATGGAAAAAGAAGGAAAATCTCTTCAACTTTTACTAAGAAAAAAGTATCACTTTCAATAAAACACTTAAAACATTTTTTCATTTCTGGGGTTTTAATAGTATTGCTTGCCCATCTCTGAATTCTATATGATGATATGGAATATTATTAAGATTTGCTTATCTAATAAAGATATGTTTCTTACCCTGAAATTTCAATGCTTATCCAAAATGCATAGAGCAAATTGTGTGTGTGTGTGTGTGTGTGTGTGTGTGTGTTCTCAAAATCAATTGTTACTGTGAGAAAGGTGAAATAAAAATTACATCTATTTATGCTCATGGACAGGAAGACTCAATATTGCTAATTTATCTCTACATTTATATATATATATATATATATATTTGTGTATATATCTATGTTTATCACCAGCTTTAGGACTTACTATGAAGCTAAAGCAGAAAGAACAGTATAGTATTGGAGAAAGAATAGACAAATACATAAATGAAACAAAACAGAGAGCCAAGAAATAGATCACCATAGACCTAATGAAATGATTTTTGATAATGGAAAAAAGGCAACACAAATGATTCTTGAACAACTGATCATCCACATGTAAAAACTTGAATCGAAACACAGACCTCAAAAAATTAACTCACAATGGATCACAGATCTAACTGTAAATTGTAAGATTATAGCTTCTAGAAGAAAACCTAGGTAACTGTGGGTATGGCACTGATTTCTTAGATGAAACATCAAAATCATAAAGAAATAATAAGTTGTACTTCATTAAAATAAAAAATGCTCAGTGAAAAACAATGCCTAGAGAATAAGAAGATAAGACAAAGATTGGGAGAACATATCTGTAAAAGACACAACTTATAAAGGACTGTTACCTAAAACATGGGGGCTTCCCTGGTGGCTCAGATGGTAAACAATGTCTACAATGCGGTAGACTTGGATTCAGTATCTGTGTTGGGAAGTTTCCCTGAAGAAGCGAATGGCAACCCCTTCTTGCCTGTCTTGCCTGGAGAATTTCATGGACAGAGGAAACTGGCGTATATAGTCCATTGGGTCATGAAAGTCAGACACAACTGAGCAACTAACACACACACATCCAAAATATACAAAGAACTCTTAAAAAAACAACACGAAAATAAACAACTTGGTTAAATCGGGGTCAAGACTTTAGCAGACATCCAATCAAAGATATACAGATGGCAAATACATACGTAAAGACATTCCATAAGCTATATTACCAGGGAAATGTAAACTAAAACAAGTAGTGTGGTTCCAGATGGTAACAAAGAACTTTCCAAACTCTGCACTTTCCACGGACACATCAAATTTACAGCTACATACAGAACAATTTCCTCTCAAAGAATTCAGAAACTAGCTACACAATTCTTATACACTGGGGAAAACAAACAAGCAACACACACACTGACAGGGATAGGAGATGCTGAGACACAATTTCACCACAAACCCCACCCTCAGTTGAGTAATTCAAAACCAGAAGATAACTCCCAACTCCTAGCTTTTTCTGAGGAGTCAGATGTTTGAACCCTTCATTTTACCCTTTTAAAACTTCTGCCTGAATGTTGTGATCCCAAAACATTTAGCCTTGAAAGCCAACTGGGATTGCATCCATGAGACCCACAAGGCTTTAGGGAACTTGGAGACAGTTCTTAAAGGCCTTACTGTGGCTCTCTCCAAGGAACAGCACAAGGGCAGCAGACTGAAACAAGCACATTTTTTCCATAAAAGAAAACTATTTGATCATCTTAAAGGGTTTGACCTGAGAGGAAGTCCTCTAATTTAGCAGCTAGGAGCTAACTGCTATAATATCCAGAGACTGGGGAGGCCAGCAGGCATTATCTTTGTGCTATTCTCTCTGCCTTACTCCAGGTTACTGGTATCCTAGAAAGGAAACTCTACACACATCCAGTGGCCCAGATTTTGTAACTGCCCCCCAGAGGACACCCTTTATAATCAGGCTTTGGTGAGCAGTGTGACTCACATTCACTCACACAGGATTGTAATAAAAAGAAGCAGTTCTTAGCCAACTGTTTCCCAGAGCACAGCATAGAGGCAGCAGACAGAAACCAGTTTTTTGGTTTTGGTTTATTTTTTTTTTTTAGGAAAAAGTTAATAAAAAAATTAATGTCAGTAAGGTCACACTAACTAACAGAACCAATGAGCAAATAAGTTCATTTCAGATGGACACATCTCACCCATTTCATGCAATCTTGACTTGGACCAGACTAGAAGGTATAAAAAGTGTACATGTCATTTGCAACATAGCTGTTGCTATTGAGTCACTACGTCGTGTATTGCGACCCCACATAGCCTGCCAGGCTTATCTGTCCATAGGATTTCCCAGGCAAGAATACTAGAGTGGGTTGTCAGTTCCTTCTCCAAACTCTGCACTTTCCACGGACACATCAAATTTACAGCTACATACAGAACAATTTCCTCTCAAAGAATTCAGAAACTAGCTACACAATTCTTATACACTGGGGAAAACAAACAAGCAACACACACACTGACAGGGATAGGAGATGCTGAGACACAATTTCACCACAAACCCCACCCTCAGTTGAGTAATTCAAAACCAGAAGATAACTCCCAACTCCTAGCTTTTTCTGAGGAGTCAGATGTTTGAACCCTTCATTTTACCCTTTTAAAACTTCTGCCTGAATGTTGTGATCCCAAAACATTTAGCCTTGAAAGCCAACTGGGATTGCATCCATGAGACCCACAAGGCTTTAGGGAACTTGGAGACAGTTCTTAAAGGCCTTACTGTGGCTCTCTCTCCAAGGAACAGCACAAGGGCAGCAGACTGAAACAAGCACATTTTTTCCATAAAAGAAAACTATTTGATCATCTTAAAGGGTTTGACCTGAGAGGAAGTCCTCTAATTTAGCAGCTAGGAGCTAACTGCTATAATATCCAGAGACTGGGGAGGCCAGCAGGCATTATCTTTGTGCTATTCTCTCTGCCTTACTCCAGGTTACTGGTATCCTAGAAAGGAAACTCTACACACATCCAGTGGCCCAGATTTTGTAACTGCCCCCCAGAGGACACCCTTTATAATCAGGCTTTGGTGAGCAGTGTGACTCACATTCACTCACACAGGATTGTAATAAAAAGAAGCAGTTCTTAGCCAACTGTTTCCCAGAGCACAGCATAGAGGCAGCAGACAGAAACCAGTTTTTTGGTTTTGGTTTATTTTTTTTTTTTAGGAAAAAGTTAATAAAAAAATTAATGTCAGTAAGGTCACACTAACTAACAGAACCAATGAGCAAATAAGTTCATTTCCAGATGGACACATCTCACCCATTTCATGCAATCTTGACTTGGACCAGACTAGAAGGTATAAAAAGTGTACATGTCATTTGCAACATAGCTGTTGCTATTGAGTCACTACATCGTGTTCAACTCTCTGGCGACCCCATGGACGATAGCCTGCCAGGCTTATCTGTCCATAGGATTTCCCAGGCAAGAATACTAGAGTGGGTTGTCAGTTCCTTCTCCATACCTATCAATGATTACATTAAATGTGCATAGACTAAATTCCCCAATGAAAGATGTAGAAAATTTGAATGGATAAAAAATAGCATCTAATATTATTCTGCCTATGAGAGATTCACTTCATCTATAAGGAGACAACAATCTGAAAGTGAAAAAGACAGCCCATACAAATGGAAACCAAGAAAGTCAGAGCAGCTCTACTTAGATAAAATAGATTTTAAGATAATGGATAAAGTAGAGACGTTATATAATACTACTACTGATAATAATAGTTGTGAATCCAACATTGGAGTCTCTAATTAAATACAGTGAACATTAATAGACCTAAAGGGAGAAATAAGCAGCAATACAACAATTGTAGGGGACTTTAATACCCTACTTTCATCAATGAAGAGATTATCCAGAAGGAAAATCAGTAAGGAACATTGGACTCAACACGTTAAATGATGTGAAATTAACATTTATAGACTATTGTATCTAAAAGCAGAAGAATACACAATCTTCTCAAGCACTTGTAGAACATTCTCTAGTATGAATTATGTTAGGCCATCCTACAGGTCAATAAAGTTAAGAAGGTTGACATCATATCAAACATCATTTCTGACCATCAGGGTGGGAAATAATCAATCAATTATAAGAACATGAAAATTCATGAAATGAAAAGATTAATTTATAACAGAATAACCAATGAGTCAAAGAAGGAATCAAAAGAAATTAAAAAAAAAAAAAACCTGAAACAAATGAAAGTGGAAATACAACATACTAAAACTTATGGAATACAATAAAAGCAGTTCTAAGAGGGAAGTTTATAGAGATAAGTAAAGCCAAATGAAGACCAAAGTTGATAGAAGGAAGAAAATAACCAAGAACAGAATAGAGATATAGACTAAATAGTCAATAAAAGATCAATAAAACTAAAAGCTTATTTTTGAAAACATAAAATAGATATATTTGAGAATCACTAAGGAAATGATTGAAATAGGCGTGCATCTGGCGACCCCATGGACATAGCCCGCCAGGCTGGTCTGTCCATGGAATTTTCCAGGCAAGAATACTGGAGTGGGTTGTCAGTTCCTTCTCCATACCTATCAATGATTACATTAAATGTGCATAGACTAAATTCCCCAATGAAAGATGTAGAAAATTTGAATGGATAAAAAATAGCATCTAATATTATTCTGCCTATGAGAGATTCACTTCATCTATAAGGAGACAACAATCTGAAAGTGAAAAAGACAGCCCATACAAATGGAAACCAAGAAAGTCAGAGCAGCTCTACTTAGATAAAATAGATTTTAAGATAATGGATAAAGTAGAGACGTTATATAATACTACTACTGATAATAATAGTTGTGAATCCAACATTGGAGTCTCTAATTAAATACAGTGAACATTAATAGACCTAAAGGGAGAAATAAGCAGCAATACAACAATTGTAGGGGACTTTAATACCCTACTTTCATCAATGAAGAGATTATCCAGAAGGAAAATCAGTAAGGAACATTGGACTCAACACGTTAAATGATGTGAAATTAACATTTATAGACTATTGTATCTAAAAGCAGAAGAATACACAATCTTCTCAAGCACTTGTAGAACATTCTCTAGTATGAATTATGTTAGGCCATCCTACAGGTCAATAAAGTTAAGAAGGTTGACATCATATCAAACATCATTTCTGACCATCAGGGTGGGAAATAATCAATCAATTATAAGAACATGAAAATTCATGAAATGAAAAGATTAATTTATAACAGAATAACCAATGAGTCAAAGAAGGAATCAAAAGAAATTAAAAAAAAAAAAAACCTGAAACAAATGAAAGTGGAAATACAACATACTAAAACTTATGGAATACAATAAAAGCAGTTCTAAGAGGGAAGTTTATAGAGATAAGTAAAGCCAAATGAAGACCAAAGTTGATAGAAGGAAGAAAATAACCAAGAACAGAATAGAGATATAGACTAAATAGTCAATAAAAGATCAATAAAACTAAAAGCTTATTTTTGAAAACATAAAATAGATATATTTGAGAATCACTAAGGAAATGATTGAAATAGGTAAAATTAGAAATGAAAGAGGAGACATTACACTGACCCCACAGAAATACAAAGGATCATAAGGGACTACTATTAACAATTATATGCCAAAAAATTGGACAGCCTAGAAGAAATGAATAAATTACTAGAAACATACAACCTACCAAGACTGAATCATGCAGAAGTGAAAAATCTGAACAGATTGACTATCAATAAGTAGATCAAGTCAAAAACCTCACAACAAACACATTTTCAAAACTGGAATCCTTCACTGGTGAGTGGTACCATTTGAAAAATTAATGCCAACTCTTCTCAAACTCTTTCAAAATGTAGAAGAGAAGGATAGGTATCCAAACTCATTTTACAAGACCAGCATTTGCCAGACACCAAAACAGAGAACTTTAAAATAAAGAAAATCACAGGCCAGTACCCCTGATGAACACAGATTCAAAAATTTTTAACAAAATATTAACAAACAATATTCAACAACATCTTAAAAGGACCACACATCACGACTGAGTGGGATTTTATCCAGGTGTTCAAGAATAACTCTACATCCAAAAATCAATGAGAAACATCACATTGACAAAATAATCAGAATCAAATGACCATCTCAATAGAAGCAGGAAAAAGTGACAAAATACAACATCCATTTTTGATAAAAACTCTCAATGAAGTGTTTATATTCACACTTTTTGGTGAAAAATTAAAAACTTTTCCTCTAAGGTTTGGAACAAGAATGTCTATTCTTACGTTTAACACTATACTGGAAGTTCTAGCTAGAATTATTATACTAGGAAAATAAATAAAAGAAACCAAATTTGGAAAAGAAGTAAAAACTGTCTTTATTTGCAGATGTCATATTATAAATCCTAAAAATTCCACCAAAACTGTTAGAATAAATAAAATTAGTAAAGATACAAGATACAAATAAATGTATCAAAACTAGTTGTGTATCTATAAACTAATAAAAATCAGAAATAGAAATTAAGAATACAATCTGACTTTAAATTTCATCTTAAAAAATAAAATACCCAGGCTTCCCTTGTGGTCCAGTGGGTAAAGAGTCCACCTTGCATTGCAGGGGGCACAGGTTTGATCCCTTGCCCAGGATCTCACATGCTGTGGAGCTGCTGGACTAGTGTGTCCAATTATGAGCCAGCGATCTGGAGTGCATGCACCCAGAGCCAGTGCTCTGCAATGAAAGAGGCCACTGCAATGCAGGGCCCACACAGGCCAAAGAATAAAGATGGATGAAAATAAATAAACAAACCAATTAAAAGAGGCCAAAATAAAACAAAATAATAAATGAAAAACAAAAAACTAAAATACCTGGTAATGAATTTAACCATGGAGGTGACATATCAACTTGAAAACTATAAGATATTAGTGCAATAAGTCAGTAAAACAAATATCATATATTGACACACATATATATGGAATCTAGAAAAATGGTACTGATGAACTGATTTTCAGGGCAGGAATAGAGTCACAGACTTAAAGAATGGATTCATGGATGTGGACGGAAGGAAAGGTGAGCAAACTGAGACAGTAGCATTGACACTCTAGCATTTGTAAAATACATAGCGAGTGGGAGGCAAAGTAATGGGATATTTAAATCCAAACAATATTCAACAACATCTTAAAAGGACACACATCACGACTGAGTGGGATTTTATCCAGGTGTTCAAGAATAACTCTACATCCAAAAATCAATGAGAAACATCACATTGACAAAATAATCAGAATCAAATGACCATCTCAATAGAAGCAGGAAAAAGTGACAAAATACAACATCCATTTTTGATAAAAACTCTCAATGAAGTGTTTATATTCACACTTTTTGGTGAAAAATTAAAAACTTTTCCTCTAAGGTTTGGAACAAGAATGTCTATTCTTACGTTTAACACTATACTGGAAGTTCTAGCTAGAATTATTATACTAGGAAAATAAATAAAAGAAACCAAATTTGGAAAAGAAGTAAAAACTGTCTTTATTTGCAGATGTCATATTATAAATCCTAAAAATTCCACCAAAACTGTTAGAATAAATAAAATTAGTAAAGATACAAGATACAAATAAATGTATCAAAACTAGTTGTGTATCTATAAACTAATAAAAATCAGAAATAGAAATTAAGAATACAATCTGACTTTAAATTTCATCTTAAAAAATAAAATACCCAGGCTTCCCTGGTGGTCCAGTGGGTAAAGAGTCCACCTTGCATTGCAGGGGGCACAGGTTTGATCCCTTGCCCAGGATCTCACATGCTGTGGAGCTGCTGGACTAGTGTGTCCAATTATGAGCCAGCGATCTGGAGTGCATGCACCCAGAGCCAGTGCTCTGCAATGAAAGAGGCCACTGCAATGCAGGGCCCACACAGGCCAAAGAATAAAGATGGATGAAAATAAATAAACAAACCAATTAAAAGAGGCCAAAATAAAACAAAATAATAAATGAAAAACAAAAAACTAAAATACCTGGTAATGAATTTAACCATGGAGGTGACATATCAACTTGAAAACTATAAGATATTAGTGCAATAAGTCAGTAAAACAAATATCATATATTGACACACATATATATGGAATCTAGAAAAATGGTACTGATGAACTGATTTTCAGGGCAGGAATAGAGTCACAGACTTAAAGAATGGATTCATGGATGTGGACGGGAAGGAAAGGTGAGCAAACTGAGACAGTAGCATTGACATATGAACTCTAGCATTTGTAAAATACATAGCGAGTGGGAAGCTGTTGTATAACACAAGGAGCTAGCTCAGTGCTCTGTGATGACCTAGGGCAGTGGAGTGGAAAGGAAGAATGAAGGCTCAAGAGGGAGGGGACATATGTATACATACAGATGATTGATGATATTGTACAGCAGAAGCTAAGGCAACATTGTAAAACAACTATATTCCAATTATAGAAAAGATACTAGTGATAGAAACTTGGGGAGAAAAGGACTCAAATAAATGTAAAGGTACTCCATGATCATGGATTAAATGCATTACTATAGTTAAAATGTCCATAGTACCTAAAGCAGTCGACAGATTCAGTGCAATCTCTATTAAAATTCCAATGGCATCTTTCACAGAAATAGAAAAGATGAAGCTAAAATTTGTATGGAAGCACAAAGAAAGTCTAATTAACCAAGGCAAGCTTGAGAAAGAAGACCAAAGCTGGAGACATCATGCTTCCTGATTTCAAAATATATTACAAAGCAACAGAAATCACACTAGCATGAATAAAACACACATAAATCAATGAAACAGGATGGAGAGCCTACAGCTGTATTGTCAACTAATTTACAGCAAAGAAGCCAAGAACATACAATGGGGATAGGATGCTGTCATCAAAGAGTGGTATTGGAAAACCTGGACAGCCACAAGCAAAAAATGAAACTGGAGCACTATATTACAACATACACAAGAATCAACTCAAACTCTTAAATTTAAGACCTAAATCCATAACACTTCTAGAACTAAATATAGTACATCAGCTTTTGATCTTGGCAATTATTTTTTCAATTCAGCACCAAAGCAAAGGCCACAGAAGCCAATATAAACAAGTAGGACTAGGTAAAACTACCACATTCTACAAAGGATTATATCAATAAAATGCAAAGGCAATCTATGGAATGGGGAAAATATCTGTAAAACATTTATCTGATAAGGGGTTTGCATCCAGTATATGTAATGAACTTATACAACTCAGTAGAGAAAGCAAAGAAACCAATTAAAAAATGAGCAGAGAAACTGAATAAGTATTTTTTCCAAAGGAGACAAATGACCAACAGAGGCATGAAAAGGTGCTCAACATCAAAAATCATCCAGAAAACGAAAATCGAAACCACTCTACACCTGTTAGAATGGGTGTCATCAAAAAGACAAAAGATAAAAAGTGTTGGTGAGGATGTGGAGAAAAAGAGAAATCCTGTGCACTGTAAAATTGTAATATAAATTGGTGCTATCACTACGGAAAAAAGTATGGATGTTCCTTAAAAAACTGAAAACAGAACTACCATATGATTCAGCATGTTCACTTCTGAGTATTTATCTGAAGGAAACAAATTTGCTCTCTTGAAAAGATACTTGCATCCCTGTGTTCTTTGCAGCATAATTTACAACTAAGTTATGGAAACAATTTATGTGTCTATCAAGAGATAATTGGATAACGAAAATGTCACACACACACATGTATATTATTATATTATATTCTTCAGTATATTCTTCAGTAATAACATTATTATTATTCAGTCATAGAGAGACAGAAATTATATCATAGTGACAACATGAAAGGATCCTGGGGGCATATGTCAAGCAAAATAAATCATATAGAGAAAAGGAAATATTGTATGATTTTACTCACAAGTGAAATTAAACAAAAAAACCTAAAAAATAAACTCCTAAGTACCAAGAACAGATTAGTGATTTCCAAAGGTGGGGGAGAGGAGTTGGGCAAAATAAGTGAAGGTTGCCAGGAAATACAAATTCCAGGTATAAGATAAACAGTTCCTAAAGATGTAATTTATAGCATGGGGAATACTGTTAACAATACCAAATTGTATATTTTAAAGGTGCTAAGAGTAGCGCCTATACATTTTTATCATAAGAAAAAATATGGATAGTGATGGATTTTAACAAAATTTTTTGTGGTAATCATTTTGCAATATATACAAATCGGATCAGTATGTTGTATACCTCAAACTAATAACAATTTTATATGTTAATTATATCTGAATAATATACTTATACACATATGTATACATATATGTGTGTCTCATAAATATTTCATTATATATGAGTTCCTATTTATGACACACACACACATATACTAATAAACCACCACCAATGAGATATCATAATTCAAATGGCCAAAATCCAGAACACTGACACTAAATGTTGACAAGGCGGTGGAGCAACTGGCTAGGAGACTGTTACTGGCAATGGAGTAGTTAGAGCAGGCTCATGTAGGTCTGACAATAGACTGTTAGAGCCCCAGAAGTGAAAGGGGTGAGTAGGCAGACTTAGTAAGGAGGCCAGAGGTTTCCAAGGAGGAGGAGGAGGAATGAACATTTTCTAGCCTAAAATGTTTGTCATGATAAAGACCTACTCTGAAACTAACTTTATCCTCTTATGGAGGCAAACTATTTAGCACTGGAATTTCTCCTCTAATCTTAAAGCCCAGAGACCATCCTCTGGCTAATCTTATGTTAATGTTGTGGGTGTGGGCCTAGGATGATTTTTACAGCCTTAAGATATTCTTTTGATCTATTGTTAATAACCAACTGAAAAGTACAAAATGCCTTGTCTAAACTGGCTTCGGGGTATTCTCCTATCCCCCCTTCCAGTTTCTTTAGCTGGAAGCTTTCTCTATCACTTTCTTTCCTTTAATAAACTTTTTACTGCATGAAAACTCTGAGTGACTATAGCCAAGTTTTTTTGACCCCAACATGAAATCTTCTCCTTTGGAGATCAAGAATTTAACACTGTTCATGGTAAGCTATCTACCGTCACCTATCAGAAGAAAAGTACTTTTACTGTGTACCTACTTAGCCGCTCAAATAGGGGAACTGATGTACCTGTATAAAGGGCCCCCAAACTGGGTCAAGAGAACATTTTTTAAAACATTAAACTACCAAAAATCCTAAAATTAATAAATTTCAAGTCCTTCCTCATAAAACAAAAATTAAACTACCTTAGAAAAGTGTAAGCCAGGGCTTCCCTGGTGGTCCAGTGGGTAGAGTCTGCCTTGCAGCTGCAAGGGACACTGGTTAGCTCCCTGGCACGGGAAGATCCCAAATGCCACGGAGCAGCTGGACCGGTGTGTCCAATTACAGGCCAGCACTCTGGAGTGCATATGCCCAGAGCTGGTGCTCTTCAGCAAGAGAGGCCACCACGATGGGAGGCCCACACAGGCCGAAGAATTAAGGCGGATGAAAATAAATAAATGAAGGGCCAATAAAAGAGGTCAAAATTTAAAAAAAAAAAAAAAAAGTGCAAGCCAGACTTGCAGAATATGTTCACAAACATATCTCATACAGGACTCCCACTGACAATATGAAATGCTTTTCAACTTAACAACGAGATGACCAAAACCTCAACGAAAAAGGAAAATTCAGAAAATTTGAACAGACACTTATACAAAGAAAATCTAAGATGGAGAAATAATGCATATTAAAGAATGATCATTAGTCACTGGGGAAATACTGCAATATGAAACCACAAGGAAATGCCACTAAATATCCAGTCAATTCATAGAAACAAACAACTTATGAATTGATGAAAAAAATATGATGTAACCTTACAATGCAAATCTACACAACAATAAAAGCAATAAAGGGCTGATTAAATCAACATGAATGAAACTCAAAAGACACATCCAAAGTGAAAGCAGCCAGACACAAGACTATAAATGCTATAATTAATTGATGTGATATCCTGAAAAGGTAAACTAAATCGGCATGATAGAACATTGTCCAATGGTTGAAATACTCTGAGTGACTATAGCCAAGTTTTTGACCCCAACATGAAATCTTCTCCTTTGGAGATCAAGAATTTAACACTGTTCATGGTAAGCTATCTACCGTCACCTATCAGAAGAAAAGTACTTTTACTGTGTACCTACTTAGCCGCTCAAATAGGGGAACTGATGTACCTGTATAAAGGGCCCCCAAACTGGGTCAAGAGAACATTTTTTAAAACATTAAACTACCAAAAATCCTAAAATTAATAAATTTCAAGTCCTTCCTCATAAAACAAAAATTAAACTACCTTAGAAAAGTGTAAGCCAGGGCTTCCCTGGTGGTCCAGTGGGTAGAGTCTGCCTTGCAGCTGCAAGGGACACTGGTTAGCTCCCTGGCACGGGAAGATCCCAAATGCCACGGAGCAGCTGGACCGGTGTGTCCAATTACAGGCCAGCACTCTGGAGTGCATATGCCCAGAGCTGGTGATCTTCAGCAAGAGAGGCCACCACGATGGGAGGCCCACACAGGCCGAAGAATTAAGGCGGATGAAAATAAATAAATGAAGGGCCAATAAAAGAGGTCAAAATTTAAAAAAAAAAAAAAAAAGTGCAAGCCAGACTTGCAGAATATGTTCACAAACATATCTCATACAGGACTCCCACTGACAATATGAAATGCTTTTCAACTTAACAACGAGATGACCAAAACCTCAACGAAAAAGGAAAATTCAGAAAATTTGAACAGACACTTATACAAAGAAAATCTAAGATGGAGAAATAATGCATATTAAAGAATGATCATTAGTCACTGGGGAAATACTGCAATATGAAACCACAAGGAAATGCCACTAAATATCCAGTCAATTCATAGAAACAAACAACTTATGAATTGATGAAAAAAATATGATGTAACCTTACAATGCAAATCTACACAACAATAAAAGCAATAAAGGGCTGATTAAATCAACATGAATGAAACTCAAAAGACACATCCAAAGTGAAAGCAGCCAGACACAAGACTATAAATGCTATAATTAATTGATGTGATATCCTGAAAAGGTAAACTAAATCGGCATGATAGAACATTGTCCAATGGTTGAAATACTTTGCTTTACAAACTCATAGCATATCTCAAAACAGAACTTTTCATATGCAAGTTATATGTTGAAAAATACTAATTAAAAAATTAGCTAACTATGACTTGATTGTTCAAAATGACAGCACCCAATTCCTTTACAAAAGAACAGAATTTACTATTTAATTTCTAGTTGTAATTCATAGCTTAATTCACTCTTTCATCTTAAAATAAGCCATTTAGTAACTTAATTATTAAGTCCAGCCAAATTCACTGACCCTTTTCTGATAAATCTTACAGTTGCCTTATACTTTTAAGAAAATGAGTTTTATACATATATTCATATAGCTCTCCCTAGATTTTAAGTTTTATTTAAAAAAAACCAGTAAATGTTTTGTAGTTTATAAAATACTGTACAAATGACAATTACTATTATTTACTATCCTTCATGTAGGAATTGCTCTTAACTCATTTTTGAAAAGCAATCAGTGGTGCATACAATATGATTTTTTTGCTCAATAAATATGTGTTGAGTAGATGATTAAGATCTTTATTTTTACACTGGGCACTTCCAAGTGGCAATGTTTAATTTAGGTGCAACAGGATAACATCATCCTTGCTTATCAAAGCTGAAGAATGACTAACAGTGATTATCTTGCTTTTCTATCAGTTTTACTCATCATCACATTTCCTCCAAGTGAACTATTTATTGAATTTCAGTAGCAATGAGTGCCAAAGGACAATTAAACTGATCCTCAACAAATTACTAAGAAACACTTCCTTAATTTTAGTATTTTCTCCTTAATTGTGAAGCCATAGCAGCTCCACACACACACACAATGAGTTGATTAACAGACTCCACAGCTAATAATGTGAAAAGTTCACATTAACCAATGCTGCTTACATCTCTATAATCAGTCTGGATGTAACCAAAAAGAGACCAATAAAGACACAAATAATTGCTGCATTTCCTCCACAAGTATCACTCAATCCTTTACAAATGCACATGCTAAAATATTGAATCCATACTCTAAAAATGTTTTTTCCTTGTTCAATTCCTTTGACATGAAAGATTTTGTCTTCATAAGCAATTTAGAAAGTCAGTAACAGTTTTATTTTATAGATAAAGAAACAAAGGTTCAAAGAGTAAAAATAATATATATACATCCATATATGTGAGGGGAGGGGGTCCCATAATTCCACTTTAATTTCAACACAAAACTGTTAAATTACCTAGAATTAATTGACTCACTTTTCAGAAATATAAGTATGAACTACATGGGAGAAACTCCTGTATAAGTTTGTTTCCAGGATTTTATCAACAGCGTTCACCACATTGCTTAATTCATAACATAGGAAATACAAAGTAAATACTAACTACAATTTCTGAAAGATCCAGAAACTGTAAGTGGTTTATATATTCAATTTCATTTAGCTGCACAATAGCTTTGTAACACAGACACCGCTACTCCATGTTACTTTGTCACACATGCCTCTCTGTTCCCCTCTGTGTAAGTTTTCTATTGCCAATGAGACCAAGTATCTCAAACTTAGCAGTTGAAAACAGTAAAAATGTTTTGTCTTACCATTCTGAAGATCAAAATGTTGTTGGCAGGCATCACTTCTACCTGGAAACTCTAGGAGAGAGTTCATTTCTTCATGCTTTTAAATTTTAGAAGCCACCTATGTTCCCTGGCTCATAATTCCCTTTTGCCATTTTAAAAGCCAACAAGACCACAACTGTGAAGGGTTTTCTGCTTTTAAGGGTTCATATAATTAGATTGCACTCACCTGGATAATCCAGGCTACTCTCCTCATGTCCAGGTCTTTAATCTTAATCATGTCTTCAAAGTCCCTTTGCTCTGTAAGGAAAATGTACAGGTTCCAAGTATTAGCTGCATTAAGTCATGAACATCTTCCCAGGGCCTTTATGCTGTTTGCTACACCTACAACATCAGTTTTTCAGTGACTGTTCCCTTATGCTTCGGGCTAAACTGAAATCTACCTTTTTTTTTCTCCCTAGCTTCTCAAATAAGAGCTACCTTTCCATTTCACATGGGTCAAAAGGACCACAAGTGGGATCTGTGTTATCTTAGCTCTATATACTAATTCTCAAGCATTACTTCACAGCAACTATACTTATAAGTTTCTTATCATCCAGACATAAAATTTCCACCCCATTTTGTAATTTTTTAAATTTTCAAATAAAAAAAAAACATCCATATATGTGAGGAGGGGGTCCCATAATTCCACTTTAATTTCAACACAAAACTGTTAAATTACCTAGAATTAATTGACTCACTTTTCAGAAATATAAGTATGAACTACATGGGAGAAACTCCTGTATAAGTTTGTTTCCAGGATTTTATCAACAGCGTTCACCACATTGCTTAATTCATAACATAGGAAATACAAAGTAAATACTAACTACAATTTCTGAAAGATCCAGAAACTGTAAGTGGTTTATATATTCAATTTCATTTAGCTGCACAATAGCTTTGTAACACAGACACCGCTACTCCATGTTACTTTGTCACACATGCCTCTCTGTTCCCCTCTGTGTAAGTTTTCTATTGCCAATGAGACCAAGTATCTCAAACTTAGCAGTTGAAAACAGTAAAAATGTTTTGTCTTACCATTCTGAAGATCAAAATGTTGTTGGCAGGCATCACTTCTACCTGGAAACTCTAGGAGAGAGTTCATTTCTTCATGTTTTAAATTTTAGAAGCCACCTATGTTCCCTGGCTCATAATTCCCTTTTGCCATTTTAAAAGCCAACAAGACCACAACTGTGAAGGGTTTTCTGCTTTTAAGGGTTCATATAATTAGATTGCACTCACCTGGATAATCCAGGCTACTCTCCTCATGTCCAGGTCTTTAATCTTAATCATGTCTTCAAAGTCCCTTTGCTCTGTAAGGAAAATGTACAGGTTCCAAGTATTAGCTGCATTAAGTCATGAACATCTTCCCAGGGCCTTTATGCTGTTTGCTACACCTACAACATCAGTTTTTCAGTGACTGTTCCCTTATGCTTCGGGCTAAACTGAAATCTACCTTTTTTTTTCTCCCTAGCTTCTCAAATAAGAGCTACCTTTCCATTTCACATGGGTCAAAAGGACCACAAGTGGGATCTGTGTTATCTTAGCTCTATATACTAATTCTCAAGCATTACTTCACAGCAACTATACTTATAAGTTTCTTATCATCCAGACATAAAATTTCCACCCCATTTTGTAATGTTGTCTCTCAGTTATTAGGCTTAGTTATTCACAATAAACTTTCTTGCCACTTATTCCCATGACCTCATCCTCAATCTTGCATGTCAACCTCAGTAAGGCCACCAGCATATTGACCATGTACTTTTCCTCTTTCTTGTTTGCTTTTGCCTTTTTATCTAAATTAAAGAGAGGAATGAGTTTCATCCTTAGAAGCACCACTGAGTGGAAAGAATTAGAACATTTTCCCCAATTATTATTCTGCCTTTTTAGATTCCTCAAGATAACAGCCAGGAGAGAATTTATTCAATTACCAATTGGCACATTTTAAAGGGCAAGTGCAACAAAAGAGAAAAAAAAAAGGATAAATTTTGAGAAAAAATTTCCTGCCAGAGGTTAAACAAATTATCTTTGAAGTTAATCTCCTCTAGGTATTCCATTGTTAGGGCCACCGCTACTCCATTCAGGACTTAACATGGTTCTCTGCCCTAGGTATGTGTTCCTATTTCCTGAATGAAATTTGTGTTAAATCTTGCCCATAGAGATCTTCAGCTGCCTTACGCATGAAGGAAAACCTGCTCACATAATGTAGGAATGGGTCTTATTTCTCAAATCCATTTATTCCTCTCCCATTCATCTACCACATTTTGAGAGTAAATTTGTTTGCCTAGCTTCCCAAATAGTTTAAATTTGTTACTTAAGTCATGTCAGTCAGTGTCAAGTGGAGGGAGGGGTTTGGCATGTTAGAGGAGGAGAAGATTTTGATAGTACTGAAGTGAATTCTGGGACTTTACCATTGAAAATGTCCACTAATCCATGTGCATTGTTATCCTCATCTATAAGAGTTTACCACATGATAATTTATCTAATTAGTGAGACTATTAATCATATATATAACTAAGGATAGAAATGCAGATAGTGATTTAGTCTAATCTATATCCATGTGGAAAAAGGAGAAGTTTACTAGTTTAACAAATTGTCTACCACTTCCTACAAAGAGTAATTCTCATTTCTGTGGAGTATACTATTTGGTTTGTTTTCATCCCTTATCAGAACGCAAATGTAATAAATTACCTTTAATCAGGTTCCTCACTGGTTATAACAGGAAAGTGCTCTTGTTTGTTCACTCTATAAAGAACATATAATTAGGAGTCTCTAATTAAATACAGTAACGATGATCCAACACACCGAAAACAGAATTTTAGAACAATTGCAAGAATCAACTAACACACTGAATAAAGCAATACAAGAACTTAAGAAACAACCAAGAGACAAACAACTCAAATGCTGAACTTAAAAACACTATAGAAGGAAGCAAGAGCAAAATATCTGAGACAGAAGACTGGATAAGTGACCTGGAAGATAGAATGATGGAAGTAACTGCTGAAAAACAGAATCTAGCTCAAAGAATGAAAAGAGCAGAGGATAACCTCAGAGACCTCTGAGATAATATCAAATGCACCAATATTCAAAGTATAGGGGTTCCAGAAAAAGAAGAAAATAAAGAAAGGCTATGAGAACATTTTTGAAGAGATTGCAGTGAAAAATTTCCCCAATATGAGAAAAGAAATAGTCAATTTCAAGAAGCACAAAGAGTGCCATACACACCCAAGAAGAAACACACCCAGACACATATTAATTAAGCTAACACAAATTAAATACAAAGACAAAATTCTAAAAGCAGCAAGAGGAAGCAACTACTGACATAAAAGGAAAAGCCCATAGGTTTAACAGCTTATCCTTCAACAGAAACTCTGCAGGCAAGAAGGGAATGGTGAGACACATTTCAAGCACTGAAACAGAATAATCTGCAACCAAGAATCCTCTACCCTGCAAAGATCTCATTCAAAATTGACGGAGAAATCAAAAGCTTTACAAATAAGCAAAAATTAAAGGAATTTAGTAACACCAAACCAGCCTTACAACAAGTGTTAAAGGGACTTATACATACAACAAGTATAAGAAAAGGAGAAGATCCACAAAACAAACCCATCATAACATCTAAGAAGATGACAATAGGATCATTTGTATCAATAATTACTTTGAATGTAAATGGACTTAATGACCCAACCAAAAGACACAGCCTGGCTGAATGGATTCAAAAACAAGACCCATATATATGCTGCCTACAAGAAACTGACTTTAGACCTAGACACACTCATAGACTGAAAGTGAGAGGATGGAAAAAGTTATTCCACACAAATGGCAACCAAAAGAAAGATGGAGTAACAATCCTCATATCAGACAAAATAGACCTCAAAATAAAGATTAGAAGAGACAAGGCAGGACATTACATAGTGATCAAGGGATCAATCCAAGAGAAAGACATAACAATCATAAATATCTATGCACCCAGCTCAGGAGTACCCCAATACATAACACAAACACTTTCAGACATAAAAGAAGACATCGACAGTAACACAATCATAGTAGGAGACTTTAACACTCCTCTCACACCAATGGACAGATCATCCAAAGAGAAAATTAATAAAGAAACACAAGCCTTAAATGCCACACTAGAAAAGATGGACCTCGTGGATAACTTTAGGATCTTCCATCCAAAAGCAGAAGAATACACACTCTTCTCAATTGCTCACGGAACATTTTCCAGGATAGACCACATCTTGGGCTACAAATCAAACCTCAGTCAATTCAAGAAAACTGAAATTATATCAACCATCTCCTCGGACCACAATGCAATGAGACTAGAGATCAACTACAGGATAAAAACTGCTAAAAACACAAACACATGGAGATCAAACAACACATACCTAAAAAACAAACTGATTACCAAGCAAATCTAAGGGGAAATTTAAAAATTCTAGAAGAATGTGACAATGAACACAATGCAAAACCTATGGGATACTGCAAAAGCAGTTCTAAGAGGGAAGTTTATAGCAATACAATCCTACCTCAAGAAACAAGAAAAATACCAAACAGACAACCTAATCCTATGCTTAAAACAACAGGAGAAAGAAGAACAAAAAGAATCCCAAAGTGAGCAGAAGAAGAGAAATCATAAAGATCAGAGCAGAAATAAATGAAAAAGAAATGAAAGAAACAACAATAAAGATAAATAAAACAAAAAGCTGGTTCTTTGAAAAGGTAAACAAAATCAACAGACCACAGGTCAGACTAATCAAGAAAAAAGAGAGAAGAACCAGATCACCAAAATCAAAAATGAAAAACAGGAGATTACAAAAGATAATGCAGAAATCCAAAGGATTATAAGAGGCTATTATGAACAACTCCATGGCAACAAACTGGACAAGAAATGGACAGTTTCTTAGAGAAGATTAATCTTCCAAGACTTAACCAGGAAGAAATAGAAACTATGCACAATCCAATCACAAGTGCAGAAATCGAATTTGTGATCAAAAATCTACCCAAAAAGAAAAGCCTAGGGCCAGATGGCGTCACAGGTGAATTCTACCAAACAACAAAAGAAGAGATCATGCCTGTCCTTCTAAAACTCTTCCAAAAATTGCACAGGAAGGAACACTTCCAAAAACACTCTACAAGGTCACCATCACCCTGATACCAAAGCCAGGCAAAGACAACACAAAAAAAGAAAATTATAGGCCAATTTCACTGATGAATTTAGACACCAAAATCCTCAACAAAATCCTAGCAAACAGAATTCAACATCACATCAAAAAACTCACACATCATGATCAAGTTGGGTTCATCCCAGGCATGCAAGGATTCTTTAGTATCCACAAATCAATCAATGTGATACACCATATCAACAAATTGAGAGACAAAAATCACATGACAATATCAATAGATTCAGAAAAAACCTTTGACAAAATCCAACACCCATTTGTGATTAAAAACTCTTCAAAAAATGGGCATAGAAGGAACCTATCTCAATATAGTGAAAGCCATATATGAGAAGCCCACGGCAAACATTATCCTCAATGGTGAAAAACTGAAAGCATTTCCTGTAAGGTCAGGAACAAGACAAGGGTGTCCACTTTCACCACTCTTATTCAACATAGTCCTGGAAGTTCTAGCAACAGCAATAAGAGAAGAAAAACAAATAAAAGGAATCCAGATTGGAAAGGAAGATATCAAACTCTTGTTATGTGAGATAAGCTCTCTTTACATAGATCACTTTTGTTTGGACTTTATATCACTTGCTCAGATATACAACAAACCAGAAAAAAAAGCATGTAAACAATGAAAATGAAACAATAGGCTTTTTAAAATGTTATTTTCTTTACTTAGCAATTTTAGTTGCTTCCTTTTTTCTTCTAACTCATTCTCTTAGTCTTCTGAACAGTATGGAGTCATAAGAATTCCAACTATCAGGGTCAAAATACTCAATAATAGCACACTTTTCTTGGATAGGTATTCTAGAAATAGGCTCAGTGGTCTGTCTATGTAGTCTATTTCCTGTTTTGAGGAATAATTTGTGCAGTACTACTCAGGAAAAATCATTGCAAACTACTTTCATGAAAAGTTCTGATGAAAGTTTTTAGATCTAGAGAATGTCTTAGAAATATACATTCATCTAACAAATCATTTAACAATATTTTTCCTATTGAACCTAAGAGGAGGCAGTAGAACTGATTTTCCATTTGGATATAAGAGCAGGATGCAATGTTATTATTCCTTGTTCACATAGAGGGACATTTCTGAGAGTTTAGCATAGTACTGTTGCTAAACCCAGAGATAAACCCACACACCTATGGGTACCTTATTTTTGACAAAGGAGGCAAACATATAAAATGGAATAAAGACAGCCTCTTCAACAAGTGGTGCTGGCTGGAAAAACTGGACAGCTACATGCAAAAAAATGAAGTTGGAACATTCCCTGACACCATACACAAAGATCAACTGAAAATGGATTAAAGACCTAAATGTAAGACCAGAAACCTTCAAACTCTTAGAGGAGAATATAGGTAAAACACTCAAGGACATAAATCAAAGCAAGATCTTCTCTGACCCACCTACTACAATAGCAGAACTAAAAAGACAAATGAACATGTAGGACCTAATGAAACTTAAAAGCTTTTGTACAGCAAAAGAAATTATAAAAAAGCTGGACATGCAACCCACAGAATGGGAGAAAATCATAGCAAATGAAGCTATGATTTGGAGAATTAATCTCCAAAATCTACAAGCAACTCAGACAACTCAGCACCAGAAAAATGAACAACCCAATCAAAAAATGGGAGAAGGATCTAAACAGACACCTCTCCAAAGAGGACATACAGATGGCCAACAAACACATGAAACAATGCTCAACCTCGCTTATTATTAGAGAACTGCAAATCAAAACTACAATGAGATATTACCTAACACCCGTCAGGATGGCCATCATCAACAAATGAACAGACATTAAATGCTGGAGAGGGTGCTGAGAAAAGGGAACACTCCTGTATCGCTGGTGGGAATGTAAATTTATACAGCCTCTATGGAAGACAGTATGGAGATTCCTTTAAAAACTAAAAATAGAAGCACCATATGACCCAGCAATCCCACTCTTAGGCTTATACTCTGATGAAATCAAAACCAAAAGAAGAGCCTGTACCCCAATGTTCATTGCAGGTCTCTAAACATTAGCTAGTACATGGAAGCAACCTAGAAGTTTATTGATGAATGAATGGATAAAAAAGGTCTTGTACATATATGCAATGGAATACTACACATCTGTCAAAGGAAATGCAAAAGAATCAGTCCTAATGAGGTGGCTGGATCTAGAACCTATTATAAAAAGTGAAGTCAAAAAGAGAAAGACAAGTACAATATACTAACACATATATATGGAATCTAGTAAAAGAGTAATGATAGCCCATGCAGTGAAGTGCTGAAAAAACAGACATGGACAGTAGACATATGGACATTGTGGGGAATGAACAGTGGGTGGGAGGCGTAAAGGAAGTATCATGAAAACCTATACTATCATATGTGAAAAAAATATATATTGTCATTGCTCTGTGAGAAAAGCGGATCCTGCAGTGGCGCTGTGCAATGGTCTGGAGGAGTGGGATAGGGTGATATACATATGACTAATCTGAGATCATACATATCTGTAAACATCAATAGCAGAACTAAAAAGACAAATGAACATGTAGGACCTAATGAAACTTAAAAGCTTTTGTACAGCAAAAGAAATTATAAAAAAGCTGGACATGCAACCCACAGAATGGGAGAAAATCATAGCAAATGAAGCTATGATTTGGAGAATTAATCTCCAAAATCTACAAGCAACTCAGACAACTCAGCACCAGAAAAATGAACAACCCAATCAAAAAATGGGAGAAGGATCTAAACAGACACCTCTCCAAAGAGGACATACAGATGGCCAACAAACACATGAAACAATGCTCAACCTCGCTTATTATTAGAGAACTGCAAATCAAAACTACAATGAGATATTACCTAACACCCGTCAGGATGGCCATCATCAACAAATGAACAGACATTAAATGCTGGAGAGGGTGCTGAGAAAAGGGAACACTCCTGCATCGCTGGTGGGAATGTAAATTTATACAGCCTCTATGGAAGACAGTATGGAGATTCCTTTAAAAACTAAAAATAGAAGCACCATATGACCCAGCAATCCCACTCTTAGGCTTATACTCTGATGAAATCAAAACCAAAAGAAGAGCCTGTACCCCAATGTTCATTGCAGGTCTCTAAACATTAGCTAGTACATGGAAGCAACCTAGAAGTTTATTGATGAATGAATGGATAAAAAAGGTCTTGTACATATATGCAATGGAATACTACACATCTGTCAAAGGAAATGCAAAAGAATCAGTCCTAATGAGGTGGCTGGATCTAGAACCTATTATAAAAAGTGAAGTCAAAAAGAGAAAGACAAGTACAATATACTAACACATATATATGGAATCTAGTAAAAGAGTAATGATAGCCCATGCAGTGAAGTGCTGAAAAAACAGACATGGACAGTAGACATATGGACATTGTGGGGAATGAACAGTGGGTGGGAGGCGTAAAGGAAGTATCATGAAAACCTATACTATCATATGTGAAAAAAATATATATTGTCATTGCTCTGTGAGAAAAGCGGATCCTGCAGTGGCGCTGTGCAATGGTCTGGAGGAGTGGGATAGGGTGATATACATATGACTAATCTGAGATCATACATATCTGTAAACATCAAACCTCTGTAAAAGTAAAAAGTAAAATAAATATTAAAAACAAAGAAATAGTAAAAACAAAGGTCTGATTTTATCAAAAATAGCAATGATACAATCTATATAAATAAGAAAATATTTTTATAATAGCATTTTTATACAGCACCTAGTAGCATAGGTGCTCTATTAAAATTAATGTTTAATTTTATTTTAATTACTGTATAAATATTATTTGAGAGATCTGTCTTTGAATATTTTATTAATATAACACTATGCTATAAAGGTGATTGCTCAGAGGGCTTTTTCATATAACTAAATTATATAGATCTGTATTAAGCATTTGGAATAATCTAAAAGCATAATTCTAATCATTACTGATTTCAAGACCCTTACCAGACAAATAATTTGGAATCTTTCATGCTTACAATGTACAATTTCACACATCAGTTCACTTTAGGTAATAGTTAAGCTAATTATTTTAATTAATAGGCTATGTTGACCAAGTTTTCAGTTATATTAAAATCCAGTTATATGTTATTCTATCTTCATATTATTCTGCTTGGTGATAAATTTCTATAGGTGTTGGTAATCACATATTTTAAAATAGTATATGCCATTCATTTTATGCAACTTATAATTTGTGAAAACATATCCAATATTCAGGACAGTATCATCACAACAGTTACATTAATTAGAATTATATTTTGTTTTTCCACTGAAACACATCTGTCAAAGGAAATGCAAAAGAATCAGTCCTAATGAGGTGGCTGGATCTAGAACCTATTATAAAATGAAGTTAAAAAGAGAAAGACAAGTACAATATACTAACACATATATATGGAATCTAGTAAAAGAGTAATGATAGCCCATGCAGTGAAGTGCTGAAAAAACAGACATGGACAGTAGACATATGGACATTGTGGGGAATGAACAGTGGGTGGGAGGCGTAAAGGAAGTATCATGAAAACCTATACTATCATATGTGAAAAAAATATATATTGTCATTGCTCTGTGAGAAAAGCGGATCCTGCAGTGGCGCTGTGCAATGGTCTGGAGGAGTGGGATAGGGTGATATACATATGACTAATCTGAGATCATACATATCTGTAAACATCAAACCTCTGTAAAAGTAAAAAGTAAAATAAATATTAAAAACAAAGAAATAGTAAAAACAAAGGTCTGATTTTATCAAAAATAGCAATGATACAATCTATATAAATAAGAAAATATTTTTATAATAGCATTTTTATACAGCACCTAGTAGCATAGGTGCTCTATTAAAATTAATGTTTAATTTTATTTTAATTACTGTATAAATATTATTTGAGAGATCTGTCTTTGAATATTTTATTAATATAACACTATGCTATAAAGGTGATTGCTCAGAGGGCTTTTTCATATAACTAAATTATATAGATCTGTATTAAGCATTTGGAATAATCTAAAAGCATAATTCTAATCATTACTGATTTCAAGACCCTTACCAGACAAATAATTTGGAATCTTTCATGCTTACAATGTACAATTTCACACATCAGTTCACTTTAGGTAATAGTTAAGCTAATTATTTTAATTAATAGGCTATGTTGACCAAGTTTTCAGTTATATTAAAATCCAGTTATATGTTATTCTATCTTCATATTATTCTGCTTGGTGATAAATTTCTATAGGTGTTGGTAATCACATATTTTAAAATAGTATATGCCATTCATTTTATGCAACTTATAATTTGTGAAAACATATCCAATATTCAGGACAGTATCATCACAACAGTTACATTAATTAGAATTATATTTTGTTTTTATCCACTGAAAGTTTAAATTGTCATTTTTTTTTCAGTTTCTTCGTTTTTCTAAAATGAAGCAGATTAAGTCATGTTAGCGTTTATAAGATTAGAAATTATTTAACAAAGCAATTTATCATTTTGCTCTTTTCTATTTTTAAAACAGCTGGTTATCAGGATAATTTTATTAGTACTAACAACAATAACACAGCAGCATTTTTCCATAAAGTACGAGAAGTTACACTAAAAGAACAAATTTTTATTACAATGGTTTATAAATTGTATTCAAAGCATTTTTTCTAATAAAAATAATCGAGATAAATGTTTTAAAATATAAAATTCTAATGATAGGTGACTTTTCAAAATAGTTTAATTACAAAACCTCTTTATACGCTTTCATCAATGTACTCAACAATTTTTTTTTTTTAATTTTATTTATTTATCTTTCTGGGGGGTGGGGTGAGGAGGGAGGGGGATGGGCGGGCCACTTCTATTGGTCTTTCATTTCTCTATTTTCATCCATCTCTGTTCTTTGGCTCCTATGGGCCTCCCATCGTGGTGGCCTCTGTCATCGGAGAGCGCCAGCTCTGGGCGCACGCGCGCCAAAGCTCTGGCTCGGTAATTGGACACATAGGTCCAGCCGCTCCGTGGCACGTGGGATCTTCCCAGGCCAGGGATCAAACCGGCGCCTTGCACTGCAAGGCGGTGTCCTTACCCACTGGACCACTGATCTGTATTAAGCATTTGGAATAATCTAAAAGCATAATTCTAATCATTACTGATTTCAAGACCCTTACCAGACAAATAATTTGGAATCTTTCATGCTTACAATGTACAATTTCACACATCATTCACTTTAGGTAATAGTTAAGCTAATTATTTTAATTAATAGGCTATGTTGACCAAGTTTTCAGTTATATTAAAATCCAGTTATATGTTATTCTATCTTCATATTATTCTGCTTGGTGATAAATTTCTATAGGTGTTGGTAATCACATATTTTAAAATAGTATATGCCATTCATTTTATGCAACTTATAATTTGTGAAAACATATCCAATATTCAGGACAGTATCATCACAACAGTTACATTAATTAGAATTATATTTTGTTTTTATCCACTGAAAGTTTAAATTGTCATTTTTTTTTCAGTTTCTTCGTTTTTCTAAAATGAAGCAGATTAAGTCATGTTAGCGTTTATAAGATTAGAAATTATTTAACAAAGCAATTTATCATTTTGCTCTTTTCTATTTTTAAAACAGCTGGTTATCAGGATAATTTTATTAGTACTAACAACAATAACACAGCAGCATTTTTCCATAAAGTACGAGAAGTTACACTAAAAGAACAAATTTTTATTACAATGGTTTATAAATTGTATTCAAAGCATTTTTTCTAATAAAAATAATCGAGATAAATGTTTTAAAATATAAAATTCTAATGATAGGTGACTTTTCAAAATAGTTTAATTACAAAACCTCTTTATACGCTTTCATCAATGTACTCAACAATTTTTTTTTTTTAATTTTATTTATTTATCTTTCTGGGGGGTGGGGTGAGGAGGGAGGGGGATGGGCGGGCCACTTCTATTGGTCTTTCATTTCTCTATTTTCATCCATCTCTGTTCTTTGGCTCCTATGGGCCTCCCATCGTGGTGGCCTCTGTCATCGCAGAGCGCCAGCTCTGGGCGCACGCGCGCCAAAGCTCTGGCTCGGTAATTGGACACATAGGTCCAGCCGCTCCGTGGCACGTGGGATCTTCCCAGGCCAGGGATCGAACCGACGCCCCTTGCACTGCAAGGCGGTGTCCTTACCCACTGGACCACTAGGACAAGCCCCAACAACTCATTTTTTTAAACCAGACAGTTCCTTAGAATGACTATTAAATTTTATATATATTGACTTTTTCTATTTTAATAGTCATATCTTTTATAAATATTTATATAATTATCCCAAACTTGATTGTGTACCACACATAATAAAACATAAAGTATTGTCAAAACATGTCTTTAGTCTATATATATTGTCTATCTAGTTCAACCAAACATTCAGAATAAATCCCAAATATCAGTCTTAAATACAAGTGAGAACTGATTTTGAGCATACACGGTAGTCTAACAAATCATCTTGGTCTAGCTGAATTTTATAATACCTACATATATCAAAATGTACTACAGATTAAGCCAGAGAAAACCTGTCAGAGTTTCAGCCTCAAAAACTGACCCATCACTGCAGGGCTCTTAACTCCCCACTTCCAGTTTGAAATTCAAATAGGTACCAAGAGAAGGGCATATCTTTAAACTAAGGCACTGATCATTCTTAGAATTCTAAAGACTATGCTCTCACCTTAAATGGTTATGCACATATCTGCTTGTTTACAAATCTTAAAGTGTCCCTCATCTTACATATTTCCCAGTTGTGAAAGACGCTAAGAAAGTCTGATAACCCCTGGAAACAGCAATTTCTTTTATATGATTCCTCATTTACTAGTATGCATTGCTTTATTTCAGCTCAAGATCAAATATCTAGATTATAGTTTTTTCTGTGTCAAATGTATTCTTTTATAAGTCTATATTATCCCTACTTAATAAGGCATCTTATTCAGGACCATGTGTCTCATCTTCTGATGGTGCTTTTCTGCAGTTGTGGTTTCTGACTGCATATAAATTCTCCACCCTGTCTCTCGTGATCTCATTTTATCACACGGACGACTGGGCAGAAACTGAAAACTGCAATTGCTTCAGGAGACTCCTCATCACATTTGCAAAGCTCTTGAGTGACAATCACGCTGTGTGCTTAGACATCAACTAATGGGGATCCAACTACCCCATGAAGGGTAGTTTTAACTGAAGACCATCTTATGCACAGACAAAGTCTGTTTCCTTATGATCCCAATGATTCATTTATTCATCCAGTGCATAGTGAGTGCCTTGTTATATACTAGACTCTGAATAAAACAAAACAAGATACAATATCTGACTTGGAGGTATTTTATAGTCTAATGAGAAACTACTACAACAGAATAAGGCTCTTGTTCTAATGGGATCATGTGTAACCATACCTTCCTCTCTTTGTGGAAAGTTTCCTACAACTAATCTTTTTCAGTCTCTCCTTAAACATCACTGCAGAACCCTTGAACCTAGGAAAAGTCCTTTTTTATGTGCAATGAGAGACTCACACTCTATTACTTTAAAGCTCATATCTCAGTTTTTATAACTGGGATTATATAAGTTATCATTCTCCTCTGTTATATCTAAGCCTCATGAGATAGGGACTGTATAATTTTTACTCATTTCTAAAACAATGCCTGGTATATAATAGTAATTACTAAATAAGTGAATAAATGAGCTAATCAGCCATGTTAGTACTGGTTCTACTTTTTTCCCACACTATGCCTATATTAGTTATCTGTGACTAAAAAACAAATTACCATAACTTTAGAGGCTTAAAATGCCTATACTTCTTCACAGTTTCCATGGATCAGGAGTTTAGGCAATGATTAGCTAGGTACAATTATCTTGGAACTTGGCTGGCCTAAAAAACTTTTCTTCAACTGAGGTTTCAGATCAGGAGTTTAATCATGTTCCTCATTTACTAGTATGCATTGCTTTATTTCAGCTCAAGATCAAATATCTAGATTATAGTTTTTTCTGTGTCAAATGTATTCTTTTATAAGTCTATATTATCCCTACTTAATAAGGCATCTTATTCAGGACCATGTGTCTCATCTTCTGATGGTGCTTTTCTGCAGTTGTGGTTTCTGACTGCATATAAATTCTCCACCCTGTCTCTCGTGATCTCATTTTATCACACGGACGACTGGGCAGAAACTGAAAACTGCAATTGCTTCAGGAGACTCCTCATCACATTTGCAAAGCTCTTGAGTGACAATCACGCTGTGTGCTTAGACATCAACTAATGGGGATCCAACTACCCCATGAAGGGTAGTTTTAAACTGAAGACCATCTTATGCACAGACAAAGTCTGTTTCCTTATGATCCCAATGATTCATTTATTCATCCAGTGCATAGTGAGTGCCTTGTTATATACTAGACTCTGAATAAAACAAAACAAGATACAATATCTGACTTGGAGGTATTTTATAGTCTAATGAGAAACTACTACAACAGAATAAGGCTCTTGTTCTAATGGGATCATGTGTAACCATACCTTCCTCTCTTTGTGGAAAGTTTCCTACAACTAATCTTTTTCAGTCTCTCCTTAAACATCACTGCAGAACCCTTGAACCTAGGAAAAGTCCTTTTTTATGTGCAATGAGAGACTCACACTCTATTACTTTAAAGCTCATATCTCAGTTTTTATAACTGGGATTATATAAGTTATCATTCTCCTCTGTTATATCTAAGCCTCATGAGATAGGGACTGTATAATTTTTACTCATTTCTAAAACAATGCCTGGTATATAATAGTAATTACTAAATAAGTGAATAAATGAGCTAATCAGCCATGTTAGTACTGGTTCTACTTTTTTCCCACACTATGCCTATATTAGTTATCTGTGACTAAAAAACAAATTACCATAACTTTAGAGGCTTAAAATGCCTATACTTCTTCACAGTTTCCATGGATCAGGAGTTTAGGCAATGATTAGCTAGGTACAATTATCTTGGAACTTGGCTGGAATTCATTATCAACTGGGTCTCAGAAAAAATCTGAGGCTTGGTTCCTCTTCCAAGGTCCCTGATTTTTGGCAAACTTTAGACCTTATTGGAGAAGGAAATGGCAACTCATGCCAGTATTCTTGACTGGAAAATTCCATAGATGGAGGAGCCTAGCAGGTTACAGATCATGGGGTCACAAAGAATCAGATACAACTTAGCAGCTATAGAGGAAACAGTTCTTTGTACTTTGTATTAAAAATTTCTAGAGGCTGCCTATCATTCTCTGCCATCTGACCCCCTCTACAGCATGGCAGTGAGATAGTTGCCTGTAGAGTCACACAAGCACAAGTTTCTTCTGCACCAGTTCTCGAAACCAAGTCTCTTCCTCAGACTTCCCCTCTTAAATGCTCCTAGATAAGCCCCTTGTGTAACTTATGCAGTGGCTATTAAAGATCCTGCCTGGCAATGCAGGAGACATAGGAGATGAGGGTTTGATTCTGGGTTGGGAAGGGAGTAGAGCATGGCAACCCACCCCAGTATTCTTGCCTGAAGAAGCCTATGGACAGATGAGCTACAGTCCAGAGGGCTGCAAAGAATTGGACACGGTTGAAATGAGTTAGCATGCGCATGCATGGCTTACCAAAATACAATTCTTTGTTTTGTCTGGAAACTCCAATGCACTCTACCCATAAACCCTAGTAAAGGCATGTGCCCTTTCTCTGTTTGCCCTCTGCCTTCATCTCTCCATGTGGCCTCTAGACCAGGTACTTCATTTAGGATCTGTGAATAATAAATTTCTTTATTTCAGTTTCTCTTGTCATCTGCATTTGAATCAAAGCTCACCATCTGGCACACTGTGTGCCACTGAGTGTTAATTTGACAATTTCATAAAAAGGGTTCACCTCATTAAACAAGGCCCATACAATCACCCTTTTGATTAACTTAAAGACAATTGATTAGGAACCTAATTATATCTTTAAAATCTGTTCCCTTTTGTGCTTAATCCCTTCAGTGCTAAGTCACTCCCGTCGTGTCTGACTCTTGGCAACTCCATGGACCAGGTTTCTTTTCCCATGAGATTTACCAGGCAAGAATAATGGAGTGGGTTGCTATTTCCCCTTCCAGGAGATCTTCCTGACCTAGGGATCAAACCCATGTCTCCTGCTTTGGCAGGTGGATTCTTTTAACACTGAGCCACCTGGGAACCCTGGTTAACCACTTACCACAATACAGAAGCTATATTTCTGCACATGGAGCCCAATTTTATATTTTTAGAAGTTATGCCATAACATTAGTTTGATCCCCACCCCAGAAATTCCCTCAAGCTATGTTTTCACAGTGTATTTGAGTAATGGTATTTGGAAACTATTCTCATTTTCTAAAAAATCTTTATGTTTTTTGTGCATATGCTAACTCTTTAAAATATTTCACCTGAGGGAGCGGCCATGGATATACACATGCCTAATCTAGGATTATACATATCTGTAAACAAAACTCAGTAAAAGTTAAAATTAAAATAATTATTAAAAAATATTTTATGTGTTAAAACAGACTTTAATGTTTCAAGGCTGGTATTTTCTTTGTTTGTTACATACTTCTGATTTTGTTTATTTTAGTGATTGGGAATTGCATAAGCTTAAGTTTAATTTATTCTGTAAAAGTATGGTAAAAAGTATAATAGTTGAAGCAACAGTACTATGTCAAACTCTCAGAAATGTCCCTCTATGAACAAGGAATAATAACATTGCATCCTGCTCTTATATCCAAATGGAAAATCAGTTCTACTGCCTCCTCTTAGGTTCAATAGGAAAAATATTGTTAAATGATTTGTTAGATGAATGTATATTTCTAAGACATTCTCTAGATCTAAAAACTTTCATCAGAACTTTTCATGAAAGTAGTTTGCAATGATTTTTCCTGAGTAGTACTGCACAAATTATTCCTCAAAACAGGAAATAGACTACATAGACAGACCACTGAGCCTATTTCTAGAATACCTATCCAAGAAAAGTGTGCTATTATTGAGTATTTTGACCCTGATAGTTGGAATTCTTATGACTCCATACTGTTCAGAAGACTAAGAGAATGAGTTAGAAGAAAAAAGGAAGCAACTAAAATTGCTAAGTAAAGAAAATAACATTTTAAAAAGCCTATTGTTTCATTTTCATTGTTTACATGCTTTTTTTTCTGGTTTGTTGTATATCTGAGCAAGTGATATAAAGTCCAAACAAAAGTGATCTATGTAAAGAGAGCTTATCTCACATAACAAGTTGTCTAACAGGACAGATCCAAGGTTTGCTTTGTAACATCATTAAGTGTCAGGCATGACTTAACTTTTAAAAAAATTAACTTTAATGATTTTGCAATGAAGTAATTTGATAAAATGTTCAAATAATGATTTTTTTCTAGACAAATAAACTTGTTATATATAAAACTATTTTTAACATGGCATAATTTAAAGAAACTATTAAAAATATTAACAGATGACTTAAACTAGCTAATTTTATTGTAGTATTTTTAGATACACACACACACAACTTCATATATGTGAGTGATATTTGGAAGAAAAACAAGATGCCAGTTTATTCATGGAAATTGGAAGAGTGATTAACATTTTATAGAGGAAATCATGAATGCTTGCTATAAAGAGAGGAAGTTTTGGGAAAGAAATGATAGATTTGTAAACCATATGTCCCTAGAGGGCAAGATTTGGTGTGAAGATGAGTTAGATTTTTACTCAACATATGGAATAGCTTTCTGCCTAACTAAAAGCATATGGTTCATTCTATCAACTGAAAATCTCCAATGGTATGATAACCATATGCATATTAAAATGAAATGTCCTGTACTGCTGAGAGGTTAAACTAAGAGTAATCCTTCCAATTAGAAAGGTTTCATTATTCCATTCTAGCACTGTATGTATTCATGATACAATGTAAACAATACAGATTTTTTCCTCTGCAGGAAAATAAGGTAAAGACCTATCTATTATAAATGACAGATAGTTCAAGGATTTGGTTGGATTTATGTGTAAATCATATTCCCTAATTTCACAGGAGAGTACAAGTTGAACAAGTCCTATACATGTTTGTTCAGTTAAGGTAATAAGTAGAGACCTATTATCTCTAGCTCATAGTCAAGTTTTATTTCCATTGTTTCAAGGAAAATCCAGAGATTCTTTCTATATTATGGATTTCTTCTTGAGTTTCAATAATAGTGAGGAGAATTTATTTGATTTAAAAACAGGAGGATTCTGCTGACAGTTTGTAAGGAAAAGACCACATTCATCTAGGGAAAATTTTTGCCTGGAGTCTTTTCCAAATGAATCTAACATACAAATGTGGCAAAGCTTCTGGTACCTAATACTTAATGAAGGAAACTTACATCAGCTCTTATTTGTCAATAGAACTGGGAGATTAAGTCCACACCAATTAAAGAAAAGTATAACAAAAAATTAACCTATTAAGCAGAGAAGACAGCTACTCCTTGAAATCCACATGTACCATTATAGAAAAAAAAAAAAAAAACTCTTTTGACAATACAGAGAAAATGAATATGAAAGAACAACAAATAAATGAGTATTGTCATATTTTTAAAAGTCATATACTTCTGGGATCCCAAGAGCTATGATTCAAGATCCCGTTATAATTCAAAAATCACTCCTACCCTCAACTTTCAAAGATCAACTGCTTTAACTATTTATTTTTATAAGATAGAGTTTGATATACTTTGTTGTATTTTTCCACCAATAATTTGTATATCAGTTTGTCTCTTCTTATATGAATCATCCAGTTCTATTAAAAATCCCTTCTCACTTTACTGTGTGTGATTGAAAGGAATTCTAGAATTCAGACTTTTCAATACAATGTTGTCACTACTTCATGGTTCCTAACTAGGACATATTTTCCTTTATTGTTTATATCAGTTAGAGTCCTGGCTAGAAACATATATAATCTATTTGGGATAATAAAAGAAAAATGTTATACTGTATTATTTACTAAACTAAACAGAAGTTTCAATATTTTGGCCACCTGATGTGAAGAGCCAACTCATTGGAAAAGACTCTGATGCTGAGAAAGATTGAGGCCATGAGGAGAAGTGGGTGACAGAGGATGTGACGGTTGGATGGCATCACCAGACTCAATGGGCATGAAGTCTAAGCAAACTCCAGAAAATGGTGAAGCATAGGGAAGCCTGCTATGCTGCAGTCCATGGCGTTGTAGAGCTAGACACGACTTAGTAACTGAATAACAACGAACAACAAATTTACTAAACAATAGGCAGGGGTTTACAGTCTGCTTCCAACCTTGGCAGAAAGTGGTTAAAAGCAGCAGCACCCCTAGGTCTGAAGAAGTTATGGGAGAGAGAAGTTTCTAGACCTTGAAGAAGACAGTTACATGCAAAGGGCTGCCTGGGTAGGAACTTAGATTGAGGAATTCAAGGAACTAGGTGGCTACTTTAACTTATTCTTCTCTCTCTCAATATTCTCTCACTGGGCTTCCCCATCAGAAAATCGAACCTGAAGGCAGAGGACAAGGGACTGTCTTGATGTGACCCCAAAAAGGCAGACCAATGGGACCTACAACATGGTGAAGAAGGGCTGAGAGAAAAGAGACCAAATCCAAATGGGTAAATGGAATATATCCTTTAGACACTTACGGGTAATAATATGGTAGATGTTCACTCTTATTGATGACATTGAGTAATTAAGAGTGGTTTAATACAGACTAGAAAAATGCAGTTACATGTAACTTAATACAAAGTGAAGTTATATTATCATTTCCAAGCCCTCTATGAAAGCCTTAGATAAATCCCTTCAAAAGGTCTCCCTTTTGTCAATGTCCTACACTTTTTTTAAAAAATTGTGTATCTAAGACATAGTTTCATCATACATGACAATATAACATTTTAAACCACATTTCCTGGACACACAGGATTTGTTACCAAAAGATTCGTTCCCTCTTCCTTATATATTTAAGTCAGAATTAATATTTCTGACATAATAGAAGGCTGCATTAGAAATATGCATGGAGCATGCAGTGACCACTTGGAGGTCTTCCCAACAGATACACCTCCACATTCACCCACTTGGCCTTAGGTAGCTGTAGTTCACATCATACAAACATAAGCACAAGCATGCACACTCATCCACAGTCACAAACACACACACACACGGAAAATGATTATTTCTCTAAGAAAGTACAGTCTAAACTCAAAGGAGGAAAAAATAAACATTTTCCCAATGAGGACATAGTCTGAACCCATTATTATCAAAGTCAGTCCTCTCATAATGTTGTTTTGTTTATCTGCAACTGCCCCTGGTATTCAAATCTTGCCATCTTGGGCCTACGGAGAATAAGAAATATGCCCATTATTGAATCATATACAGCAGAAGATTGTTCATCTAGGAGACAGTAGACCTGACTCATCCAAATAACGTAATCAAGAATGACTTTCTCTGATCATTCATTTAAAGCAGTGAATAACAACAACAAGCCAAAATAATTGAAGGATTGTATGCTCTATAGCACAGTGTATGGTAATGCAATCTTCTGCTCAGATTTGAATGACCACTTAGGAATATTACAGTGGATCTTTTTTTCTTTATTTTTTTTGTTTAACTATGCTTTTTTATATTGTGACCCCAAAAGGCAGACCAATGGGACCTACAACATGGTGAAGAAGGGCTGAGAGAAAAGAGACCAAATCCAAATGGGTAAATGGAATATATCCTTTAGACACTTACGGGTAATAATATGGTAGATGTTCACTCTTATTGATGACATTGAGTAATTAAGAGTGGTTTAATACAGACTAGAAAAATGCAGTTACATGTAACTTAATACAAAGTGAAGTTATATTATCATTTCCAAGCCCTCTATGAAAGCCTTAGATAAATCCCTTCAAAAGGTCTCCCTTTTGTCAATGTCCTACACTTTTTTTAAAAAATTGTGTATCTAAGACATAGTTTCATCATACATGACAATATAACATTTTAAACCACATTTCCTGGACACACAGGATTTGTTACCAAAAGATTCGTTCCCTCTTCCTTATATATTTAAGTCAGAATTAATATTTCTGACATAATAGAAGGCTGCATTAGAAATATGCATGGAGCATGCAGTGACCACTTGGAGGTCTTCCCAACAGATACACCTCCACATTCACCCACTTGGCCTTAGGTAGCTGTAGTTCACATCATACAAACATAAGCACAAGCATGCACACTCATCCACAGTCACAAACACACACACACACGGAAAATGATTATTTCTCTAAGAAAGTACAGTCTAAACTCAAAGGAGGAAAAAATAAACATTTTCCCAATGAGGACATAGTCTGAACCCATTATTATCAAAGTCAGTCCTCTCATAATGTTGTTTTGTTTATCTGCAACTGCCCCTGGTATTCAAATCTTGCCATCTTGGGCCTACGGAGAATAAGAAATATGCCCATTATTGAATCATATACAGCAGAAGATTGTTCATCTAGGAGACAGTAGACCTGACTCATCCAAATAACGTAATCAAGAATGACTTTCTCTGATCATTCATTTAAAGCAGTGAATAACAACAACAAGCCAAAATAATTGAAGGATTGTATGCTCTATAGCACAGTGTATGGTAATGCAATCTTCTGCTCAGATTTGAATGACCACTTAGGAATATTACAGTGGATCTTTTTTTTTTCTTTATTTTTTTTTTGTTTAACTATGCTTTAATATTTACTATGGGAGTTGAGAAGTACAAGCCACACAGTTGGAGAAAGTGGTTATTTTTAACTCAAATTGAAAATGCTAATGGTATAAGCATCATGGTAAACAAAGTACTAATTAGATATTATTATATCTGTACAAGTATATGTTCCTGAATTCTTATAAATCAGTAATTCTTATGAACCAAATTCTTATAATCAGAAAGAATTTTCCATAAGAATAAATAGAATATATTTGCTATTATTGAGAATTATTATATATTGTTTAATGATATATGTTTCTATTAAAACTCAGATTGCCTAAGATATAAAAAGTAAAATAATTATTTCTAGATCACTTAATAGCTCATATAATATTAAAGGTTTTTATTTAACATTTTATGAAATGATTTATTTCATGGGAAATATGGCAAAATTTAATACATTGTTCAGTTGATTTGTAGAACATGTATATTTCTATTTAACAGGATTATCACATATATGCTTTAAAGCACTTTGTTTCTTATTACATCTCATATTTCATGTTATGTACCATGCTTTATGTAATAATTCTTTGTCTTTTTCCTTTTACTGCATGTTTTAGAGTTAAGAAATGCATGTTTAAGAGAATAAAAGATCTCATAATTTTCAGGTTAAAAACTTTAAAGTGCCTTTTGCTTTAATGACTGCTTCTGATCAGTCAGATCAATTTCAAATTTTGAAATAATTGCTTGTTTTTAAAGATTAAGCATTTAGACAAGGTGCTGAACTCTTTCCTGGTCTCTGAAGAAAAAGGCATTCCATTTTTTATTTTTTTAATATAAGAGAACTATATACAGGGAATGTAATACAAGCCATTTATAAAGATACATTTATTTATTGTTGAGGAATCTAAATCTGCCTACATTGAAGTCCAGAGATTATCACTCACTGAAGAAAAAGCACCACCTACAGCAAATGAGCTTAAGATCAATCATTACTCTTTCTTCAGGTAATAAAAAGTAATAACATGCAAACATGAGCACTGTACCCTGACTCTGTCATAGGACAGTCATATGGGCTTCCCTGGTGACTCAGACTGTAAGAATCTGCCTGAAAAGCAGGATACCAGGGTTTGATCCCTGGAGTCTGATCCCTGGGCCGGAAAGATCCCTGGGAGAGGGAAATGGCAACCCACTCCAGTATTCCTGCCTGGAGAATCCCATGGACAGAGGAGCCTGGTATGTCCCAAAGAGGTGGACACAAGTGACCAACAAAAGTTTCACTTTCATTGTTTTGGAAAATGACTTAACTTCTCTGAACCTTAGTTTCAATCATTCATATAATCTAAAATCATTGAGAAAACTACTAGGTGTAGGAACTGTAGTAATGTTCTTGAGGGCTTACTTTTGTTGAGGTAGGAGATATTATGCAATAGATTACACTTAAGTAATTCAAGCACATTTTGTAAAAAGAAGATATTGCTAACTAAGAGAGCATATAATATATATATTGTTTTTCACTAAAGTTGGGGAAGTTGTCTTTTACTCTTGATTTAGATTTTTGGAAGATATAAAATTCACTGAACTACTATTCTGAGACAGTCTATCACCATCACTTTTGTAAACAACATAGAATATCAGGGTTAGCATTTCCACTGTGCCTGGTGATCCACAGTATGAACAAGTCTATTCAACAAATGCAGGGGGGCTTCCCCTGGTGGTCCAGTGGGTAAGGACACTGCCTTGCAGTTCAAGGGGCGCCGGTTCGATCCCTGGCCTGGGAAGATCCCACGTGCCGTGGAGCGGCTGGACTGATGTGTCCAATTACCAAGCCAGAGCTCTGCAGCGCATGCGCCCAGAGCCGGTGCTCTGCGAGGACAAACGCCGCTGTGATGGGAGGCCCACAGGAGCCAAAGAACAAAGACGGATGAAAATAGAGAAATGGAAGACCAATGGAAGTGGCCCGCCTGCTCCCCTCCCTCCCCAACCCAAGCCCGCCCAAAAATAAATAAATAAATAAATCTTTAAAAAAAAAAAAAAAAAGCAGAGGGCATGGTAGTCAGTTCAAAGGCACTTGTGAACAGATAGGGTTTTTCATTTGTATATATGGCAAAATATATATTTCTGAGATCCTCCTGTCTTCTGGTCAGAGAAAACAATTTTAAAATTGCAACAAATAGTTTTAAGTAGTTTCTGGACATTCCTATCCTCTCCCTTTTGGAGTCAGGCCATAAATGTATGCATTGCTGAGAAATGGCAGTGAGGCGGATGGCAGAGTTCTAAGATGATCCTCCAGTCAATCTTTCAGCTGAAAAATGACCCTGAGGGTTTTAATATGTCTGTCATATCACCCTTTCAGATTTTCTGAGTTTATTCTATTTCCTTGACATCTAATTAATTGATATAGAAACCTTTTGAGAAACTATATTAGAATCTTTCTAGAAAACAAAATACCAGGGCCCCAGTGCCCTCTGCGCCAGCAGATTTCTTTCTCCCCCTCGCCTTTTAGCTGTGGAGAATCTCTCACTTATTCCTTTTTTTAAATCTTTTTTTACTTCCTGATATGCCACATGGCATGCAGGATTTTAGTTCCCCAACTAGGGATCAAACCTGTGCCCCTGCAGTGGAGGCACGGAGTCTTAGACACTGGACCACCAGGGAAGTCCCCCTCACTCTTCTTTCTTTCTTTTTTTTGGTCACTTCTATTGATCTTTCATTTACTTATCTTTGTTCTTTGGCCTGTGTGGGCCTCCCATCGCAGTGGCCTCTCTCACTGCAGAGCACCAGCTCTGGGCACATGTGCTCCAGATCTCCGACTCGGTAGTTGGACACATCGGTCTAGCCGCTCCTCCACACGTGGGATCTTCCCAGACTGGGGATTGAACCGGCGTCCCTGCACTGCAAGGCAGTGTCCTTACCCACTGAACCACCAGCGAAATCCCCACTCACTCTCCTTAATACACATTTTCCTTCATGCGTTTTACCTCGAGGAGATAATAGTGCTTTACGCTTTGCCACAATTACCCCTGTCATGGACTCAGAAGTCGATGTCGTTAAATTAAACTCAATATAAATTGAATTGGGGAAAGAAGAGAAAAATGTAAAATTTTGAGTTCCAGACACTCTATCCTACTTTAAATCATTTCACACTAATCTTTAACATATTTTGAGATATAAAATTGTTAATTCATGGTGCTTGATGTTAAGAGAATTAGAGTCTTGTAAAGCTGTATATTTGAAGCAATGAATAAAAATAAACCATTACTCCAACAGAATTGTATATGGGTTTGGTCTATAATGAAGGGTTCTAATAAAGAAGTCTTCATTTTACTAGACAGTTACACTTAGGAAGTAAAAATAAATATGCCAAGGAATCATAAGTCCTATATGCATAACTATAGCATTGCTGTGCCTTCTTAGGAGGCCTAGTACACTTCAGATCTTAAAAATAAGGGGAAAATTTTAATATGTCTGTCATATCACCCTTTCAGATTTTCTGAGTTTATTCTATTTCCTTGACATCTAATTAATTGATATAGAAACCTTTTGAGAAACTATATTAGAATCTTTCTAGAAAGCAAAATACCAGGGCCCCAGTGCCCTCTGCGCCAACAGATTTCTTTCTCCCCCTCGCCTTTTAGCTGTGGAGAATCTCTCACTTATTCCTTTTTTTAAATCTTTTTTTACTTCCTGATATGCCACATGGCATGCAGGATTTTAGTTCCCCAACTAGGGATCAAACCTGTGCCCCTGCAGTGGAGGCACGGAGTCTTAGACACTGGACCACCAGGGAAGTCCCCCTCACTCTTCTTTCTTTCTTTTTTTTGGTCACTTCTATTGATCTTTCATTTACTTATCTTTGTTCTTTGGCCTGTGTGGGCCTCCCATCGCAGTGGCCTCTCTCACTGCAGAGCACCAGCTCTGGGCACATGTGCTCCAGATCTCCGACTCGGTAGTTGGACACATCGGTCTAGCCGCTCCTCCACACGTGGGATCTTCCCAGACTGGGGATTGAACCGGCGTCCCCTGCACTGCAAGGCAGTGTCCTTACCCACTGAACCACCAGCGAAATCCCCACTCACTCTCCTTAATACACATTTTCCTTCATGCGTTTTACCTCGAGGAGATAATAGTGCTTTACGCTTTGCCACAATTACCCCTGTCATGGACTCAGAAGTCGATGTCGTTAAATTAAACTCAATATAAATTGAATTGGGGAAAGAAGAGAAAAATGTAAAATTTTGAGTTCCAGACACTCTATCCTACTTTAAATCATTTCACACTAATCTTTAACATATTTTGAGATATAAAATTGTTAATTCATGGTGCTTGATGTTAAGAGAATTAGAGTCTTGTAAAGCTGTATATTTGAAGCAATGAATAAAAATAAACCATTACTCCAACAGAATTGTATATGGGTTTGGTCTATAATGAAGGGTTCTAATAAAGAAGTCTTCATTTTACTAGACAGTTACACTTAGGAAGTAAAAATAAATATGCCAAGGAATCATAAGTCCTATATGCATAACTATAGCATTGCTGTGCCTTCTTAGGAGGCCTAGTACACTTCAGATCTTAAAAATAAGAGGATTTGAGTTAAATGGGGTTTGGGTTTTGTCTATAACTATCCAGAAAATAAATATCTAAAAAAATAAAAGAAAGGAATTGGATACAGACTTGATGCTTTAATATGCTATTTTTTACCCTGTAGTACTCCAAATAAGTAGACGTTTCCCTAACCTCATCAAACTTACTTTCCTCAATTTACATTGTATGTCTAAATACAGTAACCAATAAAAAGCACAGGAAATTAAAATTGGGACAATCTATTATAAGGAGTAACTTTACACTCAGCGTTACTGAAAGAGTCTGCTGTTTGTAAGCTCTTTTACAATGTTCTCTTATCTGTGATGTTTCCCTTGCCGTATGATTTATAAATTCTATAGAATGACACCAAGTGTTTGATAAAAACAAATTTAAAAAAACCTCTCAGAATTATGATTTGAATGTTTTATACATAAATCAATTGATTAACAGCTGTGATATAAAGATTTGCATTATACAAAGAAAGTTGGTTTCATTTTTTAAACAATCTCTATATAGTTAGAACTTGGACTCAGAAAGAGGCTTGTTTCTCCAAGAGTAGGCAGAGAACCTCTAGATATGAGATTCATCACTGAAACAAGTTGTAGTGACTATAGAAGCAGTCCATTATTCATTTGGAAACCAGAGAGAAGACTGTTGGTGGAGCATAACATCATGGAAAATATAAAAGGAAACAGTCAAGAGTTGTGCTAACTTTGAGATCAAAATTGTCAATGATTACACTGCTATATTCTTATTCTAATCACTGTTCAAAGTCTTTATCTTCTAATAATAATTTTTAAAAATCATAAAGTAGTAAAAGAATTTTTTTTCCTTCATTTCTTATGCCTTTTCTAATTTTATGCTTTATTCACATATCTATTCAGTGCTTATTTAGCAGAGAATTGGATGTTATTTTTGTCATCCTATCCAAAATTCGAATGACTGTTTCTGTCACATATATCTTAAAAATTATGAAGAATAGGCATTGTATGGGAGGAGAAAAAAATTTTTTGTTTCAATTTTTCCAATTCATTTTAAAAAGAAAACAATGAGTAGATCTACAGGAGTAAATTTTTTTAATATTTTTAAACATTTTAAAGCTAGAAGCTGAAGGAAAAGTACTAGATCTCTCATGAGATAATGCATTCTTACATGTGCTCTAGCCTTATTTCTTCATTAAAGAAAGTTCAGATAAGGAAAAGGAATTCAACCTCCCATAGCTTTGTGATTCACCTATCACTAATTTAAAAGAGCATTACTCATTCTGTTTCATAGGCTACACCAAGGAGATGCTTTACTGCATGTCTTTTAATCAGTGAAAGTGAGATAAGGCCCTCCCAAGAGGTTAAAAGTGAGCATATAGAAAAGGAATATATAATTTTCAGATTCATGATTCTTCATATTTGTTAGAGCTGCTTAGCTACTCATTACAATGGATGGTCTCTAATTTAGTTTCCTCTGGTTTTTATTGGTCAATGCACTTATATTTTATTACTTTGCAGATCTTAGACATATATTTTATTACTTCTACAGGCAAACTGTTTTTCATGTGTACGATTTATTGTTATAATTTTTTACAGTAGATTGTTTTTCTACATATTCTCAGTCTTAACTTAGTTTAAGAAAAAGTTTTAATTATTTGAAAAATCATGATCAAAAATGAAGGAACTCTCCTGGGTGTAGAGAGTCCAGGGTAAATTAAGAATTAGGACAAAATCTTTGAGATAAGGGTGAGGATGAAGTACAAATTTGTGGTAGAAACATCTTGTCTAGCTGTGGCATATGTCACTTGCACTATATTAATTTGGAACCTAAGTAAACTAAATACAATTATGAACACAACTAAACCCATAAATTAAAATATATATATACCTACATATTTTGGTTAATTTTGTAGTGGTTCACTATTAGGTTGCCTTAGTCTTTCAAATGACTGTACTATCTTAGACTAACTATGATGACAATTAGTTGAAAATTCTTGCAATGTAATTTTTGACTAAATATTTAATCTCTTATTCTGCTCCTTTGGTTGTTTTAAATTCTTCATTTGGGCCTGTTTTCAGCTAATTTATTCTCTTTGTTTATCTATTTATTTTCTTCCTTTGGTTTATTTTAAATCTCTTCACCTATACCTATTATTCTAACTGATCTTTTACTTCTGTTCATCTAGAATCAGTACAGCTATAGTTTTACTGAATTTTACCTCTTATAACTGCAGAGTAAGGCCCAGAGACTATGAAGTTACACTAACTTGAATTCAAACATATAGGTGAACAAGGTCATTAACCTTGATAAAATTTAGTTTCCACTCCAGGAAAAAGCAAATATAAACATCTACTTCAAACACTGTTAGAAGGCTGAAAAGAAAACTATTTCTTAATAGAGTGTTCTATATATATCTTTCACTTTGGTACAGATTTATGTGGTATATACTTTTACAATGAGTGAATTAAGGTTCAGATAGCCTGATTATAGTTGTGAACCTGGGATAAAGTCTGAATCTTTGACCTCAAGTTCAATTTTCTTTCTATTACATCATCATGATGATATTACATCTCCAATGCTAGTTTTCTTTTGCAAAATTGACTTACGGAAATATTTGAAGGCACACAAAACTCCACAAATTCCTTTGGCTTTTAAACTCATGTGCCGAGAAACCACATAAAAAACATTTTGATGTAAATGCTTGGATATTCCTTTGCATATTTTTGAAAAATAAAATTCTCTGAAATTAGATAGGTTGCCTTTTATGATTTTCATAATATATATGTTTAACATTTGTCTTCCCATGATAGATACATTCCTGAAAATAAATTTCATTATATACATAGCAATTTATAATATGGATAGAATGTTTTCCAAGTTGCATAGTCGTTTCCCAAAAATTTTAAAACAGTGGTTTGGCAAACATTTTGTAACTACCAATCACAAATTTTTTAAGATAAGTTTCAGAGAAGAGTTCACTGGTATCACTTCTCAGCATTTTGGCTAAGATCAAGTGAAGAGTTCCTTGCTAAATACATAGAGAAGAGCTGGTTTCAAGGTTTATTCTTTAAATTGAGAAAGATCAATCATACAAATATCTTAACAGCATTTCCCTATTGTTTGTTTCCCTAATGTATTTCAAGTTAAAAGTTTTATTTATAAATAAAGGTTGGTCTTTTTTTTTTTTTTTGGTAAGCAACATACACTCAGTGGAATAAAATGCCACGATTTAGGCATACAAAATTTATTCTCTTTGTTTATCTATTTATTTTCTTCCTTTGGTTTATTTTAAATCTCTTCACCTATACCTATTATTCTAACTGATCTTTTACTTCTGTTCATCTAGAATCAGTACAGCTATAGTTTTACTGAATTTTACCTCTTATAACTGCAGAGTAAGGCCCAGAGACTATGAAGTTACACTAACTTGAATTCAAACATATAGGTGAACAAGGTCATTAACCTTGATAAAATTTAGTTTCCACTCCAGGAAAAAGCAAATATAAACATCTACTTCAAACACTGTTAGAAGGCTGAAAAGAAAACTATTTCTTAATAGAGTGTTCTATATATATCTTTCACTTTGGTACAGATTTATGTGGTATATACTTTTACAATGAGTGAATTAAGGTTCAGATAGCCTGATTATAGTTGTGAACCTGGGATAAAGTCTGAATCTTTGACCTCAAGTTCAATTTTCTTTCTATTACATCATCATGATGATATTACATCTCCAATGCTAGTTTTCTTTTGCAAAATTGACTTACGGAAATATTTGAAGGCACACAAAACTCCACAAATTCCTTTGGCTTTTAAACTCATGTGCCGAGAAACCACATAAAAAACATTTTGATGTAAATGCTTGGATATTCCTTTGCATATTTTTGAAAAATAAAATTCTCTGAAATTAGATAGGTTGCCTTTTATGATTTTCATAATATATATGTTTAACATTTGTCTTCCCATGATAGATACATTCCTGAAAATAAATTTCATTATATACATAGCAATTTATAATATGGATAGAATGTTTTCCAAGTTGCATAGTCGTTTCCCAAAAATTTTAAAACAGTGGTTTGGCAAACATTTTGTAACTACCAATCACAAATTTTTTAAGATAAGTTTCAGAGAAGAGTTCACTGGTATCACTTCTCAGCATTTTGGCTAAGATCAAGTGAAGAGTTCCTTGCTAAATACATAGAGAAGAGCTGGTTTCAAGGTTTATTCTTTAAATTGAGAAAGATCAATCATACAAATATCTTAACAGCATTTCCCTATTGTTTGTTTCCCTAATGTATTTCAAGTTAAAAGTTTTATTTATAAATAAAGGTTGGTCTTTTTTTTTTTTCTTGGAAAGCAACATACACTCAGTGGAATAAAAATGCCACTGTTTTTTATTTAATTTTTTTTTTTTTGGCATAGCAAAATGTTATTCTCTTGAATCTTAAGTCCCTGCTTAAAACATTAGCTTGAGAAATATGTTTATGTAATTGTTTCCTTAATGTAAGAGCAAATGAATGAACTTTAGGTACTTCTTATTTTCTGCAGCTTTTAAACTATAAGGATTTTTAGTGTTTTGCAAGTGAGAACATAAGCTACCTGTGTTGTTTTATTTTGTTAATAAAGATACATTATATCATAATTTCAATTATCCCATAGCACAAATTTCCCTTTTACCATTTCTGTTATAATACAAAAAAAATTAAATAGTAGAATAGTGTCTTAAAGGGAAAACAATTTTGGACCATCAGTAGCAAAACATATTTTACATGTTTTAACAGATTCTCTTTTATTAGCAGCCTGTGTAGTGGAGCACTTAGCATAAAAGAAATGATCAACTTTATTACATATTTATCTGAATATCAATGTGTCTACAACTAACCTCTTATATTTTCCCTCAAACTTTCTCATCATCAGCATTCTCCCTGCATCTTTATTTATCTGATTACGAAGACAAAAATGTCTCATGACATTCTTAAATCTTATTTCTTTCATAGCCCTTATTCAAACCATCAGGAAATTCTGACAGAATTGGCTTGGAAATACATCCTTAATTTGATTCCTACCTTCAGTACAAATCATCTCCTACCTGAACCTCGCCATCCTCTCCTAACTGGTCTTGCTGTAGTGACAGTTTTCTCTAAGATGGTTCACCCAATTGATAGTTTTTGAACTTAAAACAGACTGTGTCACTACTTTGATCAAACCTTCTCATTGAACTTAGCATAAAATCCAGATTCCTTCTGTGGCAATGAGTCTCCACACAATTCTTGGTTTCATCATTCTTAAAATGTGGGAAATAATGATATATACTCCCTAACTCTCCTGTGAAGACTGAGATAATGTATATAAAGAACTCAGCACATGACAAGTCTGCATAATTATGAGATAATACTTTTGCCTCTTCTTTGTAAAACAATGGTGATTTTTTTAATCAGGAAAAGCAGACAGAATTTAGATATCTTCCACTTAATACCAGGCTATGATTTAAAGTGGTGAGTGTGTCTGTGTATGTTAGTCACTCAGTCATGTCACTTTGTGATTCTATGGATTATAACCCACCAGGCTTCTCTGTCCATGGAATTCTCTAGGCAAGAATAATGGAGTGGGTTGCCATTTCCTTCTCCAAGGCATCTTCCAGGTCTCCCACACTGCAGGCAGATTCTTTACTGTCTGAGCCACCTGGAAAGCCTGATTTAATGTGGGAAATCAGAGTTTTTAAACCAAAAAAAAAAAAAAAAAGGCAACAAAGCATCGAGACTGAAAGATCATGAACGTATACTCAAGAGACCAAGATTCAAATTCTGACTCCAATTCTTACTAGCTAAGTGGTCTTAAGCAGTTTACCTAATTTTATTGGCTTTTTCATATATTATTTTATTAACGCAATTCCCAAATGACACACACAAATTGGGGGTCAAAATATTCTAAGTGACTTGATTGAGGAGTCACAAGTTTAATAAATAGAGACAGAGTGAAGCCATGATCTTCTGACATCAACTGGAAGGTTCATTTAATATGTTCAGCTTCTTCCATAGTTCCAAAGTTTATTTTATATAAAATAATGTTAAAAACAAACTGGTTCTCTCTTGAATTTTGGCTGTAGACTCAAAGACCAAAGAGACTAAAGTAAGTACCATGCACTTCATATTTCAAAGATAGGTGTCAGATCATCTATGGAAGGCTTGGTAGCTAAGAGACTGTTCAAAAATGAAGATTGTGACCTTTAATCCAGTACCAACCTATCTTATGGAGACTAAAAAGTTAAGGAGTTGTTTGAAAAGTGTTCTAGGAGTGCTGGGGGAGTCCTAACCATCAAAGATTAATAACTAGATTAGTCATTAAAATTTCTGTTAAACCCATTCTCATGAGCCAAACTCACAGTGAAGCCAAACAAACTGAAGAGTCAGGAAAAAATTTACTATTGCAACGGCCAGACAATGACAAAGGGTGGCTTGTGTTCAGAAGATTCACACCTTCTAGTGGCTTTCACTAGGAAGAGTTTTTAAAGGCAAAATTTGGGGTGAGGGCTGTAGAGTGTGTCGATTTCTTCTCATTGGTTGATGGTGAGATAGCAGGCTGAGAGCCCCAGAAAAGGAACTGTCACTATGCATAACTACAGTGTGAACAAAGTGTGTAGACAGGGAGGAGCCTAGCAAAACCTGTTAAAGATTTCTCTGCCTCCCATGTCTCAGTGTGGTCAGCAAGCACTTAAAAGACATTCCAGGTCTCCCACACTGCAGGCAGATTCTTTACTGTCTGAGCCACCTGGAAAGCCTGATTTAATGTGGGAAATCAGAGTTTTTAAACCAAAAAAAAAAAAAAAAAGGCAACAAAGCATCGAGACTGAAAGATCATGAACGTATACTCAAGAGACCAAGATTCAAATTCTGACTCCAATTCTTACTAGCTAAGTGGTCTTAAGCAGTTTACCTAATTTTATTGGCTTTTTCATATATTATTTTATTAACGCAATTCCCAAATGACACACACAAATTGGGGGTCAAAATATTCTAAGTGACTTGATTGAGGAGTCACAAGTTTAATAAATAGAGACAGAGTGAAGCCATGATCTTCTGACATCAACTGGAAGGTTCATTTAATATGTTCAGCTTCTTCCATAGTTCCAAAGTTTATTTTATATAAAATAATGTTAAAAACAAACTGGTTCTCTCTTGAATTTTGGCTGTAGACTCAAAGACCAAAGAGACTAAAGTAAGTACCATGCACTTCATATTTCAAAGATAGGTGTCAGATCATCTATGGAAGGCTTGGTAGCTAAGAGACTGTTCAAAAATGAAGATTGTGACCTTTAATCCAGTACCAACCTATCTTATGGAGACTAAAAAGTTAAGGAGTTGTTTGAAAAGTGTTCTAGGAGTGCTGGGGGAGTCCTAACCATCAAAGATTAATAACTAGATTAGTCATTAAAATTTCTGTTAAACCCATTCTCATGAGCCAAACTCACAGTGAAGCCAAACAAACTGAAGAGTCAGGAAAAAATTTACTATTGCAACGGCCAGACAATGACAAAGGGTGGCTTGTGTTCAGAAGATTCACACCTTCTAGTGGCTTTCACTAGGAAGAGTTTTTAAAGGCAAAATTTGGGGTGAGGGCTGTAGAGTGTGTCGATTTCTTCTCATTGGTTGATGGTGAGATAGCAGGCTGATAGCCCCAGAAAAGGAACTATCACAATAAATAACTACAGTGTGAACAAAGTGTGTAGACAGGGAGGAGCCTAGCAAAACCTGTTAAAGATTTCTCTGCCTCCCATGTCTCAGTGTGGTCAGCAAGCACTTATATACCAAAGTTGATTTTTCATCTGTAAGTCAATTGTGTTCCTCCTCTTTAGAGTTTGAAACCACTACCCATCAAGAATTTCTTTGGACTTTAGTTGAAAATGGTATTGAAGGTAAGAATTTTAGCTGTTTTGGCAAGTTCCTCAGTTTTCCTTGGGGTATCCCATGTTATTAAACTTTTGTTTGATTTTTCTCATATTAACCTGTCTCATGTAAACTTTAATTTGTAAACCAGCAAGAAGAATCTAAAAGGGTAGAAGAAAATTTCTTCCTCACCAACAATGTTGCCCTCCAAAAGAAAAGAACTTTGTGATTGACAATGACCACTGCAAATTAAATAAAAGTAGCCAGAACATTTCTGCTTTTTTATTGCAGGGGGGAGACAACCTCTGTCACTTCTCTCAAAGTTGCTGAGTAAACTGTACTGTTTCTGACCGCTTAAGCATCACTAAAATAACCAATAATTTCTATCACTAGGAAGCAAAGTGTTGAGTGTCAACTACAAATTGGCATTTACTAATTACATTGCCAATGACTGGGCAAGGACATTTGCCCTCTGCCTCTGCAGAAACCAGACCCTGTGCTGTTGAGAGCTGCTGACCTTCAATACCCCCTGAAGGAGATCAGGGTCGGGTAGAGGCACTCTGTGCTCCAGGGAATCTGGTGGGGCAGGTCTTTAGATAGGAGCATGCTTTTAGAAACAGATTTTATTATCTCAATCCTTGCATCTCCTCATATTTAGAAAGGCACTAAATCTCCTCATGGTGACATCAGATCCTCTTGACTAACTGAAGACTGTTTGTAAGATGACTGTTCAATGATATTAAACTCCTCCCTCACCAAAATCCTTAAATATTGATCCTCCTCCTGCCGCCTCTTTGGAGCAGTCTCTCAGAGCTATCTGGGGTGCTGCCTCCTGGACTGCAGTCCTAATTATGCCCCAAATAAAACTTAACAACAACTCTCAAGTTGCTCATCTGTTTTAGTCGACATGAGTATATTCAGGCATTCCTGACCGCCACCTTTGGGGCTCCCAGGCAGAAAGTGTGTAGACAGGGAGGAGCCTAGCAAAACCTGTTAAAGATTTCTCTGCCTCCCATGTCTCAGTGTGGTCAGCAAGCACTTATATACCAAAGTTGATTTTTCATCTGTAAGTCAATTGTGTTCCTCCTCTTTAGAGTTTGAAACCACTACCCATCAAGAATTTCTTTGGACTTTAGTTGAAAATGGTATTGAAGGTAAGAATTTTAGCTGTTTTGGCAAGTTCCTCAGTTTTCCTTGGGGTATCCCATGTTATTAAACTTTTGTTTGATTTTTCTCATATTAACCTGTCTCATGTAAACTTTAATTTGTAAACCAGCAAGAAGAATCTAAAAGGGTAGAAGAAAATTTCTTCCTCACCAACAATGTTGCCCTCCAAAAGAAAAGAACTTTGTGATTGACAATGACCACTGCAAATTAAATAAAAGTAGCCAGAACATTTCTGCTTTTTTATTGCAGGGGGGAGACAACCTCTGTCACTTCTCTCAAAGTTGCTGAGTAAACTGTACTGTTTCTGACCGCTTAAGCATCACTAAAATAACCAATAATTTCTATCACTAGGAAGCAAAGTGTTGAGTGTCAACTACAAATTGGCATTTACTAATTACATTGCCAATGACTGGGCAAGGACATTTGCCCTCTGCCTCTGCAGAAACCAGACCCTGTGCTGTTGAGAGCTGCTGACCTTCAATACCCCCTGAAGGAGATCAGGGTCGGGTAGAGGCACTCTGTGCTCCAGGGAATCTGGTGGGGCAGGTCTTTAGATAGGAGCATGCTTTTAGAAACAGATTTTATTATCTCAATCCTTGCATCTCCTCATATTTAGAAAGGCACTAAATCTCCTCATGGTGACATCAGATCCTCTTGACTAACTGAAGACTGTTTGTAAGATGACTGTTCAATGATATTAAACTCCTCCCTCACCAAAATCCTTAAATATTGATCCTCCTCCTGCCGCCTCTTTGGAGCAGTCTCTCAGAGCTATCTGGGGTGCTGCCTCCTGGACTGCAGTCCTAATTATGCCCCAAATAAAACTTAAACAACAACTCTCAAGTTGCTCATCTGTTTTAGTCGACATGAGTAGTATTCAGGCATTCTTTGTAGCTGACTTACATAATGAAACCCAGCAGGACCTTGTGGGGCTCCCAGGCATGAAAGACTTCCTACATTCCCTGTTTCTTGCTTGTTGGTCAAGTCACAAGTAACAATATCATTTTCTTCTGGGGAACTAAAACTCCCAACAGAAGATGTTAACTATTCAATGAAACATTCTTCTGAGAATTTCAGAAGACTACCTGAGGCTAAATTAAAGGAGTGCAGGCTCTATACACATCCTGATTCTTATCAGCAACCCCACCCTAGAACCACTGCTATAAAATTCTTCACCAAATTCTCCTGGGTTGGGACACATAGTTTTTCAGGACAGGAGCTCAGTATGTTCCTTTTCACCTGGCAAAGCAATAAAGCTATTCTTTTCTACTTCATTCAAAACTCTGTCTCTGAGAGGCTGATTTTTCAGCATCAATAAGAACTAAAGAAATAAAAAATAAAACACATTTGATTTTCTTTCTTCTCTCAATTCTTCACAACAGTGCCCAATACATATTAGAAATCCAGTGAATACTTATTGGAAGTAATTAATGAATTCCAGAGGGAGATACAAAACAAAGAATATTGCAATCATCCAGTTCTATAAGGATCAAGTCATTAGCCACCACAGTTGGTGATTGACAATATACCCTGGAAGGAATTCAGGACTAAAAACAGGATAAAGCACCCTATGCTTTGGAAAAACAGGCTTGTTAGACAGCAATATCTCAGGAAAAAAAAAAAAAAAAATTAATGAACCCAGATTCTTATATCTTCTGATATATATTAACATAAAAGCACTAAAACCATTAACTGAGATATCTGATGCTCATGACTAGCAGTAAGCTTTTACTGAAACACAAGTTTAACTGCATGCATTTCTGAGCCAAAATCATGCAAGAACTGGTTTTTCCCCATACCCCTTTGGACTAGTCCCCTCAGAACTACCGAGAAGGCTGTTTCCTCTTACTGAGGCTATAGTCCTCAGTAAGACCATAAAGGAAACTGAACTCACAGTTCTTACACTGGCCAATTTTCTTTCAGTCCCCAGAAAAAAGGAGAAGTGATTAGTCTTGAAAGGGTTTTACCTCAATTTGAGACTTCAACCCAGGGCCTAGACCTGATCGAACCCTGCTTGGGACTTGAACCCACATGGCTGGAGCTTGAATTCCAGCCAAAACCCTGTATGGGACTTGAACTCACGTGACTGGGGCTTGAACCTAGCCAAAACCAGTTTGGGACTCGAACCCACGTGGCTAAGGCTTAACCCCAGCCAAAACCCTGCTTTCACTTGAATCCATGTGTCAGGACTCAATCCCGGCCAAAACCCTGTCTGGGACTCGAACCCACGCAGCTGGGACTTTGTCCAGGACTCACCCAACGTCTGGACCCACTGAGGCTCAGGTTCTTTGTGCCTCAACGCAGAAGGAATTCAACGAGAGGCAGAATGATAGGCAAGAAGAGGATTTATTAGGATAGGGTACTTGTAAGAGGTACAAGTGGGCAGGCAGAAAAGCTCTGCTCTCTCCCTCAACTGAGTGGGCAGCAATATATATAGGATGGTAGAAGACCACCCCTCTCAAGTAGAGGTAGATGCAAGACATACATCATTGGTTGCTTCTTCGCCAGCTCCTCCTTCATCAGCTGTTTATACCCAGGCGAGCCTGCTTTACTGAACAAGGAGCAGCTCTCCTGAGTTATCATCAACTCACTGGCTTCCCAACCTTTCTCAGGTGTCTCCCTTCTACCTACCATCCCCTACTAGGACTCTACAACCACCTACCTATTCTACTCTGTCCCTATCAGTCTCTGACAGTTATGGTCATAAAATTTTTGGTTTCTATACTAAAAATAAATGAAAGATCTGGTTCTGAGATATGTAGATCCTTAACTTGAGCAGATTTCAGAATGACTTATTTTTTCAATTATCATTTGCCTATTCTAAAACTTATCAAGTGCTTTTCAGCAACAGAATATACTCAGTGTTGAGCATATTTCTCTAAAGGTTGTCCTGTATTTATGTTTATAAATCAGATGTTTCCTCTTACTGAGGCTATAGTCCTCAGTAAGACCATAAAGGAAACTGAACTCACAGTTCTTACACTGGCCAATTTTCTTTCAGTCCCCAGAAAAAAGGAGAAGTGATTAGTCTTGAAAGGGTTTTACCTCAATTTGAGACTTCAACCCAGGGCCTAGACCTGATCGAACCCTGCTTGGGACTTGAACCCACATGGCTGGAGCTTGAATTCCAGCCAAAACCCTGTATGGGACTTGAACTCACGTGACTGGGGCTTGAACCTAGCCAAAACCAGTTTGGGACTCGAACCCACGTGGCTAAGGCTTAACCCCAGCCAAAACCCTGCTTTCACTTGAATCCATGTGTCAGGACTCAATCCCGGCCAAAACCCTGTCTGGGACTCGAACCCACGCAGCTGGGACTTTGTCCAGGACTCACCCAACGTCTGGACCCACTGAGGCTCAGGTTCTTTGTGCCTCAACGCAGAAGGAATTCAACGAGAGGCAGAATGATAGGCAAGAAGAGGATTTATTAGGATAGGGTACTTGTAAGAGGTACAAGTGGGCAGGCAGAAAAGCTCTGCTCTCTCCCTCAACTGAGTGGGCAGCAATATATATAGGATGGTAGAAGACCACCCCTCTCAAGTAGAGGTAGATGCAAGACATACATCATTGGTTGCTTCTTCGCCAGCTCCTCCTTCATCAGCTGTTTATACCCAGGTGAGCCTGCTTTACTGAACAAGGAGCAGCTCTCCTGAGTTATCATCAACTCACTGGCTTCCCAACCTTTCTCAGGTGTCTCCCTTCTACCTACCATCCCCTACTAGGACTCTACAACCACCTACCTATTCTACTCTGTCCCTATCAGTCTCTGACAGTTATGGTCATAAAATTTTTGGTTTCTATACTAAAAATAAATGAAAGATCTGGTTCTGAGATATGTAGATCCTTAACTTGAGCAGATTTCAGAATGACTTATTTTTTCAATTATCATTTGCCTATTCTAAAACTTATCAAGTGCTTTTCAGCAACAGAATATACTCAGTGTTGAGCATATTTCTCTAAAGGTTGTCCTGTATTTATGTTTATAAAATCCAGATATGTCTCCCTCTTCTTTTAACATGAGGTGAGTAGCAAGTTTAAACCTTCTCATTTATTTCTGGGGATATGATGTGAACCAAACGAGGGCATTATCTCATTCAAAACAATTTTGCCTGTATGCTTAGTCATGTTTGACTCACTGTAAACTCATGGGCTATAGCCCACCAGGCTCCCATACCCACGGTGTTTTCCCAGACAAGAATACTGGAGTGGTTTGCCATTTCCTCCTCCAGAGGATCTTTGTGACACAGGGATCCAACCCCCATCTCTGTCTCCTGTAATGGCAGGCGAATTCTTTACCACTGAGCCACTTGGGAAGCCTCAAAACAATTTTAGTGGTTTGAATTTCAATGATGTATTTACATTAGATTAGTACTCAATTATTAATCACATTTGCTATTCAAAGACTGTCTCTAACTAAATGTTTTTACATTTAGAGGATTCTTGATATTATCTAGAATATATACTTGCAGATTCAAACAGCCATAAACGAAATCTTTAAAATAGACTTGTCCTGTATGCAAATAACACCATACATTTTCATACTTCTTCCAACATTATAAATACTATGATGAACACTATCTGTACTTTATTCACAATGATCTGTTCAAATAATCCTGTGAAATAATTAAGGAAAGTACTACATTCCCCATTTTTTAGATGTTGAACTGAGATTCAAAGTTTATTAGGATTTCTCAGAAGTGACAAAGTCAGAAATTAAGATTAGGATTTCTCAGAAGTGACAAAGTCAGAAATGAAGATTATGACTTTTCAATCCAATTCCTGATTCAAATGCTATTTGTATAGTCCAGTTCTCAATGATTGGCCTACATAAAAAAATCACCCCAGAAAAGCTTATTAAAATGGAGATTACTCAAATTAATCAGAAGTTCTAATTCATAGTCTGAGTGGGAGACATAAATATTGATTCTTAGTAAGAATTGGACCACATTTTGAGAAGTGATGTGATACCATGTGACCATCAATATGGATGCCATGTTATTTTCAAATATGCCTATTCTAAACTTATCAAGTGCTTTTCAGCAACAGAATATACTCAGTGTTGAGCATATTTCTCTAAAGGTTGTCCTGTATTTATGTTTATAAAATCCAGATATGTCTCCCTCTTCTTTTAACATGAGGTGAGTAGCAAGTTTAAACCTTCTCATTTATTTCTGGGGATATGATGTGAACCAAACGAGGGCATTATCTCATTCAAAACAATTTTGCCTGTATGCTTAGTCATGTTTGACTCACTGTAAACTCATGGGCTATAGCCCACCAGGCTCCCATACCCACGGTGTTTTCCCAGACAAGAATACTGGAGTGGTTTGCCATTTCCTCCTCCAGAGGATCTTTGTGACACAGGGATCCAACCCCCATCTCTGTCTCCTGTAATGGCAGGCGAATTCTTTACCACTGAGCCACTTGGGAAGCCTCAAAACAATTTTAGTGGTTTGAATTTCAATGATGTATTTACATTAGATTAGTACTCAATTATTAATCACATTTGCTATTCAAAGACTGTCTCTAACTAAATGTTTTTACATTTAGAGGATTCTTGATATTATCTAGAATATATACTTGCAGATTCAAACAGCCATAAACGAAATCTTTAAAATAGACTTGTCCTGTATGCAAATAACACCATACATTTTCATACTTCTTCCAACATTATAAATACTATGATGAACACTATCTGTACTTTATTCACAATGATCTGTTCAAATAATCCTGTGAAATAATTAAGGAAAGTACTACATTCCCCATTTTTTAGATGTTGAACTGAGATTCAAAGTTTATTAGGATTTCTCAGAAGTGACAAAGTCAGAAATTAAGATTAGGATTTCTCAGAAGTGACAAAGTCAGAAATGAAGATTATGACTTTTCAATCCAATTCCTGATTCAAATGCTATTTGTATAGTCCAGTTCTCAATGATTGGCCTACATAAAAAAATCACCCCAGAAAAGCTTATTAAAATGGAGATTACTCAAATTAATCAGAAGTTCTAATTCATAGTCTGAGTGGGAGACATAAATATTGATTCTTAGTAAGAATTGGACCACATTTTGAGAAGTGATGTGATACCATGTGACCATCAATATGGATGCCATGTTATTTATGTTTTGGGTTGCCATTTCCTTCTTTTTCTTTCTAAGTATTTTAGAAGGCATAAAATCAGAGTTCAACATTATTTTCTATAATTTCTTTTGAGATAAAGTTTCATATGATGAAATATGGAAATGCCAAATGAATCAAAATGGCAAATCACTTCAGTATGCTTGCCTGGAGAATCCACTGGACAGAGGAGCCTGGCAAACTACAGTTGATGGGATTCCAAGACTCAGACAAGCTTAGTGACAATCCACCACAAGAGTCTGACAATCACCTACAATTCCTGTGTAAAGCAAGCATCTACGACATATAGAACATTGTTTTCACCCCAAAAAGTTTCCACATAAAGCTTCTCAGTCAATACTAAGTTCCTCTGAAATAATCACGACACCAGTTGCTTTCTGCCACAAATTAGTCTTCCTTGTTTAGAATGTTATGGGGCTTAAAACTTAGTGTATTTACTTTGTGTACTGTATATTTTTGGGGGAGTGGGGGGTCGGGTTGGGGAGGGACGGGAGCAGGCGGGTCACTTCTATTGGTCTTTCATTTCTCTATTTTCATCCATCTCTGTTCTTCGGCTCCTGTGGGCCTCCCATCGCGGTGGCCTCCGTTGTCGCAGAGCACCGGCTCTGGGCATATGCGCTCCAGAGCTCCGGCTCGGTAATTGGACACATCAGTCCAGCCACTCCGTGGCACGTGGGATCTTCCCAGGCCAGAGATCAAACCAGCGCCCCTTGCACTGCAAGGCGGTGTCCTTACCCACTGGACCACCAGGGAAGCCCTGTGTAGTGTATTTTTGTTCACTAAGCAAAATATTTCTGAGACCTAACTCTGTAGTTGCATATAACAGTAGTTTCTTTCCTACTGTTTAGCAATATTAGATTGTATGAATATATCTCCATTTTTTCTCTCTTCTCTTGATGAACACTTGGAATGTTTCTAGTTTTAGTTATAAGAGAAAAAAAAAGATGCTATTAGGTTTTCTTTTAGTGAACAAATCTTATGGATGTCATTGATTCTCATCAGTTATATTATTTCAACTGTGTAATTTTTTATAAGAATCAATCATTATAAGCTCTACTTGCTTCATATTCTCAAAATATTTGGTGTGTGCAGTCTTATTAATTTTAGCTATTCTGTGTTATTTAATAACTCTGAGGTAATAATTTGTATTTCTGTGATAACTACCAAATTTGAATGAATCATGCAAATTTTCATTTCTTCTTTTTCTTTCTAAGTATTTTAGAAGGCATAAAATCAGAGTTCAACATTATTTTCTATAATCTCTTTTGAGATAAAGTTTCATATGATGAAATATGGAAATGCCAAATGAATCAAAATGGCAAATCACTTCAGTATGCTTGCCTGGAGAATCCACTGGACAGAGGAGCCTGGCAAACTACAGTTGATGGGATTCCAAGACTCAGACAAGCTTAGTGACAATCCACCACAAGAGTCTGACAATCACCTACAATTCCTGTGTAAAGCAAGCATCTACGACATATAGAACATTGTTTTCACCCCAAAAAGTTTCCACATAAAGCTTCTCAGTCAATACTAAGTTCCTCTGAAATAATCACGACACCAGTTGCTTTCTGCCACAAATTAGTCTTCCTTGTTTAGAATGTTATGGGGCTTAAAACTTAGTGTATTTACTTTGTGTACTGTATATTTTTGGGGGAGTGGGGGGTCGGGTTGGGGAGGGACGGGAGCAGGCGGGTCACTTCTATTGGTCTTTCATTTCTCTATTTTCATCCATCTCTGTTCTTCGGCTCCTGTGGGCCTCCCATCGCGGTGGCCTCCGTTGTCGCAGAGCACCGGCTCTGGGCATATGCGCTCCAGAGCTCCGGCTCGGTAATTGGACACATCAGTCCAGCCACTCCGTGGCACGTGGGATCTTCCCAGGCCAGAGATCAAACCAGCGCCCCTTGCACTGCAAGGCGGTGTCCTTACCCACTGGACCACCAGGGAAGCCCTGTGTAGTGTATTTTTGTTCACTAAGCAAAATATTTCTGAGACCTAACTCTGTAGTTGCATATAACAGTAGTTTCTTTCCTACTGTTTAGCAATATTAGATTGTATGAATATATCTCCATTTTTTCTCTCTTCTCTTGATGAACACTTGGAATGTTTCTAGTTTTAGTTATAAGAGAAAAAAAAAGATGCTATTAGGTTTTCTTTTAGTGAACAAATCTTATGGATGTCATTGATTCTCATCAGTTATATTATTTCAACTGTGTAATTTTTTATAAGAATCAATCATTATAAGCTCTACTTGCTTCATATTCTCAAAATATTTGGTGTGTGCAGTCTTATTAATTTTAGCTATTCTGTGTTATTTAATAACTCTGAGGTAATAATTTGTATTTCTGTGATAACTAATGATGTTAGTCTCCTTTTCATGTCTTTTGTTTTCTTTTTTAAATTCTGGCCTCTTTTATTGTTTTTTTTTATTTTTTTTTTATTTTCATCCATCTTTATTCTTTGGACTTTGTGGGCCTCCCATTGCAATGGTCTAATTGCAGAGCACCAGCTATGGGTGCCTGAGCTCCAGAGCACTGGCTTGTAATTGAATATACCGGTCTAGCCGCTCTGAGGATCCCTGCAGCACGTGGGATCCTCCCGGGCCAGGGATCGAACCAGTGCCCCCTGCACTTCAAGGTGGACTTTTTACCCACTGGACCATGAGGGAAGCTCTCCTTCTCATGTCTTTATTGGTCATTTATATATCTTCATTTGTAAAGTGGCTTTTTAAATCTTATGTTATTCCAAATACTTGTGCACTGGAATTTTTATTATTAATGTATAAATATCTGAGGTTCTCCAATTAAAAAAATCTATTCTATCCTTTTTTAAACTTGATAATTTTTAGGTTGTATGATAAGATTTACTTTTCTTTTAGCATTTGTCAATATTCTCCTCTGAAGCAAAAGTCAAATTTATATGTCTATTTTTACCTTACAATTCCTGAAGTTTTAATGGTTCATTTTATAGTTTTATTTCTTAGCTGAAAGCTTTTTATCTGTTCATTAATTACAAGTATATTTTCACTTATGTTCAGAACATTGTTTTGAAAATTTAGCCCCCCTTTTTAAAAGTCTACTTTTAGCAATTATTGCATATAACAGTAGTTTCTTTCCTACTGTTTAGCAATATTAGATTGTATGAATATATCTCCATTTTCTCTCTTCTCTTGATGAACACTTGGAATGTTTCTAGTTTTAGTTATAAGAGAAAAAAAAAGATGCTATTAGGTTTTCTTTTAGTGAACAAATCTTATGGATGTCATTGATTCTCATCAGTTATATTATTTCAACTGTGTAATTTTTTATAAGAATCAATCATTATAAGCTCTACTTGCTTCATATTCTCAAAATATTTGGTGTGTGCAGTCTTATTAATTTTAGCTATTCTGTGTTATTTAATAACTCTGAGGTAATAATTTGTATTTCTGTGATAACTAATGATGTTAGTCTCCTTTTCATGTCTTTTGTTTTCTTTTTTAAATTCTGGCCTCTTTTATTGTTTTTTTTAATTTTTTTTTTATTTTCATCCATCTTTATTCTTTGGACTTTGTGGGCCTCCCATTGCAATGGTCTAATTGCAGAGCACCAGCTATGGGTGCCTGAGCTCCAGAGCACTGGCTTGTAATTGAATATACCGGTCTAGCCGCTCTGAGGATCCCTGCAGCACGTGGGATCCTCCCGGGCCAGGGATCGAACCAGTGCCCCCTGCACTTCAAGGTGGACTTTTTACCCACTGGACCATGAGGGAAGCTCTCCTTCTCATGTCTTTATTGGTCATTTATATATCTTCATTTGTAAAGTGGCTTTTTAAATCTTATGTTATTCCAAATACTTGTGCACTGGAATTTTTATTATTAATGTATAAATATCTGAGGTTCTCCAATTAAAAAAATCTATTCTATCCTTTTTTAAACTTGATAATTTTTAGGTTGTATGATAAGATTTACTTTTCTTTTAGCATTTGTCAATATTCTCCTCTGAAGCAAAAGTCAAATTTATATGTCTATTTTTACCTTACAATTCCTGAAGTTTTAATGGTTCATTTTATAGTTTTATTTCTTAGCTGAAAGCTTTTTATCTGTTCATTAATTACAAGTATATTTTCACTTATGTCTCAGAACATTGTTTTGATTACATCTTTTAAATCCTGGTCTGCTAGTCCCCAACTCTCAGCTCTCAGCTTCTGAATGTTGACTCTATTTTCTCTTATGAAGAGTACTTTTCCTGATTCTTCACATCATGAGTAATTTTGAATTGTGACCTCGACATCATAAGTGATATGTCTTAGAGACTCTGAGCTTTGTTATATCTCTTTGAAGGGAATAGATTCTTTTCACTTATTGTTCATCTAGCAGAAACACAGGCTTCCCAAGTGTTGCCAGAGGCAAAGAACTCTCCGGCTAATGCAGGAGACATAAGAAACACCAGTTCAATTCCTAGGTCAGGAAGATCCCTTGTAGGAGAGCATGGCAACTCACTCCAGTATTCTTACCCAGAGAAGCCCACGGAGAGGGGAGCCTGGCAGGCTACAGTCAATGGGTGACACAGACTTCAGATACAACTAAAGCAACTTAGCACCCATGTAGCTGGAACATAACTGACTCAAACTCTTCTTTGGGGTGTGTAGCAGCTCAATTTCCATTTGCTTGTTTTAGCTGCAGCTGTTCTCCTCTGGTTCTGTTCCTAAGATGTTTGGAAATACCATCTTTTAAAACAACTTAGAATGAATATTTAAATATTGAGTATATAAATAAGATTGATAGCTTTAATAACTGTAGTAAAGTTTGGAGTAAATAGAAGGTCTTGTTTGACACTTGCCCAGATATACTTATTATTATTTTTATATTCCTAATGACTTCCTATATTTAAGAAACTCAGAAAAATATGTACATCTCAGCCAAATGTATTTAAATAAAACTATAAGCTTTTATGAAACTGCATTTTAAAATATAATGGCAATACTCAGGAGGGCATAGTACAAATTTAATTTAAAATGTTATCTTCTGAAAAAACAAGAGGCTTATAAAATTATAGACATACCATCATTTAATCACTTGTTAGCAAATATTCTGTTTAAAGTGACAGACTCTGATCCAGTCTCTTTAGATTTAGAAAGGTTGCTAAATACATCTTTTTGACACCTGGTTTCATCACACATATAATCAATAACATTTGTGTTGGAAATCCTGAAGAAAATGGGTCACAATAAAAATACTTATTACAACCTCAATATGGGTGAATCTACCTTTATTCTACCTTAATATCATAATCATTTCTTAGTATCTTTAATGATGGAAAATAAAATCATTTCAAACATTTCTATACATTTGTTGCAGTTCTGAGGATATTTTGGGGAACATAATAGGAAAAGCCTATTTAAGGATAGTATATAGTCTGTGTGAAAGTTAAAACGCTTTCTTTCTTGGGACATTTCTACATAAGGATGCAGTGCTTAAAGCTTGTGATGGGTAATTTTATGTGTCAGTCTCACTGGGTTATGCCTAGAGCGCTGGTAAATGTCATTTCTTGACTGTGTCTGTGAGGGTTGTTTCTAGGAAAGATTAACATTAAATCAGTGGACTGAGCAAAAACATTGTTCTCAACAATATGGGTGGGCATCATCCAATCAATTGAGGGCCTAGATAAAACAAAAAAAAAAAAACATAGAGGAAGAGTGAATTCACTCCCTCTGCTTTAGATGAAGCATCCATTTTCTCTTGTCCTTGGACTTCAGACAGGGACATACACCACTGGCCTTCCACTCTCCACCAACTCTCAGGCCTCTGGATTCATGTATCAATGGTTTTCCTTATCCTCCAGCTTGACTCTGGAACTTTTCAACATTTATCAACATGTAAGTCAATGCCTATAATTAATTAATTAACAAACAAATACATTTATTCTGTTGTTTCTGTTTCTTTGGAGAACACTGATTATTACAGATCTCTAGCAGTTATCCTATACAGATGACTTTGCCAAAAGTCTTCAAATATTGGAGCAGAAGAAAAGAGCTTAAAAAATATTGCTGGTACACCTCAACAATGGCACTTGCTCAATGAAGTTAATATATGTATTGGTAAAACCATATTCATAAATAATAATGAAATCTCTGATCAGAATGAGTGATAGTTCATTTTAAGACAGCTAATGCTCATTTTGGAAAAATAAAAAAACGAAAGCCATCATTAGAAAAGACAGTTGATTCTGTTGAAGGCTTTAATCATCCAAGTTTAAAGTTCATTTCAATGATTCCATTCCTCATTTGAAGAGTTCTTTAATCCTTTTCCACTCTCTGCCTTGTATCATGCCTTTTTCCAAATGACTTGCTATTTCTTTCAACTTAAAGGCAGTGAATATAGACTCAAATTTATCACTTGCTTTATTTCTTAAAAAAGTCTTATGTTTTTTTTTGTTGCAGTTCTGAGGATATTTTGGGGAGCATAATAGGAAAAGCCTATTTAAGGATAGTATATAGTCTGTGTGAAAGTTAAAACGCTTTCTTTCTTGGGACACTTCTACATAAGGATGCAGTGCTTAAAGCTTGTGATGGGTAATTTTATGTGTCAGTCTCACTGGGTTATGCCTAGAGCGCTGGTAAATGTCATTTCTTGACTGTGTCTGTGAGGGTTGTTTCTAGGAAAGATTAACATTAAATCAGTGGACTGAGCAAAAACATTGTTCTCAACAATATGGGTGGGCATCATCCAATCAATTGAGGGCCTAGATAAAACAAAAAAAAAACCATAGAGGAAGAGTGAATTCACTCCCTCTGCTTTAGATGAAGCATCCATTTTCTCTTGTCCTTGGACTTCAGATAGGGACATACACCACTGGCCTTCCACTCTCCACCAACTCCCAGGCCTCTGGATTCATGTATCAATGGTTTTCCTTATCCTCCAGCTTGACTCTGGAACTTTTCAACATTTATCAACATGTAAGTCAATGCCTATAATTAATTAATTAACAAACAAATACATTTATTCTGTTGTTTCTGTTTCTTTGGAGAACACTGATTATTACAGATCTCTAGCAGTTATCCTATACAGATGACTTTGCCAAAAGTCTTCAAATATTGGAGCAGAAGAAAAGGAAGAGCTTAAAAAATATTGCTGGTACACCTCAACAATGGCACTTGCTCAATGAAGTTAATATATGTATTGGTAAAACCATATTCATAAATAATAATGAAATCTCTGATCAGAATGAGTGATAGTTCATTTTAAGACAGCTAATGCTCATTTTGGAAAAATAAAAAAACGAAAGCCATCATTAGAAAAGACAGTTGATTCTGTTGAAGGCTTTAATCATCCAAGTTTAAAGTTCATTTCAATGATTCCATTCCTCATTTGAAGAGTTCTTTAATCCTTTTCCACTCTCTGCCTTGTATCATGCCTTTTTCCAAATGACTTGCTATTTCTTTCAACTTAAAGGCAGTGAATATAGACTCAAATTTATCACTTGCTTTATTCAGTAGAATAAGGTAGAAGTGATAGTATACGTGCCTTAGGTCAATCACTCTCAGACTGAAAAATTATACAAAATTTTGAATGATATTTTTATTTCTCACATAAATGGCAGGAGTCATGTCCCATTTCATAATAGGGCACCAGAAACTCCTATGATCTCCTCTAATCACCTTTATAGCTTAAACACTATTGCTTAGATGAAATAGGATTTCAGAGCTTGCAAAGCAATTCTTTAACAATTACTTGAGTAACTAATATAGAAGTGCACGCATTCCTTAGGACTGTAAGACCCTGAATCATAAGATCAGTAATAAATGGAGTAACCTACATTTACTGGAAGATTGAGAACTGAAGTGTTAAATTGATGCATACTTCTAGAGTTTTTTCTCTGCTAGTGTTATTGCAATTTCCTTAGATATAAGAGACTCTCAGTTTAAGTTCCTGTGCAGAATATGTGTACCCTTGGAGACCTTGTTCGAATTTAGAATTTTGTCACTCTCAATATGTGAGAAATAGAGGCAAGTTTTAAAATTACTAATTCATTACATTTGGACTTGCCCTACCATGCCACTATTCCACCTGTAAATTCGTGTATTTATTTCCTTCTGAAAGGTGTTAATACAAAATTTTATAAGATCATCATGTGTCATATTTTAGAAAATGTAGAGATTTTACATAAGAAAAAAGTATAATAAGCAAGATTTAAGTCATATTAAAAGTACTGAAATCTTTTAAGCTATAAATGATTTAGCAACAATGGCACTTGCTCAATGAAGTTAATATATGTAGTGGTAAAACCATATTCATAAATAATAATGAAATCGCGCATCAGAATGAGTGATCGCTCAGGTTAAGACAGCTAATGCTCATTTTGGAAAAATAAAAACGAAAGCCATCATTAGAAAAGACAGTTGATTCTGTTGAAGGCTTTAATCATCCAAGTTTAAAGTTCATTTCAATGATTCCATTCCTCATTTGAAGAGTTCTTTAATCCTTTTCCACTCTCTGCCTTGTATCATGCCTTTTTCCAAATGACTTGCTATTTCTTTCAACTTAAAGGCAGTGAATATAGACTCAAATTTATCACTTGCTTTATTCAGTAGAATAAGGTAGAAGTGATAGTATACGTGCCTTAGGTCAATCACTCTCAGACTGAAAAATTATACAAAATTTTGAATGATATTTTTATTTCTCACATAAATGGCAGGAGTCATGTCCCATTTCATAATAGGGCACCAGAAACTCCTATGATCTCCTCTAATCACCTTTATAGCTTAAACACTATTGCTTAGATGAAATAGGATTTCAGAGCTTGCAAAGCAATTCTTTAACAATTACTTGAGTAACTAATATAGAAGTGCACGCATTCCTTAGGACTGTAAGACCCTGAATCATAAGATCAGTAATAAATGGAGTAACCTACATTTACTGGAAGATTGAGAACTGAAGTGTTAAATTGATGCATACTTCTAGAGTTTTTTCTCTGCTAGTGTTATTGCAATTTCCTTAGATATAAGAGACTCTCAGTTTAAGTTCCTGTGCAGAATATGTGTACCCTTGGAGACCTTGTTCGAATTTAGAATTTTGTCACTCTCAATATGTGAGAAATAGAGGCAAGTTTTAAAATTACTAATTCATTACATTTGGACTTGCCCTACCATGCCACTATTCCACCTGTAAATTCGTGTATTTATTTCCTTCTGAAAGGTGTTAATACAAAATTTTATAAGATCATCATGTGTCATATTTTAGAAAATGTAGAGATTTTACATAAATGATAATACAAAATAGCTCCCCAATAATAAGCAAGATTTAAGTCATATTAAAAGTACTGAAATCTTTTAAGCTATAAATGATTTAGAATATTTCACTTACTTAATACAAACTTTAATACCTGCCTTAAGTATATATTGGGCATCCCTGGTGTCTCAGATGGTAAAGACTCTGCCTGCAATGAGGAGACCTAGGTTCAATCCCTGGGTCAGGAAGACCCCCTGGGGAAGGGAATGGGTACCCATTTCAGTATTCTGGCCTGGAGAATTCCATGGCAGAGAAGCCTGGAGGGCTGCAGTCCATGGGATCACAAAGAGCTGGGCATGACTACTGACTAACATTAAGTATATATTATTTTTATTGTTGACATATCTCTAATTTTGTGTTTTAGATACAAATATATTCTTTATTCCCAAATACAGGGATGGATCATCTCCCAGAATATTGATTATTCTTTTAAAAATTTTCTCCAAGACACATCATACATATAAACTTTAAAAAGTATTTGCTTCTTATTTTCCTTGTTTTGCCTATCAAAACATTTTAAAATTCAAGAATCTTATATTTGGAGATGATAATGTATGCCATTTTTGATCTCTCTAGCTCAGAACTATCTGAAGGTTTTTAACTCAAGCCTACACACACATACACACACTCACACAATGGTGCTTACTCAATTCCTGTATATACTTCTCCCAAAGTAGTTATATCAAAGATCTATACAGTTAGTGTGGCAATCATCCTGCAGATGATAGTAAAATATTTGAATAAAGAATATTTTATCTGTTTATGCATAGATTTGGGGAATGTTTCTAACCCGTGTTTTGGTAGAAAAATAATGCCATTGCCTCTGTTTCATTTACTCTTCTACAAAGGCACAAAGACTGATAGTGATATTAATAATATAATAATAATTTACATATAAACTGATTTGCATCTGTATAATTCATAATTTTATCATTCCTTATTTTTGTTCATTCATTCAATTAAAAATTACCTTTCCAGACCTTGTGCCAAGTGCTGGGAATATAATGCTAAATAAAACAGAAAAGAGCTTGCCCTAATGGACTTTAGAATTTTCATGATCAAGTGGAAAGAAAAGTAAATAATTAAAAAAATATGTACCAGAAATTAAGTGTCATAAAGAAAAATAAATCATGGTACATATGACCAGTCATGCTGGGTGTGGGGGGGGGGGGTGTGTGGAATACCTTTGAGGGAGCTTTACCAATAAGATGACATAGAACAGAGATTGAAGGAAGTGAGGAAATCTGCCATGAGACTATACGGAAAAGGAACACTAGATGCAGATACAAATTCCCCAGGTCTGAAGTGAATTTCATGGGCTCAGGTTCTTCAAGAGGGCCAGCGAGAGACACGAAGCTAGTAAAAATGGTAGGAAATGAAGTTAGAGAGATAATGGGTCTCAGATTTGATACAGCTTGAAAGTCTTTGAAAAGACTGTCTCTAGAAATTTCTTTCTTCTCTCCTCCCTTAAATATTAGCATCTCTCATGGCTCTGTAGTGTGTAACTTTTGACTTTTTAGATATATTCTCTATATAATTTCATTCATTTTCATAATTTAACAATCATTTTATGATAATACCTTCCTGATTTATCACTAAAGCTGACTTACTCCATGGGCTTTAGACACAAAAACCCATTGGGCCCCTTTATTTCAATAAGAGGAAGATAAAGAGAAAATTCATTAGAAAGAAGAGTAAAGAAAAATAGTTGAACTTTTTAAACATGTATAGCTCATTTAATGTTTCATCTAACAACCATTACTATACTTAATTCTCACAAAACATTAAATTCAAAGAGAGGTTAAAAAATATTCCTTCTAAAAAAGAACAGAGAAAAGAATTAGAGGTCTTCCCTGGTAACTCAGTGGTAAAGAGTTCACCTTCCAACACAGGAGACATGAGTTAGATACCTGATCCATAAAGATCCCACATGCTGAGGAGCAACTAAGCCTGTGAACCACAACTATGGAGCCTGTGCTCAAGAGCCTCGGAGCCACAACTGTTAAGCCCACGTGCCACAACTACTGAAGCCCGTGTGCCCTAGAGCCCAAGCTCCACAAGAAGAGACGTCACTGCAACAAGAAGCCTACTCACCTCAACTAGAGAGTAGCCCCCACTCCCTTCAACTACAAAAGAGCCTGTGGCAGCAATGAAAACCCAGAATAGCCATAAATAAATAAATAAGATTGCCACACACACACAAAAAGAATTAGACTTCATGTATGTGTAAAATTTAAGCAACTGTTCTAGCCTCCACTTAACAGTTCCTTCTACAAATATCTAATATTCAATATGTCTAAATAATTTCTACCTTCTATTGTCCTTTCCTCTATATGTTAATTATATTTATGACACTTATATCTACTCATGCCATAAAACTTTTTCTTCTTCCAGGTCTACAATGAGCAGGCTGTCAATCTCCTTCATTTTAATTTCCACTCCTCCCTAACGCTTGTTTCAAACTGCAATACTATGGAACAGCTTATATATTCTGTGTTGCCATGGTATTTTATTTCTCTGTAAACCTTATTCATTTTGTGTCTTCTGCTACCTTTTTTATATGACTAATTCTCACCTATCTCTTAGGACTCAGTTTAAGCATTCTTCACCTCATATGTGCTTTCTTGAAGCCAAAACCACACTCCAAGAGGTGCCAATCACTTTGAGTATTTTTGTTTGGTTAATACAACAAACTGCTAGCAGATGGTCATAAAGCACAACTAAGTACAATTAAGAAAGTTGATTATTTTTCATAATTTGCACAAAGTCATGTATAGCTCATTTAATGTTTCATCTAACACATTACTATACTTAATTCTCACAAAACATTAAATTCAAAGAGAGGTTAAAAATATTCCTTCTAAAAGAACAGAGAAATTAGAGGTCTTCCCTGGTAACTCAGTGGTAAAGAGTTCACCTTCCAACACAGGAGACATGAGTTAGATACCTGATCCATAAAGATCCCACATGCTGAGGAGCAACTAAGCCTGTGAACCACAACTATGGAGCCTGTGCTCAAGAGCCTCGGAGCCACAACTGTTAAGCCCACGTGCCACAACTACTGAAGCCCGTGTGCCCTAGAGCCCAAGCTCCACAAGAAGAGACGTCACTGCAACAAGAAGCCTACTCACCTCAACTAGAGAGTAGCCCCCACTCCCTTCAACTACAAAAGAGCCTGTGGCAGCAATGAAAACCCAGAATAGCCATAAATAAATAAATAAGATTGCCACACACACACAAAAAGAATTAGACTTCATGTATGTGTAAAATTTAAGCAACTGTTCTAGCCTCCACTTAACAGTTCCTTCTACAAATATCTAATATTCAATATGTCTAAATAATTTCTACCTTCTATTGTCCTTTCCTCTATATGTTAATTATATTTATGACACTTATATCTACTCATGCCATAAAACTTTTTCTTCTTCCAGGTCTACAATGAGCAGGCTGTCAATCTCCTTCATTTTAATTTCCACTCCTCCCTAACGCTTGTTTCAAACTGCAATACTATGGAACAGCTTATATATTCTGTGTTGCCATGGTATTTTATTTCTCTGTAAACCTTATTCATTTTGTGTCTTCTGCTACCTTTTTTATATGACTAATTCTCACCTATCTCTTAGGACTCAGTTTAAGCATTCTTCACCTCATATGTGCTTTCTTGAAGCCAAAACCACACTCCAAGAGGTGCCAATCACTTTGAGTATTTTTGTTTGGTTAATACAACAAACTGCTAGCAGATGGTCATAAAGCACAACTAAGTACAATTAAGAAAGTTGATTATTTTTCATAATTTGCACAAAGTCTTATATACTGATCTCTAACATCTGAATAAATGCATTTCTAACATCTGAGTAATTCTTGTACTCTCTGAGCACTCTTACAGCAATTGGTTAGTTGCTCACATAAACACAATTTCTAGTCTCTTTCTTTCCCTTCTTCCAAAAGAAACTCTATCACTTTCTATGAGCTTAAACTCCAACAATTTACATACGGAGTATTTTCTTTCATAGCAAAGCAGTGTGCATGTGGCCCAGTTTTAGTTATTAGGAACTGAGAGAAAGTCTGCTGAGTAACTAAGAAAGATTTTACTCCTCAGTAAAATGAGAGAAACATAAGGACACCCACTGTCTCCAAATACTCCCTATATTAGTTTGCTAGGACTGCACAACAATATACCACTGAATGGGAGGCTTAGACAACAGAAATTAATTTTCTCATTGTTTTGGATCCTGTAAGTCAAGATCAAGTACTAGAAGGGTTGGTTTTCACTGAGGCCTTTCTTCTGTCTTTCAGATGGTCACCCCCATACTGTCTTGTTGGTGTATGTGTATCCTGGTGTCTCTTTGTATGTCCAAATTTCATCTTCCTATAAGATCATAAATAATAGCCTCATTCTTTCCCCAAACTTATTTATTTTTCATTGGAGGAAAATTGCTTCACAATGCTGTGCTGGCCTCTGCCATACATCAACATGAGTTATCCATAGGTATACAAGTATTCCGTCCCTCTTTAACCTCTCTCTTTCCTCCCACCCCTCATTGTTTCAGAGCTCCAGTTTGAGTTCCTTGAGTCATGTAACAAATTCCCATTGGCTATTTATTTTATACATGGTAGTGTATATGCTTCCTTGTTTCTCTCTCCATTCATTCCACCCTCTTCTCCCGCATCCCCCTCCCATGTCCATAAGACTGATCTCTATGTCTGCGCCTCCACTGTTGCCTTGTAAATAGATTTATCAGTACAATCTTTCTAGATCCCATATATATATATATATATATATATATATATATATATATATTAATATATTTGTTTTTCTCATTCAGACTTACTTCACTCTGTATAATAGAGTTTAGGTTCATCCACCTCATTAGAACTGACTCAAGTGCATTTCTTGTTATGACTGAGCAGAATTCCATTGTATATATGTACCATAGTTACTTTATCCATTCATCTCACAATGGACATCTAGGTTGTGTCCATGTCCTAGCTATTGTAAATAGTGGTGCAAGAAACATTGAGATACATGTGCCTCTTTCAATTTTGGTTTCCTCAGGGTGTATTAATGGCCTTATGTGTTACATTCTAAAGTGTTGGGAGCCATGACTTTCACATATGAATTTGGAGGAGAGTAGAACACAATTCAAACGATAATATTCCTCAACCACGTGCTGTCTTGGATGTTGTCATATAATGTGATATTTTTTACAGTAACAAGCACCTGAGGGAAAAAACAAAATAAATTCCAGAGAAGATAATCACTGATTTTCTATATTAATCAGTGTTAGAATCCTCTGTTCTCCAAACTTTTTTCTGATTAAGAAATACACCTGTATTTTTAAATAATTTTGGTTTGATATATTGCAACTTGTACCCTAAAACACTTAGTTGATACACTAATATAACACTTGTAATAATTAATGGAATTTATTCTAACTCAAGAGCAATATTACATTTATTATCATCTCTCTGTGACCCACTATAGTGCCTAACGCTAAATAAAAATGTATTGAGCTGAATTAATTCTATGCTGTTCTTTCCACATTTATCCCCAAATAACCATAACTATGATCATATAATTTATTATAGTTTTTTTATTATTTTTTTTTATTTATTTGGCGGGGAGTTGGGGAAGGAGGAGGGCGGGCCGGCCACTTTTATTGGTGTTTCATTTGTCTATTTTCATCCGTCTTTGTTCTTTGGCTCCTGTGGGCCTCCCATCACGGTTGCCACTATCGTCGCAGAGCACTGGCTCTGGGTGCATGCCGCCAGAGCTCCGGCTTGGTAATTGGACACATCGGTCCAGCCGCTCCGTGGCACATGGGATCTTCCCAGGCCAGGGATCGAACCGACGTCCCTTGCACTGCAAGACGGTGTCCTTACCCACTGGACCACCAGAGAAGCCCTATTACAGCTTTTTTAATCTTGGATCTCTCTGGAAAAGTCTTCATTGATTCACTTTTCCTTGTAACTACTAGAAAATTTCCTTTTATATTTCGTCTCCAAATCTACCTGTATCTAAGTCTCTCCACATTTTGACTTGATTTTGCTCCCTGTTTACATCTCTCAGCAATCATAAATCAACAGTGATTTTATATTTTAAGAAATAGAAAAAAAAAAGAAATAGATGCTAGTCGTGACATTAGTAAAAAGACACACGATCCAGGGCTTCTCTGGTGGTCCAGTGGGTAAAGAATCTGCCTTGGGGCTTCCCTGGTGATCCATTGGGTAAGGACACCGCCTTGCAATGCAAGGGGCGCTGATTCAATCCCTGGTTGGGGAAGACCCCATGTGCCACGGAGCGGCTGGACCGGTGTGTCCAGTTAGGAGTCAGCACTCTGGAGCACATGTGCCCAGAGCCAGTGAGAGAGGCCACTACAATGGGAGGCCCACATGGACTGAAAAATAAAAATGAATGAAAAGAAATACATAAAAAATCAATGAAAAGAGGCCAAAAATTAAAAAAAAAACAGACACATGATCCAGTCCAAATTTCCACATTGCTATTTTTGTTGTTTTTGTTCATTTAAAAGAAAAAATAATTTCCTGGGCTTAGTAAGCACCTCTAGTTCATATCACTGTGTTCCGACATAAGCTCAGTTCTTCAGTTCCTGTTCAATTAAATAAATTTGACCTGTCCAATAATTTTTAAGCATTTTAGTTGCAATGTTATAGTCACTTTGATATCAAGTTTTATGGCTTACAAATCAGCATGAGAACTGCAATGACTCTTGCAAATATATAACACTAATTCATGACAATAATCTCTAAGTCTTCAATTTTTAAATATTCTCAAATTTAGAAAAGACAGAAACATGAGTAGCTTTATGATGTGAATACTGATACTGCTTACTCCTTTAGCTTCACAGGGAAAAAAATCTCTGAGTTTAATATATGTTTCATGCTTCTCTGATCCATTACTATGGGACTTCAGACTCCCTGAGTATTCATAGACTCTCTTTTTAATCTTGGATCTCTCTGGAAAGGTCTTCATTGATTCACTTTTCCTTGTAACTACTAGAAAATTTCCTTTTATATTTCGTCTCCAAATCTACCTGTATCTAAGTCTCTCCACATTTTGACTTGATTTTGCTCCCTGTTTACATCTCTCAGCAATCATAAATCAACAGTGATTTTATATTTTAAGAAATAGAAAAAAAAAAGAAATAGATGCTAGTCGTGACATTAGTAAAAAGACACACGATCCAGGGCTTCTCTGGTGGTCCAGTGGGTAAAGAATCTGCCTTGGGGCTTCCCTGGTGATCCATTGGGTAAGGACACCGCCTTGCAATGCAAGGGGCGCTGATTCAATCCCTGGTTGGGGAAGACCCCATGTGCCACGGAGCGGCTGGACCGGTGTGTCCAGTTAGGAGTCAGCACTCTGGAGCACATGTGCCCAGAGCCAGTGAGAGAGGCCACTACAATGGGAGGCCCACATGGACTGAAAAATAAAAATGAATGAAAAGAAATACATAAAAAATCAATGAAAAGAGGCCAAAAATTAAAAAAAAAACAGACACATGATCCAGTCCAAATTTCCACATTGCTATTTTTGTTGTTTTTGTTCATTTAAAAGAAAAAATAATTTCCTGGGCTTAGTAAGCACCTCTAGTTCATATCACTGTGTTCCGACATAAGCTCAGTTCTTCAGTTCCTGTTCAATTAAATAAATTTGACCTGTCCAATAATTTTTAAGCATTTTAGTTGCAATGTTATAGTCACTTTGATATCAAGTTTTATGGCTTACAAATCAGCATGAGAACTGCAATGACTCTTGCAAATATATAACACTAATTCATGACAATAATCTCTAAGTCTTCAATTTTTAAATATTCTCAAATTTAGAAAAGACAGAAACATGAGTAGCTTTATGATGTGAATACTGATACTGCTTACTCCTTTAGCTTCACAGGGAAAAAAATCTCTGAGTTTAATATATGTTTCATGCTTCTCTGATCCATTACTATGGGACTTCAGACTCCCTGAGTATTCATAGACTCTCTGAATTGATGTATATTTCTGGTGAAACTATGTATTTTGCCACTTCCTCTTGACAGGTGTGGTAATGACTCTTTTCAGTTATCCACAGCCAAAGAGAAACAGATGTAAAGCCATTCCCTGATACTTTATGTAAATAAGACTGCTTACTCTTAGTCCAGTTCCTTCCAATTACTTGAAACTCCACCTTTTCAATTCATTGGGAAGGTTGGATTAAATGGAAGTAAAAGATTCTTTTCAGGGTGGCTCCAGGTAAAATACAAGGGTCTTATCTAATCTTATCTACATTTGTTGCTTTAGTGAAATAAATTTATAAGCATTAAAATTCCTCATAGATTGCCAGTTAGCACTGGTGCTATATTACTCAGTTAAAAACACAGGCTCATAATAATCTCTGTCTTTTAGAAATCTAAGAATCCAAGATAAGAAGTTAGAAGATATTAAGACTACAGGAATAACCAAGTAAATAAGGAGCTATGGGAGCTGTTATTGGAAAAGAATGAACATATTTCTCATTATTCATTATGTAAACTAGGAAATATAAAAATAAGTGTGTTAAAATCATACCTTTGGACCACTTTCAATTATTTTTCTAACAGAGTTCCTAAAATGCTATCCTAATGATAGGTAGTTTTTCTATTGAGTAATGATGATTATTTTTCCAGAAACATATTTTGGATCACGTATTACATGTTTGGGCAAATTTACCTCTTCTTTTTGTATTTATGTCCATATTGCTTCCTGTTTAAGACAGTAGCATTTTATATATATATATATATATATATATATATATATATATATATATATATATATTTAAAGTCATGCTTTGGTTATTAGGCACGCTAAACGGAGGGAAACATCCTCAGCTTTAAGGTGAAAACTTTCACAAATTCGTCTTTACACAACCTTTCCAAATAAGGATAAAGTTTTGGCTCTAAATGTAGGGAAGTGAACAATCGTTCCAATACCTACTCCCAAAGCTGGGTCCATTTACTTTCAGAAGTCAAGAATAAATAAATGAGATTACTGCCAGTGGGATCCAGAGGGTGATATATGGTATTGTTGAAAATAAAAGCCTCTATAAAGGAGTTTTTGTGGAGTGTCACTGTGATTTTATAAAGCCACTAGGCATTGTGAATAGACCTTAAGATGGTAAAAAATATATATAATTTGAAATAAAAATCCAGAAAGGATATTATGTTTTAAAAAATGTTTCTCACTTGTGAAAATACTGGTCAATATTTGATCCCAGAGTCCATTCAATTTTTAGTTCCTGGAGCATAAAGATTATAAAGATAGCTGTGACCCTACTTGTTTGCTTTGACAAAGCAATCTAAAGTATAGAAACTAACAGCAGCTTGGTGACTTATAAAAGTACAAAAAGTGAATAACAGATATGAAGACTGTATCATTTAAAAGAAGAAGGATGATTTACGACAGGGAAGATGACCAGTACGATAATATAGCAGTTACATTTTTTATATCGAACATCTGTGAAAATGAAACAAAGGAGAAAGGAGAGAAAGTGAATTCTGAATATCTGTCATTTATTGTAGGTAGTAGTATACACAGACAATCAGACATATGGTTGTAAAAAGGAAATTAATAGGCCTTGTTCAGAAGGCTTACTAACTCTAAACAATGTATTTCCTCTATGTATAATTCCTTTCCATGTCTTATCTATTCAGACCCCCCAAATATCTTTAGTGAAAGCTACCATTTTATGAAATTTAAAACTGCTGTGTTTTTTCCTGTTTCATTTCAAAAGCAAACAAAATCTGCTCATCTCTGTACTGAAGAGACTTTTGAAATATAGACATAATACTCAAATGCCTAACACTGAAAATACATGTCTAAATAAAATGTTAGGATGCAATTTTTGATCAGATAAGCATCTAATAATAAATGTACAGACTATATACACTTAGAGTAAAAGGGGCCTCACTAATCCTTTTAGTCAGGAAAATATGATGCACTTGCACTTTTCAATGGTGTATGTGGCTTTAGGAGACATACCATGAGGATATGATGAAGGAGGGTAACTCAGAAATACAATCAGCAGAATGTACCATTAAACTTAGTGACCCAATAGATAGTACATCCAGATCTTTGTCAGACCCACTATTTTACCATTTAAATGATCACTTATACAATCTTCTTTCTCTATTAAATCTTCAATTTCTCTCTCTTGAAATATTAAAGACATAAAAACACATACATGCAATTATATTTTTCATTTTTGAAAAGTCATTTATTTTCCATATTCCCTTCTAGCTATGATCTCATTTCTCTTTTTGCAACAAAAGTCCTGCAAAAATTATTTATATGTACTCTCTCAATTTCCTCTCCTAATTTTCTCTTTTCACATACAGAATCACTTTGTCTCACCAGAATGCAGTACAGAGTGCTCCTGTGAAGGTCAAAGATTATCTCTTTTTATTGCAGATATCAGGAACTTTTGTACCCTACTTGTTTGCTTTGACAAAGCAATCTAAAGTATAGAAACTAACAGCAGCTTGGTGACTTATAAAAGTACAAAAAGTGAATAACAGATATGAAGACTGTATCATTTAAAAGAAGAAGGATGATTTACGACAGGGAAGATGACCAGTACGATAATATAGCAGTTACATTTTTTATATCGAACATCTGTGAAAATGAAACAAAGGAGAAAGGAGAGAAAGTGAATTCTGAATATCTGTCATTTATTGTAGGTAGTAGTATACACAGACAATCAGACATATGGTTGTAAAAAGGAAATTAATAGGCCTTGTTCAGAAGGCTTACTAACTCTAAACAATGTATTTCCTCTATGTATAATTCCCTTTCCATGTCTTATCTATTCAGACCCCCCAAATATCTTTAGTGAAAGCTACCATTTTATGAAATTTAAAACTGCTGTGTTTTTTCCTGTTTCATTTCAAAAGCAAACAAAATCTGCTCATCTCTGTACTGAAGAGACTTTTGAAATATAGACATAATACTCAAATGCCTAACACTGAAAATACATGTCTAAATAAAATGTTAGGATGCAATTTTTGATCAGATAAGCATCTAATAATAAATGTACAGACTATATACACTTAGAGTAAAAGGGGCCTCACTAATCCTTTTAGTCAGGAAAATATGATGCACTTGCACTTTTCAATGGTGTATGTGGCTTTAGGAGACATACCATGAGGATATGATGAAGGAGGGTAACTCAGAAATACAATCAGCAGAATGTACCATTAAACTTAGTGACCCAATAGATAGTACATCCAGATCTTTGTCAGACCCACTATTTTACCATTTAAATGATCACTTATACAATCTTCTTTCTCTATTAAATCTTCAATTTCTCTCTCTTGAAATATTAAAGACATAAAAACACATACATGCAATTATATTTTTCATTTTTGAAAAGTCATTTATTTTCCATATTCCCTTCTAGCTATGATCTCATTTCTCTTTTTGCAACAAAAGTCCTGCAAAAATTATTTATATGTACTCTCTCAATTTCCTCTCCTAATTTTCTCTTTTCACATACAGAATCACTTTGTCTCACCAGAATGCAGTACAGAGTGCTCCTGTGAAGGTCAAAGATTATCTCTATCATCTAAAGCTTGATGTCAGCTCTCAGTTTTTATCTTGTTGCAGATATCAGGAACTTTTGACATTGCTGCTCACCCCTACTTCACTAAAATAGTTTCTTTCACTGGCTGCTAAGGTATCATATATCATTCTGGTTCTCTTAATTACTCTCTGATTACTCTGCCTCATTCTCTTTTCCTGATGATTTCTCATATCCAACAAATAAATGTTGGAACTCCTTAGGACTCGGTCCTTTGATCGAATCTGTTCATTCTCTACATTCACTCCCTTGTACTCATCCATTTCTTTGGCCTCAAATAACATTTATTGAACACTCCCCAGTTTTTATCTGTTTCCTAAGCTTATCTCAACTCCAGACTCATTTATTCAAATGACTGTTCAGTATCTCCACTTCGATGACAAATGCATTTCAAACTTAACATGCCAAAAAGCAAACACTCTTCCTTCCAATATTTATTTTCCCCCCTCAGTTTAGTTAATAACAACCAAATCCTCCCAGGTTACTTGCCTTAGTCACTCCCTCTAGACGCCTCTCCCCTTCACACTCTTTTAAATCCAACAGAAGACTCCATGAGTGTATGTTTAAAATACATCTGGTATCCTATTATTTTTCACCATCTCCACTATCACACTGCTCTAAAGTACCATGAAATAACCTGAATTACTGCAATAATTTCCCTGCATTCCTGAAGGCTTCCCTCATCACAGCAGCCAGAGTGATTTCTTTTATGATGTAATTCAAATTCTAGCACTCTTCTCTTTGAAATGCTCCACTGACTTTCTCTTTCACTCAGTGAATGCCAAACTCCTCCCATTGCATGGAAGCTATAAGATCTGGACCTGTTACCCTTGTAATCTCTTTTACTGCTTTCTCTATACTCAACTACATTCTAGGCACACTGGCTAGAGCTTTGCTTGAATACATAAATCGTGATCAAGATCTATACTCTGAGGCTTCCCTGGTGGTCCAGTTGGTGGGGAGTCCACCTTGCAGTGCAAGGGGCACTGGTTCAATCCCTGGCCTGGGAAGATCCCATATGCCACGGAGCAGCTGGACTGGTGTATCCAATTGCGAACCAGTGCTCTGCAATGGGAAAGGCTGTTGCAATGGGAGGCCCACAAAGGTTGGGGATTATAGATGGATGAAAACAAATGGGTAAAGGATCAATGAAAGGAGGTCAAAATTAAAAAAAAAAAATCTATGTTCTGGCTGCTCTTACTCCATAAGAACTCCTCCACCAATCACACCCTGTACCCTTACCTACTTCATCTCCTTGACCACTTCAAGTAAAATAACACCTCCTCCTATTTCCCACACTTCTCGATGTGTCCCATTGCCTAATTTTTCTCCATGATACTTGCTACCATAATATAATCTACAGCCCACTTCTCCCTCTGTTATTTGTCTCTACCACTAGAATGAGCATAAGAGTTGGGAACACTTGTTCATTGCTATATGCTTTGCATATGGAACAAAGCTGACACATGGTAGAGACTCAATAAAAAAATGATGAAATGATATTGCCAAATCTGTACATTTTTGTTCAGAGTGAATGTTTTATTAATAATTGCAAAAAAATAATCTGAAAATCCAGCCTTTTTTTTTCCCTTTTAAAACTGCCTTATTTAATTTCACACTCTTTTAAATCCAACAGAAGACTCCATGAGTGTATGTTTAAAATACATCTGGTATCCTATTATTTTTCACCATCTCCACTATCACACTGCTCTAAAGTACCATGAAATAACCTGAATTACTGCAATAATTTCCCTGCATTCCTGAAGGCTTCCCTCATCACAGCAGCCAGAGTGATTTCTTTTATGATGTAATTCAAATTCTAGCACTCTTCTCTTTGAAATGCTCCACTGACTTTCTCTTTCACTCAGTGAATGCCAAACTCCTCCCATTGCATGGAAGCTATAAGATCTGGACCTGTTACCCTTGTAATCTCTTTTACTGCTTTCTCTATACTCAACTACATTCTAGGCACACTGGCTAGAGCTTTGCTTGAATACATAAATCGTGATCAAGATCTATACTCTGAGGCTTCCCTGGTGGTCCAGTTGGTGGGGAGTCCACCTTGCAGTGCAAGGGGCACTGGTTCAATCCCTGGCCTGGGAAGATCCCATATGCCACGGAGCAGCTGGACTGGTGTATCCAATTGCGAACCAGTGCTCTGCAATGGGAAAGGCTGTTGCAATGGGAGGCCCACAAAGGTTGGGGATTATAGATGGATGAAAACAAATGGGTAAAGGATCAATGAAAGGAGGTCAAAATTAAAAAAAAAAAATCTATGTTCTGGCTGCTCTTACTCCATAAGAACTCCTCCACCAATCACACCCTGTACCCTTACCTACTTCATCTCCTTGACCACTTCAAGTAAAATAACACCTCCTCCTATTTCCCACACTTCTCGATGTGTCCCATTGCCTAATTTTTCTCCATGATACTTGCTACCATAATATAATCTACAGCCCACTTCTCCCTCTGTTATTTGTCTCTACCACTAGAATGAGCATAAGAGTTGGGAACACTTGTTCATTGCTATATGCTTTGCATATGGAACAAAGCTGACACATGGTAGAGACTCAATAAAAAAATGATGAAATGATATTGCCAAATCTGTACATTTTTGTTCAGAGTGAATGTTTTATTAATAATTGTGAAGTGACAGGGAAATAAAAAGAGATATATATCTGAAAATTCTGAGGAAGCCAATGGGAAATTTTCTATTGACTGACATTCTTTGTCAGAACTTGATTTTACCTATACAGTTGATATGTTAAAATTCTTAGAATATTTTATCTCACACATTAGTAATTTCATACTCTGAGTGGTTTATTGTATTATTTCAATGTTTGGTGATTAATTAATCATTACAAGATTATGTTTATATTTACAGTCCATAGCATAGCTGCCATGTGTCAGGAATTGTAAAATACATTTCTTATGCATCATTTTATTGTTTTTAAAAAAGATTTATTTATTTATTTGAGGAGGGTGGGGTGGGGAGGGAAGGGAGCAGGTGGGCCACTTCTATTGGTCTTTCATTTCTCTATTTTCATCCATCTTTGTTCTTTGGCCCGTCTGGGCCTCCTATCGTGGTGGCCTCTGATGTCACAGAGCGCCAGCTCTGGGCACACGCGCGCCAAAACTCCGGCTTGGTAATTGGACACATCAGTCCATCCGCTCTTGCACGTGGGATCTTCCCAGGCCAGGGATGGAACTGGCGCCCCTTGCACTGCAAGGCAGTGTCCTTACCCACTGGACCACCAGGGAAGCCCTTTATGCATCATTTTAAAATCTTGCCATCTCAAACTATTACTACAACAGTGACCATAGCAACCCATTCCAGACACAAGAATAGGTTTTATACACGGTACCTTCAGGAAATAATGTTCATTCAGGCATATACGACCTAGTGATGTGAGGCAGTGGACACCGGAGGGACAGCCCATGAGCAAAAGGAATTACAACTGATGAGTAATAGAGTTCATTTTTCCTCTGGGTAATCAGTTCTAAAATGCATTTAATAGGCTTTCCATAATTTACTGGTGTGTCCCATTGCCTAATTTTTCTCCATGATACTTGCTACCATAATATAATCTACAGCCCACTTCTCCCTCTGTTATTTGTCTCTACCACTAGAATGAGCATAAGAGTTGGGAACACTTGTTCATTGCTATATGCTTTGCATATGGAACAAAGCTGACACATGGTAGAGACTCAATAAAAAAATGATGAAATGATATTGCCAAATCTGTACATTTTTGTTCAGAGTGAATGTTTTATTAATAATTGTGAAGTGACAGGGAAATAAAAAGAGATATATATCTGAAAATTCTGAGGAAGCCAATGGGAAATTTTCTATTGACTGACATTCTTTGTCAGAACTTGATTTTACCTATACAGTTGATATGTTAAAATTCTTAGAATATTTTATCTCACACATTAGTAATTTCATACTCTGAGTGGTTTATTGTATTATTTCAATGTTTGGTGATTAATTAATCATTACAAGATTATGTTTATATTTACAGTCCATAGCATAGCTGCCATGTGTCAGGAATTGTAAAATACATTTCTTATGCATCATTTTATTGTTTTTAAAAAAGATTTATTTATTTATTTGAGGAGGGTGGGGTGGGGAGGGAAGGGAGCAGGTGGGCCACTTCTATTGGTCTTTCATTTCTCTATTTTCATCCATCTTTGTTCTTTGGCCCGTCTGGGCCTCCTATCGTGGTGGCCTCTGATGTCACAGAGCGCCAGCTCTGGGCACACGCGCGCCAAAACTCCGGCTTGGTAATTGGACACATCAGTCCATCCGCTCTTGCACGTGGGATCTTCCCAGGCCAGGGATGGAACTGGCGCCCCTTGCACTGCAAGGCAGTGTCCTTACCCACTGGACCACCAGGGAAGCCCTTTATGCATCATTTTAAAATCTTGCCATCTCAAACTATTACTACAACAGTGACCATAGCAACCCATTCCAGACACAAGAATAGGTTTTATACACGGTACCTTCAGGAAATAATGTTCATTCAGGCATATACGACCTAGTGATGTGAGGCAGTGGACACCGGAGGGACAGCCCATGAGCAAAAAGGAATTACAACTGATGAGTAATAGAGTTCATTTTTTTCCTCTGGGTAATCAGTTCTAAAATGCATTTAATAGGCTTTCCATAATTTACTGGTGTGATCAGACATCAGTGACCCATAACAGTAGGGAACTCAGAAATGCATTCGTGTATTGGCAGTCTTCATTATTTTACATTCCTGTCTTATATTTCTGCTTAATGAAAGCAAAGGTGCATGTCTGCCTTTGAGGAGACTCAAGTCTGAAACTGTATTAAACACTTTAAAATAGTTTCCGTCTATTCCTTTGGAAACTTATTACTAGCTATTATTACAATCTCCATTGTTCAAAAGAAGAAAATGGGACTGATCTAATTAACATATCTAAGATAAAACAGTCAGAATTGAAGTCATTTTTGTCTGACTCTAACTGCATCGAAAGAACTAGTGAGCTAATAGGTTTTCTGAACTCACGGTGCTTTTGACTCAAAAATAAAATGTATAGGTTATAGAGTTAATAATGCACAAAAATTAAGATTACAGGACAATTCATCAGGAAAAAAAACTTCAGAAGAAAATATAAATGGGTCTGTAAATCATTATAACGTGCCATAACATGAATGTGAGGTCTTTCTCATGTTCATTCATGGATATGTGATGGATGTTTTCTGTTTGGTTCATTCCTCTCTGCTTTGCAAAGTATTTCCTCCTTAAGAACTAGACAAGCAAGCTCATTTGCCTTCTGGTTACAGTTAGTTTCAGCCTGTGGGTGGCACTGGCAGAACCCAGGATGGTGAGAGTATGGCCAGGTTACCTTTTGTGTAGTTCATTCACTGCCTCCAGGGAACATCAGAACTCCTGGATGAAGTTCTCTTTGACTTGCAGGAAGCACTGCTCTCTCCTGTTGATTCAAGTTCACTAGCCTAGGGGTACTACACCTTTCTTTAATGGTTCTCGTCACATTACCCACAACTTTATAATTAGCTGCTTTATTAAACTCTTCTTAATTACTCCATTTTTGAGCATACCATCTGTTTCCTTCTGGAATTTCAGATCATATAAGAGACGAAAACAAAATCTTAAAAATATATAATATTATTAAACAAGAAATTAGGGACAGATTGTCCACTGAGGAAGGAGGAGGTACACAGTAATTATAAAAAAATATGTAAAGAAAAAGGAAGAAAATTAATGCATTATTTATGGGACCCATTGACCCCTTTCCATATAATGCAAGAAATGAAAAGATGTATAAACTTACTATGTACCTAAAAACGTTTGATATGTACATTTGGTAAAATAAATATATAATTCAACTTTCAACGGATTTGGTCATCCATTAACAGAATGATCACTACTGTGGCTACCATATTTAACAAAATGTCAACTATGATCTGTTTATATTGATTATATTCTGAATGTACACTGGCATGGGTATTGACCTCAGCAGTGTTCACTGTGAGCTGGATGGTTTGAAGTTTGAAATCATTTTTACAGAAAAAGCGTTCTTACTATATGTTGGTTTGCATTAAATGGATTTTATTCTATACAGGCTTCCTATAAAACTGGATCTAAAGCTATGTTTTATGGATATGAAGCCATGAAATCTAATCATAATAAAGAAAATTTCAAAACTACTAGAGAACTAGAGATTTATATAGCTGTAGCATAGAAGATTAACGAAGGAGAAATTCTGAAGTACAGCTTCCTGCATTTCTTTCTCTTTTTTAAACTTGGTATGCTGCCTATTAACTGACAATTTTATAATATATCTCTTCATATTTCTCTTTTTATGTGACTTTCACTTTAAAAATGGTAACTGTTTTAGCATGTATTTTTCTTTAGCCATAAATAACCCTCTCAATAACTTTTAAAATTGGTGTAAGTTTCAAAGTATGAGACTTCCTGAGTAGGTCCTCTGCCAGTTCCTATTAGAAAGAGCTCATGCTCACAGGAAGATAAGGGAGCTTAGACTTTAACTTTTAGATAAGCATTTTACTTCACTATGGATCCAGCACGCATTCTTGTAAATATAACCACAGCAACACAATAGATTTAACAGCACAACTATTGCTCCTGTTATCTGAATATCCTTAACATTTTGTCACTGTCTTGATGAGTGCTCCTTTTTCGCACCATCCCTCTTTATTTTTATACTTTGATAAGAAAATTTAAGTAGAGGATTTATCTCTAGGCATTACAGCTTTATAAAAATATTTCTTTATTGAAAATCATAACACACATAAAGAAAAACACACAGTATGATTTATCTCAATGTGAATATCCATATTTACTTACCCCAGGGACAAGAAATAAAGTATTTCCAGTGTCTTTTCAAATTCTTTTTTCTACTTGCTATTTCCTCTCTCCCTACAAACACGTTAGAATTATTCTGATTTTTGCACCTATCACTCCTCCTCCTTTGTAATTTAACTCCCTAAACTTGCACTGCTGACCCCATGGTTAAGTTTCATCTGTTTTTACTTTGGGGTATATTATAGACAGAATCGTCGAAAGTATTCTTAGTACATGGCTATTTTGCTCAAAATTATTTTGCTAAATGCATGGGTATTGACCTGATGAGGCTGGATGGTTTGAAGTTTGAAATCATTTTTACAGAAAAAGCGTTCTTACTATATGTTGGTTTGCATTAAATGGATTTTATTCTATACAGGCTTCCTATAAAACTGGATCTAAAGCTATGTTTTATGGATATGAAGCCATGAAATCTAATCATAATAAAGAAAATTTCAAAACTACTAGAGAACTAGAGATTTATATAGCTGTAGCATAGAAGATTAACGAAGGAGAAATTCTGAAGTACAGCTTCCTGCATTTCTTTCTCTTTTTTAAACTTGGTATGCTGCCTATTAACTGACAATTTTATAATATATCTCTTCATATTTCTCTTTTTATGTGACTTTCACTTTAAAAATGGTAACTGTTTTAGCATGTATTTTTCTTTAGCCATAAATAACCCTCTCAATAACTTTTAAAATTGGTGTAAGTTTCAAAGTATGAGACTTCCTGAGTAGGTCCTCTGCCAGTTCCTATTAGAAAGAGCTCATGCTCACAGGAAGATAAGGGAGCTTAGACTTTAACTTTTAGATAAGCATTTTACTTCACTATGGATCCAGCACGCATTCTTGTAAATATAACCACAGCAACACAATAGATTTAACAGCACAACTATTGCTCCTGTTATCTGAATATCCTTAACATTTTGTCACTGTCTTGATGAGTGCTCCTTTTTCGCACCATCCCTCTTTATTTTTATACTTTGATAAGAAAATTTAAGTAGAGGATTTATCTCTAGGCATTACAGCTTTATAAAAATATTTCTTTATTGAAAATCATAACACACATAAAGAAAAACACACAGTATGATTTATCTCAATGTGAATATCCATATTTACTTACCCCAGGGACAAGAAATAAAGTATTTCCAGTGTCTTTTCAAATTCTTTTTTCTACTTGCTATTTCCTCTCTCCCTACAAACACGTTAGAATTATTCTGATTTTTGCACCTATCACTCCTCCTCCTTTGTAATTTAACTCCCTAAACTTGCACTGCTGACCCCATGGTTAAGTTTCATCTGTTTTTACTTTGGGGTATATTATAGACAGAATCGTCGAGAAAGTATTCTTAGTACATGGCTATTTTGCTCAAAATTATTTTGCTAAATGCACATGTGGCACTGATGTAGATATATTGTGTTCATTTCCACAAGTGTCTGACCTTTCAAATTTGAATATATATTTATTTATATGCAATGCCAACATATTTTTCCCCAAAAATGGTACAATGAAGATTTCCTCTCATGAGCAGTATGGGAAAGCATCCCCTTCATAGTTTGCCCTGGGACAGAGGCTACAAATGAGATGAATTTGTATATAATTTAGCATGTGGAAGAAAGGCAGAAACAACTTCTTTAGGAAAATCATGACAATTCTTCCAATAATCCAGCTATAGCCTTGCAGTCCTGCACTGTCCCTCTTCTTCCACATTTGGATAAGTTGTAAGTCTTATGGCCTTTTTTTTTCTGCCTGAATATCATTCTTTTATGGACTTTAACACTATGAACTTATAATGGAAAAATGCCCCCCCAAAAGAGGAAGGTGAATGTTGACTGTCAATAAGACAAAGTTGTCTTTAAAAGACAGAGATGTGAAAATTAGGTTCACAGTTGGGTTGTGGAGTCTATGAGGACAGAACTCATCTATGTATGTGTATCCATAGGGGCAAAGTGTTGGATAAGGAGGTTTAGGGATATTTCCAGCTATTCATTGATCTGTATGCAATCAGCCCTCCCTCATTTGTCCATTGATCTACTCTAGCAATGCATTTGTTTCCCATGTGATACACTAACTGTGGCAAGTCAAGGCCCATGTCAGGGTTTCTTTACAAGCATTCTTTTAAGTGCACCATTCCCCTACCCATGACCCTGAAACTGGCATGAGCAGTACAAGATATAGTGAGTATTTAGCGACCTAAATAATTTTATAAAGGGTATTTAGCATCAATACCAAACCTGATTGATAAGCTAAAATGTTCCATATACTGACAAAGATGGTAGATGTGGAAAATGAAAGAAAAGAACAGTTGTATGAGACAGAGGAAGGAGAAAACACAGGAACTGATGAACCAAATACTGAACCAAAGAAAGAGAATTGTTTGTCACCAATGATTCTGGTTTATCATGTCTAAGTAACTGAGAATGTGATGTAATAACCACATAGAGTAGTCAGAGTGAGGGTCTGCTACATAGTATAACATGTTTAGATTGAATATTTTTCAGAATGTTACAGGACAATAGGAGATCAGGAAAAATGAACAAACATTGAAAGGATGGAACTTGATTGAGATCACAAATGAGGAAATTATTTTGGGGATCACTTTGAAGGCAACAGTGCTTTTCAAATGGATCACCACTTTATGGTTAAATAAAAATAGTGGAAAATAACCCTTTATATCAATTATATGCATACACATTAATGTGAAGTGGTATAGTTTTTATTTTATTTTGTAACCCTTATTGTTAGGCAATTTCATCAGTAAATTTTTGTACTCTATGACATCAGTATGTATCATATAAGTTGTAAGTCTTATGGCCTTTTTTTCTGCCTGAATATCATTCTTTTATGGACTTTAACACTATGAACTTATAATGGAAAAATGCCCCCCCAAAAGAGGAAGGTGAATGTTGACTGTCAATAAGACAAAGCTGTCTTTAAAAGACAGAGATGTGAAAATTAGGTTCACAGTTGGGTTGTGGAGTCTATGAGGACAGAACTCATCTATGTATGTGTATCCATAGGGGCAAAGTGTTGGATAAGGAGGTTTAGGGATATTTCCAGCTATTCATTGATCTGTATGCAATCAGCCCTCCCTCATTTGTCCATTGATCTACTCTAGCAATGCGTTTGTTTCCCATGTGATACACTAACTGTGGCAAGTCAAGGCCCATGTCAGGGTTTCTTTACAAGCATTCTTTTAAGTGCACCATTCCCCTACCCATGACCCTGAAACTGGCATGAGCAGTACAAGATATAGTGAGTATTTAGCGACCTAAATAATTTTATAAAGGGTATTTAGCATCAATACCAAACCTGATTGATAAGCTAAAATGTTCCATATACTGACAAAGATGGTAGATGTGGAAAGTGAAAGAAAAGAACAGTTGTATGAGACAGAGGAAGGAGAAAACACAGGAACTGATGAACCAAATACTGAACCAAAGAAAGAGAATTGTTTGTCACCAATGATTCTGGTTTATCATGTCTAAGTAACTGAGAATGTGATGTAATAACCACATAGAGTAGTCAGAGTGAGGGTCTGCTACATAGTATAACATGTTTAGATTGAATATTTTTCAGAATGTTACAGGACAATAGGAGATCAGGAAAAATGAACAAACATTGAAAGGATGGAACTTGATTGAGATCACAAATGAGGAAATTATTTTGGGGATCACTTTGAAGGCAACAGTGCTTTTCAAATGGATCACCACTTTATGGTTAAATAAAAATAGTGGAAAATAACCCTTTATATCAATTATATGCATACACATTAATGTGAAGTGGTATAGTTTTTATTTTATTTTGTAACCCTTATTGTTAGGCAATTTCATCAGTAAATTTTTGTACTCTATGACATCAGTATGTATCATATACATGCACATGTGTTGTACACGCTAAGTCACTTTAGTCATGTCCAATTCTTTGCAATCCTATGGTCTTTAGCCCACCTGGCTCCTCTATCCATGGGATTCCCAGGCAAGAATACCGGAATGGGTTTCCATGCTCTCATCCAAGGGATTTTCCCAACCCGGGGATTGAACCTGTGTCTCTTTCATCTCCAGCAATGGTAGATGTGTTCTTCACCACTAACACCACCAGGGAAGCCATAGCACATATCTCAAATCTTAGAGTAGCACTTTTTGGAATGTGGACACAATATCATATAGATAGCTTGCTTCCTAACAGTAGCTAGTGCTTAGTTCATATTTATAAAATGCTTATATAATTAAAGAGGAAACAATAGAGGAATAAATGAGAAATGGATAGATCAACATGGTGGCATCGTTCTGTAACAGAATACAAAAAATCTTTCCAAATTGATAGAAAAATAAGAGCAATGAGGAGTCAATGAAGATTGCCTTGCTTTGTAGAGCTTAAGGTCAAATGAAAAGTACCATGTAAGGAGCCTGGCCAACTGAAACCTGGATCTGGAGATAAAAGTCATCAGAGACTCCTGGTATGATATGGAGCAAATATTCTTACACAGAACCAGGCCAAGTTGGAGAATCCCTTCTTAACCAAAGTCTTTTAACACTGCCATGTCAAGAAGTTTATTCTTTCTTTCTCCTTTTATGTCATCTCCTGCTTGAATCTAGATTGAATCAAATAGTGTTAAGCACTTTTTCTTAATTTATAACCACATAGAGTAGTCAATGGGGTCTTTAGTAACATGTTTAGATTGAATATTTTTCAGAATGTTACAGGACAATAGGAGATCAGGAAAAATGAACAAACATTGAAAGGATGGAACTTGATTGAGATCACAAATGAGGAAATTATTTTGGGGATCACTTTGAAGGCAACAGTGCTTTTCAAATGGATCACCACTTTATGGTTAAATAAAAATAGTGGAAAATAACCCTTTATATCAATTATATGCATACACATTAATGTGAAGTGGTATAGTTTTTATTTTATTTTGTAACCCTTATTGTTAGGCAATTTCATCAGTAAATTTTTGTACTCTATGACATCAGTATGTATCATATACATGCACATGTGTTGTACACGCTAAGTCACTTTAGTCATGTCCAATTCTTTGCAATCCTATGGTCTTTAGCCCACCTGGCTCCTCTATCCATGGGATTCCCAGGCAAGAATACCGGAATGGGTTTCCATGCTCTCATCCAAGGGATTTTCCCAACCCGGGGATTGAACCTGTGTCTCTTTCATCTCCAGCAATGGTAGATGTGTTCTTCACCACTAACACCACCAGGGAAGCCATAGCACATATCTCAAATCTTAGAGTAGCACTTTTTGGAATGTGGACACAATATCATATAGATAGCTTGCTTCCTAACAGTAGCTAGTGCTTAGTTCATATTTATAAAATGCTTATATAATTAAAGAGGAAACAATAGAGGAATAAATGAGAAATGGATAGATCAACATGGTGGCATCGTTCTGTAACAGAATACAAAAAATCTTTCCAAATTGATAGAAAAATAAGAGCAATGAGGAGTCAATGAAGATTGCCTTGCTTTGTAGAGCTTAAGGTCAAATGAAAAGTACCATGTAAGGAGCCTGGCCAACTGAAACCTGGATCTGGAGATAAAAGTCATCAGAGACTCCTGGTATGATATGGAGCAAATATTCTTACACAGAACCAGGCCAAGTTGGAGAATCCCTTCTTAACCAAAGTCTTTTAACACTGCCATGTCAAGAAGTTTATTCTTTCTTTCTCCTTTTATGTCATCTCCTGCTTGAATCTAGATTGAATCAAATAGTGTTAAGCACTTTTTTCTTAATTTATAATCAATCCTGATGTAAACTATTTGAATTCTCAAAGCATTGTCCTGTTTCAAAGTCAACTAACGTTACCATTAAAGCAGTTAAAACTTTTCTTTTTTATAATACACCATAATTCACAAATATTGATGTGCTATATTTTAGTTTTTAAAAACAACCTTATGGCACAGGATATTATCTGCCTTTGACATGTAAGTATTTGAAGAAGACCAACAATGATAGCTATTAAAGTACAGAATGGGGACTCGAAAGTGAAAGTGTTAGTTGTTCAGTTGTGTATGACTGTTTGAAATCCCATAGACTTTAGCTCACCAGGCTTCTCTATCCATGGAATTTTCCAGGCAAGAATACAGTAGTGGGTTGCCATTCCTTTTTGCAAGGGATTTTCCCGACCCAGGGATCAAATCCATTCTCCTGCTCTGCAGGCAGATTCTTTACTATCTGAACCACCAAATAAGCCAGGTTTGAATTGTAGACAGATCACTATCCTCACTAGCAAACAACACCAGGCAGGCCTGCTACAGGGCAAGCTGATCATTTTTTCTCACACATGTTATTCCTTAAATGTACGTCAATGCTCGCTTCAGTCATGTCCGACTCTTTGCAACCCCATGAACTGTAGCCTGCCAGGCTCTTCCATCGATGGGATTATCCAAGCATCAATACTGGTCTGGGTTGCCCTGTCCTTCTCCAGGGCATCTTCCTGACCCAAGGATAAAAGTTGTGTCTCTTGAGTCTCCTGTATTGGCAGCGAGGTTCTTTACCACTAGCACCACCTGGGAAGCCCTAAAGATCTGTCTCTCTCAAAGATGTGTCTCTGTCTCTCTTTTTTTTTTTTAAGTATTTCCTCCCTGACTTTTTCATGAAGCTACTGGGTTTTTGTTTGTTTTTGTTTTTAAATTTTATTTATTTATCTCTTTTGGAGGGCGGGTCATCAGAGACTCCTGGTATGATATGGAGCAAATATTCTTACACAGAACCAGGCCAAGTTGGAGAATCCCTTCTTAACCAAAGTCTTTTAACACTGCCATGTCAAGAAGTTTATTCTTTCTTTCTCCTTTTATGTCATCTCCTGCTTGAATCTAGATTGAATCAAATAGTGTTAAGCACTTTTTTCTTAATTTATAATCAATCCTGATGTAAACTATTTGAATTCTCAAAGCATTGTCCTGTTTCAAAGTCAACTAACGTTACCATTAAAGCAGTTAAAACTTTTCTTTTTTATAATACACCATAATTCACAAATATTGATGTGCTATATTTTAGTTTTTAAAAACAACCTTATGGCACAGGATATTATCTGCCTTTGACATGTAAGTATTTGAAGAAGACCAACAATGATAGCTATTAAAGTACAGAATGGGGACTCGAAAGTGAAAGTGTTAGTTGTTCAGTTGTGTATGACTGTTTGAAATCCCATAGACTTTAGCTCACCAGGCTTCTCTATCCATGGAATTTTCCAGGCAAGAATACAGTAGTGGGTTGCCATTCCTTTTTGCAAGGGATTTTCCCGACCCAGGGATCAAATCCATTCTCCTGCTCTGCAGGCAGATTCTTTACTATCTGAACCACCAAATAAGCCAGGTTTGAATTGTAGACAGATCACTATCCTCACTAGCAAACAACACCAGGCAGGCCTGCTACAGGGCAAGCTGATCATTTTTTCTCACACATGTTATTCCTTAAATGTACGTCAATGCTCGCTTCAGTCATGTCCGACTCTTTGCAACCCCATGAACTGTAGCCTGCCAGGCTCTTCCATCGATGGGATTATCCAAGCATCAATACTGGTCTGGGTTGCCCTGTCCTTCTCCAGGGCATCTTCCTGACCCAAGGATAAAAGTTGTGTCTCTTGAGTCTCCTGTATTGGCAGCGAGGTTCTTTACCACTAGCACCACCTGGGAAGCCCTAAAGATCTGTCTCTCTCAAAGATGTGTCTCTGTCTCTCTTTTTTTTTTTTAAGTATTTCCTCCCTGACTTTTTCATGAAACTACTGGGTTTTTTTTGCTTGTTTTTTGTTTTTTAAATTTTATTTATTTATCTCTTTTTGGAGGGCGGGGTGGGCAGGGAGGGGGATGGGTGGGCCACTTCCACTGGTCTTTCATTTCTCCATTTTCATCCGTCTTTGTTCTTTGGTTCCTGTGGGCCTCCCATCGCGGTGGCCACCGTCGTCGCAGAGCACCGACTCTGGACGCATGCGCGCCAGAGCTCTGGCTCGTTGATTGGACACATCGGTCCAGCCACTCCGCGGCACATGGGATCTTCCCAGGCCAGGGATCGAACCAGCGCCCCTTTCACTGCAAGGCGGTGTCTTTACCCACTGGACCACCAGGAGAAGCCCTCTTTTTTTTTTCTTTAACAGTCTTTTCTATTCCTCAGTTTGTTGACAGAACACAACCACCACCATCCTCTAAACCTTACTTTTATGACAGGGATCACTATTCACTGACGCAACACCATTTTTCACAGCTGTATTCATAATACAACTATGATGTATAGATGATCGCCCTGCCTCACAGAATAAAGATCATATTTTCTATATGTTCATATTTTCTCTTTTCTTATAGTGGTGGCCAAAGATGTAAAAGCAAAATTTGTTCAAGAGGAAGCCATAAGTTAGCATTTGATGTTTTCCTTCATCCTTCCTGCCTATTGACTGAGACGCAAATATGTCAACTAGAGTACTGGCAGATATCTAGGGTGATGACATCCACAAAAAGATGGAAATTTGTGTTCAGAGTGACAAAATAGACATACAGAAGGAACCTAGTGATTATGGGAGATGATGATATCAGTAAACCAATAGAGGAGTATCTCCTTTAAGATTTCTTTAATACGAGAAATAAACAAGCTCTATTCACTTAAATCACTATAGACATTCTTTCACTGATAATCTAGTCTAGCTTAATACTTGGGTCCCTGGTGGTTCAATGGTTAATAATCTGACTGCAAGGCAAGAGATGCAGGTTTGCTCTCTGGCTCAGGAAGATCCTCTGGAGAAGAAAACAGTAACATGCTCCAAAATTCTTGCTGGGAGAACCCCAGAGACAGAGGATCCAGGTGGGCTATAATCCATGGGGGTCACAAAAGGGTAGAATACAACTTGGCAACTAAATAACCACCACAACAAGCAATATTAACTGATGCTATACTCTATTTGAAGGTCCAAAAATGAATATTTCCAGTTCTAAAAGTCCAAGAAACTGATTTACAGAACCTAGATTAGATTTCTGCCATTTAATGCCAACTTTATTTATAAGGAGAGGATGATATTTAAAAATTATTCTTTCCATGATAATCATATGGAAACAACAGTAATTTAAAGGCAAGACAACACAATAGGCTACCTATTTCATTTCTGAACTCTTTTCTATGAGTTACCACTGTTATTTATAATCTAAAACTCTATTTTCTTGTATTGTTTTTATAAGTGAGTCATGATGAATATAAACAAATGGAAATTGTGGAAAAATATTGTATGACTTTCAGCAGTAAAATGAACTATTATCAGCTCAGATCAACTTGCCAAAAGTTAAATTGAGTTGTCTGATCTTTTCTATGTACCGTGTAAAATGAAAAATAATAGACTGTTTTCATTTTGCTAAGAAATATGTCATATTAGATTTAAAAATTGTACACAGCATGAATGATAAGCGTATTATTGAGAAACGAGTGTAACATGTTATTATAGTCCAGGTGGGACTATGTGATTCATTACCTTTTCATACAATTACAAGGCATCTCCTAGTGGACACAACATACGCTTGTTAATAAAATGTTTACAACTATCATTTTGTGAAAACATCAAAGGAAAAGGATATTTAATTGGCAGATGGTGCAACTATAATATTTTATTGGTTTATACAATATCATTGTTATCTTCTGTGAATAACTTAAAAATTATTTAGGCATGAAATTTTAAAATATTTACCCTAAATGGTAGATTGAGCAAATCTAAAATACTCACGACATGTTTTTAGCTTCTACACGTATTGACTCTCTTTAAAAACTGAATATTAAAATAGGTAGAGCAAGATTTCCTATATTATCTGATTCCTATACTGTTTTTTTACATGAAATTTATATCTATAAAGTAAAAGTTGTTAGAAAATGTAGCCAGAAACTTCATTTCATACTTAAAAAAAAAATTCTTGCTGGGAGAACCCCAGAGACAGAGGATCCAGGTGGGCTATAATCCATGGGGGTCACAAAAGGGTAGAATACAACTTGGCAACTAAATAACCACCACAACAAGCAATATTAACTGATGCTATACTCTATTTGAAGGTCCAAAAATGAATATTTCCAGTTCTAAAAGTCCAAGAAACTGATTTACAGAACCTAGATTAGATTTCTGCCATTTAATGCCAACTTTATTTATAAGGAGAGGATGATATTTAAAAATTATTCTTTCCATGATAATCATATGGAAACAACAGTAATTTAAAGGCAAGACAACACAATAGGCTACCTATTTCATTTCTGAACTCTTTTCTATGAGTTACCACTGTTATTTATAATCTAAAACTCTATTTTCTTGTATTGTTTTTATAAGTGAGTCATGATGAATATAAACAAATGGAAATTGTGGAAAAATATTGTATGACTTTCAGCAGTAAAATGAACTATTATCAGCTCAGATCAACTTGCCAAAAGTTAAATTGAGTTGTCTGATCTTTTCTATGTACCGTGTAAAATGAAAAATAATAGACTGTTTTCATTTTGCTAAGAAATATGTCATATTAGATTTAAAAATTGTACACAGCATGAATGATAAGCGTATTATTGAGAAACGAGTGTAACATGTTATTATAGTCCAGGTGGGACTATGTGATTCATTACCTTTTCATACAATTACAAGGCATCTCCTAGTGGACACAACATACGCTTGTTAATAAAATGTTTACAACTATCATTTTGTGAAAACATCAAAGGAAAAGGATATTTAATTGGCAGATGGTGCAACTATAATATTTTATTGGTTTATACAATATCATTGTTATCTTCTGTGAATAACTTAAAATTATTTAGGCATGAAATTTTAAAATATTTACCCTAAATGGTAGATTGAGCAAATCTAAAATACTCACGACATGTTTTTAGCTTCTACACGTATTGACTCTCTTTAAAAACTGAATATTAAAATAGGTAGAGCAAGATTTCCTATATTATCTGATTCCTATACTGTTTTTTTACATGAAATTTATATCTATAAAGTAAAAGTTGTTAGAAAATGTAGCCAGAAACTTCATTTCATACTAAGGAAATAGAAAGTACATATAAACATTGTGGGAAGCAAAATTCCAGCCAGTGTGATATATTTAGAAGAGAAATTCTCAGGGTGAATGTTGAAAAATAAATTCTGGTCACATTTTTGTATTAAGTAGCTATGACCCTGAAGAAGTCACTCAGTCTTAGTGTTTGTCAGTTTTCTCATGCATAAAAGGAGGTTAATTTCATCTGATTTCATGTGAATAGTGTGAAGACAAAAATATGCTAATGTATCATTTAAAGAAATTTTAAAATTTCCAAGGATGGAGATAAGCTACTATATAGGAACTAACCACAATTTCTCAATCTTAAAGACGTGCAATATTTCAAATAATTTCAATGTAACTTGGAGCATCTGACACAAGGAAAAGATGATTAATTCAGGTTAATAAAACTTAAAAAGTATATGCTTTAATTTTTGTATACCATTGTATTTAATCAACACATTATATGGGGAAGTATAAGATTACATTATTTTCCTAACAGTTATACCACACTTTGAGCCCAACAGAATATACAGGCAACTGAAGACTTCAAGTATATGATTACATATATTATTTAATAAATCTTTCTCTTTATTGCTTTCTGCAGTTTACTTTTCAAAACTTTTGGGCAATAGAGGATAGAGGGGATTTCCCTGGTAGTCCAATGGCTAAGACTCTGCATTCCCAATGCCAGGGGCCTGGGTTCCATCCCTGGTTAGAAAACTAGATTCCACTTTCTGCAACTAAGAGTGCACAAGCCACAACTAAAGAATCCCGCATGCTGCAACTAAGACCTGGTGTAGCCAAATAAATAACATTAAGGAAAGAAAACTTTGCGGGGAGCTTGGTATGGGTATGAGTGTGCATGTGTTTGTGTCAAAAATAAGTTCTAGTCACATGAATACATAATAAATAATAAAAATAAATGTATAAATAAAATTTCCATTAAATCTCTATTTTATTACTTTCACTATGGTAGGTTTTTGTAGTTTTATAATACTAGTTTTGCCAATAAATACATTAGTTCTGTGTCCTAAGTTAGTTCACATGTCCTAAAACTGTCAGAAGCATACATCTATTTTCTCATTCATTGATAAAGAAGTCAAATATAGAGAAACAGACCCAGTTCTAGTCTATTTCACTTCAAACATCTAAAGGAGTTGAGTGTCTTAATTTATTTATTAAAATCAATGGAAGTAGAAAATACTGTCATTTTCTTCATTCTGCACAAGAATTATTGGCTTAGCAAATAAAATAACAAGTTTAGGAAATCACTTATAAAGTCTATCTGCATGCTATTTCTGTCAGAATATCCTTCTGCTAATGAGAAATAATTTGAGAAACCTTGCTGAAATATAGATACATCATGTCTATACTATGTTTCAGACTGTCTTACTTTCTTCTAAAAAAATATCATAATCATGTTATTTTCTAGTTGCCTCTGTGGCTCTATTTTCTCATATTACCCAGAGATCCTGCACCAAAAATTAGGTTAAATTGCCCATAAGAACAAATAAGTGTAAGATCTTAAATCTAGAGTACAAATTCAGAAGAAATCAAAAAGTTTGATCTGATCCTGTTCCTAAATGTCCTAAAATTCTTCTGAAGGACAGAAGATGTTCCCCTTTTGGCAACAGTGGCAAGTCTGTATCTGGAAGCAAAGTGGTCCATTCATGGAAAGATGAAAAGCATTGGGCTTCCCAGGTGGCCTGCCAATGAAGGAGACAAAAGAGACACGGTTCCATCCTTAGGTCAGGAAGATCCCCTGTAGAAGGAAATGGCCACCCACTCCAGTATTCTCTACGGGCTATGGTCCATAGGGTCACAAAGTGCTGAACATGCCTGAAGCAACATAGTGCATGCTCATGCACACACACAAAGCACAGAATTTAGAAGCAAAGGACAACTACAAATCCATTTAAAATTAATGATCTCAATGACTGCATATACTCGGTTATTTTCAAGTATTAGTTTATACTTCAGCAGAAAAATAATACAAGCTATGATGTATTTAACTTCTGCATTGTGTCATGATTTTAATATGAGTGTCACCTATAAGCATCAGTCAAAATGACATAATAAATAATAAAAATAAATGTATAAATAAAATTTCCATTAAATCTCTATTTTATTACTTTCACTATGGTAGGTTTTTGTAGTTTTATAATACTAGTTTTGCCAATAAATACATTAGTTCTGTGTCCTAAGTTAGTTCACATGTCCTAAAACTGTCAGAAGCATACATCTATTTTCTCATTCATTGATAAAGAAGTCAAATATAGAGAAACAGACCCAGTTCTAGTCTATTTCACTTCAAACATCTAAAGGAGTTGAGTGTCTTAATTTATTTATTAAAATCAATGGAAGTAGAAAATACTGTCATTTTCTTCATTCTGCACAAGAATTATTGGCTTAGCAAATAAAATAACAAGTTTAGGAAATCACTTATAAAGTCTATCTGCATGCTATTTCTGTCAGAATATCCTTCTGCTAATGAGAAATAATTTGAGAAACCTTGCTGAAATATAGATACATCATGTCTATACTATGTTTCAGACTGTCTTACTTTCTTCTAAAAAAATATCATAATCATGTTATTTTCTAGTTGCCTCTGTGGCTCTATTTTCTCATATTACCCAGAGATCCTGCACCAAAAATTAGGTTAAATTGCCCATAAGAACAAATAAGTGTAAGATCTTAAATCTAGAGTACAAATTCAGAAGAAATCAAAAAGTTTGATCTGATCCTGTTCCTAAATGTCCTAAAATTCTTCTGAAGGACAGAAGATGTTCCCCTTTTGGCAACAGTGGCAAGTCTGTATCTGGAAGCAAAGTGGTCCATTCATGGAAAGATGAAAAGCATTGGGCTTCCCAGGTGGCCTGCCAATGAAGGAGACAAAAGAGACACGGTTCCATCCTTAGGTCAGGAAGATCCCCTGTAGAAGGAAATGGCCACCCACTCCAGTATTCTCTACGGGCTATGGTCCATAGGGTCACAAAGTGCTGAACATGCCTGAAGCAACATAGTGCATGCTCATGCACACACACAAAGCACAGAATTTAGAAGCAAAGGACAACTACAAATCCATTTAAAATTAATGATCTCAATGACTGCATATACTCGGTTATTTTCAAGTATTAGTTTATACTTCAGCAGAAAAATAATACAAGCTATGATGTATTTAACTTCTGCATTGTGTCATGATTTTAATATGAGTGTCACCTATAAGCTCATTACAGTCTTAGAAGTTATAAACGACCAAATTCACTTTTCAGAGGATGAAACAAAAAGTTGGAATGGCAGCACACTGTCCAAGAGCTCATGATTGTAGAGTGCTATGGACAGTCCTCAAATTTGGCCCTCATTCCAATAGCAACTTTCTTTCTTCCTTCCATTCTGCAATTTCATCTAGGTTCCTTGACTAAAACCCATCCCTCTAAGATTTGATCACAAATATTGGAAACTTTGGACACAAACCTGGGGTTACATGTATTCCAAGAAACATCTAATTAAGTTTATGGTCTATTAATGTTATTTAATCCAATAACTGCATCCATTAAACAAAGTTACCGATCTTTAGAATTCATTCAGAATCTCTTTCCATAAGAAGCTGTACATGCTATGGTGTAAATTTTTGCTATTCCTTTAGAGATTTGGATCCTTTTCATTTGACTGTACTCTGCCTTTCCAACTATGTTTTGAACTTTAGGAAAGAGAAGGAAAATGACATTTTCTTCTTTTGTGTCTTCCCAAAGGTGCCTGCCACTGTATTCACACAGTGGGTATCCAATTTATTTTGCTCACTGAAAGATGATATCTTTATATAATAAAATTTTCTTTTCTCCACAGCAATTAAAGGAAAGGAATGCCAAAAAATTGTCATGAAGATTCTGAATAAACTCTAGTTAGTAATGATGATTAGTAATAGAAATCATTAGTTATTCCATGATGCAGGGCATATTAATGAAGACAAGGCATATTCTGACTCATCTGTTTTCTGAAATGTTGGTAATAAGTGTTAGAATGGGGTCAAAGTCATTTCCCCTATTTGAAATGGAAAGGTATTTCTAATGCTTAGAAAAGAAAGCTTTGAAATCTGCCAGGAATTTTAATTTCTCAGCTGAAAACATTCTAGCACTTATAACTGGTAACAGTTGTTATAATGCTCACATCAGTCTACTGTCAGTCATTGGCTCTTCCACAAGTCAAAAGTGAAATATGGGTAACAGTACTGTGAAAAACGCGATGCACCTCTCAACTTTGATTAAATTCCAGTGTTACTAAATTATGATAAATAGGCATGCTGACGGCAGTGCTACATATTTCCACATCTGATAGTATTCTGATTGAAAGCTATTTTCCACTGAAAAATAACTAGGAAATGAAGTGGTTTAATTTAATTGAATAACTGACAAAATAATCAACGGTACTTTAGTTTTTGTAATGGAGGAAGTAGTAGAAATGCTTTCCTATTTTTAGAGACATTGAATCAAAATAGATAATGGGAATGGAATATGAAATACAGTTTGAAGATCCCTTCACGCTAAGAATCAAGTCACTAAACTCATCTCATTTACAGAACTGGGCAAAAGCAATAGAACAATGACAGGTAGAGAAAATGACTACATAAATATTGAAAAGATATTTTTATCAAAGGCCTTTGAAGACTTTTGGGGAGGAGGAATGGTTAATTCTGACTTCACTATGGTGTGTCAAAATGTGTTTTTCTGAGTTTGTACCATTTGTCATGAGAGTAAGACTTACTGGCTTCATAAATATGAGGTTTGATGTCTTTATCAGTTCTGCAATATTCTTAATCATTGTTCCATCAACCTGAACTTTTTCTTAAAAATCTCATTGTAATAATTACATATGTATTGATGTTTAAAATGTTTCTCCTTCATATCTCTCAACCTCTTCTATAATGTTTTATTTATCTCTACTCCATTCTGTATCTTTTCATTTTTAATTTTCTAAATTTAAATTTATTAATTTTTTTAAAATTTATTTTTACTACAGTTAGTTTTTTTTATCAATTGCCATTCATGGTCAATTGTTTTATAGTGTCTTGCCTCTCATTCAAAATTTTAATTCCTTCTTTTGGTTATACAAATGCTCATATAAGCATATTTATATTCTCTGTGTAATGAATACTAATTCAAAATTCTCTGTGGCAGCTTTAAAAAAATTCTTATTCATGATGATCTGTGGTTCCATTTTTTTCTTAAATTGAATCCATATGTTTTATAAGTATACCATGGAAATTATTTGATATCAAATTTGAAAATAATTCAAGAGATTTTCCCTGTCCTTTGGCCAGGTGGTAAGTAGTTCTAAAATTCCTGGACCACTTTCGCTTAAGTTTTTTTGTCTGTTTTATAGGAGTATAATTGCTTTACAATATTGCATTAGTTTCTGTTGCACAAGGAAGTGGATCAGCTCTATGTATACATATATCCCCCCGCCCCTCCAGGTCATCACAGAACACTGACCTGAGCTCCCTGTGCTATCCGGCAGGCTCCCATTAGCTGTCTGTTTTGTACACGGTAATGTTTGTACGCCAATCTTAATCTTCCAATTTGTCCAACTCTTCCTTTCTCCCACTTTATCCACATATCTACTGTCCACATCTGTGCTCTTATTCCTGCTCTTAAAATAGGCTCACCTGTACCATTTTTCTAGATTCCACATATATACATTAATGGTGTTTGTTTTTCTCTTTTTTACTTCACTCTGTATGAGACTCTAGATCCATCCACATCTCTACAAAGGTCCAATTTCATTCCTTTCTAAGTGTTTTAACTGAGTCATTTTGTACCACATAGATGATAACTCAGCTTCTCCACTATGGAAGGCAGCATTGTGGTAACAATTCTCAGGAAGTTTTCATACCCCCATCCCCCAGCCACTTCTGCTTCATGACCGTAGCAGGCAAGAATCTAAATATCTTTATTCAGTAATATCTAGATTCTCTCCAATAAATGTGTTGCTTTCTGTAAGTTTCAGCTGCATGAAATAGCTTCTTGCAAAGCATATTAATAAAACCACAAATTCTACGCCACCAGGGACAGACAGATGTGCCCTGTTCATAACCAGAGTCATCCTACCTCTCTGGATTCACATTTTTCCAACTGTTTCTAATTTGAAGGATTTGTCTTAGTCTCCTGTTAGCTTAACTACTCTTTCTAACCTGTGAGAATTATGTTTTATTTTCCCCCCTCTTCTTTTGTTTACTCTTTGGTGTTCTCCCCATAGCTAACATTTTGCCAGGAAAACTGAACTACTTTTCCCTGAAAAAACAAGTCTGATTTCAAAAATGCAAATATGTGTTATTATCTTTTACATATAGTATAATCCAAGACAGACTATGTTGTTTAATACCAATCTGAGGTATTCTCTCTAGAACTGAAATTGTTCTATATCTATCAGGCAATATCCCACATTGAAACTGATTAGTTCTATCCATTATTTACTAATACCTGACATCACCACAAACTCCTAATTTTGTAAACAAATTAATTTATAGCATTAATCAATCTCATGCACTTTTAATGAGCAAATGAGATTTATCATTATTAATTTTAATGAATGAAACACTTAATCTCTTCCAAGTGTAAGCAGGTCTCCTGTTAAACAATTTTCTAAAAAGACATCTATATCAAATTCTAATAAAAATTACTATATCACTGAATATATTTCTTTCTTCAAAACTTGTGTCTAAAATAATAAACACTATTTTTTTTAAATATAAAACTTTATATCCTCACGTTTCACTGATGACAAGGGTCTTTGTACTTAAAGTTCAGTGATGTTCAAACTTTCTAAGTGATTAAATATTAAACACTGACCTAATCAAAATTGTTTTTTTTTAAAGTGAGTTTATGTCCTTTGGAAATAGCACATGTTTAACAGTATATCTGATAATAGGTTCTGAATGATATTTCTTCTACTTCAGAGTCTATCAACATTTTGAATGGCTCAATAACAGATGTAAAACTTTTATATTAGGGCTTCCCTGGTAGCTCAGTGGTAAAGAGCTCACCTGCTAATGCAGGAGACACCGGTTTGATCCCTAATCCAGAAAGATCCCACATGCTGCAGAGCAACTAAGCCTGAGAGCCACAACTATGGAGCCTGTGCTGTAGAGCATCAGAGCTGCAACTATTGAGCCCATGTGCCACAACTACTGAAGCCTGTGTGCCCTAGAGCCTGAGTTCCACAAGTTACCACAACAAGAAGCCTGCTCACCTCAACTAGAGAGTAGCCTCTACTCCCTGCTAATAGAGAAGAGTCTTCAGTGAAAACCCAGAATAGCCAAAAAACAAATAAATAAATAAGAACTTTTATATTAATTAAACCATGATGTATAGTTAAGCTGAGATTAAAATATTAACTCCCTTTATATTTATAGGTCATATATTAGTTCAACTTGATATAAACAGTGAGACAGTCTTTTCTGTCCAAAGGGTATCCCTCACATTTCTGAAGGATTATTATTCTTCAAGCTCCACAATAAGAGTATGTATGTTCCCAATAGATTTGAGGAACACAATATCAATCAATAGATTTTCCAATTATGTTTCCTTTTATGTGTCTATAACAAGGCAAGTTTTTGACCCAGCTATCGCCAGACTATCCAGATACCTTCTACTGTGAAGGCATAAGGAAAATTTATAACAATTTTAAAAGACAAAGTTTAGCATCAAGAAGATACCTGAGAGAAAACTAAATTGAGACTCATAATCCATTTCCTACAGTTCTTAGAATGTTTATTATAATGCCTGAGATGATCATATTTGAGATTAGTGAGCAAAAGAAACATTAAAAGTCTACATGAGGAAGGAGATCAGATACCTTAGCTAACCACTGGGTCCGAAATAGCTGTGTTCCAGTGCTCTTTGGGGCTCAACATGTGAGTAGGTCAAAAGCTTGTGATCTCCTTATCACACGTGCTTGTTTTCCATATAATAGTAATATTTTGGGGTGCCTTTATGAAGTATAACAATGATATACATGACACACAGATACTATATATATATATATATATATACATATAATTTAAACACTACAGTACATTCTGTTTTTCTCTGTTATTCATAGTGTTGCAGCCATAAACTTTGAATGCACACCTTTTCATGTACACAGTCAAATGTCTATATTACTGATTTTCAGAAATGGAACGATGGAACTGCTGAGTATGAAAACTTAATCTAATTTACTTTTCTTTCCTAACACTTGTGCTTCTTATTTAATGTTTCTTTTTAGAAGTGGACACATTAAATTCATATTCTGATTTGGAATATGTTCTCTGAAAAAAAATCTCTGCATCTATTTTCACTGCCTAGAATATTCAAGTTCTTGATTGAAATATCTTAGTTTTTTTTTTTTTTTAACACATTTCAAATGAAAACAGTTTGGATTTTTGTTTCCAGGAAACACATATTGGATATGACTTGTTTAGCACTCAAACAAGTGACTCATGCATTATGACAGTATTTCTACATATAACTACAGAAATATACAGGTGGCTTATCAGAAGTAAAACACATGATAGAACTTCTGACGCAGATTTCACAAAAGTGTTTCACAAAAGGCATGGTCATTTTTTTAGTTAGTTTTCTTATGAAGAGGAAAAGTAGACACATTTTTATTGAAATACATTGCTGAAATTGTTCCAGCTTTGAATGGGCATCTTTATTTTAAGGATGCATATAGATTAACAATCCTTTTGTCCAGCTGTCCTGCCTGTAATGCTGATTTATTTTATATGTGCTGCCCAAATTAAGATTTTGAGTCCAGATGCTTGATCCACAGATGTGTTCCCTTGCCTGCTCATATTTTTGTTGCATGCATGCTTCCCTTGTTTTAAGTGACTTCCCTGGACTTGACAAGTCCCTGCCAGAATCAATTGTCCTCAATTCTCTAATAGAGAACACTGTCTAGTCAATCCCTACAGAATTACTGATTTTGCTATGCATCAGTCCTCATTGTTGTTGTTTAGTAGCTAAGCTGTGTCTGACTCTTTGCAACTCCATCAACTGCAGCACACCAGGTTTCCCTGTCCTTCACTATCTCCCAGAGTTTGCTCAAATTCATATTCATTGAGTCAATGATGCCATCCAACTATCTCACCCTCTGTCATCCCCTTCTCCTTCTGCCCTCAATCTTCCCCAGTATCAGGGTCTTTTCCAATGAATCACCTCTTCACATCAGGCGGCCAAAGGATTGGAGGCTCAGTTTCAGCATCAGTCCTTCCAATGAATATTCAGGGTTGACTTTCTTTGGGATTGACTGATTTGATCTCCTTGCTGTCCAACATACTCTCTAAAGAGTCTTCTTCAGGACCACAATTCAAAAGCATAGATTTTTCCTTTTCCCCTAAATGAGTCTTGTTCTCTGAAAAAAATCTCTGCATCTATTTTCACTGCCTAGAATATTCAAGTTCTTGATTGAAATATCTTAGTTTTTTTTTTTTTTTAACACATTTCAAATGAAAACAGTTTGGATTTTTGTTTCCAGGAAACACATATTGGATATGACTTGTTTAGCACTCAAACAAGTGACTCATGCATTATGACAGTATTTCTACATATAACTACAGAAATATACAGGTGGCTTATCAGAAGTAAAACACATGACAGAACTTCTGACCCAGATTCCACAAAAGTGTTTCACAAAAGGCATGGTCATTTTTTTAGTTAGTTTTCTTATGAAGAGGAAAAGTAGACACATTTTTATTGAAATACATTGCTGAAATTGTTCCAGCTTTGAATGGGCATCTTTATTTTAAGGATGCATATAGATTAACAATCCTTTTGTCCAGCTGTCCTGCCTGTAATGCTGATTTATTTTATATGTGCTGCCCAAATTAAGATTTTGAGTCCAGATGCTTGATCCACAGATGTGTTCCCTTGCCTGCTCATATTTTTGTTGCATGCATGCTTCCCTTGTTTTAAGTGACTTCCCTGGACTTGACAACACAAGTCCCTGCCAGAATCAATTGTCCTCAATTCTCTAATAGAGAACACTGTCTAGTCAATCCCTACAGAATTACTGATTTTGCTATGCATCAGTCCTCATTGTTGTTGTTTAGTAGCTAAGCTGTGTCTGACTCTTTGCAACTCCATCAACTGCAGCACACCAGGTTTCCCTGTCCTTCACTATCTCCCAGAGTTTGCTCAAATTCATATTCATTGAGTCAATGATGCCATCCAACTATCTCACCCTCTGTCATCCCCTTCTCCTTCTGCCCTCAATCTTCCCCAGTATCAGGGTCTTTTCCAATGAATCACCTCTTCACATCAGGCGGCCAAAGGATTGGAGGCTCAGTTTCAGCATCAGTCCTTCCAATGAATATTCAGGGTTGACTTTCTTTGGGATTGACTGATTTGATCTCCTTGCTGTCCAACATACTCTCTAAAGAGTCTTCTTCAGGACCACAATTCAAAAGCATAGATTCTTTGGCCCTTGGCCTTCTTTATTGTCCAACTCTCCCATCTGCATATGATTACTGGAAAAACCATAGCTTTGACTATATCGACCTTTGTCAGCAAAGTGATGTCTGCTCTTCAATGCACTGTCTAGATTTGGCATAGTTTTTCTGCCAAGGAGCAGGTGATTTTTAATTTTGTGGCTGCAGCCACTGCCTGCAGTGATTTTGGAGCCCAGGGAAATAAAATTGGTCACTGTTTCCACTTTTTCCCCATCTATTTGACATGAGGTGATGGGACTAGATGCCATGATCTTAGTTTTATGAATGCCAGTCATTCATATTGATTGCTAAAACAAAAAGTTTTAGCCAGCTTTTTCACTCTCCTCTTTAATTCTCACCTTTGAAGAGATTTGATTATAGAACCTTGACAGGACTGGGCAAAACAGAGACTCTTGGAGGGCACAAGCAAAATCTTGTGTGCACAAGGACCCAGGGGAAAGGAGCAGGGGCTTGAGGGTCTGCTGCAGAAGTATAGGTCAGAAGTGGCCTGCCCAGGGACAGGAGCAATGGCAGACTCAGTCCTAGGAAGAATGTGTTGGCATAAGGCCTTTTGGAGGTCACAAGTAGCCCTACCATAGTGACTACAGACTCTAGGACCTCAGATCAAACAACTAATTGGGAAGAAGCACAGCTCCATCCACCAACAGACAAAGATTTACTAAGAATGGCCCTGCCCACCACAGAAAGGCCCAGTTTTCCCCACAGTCCCTCCCTCCCATTAGGAAGCTTGCATAAGCCTGTAATCCTCATCCATCAGAGGACAGAACAAGTGAGGATTATAATCTACACGGATCACAGTCTTGTATATCTCAATCTTCATAGAATTTGATATTTTAAAAAAGAAAAATATAGAATGCCATATTGATTGCTCAACAAAAGTGATAATATTTTCTATTATCTAGTGATTTCTAAGCTTATAGAAATGCCATGAACCAGTGAGAAAAATACTGGGCTAAGAATGACAAGTTCTAGGTTCCAGTTCGTGCTTCCACATTATAAAAACTATATAATGTTAAGCAAGACAAGTAAGCTTTCTAGGCTGAGGCCTATAAAATGATGAACACATACTGATCTACCTATACCCTAAACTAATTGTTAGGAGTAACTAAGAATAATTTCCTTTGCATTAGGTAAATGCTATACAGGTACTTTCCTAAATACCTGATAGATGATTATGAAGTAGGAAGAACTTCCATTCTTAAGAAATACAAAATGAGGTTGAATAATTGATAAGAGAAATTGAATCAGAAAAAGACTTAAGAGGCTTCCCTGGTTGTCCAGTGGGTAAAGACTCCACCTTGCAGTGCAAGGGGCACTGGTTTGATCTCTGGTCTGGGAAGATCCCACATGCCAAGAAGTGGCTGGACTAGTGTGTTCAATTACAAGTCAGAGCTCTGGAGCGCATGCACCCAGAGCCAGTGCTCTGCAACAGGAGAGGCCACTGTGATGGGAGGCCCACATATGCCAACGAATAAAGATGGATGAAAAATAAGCAATGACTTAGAAGCAAAATGCCCTTAAAAAAAAAGGACTCACTATTCTAATGTGGATTTCCTTGTTCAAAACACAGGAAATACTATTTGGCTTATTAACTGAGGACATTAAAATCAGAATACTTTTGATAGTGACCATGATGATAACTAACTTAACAGTATACATTTGTTTTAGTGTTATAAAAGGGTTTTAACATCTCATCTCTTCTCATACACACATATACAATGGAATAAAACAAGCATTTAGGGCTTTTAAAATGTCATTCATGAAAATATTGGGTGGACTCAAAATTCATTTGGGTTTTTCCATAATATCTTACAGAAAAAATTTGAACAAACTTTCTGGTCAACTCGATATTGTAATTCAGTCTGAGTTCTATCTATAGAAATATTCTGCAACACTGACATCATTTTATTAGTACCTCTTCTCACAGGGATGGCAAACAGCCTTTTAAAAAGTCATCTTTACAAAATGACTGAGCTGTGATGGAAAGGTGCCATTTGCCCGAGCACATTAAAATCCTCATTTTCCCCTTCATATGGTCAGCCTTGCCCCAGATGCCAAGCTGGGAACCTCAGCTCCCTACAGCAGCAGCTGGTTACCCAGAAGCCTCATTAAACGGCTATACTGCCCCCCCTAATATTGTCTGAAGGTCTCACATGTCATTATGCTGCTGATAGTTGCTCTGGGCTGCTGTGTGCTTCTATCTAACTTGTCCCCTTGACTGATATGTTTCCACAGATTTTCTTAATTTTACTAATTTGTTACTTGGGTAAATGTTTGTTTCTTGTACACACGAAAAACCATACATGGACAAAATTAAATCTATCATTTTCCATCTCATTTTGAGATAAGAATGCTTATTTAAATCCTAGTGTGGAAATGGTGCTTTCCCACCATCAATTCTCAAACTAAAATAAGGATGTAATTTATGTGATTTGTGTGTACTAATAATCATCTGATCAATCCTTTCTTTGAGAAGGGAACTTACAATTCTTAAGCACAGGAAAAGAGGAACTACCAAATTTATCTGCTGGCTTTTTTCTTTCTTATTAAATCACCTACTAAAGTGTCTGGAAATTAATTACACTTAGGATAAAAATGCAAAACAGGTAAACATATCAATATATTAATCACATAAGCTGTAAGCATTAGACAGTCAGTTGTGTCCAACTTTTTGTGACCCCTGGACTATACCCACCAGGCTTTCCCATGTCCACGGGATTTCCCAGGTAAGAACATTGGAGTAAGCCGCCATTCCCTTCTCCAGGGAATCTGACCAACCGAGGGACTGAATCCATGTCTCCAGCATTGCAGGCAGATTCTTTAACACCTGAGTCACTAGGGGAACCCCTATAGATCTAAAGTATCGACTAAACAAATTGACAAATGTATCTTTCCTATGGCTATCTACTAGGTGTGGAGGAAAAATATCCTGTGTTTAGATTGTATATGGCATCTTGTGTGGTAGAGAATCACTTGTCAGTTGATAAATGACCTAGAAAGAAAACTTCAGAAGATCAAAAAGAAATGGCTTGGGTAAAGAAATGAGATTAGACATAAGACCAGAAATTTGTTCTTGAGGAAATAGTATGAGTTTGGTGATTTTGTTTACAATGCCTCAGCCAGCAACACTCTCTGCAAACATAAAAAATGTTTGCTTAATGGTATAGGATGTCATATAACATCACATACCTCACATTCAACCTGGGCTGTGGCCTGCCAGGCTCCTCTGTCTATGGAATTCTCCAAGCAAGAATACTGGAGTGGGTAGCCTATCCCTTCTCCAGGGGTCATCCCGATTCAGGGATCAAACTCAGGTCTTCTACATTGCAGGCCAATTCTTTACTGTCTGAGTCACCAGGAAAGTCCCTTCATCCAACCAAGGGACCCATAATAGGACTATGAAGGAGATATGAAGTGAGCCAATGAGCACTGGCTACTCTGTCACTTCACCTAAAACCTGTTGTCCTATTAGAACATGACTATAGCCTATTAAAGATAAAGTTGAAGTACCAACTCAGATGAGATATCATCTCCAGGAAGCACACTGAGCCAAAGAACTTTCAATGGAACTGTATTCCAATAGAAAAAACCATGGGTCTGCAAACCAAGAGGTAGAAGTAAAAGTAACCCTACAGAGTTTCACACCCTGAATGCCAAAGAAGGCATACATTCACCAAGGGATACAGCAGAAGTCTCTATAGCTCTTGCCTGTAAATCTCGTAATTTTTAAATTATATGTGGAATATTGGGGAATGCATATTACAGAGACTTTGGAGTATGGTAACAGTCATTTACTAGCATTCATTCTTGGCAGAGCAGTCAGAGTACTGGCTAATCACTTAGACCCTATGGAGATTTGATTTTATGCTTTGTTAGAGTGTATTTGTGTAAAAATGGAGTGTTTTTGTTGTTGTTTGACTCTTTGTGACCCCATGGACTGCAGCACGCAAGGCTTCCCTGTCCATCACTATCTCTGGCAGTATTCTCAGACTCATGTTCAGTGTTTACCAAGTCCATATAACTTATTTGGCCCCAAAGTGCACCTCTATTTCACCTTCACATTCAAGAGCTTAAATCTCTGCTCTGTCCTCAGCTTTCCATTTGTCCTTTTCTTCTGGGTGCATTGGTGTCTCCCTGACACATATGCAACTCACTGTTTAACCAAGGATTTGAAAAGAGTTTGAACCAAGGTTTGAGGGGTACCCCATGTTGGAAATCTTTTGCAGGATTTTCTTCCTTAATTTCCAACTGACTTCACAGCTTTAAATTTTGACACTTCAATACTGCCTGATTCATGCTGTTCAGACTCCAGGGTGCTCTCTGGAAAAAGTCATACAGGATACATGCTATCTTCTTTCAAAAACAAAATGTCCTTCGGTTTCTGCCTATTTTTAGATATTCTATCATACCATGATATAGCTTGTTAAATATTTTATCAAACGTTTACAGATTTATATAGAATTTTAACTGTATAAACCATGTGAGGCTGAACTATTTATCAAGTATTAGACTGAAATGCCAATTAATTCATTTTTATCATTCTAATTGCTTTTTTAACTTATTGGCTTGAATTCAACCTGGATATAGAAAATACATTTGTATTTTTCTATAGGTAAAATTAGTTTAGAACTTGTGAAGTACCAACTCAGATGAGATATCATCTCCAGGAAGCACACTGAGCCAAAGAACTTTCAATGGAACTGTATTCCAATAGAAAAAACCATGGGTCTGCAAACCAAGAGGTAGAAGTAAAAGTAACCCTACAGAGTTTCACACCCTGAATGCCAAAGAAGGCATACATTCACCAAGGGATGCAGCAGAAGTCTCTATAGCTCTTGCCTGTAAATCTCGTAATTTTTAAATTATATGTGGAATATTGGGGAATGCATATTACAGAGACTTTGGAGTATGGTAACAGTCATTTACTAGCATTCATTCTTGGCAGAGCAGTCAGAGTACTGGCTAATCACTTAGACCCTATGGAGATTTGATTTTATGCTTTGTTAGAGTGTATTTGTGTAAAAATGGAGTGTTTTTGTTGTTGTTTGACTCTTTGTGACCCCATGGACTGCAGCACGCAAGGCTTCCCTGTCCATCACTATCTCTGGCAGTATTCTCAGACTCATGTTCAGTGTTTACCAAGTCCATATAACTTATTTGGCCCCAAAGTGCACCTCTATTTCACCTTCACATTCAAGAGCTTAAATCTCTGCTCTGTCCTCAGCTTTCCATTTGTCCTTTTCTTCTGGGTGCATTGGTGTCTCCCTGACACATATGCAACTCACTGTTTAACCAAGGATTTGAAAAGAGTTTGAACCAAGGTTTGAGGGGTACCCCATGTTGGAAATCTTTTGCAGGATTTTCTTCCTTAATTTCCAACTGACTTCACAGCTTTAAATTTTGACACTTCAATACTGCCTGATTCATGCTGTTCAGACTCCGGGGTGCTCTCTGGAAAAAGCCATACAGGATACATGCTATCTTCTTTCAAAAACAAAATGTCCTTCGGTTTCTGCATATTTTTAGATATTCTATCATACCATGATATAGCTTGTTAAATATTTTATCAAAAGTTTACAGATTTATATAGAATTTTAACTGTATAAACCATGTGAGGCTGAACTATTTATCAAGTATTAGACTGAAATGCCAATTAATTCATTTTTATCATTCTAATTGCTTTTTTAACTTATTGGCTTGAATTCAACCTGGATATAGAAAATACATTTGTATTTTTCTATAGGTAAAATTAGTTTAGAAAATTGGTTACCCAAATGATGGCTGAAAAGTGGAAAGTATGGCAAGCCAGAATTTAATACACCTGGATGAGGGTGCAAACCTAGGAGACAGTATTACAGGAGCCCAGGTTCTAGGGTTATCCAGCAGAAGCAGGAACTTTGTTGGGCTACTCTAAGAAGGTTTGACAGCATGGAGGAGACTCAGTTGCTTCCAAATCGAATGTCTGGGTCAGCAACAGAAAGAGAAATGCTAAGGCTTTCCTCATCCTGTCCTCAAGCTGTTAGTACCTTCCATTGGCTGAACCTAGCAGAAAGTTGACTGACAAAGGAACTTGGAAAATGGCAAAGAAATCTACAGATGTCATCCACCCTGCAATACTGAGTATAACAAGGTATTCACAAGAAAAAGATCTCAGATCAAACAAAACCTGAATCATTCACCAATGCTCTTTTAAAAAAGAGTTTCTGATCATCCAAAAAATTATGATTTCCATGTTTAGTTTATATGAATTTAAAGTTATAAAATAGTCTCATTTTCTACATAATACAAGTGTTTGAGAATATTTAATATTACATATACATTTGGGAATTGTCAGGCTTATACATTGTGATTTAAATGTTGCCTCATTTAGTTCAACCCCCTATATGTGATTATTATAATATTTTATGCAGTCAGTATTTATTTATATAAATCTCATATATACAATTTTCTCTGATCTTTCCTTCTTGATAAGTCTTTTTCACAGCTTTTTTATTTTGCAGTAAATGATTCATGCTGTTCAGACTCCAGGGTGCTCTCTGGAAAAAGCCATACAGGATACATGCTATCTTCTTTCAAAAACAAAATGTCCTTCGGTTTCTGCATATTTTTAGATATTCTATCATACCATGATATAGCTTGTTAAATATTTTATCAAAAGTTTACAGATTTATATAGAATTTTAACTGTGTAAACCATGTGAGGCTGAACTATTTATCAAGTATTAGACTGAAATGCCAATTAATTCATTTTTATCATTCTAATTGCTTTTTTAACTTATTGGCTTGAATTCAACCTGGATATAGAAAATACATTTGTATTTTTCTATAGGTAAAATTAGTTTAGAAAATTGGTTACCCAAATGATGGCTGAAAAGTGGAAAGTATGGCAAGCCAGAATTTAATACACCTGGATGAGGGTGCAAACCTAGGAGACAGTATTACAGGAGCCCAGGTTCTAGGGTTATCCAGCAGAAGCAGGAACTTTGTTGGGCTACTCTAAGAAGGTTTGACAGCATGGAGGAGACTCAGTTGCTTCCAAATCGAATGTCTGGGTCAGCAACAGAAAGAGAAATGCTAAGGCTTTCCTCATCCTGTCCTCAAGCTGTTAGTACCTTCCATTGGCTGAACCTAGCAGAAAGTTGACTGACAAAGGAACTTGGAAAATGGCAAAGAAATCTACAGATGTCATCCACCCTGCAATACTGAGTATAACAAGGTATTCACAAGAAAAAGATCTCAGATCAAACAAAACCTGAATCATTCACCAATGCTCTTTTAAAAAAGAGTTTCTGATCATCCAAAAAATTATGATTTCCATGTTTAGTTTATATGAATTTAAAGTTATAAAATAGTCTCATTTTCTACACAATACAAGTGTTTGAGAATATTTAATATTACATATACATTTGGGAATTGTCAGGCTTATACATTGTGATTTAAATGTTGCCTCATTTAGTTCAACCCCCTATATGTGATTATTATAATATTTTATGCAGTCAGTATTTATTTATATAAATCTCATATATACAATTTTCTCTGATCTTTCCTTCTTGTATCTCACAGCTCAGTGGATATTTTTATAACACAAGCATGTGCTTTAGAATTCTTTTAGTGAGATTCTGCTTGCAGTAAATGATTTTATTCTGAAAATATTTTTGTTTAACTCTAAGTTTTAAAAGTTTTGACTTTTGGTTTTTTTCTTTCCACACCCTAAAAATAGCACTTCACTGTTTTCTGGCTTCCATTGGTAACATTGAAAGGGATATTACCAATCTATCTTTTGCTTCTATGAAGCAAATAAACATGAAAATATGCCAATAAATACAATTCACAAAGTAGATACAATTTTTGAATTCCACTTGTGGACCAGCCTAAGACAGTCATGCACACAGATTACTTTTTCACATAATATAGAAAAAAGGATTTCTCTGAGGCAAGAGACTTAACAAACTGTCCATCTTTTCCTTGTAAGGTAGCCTAGTATATATAGTTCTTCCCACTGGGCTTTTCAACTGCTATACTGGTCAAATAAAATACGTACCAATATGAAAGTGGTTATGATACACTAAACTACTTTATTTTCCCCCTTGAGTATTTTTATACATTTTATGTTTATTCATTTAAATACAGAATGAGCATGGTAATGCTATAATGTGTTAAGAAAACAGCAATGCTGTAGATTTCACTTTTCATTTTCCTGTATTTCAGATAAAGATTCTCTCATCTCTTTATTTCCATTCATTTTAAGAAGTCATTTTATCAAAATAAAAAAGTGAGATATATAAAATAAAGTCAGATAGTGATGATATTTTAGATCTTACTTCTACTTACCTGCTCATTTGTATTTATATCAGGATGGTTTTGAGCAGAATATAACAAGGGGAAAAAGCTATCCTAATATAAACATTCTAAAATATACTATATTAAGAAAACTATTGACATCAAATATGAGAGGACAATCCAAAAATTATTTCTCAAGCTATTAGTAAGAAATGTCTTTAGTTCCACAGGAAGTTTGATCGGACACTTTCTTGGCTGTATGATAATTCACTATCTAATGGAATTGTGGGCATGAGCTAATTTTTCACATAAACCAAGCCATGTAAATAATTGTAAATATTCACAGCAGCGATGTATTATGAAGACTGAAAACTAAAAATATATTTTTTGTCTCAGTATCTTATGTATACTTCTTAATTACTTTATCTTGGTAACCATAGTTGAAGAACTGGACAAGGCTTAGCAATAATGCAATAGGATTTACATGTAATTCATGGTAGAAAGTTTCAGTCCAAAAGTTCAATAGAATCAGCCAGTTACTTGGTTTTCTAGTTGCTGGGGCATGAGAACACTATGAGCAAGACATGTCAAATAGGTTTCATTTTTGCCTTCTTCTCAAAAAAAGAAAAAAATCTGTTACTGACACGAGTTCTAAATTGGGGAGAGTGTGAGGTACAATAACAATGAACCAGATTTTCAAAATGCCACCAGCTAGCTTTGCATTTGTCATGAAAATTGATCATGAATAACTCAGATTTCCTTGTGCTTCTCATATACAACTGCAAGTTTTTTTTTCTTTTCTTTTTAAAAGATTTATTTATTTATTTATTTTGGTGAGGGTGAGGTGGGGAGGGAGGGGAGCAGGCGGGCCACTTCTATTGGTCTTTCATTTGTCTATTTTCATCCATCTTTGTTCTTTGGTCTGTGTGGGCCTCCCATCGCGGTGGCCTCTGCTGTCACAGAGCACTGGCTCTGGGCGCATGCGCTCCAGAGCTCTGGCTCGGTAATTGGACACATGGGTCCAGCCGCTCCACGGCACGTGGGATCTTCCCAGGCCAGGGATCGAACCGGCACCCCTTGCACTGCAAGAAGTCACAAATAAAGTTTCAGATAGTGATGATATTTTAGATCTTACTTCTACTTACCTGCTCATTTGTATTTATATCAGGATGGTTTTGAGCAGAATATAACAAGGGGAAAAAGCTATCCTAATATAAACATTCTAAAATACACTATATTAAGAAAACTATTGACATCAAATATGAGAGGACAATCCAAAAATTATTTCTCAAGCTATTAGTAAGAAATGTCTTTAGTTCCACAGGAAGTTTGATCGGACACTTTCTTGGCTGTATGATAATTCACTATCTAATGGAATTGTGGGCATGAGCTAATTTTTCACATAAACCAAGCCATGTAAATAATTGTAAATATTCACAGCAGCGATGTATTATGAAGACTGAAAACTAAAAATATATTTTTTGTCTCAGTATCTTATGTATACTTCTTAATTACTTTATCTTGGTAACCATAGTTGAAGAACTGGACAAGGCTTAGCAATAATGCAATAGGATTTACATGTAATTCATGGTAGAAAGTTTCAGTCCAAAAGTTCAATAGAATCAGCCAGTTACTTGGTTTTCTAGTTGCTGGGGCATGAGAACACTATGAGCAAGACATGTCAAATAGGTTTCATTTTTGCCTTCTTCTCAAAAAAAGAAAAAAATCTGTTACTGACACGAGTTCTAAATTGGGGAGAGTGTGAGGTACAATAACAATGAACCAGATTTTCAAAATGCCACCAGCTAGCTTTGCATTTGTCATGAAAATTGATCATGAATAACTCAGATTTCCTTGTGCTTCTCATATACAACTGCAAGTTTTTTTTTCTTTTCTTTTTAAAAGATTTATTTATTTATTTATTTTGGTGAGGGTGAGGTGGGGAGGGAGGGGAGCAGGCGGGCCACTTCTATTGGTCTTTCATTTGTCTATTTTCATCCATCTTTGTTCTTTGGTCTGTGTGGGCCTCCCATCGCGGTGGCCTCTGCTGTCACAGAGCACTGGCTCTGGGCGCATGCGCTCCAGAGCTCTGGCTCGGTAATTGGACACATGGGTCCAGCCGCTCCACGGCACGTGGGATCTTCCCAGGCCAGGGATCGAACCGGCACCCCTTGCACTGCAAGGCGGTGTCCTTACCCACTGGACCACCAGGGAAGCCCAAACTGCAAGTTTAATAACAGTATGTTATGTATTTCGTTTTCTTAGACATTTTGCAAGCATTTCCAATCAATACAATGGTCATTTTTTTTTTTTGGAAACAATTGTGTTAATTTCTAATAGCCAAACCACCATAGATGATTATTTCAAACCAACTGTGGTAATTTCATTCACTTTACCAGAGCTCAGTTTAGTACATGCTCTATTATTAAATACTGAACTGCAAGACTTATATTAGGGTCAACTAGGATGCTGTTTGAAATGGGTGAAGAGCAGAGGGAAAGAGGGAAACAGAGACAGACAGACAGATGGATATTGAAAAAGAGAGTCTCTTTTACTTTTCAGTATTGTCTGGTCATACACCCTGAAGTAACTATAGCCAACCTGAACCTAGAATTGCTTTAAAAACAAAACTGAAACTTCAGAGATAGCAAACCATAAAGATTTAAACAATGTGGATAATTGAAAATTTCTTTGAGCCACTGACTTTATCAATCAAGGAGTCATCACAATTTGGAGGTTTTTTACATGTGAGATTATAAATTTTGTTATTGCTTCAATGACTTTGAGATCAATTGTCCACTAACTGCAAATATATGCGAATTCCCTCATCTTACTGAAGATACAAGCAAGCAAAAGAACTGTAAGGAATAAGGAACGAAGTAATATTTCCCAATTACTTTGAATAAACCCAAGATGTCAAACTAAATATGTCTTTATCTAAAGCTTTGGCTCATTTCAATATACCGTGGGAACTAGGTCACATCCTGCCTTAGTGGACATTCTTGAGGTACACCAAGAAAACAGCCATACATTAAAATACATCCTTCTCAGACTATCTAAAATCAAGTGATAAAACTGGTACCTTAATTTATTTGGAACGATTCTTAATGCAATTAAAACTATAACTCAATGAGTCTGGATTACAATCCTAACTGCCACAAAAGAGTAAAAGTTGTCTTATGGAATGTTCTGATTTGTTGCAAGGACACACAATGTCTCAAATCCCACACACTGGTTTTATCATTAGATATACATTTTAAAACAAATAAATTAATTGGTTTCCAGTATATCTTATCTTGGAAAGTGAGGTTTATTTGTTTAAAAAAAAAAAAAAAAGAGGAAGTAGCATGAAGGCCTGTACTATCATAAGAGTAGAAAATAGCTATAGTCATTGCTCTATGAGAAAAGCAGATCCTTCAGGTTTGCTGTGTGATGGCTGGGAGGGGTGGGAATGGGGGCGGATATACATATGACTAATCTGGGAACATACATGTCTGTAAACAACAAAACTCTGTAAAAGTTAAAAGCAAAATAAAGGTTTAAAAAAAGAAAAAGAAAAAGAAAAAAGAACCTTCGGTTTCCTTTTAGAGATTTGCAAACATTTCAGAGAAGCATATGTCATGAATATTTAAGGTTGCTCTGAGGCAAAACAATCATCTCTTTTAGCATCCTTTCCTTTATTTCCCTATCATTGCTTTTAAATAAAGCTTTTGTATATTTAAATTAGAGGCTTCTGCAGATAAAGAATATAATGATAGGAATTTTTTGGTTTGTTGTTTCTTTTTCACTATTTGGAAATAAAATGTCTTTGCACTAAAACTTAGAGCCACTGACTTTATCAATCAAGGAGTCATCACAATTTGGAGGTTTTTTACATGTGAGATTATAAATTTTGTTATTGCTTCAATGACTTTGAGATCAATTGTCCACTAACTGCAAATATATGCGAATTCCCTCATCTTACTGAAGATACAAGCAAGCAAAAGAACTGTAAGGAATAAGGAACGAAGTAATATTTCCCAATTACTTTGAATAAACCCAAGATGTCAAACTAAATATGTCTTTATCTAAAGCTTTGGCTCATTTCAATATACCGTGGGAACTAGGTCACATCCTGCCTTAGTGGACATTCTTGAGGTACACCAAGAAAACAGCCATACATTAAAATACATCCTTCTCAGACTATCTAAAATCAAGTGATAAAACTGGTACCTTAATTTATTTGGAACGATTCTTAATGCAATTAAAACTATAACTCAATGAGTCTGGATTACAATCCTAACTGCCACAAAAGAGTAAAAGTTGTCTTATGGAATGTTCTGATTTGTTGCAAGGACACACAATGTCTCAAATCCCACACACTGGTTTTATCATTAGATATACATTTTAAAACAAATAAATTAATTGGTTTCCAGTATATCTTATCTTGGAAAGTGAGGTTTATTTGTTTAAAAAAAAAAAAAAAAGAGGAAGTAACATGAAGGCCTGTACTATCATAAGAGTAGAAAATAGCTATAGTCATTGCTCTGTGAGAAAAGCAGATCCTTCAGGTTTGCTGTGTGATGGCTGGGAGGGGTGGGAATGGGGGCGGATATACATATGACTAATCTGGGAACATACATGTCTGTAAACAACAAAACTCTGTAAAAGTTAAAAGCAAAATAAAGGTTTAAAAAAAGAAAAAGAAAAAGAAAAAAGAACCTTCGGTTTCCTTTTAGAGATTTGCAAACATTTCAGAGAAGCATATGTCATGAATATTTAAGGTTGCTCTGAGGCAAAACAATCATCTCTTTATAGCATCCTTTCCTTTATTTCCCTATCATTGCTTTTAAATAAAGCTTTTGTATATTTAAATTAGAGGCTTCTGCAGATAAAGAACATAATGATAGGAATTTTTTGGTTTGTTGTTTCTTTTTCACTATTTGGAAATAAAATGTAAAGCATGGGTGACAAACTCATTTAAGTATTTTCTCAAGATACATTGTTTTATCATTTTTTTCCTGCTCTTATTTAAACAATTGCCCTCAGTACATTGAAAAATTGTTATTTACACTTAAATGTTACTAATAAAATTTGGGGGTCAGGTTTCAATTATTTTTAATAGTTTATTTAACTGGATCAGACTACTAATTTTACCTTTGTTCTGCTAATATTTTGTTCTTTGCTTCCCATTAAGTTTGTAATAGGAAATAAAATATTTATTGCATTTCCTTAATAAAGAGTGAAAAATTGGGAGACAAATATAACCAGAAAATGCAAATAATTTGGCTCATAAATAAGAAAAATGGCTTTGAGTCTGCAGCCTGGGATCTTTGAGTACTCCATTCTTCCCACTGGCTTTTCCTGGAGCCAAAAATAAATAAACCATGTCTCACAGACTTTGATCTCTCCTGCTCTGTTAGCTGGTATTCCCCTCTGAGAGCGACTTTTTCCTCTGAAGAGAGTCAGGTCTATTTTTCTGGATAAGACAGTCAGGGGTCATAAACATTTTGACAGCCTTCTCCTTCTAGATCTCCCTGGTCTTTGATAGTGACAAAGATGCCAAGGTCCCCTCCAAAATGGAAAGATGAGCAATAAACACATTTTAAAACCCACGAAAAACTAGTTCAATGAACTTTTTTTTTTTTGGCCACTTCTATTGGTCTTTCATTTATCCATTTTCATCCATCTTTGTTCTTTGACCCATGTGGGCCTCCCATCACAGTGGCCTCTCTCACTGCAGAGGACTGGCTCTGGGCGCACGCACTACAGAGTTCCGGCTCTGTAGTTGGACGCATCAGTCCAGCCGTTCCGCAGCACATGGGATCTTCCCAGGCCAGGGATTGAGCCAGCACCCCTTGCACTGCAAGGTGGTGTCCTTACCCACTGAACTACCAGGGAAGTCCCAATGAACATTTTTGAGCCAGCCATCATAAAGATCTTTCATTACCCATGACCATAGTCGACTGAATAATGACCATCCTACGGTATCACCTCCTAACCACAACAACATGTAAATTTTACCTTAAAAGGGAAAAGAATCTTTGCCAATATCATTAAGGAGGTTGAAACTAGGAAATTAGCCTGGATATCTGAGTGGGCCCTGATAATAAGGGTATCTTTATAAGAGGGAAGTAGAAGGAGAGTTGATACAGACAGAAAGCAACATGACCACAGGGGCAGAGACTGAAATTATGAGTCAAGCCAAGCATGCCAGAGGTCACCAGAGCTGAAGAAGACAAGGAAGAGATTCCCTCCTAGAACTTCCATAGGGAGCATAGCCTGACTGATACCTTGATTACAGGCCCTGTGATATTTATTTTGGACTTCTGGCTTCCAGAACAACAAGAGAATGAATTTTTGTTGCTTTAAGTCATCAAGTCTGTAGTAATTTGTTACTGTAGCCACAGGAAATTAATACTATAGTATATCTATAATAAAGAAATATACTACGTTCTTTTATAAATTCATGAATTTGCCTACATTTATATCTGTTTTAGAGAAAGGTAACTATGTCAATCATTCTTCATTTAGAATTCTAAATTGGAAACCACAGTTGTCTACACAGAGTTGTGATGGATAGTCCATTTCTATTCCCTGTAAGTACAGTAAATATGTTCTCAGTCGGATCTGATTCTTTGCGACCCCATAGACTTTAGCCTGCCAGTCTCCTCTGTCCATAGAATTTTCCAGGCAAGAAGTTGCAGTCGGTTGCCATTTCCTCCTCCAGGGGACTTTCTTGAACCAGGGATAGAACCCGTATCTCTTCCATCCTCCTGAACTGGCAGGAGGATTCCTTACCATATAGAAATCAGTTTATACTGATAGGTTTGATTGTTTACAAACTTTCTTTCATTTCTGATTGACAACTGAGGTAAATATTACATCTATTTAGGGGACATGATCCTATAAATCTTCACGAAGATGAAATTTTCTATTCAGTAAGAGTAGGGGTTTATTTGTTTAAAGAAAAAGTGTTAGGCTAAGATTTGCAGCTTGTATGTGACTTTTGTAGTTCCAACTGTGAGGTATTTCAAAAGATTTTTAAGGGCTTCCCCTGGTGGTCCAGTGGATAAGGACACCGCCTTGCAGTGCAAGGGGCGCCGGTTCGATCCCTGGCCTGGGAAGATCCCACGTGCCGCGGAGCGGCTGGACGGATGTGTCCAATTGCCGAGCCAGAGCTCTGGAGTGCGTGCGCCCAGAGCCGGCGCTCTGCAGCGACAGAGCCACCGCGATGGGAGGCCCACAGGAGCCAAAGAACAAAGACAACAGAGAAACAAAAGACCAATAGAAGTGGCCCGCCCGCTCCCCTCCCCCCCCCAACCCGACCCCCGCCCAAAAAAAAAAAAAAAGATTTTTAATCATTTTGCTTAATTTAGAATTGTTTTCACATATCAAAATGTTCCATAAATTTTGTATTCTTTTCTTTTTAAGGTGATGAATGATTTTTGACAAAATAACTAACTCACAAAGTTTGATCCTCAAAGAACAATCTCCTTCAAACAATCTGGACATAAATTTTGTCATGTACTGTGACTTACATTCATTGAATGATTACTAGGAAAAAAAAGTTTATAAAAGTCAAAATGAAATAAAGTAGCTTTCAGACATGAGATTATACAACTACATTCATGCATAGAAAGAACTTCAGAAAATAAATTACAAGGATTCAACCTAAATCATGTAAAAAGCAAAACTAAGGAAAATTATATGATGCTTCAATCCTGTGAAAACTACACACCTGAAAACCCCACCAAGTACAAAGTTCTCAGTCGGATCTGATTCTTTGCGACCCCATAGACTTTAGCCTGCCAGTCTCCTCTGTCCATAGAATTTTCCAGGCAAGAAGTTGCAGTCGGTTGCCATTTCCTCCTCCAGGGGACTTTCTTGAACCAGGGATAGAACCCGTATCTCTTCCATCCTCCTGAACTGGCAGGAGGATTCCTTACCATATAGAAATCAGTTTATACTGATAGGTTTGATTGTTTACAAACTTTCTTTCATTTCTGATTGACAACTGAGGTAAATATTACATCTATTTAGGGACATGATCCTATAAATCTTCACGAAGATGAAATTTTCTATTCAGTAAGAGTAGGGGTTTATTTGTTTAAAGAAAAAGTGTTAGGCTAAGATTTGCAGCTTGTATGTGACTTTTGTAGTTCCAACTGTGAGGTATTTCAAAAGATTTTTAAGGGCTTCCCCTGGTGGTCCAGTGGATAAGGACACCGCCTTGCAGTGCAAGGGGCGCCGGTTCGATCCCTGGCCTGGGAAGATCCCACGTGCCGCGGAGCGGCTGGACGGATGTGTTCAATTGCCGAGCCAGAGCTCTGGAGTGCGTGCGCCCAGAGCCGGCGCTCTGCAGCGACAGAGCCACCGCGATGGGAGGCCCACAGGAGCCAAAGAACAAAGACAACAGAGAAACAAAAGACCAATAGAAGTGGCCCGCCCGCTCCCCTCCCTCCCCCAACCTGACCCCCACCCAAAAAAAAAAAAAAAATTTTTAATCATTTTGCTTAATTTAGAATTGTTTTCACATATCAAAATGTTCCATAAATTTTGTACTCTTTTCTTTTTAAGGTGATGAATGATTTTTGACAAAATAACTAACTCACAAAGTTTGATCCTCAAAGAACAATCTCCTTCAAACAATCTGGACATAAATTTTGTCATGTACTGTGACTTACATTCATTGAATGATTACTAGGAAAAAAAAGTTTATAAAAGTCAAAATGAAATAAAGTAGCTTTCAGACATGAGATTATACAACTACATTCACGCATAGAAAGAACTTCAGAAAATAAATTACAAGGATTCAACCTAAATCATGTAAAAAGCAAAACTAAGGAAAATTATATGATGCTTCAATCCTGTGAAAACTACACACCTGAAAACCCCACCAAGTACAAATTACTATACACAGTTTGTTTTTCTGGTCACCTCATTGCATTCAGACTTTTGAAAAGCAATGAAAATCACTCTGGCTTTTGTTTTTGTTTGTTATTTTGTCTTTAGCATGCATGCACCTCTTGAGGAATAATGAAAGTCCATCAATACCTATCATTTCATATAAAATTAGATCACATTTTCAGCTGATTTATTGACATGTTCAGGTACTAGTTTGTTCATTTAAAGCCTCAAAGTTTAACTATGAAAGATTTTCAGACTTGAAATGCTCTGCATTCTATGAGAGGATCACTACCTTAGGAACAAAAACTTGTACATCTGTCAAACAGAAATCATTTTTTGGCAGTCTAACTAAAATGAGAGTTACAGAAAGCTGCCAGGATTATGTGTTAGAAGATTAAAATAGTCTGGCTGCAAATTTCAGAGGATATAATTCTGTCCAACACTAGGGAAAAAAAGGTAAATTCCTTATGTATTCTTTATTGGCTAACTCAGATGTCTCACAAAAAGAGTTCACTTAGAATAAGAGAGAAATTTAAATTCTACCACATTAATACTTGATATTCTTACAGTCTGAATTCATCTCTGGCATATGATGATTTATTAAATGGAGAGTTTCCAAATACACAATGACATTTTACTTCAAGTATAATTTATGAGAGCTAATGACATTTTTGCAAGCCTTGAGTTTGACAGTCTATAAATTGAGATAACAACCATTATGTATTTCCTACATTTTTATCAGCTATTTTATGAACCTTATGGCTCTAACTAAAAGGTATGGTTATATATTCATAACTTATAAATTATAAACAAGTGGTAATTTACTTCAAACCTAACAATGCAGCTGGACAAAATGTTTTCAAGTTACAGTTGCCAGGAGAGTCCTAAGCATCAGAAGAAAAATTTCTTTGAAATTCAAGCCCCACTCAGGGAAAAGTTTCCATAAAAACCTATACTGGCAAAAAAAAAAAAAAAAAAAAGAACTATAAATAATTCACTTTACAGTAAAAACTGGAATATACAAAGAATGTAGCAGGAGAATATTTCATTTTTCATAAAAATAAGCTAAAACTTGCAATGTGTTTTGGAAGAAAAAAATGGAAAAACAAAAACAGCATTTTGTTCAATGCTATAAACATACCTTTTTTTTTAGGTCCTTGGACAAATTATCTAGGAACTTTATACACTGTTATTTTGCTGGAGTTTCTATTCTTTTCATTCTCTACCTGACTATCTCTCTCTTCTTCAAATGCCAGTTTGCAAGTTTTGACTCCTATTTTGTCACTAGACATGTAATTAAGTGGCCAACCTGTGTTCTCACTGTATGATTTACATAATCAAAATATAGCAATTATTGCATTGCTATAAATGTTATTTGTATTACCTTTCCACAAGACCACTAACTCTCTAAGTTCAGGGACTGTGTCTCTCTGGATCAATCTGTAAGTAATCAGTAAATAAGAGGAGCTTAGTAACTATTATTGAGTAAATGAATGAAAAGGTGTGTGACCAGAAAGGACACTGGAATTGAATCCATATATTATTAGCTTTTCAGATAAGAGGTGTAAGAGTCTGTCATTTTTACACACTGCAAGCATAGTAGAGAAGAACAAATCTGACTCCATATTGGATCTGTTTCTTTTACCTATTGCTTTTGCTGCAAGAATGTTGCCCATGGGGAATCTGAGGAAAAATGGATAACATGTACATGTATACACGGTTGAATGGATACATGGCTGAATCCCTTTGCTGTCCACCTGAAACTATCAAATCATTGTTAATTGGGTATATTCTAATATAAAGTAAAAAGTTGTTTTTTCTTTTTTTTTTTTTTTAATCTAAAACAAAAAGAAAAGAATGATGTATTCATGACAGTCGGTTCTCAAGACTCTGAACTCCAAAAGGTATGGTTATATATTCATAACTTATAAATTATAAACAAGTGGTAATTTACTTCAAACCTAACAATGCAGCTGGACAAAATGTTTTCAAGTTACAGTTGCCAGGAGAGTCCTAAGCATCAGAAGAAAAATTTCTTTGAAATTCAAGCCCCACTCAGGGAAAAGTTTCCATAAAAACCTATACTGGCAAAAAAAAAAAAAAAAAAAAAAGAACTATAAATAATTCACTTTACAGTAAAAACTGGAATATACAAAGAATGTAGCAGGAGAATATTTCATTTTTCATAAAAATAAGCTAAAACTTGCAATGTGTTTTGGAAGAAAAAAATGGAAAAACAAAAACAGCATTTTGTTCAATGCTATAAACATACCTTTTTTTTTAGGTCCTTGGACAAATTATCTAGGAACTTTATACACTGTTATTTTGCTGGAGTTTCTATTCTTTTCATTCTCTACCTGACTATCTCTCTCTTCTTCAAATGCCAGTTTGCAAGTTTTGACTCCTATTTTGTCACTAGACATGTAATTAAGTGGCCAACCTGTGTTCTCACTGTATGATTTACATAATCAAAATATAGCAATTATTGCATTGCTATAAATGTTATTTGTATTACCTTTCCACAAGACCACTAACTCTCTAAGTTCAGGGACTGTGTCTCTCTGGATCAATCTGTAAGTAATCAGCAAATAAGAGGAGCTTAGTAACTATTATTGAGTAAATGAATGAAAAGGTGTGTGACCAGAAAGGACACTGGAATTGAATCCATATATTATTAGCTTTTCAGATAAGAGGTGTAAGAGTCTGTCATTTTTACACACTGCAAGCATAGTAGAGAAGAACAAATCTGACTCCATATTGGATCTGTTTCTTTTACCTATTGCTTTTGCTGCAAGAATGTTGCCCATGGGGAATCTGAGGAAAAATGGATAACATGTACATGTATACACGGTTGAATGGATACATGGCTGAATCCCTTTGCTGTCCACCTGAAACTATCAAATCATTGTTAATTGGGTATATTCTAATATAAAGTAAAAAGTTGTTTTTTCTTTTTTTTTTTTTTTAATCTAAAACAAAAAGAAAAGAATGATGTATTCATGACAGTCGGTTCTCAAGACTCTGAACTCCAAAAGTATAACTTTTCCATTCATTTGGAGATAAAAAGTTGTAGGTCAGTGAGTAACATCTGTCTTGTTGGAGATTTATAGGAACAGCATGAGTTGATCCATGTGGCAGCTACAAGGACAATGGATTCTGACACCAAGAAGTCTGTAACAACCAGCCACACCACCTCCCCTTGCCGTATAGAAGAAACCCAGCTCCTAATTCCAGTAAGATGCTTCTTTGGGATGTTAGTCCACCATCTTCTCAGTCTACTCATTTTCCAAGTAAAGTCACCATCCCGTGCCCCAAAAATTTGCCTCCTGACTTACTGACCTGTTGTGTGGCAAGCAGTACAAGCTTAGACTCAGTAATGCAAGATGTGGTAGCCCCTAATTAAAATTTGGAACCACATTTCCCATTTACTAAGCCATCATTAAAGAAAACAAAATTTGCACTGAGTAATAAAGAACTAAATGCAGAGTCTTAGAGATTGTCTCAACTTTCTATAGAATGTGTTTTCAGTGTTTTACATTTGGGCCTTACTAGTAGGCCTATAGAGGTATTCTACTGTTGTTTAATTTGTATTTCCCTGATGACACATGAGATACAACATCTTTGTGTGTGCTTATTATCTGTATATCCTCTTCAAGGAGGTATCTGTCCAGTTTGTGAATTTTGTCTTTCTAATCTGTAAGAAACGTAAATAAGAGGAGCTTAGTAACTATTATTGAGTAAATGAATGAAAAGGTGTGTGACCAGAAAGGACACTGGAATTGAATCCATATATTATTAGCTTTTCAGATAAGAGGTGTAAGAGTCTGTCATTTTTACACACTGCAAGCATAGTAGAGAAGAACAAATCTGACTCCATATTGGATCTGTTTCTTTTACCTATTGCTTTTGCTGCAAGAATGTTGCCCATGGGGAATCTGAGGAAAAATGGATAACATGTACATGTATACACGGTTGAATGGATACATGGCTGAATCCCTTTGCTGTCCACCTGAAACTATCAAATCATTGTTAATTGGGTATATTCTAATATAAAGTAAAAAGTTGTTTTTTCTTTTTTTTTTTTTAATCTAAAACAAAAAGAAAAGAATGATGTATTCATGACAGTCGATTCTCAAGACTCTGAACTCCAAAAGTATAACTTTTCCATTCATTTGGAGATAAAAAGTTGTAGGTCAGTGAGTAACATCTGTCTTGTTGGAGATTTATAGGAACAGCATGAGTTGATCCATGTGGCAGCTACAAGGACAATGGATTCTGACACCAAGAAGTCTGTAACAACCAGCCACACCACCTCCCCTTGCCGTATAGAAGAAACCCAGCTCCTAATTCCAGTAAGATGCTTCTTTGGGATGTTAGTCCACCATCTTCTCAGTCTACTCATTTTCCAAGTAAAGTCACCATCCCGTGCCCCAAAAATTTGCCTCCTGACTTACTGACCTGTTGTGTGGCAAGCAGTACAAGCTTAGACTCAGTAATGCAAGATGTGGTAGCCCCTAATTAAAATTTGGAACCACATTTCCCATTTACTAAGCCATCATTAAAGAAAACAAAATTTGCACTGAGTAATAAAGAACTAAATGCAGAGTCTTAGAGATTGTCTCAACTTTCTATAGAATGTGTTTTCAGTGTTTTACATTTGGGCCTTACTAGTAGGCCTATAGAGGTATTCTACTGTTGTTTAATTTGTATTTCCCTGATGACACATGAGATACAACATCTTTGTGTGTGCTTATTATCTGTATATCCTCTTCAAGGAGGTATCTGTCCAGGTTTTTTGTCCATTTTTTAATTGAATTGTTGTTTTCTAATTTTTTGAGTTTAATAGTCTCATGTACATTTCAGATAATCATTCTTATCAGATATATTTTTGTAAATATTGTCTTCCAATCTATGACTTCTCTTTTTATTTTCTGTAACCTCTCTTTTTTCACTTAGCATAATGCCCTCTGAAAACATCTGTGTTGTCACAAATGGCAAAATGTCTTTCTTTTTTATGGTTAGTATTTTCTTTTATGTATTTATCACATTGTCTTTATACAGTTATCCATTGATGAATGCTTAGGTCATTTCCATGTCTCAGCTGTTATGAATAATGCTGCAATAAACTTTGATCTGCATATATCTTTTTAAATTTGTGTTTTTATTTTCCTTGGGTAAATTTCAAGAAGTGAAATAGATGGATCATATGGCAGTTCTAGAGACAGAAATGTGAGTTACGCCCCATTTGCAGCAGGTTTGGGTGGACAGGTGTGGGTTAAACTCCATTTGAGGGTAAGATCCTATGAAACTATTGCTAACACTCAGGGGAATTACAACCTAGAGTTACAATGGTCATTATGAGGAATATTCCAATTAGACAAGATCATTTAAGAAGTATATTTAAAAGCAAGGATTCCTAAATTGAACTGAACTGCATACATATTTTAATTGTCATGCAGAAACCTCCAAAGCCCTCAAAATTCCAAAATAGCTTCACTGAAAGATTCATTGCAAAAAGCCAAAAGCCAATAAAAAAATCAAAATTATAAAAGCTAATTAAAATGAAAAACTATAAGACTAATATAAATCTTTCTGCTGCCCTCTATCCTCCTTTGTTTGAATACACATTTTTTATGATGTTTTATTTCAAGCATTACTGGGTTCCATAATGTTTTGTTTACTAGAGTTAAGAAAACCTTTTCCCTTCATCTATATGTGACTTACAGCAATTTGGTAAAGTATACTTTTGTAAACAAAGATGAAACATTGACTTTTTTTCTATGTGTGTTTCCTCCAGAATTCAGAAAGTCTTGAATATTCTCTTTGTGGCAATATAATTGCTTATTTGCATAAGTTCAATAAGAATCTGTTCTCCTCATAACAAGGCATAATTGGAAACATGGACTAAATAACCAGGACAATTTTGGAATATCATACTTGAGAGAGACATACATAGACTCGGATACAAGACAGATTTAAGGAACTGCTTGGAAAAACTGGTCTGAAACTACGTCCACGGTTCCTGGCAGCATTACAAAGTGAGTAAAGTCACATCCTGGGGGTCAGGAACTTCCAGATAGTTTTGGGGGACCTTGAGAAAAGAATTTGCCCTAACTATCGGTACTGAAAGTAAAATTTGACGTTAAGTCCTTGGCTTGGTTTCCTGGCCTCTGATTATTTTGAGAGTTCAGTTTGAGATTCTTTACAGAAAATTCTAGTCAAATGTTTACAAAATTTCTATGGAAAAAACAAAGCAGTCTTTAAAAAGACTTATATCATCAATCACTATTCCTCCTATAAATAATCAGGCCAAGATTAACAAAGTACTTTTCCTATAATTATCTTTGGTTTAAAAAAATGGGGGTAACTGTAGAGAGAAATAATTATGTCTGTCCCTTTTACATGTGGATTCTAATTCTATTAATGGTTCCAAGGTTTTGTTATATACCTATAAACTGGATTTGACTCTGGCTTCTTCCAATTTCCTTAAATATCTGGCTACAGTACCTTCAAACTAACATTTTCCACTGTAATGATTTGGAATGACTAAGAACATAGACTGCCTTTGTCTTTTGGGAGAAGGTTCTAAACCAGATCCTCCTTGCTACCTATATGGAAGCCAAACAACAGAGACTTTAATCTTGGGTCCACATCTCCTATTTAAAAAGAAAGACCCCTTTAGACTCTAGGAACTGCATACCTGCTGGAGACCTGAAAATCAGACTGTTTTGGAAGATAGGAAGCTGACATTAAAGTAGACTGCTTCCTCTCAAGATGTCAGATCAATAATGTTTTTTTTTAATTTTCTTTCCCTCCCCAATAGCCCTTTTCTTAATTCTTCTATCAGAAAGTCTTGAATATTCTTTTTGTGGCAATATAATTGCTTATTTGCATAAGTTCAATAAGAATCTGTTCTCCTCATAACAAGGCATAATTGGAAACATGGACTAAATAACCAGGACAATTTTGGAATATCATACTTGAGAGAGACATACATAGACTCGGATACAAGACAGATTTAAGGAACTGCTTGGAAAAACTGGTCTGAAACTACGTCCACGGTTCCTGGCAGCATTACAAAGTGAGTAAAGTCACATCCTGGGGGTCAGGAACTTCCAGATAGTTTTGGGGGACCTTGAGAAAAGAATTTGCCCTAACTATCGGTACTGAAAGTAAAATTTGACGTTAAGTCCTTGGCTTGGTTTCCTGGCCTCTGATTATTTTGAGAGTTCAGTTTGAGATTCTTTACAGAAAATTCTAGTCAAATGTTTACAAAATTTCTATGGAAAAAACAAAGCAGTCTTTAAAAAGACTTATATCATCAATCACTATTCCTCCTATAAATAATCAGGCCAAGATTAACAAAGTACTTTTCCTATAATTATCTTTGGTTTAAAAAAATGGGGGTAACTGTAGAGAGAAATAATTATGTCTGTCCCTTTTACATGTGGATTCTAATTCTATTAATGGTTCCAAGGTTTTGTTATATACCTATAAACTGGATTTGACTCTGGCTTCTTCCAATTTCCTTAAATATCTGGCTACAGTATCTTCAAACTAACATTTTCCACTGTAATGATTTGGAATGACTAAGAACATAGACTGCCTTTGTCTTTTGGGAGAAGGTTCTAAACCAGATCCTCCTTGCTACCTATATGGAAGCCAAACAACAGAGACTTTAATCTTGGGTCCACATCTCCTATTTAAAAAGAAAGACCCCTTTAGACTCTAGGAACTGCATACCTGCTGGAGACCTGAAAATCAGACTGTTTTGGAAGATAGGAAGCTGACATTAAAGTAGACTGCTTCCTCTCAAGATGTCAGATCAATAATGTTTTTTTTTAATTTTCTTTCCCTCCCCAATAGCCCTTTTCTTAATTCTTCTATCACAAAGATCTTCATAATTCTTTTGTACACCTTTTGCTTTGAGCTGGCCTGGAAAAATGATATCTTGCATCATTACAAAGAGGGATAATCACCAAACAACTGCTAGACTTGACACAATGTTGGTAGTTTTGCACATCAACTTCCCCCTGATTTACAATGACCTAGTTTCTCTGGAGCAAATCAGCCCCTTCTTTGCTGCATCATACTCAGGCATCCATTTCCTTATCTCTTTATAACAACTCCAAACCCAGGGAACACTGCGTTCAAACTCTGCACAAAGAAAATGATACAATACATGAATAACTAGAAATAAATCCACCTGTGTGCTCTACAGACTCTTAAAATTTTACTGGCCTCTTTGGTTGTCACCTTTTCAATTCTGGGCCACAAATTCAAATAGGAATTACCAAGCAGCATTCATGATTCAAGATTAGTTTTCTTTAACCTAGGAGGTAAAAGGCCTGTACTCTGAAAACTAAACATTGATAAAAGAGATTGAAGATGGCACACATAAATGGAAAGGCAGACCATGCATGTGGCATGGAAGAATTCATATTGCTAAAATGTCCATGCTGCAAAAAACCATTTACAGATTCAATGAAATCCCTACCAAAATAACAATGCCATTTTTAAAGGAAATGCAATAAGTCATCCTAAAATGTGATAGAAACAGAAAAGACTATGAATAGTCAAGGAAGTTTTAATAAAGAAGAACAAAGTCAGAGATGTCATTCTCTCTGATATCAAACTGATAGAAACAGAAAAGACTATGAAGTAAGTCAAATATGAAATAGGTACTGGAACATTTGGGAGAAGGTTCTAAACCAGATCCTCCTTGCTACCTATATGGAAGCCAAACAACAGAGACTTTAATCTTGGGTCCACATCTCCTATTTAAAAAGAAAGACCCCTTTAGACTCTAGGAACTGCATACCTGCTGGAGACCTGAAAATCAGACTGTTTTGGAAGATAGGAAGCTGACATTAAAGTAGACTGCTTCCTCTCAAGATGTCAGATCAATAATGTTTTTTTTTTTAATTTTCTTTCCCTCTCCAATAGCCCTTTTCTTAATTCTTCTATCACAAAGATCTTCATAATTCTTTTGTACACCTTTTGCTTTGAGCTGGCCTGGAAAAATGATATCTTGCATCATTACAAAGAGGGATAATCACCAAACAACTGCTAGACTTGACACAATGTTGGTAGTTTTGCACATCAACTTCCCCCTGATTTACAATGACCTAGTTTCTCTGGAGCAAATCAGCCCCTTCTTTGCTGCATCATACTCAGGTATCCATTTCCTTATCTCTTTATAACAACTCCAAACCCAGGGAACACTGCGTTCAAACTCTGCACAAAGAAAATGATACAATACATGAATAACTAGAAATAAATCCACCTGTGTGCTCTACAGACTCTTAAAATTTTACTGGCCTCTTTGGCTGTCACCTTTTCAATTCTGGGCCACAAATTCAAATAGGAATTACCAAGCAGCATTCATGATTCAAGATTAGTTTTCTTTAACCTAGGAGGTAAAAGGCCTGTACTCTGAAAACTAAACATTGATAAAAGAGATTGAAGATGGCACACATAAATGGAAAGGCAGACCATGCATGTTGCATGGAAGAATTCATATTGCTAAAATGTCCATGCTGCAAAAAACCATTTACAGATTCAATGAAATCCCTACCAAAATAACAATGCCATTTTTAAAGGAAATGCAATAAGTCATCCTAAAATGTGATAGAAACAGAAAAGACTATGAATAGTCAAGGAAGTTTTAATAAAGAAGAACAAAGTCAGAGATGTCATTCTCTCTGATATCAAACTACAGCAAAAAGCTATAGTAATCAAAACACTATGGTACTGGCACCATACACCATTCCTCAATTCAATAGAACATAATAGAAAACCCAGAAGTAAAACCAAGTTTATATATTCAGTTAATTTATGAGAAAGAAGCCAAGAATATACTCTGGGGAAAAAAATCTCTTACAGTGAGTGCTGGGAAAACTAGATGGCTAAAAGAAAGAAAATGGACCACTTTCTTACATCATACACAAAAAATAAATCCAAAATGTGTTAAAGGCTTAAATGTAAGGCTGGAAACCATAAAACTCCCATAAGAAATATAGGCACTGGTCTTGGCAGTTTTTGGATCTGTGTCCTCAGAAGAGAGAAGTAAAAGCAAAAATCAGCAAATAGGACCATATCCAGCTAAACACCTTTTGCACAGTGAAGGAAACCATTAAAAAAATCAAAAGGCAGTCTAATGAAAAGGAGATGATAGTTAGAAAACCTATATCCTATGAGAGGTTAAATATCCAAAATGTATGAAAAACTCTGAAAACATGCAATTAAAAATGGAGGAACGAATGAAGAAAGAGATGGCAAGAAAATGGAGAAGAGAACTCACTGGGGATGTAAATTCGTAATGCCATTATGGAAAACAGTATGGGACTTCCTCAAGAGATTTAAAGGCAGAACTACCATATAATCCAGAAATTCCTCTTTTAGATATTTAAGAAGAAAACAAAAACATTAATTTGCAAAGACTATGCATTCTTATATTCATTGTTATTATATACAATAGTTGAGATATGGAAGCAACTTCAGTGTCCATCAGTAGATGAATGAATAAACAGTATGCATATATATATATATATATATAGTAGAATATAGAAAAACTGAAATCTTGCCATCTATGACAAAATGGATATACCTAGAGGTTATTATGCTAAATGAAATAAGTCATACAGAAAAAGTCAAGGACCAGATTGTTCCATGTATATGTTGAATCTAAAAAAAAACAAATGATCAAACAAAACAAAATAGAAACACAATCATAGATATAGAGAACAGACAAAATGGTCAGTTGTCAAGGAGGAAGAAGGATAGAACTTGGGCAAAATAGGTGAAGGGAGTTAAAAAGTACAAAATTCCATTTATAAAAGAAACAAATCATGAGGATGTAATGTACAATATAGGAGATATAATCACAATATGTTATGGTGACAGGTGTTACTAGATTTATCATGCTGCTTAATGTGCAGTGTATATAAATTTCAAATCACTATGTCATAAACCTGTAACTAATATAATACTGTATGACAACTGTATTTCCCTAAAAAAATAGCTTTCTTGGAGAGATTACTGCTCCCCAGATTAGGAGTAAATGCAAATGAGTCTATGCTCAGAAACTTCTACTTAACTCTCGAGGATACTTGCAGAATTTGCCGCTAAAGTTGTAGCTGCCTAACAAAAATCCTTAGAGTCTCTTGAAAAAGTTGTTCTTGATAATGAGGTACCTCTTAATTGTGTTTTAGTGAGCAAGGAGGTAGGTATCTGTGCTATGGCCAACACCACTTGCTGCACCTGAATTAACACTTCTGATGGAGGTGAAACTCAGTTACATAAGATGACTGAATAAGCTGCTTCACTACAGAAAGTGACTTCTTTAAAAAAAAAAAAACTCTTTTAACGTGTTTGGTTTTGATTGGTCTGGGTCTTGGGGACAATGGCAGTGAAGTACACTCTAGGCATTGAAATTTATCTCCTTGTAATAATTATAATAGTCTCCCTTGTGCACTTTATTTTCTCAAAAGCTTTAAAGGCCAAATCTGTAGCCATTAACTACTAAGCAAATGATCTCCCTAGGACTGGAGTGTCAGGAAAGCAACAAAGAGACTGGCTGACTTTACAAACGCGAATGTAAAGATCTGCGCATATCACAGAGACTTAGCAAAATATGCCTTGACCTGTGATACTACACAAAGGATCAGAAAAAACTGCAAAAATTCTACAGCTGTAACAAAGAATGATGCTAATGTCTTAATTCCACCCCCCCTTTAAATTTATGTATATTTAATTGGAGGATAATTGCTTTACAATCTTGTATTGGCTTCTGCTATACAAGACAAATTAGTCATAACTCTATGTATATAATTATGTATACATAACTATATATATATATATATCCCTTCCCTCTTGAGCTTCTCTCCCACTCCACCCTCACTCATTCCATCTCTCTAGGTCTTCATAGAGTGCTTGTCTAGGCTCCCTGTGTTATATAGTAGCTTCCTACTAGCTATGCTAGATACCCATTGACAGATGAATGGATAAGGACATTGTGGTACATACACACAATGGCAGTTACTCAGCCATAAAAGGAAATGAATTTGAGTCAGTTGAATTGAGGTGGATGAACCTAGAGCCTGTTATACAGCGTGAAATAAATCAGAAAGAAAAAAACAATTAATGCGCATACTGGAGAAGAAAATGGCAACCCACTCCAGTATTCTTGCCTGGAAAATCCCATAGACAGAAGAGCCTGGTAGACTACAGTCCATGCGGTCACAAGAGTCAGACACGACTTGGTGACTAAACAAGCACCACCACATATATATGGAATCTAGAAAAATGGTATTGGTGACCCTATCTGTAGAGTAGGATTGGAGACACAGACATAGAGTATGGACTTGTGGACACATCAGGGGAAGGAGAGGGTAGAATGAACTGAGAGACTAGTACTGACATATATAGACTGCCATCTGTAATGCCTTAAATTTTGATCACATCTCTCAATTAAGCTGAGAGTTTGATTAAGGGGGAAGATTGTTTAAAAACAACAAAATGCTCAAAACAGAGTCACTTTTGTATTAAGCCTATGTCACCAAATTGAGAAAATATCTAGTTTAATTATAGTTTTAACTTCTTCCAGGAGGGGAATTTTAAATCAATCTGGAATTACCTGGCCAACAACAGACAGGCATGCTGACTGATAGACCCCTGCCATATCTAAAGGAAGATGACCTTGCCACAAATAATATACCCTTCATTATTAACTCCCTCATCCCACCCCATCTGCCTTTGAAAGTTTTTCATTCTGTACTGCTCTTCAGAGCAACTTTTGATTTGCTAGATGAATTCTACCCCATTTATGAACTATTGAATAAAGCTTATAAAATCTATTTTTAAAATCCACTTGTTCATTGCTGGTAAATGTAAAGGCAATTGATTTTTGAATCTTAACCTTATATTCTAAAGCACTGCTATAATCACTCATAAATTCCAAGAGTCTTTGCTTAATTTTATATTTAGCTCATACCCAAAATTTCCCATAACCTCATGATCTACTAATTCATAATATGTTTTGTATATCTCATTATAACATTTTTCCTAATTTTAGATAGTGTATATAGTTTTATTTCTAAAAGTAGTATAATGCAGTATAGTTTTATTATTCTCTTTTAGTCAAAGCACCTTGAATGTAAAATATTTTTAATGTTACTTCTTAAAACATGAAAGATAAAAGCCACTCCTAGGGCTTCCCTAGTGGTCCAGTGGGTAAAGAGTCCCTTGCAATGCAAGGGGCACTGGTTCAACCTCTGGCCCGGGAAGATCCCATGTGTCGCGGAGCAGCTGGGCCGGTGTGGCCAATTATGAGCCAGCACTCTGGAGCACATGCACCAAGAGCCTGTGCTCTGCAATAGAGAGGTCACTGTAATGGGAGACCCACAGAGGCCAAACAATAAAGATGGATGAAAATAAATAAATAAATACATAAATGCATAAAATGCAAAAGAAAAAAAAGAATCTTTAATTAAAAAAAAAAAAAAAGCTGGGGCTTCCCTGGTGGTCCAGTGGGTAAAGAATGCCTTGCAGTGCAAGGGGCACATGTTTGATATCTGGCTGGGGAAGATCCCACTGTGCTGTGGAGCGGCTGAACTGGTGTGTCCATTTAGGAGTCAGCGCTCTGGAATGCAAGTGCCTGGAGCTGGTGTTCTGCAACAAGAGAGGCCAGTGCAATGGGAGGCCCACACAGGCCAAAGAATCAAGATGGATGGAAATAAATTAATTAATTAATGAAAAATAAAAAAAATAAAAAACATTAAGTCGCTCCTAGTCTCTAATAAAACTCTCCATCCCCAAGAGTGATTCTCAAAACATCTCAAAATGTATTCCGCAGTTTCATCCAACATATAAAACTGGATCATTTATTTGATTAAAAAATGACAGATAAGTGTAACTGTTTGCCAAGCAATTTCACAAATTTGGCCATATGTAAAAAATCATTTGGATATCAACAGAGCAGATTTCTGTTTAATGACCTTTAAAGTTCCTTATCAAATAAGTTTAATCCCAAGGGGTAAAATCCACCTACTGCATAATCTAAATGTCTGTTATGTAATACAATCAGAGAATTATTGATGTCTTAATATTCAAGCCTAGTCAAGAAATACTAGGATCAGATAAGCGATTAAGTATTTAAAAACTTTTAAAAGCCAGCATCTTTCTAAGTTTCATTATGAAAGAGAAATCAGTTGTTAAGGAGACTTAGTGAAAACATAAATTTAATTAATTGGGAAATAGATCAAAATGCTATAGAAATTCGGGAAGTAATTGTTCCCATTAACCAGAAATGAGTTCATGAGAGTAACCTAGTAATTGATGAGAAGAAAACCAAGTTGAAATATTGTCCAAGTTGGACACAATATTACTTATTTGAATTAACTTTGGCACATTAAGTTCCATTAAGTAAGCTAAGTGCTACTGTCCAGTCAGGATGCTGGAACCATATAACTAAAGAATTATTCAATTGTGATAAGAGAATAACTCTAAGATATAAGGAAACTCTACATGGTATCTAGACACGATGGAAAGTATCCTGTTGTTTACTTGGTAAGTTGTATTCAACTCGTTGTTACCCCACGTATAGCCCACCAGCCTCCTCTGTCCAGGGGATTTCCCAGGCAAGAATACTGGAGTAGGTTGCTATTTTCTTCTCCAGAGGGATCTTCCTGACTCAGGGATTAAACCTGTGTCTCCTGTACTGGAAATGAGTTCTTCAGCACTGAGTCACCAGGGAAGCCTTTGAGATTATTTTAGCAAGGACAAATTGTTAAGCAAGATCCCTCCCACAGGCTGGAGTTCAGGGCTTTTTGAAAAAGGAGAACAGAGAAGCCAGATAGCAGAGAAGTTTTCTACTTGGCCCAGGTCAGCACTGGACCATAGTGACCAGGCCTGCAGGCATCAACTCTTTAGCATTCAGATGGGAAACAGAAGATCAGCAACAAAAGGCAGCATGAAGAGGGCCTGAGGGCTCTCCCACAGTTTGGGTGGTGTTAGGGATGAGGCTGCAGTGTCATTGAGGGGCCACACAATCTGTGAGGATAGCTGGGTCAGAGGCCCACAAGATATCCCTATCCTCATCATCTTGAACTAAGCAGCCAGAAACTGCAGAAAAAGTCATTCCTCCCATAAACACCTCCAGTGCTCTCTAATGAGAAAATGTATCATGCTCAGCTCACAGCAAAAATGTCTGAAAGGATTCCATTTATTATCAGAAAGTGTATAGACTGAAGGGTGAGAAGAAAGAAATTGACAAATGGCACAATAACACATCAGCTTTGCCTTGAGAAAGCATAATTTTAATGGCACAATAACACATATGTTTTGCCTTGAGAAAGCATAATTTGAAATATGTAGAATTTGAGATCAGTTTAAATAAAATTTAATCTGCATGTGCCTGCAAGGCAGGAGACCTGAGTTTGACGTCTGGTTTGGGAAGATCCCCTAGAGAAGGGAAAGGTTACCCACTCCAGTATTCTTGCCTGAAGAATTCCATGGCTCATCCATGGGTCGCCAAAGGCTGGACACAACTGAGTGACTTCACTAAATAAAAATCAGTATTGCGGGGGCTTCCTGGTGGTCCTGAGGACACCGCCTTGCAGTGCAATGGGCGCCAGTTCAATCCCTGGCCTGGGTGGAGCGGCTAGACAGATGTGTCCAATTACCGAGCTGGAGCTCTGGCGCGCATGCGCCCAGAGTCGGTGCTCTGTGACAACAGAGGCCACCGCGATGGGAGGCCCACACGGGCCAAAGAACAAAGATGGATGAAAACAGATAAATGAAAGACCAATAGAAGTGGCCCGCCCATCCCCCTCCCTCCCCAACCCACACCCCTCCTCCTCCAAAAAAATCAGTACTGCAGAGGTCCATCAAGGGAAGACATTCTTATGAGATGGATAGAACACAACAGTGGGAAATATAGATCCAACTTTATAATTGACTATTAAAAGTGGAGTTAATAAGAGGAACTTATCTCTTGGTTATTTGGTTGGGGTGGAAAGGGTTGCTATGTCACATAGCTTGCAGTATTTTAGTTCCCTGACCAGGGATTGAATTTGCAGTCATAGCAGTGAAAGTGAGTGCTAACTACTGGGCCACCAAGAAACTTCCAAGTGGTATATCTATTTAGACAGCATAAACCAATCATGGAGCAGATACAAAAGAAAAAATGACCCAGTCTCTTTTCTTTCATATTTGCAGTTTGCAATAGCCTCAGTAAGACCTCTTCAAACCTGACTCAACCTTGTGGCATACTGCTTCAATTCCTTTTAATAACTGAGGCCCTTAGTCATTTTCAGTTCCCTATTGCTAGGTCAGTTGGATAAGAATTCACTCGATAGCAAGTTTTTATGGACTACCCATTTTCCCCCAAAGGGGACTTTAGGCTGGTCATAATTTCTTATAAAACAATTTAGATTCTCAATGGATAACTAAACTTAATATACTCACTTGTTTTTATAACTGTCTTTAGGAGGACTTAGGGTAAATCATAAAGCCCTGGCTATGGGAATTTAACTGGCTGGGAGCTTATGAAACATAAATCATTAACTTGAATAGACAAGATGATTCATGTTATAAATTAACCACAAAATACTTTTTCCAGATGTATTACATTTGTTTCTCCTTGATTTATTTTTATTAACCATGATTATTACTTTGTCTCAAAACTAAGAGCAAACTGACTAGTATTGGTAACACATTATTCAATATATTTCCACTCCAGGTAATGACTTTCACCAATGCAATATGTTTAAAGGTCTTGTGCTAGACAAATAAAATCCCAGGGATCTTTGTCAAATGAACAGTATAAGAGGAACAATGACATTATAAAGAATATGTGCTCAACAAAATTATAGCTTGGTGAAGTCCTGTATAAAAAAGCTATCTTGAGAATAAGCATGAGGAATAATGAGGGGATCTACTAAACCCACATGAAAAAATCAAGTATTTCTCAAAATGTTGATGAGTTTTAATGAACTTTGACAATGAAACTCATCAGTAGCAATAACTACTGTTTCCTGCAGTCATTCTGAGCAAGGAGATGGTCAATTGTTTATTCAATGCATAGTTTCAATATGCTTTTATAAGCAATTTGCTAGTACAGTGGGAAATATAGATCCAACTTTATAATTGACTATTAAAAGTGGAGTTAATAAGAGGAACTTATCTCTTGGTTATTTGGTTGGGGTGGAAAGGGTTGCTATGTCACATAGCTTGCAGTATTTTAGTTCCCTGACCAGGGATTGAATTTGCAGTCATAGCAGTGAAAGTGAGTGCTAACTACTGGGCCACCAAGAAACTTCCAAGTGGTATATCTATTTAGACAGCATAAACCAATCATGGAGCAGATACAAAAGAAAAAATGACCCAGTCTCTTTTCTTTCATATTTGCAGTTTGCAATAGCCTCAGTAAGACCTCTTCAAACCTGACTCAACCTTGTGGCATACTGCTTCAATTCCTTTTAATAACTGAGGCCCTTAGTCATTTTCAGTTCCCTATTGCTAGGTCAGTTGGATAAGAATTCACTCGATAGCAAGTTTTTATGGACTACCCATTTTCCCCCAAAGGGGACTTTAGGCTGGTCATAATTTCTTATAAAACAATTTAGATTCTCAATGGATAACTAAACTTAATATACTCACTTGTTTTTATAACTGTCTTTAGGAGGACTTAGGGTAAATCATAAAGCCCTGGCTATGGGAATTTAACTGGCTGGGAGCTTATGAAACATAAATCATTAACTTGAATAGACAAGATGATTCATGTTATAAATTAGCCACAAAATACTTTTTCCAGATGTATTACATTTGTTTCTCCTTGATTTATTTTTATTAACCATGATTATTACTTTGTCTCAAAACTAAGAGCAAACTGACTAGTATTGGTAACACATTATTCAATATATTTCCACTCCAGGTAATGACTTTCACCAATGCAATATGTTTAAAGGTCTTGTGCTAGACAAATAAAATCCCAGGGATCTTTGTCAAATGAACAGTATAAGAGGAACAATGACATTATAAAGAATATGTGCTCAACAAAATTATAGCTTGGTGAAGTCCTGTATAAAAAAGCTATCTTGAGAATAAGCATGAGGAATAATGAGGGGATCTACTAAACCCACATGAAAAAATCAAGTATTTCTCAAAATGTTGATGAGTTTTAATGAACTTTGACAATGAAACTCATCAGTAGCAATAACTACTGTTTCCTGCAGTCATTCTGAGCAAGGAGATGGTCAATTGTTTATTCAATGCATAGTTTCAATATGTCTATTGCATGATAAGCAATGTTGTAAGAACTGAGGCCTTAACATTAAGCAAGTCAATCTAGGTCTGTGCTCCCATGAAGTTTGTACATGATTGATGAGAGACATGTATGAAAAAAGGGGAAAAGAATGAAAGAAGGATTATCAATTAATAATATATGGCAAGTGCTACAGATTTTAGAAGTGGCATTGGAAATGAAAGCAAAATGTCAGATTTATAGACTTAAGATACATTTTAGGTAAGAGTCAATAAGACTAAAATAATTAATGAAGGTTTGGGAAAAATAGATGATTAAGGTTATACTTGGTTTTTAATTATGGGTATGTGTGTGTGTGCATCATTATGAAACTACTGATTAATGAATTGCAACAATCCTGGAAGACATGAAAATTGGTATGTACTCAAGTGAAGGCACAATATAAAAGAGAAGTAAAGATCAGAGTGAGAAGTTTCTCTCATTCTTCACCCCTAGCTTTTGTTTTGTTGCTGTTACACTCAGTCATGTTCAACTATTTGCGATCCCATGGACTATAACAGCAAGACTCCTCTGTCCATAGAGATTTTCCAGCCAAGAATATTGGAGTGGGTTTCTATTTCTTTCATCAGGGGAATCTTCCCAACCCAGGGAAGATTCAGGGATTGAACCTGATTCTCCTGCAAGTCTCCTGCATTGCAGGCAGATTCTTTGCTGCTGAGCCACCAGGGAAACCCTTCATCCCTTGCTGCCAAACATTGAAAGATAGAGGGACCAGAAGCTACTCTGATCACAGACTGCTATTTGACTCTGTTGATAAAATTTTTGCCTTGTATCCTTGAAAGCTAAGTAAACTGATGGTGTTAATATATTATGGAGATTTTTGTCACTTTCAAATCTGGGGCCAGCTGCTAGAGCCCACAAAGAAGTCTGAAAGTCAATTAGATATTAACTCAGAAATAGAAGTCTGAGATAAGTTGTGGATTGATAGCTAGACTTTGCAGCCTTAAGCTTGTAAACAGTACTGAGAAACACTGAATAAAATAGGAGAAATGAGAGTTGAATATTGCTTTTGTCAGACTTAAAGTAACTAGCAATGATAAAAAAAAAAAAAATGGTTTCCGTTGGATGACAGGGATGAAACTTGATGGAACTGAATGAAAATTGCATGGTCAAAAAAAAAAAAAAATGAAGGCGTCCAGATTAAATATTTCTCAAGAATTCTTTCTATAAATGAGAGAGAGTGGGGTGGTATTTAGACAGGAAGGAAAGACTATGGGAAGGCTTTATTTGTGGTAGAAGACATTACGGCATGTTTGTCTACTGACTAGGATGGTGCAAGTGAGTGAGGCTATCGCATGAGGGGCAATTAAAACAGTTCTCAGAGGATGGGGTCCATCTCACAATGAGAGGGTTGGAGTTGGATATGAGCAAGAATCTATCCTGGGTAAAAAGAAGACATAGCCTAGGTGCAAAAACACATCCAAGGAAAGATGTTGTGAAAAGAAGACGCTATAGTTTTCTTACTATTGTTTCTCCTTTCTAAGAGAAAGGAGAGGCAAAGTCATAAAATAAAGGGAAAGAAAGAAGTGTTAGGTGTTTGTGGATAAAATGACAGGAGTGGAATGGCTTTCTCAGAGAATGGGGGAGGAAATGGTCTACAGACATGTGGTAGGTTTGTTGTCAGAGTGGCGTCGTTACTACAGATAGGAAGGTCAGGGCATGCTGCTCTGAGAAGAGGGGACATTTAACAAAAGCAGTAAACAAGAAGGAATCAGCCGGGCTTCCCTGGTGGTCCAGTGTCGCCTTGCAATGCAAGGGGCGCTGGTTTGATCCCTGGCCTGGGAAGATCTCACGTGCCGCGGAGCGGCTGGACCGATGTATCCAATTACCGAGCTGGAGCTCTGGAGCGCATGTGCCCAGAGCCGGCCCTCTGCAACAACAGAGGCCACTGTGATGGGAGGCCCACGCGGGCCAAAGAACAAAGATGGATGGAAATAGATACATGAAAGACCAATAGAAGTGGCCCGCCCACCCTCCTCCTTTCTCCCAACCCAAACCCCTCCAAAAAATAAATAAATAAATAAGAAGGAATCAGCCATGAAAATAGCAGAAGAAAGATTTTTCCAAGAAAAAGGAAAAGCAAACCAAACACCTTAAGAGAAGAACAAGCTTCTGTTTAAGACTCTGACATAAAGCCAGTGCTGTTTGAACATGAGAGAGAGAGGGTGATGCAAGGTACAGTAGGAGACGTAGGCAAGAGCCAAATCCTATCACACCATGTGAACAAGAGGGCAAGACTAGATTATAACACATGTAATCACTCATTAAGAAGATGATTTCTGGTTGTGTGTGTGTGTGTATGATTTTATTTGTTTCCTACAAGCTGGGAACAATAAGGGGCAAATACCATAAGAGACCAAATGATTTGCTTCACCAACAATAAAGCTGCCAAAGGGGTGGGTCAAAACTCCCATTTTGAAGCTCTCAGCTCATCACCAACTTTTAGGTCACATCAAAGCAAAGCAGTGTAAGAATTTTTTGAGGGTTGGAGGAATGACATTCTTTTTCGAAGTGTTTGCTTCCCCTCACTCATTCACCATCTCCTCTACCTTGCCTTTGGCTTCAACATGGTACAGGAGGTAGATGATGGGACCTCATCAAAGTGGTCTGCCTTTCAGCATAATATGATAGTATCAGAAATAATTCCCACAGGAAATAATGTTGGAGGGAGGAGCTGAGAGATGAGTTGTAACTGGTCAAATGTTGGAATAGGATCCATAACAGAAAAAGACAGAGTTGGAATTTTCAATAGAATGATGAATCTCAAACAAGCAAACAAAAAATCCAAACAAACAAACATGCCTTTAGGTTTATGTTTTATAAAAGGATACAATATCAGGTATAACATTATGAGTCATGTGAGAATGTCATTTCTCCTAAAATCATATTATGTCTATATCAGATTCAGAAGGATCCTGGAACAGAAATAATCAAATCAGGGAGTTAATGGAGAAAGGAAAAGAGATGCTCCAAAGCATGCTTCTCTTTTCTGATACAGTCTCAAAAATCTGGGCCAGGCCTACGCTGGAGGTATTTTAAACTGTGTGGTAGGTAGAATAATTTTGATACTTCACTTACCTCATATTTCTAATATCAGAAAAGGTGGTGAATCAATACATGAATGTAACAAGAAAAATATACAGAATTTAGTTCATAAAATCAGACAGAAATGGAGAGGAAAATTCCAAGAGTGATTTTGAATGGCATGGTAAAATAGTACAGAGCACATACTGAGTACAGTACATTCTGAATACAGCTCTGTTAATAAATAGATTTTACGGGGGTAGGAGAACGTAGGCAAGAGCCAAATCCTATCACACCATGTGAACAAGAGGGCAAGACTAGATTATAACACATGTAATCACTCATTAAGAAGATGATTTCTGGTTGTGTGTGTGTGTGTATGATTTTATTTGTTTCCTACAAGCTGGGAACAATAAGGGCAAATACCATAAGAGACCAAATGATTTGCTTCACCAACAATAAAGCTGCCAAAGGGGTGGGTCAAAACTCCCATTTTGAAGCTCTCAGCTCATCACCAACTTTTAGGTCACATCAAAGCAAAGCAGTGTAAGAATTTTTTGAGGGTTGGAGGAATGACATTCTTTTTCGAAGTGTTTGCTTCCCCTCACTCATTCACCATCTCCTCTACCTTGCCTTTGGCTTCAACATGGTACAGGAGGTAGATGATGGGACCTCATCAAAGTGGTCTGCCTTTCAGCATAATATGATAGTATCAGAAATAATTCCCACAGGAAATAATGTTGGAGGGAGGAGCTGAGAGATGAGTTGTAACTGGTCAAATGTTGGAATAGGATCCATAACAGAAAAAGACAGAGTTGGAATTTTCAATAGAATGATGAATCTCAAACAAGCAAACAAAAAAAATCCAAACAAACAAACATGCCTTTAGGTTTATGTTTTATAAAAGGATACAATATCAGGTATAACATTATGAGTCATGTGAGAATGTCATTTCTCCTAAAATCATATTATGTCTATATCAGATTCAGAAGGATCCTGGAACAGAAATAATCAAATCAGGGAGTTAATGGAGAAAGGAAAAGAGATGCTCCAAAGCATGCTTCTCTTTTCTGATACAGTCTCAAAAATCTGGGCCAGGCCTACGCTGGAGGTATTTTAAACTGTGTGGTAGGTAGAATAATTTTGATACTTCACTTACCTCATATTTCTAATATCAGAAAAGGTGGTGAATCAATACATGAATGTAACAAGAAAAATATACAGAATTTAGTTCATAAAATCAGACAGAAATGGAGAGGAAAATTCCAAGAGTGATTTTGAATGGCATGGTAAAATAGTACAGAGCACATACTGAGTACAGTACATTCTGAATACAGCTCTGTTAATAAATAGTGAGTCATAAGTAGGTAGTGACAGGAGGCTTTTAAAGAGTTTTAGTCAGGAAATAACATTTTCTAATTAACAGATTGAATATTTCACTGCACTTTCTGTGTGGGAAGATTTTAGGAGACAAGGGGGCAAATTATGAATATATGAAAATAGTCCAAACAAGAGATGATGGATACTTGAGCAAGAGTGGTTATTAGAGACAATAGAAAAGGATAGTTGTGAAATATATTTTAAGGAGAGACTCAATAGGACTGGATGGTGTGGGAGTGTGGAGTAAAAAGAAATGAAAAGTAAATGCTAGATTTTAGGGTCTAACAACTGAGCACAAACACGTATGGAGTTCTAGAAGACTAGACAAGCAGCAGAGTGCAGTTAAGGAGAGCAATTCATAGCTCTTTTTTGAATGTATTGAATCTCAGGTGCCAAGTGTCAACCATTTACAGACATACCATTTGGAACTGGTGGAAAGAGTTCAGATTTGTGGAGGAAGGCAGGAATGAGTATATAGAGTTTGGAGTCGTCAGTACACTGTATTTAAAATTCTGAGTTTAAAACAAATCATGTAATGAGACTTTCCTGGTGGTCCAGTGGCTAAGAATCCACCTTCCAATGTGAGGGGATGCAGGTTTGATCCCTGGTTGGGGAACTAAAATCCCACATGCCACAGGGCAACTAAGCCTGTACACTACAACTACTGAACCTATGCACCACAACTGAAGAAGCTCACTCATCAAAATGAAGACTCAATGCATTGAATAATAATAATAATAATAATAATAGGGCTTCCCTGGTGGTCCAGTGGATGAGGACACCACCTTGCAGTGCAAGGGGCGCCGGTTCGATTCCTGGCCTGGGAAGGTCCCATGTGCCATGCAGCAACTGGACTGATGTGTCCAATTACCGAGCCGGAGCTCTGGAGCGCACACGCTCAGGGACGGTGCTCTGAGACAACAGAGGCCACCACGATGGGAGGCCCACATGGGTCAAAGAACAAAGATGGATGAAAATAGACAAATGAAATGCCAATAGAAGTGGCCCACCCGCCCCCCTCCCTCCCCTAAAAAAATAAAAAAGAAAGAAAAAAAAATAATAACAAATCATGTAAAAATAATTAACATAAATAAAAGAGAAGAGGTGCCAAGTTAGAAAAACATAACAGTATAACATTGGGAATTTAAATGAAGGAATAGAATGAAAGGGAAATTGAAAGGTTCAATGATCAAGAAGGCAGAAAAACAAGAGTGCTGTTATCTCAAAGCTATGAGAAGAGAAAGGTTCAAGTAAGTACTCAACAGTGTCAGATTCTGCTGAAATCTCAATTGGGGCGGGGGGAAAAGACCAATTATCTATTTAGTAAAAAGGCAGTCCTAGATAACCTTGGCAATTATTCTCGATGAATTGACTGATAATACCAAGAATACCAAGCTGAGGAGAGAATGGGAGATGAGCAAATCTACACACCATCAGATAAAAGACTTTCTTACCAAGAAGTGAATAGAAGACAAGAAGCTTAGAAGCAGTAAAAGATCTATGGTTAAGAATCATTATAAACAACAACAAAAGACTGAACATTAACAACATGTATGAGCACTGATAACAATGATTCAATGGAGACAGGGATCATTCAACAACGCAGGGGGTGGAATTAAGACAGCAACATTCTTGAGAACTAAAGGATGATGAAATACAACCCAAAATTTGGAGATATGACTTTGATAGGAGCAAAGATGCTTCTGTTGTTAGAGGAACAAAGGAGAGAGTACAGAGACACAGGAAGGTAGTTTATTTTTATGATGGCAAAATAAGAAAGGTTATCAATTTTCTTTGCCAGTCCATCTGACAAAGTCATCATAATGGGCATAGCTTCCCTTTCTCAGCAACAATAGTGGATCCAATCTCATTGTTCTTTTCACTTTTCTTGAGAGACTAGGAAAACTGCAAGTAACCTACTAGTGCTAGTGCTAAATTGCTGCAGTCATGCCCAATTCTTTGTGACCCTGGGAACTATAGCCTGCCTGGCTCCTCTGTCCATGGGTCTTTCCAGGCAAGAATACCAGAGTAGGTTGCCATTTCCTTCTGCAGGGGCTCATCCTGACCCAGGGATTGAACCCACGTCACTTAAGTCTTCTAAATTGGAAGGCAGGTTCTTTAGTGCCTAGTGCCACCTGGGAAGACCAACCTACTACATAGGACTACTTTGATACTTACAATCATATATTATTAATGTTGTCAGTCCACAGAACAATTACTTTTTACAGAAAATATATCTCATCCCTCAAAAGAATGGTGTGAAAGATAACGGCGATTGATATCATGTTATCCTATTTAACTAGAAACAATCCACCTCCTCAAAATCAACTTGTGTTTTAAAAACCAAAATATTTCTAATATTTAATTTTGCTCATTTTTAGAATTAATTAAAATGAGCTTTTCCAGTTTATAAAGAATTAAGTCCATGAGAGCCATCGTTAATGCTATTAAGGAGCTTGAAATGTGGGAACTAAAGTCCAACTGAAAGAAAACCAGTAGTCTATCAATGAGGGATTCAGCATGCATCTCCACGGTTATCATTCATATGAGTTACAATGTGGATGGTGTGTCCTAGCTTGGTTAACTGAAGTGGTAGGCTAGGCTCAGTGCTTTACAACTAGGGTAAGGGTTTGTCACAAGGAGTGTTTCTAGGCTGAACAGTCCCAAGAAAACCTAATTGAGTGCATTATCAGCTTGATTACAGTCACTCAGATGACTTACTCCACAATAATACTTAATTACATCTCATTCCCTCTAAGGTATAAATTCCTCCTATTCCCCAAATCCCTTATAGGTATTAATAAAATGTGTCATACTTGATAAATGAGAAGAATCTATTTACTTGTCCTATCAGAAGGAACTTTAAATATCCAAGCTACTAACTTGACTTCTGTGTATATGCACAGATTCAGCAGCATTTCTATTATATAGCTCCACTGTAAAGAAGCCAAAGAGAACATTATGAAAATAGACATCCTTTTGGGATATTCTACTTTAAAAGATCAGAATGTAGTAGAGGAAACATGTATTTTTTTTTTCCCTAGCATCTAAAAGGTTTGGAAATAAAACAGAAGTGCATAACTAAGAAACGGAAATGGACGTCTCTTAACAGACTAAACAAATGTTGTCATTGACATGACTTGTTGTACTTTCCTTCTGCCCCATGGGTATTTCCAGGCAAGAATACCAGAGTAGGTTGCCATTTCCTTCTGCAGGGGCTCATCCTGACCCAGGGATTGAACCCACGTCACTTAAGTCTTCTAAATTGGAAGGCAGGTTCTTTAGTGCCTAGTGCCACCTGGGAAGACCAACCTACTACATAGGACTACTTTGATACTTACAATCATATATTATTAATGTTGTCAGTCCACAGAACAATTACTTTTTACAGAAAATATATCTCATCCCTCAAAAGAATGGTGTGAAAGATAACGGCGATTGATATCATGTTATCCTATTTAACTAGAAACAATCCACCTCCTCAAAATCAACTTGTGTTTTAAAAACCAAAATATTTCTAATATTTAATTTTGCTCATTTTTAGAATTAATTAAAATGAGCTTTTCCAGTTTATAAAGAATTAAGTCCATGAGAGCCATCGTTAATGCTATTAAGGAGCTTGAAATGTGGGAACTAAAGTCCAACTGAAAGAAAACCAGTAGTCTATCAATGAGGGATTCAGCATGCATCTCCACGGTTATCATTCATATGAGTTACAATGTGGATGGTGTGTCCTAGCTTGGTTAACTGAAGTGGTAGGCTAGGCTCAGTGCTTTACAACTAGGGTAAGGGTTTGTCACAAGGAGTGTTTCTAGGCTGAACAGTCCCAAGAAAATCTAATTGAGTGCATTATCAGCTTGGTTACAGTCACTCAGATGACTTACTCCACAATAATACTTAATTACATCTCATTCCCTCTAAGGTATAAATTCCTCCTATTCCCCAAATCCCTTATAGGTATTAATAAAATGTGTCATACTTGATAAATGAGAAGAATCTATTTACTTGTCCTATCAGAAGGAACTTTAAATATCCAAGCTACTAACTTGACTTCTGTGTATATGCACAGATTCAGCAGCATTTCTATTATATAGCTCCACTGTAAAGAAGCCAAAGAGAACATTATGAAAATAGACATCCTTTTGGGATATTCTACTTTAAAAGATCAGAATGTAGTAGAGGAAACATGTATTTTTTTTTCCCTAGCATCTAAAAGGTTTGGAAATAAAACAGAAGTGCATAACTAAGAAACGGAAATGGACGTCTCTTAACAGACTAAACAAATGTTGTCATTGACATGACTTGTTGGCTACACAATACTGTATGTATCCTATATTCTATATAACATGCCTGCTATAATCTGTTTTCTTTGCTGACTATAAGGCCTAAGTAGAAAATCATAGTTTCTTGCTTCTAACACTTATTTTTTATTTACCTTCACATTACTCACTGCTGGATTGATCCTGTTGAGCACTTCTAACTGGTGGATAACCCTGATCATAATGCTCACTGTTTCCAAGTTATCTTGTATTTGTTGGGTTCTCCCAGTTTCCCACTAACTTCTGTGACTAAGAACTGCCCCAGTGAAAGCTCAGATTTCTGAACCTAACCTTTATATTAGTTTCCTACTGCTGTTGTAACAAATTATCACAAACAGGGAGTTAATACAACACGCATTGATTATACTATAGTTTTGGCAATCAAATGTCTAAAATGGGCTTGCAGAATATTTTTTCTCTAAGCTCTTTCACTCTGTCTTCAAATCACTCTGACTCTGTTTCTCTGACTCTATCTTCTGTCTTTGTAAGGATCCATGTGATGATATCACTGGGTCCAATGAGATAATTCAAAAGAATCTTCCCAGCTCAATACCCTTATTTGAATCACAACTGCAAAGTTTCTTTGCATAATTCACACATTTTGGATATAAGGACTATCTTTGAGGGTCATTTATGAATCTACCACATTTTCCTTACAATAATACTTAATTACATCTCATTCCCTCTAAGGCATAAATTCCTCCTATTCCCCAAATCCCTTATAGGTATTAATAAAATGTGTCATACTTGATAAATGAGAAGAATCTATTTACTTGTCCTATCAGAAGGAACTTTAAATATCCAAGCTACTAACTTGACTTCTGTGTATATGCACAGATTCAGCAGCATTTCTATTATATAGCTCCACTGTAAAGAAGCCAAAGAGAACATTATGAAAATAGACATCCTTTTGGGATATTCTACTTTAAAAGATCAGAATGTAGTAGAGGAAACATGTATTTTTTTTTCCCTAGCATCTAAAAGGTTTGGAAATAAAACAGAAGTGCATAACTAAGAAACGGAAATGGACGTCTCTTAACAGACTAAACAAATGTTGTCATTGACATGACTTGTTGGCTACACAATACTGTATGTATCCTATATTCTATATAACATGCCTGCTATAATCTGTTTTCTTTGCTGACTATAAGGCCTAAGTAGAAAATCATAGTTTCTTGCTTCTAACACTTATTTTTTATTTACCTTCACATTACTCACTGCTGGATTGATCCTGTTGAGCACTTCTAACTGGTGGATAACCCTGATCATAATGCTCACTGTTTCCAAGTTATCTTGTATTTGTTGGGTTCTCCCAGTTTCCCACTAACTTCTGTGACTAAGAACTGCCCCAGTGAAAGCTCAGATTTCTGAACCTAACCTTTATATTAGTTTCCTACTGCTGTTGTAACAAATTATCACAAACAGGGAGTTAATACAACACGCATTGATTATACTATAGTTTTGGCAATCAAATGTCTAAAATGGGCTTGCAGAATATTTTTTCTCTAAGCTCTTTCACTCTGTCTTCAAATCACTCTGACTCTGTTTCTCTGACTCTATCTTCTGTCTTTGTAAGGATCCATGTGATGATATCACTGGGTCCAATGAGATAATTCAAAAGAATCTTCCCAGCTCAATACCCTTATTTGAATCACAACTGCAAAGTTTCTTTGCATAATTCACACATTTTGGATATAAGGACTATCTTTGAGGGGTCATTTATGAATCTACCACATTCTTCCTTATTTTCATAGTGTAGCAGCCATCCAATTTTTTCCTGATAATTTGAATAAAATACCCTAGCCAGTAGAGCAAAAAACTTTTCTGACGGTTGGCTAATTAGTGTGGGGAGTCAAAAAACACTGGTAAACAATCTTAGCTTAATATTGTCTTAGGCACTGGGACTTGCAAATCAATGAGTCTGAAGCTATAGACAAGAGAAGCAAAAGATTTCACAAGATTTTTGAATATAATATGAAAAAGGTCTTGTTCACTCAGACCCTCTTAGTTCCTATACCCATATTTCTTAGTGGAGGGAGTAACCCTACATAGCAACCTCTTAAAGGGACAAGTGATGTTCTATAGAACAGTAATCCACCATCACAAAGTGTGCCTCTCAGATGCAACTCTGAATGAATCTGTGGGAAACCATTTCAGCATGAGTAGGTTTGTGATAACGTGAAGGAATTCCACAGATGAGAGTCTAGTCCTACATATCTTTTACCTTATAGTAAATTCTTTGTCTAGTGGAAATTTACATGGATAGTACGTTGATGAATAGTGTACTGGGGTCCTGGACTGATCATACTGAGAGAAAATGTAAAATTTTAACAAATTTGTAAAATTGTTTAAATGTTCAAAAATTGGTTGCTGAGAACAGCCACTATTTAAAAATACATTATTTACACTTATTGTGGGAAAATAAAACTTCTCTGGGTTTCTTAGTGTTTCTGTAAGAAGGCCATTCTCCTACCTTGAGAATTGTTGGTGGCTATCTGTCTAATAAATCTCTCTGATCCAAAGGGTAATAAAACTTCTCTTATCTCCCAAAGAGAGTGAAATATTAAGAGTTACAGTATAGACGAGGTTCTTAGTTAAACTCCCATGGTGCCAGAAACAGAGTACTATCTCCCAAGGTATAAAGCCAAAACTCTGCAGAAATATCCAGGTCACAAAAGATAGTCAACTGGAATATTTCTGACCCTTGGAAAGATGCATTTACATTCCAAAAATCAAAGTAAGATGCAAGAATGGGAGAACATAGGATTCTTTCTAGCCACTCGAAAGAAGCAAAAGTGAGTTTGTGTGTGTGTGTTTTGCTATTTTTCCATCCTCTCTCTTGTTTGGGAGAGGAGTATGACTGTCTCTTTTCTATGCAAGAATGGGAGAACATAGGATTCTTTCTAGCCACTCGAAAGAAGCAAAAGTGAGTTTGTGTGTGTGTGTTTTGCTATTTTTCCATCCTCTCTCTTGTTTGGGAGAGGAGTATGACTGTCTCTTTTCTATACAAAAATGGAGAAAATACATTGTTCTCCCTCTTTTGTTCACCTACTACAGTAGAATATTTGACCTGGTTCTTATCACATCACCCCAGGGTTACAGCCTGAGGCAAAGGAGGAGGCATAGGATGAGCTTTAATTATTTTACTATTTTTCTATGGTCTTGAATTATGTCCATCCATTTTGTCTATATGGTGGAATAATAGTAAGTTACTGAATTAGTCCAGGTCCAAGTTTAGTGGATTACACACTGATCACAGCAGGAGTATTTACAGCATGAAAACTGGAAAACACTACACCCATAACTTTATTCCTTTGTTGACTACCTAGTTTTAAGTAAATAATCGAGACAATGTTGAATAATGAGATATTTCAGTTTAAAGAATGTCATGTCTGCAGCTATCACATTGTGAATAATAAAAAGAGAGAGAGAAAACTTCCTTTCAATATTCAAGAAGCATCATCCAATGTAACAAACAAAAACACATACATTAGACTCAATGAATGAAATTCCTATCTATATCTTCATTATTTCACTTGTGTCTTATCAACACAAAGGAAAATATCAATCATCCTCATGTTTGAATGTCATTAATTCATTGGTTACCAACAATCGTTGGTTGTAGATAAAAGTCAGCATAAAACAAGCTCGTTTGTTAAGAATCAATTGGTTCCACGTAACTCACAAGTTTCATCCACTATAATATTACACATGTATCATATATATCCTGTATTACTATATTAGGAAGTATATGTATGAATGTTCATGTATTTTTCTTCTTCTTGGACAATTGGTGGTTAAATATTTACCAGCATGGCATTGTTAAGGCATTCTAAAAGTCCACTAATGATGATACTGAAAGAAAAGTTGTGAGCATGAAGGCAAACCTGTGTACAAAATACAAATGCATTCCATCGTCCCCTCCTTGAGGGAAGAGGTGAAATGAAATCAATCCAAGTCCCTAAGAAACGGTGCTATACAAGGATCAACGCATTGGACTTTAATGTAGCCAAGAGGGAAAGTCAGGAAGGCTCAGGATTACAGTAACTTTAGTGAGAAGAAATTGTTAAGGTCAAACAGAACTTCTCCCCATCCCTGCCCCCTAAACAGCTCATCTGCCAGAATTTGGCATTCAGAAAACTAGATCATTCATTTAAAGTTTGCTTATCTCCTCAGAGAGCTGGAAAAAAAGAATTAGCCTCCTTTTTAAAATATTCAACACTGAAGAATCATCTCTAGCAACATTCACCAGCACTGTAATTAAGACATTAATCCAGGGATTTTCTTGCATATTTCACACTGAGTAGGATTAGACATTATAAGAAAAATGAATACAATTAAAAAAATTTAAGTGGGAAATTGACTGTCATTATCTTAGCCAGCGGTATTATCATCTTATATAAAGAACTGAAATGATAATTTGCTGAGTGACTGCTGAAAGTGTGAGGAGACGTTTTAAGGAAAGAATTATTTTTATCTGGAATGATGATTTTCTTAGCTGAAGTGAAGATGTACACAATGCACTGATGAACTCCTTCAATGTCTCTATTTATGGACCTGCAAATTGTTCAGGTTTGTCAGGATTATATCTGAATTTCAGCTTCTCCGTTAACGTTGAAGTTGTTAAGGAAGAAAGGCAAAGCATTCTCTTAAAGCTGATCCTTATTTTATAAAAACTGCCTTAAAAAGCCATTAGGATCTAGCATTTATTCAAGAAGAAACATTTCAAGTTAATTATTTAAATTAGAGAAACTGGTTACAAATCAAATTTTACCTCTTAGTCTAACAACAGACAGCCCTTTCTCCCTTCCCAAATTAGCACTTAACATAACCCCTTTCTACAGGGCTTATTTTCTCTTAGGAAACTTGGGTTCATCTATCACTTCTTGGTTTCTCTCACATATACATTGTACATAGGAATAAATATCTAATGCAAAGCTCATCATAGTGTAATATCAGTTTTTAAAATTTTTCCACATAAGTTTAACCTGATGATACTAAAAGAAAAGTTGTGAGCATGAAGGCAAACCTGTGTACAAAATACAAATGCATTCCATCGTCCCCTCCTTGAGGGAAGAGGTGAAATGAAATCAATCCAAGTCCCTAAGAAACGGTGCTATACAAGGATCAACGCATTGGACTTTAATGTAGCCAAGAGGGAAAGTCAGGAAGGCTCAGGATTACAGTAACTTTAGTGAGAAGAAATTGTTAAGGTCAAACAGAACTTCTCCCCATCCCTGCCCCCTAAACAGCTCATCTGCCAGAATTTGGCATTCAGAAAACTAGATCATTCATTTAAAGTTTGCTTATCTCCTCAGAGAGCTGGAAAAAAAAAAAAATTAGCCTCCTTTTTAAAATATTCAACACGGAAGAATCATCTCTAGCAACATTCACCAGCACTGTAATTAAGACATTAATCCAGGGATTTTCTTGCATATTTCACACTGAGTAGGATTAGACATTATAAGAAAAATGAATACAATTAAAAAAATTTAAGTGGGAAATTGACTGTCATTATCTTAGCCAGCGGTATTATCATCTTATATAAAGAACTGAAATGATAATTTGCTGAGTGACTGCTGAAAGTGTGAGGAGACGTTTTAAGGAAAGAATTATTTTTATCTGGAATGATGATTTTCTTAGCTGAAGTGAAGATGTACACAATGCACTGATGAACTCCTTCAATGTCTCTATTTATGGACCTGCAAATTGTTCAGGTTTGTCAGGATTATATCTGAATTTCAGCTTCTCCGTTAACGTTGAAGTTGTTAAGGAAGAAAGGCAAAGCATTCTCTTAAAGCTGATCCTTATTTTATAAAAACTGCCTTAAAAAGCCATTAGGATCTAGCATTTATTCAAGAAGAAACATTTCAAGTTAATTATTTAAATTAGAGAAACTGGTTACAAATCAAATTTTACCTCTTAGTCTAACAACAGACAGCCCTTTCTCCCTTCCCAAATTAGCACTTAACATAACCCCTTTCTGCAGGGCTTATTTTCTCTTAGGAAACTTGGGTTCATCTATCACTTCTTGGTTTCTCTCACATATACATTGTACATAGGAATAAATATCTAATGCAAAGCTCATCATAGTGTAATATCAGTATTTATTAAACTTTTTTCAAATATTATTATTCTTTGAATGTGTTAGTCTGAACTATATGAAGCTGCCATTTTTTAGGTCAAATACAGACTAATAATGGAAACGTCTTATGGTTCAATTTAATTACTCATGATCATGTTAGCATAAGAATTAGGTTATATAATTAAGAACCAATGTAGTGCCAATGTAGTTTAATCTATGTACAATACGGTTGTGAGCTAATTAATGTTCTCAGAAATTTAAGCATCACACAAAAGCAGAGAAAGACAGGGAAGAGAGAGGTAGGAGTTTTGCAGTCAGTCCAAAAAAGAAAACTCCGAATGTTTTATTATTATTCTCATCCTATCAACTGTAAGCTCACACATTAAAAAAAAAAAAATTGGACGTGACTAATTAACAGGAATCTAAGTCACCAAATGTGACGTAGCTCAACACGGGATCTCAGCATGTATACTAAAAAGCTGAAATAGTATCTTTATTTAAGAAGGAGGAGGAAGAGTTATTATTGAATGCTTCTTAGAAAGCCAGACACTATGCTAGCCATTTTGTATAAGGCATTTCATCTAATTGTTAATGAACTTGATGATACCCCACTCTTTCAGAAAAGTAAAGCATAATAAATTGCTTAAGGAGACATAACTGATAAATAGCAGACATGGGATTCGAACTCATATTTCACTGAATTTGGAGCCTATGATCTTTTTGTCATTTCTGGATGAAATCCAAATCAACTCAATAAGCACAACATACAATCACAGAAGAAATATAAAGAAAAAAGGAGTAGAAAGTGATTTGAAAAAATCTTAGAACAGAGCAAACGGACATCGCTGAAGGTTGGTCAATGGACTAAAGAGAATATTTGCATGGATGCAATAAGCATCTCTTTTCCCCATAAGCAAAGCCTTGAAAACCCCAACCACCATGAAATTATTCTAGATGAGAACTCGATGACCTATAAAATATCATTTGAAAATGAAAGTTGCGAGCTAGAAAGTATAAGCACCAAGAAGTACCCTTATAATCCTCCTCCATTTCTCACTTGAAATGCAATCAGCTCAAACACTCAAGTGGCATCTTTATAAAGTTCTCACACACATGACTGTGGCCTTTGAAAGGCAAGATTCAGCTCAAGAATTACTATTGCTGCTTCACATACAAACACCTCAAGATGGTTAAAAAAAGAAAGACTATAAAAAGTAACGCATATCTAACCTTATGAAATAATTCCAAACTCTCATAAATCACCAGTAGAATCATTTGCATTGTGATTTTACACAAAACTGATTTAATAAAACAAAACAGTGACACGGATTAAAGTTAAATGATTAGGGGGCTCCCCTGGTGGTCCACTGGGTAAGGGCACCACCTCGCAGTGCAAGAGGCGCCGGTTTGATCCTTGGCCTGGGAAGATCCCACGTGCCGCGGAGTGGCTGAACTGATGTGTCCAATTACCGAGCCAGAGCTCTGGAGTGCATGCGCCCTGAGCCGGTGCTCTGCAGCAAGAGAGGCCACTGCGATGGGAGGCCCCCACAGGCCAAAAGAACAAAGATGGATGAAAATGGATGGATGGAAGACCAATAGAAGTGGCCAAAAATAAATAAATAAATAAATGATTTGTTCTCATAAATATTGTCTGTTGTTTAGTTGCTAAATCATGTCCAACTCCTTTGCAACCCTAATGGACTCTATATAGCCTGCTAGGGTCCTCTGAGCATGGGATTTCCCAGACAAGAATATTGGAGGAGGTTGCAACTTCCTTCTCCAGAGGATCTTTGGATCCAGGGATCCAGCTTGTATCTCCTGCACTGGAGGTAGGTTTGGGGCTTCCCTGGAGGCTCAGATCTTAAAGAATCTGCCTGAAATGCAGGAGAATTGGATCTGATCCCTGGATTGGGAAAATACCCTGGTGAAGGAAATGACGACCCACTCCAGTATTCTTTCCTGGAGAATTCCATGGACTGGAGGAGCCTGGCAGGCTATAGCCCATGGTGTCACAAAGAGTCAGATATGACTGAGCAACTAACACTTTCACTTTACCTTTTTTACTTCTTTACCACTGAACCACCAGGGAAGCCCCTTTCATAAATTTACACTAGATGGAATAAATTTACATGACCTTTATATTTTCTGATAAAATAACTTTTAAAACTATATAATTACACATGCAGTTAATATAAAATGTGTTTTTGATTCTACTGAATTATGTCAGTTACCTACTAAGAACATGAAAAGCATATGAAGAGTTAATTATTATAAATTGTTTCTTACTCAGAAGATGATCAGCAAAGCTAGTCAACATTAGAAGCCATGAGAACAGCCCTGAAGTACAAACTGGACACCACCCCTTGTATTTCGGCTATTTCAAGCTTTCAGAGTATCCTCTGGGGTTTTGAAACACTGTGAATCTTTGTAAACTATTAGCTATGCTTTAGATATCCATACCTTATGTCTGGTTGGTATCTTCTTCATCTAGGTTCTACCTGTGAAGCTTTCCAACTACCAGTAATCCCCACTATCAAATACCAACAGTCTCCTATTAGAGTCCTCATCACTTTTTACCTTCTAATATCTTCTTTGTCAATAAGTCTGTTTTTCCTTACAATATATAGACTCCTGGAAATATTTCCTCTTATATCTTTATACCTAACCTCTAAAATACATGAATTTTCTACAGTTGAACATTTTTAGTACATTAAATACTTTACCTATGTTGCTTTAATTGGCCTATCACTCTGAACCTCATTTATAATAATGAGTCTAATTCAAGTTGGGTTACTTGTATTTTTTCCTAATTAAAATTCTTCTTTATAAAAACACTTATACTGCTTTTCACTAATATGAAGAGTTTAAACTCACCCTTCTGTGGTGGTAAGGAGGAGGAGGAGATTATCTCTTTTGTACTTAACACACTTGATATGCTGCTACAGTGGGTAGTGTTCTTGACCATGTTCAAAATATTTTAAATGTGTAATTCACAGAACGAAAACCAACATACATTGGATCTGAGTATTAGTGAAACTAGATGGATCACTGATGCACATTCCTGAGCAGCCCCTAAGCCATTCACTTTCCCTGATGTCTCAGACAGTAAAGAATCTGCCTGCTATGTAGGAGACCAAGGTTCGATCCCTAGGTCAGGAAGATCCCCTGGAGAAGGAAATGGCAACCCACTCCAGTATTCTTACCAGCAGAATTCCATATACAAGAGGAGCCTGGCAGGCTGCAACCCATGGAGTCCCAAAGAGTTGGACACAACTGAGCAACTAACACTTTCTTTTTTCTATCCAGGAATATTCCTGTTCCCGGACCACAGTAATTTCTCATATCTGCCCTGTGACATGGTTCTCTGAATTGCTGATAAGGCTGAAAACTTCCTTCATATTACTCATTCTACTTTCCTCTTTGACTAACTCCACAGAATGAAAGACATTTTTAGACAAGCATTATAAATATGGAATCCAAAGCACGCTTTCCCTAGTATGCTATTAGAGAATTGACATGCCAAAAATAAATAAGTAAATAGAAAAGTAGTAACATAAAAGTAATAATAGAAAAGTAGTAACAGAAATACAGGGAAATCAAGGATCATGGAATCTCACTCAGGTAGGTGGTAAAGGAGGTACTCAGCATGTTGCTGAAATAAAAAACCAGGCTTGTAAGTGGGCAGCAGAACTAGAAAGCAAGTAAACCAGACACAGAACCTGAGGGTGCTAAGGATTTCTCCAGAAGTGCGGGTGGTTTTATGATACGAGGTACTTCAGCACTAAGGGAGATTTGTACCTGGGGGAATAAATTAATGATAGATTCATAGGACATAAAAAAAAGAGTTAATACAAAGACGAGATAAAAAATTTTCCTGTTTTGGGGCAAAAACAGGTATACTCTGATTACAAAGAGAGCCCCTGCAGTTCAGATGTAAACTGCCTTTTATTTTTTCACAATAACCAAAATTCTAGAACTCTAAAATTGACAAAAGTTTTTGTATCACATTGTGAGGCTGGGACTAAAGAATGTGCATCTGTTACACGTGCGTGAACAAATACTCATGTAGAGAGAGGCAGACAAAAAATACTCTTCTTGCATAGTAATAAGATAATAAAGTCTCATCTACAAAAAATAAACTGCAGAACAAATATATCACTTATTTATATCCTTTGTAAATATGGAAGTTAAATAACAGAAGAAACAATTGAAGGCTCGAAGATGATTAACTCTGATGCACATTCCTGAGCAGCCCATTCACTTTCCCTGATGTCTCAGACAGTAAAGAATCTGCCTGCTATGTAGGAGACCAAGGTTCGATCCCTAGGTCAGGAAGATCCCCTGGAGAAGGAAATGGCAACCCACTCCAGTATTCTTACCAGCAGAATTCCATATACAAGAGGAGCCTGGCAGGCTGCAACCCATGGAGTCCCAAAGAGTTGGACACAACTGAGCAACTAACACTTTCTTTTTTCTATCCAGGAATATTCCTGTTCCCGGACCACAGTAATTTCTCATATCTGCCCTGTGACATGGTTCTCTGAATTGCTGATAAGGCTGAAAACTTCCTTCATATTACTCATTCTACTTTCCTCTTTGACTAACTCCACAGAATGAAAGACATTTTTAGACAAGCATTATAAATATGGAATCCAAAGCACGCTTTCCCTAGTATGCTATTAGAGAATTGACATGCCAAAAATAAATAAGTAAATAGAAAAGTAGTAACATAAAAGTAATAATAGAAAAGTAGTAACAGAAATACAGGGAAATCAAGGATCATGGAATCTCACTCAGGTAGGTGGTAAAGGAGGTACTCAGCATGTTGCTGAAATAAAAAACCAGGCTTGTAAGTGGGCAGCAGAACTAGAAAGCAAGTAAACCAGACACAGAACCTGAGGGTGCTAAGGATTTCTCCAGAAGTGCGGGTGGTTTTATGATACGAGGTACTTCAGCACTAAGGGAGATTTGTACCTGGGGGAATAAATTAATGATAGATTCATAGGACATAAAAAAAAGAGTTAATACAAAGACGAGATAAAAATTTACCTGTTTTGGGGGCAAAAACAGGTATACTCTGATTACAAAGAGAGCCCCTGCAGTTCAGATGTAAACTGCCTTTTATTTTTTCACAATAACCAAAATTCTAGAACTCTAAAATTGACAAAAGTTTTTGTATCACATTGTGAGGCTGGGACTAAAGAATGTGCATCTGTTACACGTGCGTGAACAAATACTCATGTAGAGAGAGGCAGACAAAAAATACTCTTCTTGCATAGTAATAAGATAATAAAGTCTCATCTACAAAAAATAAACTGCAGAACAAATATATCACTTATTTATATCCTTTGTAAATATGGAAGTTAAATAACAGAAGAAACAATTGAAGGCTCGAAGATGATTAACTCTGGGGAAAAGGAAGGTAGACTGCTGTTTTACTCTTGCATTTTTTTTTTTTTTGAAATTGTGAGCACATATGTAATGATTTATCTGAGTGAATTCTATGAGCCTGACTGTGAAGGTGCAATGCTGAGAGTATTTGTGATTGTTCAAGGTGCTCCTACCTTGGGGTCTTGTCAAATTAATTTTCAAGGCTGGATGTTTTTGATACCACCTATGTAGTGGGAATTTAAAGCAGTCTTGCATGTGGGCAACTTACAGTTATGAATTCTAAGGGGTGGCTTTTCATTCTACAAAAAAGTGCCAGAGCTGTGGCAAATATGCCGAACAACTCCCTTCAAAGAATGTATTGCTTTGGTTTCTCTCACCCTGAGATTGTAGACCTTCATTAATCTCTGTGTAGGGATGTTATTCTGATTCTTTGCCTTGCACAGACACTAGGTCTTACTTCTTTTCCTCACTGCAATCATTAAAACTCAAATTCTTGAAACTGGTAGCCTTAAGGCAACTATGAACTCAACACATACTAAGCTGGATTCATGCTCCTGGCTCATTCTTGTCCTCTGAGGGGCTTACTTTCTTGTTTCAGTTTGTATTTTTAAAAGATGTTTTCAAATATTTTATCTAGCATTAAAAAATTACAACAGCTTGAGCCATGATTCACATGTCATTCAGCATCTTAAATTATTTTATAGCAGAAATACTTGTGGACTATTTAATTCAATTCTCCAGGCAAGAATACTTGAGTGGGTAGTACTTCCCTTTTCTAAGGGATTTTCCCAACCCAGGATCAAACTGAGGTCTCCCACATTGCATGTGGATTCTTTACCATCTGAGTCACCAGGGAAGGCCAAAAATCCTGGCATGAGTAGCCTATACTTTTTCTCCAGGGAGATCTTCCTGACCCAGCGATTGAACCAGGGTCTCCTACCTGGTGGATTCTTTACCAGCTGAATTACAGGGGAACACCATTTAATGCTACGTATTGTTGGAAGTGACAGACTTTAGCATGTATTCAACTATTTTCTTCTATCTATTTTCTCTCTTCATATTTTTTTTTCTGGATAATTTGCCAGATATAGAATTGCCTGGATTGGTAACTCTAAATTCTTATTTTTCAGAACACTTTTTCATCTGATTGTATCTTTAAGCCTACTCTTTGCATATTCTATACTTTTTTCACTTTACCTTCCACTCTCATATTTTTACCCCAAGAACACTTCCATGTTTTCTGAGTGTTTCTTTCTATACAATTTTCACTGTATAAATTCAAAATCTTCTATCTCTGGGGACATTGCATTTGGAAGTTTTATTATTTTCTTAAAATACTAGCTGATTTTAATAATTTTTTATTCACTTTTCTTAATATAAGATGTTGTCTGGAATATCTACAAGTCCATGGCTATTCATTTATATTTGAGGATGAAAATCTTGAATGAATGGTATGGGTTTGCTAACTTGGAGGTGGTTATAATAAGACAACACACCTTGCTCATTCCTTTGGGAGACAACTAGTTCCATTACTAAAATATTTTATACTATTTAATTTCTCCACAAAAGAGTTTTCTCTCTTCCATAATGACTAACATCTGATTGACAGCTTCTGGTAGATAAGTAAAAGTGAGTCCACAGTTATTTACATGAATGGAGATGCTGATTAATTCCTCTGTGTTTGGAAAAGTGCCCCATTCATTGCCCTTTGCTATACCTAGAGTTTCTGAATATAAAATCTCCTTTTCAATTTGCTTTGTCTTTTCATGGTGAAAGAATTGTAGTTAATTGGTTATTTTGATGGAAGAAGCCATCTGTGATTCTCCACAGATTCTTCTAGCTTTTCACCCCCACTTCTTTCAAGCACCAACTCCCTCCAAGTATTCAGGCCCTAGAATCCTCATCAGTGTAGATGGGGAAAGCAAACAGGCATGTTGCTTCTTGTTGGCTTCCCCTTTGCCACACTTAGGTTTTATCATCCTCTGCTTTCAGTCAGTAACCACATTATCATTTCCTTTCATCCTTCAAAATTATTTTGACACCTCTCCTCCAGTGTTGTCTTTCCTCCCATTTAATTATTGCCCTCATGTATTTCACTGTTATTCATTTAAGATTATGTAAGTATAATTTTGGAGAAGGAAATAGTAACCCACACCAGTATTCTTGCCTGGAAAATTCCATGCACAGAGGATCCTGATGAGGTACAAACTATGTGGTTGCAAAGAAGTGGGTATCATTGAGTGACTAAGCAAACACACACACAAGCATACTTTTAGGAGAAAGGAAAAGCCAAATAAGACCACCTTACATGTCTCCTAAGAAACCTGTATATAGATCAAGTTAGTACTGGACATGGAAAAACTGACTTGTTCAAAACTGGGAAAGGCCATATATTGTTACCCAGCTTATTTAACTTATATTCAGAGTACATCATGTGAAATGCTGGACTAGATGAAGCACAAGCTGAAATCAAGATTTCTGGGAGAAATGTTAATAACCTCAGATATGCAGATGATATCCCCCAATGGAAGAAAGCAAAGAGGAACTAAAGAGCCCCTTAATAAAGGTGAAAGTGGAGAGTGGAAGAGCTGACTTAAAACTCAAGTTTCAAAATACTTGGATCATGACATCCAGCCCTATCACTTCAGGGCAAAGAGATGGGGAAAAACTGGAAACAGGGACAAACTTTATTTTCTTGGGCTTCAAAATCACTGTGGATGGTGATTTCAGCCATGAAATCAAAAGATGCTTGCTCCTTGGGAGAAAAGCTATGACAAACCTGGAAAGCATATTAAAAAGCAAAGACATTACCTTGCCAACAAAGTTCCAAATAGTCAAAGCTATGGTTTTTCCAGTAGTTATGTATAGATGTGAGAGCTGGACCATAAAGAAGGCTGAGCGCTGAAGAATTGATGCTTTCAAACTGTGGTGTTGGAGCAGACTATTGAGACTCCACTGGATAGCAAGACCAAACCAGTCAATCCTAAAGGAAATCAACCTTGAATATTCATTGGAAAGTCGAAGCTCCAATACTTTGGTTGCTTGAGTTAAAGAACTGACTCATTGAAAAGACCCTGTAAAACTCTTCTGCACAATGACTAGTTATAATCTCCTATATTGTGCCACACTTAGGTCTTTGCTTTCAGTCAGTAACCACATTATCATTTCCTTTCATCCTTCAAAATTATTTTGACACCTCTCCTCCAGTGTTGTCTTTCCTCCCATTTAATTATTGCCCTCATGTATTTCACTGTTATTCATTTAAGATTATGTAAGTATAATTTTGGAGAAGGAAATAGTAACCCACACCAGTATTCTTGCCTGGAAAATTCCATGCACAGAGGATCCTGATGAGGTACAAACTATGTGGTTGCAAAGAAGTGGGTATCATTGAGTGACTAAGCAAACACACACACAAGCATACTTTTAGGAGAAAGGAAAAGCCAAATAAGACCACCTTACATGTCTCCTAAGAAACCTGTATATAGATCAAGTTAGTACTGGACATGGAAAAACTGACTTGTTCAAAACTGGGAAAGGCCATATATTGTTACCCAGCTTATTTAACTTATATTCAGAGTACATCATGTGAAATGCTGGACTAGATGAAGCACAAGCTGAAATCAAGATTTCTGGGAGAAATGTTAATAACCTCAGATATGCAGATGATATCCCCCAATGGAAGAAAGCAAAGAGGAACTAAAGAGCCCCTTAATAAAGGTGAAAGTGGAGAGTGGAAGAGCTGACTTAAAACTCAAGTTTCAAAATACTTGGATCATGACATCCAGCCCTATCACTTCAGGGCAAAGAGATGGGGAAAAACTGGAAACAGGGACAAACTTTATTTTCTTGGGCTTCAAAATCACTGTGGATGGTGATTTCAGCCATGAAATCAAAAGATGCTTGCTCCTTGGGAGAAAAGCTATGACAAACCTGGAAAGCATATTAAAAAGCAAAGACATTACCTTGCCAACAAAGTTCCAAATAGTCAAAGCTATGGTTTTTCCAGTAGTTATGTATAGATGTGAGAGCTGGACCATAAAGAAGGCTGAGCGCTGAAGAATTGATGCTTTCAAACTGTGGTGTTGGAGCAGACTATTGAGACTCCACTGGATAGCAAGACCAAACCAGTCAATCCTAAAGGAAATCAACCTTGAATATTCATTGGAAAGTCGAAGCTCCAATACTTTGGTTGCTTGAGTTAAAGAACTGACTCATTGGAAAAGACCCTGTAAAACTCTTCTACACAATGACTAGTTATAATCTCCTATATTGTGTATAAGACTCCTTTTAGAGTATTCTTTTCATGAATGTTTCATTGTGGCTTTTTATGATAAAACATCTGTTTTTATAAATGAGGATCATTATGTTAGTCTTGCATTTAAATTATATTTTAGGAGTATATATATATATATATATATATATATATATACACACACACATAATTTCAAGTTTGAAATTTTTCTTTCAAATCATTGAAAACCTTACCCTGTTTTCTTTTTCCATTTACTGATGCTGTGGGAAAATCTAGGTCAATGTGCTGTCTTTCTTGGGACCTTAAATATAATTCTCTAGCTCTGAAGATTATAAGTAATTGTTCAGGTCTGTATACTTCGATTTGCTTAGTATGAGTTTTGTTTAAAATTTTCTAATACCATATACATTTCATTAATTTGGGGAAACTTCAAATAAATATCTCCTTTTATATTCCCTCCTTTCTAAGTATTTTCTGATTTAGTTTGTCTACACTCATACTTTGAACTTTTTTTATGCTTATCTTATTATATATTTGGTTATCTCCTCCCAATGCGCTATGAAAGAATTGTCTACTTAATATTTGACTTTCTAATGCAATGTTCTGCTGCGCCAACCATTGGTGTCTTTATTTGTAAATTTGGCATGTAATATTTGAAGTTGATTACTTTAGTGCCTTCTCATTCTTGCTTTGTATTTCCTTTATTCTATTTATGTCTTTTGAAATACTTGTTATTTAAAATTCTTATTTTTTAATATCCATTAATTTTGCTTCATTATATTTAAAATTAAAGAGGTAAGCTAAACCTCAGGGCAGCACCTCTGGCGTTAACTACAGGCTATCCTTCTTCCATGTCCATCTACTTCTACTGTGTGACATTCCCCCAGGCCACATTCCCAAACTTTATTTTTTTAACAACTCTCTGGATTTTAATTACATAATCTATGGAGCTAAGGAGACAGAAGGGAACACTCAACCCCATGGATCTCTCTGCCAAACTGCTAGTGAATACCTGCAAAACCTCCCACTGTGAAATGAGGAAACAGACAAAAGTAAAGTACTCCTCCCTAGCCTCTTGCTATTCTTAAGAAGTCAGCTCTTCCCATTTCTATCTCACACTGCAGTCAAATGTCTTTGGCTTCTACACACTTATCTGCATTCAGTTCTTATGCTACTTTCCAGAATCCTTCAAATTCACTCACGTTTCTATAATATCTCTAGTATTACATTCAGAGAAGTAAGCAACAACCTATGTTAGTTATTCACAGTAAAGATGTGAATTAAGGTTTTCATTCACTCTGTTTCTCAAATAATTCTTCAAAATAAAGAATGCTACAGAATTAAGACTGAAAGATGTAGAGAGAGCGTGGGTATGTGTGCATGTTTCTGAGTCTTTGCAACCGTATGAACTATAATTTGTCAGGCTTCTGTGTCCATGAGGTTTTCCAGGCAAGAATACTCTGCAGTGGGTTGTCATTTCACCTCCAGGGGGAGTCTTCCTGACTCAGGGCTTGAACCTGAATTTCCTGCATTGGCAGGCAAATTCTTTCCATTGAGCCTCCTGGGGAACCGAAGTTAGCATACAACCTACATAATTTTGATATGTCAAAGTCATATCCAAAGAAATTTTGGAAATAAATATCCAAGGCAAAATTTTGTTCATGAGATACACAGTGAGGGGATTTAGAAAGACATTATGGTCAATCAGAAGATTTCTTCCTCTAAAATAATTACATTAAAGTATTTGGTATAGTCTCACAATGCTAAGCCCAGGTAAGTTTGTATCTTCTACCAATTGAAATCAACACAAGACAGAAGACACTCAAAGAGTAGTTTGTCAGCTTTAAAGTTCTTTGCTTGTCACATGTAAAGGGCATTCAGATTAGTGATGGTTGTTTCTTTAAAACAGTCAGGAATTGCTCTACATTTGGAGCAATGTCTTTAAAACTACACCATTTAATAAGCAAAAAACATGTGGGAAGTGATGAGTATGCTAGTAGAGTCATCCATATAGGTCAAAATTTCTACAAACATTACAGGTACCATTGCCAGATAAGACAGTGAATACCTGCAAAACCTCCCACTGTGAAATGAGGAAACAGACAAAAGTAAAGTACTCCTCCCTAGCCTCTTGCTATTCTTAAGAAGTCAGCTCTTCCCATTTCTATCTCACACTGCAGTCAAATGTCTTTGGCTTCTACACACTTATCTGCATTCAGTTCTTATGCTACTTTCCAGAATCCTTCAAATTCACTCACGTTTCTATAATATCTCTAGTATTACATTCAGAGAAGTAAGCAACAACCTATGTTAGTTATTCACAGTAAAGATGTGAATTAAGGTTTTCATTCACTCTGTTTCTCAAATAATTCTTCAAAATAAAGAATGCTACAGAATTAAGACTGAAAGATGTAGAGAGAGCGTGGGTATGTGTGCATGTTTCTGAGTCTTTGCAACCGTATGAACTATAATTTGTCAGGCTTCTGTGTCCATGAGGTTTTCCAGGCAAGAATACTCTGCAGTGGGTTGCCATTTCACCTCCAGGGGGAGTCTTCCTGACTCAGGGCTTGAACCTGAATTTCCTGCATTGGCAGGCAAATTCTTTCCATTGAGCCTCCTGGGGAACCGAAGTTAGCATACAACCTACATAATTTTGATATGTCAAAGTCATATCCAAAGAAATTTTGGAAATAAATATCCAAGGCAAAATTTTGTTCATGAGATACACAGTGAGGGGATTTAGAAAGACATTATGGTCAATCAGAAGATTTCTTCCTCTAAAATAATTACATTAAAGTATTTGGTATAGTCTCACAATGCTAAGCCCAGGTAAGTTTGTATCTTCTACCAATTGAAATCAACACAAGACAGAAGACACTCAAAGAGTAGTTTGTCAGCTTTAAAGTTCTTTGCTTGTCACATGTAAAGGGCATTCAGATTAGTGATGGTTGTTTCTTTAAAACAGTCAGGAATTGCTCTACATTTGGAGCAATGTCTTTAAAACTACACCATTTAATAAGCAAAAAACATGTGGGAAGTGATGAGTATGCTAGTAGAGTCATCCATATAGGTCAAAATTTCTACAAACATTACAGGTACCATTGCCAGATAAGACAGTGACATTTATAAAATGAAAACAAACTCATCCAACAATTTGAAATATGTTGCATGTCTAAGAATTCACCTCCAATATCCCCATGTTTTGTCTTCTTTTATTTTATTTACCATGGAAAAATATATTCTACACACATTTTAATTGATCTACCACAATCAGCTACTCAGCTTAAAAACAGACACAGACACACACCACACACACACACACACACACATTATTACAGTGAATTTCAATCTGAAAGACTGAATAAGAACATGTCATAGAAAGCAAAGAGAAAATGTTTCCTGAGAGGATTATGATTTTGCTATCATTAAAAGACCGTTGAGGGCTTCTCTGGTAGCTCAGTGGTAAAGAGTTCACCTGCCAAAGCAGGAGACATGCGTTCGATCCCTGATCCAGGGAGATCTCACATTCTGTGGAGCAACTAAGCCCATGAGCCACAACTACTGAGCCTATGCTCTAGAGCCTCGGAGCCGCAACTATTGGGCCCATGTGCCATAACTACTGAAGCCTGTGTGCCCTAGAGCCCGAGTTCAATGAGAGAAATCACTGCAACAAGAAACCTGCACACCTCAACTAGAGAGTAGCCCTGACTGCCTACAACTACAGAAGAGCCTGCAGCAGCAGTGAAAACTCAGAATAGCCAAAAATAAATAAATAAATAAAATTAAAAAAAAAAAAAGACCATTGATAGGTTAACTTCATTAGTGGCTCTTAGAAATATGTCATTAGATTGCAAATATCATTTTCAATAATTATGATTTTACTTCATCTCTGATTTTCCTGTAGAAGATAGTATCCCAACACTCTTTCCCTTTCCATTGTACTTGTCTTTGTTACACTTTTCATCAGCTCTGTACTGTCTCCCTCCCATCAGACTACAAACTTCAAGATGTTTTGCTCACCGCTAAACCCCAGTATCTAGAATAGTACCTGTTCTAGTAAATACTAATGTATATTAGCTATGTTAATGAGCAAAAACAATTAGAACCCCCAAACTAAAAGGGGCTTTTATCCAGAACAAAACAGCTAATTTTTAAAAATTTAATAGCCATGGGAAGATGAGTATGCTAGTAGAGTCATCCATATAGGTCAAAATTTCTACAAACATTACAGGTACCATTGCCAGATAAGACAGTGACATTTATAAAATGAAAACAAACTCATCCAACAATTTGAAATATGTTGCATGTCTAAGAATTCACCTCCAATATCCCCATGTTTTGTCTTCTTTTATTTTATTTACCATGGAAAAATATATTCTACACACATTTTAATTGATCTACCACAATCAGCTACTCAGCTTAAAAACAGACACAGACACACACCACACACACACACACACACATTATTACAGTGAATTTCAATCTGAAAGACTGAATAAGAACATGTCATAGAAAGCAAAGAGAAAATGTTTCCTGAGAGGATTATGATTTTGCTATCATTAAAAGACCGTTGAGGGCTTCTCTGGTAGCTCAGTGGTAAAGAGTTCACCTGCCAAAGCAGGAGACATGCGTTCGATCCCTGATCCAGGGAGATCTCACATTCTGTGGAGCAACTAAGTCCATGAGCCACAACTACTGAGCCTATGCTCTAGAGCCTCGGAGCCGCAACTATTGGGCCCATGTGCCATAACTACTGAAGCCTGTGTGCCCTAGAGCCCGAGTTCAATGAGAGAAATCACTGCAACAAGAAACCTGCACACCTCAACTAGAGAGTAGCCCTGACTGCCTACAACTACAGAAGAGCCTGCAGCAGCAGTGAAAACTCAGAATAGCCAAAAATAAATAAATAAATAAAATTAAAAAAAAAAAAAGACCATTGATAGGTTAACTTCATTAGTGGCTCTTAGAAATATGTCATTAGATTGCAAATATCATTTTCAATAATTATGATTTTACTTCATCTCTGATTTCCCTGTAGAAGATAGTATCCCAACACTCTTTCCCTTTCCATTGTACTTGTCTTTGTTACACTTTTCATCAGCTCTGTACTGTCTCCCTCCCATCAGACTACAAACTTCAAGATGTTTTGCTCACCGCTAAACCCCAGTATCTAGAATAGTACCTGTTCTAGTAAATACTAATGTATATTAGCTATGTTAATGAGCAAAAACAATTAGAACCCCCAAACTAAAAGGGGCTTTTATCCAGAACAAACAGCCTTGACATCTGTCCTTGAGTAACACAAGACATATCTAGCATCAGTGGGTTTAGAATCGAAAATCGTCCCTGTAGCTAGGCACAAACTATGGTACATCAATACTGTGATAAATCTTTCAAACTGCTCATGGTCAGTCACACTTTCTACTGACATGGCTGATGTAGTTAGTTCAAGATAATATATTTAAGTAGCTACTAAGATGATTTTTGCTCCATAAGAACTGTCTGACAGGAATGACAATGAGTTAAGCTATGATAACACAAGCACAAATCCGGCTCCTAGATCAGTGTCTTCAAGTAGAAATGGTTTTTGTTAGGTAAAAAACAGATGAAGTTCTCAGCCTTTAACTTTAAGCAGGTTTAAGAAAAATATGTAAACTCCTAGATACTCCTGATTGACTCTGAATTCTTTCCCACCCTTCACTCGACTGGTCAAATAAGGTGGGGTTATAGAATCTAGTAGGATGGTGATGATGGCACATGCAGTGAAGCGATGAAGAGACAGACATGCACAGTGGACATATGGACATTGTGGGGAATGAACAGTGGGTGGGAGGTGTAAAGGAAGTATCATGAAGGCCTGTACTATCACATGTGAAAAAAATAGCTATAGTCATTGCTCTTTGAGAAAAGGGGTTCCTGCAGGGGTGCTATGTGATGGTCTGGAGGGGAGGGATGGGGGGAATATACATATGACTAATCTGGGAACATACATATCTGTAAACAACAAAACTCTGTAAAAGTTAAAAGTAAAATAAAAGCTTAAAAAAAATTTTGAGTGGTGAATTCCTTACTCAAAACTGCTGGGTTTATTAAAGATCTATCTTATGATTTTTGGAGAGTCTTAAGTGAGAACACAAAGTCTAAGATCTCAGGTAAACAGTGAACCAGAAAGTATTCCAGAATAGTTAGTTCTGTAAACAGTTTGAATATAGTACTTGTCCTGGACCAGTGGCACTTGGGTGAATGCTACATAGAAACTAAACTTTCTGAAATCAGGACCATATCCCTTAGCCGGAGTCTTAGAGGGAATTCCTAGGGTAGATGGAATTGGTCAATCAGGGAACCAAAAATTATGCAAGTTAAAGACTATGCTGAGGATAAATCTTATAATGAAGGTGATAAAAAGTTCAGAAATAGTACTGCCTCAACTCTCATGCTATCACAATAGAATATATTTGAACTGCTTTGTAATTCTGTTTTTCAGGGTTTTATCATCAGCCCTGTGGTTAATTTGAAGTATATACTTCAAGAGTTACCTTAGTCTCAAAATATACTTCTTATCTAACAGGAGCACAAGTTACAGTGTATTTTTCAAAAACTGATCAAAAGATGCGATCTGTGTCTAAGGAAATAGCCTTCATCATGCAGACTTAAGAGATACCTCTGTGCACCATACTTTAGGAATGGTGTTATTAATTATGTTTACTTGCTACTCTGTAAAAGACGAATAGTCCACCGAGTAAAGAACTGATATTCAGTGGGGCACAGGTGTCTAAATTTTCATGACTAGCACTTTATGGCATTGTGAAGTGTTGAAAGCATCTGACCATCTTTAATTCAACAAGACTCCGATATTATTCTTCATGACCAGAACTTGATCAGGAAACAGACAAGTAAAAAGATCTAATAAGCTCAAATTGACCTTTCCTATAATGATTTTATATGGCTACTCCCAGTTTTATTTGGCATAGATTTTACATTCATAAGAGTTTGTGGTAAGGTTTTACACCGATATTGTCTTATATAAGCTAATTTGACATCCAAAGTCTGCTTATACTCTCAACTACTTCTTAGAACAAAGTAGTAGTGCAAGGATTACTGGCTATTAAGTTTTACTAAACCTGTAAAATGGGTGTGTCAGTCACTGGCAGTCACTAGCAATCCACAATAAGTGAAATCATTTGAACTTGTTATCATGATGTAATCGAGTTCATTTTATTTTCTGATAGACTTGATTAATGTGAAAACAAGCATATAATTGACAGACAGCACTCCTATAAGTTTTCCTTTAATTCCTGCCCAAAAAAAATCAAATTTGCCATGTTATCTTTTTCCCATGAGACATGGAATATGCAAACATGTCCAGTGTAGTTCTGTAAACAGTTTGGTACTTGTCCTGGACCAGTGGCACTTGGGTGAATGCTACATAGAAACTAAACTTTCTGAAATCAGGACCATATCCCTTAGCCGGAGTCTTAGAGGGAATTCCTAGGGCAGATGGAATTGGTCAATCAGGGAACCAAAAATTATGCAAGTTAAAGACTATGCTGAGGATAAATCTTATAATGAAGGTGATAAAAAGTTCAGAAATAGTACTGCCTCAACTCTCATGCTATCACAATAGAATATATTTGAACTGCTTTGTAATTCTGTTTTTCAGGGTTTTATCATCAGCCCTGTGGTTAATTTGAAGTATATACTTCAAGAGTTACCTTAGTCTCAAAATATACTTCTTATCTAACAGGAGCACAAGTTACAGTGTATTTTTCAAAAACTGATCAAAAGATGCGATCTGTGTCTAAGGAAATAGCCTTCATCATGCAGACTTAAGAGATACCTCTGTGCACCATACTTTAGGAATGGTGTTATTAATTATGTTTACTTGCTACTCTGTAAAAGACGAATAGTCCACCGAGTAAAGAACTGATATTCAGTGGGGCACAGGTGTCTAAATTTTCATGACTAGCACTTTATGGCATTGTGAAGTGTTGAAAGCATCTGACCATCTTTAATTCAACAAGACTCCGATATTATTCTTCATGACCAGAACTTGATCAGGAAACAGACAAGTAAAAAGATCTAATAAGCTCAAATTGACCTTTCCTATAATGATTTTATATGGCTACTCCCAGTTTTATTTGGCATAGATTTTACATTCATAAGAGTTTGTGGTAAGGTTTTACACCGATATTGTCTTATATAAGCTAATTTGACATCCAAAGTCTGCTTATACTCTCAACTACTTCTTAGAACAAAGTAGTAGTGCAAGGATTACTGGCTATTAAGTTTTACTAAACCTGTAAAATGGGTGTGTCAGTCACTGGCAGTCACTAGCAATCCACAATAAGTGAAATCATTTGAACTTGTTATCATGATGTAATCGAGTTCATTTTATTTTCTGATAGACTTGATTAATGTGAAAACAAGCATATAATTGACAGACAGCACTCCTATAAGTTTTCCTTTAATTCCTGACCAAAAAAAAAAAATCAAATTTGCCATGTTATCTTTTTTCCCATGAGACATGGAATATGCAAACATGTCAGGGTAAAATAATCTGAGCAACAGCCAAGCAACCACTTAGAGCTTGTTACAAATATTCTGCATATGAAATTAAACTTTCTCTTTTATTTAAATTTATTTAAATTTAGAATGTGATCTTCAAAATGTTTCACAGATTGGAGGTAGGGAAATAGTGCATTTAGCTTTAATTTTTAAAAAGAAGCCACTGAAAAGGATAAAAGAAAATCAATATCCTGACTGCAGAATCAGAATCATCTAAGGTATGTTTTTGAAGAGCTTATTGACAATTTTCTTTGAAAATATTATCAAATTATCTCAAAGTAGGTTTATAGTTTACAAGTCTACATGTGGCCTCCTAACGGCATATCAACATACATATAATCTTAAAAGACAGAAGAAATTTTAATATCTGCCCGAAGAGAAAATTAAAAAATGTAAAAGATCTAAAAAAAAAAAAAACAAAAAAAACCAGACCTCGTAAAATTAGTAGAAAACAGCAATGAAAGAAGTAAGGTCTTTGCGGTTTTGCTTAGAACTCTTCTTTAGTTTTATGTTATGTGTTGAGCCCCCAAAATTTTAAGAACACTTAATGCAGTTATTTTTTATTTATTGACTATCTAAACTTTTGGTTTTGGTTTTATTATGTCCTTGAGTGGGTCCAGTAATCTATTTTCAGCATATTGGGTTGTAAAGGGGTGGCCCTTGCCCATGAAACCTTCAGAAATGTAACTACTTTAAATTGCTGCTGATGATAAAAGATGACTTAATTAGTCACGTCCAAATGGTGCCTGTATTGAATCAGAGAGAACGTCACCTTGTAGTCCTACCCTCAGCCCTTTCTCTGGTCATGTTCAGAAAAAAAATCAATGGTTTTTTCAGGGGACGAAGTCAAGACACCTTGCCCTTACTTTCATTCTGTCCCAGGGAGAGTCAGTTGCTTTCTTCTGAGGTCCTTCATGTTTTGTTTTGTTTTGTTTTGTTTTTTATGAATATAGTTGCCTTATACTACTATGTCAGTATCTGCTGTACAGCAAAATGAATCAGCCATATGTATACATATAGCCCCTATTTCCGATTTCATTTTTGGTCACCATAGAGCAATGAGTATAGTTCCCTGTCCTATACAGTAGGTTCTCATTAGTTATCTATTTTATACTTGAGTCTGTATCTGTCAATCTCAGTCTCCCTCACACCAATCAGAATGGCCTACATCAAACAATAAATGCTAGGGATGGTGTGGATAAAGGCAACCCTTTTACACTGTTAATGGGAACATAAATTTATACAGCCACTATAGAAAACAGTATGGAGGCTTCTTTTTTTTTTTTAATTTTTTTTTCTCCTCTAAGTCATTGTTTATTTTTCATCCATCTTTATTCTTTGGCATGTGTGGGCCTCCCATCGCAGTGGACTCTCTGGTTGCAGAGCACCAGCCCTGGGCGCATGTGCTGCACAATTGGACACACTGGCCCAGCTGCTCCGTGGCACATGGGATCCTCCCAGGCCAGGGATGGAACTGGTGCCTCCTGCACTGCAAGGCAAACTCTCCACCCACTGGACCACCAGAGAAGCCCCCAGAAAACATTATGGAGGCTTCTTAATAAAACTGAACATAGAGCTACTATATGACCAAGCAATCCCACTATTGGGCACATACTTAGAGAAAACCATAATTCACACAAAAATATACATTCATCCCAATGTTCCTTGCATCACTATTTACAATAACTAGAACATCAAAACAACCTCATGTCCATCAGCAGAGCAATGGATAAAGAAGACATGGCACATTTTTTCAATGGAATATTACTCAGCCATTAAAAAGAATAAAACTGTGTCATGTACAGAGACATAGATGGACCTAGAGACTGTCATACAGAGCGTAGAAGTCAGAAAGAGAAAAACAAATATCATCTTCTAAGGCATACAATGTGGTACAGAAAAAAATCAATGGTTTTTCAGGGGACGAAGTCAAGACACCTTGCCCTTACTTTCATGCTGTCCCAGGGAGAGTCAGTTGCTTTCTTCTGAGGTCCTTCATGTTTTGTTTTGTTTTGTTTTGTTTTTTATGAATATAGTTGCCTTATACTACTATGTCAGTATCTGCTGTACAGCAAAATGAATCAGCCATATGTATACATATAGCCCCTATTTCCGATTTCATTTTTGGTCACCATAGAGCAATGAGTATAGTTCCCTGTCCTATACAGTAGGTTCTCATTAGTTATCTATTTTATACTTGAGTCTGTATCTGTCAATCTCAGTCTCCCTCACACCAATCAGAATGGCCTACATCAAACAATAAATGCTAGGGATGGTGTGGATAAAGGCAACCCTTTTACACTGTTAATGGGAACATAAATTTATACAGCCACTATAGAAAACAGTATGGAGGCTGCTTTTTTTTTTTTAATTTTTTTTTCTCCTCTAAGTCATTGTTTATTTTTCATCCATCTTTATTCTTTGGCATGTGTGGGCCTCCCATCGCAGTGGACTCTCTGGTTGCAGAGCACCAGCCCTGGGCGCATGTGCTGCACAATTGGACACACTGGCCCAGCTGCTCCGTGGCACATGGGATCCTCCCAGGCCAGGGATGGAACTGGTGCCTCCTGCACTGCAAGGCAAACTCTCCACCCACTGGACCACCAGAGAAGCCCCAGAAAACATTATGGAGGCTTCTTAATAAAACTGAACATAGAGCTACTATATGACCAAGCAATCCCACTATTGGGCACATACTTAGAGAAAACCATAATTCACACAAAAATATACATTCATCCCAATGTTCCTTGCATCACTATTTACAATAACTAGAACATCAAAACAACCTCATGTCCATCAGCAGAGCAATGGATAAAGAAGACATGGCACATTTTTTCAATGGAATATTACTCAGCCATTAAAAAGAATAAAACTGTGTCATGTACAGAGACATAGATGGACCTAGAGACTGTCATACAGAGCGTAGAAGTCAGAAAGAGAAAAACAAATATCATCTTCTAAGGCATACAATGTGGAATCTAGAAAAATGAAGCTCCTCATTTTGAGTAGTTTCTTATCTGAGCCTCTTTCTCCTTATAATTTCTTTTACTCAATAAAGAGGGATCCTCAACTTTTGTTTCATCACAATTGGCTTTGAACCTATCACTCAACTGTCTGTATTGACTTGGATAATCCAGCCTCTGCACAGGGATGCCGCAGGACATCAGCCTGAAGGAAGTACAGGCAAACTGCTGTTCTGCCTACTAGATAATGACCCACACATGCACAGGACACTTAATTTTTTCCCAGGCTTCTGATTCAGAATGTTTTACTAAATATTCTGTTAAATGATTTTACTAATAGGTTTTCCCATTGTTTAAAATGACCTTGATTTCCCCCTGTCCAAAATATAAACAAATAGAAAGGAGTTTGACTAATCTACCAACTTTCCCAGCTCCCCTATCCACAACCCCCTGCCCTTTGCTTCCCTGATCTATGACTTCCCACCTTGGCAAAGACCAAGTACTTACATATTCCACATAATGCAGCTAGGAGTTCCATGCCAAAACACTCAAGCCTGAGAAAGAAAAAAAAAAAGTTAATAAACATTCGAGTTACGTGTTCCTATATATATTAACCTATAGTCAATAATTTTTATATACATTTAATCAAAATACTAACCTGTGCTGATTTTGTTTCTAGGATAGAAAACTTTCATCTTAAAAACAAGAGAAATTGCTTTTTTCACACCATATAAACAGTAGTCTCAAATCTTAATTAAGTACTTTTGATTTTCAACTTGGAGGGCATCCAGTCCAAGTTAATCATTCTTAGTTTGTGTCTAAAACATTTTTTTTCTTTGAACCCAATTATTTTCTTCTCTGAACACAGATTGCCATGGCCAGAACTCAACAAAGGAGAAAGATTTAGAACATTCTCTATAACAGAGTTTCATAATAAATATGAGAAAAACAAACTATTGTAGTCATTACATTTTTCTCATCATTACCTTTATTTTAGCATCTTTATAATAAAATTATGCATTACTGTTTCAACAATTATGAAAGATGGGTTATTTTGCTAATTTTTATCATCTTCTAAGGCATACAATGTGGAATCTAGAAAAATGAAGCTCCTCATTTTGAGTAGTTTCTTATCTGAGCCTCTTTCTCCTTATAATTTCTTTTACTCAATAAAGAGGGATCCTCAACTTTTGTTTCATCACAATTGGCTTTGAACCTATCACTCAACTGTCTGTATTGACTTGGATAATCCAGCCTCTGCACAGGGATGCCGCAGGACATCAGCCTGAAGGAAGTACAGGCAAACTGCTGTTCTGCCTACTAGATAATGACCCACACATGCACAGGACACTTAATTTTTTCCCAGGCTTCTGATTCAGAATGTTTTACTAAATATTCTGTTAAATGATTTTACTAATAGGTTTTCCCATTGTTTAAAATGACCTTGATTTCCCCCTGTCCAAAATATAAACAAATAGAAAGGAGTTTGACTAATCTACCAACTTTCCCAGCTCCCCTATCCACAACCCCCTGCCCTTTGCTTCCCTGATCTATGACTTCCCACCTTGGCAAAGACCAAGTACTTACATATTCCACATAATGCAGCTAGGAGTTCCATGCCAAAACACTCAAGCCTGAGAAAGAAAAAAAAAAAGTTAATAAACATTCGAGTTACGTGTTCCTATATATATTAACCTATAGTCAATAATTTTTATATACATTTAATCAAAATACTAACCTGTGCTGATTTTGTTTCTAGGATAGAAAACTTTCATCTTAAAAACAAGAGAAATTGCTTTTTTCACACCATATAAACAGTAGTCTCAAATCTTAATTAAGTACTTTTGATTTTCAACTTGGAGGGCATCCAGTCCAAGTTAATCATTCTTAGTTTGTGTCTAAAACATTTTTTTTCTTTGAACCCAATTATTTTCTTCTCTGAACACAGATTGCCATGGCCAGAACTCAACAAAGGAGAAAGATTTAGAACATTCTCTATAACAGAGTTTCATAATAAATATGAGAAAAACAAACTATTGTAGTCATTACATTTTTCTCATCATTACCTTTATTTTAGCATCTTTATAATAAAATTATGCATTACTGTTTCAACAATTTAATGTAAAGAGACTGGGTTATTTTGCTAATTTTTATCAACATTTGCTTGTGCATAGGATAAATATATTAGCAATAGTAGTATTTAAGTGCCTTTTTAATTAATAAGCTATGATCCTTTGGTCATTTATCTCAACCTTTACCATAATTTGGTCGAAGAATTGGCCATGTCATTGGAGTATGCCACCTAATCCTTTGTGTATCCTAGTTCTCCATCTGAAGGAACAGAAACAGCCAGATCCAAAGACTAAAGAGATTAATATATGCTGATGACCTTAAACAGTGCCTGACACAAAAGAAATCCCCTAAAGAATTACTGTTATTTGTAGTAGTAGTATTGTGAGAGTCCACATGTCCTCTTCTATCTAAAATATTTTTGACTTGAGTGCATGAATTTTTTTGTTAAGTTTTCACATCAGAACTTCTCAAAACAGGTTTAATGTCTTGCCATTAACTGTGTAATGTTTTACACTGTTCACATATTGTTTTCCCTGTTGGCTGTTGCTGATTTGTGTGAAAGGAATAAATATTTTGTAGACTGTATAACTTCTGCCTTTCCCATTTGACAAAAGACATCGGTGAATTTTAATGTTTTTATGGGATATTTCCCCCTTCTGCCTCTCCAGCAAACAATCTCAACTTTTTAGAGATCAATACAGGGGCCAGTCCTGCTTCTAAGAATGAATTTCGTAAGGAGCCAAATTGCTCATGCTTTGCCAATATTATCAAACCTTTTTAGAAGTCATTCCCTTTTTTTTAGGTTCCTCTTATTTCCTGAAATATGATAAAACATAAACATTGCTATAGTTCAGAAGAACTCAAGATAGGAAGCTAAGAAACTGCCAAGGTTTATTTGAGAAGGGAAGGAAAGATATTTTTTTCTCTGTCTTATATTGTGATGGTCTCCTCTCAAATACCACTATGTATATGCATGGAGAACAATTATTTTATTTCACTATTACTATTCTATCACTATTATTTGTTTTATCCCCTCAGTTTATTAAACTTAAAAAAACAGTTGTTATAAACAGATGCACAAATAGAGCTTAAAAATTTAAATTATAATTCATTACCTTTATTTTAGCATCTTTATAATAAAATTATGCATTACTGTTTCAACAATTTAATGTAAAGAGACTGGGTTATTTTGCTAATTTTTATCAACATTTGCTTGTGCATAGGATAAATATATTAGCAATAGTAGTATTTAAGTGCCTTTTTAATTAATAAGCTATGATCCTTTGGTCATTTATCTCAACCTTTACCATAATTTGGTCGAAGAATTGGCCATGTCATTGGAGTATGCCACCTAATCCTTTGTGTATCCTAGTTCTCCATCTGAAGGAACAGAAACAGCCAGATCCAAAGACTAAAGAGATTAATATATGCTGATGACCTTAAACAGTGCCTGACACAAAAGAAATCCCCTAAAGAATTACTGTTATTTGTAGTAGTAGTATTGTGAGAGTCCACATGTCCTCTTCTATCTAAAATATTTTTGACTTGAGTGCATGAATTTTTTTGTTAAGTTTTCACATCAGAACTTCTCAAAACAGGTTTAATGTCTTGCCATTAACTGTGTAATGTTTTACACTGTTCACATATTGTTTTCCCTGTTGGCTGTTGCTGATTTGTGTGAAAGGAATAAATATTTTGTAGACTGTATAACTTCTGCCTTTCCCATTTGACAAAAGACATCGGTGAATTTTAATGTTTTTATGGGATATTTCCCCCTTCTGCCTCTCCAGCAAACAATCTCAACTTTTTAGAGATCAATACAGGGGTCAGTCCTGCTTCTAAGAATGAATTTCGTAAGAAGCCAAATTGATCATGCTTTGCCAATATTATCAAACCTTTTTAGAAGTCATTCCCTTTTTTTTAGGTTCCTCTTATTTCCTGAAATATGATAAAACATAAACATTGCTATAGTTCAGAAGAACTCAAGATAGGAAGCTAAGAAACTGCCAAGGTTTATTTGAGAAGGGAAGGAAAGATATTTTTTTCTCTGTCTTATATTGTGATGGTCTCCTCTCAAATACCACTATGTATATGCATGGAGAACAATTATTTTATTTCACTATTACTATTCTATCACTATTATTTGTTTTATCCCCTCAGTTTATTAAACTTAAAAAAACAGTTGTTATAAACAGATGCACAAATAGAGCTAATAAATGAGAAAGTAATTTCAACAAATTATAATTTTCCAAACACACAAATGCTACTTAAAATATTTAAAAAATTTTTATGTCTAATATATAAGATTCTCTTAAATATTTTAAGCAGTTTTTAACAACAAATGAAATCATTATAACAGGCTACAAAAATGTTAACATCAATTTTTAAATTTCTTTTAACTTTTTCACTGTATTTTCCTTTATACTATTTTCTTCGCCTATTGAGAAAGTTGGATTCATTAAGTACTAAAGCAAGTCTCACTTCCTCTCACTTTGTTCCATATATAAGGATAAGGATTTAATTTACTCAGTTTTTCTTATCTTATTAGGAGTCATTACTTCCCTAAATAAGTTTTAAAATTAAAGTGAGTTTTCTGTTTTAAAGCCAAAATGAGAATTCTGCCCATTATACTTTGGTTTTGATCTGATAAGAAACACACTGACAAATTTCACTTCCAGCACCATTAGCAGATTAACTATTTTATCTAAGTCAAATTATCTAGTCAAAAGCATTTTAAATTAGAAGTATTTTACCCTAAAGAAATGTCAATTTACCAACTACTTGAAACTATTCTGTTTATAATTATGTTGAATTCTCATTATTAGTTTGTTTTTTTTTTTTCACCATAATCCAAGCTCCATTAAAAATTTTATTCATGATTCTGTCAGGAGTTATTACACACATGACGCTATAGACAATGACATGAAATTATTTTCTCACTTCACAGTAAAAAAAAAATCATGAACCAAACTATTGCACTCATCTGAAGGCCTTTATTGTTTATCGTTGGAGTACTTAGTTTGTTAGGTATAATATACATGTGATAATACATTAAGTATGCAATTTGATTAATTCTGATATGTATATTTAATTACTACAATCTGATTATAAAATATTTCCATTACTACAAAAACATTTCCTCCCCACAAACTTCCTTCCACAATTTACAGATCTGAATTGCCACCTAATGACATTTAAGACTGAAGAATTTTCTTCAGCATTTTTTAAAGTGTTAGTTTATTGGCAACAAACAAAAAAAATTGTTTTGAACAAAAGATTGCTCTTTGTTCTAAAAACAGCTTTATTTGCTTGTATTTTTGAAGCATAGTGTAGTGAGTTATAGAATTCTTAATTACACATTTTTGTTTTTTTCTCTGTGCTTTGAAAATAAGTCATTCACCATTACTGGCTTTAATAGTTTTATCAGTTTCTGATAAATTATCCATTTTTTAAAAAATTGTTCCTGCTCATACCATTATAGTTCCCTTTGCTTCAGTTCAGTCACTCAGTTATGTCTGACTCTCTGCAACCCCATGGACTCTAGCTCACCAGGTTCCTCTGTCCATGGGATTCTCCATGCAAGAATACTAGAGTGGGACGTCATGCCCTTTCTTCAGGGGATCTTTCCAGCTCAGGGATTGAACTCATGACTCTTACATCTCCTGCACTGGCAGGTGGATTCTTTACCACTAGCACCATCTTGGAAACCCCTTCCTTTTTTTACTTTCAGAATTTCTCTTCTCTTTACCACAATGTGACTGATGTATCTGGAAGTAGACTCCTTTGTTTTTCTTACCTGGTGTTTGTTGAACTTCTTGGATCTGTATATTAATACTTTCCACATGTTGGAAAGTTTTCAACTATTATTTCCTCAAATATTTTTTTACACCACTTGCTCTCTTCTGCCTTCCCTGCAAATCTATTTGACTATATGTTGAACTGATTTAAATTGTCCCTCAGGTCACTAAGACTATGATATTATTAATCATTCAACATTTTGTTCTTCAAATTGGATAATTTCTATTGATTTACCTTCAAGTTCATTGATTTATCTTTCAAAAATAGATTGTTTTTCTTCTCTCTGCCTTTTTTTGTTTTGTTCCTTTTTTTTCGCTGTTTCCACAGGAGTATATCTCATACATATCTAGTATAAGTGTCACTCATGTCTGTGCGCAATCTATAATTTATATTTGGAAGTTACTCCACTGATTTTCAGGATGCTGACTTTCCCCTTCATATTTCTGTTTTTCCAGCTCAATACAACATATACCCCTCCACATTTCCAGCTATTATTCCAACTCAATATAATATCTGTTCCCTTTAAATAACAAAGTTTCTGTTCTCCTTATTTCTCATTTACTTGCATCTATTTTTTTGCAGCTAAATCCAGTTAGGTTGTCATCTTGATCTAAGAAATTGTTAATGTTCTATTCTTACTCTTGCTTGTTGGGCTTTGCAGGTGGCTCAGGGGTAAAGAATCTGTCTGCCAAGCAAGAAACATGGGTTTGATCCCTAGGTTGGGAACATCCCCGGGAGAATAAATGCCAACCCACTTCAGTATTGTTGTCTGGGAAATCCCATGGAAAGGAGGAGCCTGGCAGGCTAGAGTCTATGGGGTCCCAAAAGAGTTGAATATGACTGAGTAAGTAAACAATAACAAAAATTTTTCCTGTTACAATTTTTCAGATAAAATGTTCCTTAAGTTTATTATCTATTTCATTTATTTAAAAAATGTATTCACTTGCATTTACGTGACTACTTCATTGCTTCACCATTACAAGAAAATTTAAACTTGCTTAGGACATTTCATTATCTATACCTACTCAGAAAGAAACTGTCTCAAGCCTGTTAGTATTACCTAAATAATTTTCTTGATCTCCTAAGCATATGGCATAATTAAACCAGAGCAATCTGATACATAGGACTCAAATCACTAAAGTATGACTATCAAAAATAAAATAAAATAAATAAACAATTAAAAAAGCAAATAAATCTCATATGAAAATTGAGTCCACTAGTAAGAGAGCCCTCTCCACCAGAAAGAACCCAGTAAAGAATATAACAGTTACTTATTTTGAGTTGCAGGCTGGAGTATGTGCCAATGGTTTCATTACCCACTAGCAGAGCCTATTTGAATGATGACCCCAGACCTTAAAGATGGGCTTCCCAAGTGGTGCTAGTAGTGAAGAACCTGCCTGCCAATGCAGTCAGTCGACCTAAGAGACATGAATTCAGTCCCTGAGCTGGAAACATCTTCTGGAAGAGGGCCTAGCAACCTACTCCAGTATTCTTGCCTTGAGAATCTTTTGGACAGAGAAACCTGAAAGGCTTCAATCCATAAGGTCACAAAGAGTTGGACATGAATGAGCAACTGAATTCATGTACTCACCTTTGAGATACAGAACCTACACTAATTTTAGAAGATATATTGTTTTGGTTTATACTGGATATGAGACAATTCTTTTTTGAGAACTGTCAATTTTTAACAATTCCTTTTGTCTCTTCCTTTTTGGTACAATTCTGAAGAAATATTATGCAGATGCAATTTTTCAAAAGCATAACAAGCTAGAAAATACACTGATAATGTGTCATCAATGAATTATATTTTAATTATTACTTTGATTCATATACAAACATTCTCAAACATCATTGCCATACATTGGGGCTTTGACAGAAGAAGAGAGACAGACTACCTGCATTTTGTGTCATGCTGACACAAATTCATCGTAGGTTCTGACTATAAATGCCAAATGGGCATCACAGGTGGCACAGTGGGTAAAGAGTCCTCCTGCCATTCAGAAGATGCAGGTTCAAGCCCTGGGTCAAGAAGATCCCCTGGAGGAGGGCATGGAAACCCACTCCAGTATTCTTGCCTGGAGAAGCCCACAGACAGAGGAGCCTGGTGGGGTACAATGAATCATGTTGCAAAGAGTTGAATAAAACTGAAGGGACTGAACATGTACACATGCATACATGCTAAATATTAAAATTAGAAATTAAATATAGTGCTAAGTGCAGGCAGATCATTAAGAGAAAGGTTGAGTACAGAGCTAGTGAAAGAAGTCTGCTACTGAATTAGAAGAAAAGACAATCCCCAGAAGCCACATTGTCAATCAGAAGTGTGTTAGTGGGCTTCCCCTGGTGGTCCAGTGGATAAGGACACCGCCTTGCAGTGCAAGGGGCGCCGGTTCCATCCCTGGCCTGGATCCCTGGCCTGGGAAGATCCCACGTGCCGCGGAGCGGCTGGACTGATGTGTCCAATCAGCGAGCCGGAGCTCTGGAGCGCATGCACCCAGAGCCGGTGCTCTGCGACGACAGGCGCCACCGCGATGGGAGGCCCACAGGAGCCAAAGAACAAAGACAGATGAGAACAGAGAAATGAAAGACCAATGGAAGTGGCCCGCCCGCTCCCCTCCCTCCCCAACCCGACCCCCGCCCAAAATAAATAAATAAATAAATCTTTAAAAAAAAAAAAAAATAAGTGTGTTAGTATTTCAGCTGTGTGTTATTATTCTTAATATTTAATAAAATTTCTTTTAGCTTCCTCCAAAATATATTTTCTATTGATAAACTTGTAATTGTTAAGAATTTTGTGTTCTCACAACAGATCATAATTTTTCAAGCTTGTTAGTAAAAATAATTTCTTCACACTGAGGTACCTGGTAGGTTCAAAGAAAAATACACTGATAATGTGTCATCAATGAATTATATTTTAATTATTACTTTGATTCATATACAAACATTCTCAAACATCATTGCCATACATTGGGGCTTTGACAGAAGAGAGAGACAGACTACCTGCATTTTGTGTCATGCTGACACAAATTCATCGTAGGTTCTGACTATAAATGCCAAATGGGCATCACAGGTGGCACAGTGGGTAAAGAGTCCTCCTGCCATTCAGAAGATGCAGGTTCAAGCCCTGGGTCAAGAAGATCCCCTGGAGGAGGGCATGGAAACCCACTCCAGTATTCTTGCCTGGAGAAGCCCACAGACAGAGGAGCCTGGTGGGGTACAATGAATCATGTTGCAAAGAGTTGAATAAAACTGAAGGGACTGAACATGTACACATGCATACATGCTAAATATTAAAATTAGAAATTAAATATAGTGCTAAGTGCAGGCAGATCATTAAGAGAAAGGTTGAGTACAGAGATAGTGAAAGAAGTCTGCTACTGAATTAGAAGAAAAGACAATCCCCAGAAGCCACATTGTCAATCAGAAGTGTGTTAGTGGGCTTCCCCTGGTGGTCCAGTGGATAAGGACACCGCCTTGCAGTACAAGGGGCGCCGGTTCCATCCCTGGCCTGGATCCCTGGCCTGGGAAGATCCCACGTGCCGCGGAGCGGCTGGACTGATGTGTCCAATCAGCGAGCCGGAGCTCTGGAGCGCATGCACCCAGAGCCGGTGCTCTGCGACGACAGGCGCCACCGCGATGGGAGGCCCACAGGAGCCAAAGAACAAAGACAGATGAGAACAGAGAAATGAAAGACCAATGGAAGTGGCCCGCCCGCTCCCCTCCCTCCCCAACCTGACCCCCGCCCAAAATAAATAAATAAATAAATCTTTAAAAAAAAAAAAAAAGAAGTGTGTTAGTATTTCAGCTGTGTGTTATTATTCTTAATATTTAATAAAATTTCTTTTAGCTTCCTCCAAAATATATTTTCTATTGATAAACTTGTAATTGTTAAGAATTTTGTGTTCTCACAACAGATCATAATTTTTCAAGCTTGTTAGTAAAAATAATTTCTTCACACTGAGGTACCTGGTAGGTTCAAAGAAAAATACACCTTGATACTATTAAATTTTTGTATTGAAATGTACAAACATTTCAGCTGAAATGTTTGTGCAGGTACCATCTTTTTGCTTTCCCTGAAGGTACTTTTCCAAAAGGGTATTTACAAGATAAAATTAACTGAATAATTTTCTATAAATTTGAATGTTTCACCAAATTTAGATGTTGTGAAATATAATACTCAATTCCATTACATTCAAGTAGAATATAAATCTATTTTAAAAAGAAAAGAAATATTCATCCCACAAGTATATATATTCCAGTGAACAAATATCCAATTTCAAAATTAAATATTTTAAAACATTGAGATTTATCAATTACAGCCTTGATTTTGAAGGAATACGGTTCAATGTGTTCCTTTTTTAAAGTTTAATTGCAATAAGTAAAACTTATGAAAAGCTTCAAAAGTTGAATTTTCCTTAGTCGTTGGTTATAAATATGAGTAAAGATTTCCATCTGAGTTTGAACAAAATAGATCCAAAACTTGAGAGACTGTATTTACAGAAAGTTTAATATCATTCTATTCATTTACAAGTAAAATTTTTTAAAGTTAGATGCTATAAAAAGCTCCTTTAAAAGCAGAAAAGTGAAAACACTCTGGTAAGTATTAGTATATGCATATATGCATGTGCATATATAACATACACTACACACATATAATCCTCTTAAAAATATTCTGTTCAAATATAATAGTTATCTTCTACTACTACCATTTCTATTTTAATTGGTAGAATATCTTCACTTTGGATATGATTATAAATTCTGAGAATGCTAAAAACTGTAAATTTCAAAGTTCCAATACCATTTTTGTTCAGAAGTTTCTTCAACTCATAATAACAATGCTTATACCATCACATTTTGTTCCTCCTAATTTTTAATTTCCTTATTGACATCAAGCCTCTTAATTGAATTTAAGATATCAATTCACAAAAATGTCAGGTGTTTCTGACAGTTTATGAGGGGCCAGCCTGCAGAGGAGAAACGGCAGCGGGATTGCCCGGCCACGGGATTGCCCAGCCATGGGATTGCCAGGCCACGGGAAGATCGGAAAGGGGTGAGCCTGCTGTCCGCCAACCCAGTCCCTCAGCGGGCGAGAGACAATCAGATGCGACAGGGGTTCCGTCAAAGCAGTTCCGTTTTATTAGTGCAGATTTACAGCTTATATAGGCAAGTGAAGGGGGTTTCCTAAAGGATTTCCCATAGTTAAACCAATCAAGCTAAAAGTCAAGCAATTATGCGTAGATCACGCCCTCGTCTCTTCCTTACTTATACTTGCACCAACTTAGATCACGCCCTCGTCTCTTCCTTCCTTATGCTCGCAAAGGCTCTCTTTCATTTAGGGCCTCACAAGTTTACTTCCAAAGCTTCTCGGATTCCATCAATTGGATAAACAAATGACCCATTATTGGAAGTAACTGATATTCTGCTTGAGGCATCTGATGACCCTGGTTGACTGGCACCATATAACTGTTTGCAAAGCTCTTTTGCTAATGGATCTAACACATCAACTGCTGTCATCACACTTCTCAGAAGTGCAAACACACACACAAACTTGGTATCAAAAATGAGCCAAATTAATTCTGCAGAATAGTCATTTGATACAATTAGAATGTCATACTTTACACAGTACTATGTAAATGAGCTTTCTACAAGTGCCCCTGCTAAATTTCTATCTTCAGATACAATATTTTAAATGCTTACTCATTTGTAAATCTGATGCTTTCTGAGTAAATGTGTATCTTCTGGTTTTTCGCTTCTGACCAGTGATATTATCACAGTACTAAAGGTGGATAGCAAGTGCCAACAAATATACTGGGTAGGTTACACACTTACTATCAACTTTAAGAAATCTAGGTTTAGTATCTAATGTGTCATTAACACATGCACTTTTATTGAGTTCATTGCTGCTGAGTTTGTTGCAAATTTAGAGAAAGATGATTTTCCAATCTTATCCTACAGGGAAACTCATGAATTACATATTTGAATGATATAAGAATTGTATTTAATATAAAGATGCTTTTCTTTCCTCTGACTCATTAGAAATGATGACACAATATTTCTTATCCAAGCCAGCCTGCAGAGGAGAAACGGCAGCGGGATTGCCCGGCCACGGGATTGCCCAGCCATGGGATTGCCAGGCCACGGGAAGATCGGAAAGGGGTGAGCCTGCTGTCCGCCAACCCAGTCCCTCAGCGGGCGAGAGACAATCAGATGCGACAGGGGTTCCGTCAAAGCAGTTCCGTTTTATTAGTGCAGATTTACAGCTTATATAGGCAAGTGAAGGGGGTTTCCTAAAGGATTTCCCATAGTTAAACCAATCAAGCTAAAAGTCAAGCAATTATGCGTAGATCACGCCCTCGTCTCTTCCTTACTTATACTTGCACCAACTTAGATCACGCCCTCGTCTCTTCCTTCCTTATGCTCGCAAAGGCTCTCTTTCATTTAGGGCCTCACAAGTTTACTTCCAAAGCTTCTCGGATTCCATCAATTGGATAAACAAATGACCCATTATTGGAAGTAACTGACATTCTGCTTGAGGCATCTGATGACCCTGGTTGACTGGCACCATATAACTGTTTGCAAAGCTCTTTTGCTAATGGATCTAACACATCAACTGCTGTCATCACACTTCTCAGAAGTGCAAACACACACACAAACTTGGTATCAAAAATGAGCCAAATTAATTCTGCAGAATAGTCATTTGATACAATTAGAATGTCATACTTTACACAGTACTATGTAAATGAGCTTTCTACAAGTGCCCCTGCTAAATTTCTATCTTCAGATACAATATTTTAAATGCTTACTCATTTGTAAATCTGATGCTTTCTGAGTAAATGTGTATCTTCTGGTTTTTCGCTTCTGACCAGTGATATTATCACAGTACTAAAGGTGGATAGTAAGTGCCAACAAATATACTGGGTAGGTTACACACTTACTATCAACTTTAAGAAATCTAGGTTTAGTATCTAATGTGTCATTAACACATGCACTTTTATTGAGTTCATTGCTGCTGAGTTTGTTGCAAATTTAGAGAAAGATGATTTTCCAATCTTATCCTACAGGGAAACTCATGAATTACATATTTGAATGATATAAGAATTGTATTTAATATAAAGATGCTTTTCTCTTTCCTCTGACTCATTAGAGATTTTTCCCTTTCCCATGAAACACAATCATTTCTTTCATTATGAAGCAATTATTTAGCCAAATACTCTTTTACACATTTAAAAGTTAAACATCACAAATTAAACAGTAAATATTTCTTTTCAGTAATAGGAACCATAGATGCATTTAGCAAATAGGTGTTAGCACAATGGGAAAGGAGATTTCATCAGCTAAACCCCACAAAGTTAGTATTTTTATTTTACAGCTAACTCCCAAATTAACAAGAAAAGAATTTCAAGAAAAATGGAAGAGAAACTTTGCATAGGCAATTCATAGAATGGTTATAAATTTACAAAAATAAGTTCAACCTCTTTAGTAATCAGAATAATGTAAATTTTAACAACAATGCAACAGTTCAAATCGACCAAAATGAGCAGGAAAAGATGAAATACAGTCTGGGATGCGGTAATAGGAGTTCCTGTGCCTTTCTGATGGGGGTGTAACCAGTTTCTTTTATTTGGGGGCAACCTAATAGTACCTGGAAAGTAAGTAACCACACATTCTTGGAACAAATGTTCTGACTCCTAGATACATACCCGAGAGAAATCTCTCATGGAACTATATCAGCTCAAGCACTATCTGGGCTGGGGGGAATGTAGTTAGTCATTTTCCATTAGAGAGAGATGGTTAAATAAAATGTGACAAGGCATCCTTTGATATACAATGCAACAATCAGATTAACTGGGATATAGATACGTACAGCAATGTAGACAGAACCAAAAAAAAAAAAAAACAACTCTGGTTTATTTTTTAAAAAGCATGAAATAAGGAAATATAACACTATAAAAGTAATTGAAATAAGACATACATACTAGACCCAGTATTTTTTCTGATATCTCATGTCCAAAGGCACAACCCAAACATATTAGAGAGGTAAGAATATCATTCTCTGAAAGAAAAGCAGAAGAGAAAAAGACAGATCCACATTTCCAGGATGTTACAGCAAAGAGAGGCACATAGTGAGTTCATTAGCCTCAAAAGATAAGGCGAGAAGAATATGACATCCAAACTATGACTCCCATAGTTCAAAATATGGTTGATTTTGATATGTTTTAATCTGTAGGAACCTGGAGAACAGCAAATACTGGAGGGGCTTTCTCTAAACTCCTCTTTCTCTGCCTAAAGACAGAAACTCAAAAATGATCTCAATTGTCATAAGTGCTCTCCCCAAGGGGGCCATCAGCCAAGGATAATTGACTCTTACTAGGAGAGACTGTTAGGGTGGTATGCTATTAAAGGGCTAACACCGCAGCCGGAGATTCCCCAGCACTAAATAATCATAAGAAAGGGCCAAGTTGTTAGGATCAACACCGCGACCAGACTCCCGGCACCAAATCAGGGGGTCAGTTGCTTACCTGCTGGTGCCTGAGAATCTCCCTAGACCTGCGATAAGGAGATAGCCTTGGCCATAAAAATTCCTCACAAAGTGTCAAGAATTTCACACCCCCCGCCCACAGCCACCTGAAGGATAGTGGGCTCATCACTGGACTTCCCGCCAAACTTAAACAAAGAACTCGTTTCTGCGCCTGCCCTGAGGGATCCCCCTCCCATTTTCTCCTGTTCCCCTCCTCCCTAATAAAACCTCCTCGTCCCATCTCCGGGGCGCGATTTCCCTGGCCCATCTCTCGGACCTGTGGATCTCGCCCGGGAACTCTTCCCAAATAAACTTCTTCCCTAACAGCTTGCAGCCCGCCGTGTCTTTACGATTCTTACATCTGGTGCCGAAACCCGGGAGGAGTGTGAGCCTCGCGGCCCCCTGCGAGTGCCCCTCCTCTCCCGCTGGCACGGCGGGACCTCTCTGACCATCACCCGCTCCGGCATACGTGAGTGGTAAGTCCCCCTTATTAAATCCCATTGTTTTCACTCGAGACTCTGCTCCGGGCCCCTGGCTGAAAATCGCGGCCGCGTCAGGGCAACCCTCCGCCCCTGTGGCTTCCGGCGACTACCGTTGCGGAGACGTCTGCCACGGTTTTCGCACTCTCCGGTGTTCTGCTCACGCCAAGCAGAACATCTATCCTGTGGTCCCAGGCAGTCTCGGGGACGCCTGTCTCTGCCTAGTTCCACATCCGCCGGTCTCGGGTGACAACGTGGGCAACTCTAAATCTAAACCTGATCCTCAGACCCCTTTTGGGCTGTTTACACCCCTCCTGCCCAAGCCGGTTCCTCCGGCCCTCCAGTTCAGGACTGGTTGGCTCCCGCCCGTGCTGGGCTCCTGTTCCTCCAGCCATCCAGTCCGGGACTGGTTGGCTCCCACCCACACTCTTTAAGACTGCAATACTGCAATAGTGTGTGGCCACAATATCCTCTAAATAATCAAATCAGTGGCCTAAAAATGGGGCTTACGACTTTAATGTCCTCACTGATTTAGATAATTTCTGCCAAAGGAATGGGAAATGGTCAGAGATTCCTTATGTTCAAGTTTTTTGGGATGTTCGTTCCCGTCCTTCTCTCTGTGCTGTCTGTTCTACCTCCCAAGTCCTTCTTGCTAAAGAAACTCCGCCTACATCGCTGATAGCTCCACCACTAAGAAACACCAAACCTGCTCTCTCTCTCTTTGATTTAGACGCGGAAGCCTCGTCCTCACTTTCTGAACCTCCTGAAAACCTTTCTTCTCTGCCGGCTAAACCCATCCAGGCTCGGCCAGAAACCCCACCCTCTTTAGCTCCTGAAACTGTCTCTCTTTCACCTAGTAACTTTACCCAACTTCCACCATACCCCGAATCAACCTCTCACCAGGGTCCACCAAACTCACCTTTAGCCCCCGCAGAACCTACCCCCCCTTCACTTTCTCCCACTTACCCTAATCCCCGCTTTTCAATGCCTGTACCTTCTCAAGCCTCGGCTTTATACCCGACACTTCCATCCTCAGAATCTATGCGACCTTCTTCTTTCTATGACTCCCCCATTAGTGCTCACACTCGCTCTAAAATTACGCCTGCTACAGACCCTTCCCCTATATGCCCACTTCGAGAAGTGGCCGGGGCAGACGGAGTCGTGAGGCTACATGCACCTTTCACTCTTGCTGATCTCTCCCAAATTGAAAAACGCCTAGGTTCTTTCTCTGCTAACCCTTCTTTATACATCAAAAAATTTCAATATCTTACACAAGCATATGACCTTACCTGGCACGATCTCCAGGTGGTCCTATCCTCCAGCCTAACTCCAAAAAAAAAAAAAAGAACGAATTCTAATTGCTGCCACAGCTCATGCTGACCAAACACATCTTACTGATGACACTATGCCACTAGGCGCTGAGGCGGTTCCCAGAACCGAACCAGCTTGGAATTGCCAACCAGGGCAACCTGGCCATCAGCGGTGAAATCAAATGATTACATGTCTAATAGTAAGAATGAGGACTGTCTCACATAAAGTAGTTAACTATACCAAACTTCAAGAAGTCACTCAGATGCCAGATGAAAATCCGGCCCTCTTCCTTAACCAACTTACAGAGGCCCTAACTCTCTATACTTAAATAGACCCTGCCTCTGACACAGGAGCCACCATTCTTGCTACTCACTTTATCTCCCAATCGGCTCCTGACATTAAAAAAAGTTACAAAAGGCAGAAAGGGGACTGCAGACCCCTATCCAAGACCTGGTAAATATGGCCTTTAAAGTTTTTAATGCCCGAGAGGATGAAGCCGAGGCCTCACGTAAGGCCCAGATGCAGCAGATGGTAGCCCTCCAAACCCAAGCCATGGTAGCTGCCCTGAGGCCTGCCAACGCCAAAGGCAAACAAGGGGGATCTAAAGGCACACAAAAGACCCCACCAGGGCCATGTTGAATATGTGGCAAAGAAGGCCACTGGGCAAGGAATTGCCCCAATCCCCGAGTCCCTAACGGACCCTGCCCATTGTGTAACCAGAAGGGACACTGGAAGAGTGAATGTCCCACACGGTCTGGTACGACCTCGATGCCTCCACATCGGAGCCCTGCCAGCCCCTCTCCTCTGGACCTGCTGGGCTTGGCTGATGACTGACGCGGCCCGGACTCGAGGACCCCCATCACCCTCGCAGAGCCCAGGGTAACGCTCCAGGTAGCGGGTAAGTCTATTTCCTTTTTTTTTAGACACGGGGCTACCTACTCTGTTTTGCCATCCTATGCGGGACCTTTGACTACTTCCCAGATCTCGGTTACGGGTATAGACGGTCAGCCCACTACACCCTTTCACACAGAGCCTCTACCTTGCAAACTCGATTCGACCTACTTTACACACTCATTTTTAGTTATTCCCTCCTGCCCTCTCCCGCTTTTAGGACGAGATATCCTAGCCCATCTAAAAACGGTCATGCTCATAGGCTCTGACTCTGCCACTCATCTCCTTTCCTTATTAGTTCCTCCTATCGAGTCACCCCAAGTCCTCCCTGACACTAAAGCTGATCCTATAGTCTGGGACACAGCCACCCTAGTCATCACTGCCCACCATCAACCAGTACTCATTAAACTAAAAGATCCCTCTTATTTCCCATTGAAGCCCCAATTCCCTATTTCTGATGCTCATAGAAGGGACTCAAACCAATCATCACCCGGTTGCTAGACCAAGGCCTTCTCATTCCTACCAACTCTCCCTGTAATACTCCGATCCTTCCTATAAAAAAGCCCACAGGAGCCTATAGACTGGTCCAAGATCTTCGCCTGATCAATGAGGCAGTTATTCCTATTCACCCAGTAGTCCCAAATCCTTATACCCTTCTCTCTCATATTCCTCCGAACACCACCCACTATACTGTCCTAGATCTTAAGGATGCCTTCTTTACCATCCCTCTTCATCCTGATTCCTATTTTCTTTTTGCCTTCACATGGACTGATCCGGACACCCAGGTCTCACAACAACTCACCTGGACAGTCCTCCCCCAAGGGTTTAGGAACAGTCCCCACCTGTTTGGACAGGCTCTAGCTAAAGACCTAACTGACTGCCCATTACCGGACAGCCATCTCTTACAATATGTCGATGATTTACTATTATGCAGCCCCTCTTATTCTCATTCACAACAAGACACCATAATGCTTCTCAATTTCTTAGGACAAAGGGGATATCGAGTCACTCCCTCTAAAGCCCAACTATCCAGCCCCACAGTCACCTATCTAGGAGTTAGCTTAAACCGCTCCTCAAAACCTCTGACCACAGATAGAATACAGGCACTACGGAGTCTGACTCCTCCCACTACCACTGATCAAATTCTCTCCTTCCTGGGTCTAGTAGGATTTTTCAGACACTGGATACCCAACTTTGCCATTCTTGCTAGGCCCCTCTATCGAGCAGCGAAGGAAACCCCACAGGGCCTTTGACTTCCCTACAGAAGTGGCAAAAGCTTTCCATGTTCTTCGAGATATTCTGATCGCTTCTCCGACTCTCGCATTACCAGACCCTAATAAACCCTTTCACCTCTTCACCGACGAAAAAACAGGAATAGCAACCGGCCTTCTGGCTCAACCACTAGGCCCTGCCTATCAGCCTATCGCTTATTTATCAAAGCAGCTAGATAATACTGTTAAAGGATGGCAACCTTGCCTCCGGGCTCTAGCAGCAGCCTCAGAGTTGGCAAAGGAATCTCTCAAACTGACGCTCTCTCAACCCTTATCGGTCTTTTCAACCCACAGACTTCAAGATTTACTAACCCACTGCTCTCTTTCCCTGCTGGGACCCTCCCACATACAAGAGTTTCACCTGCTGTTCATTGAAAACCCCCTTATTAACTCTATGCCCTTCTCCTCCTTTAAACCCTGCTTTTTTACTGCCCAAGTCTACAACACTCCCCTTCCTGCCCTGAGGTGGTAGAAGAACTCTCCAACTCCCCCACAAAGTGGCTGTTATACACTGCAAAGGGCACCAGTCTCAAAATAACTCAGTAGCCCAAGGCAATGCTAGAGCAGATGCTGTGGCCAGAAGCCTGACTTCTGGTCCCCCCACTACTAACACTGCTTTATTCTTAACCCCCACTGAAACCCCTAACTACTCTCCAGAAGAGCAATCGCTCTTAAACACACAAGGAGGTGCTTACTCAAAGAAGGGTGGATTACTGTCCAAAACAAAATAGCCCTTCCCGCCTCCCAGGCATTAGACATCCTAACCCAAGTACATCAGACACTACATATTGGCCCACGAGCTATGTTCCATTTCTTAGAGCCTTTATTCTTTCACCCCAATCTAAAAACTCTGATTAAGCAGGTCCACTCGCAGTGTCACATTTGCTCTGTCACCTCATCCCAAGGAGGGCTTCACATCAGGCCGCCAACACATCAGATGAGAGGACACCTCCCGGGAGAAGACTGGCAAATTGACTTTACCCATATGCCTCCCTGCCGTAAATTGAGATTTTTGCTTACTCTGGTAGATATCCACTATTTTGCTAGAGCAGATAATACCCCGCTTCGGGTTGCCCTCTTCCATTCAGTCCAATAACAGGCCAGCCTTCATCTCTCAGATAGTACAGCAAGTCTCCTCTGTTCTAAATATTTCTTGAAATCTTCACATTCCGTATCGCCCTCAATCATCAGGAAAAGTAGAAAGAGACAATGGACTGATTAAGGCTCACCTGGCTAAACTAACTGTGGAAGTACGCCTTTCCTGGCCTGAACTGTTGCCTCTTACACTGGCCAGGCTCAGGGCTACTCCTAGAGCCCCCACGTTCCTCAGTCCCTTTGAGCTCCTCTATGGATGCCCCTTTCTTATCAATAACAACTTGTCTACTAAAACCTCTTTGTTAGCCTCTTATCTCCCTTACTTGACTCTGCTTCGAAAACTTCTTTGAGAACACGCAGACCTGAGAACACGCAGACCGGGTCCTGCCACAACCCAGTCATCGTGACACACCTAACACAAGCACTCAATCCTCTCCTACTTCCTTACAACCAGGAGACTCAGTGCTTCTCAAAACTCTACACCTAAAGCCCATAGAGCCACGGTGGACCAGACCACACACAGTAATCCTAACCACCCCAACGGCAGTTAAGCTACTGGGAGATCGAGCCTGGCATCACGTGTCTCAGATACCAAGGGCTCCAAGCCACCTAGATCAATTCTCTGCTAAACTCACCGGATCCACCAAGATCCTGGAAAATGAACATTCAAGACCCCTGGGACTCCAGGTGACAATCTGGACAGTATGGTAAGCTGGATAGAGGCTACCAACAGATGCCATAGACCACTTTATATATTCAAAAAATATATATATAGAGAGAGATTAGACACCTTAACAGAAATAAAACAAACCATAGATCAGGCTGAATCTAGCCTTAATCAGGACATAAATCAGCCATGGGTCCCAGAAGCCTTCACCTGGATAGAAGTTACCAGACAGGGTGTAAAACTGCTTAATAACACAAAGGACTATCAGGTATCTGACTGTTTTTTGTGTGCATCTTTGAATAGACCAGTACTAGCAGCAGTGCCATTAGCATACTCCGTGAACTTATCTAAGGCTAGTTTACCAAACCAACCCCAAAATCCTGTGGCAGTAGATGTCCCCCTCTTTCAATCTGAACAGACTTACTTCCTCTGCTATGACAAAGGTGTGTCAAATTCCCCTTGCAATATGACCATACGGGTAACAGAAACCTTGTATCCCCCCCCCTGACATTTTCTTCTAGTGCAACAAAACTCTCTACAATCACATAAGTCCACAATCACCGTTCCCATGTTGGCCTGTTATCCTAGTTCCTCAACTAATGTTGTATGGCAGAGCCAAGTTTGCATCTCTTTACAGACCTCCGGCACGACAGAAAAGAGCCGTTTTTCTTCCTCTCCTGACTGGAATCACTTTGATCACCTCATTAGCTGCAGCTGGAATTAGCGCGGAGCTTTGGGACATAGTGTTTCTACTCAACAAAAACTTGAAGAAAAGCTTCAAATAGCAGCAGAAGCCTCTGCAACCTCTATGTTGTCTCTCCAGAGACAGATAACCTCCCTGGCTAAAGTAACCTTACAGAACTGCCGACAAAGGGGGAACCTGCCTCTTCCTGCAGGAAGAATGCTGTTACTATATTAATGAGTCAGGTCTGGTGGAAGAGTCGGCTGGGGGAGCACCTTCGCTCTGGTAGACAGTCCCCACCACCCTTTGAAGAGTGGTGGCGCTCTCCCCTAATGGCATGGATAACCCCTCTCTTAGGACCCCTTCTAATTATTTCACTTTTACTCATGCTTGCTCCTTGTTTCCTCAGATTTCTACTGAGCGGAATGAAAGACATCTCACAGGTCGCTATTCATCAGATGCTCCTTCAGCCCTATTCCCGACTGCCCACCAGCCCACCACCTTCAGACCAGCCTTAAACTCCCCATGCCCAAACGAAGACTCAGCAGGAAGTGGCCAGACAAAGCTCGGCGCCCTATATCACCAAAAAGGCTGGAATGTTAGGGTGGTATGCTATTAAAGGGCTAACACCGCAGCCGGAGATTCCCCAGCACTAAATAATCATAAGAAAGGGCCAAGTTGTTAGGATCAACACCGCGACCAGACTCCCGGCACCAAATCAGGGGGTCAGTTGCTTACCTGCTGGTGCCTGAGAATCTCCCTAGACCTGCGATAAGGAGATAGCCTTGGCCATAAAAATTCCTCACAAAGTGTCAAGAATTTCACACCCCCCGCCCACAGCCACCTGAAGGATAGTGGGCTCATCACTGGACTTCCCGCCAAACTTAAACAAAGAACTCGTTTCTGCGCCTGCCCTGAGGGATCCCCCTCCCATTTTCTCCTGTTCCCCTCCTCCCTAATAAAACCTCCTCGTCCCATCTCCGGGGCGCGATTTCCCTGGCCCATCTCTCGGACCTGTGGATCTCGCCCGGGAACTCTTCCCAAATAAACTTCTTCCCTAACAGCTTGCAGCCCGCCGTGTCTTTACGATTCTTACAGAGACGAGACTAGAAGTTGATGCCAAGCAGGGCCCTGTGGGGCTCCTGGGCACAGAGGCATTTTAGTCCCTATTCCTTGTAGGCAAGACTCCAGCCTCCATGACCTTCACTGAGTTCCAAAGGGCAGAACAGTTGCTAATCAAAGGAGAAACAGCAAGGAAACCATCTGAAGTAAGATTAAAGAGACCAGAGAGACTTATCACGTTTAAACAAATAAAAGAAAAAGATTAGGGGACCAGACCACCTGAGATCTTGCACACACACTAACCTTGTCAGCAACTCCACTCTTTTGAAACTTTGCAGAAGAAGGAATGAAGACTATTACTGCTCAATCCTTATCACATACCCTAATTGATTATATAACTTCTTTTTACTCCAGGAGGGAGCACAGTTCTTAAGGCTTGCTCCTTGTTTCCTCAGATTTCTACTGAGCGGAATGAAAGACATCTCACAGGTCGCTATTCATCAGATGCTCCTTCAGCCCTATTCCCGACTGCCCACCAGCCCACCACCTTCAGACCAGCCTTAAACTCCCCATGCCCAAACGAAGACTCAGCAGGAAGTGGCCAGACAAAGCTCGGCGCCCTATATCACCAAAAAGGCTGGAATGTTAGGGTGGTATGCTATTAAAGGGCTAACACCGCAGCCGGAGATTCCCCAGCACTAAATAATCATAAGAAAGGGCCAAGTTGTTAGGATCAACACATGACCAGACTCCCGGCACCAAATCAGGGGCTCAGTTGCTTACCTGCTGGTGCCTGAGAATCTCCCTAGACCTGCGATAAGGAGATAGCCTTGGCCATAAAAATTCCTCACAAAGTGTCAAGAATTTCACACCCCCCGCCCACAGCCACCTGAAGGATAGTGGGCTCATCACTGGACTTCCCGCCAAACTTAAACAAAGAACTCGTTTCTGCGCCTGCCCTGAGGGATCCCTCCCATTTTCTCCTGTTCCTCCTACTAATAAAACCTCCTCGTCCCATCTCCGGGGCGCGATTTCCCTGGCCCATCTCTCGGACCTGTGGATCTCGCCCGGGAACTCTTCCCAAATAAACTTCTTCCCTAACAGCTTGCAGCCCGCCGTGTCTTTACGATTCTTACAGAGACGAGACTAGAAGTTGATGCCAAGCAGGGCCCTGTGGGGCTCCTGGGCACAGAGGCATTTTAGTCCCTATTCCTTGTAGGCAAGACTCCAGCCTCCATGACCTTCACTGAGTTCCAAAGGGCAGAACAGTTGCTAATCAAAGGAGAAACAGCAAGGAAACCATCTGAAGTAAGATTAAAGAGACCAGAGAGACTTATCACGTTTAAACAAATAAAAGAAAAAGATTAGGGGACCAGACCACCTGAGATCTTGCACACACACTAACCTTGTCAGCAACTCCACTCTTTTGAAACTTTGCAGAAGAAGGAATGAAGACTATTACTGCTCAATCCTTATCACATACCCCTAATTGATTATATAACTTCTTTTTACTCCAGGGAGGGGAGCACAGTTCTTAAGGCATTAGCCTACTGTGTTCCCTTTTTGCCTGGTAAAGTAATAAAGCCACTCTTTCTTCCTCCTCCATAACTCCATCTCTGTATTTCTGCTTGGCATTGGGTGCACAGAGAGCCAAGATTTTGGTAACAAAGTCAACACTTTACCCATACAAACTCTGGTCAAACCATCACACTAGTATTGAGCAGGACTCTATGGGGCTCCTGGGCACAAAAGACTTGCTCTTCCATTTCTTAATCACAAGAAATGGGTTTCATTCAGCATCCAAGACCTTCCCTGAATTCCTATAGTAGGTTCATGCATGTGTCAACTACAAATTGGCTCTTATCAATTTGATTGCCAATGAATGGACAACAAGAGCATTTGCCATCTGCCTCTGGGAGACTGAACACTGCCTGGGAGCTGCTGACTTTCAACAGCCCCTGAAGGAAATCAGGGTGGGGCAAGGCACTCTGTGCTCCAGGGAATCCTATGGAGCGGGTCTTTAGAGATGTAAATGACTTTTAGGAACAGATATTGTCTCAATCCTTGCATCTCCTCACACCTAGAAAAAGGCTAGACAGACCCAAACTATTTGTAAAACAAAAGCCTTTAGAAATCCTTCGTTTAATGGTATTTTCCTCTGCTGCTTCTTTGGAGCAGTCTCTCAGAGCTATCTGGGGTGCTGCCTCCCAGGCGGCAGTCCTAATTATGCGGCAAATAAAATTTAACCCACAACTCCCAAGTTGTTCCTTTTTCAGTCGACACACGCACACTAAGTCACTTCAGTCGTGTTCACCTTTTTGCAACCCTATGGACTGTAGCCCACTAGGCTTCTCTGTTCATGGGATTCTCCAGGCAAGAGTATTGGAGTGGGTTGTCAAGCCCTCCTCCAGGGAATCTTCCTAGTCAAGGGATGGAACCTGTGTCTCCTATGTCTTCTGCATTTGCAACCGGGTTCTTTACCACTAAGGCCACCTGGGAAGCCCATATGGCAGGTTCAAATAGTTGCTAATTAAGGAAGGTAAGAGATGCAGCTACCAGGGAGGGAATGTCAAGAAACAATAGTGCAGCCTTAAAGCAAGTTTCTGGTTCCTCCTCAAGGAATATACATAACAGTATCTACGAGCTGTGCTGCAGGTACCAAAACTGCCACCAGGTGGCAGAAGTTAACTGTATGCTGCCCACAAACAAGTAGACCCCAATCTGGTAGAACCAGAAGGTGGATGATGCTGACTCCTACTTAGGTCAACACCAACAAGTCAGAATGCCCACAAGCTGATCACGCTCTCTTTGAATCATTACTATAAAACTCTGTACTACCCTCTCCAGGTCAGGACACACAATTTTAAGTGCATTAGCCCACTGTGGCCCCTTTTGCCTAGCAAAGCTATGAAACTATTCTTTTCTTGGGTGCAAAGCTCTGTCTCTGAGATTTGGTTAGGAATTGGGATACAGAGGCTGGATTCTGCATCTACACTGCTCATTGAAACTGATTCCCCATAAAACCCAGTTTCTATGCAGAGATTTTAACTAAGTTCTCTACCCAAGGTGTCATTCTCTTTCTTGTCCAACACCTGTTCCCCTCAAGATTGAGAAATATCAGAGAAAAGGGGAAGGTTGAAACCAAGCAGGACTCTATAGAGTCCTCTCAGGAAAGGCTGTTTTACATTTCCTATTTTTTGTTTGTGAGGAAAAAGGCTTTCAGTCTCCTAGACCTTCCCTGAGTTCCAAAGGGTGAATTTATACCGACAATAATTAGGGGAGTGAGTAAATACAGAAAGAAATAATAGAGTGCTGATGGGGGAGGGTCCAGTTCTGCCTCAAGGAATATACATAGCAATGTGAAACATACCTCTGAGTTCTTCTGCAGGAACTAAGGCCTCACCCAAGTGCAGGATGAAAACTTCAGGCTGAGCATAAGCATGTGGACCCCAAACCAGTTTCCTGGAAAACCATCGTGTTACCTTACCACAAACGGATCAGAAGGATGTCACACATCCTGCAGAGCTCACCCAAATTTTACCTATAAAACTCTTCCAACAAAATAGGACAGTTGGGTCTTTCGAGCTTGAACTCTGTCCTCCGGGAAGCCCATATGGCAGGTTCAAACAGTTGCTAATTAAGGAAGGTAAGAGATGCAGCTACCAGGGAGGGAATGTCAAGAAACAATAGTGCAGCCTTAAAGCAAGTTTCTGGTTCCTCCTCAAGGAATATACATAACAGTATCTACGAGCTGTGCTGCAGGTACCAAAACTGCCACCAGGTGGCAGAAGTTAACTGTATGCTGCCCACAAACAAGTAGACCCCAATCTGGTAGAACCAGAAGGTGGATGATGCTGACTCCTACTTAGGTCAACACCAACAAGTCAGAATGCCCACAAGCTGATCACGCTCTCTTTGAATCATTACTATAAAACTCTGTACTACCCTCTCCAGGTCAGGACACACAATTTTAAGTGCATTAGCCCACTGTGGCCCCTTTTGCCTAGCAAAGCTATGAAACTATTCTTTTCTTGGGTGCAAAGCTCTGTCTCTGAGATTTGGTTAGGAATTGGGATACAGAGGCTGGATTCTGCATCTACACTGCTCATTGAAACTGATTCCCCATAAAACCCAGTTTCTATGCAGAGATTTTAACTAAGTTCTCTACCCAAGGTGTCATTCTCTTTCTTGTCCAACACCTGTTCCCCTCAAGATTGAGAAATATCAGAGAAAAGGGGAAGGTTGAAACCAAGCAGGACTCTATAGAGTCCTCTCAGGAAAGGCTGTTTTACATTTCCTATTTTTTGTTTGTGAGGAAAAAGGCTTTCAGTCTCCTAGACCTTCCCTGAGTTCCAAAGGGTGAATTTATACCGACAATAATTAGGGGAGTGAGTAAATACAGAAAGAAATAATAGAGTGCTGATGGGGGAGGGTCCAGTTCTGCCTCAAGGAATATACATAGCAATGTGAAACATACCTCTGAGTTCTTCTGCAGGAACTAAGGCCTCACCCAAGTGCAGGATGAAAACTTCAGGCTGAGCATAAGCATGTGGACCCCAAACCAGTTTCCTGGAAAACCATCGTGTTACCTTACCACAAACGGATCAGAAGGATGTCACACATCCTGCAGAGCTCACCCAAATTTTACCTATAAAACTCTTCCAACAAAATAGGACAGTTGGGTCTTTCGAGCTTGAACTCTGTCCTCCTTGCTGGGCCCTTGTAATAAATCTTTCTCTGTACCAAACTTTGATGTTTCCATTTGGCTTCACTGTACATCTGGCACAGAACTTGGGTTTGACAAAACGCATTCCCCCCAAGGACTGATTTATCTTTATTAAAACTCTTTCATGCATGCGCGCACGCGTGTGCGGGTGTGTGTGTGTGTGTGTGTGTGTGTGTGTGTGTGTGCTGTGCTCAGTCACATCCAACTGTTTATGACCTCGTAGACTGTAGCTCTCCAGTCTCCTCTGTCCATGGAATTTTCCAGGCAAGAAATACTGGAGCAAGTTGCCGTTTCCTGCTACAGGGGATCTTCCTGACCCAGGAATTAGAGCTTCCATCTCTTGCATCTCCTGCATTGCAGGCAGATTCTTTACCAACTGCACCACCTCTCAACCTTAAAAGGCCTATATCCCTTCTCCCCTCTTCCTATTAGGCGGGGATGTAATCCTGAATTCTGAGCCAACTCTGGGCATTGCTCAGTTTCCTCTGGGTATCTCACATGTAAACATGAGATATACATCTTCATAAACTTCTGTTTGTTTTTCTTTTGTTAATCTGTCTTTTATTACAAAGGTCTCAGTTAAGAGCACAGAAGGATAAAAAGAAAATTACTTTTCTTCCCCTATATAAGTTTGTAGAATGGAACTCAGGCAGTCCCAGGTAGAAAAGGGAGAATGATTCCTAGAAATAACAGAAAGCTCTGGATGCATGATGTGATTTTTCTACTCACTCCCCACCCATATTCAGTACAATCATACAATAAATGATATTGTGTACTATTGGAAATATACTAAGAAATATTAAGAGATCACCTGGGTTTAATTAAGTAAATTGGGAATATCATATAAGGAGAAACACGAACAGCTTAAGGCAGAAATGAAGAGTGAAATCACAGGAAGGCTTTTGAACAGCTCCAGGCTTTAAGTTCACTTAAAGTGAACTAAAGTGTGTTAAGTTCACTTTTAGTTCAATTATCACAAGGGCTTAAAGAAGAAAGGGAAAAAGAATATTTCCACTTATCCCATGACATCTGTGTTACCTAAAAATTGAGGGAGACCAACATTTTCCCACATTTAACATCTATTTTCAGAAACTTGGAAATATAAAGGTTCATGTAAGTAAATTGGGAAAGCAGTATTTTTTAAGTACATGAAGACAAATGGAAGAACAGAATCAAAGTACTTTTTTCTGTCTAAATCATGCAAATTCCCCTTTGATTACATTTAAATTATTCCTTTCTTGGATTTAATTTTACATACTTTAGGTGCATTGAATGAAAAAAATGTCAATTTTCAGTATGCATTTATTTATCATTTGATGCACTGCTATTTTACAGGACAATTTTGTTCTGAGTCAAAATGAATAAATGTTTGCTAATTCAACCCTATTCTCTAAAAGTTAATCCTGTGTTAATAAGAGTGAGAAGTCAATATTGCTTTGGTTCATTTTATATTTTCTTGTGAAAATGCTTCTTTTGTTCTAATATAAAAATAACAACTTGACTGCAAAATAAAAGATAGCTCAATAGTAGCACTTCACATCAATTTTATTTACTTTAAAATGAGGACTAGTAGCAAGAAAGAAATCATAATATGTACTTAGCAGTACTTTATTCATAGATAAGCTATTTAATATTATATCCTCAAGACTAAAGTTATAATTATAAACATACTGGAGAGTTTCAGTTGAATATAGAAAGACCATCTGATTGGAACTAAAGTATAGAAGTTAACCTTATGCTATGAAAATACTTAATGTAAGTATAATTAATGAGATATATTTAATATATATTTTTTGTTGTTTAGCCACTAAGTCACATCCAACTCTTTTGCTATCCTATAGTCACCAGGTTTATCTGTCCATGGGGTCTTTCAGGTAAGATTATTAGAAGGGGTTACTATTTCCTTCTCCAGGGGATCTTCCCAACCCAGGGACTGAACCCACGTTTCCTGTGTATTCTGCACTGCAGGTGGCTTGTTTATCCCTGGGCCATCTGGGAATATCATATAAGGAGAAACACGAACAGCTTAAGGCAGAAATGAAGAGTGAAATCACAGGAAGGCTTTTGAACAGCTCCAGGCTTTAAGTTCACTTAAAGTGAACTAAAGTGTGTTAAGTTCACTTTTAGTTCAATTACCACAAGGGCTTAAAGAAGAAAGGGAAAAAGAATATTTCCACTTATCCCATGACATCTGTGTTACCTAAAAATTGAGGGAGACCAACATTTTCCCACATTTAACATCTATTTTCAGAAACTTGGAAATATAAAGGTTCATGTAAGTAAATTGGGAAAGCAGTATTTTTTAAGTACATGAAGACAAATGGAAGAACAGAATCAAAGTACTTTTTTCTGTCTAAATCATGCAAATTCCCCTTTGATTACATTTAAATTATTCCTTTCTTGGATTTAATTTTACATACTTTAGGTGCATTGAATGAAAAAAATGTCAATTTTCAGTATGCATTTATTTATCATTTGATGCACTGCTATTTTACAGGACAATTTTGTTCTGAGTCAAAATGAATAAATGTTTGCTAATTCAACCCTATTCTCTAAAAGTTAATCCTGTGTTAATAAGAGTGAGAAGTCAATATTGCTTTGGTTCATTTTATATTTTCTTGTGAAAATGCTTCTTTTGTTCTAATATAAAAATAACAACTTGACTGCAAAATAAAAGATAGCTCAATAGTAGCACTTCACATCAATTTTATTTACTTTAAAATGAGGACTAGTAGCAAGAAAGAAATCATAATATGTACTTAGCAGTACTTTATTCATAGATAAGCTATTTAATATTATATCCTCAAGACTAAAGTTATAATTATAAACATACTGGAGAGTTTCAGTTGAATATAGAAAGACCATCTGATTGGAACTAAAGTATAGAAGTTAACCTTATGCTATGAAAATACTTAATGTAAGTATAATTAATGAGATATATTTAATATATATTTTTTGTTGTTTAGCCACTAAGTCACATCCAACTCTTTTGCTATCCTATAGTCACCAGGTTTATCTGTCCATGGGGTCTTTCAGGTAAGATTATTAGAATGGGTTACTATTTCCTTCTCCAGGGGATCTTCCCAACCCAGGGACTGAACCCACGTTTCCTGTGTATTCTGCACTGCAGGTGGCTTGTTTATCCCTGGGCCATCTGGAAACTATACAGAACCAAGGTATGCTCCTGCTCCAAGTTGTGTTAGCAACTCGGTAGCACACTTACTCACTATTCTTTTGGAAGCTCATCATTTTAGTGGTAATTGCAAGTGCCCATCTGTACCTCTACTCTGTCTGAATTGTTTTCTTGACACCTTATTAAGCTTAATGTATAAATTCAAATGTATTTACAAGTGCAAAAGGTGTTTTGGCCATTGAATTTTCCTTGAACCTCACAGCAACTCGTTCTTTACCACCTGTTTCATCAAGATCTCCGTATCCTCTGCAAGAAAGAAGCTTTAGCTGTCTTTCCATCTTCTGTCAAGTGTATTCTGGTGCCTGAGGGTTTAGTTAGGTGTGAATGTCCAGGTGTACCCGATTTTAAATTGAACACAGGTTAACTCTGGCCTTCTTGGGATTTGGATAGACTCTTGCACCACTACTTCTGGTTCAAAAGGTCTGCCATAAAGGAACAAGCAATTTCTTGAAAAATGGATAAATCAAGCTGGTTCAGTAAGACTTGACTTATTTTATTGTCTTCTACCAAGGATCTCTTGACCTACAACATCTGGAGACAAATATCTTCCTCTGAATCCCTCTTTGGACCTATTTCACTCTTGTATTAAAGAGCATTCTTCTCTTTACAATACCAGCTCTTGTTACAAAGGACCACCACAGTAGTTAAAAATAAAAATTTTTCACAGGTCAAGCAACCCATGCCAAGTCCATAAAAATATTTTCAGTCTCATATACACTGGTTGTATGACTACATTTTTCAAGACACATTCTAGATTTTGCTAGATTTTGTGGCTCCAAAAATAGGTAAAATATAGCCTGTGCTCTCATATAAATCAGACTCTAGAAGAAAGTGGAAAAATGCTATAGCAAATATACCATTAAAGAGTAAAAACTCTGATGTTGAAGATGTGCTCTAAACAAATAATGGAGAGACATCAGGTAAGGATCCATCAGGTCTGTCCAGGATTGGGATTTTGAAGATTATTAGAATGGGTTACTATTTCCTTCTCCAGGGGATCTTCCCAACCCAGGGACTGAACCCACGTTTCCTGTGTATTCTGCACTGCAGGTGGCTTGTTTATCCCTGGGCCATCTGGAAACTATACAGAACCAAGGTATGCTCCTGCTCCAAGTTGTGTTACCAACTCGGTAGCACACTTACTCACTATTCTTTTGGAAGCTCATCATTTTAGTGGTAATTGCAAGTGCCCATCTGTACCTCTACTCTGTCTGAATTGTTTTCTTGACACCTTATTAAGCTTAATGTATAAATTCAAATGTATTTACAAGTGCAAAAGGTGTTTTGGCCATTGAATTTTCCTTGAACCTCACAGCAACTCGTTCTTTACCACCTGTTTCATCAAGATCTCCGTATCCTCTGCAAGAAAGAAGCTTTAGCTGTCTTTCCATCTTCTGTCAAGTGTATTCTGGTGCCTGAGGGTTTAGTTAGGTGTGAATGTCCAGGTGTACCCGATTTTAAATTGAACACAGGTTAACTCTGGCCTTCTTGGGATTTGGATAGACTCTTGCACCACTACTTCTGGTTCAAAAGGTCTGCCATAAAGGAACAAGCAATTTCTTGAAAAATGGATAAATCAAGCTGGTTCAGTAAGACTTGACTTATTTTATTGTCTTCTACCAAGGATCTCTTGACCTACAACATCTGGAGACAAATATCTTCCTCTGAATCCCTCTTTGGACCTATTTCACTCTTGTATTAAAGAGCATTCTTCTCTTTACAATACCAGCTCTTGTTACAAAGGACCACCACAGTAGTTAAAAATAAAAATTTTTCACAGGTCAAGCAACCCATGCCAAGTCCATAAAAATATTTTCAGTCTCATATACACTGGTTGTATGACTACATTTTTCAAGACACATTCTAGATTTTGCTAGATTTTGTGGCTCCAAAAATAGGTAAAATATAGCCTGTGCTCTCATATAAATCAGACTCTAGAAGAAAGTGGAAAAATGCTATAGCAAATATACCATTAAAGAGTAAAAACTCTGATGTTGAAGATGTGCTCTAAACAAATAATGGAGAGACATCAGGTAAGGATCCATCAGGTCTGTCCAGGAGGGTTATGAATCCATCAGAGACATAATGATATCTTGGTTGGTCCTGGACAGATAATGGCTCCTATTTGGTAAATATGAGAATATTTAAAACGAGATTTCTCTGGATGATAAAAAATGTGGAGGTAGTCAGTGAGCCACATTGTTGAGCAGTAACTCAGGCCCAGTGACTCTTTGATTCAGTTGACCCCTTATGTTTAAAAAAAAAAAAAAAATGGGGCTTCCCTGGTGGTTCATTGGGTAAGGACACCACCTTGCTGTGCAAGGGTGCTGGTTTAATCCTGGCCTGGGAAGATCCCATGTGCTGTGGAGCAGCTGGACTGATGTGTACAATTACTGAACCAGTGCTTTGGAGCACATGCGCCCAGAGCCGGTGCTCTGCAACGAGAAAGGCCACTGCAGTGCCCACACAGGCCAAAGAACAAAGATGGATGAAAATGGATAAATGAAAGACCAATAGAAGTGGCCAAAAAAAAAAAAAAAGAAACACTGCAGCTCCAGATGATACATCCAGATTCAAGAGAGTTTCTACATGGAAAGTTCTAGCAAAATCTCCTCTAAGTAGAGAAAGCAATATTTTACTACTATGAGACAATTTTTATGCCCCACTGGTAAGAATTTCGCCACGTGGCTGTCTTGACTTGAAAGGGGATTTTACAGAGTCAGTCCAGAATTTCTAGTCTCTAGTTGAAAGGCCACAATGAAAAAGGTTAACATGGTTGGTATGAATTAACCAACCTATGGCATCAGTCCCAGATGGCCCTAGTGGTAAAGAACCTGCATGCCAAAGAAGGAGACATAAGACATGTGGGTTCAGTCTCTGGGTCTGGAAGATCTCTTGGAGGAAGAAATGACAATACACCACAATCTTCTTGCCTGGAGAACCCATAGACTGAGGGACTGGTGGGCTACTATTCATGAAGTCACAAAAGGTAAGTCACAACTAAAGCAACTTAGCACAGCACACAGGATCAGTCTCAGTTGAATAGAGATTTACCATTAAAGAGTAAAAACTCTGATGTTGAAGATGTGCTCTAAACAAATAATGGAGAGACATCAGGTAAGGATCCATCAGGTCTGTCCAGGAGGGTTATGAATCCATCAGAGACATAATGATATCTTGGTTGGTCCTGGACAGATAATGGCTCCTATTTGGTAAATATGAGAATATTTAAAACGAGATTTCTCTGGATGATAAAAAATGTGGAGGTAGTCAGTGAGCCACATTGTTGAGCAGTAACTCAGGCCCAGTGACTCTTTGATTCAGTTGACCCCTTATGTTTAAAAAAAAAAAAAATGGGGCTTCCCTGGTGGTTCATTGGGTAAGGACACCACCTTGCAGTGCAAGGGGTGCTGGTTTAATCCCTGGCCTGGGAAGATCCCATGTGCTGTGGAGCAGCTGGACTGATGTGTACAATTACTGAACCAGTGCTTTGGAGCACATGCGCCCAGAGCCGGTGCTCTGCAACGAGAAAGGCCACTGCAGTGCCCACACAGGCCAAAGAACAAAGATGGATGAAAATGGATAAATGAAAGACCAATAGAAGTGGCCAAAAAAAAAAAAAAAGAAACACTGCAGCTCCAGATGATACATCCAGATTCAAGAGAGTTTCTACATGGAAAGTTCTAGCAAAATCTCCTCTAAGTAGAGAAAGCAATATTTTACTACTATGAGACAATTTTTATGCCCCACTGGTAAGAATTTCACCACGTGGCTGTCTTGACTTGAAAGGGGATTTTACAGAGTCAGTCCAGAATTTCTAGTCTCTAGTTGAAAGGCCACAATGAAAAAGGTTAACATGGTTGGTATGAATTAACCAACCTATGGCATCAGTCCCAGATGGCCCTAGTGGTAAAGAACCTGCATGCCAAAGAAGGAGACATAAGACATGTGGGTTCAGTCTCTGGGTCTGGAAGATCTCTTGGAGGAAGAAATGACAATACACCACAATCTTCTTGCCTGGAGAACCCATAGACTGAGGGACTGGTGGGCTACTATTCATGAAGTCACAAAAGGTAAGTCACAACTAAAGCAACTTAGCACAGCACACAGGATCAGTCTCAGTTGAATAGAGATTTATCACATTGAAAATTGAAAAAATAAAATCTAAAGCCAAGAAAAGTTTGAAGAGATTGAAGATGAGGAGAGAGAGAAATATGAGCATAGGACATTTGATGTGGAAAGAGATAAGTATGAGAATGGAATGACACAGCATTAGTAGTGTTTAGTAGGATAAATATTTGTGCTAAACATAAATTTACTATCTCAGTTTCTAAAGAAACTAAACTTTGTCTTTTATTTCTTTCCAGATGTCTTAGAAGACTTTTGATTTTCTGTGGTTTCCACTCTTCCCCCAACCTACCACTGCAAACAGCATGAACACTACAGACCAATTTAATTAAAAAAGAAAAAAATCACATACTTCTTAGATATCAGACACTTTACAAAGCACTGGAGTTATAAAAACAGACTACATTCTAAAGAAACCTTGAATTAAGTAGTAACACATAAAAGCCTAAAACCATATTCTAATTTTTAAATGGAATCATAAAGGTAATACTGAAAACACATTTTAGAACTTTTTCCTTAATAAAGTCCATGATACCTTATTAGAACCATATTCCAATTACAAATAAACTAAGCATGTTCTTACAATATGTTCATGATGATTTAATGTATCTATTAAGTCAGGGTCTAGAGTGTGAAAGTGAAACAGTATAAAAATTCCTTTTAAAAATTATTTTAATTCATATTCAATAACTTGTCCAAAAGTTCAAAAAGAGAATAAAATAATCTTTTAGGCAATAAATTTGGCAACATCAAAAACTCTTTCACACTAATAGAGGGAGCTGGAGATCAAGGGATATATACAGGAAATACTTTAAGATGCATTTTAAGGACATTTAGAACTAAAGCAGAGGGTTTCCCTTAAAAGAACAAAAATTGGGTTGGATACATAGGAAGAATATTTAAGAGCCACAAGACATTTTGCTATAATCTAGAAATTCTGTATTAATTTTCTAAGCTTGTAAATTTATTTCTGTCAATATATTCAAGTGTGAGATATTTCTCTGAATCAGACTTAGCTAACTAACCACAAAAAAGTAGGAAAAAAACATGAAAAAGCCAGTTTACTGATATAAATAAAATATAACTAAGACTGGAGAGATGACAAGAGATTGAGTACTTTCTTGTAACTGACAAATATAAACTGAAGGTCTATTCTGAGTCTAGTAGTGTTCTAAATATGTACAGCATGGAATTCAAGCTACTCAAGTTTCCTCCTCACAGGAAGCTTATGTTTTACTGAAGAGAGTCAGATAAGGAAGGTTTAATTACTATGTGGACAAAAGAAAGCACGGAGCAATAAATACTATTCAGATAATTAAAATGAGTTCTATGAAAAGGGATTACTGAATGGCTAAATTAAACTGTCACTGAAACTCTCCTTGAGGAGATACCATTTTAGCCTGAAGTATGAGAGAAAAAGTGATTCTATTAAAAGTCAATAAAAGAAGCATTTTAGGCAATGGGAACATATATGGAGAAAACCTAAAAATTAAAGAACTTGATATATTTGTGAAACTCAAATTTTCCAATATGACAAAAGCAAAGCAAATAAAACAGAGAGCAGTATGAGATAAAGATGGAGTGGAAGCAAGAGTAGATGATGCAAGAGCGTGGCCAGAGGAAGCAGTGGATTTCTTCCCTAAGTGCAATGGGAAATCTCTGGAGAATTTTAAGCAGGAAGGTAAGATAATGATGCATTCTTAAAAAAAGACATTTCTAGACCTTATGTTGTAATTTGAATGGAAGCAAAACTGGAAGCAGGGAAAACATTTTGGGGACTGTTATGGTATTCCAAGTCAGAGATTTTGGTAATACAGCCAAGAGAATGAAAACAGATAAAGAAAAATCAATTCAAAATATGTTTTCCCTCTCTACGACAACCTCTCAGTTCAATCATAATACTTCAACTGACTAAACTTTGTTCTATTTATGACTGAGTAATATTCCATTGTATGTAGGCACCACATTTTTTTAAAATTTTTTTTAATGTATTTATTTGGTTGCACTGGGTCTTAGTTATGGTATGTGGGATCTAGTTCCCTGACCAGGGATTGAACCCAGGTCCCCAGCATTGGGAGCACAGAGTCTTAGCCACTTGACCACCAGGGAAATCCCACCACATCTTTATCCATTCATCTATCATTGGGCATCTAGGTTGCTTTCACATCGTGGTTATTATAAATAACACTGCAATGAACACTAGGATATGTGTGCTTTATAAGTTATGGTTTTCTCAGAGTACATGCCCAATAGTGGGACTGCAGTGTAGGAACAGAGGTGCAGACATAGATGACAGATTTGTGGACACAGTGGAGGATGGAAAGGGTGGGACAAAATGAGAGAATAGCTTTGATGTATCACATCAAAATGGGGAGCTCCTGTACAGCACACAGATCTCAGCCCAAGGTTCTGTGATGACCTAGAGGGGTGAGATGGGAAGATGGGAGATAAGGCTCAAGAGAGAGGGGAATATATGCATAAGGCCGACTCACAGTGTTTGTATAGCAGAAACATTGCAAAGCAATTATATTCCAATAAAGATACTTTCCCAGGATACCTGAAAGGACATAATAAATGTACTGGATGAGGTGGGTGTATCAGTTTGATGCTCTCAAATGCAAGAAGTATAACTTCTAATTAAAAGAGAGTTTTTAAAAAAAAAAGATTTTGTTTTTTACTGCCACACATCGACCTGAATCTGCCATAAGTATGCATATGTCACACACACCCACAAACCTCCCCCATCTCCCTCCCCAGTCCACCCCTCCAGGTTGTCACAGAGGCCTTGTGTGAGACCCCCTAGTTAGTTCGAGTATATTCCCCTCCCTCACCCCAATGTCCCTAAGACTGTTCTCCATGTCTACCTCTCCATTGCTGCTCTGCATATTCATTTATCAGCACCATCTTTCTAGATTCCATATATATGTGTCAATTTACAATATTTATCTTTCTCTGACATACTGCACTCTGTACAATAGGTTCTAGATTGATCCACCTCATTAGAACTGATTCAAATGCATTTCTTCTTGGAATCTCATAAAAACATATGCGGAGGGAAGTGTTTCCAGATTTAGTAATTCAATCAAGCCTCCATGATAATTCTTTCCCTTTAGCTGCTATTGTCAAAATTATTGGCTGATATGTACATACATCTGACATATAAATGACAGAAGGTGGAAGACAGGATCATGTCTGTGGAGCTCTGAATTGAAAGAGGACCGTTGCAAGCATAAAGAAGCTTAAGCACATGTTTGCAGCTTGGAGCTAAGATGGCGCCTACAGGAAGGGGTGTGGGAGTGAAAAGAAGCTTAAGCACATTGTTTAAAGAAGCTTAAGCACATGTTTACAGCTAAGATGGCGCCTACAGGAAGAGACAGGGCGTGATCTAAATTGTTAATTGATAGTCAAATTTTCTGATTGGTTCCCCTAGCTTCCGCACTCGTGAATGATTGCTTGGCCTTTAGCTTGATTGGTGTAATCTATAGGAAGTCCCGTGCAAAACCCCCTTCACTTGCCTATAAAAGCTGTGGATCTTCTTCAATAAAGCGGAACTACTTCGATGGAACCCCTGTCGCGTCTGATTGTCCCCTGCCTGACCCAGGGGGTTGGGAGGCGGGCAGTCAAGATTAGCCTCTCTCCGAGATCTCCCGGTTCAGATGGGGGCAATCCCGCTGCCTTCCCTTTCTGCGGAAGGTCCCCGCACATGTCTTTTGTCTTTTTTGCTTCTCTTTTAATGAGATGATTTTCCTCCCTTAGTTCCCATGCACACTTACTTGAAGTTCAGTCATCTATGACTCTTTGTGACCCTGTGAACTGCATCCCTTCAGGCTCCTTTATCCATGGAATTCTTCACTCAAAAATACTGGTGTGAGTTAACCTTACCTTTCTCCAGGGGGTCTTCCTGACCCAAGGATAGAACCTGCATCTCCTGGTCTCCTGCATGGACAGGTAGGTTCTTAACCACTAGCACCACCTGGGAAGCCCAAGGGCTCACTAGCTATGATCACCACTCATATTTAAGTTCTATGATAAAAGAAACAGAAGCAAGAAGAGTTCTGGCATTTTTAGCTTCTCTTGTGAGGTGTGAACTGGTAGTCAGAGATGAAGATGCAATTCAAACTCTCCAACTGATGTGTTCCCTTCAAAAGAACCTATTAGTTTCCTATGTACTACACAGCAGTTAGACTTAACTATTCATTGAATCCCATTTGGCTATATAAATTGCAAAATGTTTCTGTGATGTTCAATATCAAGTGCTTTCCTGAAAAATATAACAATAATTAGACATTAATCTTATTCTGACTTCTCATAAGCACTTCCATCTGTTAGGGAGCAACATCTTCTTATGTCAATATAACACTAATGTATAAGAAGCAAAATTCCAAATAATGTTAAACTCTCTCCATATATAATAACCATAGATAGAATAAGAAGGTGCCTTTTAGTATTAGTGATATGCTATAAATAAATGCATCTATGGTGAATATACGGAGCATGAATATATACATTTTTATAGATTAACCTATCAATAATATGATACCATGTTTAGTAAAGGATATATAAAATTTAGTCCAGGATAATAAAGAATACATGATGTATCAAATCTTAGTAACAAAGTTTGATTTAGGCTCTATCCATACAGAAATAATTTATCAGGGGGAAATGACTCAAAGAACATTTCAGGAGGGATCAAAACTCCTATATATCACATCATTTAATATTGCTATGATAGACTGTAGTTGAATCATTAGATATTCTCTGCATGAGAATAACAAAAACAGCTGCTGTGGGGCTTCCCCTGGTGGTCCAGTGGGTAAGGACACCGACTTGCAGTGCAAGGGGCGCCGGTTCGATCCCTGGCGGAAGATCCCACGTGCCGCCGAGCAGCTGGACTGATGTGTCCAATTACCTAGCCGGAGCTTTGGAGCGCATGAGCCCAGAGCCAGCGCTCTGCGACGACAGAGGCCACCGGGATGGGAGGCCCACAGGAGCCAAAGAACAAAGATGGATGAAAATAAAAAAATGAAAGACCAATAGAAGTGGCCCGCCTGCCCAAAAATAAATAAATAAATAAATCTTTAAAAAAAAAAAAAACAAAAAACAAAAAACAAACCAGCTGCTGTTAATTCCAGCATAATTTTTTAATTTCAATGGAAGGTAAATTTACTAACAAAATTAAATTTTTAAAAGTAAGCTGCACCATTTTGAAGAACTTTGCACTTCACAAGCACAATTTCAAAAGACAGCTATTACAATACAATTTTGATTTACATGACATTAATCAACTATTCATTGAATCCCATTTGGCTATGTAAATTGCAAAATGTTTCTGTGATGTTCAATATCAAGTGCTTTCCTGAAAAATATAACAATAATTAGACATTAATCTTATTCTGACTTCTCATAAGCACTTCCATCTGTTAGGGAGCAACATCTTCTTATGTCAATATAACACTAATGTATAAGAAGCAAAATTCCAAATAATGTTAAACTCTCTCCATATATAATAACCATAGATAGAATAAGAAGGTGCCTTTTAGTATTAGTGATATGCTATAAATAAATGCATCTATGGTGAATATACGGAGCATGAATATATACATTTTTATAGATTAACCTATCAATAATATGATACCATGTTTAGTAAAGGATATATAAAATTTAGTCCAGGATAATAAAGAATACATGATGTATCAAATCTTAGTAACAAAGTTTGATTTAGGCTCTATCCATACAGAAATAATTTATCAGGGGGAAATGACTCAAAGAACATTTCAGGAGGGATCAAAACTCCTATATATCACATCATTTAATATTGCTATGATAGACTGTAGTTGAATCATTAGATATTCTCTGCATGAGAATAACAAAAACAGCTGCTGTGGGGCTTCCCCTGGTGGTCCAGTGGGTAAGGACACCGACTTGCAGTGCAAGGGGCGCCGGTTCGATCCCTGGCGGAAGATCCCACGTGCCGCCGAGCAGCTGGACTGATGTGTCCAATTACCTAGCCGGAGCTTTGGAGCGCATGAGCCCAGAGCCAGCGCTCTGCGACGACAGAGGCCACCGGGATGGGAGGCCCACAGGAGCCAAAGAACAAAGATGGATGAAAATAAAAAAATGAAAGACCAATAGAAGTGGCCCGCCTGCCCAAAAATAAATAAATAAATAAATCTTTAAAAAAAAAAAAAACAAAAAACAAAAAACAAACCAGCTGCTGTTAATTCCAGCATTCAGGAAATTTGTTTTTTTCTTAGTATTTCCAATGGCAGAGGTAAATTTACTAACAAAATTAAATTTTTAAAAGTAAGCTGCACCATTTTGAAGAACTTTGCACTTCACAAGCACAATTTCCAAAAAGACAGCTATTACAATACAACTTCGATTTACATGAAATTCAAATTATGATTTGTCCAATATTCTCACAAAGAAAGTTCTACTATCTGACTCTGATCAAGTCTGGACAGAAGGGAGAAGATCATTTGTGGACTGTAATAAATACTGATTGTGTGAATACTGGGGAAAATATACTAATTAATCTTTTTCCAGTATTATAGTAGATTGATTTGAATAAAGGGAGAAAATCTCATGCTACTTGTCCTAGAAGAGCCAGTTCTCAGTGTGTCTGGGACACACTCATTTTTAGATACCTATAAAAGGTAGATATATTCTATCAATGAACCTTTTCTTTTTCCTTGAACTGCTTTAAGAAATGAAAACCGGATAAAAAATCTAAAAAAAAATTTAAAAGAAGAAATTCTTAAATCACCTAGGAGGTTGATTCTAATGCCAGAAGAGGAAAATTACCACATCATGTGAAGCAAATTTCTGAGTTCATTGTTACTCATGAATTTCTACTCTATCATTTAAAAATCAACTTCCCCCACGTGATAATAGTAAAAATCAAAACCACAAAGCACACATGAAACTTTAAAGGTTAAAAAAAACCTGACACCTGCATTTTAACTCTGCTTATCTCTTTAAACAATGTTCAGAAGATTAATAAATATTTGTGGGATGCAACAAAGCAAGGGAATTTATATCAGTTACCATATGTATTAGAAAAGAAAGGACCTAAGTTTTCATCTTCAGAAACTCTCCAAAGAACAAATTTAAAGTGAAAAGAAATATGTTAGAGCAGAAATCAATGAAATTGAAAATAAGAAATTAATAGAGATAAATCAATGAAAACAAAAGACTAGTTCTTTGAAAAGATCAACAAAATCAAAAGCTCTAGCTAAGCTTAGAGGACACGGATTACTAATATCTAAAACGAAAGTTGGTGCATCACTACAGATACCATGAACACTAAAAGCATAATAAACAAAGTATATGAACAACTCTGTGCCCACAAATTTGATAACCTAGGTGAATAAGAAATTCCTTAAAAAAATGTAGCCTTTCGAAACTCACATAAGAAGAAATCATTTGAATAGACTGTATATATTAAATAAATTGAATCAATAATTAATTACATAATAAAACAGAACGCAGTAGGCCTGGATGGCTTCACTGGTGAATTCTGCTAAACATTTAAGAACTAAGTAATACCAGTTTCCTACAATCTCTTACAAAGATAGGAGGAGCACAGAGAAACTTCCTTGCTCATCCTGTCAGGTCAGTATTATCCCACTATTGAAACCAAACAAAAGCAGTGTAAGAAAAAAGCAAATATAAAGCTATAGACCAAGATCTCTCATGAATAGATACACACATCTTCAACAAGAATATTAATCAGTATATTGAATTCAACAATGTATAAAACAAACTATAAGGCCATGACCAAATGCTATTTATCCTAGTTATGTAGGACTGGTTCCACACTTCAAAATCAATTAATGTAATCCATCACATCAATAAGCTAAAGAGAAAAGTGACATGATTCTGTTAATACATGCAAGAAAACAATTTGACAAAATTCAGTACCCATAGTAAAAACTCTCACTAAACTAGGAATACAGGGAAATTCTTCACCTTGATAAAGAATATCTATAAAACAAGCATACAAATAACATCATACTTAATTATGAGGAGCTCAACACTTTCTCACTAGGATCAAATAAAACACAAGGATATTCACTCTTACCACAGCTTTACTACATTGTGCTGGAAGTCTAGCTAATGCAATAAAAATAGAAAATGAATGAAGATGTATACAGATTGTGCAGGAAAAAATAAGACTGTCTTTGCAGTCGCCACAATTGTATATATAGATAATCTGAAAGAATTTTAAGAAAAATAAAACCTACTGGAAATAACATGATTACACCAAAGTAGCAGGATATGGGGTTATAAATATATAAAACTAAAGTGCTTTCTTATGTACTAGCAATGAACAAGTAGAATCTGAAATACAAACACCATACATAACATTTAGATTAGCATTCAAGAAAATAAAATGCTTAGGCTTTGATCTAACAAAGTATATTTAGGATCTGTAGAGGGAAACAGATCTGTAGAGAAATAGTCTCTGTTCATGCATAGGAAGATTCAAATTTGTTAAGGTGTAACTTGATCTATAAGGTCAATGAATCCCAGTCAAGATCCCAGTAAACTATTTTTGGGTATCAAAAGATTCTAAAGTTCATAGGGAGAGGCAAATGACCCAGAATATCCAATACAGTATTGACGGAGAAGAAAAAAATAAATACAAGGACTGCTAGTAGTCACCTGTAAGACTTACTATAAATCTACAATAATCTAGACACTATGGCTTTGGTGAAAGAATAAACACAGATCAACAGAACAGAACACCCAGAATTAGATCCCCATTGACATAATCAACTGATCTTTGACAAAATAGCAAAGGCAATGTAATCGTTCAATGGCAGCCTTTTTTTTGTGTTGGTAGAACAGAACATCCACATGTAACAAAAGTTAACTCACAATGGATCACAAGCTAAATGTAAAGTAAAATACAAAACTGTAATACTTCTATATAAGACAGTAGGATAAAAATAAAGATGATCTTAGATATAGAGACAATTTTTTAGATATAACACAAGAAACAATTCATGAAAATAATAATCTATAAGCTGGACTTCATTAAGTATTTTTGCTCTTTGTAGAACACTGTTAAAGAAAATAAAAGAGAATCCATAAACTGGGAGAAAATATTGGCAAAAGATACATCTTATAAAGAATTATTATTTGAAATGCACAAATACTCTTGAAACTCAACAAAAAAGGATATTCACTCTTACCACAGCTTTACTACATTGTGCTGGAAGTCTAGCTAATGCAATAAAAATAGAAAATGAATGAAGATGTATACAGATTGTGCAGGAAAAAATAAGACTGTCTTTGCAGTTGCCACAATTGTATATATAGATAATCTGAAAGAATTTTAAGAAAAATAAAACCTACTGGAAATAACATGATTACACCAAAGTAGCAGGATATGGGGTTATAAATATATAAAACTAAAGTGCTTTCTTATGTACTAGCAATGAACAAGTAGAATCTGAAATACAAACACCATACATAACATTTAGATTAGCATTCAAGAAAATAAAATGCTTAGGCTTTGATCTAACAAAGTATATTTAGGATCTGTAGAGGGAAACAGATCTGTAGAGAAATAGTCTCTGTTCATGCATAGGAAGATTCAAATTTGTTAAGGTGTAACTTGATCTATAAGGTCAATGAATCCCAGTCAAGATCCCAGTAAACTATTTTTGGGTATCAAAAGATTCTAAAGTTCATAGGGAGAGGCAAATGACCCAGAATATCCAATACAGTATTGACGGAGAAGAAAAAAATAAATACAAGGACTGCTAGTAGTCACCTGTAAGACTTACTATAAATCTACAATAATCTAGACACTATGGCTTTGGTGAAAGAATAAACACAGATCAACAGAACAGAACACCCAGAATTAGATCCCCATTGACATAATCAACTGATCTTTGACAAAATAGCAAATGCAATGTAATCGTTCAATGGCAGCCTTTTTTTTGTGTTGGTAGAACAGAACATCCACATGTAACAAAAGTTAACTCACAATGGATCACAAGCTAAATGTAAAGTAAAATACAAAACTGTAATACTTCTATATAAGACAGTAGGATAAAAATAAAGATGATCTTAGATATAGAGACAATTTTTTAGATATAACACAAGAAACAATTCATGAAAATAATAATCTATAAGCTGGACTTCATTAAGTATTTTTGCTCTTTGTAGAACACTGTTAAAGAAAATAAAAAGAGAATCCATAAACTGGGAGAAAATATTGGCAAAAGATACATCTTATAAAGAATTATTATTTGAAATGCACAAATACTCTTGAAACTCAACAATAAAATAATCTGATGAAAAATATAGGTCAGAGACCTTAATAGACACCTCAACAAAAAAGATATATAGATACCAAATATGGATCTAAGAAGATGCTCCACATCATATATCACCAGAAAAAAATGCGAATTAGTATTGCAATAACATGAGACACCTATTAGAATACCCAAAATTCAGAATATTGACAATACCAAATGCTGGCAAGAATGTGGAGTGACAGGAACTCACATTCATTTTTGGAATGCAAAATAGTACAGCCACCACTCTGGAAGATAGTTTGCTGATTTCTTATAAAATTAAACATGTTCTAGCCATGTATCACAGTAAAACTACTCCTCAGTAGAATGAGATGAATATTCATACTCAGTTATTTTCATAATTTTCACAACCTGGAAGATATTTTTCAGTAGATGAATGGGTAAGTATACTGTGGCACTCCCAAAACAATGGAATGATACACAGCACTAAAAAGAAAAAAGCTATAGACATGGAAGAAGCAAAGAAGGCAGTTTGAAAAGGTTACATACTCTATGATTCCAACTACATGACATTCTGAAAACTCTTTCCTGGGTTAAGAGTTGAGACGAATGAATAGGCAAAATGCAGCAGATTTTTATGACAGTGAAATTGCTCTGTGTGACCCTGTAATGATGGATACTGCTCTTAGGCATTTGTCCAAACTCATAGAATTTACAACACCAAGAGTAAACCCTAATGTAAACTGTGGACTTTAGTGATACCATGTTAATATAGGTTCATTAATTTAACATACCACTCTAGCAGGGGAGTGCTAATGAGTAAGGCAATATATATGTTATATAAGGGAAATCTACTTTTAGGATCATCATTACTGTGGACCTGAAATCACTCTGAAAGATAAAATCTCTTAAGGAAGAAAATTTAAAAGGTAGTGACGTGGGCTACCACAGGTCAGTTCCTAAGAAGTTACTGGGCCCCTGGATATGAAGAAATGAGTGATGATGACACGGATATCTCAGATAGTCCTCGAACCCCAGATAAGTTTTTTAGACCTAAAATTCGCCCTTTAGAAAGTGAGATAAGTTCAGAAGGAGAAGAGGAATGGGTAAATATGATGTTACCTAAAGGAGGAACACATATTAATCTAAAAGGCAAGGATATTGTGTCCAAAGAAGAGAAATTTTGAATCAGTGAAAGAAAGTTCCTCTAGCAAGGCAGAAAGTGAAACTTCATCTGAGTCACAGCCACCCCGTAAGAGTAAGCGGGGGAAGCATGAGAAGTAAAGAAAGAATTTTTTAAAAAAACAATGGGTCATTATTCTTAGGTATAGAGCAGCTCAAGTTAAAATGAATAGCCTGCCCTGGTCTAGCACAGGGTGTTCCAAAGTTCAGATTTTTCCTTAATCATGAATTTAAATAATATAAAGGGAAGAAAGTATTTGATTTCAAGGATTTGATTTGAATGTGTTTTGATCAAGTGAAATAAAGTTAATTTTATGTAATTCTTGAATAGATATAAGCTGAAATAGAGAAGTGATGAGTTGATGATTTATTAAGTGAATCAGTATGTTTAGAAAGAAAGGTTATATAAATTAAGTGGTTGAAAACAATTAAAAATCAAATAGTTAGAAACAAAGAAGTTATAAAGAAATTGAAAAGAAAGGAAAAACTTATTATAAAAAGAGTGATGACTAGACTGTGAGGCAGCTTGCTCATGCAGCTCGAACATGAGAGGCTCTCAGCTCTGGGGTTTTTTAAGACTTTAATTGTATTTTGATTAATAACTGCTCTTAGGCATTGGTCCAAACTCGTAGAATTTACAACACCAAGAGTAAACCCTAATGTAAACTGTGGACTTTAGTGATACCATGTTAATATAGGTTCATTAATTTAACATACCACTCTAGCAGGGGAGTGCTAATGAGTAAGGCAATATATATGTTATATAAGGGAAATCTACTTTTAGGATCATCATTACTGTGGACCTGAAATCACTCTGAAAGATAAAATCTCTTAAGGAAGAAAATTTAAAAGGTAGTGACGTGGGCTACCACAGGTCAGTTCCTAAGAAGTTACTGGGCCCCTGGATATGAAGAAATGAGTGATGATGACACGGATATCTCAGATAGTCCTCGAACCCCAGATAAGTTTTTTAGACCTAAAATTCGCCCTTTAGAAAGTGAGATAAGTTCAGAAGGAGAAGAGGAATGGGTAAATATGATGTTACCTAAAGGAGGAACACATATTAATCTAAAAGGCAAGGATATTGTGTCCAAAAGAAGAGAAATTTTGAATCAGTGAAAGAAAGTTCCTCTAGCAAGGCAGAAAGTGAAACTTCATCTGAGTCACAGCCACCCCGTAAGAGTAAGCGGGGGAAGCATGAGAAGTAAAGAAAGAATTTTTTAAAAAAACAATGGGTCATTATTCTTAGGTATAGAGCAGCTCAAGTTAAAATGAATAGCCTGCCCTGGTCTAGCACAGGGTGTTCCAAAGTTCAGATTTTTCCTTAATCATGAATTTAAATAATATAAAGGGAAGAAAGTATTTGATTTCAAGGATTTGATTTGAATGTGTTTTGATCAAGTGAAATAAAGTTAATTTTATGTAATTCTTGAATAGATATAAGCTGAAATAGAGAAGTGATGAGTTGATGATTTATTAAGTGAATCAGTATGTTTAGAAAGAAAGGTTATATAAATTAAGTGGTTGAAAACAATTAAAAATCAAATAGTTAGAAACAAAGAAGTTATAAAGAAATTGAAAAGAAAGGAAAAACTTATTATAAAAAGAGTGATGACTAGACTGTGAGGCAGCTTGCTCATGCAGCTCGAACATGAGAGGCTCTCCAGCTCTGGGGTAAGACTATTGTATTTTTATTGATTGAGTTCTGAACTTTTAAACCTTGTTGTTATGGTTTGACTATGATTACTGATGCACAGCTATGTTGTATTAAGTTGATTATCAAGACGTATAAATGTTGATTTACTGACAGTAAGTCCACTGATGTTTACTGATTCTGATTTGAACTCCACGCCTTTTTACTGTTGAAGTTCTAGTCTCAAATTAGAGGGAACTACAGAGTATAGGTTGAAGTTTTCTGATAATAGTACCGGGGCAATTAAGTGTTTCCCCAATTCTATTAATTAGAAATAAGTAACTATGCTCTGCCCGCAACAGTAGTGCTTTTCCAGTGGAGAATTACATGCATCTCTTCTTGGTTTCAGTTAGTTACCTCAATTGCTTTGTATGTACAGACTTCCTAAAATATAATTTGTCTGGTAAATGGATAAACTTCCTCTCCATGTGAAATTCAAAAATTCTTTCTTGGTGTACTATGGTTAATGCAGGACTAGATGACACAGTATTTGCTTCTTTGAGTCAATATGGTGCCTTACTGTTCAGAGGTCAAATGCAAGTAACAGCACTGAGTTTAGACCAATGGAACTGTTTATTTAGTCCTTCATTTTTTTGAACATGAGTTCTATTGATGCTCCTACACTCTCACAAGCTAAATCAAAGCTGTTTTATTCCAACCTTCAGAGTAACACCTTGAAGTATTTTTAGGCAAAGGGAGTTAGTTACAAATGGGACTTTCATTGTTTCAGAATAGTCTCTCTGTAACATTTTACCTTCTGTAACATAGGACTTAGAAAGCATACTTCAATAAAACAAAATCTGCATAGTATTAATTTTAAGTTTACCCCCAAAACTCAACATTGCCCATGGTTAATGATCTCCTACCCTTTACATATTGATTATGTTTCCTGATTTATTTTTTTCTCTCTCTTGAATATCCTCCGGTTAAATTCACCTCTGCTCACCCTAAGATTATTTTTCTTCAATAAGTGACCTTGCTGTTATTTCTTGCAGGCATGAAGGTTTTCATCATCTCTATGGATATTCTTATATATGAATACATATGAAAGGCTACAACTCTGAATTACTTTCATTCCTAACGATTGTCAGTGCTTTGCAATAGGAATTTTTCTTCATCTCATTAGCAGTAAATACTGTGTGACCCTTTTAGCATACATAGAAATGCACCTCTTCCTATTGTATTTATGCATCTGGTCAAATGCTTTCACACTGCAGTTAAATACAGTACAATGTCTGATTGGATTTAGCAGAGGGAGAAAATTAAGTTGCAGAATAAAAAAAAAAATCATTCTGCAAAATATCCAGTTTGAATCATGAAGGGACATAAGGTGCTGCTTATTCTCAGGAATAAACCAAGCAGTAGAAGCTGCTTGGTCATAGGGAAACTTGTTGCTTAGTCTTTCAGGAACTGCCAAACTGTTCTCCACAGCATCTGCACCACTTTATGTTATCAATACTGTATATTAGGGATTCAAGTTCTCCACACATGCCCATTAGCATTTGTATTGGGCCATCTTTTTGAATATAGCTATCACATTGCAGTTTTTGGTTTTCATTTTTCTAATGGCAAATGATGTTGAGCAATTTTTCACGTGAATATTGTACATTTTATTCAGTAAAACACCTATTCCTATTCCCTACTTTAATTGTTTAGTTGTTGACTAGCAATTTTTTAAATTTAATCTTCATACTAGATCCTTATCAGGTATAAAATATTTGAAAATATTCTCTCATATGTGGGTTGATGCACAAAAGTATTTAATTTTTATGATGACCAATTTATTTAACTTTTTTTTGTTGTGCTTTTGGTGTCACATCTCAGAAAGCATTACTGAAACAGAGTCGCAAGGAGGTTTAGCCCTATGGGTCCTTCTAGGATATTTGTAGGTTTATATCTTATACTTAGATCTTTGATCTACTTAGTTTTTGTGTTTGGTGTGAAGATGTCCAGTTTCATTCTTCCACATGTGAATATCCAATTATCATAGCATCATTTGTTGAAGGGATTGTTCTCTCCTTATTAAATTGTCTTGACACTCTTTTCAAGAGTCAACTGATAATAGGCATGCAGATTTACTGGACTTGCAATTCTATCCCATTGAACAATATGTCTATCCTTGTGCTGTCTAGATTGCTGTAGGTTTATAGCACCTGAATTTGAAATTAAGACTTAAGAGTCAGACAATTTTGCCCCTCTCTATAAAACTTGTTTTGGCTATTGTGACCCCCTTGCATTCCTATATGGCCTTAAGTAGCAGCTATTCCAAATACGGAAAAGTAGTCTTCGGGTGATTAAAGAATGTTGTCGTCTTAACAACATTCAGTTTTATATGTGCAATTATTTTCCATTTATTTCTGTTTCATTTCTTTTAGTATTTTATAGTTTTTACTATAAAAGTCTTATATTCCTTTTGTTATATTAATTCCTAAGTATTTTGTCATTTCTATGCTATCATAAATAGAAGTATGTTCATTATCAAGTAGTTCAGAAACACACATGCTTTTTGTACTGATCATCTGCTTATTGTCACTTCCAGCTGAATAACTAGTAAGCATATCATGGTGGAAATACAGAACTTAATTCTCATCGACTTCACCTCTACAGAAACACACCCTTCTTCCATTTTATCCATGTTAGCAAATGATATACTCACAGCACTGTTTTTAAGTCTCCAACTAGGGCTTCCCTGGTGGTCCAGTGGGATTTAATTTACATCTTCTACTATGTACTTTCCTTATTTACAGTTTTTTTGTTTAGTTGTTGACTAGCAATTTTTTAAATTTAATCTTCATACTAGATCCTTATCAGGTATAAAATATTTGAAAATATTCTCTCATATGTGGGTTGATGCACAAAAGTATTTAATTTTTATGATGACCAATTTATTTAACTTTTTTTTGTTGTGCTTTTGGTGTCACATCTCAGAAAGCATTACTGAAACAGAGTCGCAAGGAGGTTTAGCCCTATGGGTCCTTCTAGGATATTTGTAGGTTTATATCTTATACTTAGATCTTTGATCTACTTAGTTTTTGTGTTTGGTGTGAAGATGTCCAGTTTCATTCTTCCACATGTGAATATCCAATTATCATAGCATCATTTGTTGAAGGGATTGTTCTCTCCTTATTAAATTGTCTTGACACTCTTTTCAAGAGTCAACTGATAATAGGCATGCAGATTTACTGGACTTGCAATTCTATCCCATTGAACAATATGTCTATCCTTGTGCTGTCTAGATTGCTGTAGGTTTATAGCACCTGAATTTGAAATTAAGACTTAAGAGTCAGACAATTTTGCCCCTCTCTATAAAACTTGTTTTGGCTATTGTGACCCCCTTGCATTCCTATATGGCCTTAAGTAGCAGCTATTCCAAATACGGAAAAGTAGTCTTCGGGTGATTAAAGAATGTTGTCGTCTTAACAACATTCAGTTTTATATGTGCAATTATTTTCCATTTATTTCTGTTTCATTTCTTTTAGTATTTTATAGTTTTTACTATAAAAGTCTTATATTCCTTTTGTTATATTAATTCCTAAGTATTTTGTCATTTCTATGCTATCATAAATAGAAGTATGTTCATTATCAAGTAGTTCAGAAACACACATGCTTTTTGTACTGATCATCTGCTTATTGTCACTTCCAGCTGAATAACTAGTAAGCATATCATGGTGGAAATACAGAACTTAATTCTCATCGACTTCACCTCTACAGAAACACACCCTTCTTCCATTTTATCCATGTTAGCAAATGATATACTCACAGCACTGTTTTTAAGTCTCCAACTAGGGCTTCCCCTGGTGGTCCAGTGGGTAAGGACACCGCCTTGCAGTGCAAGGGGCGCCAGTTCGATCCCTGGCCTGGGAAGATCCCATGTGCCGCAGAGCGGTTGGACCGATGTGTCCAATTACCGAGCCGGAGCTCTGGAGCACTTGTGCCCAGAGCCGGTGCTCTGCAACGACAGACGCCACCGCGATGGGAGGCCCACAGGAGCCAAAAGAACAAAGATGGATGAAAAATAGAGAAATGGAAAACCAATAGAAGTGGCCCGCCCGCTCCCCTCCCTCCCCAATCCGACCCCCGCCCAAAATAATAAATAAATAAATAAATCTTTAAGTCTCCAACTACAAAGTCATCCTAGATTTCCTTCTTTCCCTCCTTCCACATTCATCTTTCCTTCATTAGCAAGTCATCTTAATTCTACCTTGAAAAACTATCTCAAAGATATATATGTGTATATAAAATATCTCATATGTATAATTCACCTAATATATATATATATATCAAATATGTACATGTATTTATAATATTATTACTATTAATTTTAGCCCAGGATTGCAATGCCTTTGTGTAGAACATTATAAAATCTACATCACCCTAATTGGTCACTCAGGCCACTTTTGTCTCTTGTAATACACTCAATCTATTATTAACTTCAATAGCCTTTTTAAGAGTCTGAAGTTCTACTGGCTGAGCTAAACAACTGGCCTGAAGGATCTTTTGAAACATAAGCTAAACTAATCCATATCCTTACTTACAACCACCCAAGGTTTTTACACTGCACTTAGAGTAAAATTAGTATTCCTAACACACATGTTCCTCTTTCACTTTGTATCTTTATGGTTTCCTGTGTTCCAGTCACATTAACTTTCTGATTCTTCCTTGAGCACATCCATCTGTGTTATTTGTGATTGTTACTCTGTCATTCTACAGCACTCTGTCCTCATATCTAGCATGATAGGCTCCTTCTTGTCACTAAGGTCACAGATCAGTTGTCATTCCCTCAGGAACTTCTTGATCATCCTAAAACTACCCTCTTCACTCTCTATTACATCAGTTGGTTTTATGTTGTGTATTGTTGTGTTGTGCTGTGCCCAGTCATGTCCAACTCCTTTCAGTCCCTTGGACTGTGGCCCACTGGGCTCCTCTGTCCATGGAGTTTTCCAGGCAAGAATAGTGGAGAGTCTTGCCATTTCCTCCTGCAGGTATGCTATGTATAGCATCTATTAATAACTAAAATAACTCTTATTTGCTAATGTATCTAACTATAGTCTATCTTCCCTCTTTGTTGTGTTGGGTTTAGGAACCTTGACTTTCTCACTTAGGATTCTATTGCCTATACCTGAAACTGTTAGGTGAACAAAGTCTTGGCATTATCATGACAGATTTGACATTTAGAAATCACCGCAACCACTTGTCAGTATAAAACTTTCCTGCAGGCTGAATTATAATTAGTATAAAATTCAAGAGAGATGTTTGTCACTTTTAAATATTGACTTAGAGATGAAGTTTTCTATTTTCTTCAAGCAGTGTTTTCTGTTTAAGTCAAGGTCTTGTAGGGAAGATGAATGTATGCTAATGCCTGGAGTGTCCTGGAGTATTGCTTCAGAAGGGATACAATTAAACCTTAAATTTACTTAGGCAATGGGGCACATGATTTCCTTTTATTTTTGAAAAATCTTTAAATACCCTATATCTTTGGCTATCCCAATATCCACTGAATTGATTCACGTTAAAGTGAATTCTGGTGGCAGATTTATCTAATTATGTGAAAATAATAGAATCTTTACTCCATCATTCACAAAATAATTTCCAAAAGATTTAAAGGCTTAAATGTAAAAAAAAGCTCTAAGCTTTAATGTTTCAAACATATGTTATAGCTTTTATAAAGTAAAATTAGTATTCCTAACACACATGTTCCTCTTTCACTTTGTATCTTTATGGTTTCCTGTGTTCCAGTCACATTAACTTTCTGATTCTTCCTTGAGCACATCCATCTGTGTTATTTGTGATTGTTACTCTGTCATTCTACAGCACTCTGTCCTCATATCTAGCATGATAGGCTCCTTCTTGTCACTAAGGTCACAGATCAGTTGTCATTCCCTCAGGAACTTCTTGATCATCCTAAAACTACCCTCTTCACTCTCTATTACATCAGTTGGTTTTATGTTGTGTATTGTTGTGTTGTGCTGTGCCCAGTCATGTCCAACTCCTTTCAGTCCCTTGGACTGTGGCCCATTGGGCTCCTCTGTCCATGGAGTTTTCCAGGCAAGAATAGTGGAGAGTCTTGCCATTTCCTCCTGCAGGTATGCTATGTATAGCATCTATTAATAACTAAAATAACTCTTATTTGCTAATGTATCTAACTATAGTCTATCTTCCCTCTTTGTTGTGTTGGGTTTAGGAACCTTGACTTTCTCACTTAGGATTCTATTGCCTATACCTGAAACTGTTAGGTGAACAAAGTCTTGGCATTATCATGACAGATTTGACATTTAGAAATCACCGCAACCACTTGTCAGTATAAAACTTTCCTGCAGGCTGAATTATAATTAGTATAAAATTCAAGAGAGATGTTTGTCACTTTTAAATATTGACTTAGAGATGAAGTTTTCTATTTTCTTCAAGCAGTGTTTTCTGTTTAAGTCAAGGTCTTGTAGGGAAGATGAATGTATGCTAATGCCTGGAGTGTCCTGGAGTATTGCTTCAGAAGGGATACAATTAAACCTTAAATTTACTTAGGCAATGGGGCACATGATTTCCTTTTATTTTTGAAAAATCTTTAAATACCCTATATCTTTGGCTATCCCAATATCCACTGAATTGATTCACGTTAAAGTGAATTCTGGTGGCAGATTTATCTAATTATGTGAAAATAATAGAATCTTTACTCCATCATTCACAAAATAATTTCCAAAAGATTTAAAGGCTTAAATGTAAAAAAAAGCTCTAAGCTTTAATGTTTCAAACATATGTTATAGCTTTTATAAAGTAAGAAAACCACATGAACTACAAGAAAGATAAATTTGTCTTCCTTAAAATTTAGGAAAAAACTTGTATATGACTTATATAAAACTTATATATGAAGAGACCTGATAAAAAGTATAAATAGAAGCTCAGCAGAAGATATTTTAAACATAAAACAACGTATTACTCATAATATATAAATAACTGCTAAAAATATTACTATACCTCTTCCTCTCTCACCCCCAACACACACACAAAGGACCACAGGATATTCATTGAAAAAGTCAAAAATCCAAAGTGCAAGCAACCAGGTCAGCAAAAGTCCAATATCATTTGTAATTAGGGAAATGAAAATAGTTGAAAATATTTCATACAAAATGAAGAATACAAACAGTCATGTACTTGTAGTGAATTATATAATGACAATCATTTTGTATAGCAATTTGTCAGTAGTCCAGTAGCCAATAGATCTGAATATGTGCTTTCCAACAGCTCAGCAGGACTACTTCTAAGATTATTTGCTAGGGGAAGTCTCAAACCATACACAAGAAAACCTTCTCAGAGATGTTAATTGCATTGTTTGCAATGAAAACAAATTAGAAACCACATAAATGTTCATCAAAAGAAATAAATAGATGTTTGGTCTTAAACAAAATGGTCTTATATTTTAAATGATTGAACTAGACGTATAGGCATTTAGATTTAAAAATTTTGGAAACACTATTTAGTGAGTAAATCCTGCGTAATACATAAATGTGTGTGTGCTTAGTTGCTCAGTTGTTGCTGACTCTTTGCAACCCTGTGGACTGTAGCCTGCCAGGCTCTTCTGTCCATGGAATTCTCCAAGCAAGAATGCTAAAGGGTTGCCATTTCCTACTCCATTATGTAAAAGTGAACAGTGATTTAAAGCTTAACACAATGATATGTTGATTAGAGATGCACATGTGTAGTGAAATATGAAAGCACACTTAAGAAGGATTCATACCTACCTCAAGGTAGTGCTTATCCTCAGGGAGTTTGGGCGGTATGGGAAGACTACTACTATAGCTTTGCTTTATATCTTTAAAATATCGTGAAATAATAACTTTATATGATTTAAAGGCTTAAATGTAAAAAAGCTCTGTTAATGTTTCAAACATATGTTATAGCTTTTATAAAGTAAGAAAACCACATGAACTACAAGAAAGATAAATTTGTCTTCCTTAAAATTTAGGAAAAAACTTGTATATGACTTATATAAAACTTATATATGAAGAGACCTGATAAAAAGTATAAATAGAAGCTCAGCAGAAGATATTTTAAACATAAAACAACGTATTGCTCATAATATATAAATAACTGCTAAAAATATTACTATACCTCTTCCTCTCTCACCCCCAACACACACACAAAGGACCACAGGATATTCATTGAAAAAGTCAAAAATCCAAAGTGCAAGCAACCAGGTCAGCAAAAGTCCAATATCATTTGTAATTAGGGAAATGAAAATAGTTGAAAATATTTCATACAAAATGAAGAATACAAACAGTCATGTACTTGTAGTGAATTATATAATGACAATCATTTTGTATAGCAATTTGTCAGTAGTCCAGTAGCCAATAGATCTGAATATGTGCTTTCCAACAGCTCAGCAGGACTACTTCTAAGATTATTTGCTAGGGGAAGTCTCAAACCATACACAAGAAAACCTTCTCAGAGATGTTAATTGCATTGTTTGCAATGAAAACAAATTAGAAACCACATAAATGTTCATCAAAAGAAATAAATAGATGTTTGGTCTTAAACAAAATGGTCTTATATTTTAAATGATTGAACTAGACGTATAGGCATTTAGATTTAAAAATTTTGGAAACACTATTTAGTGAGTAAATCCTGCGTAATACATAAATGTGTGTGTGCTTAGTTGCTCAGTTGTTGCTGACTCTTTGCAACCCTGTGGACTGTAGCCTGCCAGGCTCTTCTGTCCATGGAATTCTCCAAGCAAGAATGCTAAAGGGTTGCCATTTCCTACTCCATTATGTAAAAGTGAACAGTGATTTAAAGCTTAACACAATGATATGTTGATTAGAGATGCACATGTGTAGTGAAATATGAAAGCACACTTAAGAAGGATTCATACCTACCTCAAGGTAGTGCTTATCCTCAGGGAGTTTGGGCGGTATGGGAAGACTACTACTATAGCTTTGCTTTATATCTTTAAAATATCTAAATCATATGATCAATATTATATTTGGGTAGGAATAATAGGAATTAAGCTACAATTTTTTTCTATGTTTTAAATAGTGTACGTATTAGCTTTCCATGGCTTATATAATAAATTACAACAAAATGGTAGTTTATAATGACAGATATTTATTATTTTTGATTCTGGAGGCAAGGAATCCAAAATCGGTTTTGTTAGGGCAAAATCTAGGTATTGACAGGACCACTCTTCTTCTGGAAGTTCTAGGGGAGAATCCATTCCTCACTTCTTCACCTTGTATTAGCTGCTGGCATTCCTTGGCTTCCAGCCACATCAATTTGTTCCCTGCTTCTGTTTTCACATCACCTTCCCTTCTGTGTCTAATCTTACTCTGCCTCTCTGATCAGAATCCCTGTGATGACAGTTAGGGGCCAACACAGCTAATCTAAGTTCATTCTGTAAAAATTTTGTTATGTAACATAACATGCAGTTTTCAGTGATTAGAATCTAAAAATCTTTAGGGTCCCCATTTAGTCTACTACATTTTATAATAAATAAAAGAAAAAAAGCAAACTGAAGAACAGTATTTTCTCCTTTCTTTCCTTTTTTTATTTTTCCAACAGATATTTGTAGAGGACCTATTGTATACTAAAAACTCTTTAAAATTTGAGGATACAGTAAAGAATAAGATAAAAAACTAGGTACCAGATATGTAACTTTACATTGGTGTATGACAAAACACAGTGGATAACTATGTAAATGTAAGTGTAAAGCGTGACAAATACTATGAAAAATATTAATGTGTGATCAAAGATAAAACAGAGCTAATTTTCCTAGAGAAGGTCTTTCTGATTGGGGGCCATTTAAGTTATTATTTAGGCTGAGAAGAGCCAGTGATACCAAGGAAAGAGCTGAGCACACACACACACATAGATTTAATGCATAACCCACCGTACTCTTTGGTGTGAAGTCAAGCTATGAAGTGGGTGAAAAGGCCATTGTATCTATGGGACGACTTCAAGGACACTGTAAGGGGAAATCACTGCATCCAGAGTGGCTCCTATATTCTAGGACTCTGCTATACCCTCTTCATAATTTTATTCTAAACTGTAAAACCACCTTTAAGTTAGATATTATGTTCTCCATCTTAAAAGAGAAATTAGAGTTCCATAAAAAGTAAGCAACTTTTCAAATTTACAAAGCAAGTAAATGCTGGAGCCCAAGATTACAATTAGATTTGTCTGACTAAGCCCTTTTCTCTCACATTTAATCAAATGTGTCTTTCTAACAGCTTGCTTTTCTGTTTGTTTTGTTTTTAGATATCTTTCCACTGGGTCTGAAATTTCAAACATTAAATTTTCTTTTTTGAAAACGATATTAAAGTAGAGAACTCTCTTGAGAAAAAAATGTTAAAGGCACATGTTCTTTTAAAATACATTATTTTGTTTCCAAAAGTGTGTGTGTGTGTGTGTAGTAATTTCTCCACAAAAGCCTCTCTTTATATAAGCTACTAATTTTAAAATCTGTCCTACTATTTGTCACAATAGCCATTTATATTGCTTACCTAAAAGCATGTACAAGACTCTTTCATGGATGCTACTCCATTAATTTTTAATATTATTAACTGCAATAAGATTTAACCATGTATTTCTATCAAAATTATTGCACTTTAGATAATCAGTGAAAAACCAAAGGTAGACAATTCTGAGTGGGGATTGTTTCCTGTTAAAGTGTTCATGTCTATCAGAGGTTGGGCAATTTCAATTCATAAACCATGCTCTGGAGCAAATTTAACATAATTCTGATATTTTTGACAGCTATGGCATTTACAATAGCTATCTAATAATTATAATTATAAACTGCTTTTGAGAAAAATACTTTTCATAAAGGAATATTAATGTATGTGAATTATTTATGGCAAAGATAAAACAGAGCTAATTTTCCTAGAGAAGGTCTTTCTGATTGGGGGCCATTTAAGTTATTATTTAGGCTGAGAAGAGCCAGTGATACCAAGGAAAGAGCTGAGCACACACACACACATAGATTTAATGCATAACCCACCGTACTCTTTGGTGTGAAGTCAAGCTATGAAGTGGGTGAAAAGGCCATTGTATCTATGGGACGACTTCAAGGACACTGTAAGGGGAAATCACTGCATCCAGAGTGGCTCCTATATTCTAGGACTCTGCTATACCCTCTTCATAATTTTATTCTAAACTGTAAAACCACCTTTAAGTTAGATATTATGTTCTCCATCTTAAAAGAGAAATTAGAGTTCCATAAAAAGTAAGCAACTTTTCAAATTTACAAAGCAAGTAAATGCTGGAGCCCAAGATTACAATTAGATTTGTCTGACTAAGCCCTTTTCTCTCACATTTAATCAAATGTGTCTTTCTAACAGCTTGCTTTTCTGTTTGTTTTGTTTTTAGATATCTTTCCACTGGGTCTGAAATTTCAAACATTAAATTTTCTTTTTTGAAAACGATATTAAAGTAGAGAACTCTCTTGAGAAAAAAATGTTAAAGGCACATGTTCTTTTAAAATACATTATTTTGTTTCCAAAAGTGTGTGTGTGTGTGTGTAGTAATTTCTCCACAAAAGCCTCTCTTTATATAAGCTACTAATTTTAAAATCTGTCCTACTATTTGTCACAATAGCCATTTATATTGCTTACCTAAAAGCATGTACAAGACTCTTTCATGGATGCTACTCCATTAATTTTTAATATTATTAACTGCAATAAGATTTAACCATGTATTTCTATCAAAATTATTGCACTTTAGATAATCAGTGAAAAACCAAAGGTAGACAATTCTGAGTGGGGATTGTTTCCTGTTAAAGTGTTCATGTCTATCAGAGGTTGGGCAATTTCAATTCATAAACCATGCTCTGGAGCAAATTTAACATAATTCTGATATTTTTGACAGCTATGGCATTTACAATAGCTATCTAATAATTATAATTATAAACTGCTTTTGAGAAAAATACTTTTTCATAAAGGAATATTATAACAATTTAGCCTTTATGATACATCTAGTTAGTTTAAGGTATAACACCTTTAACAATAAAAATGCTTTTAAATTTTTCACTATAGTTGGGATTCAAAGCTAATAATGAAAATAAGGCTACATTCAAACTTGAAGTATACAGTTCAGAGGGTGATAGATTTTAGCTTGCTATTTTTTTTAAATCTTATTTCTATAAACTTTAAAGAAAGAAGTTGAATTTCCACTTGACAGCATTCATCTACACTACCGTATGTTTTTTCTCCTTTTTTATTAGTAGGAAAGGAGAAATTTATCAACTTTTTTTTAAAACATAAAAGCACTAGAGAACCAAAAGCTGATTTAAAAAATTTAAAAACATGTTTATACAATGTATATAGAAAGTATGTACAAAACCAATATGATTAAAGTACTTTCCACTTATTTGTACTTATCCCATTTATAGGAAGTTTTGAGAGATGATTATTACTCACAATAACATCATACATATTCATAAAGTAATATTAAAGGATTATTTTTATGGTGTCATTATTTACCATTTATGCAGCAAGTCTTAATGGCTTCTGTATCTATAAATAATCTGAAAATTGCAGGCTTTGGTGAATAAATTAAATCATTTATAAAGGAGAACTTGGAAAGAATACACAATACTAAATATCATATATATTGTTTTATAGTTAGATTGTAATTTATATTGAGAGAGGAAATGCAACTCTGTGTTCATTCTCTGATTTTTTTTCATTTTTCTTAAATGTTGATGAGTATGTCAGGATATATGTGTGTGATGGAGAGCAGCATATGAATTCATTTCAATTAAACAACAAAGTAAATTTTTGAAAAATTCCAAAAGATTTATAATTACTAGACTTTTCAATGCCTGTCTTAAGAGCTTGCCATCTAAAACAGACATTGTATTTGCTCATTCAAAAAGTTTTTAATACAGGTAGGTTGAGTAGAAAAAACTTCTTGATTAAAAACAGAGATTATACAAAGTATCTTTTGTACACTCAAGTATCCTTTGACTGCAGTTTAAAATTGTAGGATATTTTAGTTGGAAGGATTTTCTCTGAATGTCTCCAAAACTAGCAAAATTGAAGTATGTTACAATATGGGTTATAAAGAATTCAGTGGTATATCCTTGGTAACTTAAAACTTGCTGATTAATCTAATTATTATTAATATATAATATAATAATTATTATGCATATATTACATTCAAACTTGAAGTATACAGTTCAGAGGGTGATAGATTTTAGCTTGCTATTTTTTTTAAATCTTATTTCTATAAACTTTAAAGAAAGAAGTTGAATTTCCACTTGACAGCATTCATCTACACTACCGTATGTTTTTTCTCCTTTTTTATTAGTAGGAAAGGAGAAATTTATCAACTTTTTTTTAAAACATAAAAGCACTAGAGAACCAAAAGCTGATTTAAAAAATTTAAAAACATGTTTATACAATGTATATAGAAAGTATGTACAAAACCAATATGATTAAAGTACTTTCCACTTATTTGTACTTATCCCATTTATAGGAAGTTTTGAGAGATGATTATTACTCACAATAACATCATACATATTCATAAAGTAATATTAAAGGATTATTTTTATGGTGTCATTATTTACCATTTATGCAGCAAGTCTTAATGGCTTCTGTATCTATAAATAATCTGAAAATTGCAGGCTTTGGTGAATAAATTAAATCATTTATAAAGGAGAACTTGGAAAGAATACACAATACTAAATATCATATATATTGTTTTATAGTTAGATTGTAATTTATATTGAGAGAGGAAATGCAACTCTGTGTTCATTCTCTGATTTTTTTTCATTTTTCTTAAATGTTGATGAGTATGTCAGGATATATGTGTGTGATGGAGAGCAGCATATGAATTCATTTCAATTAAACAACAAAGTAAATTTTTGAAAAATTCCAAAAGATTTATAATTACTAGACTTTTCAATGCCTGTCTTAAGAGCTTGCCATCTAAAACAGACATTGTATTTGCTCATTCAAAAAGTTTTTAATACAGGTAGGTTGAGTAGAAAAAACTTCTTGATTAAAAACAGAGATTATACAAAGTATCTTTTGTACACTCAAGTATCCTTTGACTGCAGTTTAAAATTGTAGGATATTTTAGTTGGAAGGATTTTCTCTGAATGTCTCCAAAACTAGCAAAATTGAAGTATGTTACAATATGGGTTATAAAGAATTCAGTGGTATATCCTTGGTAACTTAAAACTTGCTGATTAATCTAATTATTATTAATATATAATATAATAATTATTATGCATATATTACATATAACACATTAATACCCATATATAACAATATATAGCATGTATTATTATATATATTATAACATATAATTCTATATAGTGTAAGCTTCTACTAATGGTTCAACGTATCCTAAGCTTCAATTCTATCACTTATTTATTAAGAGCCATCTGCTATTTTTAACTCACTTTCTCTCTTGCCCCATTATAAATGCTCAGAACCTCCAGTTATTATTCTACTAGCCTTCTACTTTTCTTTACCAGGTTTCACATTTTAAGTCACCCATTCACATTAAAATCACCCCTTTTTTACATTACCACTCAGTTCCTTTAACTGGTGAAACTTCAAAGTTTGTCAAATCAAACTGTTTAGTTAAGCTATATATATCGCCATTCAATGGCCAATGTCTGGAGAGTAATAGATCACCATACTAAGTCTTTATCAGCTTAAAGTCTGGGTCACCAACTTCAAATGTACTATTAATGCCAGTCACTAGGCAGTGAAGAGTCCTCCTGCAATTCAGGAGATGTGGGTTCAATCCCTACATTGGGAAGATTTCCTGGAGGAGGAAATGGCAATCCACTCCAATATTCTTGCCTGGGAAATCACATGTAGGGGCTGCAGGGCTACAGTCCGTGGGGCCACAAAGACTCAGACATGACTGAGTACACACACACTCAAATAGTTACACTAACCACTCTTTCTGATGACTGTCTTATAGCAGCCTTTTCTCCTCAAATCTCCTGCAGCCCTACACTTGATGATGATGATACTACTAAATATTTAAGTGAGAAAATGTAGGGGAAGTGGCATCAAAAGAGGACAACCATAGCTACCTTTCAGCATTGGGATCACATACTCTGCCTTTCAGCTGGTTACTGGGGGTTAAAGTTCAGGACCCACTAGATCAATTCTCTTCCATAAAAAGTCTGGGGACTTTGTTTATATTTTTTCACTTTTTACCTCTAATCGCATCCTGAAACATAACTGGAATTTTTGAGGAGAGGAAAAAGAATAAGAAAACCAAAAAATTCTTGTCTCGTACTATGATACTAATACATACTATTATGGTATTGTATAGTATATTGTACTGTCCTAATAGTATATTCTGACTTCTAACTCTCTGGGCCTTACAGATATTAAAACTCCTTCTATCCTGGGCAACTTTCATGGTTCTTCAGAAGTTCCCTGCTGGGCTCACCTAACCAAAGTCCCCTTGATATGTTAGCTAGACATATCTGAAAAAGCAAGACACTTTGATCTTCACTCTCAGACATGAGCTGTGGAGTTCTCTCACCCTCCCAGGCAGTCTTCGAGAGGACATAAAAAGTCTCTAAGGCAAGATGTCTCTTCCACTTTACCCACCTCTGATCTATAGAGAATGTCATATAGCCCTTCTCATCTGTGAAAATGTTCAAGGTTTACCGCAGCCCTTGGGTTTCCCCTACTGCTCTGCCACAACTACACTGGCTGAATCGATCAGGTGTCAGTCTGGAGTCACCCAACTGCAGGGCATGCAAATCAGGCTTCAGGGACCATTCAGGTTTCAGATGAACTTTTAGGAACTCTTCACCTCTCTCCCATTTGTACTCACAGTGTGGTGTTCTGCTATTCTGGTTGCTATGCTGTGCAGCAAACCACCTTAAAATTTACTGGTAAATAATTCATGCTATGTGCTAATACACTTGGTGGGTCAAGAGTTCAGACGGAGCCGACTGGGCTGACTTTTTGGAGGTCATCTTATCTGGAACTGCTTCCTGGAAACTCTAGAAGGTGGAAGATGACTTAATCACTGGGGTGTGAAATCATCTGGAGGTATATTCGGTTAGTGGATAGCAATTAATTCTAGCTATCAACTATGACCTCTACTGAAGTTTTGGACAGACACCTAGGTTTATCTTTTCTGGTGGCTTTGGTACAGTTGGATTTTATACACCATGGTTTAGGCTCCAAACCAAGAATCCAGCTAAACAGGTGGAGGTTTCATTAGCTTTTATGGCATAGCTACAGAAACATAAGAGTATCACCTCTGCCACTTTCTGTTGGTCGCAAGTGAGTCACACTACAGAATCAAAGAGAGAATTCAACTTTGCCTCTAGATAACAGATATCAATGTTCTAAATGGGCATGTGAACAGACAGACTGTTTTGGTTGACTTGGAAAATACCATATACTACATTTTTTTTAGGTAACTTTACTCACTACATTCTTTCTTTGAAACATGCCTCCTGAGTTTTTTATAATCTTGATCTGAATGAGAGGTCCACATGCTATCGAATATGTTATCATTCACTTCCTTGGTAAATCATACATCTTTAACGATCACCTAACTTTAGTATGCCACATCTTGTTATACAATTTTAACATCTTATTACAGAAAAGGATAAAAAGAAGTAACTCTTCCATTATTGCCTTTTACCTGATAACAACCAGCTAGCATCAACCTGTCTGCACACATGAGTATAGGGGACTCCAGAATACACTCAGAATAAACCTGCCTTTCTCAGCCACAAGAATAGGACATTTTCCTTTTGCAGTTTTTTAAATGTTTGAGGAAAGCCTCGGTCCTTTGAGCTGGAACTTCTAAGTTTTAGTCCTAAAGACCTTACAATTGTAACAAGAAAGTTACAAAAAGACTTCCCTGGTAACACAGTGGATTGTAATTCATCTTCCAATTCAGGGTACATGGGTTGGAGCCCTGGTCCAGGAAGATTCTGCATGCCTTAGAGCAACAAAGCCTGTGTGCTTACTGGTTATAATTTTCAATTTGCTATGTGCTAATACACTTGGTGGGTCAAGAGTTCAGACGGAGCCGACTGGGCTGACTTTTTGGAGGTCATCTTATCTGGAACTGCTTCCTGGAAACTCTAGAAGGTGGAAGATGACTTAATCACTGGGGTGTGAAATCATCTGGAGGTATATTCGGTTAGTGGATAGCAATTAATTCTAGCTATCAACTATGACCTCTACTGAAGTTTTGGACAGACACCTAGGTTTATCTTTTCTGGTGGCTTTGGTACAGTTGGATTTTATACACCATGGTTTAGGCTCCAAACCAAGAATCCAGCTAAACAGGTGGAGGTTTCATTAGCTTTTATGGCATAGCTACAGAAACATAAGAGTATCACCTCTGCCACTTTCTGTTGGTCGCAAGTGAGTCACACTACAGAATCAAAGAGAGAATTCAACTTTGCCTCTAGATAACAGATATCAATGTTCTAAATGGGCATGTGAACAGACAGACTGTTTTGGTTGACTTGGAAAATACCATATACTACATTTTTTTTAGGTAACTTTACTCACTACATTCTTTCTTTGAAACATGCCTCCTGAGTTTTTTATAATCTTGATCTGAATGAGAGGTCCACATGCTATCGAATATGTTATCATTCACTTCCTTGGTAAATCATACATCTTTAACGATCACCTAACTTTAGTATGCCACATCTTGTTATACAATTTTAACATCTTATTACAGAAAAGGATAAAAAGAAGTAACTCTTCCATTATTGCCTTTTACCTGATAACAACCAGCTAGCATCAACCTGTCTGCACACATGAGTATAGGGGACTCCAGAATACACTCAGAATAAACCTGCCTTTCTCAGCCACAAGAATAGGACATTTTCCTTTTGCAGTTTTTTAAATGTTTGAGGAAAGCCTCGGTCCTTTGAGCTGGAACTTCTAAGTTTTAGTCCTAAAGACCTTACAATTGTAACAAGAAAGTTACAAAAAGACTTCCCTGGTAACACAGTGGATTGTAATTCATCTTCCAATTCAGGGTACATGGGTTGGAGCCCTGGTCCAGGAAGATTCTGCATGCCTTAGAGCAACAAAGCCTGTGTGCCACAAGTATTGAGCTGGTGTGCTAGAGACCATGGGCTGCAGCTACTGAGCCTGTGTGCTGAAGTTACGGAAACAACTAGAGCCTGTGTTTCACAGCGAGAGAAGCCTGAGTACCCCAACAAAGAGTGGCCCCTGCTCACCGCAATTAGAGAAAGCCCACACAAAGCAACAAAGTCTGATCACAGCCAAAAATAAATTAAGTTCTGAAAAAGAGAAATAAATGGTCTGCTTCAATGATTTAAATAGCTTTCTTTTAGTAACAGACATAGAATAGAGCAGTGACCTGATACAGTTTTATAATTCTCTTAAGTGTTATAAAGCCAGAAGGGCTAAATTTTCTATGTGATTATTTAAGAGGCCACCTTTTGTTATCAGAAAATTTGCATTTGTACAGATAGTATTTCTCCTAGCAAAAGTTACCTGTTAAATGATGGATTTCATCTCTACTAAGCATGTTCCTTATGACTTGATCATGTGAAAAGTGTGTTTGTATGTGTGGTCTATAGCATCCTGAGAGTAGAGATAGGAAAGACTTCACAAAGGGTTAAAAAAAATACTAACTCTCACTTGAATAAGGTTAATACATCATAATCTGATAATTCCAAAAGGTCTACCAAGAAAAGAACATTGTTATCCCACAAATGGTACTATTTAGAGCTGAACAGTCTAATTTTTGGATAATAGGCATTATATATATTCTGGAATTACAACTTACAGGCCATATGGCAAGACCACACTGTGGGCCTCTCTTAAAGAAGATATTCTGATTTTTCATTTATCTTAAGAGTAGAACTGAAGACAGAAAACAAGGCTTCAGGAAGTATAACTTGCCTCGGAGGAGGGGCACACCATGCCTTAGACGATGGTCTTGCAAATACACTCCAAGCAGTGTAGACTGTCTAAGTGCATTCCGAATGTTTACAGGTAAGCTGACATTATACATAGGAGGAAGCCCAAGAGCTGGGCTAGAAGGGATATTTCCCAAATATTTTGAAATATAGGACTGGGTCTGAGAGTAACCATCACTAGAAACAGCTGAATCTCATCCTCTCTGTTGCAGGGTGATCTTTTATCTCTGGTCTTATTTAAAGCTTTGTTTTTACTAACTGTTACTGGAGGGAGTCCAGGAAAGTGCCTCTCCTCAAACTTCAAGTATAGGTAGAAAAGAAATCGAGCCCTTAGGAAGGGTGGCTAGGCAGTATTGAAGTTGATTTAAAATAGAGTATTCAATAGCCTGTGGACAGACTGGAAAGGCATTATCTAGAGACTGCTTTTTGTTAAAGCAAGTGACTACCAAGAAAGATTTATTCTACATGTAGGTTTTGAAAGGTAAAAACCTCAAAAATAAAAATGCCTTCAATTTTCCATTTTAATCTAGATTTTTTAAAACTGATACAAAATCAAAACATGTTCTTTGGAGTATGGCAATAACCACCAAAATAAACCTGTATAGAGAAAACAGCTCCATAAGGGAAATAGAATAAAGACTGGGACTCTTATATGTTACACATCAAGTTATATGTATATGTACTTAGATAGCTTACATATATAAATTCATTTTGTAAAACTAAGTAACTATAAGTAAGGACAAAAATAATTCAGGAGCTCAGTTTTATATAAGATCTGTTGAGGCAGGGACATTTGAACTACATATCTTTTAGCAAACAGAAGTGAGAAAAAGAAAAACTGGGCAGAAGAAACCATTTCAGGAATGAAACTGAGGTGAGAAAATACATTCTAAGTGGGAAGAAGTGGTTTAGTTAGACTATACTGTGCAAAATAGAACAGTGAAAGGTAGGATTAGAAAGCAGAATAAAATTCAATTGATAATTTAAGGAATGTAAATCTCTTCAATAACCATAAGAATGACATTAAATGTTGTTAGGTGAAGCATTCTTTTGGATGATATCCTTATGGATCGTCTTTAAACTGATAGCATTATGTAAGAAGGTTTGGGTATACATGGCATCAGAAGCAGAGATACTACTTCAAAAAACAATCATTCAGTAAATCAAATGAATGCCAGAAGATGCTGAGGACAGAAAAGGTGGGGAGGAGACTTGGATTTAAGAGTTACTGCAGTGGTACACTCATGGAGGCTGGATTTCTGGAATCATTAGAAATGAAGAGTATCTGAAGTAATTCTAATATTTTAAAGCTAATTAAAAACTGGAGATTCCAAAGTAGAAACTGAAATGGAAGTAAAGGATTTGGGAATAATTAGCAGGGCAAGAACTTCTAATTAGGTTTTTATTCATTTCATTTTGAGTCTGGCAAAATTCCAAAGTAGGAAGGGTGGCTAGGCAGTATTGAAGTTGATTTAAAATAGAGTATTCAATAGCCTGTGGACAGACTGGAAAGGCATTATCTAGAGACTGCTTTTTGTTAAAGCAAGTGACTACCAAGAAAGATTTATTCTACATGTAGGTTTTGAAAGGTAAAAACCTCAAAAATAAAAATGCCTTCAATTTTCCATTTTAATCTAGATTTTTTAAAACTGATACAAAATCAAAACATGTTCTTTGGAGTATGGCAATAACCACCAAAATAAACCTGTATAGAGAAAACAGCTCCATAAGGGAAATAGAATAAAGACTGGGACTCTTATATGTTACACATCAAGTTATATGTATATGTACTTAGATAGCTTACATATATAAATTCATTTTGTAAAACTAAGTAACTATAAGTAAGGACAAAAATAATTCAGGAGCTCAGTTTTATATAAGATCTGTTGAGGCAGGGACATTTGAACTACATATCTTTTAGCAAACAGAAGTGAGAAAAAGAAAAACTGGGCAGAAGAAACCATTTCAGGAATGAAACTGAGGTGAGAAAATACATTCTAAGTGGGAAGAAGTGGTTTAGTTAGACTATACTGTGCAAAATAGAACAGTGAAAGGTAGGATTAGAAAGCAGAATAAAATTCAATTGATAATTTAAGGAATGTAAATCTCTTCAATAACCATAAGAATGACATTAAATGTTGTTAGGTGAAGCATTCTTTTGGATGATATCCTTATGGATCGTCTTTAAACTGATAGCATTATGTAAGAAGGTTTGGGTATACATGGCATCAGAAGCAGAGATACTACTTCAAAAAACAATCATTCAGTAAATCAAATGAATGCCAGAAGATGCTGAGGACAGAAAAGGTGGGGAGGAGACTTGGATTTAAGAGTTACTGCAGTGGTACACTCATGGAGGCTGGATTTCTGGAATCATTAGAAATGAAGAGTATCTGAAGTAATTCTAATATTTTAAAGCTAATTAAAAACTGGAGATTCCAAAGTAGAAACTGAAATGGAAGTAAAGGATTTGGGGAATAATTAGCAGGGGCAAGAACTTCTAATTAGGTTTTTATTCATTTCATTTTGAGTCTCTGGTAGAACATACAGAGTTCCCCCCCACCCCCGCCCCTCCCGCAAACCAAGCAGTTAAAAATCTAGGTATAAACCTCTTTTATGTTCAACCTTTATCTTGCAATGAAATACAGAATTTTGGTTAAAACTGTTAATAGTTATTATAAACTGCTTAGAGTATGCAGCAATAGAAATATACAATTGTCACTCCTTAATTTCCATTAAGTATTAAAAAATATGAAATGAATGTTACATAATTTTATTATACTAGGTTTCTGTGTCTGTGGTCACAGCTCTGTTAATCTAGGTTAGGCAAAAATCTGTTACAGAGAAATAATGCTAGAAAATGCAACACTCTTGAAAGGGGTTAGTGTAAAGGCATTCGGACTAGAGAGCAGGTTTTTTAACGCATTTAAATGAAGATTATAATTGTACATATAAAAGATTAGTGATCCATTTATCCTTTCAGAATAGAAGGAAAAGTCCTGTTTTATGGCTTAAACTTCCATCTACAAACTTTTGGCCAGACTTCTCTCCTGCATTCCCTACACACCTGTCTGCCTGCTTTCTTGACATGTGCAATTGGATTTCTAAAGTTAGTGTCCATATAAATTATCTTATCTGGGACTTGCAAAAAAAATAGTGTTACAAATAAGAGGATAAAATATACATGAAATTTAGAAGACTTCTTTATAAAATTGTTCAATACTATTAAAGGGCATTTATGTTCAATTAGAAAGTAATTCTTCAGAGACTCAGATATCTCTACATGAACACAAAGAAGACTTCTTTTTATAAAATTGTTCAATACTTATTAAAGGGTACTACTTCAAAAAACAATCATTCAGTAAATCAAATGAATGCCAGAAGATGCTGAGGACAGAAAAGGTGGGGAGGAGACTTGGATTTAAGAGTTACTGCAGTGGTACACTCATGGAGGCTGGATTTCTGGAATCATTAGAAATGAAGAGTATCTGAAGTAATTCTAATATTTTAAAGCTAATTAAAAACTGGAGATTCCAAAGTAGAAACTGAAATGGAAGTAAAGGATTTGGGGAATAATTAGCAGGGGCAAGAACTTCTAATTAGGTTTTTATTCATTTCATTTTGAGTCTCTGGTAGAACATACAGAGTTCCCCCCCACCCCCGCCCCTCCCGCAAACCAAGCAGTTAAAAATCTAGGTATAAACCTCTTTTATGTTCAACCTTTATCTTGCAATGAAATACAGAATTTTGGTTAAAACTGTTAATAGTTATTATAAACTGCTTAGAGTATGCAGCAATAGAAATATACAATTGTCACTCCTTAATTTCCATTAAGTATTAAAAAATATGAAATGAATGTTACATAATTTTATTATACTAGGTTTCTGTGTCTGTGGTCACAGCTCTGTTAATCTAGGTTAGGCAAAAATCTGTTACAGAGAAATAATGCTAGAAAATGCAACACTCTTGAAAGGGGTTAGTGTAAAGGCATTCGGACTAGAGAGCAGGTTTTTTAACGCATTTAAATGAAGATTATAATTGTACATATAAAAGATTAGTGATCCATTTATCCTTTCAGAATAGAAGGAAAAGTCCTGTTTTATGGCTTAAACTTCCATCTACAAACTTTTGGCCAGACTTCTCTCCTGCATTCCCTACACACCTGTCTGCCTGCTTTCTTGACATGTGCAATTGGATTTCTAAAGTTAGTGTCCATATAAATTATCTTATCTGGGACTTGCAAAAAAAATAGTGTTACAAATAAGAGGATAAAATATACATGAAATTTAGAAGACTTCTTTATAAAATTGTTCAATACTATTAAAGGGCATTTATGTTCAATTAGAAAGTAATTCTTCAGAGACTCAGATATCTCTACATGAACACAAAGAGTAAGCACTGCTATACTTGGAGACATGGTTTTATTCAACACCAATTCTGACCCCAAATACATGAACTGCAATCTATTTTTTGATTATGTAGCATACATTTGTTATTGTTGTTTAGCTGCTAAGTAGTGTCTGACCCTTTTGTGACCCCATGGACTGTAGCCACCTCTGTCAGGCTCTGCCAGCCTCCTCTGTCCATGGGACTTCCCAGACAAGAGTACTGGAGTGGATTGCCATGTCCGTCTCCATGGAATCTTTCTGACCTGGGGATCGAACTTGCATTTCCTGCATTGCAGATGGACTCTTTCCAGCAGAGCCACTGGGGATACCCCATGTAGAGTACATATGTATAGGTAAATGCATTTAATCCCCAATTTTTTTTAACTTAGTACCTCTCACAATTTTCAATTTCTTGTATTTTATGAAATAAAATTGTTGTCCTAATATCGTTTCCTTCTATTTTAAATGTTGAACCATTTAGTTGAATTTATAATAAACCATAACCACAATTTTGTCATTCCATCTGATCACTATAAATGGTAAACTATAATGGTAAAAATGTTTTACTTTTATCTTAGGGATTCAAATGAAAAAAGTCAAGCATTATTAGAATTAATCATTTTTTATCTGAAATAGTTAAAGTCTTTGATATAAAACTCACATCGTCTAAGTGTGAAGTGTTTCTGTCAATGGAGCTATCACCTCATTTCACATATGCACAAGAAAACTCAAAATTCTATGTGAGAAGAATTATTTTAGAAGAGAAATTCCATCTAAATTAAAAAAACTCATCTAAATGAAAAGTAAAACACCAGAAAGTACTTAAACATACCTTCTGCAGTCACATGTATTAAACGATTATCATCAACAACAACTTTTTAAAATAACTATGCACGTCTGAACTATACTTTTGTCTTCTGATTAACGTGTAGTCAGTGGAATCACTTCAGCCTACTATCGTAGTCAGCTCAGGCTGTCATAACAAAATATCATAGACTGGGTGGCCTAAATAAGAGAAGTATATTTCTCACAATTCTAGAAGCTAAAGCTTCCAAGGTCAGAGTGCCAGCATGGTTGTTTTCTGGTGAGGACTCTCTTCCTGATTTCTGATATGCTTTCTTGTTGTGTTTTTTGCATAGCTCTCGTGGGGAGGGAGATATCAAACATCCTCTTCTTATGAGGTCACCAGTCCTACTGGATTAGGACCCCAGAATGATGACCTCATTTAATTCCATTTACTTTCCTTTAGACTATATCTACAATCACATTGGGATAGAATTTCAACATATGAATTTTGGGTAAACAGTTCATTCTATAGCACCCAAATAGTTGATGAGAGAAGGCTGAAAACATTGTATAAGTACATGTTCGTTATCAACTTTCTTTCAAAAAAATTCAGTATTAAATGTTAATTATTTAATGTATTTGAGCCTATTGCTGTCAAAGCGTTTATTGCATTACCAAACAAGAAAATAAAACATTTTTTATACCTATGTTATAAATTGGTAAAATTCAGATATAATTTTTAGGAGTAATTTTTAGGTATATATTTTTTTAATTTTTAGGTATAAAATCTTATACCTAAAGTATAAATATTACAAAATGCAAAAACTACTATAGCAAGGTATTCAGACTACTGCCTTTACACTCTTTAGCAGGACCTATCAGCTATTTCTTGTGTATATTTCACATACACCCAGCTTAAGGTGTTTTAACGCTTTCCGCTAATTTGGTTCACCATAGGCCTGGGGTTTTGCTCAACATGCAAGCATAATCAGACCACCGTATCCAGTACTAAACTCTCCTACTACCACCAGGGGATTCCCTGGGGATTCATATGGTTAAAAAAAACTAACTGCAATGCAGGGGACATGGGATCAATCCGTAGGTCAGGTAGATCCCCAGAGAAAGGAATAGCTACCCACTCCAGTATTTTTGCCTCTAAATTAAAAACTCATCTAAATGAAAAGTAAAACACCAGAAAGTACTTAAACATACCTTCTGCAGTCACATGTATTAAACGATTATCATCAACAACAACTTTTTAAAATAACTATGCACGTCTGAACTATACTTTTGTCTTCTGATTAACGTGTAGTCAGTGGAATCACTTCAGCCTACTATCGTAGTCAGCTCAGGCTGTCATAACAAAATATCATAGACTGGGTGGCCTAAATAAGAGAAGTATATTTCTCACAATTCTAGAAGCTAAAGCTTCCAAGGTCAGAGTGCCAGCATGGTTGTTTTCTGGTGAGGACTCTCTTCCTGATTTCTGATATGCTTTCTTGTTGTGTTTTTTGCATAGCTCTCGTGGGGAGGGAGATATCAAACATCCTCTTCTTATGAGGTCACCAGTCCTACTGGATTAGGACCCCAGAATGATGACCTCATTTAATTCCATTTACTTTCCTTTAGACTATATCTACAATCACATTGGGATAGAATTTCAACATATGAATTTTGGGTAAACAGTTCATTCTATAGCACCCAAATAGTTGATGAGAGAAGGCTGAAAACATTGTATAAGTACATGTTCGTTATCAACTTTCTTTCAAAAAAATTCAGTATTAAATGTTAATTATTTAATGTATTTGAGCCTATTGCTGTCAAAGCGTTTATTGCATTACCAAACAAGAAAATAAAACATTTTTTATACCTATGTTATAAATTGGTAAAATTCAGATATAATTTTTAGGAGTAATTTTTAGGTATATATTTTTTTAATTTTTAGGTATAAAATCTTATACCTAAAGTATAAATATTACAAAATGCAAAAACTACTATAGCAAGGTATTCAGACTACTGCCTTTACACTCTTTAGCAGGACCTATCAGCTATTTCTTGTGTATATTTCACATACACCCAGCTTAAGGTGTTTTAACGCTTTCCGCTAATTTGGTTCACCATAGGCCTGGGGTTTTGCTCAACATGCAAGCATAATCAGACCACCGTATCCAGTACTAAACTCTCCTACTACCACCAGGGGATTCCCTGGGGATTCATATGGTTAAAAAAAAAAAAACTAACTGCAATGCAGGGGACATGGGATCAATCCGTAGGTCAGGTAGATCCCCCAGAGAAAGGAATAGCTACCCACTCCAGTATTTTTGCCTGTAGAATTCCACAGAGCTTGGTGGGCTACAGTTCATGGGGTTGCAAAGAGTCAGACATAACTGAGTGACTAACACTTTTCACTACCACCAGCCTAAAAGAAGTTTGCTCATATAAATTTGGTTTTATCAGTAAGTGTCCTATACACAGTCCTTGAAAGGAAAATGCTGGTCTTTTTCAACTGGACAGGTTGAAAACAATGATAAGTTATTTCTGGTCTTCTTTTATATTACAACACATATCACAGTAAGAACTCTGTTGATTCTTAGCATGTCTACCACAGTGCTAGACAAGATTACAACAGAGGTTGTTAGCATGAAAGGAAGTCTACCAAAGTCAATCTTCTTTATCTTAATGTAACTATTTATAATGGGCTGAATGTTTACCTTCTACCCACCCACTAAAAATGATCAATTTAGAACCTGTGAATGCAATCTTATTTAGAAAAATTCTTTGTAGATATAATTAAGGACCTGAAGATGAGATCATACTGGATTGATGTGGTTCCTAAATCTAGTTAGTGTACTGAAAAGAAAAGGCAAGAGGAAGGGACACACAGAGGAAAAAAAGCCACGTGAATACAGAGGCAGAGACTACAGTAACACATCTATAAGTCAAGGACTACTAAGGATTACGGGGAACCTAGAAGAACCTAGAAGAACGGCATGGAAGGAATTCTTTCTCTTAACTTTCAGAAGGAATCAACCTTGACCTCTAGAAGTCTAAGATAATAAATTTTGTTGGTTTAACCCATCCAGTTTTAGGAATGTTACAGCAGCCAAAACTACTATAGCAAGGTATTCAGACTACTGCCTTTACACTCTTTAGCAGGACCTATCAGCTATTTCTTGTGTATATTTCACATACACCCAGCTTAAGGTGTTTTAACGCTTTCCGCTAATTTGGTTCACCATAGGCCTGGGGTTTTGCTCAACATGCAAGCATAATCAGACCACCGTATCCAGTACTAAACTCTCCTACTACCACCAGGGGATTCCCTGGGGATTCATATGGTTAAAAAAAAAAAACTAACTGCAATGCAGGGGACATGGGATCAATCCGTAGGTCAGGTAGATCCCCCAGAGAAAGGAATAGCTACCCACTCCAGTATTTTTGCCTGTAGAATTCCACAGAGCTTGGTGGGCTACAGTTCATGGGGTTGCAAAGAGTCAGACATAACTGAGTGACTAACACTTTTCACTACCACCAGCCTAAAAGAAGTTTGCTCATATAAATTTGGTTTTATCAGTAAGTGTCCTATACACAGTCCTTGAAAGGAAAATGCTGGTCTTTTGCAACTGGACAGGTTGAAAACAATGATAAGTTATTTCTGGTCTTCTTTTATATTACAACACATATCACAGTAAGAACTCTGTTGATTCTTAGCATGTCTACCACAGTGCTAGACAAGATTACAACAGAGGTTGTTAGCATGAAAGGAAGTCTACCAAAGTCAATCTTCTTTATCTTAATGTAACTATTTATAATGGGCTGAATGTTTACCTTCTACCCACCCACTAAAAATGATCAATTTAGAACCTGTGAATGCAATCTTATTTAGAAAAATTCTTTGTAGATATAATTAAGGACCTGAAGATGAGATCATACTGGATTGATGTGGTTCCTAAATCTAGTTAGTGTACTGAAAAGAAAAGGCAAGAGGAAGGGACACACAGAGGAAAAAAAGCCACGTGAATACAGAGGCAGAGACTACAGTAACACATCTATAAGTCAAGGACTACTAAGGATTACGGGGAACCTAGAAGAACCTAGAAGAACGGCATGGAAGGAATTCTTTCTCTTAACTTTCAGAAGGAATCAACCTTGACCTCTAGAAGTCTAAGATAATAAATTTTGTTGGTTTAACCCATCCAGTTTTAGGAATGTTACAGCAGCCATAGTGAACTATTATATTAATGAGAACTCTTTGTTAAAGTAGAAATCTTTTGTTCCTCGGTCAGAAGACTCAAATTTGTGAAAATGACCATACTATCAAATATCATCTACAGATTCAATATGATCCCTATCAAACTAACAATGACATTCTTCACAGAACTAGATCAAAGAATAACACAGTTCATATGGAAACACAAAAGACCTCGAATAGCTAAAGCAATCCTGAGGAAGAAAAATGGAGCTGGAGAAATCAGCCTCCCTAACTTCAGACTATACTACAAAGCAACAGTCATCAAGACAGTATGGTACTGGCACAAAAACAGAAATATTGACCAATGCAACAAGATAGAGAACTCAGAGATAGGCCCACACACATATGGATACCTTATTTTTGACAAAGGAGGAAAAAATCTAAATTGGAACAAAGACAGCCTCTTCAACAAATGGTACTGGGAAAATTGAACACCTACATGCAAACAAATGAAGCTGGAACATTCCCTGACCCCATACACAAAGATCAACTCAAAATGGATTACAGATCTAATGTAAGGCCAGAAATCATAAAACTCTTAGAGGAGAATATAGGCAAAACCCTCAAGGACATAAATCAAAGATCTTCCATGACCCCCCTACTAGAATAGCAAAACTAAAAACAAATATTAACATGTGGAACCTAATGAAACTTAAAATCTTTTGTACAGCAAAAAAAAAAATTACAAAAAAGCTGAACAGACAGCCCACAGAATGGGAGAAAATCTTAACAAATGTAACAACAGACAAATAATTAATGTCCAAAATCTACAAGCAGGGCTTCCCTGGTGGTCCAGTGGGTAAGGACACCGCGTTGCAGTGCAAGGGGCGCCGGTTCGATCCCTGGCCTGGGAGGATCCCACGTGCCACGGAGCAGCTGGACCCATGTGTCCAATTACCAAGCCGAAGCTCTGGAGTGCATGCGCCCAGCGCTCTGCGACAGCAGAGGCCACCGTGATGGGAGGCCCACACGGGCCAAAGAACAAAGGTGGATAAAAATGGACAAGTGAAAGACCAATAGAAGTGGCCCGCCTGCTCCTCTCCCTCCCCACCCCAACCCCCACCAAAAATAAATAAATAAATGCATCTTAAAAAAAAAAAAAATCTACAAGCAACTCAGACGACTCAGCACCGGAAAAATAGACAACCCAATCAAAAAATGGGAAAAGGACCTAAACAGACACCGCTCCAAAGAGGACATATAGATGGCCCAAAAGCACATGAAACGATGCTCAACCTTGCTTGTTATTAGAGAAATGCAAAGCAAAACTACAATGAGATATCACCTAACACCCATCAGAATGGCCATCATCAACAAATCCACAAACAATAAATGCTGGAGAGGGTGTGGAGAAAAGGGAACACTCATGCATTGTTTGTAGGAATGTAAATTGATACAGCCTCTATGGAAGACAGTATGGAAATTCCTTAAAAAACTCAAAATAGAAGCACCCTTTGACCCAGGAATCCCACTATTAGGCTTATACCCTGATGAAATCAAAACTGAAAGAAGCGTCTGCACCCCAATGTTCATCGGTCTCTATACAATAGCTAGAAAATGGAAGCAACCTAGGTGTCCATTACGGATGCATGGGAAATCTGAAAACATGGGATACTACTCAGCTGTTAGAGGCAGAATATAGGCAAAACCCTCAAGGACATAAATCAAAGATCTTCCATGACCCCCCTACTAGAATAGCAAAACTAAAAACAAATATTAACATGTGGAACCTAATGAAACTTAAAATCTTTTGTACAGCAAAAAAAAAAATTACAAAAAAGCTGAACAGACAGCCCACAGAATGGGAGAAAATCTTAACAAATGTAACAACAGACAAATAATTAATGTCCAAAATCTACAAGCAGGGCTTCCCTGGTGGTCCAGTGGGTAAGGACACCGCGTTGCAGTGCAAGGGGCGCCGGTTCGATCCCTGGCCTGGGAGGATCCCACGTGCCACGGAGCAGCTGGACCCATGTGTCCAATTACCAAGCCGAAGCTCTGGAGTGCATGCGCCCAGCGCTCTGCGACAGCAGAGGCCACCGTGATGGGAGGCCCACACGGGCCAAAGAACAAAGGTGGATAAAAATGGACAAGTGAAAGACCAATAGAAGTGGCCCGCCTGCTCCTCTCCCTCCCCACCCCAACCCCCACCAAAAATAAATAAATAAATGCATCTTAAAAAAAAAAAAAAATCTACAAGCAACTCAGACGACTCAGCACCGGAAAAAAAGACAACCCAATCAAAAAATGGGAAAAGGACCTAAACAGACACCGCTCCAAAGAGGACATATAGATGGCCCAAAAGCACATGAAACGATGCTCAACCTTGCTTGTTATTAGAGAAATGCAAAGCAAAACTACAATGAGATATCACCTAACACCCATCAGAATGGCCATCATCAACAAATCCACAAACAATAAATGCTGGAGAGGGTGTGGAGAAAAGGGAACACTCATGCATTGTTTGTAGGAATGTAAATTGATACAGCCTCTATGGAAGACAGTATGGAAATTCCTTAAAAAACTCAAAATAGAAGCACCCTTTGACCCAGGAATCCCACTATTAGGCTTATACCCTGATGAAATCAAAACTGAAAGAAGCGTCTGCACCCCAATGTTCATCGCAGGTCTCTATACAATGGCTAGAAAATGGAAGCAACCTAGGTGTCCATTGACGGATGCATGGGTAAAAAAGCTCTGGTACACATATACAATGGAATACTACTCAGCTGTTAAAAGAAATGCAGAAGACTCAGTCCTAATGAGGTGGCTGGATCTAGAACGTATCCTAAAAAGTGAAGTAAGTCAAAAAGAGAAAGACAAATAGAGTATACTAACACACATATATGGAATCTAGTAGGATCGTAATGATAACACACACAGTGAAGCGATGGAAAAACAGACATGGACAGCAGACATATGGACATTGTGGGGAATGAACAGTGGGTGGGGGCTTCCCTGGTGGTCCAGTGGGTAAGGACACCACCTTGCAGTGCAAGGGGCGCCGGTTCAATCTCTGGCCTGGGAAGATCCCACGTGCCATGGAGCGGATGGACTGATGTGTCCAATTACCAAGCCAGAGCTCTGGGGTGCATGCGCCCAGAGCTGGCGCTCTGCAAGGACAGACGCCACCGCGATGGGAGGCCCACAGGAGCCAAAAAACAAAGACGGATGAAAACAGAGAAATGAAAGACCAATAGAAGTGGCCCGCCCGTCCCCCTCTGTCCCCACCCCACCCCACAAAAAGATAAATAAATAAAAAATAAATGACAAAAAAAAAAAAAAAAACAGTAGGTGGAAGGCGTAAAGGAAGTAGCATGAAGGCCTGTACTATCATCTGTGAAGAAAATAGCTATAGTCATTGTGCTGTGAGAAAATGGGATCCTGCAGGGGTGCTGTGCGATGGTTTGGAGGGTGGGATGGGGAGATATACATATGACTAATCTGGGAACATACATCAGCACCGGAAAATAGAAAATAAAAGGGCTCAGACACCGCGCCAAAGAGGACATATAGATGGCCCAAAAGCACATGAAACGATGCTCAACCTTGCTTGTTATTAGAGAAATGCAAAGCAAAACTACAATGAGATATCACCTAACACCCATCAGAATGGCCATCATCAACAAATCCACAAACAATAAATGCTGGAGCGGGTGTAGAGGAAAGGGAACACTCATGCATTGTTTGTAGGAATGTAAATTGATACAGCCTCTATGGAAGACAGTATGGAAATTCCTTAAAAAACTCAAAATAGAAGCACCCTTTGACCCAGGAATCCCACTATTAGGCTTATACCCTGATGAAATCAAAACTGAAAGAAGCGTCTGCACCCCAATGTTCATCGCAGGTCTCTATACAATAGCTAGAAAATGGAAGCAACCTAGGTGTCCATTGACGGATGCATGGGTAAAAAAGCTCTGGTACACATATACAATGGAATACTACTCAGCTGTTAAAAGAAATGCAGAAGACTCAGTCCTAATGAGGTGGCTGGATCTAGAACGTATCCTAAAAAGTGAAGTAAGTCAAAAAGAGAAAGACAAATAGAGTATACTAACACACATATATGGAATCTAGTAGGATCGTAATGATAACACACACAGTGAAGCGATGGAAAAACAGACATGGACAGCAGACATATGGACATTGTGGGGAATGAACAGTGGGTGGGGGCTTCCCTGGTGGTCCAGTGGGTAAGGACACCACCTTGCAGTGCAAGGGGCGCCGGTTCAATCTCTGGCCTGGGAAGATCCCACGTGCCATGGAGCGGATGGACTGATGTGTCCAATTACCAAGCCAGAGCTCTGGGGTGCATGCGCCCAGAGCTGGCGCTCTGCAAGGACAGACGCCACCGCGATGGGAGGCCCACAGGAGCCAAAAAACAAAGACGGATGAAAACAGAGAAATGAAAGACCAATAGAAGTGGCCCGCCCGTCCCCCTCTGTCCCCACCCCACCCCACAAAAAGATAAATAAATAAAAAATAAATGACAAAAAAAAAAAAAAAAACAGTAGGTGGAAGGCGTAAAGGAAGTAGCATGAAGGCCTGTACTATCATCTGTGAAGAAAATAGCTATAGTCATTGTGCTGTGAGAAAATGGGATCCTGCAGGGGTGCTGTGCGATGGTTTGGAGGGGTGGGATGGGGGAGATATACATATGACTAATCTGGGAACATACATATCTGTAAACAACAAAACTCTGTAAAGGCTAAAAGTAAAAAAAAATTAGTAAACAAAATAATGTACTACCATTTTTCCAGAAAGAAAAAATAGAAATCTTTTGTTAAGATACAAAATGCCAGAGGACGTGCTGCATTATACTGAATATAGGCAGCAGATACAAGCCAAACCTTTCAGGCAACATGTTTAAAGCATGTCTCAAATTTATTATCTTCCACTGAATTCTTTATTACCCTCCTAGGTTTTATTTTTTAAACTTCTCTTCAGTTAATAATTCCATGTTTCTACTTACTTGGGTCAAAAATGCTGCAGTTATTTATACTGCATCTTTGAAGTCACCTTTCAAGTCACCTGAAATTATTTGTAAGTTCTGTCAGCTTTAACTCTGAAATTATATCTAAATTCTATAACGTCTAAACACCTCAACTATTCCCACGTTGGTCCAATACTGCTAATGATTATTACTGTCTCTTCACTGGTTCTCCCTGCTTCCAGTTTTTTTTTTTTTTACTTTTTTTTTTATTTTATTTTTATTTTTTTAAACCTTTATTTTGCTTTTAACTTTTACAGAGTTTTGTTGTTTACAGATATGTATATTCTCAGATTAGTCATATGTATATCCCCCTCTTCCCTCCCCTCCCGACCATCACACAGCACCCCTGAAGGATCCCCTTTTCTCACAGAGCAATGACTAGAGCTATTTTCTTCACACATGATAGTACAGGCCTTCATGCTACTTCCTTTACGCCTCTCACCCACTGTTCCTTCCCCACAATGTCCATATGTCCACTGTCCATGTCTGTCTTTCTGTCGCTTCACTGCATGTGGCCCGCCGTCCCCTCTCCCCCCACCCCACCCCCCAAAAGATAAATAAATAAAATAAAAAAAAAAAAAAAAAACAGTAGGTGGAAGGCGTAAAGGAAGTAGCATGAAGGCCTGTACTATCATCTGTGAAGAAAATAGCTATAGTCATTGTGCTGTGAGAAAATGGGATCCTGCAGGGGTGCTGTGCGATGGTTTGGAGGGGTGGGATGGGGGAGATATACATATGACTAATCTGGGAACATACATATCTGTAAACAACAAAACTCTGTAAAGGCTAAAAGTAAAAAAAAATTAGTAAACAAAATAATGTACTACCATTTTTCCAGAAAGAAAAAATAGAAATCTTTTGTTAAGATACAAAATGCCAGAGGACGTGCTGCATTATACTGAATATAGGCAGCAGATACAAGCCAAACCTTTCAGGCAACATGTTTAAAGCATGTCTCAAATTTATTATCTTCCACTGAATTCTTTATTACCCTCCTAGGTTTTATTTTTTAAACTTCTCTTCAGTTAATAATTCCATGTTTCTACTTACTTGGGTCAAAAATGCTGCAGTTATTTATACTGCATCTTTGAAGTCACCTTTCAAGTCACCTGAAATTATTTGTAAGTTCTGTCAGCTTTAACTCTGAAATTATATCTAAATTCTATAACGTCTAAACACCTCAACTATTCCCACGTTGGTCCAATACTGCTAATGATTATTACTGTCTCTTCACTGGTTCTCCCTGCTTCCAGTTTTTTTTTTTTTACTTTTTTTTTTATTTTATTTTTATTTTTTTAAACCTTTATTTTGCTTTTAACTTTTACAGAGTTTTGTTGTTTACAGATATGTATATTCTCAGATTAGTCATATGTATATCCCCCTCTTCCCTCCCCTCCCGACCATCACACAGCACCCCTGAAGGATCCCCTTTTCTCACAGAGCAATGACTAGAGCTATTTTCTTCACACATGATAGTACAGGCCTTCATGCTACTTCCTTTACGCCTCTCACCCACTGTTCCTTCCCCACAATGTCCATATGTCCACTGTCCATGTCTGTCTTTCTGTCGCTTCACTGCATGTGCCATCATCACCATCCTACTAGATTCCATATATGTGTGTTAATATACTGTATTTGTCCTTCTCTTTCTGACTGACTTCACTTTTTATGATACGTTCTAGATCCAGCCACCTCATTAGGGTTGATTCTTCTGCATTTCTCTTTACAGCTGTGTAGTAATCCATTGTATATATGTACCAGAGCTTTTGGATCCATTCGTTCGTCGATGGGCATCTAGGTTCCTTCCATGTTCTAGCTATTGTATAGAGAGCTGCAATGAACATTGGGGTACAGGTGCTTCTTTCAGTTTTGATTTCATCAGGGTATAAGCCTAAGAGTGGGATTGCTGGGTCATATGGTGCTTCTATTTTTAGTTTTTTAAGAAATCTCCAGACTGTCTTCTATAGAGACTGTATCAATTTACACTCCCACCAGCAATGCAGGAGTGTTCCCTTTTCTCCGCAGCCTCTCCAGCATTTATTGTCTGTCGATTTGTGGATGATGGCCATTCTGATGGGTGTGAGGTGATATCTCATTGTAGTTTTGATTTGCATTTCTCTAATTATTAGTGAAGTTGAGCATTGTTTCATGTGTTTTTGGGCCATCTGTATGTCATCGTTGGAGAGGTGTCTGTACACAGAAAATTACAAGACACTCATGAGAGACATTAAAGAAGACTTAAACAGATGGAGAAATATTCCATGTTCCTGGGTCGGAAGAATCAATATTGTGAAAATGACCATACTACCAAATGTCATCTACAGATTCAATGTGATCCCTATCAAACTTCCAGTAACATTCTTCACAGAACTAGACCAACGAATAACACAGTTCATATGGAAACACAAAAGACCTCGAATAGCCAAAGCAATCCTCAGGAAGAAGAATGGAGCTGGGAAGATCAGCCTCCCCAACTTCAGACACTACTACAAAGCAACAGTCCTCAAGACAGTATGGTACTGGCACAAAAACAGAAATATCGACCAATGGAACAAGATCGAGAACCCAGAGATAAAGCCACGCACCTATGGGTACCTTATTTTTGACAAAGGAGGCGAACATATAAAATGGGACAAAGACAGCCTCTTCAACAATGTCCACTGTCCATGTCGTTTTTCCCACTGCATGTGCCATCATCACCATCCTACTAGATTCCATATATGTGTGTTAATATACTGTATTTGTCCTTCTCTTTCTGACTGACTTCACTTTTTATGATACGTTCTAGATCCAGCCACCTCATTAGGGTTGATTCTTCTGCATTTCTCTTTACAGCTGTGTAGTAATCCATTGTATATATGTACCAGAGCTTTTGGATCCATTCGTTCGTCGATGGGCATCTAGGTTCCTTCCATGTTCTAGCTATTGTATAGAGAGCTGCAATGAACATTGGGGTACAGGTGCTTCTTTCAGTTTTGATTTCATCAGGGTATAAGCCTAAGAGTGGGATTGCTGGGTCATATGGTGCTTCTATTTTTAGTTTTTTAAGAAATCTCCAGACTGTCTTCTATAGAGACTGTATCAATTTACACTCCCACCAGCAATGCAGGAGTGTTCCCTTTTCTCCGCAGCCTCTCCAGCATTTATTGTCTGTCGATTTGTGGATGATGGCCATTCTGATGGGTGTGAGGTGATATCTCATTGTAGTTTTGATTTGCATTTCTCTAATTATTAGTGAAGTTGAGCATTGTTTCATGTGTTTTTGGGCCATCTGTATGTCATCGTTGGAGAGGTGTCTGTACACAGAAAATTACAAGACACTCATGAGAGACATTAAAGAAGACTTAAACAGATGGAGAAATATTCCATGTTCCTGGGTCGGAAGAATCAATATTGTGAAAATGACCATACTACCAAATGTCATCTACAGATTCAATGTGATCCCTATCAAACTTCCAGTAACATTCTTCACAGAACTAGACCAACGAATAACACAGTTCATATGGAAACACAAAAGACCTCGAATAGCCAAAGCAATCCTCAGGAAGAAGAATGGAGCTGGGAAGATCAGCCTCCCCAACTTCAGACACTACTACAAAGCAACAGTCCTCAAGACAGTATGGTACTGGCACAAAAACAGAAATATCGACCAATGGAACAAGATCGAGAACCCAGAGATAAAGCCACGCACCTATGGGTACCTTATTTTTGACAAAGGAGGCGAACATATAAAATGGGACAAAGACAGCCTCTTCAACAAATGGTGCTGGGAAAATTGGACAGCCACATGCAAGAAAATGAAGTTGGAACATACCCTGACACCATACACAAAGATCAACTCAAAATGGATTAAAGACTTAAATGTAAGGCCAGAAACTATCAAACTCTTAGAGGAGAATATAGGCAAAACCCTCAAGGACATCAATCAAAGCAAGATCTTCTCTGACCCACCTACTAGAATAGCGGAACTCAAAAGACAAATGAACATGTGGGACCTAATGAAACTTAAAAGCTTTTGTACAGCTAAAGAAATTACAAAAAAACTAAACAGACAGCCCACAGAGTGGGAGAAAATCATAGCAAATGAAACAGACAAAGAATTAATCTCCAAAATCTACAAGCAACTCAGACAACTCAGCACTGGAAAAATGAACAACCCAATCAAAAAATGGGAAAAGAACCTAAACAGACACCTCTCCAACGATGACATACAGATGGCCCAAAAACACATGCTTCCAGTTTTATACCCTTTAAGTCTCTAAACACACTAGCCAAAATGACAGTTTAAAAATCTTACTCTGATCATGTAACTTTGATATAAAACACCCTCTTGGTGGGCTTCCCTGGTGGTCCAGGGGGTAGAGAGTCCACCTTGCAATGCAAGGGGCACCAGTTCAGCTCCTGACCCGGGAAGACCCCAGGTGCCATGGAGCAGCTGTAATGGTGTGTCCAAATAAGAGCCAGAGCTCTGTCTGCAACTAGAGAAGCCACTGCAATGGGAGGCTCACACAAGCCAAAGAATAAAGATGGATGGAAAATAAATATAATAAAAAATCAATAAAAAGAGGCCAAACTTAAAAAAAAAATCTTCTTGTTTCCCATGTGTTATGAGTTGAATTGCAACCCTAGAAAGATATATTAGTCTTAACCCTCAGATAATAAACTTATTTGGAAATAGGTCATTATAGACTCACTTTGATAATTTAGGTATGTCCTCATATTAACTAATTACATTTGTAATGACCCATTTCATTATAATAAAATATAACCAATATGTGTAATCATTATTAGTTATAATGGAGGATAACTGAAGCAATTAGTGTCTTTATAAGAACAAGACATAGAGACACACACAGGGAGAATGCCATTAAACGACAGAGCCAGAAACTGGAGTAATGCGGATAACAAGCCAAGGAATGTCAATTATCTTTGATTGTCACCAGACATTAGGAAAAAACAAGGAAGGAATCCTTCCCAAGCATCTTTAGAAGGAACATTTCGCTGGCTGCTGAAACCTTGACAAACAAACCAGACAAATTCTGGTCTCCAGAACTGTGACAAAATAAATTTAAGCTGTTTTAATCCACTCAGCTTGTAGTAATTGTTATGTGGCCCTAGGAATCTAATTGAGCAAGTCACCCTGAGTAATAACCAATAGTGATACAATGACATGTCTGGTCCTTTATAGTTGATTCCTGTCTTGTCCATAATCTCATTTCCCACAACTTTTGGCTTTGTTCTCTTTGCTATAGCTGCATTTTTGTTGTTGTTGCTGTTTCTCCAACAGTCTTGGCATGAACTTGAATGGCAGAATTGTCATTATCAGCTGTCTGCTCTTCCCCAGAAGTCTAGACTGCTTACTTTATTCATTAACACTGGGGCTTTAATGATATGCTACCATCTTCATTCAAATATCACTAGCCACCTGGTTTACAATTTAGACTAAATACCTTCTACCCCAACATCCTACTTTTAAGTTCCTAGCACTTTCTGTGTACTTATATTCTATACTTCAATAATTTAGTTTCTTTAATGTTTATCACTACTGTATTTCCAACAATTGGTATAGTAACTTAAATATAGTAGGTACTCAAGACTTCTTGAAATAATGGAATACATTTTAAAATATGGCATGCTTTCAAACAAATCCAAATAATTAAGTATGGCTGTGGTTTATTTTCATTTTCTCAGTAGGGTATGAAGGGCTAGAGACCTTGTATGCTAATCACATATTTGTAATTTATCATTTTGTGCAGTTTTCAAAATTGTTTAGTTGAAATTTTGTTGCAGTTGCTTGTAGTAAAAAAAGATTATTCAAACAAAATCTTACAAAAAATATTTAAAAAAGATAAAGCTAAGCATCTCAGCACAAAGCAAGAATGTGGGATCCAGAACTCTGCCCTCTCTGTTCCTTTCCTTAACATCTGAAAGTTCCTGTATTCCCTTGCAGATTACTGAGACCACAAATTGAAAAGCACTGCTTCAAGTCACAGAAAACCTTTGAAGAACTTAGCAAAACAATTACACGGTAACATTTGCACTTTATTACATAACTGTGACAATGGTATGATGGCTAAATCAGAGGCTTGCAAAACTGAAGACAAAAAGGTCAGCAGGGAGAACATCACAATAATCTAGGAGAACAAGTGACTAGGACCTGAATCCAGACAATAACAGTTTGGACTGTAGTCAATAAACGAGAAACAGTGCTGCAAAAACCAAATTAACTGACTAACTTTGTAGAATGAAAGGGAGAGAAAGGAGACTTCAGATTTCTAAGTTGAGTCACTGTGTCTAAGTGGTACCATTCACTAACAGGGAATATGTTCTTTTTTTTGGCTTTGTTCTCTTTGCTATAGCTGCATTTTTGTTGTTGTTGCTGTTTCTCCAACAGTCTTGGCATGAACTTGAATGGCAGAATTGTCATTATCAGCTGTCTGCTCTTCCCCAGAAGTCTAGACTGCTTACTTTATTCATTAACACTGGGGCTTTAATGATATGCTACCATCTTCATTCAAATATCACTAGCCACCTGGTTTACAATTTAGACTAAATACCTTCTACCCCAACATCCTACTTTTAAGTTCCTAGCACTTTCTGTGTACTTATATTCTATACTTCAATAATTTAGTTTCTTTAATGTTTATCACTACTGTATTTCCAACAATTGGTATAGTAACTTAAATATAGTAGGTACTCAAGACTTCTTGAAATAATGGAATACATTTTAAAATATGGCATGCTTTCAAACAAATCCAAATAATTAAGTATGGCTGTGGTTTATTTTCATTTTCTCAGTAGGGTATGAAGGGCTAGAGACCTTGTATGCTAATCACATATTTGTAATTTATCATTTTGTGCAGTTTTCAAAATTGTTTAGTTGAAATTTTGTTGCAGTTGCTTGTAGTAAAAAAAGATTATTCAAACAAAATCTTACAAAAAATATTTAAAAAAGATAAAGCTAAGCATCTCAGCACAAAGCAAGAATGTGGGACCCAGAACTCTGCCCTCTCTGTTCCTTTCCTTAACATCTGAAAGTTCCTGTATTCCCTTGCAGATTACTGAGACCACAAATTGAAAAGCACTGCTTCAAGTCACAGAAAACCTTTGAAGAACTTAGCAAAACAATTACACGGTAACATTTGCACTTTATTACATAACTGTGACAATGGTATGATGGCTAAATCAGAGGCTTGCAAAACTGAAGACAAAAAGGTCAGCAGGGAGAACATCACAATAATCTAGGAGAACAAGTGACTAGGACCTGAATCCAGACAATAACAGTTTGGACTGTAGTCAATAAACGAGAAACAGTGCTGCAAAAACCAAATTAACTGACTAACTTTGTAGAATGAAAGGGAGAGAAAGGAGACTTCAGATTTCTAAGTTGAGTCACTGTGTCTAAGTGGTACCATTCACTAACAGGGAATACAGACAAGAGCAGCAGATCTGAAGAGCAGTGAGTTCAGCTTGTGGTGCATGGGGCAGTCAGGTGAATGTCTCCACTGGCTTAGGGAAAAGCATCATGTTGACATTTAGATTTGGGTGCTACCTTGTTCAGCATTCACTCACTGAGTCAAAAAATATTCATTGTGGGGCTTCCCTGCTAGCTCAGTGGTAAAGAGTTCACTTGCCAATGCAGGAGACACAGGTTCGATCCCTGATCAGGGAAGATTCCACATGCTGCGGGGCAGCTAAGCCCGTGAGCCACAAAGATTAAGCTTGTGCTGTAGAGCCTTAGAGTCACAACTAATTGAGCCCATGTGCTGCAACTATTGAAGCCATGTGCCCTAGAGCCTGAGTTCCACAACAAGAGAAGTCACCACAATAAGAAGCCTGCTCACCTCAATTAGAGAGTATCCCCAACTCCCTGCAACTAGAGAAGAGCCTGTGGCAACAGTGAAAACCCAGAATAGCCAAAAATAAAATTTAAAAAATTCATTGTGTTATTTTTGTATTCCAGCTGCTTTGCAAATTAAGGAGCATACAATGGGAAAAAAAAAATCAGTCATTCTCCTATGTGTATTGATAAGAAATGACAGCCCAAAATTCAAAGTGTGGAGAGAAAGCTCTTTGATCTTTATGCACTTGAACAAAGAAAGAAGAATCAGAGAAGTGCTTTATCAAGTTATTAATTTATTGCTTTCCAGCACCAAATTCATCCTTTTTGCCTGTTCTGTGAAAGATTACTGAGACCACAAATTGAAAAGCACTGCTTCAAGTCACAGAAAACCTTTGAAGAACTTAGCAAAACAATTACACGGTAACATTTGCACTTTATTACATAACTGTGACAATGGTATGATGGCTAAATCAGAGGCTTGCAAAACTGAAGACAAAAAGGTCAGCAGGGAGAACATCACAATAATCTAGGAGAACAAGTGACTAGGACCTGAATCCAGACAATAACAGTTTGGACTGTAGTCAATAAACGAGAAACAGTGCTGCAAAAACCAAATTAACTGACTAACTTTGTAGAATGAAAGGGAGAGAAAGGAGACTTCAGATTTCTAAGTTGAGTCACTGTGTCTAAGTGGTACCATTCACTAACAGGGAATACAGACAAGAGCAGCAGATCTGAAGAGCAGTGAGTTCAGCTTGTGGTGCATGGGGCAGTCAGGTGAATGTCTCCACTGGCTTAGGGAAAAGCATCATGTTGACATTTAGATTTGGGTGCTACCTTGTTCAGCATTCACTCACTGAGTCAAAAAATATTCATTGTGGGGCTTCCCTGGTAGCTCAGTGGTAAAGAGTTCACTTGCCAATGCAGGAGACACAGGTTCGATCCCTGATCAGGGAAGATTCCACATGCTGCGGGGCAGCTAAGCCCGTGAGCCACAAAGATTAAGCTTGTGCTGTAGAGCCTTAGAGTCACAACTAATTGAGCCCATGTGCTGCAACTATTGAAGCCATGTGCCCTAGAGCCTGAGTTCCACAACAAGAGAAGTCACCACAATAAGAAGCCTGCTCACCTCAATTAGAGAGTATCCCCAACTCCCTGCAACTAGAGAAGAGCCTGTGGCAACAGTGAAAACCCAGAATAGCCAAAAATAAAATTTAAAAAATTCATTGTGTTATTTTTGTATTCCAGCTGCTTTGCAAATTAAGGAGCATACAATGGGAAAAAAAAAATCAGTCATTCTCCTATGTGTATTGATAAGAAATGACAGCCCAAAATTCAAAGTGTGGAGAGAAAGCTCTTTGATCTTTATGCACTTGAACAAAGAAAGAAGAATCAGAGAAGTGCTTTATCAAGTTATTAATTTATTGCTTTCCAGCACCAAATTCATCCTTTTTGCCTGTTCTGTGAAAATGAATCTTCGCTCTTAAATTATATTTTTTCTCTGTCAGCTGTCACAATGTTTTGTCAGTCAGGGGTAATGAAGGGATACTGCAGGAGAAAACAGTTTTGCTTCCTGGTTTAGGTGTGCTCCCTTGGTAGCCTCATGTAGCACCTGCCAGCAAATTCTCTACCATCACTTTCCCGCAGGGCACATGGTTCCCCCAGGGCCTGGCTCCTTCAACTCACAGTACCTATCACTGCTCAAAACCAGCAGTTGCTGCCAGCAACCTCATCAGAAAACTTTGTAGTGAGTATCTCTGAAGAGATGCCTCCCTGTGAAAAGCTTTTCCTGGCATCCTATAGAGTGGATTTCCTGCAAACTCTGCTACTTTTCACTATCGCAATTTCTCTGCCATTCAATGACTCATAGTTTTGTTGTCTCCAACAAGATATGAATCACATTTCTGGTGGGGAGGGAGCTCTATAGCACTCTGAGTGATGACATATTATATTATTCCACTATTATTTTATAAATTTGCTATTCCTATAGTCTTCAAAGTTTTCTCTACTGCTTACTGGCCAAACTCTCATTACTCTATTTCCATGTTGTAGTCAATAATTCCTTCTGCTATACTTCCCCTCATCAAATTTCTCTAATTTCTTTTCCCTGATTTGACTTAAACTGATTCATATTGCAAAGAAGACTAATAGAAATATCAATAGGATACAGTAGTTTTTCAGATGATAATAGCATTGAGAATTTTTCAAGAAGAGAAAATAAAATTCAAATTTTAAATCATGCTGACCCTAAGTTCCTTATGGACATGCTCATGATTTCCTATTCACTTATCTACTAAGACAAACTGAGGGGAGAAAAGCCCTATACCAAGACTGACCAAAAATGAAAAGGAAAAAAAAAAACCCAATGCCAAGCCTTTGAAGGAATATCAATGTAGGAAAGAGAATGATAGATTTGTGGATGAAGGTTGCTGGAAATTACATATGCTTTGCCTAATGACACACGAAAAAATGAAGAAGAAACTGGAAGAATCAATGTGTTTTGCCTAATGACAGGAATTTTGATGAACATTTGGAACAACTGAAACACACACACACTGTTCATAGGAGTGTGCATACACATTTCCTAGGAACACAGCTATCCTATTTCCAGGTATTCATCCAGCAAAAATGCATACATATGAGCTCCAGAATATATGTACAAAAGCACTTATGCTAGTATTAGCGACAGTAGCCCCAAACCAGAAACACCTCAAAAAAGCACAAATATAGATTTAAAAATAGTGATGCATTCATATAATGGACTATCTCAAGACCACAAAATGAAGGTAGTTGTGAGACAGAAAACAAGGATAAACTTTGCAAGCATAATTTAAAGGGAAGAAACCAGACCAAATACTATTATAGGAATTCATTTATATAAAGTTCAGTGAAGGATGAAGCAAATCTGTGGCATTAACAATGTGGAGAGTATTTAAATTTGAGTGGTGAGAGAACAGCAATTAGTTCAAAACACTAGAAGACTGTAGTATTATTTCTTAATCAGATGAAATTTAAACAACTGTTTTGATTTAGGCCCTTTTCCATATGTATGTTACTATTCAATTATATTTTTATTAAATAACTCCTGGTATTTTTATTAATAACCCCTGTACCAGGATAAAAACATTTAAATTATGGCATTCTTAGAAAATAATTAAAATATACTCTAAAATATTAAGAATGAAATTTAAAATTATAGGAAAAGTAATATCTTAATGGTGTAAGAAATATAACATGCTCTTGGGTGCTACAGTATAAAAGTGAATATAACATCTATGTTGTTGTTTAAGTCACGTCTGACATTTTTGCAGCCCCTTGGATTGTAGCCCCACCAGACTCCTCTGTCCATGGAATTCCCCAGGCAAGAATACTGGAGTGGGTTGCCATGCCCTCCTCCAGGGGATCTTCCGAAACCATGGATCAAACTCATGTCTCCTGTTTAGCAGGCAGATTCTTTACCACTGAGCCACCTGGGAAGCATAACAACTACATAACAACATCTACATTTGAAGAAAGAGTAATTAAAATCTCATTGATTTTTTTTAGGAATGCAAGGAATTCATTCTAATATTTGTAAGAATGGAAAATTGTCCACACATTAAAAAAGACGAACAAAGGAAAAAAATGACCAACTAGATGTAAGAAATTTTACAATTGCATGTAAATAAAATTACTATGATATTAGTGTAAAAATAGATAATAACTAAATGAAGAAAAATTAACTTAGTATTAAAAACAGCAAATAAAGACTGCTAAGGAGAAAATTATTGCTATCTGAAGAGTCTGAATATAAACAAGGCTGATATTTAGCCCAGCACATTGGTATAACCGCACCACTTAATAGTGATGCATTCATATAATGGACTATCTCAAGACCACAAAATGAAGGTAGTTGTGAGACAGAAAACAAGGATAAACTTTGCAAGCATAATTTAAAGGGAAGAAACCAGACCAAATACTATTATAGGAATTCATTTATATAAAGTTCAGTGAAGGATGAAGCAAATCTGTGGCATTAACAATGTGGAGAGTATTTAAATTTGAGTGGTGAGAGAACAGCAATTAGTTCAAAACACTAGAAGACTGTAGTATTATTTCTTAATCAGATGAAATTTAAACAACTGTTTTGATTTAGGCCCTTTTCCATATGTATGTTACTATTCAATTATATTTTTATTAAATAACTCCTGGTATTTTTATTAATAACCCCTGTACCAGGATAAAAACATTTAAATTATGGCATTCTTAGAAAATAATTAAAATATACTCTAAAATATTAAGAATGAAATTTAAAATTATAGGAAAAGTAATATCTTAATGGTGTAAGAAATATAACATGCTCTTGGGTGCTACAGTATAAAAGTGAATATAACATCTATGTTGTTGTTTAAGTCACGTCTGACATTTTTGCAGCCCCTTGGATTGTAGCCCCACCAGACTCCTCTGTCCATGGAATTCCCCAGGCAAGAATACTGGAGTGGGTTGCCATGCCCTCCTCCAGGGGATCTTCCGAAACCATGGATCAAACTCATGTCTCCTGTTTAGCAGGCAGATTCTTTACCACTGAGCCACCTGGGAAGCATAACAACTACATAACAACATCTACATTTGAAGAAAGAGTAATTAAAATCTCATTGATTTTTTTTAGGAATGCAAGGAATTCATTCTAATATTTGTAAGAATGGAAAATTGTCCACACATTAAAAAAGACAAAAAAAGAAAAAAAATGACCAACTAGATGTAAGAAATTTTACAATTGCATGTAAATAAAATTACTATGATATTAGTGTAAAAATAGATAATAACTAAATGAAGAAAAATTAACTTAGTATTAAAAACAGCAAATAAAGACTGCTAAGGAGAAAATTATTGCTATCTGAAGAGTCTGAATATAAACAAGGCTGATATTTAGCCCAGCACATTGGTATAACCGCACCACTTAATACTGAACTGCTAGTAAAAAGCTGCTTCTTCTAGCTTCCAAATTTCTTTCTATCCCTGGACTTTGATACAACTCAACAGTAGAATGATAACGATAGAGGAGTGCCCTCTATCATTCTATCAAATACTATCTTTGGTGAGCACTGAAGGCAGTCAGCACACAGAACTCCTGATACCACTTGGTACCACTCTTGGCTCCCTGAAAGATCACAGAAATGACCTGAATAATTCTTAGGAGCTATTCATCAGGTCACTCATTGCCAGGTCACTCATATTCACATGATCCCCACACAAGACATTACTTCCTATATGTTTTATTCAAAAGACAAATATGGAAGGTACAGATTGAAAACAATTTTTTATATGAGGGACATGATACACTGATCAAACAGTAAAGGAAAGAAAGCTACAGTGTATCTACTAATACTAAATAATACTCTTCACAACAATGAGTATTTTGAAGCATAAAGATGGACATCACACAATGATTAAACAATCAATTTATCAGTAAAAAAAAAATAACCTTAGTGAAGACAAAGACAAATCTAGAAGTTGAAAATATAACGTCAGTTTCTTAACTAATTGTTGGACAATCTAGTCAAAAAGTAAATAAGGTTATAAAATCTGAACAAATTGTCAACCACTTAAACCTAAATTACATTATGGAACGGTGCTCCCTATAACTATAGAACAAGCATTCTTCTTAAAAGAATATGACCACTCAACTAGAGAGATGATATACCACTGAGCCACCTACATAACAACATCTACATTTGAAGAAAGAGTAATTAAAATCTCATTGATTTTTTTTAGGAATGCAAGGAATTCATTCTAATATTTGTAAGAATGGAAAATTGTCCACACATTAAAAAAGACGAACAAAGGAAAAAAATGACCAACTAGATGTAAGAAATTTTACAATTGCATGTAAATAAAATTACTATGATATTAGTGTAAAAATAGATAATAACTAAATGAAGAAAAATTAACTTAGTATTAAAAACAGCAAATAAAGACTGCTAAGGAGAAAATTATTGCTATCTGAAGAGTCTGAATATAAACAAGGCTGATATTTAGCCCAGCACATTGGTATAACCGCACCACTTAATACTGAACTGCTAGTAAAAAGCTGCTTCTTCTAGCTTCCAAATTTCTTTCTATCCCTGGACTTTGATACAACTCAACAGTAGAATGATAACGATAGAGGAGTGCCCTCTATCATTCTATCAAATACTATCTTTGGTGAGCACTGAAGGCAGTCAGCACACAGAACTCCTGATACCACTTGGTACCACTCTTGGCTCCCTGAAAGATCACAGAAATGACCTGAATAATTCTTAGGAGCTATTCATCAGGTCACTCATTGCCAGGTCACTCATATTCACATGATCCCCACACAAGACATTACTTCCTATATGTTTTATTCAAAAGACAAATATGGAAGGTACAGATTGAAAACAATTTTTTATATGAGGGACATGATACACTGATCAAACAGTAAAGGAAAGAAAGCTACAGTGTATCTACTAATACTAAATAATACTCTTCACAACAATGAGTATTTTGAAGCATAAAGATGGACATCACACAATGATTAAACAATCAATTTATCAGTAAAAAAAAAATAACCTTAGTGAAGACAAAGACAAATCTAGAAGTTGAAAATATAACGTCAGTTTCTTAACTAATTGTTGGACAATCTAGTCAAAAAGTAAATAAGGTTATAAAATCTGAACAAATTGTCAACCACTTAAACCTAAATTACATTATGGAACGGTGCTCCCTATAACTATAGAACAAGCATTCTTCTTAAAAGAATATGACCACTCAACTAGAGAGATGATATACTTGTTGGTTCATAAAATAAGTACCAATAAATATCAAAAATTTGAAATCAGAGTCATATTCCATATCATCACATGGAATTTAATTAGAAAGAACATCTATAAATACCCCAAGGATTTAGAAGTTGAACAATATATGTCTATAATAACACATGGGTATAATCAAGGGATTCCCTTGTAGCTCAGCTGATAAAGAATCTACTGCAATGCAGGAGACCCCGTTTTAAACCTGGGTTGGGAAGATCCCCTGGAGAAGGGATAGGCTACCCACTCCAGGATTTTTGGGCTTCCTTGGTGGCTACAATGGTAAAGAATTCACCTGAAATGTGGGAGACCTGGGTTCGATGTGTAGGTTGGGGAAAATCCCCTGGAGAAGCCTACCCACTCCCATATTCTTGGGAGAATATCATTACATAAATGTGTGCCCCCCTTGTCCACAGTATGACAATATCGCTGAGAAGTTGCTGTCTTTTTGGGGAGTATGTGTAAGTAGTTTGCAACTGTAGGGGTCATTTATATATGTTATCCACCCTCTGTTTCCCCATCTGCTAACTAAAAGCAGAAGACTTGGAAGCCCTAGGACTTGTGAAACTACAGAGAGAAAAGAGCCTGAGTCTCTACGCAGTCCTAAAATAGAAAGCTGCTCATGAACCAGGAGCTTCCATGTTCTTAGTTGCTCAGTTGTGTCCGACTCTTTGTGACTGTATAGACTGTAGCCTGCCAGGCTCCTCTGTCTGTGAAGATCTCCAGGCAAGAGTACTGGAGTGGGCTGCCATTTCCTTCTCCAGGAGCTTCCATATGGAACTTAAATGATCAAGAAATAAGCTTCTGTTGCCTAAAGCCAGTGAAATTTTAGAGCTTATTTTTGACAGCAGTTAGAATGCCATCACCCAGTGGTGAAAACAGTACTGTAACATACAAAGAAAATCTGTACTTCCTTTCTTTAAAAGAGCAGCTTTGGAATGTTCATGCACCCTCATGCTCAGTTGCTCAGTAATGTATGACATTGTGTGAACCCATGGACTGTAGCATTCCAGGCTCCTCTGTCCATGGGATTTCCTAGACAATACTGGAGGGGCTTTGAATGTTCATAGCATTATTTACAATAGCCAAATGTGGAAGCAATATAACAGATGAAGAGACAGAGGAAAATGTGGTATACTGCCCCCTACACATACTCAAAAAAATACTACAGAGCCATAAGAAAGAATAAATTTTTGGCACTTGAAACAACATGAATGGACCTGGAGGGAATTATGCTTAATGAAATAAGTCAGACAAAGATAGACAAATACTGTCTGTTATCACTTTTATGTGGAATTTAAAAAAATAAAATGAATGAATAAATATAAGAAAAACCACCTCACAGATAGAATAAACTAGTGGTTATTAGTAGGGAGAGAGGAGGGAGAAGAAGATGGGGACAGATTTAATGAAGAGATCCAGTTGTTATCCAAATCACTAAGTTGTATACCTGAAGTTAATACTGCAAATCAACTATACTTCAGTATGAAAGTATCTTTTTCTTTCCTTGGTTTATTGGAAATTCATATAAATGTGTATTTAAATAATTCTTTAAACCGATTGATACTGTTTTAATCCACAAGTCTTTTTGTATTCTCAGTGACATTTCCTTTTGTTAAACAGTTTAATCATTTTGACTTGTAAATTAGAGTTTATGACATACTGAACAAGTTTTTTTCTTTTTAACAAATGAAGCTCCTTAATTTTTCAATGGCCAAAGGAAAAATAATCTCTGATATTTAGTCATTTTGACTTGTAAATTAGAGTTGTGTCCGACTCTTTGTGACTGTATAGACTGTAGCCTGCCAGGCTCCTCTGTCTGTGAAGATCTCCAGGCAAGAGTACTGGAGGGGGATTTTCCAGGAGCTTCCATATGGAACTTAAATGATCAAGAAATAAGCTTCTGTTGCCTAAAGCCAGTGAAATTTTAGAGCTTATTTTGACAGCAGTTAGAATGCCATCACCCAGTGGTGAAAACAGTACTGTAACATACAAAGAAAATCTGTACTTCCTTTCTTTAAAAGAGCAGCTTTGGAATGTTCATGCACCCTCATGCTCAGTTGCTCAGTAATGTATGACATTGTGTGAACCCATGGACTGTAGCATTCCAGGCTCCTCTGTCCATGGGATTTCCTAGACAATACTGGGGGGGCTTTGAATGTTCATAGCATTATTTACAATAGCCAAATGTGGAAGCAATATAACAGATGAAGAGACAGAGGAAAATGTGGTATACTGCCCCCTACACATACTCAAAAAAATACTACAGAGCCATAAGAAAGAATAAATTTTTGGCACTTGAAACAACATGAATGGACCTGGAGGGAATTATGCTTAATGAAATAAGTCAGACAAAGATAGACAAATACTGTCTGTTATCACTTTTATGTGGAATTTAAAAAAATAAAATGAATGAATAAATATAAGAAAAACCACCTCACAGATAGAATAAACTAGTGGTTATTAGTAGGGAGAGAGGAGGGAGAAGAAGATGGGGACAGATTTAATGAAGAGATCCAGTTGTTATCCAAATCACTAAGTTGTATACCTGAAGTTAATACTGCAAATCAACTATACTTCAGTATGAAAGTATCTTTTTCTTTCCTTGGTTTATTGGAAATTCATATAAATGTGTATTTAAATAATTCTTTAAACCGATTGATACTGTTTTAATCCACAAGTCTTTTTGTATTCTCAGTGACATTTCCTTTTGTTAAACAGTTTAATCATTTTGACTTGTAAATTAGAGTTTATGACATACTGAACAAGTTTTTTTTTTTTTTTTTAACAAATGAAGCTCCCTTAATTTTTCAATGGCCAAAGGAAAAAATAATCTCTGATATTTAGTTGCAGTTTCACTGTTAGGTGTGCAGTATATATTGGATGAATAGTGTAAACTCAGTCCCTTCAAATTTTGAAGTAATTTATGCACAAATATTTTTAAAGAACACACATTTCCATGATAATCTGGTTGAACTCAACCTTTGTAACATTGTGCCATGTGGAAGTAAAATATAATGCATATATTTCCTGTTTTATCACCAAGGCACTGTTTTGCTAGGCAAACAACTCTATCTTCTGATTTCAAATGAGTTTGTGCAGGTGTGCTGAAAATCCCTACTTAATATTTTATCTAACAACCCTCATAAAAATATTTCATTTTCCTAACTGCTCATTATGCATTCTCAAATATTTTAGGACAAAAATAATCATAATTCAATAATTAAAATAAGGGATAAAGTAAAGAATGCATTAAACTACTATAGTATATATTATGAGCCTAATAAGGATGCATTCTTTAAGTCTACAGGTCATTTATTTAACAAATATTTACTAAGTGAATGTATCGGGTAGCACAGGGAGGGGAAGGAGTCCTAGAAAAGAGTAATTTGTTCGATTAGGTAATAGTGGTGACTAAATATCAAATCTATAGAATTCATTTCAATTCCAAAATGACTTTTTGGAATATGAAACACTTTCCTCATCACCTTCTTTGATACAAAGATAAAGAAGCATGCAGTCTCATCTCTGTTGATTCAGTACTAGGTTGCAGTAGTGTGGAGTGAGTGAGTGAGTGAGAGAGAGAGAGAAAGAGAGACAGTGTGAGTGTGTGTGTATGTGTATAGGGATGGCTCAGGCTAGTCACACCACACTAGAGTTATGGTAAGAAGGGGTTTCACCTGTTACACTATTAGGTTTATTGGAAATTCATATAAATGTGTATTTAAATAATTCTTTAAACCGATTGATACTGTTTTAATCCACAAGTCTTTTTGTATTCTCAGTGACATTTCCTTTTGTTAAACAGTTTAATCATTTTGACTTGTAAATTAGAGTTTATGACATACTGAACAAGTTTTTTTTTTTTTTTTAACAAATGAAGCTCCCTTAATTTTTCAATGGCCAAAGGAAAAAATAATCTCTGATATTTAGTTGCAGTTTCACTGTTAGGTGTGCAGTATATATTGGATGAATAGTGTAAACTCAGTCCCTTCAAATTTTGAAGTAATTTATGCACAAATATTTTTAAAGAACACACATTTCCATGATAATCTGGTTGAACTCAACCTTTGTAACATTGTGCCATGTGGAAGTAAAATATAATGCATATATTTCCTGTTTTATCACCAAGGCACTGTTTTGCTAGGCAAACAACTCTATCTTCTGATTTCAAATGAGTTTGTGCAGGTGTGCTGAAAATCCCTACTTAATATTTTATCTAACAACCCTCATAAAAATATTTCATTTTCCTAACTGCTCATTATGCATTCTCAAATATTTTAGGACAAAAATAATCATAATTCAATAATTAAAATAAGGGATAAAGTAAAGAATGCATTAAACTACTATAGTATATATTATGAGCCTAATAAGGATGCATTCTTTAAGTCTACAGGTCATTTATTTAACAAATATTTACTAAGTGAATGTATCGGGTAGCACAGGGAGGGGAAGGAGTCCTAGAAAAGAGTAATTTGTTCGATTAGGTAATAGTGGTGACTAAATATCAAATCTATAGAATTCATTTCAATTCCAAAATGACTTTTTGGAATATGAAACACTTTCCTCATCACCTTCTTTGATACAAAGATAAAGAAGCATGCAGTCTCATCTCTGTTGATTCAGTACTAGGTTGCAGTAGTGTGTGAGTGAGTGAGTGAGTGAGTGAGAGAGAGAGAGAAAGAGAGACAGTGTGAGTGTGTGTGTATGTGTATAGGGATGGCTCAGGCTAGTCACACCACACTAGAGTTATGGTAAGAAGGGGTTTCACCTGTTACACTATTGCATCATGACACAACATCACTTTATAGCTTGTGTCAAGATTTCAAAGAAACAGAATGCAGAGAAAACACTACACATCTAGTAACAGTTGAAAGTATCACCTGTAGAGCATGCATAGGTTAATAAAAACAATCAAGTTAATCTGAGGCAAAAATAATTTCATTTCATGATTTTATATTTAACAGTCATGCTATGTTGATCCGTTTAAAGTACCATTTATCTTCATAGGTAGTTGGAGTTTTAGCAACTGTAGCCCTCACTTATTAGGCATTTAATAACCTAAACTTCATGAAGTCATATTTTCTACCTTTTCACTCAAAATTATATCTAAAATAATAATATAATAACTGGTACACTACATGTTTAGTAAGTGTTTAGGAATTAGTATGAATAAATGAGAGAATGGACACATCTGTTATGATGCTAAGTGCTGTAACTACATTGTCTCATTTAAATCTTACACTGTTTTGACATTATTATCCCTCTTTTCAAATAAAGATACTAAAGTTTAGGTTTAAGTAGCCTGCTATGTTACATAAATATTAGGAGACAAGAGTTATATGAAAACTACTGCATCATCATATATTTACTCTATCAGAGCAAGTAAATACCTTGAAATATAAAACACAGAAGTCATATTGGAAAGATGTCAGAAATTGAATTGTGCATTTGAGTTGAGTTCTAGATGATATTGAAAGCAAATATCTGTACAGTTATTTTTATTCTTTTCAAAAAATAAACCATACAGACTCAGCTGAATATGCATGACTTCGCATGTGCTTGTTTGGTATTTTCCTGGAAAAAATAAGATTACTGTGAAAACAAGGACTTAATCATAGGTTGACCCTATTTTCAATAATGATCTTAGAAAATAATTTTTGAATAATTCTTATGTCTACAATGTATACAGAAATAACATCTTTATACTATAGCTAAGGGAAAATATATTTTAAGTGACTAAAGTCATGTGTTTCAAGTATATTTCCCTCTGTTTTTAGTTCAACATATCCATTAGCCAGTATTTCTCACAAAGCAGATTAAAATTGCACAATTTTTTGATAGGCATAAATCTCAGTACAGGTTTCCCTCACTATCTGAAAGCAGAGCGTGCCTATGAAACTTTAAGTTGAAATAGCTTAAAGCAAAGAAGCAATCACCTTAGGAGACATCCCGCTAAAAGATGCATAAAATATGTCCAGATAAAGCACAGATGTTCATAGATTTAACCCAAAGATAGCACAGTTTGATGCTGTGGTAAACAGCATAGTTCCCAGGAAAGGAGTCTGGAGGTACCACTTTCCTTATTCCACACAACCTTTTTCTTTTTTTTTACTTTATATACTTCTTTTACACCAAAAACATTTTTTATTGGGTTATAGTCAATTAACAATTTTGTGATAGTTTCAGGTGAACAGCGAAGGGGCTCAGCCATATATATACATGTATCTATCTTCCCCATACTGCCTTTTTTTTTTTAATTTAAACTTGGTTTTAATTGGAGGATAATTGCTTTACAGTATTGTTGATTTTTGCCATAAATCACAATTAATCAGCCACAGGCACTACCTGTTTAATAGCTCACTGCAAAACAAACCCTGAATGCTATGTCTGATTTTTGCCCTTTTTCATTGAAGAGAAATTTCTCTTCTTATGTCTTTTGGTTAGCAAAAATAGGTAAGTCTTTCCTAAAAGTGAAGTGGTCTAAGTAAACTTTCAAAAAGTAGGGGATCCCTGTAAATGCTAATCACATTTGTCACAAGTACCTGTCCTGCATATAACCTGTATTGGTAACTGAATAAAATATGTTTTAGACAAAAACTTTAATAGAAGCAAAAGTTATTCTGGCAGGCATATTTCTTTGTCTGATAGAATTGTTTTTATTTCTCTCTTATTTCCTTCTCTTTCTTGTTATGGATCTGCCTTTGTCAACCACATGATCTAATGCCTCTACCAGAAGAAAAGAAGACACAGGTTGGAAAGAGAAACTAGTATCTTACTACCAGTGGTTTAGTATGTGTGTGGAAGGGAAATGCAGGGAGACATGTGACCTCCATAGGAACCTTCAAGAAGGGTTCTCTGTGGAGGACACTGAGGGAGGGTCCTTTTTCAGTGAGGGAGAGAGTCAACCTGAGAATGAAGCCAAATGAAGGAAAGCAAAGTTTATAGACAAAGCCACTTAGAGACAAGCATTCTATTAAAACCTAGAAGTTGAATCCAACTATAGTAGAACATCATCTGAAAATTTTATTTCGTTCACTATGTTTAAGCAATAATGAATCAATGTTCTTTCATATTCAATCAAATGTGTGCTATAGTTTAGTAAAAGATAGCTTTAGTAGTTTCAGAAACCACATATAGAGGAAAATATTCTTGGTAACATGTAAGTTAGAATAAATATATATATATCATCTATCATTCCAGCCCTTATCCTGGATTAATGGTCAAGAATTAGATTTAAAATTACTTTGGCTCAAAATTTTGAAAGCATTAATTTAGTATCTTTCAGTTTCCAGTATAGCTCTGTGACAGTTTAGTACTATTTTTTTTTTTCTGCCTATAAGTCATAATTTATTTTCATCCATCTTTATTCTTTTGGCATGTTTGGGCCTCCCACTGAGGCGGTTTCTCTCGTGGCAGAGCGCAGGCTCCGGGCACATGTGCTCCAGAGCGCCGGCACATAACTGGACACACTGACCCAGCCGCTCTGTGGCATGTGGAATCTTCCTGGGCCAGGGATCTAACCGGTGCCCCTTGCGCTGCAAGGCGGACTCTTTACCCACCGGACCATCAGGGAAGCCCAGTTTACTACTATTTTGATGATCGATCCATACTACATATTCTATTCCCTGTACCCCTGCTTAAAAGCTTTTAGAAAAACTTATTGTTTTCTGAAATTTTACAATGATGTGTCTTGGTATGACTCTTTTTATCTCAGTAATGTTGGGCATTGTTGGGCTTTTTCATTTCTTCTGAAAAAGAAAAAAAAAACCAGTTTTTACCATTTATTTACTTTCTTTTCTCTTTTTGAAAGTTCTATTAGATATTATAATGCCTGGAGTAAGCCTCTAAATTTCTCATCTTTTTACTAATATTTTATTTTCTTTTATTTTTTAAAAATTTTATTTTCTGGAAGATTCCTTCAACTTTATTTTTCAAATGTTAATAGATTTTTAGAAGTATTATTTTTACTATCATACATATAATTTTGAGATTTTTTTGTTGTATATTTTATGTATTTTTTTTTTATAAAAAACATCATTTCATTCTTTTTTTTTTTTGGTGGGGGTGCGGGTTGGAGAGGAAGGGGGCGGCGGGTGGGGGGGTGGCACTTCTATTGGTCTTTCATTTATCTATTTTTTCATCCATCTTTGTTCTTTGGCCTGTGTGGGCCTCCCATCGCAGTGGCCTCTGTTGTTGCAGAGCACTGGCTCTGGGCGCATGCACTCCAGAGCTCCGGCTCAGTAATTGGGCACGTGGGTCCAGCCGCTCCATGGCACTTGGGATCTTCCCAGGCCAGGGATTGAATTGGGGCCCCTTGCACTGCAAGGCGGTGTCCTTACCCACTGGACTACCAGGGAAGGCCCCATTTCATTCTTATATTTTCTACTGGATCTTTTAAAATATTGATTTTGGTTTCATTACCTTCTTAGGTTTATATATTTCTCAGGTTCCTTTTGTTTTTTAATTTGGCCATCCAGGTCTATTCCTCTTATGCTTGTCTCAAATGCCTAGTAATTATTTTATGTCTATTTATATTCAAAATCCAAAGAACTTGAACTAGGACTGATCATCTTCCAAAAATCCACATCCACTTGGAACCGCAGAATTCTGACTTTATTTGAGGATAGTCTTTGCAGATATACTTAGGTCAAGATGAGGTCCTACTGGATTACGGTGGGTTCTAAATCCATGACATGTCTGTTTATAAGGTAATAGTGATTCAGACTCAGAAACACAGAGAAAAGGAAATCATGTGAAGATGGTGTCAGAGATCAGAGTGATAGCACATATAAGCCAAATAAACTAAGGATTGCCACAAACCATCAAAAGTTAGGATGAGCCAAGTGGCTTCAAAGGGACCATTGCCTTGCATACACCTAGATTTTGAATTTCTAGCCTCCAAAACAGAAAGAGAATTAATTACTGTTGTTTTACCCCCCAGTTTGTGTAAACTTGTTCTGGCAGCTCTGGAAAATTATTATGGAGCATTTTACAAGGGTGTGATTTGTTATTTTGGCACGTTAAAGTAGGATAATCATGTGGAGACCAAGCCATTAAGCAGGTCTTCTTTCTTGGTTGCATCACTATTCTGTTGGTGTGATGGAGCTCAGAGTGGGTATGTGTGTGTGTGTGTGTGTGCATGCACATATGGATATGCCTTTATAGTGGGGGTTGAGAGAGGGGCAGTGATTTAATAAACTTGGCTGCTGGGGTTCTCATAGCCAATTAAAGGAAGGAAGATAGAGACTCAACATTTCTAGATGGACTCTCCTCACTGTCAGTTTCTGGATCTCAGTAAAGAGGAAACCTTTCTTCTACAGTTCTTGAGGGCAGGAGACCAGAGCCTGTCTGGTTCATGCTGTCCAACTAACACACCTCATTTCTCTTGTCAGAATAGATGAGTGGTACCCACCAGGTTTAGTGATATTCTGTGCATCTAACTACCTTTTTTTTGGCCACTTCTTTCATTTATTTCCATCACTGTTCTTTAGCCTGTGTGGGCCTCCCATTGCAGTGGCCTCTCTCATTGCAGAGCACCTGCTCTGGGCGCATGTGCTCCAGAACACTGGCTTGGTAGCTGCACACATCGGTCCAGCCACTCTGCAGCATGTAGGATCTTCCCAGGGCAGGGATGGAACCAGCGCCCCTTACACTTCAAGGACGTGTCCTTACCCACTGGACCACCAGGGAAGCCCCTACCTACCTATTTTTAAATCAAGCTATCCCCTAACTATCTTCACAATTAACCAGTGCCTACAATTATTTTCTTAACTTGCTTTGGCCTTTCCTCTGCTATTTGTAAGTTTTCAGTTTTCAGCATTTTGTGAATTCAGTTTAGATACCTCAATCCACTTTTTTTCGCCAAATTTTTTTGACATCTATTCTTTAGTATTGCCTCCTTTATCACATCTTTACCCAGAAGTTTATAACTTTTTCATGTACTCATTAAACTTTAGTGGGATTTCAGGAAGTACTGGTTAAAAGCTCATGCGTTTAAGCTATCAAATTTAATGAAAGTCTTCAAATATTTATTTTTTAAGTAAGCTTTAACTATTTTTTTTTACTCTTGGTGATTGTTTTCTGAGTTATACATTTATTATGCTCTGTCAGAAAGGCAGGGAAAAGAGATATCAAACAACCTTTCAACATATTGAATATGCCTTAAGCTCAAATTCTACATTGTTTTCTGGGATTTTTGTTCAATATATTTAACATTGATTCATAGGGATAGTTTTTAAATTAAATCCTTCATACTTAAAACATTAAAGTGATACAAACAACAAAAATCTAAGAATTTTTAAGAAGACAAGCTGTAAGTTTCAGTAACAGATGCTGCCTAACACGTATAACACTAATGTATGATCTACTTGAATGATAGAATAATACAAAATGTATATAACACTATAGCTACAATAAAAATGTAGCATACATAGATATGTTTCAAGTAACACAGAATGTTTAATCAAGGAAATGAAGTACAAAAATTCGTCATTGAATATTTCCTCAATAATCAAGCTTTAGTCTAGACAGAAACAAATTGTACTAAAGTGGTGGACAAATGTACTGGTAGTAACCTTTCTTGAATTATTCATCATTTTTATTTATCTGCCCAGCATTTAGCCATCTGTCTCCTCAGGTTTATAGCTCTTAAATATGGAAATAAGCCAGTATATAACTTTAATGATCAAGTATTCCGAGGAACCAAATTGGCATATGGGATACTCAAGTTTTACATGATACTGTGAAAGATACAATTTATAAACATACCCAGACAACTTCCAAATTATCAGGACGTGTCCTTACCCATTGGACCACCAGGGAAGCCCCTACCTACCTATTTTTAAATCAAGCTATCCCCTAACTATCTTCACAATTAACCAGTGCCTACAATTATTTTCTTAACTTGCTTTGGCCTTTCCTCTGCTATTTGTAAGTTTTCAGTTTTCAGCATTTTGTGAATTCAGTTTAGATACCTCAATCCACTTTTTTTCGCCAAATTTTTTTGACATCTATTCTTTAGTATTGCCTCCTTTATCACATCTTTACCCAGAAGTTTATAACTTTTTCATGTACTCATTAAACTTTAGTGGGATTTCAGGAAGTACTGGTTAAAAGCTCATGCGTTTAAGCTATCAAATTTAATGAAAGTCTTCAAATATTTATTTTTTAAGTAAGCTTTAACTATTTTTTTTTACTCTTGGTGATTGTTTTCTGAGTTATACATTTATTATGCTCTGTCAGAAAGGCAGGGAAAAGAGATATCAAACAACCTTTCAACATATTGAATATGCCTTAAGCTCAAATTCTACATTGTTTTCTGGGATTTTTGTTCAATATATTTAACATTGATTCATAGGGATAGTTTTTAAATTAAATCCTTCATACTTAAAACATTAAAGTGATACAAACAACAAAAATCTAAGAATTTTTAAGAAGACAAGCTGTAAGTTTCAGTAACAGATGCTGCCTAACACGTATAACACTAATGTATGATCTACTTGAATGATAGAATAATACAAAATGTATATAACACTATAGCTACAATAAAAATGTAGCATACATAGATATGTTTCAAGTAACACAGAATGTTTAATCAAGGAAATGAAGTACAAAAATTCGTCATTGAATATTTCCTCAATAATCAAGCTTTAGTCTAGACAGAAACAAATTGTACTAAAGTGGTGGACAAATGTACTGGTAGTAACCTTTCTTGAATTATTCATCATTTTTATTTATCTGCCCAGCATTTAGCCATCTGTCTCCTCAGGTTTATAGCTCTTAAATATGGAAATAAGCCAGTATATAACTTTAATGATCAAGTATTCCGAGGAACCAAATTGGCATATGGGATACTCAAGTTTTACATGATACTGTGAAAGATACAATTTATAAAAACATACCCAGACAACTTCCAAATTATCAGAGACATATCATTTCAGAATATTTTGGTGGCATATAATGATAGTAATTGAAGGTAGTTAAAACCAACTGCCAATTTCAAAAAACTGTCTCTTTGATCCTTTAAAATATGGGTTATTGGGCATCCCTGGTGATCCAGTGGGTGAGGACACTGCCTCACAGTACAAGGGGCGCCCGTTTGATTCCTGGCCTGGGAAGATCCCATGTGCCTCAGAGTGGCTGGACCGATGTGTCCAGCTACCCAGCCGGAGCTCTGGAGCGCATGCGCCAAGAGCTAGAGCTAGTGCTCTGCAGCAAGAGAGGCCACTGCGATGGGAGGCCCACACAGGCCGAAGAACAAAGATGGATGAAAATAAATAAATGAAAGACCAATAGAAGTGGTCAATAATAATAAAAAAAAAAAAATCTAAAAAAAAATATGGGTTGTTTATCCTTTACCTTCATAACTAAATTTATTTTGTGTATGGAGACATTAAAATACCATTTATCCATGAGAGTAATTCTTCTTTAGAAAAACAAAATGCTTATCATACAATAAATTTGAGATGAAAATTTTTGTATAATTTGGTCTTCTGAAAACCTACTCTGAAATATACTTGTCTCTCACCAGATATTTATTCCATGGTGAGGGGTGGCGGAGGCAATGAAATGATTAGAAATTGTTCACTAGACAGTAAACTATTGAAAAGCCCTCCACCTTTACCTTCTCTTATAATCCTTTACGCCTTAGACTTTGACTTAATGACATTCAAGGACAATTTTTTTTTAACTGTCTATAGAGGAAGGAAGAGTGTTATCTTAATGAAAACTACCTTGAAGTTTTCTGTGTCTAAATAATCCCTTAAAGTTAAACAACTTGCATAAAGAAATTTAATAAATTCACATTCTATTAATAATTATCACTAAAGGATTACTTTAAAATCCTTCAAGTGTGCAGTGTATCTATCCCCTCATTTACCACAGTGAATTGAGTTGTTGAAACAAGTAAAATATGAGACACTGAGTATTCCGAGGAACCAAATTGGCATATGGGATACTCAAGTTTTACATGATACTGTGAAAGATACAATTTATAAAACATACCCAGACAACTTCCAAATTATCAGAGACATATCATTTCAGAATATTTTGGTGGCATATAATGATAGTAATTGAAGGTAGTTAAAACCAACTGCCAATTTCAAAAAACTGTCTCTTTGATCCTTTAAAATATGGGTTATTGGGCATCCCTGGTGATCCAGTGGGTGAGGACACTGCCTCACAGTACAAGGCGCCGTTTGATTCCTGGCCTGGGAAGATCCCATGTGCCTCAGAGTGGCTGGACCGATGTGTCCAGCTACCCAGCCGGAGCTCTGGAGCGCATGCTCCAAGAGCTAGAGCTAGTGCTCTGCAGCAAGAGAGGCCACTGCGATGGGAGGCCCACACAGGCCGAAGAACAAAGATGGATGAAAATAAATAAATGAAAGACCAATAGAAGTGGTCAATAATAATAAAAAAAAAAAAATCTAAAAAAAAATATGGGTTGTTTATCCTTTACCTTCATAACTAAATTTATTTTGTGTATGGAGACATTAAAATACCATTTATCCATGAGAGTAATTCTTCTTTAGAAAAACAAAATGCTTATCATACAATAAATTTGAGATGAAAATTTTTTTGTATAATTTGGTCTTCTGAAAACCTACTCTGAAATATACTTGTCTCTCACCAGATATTTATTCCATGGTGAGGGGTGGCGGAGGCAATGAAATGATTAGAAATTGTTCACTAGACAGTAAACTATTGAAAAGCCCTCCACCTTTACCTTCTCTTATAATCCTTTACGCCTTAGACTTTGACTTAATGACATTCAAGGACAATTTTTTTTTAACTGTCTATAGAGGAAGGAAGAGTGTTATCTTAATGAAAACTACCTTGAAGTTTTCTGTGTCTAAATAATCCCTTAAAGTTAAACAACTTGCATAAAGAAATTTAATAAATTCACATTCTATTAATAATTATCACTAAAGGATTACTTTAAAATCCTTCAAGTGTGCAGTGTATCTATCCCCTCATTTACCACAGTGAATTGAGTTGTTGAAACAAGTAAAATATGAGACACTGACAGATATTTTCCAGATAAAAATATTGTGGTATATTCAGAACTTCCTTTCATAATTCATTAAGCCCAAAAGACATGACCGATAAAATGGATTGGCGCATGATAAAGGTAGACAAAGAAGAAAACTCGATCCCTCTTAATGTGGCCCTATTGACCCAGAAAAGAAGCCATAGGAAACTCATAAGAAATCCCTAAAGCACTTCTACATTCGCATTACTTCATCATTCCTCAGGTAAGTCCTACCAAATTTTCTAAGGTCAATCACTTGTTCAGCAAAGCACAACATTTCTTTTCAGTGTTCACAAAATTCAACATCTCCTTTAATCTGATATATCTATATATATGCTTGAGTTGATTCAGTCGTCAACTAACACCTGTGTTTTGATTCAACAGCAGCTCCACAGAAGGTACTTGTGGGTTACTTTCACCAAGGTCAATAACCAGGCAGCAACAATGAATCTATACTCTGAAAAACTAATCCATTTATTCTGGTTATTTCTATTTTAATAGTATCTTAGCTTCTTTGAAGTATGCGTGGAGGTCTCTTTTGTTCAGGAGTTATAGAACCTGAAAGTGTGGTCTGATGGCCTATCTGGTGTGTGTGGAAGTAATTATGTGATCACCTGAGTATCAATAAGAGCCCTTCATGTTCTCATATTGTACACTGATGCTCATTCCCCAAATTTAGGGGAAAAGGTAGACAAGATCCTTATTAGTTTAAAGTGATTGAAGCAGTCCAATTTCCTCTACTTAAATATGAGAAAACCTAAGACTTCCCTAGCAATCTAGTGGTTAAGACTCTTCCCTTATGCTGCAGGTGACATGAGTTTGATCCCTGGCTGGAGAACTATGATCCCAAATGTCAGGTGGCCAAAAGAAAAAAAAGAGGAAACAAATCACTTGGTTCAGGTCATTATTAGAGATGGGATAAATGTCCATTGTGGTTGATGGTTTCAAAGGACAGGTTCTAGAGCCAATCTGCTTGTGTTAAAATTTCAACTATCCTTCTTGCTAACTGTGCAACTGTAGATATGCTGAACTTCATTTACTTCTTTTTTTGGAAAGGCAGCCCCAGAAATGTGAGGATTAAGTGAGACAAAGTGAATAAAGTAAATAGTATATATACTTAGCTCTTTCTCCTCTAGACCTCTTTCCCTAATACCAGTCTATGGATTCTTTACATCAAAAGTGAAAAAGATCATTAAATACACACACACTCACACAGAGAATTCTGATCTCCAGATTCTGAAAATTTGCATTCAACGTAACTCAAGTGTGACTTGCAAATCTCTATGTGTATTAAGAGTTCTCCTTCAAAAAGACAAGCTTACATCGTAAAAACAAACCTCTTAGACCATTCTATATATAATTGGGAAGAAATTGAGGGTATGTGCTTTGTAGCTAAATTAGTTCTCTTTTATCAGGGTCTGCAAGGTTTTAAACAAACCAGCTCTTGTACTCAGTAGCTTTAATCTGATTCTTTTTGTTGAGTTGATTCGGGAACCCTGTGTTTTGATTCAACAGCAGCTGGTAGGGTACTTTCACCAAGGTCAATAACCAGGCAGCAACAATGAATCTATACTCTGAAAAACTAATCCACTTATTCTGGTTATTTCTATTTTAATAGTATCTTAGCTTCTTTGAAGTATGCGTGGAGGTCTCTTTTGTTCAGGAGTTATAGAACCTGAAAGTGTGGTCTGATGGCCTATCTGGTGTGTGTGGAAGTAATTATGTGATCACCTGAGTATCAATAAGAGCCCTTCATGTTCTCATATTGTACACTGATGCTCATTCCCCAAATTTAGGGGAAAAGGTAGACAAGATCCTTATTAGTTTAAAGTGATTGAAGCAGTCCAATTTCCTCTACTTAAATATGAGAAAACCTAAGACTTCCCTAGCAATCTAGTGGTTAAGACTCTTCCCTTATGCTGCAGGTGACATGAGTTTGATCCCTGGCTGGAGAACTATGATCCCAAATGTCAGGTGGCCAAAAAGAAAAAAAAGAGGAAACAAATCACTTGGTTCAGGTCATTATTAGAGATGGGATAAATGTCCATTGTGGTTGATGGTTTCAAAGGACAGGTTCTAGAGCCAATCTGCTTGTGTTAAAATTTCAACTATCCTTCTTGCTAACTGTGCAACTGTAGATATGCTGAACTTCATTTACTTCTTTTTTTGGAAAGGCAGCCCCAGAAATGTGAGGATTAAGTGAGACAAAGTGAATAAAGTAAATAGTATATATACTTAGCTCTTTCTCCTCTAGACCTCTTTCCCTAATACCAGTCTATGGATTCTTTACATCAAAAGTGAAAAAGATCATTAAATACACACACACTCACACAGAGAATTCTGATCTCCAGATTCTGAAAATTTGCATTCAACGTAACTCAAGTGTGACTTGCAAATCTCTATGTGTATTAAGAGTTCTCCTTCAAAAAGACAAGCTTACATCGTAAAAACAAACCTCTTAGACCATTCTATATATAATTGGGAAGAAATTGAGGGTATGTGCTTTGTAGCTAAATTAGTTCTCTTTTATCAGGGTCTGCAAGGTCCATCTTACTATGCCCTTAATCAAACTCATTTTGTTCTCCTCTCACCTTTATTCTCAGTGCTCCAGCCTCAGTAGCTACCTTTGATGCCATGAGTGTTCTCCCCTTGCTAAAGAGCATTCACAAGAGCTTTCCTTTCCACCTGACCACGCATCACCCACTGTCACTTTACCTACTTAGCCCCTATTTTTCCTGATGTCAATTCTAATTTACCTCTTCAGGATCATGCATGACAGTCCTGACCACATAACCTTTTCTTGCAGCATTTGGAAGTTTCTGTTACAGCACTCTATTTTAATCATTTACCTTCAAGTATATAATTCTACCACACTCTAATTTTATATGGACAGAAATGTTTACTCTGTGAGTTCACTATTCTATCCTTATTATTTATTAGAGAGTCTGACTCATAATAAAAACTCAACAAGTTCTTTTTAACGAATGAGTGAGGGCTCTACAAAATATTTTGATAAAATATTTTTCGTATTTAGGCTTTTGTTTTGTTTTTCCTTCTTGCATTGATTTGATCGCTTAAAAGAGCAACCATTCAAGATGTCTCATAGGTCTGTGGGGTTGATTTGGTTGAGCCCATCAGTTCTGCCTTTTTCGGTTCTCTGCATGTTTTCAGATAGATGAATGCTGATGCTGAAGCTGGGGAGATTTGAGGTATCCAGTAAAATATTCGGATTGCCAGGCTCCTTTGCCCTTCATGCATTCTCAGAGACTCTCCTTCTTCATGTACCCTCTTCATTTGGTCTCTCTAGCTGGTCTTTTGGGTAGGGTAATTAGATTTCTTTGTAGTTGCCCAGGAATCTCAAAAGGTCAAAAGTAGAAGCTGTCAAGTCTTTCTTGATACCTGGATTTCTTCTGTCTTACCTTCACCTAGTTAATTTAAGTCACAGGCCAGGCCAGATCTCTAATACCACTAATCAAAAGTGAAAAAGATCATTAAATACACACACACTCACACAGAGAATTCTGATCTCCAGATTCTGAAAATTTGCATTCAACGTAACTCAAGTGTGACTTGCAAATCTCTATGTGTATTAAGAGTTCTCCTTCAAAAAGACAAGCTTACATCGTAAAAACAAACCTCTTAGACCATTCTATATATAATTGGGAAGAAATTGAGGGTATGTGCTTTGTAGCTAAATTAGTTCTCTTTTATCAGGGTCTGCAAGGTCCATCTTACTATGCCCTTAATCAAACTCATTTTGTTCTCCTCTCACCTTTATTCTCAGTGCTCCAGCCTCAGTAGCTACCTTTGATGCCATGAGTGTTCTCCCCTTGCTAAAGAGCATTCACAAGAGCTTTCCTTTCCACCTGACCACGCATCACCCACTGTCACTTTACCTACTTAGCCCCTATTTTTCCTGATGTCAATTCTAATTTACCTCTTCAGGATCATGCATGACAGTCCTGACCACATAACCTTTTCTTGCAGCATTTGGAAGTTTCTGTTACAGCACTCTATTTTAATCATTTACCTTCAAGTATATAATTCTACCACACTCTAATTTTATATGGACAGAAATGTTTACTCTGTGAGTTCACTATTCTATCCTTATTATTTATTAGAGAGTCTGACTCATAATAAAAACTCAACAAGTTCTTTTTAACGAATGAGTGAGGGCTCTACAAAATATTTTGATAAAATATTTTTCGTATTTAGGCTTTTGTTTTGTTTTTCCTTCTTGCATTGATTTGATCGCTTAAAAGAGCAACCATTCAAGATGTCTCATAGGTCTGTGGGGTTGATTTGGTTGAGCCCATCAGTTCTGCCTTTTTCGGTTCTCTGCATGTTTTCAGATAGATGAATGCTGATGCTGAAGCTGGGGAGATTTGAGGTATCCAGTAAAATATTCGGATTGCCAGGCTCCTTTGCCCTTCATGCATTCTCAGAGACTCTCCTTCTTCATGTACCCTCTTCATTTGGTCTCTCTAGCTGGTCTTTTGGGTAGGGTAATTAGATTTCTTTGTAGTTGCCCAGGAATCTCAAAAGGTCAAAAGTAGAAGCTGTCAAGTCTTTCTTGATACCTGGATTTCTTCTGTCTTACCTTCACCTAGTTAATTTAAGTCACAGGCCAGGCCAGATTCAATGTGGGGAAGGACTATACATATAATTTTTATGTACCAATAGAGCCCTAAATATTCTACATAGGATTCGAACATTAATTCAGAGAAGCAGTTCTATCCACATAAATGTAAAATCCTGTATCGTTGTTTAAATTCACCCTTCATGCATAATATCAAGATTGTCACTTTCATTTTTGGTCATTCCTGTTTATTCTTCTGTGAATTGCCTTTTCATGTATTTGCAACTTTTGAAATGGTCACGTGGCTCTTATTCTTACTTATTTGTGGAATGTATTTTGAGTTCATTGTCCATAAATGCTTTGCAAATATCTTTTGCCAATCTAGGATTCTCTGTTTTGGTTGTTACTATTTTTTTGGTAGCTTGTTTTCTTAATATTGTTACTGGTGTGTTTTTGCTATAGTTTTAATTTTAAATAAGACTAATTTTCTTTGTTATTAATGCATTTTACCTTTTGTGAATAAATGTTTCAAAAATGCTTTTCACATTCAGGTTATTAATTAATATAGAATTTGTCTTTCTAGTATGAGATAGAGCTCAACTTTATTGCATTTTCAAGGAGATAGTAAATTATGTAAACATGGTTTAGTAAATGGTTCATTCTGAACTCTTCCTGAGAGATTTGTATGTATCAATGACTTATATTCACATGTAAGCATTTCCTTCTGTCCTGTTTTCTTTCATTGGTCTACTTGATTAATCTCTCATTAAAACCACCCCATTTTAAAACTATAGAATTATTCTATATTTTGGAGTCTAAGTCATATATCAAGATGTATAATATTTAAAATTGCCTTAACTTTTACTTTCTCTGCATCTATCAAGACCAGTTTTTAAGTTACATAATCATAAGCTTATATATATAGTCTCTTTTTAATTTCAATTGTAATAATTTTTAAAGCAATTATTAAAACAAATTAACTCATCACATCCATTAACATGGCACATCTCTACGTTTCTCTTATTACATTGAGTTTTATAATAATTATAAATGTCTTGCAATAATTATATGTATTCCTAGGTACTGTATATATTTGCTGCCATAGTGAGTATGAACTTTTCTTATAAATTTTTCTGCAGATTTTCTTGAAAGTTTTATGACAGTTTAAATTTTTATTTTTAATTGGAGGAATTATAAATTATGGATTTACCTTCACCTAGTTAATTTAAGTCACAGGCCAGGCCAGATTCAATGTGGGAAGGACTATACATATAATTTTTATGTACCAATAGAGCCCTAAATATTCTACATAGGATTCGAACATTAATTCAGAGAAGCAGTTCTATCCACATAAATGTAAAATCCTGTATCGTTGTTTAAATTCACCCTTCATGCATAATATCAAGATTGTCACTTTCATTTTTGGTCATTCCTGTTTATTCTTCTGTGAATTGCCTTTTCATGTATTTGCAACTTTTGAAATGGTCACGTGGCTCTTATTCTTACTTATTTGTGGAATGTATTTTGAGTTCATTGTCCATAAATGCTTTGCAAATATCTTTTGCCAATCTAGGATTCTCTGTTTTGGTTGTTACTATTTTTTTGGTAGCTTGTTTTCTTAATATTGTTACTGGTGTGTTTTTGCTATAGTTTTAATTTTAAATAAGACTAATTTTCTTTGTTATTAATGCATTTTACCTTTTGTGAATAAATGTTTCAAAAATGCTTTTCACATTCAGGTTATTAATTAATATAGAATTTGTCTTTCTAGTATGAGATAGAGCTCAACTTTATTGCATTTTCAAGGAGATAGTAAATTATGTAAACATGGTTTAGTAAATGGTTCATTCTGAACTCTTCCTGAGAGATTTGTATGTATCAATGACTTATATTCACATGTAAGCATTTCCTTCTGTCCTGTTTTCTTTCATTGGTCTACTTGATTAATCTCTCATTAAAACCACCCCATTTTAAAACTATAGAATTATTCTATATTTTGGAGTCTAAGTCATATATCAAGATGTATAATATTTAAAATTGCCTTAACTTTTACTTTCTCTGCATCTATCAAGACCAGTTTTTAAGTTACATAATCATAAGCTTATATATATAGTCTCTTTTTAATTTCAATTGTAATAATTTTTAAAGCAATTATTAAAACAAATTAACTCATCACATCCATTAACATGGCACATCTCTACGTTTCTCTTATTACATTGAGTTTTATAATAATTATAAATGTCTTGCAATAATTATATGTATTCCTAGGTACTGTATATATTTGCTGCCATAGTGAGTATGAACTTTTCTTATAAATTTTTCTGCAGATTTTCTTGAAAGTTTTATGACAGTTTAAATTTTTATTTTTAATTGGAGGATAATTATAATATTGTGATGGTTTCTGCTACACATCAATCAGCCAGAGGTATAGATATGTCACCTCTCTTTTCCCATCTCATCCCTCTAGGTTGTCAGAGCTTCAGTTTTGGGTTTCCTGCATCACACTGCAAATTCCCACTGGCTGTCTATTTTGCATATGGTAATGTGTATGTTTCAATACTACTCTCAGATTATCCAATCCTCTCTCTCCCCTACTGTGATCATAAATCCCTTCTCTAAATCTGCATCTCCTCTACTGCCCTGCAAATAGGATCATCTTTCTAGATTCCATACATATATGTTAATATAGAGTATCTTTCTCTGACTTACTTCACTGTGTATAATAGGCTCTAGGTTCATCCACCTCATTCTAACTGATTCCAATGCATTCCTTTTTATAACTGAGTAATATTCCATTCTGTATATATACCACAATTTCTTTATTCTCTATCGATGGACATCTAGGTCTCTTCCATATCCTAGCTACTGTAAATAGTGCTGCAAGGAAATTTGAGGTACATATGTCTTTTTCAATATTGGTGCCTCAGAGTATATGTCTAGTAGCAAAACTGCTGGTCATATGGTGATTTTGTTCCTAGTTTTTCAAGCAATTTCCATACTGTCTTCCATAATAACTGTATGAATTTACATTCCCACCAAGGAAGTGCAAGGTGCAAGAGGGTTCCCTTTTTTTCCACATCCTTCCAACGTTTATTTTTGTAGACGTTTTGATGATGCTCATTCTGATTTGTCTGAGATGATACCTCATTGTAGTCTTGACTTGCATCTATCCAATAATGAGAAATATTAAGCATATTTTCTTGTGCTTATTAGCCATCTTTATGTATTCTTTGGGGAAATGTCTGTTTAGTTCTGCCCATTTTATGATACTGAGCTGCATGAATTGCTCAAACTACCAATGATATTCTTTACAGGACTAGAATAAATAATTTCACAATTTGTATGGAAAGACAAAAGGCCTTGAATATCCAAAGCAATCTTAAGAAAGATGAATGGGGCTAGAGAAAGAATAATGGAGCTGATGGAATCAGCCTTTCTGACTTCAGACTACTACAAAGCTACAATCATCAATACAGTATGACACTGTTACAAAAACAGAAATACAGACCAATGTAACAAGATGGAAAGCCTGGAGATAAAGCCATGCACCTATGGGCACCTTATTTTTGACAAAGGAGACAAAAATATACAATGGAGAAAAGATAGTCTCTTCAATAAGTGGTGCTGGGGAAATTGGGCAGCTATGTGTAAAAGGATGAAACAAGAATACTTCCTAACTCCATACACAAAAATAAACTCAAAATGGATTAAATACCTAAATGCAAGATCAGAAATTGTAAAACTCTTAGAGGAAAACCTAAGCAGAACACTCTGACATAAACTACATCAAAATTCTCAATGACCCAAGATTAATGGAAATAAAAACACAAAACAAATGGGACTGTAATTTTAACTAAATTTAAAAGCTTTGCACAACAAAGGAAGCTATAAATAAGGTGAATAGACAACCCTCAGAATGTGAAAAATAGCAAATGAAACATCGACAAAGGTTTAAACTCCAGAACAATTTTTCAAAATATTTTAAAAATTTGATTATTTTGTTATTGCAATGAGTAGGACCTCCAATCCAATATTGAATGAAAGGGTAGATGATACTAATGGATAACACTTATTGAGGGCTTTTTAAACCCAAGGTTTCATCCAAAGAATACATAGTAACATTTGAAAATGAGGTAAAAAGATCAGTAACTGTTTTGAAGGTTTTAAATGACAGAGCTAGAAGCTGGTATCCAGTAGCTAGTAGGAGCATACTCTAATCTGTTAGCCATTATACCCATTGCAACCCTAATAGAAATAACAATGCTTGTCTAGCATGTGTGTATCTGCTTTTAAAGGGATTTCACCTAATTACTTGCTACTAATATTTGCTATTGTTTTAGTAGTACTTTTTAACAATAACCTTATTGAGGTATTACTGGACATACAGAAAGCTATACATATTTAATATATACAGTTTGATAAGTTTGTATATATGCAAGCACCTATGAAACCATCACTATAATCACCTGTCTGTTCTTTGTATCTATGAGTCTGTTTTCATTTTGTTTAGATACCACATATAATGTAATAGGTGTCTTTCCCTGACTTATTTCACTTGGCATAATACTCTCAAACTCCAACCATGTTAATGCAAAGAGCAAGATTTCCTTCTTTCTATATCTCACTAGTATATGATACCTTCTCCTCTATTTACCCATCTATAGGCATTTATGCTATTTCTATACCATTGCTATTGTAAATAATACTACAGTGAACACTGAAATACATTTATCTTTCCAAATTAATGTTTCTGTTTCCTTTGGGCAAATAACTAGAAAGTGACATTTCTGGATCATACGGTAGTCCCGTTTTTCATTTTTTTGAGGAAACTTCATAACGTTTCCCATGGTAGCTAAATTCATTTACAATTTCACCATTAATGAACAAGGATCCCCTTTTCTCCATATTCTAGCCAATACTTGTTCTTTGCTGTCTTTTTGATGATGACCATGCTGATAGGTGTGAAGTGTTGTATCATCTTGGTTTTGATCTCCATTTCCCTATCAAGTAGTGAAACTGAATACTTTTTCCATGTACCTGTTACTCATTTGTATATAGTCCCTGGAAAAAATGTCTATTCTTTTGCCTCATTTTTAGTTTCAAGATTTATAGTTAATCTATTAAACATAAATTTAATCTATTTTGAGTTGACTTTTCTGTATGGTATAAAATGAGAGTCTACTTTTATTCTTTTGCATGTTGATACCTAGTTTTCCAAACACTTGCATTGAAAAAGCCATCTTTTCCCCATTGTGTATTTCTGGCACCCCCACTGAAGATCAGCTAACTGAATATATACATATCTTTTCTGGGCTTTTTATTCTGTTCTGCTCATCTATTTGTCTGTCTGTATGCAGTGCTAGACTGTTTAAATTACTGTATTTTATAATGAATTTTGAGATCAAGGAGCATGATGCCTCCCAACTTTGTTTTCCTTAATCAAGACTACTTTGACTGGGATCTTTTGTATTTTCACATGTAATTTAGGATGGCTTTTCTATGTATGTTAAAAATGCTCAGATTTGGGGTTTTCATAGGAATAACATTTAATCTGTAGATTTGGTGGGGGTGGGTACTATGGACATTTTAACAATATTAAGTCTTCCTAGAAACAGACAACCTATCATGACTGAATCATGAAAAGTGGGAAAATTTGAATATTCCCATACTTATAATGAGATTCAATCAGTAATATAAAACCTCCCAACAAAGAAAGTCCAAGAACTATATGGCTGCACTGATTATTCTGAACATTAAAGAAGAATTCACACCAATCTTTCTCAAATTCTTTCAAAATATTTGAGAGAACACTTCAAAAACCATTTATGAGGCATTGCCCCTATACCAAAGTCAAAGACATTGAGAAAATTGTCAATATTTCTGATGAATATAGATACAAAGCCCTCAACAAAATACTAGCAAATTGAATTTGAATGTACACTAGAAAAAGTATGTACCATAATCAAGTGGAATTTATACCTATGATCAAAGGATGGTTCAATATTTGTAAATTAGTGTGATACAGTACATTAACGGATTTAAGGATAAAAAAATCGCATAACCATCTCAGTAAATAGTAAAAATAATCTGAGTAAATTTAGCACCTATCAAGATTACAAGTTTCAACAAATAAGGTGTGGAAAGAATTTATCTCAACATAATAAAGACCATACATGAGAAGCTCACTGTTAAAAGCATACCCAAAGGTGAAAAACTAGAAGCTTTTCTTCTTAAATAAGGACTAAGATAGCACTTCTGCTCTCACTTTCATGAAACGTATTACTAGAAGTCCTAACCGAAGCAATAGGGAATAACAGGAAATACAAGCATCTAAGTTGGAAATAAAGGAGTAAAATTATTTCTCTTTGCATATGGTATAGTGTCATATGAAATTAAAATCTCCCACCAAAAATATAAAAAGCCATTCTTTTCTGGGCTTTTTATTCTGTTCTGCTCATCTATTTGTCTGTCTGTATGCAGTGCTAGACTGTTTAAATTACTGTATTTTATAATGAATTTTGAGATCAAGGAGCATGATGCCTCCCAACTTTGTTTTCCTTAATCAAGACTACTTTGACTGGGATCTTTTGTATTTTCACATGTAATTTAGGATGGCTTTTCTATGTATGTTAAAAATGCTCAGATTTGGGGTTTTCATAGGAATAACATTTAATCTGTAGATTTGGTGGGGGTGGGTACTATGGACATTTTAACAATATTAAGTCTTCCTAGAAACAGACAACCTATCATGACTGAATCATGAAAAGTGGGAAAATTTGAATATTCCCATACTTATAATGAGATTCAATCAGTAATATAAAACCTCCCAACAAAGAAAGTCCAAGAACTATATGGCTGCACTGATTATTCTGAACATTAAAGAAGAATTCACACCAATCTTTCTCAAATTCTTTCAAAATATTTGAGAGAACACTTCAAAAACCATTTATGAGGCATTGCCCCTATACCAAAGTCAAAGACATTGAGAAAATTGTCAATATTTCTGATGAATATAGATACAAAGCCCTCAACAAAATACTAGCAAATTGAATTTGAATGTACACTAGAAAAAGTATGTACCATAATCAAGTGGAATTTATACCTATGATCAAAGGATGGTTCAATATTTGTAAATTAGTGTGATACAGTACATTAACGGATTTAAGGATAAAAAAATCGCATAACCATCTCAGTAAATAGTAAAAATAATCTGAGTAAATTTAGCACCTATCAAGATTACAAGTTTCAACAAATAAGGTGTGGAAAGAATTTATCTCAACATAATAAAGACCATACATGAGAAGCTCACTGTTAAAAGCATACCCAAAGGTGAAAAACTAGAAGCTTTTCTTCTTAAATAAGGACTAAGATAGCACTTCTGCTCTCACTTTCATGAAACGTATTACTAGAAGTCCTAACCGAAGCAATAGGGAATAACAGGAAATACAAGCATCTAAGTTGGAAATAAAGGAGTAAAATTATTTCTCTTTGCATATGGTATAGTGTCATATAGATAACCCTATTAAAGTCTCCACCAAAAAAAAGAAAAAAAATAGAACTGCTGAAAAAATGAATCCAGTAAAATTGCAGGATATAAAATCAACATACAAAAGTTCCTTGTGTCTCTATACACTAACACTGAACTATCCACAATGAAAATTAAGAAAACAACCCTGTTTGTAACAAAATCAAAGCTAACAAAATAGTTAGGAATAAATTTAACCAAGGAGATAAAAGACTTAACCACTGAAAACTATCAAATTTTGATGAAAGAAAGTAAAGACAAATAAATTGAAAGACATCTTATATCACCAGAGATTGTAGTAATTTTTATTGGGTTAAGGACATTTTTTATACTCTTTCCAAGTTTTCTATGTATATTATTTGATTATTATTAATTTGTTAATGATTTATATATATGTGTGTGTATGTAAAATGTTATAGAACATAAGAACATTATTAACAATAAGGAATCAAGTCTACTGTAGTGGAAAGAATAAAATTTTGCAAAAGATGGGTTTATATCTTTGATTTTAGGCTAAATTTATGAGCAAAAGACAAATTTGGGGCTAAATTTACAACCAAAAGATAAATATCCTATTAATTCATAAATTAATTTAATGATAAACTTATAACAAGTGTTTAGATAAGTAATGAAAAAACCTAACAAACTCTTGCACAAAACAAACTGTGGATTAAGGTCACAGTCTCTGAAATCAGTCTTCATGCCACATTTTTAGAAGTGTGACCTTGAATAGTTAATAATCTCACCTTAAACTCACCTTAAAATAGTAATAATATTGGTATCTGCCAGTCTGATGGAATTAATTCTGTTTCCAAAATCTTCTCTTTCTTGTAATGTATCCAGAGTCTTGCCATAGCTTTGTGCTTATTATGGACTTGTCTTCATGGTTTACTTTGAGCTGTTATAGATGTGACATAAAATTGTGAAATATGCTTTGTACTCTCGTAATTCACCATGAGAAAAGCCTGACTTTGGTGTACTAATGTCTTTTCAGCTTGGGTTTAAGAACAAAAGTGCATAAAAAGTCATGAGTCCAAACCACAGCTAAGAACCATCTCCTATCAACCTATAATATGAAGTATTCCACCCTGCTGAGACCAATCCACATCATCATATCCACAACTGACTTGCAGACCTCTGAGCTTGGAAAATATTAAGTCACAATTGGTTCGTTACTTAGAATTTTTGTAAAAATGCCTAACATATCAAATCAGATTGCTACTACATGAAAAATAAATTGCTATTAGAGCTGATTTCTTCCTGATGTATTTCAAACACCAAAAGCAGTATGCAGCCCAGAGTAGGTGTTCACGTATTTGTTATCAAATAAACAGACTTTCATTCTGTAACTGCCTCTTGTCCATTCCTAGAGATGATGTGAACTTAGATGATAAAGATTATATAATAACTTCTGAACTTGCTATTCAGTTATCCCTATTAAAATAAATGTAATTAAGGAGTTTAAAACTAAACCTTTAATTAAAAAATACTTTATTCTGTTTATAACTAAAGTTTTCATTCCTAGCTACAGGCAAATTTATCAGTATAGTCAATCATCACAAGAGGAATTTTGGGAAAACGTGGATTGTTAAAAATAGTCTTCATTAATCTGACAAAGAGCATTCCTAAATATAAATTATTTAGTGTGACTTAAAAATGTGAATTTAAAAGTTGCAAATAGCCCAAATAATAGAATTGGCTATATTTTTACAGCAGTGTATTTAAAAAAGAGTATTACCATTTCATAGTTGCAGATTTTTTATTAATTTAAGCTATGGACTATTCAATTACTTCCAAACTATCTCTCAAATTATTAAGTCTGTTTTTACTTTAGGTGTGTTCAAACCCTGTTTTTCTAAAGAAAGGATAGGAAAGAAGATTTATGAGGCAAAAGGTTTAGAATTTTCTAATCATTGGGAGCTATGTAGAATTTGAGATGTTGCAAAGAAGGGACTCTTATCTTATCCTATCACCATGCATGTTAAGAAAACATTGAAATGTGCCGCTATCGAAAATTCGAAAGAAATGTACATTAGTTTTCTAAAAGAATTGCACAGAAAACCAGGTATATGTTGATCAGTGAAATTATACATTATGTTTTGAATACCAGGCACCTATGCCCAGTGGCCTATTTAGTATCTCCTCTTAGACTGCTGTTTTAGGTTTAACCTGTGCAAAACAGAATTCTTGTTTAACACTAATTACCTCCCCTGACTTTCCCCCATCATATCCACAACTGACTTGCAGACCTCTGAGCTTGGAAAATATTAAGTCACAATTGGTTCGTTACTTAGAATTTTGTAAAATGCCTAACATATCAAATCAGATTGCTACTACATGAAAAATAAATTGCTATTAGAGCTGATTTCTTCCTGATGTATTTCAAACACCAAAAGCAGTATGCAGCCCAGAGTAGGTGTTCACGTATTTGTTATCAAATAAACAGACTTTCATTCTGTAACTGCCTCTTGTCCATTCCTAGAGATGATGTGAACTTAGATGATAAAGATTATATAATAACTTCTGAACTTGCTATTCAGTTATCCCTATTAAAATAAATGTAATTAAGGAGTTTAAAACTAAACCTTTAATTAAAAAATACTTTATTCTGTTTATAACTAAAGTTTTCATTCCTAGCTACAGGCAAATTTATCAGTATAGTCAATCATCACAAGAGGAATTTTGGGAAAACGTGGATTGTTAAAAATAGTCTTCATTAATCTGACAAAGAGCATTCCTAAATATAAATTATTTAGTGTGACTTAAAAATGTGAATTTAAAAGTTGCAAATAGCCCAAATAATAGAATTGGCTATATTTTTACAGCAGTGTATTTAAAAAAGAGTATTACCATTTCATAGTTGCAGATTTTTTTTATTAATTTAAGCTATGGACTATTCAATTACTTCCAAACTATCTCTCAAATTATTAAGTCTGTTTTTACTTTAGGTGTGTTCAAACCCTGTTTTTCTAAAGAAAGGATAGGAAAGAAGATTTATGAGGCAAAAGGTTTAGAATTTTCTAATCATTGGGAGCTATGTAGAATTTGAGATGTTGCAAAGAAGGGACTCTTATCTTATCCTATCACCATGCATGTTAAGAAAACATTGAAATGTGCCGCTATCGAAAATTCGAAAGAAATGTACATTAGTTTTCTAAAAGAATTGCACAGAAAACCAGGTATATGTTGATCAGTGAAATTATACATTATGTTTTGAATACCAGGCACCTATGCCCAGTGGCCTATTTAGTATCTCCTCTTAGACTGCTGTTTTAGGTTTAACCTGTGCAAAACAGAATTCTTGTTTAACACTAATTACCTCCCCTGACTTTCCCAACCTTAATAAATGACAGCTACATGTAACTCCGATCAGCCCCCAGATATTTAGAGTGACTTTCACCTTCTCTCTCTTTCTGCCCTATACTGGTCAGTCCTTTTGCTCTGGTCTTTGAATAGGTCTTAAACATGCATCTAAGAACATCTAAATCCTTTATCACTCTGTGTGTGTGCCGTCTTTCAGTCATGTCTGACTCTTTGTGACCTCATGGACTGTAGCCCACCAGGTTTCTCTGTCTGGGGGATTTTTCAGGTAAGAATAGTGGATTACCATTTCCTCCTCCAGGGGACCCTACAGTCCCAGGGATTGAAACTGTGCCTCCTACATTGCAGGCAGATTCTTTAATTCAAGTCACTGTTGTCCATCTCCTATTTGTAAACTACCTGTTGAATCTGGGTCTCCCTGTTTCCATTCATGATTTACTACTGTAATTTTTTTCCCCAAGCTCTTTTGTGTTACAATTGTACCTAAAAAATTTTATATATTTAAACATACAGCATGATGATCCGACTTAATGTTTTCCAGGTTTTTTTTTTTTGTCACGAGTAGCAGGATTTCCTTCTTTTCAAAGCTGAATAATATTCTATGGAATATTATTCACATGTACATACACATTCAGATATATATTATTCATATATATACATATATATAATTACATCCCACTGAATGTGTATATCTATTTTTATCCATTCATCCATTGGCACTCAGGTTTTCATACCTTGTCTTTTATGAATAATGCTGCATAAAGATATAGGAACACAAATACCTTTTCCAGATCTAGATTTAATTTTTTAGATATACGCACAGATGTGAAAGGGTTGGATAATATAGTAATTATTTTTGAAGAAAACATTGAAATGTGCCGCTATCGAAAATTCGAAAGAAATGTACATTAGTTTTCTAAAAGAATTGCACAGAAAACCAGGTATATGTTGATCAGTGAAATTATACATTATGTTTTGAATACCAGGCACCTATGCCCAGTGGCCTATTTAGTATCTCCTCTTAGACTGCTGTTTTAGGTTTAACCTGTGCAAAACAGAATTCTTGTTTAACACTAATTACCTCCCCTGACTTTCCCAACCTTAATAAATGACAGCTACATGTAACTCCGATCAGCCCCCAGATATTTAGAGTGACTTTCACCTTCTCTCTCTTTCTGCCCTATACTGGTCAGTCCTTTTGCTCTGGTCTTTGAATAGGTCTTAAACATGCATCTAAGAACATCTAAATCCTTTATCACTCTGTGTGTGTGCCGTCTTTCAGTCATGTCTGACTCTTTGTGACCTCATGGACTGTAGCCCACCAGGTTTCTCTGTCTGGGGGATTTTTCAGGTAAGAATAGTGGATTACCATTTCCTCCTCCAGGGGACCCTACAGTCCCAGGGATTGAAACTGTGCCTCCTACATTGCAGGCAGATTCTTTAATTCAAGTCACTGTTGTCCATCTCCTATTTGTAAACTACCTGTTGAATCTGGGTCTCCCTGTTTCCATTCATGATTTACTACTGTAATTTTTTTCCCCAAGCTCTTTTGTGATAAAATTGTACCTAAAAATTGTATATATTTAAACATACAGCATGATGATCCGACTTAATGTTTTCCAGGTTTTTTTTTTTTGTCACGAGTAGCAGGATTTCCTTCTTTTCAAAGCTGAATAATATTCTATGGAATATTATTCACATGTACATACACATTCAGATATATATTATTCATATATATACATATATATAATTACATCCCACTGAATGTGTATATCTATTTTTATCCATTCATCCATTGGCACTCAGGTTTTCATACCTTGTCTTTTATGAATAATGCTGCATAAAGATATAGGAACACAAATACCTTTTCCAGATCTAGATTTAATTTTTTAGATATACGCACAGATGTGAAAGGGTTGGATAATATAGTAATTATTTTTTGAAGAAACTCTATACTTTTTTCCATAATGGTGGTGCCAATTTACTTAACTAACCGTGTGCAAGGGTTTCCTTTTCCATTCACTTTTTGTCAACATTTGCTATCCTTTGTCTTTTTGAAGCTAAGTATCCTAACAGACGTAAGGTGGCCACTCATTTTGGTTTTTAACTGTATTTCCCTAATTATTGATGCTGAACACCTTTACAAGTACTTGTTGGCTATTTCCATGCTGTCTTTTGAGAAATACCTATTGAGATTCTTTGCTCATTTTTAATTAGGTTGTTTTCCTTCCATTGATTTGTATGAGCTTCTTCTATGTTTTCTTTTCTTTTTTGGGGGAAGTGGGGAGGGAGGGGGTGGATGGGCCACTTCTATTGGCCTTTCGTTTGTCTATTTTCATCCATCTTTGTTCTTTGGCCCGTGTGGGCCTCCCATCGTGGTGGCCTATCTTGTCACAGAGCACCAGCTCTGGGCGCATGAGCTCCAGAGCTCTGGCTGGGTAATTGGACACATCAGCCCAGCCGCTCCACAGCACGTGGGATCTTCCCAGGCCAGGGCTTGAACCGGTGCCCCTTGCACTGCAAGGTGGTGTCCTTACCCACTGGACCACCAGGGAAGCCCTCCTTATGTGTTTTCTATGTTAGCATATTGTCCAATATATGGTTTTCAAACAAAGCCAGAGTGATTTCCTAAAAACAGAAGTCATAGAAAGTCATTTTCTACTACTACTAATCATAAACTACTGTAGACACAATCTGGCCCTACCCCCCTCTCCTCCCTCAATAACTGGATTCTAGCCATTTTGATCTTTTTGCCATTCTTATTAGCCACACTCCTTCCTGACTTAAGGTTTTCTGTATCTGCTGTTTCCCCTACTAGAAATGTTAGTCTTCAGTCTTTACACAGTTCATTTTCACTTGATTCAGATTTCTGGTTAGTATCACCTCCTTCAAAGGCTTATGGAGCCACTCAATCTTAACCTCCACAAGTATATCATACTCTCTTTACTTGCTTTATTTTTCTACAGACCATGTGAACTCATATCATGTATTTCTTTCTTTTCTGCCTTTCCTACTATAAGCTTCAGGGGAGCAGGGATTTGATTTTTATTCAGTGGATGTTTTAGAGCATTTAAATTGTGTCTGGCATACAGTAGACATTCAATAAATATTGATGTAAAAATAATAACTGAGGGGTTATGTCAAAAAATTGTTGTATCTAAAGATTCAGAAAAAGTTAGACAATTTTAAGAAATTTTGTTCCCAGCATTCCTTTGCCCTAAATCTAAAATACTCACTTAAAAGGACCTATGGGGTTTCCCTGGTGGTCCAGCAGGTAAAGAGTCCACCTTGCAGTGCAAGGGGCACCAGTTCAATCCCTGGCATGGGGAGATCCGACATGCAGAGGAATGGCTTGACCAGTGTGTCCAATTACCAGCCAGCGCTCTGGAGCACATGCACCCAGAGTCAGCACTCTGCAACGAAAGGAGCCACTGCAATGGGAGGCCCACACAGGCTGAAGACTAAAGCTGGATGAAAAATAAATAAATGAAAAATCAATGAAAAGAGGCCAAAAAGAAATTATAAAAATAAATAAATAGACCTATGATTTCAATATAGATTCTTCAAAATATGTAGTATAAAAATGCTAAGTATAAAAATGGTTCTTGTTTTTAATTATTAGGAATAGTAATTTAAGTAAAAAAACTTATTAAGGAAGGTTTTTTTTAAGAAGCATTTTTATCATTTTGAAGTTTATATGAGAATGTAGGTATGCATATTGCTCAGTAGAGAACTTGTAAAAAAAAAAACCTTCAACCATGTATTTTCTTAAATTTACTTGCATTTTAAGTTGCTCAACAATGACTATTTAATGATCGTATAAAAGTAAATGTGAAGTCAATGCTGACATCATTTTTATAAAGCCTGTATTGGAGAATGCCAAGTTTAAGAGTTTTTGTTGTATTTATAATTTTCATTATTATCATTCATTGCTGTTCTTTAAGTTGGTCATGATCTGGTACGCTAAGCATGACTTATTTATCACACAATGCACTGATGATCTTAAAAACTTCATGAGAATGATAAAATTGCCAAACTTCACCTTTAAAAAATGCCTTAATAATTTCTCTAACTCTTGTTAAGTTTTGATTTATAATCGGTATGCAATCAAAATGTGAACTCATATCATGTATTTCTTTCTTTTCTGCCTTTCCTACTATAAGCTTCAGGGGAGCAGGGATTTGATTTTTATTCAGTGGATGTTTTAGAGCATTTAAATTGTGTCTGGCATACAGTAGACATTCAATAAATATTGATGTAACAAATAATAACTGAGGGGTTATGTCAAAAAATTGTTGTATCTAAAGATTCAGAAAAAGTTAGACAATTTTAAGAAATTTTGTTCCCAGCATTCCTTTGCCCTAAATCTAAAATACTCACTTAAAAGGACCTATGGGGTTTCCCTGGTGGTCCAGCAGGTAAAGAGTCCACCTTGCAGTGCAAGGGGCACCAGTTCAATCCCTGGCATGGGGAGATCCGACATGCAGAGGAATGGCTTGACCAGTGTGTCCAATTACCAGCCAGCGCTCTGGAGCACATGCACCCAGAGTCAGCACTCTGCAACGAAAGGAGCCACTGCAATGGGAGGCCCACACAGGCTGAAGACTAAAGCTGGATGAAAAATAAATAAATGAAAAATCAATGAAAAGAGGCCAAAAAGAAATTATAAAAATAAATAAATAGACCTATGATTTCAATATAGATTCTTCAAAATATGTAGTATATAAATGCTAAGTATAAAAATGGTTCTTGTTTTTAATTATTAGGAATAGTAATTTAAGTAAAAAAACTTATTAAGGAAGGTTTTTTTTAAGAAGCATTTTTATCATTTTGAAGTTTATATGAGAATGTAGGTATGCATATTGCTCAGTAGAGAACTTGTAAAAAAAAAAACCTTCAACCATGTATTTTCTTAAATTTACTTGCATTTTAAGTTGCTCAACAATGACTATTTAATGATCGTATAAAAGTAAATGTGAAGTCAATGCTGACATCATTTTTATAAAGCCTGTATTGGAGAATGCCAAGTTTAAGAGTTTTTGTTGTATTTATAATTTTCATTATTATCATTCATTGCTGTTCTTTAAGTTGGTCATGATCTGGTACGCTAAGCATGACTTATTTATCACACAATGCACTGATGATCTTAAAAACTTCATGAGAATGATAAAATTGCCAAACTTCACCTTTAAAAAATGCCTTAATAATTTCTCTAACTCTTGTTAAGTTTTGATTTATACACGGTATGCAATCAAAATGCTTATTGTTTGTTTTTAATAATAGATGGTTATGACAGACTCTTTCATCTATTTATGATTTATCAAGAGAGAAGTAATCAAAATTCTTGTGAATGGTATCTTGGTTGACCAAAGTGTTTGACCTATATGTGGTGACGAACAGACAATTTTAGAGTTTCTAAAAATCTCCACAGTATCTGAAGTTTCTATAAACTAACATTATTATACCTTATGTTATAGTATCCTGAAAGAAGTTTACAAGGAATATGATCATTAAAGACTTATTAGACAGGACTTCAAACATTTGTGAAACGGTATTATTCAACTCAGTGAGGCATTTAAAGTTTTCACTGAACAAAATATATAATATACAGCCTCCTCCCTGTTTTATCAATTATGTAAGTCTAACTGTAGTGTATTCTTAGGCACTTTTTCTCTAAATAAAACATTATCCACTGATAAAGAGTATATCCTTGAGGCTTTTCATGCTTTTGTTTTCCTCTGTTATATATATTTTCAAGTTAATCATGATACAACTTTTGTTATTTTATACAAACTTTGTTCCACAAGTAGTATTATTGTCTTTTATACTGAATACCTAATTGTGAATTTTTGAAAGTAATCATTAAAATTGTTTATTTATAGCATGGAAATTTTTATGTTTTTTCTTTGCTCAATAATTTTGCATGGATTGACAAACAAGATACTGTAGAAGTAAGGAACAACACTGTGTATTACCCTGGAAGACACAGTTATATGTTTGTATTCTACATTAGCAGGGCTAAAAATCTAACTAATGACTCAGATTATACTTAGACCCCTTGGGTTTCCTTTTTTTTAAAATTTAAAAAACAAGGAAAAACCCTTTTTCCATGAGAGGGAATTAAATTGTTTATTTTGTAGAAGTATTGAAGAACTTTCTAATTCGAGATCACTTGTTTATAATTTTCATTTTTTGTTCTTTAAGTTTTGATTTATACACACAATGCGTATCTTAAAAACTTCATGAGAATGATAAAATTGCCAAACTTCACCTTTAAAAAATGCCTTAATAATTTCTCTAACTCTTGTTAAGTTTTGATTTATACACGGTATGCAATCAAAATGCTTATTGTTTGTTTTTAATAATAGATGGTTATGACAGACTCTTTCATCTATTTATGATTTATCAAGAGAGAAGTAATCAAAATTCTTGTGAATGGTATCTTGGTTGACCAAAGTGTTTGACCTATATGTGGTGACGAACAGACAATTTTAGAGTTTCTAAAATCTCCACAGTATCTGAAGTTTCTATAAACTAACATTATTATACCTTATGTTATAGTATCCTGAAAGAAGTTTACAAGGAATATGATCATTAAAGACTTATTAGACAGGACTTCAAACATTTGTGAAACGGTATTATTCAACTCAGTGAGGCATTTAAAGTTTTCACTGAACAAAATATATAATATACAGCCTCCTCCCTGTTTTATCAATTATGTAAGTCTAACTGTAGTGTATTCTTAGGCACTTTTTCTCTAAATAAAACATTATCCACTGATAAAGAGTATATCCTTGAGGCTTTTCATGCTTTTGTTTTCCTCTGTTATATATATTTTCAAGTTAATCATGATACAACTTTTGTTATTTTATACAAACTTTGTTCCACAAGTAGTATTATTGTCTTTTATACTGAATACCTAATTGTGAATTTTTGAAAGTAATCATTAAAATTGTTTATTTATAGCATGGAAATTTTTATGTTTTTTCTTTGCTCAATAATTTTGCATGGATTGACAAACAAGATACTGTAGAAGTAAGGAACAACACTGTGTATTACCCTGGAGGACACAGTTATATGTTTGTATTCTACATTAGCAGGGCTAAAAATCTAACTAATGACTCAGATTATACTTAGACCTTGTCCTAAAATGAGACAAGGATCTTCCATGAGAGGGATAAATTGTTTATTTTGTAGAAGTATTGAAGAACTTTCTAATTCGAGATCACTTGTTATCTAAATGCATACATAAAAGCCTAGTCTTTCAATGCAGAGAAGAGAATTATTTGGCAAGTAGATATGGGTAATTAAAATAAAAAGAGCAATTTCTGAATTTAACATAGTAACATAGAATATTTAAGTAATTTAGTTTGTCCAAACATTCTAATGTAGTAAGGGAACTATTTAATTTCAAGATTAGTTTTGTTGTTGGCTGAATGTTGTTTTAAATTCTTCTTTTACATGATTTTCAGCACTTTCCTGACTTCTGCCATTTATTCCTTCCTAATAGCTCTTCCATTCTTCAAACATAAAAAGGAAAGTCTGTGGGATTCTTGTAGTTTAGAAGACTTCTAGATATGATTGAACTTTACTGACTAGACAAGAAATTAAGATATATTTTTTAATGACTAACATAGCATTTCCAGGTAGAAATAAACCAAAATTCACTGGTAGATCTGTTCCTATTCTTTCAGAGAAGACAGTATCAACAGAATAGTGGGATTTTGATGGCTTTCAATATTCCTACTTACCCAGAACCACATTCACCTGTAAAGTGTCTGCTAAGTCTGTCTGGAGACTAGAGAGTGTCCCACCTGTGTTTATAAGCAAGCTGGATGCTGAGGTTTCTACTGCTATTGCACTTGTCCTTCTCATTGCTGTATCTTCTGCCATATCCTATGGTGTGTGCAGGTTGGCTGAGCTGTCCTCATTATTTATTTAGCTTCACTCTTTCCTCCAAAGCTCCCTGTGGACCTGGCCAGGTACCTCCAGCACCAAACCAAGATGGTTGCTTTCAGGAGCAGTGCATGCATGCTTGCCTTTTAGGAAATTCCAAGTTTTTATAGGCTGAGTATAAAAGCATGCATCCACCTGTCATTTTGCTGCTGAGAAATTCTGAGTGAACTTACATAAATTCGCTGTAAAACAATATGTAGAAGTAAGGAACAACACTGTGTATTACCCTGGAAGACACAGTTATATGTTTGTATTCTACATTAGCAGGGCTAAAAATCTAACTAATGACTCAGATTATACTTAGACCTTGTCCTAAAATGAGACAAGGATCTTCCATGAGAGGGATAAATTGTTTATTTTGTAGAAGTATTGAAGAACTTTCTAATTCGAGATCACTTGTTATCTAAATGCATACATAAAAGCCTAGTCTTTCAATGCAGAGAAGAGAATTATTTGGCAAGTAGATATGGGTAATTAAAATAAAAAGAGCAATTTCTGAATTTAACATAGTAACATAGAATATTTAAGTAATTTAGTTTGTCCAAACATTCTAATGTAGTAAGGGAACTATTTAATTTCAAGATTAGTTTTGTTGTTGGCTGAATGTTGTTTTAAATTCTTCTTTTACATGATTTTCAGCACTTTCCTGACTTCTGCCATTTATTCCTTCCTAATAGCTCTTCCATTCTTCAAACATAAAAAGGAAAGTCTGTGGGATTCTTGTAGTTTAGAAGACTTCTAGATATGATTGAACTTTACTGACTAGACAAGAAATTAAGATATATTTTTTAATGACTAACATAGCATTTCCAGGTAGAAATAAACCAAAATTCACTGGTAGATCTGTTCCTATTCTTTCAGAGAAGACAGTATCAACAGAATAGTGGGATTTTGATGGCTTTCAATATTCCTACTTACCCAGAACCACATTCACCTGTAAAGTGTCTGCTAAGTCTGTCTGGAGACTAGAGAGTGTCCCACCTGTGTTTATAAGCAAGCTGGATGCTGAGGTTTCTACTGCTATTGCACTTGTCCTTCTCATTGCTGTATCTTCTGCCATATCCTATGGTGTGTGCAGGTTGGCTGAGCTGTCCTCATTATTTATTTAGCTTCACTCTTTCCTCCAAAGCTCCCTGTGGACCTGGCCAGGTACCTCCAGCACCAAACCAAGATGGTTGCTTTCAGGAGCAGTGCATGCATGCTTGCCTTTTAGGAAATTCCAAGTTTTTATAGGCTGAGTATAAAAGCAAGCATGCATCCACCTGTCATTTTGCTGCTGAGAAATTCTGAGTGAACTTACATAAATTCCTGTATCTGTAAAATGGGATAGTAAATGTTTTTTTGGAGGGGAAGGGTGGGAATATCAAATGAGTTTTATGCTGCTAAACAAACTGACAATAAAGGTTATTTCTATAAGTAATATTCAGAACACTTGCTGAGATAGAAAATATCTAAAGAGAAAGCTAGCTACAAGATGTCATTTATTAATAGCAATACAAATCTAATTTTAGCCAGTTTATTGATGCAGGCAAAAAAAGGTTTGATATGGTCATGGATGGACACATTCACTTAAAAACTTCAGATCAAATATTAGAGTAATATAAATGCAGAAGTATGTCTTATAGTCAAAGTTGTTTTGGTATGACAGAATAACATTCAGAGACTACAAATGGATTAGCATGTTAAATGATATAGGCTTGGTGGGGAGACGTATACAACTTAGGAGACTAGATAAACATACAGATAAAGACAGAGTTTATTCATGGGAATAATTATTGTAGTGCTTTGCTTATCCCCCAAAACATGAAATTAAAAACACAATATTTCTTCAGACAATTTCATAAACGTTGAGTGACAATAAAGACTATTAATTCCAGTTCTGGAGAAAAACGAATATGTGATTAAAGGCATTAAAAATGTCAATCCGGGGGGCTTCCCTGCTGGTCCAGTGGGTAAGGACACCGCCTTGCAGTGCAAGGGGCGCCGGTTCGATCCCTGGCCTGGGAAGATCCCACAAACCATTCACTTACCCAGACATTCACCTGTAAAGTGTCTGCTAAGTCTGTCTGGAGACTAGAGAGTGTCCCACCTGTGTTTATAAGCAAGCTGGATGCTGAGGTTTCTACTGCTATTGCACTTGTCCTTCTCATTGCTGTATCTTCTGCCATATCCTATGGTGTGTGCAGGTTGGCTGAGCTGTCCTCATTATTTATTTAGCTTCACTCTTTCCTCCAAAGCTCCCTGTGGACCTGGCCAGGTACCTCCAGCACCAAACCAAGATGGTTGCTTTCAGGAGCAGTGCATGCATGCTTGCCTTTTAGGAAATTCCAAGTTTTTATAGGCTGAGTATAAAAGCAAGCATGCATCCACCTGTCATTTTGCTGCTGAGAAATTCTGAGTGAACTTACATAAATTCCTGTATCTGTAAAATGGGATAGTAAATGTTTTTTTGGAGGGGAAGGGTGGGAATATCAAATGAGTTTTATGCTGCTAAACAAACTGACAATAAAGGTTATTTCTATAAGTAATATTCAGAACACTTGCTGAGATAGAAAATATCTAAAGAGAAAGCTAGCTACAAGATGTCATTTATTAATAGCAATACAAATCTAATTTTAGCCAGTTTATTGATGCAGGCAAAAAAAGGTTTGATATGGTCATGGATGGACACATTCACTTAAAAACTTCAGATCAAATATTAGAGTAATATAAATGCAGAAGTATGTCTTATAGTCAAAGTTGTTTTGGTATGACAGAATAACATTCAGAGACTACAAATGGATTAGCATGTTAAATGATATAGGCTTGGTGGGGAGACGTATACAACTTAGGAGACTAGATAAACATACAGATAAAGACAGAGTTTATTCATGGGAATAATTATTGTAGTGCTTTGCTTATCCCCCAAAACATGAAATTAAAAACACAATATTTCTTCAGACAATTTCATAAACGTTGAGTGACAATAAAGACTATTAATTCCAGTTCTGGAGAAAAACGAATATGTGATTAAAGGCATTAAAAATGTCAATCCGGGGGGCTTCCCTGCTGGTCCAGTGGGTAAGGACACCGCCTTGCAGTGCAAGGGGCGCCGGTTCGATCCCTGGCCTGGGAAGATCCCACGTGCCACGGAGCGGCTGGACCCATGTGTCCAATTACCGAGCTGGAGCTCTGGGGCGCATGCGCCCAGAGCCAGTGCTCTGCGATAACAGATGAAACCGCGATGGGAGGCCCACATGGGCCAAAGAACAAAGATGGATGAAAATAGACAAATAAACGACCAATAGAAGTGGCCCGCCCACCCCCTCCCTCCCCACCTCCAAAAATAAAAATAAATAAATAAATCTTTTTTTTAAAAAAAATGTCAAGCCAATAAAAGTTACTCAGATGTAAACTTCAATTCATGTGTTTAAATGACTTAACACAAGAACATCTTGCAGCTTTCACCAGACATTATTCAGTTCCAATTTTTACTGTGGTAAAAACAAAGTTGTTGAACCTACCAGGAAACTCTGAAACATTTTGATAAGAGTATATGAATTTGTTATTATAAAGCACACTCATGAGTTTTACAAATATAATTCATTTAATTGTCTCATTTATACATAAATAAATATTTGCTAAGCACTATTAGCAACTAATTCACTCTAACATACATCACTGGAGACCACTGGAAGTTACTCACATGATAGATGCTGAATAAATGAATACATAATCGATCAATTTCTACTCATACATAATCTCAAAGAGAAACCCACGTATACAAGAAAACAAGAAGTCAAACAAATTCTATTCATTATGGTCAAAGGACTACGAAAGAACAAAGAAGGTGTGCTTCACTGCATAGTGTAGCGTGGCTGGAAGAACCTAGTATTTAGAGTCAGACAGACCTAAATTTGAATCACGGATCTGACCCTTACTAGTTATTTTCCTGACCCCAAATCTGTATTTTGTCCAAGTAATTACATCCTGATGTCGTTTAAGAAACAATACCTTTTTAACTGCTGTGCTTCACACAATTGAGGATGAAAGTAGGTGATCATTCCAACTCAAAGTCATGGATAAAGTTAAAAAGATATTGTCTGTGTAAAAACTTTAGCCAAAGGATAAGTTTAAGCAGAGAAAGATGTGAGAACGTCTAAAAAGAAAGGAAAAGAGTTAAAGGAGACTATAAAGAGGAAACCAAATGATAATAATGTAGTTACTAACCAAAGTCAAGAACGTTTAGTTCTTCCTCAAGGGCTATAGATGTATTTTGAGCCATATCCTGCAGCTGTCTTATGCACACTGAAACCCCAACCAACTGCAGAAGATAACTGCCTGATCAGCAGAAGGTAGCCACAATACCAGCTGCCACAAATCTGAGAATTAGCCTCAAAGAAACAGAAACAGACTAACCCTGAAGATTAACCCTACCTAAAACCACCAAGATGATGCTGGTCACACCACTGATGACCAATCCAAAGATGACTATCGGAGCTGACTGTGCTGTTTCTGCAGGTTGCCCCCTCCTTCTGTCTGTAACAGTTCTTTCCTCACTGTTGGGGGCAGGGTGCAGGAAGCAGGTTTTTGGACAGACTTCCTCCCCCTACCCTGGTTGCTGGTATCTAAAATAAAACCAACTTTCCTTTCCACCAACCTGGCCTCCTTAATGGCTTTGGGCTCTGAGCAGCCACACCCTGCTTTCTGTAACTTGTGGGCAATACAAGACCCAGGCCTGGTCAATCTTCTCAATCTTTTTACCCAAAAGACCCCTTAAGACCCCCTCACTCCTTTTATAGTGAACAGTTGCTTACGGTTTGCCATAGTTGCTTAATACACACTGAAATATTTTTAATTTCAAATAGATTCAGTGCACCATTACATTTCATTCCTAAATATATTAGTATATAGCTCTATAAAACTAGGTCTTATTTCTACAACACAATCTCTTAACCATCATTATACATGAAAATTGGCAACAACTACCTAACAGCATATAGATATTCAAGTTTCCTAAATTTCCTGTTTAGATAAAGATTCAAAGACTACATAACTTGCCTTGTACACGATTTCTAAAAAAACAGCAACTCCACACCCCCCTGGTTTTTGTTTTTCTATGACATGAATTTGTTGAGGTTGGCTTAGTTATCCCAGTAATAGTTTATCTACTGATTAGGATGAAAGTAGGTGATCATCAATGTCATGGATAAAGTTAAAAAGATATTGTCTGTGTAAAAACTTTAGCCAAAGGATAAGTTTAAGCAGAGAAAGATGTGAGAACGTCTAAAAAGAAAGGAAAAGAGTTAAAGGAGACTATAAAGAGGAAACCAAATGATAATAATGTAGTTACTAACCAAAGTCAAGAACGTTTAGTTCTTCCTCAAGGGCTATAGATGTATTTTGAGCCATATCCTGCAGCTGTCTTATGCACACTGAAACCCCAACCAACTGCAGAAGATAACTGCCTGATCAGCAGAAGGTAGCCACAATACCAGCTGCCACAAATCTGAGAATTAGCCTCAAAGAAACAGAAACAGACTAACCCTGAAGATTAACCCTACCTAAAACCACCAAGATGATGCTGGTCACACCACTGATGACCAATCCAAAGATGACTATCGGAGCTGACTGTGCTGTTTCTGCAGGTTGCCCCCTCCTTCTGTCTGTAACAGTTCTTTCCTCACTTTTGGGGGGCAGGGTGCAGGAAGCAGGTTTTTGGACAGACTTCCTCCCCCTACCCTGGTTGCTGGTATCTAAAATAAAACCAACTTTCCTTTCCACCAACCTGGCCTCCTTAATGGCTTTGGGCTCTGAGCAGCCACACCCTGCTTTCTGTAACTTGTGGGCAATACAAGACCCAGGCCTGGTCAATCTTCTCAATCTTTTTACCCAAAAGACCCCTTAAGACCCCCTCACTCCTTTTATAGTGAACAGTTGCTTACGGTTTGCCATAGTTGCTTAATACACACTGAAATATTTTTAATTTCAAATAGATTCAGTGCACCATTACATTTCATTCCTAAATATATTAGTATATAGCTCTATAAAACTAGGTCTTATTTCTACAACACAATCTCTTAACCATCATTATACATGAAAATTGGCAACAACTACCTAACAGCATATAGATATTCAAGTTTCCTAAATTTCCTGTTTAGATAAAGATTCAAAGACTACATAACTTGCCTTGTACACGATTTCTAAAAAAACAGCAACTCCACACCCCCCTGGTTTTTGTTTTTCTATGACATGAATTTGTTGAGGTTGGCTTAGTTATCCCAAGTAATAGTTTATCTACTGATTTTACCTAAATAAACTTTGTTGTTTACTATTTTTGTAATTTAACTGCTGTCTCTATCTTCTCAATATCATACAAACAAAAACTAGATTTAAAGATATTAAAAAAAAAAGATGTTAGTCACAGGTTTAACGTATTTGGCAAGAAACCTCCACAGGTGATACTCTGTAATGATGCCTCCCCGCCCCGCCACCCCCCCACCACCTGCTGTTCATAATGGTGATATTGCTAACAGAGTTAAGACAGATACACCTAGATCTCTCCATTTTGGAGTCACATTTTCCTGCCTGGGAGCAGCACACTATCTGTGTGAATCTGGTTTTCTGAGAAGGTCCAGGTCCAGTCAACCTTTCACCTACTGATGTTAGTACCACTGCCTCTCCTTCCTGAAGTCAAATATTTCCTTAATGTTGCAAATTCCTGATTGCTTAGTGATATGCCTTCCATAATTACTAGATGGTATTGTTCTATAAATCAGTGCCTTCCTTTGTCAACTGTGACTTTATTTTCTAATACAGTTCTCCCTGAAAATTTAGGGAATGTGTTCACTTCTTACACTTTATTATCATTTTTCAGTAAAAGTTATTTGCTTTAACAGTCACATTGGTGCTCAATGAGACTTTTCTTCATATTTTTCTGTTTTACTTTTTGGCTCTCAACATATTTACTTTAAAATTCTATTTTAAACTGTGTATATGAATAAAGAAACAAAGTAGGTATTACTACTCACCAGCAGTTCTTCTGTCCGAGGCTTCCCTCTCCCTCCTCTTCTGTCCGAGGCTGAAAGAGGAATGAGGTTCCTCCTTCCCTTTAAGTATGCAATAGCATAATCACGCGAGAAGGTAAAGTTAATAAGCTGCAGCTGAGAGGTCCTGCAAACTCAAGTTTTCATCCTCTCTCCTCCCACAGCTGTAGTGTATCTCTCTCTAGCTCAGGGGGTCCCAGCTTGCCAGTGCAGGGGTCGTGGGTTCCATCCCTGGAAACCCACTCCAATAGTCCTGCCTGAGAAAACCCATAAACAGAGGAGCCTGGTGGGCTAGAGTCCATGGGGTCAAGAACAGTCAGACATGACTTACCAACTGAGCACACACCCACAGAGGTCCCCAACTCCTGGTTCACAGATAGGTACAGGTCCAATCTGCAACGAAGTGCAGTACAGTAGGAGGTGAGCCGCAGGCAAGTGAGTCAGCCAAGCCTCGTCTTTGGCTGCGTCCCTCATTGCTCCTCATCACTTGCCTTTTGCCTGAACCACCCACCAACCCTGTCTATGGAAAAACTGTCTTCCAGAAAACAGGTGCCTTGTGCCCAAAAGGTTGGGAACTGTTGCTTGAGACTTCATCTCCAGGTCTCTGGATGAGGACCATGAGGAGGACCTATGCAACTTTTAAATTATATACAGTAAAAACTCACTTTTATTGCTTTAAAACACTGCTTTTTAAAGTTTTATTACAGTGTAAAATATCATGACATATATACTAAGATATTGTACAGTATCTTGCATAAGAGTTTTTAAATTATGACTTCAGAATTTGCCCATCACTAAAATATCCAAGTGCAACATGGGAGTGTTTTCAAATATTCAGATAGTCTATGCTAAGCAGTGAAAACTTGGTTACCTCTTTATATTTTATACTTTCTCCCATATGCTCTCTCGTTAGGTACAGACTTGTGAGTAGAATATGCCAGCTCTCTTCGTGACAGAGAATTGAAAATCCTTTAGATACATTTTGCTTAAATAGATAATTGTGGTCTATCTCCAGATAGAAGTAATTGGCAGGGAACTGGGAATAGCAGTCATAACAATTGTTTAACTGAGAAGCGATTATCCATATGTGGCTACAGGACTTGTGAGAAATCGAAAAGGCTAAATGCTACCAGTGCCTGTCTCCAGCTCCTAATCCTTCTGCAGCTTGTTCATGGTTCTCAGCTTTTCAATTTTTTTTCTTTCCCAATCTCAATATCGCACCCAGCTCTTTCATACCATATGTTGCATTCTGCCCTTTCATACTTTCCAAGAACACTTGAAAAGCTAAAATCTATAGTCTAGTCTGAGAAGTAAGAGATGCCCCAAAATAACCACACCACAAAGAAGAAAGTGGCAAATGCCAGAAGAGAGGAAGAGAGAAAGTGCTAAAGAAGTAGGCAGAAGGACTGTTTCCAGCTGTGAGATATGAGAGGTGTTTGATACGGAACTTGGAAAGTAAGATAAAGTATGAATGCATGGCTGTGAGAGGAAAAGAGGCTTTCTAAGCAGACCATAGTTGAAACACTGGCCAGTGGAGGGTATGAGCGAAATCACATCAAGGAGTTGTGTTAGAGGGGAGATCAGGGTTCCTTTCACCTCCCAAAAGTGTGACTTCCTTTCCCCTTGAGGGAACAGTAACTTCCTGATTGCTAGAATTTGGAAACCCAAGCCCTCCTGAGGGATAATTTCTGTTTATCATTGAGGTTACTGCTTAAATATTATTTTTTTTATGGAAACCTTTCTAACTTCTAACTAGTTTAGATCATTTAGCTTTAATTACTATTGCAGGGACTTTTATTTGTTGTATTTAATAAAAGCCATTGTTTCATTTTTTCCTACTTCTCGTCAGACTTGGAGCCCACGAAAGAAGAGACTGTAGCAAAGGCTCTAGATGAATAATCCTATTGGAGTCAGTTTGCCCATCACTAAAATATCCAAGTGCAACATGGGAGTGTTTTCAAATATTCAGATAGTCTATGCTAAGCAGTGAAAACTTGGTTACCTCTTTATATTTTATACTTTCTCCCATATGCTCTCTCGTTAGGTACAGACTTGTGAGTAGAATATGCCAGCTCTCTTCGTGACAGAGAATTGAAAATCCTTTAGATACATTTTGCTTAAATAGATAATTGTGGTCTATCTCCAGATAGAAGTAATTGGCAGGGAACTGGGAATAGCAGTCATAACAATTGTTTAACTGAGAAGCGATTATCCATATGTGGCTACAGGACTTGTGAGAAATCGAAAAGGCTAAATGCTACCAGTGCCTGTCTCCAGCTCCTAATCCTTCTGCAGCTTGTTCATGGTTCTCAGCTTTTCAATTTTTTTTCTTTCCCAATCTCAATATCGCACCCAGCTCTTTCATACCATATGTTGCATTCTGCCCTTTCATACTTTCCAAGAACACTTGAAAAGCTAAAATCTATAGTCTAGTCTGAGAAGTAAGAGATGCCCCAAAATAACCACACCACAAAGAAGAAAGTGGCAAATGCCAGAAGAGAGGAAGAGAGAAAGTGCTAAAGAAGTAGGCAGAAGGACTGTTTCCAGCTGTGAGATATGAGAGGTGTTTGATACGGAACTTGGAAAGTAAGATAAAGTATGAATGCATGGCTGTGAGAGGAAAAGAGGCTTTCTAAGCAGACCATAGTTGAAACACTGGCCAGTGGAGGGTATGAGCGAAATCACATCAAGGAGTTGTGTTAGAGGGGAGATCAGGGTTCCTTTCACCTCCCAAAAGTGTGACTTCCTTTCCCCTTGAGGGAACAGTAACTTCCTGATTGCTAGAATTTGGAAACCCAAGCCCTCCTGAGGGATAATTTCTGTTTATCATTGAGGTTACTGCTTAAATATTATTTTTTTTATGGAAACCTTTCTAACTTCTAACTAGTTTAGATCATTTAGCTTTAATTACTATTGCAGGGACTTTTATTTGTTGTATTTAATAAAAGCCATTGTTTCATTTTTTCCTACTTCTCGTCAGACTTGGAGCCCACGAAAGAAGAGACTGTAGCAAAGGCTCTAGATGAATCAATAGATTTTAAACCAGATTGGCCTGTAGTATTTACTTTATTGAAGGGGTTGAGAGCCAGGATAAATTAACAAAAAATCAAGTTTCCAAATAAAAGGAGGCTATTGAAGGTAGCTGTACATTTTTTCCATATCTGCTATAAAAATCATCTCAAAATTTTCATTTATTATGCTACAGTTTCATACATCAGACATTTGATATGGGTCTCAATCGACTAAAATCAAGACGTAGGCAGAGCCTGAAATCTTTTCTTGATGCTCCAGGGGAAATTTTATTTCCTTGTCTTTTCCATCTTCTAAAGGCCATTTGCTCTCTTTGTTCATGGTTCTTTGAGAATCTTCACTTTTCAGTCGCATCAGATTGAATCCTTCTCATGCTGCCATCTCTTTCTCTTCTGGCTCCCTTTTCCATTTTTAAACAACCTTGTGATTATATTGGACCCACCTGGAAAATCCAGAGTACTCTCACTGACGTCTGCTTATTAACAACATCGATTTCATCTGTAGCCCCATTGTTCCCTGCCACCTAACACAACATATGCATAGGGATCAATATGTAGATTTCTTGGGAGGGTCGTTATTCCACCTTCTACAGTAGCTACTTAAATGTTTGAGGGAAATGACTGAGTATTTTAGTCTTATGAAATTACTGACGAGATTATCCCTGTGCAATAACTAAATCTGTGCAGTTCATGGGTCGCAAGGAGCTGGACATGACTTAGTGACTGAACAGTAACAACCACCACAACAATTACCTTTTAATACCAGAGCAAATAAAAGTGGTCGGCCTAAGGATGCTCTGAACTAAAAGCGAGGGTGAGCAATAAAGGTTTTTCCTTTCACCTCCCAAAAGTGTGACTTCCTTTCCCTTGAGGGAACAGTAACTTCCTGATTGCTAGAATTTGGAAACCCAAGCCCTCCTGAGGGATAATTTCTGTTTATCATTGAGGTTACTGCTTAAATATTATTTTTTATGGAAACCTTTCTAACTTCTAACTAGTTTAGATCATTTAGCTTTAATTACTATTGCAGGGACTTTTATTTGTTGTATTTAATAAAAGCCATTGTTTCATTTTTTCCTACTTCTCGTCAGACTTGGAGCCCACGAAAGAAGAGACTGTAGCAAAGGCTCTAGATGAATCAATAGATTTTAAACCAGATTGGCCTGTAGTATTTACTTTATTGAAGGGGTTGAGAGCCAGGATAAATTAACAAAAAATCAAGTTTCCAAATAAAAGGAGGCTATTGAAGGTAGCTGTACATTTTTTCCATATCTGCTATAAAAATCATCTCAAAATTTTCATTTATTATGCTACAGTTTCATACATCAGACATTTGATATGGGTCTCAATCGACTAAAATCAAGACGTAGGCAGAGCCTGAAATCTTTTCTTGATGCTCCAGGGGAAATTTTATTTCCTTGTCTTTTCCATCTTCTAAAGGCCATTTGCTCTCTTTGTTCATGGTTCTTTGAGAATCTTCACTTTTCAGTCGCATCAGATTGAATCCTTCTCATGCTGCCATCTCTTTCTCTTCTGGCTCCCTTTTCCATTTTTAAACAACCTTGTGATTATATTGGACCCACCTGGAAAATCCAGAGTACTCTCACTGACGTCTGCTTATTAACAACATCGATTTCATCTGTAGCCCCATTGTTCCCTGCCACCTAACACAACATATGCATAGGGATCAATATGTAGATTTCTTGGGAGGGTCGTTATTCCACCTTCTACAGTAGCTACTTAAATGTTTGAGGGAAATGACTGAGTATTTTAGTCTTATGAAATTACTGACGAGATTATCCCTGTGCAATAACTAAATCTGGCGTGCTGCAGTTCATGGGGGTCGCAAGGAGCTGGACATGACTTAGTGACTGAACAGTAACAACCACCACAACAATTACCTTTTAATACCAGAGCAAATAAAAGTGTCACTAGAATAGAGAAAGCGGAGGCACCAGTAAGGATGCTCTGAACTAAAAGCCACTGAAGACTGTACTATTAATAAGAACTATCAGAATCATATGGGGATTTTACTACCTTTTGTCCCTAGGTTATCATCTCTAATCTAATTCTGCCTCTCATTCTAGCTGCATTTATCACCCATTCTTTTCTCCTTCCTCTTCCTAAAACTAACCATACTTCTTTGCTTGGCTACTCTCGCATCTAAACATTTACATCTTAACCCTGATAGCACTTCTATTTGTGTCCACCTATGTCTTTTCCTTTTTCAATTTTCCTTTTACCAGATTGTAGACATGTTCAAAGAGTGAAAGTATTTCTTTATGAACCCTGAAATTAGGTCTTTGATGGCCATATGTCAATCAGCTGTTCACTAAATGTCTGCTAACTGAATCAAGTGAATGAATGTGGACATGGGGTAAAAGAATCAAGTAGCTGAATAGCATTATTTGAATACAGAATGGAAAGAAAATACTCTGTGATTAGGACATTTGAAAATTTCTTAGGGCAGGATCAAATCAGCTATGAGAACTTCACTTCCAGTTTTGACTTTAGTAGAATTATAGGGATACAGACTATATAAAAAGATCATTATATGGGACTTCCCTGGTGGTCCAGTGGCTAAGACTCCTCATCCCTGATGCAGGTGAGCTGGGCACTTCCTCATGCTGCCTTTTTTTGGTTTTAAAACAACCTTGTGATTATATTGGACCCACCTGGAAAATCCAGAGTACTCTCACTGACGTCTGCTTATTAACAACATCGATTTCATCTGTAGCCCCATTGTTCCCTGCCACCTAACACAACATATGCATAGGGATCAATATGTAGATTTCTTGGGAGGGTCGTTATTCCACCTTCTACAGTAGCTACTTAAATGTTTGAGGGAAATGACTGAGTATTTTAGTCTTATGAAATTACTGACGAGATTATCCCTGTGCAATAACTAAATCTGGCGTGCTGCAGTTCATGGGGGTCGCAAGGAGCTGGACATGACTTAGTGACTGAACAGTAACAACCACCACAACAATTACCTTTTAATACCAGAGCAAATAAAAGTGTCACTAGAATAGAGAAAGCGGAGGCACCAGTAAGGATGCTCTGAACTAAAAGCCACTGAAGACTGTACTATTAATAAGAACTATCAGAATCATATGGGGATTTTACTACCTTTTGTCCCTAGGTTATCATCTCTAATCTAATTCTGCCTCTCATTCTAGCTGCATTTATCACCCATTCTTTTCTCCTTCCTCTTCCTAAAACTAACCATACTTCTTTTGCTTGGCTACTCTCGCATCTAAACATTTACATCTTAACCCTGATAGCACTTCTATTTGTGTCCACCTATGTCTTTTCCTTTTTCAATTTTCCTTTTACCAGATTGTAGACATGTTCAAAGAGTGAAAGTATTTCTTTATGAACCCTGAAATTAGGTCTTTGATGGCCATATGTCAATCAGCTGTTCACTAAATGTCTGCTAACTGAATCAAGTGAATGAATGTGGACATGGGGTAAAAGAATCAAGTAGCTGAATAGCATTATTTGAATACAGAATGGAAAGAAAATACTCTGTGATTAGGACATTTGAAAATTTCTTAGGGCAGGATCAAATCAGCTATGAGAACTTCACTTCCAGTTTTGACTTTAGTAGAATTATAGGGATACAGACTATATAAAAAGATCATTATATGGGACTTCCCTGGTGGTCCAGTGGCTAAGACTCCTCATCCCTGATGCAGGTGAGCTGGGCTTCAATCCCTGGTCTGGGAACTGGATCCTACATGCCGCAACTAAAAGATACTGCATGCTGCAATGAAGACTGAAGATCTTGTATGCTCTAACAAAGACCCAGGGCAGCCAAATAAATGCACAAATATTACAAACAAAGAAAAAACTGGCATGTAATTAAATGACAGGTCTCCCTCAGTAAGAACAAAAACTCATTAAAATCTCTATTCTCACAGTACTTATAATTTTTCTGGTCATATCCTGAGGAATCTTGAGGTTGTATTTAACATATTAAAATCTTGATAACTATAAAGGCTAAATGATAATTTTTACCATAAAAGTGTGTTCCTTTGAAAACTAAAGTAAGTAGTAAGGAATCTTGTCATGATGTTAAAGAAAAGCGATGCATATCTAACTGCACATTTCATATGTGATGTGTAAACATTTCATATGTGATGTATGATACATGTAAACATTTCATATGTGATGTATGATAAATGTAAACATTTCATATGTGATGAGTAAAAGATAACTGACATTATTAAATTGTCATTAGGTATTCACCATTGATAAATAACTTTACTATGCTGACTTTCTTTGAAGTAACTTAGCCAAGCCAAGCTTTACCATCTCACAAAATAATAATGTCTATCTATGGCTTGATTGAGACTACAATGCTGAAAAAATCTTAAAATATTTGTGGATAAATAGGTAACTCTTTTGCAGATTTTGTCAAGGCTTTGTAAAGCCTTTATATTAAGACTTTACCAAATTTACTTTATTAAGGATCTTTGATGGCCATATGTCAATCAGCTGTTCACTAAATGTCTGCTAACTGAATCAAGTGAATGAATGTGGACATGGGGTAAAAGAATCAAGTAGCTGAATAGCATTATTTGAATACAGAATGGAAAGAAAATACTCTGTGATTAGGACATTTGAACATTTCTTAGGGCAGGATCAAATCAGCTATGAGAACTTCACTTCCAGTTTTGACTTTAGTAGAATTATAGGGATACAGACTATATAAAAAGATCATTATATGGGACTTCCCTGGTGGTCCAGTGGCTAAGACTCCTCATCCCTGATGCAGGTGAGCTGGGCTTCAATCCCTGGTCTGGGAACTGGATCCTACATGCCGCAACTAAAAGATACTGCATGCTGCAATGAAGACTGAAGATCTTGTATGCTCTAACAAAGACCCAGGGCAGCCAAATAAATGCACAAATATTACAAACAAAGAAAAAACTGGCATGTAATTAAATGACAGGTCTCCCTCAGTAAGAACAAAAACTCATTAAAATCTCTATTCTCACAGTACTTATAATTTTTCTGGTCATATCCTGAGGAATCTTGAGGTTGTATTTAACATATTAAAATCTTGATAACTATAAAGGCTAAATGATAATTTTTACCATAAAAGTGTGTTCCTTTGAAAACTAAAGTAAGTAGTAAGGAATCTTGTCATGATGTTAAAGAAAAGCGATGCATATCTAACTGCACATTTCATATGTGATGTGTAAACATTTCATATGTGATGTATGATACATGTAAACATTTCATATGTGATGTATGATAAATGTAAACATTTCATATGTGATGAGTAAAAGATAACTGACATTATTAAATTGTCATTAGGTATTCACCATTGATAAATAACTTTACTATGCTGACTTTCTTTGAAGTAACTTAGCCAAGCCAAGCTTTACCATCTCACAAAATAATAATGTCTATCTATGGCTTGATTGAGACTACAATGCTGAAAAAATCTTAAAATATTTGTGGATAAATAGGTAACTCTTTTGCAGATTTGTCAATGTGGCTTAAGGCTTTGTAAAGCCTTTATATTAAGACTTTACCAAATTTACTTTATTAAGAATCTGGATCAGAATATTAGACTAATATGAAACCAAATACCTTGGATTCTAATTTTCTTACAGTAATTCAAAATCAATTTATTAAGTAAAAAATGAACTGATATTTTGGAATCAGAAGAAGTCATTTTCCAAAAATGCATTTCTAAATGTGCAACATTTGTACACTCAAGGAGGCATTATTTAGTTGATTTGAAATGTGACCAGAACCTCTTCTCCCATCAAAGAAAACTTCCTTCAAATTAGAATGAGTTAAGATGTGTGCTCAGACTCTCTCCACAGGAGATTTTGGAACATATTCCAGAGTAGAGGGAGAGACAATAAATTCCTAGATTTTGAGTCTTTGGGAGGATGTGCATTTGCCTCAGAAATGCATAAAAAATAGAGAAGTGACCAGTTTCATAAGTAGAGAAATACCATCTAAGGTAGCACACTGGATAGGTCTGGGAACATCTCCAGAACTTAAAGTGTTTTAGACATTGGTCCTGAGGAGAGGTGAAAGAAACTCTCTGCACAGTGCTACTGCATTTTTTATAGCTTCTATTCTTGCATTTGGAAGTGAGGAACAACATAGCAAATACCTCCTTTGAATATTAAGAATCAAATACATATTTTATATGACATATGTGGAATCAAAGATAATGCAAATAAGTGTATATGCAAAACAAAATGAATTCACAGGTACAGAAAACAAACTAGTGGCAATCAGTGAGGACTGGGAAGGGAGGACAGGCAAATTAAGGTTACGGGATTAACAGATGCACACTCCTATGTATAAAATAGATAAACAGCAAAGATACACTGTAGAGCACAGGGAATGATAGCCATTATCTTATAATAACTTTTAATGGAGTATAAACTGTAAAATATTGAATCAATATGCTATGCACCTGGAACTAATATACTATTGTAAATCAGTTAGGGTTCAGTTTTTGATAAGAACCAAAGGTCATTGATAAATAACTTTACTATGCTGACTTTCTTTGAAGTAACTTAGCCAAGCCAAGCTTTACCATCTCACAAAATAATAATGTCTATCTATGGCTTGATTGAGACTACAATGCTGAAAAATCTTAAAATATTTGTGGATAAATAGGTAACTCTTTTGCAGATTTGTCAATGTGGCTTAAGGCTTTGTAAAGCCTTTATATTAAGACTTTACCAAATTTACTTTATTAAGAATCTGGATCAGAATATTAGACTAATATGAAACCAAATACCTTGGATTCTAATTTTCTTACAGTAATTCAAAATCAATTTATTAAGTAAAAAATGAACTGATATTTTGGAATCAGAAGAAGTCATTTTCCAAAAATGCATTTCTAAATGTGCAACATTTGTACACTCAAGGAGGCATTATTTAGTTGATTTGAAATGTGACCAGAACCTCTTCTCCCATCAAAGAAAACTTCCTTCAAATTAGAATGAGTTAAGATGTGTGCTCAGACTCTCTCCACAGGAGATCTTGGAACATATTCCAGAGTAGAGGAGAGACAATAAATTCCTAGATTTTGAGTCTTTGGGAGGATGTGCATTTGCCTCAGAAATGCATAAAAAATAGAGAAGTGACCAGTTTCATAAGTAGAGAAATACCATCTAAGGTAGCACACTGGATAGGTCTGGGAACATCTCCAGAACTTAAAGTGTTTTAGACATTGGTCCTGAGGAGAGGTGAAAGAAACTCTCTGCACAGTGCTACTGCATTTTTTATAGCTTCTATTCTTGCATTTGGAAGTGAGGAACAACATAGCAAATACCTCCTTTGAATATTAAGAATCAAATACACATTTTATATGACATATGTGGAATCAAAGATAATGCAAATAAGTGTATATGCAAAACAAAATGAATTCACAGGTACAGAAAACAAACTAGTGGCAATCAGTGAGGACTGGGAAGGGAGGACAGGCAAATTAAGGTTACGGGATTAACAGATGCACACTCCTATGTATAAAATAGATAAACAGCAAAGATACACTGTAGAGCACAGGGAATGATAGCCATTATCTTATAATAACTTTTAATGGAGTATAAACTGTAAAATATTGAATCAATATGCTATGCACCTGGAACTAATATACTATTGTAAATCAGTTAGGGTTCAGTTTTTGATAAGAACCAAAGGCATTTCCTGTCATTGATGTAATGGATATCTGGGTGGAGAAAAGATTGCAAGGGATCAGATGCATCCACTGTCCCTACTTTGCACCCTGTGAATACCTGAGGTCTGCACATCAGGTGCCAGGAGCAATTGTGGGGAACTCTGGTGTTTCTAGAAATACATAGAACTGACCAAGATTTAGTTTCTGCTCTATAATGGCACTGTGGCTCAAAACAGAAATTAGATTGAGTTGTATAAAAATAATGAAGGTTATATTCCTGCACACTTATTCTTGTGGCCTGACATTTGAACCTACTAAGTGAAGATTTAGAAATCTATCAAGTTACCACAAGTAATTTGGGATAAAATGAAGAAAGTACCTACTGAAATGAAGACAGTCACCTAGCGTTCCAGGACCTGCAATATACCAGGGCCTTACAAATCATGAAATGTAATTTAAAAACTGGAGAAAACACAAGGACTCTAAGGATAGGGTTATATCTCCATGTGCCCTCAACAGCAAGAATTTATTGCTCTTTTTTTGTGGTGACTCAGCTTCTCTCTCTGTACTGCTCCTATGTCTAACAATCACTTCATATTTTACTTTTCCTCTGTTCTCCACCTTATATTATCTGTGTTTTCATTACTTTTACTTACTTATAACTTTAGTTTAAGAGGTATAGGCTCAACTTCTAATGAGTTCTTTTTACCTTTTCATCTTCTGCTCCTACTATAAATTGACTGATTCTAATTCTATGTTTCGAGTGAGATTTCTAATAGAGAGAATTTGACTGGCCCAATTAGTCATAACTATGCCTAAATGAACAGCTTCAAATACTGACCAGCCATGGCCCCATAAGTCAAATATAGCAAGAATTTGTGGGCCCAATTAGTCTATAACTATGCCTAAATGAACAGCTTCAAATACTGACCAGCCATGCCCATAAGTCATATCATAGAGCACAGGGAATGATAGCCATTATCTTATAATAACTTTTAATGGAGTATAAACTGTAAAATATTGAATCAATATGCTATGCACCTGGAACTAATATACTATTGTAAATCAGTTAGGGTTCAGTTTTTGATAAGAACCAAAGGCATTTCCTGTCATTGATGTAATGGATATCTGGGTGGAGAAAAGATTGCAAGGGATCAGATGCATCCACTGTCCCTACTTTGCACCCTGTGAATACCTGAGGTCTGCACATCAGGTGCCAGGAGCAATTGTGGGGAACTCTGGTGTTTCTAGAAATACATAGAACTGACCAAGATTTAGTTTCTGCTCTATAATGGCACTGTGGCTCAAAACAGAAATTAGATTGAGTTGTATAAAAATAATGAAGGTTATATTCCTGCACACTTATTCTTGTGGCCTGACATTTGAACCTACTAAGTGAAGATTTAGAAATCTATCAAGTTACCACAAGTAATTTGGGATAAAATGAAGAAAGTACCTACTGAAATGAAGACAGTCACCTAGCGTTCCAGGACCTGCAATATACCAGGGCCTTACAAATCATGAAATGTAATTTAAAAACTGGAGAAAACACAAGGACTCTAAGGATAGGGTTATATCTCCATGTGCCCTCAACAGCAAGAATTTATTGCTCTTTTTTTGTGGTGACTCAGCTTCTCTCTCTGTACTGCTCCTATGTCTAACAATCACTTCATATTTTACTTTTCCTCTGTTCTCCACCTTATATTATCTGTGTTTTCATTACTTTTACTTACTTATAACTTTAGTTTAAGAGGTATAGGCTCAACTTCTAATGAGTTCTTTTTACCTTTTCATCTTCTGCTCCTACTATAAATTGACTGATTCTAATTCTATGTTTCCGAGTGAGATTTCTAATAGAGAGAATTTGACTGGCCCAATTAGTCATAACTATGCCTAAATGAACAGCTTCAAATACTGACCAGCCATGGCCCCATAAGTCAAATATAGCAAGAATTTGTGGGTTACTTATTTTTCCTTAAAATAATATTGATATCTATAATGTGTTGCTTATTTGTTCATGGAATTCTCCAGGCAAGAATATTAGAGTGGCTTGCCATTTTCTCCAGGGGATCTTCCCAACCAAGGGATCAAACCCATGTTTCTTCCATTGGCCGTCAGATTCTTTACCACTGGGCCACCAGGGAAAGGAGAGATAGTAAAAGGCTTTCCAGATTCAACCGTGACCTAGATTTGTTCTCAGCCTCATGCCTTACCATCTCTTATTCTGTGCCTTGATGTGCACTGATGCCTTGGACTTTTTGCCATTTACTGGTCAGGAAAAAAATCTCACTCTGTTTAATGACAGGGAAGGGTTTTGAATAGTCAATAGGACTTGGGCATTACTTCAAACCCATTACTTGGGTTTTAACTTTAAAGACTGAATTGGTCTGAATGTAGAAAATGAATCTGAAAAATCCAGTTGGACTGGATGTGGAAAGCAGGTATTAGTATTTCTACTGATTTTTCTTAATCACTTCTTAGCTTTTCACATATTTGACCCTTTTCTTCTTTCAAAATAAGAATATAATTGTAATTTCTCTGCTTGTTCTCTCATGGATACAAAATAAATTTCACTCATAACACTAAAATAATAATAATGTGTTGTTACAGCTATTTCAGTTAGTACTGCTGTTGCTATTAGTTTCCTCATTATACTGTTGGAAATGACTACCCATTTGTCCATATGGCAGGGGGTATGCTTTTTAAAATTCAGCTGTATAGTAGCAAAATGTTCATTTAAATTCCTCTTGGTTTGGTTAAAATTACTTCCTCCTAAAGGCCTTTTCTGACCATTTTTCCTCTGTTGACTCTACTACTTGGTCCTTAGTGAAGCCTCTCCTAGCACCTATTACTCACTTATGTGTAACATTTGGTACAACAAAGTTACTAATTTCTTTGCTCTAAGCTCTAAAGACAGAGATTGCTTTGTATTGTTCCTAGGATATAGCATTGTGTTTGGTTCAAGTAGGCATTCAGTAGATTCAGTTCTGTCCAGTGAAAAAGGAAAGTGAGAACATGTCAAATAAGTTAGAATAGAGGAAAAAAGAAAAAACACACACACACACACAGTTTAATGTTTTTCCAGGCACAGAATCAGAGATCTGAGCTAAACTCCTGGCAATAAGAGAAGGGAAAAAGAATGACATTGACTGCTCATTCCAAGTACCCATTAATTTGCCTCAGTGAGCAAACATATATAAGAAGCTAGTAAAAGATGGACGGTAACACAAATTATGTTTCCAGATTGTATTTTGGGCCACCAGAATAACAATATGAGAAAGAGGAAAGTTCAAAATATCCACTTTGAAAGCAGAATGGATTCATTTTCAGATACGTTCCCATTGACTCTAGGGGTCAAATTTTAGTGACTCAAGAGACTGTCAACTCAGATTTCAATCACTGAAACTGTAAAAAAATGTTATAAAGTGCTCAAGCATTCTCTTAACAGAAAATACCTTGAAATTAAATTTACCACTTGTTTACTGATAGTTTGAGATAGGCCCTTCTCTCAAAGATTACTAGCATGTTAGGAGTTCTTTGAGAAAAATGTCTGAACATGGAAGTGCAGAGAAAAGTGCTAAGTTGCAACTCTGGGAACCCATGATGGAGCATCACAGGCATTTTTGGTTTGCACCAGTTAGAATATAAATGTAACAGTCATCAGAGGTTTATTTAAAATGTGGGGCCAGTTTCAAGAGCTGAAAAGAAAAGGATTGAAGGAAAAATTAAAAATGATCCTACTAAGGAAGTGACTGACCACATTCTCCAACTTTCTCTCCAGAAATGATATGTTTGGAAGGTGAAAGATGGAACGAGGTGGAAGGTAGAGGATCTCCCTCTGAACTGAGAATACTTGTGTGATTTTGGATAAATAAGGATAAATAAGGAAAAAAGTGAAGACCCTTAGAGATTCTGATTATAATCTGATACATGGATGTTCAAGACAATATCAATATGAAAACTAAAAGAAATATTATGGTATTTCACCCAAGTAGGTGAAGAAAATGGTTAACTTATTTATGGTAAGGAAATAATTGTAAAATAATGCTGAGGAGGATTTTTTTACCTAAATGAAAATCAGTGAAAATAAATATATAGTGGCAGTAATTTTTTGCATTTAATATAAAACATTGTATTGGATGTGCTGCAAAATATATATTGTATGACCCTAATTTCCCTTTTACAAAGAAAGATTAATAAGAAAATTGGTACTGCTCATTCCAAGTACCCATTAATTTGCCTCAGTGAGCAAACATATATAAGAAGCTAGTAAAAGATGGACGGTAACAAAAATTATGTTTCCAGATTGTATTTTGGGCCACCAGAATAACAATATGAGAAAGAGGAAAGTTCAAAATATCCACTTTGAAAGCAGAATGGATTCATTTTCAGATACGTTCCCATTGACTCTAGGGGTCAAATTTTAGTGACTCAAGAGACTGTCAACTCAGATTTCAATCACTGAAACTGTAAAAAAATGTTATAAAGTGCTCAAGCATTCTCTTAACAGAAAATACCTTGAAATTAAATTTACCACTTGTTTACTGATAGTTTGAGATAGGCCCTTCTCTCAAAGATTACTAGCATGTTAGGAGTTCTTTGAGAAAAATGTCTGAACATGGAAGTGCAGAGAAAAGTGCTAAGTTGCAACTCTGGGAACCCATGATGGAGCATCACAGGCATTTTTGGTTTGCACCAGTTAGAATATAAATGTAACAGTCATCAGAGGTTTATTTAAAATGTGGGGCCAGTTTCAAGAGCTGAAAAGAAAAAGATTGAAGGAAAAAATTAAAAAATGATCCTACTAAGGAAGTGACTGACCACATTCTCCAACTTTCTCTCCAGAAATGATATGTTTGGAAGGTGAAAGATGGAACGAGGTGGAAGGTAGAGGATCTCCCTCTGAACTGAGAATACTTGTGTGATTTTGGATAAATAAGGATAAATAAGGAAAAAAGTGAAGACCCTTAGAGATTCTGATTATAATCTGATACATGGATGTTCAAGACAATATCAATATGAAAACTAAAAGAAATATTATGGTATTTCACCCAAGTAGGTGAAGAAAATGGTTAACTTATTTATGGTAAGGAAATAATTGTAAAATAATGCTGAGGAGGATTTTTTTACCTAAATGAAAATCAGTGAAAATAAATATATAGTGGCAGTAATTTTTTGCATTTAATATAAAACATTGTATTGGATGTGCTGCAAAAATATATATTGTATGACCCTAATTTCCCACTTTATAGACAAAGAAAGATTAATAAGAAAATTGGTAGTGCTCTTTAGCTATTTAAATTTTACTTTCTGGATATATTTATGAAATGGCAGCATTAAAAATAGTTTCTTGTAGCACTATACAGCTATGCAGGATGAAAAGAGTAGAGTTCCTAGAGATTTCATTCATATGACAAATATTTAATGATCTCCTACCATGTGCCAGGAAAAGTGAAAGCTGTTCATTTTCTGGTGAACAGAGCAGAGGTGGGTCTTCATTTGTTGTAGCTTCAATCTAGTTAAAGCTATTAGAATTTTTCACATATACTATCTTTTTTCCATCATCCAACCAACTGCATGTGGTAAGAAAGCATTATCCATGATTTATTTTACAATAAACTTGGACAGTGTAGTGAAGGTCATATGGTTATTTAGCAGAAAAGACAAGGCTGGAATTAGTTATTAAACTGGATGTGATATTTTCTGGAGGTTTATTGTATGTCACTGACATTACACAGAGTAGAAAAATAACCTCATTTTTTCTAATTTGGGGTTCCTGCATCCTTTCTGTTAAGAGTATACAAGCAAGTTTTTATTGAAAATGACTGTAGGATTCCTGGTCAGAAGCCTCTTTCCCTGCTAGAAGTCATATCCTCTGCTAATTTCTAGTCTTCCTTCTTCTACAAGGTCCTCCATTCAGGAACCCATGCATCTACTGCATTGCAAAACAGCCTTGTTTCCCTCATCATGGGAGTGGGAGAGAATATCAACTAGAGAAGAAGGCAAGACAGTGCACGACATGAGGAAAAGCTACAAAAAAGAGGTACTGTGAGAGAATTACATCTATTGAATAAAGTGGAAGGAAATGTTGGGAATATAAATTTTAAGAAATAAATGCTGCGAAAAGCTCCAAAAACAATACTGGGTCAAGTCCTTAATGGCAAGTGCACTCTTTGGAGACAAGCAAATATTCATTGACTGGAAAGTAAACAGTAAATTAGTATTGCACTATTACCTTTTTAATGAAGAGATCTTAATATAAAACATTGTATTGGATGTGCTGCAAAAATATATATTGTATGACCCTAATTTCCCACTTTATAGACAAAGAAAGATTAATAAGAAAATTGGTAGTGCTCTTTAGCTATTTAAATTTTACTTTCTGGATATATTTATGAAATGGCAGCATTAAAAATAGTTTCTTGTAGCACTATACAGCTATGCAGGATGAAAAGAGTAGAGTTCCTAGAGATTTCATTCATATGACAAATATTTAATGATCTCCTACCATGTGCCAGGAAAAGTGAAAGCTGTTCATTTTCTGGTGAACAGAGCAGAGGTGGGTCTTCATTTGTTGTAGCTTCAATCTAGTTAAAGCTATTAGAATTTTTCACATATACTATCTTTTTTCCATCATCCAACCAACTGCATGTGGTAAGAAAGCATTATCCATGATTTATTTTACAATAAACTTGGACAGTGTAGTGAAGGTCATATGGTTATTTAGCAGAAAAGACAAGGCTGGAATTAGTTATTAAACTGGATGTGATATTTTCTGGAGGTTTATTGTATGTCACTGACATTACACAGAGTAGAAAAATAACCTCATTTTTCTAATTTGGGGTTCCTGCATCCTTTCTGTTAAGAGTATACAAGCAAGTTTTTATTGAAAATGACTGTAGGATTCCTGGTCAGAAGCCTCTTTCCCTGCTAGAAGTCATATCCTCTGCTAATTTCTAGTCTTCCTTCTTCTACAAGGTCCTCCATTCAGGAACCCATGCATCTACTGCATTGCAAAACAGCCTTGTTTCCCTCATCATGGGAGTGGGAGAGAATATCAACTAGAGAAGAAGGCAAGACAGTGCACGACATGAGGAAAAGCTACAAAAAAGAGGTACTGTGAGAGAATTACATCTATTGAATAAAGTGGAAGGAAATGTTGGGAATATAAATTTTAAGAAATAAATGCTGCGAAAAGCTCCAAAAACAATACTGGGTCAAGTCCTTAATGGCAAGTGCACTCTTTGGAGACAAGCAAATATTCATTGACTGGAAAGTAAACAGTAAATTAGTATTGCACTATTACCTTTTTAATGAAGAGATCTTTAAATGAAGGTTCTTTCCCATGGGAAATGCTAGAAGAGAATCTCTGAAAAGTCAAAGGACTATTTCTCTGGACTGACTAATGATGCAATAAGGTTCCTTATTAACTTTTACAGCACGTACAACAACAACAAATACAGAGAAGTCTCTTGATAAATATTTGTTGAGTAAATGAAAAGAGCTAACCTTAGCACACACAGAACTAATAGCTACTACTAACATGTGGGGAAATTCAATTGAAAGGATAAACTTGGTATCCAAAAAGTAATAGAAGATACTACATTAATCCTCTTGCTTCGATTATCGACACACAACCAGCATTAGGTTCCTAATTTTAGTGAAATATTTTAATTATGGTATCTTTTCCATATCATGTGATCAATATGTATGGATTCAGCTGGATTGAAATTTAAATATAAGATGGCATCAATGATTACATATATAGAAATTTAACAGGCTTGATGAATTTTCTCTGGCTTTTGGAAAGAGATGTTTATGTGGAAAAGCCTTCTGTTAATTATTTCCCATTTTTATAGGAAGATAACTAAAAGAAAGAGATTAGTACTGATCCACAACACTAGTTTGGGGGAGTAGCCCATACATTCTTGCATAGTTGTAACACAGCAGGAAAGATTTTCTCCCAAAGGCAAGAAGATGTACTACAACTCTGTTTACATGTTCTGATAATAACAGTTGATTTTAATACAGGGCAAAATAGAACCAACTTCTCTTCACAACCATATAATCTGTGCAGACAAGTCAGACAGTTTTCAAGAAACAACTTGTTTTCCCAAAGCTTCTCCTGATACACTGTAGATAGAGCCTAAACTGCTTGGGTGTCAACTACCAGTTCTCTGGTTTTATGATCCACATAAATAAGGTGGAGAGGCACTCTCAGTGGCATGATTGTTGATAGGAGAAGGCCAACATTCAGACATTCAGCTCCAATCAGGAAACTATGGAGAATTACATTATTTTTTTTTTCTGCGAAAAGCTCCAAAACAATACTGGGTCAAGTCCTTAATGGCAAGTGCACTCTTTGGAGACAAGCAAATATTCATTGACTGGAAAGTAAACAGTAAATTAGTATTGCACTATTACCTTTTTAATGAAGAGATCTTTAAATGAAGGTTCTTTCCCATGGGAAATGCTAGAAGAGAATCTCTGAAAAGTCAAAGGACTATTTCTCTGGACTGACTAATGATGCAATAAGGTTCCTTATTAACTTTTACAGCACGTACAACAACAACAAATACAGAGAAGTCTCTTGATAAATATTTGTTGAGTAAATGAAAAGAGCTAACCTTAGCACACACAGAACTAATAGCTACTACTAACATGTGGGGAAATTCAATTGAAAGGATAAACTTGGTATCCAAAAAGTAATAGAAGATACTACATTAATCCTCTTGCTTCGATTATCGACACACAACCAGCATTAGGTTCCTAATTTTAGTGAAATATTTTAATTATGGTATCTTTTCCATATCATGTGATCAATATGTATGGATTCAGCTGGATTGAAATTTAAATATAAGATGGCATCAATGATTACATATATAGAAATTTAACAGGCTTGATGAATTTTCTCTGGCTTTTGGAAAGAGATGTTTATGTGGAAAAGCCTTCTGTTAATTATTTCCCATTTTTATAGGAAGATAACTAAAAGAAAGAGATTAGTACTGATCCACAACACTAGTTTGGGGGAGTAGCCCATACATTCTTGCATAGTTGTAACACAGCAGGAAAGATTTTCTCCCAAAGGCAAGAAGATGTACTACAACTCTGTTTACATGTTCTGATAATAACAGTTGATTTTAATACAGGGCAAAATAGAACCAACTTCTCTTCACAACCATATAATCTGTGCAGACAAGTCAGACAGTTTTCAAGAAACAACTTGTTTTCCCAAAGCTTCTCCTGATACACTGTAGATAGAGCCTAAACTGCTTGGGTGTCAACTACCAGTTCTCTGGTTTTATGATCCACATAAATAAGGTGGAGAGGCACTCTCAGTGGCATGATTGTTGATAGGAGAAGGCCAACATTCAGACATTCAGCTCCAATGCCTTAGGAAAGAAATCTTATTTTTCTTCCATTCTTAATTATCAGAGAAGAAATGATTCACATTATGGATTACCATACTCGCAACACTTTAAACAATAGCCAGTGAAGCCAATCTTGGAATCAGGATAAAACGTTGGAGGGCACTATTTTTTTTTTATATAGCTTGCCTTTAATCTAAAATATTTAAGAATCATTTTCAAAGTTTTTCATTAAGATAGATATTTAATGAAAATGTAACATATAAGATGGACATGAAGATATCACAAATATACTACAGAAACAAGTTGTTATATTTTATATTTTTATTTGACTTTTTGTTAGGTAGGCCAAAATTGTATTGGCCATAAATATTATATGTAAAATTATTATATATAATAAAATTACCCATTATCCATATACATGTATATGTATATAACTTTACAGAAATATGCATTTGTATATACAGAGAGATGTAAATAAAGATTTCTCTCTCTCTCTCCCTATATCTATATATCTATATATATCTATATCTATAGATATATCTATATCTATAGATATATAGATATAGGGAGAGAGAGAGAGAAATCTAATTTCTTGGGTATAAACACTTTTCAGTTGAAAACTTACATAAGATACTTTTCCTAGGTCAAATTAACTTCTAAAGAGTTCACTTTGTTGCTTTAGGGCTGAGCATTAATAAAATCTGCTGGTTGGCTTTCCAAAGAGGAAGCATGAGTGAAGACCAGAAGTCAAGAGAGGAGTGAGGTCAGAAACCAGGTCTCCCAGGCTCTCTCCTGATTGGATGATTGTAGTTTCTGGATCCCTTAGCAAAAACCCAAATCTCTTTCAGGTGCCTTTCGAATGTCTCTGGTGACCACACCCCAACCTGATCTCTTCATGCTTCATGCTATGGCTAACCCCAGGAGCTCTGTAGGCTGAATTTGATTTTTCTAAATTCATCCGACAACTTTGTATTTAATAAGTAAGCCTTTATGAAACTCTCTTTAAATTCCCCCATTTGTGTGTGCCATCTTTTTCTTCCAGGACCCTACCTGATGCACAGGGACCATATTGGCATTTCTCTAGATTGACACAAGCAAGACTATTTACTGTGTGTTTTCCCACAATAGGAAGATGTGTATGAACTAATTAAAAAATACAGATTAAGGGATAGAGGGAGCTTTTCAATGAATAGGTTTAGCTTCTCTCAGTACAACAGACATAATTGATGTTCCCTGAATGAAAGAAGAGAAACAATTGTTGAATGAGGGAAATGGTATGACCTGTTATAAATTACATACGAATGAAAATATTCTCTGTCAAAAGGAAATCTGGAAATATAGTTCCAATTATTTCTGAACAGTTAAAAATTCTGTGAATCTCAAGTATGAATGTTTAACTTAAGGATTAACCAACCCTTGCATTGGTGTAGAGGTGTTTAATAAGTCCAAGTTCTTCAATGCTCATGGGTAGTAAGTGAAGGTTACAGGTTCCCGTTTTGGTGTATGGAGGGGAATAACACTGAGACAGGTTTAGAGCAATGAGTAAAGGAATTTCTGAGATCCAAATCTTATTTAAAAGTTCTTGATAACAGGTTGGCAGTACCATATGGTTTGCCTCTAGTATGGGAGTTCCTGAGAATGATAACATCTCTCAAGACATTGTAAGTCACAATTTAAAAAAATCAAATTCTCCTAGTTACCCTGGAATGACAAGGATTCTCAGAAAATATGGTGTTTAAGTTGACACTTACAGTATAAAATTTAGATGAAATTGGGTTGGAGGTGAGGATTGGAGAAAGGTAATGCATTTCAACTAGAGGCAAGATTATGCATAGAAGCCAAGAGATAAGAGGCTTAGGGTAAAGAAGTAGAGAACTGTTTAGTGTGGTTTAAGTTTAGAGTGCTTCAGAGAAATGCACATAAAAATGTTGCTAGACAAATAAACAAAACTAAAGTTATGATGGGAAGAAAATATAAATTTTATCCTGAAAACAGTAAGTGAGAATGATACAATCAGCATTTAAGAAAGATCAGTGTATTCAGTTCAGAGAATAGACTGGAAGTAAAGCAAAAACAGAAGAGTTAGGAAGTGAGAGAAGATGCAATGGTATTTGAGATGTTTATAACTGAACCAAACAAATAGGAGAAGTCATAAGAAATTACGAAGGTCTACTAAAGCTTTCCACTCTGCCTCTCTTTATAGGTTCTTAACACACAAAATACTGACTTAGCCCATCTTTTCTTCCAGGACCCTACCTGATGCACAGGGACCATATTGGCATTTCTCTAGATTGACACAAGCAAGACTATTTACTGTGTGTTTTCCCACAATAGGAAGATGTGTATGAACTAATTAAAAATACAGATTAAGGGATAGAGGAGCTTTTCAATGAATAGGTTTAGCTTCTCTCAGTACAACAGACATAATTGATGTTCCCTGAATGAAAGAAGAGAAACAATTGTTGAATGAGGGAAATGGTATGACCTGTTATAAATTACATACGAATGAAAATATTCTCTGTCAAAAGGAAATCTGGAAATATAGTTCCAATTATTTCTGAACAGTTAAAAATTCTGTGAATCTCAAGTATGAATGTTTAACTTAAGGATTAACCAACCCTTGCATTGGTGTAGAGGTGTTTAATAAGTCCAAGTTCTTCAATGCTCATGGGTAGTAAGTGAAGGTTACAGGTTCCCGTTTTGGTGTATGGAGGAATAACACTGAGACAGGTTTAGAGCAATGAGTAAAGGAATTTCTGAGATCCAAATCTTATTTAAAAGTTCTTGATAACAGGTTGGCAGTACCATATGGTTTGCCTCTAGTATGGGAGTTCCTGAGAATGATAACATCTCTCAAGACATTGTAAGTCACAATTTAAAAAAATCAAATTCTCCTAGTTACCCTGGAATGACAAGGATTCTCAGAAAATATGGTGTTTAAGTTGACACTTACAGTATAAAATTTAGATGAAATTGGGTTGGAGGTGAGGATTGGAGAAAGGTAATGCATTTCAACTAGAGGCAAGATTATGCATAGAAGCCAAGAGATAAGAGGCTTAGGGTAAAGAAGTAGAGAACTGTTTAGTGTGGTTTAAGTTTAGAGTGCTTCAGAGAAATGCACATAAAAATGTTGCTAGACAAATAAACAAAACTAAAGTTATGATGGGAAGAAAATATAAATTTTATCCTGAAAACAGTAAGTGAGAATGATACAATCAGCATTTAAGAAAGATCAGTGTATTCAGTTCAGAGAATAGACTGGAAGTAAAGCAAAAACAGAAGAGTTAGGAAGTGAGAGAAGATGCAATGGTATTTGAGATGTTTATAACTGAACCAAACAAATAGGAGAAGTCATAAGAAATTACGAAGGTCTACTAAAGCTTTCCACTCTGCCTCTCTTTATAGGTTCTTAACACACAAAATACTGACTTAGCCCATGTATTCAGGAATTGTGGTTTACTAGACAAAAGAATTTTCTTCTAGAACATGCCTCCCTCCCCGTTATCTTATTTAAAATAATAAAGCTTTCACTAACAAATATTCAGTTTGGAATGTCAGTTCAGTTAACTTTCTATTCTTATTATTTTTTTCTGGCTGCATACTGTGAGCTGGGGAAGATTAATCTGGAATCTAGGACTAGTTTTCACCTTTCCAGAGCAAAGCTAGCAAAAGCTTCACTTGTACCTAAGCTCCTTCGGTGAGCTGTGCAGACAGGCAGCCCACCAGACAATCGAAGAGAAGTTTGTCTGGTTTGATCTCAACTAAATATACTAGAGACTGGAGTTAGGGAAGCACTGGACTCTTTCAAGATTCACTAGATCAAAAAACCTTATGAACATGTGAGAATATTACTTAAGATTTGGGCTACCTTCCAAACCCCTGATTAATCTCATTACTCTAAAAAATAATGAGGGCAGCAGAGTTCCAAATTTCTCACAAAACCACTTTAAGATAAATATAGTTTGTATTCTGATACATTATTGTATTCAATTCCAAATCTAGATACACTTTCTCTAAGATTCTTTGGAAAGCCTATACCCTGGAATGCTTGCCTAAATGCTGATTTGTTCCAGGATCCATTGAATCAGAATATCTGGTTGAGTTTTGTGTATTTTATAAGGTCTCAGGAAAGTCTGATGACAATACAATTTGAGAATCACTACCTAAATGTAACAGTGTAAGTACTAGATAAAATTCTACAAATTTTATCAGTTCCCAAGTATCAATGATCTGAAACATCATAACAGTACCTATTTGCATGGTCAAGAGAAATAAAATACTTCTAGTACTTTTCTAAGAAAGTATTACTCCTACACTAGAAACATCAATGCAACTTAGTAATAACCAGTTAATTACACGAACTTTTATGGAAGAGTAAAGTTTAAAGCCCGTTATGATGGGAAGAAAATATAAATTTTATCCTGAAAACAGTAAGTGAGAATGATACAATCAGCATTTAAGAAAGATCAGTGTATTCAGTTCAGAGAATAAACTGGAAGTAAAGCAAAAACAGAAGAGTTAGGAAGTGAGAGAAGATGCAATGGTATTTGAGATGTTTATAACTGAACCAAACAAATAGGAGAAGTCATAAGAAATTACGAAGGTCTACTAAAGCTTTCCACTCTGCCTCTCTTTATAGGTTCTTAACACACAAAATACTGACTTAGCCCATGTATTCAGGAATTGTGGTTTACTAGACAAAAGAATTTTCTTCTAGAACATGCCTCCCTCCCCGTTATCTTATTTAAAATAATAAAGCTTTCACTAACAAATATTCAGTTTGGAATGTCAGTTCAGTTAACTTTCTATTCTTATTATTTTTTTCTGGCTGCATACTGTGAGCTGGGGAAGATTAATCTGGAATCTAGGACTAGTTTTCACCTTTCCAGAGCAAAGCTAGCAAAAGCTTCACTTGTACCTAAGCTCCTTCGGTGAGCTGTGCAGACAGGCAGCCCACCAGACAATCGAAGAGAAGTTTGTCTGGTTTGATCTCAACTAAATATACTAGAGACTGGAGTTAGGGAAGCACTGGACTCTTTCAAGATTCACTAGATCAAAAAACCTTATGAACATGTGAGAATATTACTTAAGATTTGGGCTACCTTCCAAACCCTGATTAATCTCATTACTCTAAAAAATAATGAGGGCAGCAGAGTTCCAAATTTCTCACAAAACCACTTTAAGATAAATATAGTTTGTATTCTGATACATTATTGTATTCAATTCCAAATCTAGATACACTTTCTCTAAGATTCTTTGGAAAGCCTATACCCTGGAATGCTTGCCTAAATGCTGATTTGTTCCAGGATCCATTGAATCAGAATATCTGGTTGAGTTTTGTGTATTTTATAAGGTCTCAGGAAAGTCTGATGACAATACAATTTGAGAATCACTACCTAAATGTAACAGTGTAAGTACTAGATAAAATTCTACAAATTTTATCAGTTCCCAAGTATCAATGATCTGAAACATCATAACAGTACCTATTTGCATGGTCAAGAGAAATAAAATACTTCTAGTACTTTTCTAAGAAAGTATTACTCCTACACTAGAAACATCAATGCAACTTAGTAATAACCAGTTAATTACACCGAACTTTTATACATTGCTCTCTTGTCTCTTTCAAATACTTGAAGCACCACATGAGTAGAGATAGTTCCCTTCACCAGGACATTCTCCCAGATAACCATCAGTGAAATGTTTAGCAAAGGGGCTGCCACCTTGTTCCAAGGACAGGGACAAACATACAGTACATACCACTTGGGATGTAATCTTCCTTGACAGGCATGAAGTGACTGCATTTTAACACCTTCGATCATCCAGGTATCACCTGTGTCCATTCATGTCCACCAGCATACAGTATGACATTAGAAGTGCAACATATTCATTGTGAAAAAATGCATTTGAACAATAAGAGAGTGATGGGAGGAAGACGGGGAAAGCACCGTCTCGGAGCCAATGGTATGACAGAGATAGAGCAGATACAGCACCTACAGACTGTTATCTAACCACATTTGTTACAAGTGGGGTTTGTCTGGAAGATAGAACTCAATTCTATACCATCCTAGGAGGAGAGGTCCTAATCTAATATATATGAAGGAATACATACATACATATATGTGTGTGTATGGATTTCATATGTAGATAGATAGATAGATAGATAGATAGATAGAAGGGCTGGGCTTTGGACCAGCTTGGATTAATATTCTCTACAAGGTTCTGCAAAACTCTCTTAGTCTGACCTTGTTTTTCTCTCCAGTTTATTTCTCTGCTCTCTTTCCTTTGCTCCCAGTACCTCAGCTTCACCATTTAGTTAGTTGTTTATTATTACTTTTTAATTTTTGGCTTCTTTTATTGGTTTTTCCATTTATTTATTTTTCATCTAGATACACTTTCTCTAAGATTCTTTGGAAAGCCTATACCCTGGAATGCTTGCCTAAATGCTGATTTGTTCCAGGATCCATTGAATCAGAATATCTGGTTGAGTTTTGTGTATTTTATAAGGTCTCAGGAAAGTCTGATGACAATACAATTTGAGAATCACTACCTAAATGTAACAGTGTAAGTACTAGATAAAATTCTACAAATTTTATCAGTTCCCAAGTATCAATGATCTGAAACATCATAACAGTACCTATTTGCATGGTCAAGAGAAATAAAATACTTCTAGTACTTTTCTAAGAAAGTATTACTCCTACACTAGAAACATCAATGCAACTTAGTAATAACCAGTTAATTACACCGAACTTTTATACATTGCTCTCTTGTCTCTTTCAAATACTTGAAGCACCACATGAGTAGAGATAGTTCCCTTCACCAGGACATTCTCCCAGATAACCATCAGTGAAATGTTTAGCAAAGGGGCTGCCACCTTGTTCCAAGGACAGGGACAAACATACAGTACATACCACTTGGGATGTAATCTTCCTTGACAGGCATGAAGTGACTGCATTTTAACACCTTCGATCATCCAGGTATCACCTGTGTCCATTCATGTCCACCAGCATACAGTATGACATTAGAAGTGCAACATATTCATTGTGAAAAAATGCATTTGAACAATAAGAGAGTGATGGGAGGAAGACGGGGAAAGCACCGTCTCGGAGCCAATGGTATGACAGAGATAGAGCAGATACAGCACCTACAGACTGTTATCTAACCACATTTGTTACAAGTGGGGTTTGTCTGGAAGATAGAACTCAATTCTATACCATCCTAGGAGGAGAGGTCCTAATCTAATATATATGAAGGAATACATACATACATATATGTGTGTGTATGGATTTCATATGTAGATAGATAGATAGATAGATAGATAGATAGATAGAAGGGCTGGGCTTTGGACCAGCTTGGATTAATATTCTCTACAAGGTTCTGCAAAACTCTCTTAGTCTGACCTTGTTTTTCTCTCCAGTTTATTTCTCTGCTCTCTTTCCTTTGCTCCCAGTACCTCAGCTTCACCATTTAGTTAGTTGTTTATTATTACTTTTTAATTTTTGGCTTCTTTTATTGGTTTTTCCATTTATTTATTTTTCATCCATGGATGATCTTCCTAACCCAGGGATCAAACCCATGTCTCCTGTGGCTCCTGGATTAGCATGTGGATTCTTTACCACTGCATCACCCTGGAAGCCTGTGCTGTACTGTAGATCTTTACTGGATATCTATTTTGAATTTAGTAGTGTGTATGTGAATTCCAACCTTCTAATTTGTTCTTACCCCACCTCTCACTCCCTGGTAACCATGAATTTGTTTTCTATGTCGGTGACATAATTCCGGTTTTATATCAATATATAAGTCCATTTGTACTTTTTTAGAGTCCACATGTGATATCACATTTGTTTTTTACTGACTTTACTTAGTACAACCATCTATTTTCAGAGTGCTAGGAAACAGTTTTAAACCAATGTTTTGCTTCCAGTGTTACTCCATTCCTTTTCCATGTCGAAGGTTCACAGGAATTAAAATGAGATTTTATAGTTAATTACAGCTTTTTATTTTCACTCCTGCCTATAGCTCCAGTACTATTAAATGTTTAGATCATTGTTAAAAACAGAGAATCTTCATGTCTTTTCAACAAACTATAAAGTTTAAATAAACAAAGCCATCCTCTGAAACACTATATGGTAGCTTAAATATCAGTCATGACCAGAAAAAGAAAAAATAAAAATGATCAGTTTAACACAGAAACTAAAAAAATTTACTCCAGCTCTTTCTTGTAGAAAAAAAATTCTATTCTTTTTGGCTGTTTTCTGAAAGATGGACTGGTTCATATTTGCACATACTTTATTATATTTCAAGGTTACTAATACTTTGAAAATAGTATTTTTCCTCATTCACTTTTTAAAACAATAATAGGGTGTTAGAATTTTTTTGCAATGACTAAAACTCATACCGAGAAAGTATCAGAATTTATTAAAAGATCTTCTTTGAGTTGCAATGTATTATTCCTTGTCTATAGTTTCTGGTATTAAATAAGATAAATCAAAATAAAGAAATAATTTTATTGAAATATTTGGTTACTTAAAAAGAAAACCTCTAGACAAATTACTACCCTAAAATTATGTTCCAAGAAATAATAGCCATTTATGTAATGCTAGTAAGTTAGTAAGTGTTCCATGGTTAAATATTTTTGGAAATATTTCATTGATATTCTCATCTTCAATATTCTAGATTCACATTAGCATGTCAAATGTTCAGAGAATTTCTAGGGGAAACTTGTTCTATTCAAAGTTTTCTAAACTATTTTTGGCTATAGGGCTTTTGTTTTCAAAAAACATCTATTGAACATTTTGATGGATGCTGGCATCTACGAAACACAGTGTGGGGCATGTCCTAGATGCTTGGAGGTACACTTAATACAAGCTCATGAAATATGGAAGAAGTAGCATTTATCTAGTACTGTGTATTGGAAAGTTGTCATATTCAAAGCTATGGAAAAATAATCAGCGTTATTCATTGCTGGTAGGAGCGTAAAGTGTTACAAGCCTATTTTGTAGTACTACCAAAATGTCAAGTACATCATATCCTCTGACCCAGCAATTCCTTTTCGATAACCCATAGATTTCTAGGCAGTATATTTATTTATTTATTCACTTATTGCAGTACTATTTTTGATAACTTGAGCCTGGAATGCCAATGTAAATGTCCACGGGTAGGGTCTATTTATATAAATTGTTTATGTACTATAATATGTGTAATACAATTGAATGAGATCATTCTTTAGAGTTTTAATAAGATTTTAAAATATGTTGAATTTTAAAAATCGAGGTGCACAAAATTTGCATTGCATTCTGCCATTAAGTTAAAAATGAGAGATGGCTTATTTCATGAAACTCTTTTGTCAGGGCAAATAGCAAATTAATACTACTGAGATTCATTACACAGAAACTAAAAAATTTACTCCAGCTCTTTCTTGTAGAAAAAAAATTCTATTCTTTTTGGCTGTTTTCTGAAAGATGGACTGGTTCATATTTGCACATACTTTATTATATTTCAAGGTTACTAATACTTTGAAAATAGTATTTTTCCTCATTCACTTTTTAAAACAATAATAGGGTGTTAGAATTTTTTTGCAATGACTAAAACTCATACCGAGAAAGTATCAGAATTTATTAAAAGATCTTCTTTGAGTTGCAATGTATTATTCCTTGTCTATAGTTTCTGGTATTAAATAAGATAAATCAAAATAAAGAAATAATTTTATTGAAATATTTGGTTACTTAAAAAGAAAACCTCTAGACAAATTACTACCCTAAAATTATGTCCCAAGAAATAATAGCCATTTATGTAATGCTAGTAAGTTAGTAAGTGTTCCATGGTTAAATATTTTTGGAAATATTTCATTGATATTCTCATCTTCAATATTCTAGATTCACATTAGCATGTCAAATGTTCAGAGAATTTCTAGGGGAAACTTGTTCTATTCAAAGTTTTCTAAACTATTTTTGGCTATAGGGCTTTTGTTTTCAAAAAACATCTATTGAACATTTTGATGGATGCTGGCATCTACGAAACACAGTGTGGGGCATGTCCTAGATGCTTGGAGGTACACTTAATACAAGCTCATGAAATATGGAAGAAGTAGCATTTATCTAGTACTGTGTATTGGAAAGTTGTCATATTCAAAGCTATGGAAAAATAATCAGCGTTATTCATTGCTGGTAGGAGCGTAAAGTGTTACAAGCCTATTTTGTAGTACTATCAAAATGTCAAGTACATCATATCCTCTGACCCAGCAATTCCTTTTCGATAACCCATAGATTTCTAGGCAGTATATTTATTTATTTATTCACTTATTGCAGTACTATTTTTGATAACTTGAGCCTGGAATGCCAATGTAAATGTCCACGGGTAGGGTCTATTTATATAAATTGTTTATGTACTATAATATGTGTAATACAATTGAATGAGATCATTCTTTAGAGTTTTAATAAGATTTTTAAAATATGTTGAATTTTAAAAATCGAGGTGCACAAAAATTTGCATTGCATTCTGCCATTAAGTTAAAAATGAGAGATGGCTTATTTCATGAAACTCTTTTGTCAGGGCAAATAGCAAATTAATACTACTGAGATTCATTGGACTTAGTATGGATGAGGTCTGGGGTTAAAGGGGGACTTTTGCTTCATATCATTTTATTCTTTCTAATCTTTGAAATATATATATCCATTAAAATGGAGAAAAAACAATGACAATCAGTCCTGCTCTAATGTGACACATATGTTACTAAAAATTATTTTGCAGGGCAAAATCATGCATTAAAAAGCCACATTTGTGAGACACAAAAGAATCAGAGTAATATAAAAAATTTTCTTAGTGGAACATAAAATAAAGATTAAAATCTAGTGGAGTTATAACATACTAAGTTGTTAAAATGCACTTGTATTATAATAAATATAGCACTATACCTTAAATAAGACTGGAAGTGTGTTTTTGGAAGTATATGTCAGGAGGATTGCAGTTTGTGTGTCATCATGTGGTAGAGGAAGAAGAATTACATGAAAGCTGATGAAGAGTTGTAACATCAGATGTAGAAGGCAGTGTCTTCCCAAGCAGTTCAGTTCAGGTGGCTGAAGGTAACCGTGTTCAGGCTCATTGAGGGGAAGTCCAACCATAAGCAAATGTGAAATTTCTCTACAGTAAAATTATTTACTGATATATCAATCATATTGGAACAGATTTTCGTTCACAAATCAAGTATTAGAAGAAAAACTATTAAACTCTTCTCAATAATTTTTCCATTTAAATTTTTTACATATTAAACTTACTTTATGAATAAACTTACTTCATTGATTTTTAAAGGAATTTACTTAACATTAACTTTCCACATTTTATACAAACTACCTGAAACTTTCATTTTCATTCTCTAAATACTTTAATATATCTTTCTAAACTACATAATGTCAATCATATCCTGAGAGTTAGAAGTGAAATTGTAATTTTAAACAATAATGTATTGGTGGAGCCTGTTACTTTAGGGGCAGAGAGACATACGAACTGCTAAAATGTCCTTTAAATAAAGAAGCCCCTAATCAAATTACAGGCCAAATAATATGGTGTCTGCTTCTCTACTGTGCTAAGGAATATTTTAAAGTGTCACTTCATGCTTTGCATTTAGTTACATGGAACATTTAAAGTAAAAGTACTTTGAATACATCTTAGTAACAAAATGAAATGTAAAAAGAGTTGGTTGGATAGTATAAATGCTTTAAAGAAAAAGAGATTCATTAACTCCATTGGCTCAAAGGAATGATCATTAAAAAAAAAAAAAAATCCTCCAGTCAGATATTTTTAAAGGTTTTTAACATTTCTTAAAATATTCTGTAATGTAAAACCTTTACTGGTAACAGTTATTTAGAGGAGAATTTATTTCATAAAATATAGAGAATAGACATAAAAATATTACCTTAGGTTCCTTTCATTACTTTGTGTGCTCAGTCACTCATTTGTGTCCAACTGTCTGCAACCCCATGGACTGTAGCCTGTAAGGCTCCTCTGTCCATGGAAATTTCTAGGCAAGAATACTTCAGTGGTAGCCACTTCCTACTCCAGGGGATCTTCCCAACCCAGACAGTGAACCTGCATCTCCAGTGTCTCCTGCACTGGCAGGTGGATTCTTTACAACAAAAGTCACTGGGGGAATCAGCTTCATTATTCTAATTGTATTTTTTAGAGAAAATTTACCTTTCACAGGAAGAAAAATTATCTGTTTGTGAATTTTAAAAGGCAGTGTCTTCCCAAAAGTTCAGGTGGCTGAAGGTAACCGTGTTCAGGCTCATTGAGGGGAAGTCCAACCATAAGCAAATGTGAAATTTCTCTACAGTAAAATTATTTACTGATATATCAATCATATTGGAACAGATTTTCGTTCACAAATCAAGTATTAGAAGAAAAACTATTAAACTCTTCTCAATAATTTTTCCATTTAAATTTTTTACATATTAAACTTACTTTATGAATAAACTTACTTCATTGATTTTTAAAGGAATTTACTTAACATTAACTTTCCACATTTTATACAAACTACCTGAAACTTTCATTTTCATTCTCTAAATACTTTAATATATCTTTCTAAGCTACATAATGTCAATCATATCCTGAGAGTTAGAAGTGAAATTGTAATTTTAAACAATAATGTATTGGTGGAGCCTGTTACTTTAGGGGCAGAGAGACATACGAACTGCTAAAATGTCCTTTAAATAAAGAAGCCCCTAATCAAATTACAGGCCAAATAATATGGTGTCTGCTTCTCTACTGTGCTAAGGAATATTTTAAAGTGTCACTTCATGCTTTGCATTTAGTTACATGGAACATTTAAAGTAAAAGTACTTTGAATACATCTTAGTAACAAAATGAAATGTAAAAAGAGTTGGTTGGATAGTATAAATGCTTTAAAGAAAAGAGATTCATTAACTCCATTGGCTCAAAGGAATGATCATTAAAAAAAAAAAAAAATCCTCCAGTCAGATATTTTTAAAGGTTTTTAACATTTCTTAAAATATTCTGTAATGTAAAACCTTTACTGGTAACAGTTATTTAGAGGAGAATTTATTTCATAAAATATAGAGAATAGACATAAAAATATTACCTTAGGTTCCTTTCATTACTTTGTGTGCTCAGTCACTCATTTGTGTCCAACTGTCTGCAACCCCATGGACTGTAGCCTGTAAGGCTCCTCTGTCCATGGAAATTTCTAGGCAAGAATACTTCAGTGGTAGCCACTTCCTACTCCAGGGGATCTTCCCAACCCAGACAGTGAACCTGCATCTCCAGTGTCTCCTGCACTGGCAGGTGGATTCTTTACAACAAAAGTCACTGGGGGAATCAGCTTCATTATTCTAATTGTATTTTTTTTAGAGAAAATTTACCTTTCACAGGAAGAAAAAATTATCTGTTTGTCTAATATTCTTATTCTGGGCACTTTTGATGCAAGTCAAACAACAAAAAGAAAGTGAAAATACATAGGTATTTGACGAAAGTCATATATCATTCAATGGATTTATTAATTTCCCTCACATCTTTAACTCACTTCAACAGTTTGGTGTGTATGACATTGTCCCTTTGGTTCCTGGTTTTTGTTTTCTTTTCATATTGACACAGTTGATGTGAATCTCCCTAAATGCAGGTTCATCAACTATTGCTTATAGGTCTGTATATTCTTCTAAGTTTCCCTCAAAGGAAAACCTAGTTTTTAACTTTCAAATTAAGTTTTGTTTCATTTAAACCTATTATTTTTATAATGTTATTAACATATATGCCTTCCTGGAAAAAAGTCCAACAAAAAGATTGCAATTATTCACACTCCTGATAATTGTGACTTCTTTGTTTCAAACCATTTCTGTTTGTATATGTTTGTATTCTGAATAAACAGAAAAATGGAAAGAAGAAATGGGAGTGAGAGAGCAGCTTTTGCTATAAATGACTGATGTCTTCATATCACTAACTTTTAATGTAATTTTAATAATTATTTATAAATGCATAATAATTTCTAATGCAATTACAAATCAGTGAATATTTATACTGCTTATACACTGGAAACTAGTCATGTATGTTTCGTCATATATGAATAATTCATAATGTAAAACCTTTACTTGTCACAGTTATTTAGAGGAGAATTTATTTCATCAAATATAGAGAATAGACATAAAAATATTACCTTAGGTTCCTTTCATTACTTTGTGTGCTCAGTCACTCATTTGTGTCCAACTGTCTGCAACCCCATGGACTGTAGCCTGTAAGGCTCCTCTGTCCATGGAAATTTCTAGGCAAGAATACTTCAGTGGTAGCCACTTCCTACTCCAGGGGATCTTCCCAACCCAGACAGTGAACCTGCATCTCCAGTGTCTCCTGCACTGGCAGGTGGATTCTTTACAACAAAAGTCACTGGGGGAATCAGCTTCATTATTCTAATTGTATTTTTTTTAGAGAAAATTTACCTTTCACAGGAAGAAAAAATTATCTGTTTGTCTAATATTCTTATTCTGGGCACTTTTGATGCAAGTCAAACAACAAAAAGAAAGTGAAAATACATAGGTATTTGACGAAAGTCATATATCATTCAATGGATTTATTAATTTCCCTCACATCTTTAACTCACTTCAACAGTTTGGTGTGTATGACATTGTCCCTTTGGTTCCTGGTTTTTGTTTTCTTTTCATATTGACACAGTTGATGTGAATCTCCCTAAATGCAGGTTCATCAACTATTGCTTATAGGTCTGTATATTCTTCTAAGTTTCCCTCAAAGGAAAACCTAGTTTTTAACTTTCAAATTAAGTTTTGTTTCATTTAAACCTATTATTTTTATAATGTTATTAACATATATGCCTTCCTGGAAAAAAGTCCAACAAAAAGATTGCAATTATTCACACTCCTGATAATTGTGACTTCTTTGTTTCAAACCATTTCTGTTTGTATATGTTTGTATTCTGAATAAACAGAAAAATGGAAAGAAGAAATGGGAGTGAGAGAGCAGCTTTTGCTATAAATGACTGATGTCTTCATATCACTAACTTTTAATGTAATTTTAATAATTATTTATAAATGCATAATAATTTCTAATGCAATTACAAATCAGTGAATATTTATACTGCTTATACACTGGAAACTAGTCATGTATGTTTCGTCATATATGAATAATTCATAATGTGAAAACCCATGTCAACTACCTTTCTCTGATTATTTCCTTTGGATAACCTCTTGAGTAGGAAAAAGAAACACTGATTTTCTTTACTTAATAATGGCATATCTTTAAATGTAAATTGGATCTTTGCCTTGTCTAATTGATTTCTGTTGAAGTTGTAGATGCTTTTATCATCAATTAAACTGCAAATGACATTTTATAAAGTTTCAATAAAGATTCTTAAGAAAACATACACTAATAAAATAAAAAGTAAAACAGAAATTTATCATTGATTTCATAAAGAGCTTCTGATCATTTTGTCACAAAATGTCCAAGTTGTCCATGATATTAAGTTGAGCTAATACACAGCCTTCAAATAACACCACCAGATTCTGAATATTCTGAAGAATACATATTGATGCCACATAATTAAATCACTTTTATACTCCTCAATCTTATTCAATAGGCTAGTCAAAGACTTGCTTGTCATTCCACATAAGTCAATTTTAACAAACAGAAAAAGAGAAAAGGTGAAGAAAACTTACAGAAATTAACAGTTACCACATAGAATTATTCTGCAATATCATCTATGTATACTTCAAACATTTTTTATATTAATAGCTTGACAACACTTTGTTACCTCAAGATAAGATCTATGTGTTTCTTATACTTTTATTCATCCACTAGCCACTATACTTCATAGTAGAGGAGTATGTGATGCTTAATGTTCGAAAACATTTGCTATGTTAATACATTAATTAATGACATTTTACTATTTATACTCACTCTTTCCTATTAGGGATTTCTTCTTATAAATGTTTCTTCTTATGTTTTTATTTGGTAACTAAAGTCCAACTTAGGCTTTTAATTCTCATTGGCAATCACTCAAGAGACTGTTTTATTCCCTGTACCATCACAATGTACTTGCTGTAAATTCCAGTCTTTACAGCAGGGTTCTTAACCTGGTATGCAGATAGAATTCAAAAACTGTGTAAGCCACTGATGTCTTCATATCACTAACTTTTAATGTAATTTTAATAATTATTTATAAATGCATAATAATTTCTAATGCAATTACAAATCAGTGAATATTTATACTGCTTATACACTGGAAACTAGTCATGTATGTTTCGTCATATATGAATAATTCATAATGTGAAAACCCATGTCAACTACCTTTCTCTGATTATTTCCTTTGGATAACCTCTTGAGTAGGAAAAAGAAACACTGATTTTCTTTACTTAATAATGGCATATCTTTAAATGTAAATTGGATCTTTGCCTTGTCTAATTGATTTCTGTTGAAGTTGTAGATGCTTTTATCATCAATTAAACTGCAAATGACATTTTATAAAGTTTCAATAAAGATTCTTAAGAAAACATACACTAATAAAATAAAAAGTAAAACAGAAATTTATCATTGATTTCATAAAGAGCTTCTGATCATTTTGTCACAAAATGTCCAAGTTGTCCATGATATTAAGTTGAGCTAATACACAGCCTTCAAATAACACCACCAGATTCTGAATATTCTGAAGAATACATATTGATGCCACATAATTAAATCACTTTTATACTCCTCAATCTTATTCAATAGGCTAGTCAAAGACTTGCTTGTCATTCCACATAAGTCAATTTTAACAAACAGAAAAAGAGAAAAGGTGAAGAAAACTTACAGAAATTAACAGTTACCACATAGAATTATTCTGCAATATCATCTATGTATACTTCAAACATTTTTTATATTAATAGCTTGACAACACTTTGTTACCTCAAGATAAGATCTATGTGTTTCTTATACTTTTATTCATCCACTAGCCACTATACTTCATAGTAGAGGAGTATGTGATGCTTAATGTTCGAAAACATTTGCTATGTTAATACATTAATTAATGACATTTTACTATTTATACTCACTCTTTCCTATTAGGGATTTCTTCTTATAAATGTTTCTTCTTATGTTTTTATTTGGTAACTAAAGTCCAACTTAGGCTTTTAATTCTCATTGGCAATCACTCAAGAGACTGTTTTATTCCCTGTACCATCACAATGTACTTGCTGTAAATTCCAGTCTTTACAGCAGGGTTCTTAACCTGGTATGCAGATAGAATTCAAAAACTGTGTAAGCAACAGTGGGAAAATGCTACACCTTTGTCTTCACTGTTCTTCTCATTAAAATATAGTATTTCCCTTAGTAAAAAGTTGGGTAAAAAATAATCTCTGATTTTTGTCACCAGTAAAAATCACAGATATTTTATATCATATGAAATACTATACCTCAAACCATTTCTTATGATACTCTTTAAACTAACAGAAATCATTAGCCCCACTACCTACTTAGCATATCAGTGGAGAAGTACATATGTATTTATGCATTAGTATCTATATATAAGTACATATTCATATATATGTATGTTAATATACATTTCCTAGAATATTTGAAGATATTTTTACATTATTTTCTGACCATTAATTTCCTTTTTATTTCATTTTATGCATCTAGAACTTTCATTCTAAAAAGGGTGTCATGGACTCAGAAAGTCTTTTTTTAAAAAAATAAAAGATGGGATGGGGATTTTCCTGATTGTCCAGGGGGTAAAGAGTCCACCTTGCAGTTCAAGGGGCACCGGCTGCATCCCTGGCATGGGAAGATTCCACATGCCTAGGAACAACTGGGCTGATGTGTCCAATTACAAGCCAGTGCTCTGGAGCGCATGTGCCCAGAGACAGTGCTCTGCAACAACAGAAGCCACTGTGATGGGAGGCCCACACATGGCAAAGAATAAAGATGGATGAAAATTAAAAAACAAACAAACAAACAAATGATGACTTAGAGGTAAAAAGAAAAATAAAGGATGGAGCCCTTACTCCACTAACCTGCTCTATAATAGCTGTGTTAATTGGCTTACTGGAATTACAATGCTATCATGTGATATTCTCCAGATAACATATTTCTTTCTAATAAGTTCCTTTAGAAAATACAAAATCTGAATTCAATGATATGAAGAATATACTTACTGAGAAGGAAGACCTTTTGGTTTAATTCATACCACAGGTTGGACCTGTATTTTCTTTATGTCTATGTATCTCATTGATTCTGTCAAAGCATTTGGACTTACCCCTATTTCCAGAGGTATGCAATAGTTACAAGCAGGATTTGGATCTTATGAGAGTTAAAGCACAGATTTCTTATTTTTTGATTGCAATGTAACTTACAGCAATGAATTTGAATGTGTGGAATATACTTCTTTTTCAAGATTCATAAAATTATCACACATGGGAGCTTATTAAAAGTTAGGGAAGTATCTGGCAGGTGTTCACTAGCTCTGGTGCTTCTACTGTGTACTGAAGAATGAAATCTAATGTCCACTGGCTGTTTTTACTCCCTGGTAACTTTTAAATCTGCTCTTAAATTACTTTAGAATATCAAGCTCATGAAAGTGATGAAAGAAAGATATTTCTCAGATTTTTTATACATGTATATCTTCTGAGATCAATACTCCCTTTCTTCCAAAGTCATCCTAAAAAAAAAGAGAAGCAAATCAGTATTTCTTTCAGCCAAATTTCAAAGTGACATTATTTTCTGACCATTAATTTCCTTTTTATTTCATTTTATGCATCTAGAACTTTCATTCTAAAAAGGGTGTCATGGACTCAGAAAGTCTTTTTTTAAAAAAATAAAAGATGGGATGGGGATTTTCCTGATTGTCCAGGGGGTAAAGAGTCCACCTTGCAGTTCAAGGGGCACCGGCTGCATCCCTGGCATGGGAAGATTCCACATGCCTAGGAACAACTGGGCTGATGTGTCCAATTACAGGCCAGTGCTCTGGAGCGCATGTGCCCAGAGACAGTGCTCTGCAACAACAGAAGCCACTGTGATGGGAGGCCCACACATGGCAAAGAATAAAGATGGATGAAAATTAAAAAACAAACAAACAAACAAATGATGACTTAGAGGTAAAAAAAGAAAAAATAAAGGATGGAGCCCTTACTCCACTAACCTGCTCTATAATAGCTGTGTTAATTGGCTTACTGGAATTACAATGCTATCATGTGATATTCTCCAGATAACATATTTCTTTCTAATAAGTTCCTTTAGAAAATACAAAATCTGAATTCAATGATATGAAGAATATACTTACTGAGAAGGAAGACCTTTTGGTTTAATTCATACCACAGGTTGGACCTGTATTTTCTTTATGTCTATGTATCTCATTGATTCTGTCAAAGCATTTGGACTTACCCCTATTTCCAGAGGTATGCAATAGTTACAAGCAGGATTTGGATCTTATGAGAGTTAAAGCACAGATTTCTTATTTTTTGATTGCAATGTAACTTACAGCAATGAATTTGAATGTGTGGAATATACTTCTTTTTCAAGATTCATAAAATTATCACACATGGGAGCTTATTAAAAGTTAGGGAAGTATCTGGCAGGTGTTCACTAGCTCTGGTGCTTCTACTGTGTACTGAAGAATGAAATCTAATGTCCACTGGCTGTTTTTACTCCCTGGTAACTTTTAAATCTGCTCTTAAATTACTTTAGAATATCAAGCTCATGAAAGTGATGAAAGAAAGATATTTCTCAGATTTTTTATACATGTATATCTTCTGAGATCAATACTCCCTTTCTTCCAAAGTCATCCTAAAAAAAAAGAGAAGCAAATCAGTATTTCTTTCAGCCAAATTTCAAAGTGCCCATTCTAAATTATTTCCTAGACTTATGAGTGTCTATAATTTTACAGAGGTCCTGTTTTATCTTCAACAATACCTATTTTATATTTATACATATTTATAGATTAATACTTTAACAGACATTTCCTTTTAAATAGACTATCATATACTTATTTTTATTGACTGCTTTAGTTAATGTTATTGTTTTATTTTACCTTCACACAAGTGAAAAAGACAAGGAAAGTGAATCTGACTTTTGATTCCTTCCCACAATCATGTTCGTTGGGTTCCATTATCAAGAGATCCTTGATGGAAACTATGACGTTAATATTCTTAAATATAAGGGATTCTCAAGAAGGCTCCTTTAAATTATTTCCTTAATGCAAATTAAGAGTAGAACTCAAATGTTCTTACCAAAAAAAGGATAAAAAAAAGCTATATACTTTTACCAAATTATCAAGCTATACATTTAAATATCTTATAATTTTGTTAATTATATTTCAATAAAGCTGGAGAATGACAAAAATAAAATTACTTCCATTAAATTGCTGCCAATTTCTGAGAGGGGTAAAAGATGAAGAGAATATAAAAATGAGAAATAATAAAAGGCTAAAAAGGATAAGACATGTAATAGAGGAAAAGATGTTACAAAAAGCAACAAAAGAAAAATTTAAAAGTAGAAGAATAAAAATGGAGAAAAATAAAAAAAAAAAAAACAAGGAGGAATAAGGTAGAGACAAATAACAAGAGAAAATATAGAAGATATGAAGTGAATGAAAGGTGCAGGTAATACAGTTACAACAGAATCTACAATACATCAAGAAACATTAATTTCTAAAATGAAAGCTTGATAAACACAGACTATAAATACCAGAGTTTGAGGCTTTGAAATACAAAGACAGTGTATTTTCTGAAAAAGAGTTATCTCATACAATTGAATTTAAATAGCTTGTGATTTGTATTGTTTTTAACTTTCTTGAGTGTAAAACTTTACATGCTTCACTGAAAAGACAGATTTGTTTAATGTACAAATTCTGAGGTTTTTTCCAATTTTTAATTTTTCCCTTTTTCTTCCAAAGTCATCCTAAAAAAAAAGAGAAGCAAATCAGTATTTCTTTCAGCCAAATTTCAAAGTGCCCATTCTAAATTATTTCCTAGACTTATGAGTGTCTATAATTTTACAGAGGTCCTGTTTTATCTTCAACAATACCTATTTTATATTTATACATATTTATAGATTAATACTTTAACAGACATTTCCTTTTAAATAGACTATCATATACTTATTTTTATTGACTGCTTTAGTTAATGTTATTGTTTTATTTTACCTTCACACAAGTGAAAAAGACAAGGAAAGTGAATCTGACTTTTGATTCCTTCCCACAATCATGTTCGTTGGGTTCCATTATCAAGAGATCCTTGATGGAAACTATGACGTTAATATTCTTAAATATAAGGGATTCTCAAGAAGGCTCCTTTAAATTATTTCCTTAATGCAAATTAAGAGTAGAACTCAAATGTTCTTACCAAAAAAAGGATAAAAAAAAGCTATATACTTTTACCAAATTATCAAGCTATACATTTAAATATCTTATAATTTTGTTAATTATATTTCAATAAAGCTGGAGAATGACAAAAATAAAATTACTTCCATTAAATTGCTGCCAATTTCTGAGAGGGTTAAAAAGATGAAGAGAATATAAAAATGAGAAATAATAAAAGGCTAAAAAGGATAAGACATGTAATAGAGGAAAAGATGTTACAAAAAGCAACAAAAGAAAAATTTAAAAGTAGAAGAATAAAAATGGAGAAAAATAAAAAAAAAAAAAACAAGGAGGAATAAGGTAGAGACAAATAACAAGAGAAAATATAGAAGATATGAAGTGAATGAAAGGTGCAGGTAATACAGTTACAACAGAATCTACAATACATCAAGAAACATTAATTTCTAAAATGAAAGCTTGATAAACACAGACTATAAATACCAGAGTTTGAGGCTTTGAAATACAAAGACAGTGTATTTTCTGAAAAAGAGTTATCTCATACAATTGAATTTAAATAGCTTGTGATTTGTATTGTATAAAAATTTCATAACTTTCTTGAGTGTAAAACTTTACATGCTTCACTGAAAAGACAGATTTGTTTAATGTAGCAACTCAGCAACTCAAAAGATTATCGGATTCATACCTATGAAGCATGTTTAACATAAATACCTGTAAGAAAACATACTATAGAAATAATAGAAATCATCATGTATATCTAAATTTACATAGTATGTGTTATTAAATTATTTACACTTCAGGTAAATTCTAAGATGAGTTTCTTATCATACTATTACATTTACTGGGAATCTGTTTATTTTTAAAAATGTCATACTTGTGAAACTACAGAAGATAAAGAAAAAAATACCCACATTTCATTGGTATGTTGTGACACGAGTATATACAGCATGTAATTTCAGAACTTTACAACACCAAATAAAGATGGGCTATTCATTTCTTTTTACTAACCAGCATACTGACAGACAATTTGGAAAAGAATACACATTTTACAAAAGCAATTATCCATTTTTATTTTGTTTACATTGCACTGAAAATTTACATCATACTTTTACAAAGATTTTTCTTTCATAAAAATATACTTCTTTACAAAAGTGTATGCATTAATATAAGAGGAGTAGCCAGTTGCAGAAGAAACATTGTTTAAACAAGATTTTAAATGTATTAACCTTAACATTAATGAATGAATTGTTGTTATTGCAGTCATTTGAATAAACAAGAATAAATAACTGATGGAATAAAATTTAAACAGCATCCTGTCAGTCAAGTACAATGTGGAGAAAATTATATGAATTTCCAAAACAATGTATCTCAAAGTGGTTTACAAGAAATTCACTATAATTGTAGAGATAGATCCAAGCAGCGCTCTGGGTGCAATGATTTCTCTTAGGCACTCTGTCTCATGATACAAAAAGTCGAGGCTGTTAGCAACTTTATCGATATTTGAGAGGGACAATAACACAGTGTTCACACTGGATACATAATTTATTCAATGAAGTAAAACATGCTATCAAAGGAAGACCATGACCTATGAAATCAAAATGCTGGCATTACTCTGATACAGCTGTAAATGAGCCATCAATAATTTGCAAATACCTATCTTAAGGACTGTGAAAGAAACCAGCCATATCTGAAAGCTCCTTCTTAAGAACAAGAGAATAGAAATTTTAAAATATATGAAAATTTGATAAGTCCACAATTTAGGAAGTAAATTTATATTGGTGATTCAAAAATAATTTTATTTTTAGTCATTTTGATTTAGGTGATGGTCCAAAATATATGTTTAACTCATTGCTAACTAAAAAGTCTAACAAGATTATACTTCTAACTGTTAGGTAAAAGTTTAAAGGAACATTAAATAAATTTGAAGACAACTGGAAGGAAAAACAGATACATTGTAAACTAAATAGACTGATAGGCTCTATTTGGTCCTGCGAAAACATTAGGAAGATGAATAGAATGGCAAGTTTGGTGTCTCAGATAACTTCAAAATCATGATTATTATAGACAGTTTTTGCCAGCTAAAGTGGTTTCTGAGTGACAAAACAGATTGAAACAAGGAGTTAAACACTCACCCCATGGCTCACTGAATAATATTGGTTACAACATAATGAGGGAGTTCAGGAGGCTAGCATGATGATCTTGCCATTTGCAGAAACTATGACAACCAGTCTAAAAGAAGATGACAGTATGATACCGAAGAACAAAAACTAGAAAGTGTCAGATCAGAGTGGGCAATCTTATCTCTTCTGTGGCATAAATGAGCTCATAAACATTTCAGGGCATGACTCAGTCTGAAATAACCAGGGAAATAAAGAAAACAATGAGTCAATTAATAGGTGGGAATAGTGGATAGAGTGGAGTGAAATACAGACCTATGGGGGGGATGTAGCTCATTACAGTTAAAGAGAAGTCAATGATCTATTGACTCTTGTAAGTATAGCTCTTATTTTCTACCCTATATCTTTTTTAAAACCCAGTCCCTCTAATATAGTTTATAAAGCACAGAAATACTGATAGTGGATGCTCCTCCAATATATGCAAATAAGTTTATGTTTTAGAATAATCTCCTTTAAAAAGCAAATAAACTGTGAGTAAGCACTCTCAGAGTGCAGCCGAATTTCTGTAAAACTCTCCATGGTAAACATGAAGAAGAATTATGGTCCAGTTTATGAAAAAACACTCTTCTCTATTATTCCTCGGGAAAAGGTGACCCAGCAAGTCCTGAAAAGTGTGCTTTAATTTGTTTATCAGTGAACTAAATGTGCATTTCTTTTTGAATATTGGACTGTGAAAGAAACCAGCCATATCCCTTCTTAAGAACAAGAGAATAGAAATTTTAAAATATATGAAAATTTGATAAGTCCACAATTTAGGAAGTAAATTTATATTGGTGATTCAAAAATAATTTTATTTTTAGTCATTTTGATTTAGGTGATGGTCCAAAATATATGTTTAACTCATTGCTAACTAAAAAGTCTAACAAGATTATACTTCTAACTGTTAGGTAAAAGTTTAAAGGAACATTAAATAAATTTGAAGACAACTGGAAGGAAAAACAGATACATTGTAAACTAAATAGACTGATAGGCTCTATTTGGTCCTGCGAAAACATTAGGAAGATGAATAGAATGGCAAGTTTGGTGTCTCAGATAACTTCAAAATCATGATTATTATAGACAGTTTTTGCCAGCTAAAGTGGTTTCTGAGTGACAAAACAGATTGAAACAAGGAGTTAAACACTCACCCCATGGCTCACTGAATAATATTGGTTACAACATAATGAGGGAGTTCAGGAGGCTAGCATGATGATCTTGCCATTTGCAGAAACTATGACAACCAGTCTAAAAGAAGATGACAGTATGATACCGAAGAACAAAAACTAGAAAGTGTCAGATCAGAGTGGGCAATCTTATCTCTTCTGTGGCATAAATGAGCTCATAAACATTTCAGGGCATGACTCAGTCTGAAATAACCAGGGAAATAAAGAAAACAATGAGTCAATTAATAGGTGGGAATAGTGGATAGAGTGGAGTGAAATACAGACCTATGGGGGGGATGTAGCTCATGACAGTTAAAGAGAAGTCAATGATCTATTGACTCTTGTAAGTATAGCTCTTATTTTCTACCCTATATCTTTTTTAAAACCCAGTCCCTCTAATATAGTTTATAAAGCACAGAAATACTGATAGTGGATGCTCCTCCAATATATGCAAATAAGTTTATGTTTTAGAATAATCTCCTTTTTAAAAAAGCAAATAAACTGTGAGTAAGCACTCTCAGAGTGCAGCCGAATTTCTGTAAAACTCTCCATGGTAAACATGAAGAAGAATTATGGTCCAGTTTATGAAAAAACACTCTTCTCTATTATTCCTCGGGAAAAGGTGACCCAGCAAGTCCTGAAAAGTGTGCTTTAATTTGTTTATCAGTGAACTAAATGTGCACTGTTCTGTGTGTTGATTTCGAAGCTTTTGAGGAAGGCTGCCGCATTATACCATTGTGCAGACCGTGTTCAAGTTGGGATCAAATCGTACGGCTTTCCCTTCTACTGACTTTGCGTTGGTGTCATACATGGGATTTTCAAAAGCTGCTTGGCCATTGTTATTTTCATGAACTGAACATCCTGTATACTGTGTTTTGGGTGCAGTCCTGTTGATGAAAACATTGATTAGTTATGTGTTAACTTTCTTCTAAAAACAACAGAATAGGGCTCAAACATAATATATTAATGCTTCAGTCACCATATTTAATGGATAATGTAACCTGAAATTATTGAGAAACCATAAATTCTATCTTCAGGTTTGGATAATTTACTTGTCAGTTTTAAATCCAGAGTGACTTTTTAAAAATTACATACAATATATATTTATAAACAGTACCAATATGAGTAATAGAAGAACAAATAAGCCATAAAATGGCTATTCTCACAAGTTTTCTTATGAGATGTTATCATGAGTTAGCATGTAAAATATAACTAAATTATGATGATGATGTTGATGATGAATTTAAATCTCATGACTAAAATATCATAATGTATATATAGTTATATAATATATATTGCTTACAACCTGCTCTTGCCAGGTGCATAATTCTAATGAATGATATTTTTCTCTCTCTCTTAAACTAAATTCACAATAAAAACAGAAACAACATCCTTTCCTTCTAATTAGGTAGGGATCACAAAGATCTAAAAGAATTCTTCCAGCTAATATTGAGCAATAGCTTTAAGGAAAATAATATCAAGCTATATATCTTAAAAGGTTCTAGCGTCCAGAATATACAGAGAACTCTCACACCTCAATAACAATAAGACAAATGAGTCAGTTTTTAAAATGCGCAGAAAACTTGAATAGGTATTTCTTCAAAGAATGTAGAGAAATGACCAACAAGTACATGAAAAAATGCCCAATGTTATTAATAATTAGGCAAATGCAGATCAATACCACAATGAAATACCACTTCACTAGGATTGTAAATGAAAGATTACCATATAGTCCAACAATTCTATTCTTGAGTACATACCCCAAAAACGGAAACAGGTATTTGGAAAAACTTGTATACAAACATGTACAGCAGCACTGTTCCCCATAGCCAAAACACAGGAACAGATGAATGGATATATTTAAACACAACGCATTCAAACATACAATGGAATATTGTTCAGCCATATAATGAAATAATGTACCGATGTTTAGTATAAAATGGATAAACTTGAAAACACTATATTACATTCAAGAAGCCAGATATAAAATGTCACATATTGCCTGATTCCATGTAAATAAAACATCCAGAATAGGTGAACCAGACAGAAAGAAAGCAGATTAGTAGTTGCCTGGGGCCAGGGTGGGAAGAATAGAGAGGGACTACCTAATGGGTAGTTTCCTTTTAGGATGATGGTTCCGTGACATTGTGAATATACATTGTATGCAACTGAATTGTACACCTACAGTGGTTTAAATGATTTTAGCTTATGTGTATTTTACCACAATAATAAAAAAGATTATCATAGCTTGTTTCACAAATAAATTTAGTGATTTTTTTTTTTAATCATTAATAACACTATATATTGACAAGGCCTTAAGTAATTGTTTTGAATTGTGGTGTTGGAGCAGATTTTTGTGAATTCCCTGGACTGCAAGGAGATCAAACCAGTCAATCCTAAAGGAAATCAACCGTGAATATTCATTGGAAGGAATGATGCTGAAGCTGAAACTCCAATACTTTGACTACCTGATGTGAAGACCCTGATGCTGGGAAACATAGAAGTCAGAAGGAGAAGGGGACGACAGACAACAAGATGCTTGGATGACATCAATAAATCAATGGATATGAGTTTGAGCAAGCTCCAGGAGATGGCGAAGGACAGGGAAGGCTTGTGTGCTACAGTTCATGGGGTCACAAACTGTCAGACATGACTGAGCAACTGAACTGAAACAACAGCTAATGCATGCTTGTTACAGATTTACATAATGTTAACTAAATCATTCTTAGATAATATGGACTAGCATGTATAATAAAAACAACAGTTTTGAAAAAAATACATTGCATTTAGGTATTCATTGAATTATCTGGTTACCTACATACTTTTTCTTCTTTTTTGCATATTTTTTCTTAATAAGGGATGGTCTCAAATAGTGGAACTTTCGATATCCCCAAAACGGAAACAGGTATTTGGAAAAACTTGTATACAAACATGTACAGCAGCACTGTTCCCCATAGCCAAAACACAGGAACAGATGAATGGATATATTTAAACACAACGCATTCAAACATACAATGGAATATTGTTCAGCCATATAATGAAATAATGTACCGATGTTTAGTATAAAATGGATAAACTTGAAAACACTATATTACATTCAAGAAGCCAGATATAAAATGTCACATATTGCCTGATTCCATGTAAATAAAACATCCAGAATAGGTGAACCAGACAGAAAGAAAGCAGATTAGTAGTTGCCTGGGGCCAGGGTGGGAAGAATAGAGAGGGACTACCTAATGGGTAGTTTCCTTTTAGGATGATGGTTCCGTGACATTGTGAATATACATTGTATGCAACTGAATTGTACACCTACAGTGGTTTAAATGATTTTAGCTTATGTGTATTTTACCACAATAATAAAAAAGATTATCATAGCTTGTTTCACAAATAAATTTAGTGATTTTTTTTTTTAATCATTAATAACACTATATATTGACAAGGCCTTAAGTAATTGTTTTGAATTGTGGTGTTGGAGCAGATTTTTGTGAATTCCCTGGACTGCAAGGAGATCAAACCAGTCAATCCTAAAGGAAATCAACCGTGAATATTCATTGGAAGGAATGATGCTGAAGCTGAAACTCCAATACTTTGACTACCTGATGTGAAGACCCTGATGCTGGGAAACATAGAAGTCAGAAGGAGAAGGGGACGACAGACAACAAGATGCTTGGATGACATCAATAAATCAATGGATATGAGTTTGAGCAAGCTCCAGGAGATGGCGAAGGACAGGGAAGGCTTGTGTGCTACAGTTCATGGGGTCACAAACTGTCAGACATGACTGAGCAACTGAACTGAAACAACAGCTAATGCATGCTTGTTACAGATTTACATAATGTTAACTAAATCATTCTTAGATAATATGGACTAGCATGTATAATAAAAACAACAGTTTTGAAAAAAAAATACATTGCATTTAGGTATTCATTGAATTATCTGGTTACCTACATACTTTTTTCTTCTTTTTTTGCATATTTTTTTTCTTAATAAGGGATGGTCTCAAATAGTGGGTAACTGCATAGTGAAGCCCCTCACCAAGATGTTACAATGGATGTTGCAAACAGGGGTCAATTCATAATCTATATATTCATATGTGAGATATATAACAAATATAACAGACTAATTTCATCATCTTTTACAAGCAACAGAAGATAAATGAAAGGATTAGAAAATTTTATCATCTGTCTGCCTGGGTCAATTCTGTCAGTACTGTTATGTGAACTCAGTTTAAGCATAAACTTCTCCCTTGTTCTCTAAATAAAGGTGGCAGTAGGTGTCTCCTCTTCAATTTAAACCTTAATTTAGATTCTGTGTCTCTGGTTTCAGCATAAATAATGTAGAAATAACTTATACAATTAGTTAACATTCCAGAAAATTGATAGAAAAAAGGAGGAGGGTAAACTTGAAGGCTTGCTCAACAGAGCAATTTTAGTTGTGTGTGAATTGGGCTTGTGGGGGATGCACACAGGAAATAATGGTTTTAACAACTGTGGTGATATTTCATACACAGAGATCAACAACCCAGAAAGAAACGGAAGTTAGAATTTGAACCACAGAGTGAAAAGAACATGAAACATAGATTTGGAAAACATTTTGTATTTAAAAAATCAATAAACTTACCTTTGTTTATAGAGATAAAATCCAAATCCTGCAAATATAAGTGCAAAAAAAGGCACAAGAATAGCAATGGCCACAGAACTTACCTTTGATTTATAGAGATAAAATCCAAATTGCTGGGAAAAACAGAAGTCAGAAGGAGAAGGGGACGACAGACAACAAGATGCTTGGATGACATCAATAAATCAATGGATATGAGTTTGAGCAAGCTCCAGGAGATGGCGAAGGACAGGGAAGGCTTGTGTGCTACAGTTCATGGGGTCACAAACTGTCAGACATGACTGAGCAACTGAACTGAAACAACAGCTAATGCATGCTTGTTACAGATTTACATAATGTTAACTAAATCATTCTTAGATAATATGGACTAGCATGTATAATAAAAACAACAGTTTTGAAAAAAAAATACATTGCATTTAGGTATTCATTGAATTATCTGGTTACCTACATACTTTTTTCTTCTTTTTTTGCATATTTTTTCTTAATAAGGGATGGTCTCAAATAGTGGGTAACTGCATAGTGAAGCCCCTCACCAAGATGTTACAATGGATGTTGCAAACAGGGGTCAATTCATAATCTATATATTCATATGTGAGATATATAACAAATATAACAGACTAATTTCATCATCTTTTACAAGCAACAGAAGATAAATGAAAGGATTAGAAAATTTTATCATCTGTCTGCCTGGGTCAATTCTGTCAGTACTGTTATGTGAACTCAGTTTAAGCATAAACTTCTCCCTTGTTCTCTAAATAAAGGTGGCAGTAGGTGTCTCCTCTTCAATTTAAACCTTAATTTAGATTCTGTGTCTCTGGTTTCAGCATAAATAATGTAGAAATAACTTATACAATTAGTTAACATTCCAGAAAATTGATAGAAAAAAGGAGGAGGGTAAACTTGAAGGCTTGCTCAACAGAGCAATTTTAGTTGTGTGTGAATTGGGCTTGTGGGGGATGCACACAGGAAATAATGGTTTTAACAACTGTGGTGATATTTCATACACAGAGATCAACAACCCAGAAAGAAACGGAAGTTAGAATTTGAACCACAGAGTGAAAAGAACATGAAACATAGATTTGGAAAACATTTTGTATTTAAAAAATCAATAAACTTACCTTTGTTTATAGAGATAAAATCCAAATCCTGCAAATATAAGTGCAAAAAAAGGCACAAGAATAGCAATGGCCACAGAACTACTATTTGTACCATGAGGCTGATTTGAGGAATTTGAACCTTCTGACATATTCAGTCCTATAAAAAAATTTTAAAACAATAACATATAAATACAAAATCATGTCTTTCATAACAGAATATTTATGAACCAGTTAATTTCTTCCTTGCTGAAGATATCGACTTGGAAATACGAAAATAATTTATGAAACTTTTCATTTCCACCCAATTTTGTGAAATGCGTACTAGGTACAAGAGTTTTTTTCCAGAAAACAATACAGAATTAAAAAGAAGCAAAGTCTCTCAACTTAAGAGTTAATAACAATTGCAGGAAGAATATAGAGTCACAAAGAAGTATATATATCAAGTATGAATTCATAATCAATATGCTTTAGGAAAGGAAGAAAAAATTCCATCTGGTGGTGTGTAAGAATAGAGGACATAACATGAACCTGACCTTGAAAAATCTGTAGAACACTGAACAGCAGAGGAGGAGCAACCATTAGATGCCTAGAAATGAGAGGGTGAGTAGCATATTTAGGGGACATGACAAGCATTACACATGTCTGTATGGAAAGGACATGTGGTATGAGCAGGAGGCTAAAATGATAAACTATCTGAAAAGGCATAAATATTATTCTAAACAGCTCAAACTTTCCACCAATCTATAGTGAGGAGCAACTAAAAATGTGTGGGAGGAAAAAAAAAGGCTCAGTGACAAAATAAAAGATTTTGAACAGTGACTAGGATGAGAAAGAGTTAAGGGAGTCTCATCTGAAAGCAGGAGTAGTTTGAAGATTGTAATGATATTAAGGTGTGAACTACAGCAGTAGGAAGAACATGCAAAGACAGATTTCAGGGAACACTTTGTAGTTCAAATAAACAGAAGTTATTTGTGTGGATGAAAGGGTTAAGGTATAGGATTTAGGAGTGTTCTATTTGGGGCTGAGTGAATGGTTATGGCATTAGCTCTTTTTCAGAATGAAACAGTTTCTTTCTTTCTTTTTTTTTTTAGATTCTGTTTTAGACATGCAGTGCTTGAAATACTTTGGGAAATACTATCTGAAAAAACCTTGCACTCAATTACACAACTGTGTCAATGTACTATGTTAATGTACTTATCCTGCTTTTCAAACTAACAGTTTTGGCAAGACATTATCTGAAATGATATCTTCTTCTTATTATTATTCATTTGGGGAAAGCTGATTTGCTTTTTTGCTAAATATTCAACTAAGTCATACCTTAGTCCAGGTTAAAAATATTAGTACCATTTTATATCTTATCTGTCTAGGGACTCAGAAAACTTATATAAAAGTTCAAGGCAATTGAATTTTAAAGATAAACATCAAGTAGTAGTTTTTAGAACTTGAATTTACCTTTATGCATTTAATACCACAATATAGTAACCAGAGACAGTACAGTTTAGGAAAATTATACACCAAAAGGTGTGTTAATAAATGCATTCAATTGAGACCATCAAGTGTTTATACACATTCAGAAGAGTTGGAAATAAAAATGACAAAACCTTGTGTCTCCCACCACAGAAAATTTACATATCTGAATAGCACGTATCCCCCAAAAGTGGTTCATTCCTAAAAGCTATTTTCCAGACTACATGAGTTTCTCAAAGTGACCCTGCATTTTTTTTTTTTTTGGAGCAGCAAGAAAATTGTAAAGATATTCAAATTGAAGAGAAGTCTCATGATACAAGATAAAATTATTCACAGTTTAATATTTTCTTTCATATCTGTATCATTTTTTCTCCTTTTTACTGGCTTGCGGGCAAGGCAGTTTGTCATGTTTATTAGAAATATGATGAAAAACTAAGCACTGTATGGAGCTGAAACATAGAGAACCAATATTTTGAAGAATGCAATTATTTAAAAGGCTATCAAATGCATCAATGTATAGTTCTGACAAAGAAAAATTCAAAGTGTAGTAAGTATGCCTAATGTACAGAATCCATTCTATTTTTTTATGATATCTAGAGTAATAAAGGAAGCACATGAAAATGAATACATTACCTAGTCTTTGTAGTCCAAATTGCCCATAATCTTTTCCCTGAATAAATCCTTGAAATACATAAGTAGCTCCATCAGGCTCAGCGGAAACCTAAAAATATTTATAAGTTTGATTAAACCTGAAGGCTGGCCATAGATATATTTTCCCAGTCTTAGAAAATAGTCAGTTTTACTCTGAAAGGAACATTATGCAGAATTCCTTCCTCCAATTCTTCTACTATGTAAAACACAGAATATCATGCAAATCTGCCATTATTAAAAGTAAAATTAAATGGGAGGGTGAGCAGCATATTTAGCATTTCATCTTTAAATAATTATGATTAATTGAAAAAAAGGGGATTGGTTATTAATATGATGATACAGATTTATAAATTTCTTTTTAGGCTAAGAAACTTATTTTCAAGAAATAAACCAATGATACAATCAAATAGAATGAGGCAAATGTTCAATTAAAAATTAAAAGATGATACTGTACATTATAGATTAGATTACTGTTCAGCATACAAGTGTTCCTTCTCTGGCCTCCCATTAACCTTCATGCAAAGTGTATTCATTCTATCTCAGAACAAAGCAGTTATTAAACAGTCACACAAGCACTTCCTGTAGCTATTTCTGGGTTCAGGGCAGAGGGGGCCTTTTCAATAAATTGTGTTATAAAAACTGAATAGCCATATGCAAAAGAATTAAACTGGATTCTTATACTATACACAAAAGTTAACTCGAATAGATTAAAACTTGAATGCAAGACTTGAAACCATAAAACTCCTAGAAGAAAACGTTGGGAGCAAGCTCTTTGACACTGGTCTTAGCAATAATATTTTGTATTTGGCCAAAACCAACAAAAGCAAAAATAAACAAGCAGAGTTATATTAAACTCAAAAGCTCTGCACAGCAAAGAAACACTCAACAAAATGAAAAGACAACCTGTGGGAATGGAGAGAATATTTGCAAACCACATAATCCATAAGGGGTTATACCTAAAATATTGAAGGAACTCATACACCTCAATGATATAAAAACAAATACTCCAACTTAAAAATGGGTAAAACACCCAAATAGACATTTTTCCAAAGAAGATATACATGAAAAAGTGCTCAGTATCACTAAGCATCAGGGGGAAATGCATACCAAGACCAAAGCAAGATATCACTTCACACCTATCAGAATGAGTGAAAGAATCGTGTCCAATTCTGCAACCTCATGGAGTATAGCCTGCCAGGCTCTGTTCATGGAATACACCTAGAAATATAATCTTCTATAAGAAATACATAAGTAGCTCCATCAGGCTCAGCGGAAACCTAAAAATATTTATAAGTTTGATTAAACCTGAAGGCTGGCCATAGATATATTTTCCCAGTCTTAGAAAATAGTCAGTTTTACTCTGAAAGGAACATTATGCAGAATTCCTTCCTCCAATTCTTCTACTATGTAAAACACAGAATATCATGCAAATCTGCCATTATTAAAAGTAAAATTAAATGGGAGGGTGAGCAGCATATTTAGCATTTCATCTTTAAATAATTATGATTAATTGAAAAAAAGGGGATTGGTTATTAATATGATGATACAGATTTATAAATTTCTTTTTAGGCTAAGAAACTTATTTTCAAGAAATAAACCAATGATACAATCAAATAGAATGAGGCAAATGTTCAATTAAAAATTAAAAGATGATACTGTACATTATAGATTAGATTACTGTTCAGCATACAAGTGTTCCTTCTCTGGCCTCCCATTAACCTTCATGCAAAGTGTATTCATTCTATCTCAGAACAAAGCAGTTATTAAACAGTCACACAAGCACTTCCTGTAGCTATTTCTGGGTTCAGGGCAGAGGGGGCCTTTTCAATAAATTGTGTTATAAAAACTGAATAGCCATATGCAAAAGAATTAAACTGGATTCTTATACTATACACAAAAGTTAACTCGAATAGATTAAAACTTGAATGCAAGACTTGAAACCATAAAACTCCTAGAAGAAAACGTTGGGAGCAAGCTCTTTGACACTGGTCTTAGCAATAATATTTTGTATTTGGCCGCAAAACCAACAAAAGCAAAAATAAACAAGCAGAGTTATATTAAACTCAAAAGCTCTGCACAGCAAAGAAACACTCAACAAAATGAAAAGACAACCTGTGGGAATGGAGAGAATATTTGCAAACCACATAATCCATAAGGGGTTATACCTAAAATATTGAAGGAACTCATACACCTCAATGATATAAAAACAAATACTCCAACTTAAAAATGGGTAAAACACCCAAATAGACATTTTTTCCAAAGAAGATATACATGAAAAAGTGCTCAGTATCACTAAGCATCAGGGGGAAATGCATACCAAGACCAAAGCAAGATATCACTTCACACCTATCAGAATGAGTGAAAGAATCGTGTCCAATTCTGCAACCTCATGGAGTATAGCCTGCCAGGCTCTGTTCATGGAATTCTCCAGAGAAGAATATTGGAGTAAGTGACCATTTCATTCTCCGGGGATTCTTCCTGACCTAGGTATGGGGTATCCTGCATTGCAGGCAGATCCTTTACTGTCTCAGCCACCTCAAAAGCATAAGAGGTGACAAATGTTGGCAAGGATGTGGAGAAAAAGGAACCTGTACACAGTTGGTGGAAGCTGATATAGCCACAATGAAAAACAGTATGTAGGTTGCTCAAGAATTTAAAAGTAGCACTCCCTTATGATCTAGCATTCTTATTTCTGGAATATATATATATATTTGAAACAAATTATATCATTGACTTGAAGAAATATCTGCACTCTCATGTATACTGCAGGCTATTCACAATAGCCAATATATGGAAACAACCTGAGTGTCTGTTGATGGATGAATAAAGAAAATATGATATAATTATAAAGATATATATAGATATATGTGTGTATATATATACAAAATGGAATATTATTCCACCTTTAATAATAATAATAAAGAAATCCTGCTATTTGCAACAACATGGATGGAACTGAAGGGCATTTTACTAACTGAAATAAGCCAGACATAGACAGACAAATACAGTGTGAGCTCACATGTAGAGTCTTAAAAAAAAATAAATTTGAATTTGTGGAAGCAGAGAGTAGAATGGTAGTTTCCAAGGGTTAGGAGTGGGTTAAATGGAAAGATGTTGCTAAAAAGGTATAAACTTTCTGTTATAAGATTAATAAGATCTGAATGTATAACGTAGTGACTATAGTCGATATTACTGTATTGTCTAATTGAAATTTGTTAAGACAGTAGAACTTAAGCCTTCTCATGAAATAAGTTAAATATATGAAGTAAGAGACATGTAAATTAACTTGATTATGGAAATATTTTCACAATGTATACGTATATCAAATCACCATGTTATATACTATATATATATTATATCCAAAGGAAAAAGATTTTTCAAAGAATACATGAAAAGATGCTCAGTATCACTAAGCATCAGGGGGAAATGCATACCAAGACCAAAGCAAGATATCACTTCACACCTATCAGAATGAGTGAAAGAATCGTGTCCAATTCTGCAACCTCATGGAGTATAGCCTGCCAGGCTCTGTTCATGGAATTCTCCAGAGAAGAATATTGGAGTAAGTGACCATTTCATTCTCCGGGGATTCTTCCTGACCTAGGTATGGGGTATCCTGCATTGCAGGCAGATCCTTTACTGTCTCAGCCACCTCAAAAGCATAAGAGGTGACAAATGTTGGCAAGGATGTGGAGAAAAAGGAACCTGTACACAGTTGGTGGAAGCTGATATAGCCACAATGAAAAACAGTATGTAGGTTGCTCAAGAATTTAAAAGTAGCACTCCCTTATGATCTAGCATTCTTATTTCTGGAATATATATATATATTTGAAACAAATTATATCATTGACTTGAAGAAATATCTGCACTCTCATGTATACTGCAGGCTATTCACAATAGCCAATATATGGAAACAACCTGAGTGTCTGTTGATGGATGAATAAAGAAAATATGATATAATTATAAAGATATATATAGATATATGTGTGTATATATATACAAAATGGAATATTATTCCACCTTTAATAATAATAATAAAGAAATCCTGCTATTTGCAACAACATGGATGGAACTGAAGGGCATTTTACTAACTGAAATAAGCCAGACATAGACAGACAAATACAGTGTGAGCTCACATGTAGAGTCTTAAAAAAAAATAAATTTGAATTTGTGGAAGCAGAGAGTAGAATGGTAGTTTCCAAGGGTTAGGAGTGGGTTAAATGGAAAGATGTTGCTAAAAAGGTATAAACTTTCTGTTATAAGATTAATAAGATCTGAATGTATAACGTAGTGACTATAGTCGATATTACTGTATTGTCTAATTGAAATTTGTTAAGACAGTAGAACTTAAGCCTTCTCATGAAATAAGTTAAATATATGAAGTAAGAGACATGTAAATTAACTTGATTATGGAAATATTTTCACAATGTATACGTATATCAAATCACCATGTTATATACTATATATATATTATAATTTTATTTCCCAATTATACCTCAGTAAAGCAGAAAAAAAGACTGAAGCCAATCCAAAAATAACCATGAATGTTAACTGAGAAGGGTAGAACAATATGATGTTTTTTAACTATTATATTGACATTTAAATATATCTGTCTATGACAGGATGAAAGGAAACAAGGATAAATAAACACATAATTTGCAATTATGAGGAAGATACAACCAACGATACTTTTGATGCAAAACAGAATAGTCATAATAAATATTCCCAAACTGGCAAAGTCAGCCAATATGGTCTCTAGGACAGTTCGAGAGTATAGCATTTGTCTATGGTGGCTAAAGGCTTCCCTGGTGGCTCAGCTGTTGGGGAGTCAGCCTGTAGTGCAGGAGACTCTGGTTGATTTCTGGGTTGGGAGGATCCTTTTGAGGGGGGATGGGCTGCCCGCCCCAGTATTCTTGACTGGAGAATTCCATGGCTCATCCATGGTGTTGCAGAGTCAGACAGGAATGAGCAACTTGACTTTCACTTTCATAGTGGCTAAAAATAGCAAATGTTAAGTAAAGACACATGAAAGCATGCTCCTTAGGACAAAGTGTAATACCAAAAAACATAGGCTGAGATTCTAGGTAGGACTGGTTCATGATCCCCTCTTTGAAGAGAGAAAATGGAATTTTTAAAATGACAGTCTTCACAATGTAGATTGCAAAACAGTGAACAAAGATATAAAAATGTTTTCTGCAATAAAATGTACAGAATCTTTGCTTTTTCACACTGTTCTGCTTGGTGTTAGGATGTGACAGCATCACTGTGACAGAATAATTATGAAACAACATCATGAAGATTATTCTGTCCTAGTTTCATTTAAAACCACTGTAAGAGATTTACAGTGAAAACTTACTTATTCAGCTAAGTTTTAATCCTATTAAAAAAAAGAAGACAAAGTGAATTCATTCTATCTCAGGAGTTGGATTTGGTCATGTGACTTACTGTGGCCAATGGAATGTATGTGAAATTGACAATAGATCAGTTAGTTACAAACCCAGGCCTTAAGAGGGCTGTTTCTCCTTGTAAGTGAAAGAAGCCATACAATACATGGTCACAAAAGACTTTTGACTGTATGATTTCATAAATATGAAAGCCTAGAACAGCAGAATCTAAAGGAGCTGTGATTGCTTGGATTTGGGGGAGAAGGAGCAGTGGATGGACTGGGTGATGGCTAAAAGGCATAGAGTTTCTTTGAAGTTAACTATATTGACATTTAAATATATCTGTCTATGACAGGATGAAAGGAAACAAGGATAAATAAACACATAATTTGCAATTATGAGGAAGATACAACCAACGATACTTTTGATGCAAAACAGAATAGTCATAATAAATATTCCCAAACTGGCAAAGTCAGCCAATATGGTCTCTAGGACAGTTCGAGAGTATAGCATTTGTCTATGGTGGCTAAAGGCTTCCCTGGTGGCTCAGCTGTTGGGGAGTCAGCCTGTAGTGCAGGAGACTCTGGTTGATTTCTGGGTTGGGAGGATCCTTTTGAGGGGGGATGGGCTGCCCGCCCCAGTATTCTTGACTGGAGAATTCCATGGCTCATCCATGGTGTTGCAGAGTCAGACAGGAATGAGCAACTTGACTTTCACTTTCATAGTGGCTAAAAATAGCAAATGTTAAGTAAAGACACATGAAAGCATGCTCCTTAGGACAAAGTGTAATACCAAAAAACATAGGCTGAGATTCTAGGTAGGACTGGTTCATGATCCCCTCTTTGAAGAGAGAAAATGGAATTTTTAAAATGACAGTCTTCACAATGTAGATTGCAAAACAGTGAACAAAGATATAAAAATGTTTTCTGCAATAAAATGTACAGAATCTTTGCTTTTTCACACTGTTCTGCTTGGTGTTAGGATGTGACAGCATCACTGTGACAGAATAATTATGAAACAACATCATGAAGATTATTCTGTCCTAGTTTCATTTAAAACCACTGTAAGAGATTTACAGTGAAAACTTACTTATTCAGCTAAGTTTTAATCCTATTAAAAAAAAGAAGACAAAGTGAATTCATTCTATCTCAGGGAGTTGGATTTGGTCATGTGACTTACTGTGGCCAATGGAATGTATGTGAAATTGACAATAGATCAGTTAGTTACAAACCCAGGCCTTAAGAGGGCTGTTTCTCCTTGTAAGTGAAAGAAGCCATACAATACATGGTCACAAAAGACTTTTGACTGTATGATTTCATAAATATGAAAGCCTAGAACAGCAGAATCTAAAGGAGCTGTGATTGCTTGGATTTGGGGGAGAAGGAGCAGTGGATGGACTGGGTGATGGCTAAAAGGCATAGAGTTTCTTTTTGAAGTGATGGAAATATTATGAAAACTGTGGTGATGGATACACATCTGAAAATATACTAAGAACCAATGAACCAGTATACTTTAAGTGGGTGAATTGTAGGGTATTTGAACTGTATCTTAATAGGGCTCTTAAAAGAGGGGAACATATTTCCACTTTGTCCTGCAGAATTTCAGACCTTTGACAAGAGAAGAACGTGTTCCTGGCAGCTGTTGTCCGTCCTGCCTGTACTTGATCTGAGACACCTGGAACACACCTAAACTTGCTACCACAGCCTCAAGTGGAAAGCCCACAACTAACCTCACGCAAAGAACTAAACATATGTTGTTTGACCCTGAGATTCTATGGCTCTGCCTCATGCTGTAAATGCTATTACCTGTACCTTGCATGTAAAATTCTATATTAAAAAAATACATTAGTATTTTTATACATAGAATACATACACGAATACATACATGTATAGTTTTTATACATACTATCATTCATAGTATCATTTGATCTCTCTAGGAGTTGACATATTTCAGTGTTCCTTATAACTAGTCACATGAATTTACCCTGAAGTTTGTTTTGATCAGTAGCAATTAGTTTCCTAAATCATGCATGTTATTGTGAAACTTGTAAAAATTCTTGAATCCTCACCCTAAAAAAATATTACACCAAATTATTCACAGAAGTCTGACATTTCACAAGTGATTTTTTCCTTATTGTCAGACATACCCTGGGCATTTTTAGACACAAAATGCTTCAAAAAAAAGAGAAGAGCTCAAACTGTAATAGTTAAATGGATGGATTCATTTTGTTTTCTAAATGAAACAATACAATTCAACAATTTAAGTGCACTTAAGATGAGCCAGACTCCAACTCCATGAATAATGGCACAGATAGAGAAACAGGATGCACATTTTTTCCCTCAGAAAATAAACTTACTCTTCATATTCTGAATATTTTATAAACTTCTCTACAAAGAGGAAGCTGCATGAGCCACTTCCTCCGGATAGTTACCATAAGCATCTCTATCATAACACAATATTGAGTTACTCTGCCCTATTCAACCACTTATGTGAATGGAATTTCTAAACTGGCAGTTTGTAGTAACAAATCTTATATTTGGATACTGCCCAGGAGTCTTGATAAAATAAGCATGAAAACTCTGGCTATATCCTCTGAAGTAGCAAGACTTTTATAAGAAAAACCCTTTTAGGTAAGAAGAGAGTGGGTCATGGCCTTCAGTAGGCATATTTCCACCTTGTCCTGCAGAATTTCAGACCTTTGACAAGAGAAGAACGTGTTCCTGGCAGCTGTTGTCCGTCCTGCCTGTACTTGATCTGAGACACCTGGAACACACCTAAACTTGCTACCACAGCCTCAAGTGGAAAGCCCACAACTAACCTCACGCAAAGAACTAAACATATGTTGTTTGACCCTGAGATTCTATGGCTCTGCCTCATGCTGTAAATGCTATTACCTGTACCTTGCATGTAAAATTCTATATTAAAAAAATACATTAGTATTTTTATACATAGTATACATACACGAATACATACATGTATAGTTTTTATACATACTATCATTCATAGTATCATTTGATCTCTCTAGGAGTTGACATATTTCAGTGTTCCTTATAACTAGTCACATGAATTTACCCTGAAGTTTGTTTTGATCAGTAGCAATTAGTTTCCTAAATCATGCATGTTATTGTGAAACTTGTAAAAATTCTTGAATCCTCACCCTAAAAAAATATTACACCAAATTATTCACAGAAGTCTGACATTTCACAAGTGATTTTTTCCTTATTGTCAGACATACCCTGGGCATTTTTAGACACAAAATGCTTCAAAAAAAAGAGAAGAGCTCAAACTGTAATAGTTAAATGGATGGATTCATTTTGTTTTCTAAATGAAACAATACAATTCAACAATTTAAGTGCACTTAAGATGAGCCAGACTCCAACTCCATGAATAATGGCACAGATAGAGAAACAGGATGCACTTTTTTTCCCTCAGAAAATAAACTGACTCTTCATATTCTGAATATTTTATAAACTTCTCTACAAAGAGGAAGCTGCATGAGCCACTTCCTCCGGATAGTTACCATAAGCATCTCTATCATAACACAATATTGAGTTACTCTGCCCTATTCAACCACTTATGTGAATGGAATTTCTAAACTGGCAGTTTGTAGTAACAAATCTTATATTTGGATACTGCCCAGGAGTCTTGATAAAATAAGCATGAAAACTCTGGCTATATCCTCTGAAGTAGCAAGACTTTTATAAGAAAAACCCTTTTAGGTAAGAAGAGAGTGGGTCATGGCCTTCAGTAGGTTAAACACACTAGATTACACTAAAGTATTTATATTGAATTGTTTCTTTATTTTGCAACATAAACTAGTCATAATTGTAATTTTGCTATTTTTTAAAATTTTTGGCCACTTTTATTGGTCTTTCATTTCTCTATTTCTTTTCTTTGTTCTTTGGCCTGTGTGGGCCTCCCACTGCAGTGGCCTCTCCTGTAGCAGAGCACTGGCTCTGGGTACACGCGCTCCAGAGCGCTGGCTTGTAATTGGACATACCAGTCCAGCCGCTCCAAGGTACATGGGATTCTCCCATGCCAGGGATCAAACTAGCACCCGTTGCAGTGCAAGGTGGACTCTACCCACTGGACCACCAGGCAAGCCCTAATTTTGCTATTTTATGTGTATTTGTTTAACTAGCTCAATTTAGAAAATTACACTTTTCTGGAATTTTAATGACAAACCATAGTACTACATAGTGTTACTAAATTTAGCAGAAGACTTTTAAAAAACTGTACTTACAAATCCATCCATGGCCCAATTTTCCTCCTTCATTTTCTTCACAGAAGCTTGAGCTGGTACTTTAATAAGATAGATGTGTAACATTAGGCGAGCTTCTTGGCTTTTATATACTCCTGTAAAATATAAGGACATTTAGTCTACTAATTTTGCACATAGTCATGCTTCACTTTATTATCTATAACTCCTTACATATATCATAAATGAATGTTATAGGAAAAGAAATAAAACAATGCCAAGACAAGGCCAGTTTACCCAGAATGGCACAGATAGAGAAACAGGATGCACATTTTTCCCTCAGAAAATAAACTTACTCTTCATATTCTGAATATTTTATAAACTTCTCTACAAAGAGGAAGCTGCATGAGCCACTTCCTCCGGATAGTTACCATAAGCATCTCTATCATAACACAATATTGAGTTACTCTGCCCTATTCAACCACTTATGTGAATGGAATTTCTAAACTGGCAGTTTGTAGTAACAAATCTTATATTTGGATACTGCCCAGGAGTCTTGATAAAATAAGCATGAAAACTCTGGCTATATCCTCTGAAGTAGCAAGACTTTTATAAGAAAAACCCTTTTAGGTAAGAAGAGAGTGGGTCATGGCCTTCAGTAGGTTAAACACACTAGATTACACTAAAGTATTTATATTGAATTGTTTCTTTATTTTGCAACATAAACTAGTCATAATTGTAATTTTGCTATTTTTTAAAATTTTTGGCCACTTTTATTGGTTTTTCGTTTATTTCTTTTCTTTGTTCTTTGGCCTGTGTGGGCCTCCCACTGCAGTGGCCTCTCCTGTAGCAGAGCACTGGCTCTGGGTACACGCGCTCCAGAGCGCTGGCTTGTAATTGGACATACCAGTCCAGCCGCTCCAAGGTACATGGGATTCTCCCATGCCAGGGATCAAACTAGCACCCGTTGCAGTGCAAGGTGGACTCTACCCACTGGACCACCAGGCAAGCCCTAATTTTGCTATTTTATGTGTATTTGTTTAACTAGCTCAATTTAGAAAATTACACTTTTCTGGAATTTTAATGACAAACCATAGTACTACATAGTGTTACTAAATTTAGCAGAAGACTTTTAAAAAACTGTACTTACAAATCCATCCATGGCCCAATTTTCCTCCTTCATTTTCTTCACAGAAGCTTGAGCTGGTACTTTAATAAGATAGATGTGTAACATTAGGCGAGCTTCTTGGCTTTTATATACTCCTGTAAAATATAAGGACATTTAGTCTACTAATTTTGCACATAGTCATGCTTCACTTTATTATCTATAACTCCTTACATATATCATAAATGAATGTTATAGGAAAAGAAATAAAACAATGCCAAGACAAGGCCAGTTTCACCCAGAATGCTTTTCACTAATCCTATAATATAAAGCGATCTCACGTTCAGGTGAAATTCTCAACATAAAAATCTTAACTATGGGGTTTAAATTACCTATACTATTAAAATTAAGTATTACTATTGATAATAACATCATTCCATGATTGTTGTAAACAAAATGATTTTTTCCCTCAAACAAATTTGAAATCTTCTAGGGTATGTCAAATGTTAAAGTTCCCGATACTTTCCTTGATAATGAATAACAAACATGCCAACCCTTAGAGAAAAAAAGAGTATTCAAGATTCTGCTGGAGCCACAGAGAGGAATATGTTGCTCCTACTGAAAAGAAGAATTCTTACAAAAAGGTCTGATAAAATAGGAGATATAATGATAGAGATAGAGAATTATGATGAATTAAAGGCCAGAAGAGAGGGATTATTTCACACTGGAATGCTTAAGAAATGCTTATTAAGGAAAAGAGCATTGGAGCTGGGCTGCAAAATTCAAATAGAATTTTTAGTTCAAGAAAGTAAATATAGAAAAATGGCTTAGAGGAGGGAAACAAAATGTATTCATTCTAATTTTCCTGAATAGAAGTACTCTGAGAGTACACATAAGCTGGAATGTAAATGTGTTTTGGGGAACAGTAGAAAATCACATTCTAAGTAAAAATTTTGTGATTAACTGATGGTTGAGACTTGACTCATTCATTCATTCATTTACTATTTCACCTAAGCAGTAAAGTATCAGAAAAATAAGCTGGGAATACAAATATAATGATACATAGACCTTGATCTAAAGTAAATTACAAATAATAGCGAAGAGACATGAAAGTAGGCAAAACTGCTGGAAAAAATGCTATTATTAAGTTTATGTAGATAGTGATAGCAAATGAAATTGATGTAATTATTTGTCTTTTCTTCTATATTTGTAGAAATTTGATTAGGATACATAGACAATTCTTTAGTGCTAACTCTCTTATGGAAGAAAATAAACCCATGCTTCAAAATTAAATGAATCACTAGTCACAATTTAAATGTATCCTTTTCATTCAACTTATATAATGTAATTATATATACTATTAAAGTTAAAATATATATTAACTTCTAATACATTGCATTTCATGTAGGATCATTTAGTAATACAAAATGATGCTGTATAGTATAGTTCTTGTGAAACTTACAAAACTAATAGATATAAAATTATTTTCTATTTCATTTATACCACAAATTATTCCAGTAGTAAAAATTATATGGGATATACACATAGCCAAAAGGTTTAAATATATATTGCATTTTTTCAATATCAAAATGTAAGATACGTTTTAAAATGAGAACAATAATTTCAATTCATTTCTCACCTCTGAGGTACAGTAAAATGAGAAAAAGCCTCTTAAGGCTTTTATTGTTGGAGTATAGACAAATCATGTCATGTAGTATTCAAGATTCTGCTGGAGCCACAGAGAGGAACATGTTGCTCCTACTGAAAAGAAGAATTCTTACAAAAAGGTCTGATAAAATAGGAGATATAATGATAGAGATAGAGAATTATGATGAATTAAAGGCCAGAAGAGAGGGATTATTTCACACTGGAATGCTTAAGAAATGCTTATTAAGGAAAAGAGCATTGGAGCTGGGCTGCAAAATTCAAATAGAATTTTTAGTTCAAGAAAGTAAATATAGAAAAATGGCTTAGAGGAGGGAAACAAAATGTATTCATTCTAATTTTCCTGAATAGAAGTACTCTGAGAGTACACATAAGCTGGAATGTAAATGTGTTTTGGGGAACAGTAGAAAATCACATTCTAAGTAAAAATTTTGTGATTAACTGATGGTTGAGACTTGACTCATTCATTCATTCATTTACTATTTCACCTAAGCAGTAAAGTATCAGAAAAATAAGCTGGGAATACAAATATAATGATACATAGACCTTGATCTAAAGTAAATTACAAATAATAGCGAAGAGACATGAAAGTAGGCAAAACTGCTGGAAAAAATGCTATTATTAAGTTTATGTAGATAGTGATAGCAAATGAAATTGATGTAATTATTTGTCTTTTCTTCTATATTTGTAGAAATTTGATTAGGATACATAGACAATTCTTTAGTGCTAACTCTCTTATGGAAGAAAATAAACCCATGCTTCAAAATTAAATGAATCACTAGTCACAATTTAAATGTATCCTTTTCATTCAACTTATATAATGTAATTATATATACTATTAAAGTTAAAATATATATTAACTTCTAATACATTGCATTTCATGTAGGATCATTTAGTAATACAAAATGATGCTGTATAGTATAGTTCTTGTGAAACTTACAAAACTAATAGATATAAAATTATTTTCTATTTCATTTATACCACAAATTATTCCAGTAGTAAAAATTATATGGGATATACACATAGCCAAAAGGTTTAAATATATATTGCATTTTTTCAATATCAAAATGTAAGATACGTTTTAAAATGAGAACAATAATTTCAATTCATTTCTCACCTCTGAGGTACAGTAATGAACTGGCAGGCAAAAAGACGCTCTCTTAAGGCTTTTATTGTTGGAGTATAGACAAATCATGTCATGTAGTATACTATACTATTCTGTACTATACTTCCAAATAGTGAAAAGAAGAAAATGAAACAAGATTGCCTACAACTAGTAGGATGAATCTATTTGGAATGTGAAGGCTATTTTAGAAAGGGTCATTAGGAGTACTGTTGACAAGATGACATCTGAGGAAACATCCCAGTGTCACAAAAACCAGAGCAATCAAAGACAATGAAGGAAGTGTACTAGATATACAAAACTTGAGAAGGCTCAGCAGATGGATAGCGCTCTGGGTTCCTAGTGACTATTTAAGGTAGTGTAGCTCCACCTATGCTGTCTTAAATTGTAGAGTCCTCTTAAACATTCTCATTTTTGAAGACATGATTTTGTGACCATAAAACCACTTGCAAATCAGTCTCTTTGGTGTTATGAGAAGAGAGAAGGAGCTAATTATATTCGAATGAAAAGTTCTGTACTATTTCATGACTTGTCATTCTAGCCTCATAAAAATATTGTTGAAGGAGCTTACTGTTGAATCACAGAGCTTTATACTTGTGTAGTAGTATTTTATAATTGAGTAGCAATATTCACACATCAAATAAAAAACCAGAAAGCCTTATTTCTGAATGAACTACAAATGCTATCAAAAATATAGCAAATACAGGGCTTCCCCTGGTGGTCCAGTGGATAAGGACACCGCCTTGCTGTGCAAGGGGCGCCAGTTCCATCCCTAGCCTGGGAAGATCCCACGTACTGCGAAGCGGCTGGACTGATGTGTCCAATTACCGAGCCGGAGCTCTGGAGCGCATGCGCCCAGAGCCGGCCCTCTGCGACGACAGAGGCCGCCGTGATGGGAGGCCCACAGGAGCCAAGGAACAAAGACGGATGAAAATAGAGAAATGAAAGACCAACAGAAGTGGCCCGCCTGTCCCCCTCCCTCCCCTCCCACCCCACCCCTCAAAGGATTAAAAATAAATAAATAAATAAATAAATAAAAATATATAGCAAATACAGCAAAATATAGCATATATGTCACAGTATAAAAATCAGTAATAAAAATGATTAAATGATGTAAACAATGGTGTGAAGGCATCGTTTGCTGTTCTTTAAAGTGATACCTGAAAGTAGTAGCTCCATGTTGCTGTTACTGAGTGTTGCATTGACTTGCCCAGTGGAAGCATTGAAACTAGTAACTGTCAAGGTCATGGGTTGTTTCCTTCCTTTAAAATTGTAAGAGCCTTTCCATATATAATTTTGGGCAAACACATCATCAGGAACTGGAAACAGATTAAACACACACATTAATTTTACAGTGCCCTGTAAATATAAGCATTAAATCGTTTATTGAGTATTAGTTTATTGAATAATCATATTTTTACTGTGAATACACAATAATGGAGAATGTACATTATAAGACAAATTCTTCATGTAAGTGTCTGAATCTTTTTATATAAGCCAGAATGATGATAACCTAAATTTGTATGTACATCATCAGTGAGAGATAGACCATATCAATTGAAAACATAAGACTGAGAATCCACCTAAGTATCAAGTTTACTTATATTTGGTTTCCATTAATAATATCTTCTTTTTTTTTTAGAAGGAAAACAGAATGATTTTACTGAGCCAAGTCGGTCTACACACAAGTTCCAGGAGGCCAGCTCCTCTCCTGGCAGCAGACATAGGTTCACAGGGGGAAGAGCGTAAGAGTGAAAACCTCCTTTTCAGAGCAGCCTTGGAGGACTGGCAAGAGGAATGATTCTTGCCTTCTTGACAGAATACTGAGCTCAGTCATTTCAATAACAGTTGCCCTTGAGGAAGAGCAGGGGTCCCTGGTTTTGGTCCTGACAGCTTTGAGGTTGCAGCTGTTTTTAGAAATAAAAGAGTTGTCACTAGAATTGGTGGACTCTCATGGGAAAGAGAAGAACTGTGGTCGAATTGAAGAATATTCTAATGTAAAATTTTCACCCAAGGAAGAAACACTCTTAATGTTAAATGCTTACAAGTAAGACATTATTTTTATATAAACTAGTTAAGTAATTTAGAGCTAAAGTAAATTAGGCATGTCAAAGTCTACTTAGATCCTGGTGAGAGGTTGAGAAAAGCTTCTATTTATCCTGGACACCACAATAAAACATATACGTAGCTATCAGCTATTCGAAAGAGCCATGCCTTTTTGTGTGAGTAAATCAATGATATGGATTTGGAGAAAAGCCTTTTTTTTTTTTTTTCCTAACAAGTTATTGACATTTGTTAACCTAATTTTTCCCTAAACCCATTACAATTTTTAGGGCTCAGATTTCAGAGCTTACTTACTGGGGGTACAAATTACACATTCCTTGAATTCTACTCAGCAAACAAACAAGTTACAGTAGAAGATGAACATAAAGTGTTCTCAAGAGTTGAGCTTTCATTTTGGATTTGATAATTCAAAATCAATACAGCAGAAAGAGAAGAAGTGCACAAACTGGAGCTAGACTGCTTGTACTGATATGTAAGTCCCTCCTCTACAATTTGCAAACTGTGTGGTTTTCCTAAGTTAATTAACTCACTAAGCCTGAATTTCCTCATCATTAATGTGGAATTACCATAGAGTTTTCAAGGACGATTAAATGAGGTAATGAATATGAAGAGTTTTACTAAGTGTTAGTTGCTATCACTATTACTATTATCATTATTATGCAGGCAAAATAGGGAAACTTTGGGCCTTATAGCTCATTCCATAGTTGCTAATAAACTATATATTTAGTGAACACGCAGTTAGGATCCTGGAAAATCCATGATATTTAGGGAAATTAAGGAAATTGGCCGAAGCAGATTAAAGAGAATTCCAATGTCAGGGGAACACAGCAAGGGAAAGAAGTAGGTAGGGGCGGTATTTACATTGTATCAGGATAAATCATTGATGTGGTAGTAAACATTCAACAACTGGCTCTCCAGAAAGCAAATAAATCAACAAACTGATTTGTATTAATAGTACTTGCTGATTCTATAGTGTATATATTCCCATAATGGCAGATTTTAAACTATGAACATGAGATCATTGAATGCTGACTTTGGAAGAATGCACAGAACCGAGCTGCCTTTAGCAAAGCCTGACCTGGAGGCTCCACCCTGTCACGACCACCCTCCCCCTTCCTCACACGCAACTGAGAAATGTCACCCACAACTGGATGGGAGAGGCAGACACTGTTGGGTCATTTAAATCTCTATGTACAATGGGGGATGATACTACTTTCTATGCATATTTGAGTTTAACTTCAGACTTAAATGTGATTGTGTATTCAGTAGTTCTTGCAAAATCTAAAATGCCATCCAACTATCACTGATGTGGAGCACAGTGAAAAGGAGGAAGATAATGCTGGTTATGAACGTTTTTTTGAAAATATTCCTGAATTTAAACTTTTCTTCATAGGCCTCACAGCACTGTCATACAAAGTATCATGTTCCTGACTTTGATATCACTGCCAAATTTCATTACCGTTATTTTGAAGTAATCTAATTACCGTGTCATGATTTCAAATGAGGTGTTTCTAATATTTTTCCACTTAAGCTCAAATTGCTCTAGAGTTTTTTAGACACTTTCACCCAGGTTACAGACATTGTTTTCCTTTCTAATTTATTCAAACTCTTTAAAAATTATAAATAGATGCTCAATCTTTGCACAATAATTTCTGTGCAAGTATTGTGACGTTCATAATTTTTTGCATTTACTCTTAATGTGATAGATTATGTTTAAGGATTATTTATTTAATATCAAAATATCCACATATATGTATCATTAACCCAATTTGGTAATGATGTTTCATCATTACTATAATACTGTACAGTTGACCTTCAACAGCATGGATTTAAACTGTGAGGGTCTACTTATGCACAGATTTTTTTCAATAGTAAATTACATAGTAGTACTATGTAGTAGTAGATCATGACTGGCTGAATTCATGGATGTGGAAACACAGATACAAAGGATATTTCTTGGATAAGGAAGAATCATATACTGGGAAATTTAATTTTTGATTACATGTATCAGGATAAATCATTGATGTGGTAGTAAACATTCAACAACTGGCTCTCCAGAAAGCAAATAAATCAACAAACTGATTTGTATTAATAGTACTTGCTGATTCTATAGTGTATATATTCCCATAATGGCAGATTTTAAACTATGAACATGAGATCATTGAATGCTGACTTTGGAAGAATGCACAGAACCGAGCTGCCTTTAGCAAAGCCTGACCTGGAGGCTCCACCCTGTCACGACCACCCTCCCCCTTCCTCACACGCAACTGAGAAATGTCACCCACAACTGGATGGGAGAGGCAGACACTGTTGGGTCATTTAAATCTCTATGTACAATGGGGGATGATACTACTTTCTATGCATATTTGAGTTTAACTTCAGACTTAAATGTGATTGTGTATTCAGTAGTTCTTGCAAAATCTAAAATGCCATCCAACTATCACTGATGTGGAGCACAGTGAAAAGGAGGAAGATAATGCTGGTTATGAACGTTTTTTTGAAAATATTCCTGAATTTAAACTTTTCTTCATAGGCCTCACAGCACTGTCATACAAAGTATCATGTTCCTGACTTTGATATCACTGCCAAATTTCATTACCGTTATTTTGAAGTAATCTAATTACCGTGTCATGATTTCAAATGAGGTGTTTCTAATATTTTTCCACTTAAGCTCAAATTGCTCTAGAGTTTTTTAGACACTTTCACCCAGGTTACAGACATTGTTTTCCTTTCTAATTTATTCAAACTCTTTAAAAATTATAAATAGATGCTCAATCTTTGCACAATAATTTCTGTGCAAGTATTGTGACGTTCATAATTTTTTGCATTTACTCTTAATGTGATAGATTATGTTTAAGGATTATTTATTTAATATCAAAATATCCACATATATGTATCATTAACCCAATTTGGTAATGATGTTTCATCATTACTATAATACTGTACAGTTGACCCTTCAACAGCATGGATTTAAACTGTGAGGGTCTACTTATGCACAGATTTTTTTTTTTTCAATAGTAAATTACATAGTAGTACTATGTAGTAGTAGATCATGACTGGCTGAATTCATGGATGTGGAAACACAGATACAAAGGATATTTCTTGGATAAGGAAGAATCATATACTGAGAGCTGACTATAAGTTATATACTGATGTCTTGATTGCATTAAGGGCCAGTACCCCTAATCTACTTGCTGTTCAGGGTCAATTGTATTTGATTAGCTTAAGTTTTATTTAGGACATTTTCATTTATAATCTTACATCAAATAGATCTGTAATTTTCTTTTTCACGTCTTTATCTGAGTTATTGGAGTTATACTGGACCCATTAAATGCAGGTTTTTGATACTTTTTATAAAACTGAAATGATCTGTTCTTTCAAAATCCTATAGAACTTATCAGTAGAGGAACATGGAACAGGTTTTTCCTTATGGTAATAGCTTTAACTACTACTTTATTTGTTATGGATTGTTCAAGTTTTCTCCTATTTGTGATGCTAAGACACACTTTCTAGTGATTTGTCAGTATACATTTTTAAAAATTGGCAGTTATGTAGGTTTCTATTGGGTGTGTTAGCACTAAGTCATTTCAGTCATGTCCCATTCTTTGCAATCCTGTAGACTATAGCTGCCACGCTCTTCAGTGCATGAGATTTCCAAGCAAGGATATTGGAATGGGTTGCTATTTTCTGTTCCAGACGATCTTTCTGACCCAGGGATTGAACTGGCATCTCTTACCTCTCCTGCACTGACAGGCGGATTCTTTACCACTAGTGCTGCCTAGGAAGCCCATTTTCTATTATGTATTGCTAATTTATTCAATCTATTCTCTGTATAGTTATTCAGATTTCCTTTTCAAATGTTACTTAATTTGTGTTCCTTTTTTGATCAATCTTATCAGAAATTTTTTACTTTGTATATTTTTTAAGGAACTAACTTTGACCCTTATTAAGATTCTTCTGGTATATCTTTGGATTTTTCGGTTTGTTCATTTTTATTATATTGAGTTAGGCCTTCTTTTGGTCATTCCATTATACCCTGTATATTAATTCTGAGAGTTTCTTTTCTTCTAATGTAAGGGTTTAAAACTTGACGTTTCTTTCACATCTTTACTTTTGCTCTAGTCTGCAAGTTTTGATAGTTTGATTTTTCAGCATATTTAAGCTCTGTTGTTATAGTTTCCATTTTAATTTCTTTGTAATTCATGAGATATTCATAGTATTTTCTTTGAAATTTATGTAGATCTATTTACTTCTTGATATATGATCAATTCTTATATCTTTCTCAGGAATCTTTAAAGAAAACATGTTATTTAATTGGTTGATGAGAAATATTTATATCTAATATAACAGCCCATGGGATTACAGACAGTTGGACATGACTGAGTGACTAACACAACACTCTTTTTTCATATTATATCAAATGTATTAGTTTTGTTATTTAGTTCTTCCATATTTTTTTTTTAAATTATGTCAGCCTGGTTAATTTATTGGTGGCCACTGGCCACGTTTTGTCCAGGACAGTCTAGGTTTATACTTGATTGCTGGAGTTACTATTCTGAGCACCTTTCTGCTCCCAAATAAAGCATGTTTCTTAGAAAGTTCCATGCATTGATTGACCATTGTGGTTTTCTAACTCCATGAAATACTTTCTCTCTTATGATGACATATTCTTTGATTAACTTAGAGTAATTCAGTCTGTTTTCACTGACTTGAAAAAATCAGTTAAAAACCTGATTTTTTTAGATAGGTAATCCAGTTTATAGCTTGCACATTGATAACTTCTGAAACCAACTAATATTAGATTCTAACACTGTACCTGGCTAATTACAACTAGACCAAATCTATTTCCACGGTAAAGATTAGATTTTGAACCTTTAATTTCATGTGTAACTTTTCATTTCTACCATGTGAATAAAATACTTCCGAATACATTCAAAAGTAGCTCTCATTTTCTGAGGCCTTCCTCTAAGTGTTTGAGCTAAACACTTTGCACTTCATTTTCACGAAGGTCATTCATAATAATCAATTTTTTTTTGTACAGATAAAGAAGTGGAGGTTCAGATGCAGAAAATAACTTTTCCAAAGCCATGGGGTAGGCAGTGCACAAAATGGGAATTACATTAAGGTTGTAGCACTTTGAGGCCAATATTTTTAATGACTAAATAATTTGATTTTTAAATCAAATCATTGAAAATAAGCTAGACAAGTTCTAGAAATTGCTGAATTTTTACTCTCACTCCAGGTGTATTGGTTCCTTCTTAAAATATATATATATATTTAAATATTATGTATAAATCTCATTTTGATTTTAATACTTTATATTTTATAGCTACTTGCAGACACTTTTGAAGTGAAATTTTATAGCGAGAACTATGAAAAATATTTTTGGAATATTAACATGTCACAGGATTATACTACTTGAAGTTCAACATCTTATAGTATTAATTTTCCAATTCCAAATTACAAACAGTAAAATACATAGTTTTCCCATACTGAAATATATTTTTCTAAATAAATGATCACTTTGTTAATAAAATAGGAGATCACCTTTAGAAATCAGGACTATTAGAAAAGCAAAAGTAACTGAAAGTACTAACCACTTAGCTTTGGGCTGGGTGTTCCTAGTGCAGGTCTTGGATCTTTCACCAATATTTTGGAACCAGCTTTGAAAATAAACAAAAATGTTAACAAAATTTAGTATAATTCGTAACAAAGATACACATATATATGGAAGTCAGTCAGAAAGAGAAGACAAATACAGTATAATAACACACATATATGGAATCTAGTAGGATGGTGATGATGGCACATGCAGTGAAGTGACGGAAAGACAGACATGGACAGTGGACATATGGACATTGTGGGGAAGGAACAGAGGGTGGGAGGCGTAAAGGAAGTAGCATGAAGGCCTGTACTATTTCCACGGTAAAGATTAGATTTTGAACCTTTAATTTCATGTGTAACTTTTCATTTCTACCATGTGAATAAAATACTTCCGAATACATTCAAAAGTAGCTCTCATTTTCTGAGGCCTTCCTCTAAGTGTTTGAGCTAAACACTTTGCACTTCATTTTCACGAAGGTCATTCATAATAATCAATTTTTTTTTGTACAGATAAAGAAGTGGAGGTTCAGATGCAGAAAATAACTTTTCCAAAGCCATGGGGTAGGCAGTGCACAAAATGGGAATTACATTAAGGTTGTAGCACTTTGAGGCCAATATTTTTAATGACTAAATAATTTGATTTTTAAATCAAATCATTGAAAATAAGCTAGACAAGTTCTAGAAATTGCTGAATTTTTACTCTCACTCCAGGTGTATTGGTTCCTTCTTAAAATATATATATATATTTAAATATTATGTATAAATCTCATTTTGATTTTAATACTTTATATTTTATAGCTACTTGCAGACACTTTTGAAGTGAAATTTTATAGCGAGAACTATGAAAAATATTTTTGGAATATTAACATGTCACAGGATTATACTACTTGAAGTTCAACATCTTATAGTATTAATTTTCCAATTCCAAATTACAAACAGTAAAATACATAGTTTTCCCATACTGAAATATATTTTTCTAAATAAATGATCACTTTGTTAATAAAATAGGAGATCACCTTTAGAAATCAGGACTATTAGAAAAGCAAAAGTAACTGAAAGTACTAACCACTTAGCTTTGGGCTGGGTGTTCCTAGTGCAGGTCTTGGATCTTTCACCAATATTTTGGAACCAGCTTTGAAAATAAACAAAAATGTTAACAAAATTTAGTATAATTCGTAACAAAGATACACATATATATGGAAGTCAGTCAGAAAGAGAAGACAAATACAGTATAATAACACACATATATGGAATCTAGTAGGATGGTGATGATGGCACATGCAGTGAAGTGACGGAAAGACAGACATGGACAGTGGACATATGGACATTGTGGGGAAGGAACAGAGGGTGGGAGGCATAAAGGAAGTAGCATGAAGGCCTGTACTATCATAAGTGAAGAAAATAGCTCTAGTCATTGCTCTGTGAGAAAAGGAGATCCTTCAGGGGTGCTGTGTGATGGTCAGGAGGGGTGGGAAGGGGGAGATATACATATGACTAATCTGAGAACATACATATCTGTAAACAACAAAACTCTGTAAAAGTCAAAAGTAAAATAAAGGTTTTTAAAAAATAAAAATAAAAAAAAGATACACATATATACAATGTAATGCATTGTCAATTTTATTCTCTGACATACATAATTTTCTCCAAAATGTTCTGTTCACTATGGTAATTCAGTTCCTACTCAATACTTCTGTCGTACAGCTAACAACTTTAATACTTATCCTTATAAGAATCCAGTGTCACAAAGGGGAATATTAGTGCTACCTTAGCATTTTTGACTCCTATTTCTTATTTTAAAGGCATAAAGCAATATGGAAACAATTGATTCCAATATGGAAGTTGAGGACTGAGGGTTTGTTCCTGTTACTTAAAGGCAAATAATTTGTATAGGGTTCATGTTTAAGAGTTAGAAATTGTTGGGAAGGCCAATGGTGATCCAGTGGTTAGGACTTGATTCCTTAACTGCCCAGGCCGAGGTTCAGTTCTGGTTAAGGAACTAAGAACCCACAAGTTGTGTGGCATGGCCAATAAAGAAAAGAAAAAAAGAAAAAAAAAAGATTAAATTTTTAAGGTATCTCATTATGTCATAAGAAATTGGCTAGACTCAAAGGTAAAGACTAAAATTCCAAGGCAAACCAAAAGGAGCTCAAAATCATGAGAGGCGCTAAATAAGCCTGCAAAGTTGAAGCAGCTTTGCTATCCAGTGCTTTGTGGACTTGTAAACACATGTTATCTTTTTTTCTAAGAACAACGCAATGTAAAAGGCTTTAAAGGGAAGCTATTTAGGTAAACATCACCTTGGCTGCAAGACAGAGAATACTTCAGAAAGGAGTGGTTATTGATTTGGACAGGGAAATTAGAAGGCCATTTCAGTAGTGTAAGTAGAGATAATGCCAAATTAGACTACTGTAGTGGTGATGATAAACTGAAAAGTGGATAGATTTTTTGTTTAAGGTTCACAAAACTCTGGACTTAAAGGGACAGGAAGATGTCAAAGGTGACTACTAGATTTCTGTTTTTTTATGTATGATGGTAACACTGAGTGAGGGAACATCAAGTGACAATTATGGTGAAGGGAAATTGATGTGTTTAGATTTTCATATATTTATTTAAATATCATTGAGAAATTCAAAAAGATATATCATGTAAGCAATTGCAAATATAAGATTGGAGCCAAGATTAGGTACATGAGCCACAAATATTAATTTGTAAATAACCTTCATAGATGAAACTAAGTTATTAGCTTGAATGAGATCAGATCATCTACAGAGAGAACCTAGGAAAGCCAAAACTGTACAAAAATCTTCTGTTGAAAGATTTTATAAAGAAAACTTACCTTCACAAATGGGGACTTTTCCAGTCCAGGTGTTATCAGATCTACACACTCTATGTTCTGTTCCACCAGCTAAGAAGAAGCCAGGCTGGCAGGTATAAACTAATGTATACCCATGGGATGGAAGGTCCATTCCTACTACATTTGCATGAGCAGGAGTTTCTGGCTGTTTACAGCTATGGGCTATATTAAGAAAAGAGGAAAAATGTTCATTTTTATAGACATGCTAAAAAATATTGAGATCAGACTCATGATGTATTTTCATAGGTATGCTAATGTCTTTATATGGGCTTCCCTGGTGGCTAAGTGGTAAAAAATATCCCTGGTAGGGGCTAAGTGGTAAGAAAAAAAGATTAAATTTTTAAGGTATCTCATTATGTCATAAGAAATTGGCTAGACTCAAAGGTAAAGACTAAAATTCCAAGGCAAACCAAAAGGAGCTCAAAATCATGAGAGGCGCTAAATAAGCCTGCAAAGTTGAAGCAGCTTTGCTATCCAGTGCTTTGTGGACTTGTAAACACATGTTATCTTTTTTTCTAAGAACAACGCAATGTAAAAGGCTTTAAAGGGAAGCTATTTAGGTAAACATCACCTTGGCTGCAAGACAGAGAATACTTCAGAAAGGAGTGGTTATTGATTTGGACAGGGAAATTAGAAGGCCATTTCAGTAGTGTAAGTAGAGATAATGCCAAATTAGACTACTGTAGTGGTGATGATAAACTGAAAAGTGGATAGATTTTTTGTTTAAGGTTCACAAAACTCTGGACTTAAAGGGACAGGAAGATGTCAAAGGTGACTACTAGATTTCTGTTTTTTTATGTATGATGGTAACACTGAGTGAGGGAACATCAAGTGACAATTATGGTGAAGGGAAATTGATGTGTTTAGATTTTCATATATTTATTTAAATATCATTGAGAAATTCAAAAAGATATATCATGTAAGCAATTGCAAATATAAGATTGGAGCCAAGATTAGGTACATGAGCCACAAATATTAATTTGTAAATAACCTTCATAGATGAAACTAAGTTATTAGCTTGAATGAGATCAGATCATCTACAGAGAGAACCTAGGAAAGCCAAAACTGTACAAAAATCTTCTGTTGAAAGATTTTATAAAGAAAACTTACCTTCACAAATGGGGACTTTTCCAGTCCAGGTGTTATCAGATCTACACACTCTATGTTCTGTTCCACCAGCTAAGAAGAAGCCAGGCTGGCAGGTATAAACTAATGTATACCCATGGGATGGAAGGTCCATTCCTACTACATTTGCATGAGCAGGAGTTTCTGGCTGTTTACAGCTATGGGCTATATTAAGAAAAGAGGAAAAATGTTCATTTTTATAGACATGCTAAAAAATATTGAGATCAGACTCATGATGTATTTTCATAGGTATGCTAATGTCTTTATATGGGCTTCCCTAGTGGCTAAGTGGTAAAAAATATCTGCCTGCCAATGTAGGGGATACAGGAGATGCAGGTTTGATCCCTGGGTTGGGAGGATACCCTGAAGACGGAGATGGCAATCCACTCCAGTATTTTTGCCTAGGAAATCCCATGGACAGATAAGCCTGGTGGGCTACAGTCTATGGGGCTGCAAAAGAGTCAGACAAGACCTAGTGACTTAAACAATGACTTTATATAAATATATATTTAGTTATTCTAATGAATCAAGGAGAGCTTATCAGTGCTTATATAAATATTTTCACAGGCTACCATCTTCTAAACAATCATCTATGAAACACTGGTGGATGCTAAAAGGTATACAGAGAAAAAGTAAAAATGTACTCTAGATAATTAAATTTATAAATGTATAGTATATCACATTTTAGAGAGTCAGTATATATTAGAATTTTAAAGAATCTAATAAGTCCTGTAGTAAGATAACTTTTAACATTTATCTAACTCAGATTTTCTGTATCAGTTTAGGAAATATTAACTTGTAATTTTTCATTGATTTGTTTAAATTAAAAGTCCAACCACAATTCAATATGTTGCTCTGCTATTAATATTTCTAATGTAGAAATGCAATTTTGTAATATTTTGCACATGGTATTTTTCTGGTCATATTTTAGGCCTGTATGCTAGCAGTATTTTTTCATTCACTTGATTTTTTTTGTTCCCTTTCATCCACGCATTTTCCCATTACTAAATTTCTGTCTGGATTCTACTACACCTGCACTTATTAGACTACCTGTTCCTGCCCCTCAGTTTACCTGTTTTGTGTCCTCTGATAACCACTTATTTCTTAGTCAGAAATAGATACTACAAAGAACTCTCCTGCTAAACGAGGCATTTTGACCATTTGTTCTTGGAGATAGACCCTTAAAGGTGGTATCTGAGAAAGAGTGTTGTGTGGACAATTTGTTTCCATTCCTACTACATTTGCATGAGCAGGAGTTTCTGGCTGTTTACAGCTATGGGCTATATTAAGAAAAGAGGAAAATGTTCATTTTATAGACATGCTAAAAAATATTGAGATCAGACTCATGATGTATTTTCATAGGTATGCTAATGTCTTTATATGGGCTTCCCTGGTGGCTAAGTGGTAAAAAATATCTGCCTGCCAATGTAGGGGATACAGGAGATGCAGGTTTGATCCCTGGGTTGGGAGGATACCCTGAAGACGGAGATGGCAATCCACTCCAGTATTTTTGCCTAGGAAATCCCATGGACAGATAAGCCTGGTGGGCTACAGTCTATGGGGCTGCAAAAGAGTCAGACAAGACCTAGTGACTTAAACAATGACTTTATATAAATATATATTTAGTTATTCTAATGAATCAAGGAGAGCTTATCAGTGCTTATATAAATATTTTCACAGGCTACCATCTTCTAAACAATCATCTATGAAACACTGGTGGATGCTAAAAGGTATACAGAGAAAAAGTAAAAATGTACTCTAGATAATTAAATTTATAAATGTATAGTATATCACATTTTAGAGAGTCAGTATATATTAGAATTTTAAAGAATCTAATAAGTCCTGTAGTAAGATAACTTTTAACATTTATCTAACTCAGATTTTCTGTATCAGTTTAGGAAATATTAACTTGTAATTTTTCATTGATTTGTTTAAATTAAAAGGCATATCTTCTTAAGTCCAACCACAATTCAATATGTTGCTCTGCTATTAATATTTCTAATGTAGAAATGCAATTTTGTAATATTTTGCACATGGTATTTTTCTGGTCATATTTTAGGCCTGTATGCTAGAAGTATTTTTTCATTCACTTGATTTTTTTTGTTCCCTTTCATCCACGCATTTTCCCATTACTAAATTTCTGTCTGGATTCTACTACACCTGCACTTATTAGACTACCTGTTCCTGCCCCTCAGTTTACCTGTTTTGTGTCCTCTGATAACCACTTATTTCTTAGTCAGAAATAGATACTACAAAGAACTCTCCTGCTAAACGAGGCATTTTTGACCATTTGTTCTTGGAGATAGACCCTTAAAGGTGGTATCTGAGAAAGAGTGTTGTGTGGACAAATTTGTTTGGAATATTTTTTTTTCCATTTGTTTCTTAACGGAGAAATAAGCTAAACTATGTATGCTATTTGATATTTTTAACACTGTGTAAAAATAATTTTTTATATAGTTTACATTTAATATACTCAGTTAATAAAAGTTAATCCTCATTGGCAAATTTTTTCTAAGAATAAAAACCAACAGTCTGTTTCTGCTATATTCTTTTTCTTTTTTGGTCTCTTTTATTGGTTTATTTATTTATTTATTTTCATCCATCTTTTTTCTTTGGCCTGTGTGGGCCTCCCATTGCAGTGGCCTTTCTCCTTGCAGAGCACTGGCTCTGGGCGCCTGTGCTCCAGAGCGCTGGCTCCTAATTGGACACAACAGCCCAGTCACTTCTAGGCATGTGGGATCTCACCAGGCCAGGGATCAAACTGGCGTCCCTTGCACTGCAAGGCAGACTCTTTACCCACTGGACCACCAGGGAAGCCCTGTTTCTATTATATTCTTAACCTTTATTATGCACATATTAGAAATTCTGATATGCTCTGCAGTAACAGAAGCTGTTTACTTTTATTAAATCATCATATCCCAAATGCCGGTCTCCAGAGAATCTTGCTTTACTACAAAATATCTAGTCACATCCCAAACAGCTGTTCTAAAGTAGTACACACTCTAAGGAAGTGTGTACTCTTTAAATTCTCTTTAAGGAATTCTGCTGTATTTAAATATAAGCCAGCCAGGCATGTGACATGACTTCTCAGTGAGTGTTCTACTGCTTTTCAGTAAGTTTTGGATTCACATGCACGCTTTTTCTTATTTGGGTGATTCTGGACAGGGATACAGTAAATTCATAGAACTTATTTGGACTTCAGGATATCCTAAAAACTAGATGTCATTCTGATGAGCATTTCTATTCCCATTTAAACCTACATTTTCTCCAAACCCAAAAGAGATGGAGAGGAGATAAAAAAGAGAAAGTAGGAGGGAAAAAAAGAGATAACTAACCAGCTAAATTTAATTTCTAACTATAATAGAGGAAAGGCAGTTTACTGGTCTTTGTTCTTATTCAATCTGTAAACAACAAAACCCTGTAATAAATAATAATAATAAATTTTTAAAAATAGAAAAAAAATCTGTATAGCACATATTTCCAACTTAGGGTCAGTGCACATTTAGAGGTTCATAGAAATGCTAACTGTATGGAAATTTTTAGTTGAGGTATTCATGCACATTCTTTTCAAGGATGTTTCTAGCTTTACTCAGGTTCTCAGAGAATTTAAAAACTGAAAAAACACTGAGTTGCTGCTATGCTGGAGCTTCCTGTATCTCAGAGTTCTTCAGATTCACAGGCACATTGCTATGAACCTAAAAAGTCATTATCTAAAATTACTAGGTAACCAAACTGAACACAATTACAAGCGCTTTTCAAAAAGAACAAAATTGTTCCCTGTGCCTCCTGACCTCTTAAGAAATAATGCTCCTCACAGACTGCTCTAGCATGTGAACAGAAAAGCGTCCCTTGCACTGCAAGGCAGACTCTTACCCACTGGACCACCAGGAAGCCCTGTTTCTATTATATTCTTAACCTTTATTATGCACATATTAGAAATTCTGATATGCTCTGCAGTAACAGAAGCTGTTTACTTTTATTAAATCATCATATCCCAAATGCCGGTCTCCAGAGAATCTTGCTTTACTACAAAATATCTAGTCACATCCCAAACAGCTGTTCTAAAGTAGTACACACTCTAAGGAAGTGTGTACTCTTTAAATTGTCTTTAAGGAATTCTGCTGTATTTAAATATAAGCCAGCCAGGCATGTGACATGACTTCTCAGTGAGTGTTCTACTGCTTTTCAGTAAGTTTTGGATTCACATGCACGCTTTTTCTTATTTGGGTGATTCTGGACAGGGATACAGTAAATTCATAGAACTTATTTGGACTTCAGGATATCCTAAAAACTAGATGTCATTCTGATGAGCATTTCTATTCCCATTTAAACCTACATTTTCTCCAAACCCAAAAGAGATGGAGAGGAGATAAAAAAGAGAAAGTAGGAGGGAAAAAGAGATAACTAACCAGCTAAATTTAATTTCTAACTATAATAGAGGAAAGGCAGTTTACTGGTCTTTGTTCTTATTCAATCTGTAAACAACAAAACCCTGTAATAAATAATAATAATAAATTTTTAAAAATAGAAAAAAAATCTGTATAGCACATATTTCCAACTTAGGGTCAGTGCACATTTAGAGGTTCATAGAAATGCTAACTGTATGGAAATTTTAGTTGAGGTATTCATGCACATTCTTTTCAAGGATGTTTCTAGCTTTACTCAGGTTCTCAGAGAATTTAAAAACTGAAAAAACACTGAGTTGCTGCTATGCTGGAGCTTCCTGTATCTCAGAGTTCTTCAGATTCACAGGCACATTGCTATGAACCTAAAAAGTCATTATCTAAAATTACTAGGTAACCAAACTGAACACAATTACAAGCGCTTTTCAAAAAGAACAAAATTGTTCCCTGTGCCTCCTGACCTCTTAAGAAATAATGCTCCTCACAAAGCATGGGGTTATACTACTGTAATAGCCTTGTATACATGAATTATGTTTTATAATAACCCCAAAATAACATGGCTCACCTTTTACATGGACACAGATTTATTTTCACACTTGGAAAAAATGCAATAAATTCTTATCCTTTATAAGTATAATTTTTTAGCAACAATACTTACGTATGCACTCAGGCTGAATTCCACTCCATGTGAGGTCAGGAAGGCAAGTTCGTGTTGTAGACCCTTGAAGAAGATGTCCTTTCTTGCAGTGGAACTGTAAAACACTTCCTACCTAAAGCAAATTACAGACAAAAAAACCCAAATGTCCCATTGCAACTTCAAAGGCAGCAACAAACAGAAAAAAAAGCAAAACAAAACATGGATGATAAAATGCTTTCAAAAGAAATTCTGCAAGGTAGCGGTTTTAAGTAAACTGAAATCTGATTTAAAATAAAAACTGGGGGAAAAAAGACTAAAGAAAAAAACAACAACTTAGATATCTGTGTGCATATGATCATTAAATACTTGAGTACAATATATATAGATCCCCAAAGTTTTTGCCATGGTAATTTAAAGAAAATATGTAAGATACTAATAGGTCAATTAGCTATATATGAATATAAGATAAAGAGTGAAATATAGATACATGAAAATGCATAAAGATAGAAGCAGAAATAAAGATAACTAACAAAATAAGAGGCAAATGGATATGAAAGACAGTAAATGCAATATGAGATTAGACACAAAGGTGTTTACTGAAGGATATGATAGTAACAGAAAAATACAAAAGGAAGGCATATTATTTGCTCTAAGCTTTTAAAAGATGTGCAATTCAGATACATATGTAGAACAAAAGTTCTCAAAGTGTGGTCCTAGACCAGTAACCTCAGCATCACCTAGGAACTTGCCAGAAATACCAATTCTGGAACCTTAGCAACCAGTTATTTGTGATATAACAAGTTCTCCAAGTGATTTTAGTGAACACCCAAGTATGAAAACAACTGATACAAGAGTAGAAAATGAGAAAATGTATACTACTTAAAACATACATTATGATATTAATAGTTTAGGAAAAAAGAGAGCACTGTTGGTTAGTTATCATAGCCAATTTACACAGTAAGCTGGGAATCTGAGAGTAAAGCAGAAAACAATCAGATACAGATGAAAAGGAAAATAGACCCCAGAGGCATGTATACTTGAACTATGAATCTGATCTTACTTGAACAAGATGTATCTTCTCTTTGAGACTAAACTCCGTATATAAAAATAAAGATGATATTATTTATCTTGAGATTTAAGCATTAAATAAAATAGAATATATAATTCCCTCCACATGGACATGGAACCTAAATTTTAAATAAATTCTAGCAGCAATTATTCAATCAGAGATATAATCAGTTTCTGAAGACTCTCAAACAGCAGACGATAGTGTTTGAATCTTTTAAATAAAAAGATGAAATTGCTACAGTTTTCAGAGCAACTAAAATTTTTGTAGGAAATAGTTATCTTTGAAAAATTAAACTAGTCACTGTGTGGAGAAACTACAAAACAGAAAGAATGATGAATAGTTATTCTAATTATGAATTGATTTAGTGGATAAAGTTTGATCATTAAATACTTGAGTACAATATATATAGATCCCCAAAGTTTTTGCCATGGTAATTTAAAGAAAATATGTAAGATACTAATAGGTCAATTAGCTATATATGAATATAAGATAAAGAGTGAAATATAGATACATGAAAATGCATAAAGATAGAAGCAGAAATAAAGATAACTAACAAAATAAGAGGCAAATGGATATGAAAGACAGTAAATGCAATATGAGATTAGACACAAAGGTGTTTACTGAAGGATATGATAGTAACAGAAAAATACAAAAGGAAGGCATATTATTTGCTCTAAGCTTTTAAAAGATGTGCAATTCAGATACATATGTAGAACAAAAGTTCTCAAAGTGTGGTCCTAGACCAGTAACCTCAGCATCACCTAGGAACTTGCCAGAAATACCAATTCTGGAACCTTAGCAACCAGTTATTTGTGATATAACAAGTTCTCCAAGTGATTTTAGTGAACACCCAAGTATGAAAACAACTGATACAAGAGTAGAAAATGAGAAAATGTATACTACTTAAAACATACATTATGATATTAATAGTTTAGGAAAAAAGAGAGCACTGTTGGTTAGTTATCATAGCCAATTTACACAGTAAGCTGGGAATCTGAGAGTAAAGCAGAAAACAATCAGATACAGATGAAAAGGAAAATAGACCCCAGAGGCATGTATACTTGAACTATGAATCTGATCTTACTTGAACAAGATGTATCTTCTCTTTGAGACTAAACTCCGTATATAAAAATAAAGATGATATTATTTATCTTGAGATTTAAGCATTAAATAAAATAGAATATATAATTCCCTCCACATGGACATGGAACCTAAATTTTAAATAAATTCTAGCAGCAATTATTCAATCAGAGATATAATCAGTTTCTGAAGACTCTCAAACAGCAGACGATAGTGTTTGAATCTTTTAAATAAAAAGATGAAATTGCTACAGTTTTCAGAGCAACTAAAATTTTTGTAGGAAATAGTTATCTTTGAAAAATTAAACTAGTCACTGTGTGGAGAAACTACAAAACAGAAAGAATGATGAATAGTTATTCTAATTATGAAACGTGTTGCCATTTCAGATTTGAGTGGATAAAGTTTGACCAACTGTGACAACAGACATGGGAAGGAGGTTGTTGTTTCAAAATATATTACAAGGAAGAAAATCATCAGGATTTATTAAGTTATTAGAGGCAGAGGAGAAGATAAGGGGCATTTAGAGTCAGTCACTTCAGCCTTCCCCAGCATATGAAGTCTGACAATGTTTAATTGCTGCCTTAAGGCTTCTCACATAGACTGCTTCCTTTCTTCCCCATTAGTTCCTACTTCTGCCTGCTAAAGTAACATGAGGCTAAGCCTAATGTGACATAATTTGATTTGGACACTGAGACTAACTATATTCTACCATCTTCATGTTCCCATTATCACCCAGAATTAGGCTACAACCGAAACACTCAGTTCCAGTAGTCATTCTCTTATAACAACCTTATCCTTCTGGTTTTTTCATATAATGTGTTCCATTACAGTCTCATCTCTGCCTCCAGGAGGTCTCTTGTCCTCTTAAAATACTGCTTTGTCCAATGCTATTACATTACCCTACTTCAGGGAGCACTTTTCATGCTGCATTGAATATGTGCTAAGTAACTTCAGTTGTGTCCAACTCTTTGTGACCCTATGAATTATAGCCTCCCAGGCTCCTCTGTCCATGGGATTGTCCAAGCAAGAATACCAGAGTGGGTTGCCATTCCCTTCTCCAGGTGATTTTCCTGATCCAGGGATCAAACGTCCGTCTCCTGTGCCTCCTTCACTGGCAGATGGATTCTTCACCCTTGAGCCATCAAATCCATCAAATTGTGCTCCAGAGTATGCCATTCACATACTCCCTGAAGCACAGCATACAAATATGGTGCTACATATTTTTTTTACTGATTTGATGTTTACTCCTGATCATATACTTTGCAATTTTGTTCTTCTGTAAAACCAGTTCTACAAAACCCATCACCTCTATCAATTCAGCAATCTTACTTTAGCTGGATCTCAGTTAATGGCCATCATTCACCCATAAATCTCCCTTCTCCATTAATCTGCCCTTCCCTTCTCCAGGGGATCTTCCTGCCCCTAGGTCTAAACCTATGTCTCCAGCATTGCAGGCATATTCTTTACCATCTGAGCCACCAGGGAAGAAGGGCTTATCCAAACTTAGACAGCTGAGCCTCCCTTAGGAATTTCTGACTAGGAAATCTGGTCTGTGGCTGTTCAGTCTCCAACTAGTGACCCTATGCACTGTAGCACACCAGGCTTCCCTGTCCCTTACCATCTCTTGGCATTTTCCCAAGTTCATGTCCACAGAATTCATGATACTTTTCAACCATCTCATCCTCTGTTGCCCTCTCCTCCTTCTGCCTTCAGTCTTTCTCAGAATAGGGTCTTTCCCAATGAATGAGCACATCATCTCAGGTGGCCAAAGTACTAGAGCTTCACCTTTAGCATCAGTCCTTCCAGTGAGCCTTTAGGGTTGATTTCCTGTAAGACTGACTGGTTTTATATCTTCGCTATTCAAGGGACTCTCAAGAGTCTTCTCCAGCACCACATTTGGAAAGGACCAATTCTCCGGCACTCTGCTTTCTTTAAGGTCCAGCTCTCACACCCATACGTGACTACTGGAACGATTATAGTCTTGAATATATGGACCTTTGCTAGTAAAGTGATGCCTTTGCTTTTTAACACACTATCTAGGTTTGTCATAGCTTTTCTGCCAAGAAGTAAGTGTCTTCTAATTTCATGGCTGCAGTCACAAGTGATTTTAGAGCCCAAGAAGAGAAAATCTGTCACTTCTTTCACCTTTTCTTCTTCTATTTTTCATGAAGTGATTGGACCAGATGACAAATTTCTTTTAATTTTTAAAAATTTTTTTAAGTTTAATTTTAACCAGATGCTTAGTTTTTTGTTTTTGCTTTATTTATTTATTTATTTATTTTGAGTTTTGAGTTTCAACCTGGTTTAAAACTCAAATCTCCCAAATCCACATTTCCAACAATAACCCAGGTAATACTACCACTGCTGGTCAGGGACTAAACTTGGAGAATTACTATTACAACCAATTATAATAAACATCTAACTTGTCTCCACTTCTCCAATCTTGACCACATTAATGTTATTTTTCACTCTAAAGTCAGAATGATTTGTTCAACATAAGAGTTTGACTTTATCATTATCCTTCTTAAAATCTTTTTTGACTTATGCCCCATAGGATAAAGCTATACTATGTTAACTTGTCAGATAAAAGTCTGCATAATTTGATCACTAGTTGTCTGTCTAGCATTATCACTGACCACTTAGTTTTACTCAAATTGTGCTTATATAATATTGAATTTTTGGGGTTCCCATAATGCATGCATACTTTGACACTGTGGTCTCCAACATGAAATGTATTTTCCAACAATGTTTTTTCTTGGATCTTAGCCCAAATGATTTAGATCAGATAAAATTTCTAGAAAACCTTTCTTGCAGTAAATGGATCAGGAAAACTGTCTCTTATGTGCTTCCTTAGCTCCTTTTAATGTTATCAGTGTTATCAATGTATCCTATAAAATCATCTAGTCCATCTGACCCATACACCAAAATGTTAGCTTCCTTGACCAAGGGCCATATGTTATTCACTATTATACATCAAGAGCTTACAAAATTGTCTTAAAAATGATGGATCAACCAATGATGGATCAAGGATGGGGACTAACAGCTTATTATAAAATTACCTGATTACTTAAAAAGATTTAATGTGTCTATCAGCTTCTTAAAATATAATGATATCCCTTCCATATATTAATTAAAGTTAAATCATTATTTGTTCTTTGAAAAGTACATTTTTGTTATTTTAGCAACTTTTACATTAGTAAGGGATGACAAACATGATGGATTACATAGACTTTTTTTCACACGACCAAGACTTTCTTCTAAAATCTGTAATCTTTTCTGAAGTCAAAATAAATACTGATCTACATATTAACTAGATACCATAGAACTAAAATCTACTTAAAATTTTTCATTATATCATTACTATATTTAATAATAGCATATTTGTCAAATTCACAAATATATATATTAAATATTTAATAGATCGAGAGTTACACAAATTTAGAGTCTGATTTCTACTCAGAATTTGTTACATTCAAATCAGTCATCAAATATGCTCTAGGGATTTCCCTAGAGGTTCAGTGCTAAGATTCCACACTCACAATGCAGAGCACATGGTTCGTGATCCCAGGGTAAGGAACTAGGATCTGGAATGCCACAGTGAAGCCAAAAGAAAAAAATTATCAAAATATTATAAAAGTTTCTGTAAATATTATAAAATGTTCTCTAAATATTGTTGAATTAATAATTTTAATACTGCTAAGTAACTTTAATAGTATATTCTATAAATCTCTGAATCCTTTTCTTACTTTGCATATAAATTCACTTTTGACTATAATTTCTAATATAAATAATTTTAATATTTACAGAAGAATAAGTATCATCATAAAATTTTCCATTATATAATTCTGAAAATTCTTTTAATGTAATTTGTATACAATTTTCTACCCATACTAAGTAATAAAAGTGCTATTTGTATGGGTAATTATGTACAATGTAAAAATTAATTTAAAAATTATTTTATATCAAGATTTAAAAAAATCCATATGGTTTTAATTGAAATTCATGTTTAAATAAAGTTTTCTCTAAACTGGCTCAAATTATCATGTTATGTGTGAATACATTATAAAATTATGAGATATATCTAATCACTAAGTGACATCTTTAACTCTTTATTCCATCCTTAACTCTTTATTCTCCCTTTTAAGTGTTATATATTGGATTTTTTTTGGTAGTCTTATTATGTTTATATTAAACATTTTGTCCAAGGAAAATCGAGGCAACTTGTAATAAAATTTCAATAAAATAAAATGAACAAAATTGAAGTAGAAAGGAAAGATCATAAAAATGAAAGGATAACATATATGCTTAAGATGCTTAACATGCAAGGGATTTTCACTGACTGATCGCCAATCTTGGGCCCTGAGAAAAATTGAATTAAGGTGTTTTATGAGTTTTTATTTAAAAAATCAAAATATTTTAATTTTAAATGTTTAATTGTACATTTTTGTTTTAAATTTCATGCTATGATATTCACCATTTAAGGTAATAAAACACTATGTAACACGTTCGCCTCATTTAATATAATTATGTACTTATTTTAGCTATAAACTGGAAGTGTTAATCACCACAGTTGTTTTGCTTTTTATTTTGGAAAAATCATTCAATCCAAAAATCATACTTCCACTCATTTTGTAGGGATCATCACATAATACACCAAATGTAAGAAAGTAAAGTTTCAGAGGCTATTCAATAGAACCTGCATTTCTTTGGAGACAGACTTAGAGATGCAGGGGAAATTTCCCTTTGGGAGTCCAAGTGTCTGGGACTCCTTACTCTCACTGCCAAGGGCTGCGGTTCCACCCAGATGAGATGAGATGATATTTTTATCTACTTCTAACATTATTTTATAATCAATCCTTCTTCTCCTGAGAATATAAGTACTTCCAATATACAACCACATTTCAGTCAGTGCAGACTCTGGATGATGTCTGGGTTCTCTACGTGCTTTGGAAAGCTCTTTAGTTAGATAAGTACTGTAGGTGATGAAAGGAAAATAGCTAATCATAATTTCTTGGAGTAATATCTGTCTCAGATGTGCTTCAGGTCTGTGCAAGGTCCCTCACTCTTCTGCTGTTGTCATTTAGATGCTATATTTACAGAGAAATGGTTTAGCTCCCAGAATACCAGTGACTGTCAAACACATCTGAGCATGTCAAAGTGAATTTTCTAAACGTTAGCAAAAGATGTATGAGAGGACACCAGTTGTCTTTAAAAAGATGTGGGGCAGTGTTGTCTTGGTAATACTGTCCAGTTTGCCAGATAGGGTAGACAACTCCCTAGACAGAGTATCGAGGACATTCCTTCTAAAGTCAGATAGCTAAAAGGCTATTTGATTTTTTCAGTGCTCTCTTCTTACTTGGATAATATGGTTGCTCATGAAACATTCATTACTAGGCCAAACTGCAGCTGCCAATATGATCACTGTTGTACCCAGAAGTCCTGTGTCTATAAAACCTAGTGTCCCCACCTTGCTTTATGAAGTGTATCCCTAGATAATCACAAAATACTTGATCATGTTGCATTTATCTGATTACTTCCTCCCCTACCCCTCATTCATGGATGCTTTTTTGTCTCTGTAGCCAAGACAGAAAAATCAAAATATTTTAATAAATGTTTAATTGTACATTTTTGTTTTAAATTTCATGCTATGATATTCACCATTTAAGGTAATAAAACACTATGTAACACGTTCGCCTCATTTAATATAATTATGTACTTATTTTAGCTATAAACTGGAAGTGTTAATCACCACAGTTGTTTTGCTTTTTATTTTGGAAAAATCATTCAATCCAAAAATCATACTTCCACTCATTTTGTAGGGATCATCACATAATACACCAAATGTAAGAAAGTAAAGTTTCAGAGGCTATTCAATAGAACCTGCATTTCTTTGGAGACAGACTTAGAGATGCAGGGAATTCCTTGGCAGTCCAAGTGTCTGGGACTCCTTACTCTCACTGCCAAGGGCTGCGGTTCCACCCAGATGAGATGAGATGATATTTTTATCTACTTCTAACATTATTTTATAATCAATCCTTCTTCTCCTGAGAATATAAGTACTTCCAATATACAACCACATTTCAGTCAGTGCAGACTCTGGATGATGTCTGGGTTCTCTACGTGCTTTGGAAAGCTCTTTAGTTAGATAAGTACTGTAGGTGATGAAAGGAAAATAGCTAATCATAATTTCTTGGAGTAATATCTGTCTCAGATGTGCTTCAGGTCTGTGCAAGGTCCCTCACTCTTCTGCTGTTGTCATTTAGATGCTATATTTACAGAGAAATGGTTTAGCTCCCAGAATACCAGTGACTGTCAAACACATCTGAGCATGTCAAAGTGAATTTTCTAAACGTTAGCAAAAGATGTATGAGAGGACACCAGTTGTCTTTAAAAAGATGTGGGGCAGTGTTGTCTTGGTAATACTGTCCAGTTTGCCAGATAGGGTAGACAACTCCTAGACAGAGTATCGAGGACATTCCTTCTAAAGTCAGATAGCTAAAAGGCTATTTGATTTTTTCAGTGCTCTCTTCTTACTTGGATAATATGGTTGCTCATGAAACATTCATTACTAGGCCAAACTGCGGCTGCCAATATGATCACTGTTGTACCCAGAAGTCCTGTGTCTATAAAACCTAGTGTCCCCACCTTGCTTTATGAAGTGTATCCCTAGATAATCACAAAATACTTGATCATGTTGCATTTATCTGATTACTTCCTCCCCTACCCCTCATTCATGGATGCTTTTTTGTCTCTGTAGCCAAGACAGGCTTTTTCATCATGGCTATTTTGGTAAGGTTAAATATCTTAGTATTAAATGCCTTAGAATTAAATATATAAATGCCTGATTAAAAACATTTTATATTTATAAGAGTTATATACAATAAGTCCTAAATCAATACAGTGTGTCTTCTAAAACCCCAGAGCTCAATCTAGAGTAATAAGCAGTTAGTGAAATATTTGTGTTTGGTATTTCTTCCATAATTAATCTGGATATCACACCAATCATTTTGACAGCAACTCTCATCACCACTAATATATTTTTAGCTAAAAATGTCCCAATGTATAATATTTTAGACAAAAAGAGAAATTACTTTGAGTGCTTTGTTTCAATGCTACAGTTTTTTATCTCTACTAACAGGCAATATATTCTTATATATTAATAATTATATCAATGTCCAAAAATCTACTACATACACCTTTATAGAAAAGGAGAGTAAACAAATAAACATATTAAAAAATTAAGAAATGTAGAATGCCTTTGTGATTCATTACTTCTCCTTCTCTTGTCCCTCCCAGAAGTGGGCTAGCTATGGTTTTATTTAATTCACTACTGGTCACTTCAGACCAGAGGTAGATATAGAAGTTGAAACATTTTGATTCTGTCTCAGGATATTTGAGATTGAGACAAGATTGCTGTATGTGACTGAGATGTACATAGAAAGGATACACCCTTTGCCATATGGCCAACCTACAGAGAGAGAAAATGAAATATATAAATACAGACTAGTGGAAGTGACTTAGTACTGAAATTCGGTTCCTATATTTTAGGCTTGCTGAGTCCCTTCTCTTGTGTCCTGGGATATGCCTACACATAGCCTGTAATGCATTAATGTTTAAGCTAGTTCAAAATAATTCCTCTTATAAGCAAGGGTTTTTCTCAACTGCTAACTATGCCTTTTCTAGTTGCATGCATGCATGCATGTTTGAGATCTTTTGGAGCATGGCCTGCCAGGATCCTTTGTCCATGGAATTCTCCAGGCAAGAATACTGGACTGGATTGCTATTCCTTCTCCAGGGGATCTTCCAGACCCAGGGATCAAACTCGCATCTCCTAAGGCTCCTGGATTTCAGGCAGATTCTTTATTATTGAGCCCCTGCAGTTACTTTTCTAGTTATATAAGACCGTATTTATTTGGAATCCACCAATAAATTGATATATTTTAGAATTACATAACATTTTTATTCTGTTCGCTCTACATATGTTTTGTAAACATAATTTATATATAAATATATAAGTATATATACAGACATATACACATAGCTGCCATAAATGTGTAAGAAAGTTGATATTCCTAATTCAACACACTTCTGGTTTTATATATTTCATCTGTAACTTTAATAGAGATTAATATAATAATACATATTAGATTTTACCATATCTGAAATCTAGCTTATTCATATTTATCTAGATAGAATATAATGATCTAATATATTTTTATCATTTGAACAGCAGTTTAACTTTGTGATAACAATTTTCAGTGATAGAATTCTTAAAATGCAGAGAGAATGATTCTATTCATTTCATTGGATGATTGTTCTAAACTTGATCTTATTCATTTCCACTTCCTTTATCTCCAAGGGTATTTACTAAAAGGATGCAGTTTATTCAAAAAATCATTTGATTTAGTGTACTGACACTAACATCAAAATTCTGTATTCTGAAAAAATATTGCCATTGACTTGCTCTGTTCTGTTTCAGTTTCTTGGTCTATATGATGAGGGTTAATGCTGTTTAGCTAGTTGTTCGTTTTTCAAGATCTCGATAAGCTGATAAAACATTTTATGGAGACAAGAATCTAATGTTCTCTGAAAGCACCAAGAGACCAAGACACTTTCTTACACTTATGAATTACCTAGGCAGGCCTGAGGCAAACAGGAAGAATTGGAAAAGCTATCAAATCAATACTCCTACTGTGCCTGAACTGTAGATAAATGAAAACTATTTTTAGCAGCTAAAATATTGCACCTTTGATGAGCACTTCCTTTAGAAATAGATGTTCTTCAGGTTCACACTGAATTTCACACAAAATAACGCAATTTCTAAAACCCTGCGACACAAGGCAATCGGGTAATGTGAAAATTGCCTATTTCCTTTTGGAATCAGTATGCACTTTGGCTCCCCCAAGGCCCCTATAATGAAAATCTTCCTGAATCTCTACATAAAATCTAAATGGCAATAAGAGAGAAATGAATGCCAGCCACACATGACTGGGCATGTTAAAGTATTCTAATATAACAACCCAACTGTGTGCTGCGCAATAATAGGTTATAGTTAATTTTTCTTCCAGAAATCTATTACATCAATGTGGAAAAATTATTTTAGTACTATATATACATATATTTATATATAAGAACAAATCTTTTAGTTTTATTTCCTTTCTGAATAATCATATTTTTATGTGATTGTTAAATCTTTGTCTCAGAAATATCTCCTTAAACTTCATTCATCTACACTAGTCCTCACTGTCCCCACATCTTCCTGTCGCATTTACTCATTTACTCCCTCACTTAGTATTCTTTTACGTACTAGCTACTGCTTACAGATTTTCCTGTACTCACAGGTTTATCCAATGTCTGTCTTATTTTATTCTCATGGCCAGTTAGGCTATATATTCAGGCAAATATTTCTTCTCATTTCCTTTTATATCTACTCTGTTGTTACCGGTTATCTTTTTAAAAATATGTTCATGAATACAGATATAAGCATAACTTTTTTCTGTCTGCCTTAATAGGATTTGTGCACTGAACCAAAGAAGCCTTTTGATCTAGTTTTATATTAAATGGAAATAATTATTTAAAGTACTCACTTGAAAAATATTGCCATTGACTTGCTCTGTTCTGTTTCAGTTTCTTGGTCTATATGATGAGGGTTAATGCTGTTTAGCTAGTTGTTCGTTTTTCAAGATCTCGATAAGCTGATAAAACATTTTATGGAGACAAGAATCTAATGTTCTCTGAAAGCACCAAGAGACCAAGACACTTTCTTACACTTATGAATTACCTAGGCAGGCCTGAGGCAAACAGGAAGAATTGGAAAAGCTATCAAATCAATACTCCTACTGTGCCTGAACTGTAGATAAATGAAAACTATTTTTAGCAGCTAAAATATTGCACCTTTGATGAGCACTTCCTTTAGAAATAGATGTTCTTCAGGTTCACACTGAATTTCACACAAAATAACGCAATTTCTAAAACCCTGCGACACAAGGCAATCGGGTAATGTGAAAATTGCCTATTTCCTTTTGGAATCAGTATGCACTTTGGCTCCCCCAAGGCCCCTATAATGAAAATCTTCCTGAATCTCTACATAAAATCTAAATGGCAATAAGAGAGAAATGAATGCCAGCCACACATGACTGGGCATGTTAAAGTATTCTAATATAACAACCCAACTGTGTGCTGCGCAATAATAGGTTATAGTTAATTTTTCTTCCAGAAATCTATTACATCAATGTGGAAAAATTATTTTAGTACTATATATACATATATTTATATATAAGAACAAATCTTTTAGTTTTATTTCCTTTCTGAATAATCATATTTTTATGTGATTGTTAAATCTTTGTCTCAGAAATATCTCCTTAAACTTCATTCATCTACACTAGTCCTCACTGTCCCCACATCTTCCTGTCGCATTTACTCATTTACTCCCTCACTTAGTATTCTTTTACGTACTAGCTACTGCTTACAGATTTTCCTGTACTCACAGGTTTATCCAATGTCTGTCTTATTTTATTCTCATGGCCAGTTAGGCTATATATTCAGGCAAATATTTCTTCTCATTTCCTTTTATATCTACTCTGTTGTTACCGGTTATCTTTTTAAAAATATGTTCATGAATACAGATATAAGCATAACTTTTTTCTGTCTGCCTTAATAGGATTTGTGCACTGAACCAAAGAAGCCTTTTGATCTAGTTTTATATTAAATGGAAATAATTATTTAAAGTACTCACTTGAAGAAAACTCAGGCAAGAAAAAGACAAACACAATATGATCTCACTTATATGTGAGAAAATAAAATAAACACTGATGACAACAATAAAAACACAAACTAGCATAAAAAGAGATGAGACTTGTGGCTACCAGAATAGGGGGGAGAAGGGGATAGAATTAAAGGAAAGTAGTCAAAAGCATCAATTTCTAGTTATAAGAGAAATAAGCAATAGATATGTAATATACAACAATGAGTATATTTAACCTTGTTGTATTACATACAGGAAACTTGTTAAGAGTATAGATCCTAATAATTTTTATCGCAAGGAATTTTTTCTTTTTGATTTTTTAATTCTATGTGAGAAATGGATGCTAACTAACACGACTGCGGTAATCATTCACAATAAATATGTCACACCACTGTCCTATATGCTTCAGATTTATATAGTAATGTCAATTATATCTCAATAAAGCTGGAAAAAAAATGATAACAGAGTACCTACCTGAAATCCAAATGTATTGTTCTGAGATCCGTGACGTGGCACTCCTGGATTTTCACATGATGTTCGCGTGGGTTCTAAAATGAAGATTAACAGTGTTATATTCCGGGCTTCCCCTGGTGGTCCAGTGGGTAAGGACATCACCTTGCAGTGCAAGGGGCACCAGTTCGATCCCTGGCCTGGGAAGATCCCACATGCCACGGAGCGGCTGGACTGATGTGTCCAATTACCCAGCCGGAGCTCTGGCGTGCGTGTGCCCAGAGCCGGCACTCTGCAGCGACAGAGGCCACCGCGATGGGAGGCCCACAGGAGCCAAGGAACAAAGACGGATGAAAATAGAGAAATAAAAGACCAATAGAAGTGGCCCGTCTGCTCCCCTCCCTGCCCAACCCGACCCCTACTCAAAATTTAAAAAAAAAAAAAAGTGTAATATTCCTTTAAAATTATAGTTTTATTTAAATGTATATTTTCCCATATAATATAATTTTAAGAAATCTAGGGTTTAATGAAAGGGCTCTGGGTAACAATAAAGAAAAATATCTAATAAATACCTCCATGAATAGAAGCCTGCTAATCTTTTTTTTTTTTTTTAAAGATTTATTTATTTATTTATTTGAGGGGTGTGGGGTGAGGAGGGAGGGGAGCAGGTGGGCTACTTCTATTGGTCTTGCATTTGTCCATTTTCATCCATCTTTGTTCTTTGGCCTGTGTGGGCCTCCCATCGTGGTGGCCTCTGTTGTCACAGAGCGCCAGCTCTGGGCACATGCGCTCAGAACTCTGGCTCGGTAATTGGACACATCTGTCCAGTCACTCTGCAGCAGGTGGGATCTTCCCAGGCCAGGGATCAAAATGGTGCCCCTTGCACTGCAAGGCGGTGTCCTTACCCACTGGACCACCAGGGAAGCCCAGCCTGCTAATCTTAAAGCAAGAAATTCAAGTAGACTGCAGTTTATATGAATTGTGCAATTCCTGAACTTTGAACCCTTCTAATATAAAAGCATTCGATATCCAGCTAACTGTGAATAAGAAGTTAAGGCAAAATGAAGCATATGAAAGAGCAACACATGCATAAAACATCTGCTCAGAGATTTTTCTAGCTTTTAATCTCAAGTAGGGTAATAGTCCCATTAAGAAATACTTTTTCTCCCCTTGAAACAGGATTTCGTTATTTGCATTTTTAACTGACACCTGTAGATGATTCATAAATAAAACTGGTAGGGCTGATCGTCTGATTTGCCTCCTTTGGATGATGGGAGTTTTGATTAGTTCTTCGTTCAATTTTAGGAGAAAAGGAATCCTCATTGTGCACCAGTTCGATCCCTGGCCTGGGAAGATCCCACATGCCACGGAGCGGCTGGACTGATGTGTCCAATTACCCAGCCGGAGCTCTGGCGTGCGTGTGCCCAGAGCCGGCACTCTGCAGCGACAGAGGCCACCGCGATGGGAGGCCCACAGGAGCCAAGGAACAAAGACGGATGAAAATAGAGAAATAAAAGACCAATAGAAGTGGCCCGTCTGCTCCCCTCCCTGCCCAACCCGACCCCTACTCAAAATTTAAAAAAAAAAAAAAGTGTAATATTCCTTTAAAATTATAGTTTTATTTAAATGTATATTTTCCCATATAATATAATTTTAAGAAATCTAGGGTTTAATGAAAGGGCTCTGGGTAACAATAAAGAAAAATATCTAATAAATACCTCCATGAATAGAAGCCTGCTAATCTTTTTTTTTTTTTTTAAAGATTTATTTATTTATTTATTTGAGGGGTGTGGGGTGAGGAGGGAGGGGAGCAGGTGGGCTACTTCTATTGGTCTTGCATTTGTCCATTTTCATCCATCTTTGTTCTTTGGCCTGTGTGGGCCTCCCATCGTGGTGGCCTCTGTTGTCACAGAGCGCCAGCTCTGGGCACATGCGCTCCAGAACTCTGGCTCGGTAATTGGACACATCTGTCCAGTCACTCTGCAGCAGGTGGGATCTTCCCAGGCCAGGGATCAAAATGGTGCCCCTTGCACTGCAAGGCGGTGTCCTTACCCACTGGACCACCAGGGAAGCCCAGCCTGCTAATCTTAAAGCAAGAAATTCAAGTAGACTGCAGTTTATATGAATTGTGCAATTCCTGAACTTTGAACCCTTCTAATATAAAAGCATTCGATATCCAGCTAACTGTGAATAAGAAGTTAAGGCAAAATGAAGCATATGAAAGAGCAACACATGCATAAAACATCTGCTCAGAGATTTTTCTAGGTTTTAATCTCAAGTAGGGTAATAGTCCCATTAAGAAATACTTTTTCTCCCCTTGAAACAGGATTTCGTTATTTGCATTTTTAACTGACACCTGTAGATGATTCATAAATAAAACTGGTAGGGCTGATCGTCTGATTTGCCTCCTTTGGATGATGGGAGTTTTTGATTAGTTCACTCTATGTGCAGTTCAATTTTAGGAGAAAAGGGAATCCTCATATACCATTGGTGTGAATGTAAGTTGGTAAAGCTACTGATAAACAGAAAAACTATTCAAAAGTACTAAAGATAATATATGTTTAACAATATTAATTTTCAGTGCCTTCCAATGGCTTCTATATTTTCCATTTGCTTTCCACATTTAGCCAACTATAATTATAGGAGAAAGTAAATCATTAAATGCCCTTACTATCTATTGATTCCAAAACTACTGAGCATCATCAATCTTTACTTCAATTAATATTACCTATGCAGTGAGGTGACGAACCACTCCAGGTGCCATCTGCTTGACATATTCTGGTGTTGGATCCCACTAATATAAAAGGAGAGTTGCAGCTGTATGAAACCTCTGACTGGTATATAAAGCTTTTGCCTTCTCTTTTTCCTTGAGCAGGTATACCAGGGTCACCACAAAACTTTGCTAGAAGTAAAAAGAAAGGCAATTGTATAATGATTTAGATTCATCAGTGTAAACAGTTTTGAAAAGTAATGAAAACAATTGTAATACTACATCAAAGTGACATACAATCCATATTAATTTATCCCATTGAAAATATTTTTAGCTCTTGTCTACATGAACAAATGCTTACTTAATATTCAACTGATCATAATATTAAAAAAAAAACACTAGTCTGTTTCAACTATTTTCCACCTAATAGACCACTGTAACAATTAAAGAATATTTTATTTTTTGTATCTTTTTGTTTTATATTTACCAGAATCAAGCCACATATTTGTACATATTCGTTACAAAGTTGGAGTGTATTCTTAAAAACGATGTGACTCACAAGTAGCTCTAAAAGAAATAAACAACCCACAATAGTCTGAGATATAACTTCCAGATTGCTTTGTATTTTTTAATGTATATATAAGATACAGGTATTTGTTTCATTGATATGTGCTCTGTTCAGCACCTGGATCACATCCTAGTATTTTCCTGTCCTCTTCTTCAAAACACTGTGCACATGTAGTGGTGGTGGAGTAAGGGGTCGAGGGTAGAGTGTTTTCTTTCTTTCTTTTTTTTTTAAAGATTTATTTATTTATTTTGGGTGGGGGTCGGGTTGGAGAGGGAGGGGAGCAGACGGGCCACTTCTATTGGTCTTTTATTTCTCTATTTTCATCCGTCTTTGTTCCTTGGCTCCTGTGGGCCTCCCATCGCGGTGGCCTCTGTCGCTGCAGAGTGCCGGCTCTGGGCACACGCACGCCAGAGCTCCGGCTGGGTAATTGGACACATCAGTCCAGCCGCTCCGTGGCATGTGGGATCTTCCCAGGCCAGGGATCGAACTGGTGCCCCTTGCACTGCAAGGCGGTGTCCTTACCCACTGGACCACTAGGGGAAGCCCTAGAGTGTTTTCTAAAGAGAAAAGGTCATCGGAATCCAAGTCCATACAAAAACTAAGAATCTCAATATTCTACAATCACTGAAATGATGCACTTGACAACAGTTCTAAGCAAATCAATTAGATGACTCCACTTAACATGTATTTTTAAAGTACTAAAACAAAGACAACTATTCTAAACAACTTTAGGAGCTTGTACTGATTGGTAAACATACTAAGCTACCTACACTTGCAAAGTTTATTCTTTTGTGAGAAGAGCAAATAAACATAATAAATAAGTGAGAATGATACTATGTGGGAAGATAGTAAGTCCCATGGGGAAAAACAGTGTGGGAGAAGATCAGAACTGTATGTGTGGATGTGATAGTGAAGAGTAGTGGTGGATTTTAATAGGTAGCTCGGGTGTCTCTTACTGAGTAAAGGTTTAGAGGGAAAAAAAAAATTCAGCAGGTATATATCTCAACACAGAACATTACCGACAGAGGAAAACAGCATCGCCAAAGTCCTGTGCTGGATCAAATCTAGCATGCTAGAGGGAGAATAAGGCCATTGACAATGGAGCAGAAGAGTGGTACCGGATGAGATCAGATGGACAGCAGATACGAGGCAAAGCATATATAGCAGATTTTCATTTTTTTTTTATTGTAGTCAAAAATAAATAACAAAATTTATGATTTTAACTGTAAGTAAATTTCATTTCTATCACTAAGTCATTTTGTAGTTATTTCATAACCTACTTCTGAAGTATTTCTCTTTCGTATTTCTGTTGAGTCATTCATCTCAGAATCTTATCTTTATTTAACAATTAAAGCAAGATAGATATAACCACATAAACTTATCAATCCTTGCCTAGGTTCACTACATTTATTATCTATCTTTAGATTCTCATGCACTAAACCAAACAACCCATTGGTGTCCAGTTTAGAGACTTATTTAGGGTTTATTTTCAAAAAAACTTCAGTTCATGATATCAGCTTTAGGATAAAAGAGCATAGCTCGAACATAATTAAAAAATAAAAGGTTTTCCTCTTCATTGAATACCTGAAAATGGACGAATCTGGCTATTCAATGGATAGAAGAATTGCCTCTCTAGTCAGACTTCTCTGAACTGGAATTTTCAGTTGGCCGTTTGCTAGTAATAAGTCCTTAGGCCATACAATACTGTAGCTGGTCTCTTAAGTGGCAGAGTTACCCAGTGTCCTTACATTTTGACTGCTCTCTCTGAACTCAGGTGTCATTATCTATCAAAATGTCACAACTAAACATACTTACCCAGGATTTCTCTTTTATGTGCATAAAGCAATTGGGACAAAGCGAGCCTTATTATATTTACAAATGTATTAAAGTTTAAATATCAATGATATTTTATTATTATCTGCATGTTAATAGATCCAAAAATAAAAACATTGTATCAAGAAACTTCCTGAGATTTTTTCACTCATATCAAACAAACTTTAGCATAAACAACTCCGTAATATTCCCTTGTCTCTATCTATTTTGAAGCAGCCATAGAATATCTAGTCTCATTTAGAACACATTGGTCTATTCTAAGATGATTCTTACTGAGTAAAGGTTTAGAGGGAAAAAAAAAATTCAGCAGGTATATATCTCAACACAGAACATTACCGACAGAGGAAAACAGCATCGCCAAAGTCCTGTGCTGGATCAAATCTAGCATGCTAGAGGGAGAATAAGGCCATTGACAATGGAGCAGAAGAGTGGTACCGGATGAGATCAGATGGACAGCAGATACGAGGCAAAGCATATATAGCAGATTTTCATTTTTTTTTTATTGTAGTCAAAAATAAATAACAAAATTTATGATTTTAACTGTAAGTAAATTTCATTTCTATCACTAAGTCATTTTGTAGTTATTTCATAACCTACTTCTGAAGTATTTCTCTTTCGTATTTCTGTTGAGTCATTCATCTCAGAATCTTATCTTTATTTAACAATTAAAGCAAGATAGATATAACCACATAAACTTATCAATCCTTGCCTAGGTTCACTACATTTATTATCTATCTTTAGATTCTCATGCACTAAACCAAACAACCCATTGGTGTCCAGTTTAGAGACTTATTTAGGGTTTATTTTCAAAAACTTCAGTTCATGATATCAGCTTTAGGATAAAAGAGCATAGCTCGAACATAATTAAAAAATAAAAGGTTTTCCTCTTCATTGAATACCTGAAAATGGACGAATCTGGCTATTCAATGGATAGAAGAATTGCCTCTCTAGTCAGACTTCTCTGAACTGGAATTTTCAGTTGGCCGTTTGCTAGTAATAAGTCCTTAGGCCATACAATACTGTAGCTGGTCTCTTAAGTGGCAGAGTTACCCAGTGTCCTTACATTTTGACTGCTCTCTCTGAACTCAGGTGTCATTATCTATCAAAATGTCACAACTAAACATACTTACCCAGGATTTCTCTTTTATGTGCATAAAGCAATTGGGACAAAGCGAGCCTTATTATATTTACAAATGTATTAAAGTTTAAATATCAATGATATTTTATTATTATCTGCATGTTAATAGATCCAAAAATAAAAACATTGTATCAAGAAACTTCCTGAGATTTTTTCACTCATATCAAACAAACTTTAGCATAAACAACTCCGTAATATTCCCTTGTCTCTATCTATTTTGAAGCAGCCATAGAATATCTAGTCTCATTTAGAACACATTGGTCTATTCTAAGATGATTCTTAGCGTGAATCAGAATTTTAAGGGTTAATTTGTGCGATATCATCCTTGAGGCTTGAAGCATATTATTCTAATAAATCATATTACCTAGAAAGAGTTTCTTCAGATGTTGCATAAATGGCAGTCTAAGAGACCGCAACTGCAAAAGTGAATTAGCTTTATCTCTTATGCTCAATAAAACTGGTTAGTATTACTCTCTGTAATAAATGTGATATGAATGATCTGTTGGGCCAGCAAAATGATGGTATGCGTGCCTAGTGTTTGCAGTCACTTAATAGTAAGTTCTTCAAGTAAACTATGACATTTATAAGTGACATTTTGAAATGAGAAATTTTAATTGTATAATGTAGTTTATCTTTTCTACTTTTTCAGTTAGGGGTAGAGCTCTTACCGTTTTTTTTTTTTTTTAAATATTTATTTATTTATTTATTTTGGGCGGGGGTCGGGTTGGGGAGGGAGGGGAGCAGCAGGCCACTTCTATTGGTCTTTCATTTCTCTATGTTCATCCGTCTTTGTTCTTTGGCTCCTGTGGGCCTCCCACCGCGGTGGCGTCTGTCATCGTAGAGCATGGGCTCTGGGCACATGCGCCTCAGAGCTCAGGCTCAGTAATTGGACACATCAGTCCAGCCGCTCCACGGCACGTGGATCTTCCCAGGCCAGGGATCGAACCAGCGCCCCTTGCACTGCAAGGCGGTGTCTTTAAAACCCCCCTTTCATAGTAATAAGTCCTTAGGCCAAAGATTTAAACATTTTGACTGCTCTCTCTGAACTCAGGTGTCATTATCTATCAAAATGTCACAACTAAACATACTTACCCAGGATTTCTCTTTTATGTGCATAAAGCAATTGGGACAAAGCGAGCCTTATTATATTTACAAATGTATTAAAGTTTAAATATCAATGATATTTTATTATTATCTGCATGTTAATAGATCCAAAAATAAAAACATTGTATCAAGAAACTTCCTGAGATTTTTTCACTCATATCAAACAAACTTTAGCATAAACAACTCCGTAATATTCCCTTGTCTCTATCTATTTTGAAGCAGCCATAGAATATCTAGTCTCATTTAGAACACATTGGTCTATTCTAAGATGATTCTTAGCGTGAATCAGAATTTTAAGGGTTAATTTGTGCGATATCATCCTTGAGGCTTGAAGCATATTATTCTAATAAATCATATTACCTAGAAAGAGTTTCTTCAGATGTTGCATAAATGGCAGTCTAAGAGACCGCAACTGCAAAAGTGAATTAGCTTTATCTCTTATGCTCAATAAAACTGGTTAGTATTACTCTCTGTAATAAATGTGATATGAATGATCTGTTGGGCCAGCAAAATGATGGTATGCGTGCCTAGTGTTTGCAGTCACTTAATAGTAAGTTCTTCAAGTAAACTATGACATTTATAAGTGACATTTTGAAATGAGAAATTTTAATTGTATAATGTAGTTTATCTTTTCTACTTTTTCAGTTAGGGGTAGAGCTCTTACCGTTTTTTTTTTTTTTTTAAATATTTATTTATTTATTTATTTTGGGCGGGGGTCGGGTTGGGGAGGGAGGGGAGCAGCAGGCCACTTCTATTGGTCTTTCATTTCTCTATGTTCATCCGTCTTTGTTCTTTGGCTCCTGTGGGCCTCCCACCGCGGTGGCGTCTGTCATCGTAGAGCATGGGCTCTGGGCACATGCGCCTCAGAGCTCAGGCTCAGTAATTGGACACATCAGTCCAGCCGCTCCACGGCACGTAGGATCTTCCCAGGCCAGGGATCGAACAGGCGCCCCTTGCACTGCAAGGCGGTGTCTTTACCCACTGGACCACCAGGGAAACCCCCTTTTGTTTTAAGAGATTCTTTCTTACCCCAAGGTCATTTATGTAGTCTTGTAATCTTTAAGAATTTTATATTTACTTCTGTAATGAATTTGACACTGATTTGTTATTTAGTAAAGGGTAAAGATAAAAGGTGTTTGTGTTTGTATGTATATACATGAATTACCTTATTGCATTAATTGAAATGTCTATTCTTCCCCTATTGATTTGTTCCATAATACATAGAACATCAATAAATGATCTATGCTCTCTATTCTCTAACACTGGTATACTTTCTATCCCAGCACCAATACTGTAATGTCTTAGTTACTGCAACATTCTAAATCTAATACCAAGGATTGTACACAATAGGGTATAAAAGAGAATAAAACAGAAATCTTATCCTTCAAGGAACATAAACCTGAGTAGAGGACATCACCGCCCAAATCAGATAAATAAAACGTATAGTGTGTTTTGTATACAAAGAGGTTTAGCCTAAAATTTGGTCAGAGCAGAAGGAACATAGTGGTTGGAGTACATAAAAAATAGCTACAATGGTTAAGTACTATTTTTAATTGAATTTTAATTATGCATGGGAAAGAGCTTAAGCATCTTATAGTTGTTTTAGCAAAATCTGAAAAAAGTTATGTAACAGCTGTAAAGTAAGTAAAGTGGCTCTAAGAAAATGAAAGTAGAAAAATATAATTTTCAGTATGGAAATTATACTTACGTAAGCATTGTGGCACTTCCCCACTCCAGGTCCCATTCCCTACACAGGTCAAAACAGCAGGGAAGGATAGTTCATAGCCTGGAGAACAGATGTAGCTAATACTAAAGCCCCAGTCGAAATTTGTTCCTTCCAACCTTCCATTAGAGATTTGGGGAGGAGTTGGGCAGGTAACAGCTGCAATTACATTAAAAACGATTAGACACAGCTGTTGACATATCCTGGCGTTAAAAGAAATAAATATCATTAGAAGAGGCATATGTGCTAATTTAACCTCTTGGAGGACAATATGGTGTGACATGTTTTATTTTCCTGATAGTATTCCTGAAACATCCCTGGAATTAATCTCTCTAGGATGCAACTACTTCTTGGCAACATAATGGCTACTGGTTGTCAGAGAGTCTCTTACAAAATAACAAGCTTCCTGACATCGAAAGGAAGGAAAAAGAGGGTGAACTTCTATCCAGTATACTGCACCTGATAAATTATTAGTTTATGTAAAAATTATTTCCAGCAACCTTTAGAAAAATGGAAGAGCTGGGTTGTTTGGCTATATACAGTGTTAGCATTATAGAAAGGAATTTGGGAGTAAGTCTGTGACATTTTTGAAAGCACAGATCATGTATCTCATTAAAATACCTAAATTAGTTCTATTAACCACTTACACTGATATGATAAAACTTGTTTTAGGGTTTCTAAATGCATTATGAATTTTTTAAACATTTATTTTTAAAATTAGGTTATCCTCTAGCCAAGATGAGTTGCATAAGGAGACAGAGATGAAATGGAAAACAGGGATACCAATTATAAAATCTAAAAATGAGGAATAATTTTATTTTGATGACCAGCAACATATATAAATAATTACATAGAGTTGTATAACATTGTCATTATCAGAATCAATAATGTATGAAATAATTTCTAAAATATAAAATGTTTACATACATCATATAATAACTGTATACTAATAGTGAGCGATCTGACTAGGAATCTGTGTAATCAAGAAGACAAGACACACATTGGGATTATTCTTTTTGTGTTAGATTTTGTTAGGGAGATATTAAACTGGCAATTCATAAGCATTCAGAGATGTACTCTAATGAGAAATCTTGATTAAAAATCAGTATTATTATAAAACAATATAAACTGTCTGACAGTGCATGTATGATACTCCGCAAGTAATAAAAAACTGGCAAAAACTATGAAAATAGTTTTAAAGGAAAAAAAACAGCATAAGTAGTAAATCTATACATGTACCATCTAAAATATTACTTCTAGATTTCATTCTTCAAAGAAAAAGCTTTACCTTTTAATAAAAAAGTATTATTTTAAAATTCAGGCTGAAATTATTTTCAAATTATGAAAAGTTTTTCTCTCGATCCTTGAATAACTCACCCAGGTGGATCATCAAATTAAAATTCTAATTCATTGCAGCTATATTCTCATTTAAATATTCATTAATTAATATAAATGATGATGGTAATTACATATCACAGAACATGATGTGTATATATACATATATATATATATATATATATTTGGCTGCGCCATGTAGGTATTGTGAGATCTTTGTTCCCTGACCAATGGTCAATCCTGGGCCTCTGATTTGGAAGCACAGAGTCTTAACCACTGGACCACCCAGGAAGTTCCCGATAATATATTTTTGTTATTTTTCACTGTATTACAATTTATTGTTATTAGATATAATGAGATATAATGTTTTTGTCAAAAATCTTGTATTTTATTAGCAATATGGTTTAAAAATAAAAACTGCAGCAATCAATTTTGGTAGCAGAAAATAAGTGAAACAATCCAAAAATCTCTATTCAAATTTATTTTAAATTTGCATACTGATGAAGAAAATATGTGATAGTTGTTACTAATAAATATTGAAGAAATCATTACCATACCTCTACAAGTTGGCATTACTCCACTCCATGTGCCATTAGTTGTACAAGTCCTGACTCTTGAACCATTTAATTCCATTGTATAGCCTGGCTGGCACATATAAGAAACATTTTGTCCAACCACATAATCATCTCCATATCTCAGTCCATTGGCTGGTATACCTGGGTCTCCACAACTGATTACTATTAATATGGATTGGAAGAGCAGATGGTTAATGTGGCATGTGTTTAATGCAGAGAAATAGTAAGCATATGGTATAATTAATATAAAAGTAGGGAAAATTAGTTACCATGTTCATTTTTAATGATAAAACATAAGCGTATTTAAACCACATACAAGCAATTCCTAATTATGACCATTTACTTATTATAGATTCTGTACATATGTTTCAGAAACCATCATTAAAACTCTGCAAAGGTTAATACGTTATTATGTTGTAGGAAATTCTGATGTGGCAACCTCTTTTAATCTGAATTAAATAATCGGAGAGAAGCCATACTATAAAAGAAAAAGAACAGCATAAGTAGTAAATCTATACATGTACCATCTAAAATATTACTTCTAGATTTCATTCTTCAAAGAAAAGCTTTACCTTTTAATAAAAAAGTATTATTTTAAAATTCAGGCTGAAATTATTTTCAAATTATGAAAAGTTTTTCTCTCGATCCTTGAATAACTCACCCAGGTGGATCATCAAATTAAAATTCTAATTCATTGCAGCTATATTCTCATTTAAATATTCATTAATTAATATAAATGATGATGGTAATTACATATCACAGAACATGATGTGTATATATACATATATATATATATATATATATATTTGGCTGCGCCATGTAGGTATTGTGAGATCTTTGTTCCCTGACCAATGGTCAGTCCTGGGCCTCTGATTTGGAAGCACAGAGTCTTAACCACTGGACCACCCAGGAAGTTCCCGATAATATATTTTTGTTATTTTTCACTGTATTACAATTTATTGTTATTAGATATAATGAGATATAATGTTTTTGTCAAAAATCTTGTATTTTATTAGCAATATGGTTTAAAAATAAAAACTGCAGCAATCAATTTTGGTAGCAGAAAATAAGTGAAACAATCCAAAAATCTCTATTCAAATTTATTTTAAATTTGCATACTGATGAAGAAAATATGTGATAGTTGTTACTAATAAATATTGAAGAAATCATTACCATACCTCTACAAGTTGGCATTACTCCACTCCATGTGCCATTAGTTGTACAAGTCCTGACTCTTGAACCATTTAATTCCATTGTATAGCCTGGCTGGCACATATAAGAAACATTTTGTCCAACCACATAATCATCTCCATATCTCAGTCCATTGGCTGGTATACCTGGGTCTCCACAACTGATTACTATTAATATGGATTGGAAGAGCAGATGGTTAATGTGGCATGTGTTTAATGCAGAGAAATAGTAAGCATATGGTATAATTAATATAAAAGTAGGGAAAATTAGTTACCATGTTCATTTTTAATGATAAAACATAAGCGTATTTAAACCACATACAAGCAATTCCTAATTATGACCATTTACTTATTATAGATTCTGTACATATGTTTCAGAAACCATCATTAAAACTCTGCAAAGGTTAATACGTTATTATGTTGTAGGAAATTCTGATGTGGCAACCTCTTTTAATCTGAATTAAATAATCGGAGAGAAGCCATACTATAAGACCAAGATTTCTCACATAATAATTTAAATTTTTACTCTTATGTGTAGTTACTGATATCTCTAAAGTGTCAGGCTTTTTGGACTGAGAGTATATTTGCTGCACAGTGTCACTCAACTGGATATTAAAACAGGTCTTAATTAAAATGATGCTAAGTACAAAAATAATAATTTTATGGAGTAAAGGAGAGAATGAATTAGTGATAAAATGTGAATTTATCACATATTGGGTGAGATACACAACTTGTGGCCTGGTGAAAACTAGGGTTAGAGAATTCAGTTTCCCATTTCCATCATCTCATCAGCATCCCAAGTGAAAGGACAAGCCCCAAGAAACTGCAACTTCCACTCTGGAATGCACTTGTTTCCTGGATTAGGTGTCAATAAGAGGTCAAGTGTTCACTAAATCCACCTGTTACCTCCAGTCCAGGAAACAGTAAGCCACTTCTCTATTCTTCTCCAAGACTCCCTGAGTATACTCAACTCTGACCAGCCCACACAGACCCCCACAACAGAAGAGAACAAAGGTGGAGATAAAAGGTGCAATGTGACCCTCCTTCTGCTGATACATGAGGGCCTGGTTGGGCAGAGAGCATCAGTGGCCCTGAGCAGGGGTGAGAGTGGGAAGGCCAGGGACACCAGGTGATAGGAAGCTCAGGTCCTACAACCCATCCTAGGAAGAAAGGGAGGCAGGGAGGCAAAATTCCCATGAGGAGAGTGCTGGCTCAGTGGTAAAGAATCCACTTGCCAAGCAGGAGATGCGGGTTCGATCTCTGAGTCAGGAAGATCCTCTGGAGAAGGGAATGGCAACTCACTCCAGTATTCTTGCCTGGAGAATCCCATGGTCAAAGCATTCATTAATAGAATAGAAGCATATGGTATAATTAATATAAAAGTAGGGAAAATTAGTTACCATGTTCATTTTTAATGATAAAACATAAGCGTATTTAAACCACATACAAGCAATTCCTAATTATGACCATTTACTTATTATAGATTCTGTACATATGTTTCAGAAACCATCATTAAAACTCTGCAAAGGTTAATACGTTATTATGTTGTAGGAAATTCTGATGTGGCAACCTCTTTTAATCTGAATTAAATAATCGGAGAGAAGCCATACTATAAGGCCAAGATTTCTCACATAATAATTTAAATTTTTACTCTTATGTGTAGTTACTGATATCTCTAAAGTGTCAGGCTTTTTGGACTGAGAGTATATTTGCTGCACAGTGTCACTCAACTGGATATTAAAACAGGTCTTAATTAAAATGATGCTAAGTACAAAAATAATAATTTTATGGAGTAAAGGAGAGAATGAATTAGTGATAAAATGTGAATTTATCACATATTGGGTGAGATACACAACTTGTGGCCTGGTGAAAACTAGGGTTAGAGAATTCAGTTTCCCATTTCCATCATCTCATCAGCATCCCAAGTGAAAGGACAAGCCCCAAGAAACTGCAACTTCCACTCTGGAATGCACTTGTTTCCTGGATTAGGTGTCAATAAGAGGTCAAGTGTTCACTAAATCCACCTGTTACCTCCAGTCCAGGAAACAGTAAGCCACTTCTCTATTCTTCTCCAAGACTCCCTGAGTATACTCAACTCTGACCAGCCCACACAGACCCCACAACAGAAGAGAACAAAGGTGGAGATAAAAGGTGCAATGTGACCCTCCTTCTGCTGATACATGAGGGCCTGGTTGGGCAGAGAGCATCAGTGGCCCTGAGCAGGGGTGAGAGTGGGAAGGCCAGGGACACCAGGTGATAGGAAGCTCAGGTCCTACAACCCATCCTAGGAAGAAAGGGAGGCAGGGAGGCAAAATTCCCATGAGGAGAGTGCTGGCTCAGTGGTAAAGAATCCACTTGCCAAGCAGGAGATGCGGGTTTGATCTCTGAGTCAGGAAGATCCTCTGGAGAAGGGAATGGCAACTCACTCCAGTATTCTTGCCTGGAGAATCCCATGGTCAAAGGAGCCTGGTGGGCTACAGTCCATGGGGTCACAAAGAGTCGGATATAAGTTGGCAACTAAACAACAAGAGTCGTCAAATCCTCAGTATATGCTCCTGTTGTCCCAGCAGACTTCAATTATAAAACACAAATTCAAAGATTCAATCATTAAGAATTTGAGACAGTGATCACAGAGTATTAAACCCCAACCACAGGAACCTTTTGAGCATGAAGTTCTACCAACTATGCTGGTCCATAAATCTGTCTCAAATTACCTAGGTAATACTTGCATTTATATGCCACACAAAACTTTCAAAAAGATTGATGACAGCATAGGAAATAGAATTGTCTAAATACATCCTTTACGAACAAGGTATGTGTATGTGTGTTCATTTACAAACAAGGCAAAACAGAGATCATACACAAGCCACAGAAGCACTTGCTGTTTTGAGAACCATGATTTATGCATGTTTAGCTAAACACATTTTTGTGGCTAAGAGAAAAAGAAAAACACAGAAGGTTACACACCAGTTTTCCCTTTCTGGAGACAATATCATGTGGCAAAACAGGTTCTTAGTATTTTTCTTTTTGCCTTTTGGATTTTCATTTTTTTCATAAATGGACAAATAATTTTACTAGGTAAATCTAGGTTATATACTGTCTCATTTTCCTTTGTAAAGACTAGTTTTCAGTATTTTCAAAGTCTAGGGTTAAAGACTGAAAATAGACTAAGACAAAGAAGACCTTAAGGGCAATTCCAAAAAGGTCAGTCCTGTTCACTAAATCCACCTGTCCAGGAAACAGTACATCTCTATTCTTCTCCAAGACTCCTGAGTATACTCAACTCTGACCAGCCCACACAGACCCCACAACAGAAGAGAACAAAGGTGGAGATAAAAGGTGCAATGTGACCCTCCTTCTGCTGATACATGAGGGCCTGGTTGGGCAGAGAGCATCAGTGGCCCTGAGCAGGGGTGAGAGTGGGAAGGCCAGGGACACCAGGTGATAGGAAGCTCAGGTCCTACAACCCATCCTAGGAAGAAAGGGAGGCAGGGAGGCAAAATTCCCATGAGGAGAGTGCTGGCTCAGTGGTAAAGAATCCACTTGCCAAGCAGGAGATGCGGGTTTGATCTCTGAGTCAGGAAGATCCTCTGGAGAAGGGAATGGCAACTCACTCCAGTATTCTTGCCTGGAGAATCCCATGGTCAAAGGAGCCTGGTGGGCTACAGTCCATGGGGTCACAAAGAGTCGGATATAAGTTGGCAACTAAACAACAAGAGTCGTCAAATCCTCAGTATATGCTCCTGTTGTCCCAGCAGACTTCAATTATAAAACACAAATTCAAAGATTCAATCATTAAGAATTTGAGACAGTGATCACAGAGTATTAAACCCCAACCACAGGAACCTTTTGAGCATGAAGTTCTACCAACTATGCTGGTCCATAAATCTGTCTCAAATTACCTAGGTAATACTTGCATTTATATGCCACACAAAACTTTCAAAAAGATTGATGACAGCATAGGAAATAGAATTGTCTAAATACATCCTTTACGAACAAGGTATGTGTATGTGTGTTCATTTACAAACAAGGCAAAACAGAGATCATACACAAGCCACAGAAGCACTTGCTGTTTTGAGAACCATGATTTATGCATGTTTAGCTAAACACATTTTTGTGGCTAAGAGAAAAGAAAACACAGAAGGTTACACACCAGTTTTCCCTTTCTGGAGACAATATCATGTGGCAAAACAGGTTCTTAGTATTTTTCTTTTTGCCTTTTGGATTTTCATTTTTTTCATAAATGGACAAATAATTTTACTAGGTAAATCTAGGTTATATACTGTCTCATTTTCCTTTGTAAAGACTAGTTTTCAGTATTTTCAAAGTCTAGGGTTAAAGACTGAAAATAGACTAAGACAAAGAAGACCTTAAGGGCAATTAAATTCTATTGGATCTATTAACTTACCATTGCAAATTATGAATGCGAAGGTTTCTTTCATATTATTCTAATTTTTTGAGCCTAAGAAGCTCTAGGACCATGAATGATGACACTTAAATTAAAGAATAATATTCACAACACTCCATTTGCTAATTCCCAGAGCTCCCAAGAATTTACTGAAATAAAACTCACTGAGTGTTTCCATTTGACTCCTACTAAGAGTTTTCTCTAGGCTGAATTTTGTTATTTTAATTATTGATGATGAAAATATTCTTTAAATTGTAAAACTGAGTTGGACAGGAAAGCACATTCTTATTTACCAAAATCCATCAATTCTTTTTGAATTTTTGAAATGTGTAGTCATAAAAATGAGTTTAAGACTTCAATTCACTTTCTTTGATTTTACTTGTTATTTTATATCTTTCATCTAGATTAAACATTAAGAAGAAGAAAAATTCAAGAGAACATCAACAGACTGTTATCATTTTCTGGGCAGCACTTTACAGAATGAATTAGAATTTTAGTAAGAAAGAACAGTTCTAACCCAGTTGTACAACACATGAGCTGAGTTAGATGTAGCCACTGAGAGAGGACAGAGGGTTTATTTTAGAGGCACTGAGGAAGGGTTCTGCATATCTTGGCAGAATCATGAATGAAATGCCTGATAACAGCAGCTTTAGAAGGATTTGTCTGGTGGCTTCATAATGAAGCAAAGGCCAGTCTAAAGGCAGTTTCAATAAAACTTTGCAAAAGATTCCCCTGTTTTGAGAACCATGATTTATGCATGTTTAGCTAAACACATTTTGTGGCTAAGAGAAAAGAAAACACAGAAGGTTACACACGAGTTTTCCCTTTCTGGAGACAATATCATGTGGCAAAACAGGTTCTTAGTATTTTTCTTTTTGCCTTTTGGATTTTCATTTTTTTCATAAATGGACAAATAATTTTACTAGGTAAATCTAGGTTATATACTGTCTCATTTTCCTTTGTAAAGACTAGTTTTCAGTATTTTCAAAGTCTAGGGTTAAAGACTGAAAATAGACTAAGACAAAGAAGACCTTAAGGGCAATTAAATTCTATTGGATCTATTAACTTACCATTGCAAATTATGAATGCGAAGGTTTCTTTCATATTATTCTAATTTTTTGAGCCTAAGAAGCTCTAGGACCATGAATGATGACACTTAAATTAAAGAATAATATTCACAACACTCCATTTGCTAATTCCCAGAGCTCCCAAGAATTTACTGAAATAAAACTCACTGAGTGTTTCCATTTGACTCCTACTAAGAGTTTTCTCTAGGCTGAATTTTGTTATTTTAATTATTGATGATGAAAATATTCTTTAAATTGTAAAACTGAGTTGGACAGGAAAGCACATTCTTATTTACCAAAATCCATCAATTCTTTTTGAATTTTTGAAATGTGTAGTCATAAAAATGAGTTTAAGACTTCAATTCACTTTCTTTGATTTTACTTGTTATTTTATATCTTTCATCTAGATTAAACATTAAGAAGAAGAAAAATTCAAGAGAACATCAACAGACTGTTATCATTTTCTGGGCAGCACTTTACAGAATGAATTAGAATTTTAGTAAGAAAGAACAGTTCTAACCCAGTTGTACAACACATGAGCTGAGTTAGATGTAGCCACTGAGAGAGGACAGAGGGTTTATTTTAGAGGCACTGAGGAAGGGTTCTGCATATCTTGGCAGAATCATGAATGAAATGCCTGATAACAGCAGCTTTAGAAGGATTTGTCTGGTGGCTTCATAATGAAGCAAAGGCCAGTCTAAAAGGCAGTTTCCAATAGCGACAAGCTTTGTAAACAAAACCTGCTCCACAAGTCAATTCATTTACCATCAACTTGTTTACAGCAACAAAAAGGGGCTTTTGGGTTTTTATTTTTTAGGCAAAACCTTAGAAGAGTGGCTCCTTAGGACTTTACCCTAAAATTCAGAGACATTAGCATATAACAACAGGGTGCTGTGGTTTAATACAAGAAAACCTTTTCTAAGGTCACCAAAATCTCTTATGCACACAGCATGAATGCATGCACGTGCACATACTGAAGCCCCAGTAAACTCCATGGAGATGGTTATTTAGCCTCTTTTCTATACCAATGTACCATCTGAGCCTACTCTAGCATATGACTCATTATAACAGATGAAGTAAAATATGTGCTTGAAGAATACATCAGTGAATGCAATTGTAAGGAATTACTCAATAACTCAAATTCTCAAAAAACACAAAAACTGCTTGAAAACTTTCAATTTGATTTTGTAGGAGCTCTTCTCATTAGCTTTTATCATGTAATAGATGTCCATTTGGCATCATTTATGATAAATCTCAGTATATAACCTCTACGGTCAACATAAAACATAACTGTGGTAATTCTGGTCAATGTATGCCACTTCAAACCTACTTTTTCTTTTAACTTCTTAAACAAGCATTATAAATACACATTTTAAATGGAATATCAATAAAAAACAACCAAAAATTTTTTAAAAATTAAAATTTACTTCAATTCACTTTCTTTGATTTTACTTGTTATTTTATATCTTTCATCTAGATTAAACATTAAGAAGAAGAAAATTCAAGAGAACATCAACAGACTGTTATCATTTTCTGGGCAGCACTTTACAGAATGAATTAGAATTTTAGTAAGAAAGAACAGTTCTAACCCAGTTGTACAACACATGAGCTGAGTTAGATGTAGCCACTGAGAGAGGACAGAGGGTTTATTTTAGAGGCACTGAGGAAGGGTTCTGCATATCTTGGCAGAATCATGAATGAAATGCCTGATAACAGCAGCTTTAGAAGGATTTGTCTGGTGGCTTCATAATGAAGCAAAGGCCAGTCTAAAAGGCAGTTTCCAATAGCGACAAGCTTTGTAAACAAAACCTGCTCCACAAGTCAATTCATTTACCATCAACTTGTTTACAGCAACAAAAAGGGGCTTTTGGGTTTTTATTTTTTAGGCAAAACCTTAGAAGAGTGGCTCCTTAGGACTTTACCCTAAAATTCAGAGACATTAGCATATAACAACAGGGTGCTGTGGTTTAATACAAGAAAACCTTTTCTAAGGTCACCAAAATCTCTTATGCACACAGCATGAATGCATGCACGTGCACATACTGAAGCCCCAGTAAACTCCATGGAGATGGTTATTTAGCCTCTTTTCTATACCAATGTACCATCTGAGCCTACTCTAGCATATGACTCATTATAACAGATGAAGTAAAATATGTGCTTGAAGAATACATCAGTGAATGCAATTGTAAGGAATTACTCAATAACTCAAATTCTCAAAAAACACAAAAACTGCTTGAAAACTTTCAATTTGATTTTGTAGGAGCTCTTCTCATTAGCTTTTATCATGTAATAGATGTCCATTTGGCATCATTTATGATAAATCTCAGTATATAACCTCTACGGTCAACATAAAACATAACTGTGGTAATTCTGGTCAATGTATGCCACTTCAAACCTACTTTTTCTTTTAACTTCTTAAACAAGCATTATAAATACACATTTTAAATGGAATATCAATACAACACAATTCATTATTTACTCAATATTGAATGAACATTTTGCAAGATAATACATAAAGATTCAAGTGACTTGCTTTTAATGATATGACATTCCTTTGTAGAATACATATGTAATATGATTCCTGGAACCAAACCTTGGTAACTGATAGTTGAGTTACCCCACCATTTTCCTATTGGACACAATGCAGCAGTGGATATCTTTACTTGGTCATTATTATGCATGTGCTTTGCTGGGTTTCAGATCTAGAACAGAGTTCCACCCTATTACAATTAAGTTCCAGAAGGGTGTTCAAGCCATTCCCTTGATAACACTTCTGATTCAACACAATCTCATGAAGTAAAAGTTAGCTTCCTTTTCCTATCTTAGTAAGGTAAGTTGGTTCAGATGGTAAAGAATCCACCTGCAATGCAGGAGACCCAGGTTTGATTCCTGGGTCTGAAAGAACCCCTGGAGAAAGGAATGGCCACCCACTCCAGTATTCTTGTCTGGAGAATTTCGTGGATAGAGGAGCCTGGCAGGCTACAGTCCATAGTTACAGTCCTCATAAAGAGTAGGACAAAACTGAGTGATCAACCAGAAGCAAGGTAAGTTTTTGCAACCTTAACCTTGGCACTAAAGTCATTCAGGACCAAACATTCTTGGTTGCTTTATGCACTGGGGATGTTTAACATTGATCTCTCCCTACTAGATGCCAATTGCACACACCATTCACTGGCACTATGACAGCCAAATATATGACCAGATATTGCTAAATGTCCTCTGGGAAGCAAAATCATCCCTATATTAGAAGCACTGCACTGAAGGCCAAAAACTAATAACTCAAATTCTCAAAAAAACAAACAAAAACCTGCTTGAAAACTTTCAATTTGATTTTGTAGGAGCTCTTCTCATTAGCTTTTATCATGTAATAGATGTCCATTTGGCATCATTTATGATAAATCTCAGTATATAACCTCTACGGTCAACATAAAACATAACTGTGGTAATTCTGGTCAATGTATGCCACTTCAAACCTACTTTTTCTTTTAACTTCTTAAACAAGCATTATAAATACACATTTTAAATGGAATATCAATACAACACAATTCATTATTTACTCAATATTGAATGAACATTTTGCAAGATAATACATAAAGATTCAAGTGACTTGCTTTTAATGATATGACATTCCTTTGTAGAATACATATGTAATATGATTCCTGGAACCAAACCTTGGTAACTGATAGTTGAGTTACCCCACCATTTTCCTATTGGACACAATGCAGCAGTGGATATCTTTACTTGGTCATTATTATGCATGTGCTTTGCTGGGTTTCAGATCTAGAACAGAGTTCCACCCTAGTACAATTAAGTTCCAGAAGGGTGTTCAAGCCATTCCCTTGATAACACTTCTGATTCAACACAATCTCATGAAGTAAAAGTTAGCTTCCTTTTCCTATCTTAGTAAGGTAAGTTGGTTCAGATGGTAAAGAATCCACCTGCAATGCAGGAGACCCAGGTTTGATTCCTGGGTCTGAAAGAACCCCTGGAGAAAGGAATGGCCACCCACTCCAGTATTCTTGTCTGGAGAATTTCGTGGATAGAGGAGCCTGGCAGGCTACAGTCCATAGTTACAGTCCTCATAAAGAGTAGGACAAAACTGAGTGATCAACCAGAAGCAAGGTAAGTTTTTGCAACCTTAACCTTGGCACTAAAGTCATTCAGGACCAAACATTCTTGGTTGCTTTATGCACTGGGGATGTTTAACATTGATCTCTCCCTACTAGATGCCAATTGCACACACCATTCACTGGCACTATGACAGCCAAATATATGACCAGATATTGCTAAATGTCCTCTGGGAAGCAAAATCATCCCTATATTAGAAGCACTGCACTGAAGGCCAGCTCTCTCTTCTTGAGACAAATTAGATAACATTTTAGTTTAATTTCCTCTGGTTTTATACTGGGATAGCCCCGAGATTTCTCTTTGGTGACACTAGCCCATCTCCTTGACCTATCCTACATGCACATACATGCACACACACAAAATGGAGAATCCTCAGGTTGGTAAAAAAAGATTGGTTATGGACTATTTCTGGAGAAGGAAATGACAATCTACTCCAGTATCCTTGCCTGGAAGACTCCCATGGACAGGAGAGCTTGGTTGTCTTCAATCTATGGAATTGCAAAGAGTAGGACTCAACTGAGGACACAGTTCAAGAGCTATTTATATGTTGCTTATTTAGAACAAAAAGCCTTAGTTTCATTCATCACTGAATATGATTCAGTATTCTGTCCCTGGTCTAAATGACAAGACCTGTAGGATGCAGGGAACTGCTCATGTTGGAAGCAGAAGTCCTGGTACGTTTCAAAAAATTTATAAAACAAATTATACATATATATATATATATATATGTATATATATATATATATATATAGACCTGACAGCCAATCCTTGACAAGCCCTATTCTGGCATATTTTAAGCCTTCTTCTCAAACACTGTATACTTTTGGTACCAGAGGTGGCTCTGCCTGTTAGACTTTGTGAAAAGTAAGGTTCCCATACAACTAATATCGTGAAAAGTTTTTGTATTCACAAAAAAATGTGTTTTTAATGAGCATTTCAGTTCAGTCCCTCACTCGTGTTCAACTCTTTGTGACCCAATGACTGCAGCATGCCAGGCTTCCCTGTCCTTCACCATCTCCCAGAGCCCGATCAAACTCGTGTCCATGGATCAATGATGCCATCCAACCATCTTGTCCTCTGTTGTCCTCTTCTTCTCTTGCTCTCAATCTTTCCAAACATCAGGGCTTCCAGTGAGTCGACTCTTCACATCAGGTAGCCTAAGTATTGGAGGTTTAGCTTCAGCATCAGTCCTTCCACTGAATATTCTGGATTGATTTCCTTCAGGATGACTGGTTTGATTTCCCTGAAATCCAGGAACTCTCGAGTGTCTTCTCCAGAACCACAATCCAAATGTATCAGTTCTTCAGTCCTCAACTTTCTTTATGGTCCAACTCATATATGTCCATGACTACTGGAAAAACCATAGCTTTGACTAGACAAAACTTTGTTGGCAAAGTGTTGTCCCTGTTTTGTAGTACACTATCTAGGCTTGACATAGTTTTTATTCCAAGGAGAAAGTGTCTTTTTATTTTATGACTGCAGTCACTATCCATGATGATTTCGGAGCCCAAGAAAATAAAATCTGTCATTGTTTCCGTATTTTTCTCATCTGTTTCCCATGAAGTACTGGAACCAGTATCCTTGCCTGGAAGACTCCCATGGACAGGAGAGCTTGGTTGTCTTCAATCTATGGAATTGCAAAGAGTAGGACTCAACTGAGGACACAGTTCAAGAGCTATTTATATGTTGCTTATTTAGAACAAAAAGCCTTAGTTTCATTCATCACTGAATATGATTCAGTATTCTGTCCCTGGTCTAAATGACAAGACCTGTAGGATGCAGGGAACTGCTCATGTTGGAAGCAGAAGTCCTGGTACGTTTCAAAAAATTTATAAAACAAATTATACATATATATATATATATATATATGTATATATATATATATATATAGACCTGACAGCCAATCCTTGACAAGCCCTATTCTGGCATATTTTAAGCCTTCTTCTCAAACACTGTATACTTTTGGTACCAGAGGTGGCTCTGCCTGTTAGACTTTGTGAAAAGTAAGGTTCCCATACAACTAATATCGTGAAAAGTTTTTGTATTCACAAAAAAATGTGTTTTTAATGAGCATTTCAGTTCAGTCCCTCACTCGTGTTCAACTCTTTGTGACCCAATGACTGCAGCATGCCAGGCTTCCCTGTCCTTCACCATCTCCCAGAGCCCGATCAAACTCGTGTCCATGGATCAATGATGCCATCCAACCATCTTGTCCTCTGTTGTCCTCTTCTTCTCTTGCTCTCAATCTTTCCAAACATCAGGGCTTCCAGTGAGTCGACTCTTCACATCAGGTAGCCTAAGTATTGGAGGTTTAGCTTCAGCATCAGTCCTTCCACTGAATATTCTGGATTGATTTCCTTCAGGATGACTGGTTTGATTTCCCTGAAATCCAGGAACTCTCGAGTGTCTTCTCCAGAACCACAATCCAAATGTATCAGTTCTTCAGTCCTCAACCTTCTTTATGGTCCAACTCATATATGTCCATGACTACTGGAAAAACCATAGCTTTGACTAGACAAAACTTTGTTGGCAAAGTGTTGTCCCTGTTTTGTAGTACACTATCTAGGCTTGACATAGTTTTTATTCCAAGGAGAAAGTGTCTTTTTATTTTATGACTGCAGTCACTATCCATGATGATTTCGGAGCCCAAGAAAATAAAATCTGTCATTGTTTCCGTATTTTTCTCATCTGTTTCCCATGAAGTACTGGAACCAATGTCATGTTTTTAGGTTTTTGAATGTTGCATCTTAAGCCAGCATTTTTACTTTCCTTTTTCACCTTCATCAAGAGGCTCTTTAGTTCCTCTTCACTTTCTGCCATTACAGTAATATCATCTGTATATCTGAGGTTGTTAATATTTCTCTCAGCAATCTTGATTTCAGTTTGTGAGTCATCCAGCCTGGCATTTCACATGATGTACTCTGCATAAAAGTTAAATAAGCCAGGTGACAATATACAGCCTTGATGTCCATTTCCAAGTTTGAACCAGTCTGTTGCTCCATGTCTAACTGTTGCTTCTTGGCTTGCAAACAGATTTCTCAGAAGACAGGAAGGTGGTCTGGCATTTCTATCTCTTTAAGAATTTTCCGCTGTTTGTTTTGATTCACACAGTCAGTAGACAGTAAGTCAGTGACTTGGTGCCTCAGTTTCCTGACTTATCCATGTGAGTCTATTACACAATCTCTTCCACCTCTAAAGTTACATTACTGTATGAATCATATAGTTAAATTAACTTCCACTGCAAATTAATGAGAATGACTTTGAAACACTGATTCTGATTCTAAACTATTTATCATTTCCTATAAACATTTTCAGTATCTTAAATTCTTTAATTACAAAAGTTTAGTCTATTTTAATTTCCAGTGAAACTTGTATTTTCTTTATAGAAGAACATTTCTATTTTTGCCTTTGGTTTGGGTTGCTATTAGGTATTTAGCAATATTTTGCCTAAGAAGTAAATGCCTAAGATTCTCAGTTTTAAGTTTAATAGCATTTTATCATTTACAGTGGCTGGGAGGCATAGAGGGAGTAACATGGAAACCTATACTGTCATGTGTGAAAAAGATAGCTACTGTCCTTGTGCTAAGGGAATAGGAGTACTTGCAATGGCTTGGTGCTACGGCCTGGAGGGGTGGAATGGGGGGGGCTTGGAATGGGGGAGGGGACCAGGGATATGCATATGACTGATCTGGGAACATGCATGTCTGTGAACAACAAAACTCTGTAAAAACTTTAAAATAAAGAAATACATTAAAAAAAAAAGCGCTAATGTTTGAAAAGACTTACTGACCACAATACTAAAAAAGTTTGTATTTGACATATTATTTGCTACCAGTTTGTCTTAAATTGAGTGTTTTTAACTTGGTTAAAAAACATCTCAAGAGGGCAAATCAGCCACCAGGACTTCCTATAACAGTGCAAGAATCCATAATCAGTCTGCTTCTTAAAAACAAGTCAGCAAAAATGCAAGATTGGCAAAATAAAATTTCCTCTTCTTTTGCCATTACAGTAATATCATCTGTATATCTGAGGTTGTTAATATTTCTCTCAGCAATCTTGATTTCAGTTTGTGAGTCATCCAGCCTGGCATTTCACATGATGTACTCTGCATAAAAGTTAAATAAGCCAGGTGACAATATACAGCCTTGATGTCCATTTCCAAGTTTGAACCAGTCTGTTGCTCCATGTCTAACTGTTGCTTCTTGGCTTGCAAACAGATTTCTCAGAAGACAGGAAGGTGGTCTGGCATTTCTATCTCTTTAAGAATTTTCCGCTGTTTGTTTTGATTCACACACAGTCAGTAGACAGTAAGTCAGTGACTTGGTGCCTCAGTTTCCTGACTTATCCATGTGAGTCTATTACACAATCTCTTCCACCTCTAAAGTTACATTACTGTATGAATCATATAGTTAAATTAACTTCCACTGCAAATTAATGAGAATGACTTTGAAACACTGATTCTGATTCTAAACTATTTATCATTTCCTATAAACATTTTCAGTATCTTAAATTCTTTAATTACAAAAGTTTAGTCTATTTTAATTTCCAGTGAAACTTGTATTTTCTTTATAGAAGAACATTTCTATTTTTGCCTTTGGTTTGGGTTGCTATTAGGTATTTAGCAATATTTTGCCTAAGAAGTAAATGCCTAAGATTCTCAGTTTTAAGTTTAATAGCATTTTATCATTTACAGTGGCTGGGAGGCATAGAGGGAGTAACATGGAAACCTATACTGTCATGTGTGAAAAAGATAGCTACTGTCCTTGTGCTAAGGGAATAGGAGTACTTGCAATGGCTTGGTGCTACGGCCTGGAGGGGTGGAATGGGGGGGGCTTGGAATGGGGGAGGGGACCAGGGATATGCATATGACTGATCTGGGAACATGCATGTCTGTGAACAACAAAACTCTGTAAAAACTTTAAAATAAAGAAATACATTAAAAAAAAAAGCGCTAATGTTTGAAAAGACTTACTGACCACAATACTAAAAAAGTTTGTATTTGACATATTATTTGCTACCAGTTTGTCTTAAATTGAGTGTTTTTAACTTGGTTAAAAAACATCTCAAGAGGGCAAATCAGCCACCAGGACTTCCTATAACAGTGCAAGAATCCATAATCAGTCTGCTTCTTAAAAAAACAAGTCAGCAATTTATATATGCAAGATTGGCAAAATAAAATTTCATTCTATTTTTAATCTTTCTTACATTTTTAGTCTTGCTTATAGCTGATAGTCTCTATTTTTAATAAACTGTAAAATTACATCTAATAACACTGATTTTCTATGATCCCACTTTTTTGAACCAAGTCTTAAAACTCACTAGTGTATACTCGAACCATATTATGACCATATTTTAATATGAAGGACAAGGACAATACTAATACTTAAAATCTTGCATGGTTTGATTAATTATAATATAACACACACACATACATATTTATATAGCTATTTTTCATATACCTAGTGATATTTCAAAATATTGAGAAGAAACTTACTTGTACAATTAGGCAAAGTTCCAGACCATGTTCCATTGGCTGTGCACTGCCTAACTGAAGGTCCAGAAAGAATATATCCCTCCACACAGGAATAAATGACTGAACTAGAAAATGTTGTGCCATCAATCCGAAAGACTTTTCCATTGGCTGTTGTCCCTGGGTTACCACACTGCATAGCTATAAACAAAATGGTCAAGAGTATACACAAAAATACTACATTTAGAAATTCTCCCACAAATAGTTAAGACTGAATGATTGTTTCAAATTGTCCAAAGGAACTATAAAAATCTTCCAAGCATTGAATTCTGTTTTATAACAGTTGAAATAAAAGATGAATTTATATTGATTTTATTATTTTACCTATTGGGATTCAAGTCAAATAACAAATCATATGTTTTTTAAGATTTTTGTTAGTCATTTTGGTAAAAACTTTGCACGGTAATTACTTGAGAGTATTGCTTTTGGGTAACACAAAATCTTTCAAAGAAGGATTTTAAGAGCCTCTGACTAAAAAACAACTCATGTAAAGTTGGGAGATATGTAATGAGAAGAAACAAAAACTTACTATAAATATACTTGTTAGAAAACATAAAAATACATTTAAATATTATAAACATCATGTTTATTTTTATATAATTGGTTTGCACTAAAACTTAATAACCTCTACTTCTGAATCAAAGTGTACAAAAATAAACTGAGTAAAACAAAGTCACCACATTTGAGGAATGACTAACTTTTCAATGCATCCTAAATAGGAGTCACAAATACAAATGCTTTATATGATTATTCTGTATTATGTTTAATTATTTGCCATCAATGGCATAAGTGAATTTTTAAAATATATTAATCCTGTGTTAGTTGAAATTCTGAATTTTATTGTAGTACAAGAAAGCTTCTTAGGCTTTTACAAATACTTAGGCTATATGATTATAATTTCAGGAAGTACTATATATATCCTTTGCTATCTTAAATAGTTAATTTTGTTTATCATTTGTAGAGGTGCTATATTTGTGTACGCATGCCTGTGTGGACAGGAAACTTATACATTTTGCAAATTATAATTAGGGGGTCCTTCACAGGGTTAGTAATTAGATACCTTTCCATTCTGTGTGTAGTCAGAATCTACTAATCAATCTCTTGTTCATAAATATGAAATTCAATTTGGCTTAATTTCTCTATCATTTTTGGTTATAATTTACTCTAGCTTATATATACAACTATGTACATTGATCCTATTTTTAAATTAAATTTCCAAAAGTTGAATTTCTGAATAATTTTAAGTTCTGAGGGACATTTTGACTATATATAGAGTTACCCAAGATCTTATAGATATAGATGATAATACATAATTATAGCAATGGTGTGAAAGGTTTGCTTATTTTCACATATTCCCTCCAATATGTCTCATAATTTTAAAAACCTTGTCAGTTTGTCAAAAAATGTTATACTCTTTAAAGTTGTTCTTTTTTATTTATTAAATTAAGATACTTTAACATATTTGATATTTTCATTCTATCCATCACATTCTCAGAAAGCTTTTATAGTTTATTGTCAATTACTAAAGTAATACACCATGGAGCAACTAAACTGAACTGAAAGTAATACAACACTATAAAACATTTGGAAATAAAAGTATAAAAATACCACGAAGTTCACCTCTCTGTACTATTAAAATTTTTATTATAGCGACATCTTTTTTTTCTCTCAAGTGACTATCTTTTCCCATGATTTTAATACAGTGCATAATTTTGGATCTTATCTTTCAATTAAGCTTTATATGATAAATTTTCTCATATTGCTTCATGGCTTTTTTCTAATATTTTTATGAACTATAACTATCACATTATGTTTATCACAACTGTTTACGTAATATATTTCCTAGTATTGTCAAATTGGTCCCTGTTTTTGGTAATTATAACCAGTTTGAAATACAAATAATATATCCGTATGATTGTGTGTTCTCCTTAATATTTTTATTTTCCTTAGAAACAAAATTCTCAAAAATTGAGTTAATATGTCAAAGCTAATAATATATATCAAATTATTCAAAAATGTAACAAAAAGTCTCTAGAAACATTTGAAGTTCTAGTATTGCTCTACATACACTACAATTTCATATTAAAACAGGTAAAAAATGATGCTTTAATGTTTATCCATAATTTTCTGATTAGTACTTAGGTAGAATTTCTTCTATAGTTGCAATTATATTTGTTCTTTTGTATTTTCTTTTATTTCCTGTTTCTGTTCATTTACTAGAATCTGTTTTAGTAAGTAATTTGTATGAGTTCCATTTTATGAGAAAAATATTAATTCTGTTATATTTGTTACAGTTCCTACTTCTGTTTTATCTATTATACGTATATTAACAAAACAAGGTTAGCACTGGGTTGCATTTCATCTAAAAATATTTTGCAATACAGATGAATAAAAGGCTGGTTTAGATAGAACCCACACAAGGTTCAACATCATTGTATAGACTCTGCCTTTGGCAAATAAGCTGGAGAAATGAAGTGAACAGTGTACTTAGAATATTTTGCTCAACAGCTTTGTTCCCCATCTTATAACAGAAACTGAGTTGTAATTTTCTCTGGACATTATTAAATTCAGTTCAGTTAAAAAAAGATAACTATCTTTCCTAGAATGTGGATGTAATTTTAAACATGATAAAATGGTTCTGAAATATAGTCAATTAAAAAGCTATCAAGGAGGTTCTACTGGAAATTGTTTTCTATTTATAAACCAATATATCTGGTCTAACATCAAATAAGTTTCATAAATACCTTTGAAAGTTTACTTTTTGCTCTAAAACAATCTCAAAAAGAATACATGATAAGGATATTTTTCCAGAAACATTTTCTTTTCTAGCTAATATTGTAAAGATTTGATTATGTTAACTCTGAATCAGTCAGAACAATTCTAGGTAGCAGCAATACCCATAAATCAAAAATATGATTTATACTTAGACATCTCTCTATATTTTACCATTTCTATGAACCTGAAAACTAAAACATATTGTGAGCTAATGTTGATGTAGGAACAATCTATTTTTTTCCAACTGGTGTCAACAATACAGAGTGCTGTGATAAAGGGGGGAAAGATAGCTTTTTAGCTTTACAAATACTATTATCTTCTGTGATACAAATAGTGTTGGTATGTAAATAACCCTGAAAGATACTTTTACAAATTTAATAATTATTACCTGTCACACTTCTATTAAACAGGTAAAAATGATGCTTTAATGTTTATCCATAATTTTCTGATTAGTACTTAGGTAGAATTTCTTCTATAGTTGCAATTATATTTGTTCTTTTGTATTTTCTTTTATTTCCTGTTTCTGTTCATTTACTAGAATCTGTTTTAGTAAGTAATTTGTATGAGTTCCATTTTATGAGAAAAATATTAATTCTGTTATATTTGTTACAGTTCCTACTTCTGTTTTATCTATTATACGTATATTAACAAAACAAGGTTAGCACTGGGTTGCATTTCATCTAAAAATATTTTGCAATACAGATGAATAAAAGGCTGGTTTAGATAGAACCCACACAAGGTTCAACATCATTGTATAGACTCTGCCTTTGGCAAATAAGCTGGAGAAATGAAGTGAACAGTGTACTTAGAATATTTTGCTCAACAGCTTTGTTCCCCATCTTATAACAGAAACTGAGTTGTAATTTTCTCTGGACATTATTAAATTCAGTTCAGTTAAAAAAAGATAACTATCTTTCCTAGAATGTGGATGTAATTTTAAACATGATAAAATGGTTCTGAAATATAGTCAATTAAAAAGCTATCAAGGAGGTTCTACTGGAAATTGTTTTCTATTTATAAACCAATATATCTGGTCTAACATCAAATAAGTTTCATAAATACCTTTGAAAGTTTACTTTTTGCTCTAAAACAATCTCAAAAAGAATACATGATAAGGATATTTTTCCAGAAACATTTTCTTTTCTAGCTAATATTGTAAAGATTTGATTATGTTAACTCTGAATCAGTCAGAACAATTCTAGGTAGCAGCAATACCCATAAATCAAAAATATGATTTATACTTAGACATCTCTCTATATTTTACCATTTCTATGAACCTGAAAACTAAAACATATTGTGAGCTAATGTTGATGTAGGAACAATCTATTTTTTTCCAACTGGTGTCAACAATACAGAGTGCTGTGATAAAGGGGGGAAAGATAGCTTTTTAGCTTTACAAATACTATTATCTTCTGTGATACAAATAGTGTTGGTATGTAAATAACCCCTGAAAGATACTTTTACAAATTTAATAATTATTACCTGTCACACTTCTCTTATATGACAGTGGAGGTAAAGCTGCAGTGAAACTACTTTGCTTCCATGGTTGAGGCCAGGGAGCACGGGCAGGGATAATTTCACTTAGCAGCACCCAGTTGAATTTGAAACACATTAAATCCCAGCACTCTCAATGTTATTAATTTCTGCTTGAGATTACCTTTGCATTCTGGCTGTTTTCCGGTCCAACTGCCATTGGGTAAGCATGTTCTTTCTTCTGAACCATGTAAGATATAACCAGTATCACAGGCAAAACGTACAGAGCTCTTGGTTCTGAAATCACTTTCCTGCCTAGAACCATGACCAGGAGTACCTGGATCCCCACAGGTACCAGTAGCATCACCTGCAATTCAGTAGAGTTCAAGTTAACTTATTTCAATAAACAACTATTGCATTCATGATTTATTCCATCACTTTTGTAGGCATTTATTTTTATACATGCTGTGTTTTAGTATGGTAAGATGACTGGGTGAAATCATAATTCATATTTTCCATCTGACTTCAGGCATAAGAAAAAGCCTGAAGGAAAAAGAAAACAGTTGCAGAGGATGATGTTATTGATAGGGATAGAGTAGAACAGGTAGAGTCCTAGTGGGGGACGATAGGTAGAAGGGTGAAACCTGGGAAAGGTTGGGAGGCCAGTAAGTTGATGATAACTCAGGAGAGCTGCTCTTTGTTTAGTAAAGCAGGCTTGACTGGGCATGGACAGCTGACGAAGGAGGAGCTGGTGAGAAAGGAATTAACGATGTATGTCTTGGACGTGTGTCTACTTGAGGGGGGCAGTCTTCTACCATCCTATATATTGCTGCCCATTCAGTCAGGGGGTGGAGCAGCAGAGCAGAACTTTCCCGCTTGCCCGTTTGCACCGCTCTCAGGTACCTTACTCCAATAAATCCTTTTCTTGTCCATCACTCTGCTTCTCGCTGAATTCTTTCTGCGTTGAGGCACAAAGAACCTGAGCCTCAGGGGGTCCAGACCTTGGATTAAGTCCTGGCTGTGTGGGTTCGAGTCCCAGACAGGGTTTTGGCCAGGATCAAGTCCTGACGATCCCAAGCAGGGTTTTGGCTGGGGTTGAACCTTAGCCACAAGTGTTCGAGTCCCAAATTGGTTTTGGCTAGGTTCAGGCCCCAGTCACGTGGATTTAAGTCCCAAACAGGGTTTTGGCTGGGTTCGAGTCCCCGCAGCGTGGGTTCAAGTCCCAGAGTTCTGGCTGGGTTCAAGTCCTAAGCCAGGGATTGTAGGTTCAAGTTCCAAACAGGGTTTTGGCTGGGTTCAAGTCCCAAACAGAGTTCTGGCTGGGTTCAAGTCCTAAGCCAGGGATTGAGGGTTCGAGTCCCAGACAGGGTTTTGACTGGAATTCAAGCTCCAGCCACATGGGTTCAAGTCCCAAGCAGGGCTCAATCAGGTCTGGGCCCTGGGTTTAAGTCTCAAATCAAGGTAAAACCCTTTCATTATTTTTCATATCAGTGATATTTGGAGCCATTCAAGAAGTTGAAGACATTTCATTAGTGTTTCTACAGTCTAGTTCTTCACCAAGGTAATGGAAAATTTATATTTGACAGTTCTTTGGGCTCAAGTAACAGTGCATTTATATGATGAAAACATGGATTTGGCAATTTTCATCTTTCCTTCACTGAATTAAAATAAGTTTCTGTTAAAATAGAACTGCCATGTACTGGAAAATGAAATATTATAGTATTTCTAGTCTAAACTCTCACTCTCTAATCTTCTCTATTAATGATCATTGACCAAAGATGAATAAACTGTATACTCTTCATACATAAAAATATAAAAATGAATTATAAGCAAATGCTGGAAACCCTGACTTAAGGTGCTAATAAGGATTAATCTCATGGCAAGGTGTTTCTCTTGATTGTAGTGCTTAGGATTTACTCAGTCCCTTTATAATTTTTAAAATAGTTCTAATTAAAATTGCCATAGCATTAGTACTCAATTAGATAGAAAAAGAAGTAGACACACAGAGAGAAACAGACACAGAGAATGTTGAATGTTTAAACATTCAAAGTTCCTTCTATCCAGATGTCAATTTTGACATGCCCTGTGCATTTGGAATCTTTATTAATACTTTTTTATAATCATATGATGCAATATTCATAACAACATAAATATTTAAGGACATTACTTCACTTTTAAATGTACGCATATACACCTTTTTTTACAATTAAGTTATTTTCTAATCCACTATGTGTGTGAGAGAGACAGCCTGTGTGTTTATGTGCATTATCAAGTTATCTGAGTGAGTAAGTTAACTGATAGTTTTGAAAGTTTATAGATTAAATTTGAAGTCCCAGGCAGTTACTTCAGAGGATTTAAGTACGATTACAAAGAGGACCTGAAACTAAGTAACTATTTCAAACCTTTTGCCTCTAAAGGAAGAACAATGTGAAACAACTCATATGATCTCACAGAGATAAAATAATTCAAAGATAATAAACAATATGTAAATAGAAGAGGCAGAAAAACAAGCACTAATATCTGGTTGATAAATAAAAATAGAATAAATAGTATCAAGTATGGTAACATCACAGTTCTAAAACTGAAATAACAATTTTTGAGGAAAAACAGTATCTTAAAGAGCTAAGAAAATATTTATCAAATTCTCACTGAAAAAAATATTGAGAATAACTATTAAGATTATTAAAAATATATTCAAAATTCATGTAGTCTAATAAAATTCTATTGGAATTATACAGACTCAGGAGTTATATGTTGCCTATTAGTAACAAATCAAATTAGGATAGGTAAACACCTCTCATAAAACTTGTTGGCTTAGTTTAATTTAAAACACTGAGGACTTCATTTTAAAATTCTGCTATTAAGTAATCGATTGCTTACAAAGTTCAATTACAAAGAACTGAATTCTAACAGAAAATCACTGATGTAATATTGCCTTCTAATGATATTTTATACCTATTGAAATGAAATAGCTAAAGCCTGAGTGATTTGCTATTCTAGCAAATAAAAGTATTTCACAGAAAAGAGCATTCTAAAACTACTTCTGTTCAACACAACACAGTTTAAACTTTACGCCTGTAACTTTTCATATATAAGATTGGTCTTAATTTGTGTTCTAAATTCATATTACTTTAAGAAATCTGATGAATATAAAAATAATGTTACAGCTTTCCTCATGATATTTTTAAAAAAGAAATGTATTATTTTATCTCTTTAGATTGCTTTGTGTGTAAACTCTGTTGCAAAGTCCTGTCCAACTCTGCAACCCTATGTTCTGCAGCCCACCAATGTCCTTTGTGCAATTCTCCAGGCAAGAATACTAGAGTGGGTTGCCATTTCCTTCTCCAGGGGATCTTCCTGACTCAGAGATTAAACCTGTATTGCCTATGTCTTCTGCACTAGCAGGCAGGTTATTTACCACTGAGTCATCCAGGAAGCCCCAGTCATAATTCTAATAATAAAAAAGCTCCAATCATAATACTAATAATGTGATTTCCAGTACACAATTTTCCAATTATTGAAAATTATCCAATTTTCCTAGTGGTACCTGAACAGTGAGGCTGTGATCCACTCCAGTGGCCATTTAGTTGGCAAGTCCTTGATGACTGGCCTAGAAGGGTACGCTTTCCTGTGCAGGAATAGTGAACAGTAGACCCAAAGGTATACTTCTCACCAGACAGGACTGCATTAGGAGGAACGCCAGGGTGTCCACAGTCAATCACTACAATACATAATTATTGAATATAAAATTTTTTTATATCTCCTATCGAACAATCTGCACCAACTTTTTATGAAATATGAACATATATGAATTATCTGCTTCACTATACACATTCTCTGGAAGTCAAACATTAATATGAAAGTTTCAATCATAGGAATTATTCTGTTAGCCCAGTCACCCTGAGTGTTAAGTTTAACAGGAATACTCTAAATAAACTTAAATGGCTGAGTATAAGCCTGTATGTGTGGGGATGGTGAGGCGGTGCCTATATACACATGTATAAGGGTTGGAAGTATGTATGTGTCTGGATAAGGATGTGAAAGACAGGGAGAGGAGTAGTGTGGATTGACTAAATGAGGTTAAAAGATGCCATATAGAATTCAATGTGCCCATACAGGAATTGAAAGGGAAAAACTTCAAAAAAAAAGGAATTAGGAAAAAAGTATTTAAAAAATTAAAACTTTTAACCCCAAAGTTTAAACTTTACGCCTTAACTTTTCATATATAAGATTGGTCTTAATTTGTGTTCTAAATTCATATTACTTTAAGAAATCTGATGAATATAAAAATAATGTTACAGCTTTCCTCATGATATTTTTAAAAAAGAAATGTATTATTTTATCTCTTTAGATTGCTTTGTGTGTAAACTCTGTTGCAAAGTCCTGTCCAACTCTGCAACCCTATGTTCTGCAGCCCACCAATGTCCTTTGTGCAATTCTCCAGGCAAGAATACTAGAGTGGGTTGCCATTTCCTTCTCCAGGGGATCTTCCTGACTCAGAGATTAAACCTGTATTGCCTATGTCTTCTGCACTAGCAGGCAGGTTATTTACCACTGAGTCATCCAGGAAGCCCCAGTCATAATTCTAATAATAAAAAAGCTCCAATCATAATACTAATAATGTGATTTCCAGTACACAATTTTCCAATTATTGAAAATTATCCAATTTTCCTAGTGGTACCTGAACAGTGAGGCTGTGATCCACTCCAGTGGCCATTTAGTTGGCAAGTCCTTGATGACTGGCCTAGAAGGGTACGCTTTCCTGTGCAGGAATAGTGAACAGTAGACCCAAAGGTATACTTCTCACCAGACAGGACTGCATTAGGAGGAACGCCAGGGTGTCCACAGTCAATCACTACAATACATAATTATTGAATATAAAATTTTTTTATATCTCCTATCGAACAATCTGCACCAACTTTTATGAAATATGAACATATATGAATTATCTGCTTCACTATACACATTCTCTGGAAGTCAAACATTAATATGAAAGTTTCAATCATAGGAATTATTCTGTTAGCCCAGTCACCCTGAGTGTTAAGTTTAACAGGAATACTCTAAATAAACTTAAATGGCTGAGTATAAGCCTGTATGTGTGGGGATGGTGAGGCGGTGCCTATATACACATGTATAAGGGTTGGAAGTATGTATGTGTCTGGATAAGGATGTGAAAGACAGGGAGAGGAGTAGTGTGGATTGACTAAATGAGGTTAAAAGATGCCATATAGAATTCAATGTGCCCATACAGGAATTGAAAGGGAAAAACTTCAAGGGTAAAGGAGAAGGAATGAAGATAAATCTGTGATGCAAAATTTAGAGTATACATATATAGTCTAGAATAATTCTACTCCTGGTCATTAATTAATAAATTATGCTGTATAAGGAAAATACTTAGTGGCTCAACAACCAAAACACTGCTCAGCATAGCAGAATCAGCAGTTAATACATTGAGAACTCTCTTTATAAGCTAGAACTACTAGGAACTTACTTCGTGTCCTCTTTTAGTTGTAACTTGGTAAAACATGACTAGAGTATTAAATAGCACACAAGGAGACAAGTTTAATACCCCTGAGTACTTAGCACACTACCAGGGAGTGCTACAGGAAGTAAAGAAAAGGCAAAAAGTATATGAGAGCTGAGAAAATTTGAAGTGCATGTTTACACGTCCTCCAAAAGATTTTTAACTTTAATGTTAATTTTTAACTTCAGTGTTTTAGCCACACAAGGCTAAGTGAATTACTTAAACCATTAGAGTAGTTAGTATACAAAAAGAAATTGAATACATTTTAAGCAAGGGATCAACAACTGATTTGATTTCTTGGATAGAATACGAAATTAGATAGCCACTGTATGAAGTTTTGTTTCTTTGTTAGTGAATGAGCACATGAATGATGGCAGAAACATTTCAAAAATCTTACTCCTTGTACATAAAATACCTCTAAATAAAACAATCATAAAATGATTTTATAATTGAACAGTATAATCAAAAATTATTTGCACAATGATTTCTTCTTTCCTACCATGTCCAAGATTCATCAACTCTGAGATACAAATATATTTGAGACCTAACAATAAGTTGAATTACTATAATTCATTTCTCTATTTTTCAGATACTTTAGATATATTTCTGTTAAATTACTTTCTCACTATACATATTAATTGCATTCAAGGATGCTGTTACTTATTGTATTTATATTCTATAGCTCTAAAACAACATATAACAAAATGTACTCATATTCTATCTTAAAGATGATGTGTATTACCATTTCATATGTGCATGTGCCTGTATAAGATAAACATTTAAAGTCAACAAGTTTCAGAGCAACACTCTAATTTCACAAGTATTTCACAAGTATTTTGCAGCCCTATTGGCTGTTTATATTGACCTATTTAGCTTTAAGTGAAATTTGAAATAGAAGTACAAGAGAAAATAAATACGTAGTTTCTTCTCATGGGATGGCAACAACTGAGTATGAATTATATCTGCTTTTAATATTCTATCTGTTCCATGAAAGTTTAAAGTCAAGGGATGAAAGAGAAATATTAATTGTATCAATATTAATATAGATGGCATTAGGGCACTGAATTGGGAGAACACAGGGAAGGGTACTTACAAAACAATAAAAAAACATAATCAGTATACTTCCTTCTGATACACAGCTCTAAATATTTCATAATGACAATAAATATATATGTTGTTTTCATGGCATTTTCTCAAGGGAGAATTCACATTATCTACTTACTGATACATTCTGGTAAAGGCTTGTCCCATTGCCCATTTGGTTGACATATCAAAACTGAAGACCCAAATAGGAAATATCCAGGATTGCAGTCATAGAATACTACAGTGCCATAGGTGAAATTCCCATGCTCTATTTTACTTTCTCTTTTGGAATTGGCTGGAATTCCGGGATCAGAACAGTTGACCACTAAATGACAAATTTTTGAAATAAATATTAGGAATAATATATATAGATAGATATTTCCATTAGAAACTTAGTTTCAAAGGTAAATTTAATCAAACAAAACAAAGATTCAAGGAATAAAATTAATGTATGAACTATGGATATAATGGGTTGAAATTTGTATGGCTGAAAGTATTAGGAAAAGACGAGCTTCTTTGCAAAACTGTTTTAAACAATAGCAACTCTAAATATACTGAGTACAGGTTTATAAAGAATGATACCTTTCAAGCTATGGTTATAGAAAATGGAGAAAAATGATAATTTAATCATATTTTATCAGACAATATAAAATAGACTATCACTTTGCAAAAAGAATAAATACAAATGATTCTCTATGATATGTTTCTATAGGGAGAACAATAAATAAACCTCTAACACAGATATCATTGTAATTTAAACCTCATGCATTGTTTTCCTGAAAATATGAAGATTGTCATACTGAGTATAGTAAATCAGACAGAAAAAAAAAAAAAAACATCATATGATATCACTTATACATGGAATTTATTTTAAAAATAGCACGATAAATATGAACTTATTTAGAAAACAGAAATAGAGTCAAAGATGTAGAAACAAACTTATGGTTACCATGGGGAAAGGAGAGGATAAATTGGGAGACTGGGACTGATACACACACACTACTATATATAAACAAATTAAGTAATAAGGACCTACTGTATAGCACAGGAAACTCTACTCCGTACTCTGTAATGACCCATATGGGAAAAACATATAAAAAAGAACAGATCTATGTATATGTATAACTGATAAAATACCTGAAGCTAACATAACACTGTAAATCAACTAAACTCCAACAAAAGTTGCTGAGTAATGTGAAGAAATAAACTGAGGCGATATGTTCCATTATTTAGGAAGCAAATTGCAGGTAAAAATTATCTAAATGACTTTATATACAGCTATGGAACAGTTACAAGATAGCACAGTTAAGTAGCTGAAATAAAACTTGCCAGTTTTAACTTCTAAAAATGTTAAAAATAAGACAAAGAGAGCATTACTAATGAGATGACATCAATATTACATATTTTTGTTTTATTAATTTTTACTCTTCTGCCCAAATTGTCTCAAATGTCATCATCTGTGTTTACACAGCACACATCACCACACTCTCAGCAGCAATACATTTAGATTTTTACCTCTGCACACTGGTGGAGGATGGCTCCATTGTCTGTTGGCCTGACACTGTGCCTTCATTGGCCCTTGCATAAGATACCCAACATTGCAAGAGAATGTTACACACATTAATTGATATACAAGGGAAAAGAACTGTTTGGGGCTGAAAGTATTAGGAAAGACGAGCTTCTTTGCAAAACTGTTTTAAACAATAGCAACTCTAAATATACTGAGTACAGGTTTATAAAGAATGATACCTTTCAAGCTATGGTTATAGAAAATGGAGAAAAATGATAATTTAATCATATTTTATCAGACAATATAAAATAGACTATCACTTTGCAAAAAGAATAAATACAAATGATTCTCTATGATATGTTTCTATAGGGAGAACAATAAATAAACCTCTAACACAGATATCATTGTAATTTAAACCTCATGCATTGTTTTCCTGAAAATATGAAGATTGTCATACTGAGTATAGTAAATCAGACAGAAAAAAAAAACATCATATGATATCACTTATACATGGAATTTATTTTAAAAATAGCACGATAAATATGAACTTATTTAGAAAACAGAAATAGAGTCAAAGATGTAGAAACAAACTTATGGTTACCATGGGGAAAGGAGAGGATAAATTGGGAGACTGGGACTGATACACACACACTACTATATATAAACAAATTAAGTAATAAGGACCTACTGTATAGCACAGGAAACTCTACTCCGTACTCTGTAATGACCCATATGGGAAAAACATATAAAAAAGAACAGATCTATGTATATGTATAACTGATAAAATACCTGAAGCTAACATAACACTGTAAATCAACTAAACTCCAACAAAAGTTGCTGAGTAATGTGAAGAAATAAACTGAGGCGATATGTTCCATTATTTAGGAAGCAAATTGCAGGTAAAAATTATCTAAATGACTTTATATACAGCTATGGAACAGTTACAAGATAGCACAGTTAAGTAGCTGAAATAAAACTTGCCAGCTTTAACTTCTAAAAATGTTAAAAATAAGACAAAGAGAGCATTACTAATGAGATGACATCAATATTACATATTTTTGTTTTATTAATTTTTACTCTTCTGCCCAAATTGTCTCAAATGTCATCATCTGTGTTTACACAGCACACATCACCACACTCTCAGCAGCAATACATTTAGATTTTTACCTCTGCACACTGGTGGAGGATGGCTCCATTGTCTGTTGGCCTGACACTGTGCCTTCATTGGCCCTTGCATAAGATACCCAACATTGCAAGAGAATGTTACCACATCATTAAAATTGAATCCATTTCCACTTGTTCTTCCATAAATAGGACTACCAGGGTGACCACAGCTCACAGCTAACAGGAATGGGATGGGAAGGACACAGAACAGAATAAGTGGTTATCAGTTAGCACATGAAAATTATACTTAATCACTTAAAAAAATGTGGAAAGAAGGCCACTTTATATGAAACTATACTTAAAGTAAGTTTACTAATGCAAAGGAACAATTTAGGCAGCCCAAACTGTCCAAGAGTGAGGTATTAGAATATTATGTTATTAAGTAGATAATTACTTGTAATTGTGGTAAGGGTATTCCAGTGGTGTATAGATATTTAGAGTTTTATGGGAATTTTTCATTCTATTTCTTTTTAGGAAAGAATACTGAAATTCAAAGACATTGGGAATGATTGAGGTTCACATCACTAGGTAATGGCAAAAAGGAATGAAACCGAATCAAGTTTCCTTTCCTAGCTGAGCTTAAGAGTTGAAGATAAATGAAAGAACTTTTTTTGTATTTAATTCGAAATCATTTCTTATATTATTTATACAATCATTTTTATGATTAATAGATAAGCAAAAGTGTGCCTGAAGAATATATTACTATGACTGCAGTAAAAAATGATGCCTTATGCTATATGAGAGTTCTTAATATATTGATATATCAATATTAACATTCCCTAAATCAAACAACATTACTGGTGTATTTTCTCCATTACTGATATTTGATAATTTAGTAAAGTTTTGTTTGGAAATAATGACATCAATTAGATGAGTTATTTAAATCATTTTAATATTACATATTTTTGTTTTATTAATTTTTACTCTTCTGCCCAAATTGTCTCAAATGTCATCATCTGTGTTTACACAGCACACATCACCACACTCTCAGCAGCAATACATTTAGATTTTTACCTCTGCACACTGGTGGAGGATGGCTCCATTGTCTGTTGGCCTGACACTGTGCCTTCATTGGCCCTTGCATAAGATACCCAACATTGCAAGAGAATGTTACCACATCATTAAAATTGAATCCATTTCCACTTGTTCTTCCATAAATAGGACTACCAGGGTGACCACAGCTCACAGCTAACAGGAATGGGATGGGAAGGACACAGAACAGAATAAGTGGTTATCAGTTAGCACATGAAAATTATACTTAATCACTTAAAAAAATGTGGAAAGAAGGCCACTTTATATGAAACTATACTTAAAGTAAGTTTACTAATGCAAAGGAACAATTTAGAAAGCCCAAACAGTCCAATATAGAAGTATTACAATATTATGTTATTAAGTAGATAATTACTTGTAATTGTGGTAAGGGTATTCCAGTGGTGTATAGATATTTAGAGTTTTATGGGAATTTTTCATTCTATTTCTTTTTAGGAAAGAATACTGAAATTCAAAGACATTGGGAATGATTGAGGTTCACATCACTAGGTAATGGCAAAAAGGAATGAAACCGAATCAAGTTTCCTTTCCTAGCTGAGCTTAAGAGTTGAAGATAAATGAAAGAACTTTTTTTGTATTTAATTCGGAAATCATTTCTTATATTATTTATACAATCATTTTTATGATTAATAGATAAGCAAAAGTGTGCCTGAAGAATATATTACTATGACTGCAGTAAAAAATGATGCCTTATGCTATATGAGAGTTCTTAATATATTGATATATCAATATTAACATTCCCTAAATCAAACAACATTACTGGTGTATTTTCTCCATTACTGATATTTGATAATTTAGTAAAGTTTTGTTTGGAAATAATGACATCAATTAGATGAGTTATTTAAATCATTTTAATGTTACAGTTCTTTTTTAAATTTAGTGCTTGCTTTTCCCAAATACACTGTATTTCTATGAATTGTTTTATTGTATTATCTCACTTATTACTCATAGCAACTATGGTAATAACTGCTTCATAATTGGGCACACTGAAAGACCAGAGACACTTTTAGTACTTTCAGAATGACCCGACAGCAATTCATTTTCAGCTGTATTGTTAATGTCAACCTTCTCACTTGAAAATGTAACTGCATTTTATTCTTGTTTAAAATTATTAATAAAGAAAATTATTTTACTCCAAGGGACAATTTTCATTTATAGTCTCAATTATTCAGCAAAAAAAAATAGTGGTATTGGTTGGCCACACTTGTATATAACGAAAGGCAAAACCTTGAGATGGATCCAGCATTATATTGCTGTCTTAAAATCATTAGATGGTCTGTCATCACAAGCCCACACACCACAGAGAAGCAATTTGGATAACTCTATGTTCTATTATCTTAATAAATCTCAACACACTAATGTATTTTCCATTAGATAAGAACTCAGTAAAATTCTATGGATTGGATTAGAAGATGATAAGACAGAATTTATAAATATGGATATTACAGACACAAATTAAATGTTTCTTGTGAAAGCATACTAAAAGTTCTATCCACTATTTCTCTGAAGCCTCCAAAATTATTATCATTTAGTCCTATAGTGTTAAAATTACAACATGTGTACAGTGTTTATTCTGATTTCTTAATAACAATATTAATATAAATATCAGTAATGGCAAAAAGGAATGAAACCGAATCAAGTTTCCTTTCCTAGCTGAGCTTAAGAGTTGAAGATAAATGAAAGAACTTTTTTTGTATTTAATTCGGAAATCATTTCTTATATTATTTATACAATCATTTTTATGATTAATAGATAAGCAAAAGTGTGCCTGAAGAATATATTACTATGACTGCAGTAAAAAATGATGCCTTATGCTATATGAGAGTTCTTAATATATTGATATATCAATATTAACATTCCCTAAATCAAACAACATTACTGGTGTATTTTCTCCATTACTGATATTTGATAATTTAGTAAAGTTTTGTTTGGAAATAATGACATCAATTAGATGAGTTATTTAAATCATTTTAATGTTACAGTTCTTTTTTAAATTTAGTGCTTGCTTTTCCCAAATACACTGTATTTCTATGAATTGTTTTATTGTATTATCTCACTTATTACTCATAGCAACTATGGTAATAACTGCTTCATAATTGGGCACACTGAAAGACCAGAGACACTTTTAGTACTTTCAGAATGACCCGACAGCAATTCATTTTCAGCTGTATTGTTAATGTCAACCTTCTCACTTGAAAATGTAACTGCATTTTATTCTTGTTTAAAATTATTAATAAAGAAAATTATTTTACTCCAAGGGACAATTTTCATTTATAGTCTCAATTATTCAGCAAAAAAAAATAGTGGTATTGGTTGGCCACACTTGTATATAACGAAAGGCAAAAACCTTGAGATGGATCCAGCATTATATTGCTGTCTTAAAATCATTAGATGGTCTGTCATCACAAGCCCACACACCACAGAGAAGCAATTTGGATAACTCTATGTTCTATTATCTTAATAAATCTCAACACACTAATGTATTTTCCATTAGATAAGAACTCAGTAAAATTCTATGGATTGGATTAGAAGATGATAAGACAGAATTTATAAATATGGATATTACAGACACAAATTAAATGTTTCTTGTGAAAGCATACTAAAAGTTCTATCCACTATTTCTCTGAAGCCTCCAAAATTATTATCATTTAGTCCTATAGTGTTAAAATTACAACATGTGTACAGTGTTTATTCTGATTTCTTAATAACAATATTAATATAAATATCAGCGATTGCTGATAGAAATTATTAGGAGAAAAAAAGAATAAATCTGTGGATAATTCATTTTTCAGTGCAAAATAGGATGAATTGTGGTGTGAAATATTGTTTACTGCTGTTAACTAGGTATTCAGTGGGAGAAAGAAAAAGTACTAGAATATTTTAAAATTCATTTTGTCCTTCATGTGTAAATTCACATCTAAATTAACTTAAAAGATTAGATGAATATTCACTAAACTAGTGAGATCTTTTATTAAAACATTACAAAACTGTTCCAAATCCAGAAAGTAATGAGACATTCTAATATTTCTTCCACTTTCACAGTAAATGGTTTTTTTATCCTTACCTTACCTAAGAAAAAAATGTTGGTAACTGCATGAAAATGGAACAGAGGTCTCTACTTGTGCCATGCTTACTTACGCACACAGGATGGAAGCTGACCAGACCAATTGTGATCCTGCTGACATATTCTTACTGAAGAACCAATCAAACGAAAACCAGGATTACACTGATAAACAACTGTGTCTCTGTATCCAAAATTTTCTCCAATGACTTGACCATTCACAATAAGCTCTGGAATTCCACAGTGACCCGCTGAAAAGGGGGTCAAAACAATATTTTTAATATGATCTAATTTTATTTATGATTTATATGTATATATATATATATATATATATATATATATATATATACACAACATAACAATACCCTATTTCATGACATAAAGCAATATCCCATTTTATGAACAGGAAAAAGAAGAGCAAAATAACAGAAAGGAAAATAAGCCAAAATAAGTAGATGGAAGAATATGTTAAAGATATTTAAAGAAATGAAGGAAATAGAAAAATAATAGAGAGCATTACCTAAGGTAAAAATTCTTCCTTTAAAAACAAGAGAGAAGGCTTTAAATCTCAACACACTAATGTATTTTCCATTAGATAAGAACTCAGTAAAATTCTATGGATTGGATTAGAAGATGATAAGACAGAATTTATAAATATGGATATTACAGACACAAATTAAATGTTTCTTGTGAAAGCATACTAAAAGTTCTATCCACTATTTCTCTGAAGCCTCCAAAATTATTATCATTTAGTCCTATAGTGTTAAAATTACAACATGTGTACAGTGTTTATTCTGATTTCTTAATAACAATATTAATATAAATATCAGCGATTGCTGATAGAAATTATTAGGAGAAAAAAAGAATAAATATGTGGACAATTAATTTTCAGTGCAAAATAGGATGAATTGTGGTGTGAAATATTGTTTACTGCTGTTAACTAGGTATTCAGTGGGAGAAAGAAAAAGTACTAGAATATTTTAAAATTCATTTTGTCCTTCATGTGTAAATTCACATCTAAATTAACTTAAAAGATTAGATGAATATTCACTAAACTAGTGAGATCTTTTATTAAAACATTACAAAACTGTTCCAAATCCAGAAAGTAATGAGACATTCTAATATTTCTTCCACTTTCACAGTAAATGGTTTTTTTATCCTTACCTTACCTAAGAAAAAAATGTTGGTAACTGCATGAAAATGGAACAGAGGTCTCTACTTGTGCCATGCTTACTTACGCACACAGGATGGAAGCTGACCAGACCAATTGTGATCCTGCTGACATATTCTTACTGAAGAACCAATCAAACGAAAACCAGGATTACACTGATAAACAACTGTGTCTCTGTATCCAAAATTTTCTCCAATGACTTGACCATTCACAATAAGCTCTGGAATTCCACAGTGACCCGCTGAAAAGGGGGTCAAAACAATATTTTTAATATGATCTAATTTTATTTATGATTTATATGTATATATATATATATATATATATATATATATACACAACATAACAATACCCTATTTCATGACATAAAGCAATATCCCATTTTATGAACAGGAAAAAGAAGAGCAAAATAACAGAAAGGAAAATAAGCCAAAATAAGTAGATGGAAGAATATGTTAAAGATATTTAAAGAAATGAAGGAAATAGAAAAATAATAGAGAGCATTACCTAAGGTAAAAATTCTTCCTTTAAAAACAAGAGAGAAGGCTCAAATAAAATCAGGAATAAAAGAAGATAAATTACAACTGATAGCACAAAAATATAAAGAACTATAAGAGAATACTAGGAACAATTATATATGAAAAAATTGGAAAAACTAAAGGAAATGTATAAATCTTTGGAAATGTACAATCTTTCAAGACTGTTTCCTGAAGAAATAGAAAATTTGAACAGACCAATCACAGTACACAGACTGAAACAGTAGTCAGAAACCTCTCAACAGACATAAGTTCAGGACTAGATGACTTCATTGATGAATTCTACAGATAATTAAATCTTTTTAAGAAGAAAGGTATTCTTGTCAAACTATTCTTCTCAAACTCTTCCAGAAAACTATAGAACAGAGAAAGATCTGAAGCTTCTTTCATGAGGCCAGCATTACCCTGACACAAAACCAGACAAGGACACCACAAAAAAAGAAACCTAAAGATCAATATCCCTAATAAACATATATGTAAAAATCCTCCACAAAATATTGGAAAACTGAATTCAACAATACATTAAAAGGGTTGTACACCATGATTAAGTGTGATTTATTCGAGGTATACAAGGTTGGCTCAATATCTGCAAGTCAATATGATACACCACATTAACAAAATAAAAGATAACAATCAAATGATCATGTCAATAGTTTTGCAGAAAAAAATCATCTGATAAAATTCAACACTCAGCTTCTGATAAAAACTCTAATCAAGTGGATTTAGAGGGAACGTACTTTAACATAATAAAGGCCATTTTTGACAAAAACTTATAGCCTATATCATGTTGAACAGTACAAATCTAAAAGCTTTTATTCTAAGATTAGGAACAAGACACTGCTCCACTTTTATTCAACATAGTATTGGAAATGCTAGCAACAGTAATCACACACAGAAAAGAAATAAAGCACATACAAACTGGAAGGGAAGAAATAAAACTATCACTATTTGCATATACTATATATATGGAAAGTTCTAAAAATAATACCAAAACTATTAGAAAACAATAAATGAATTTAGTATAGTCATCATATATACAAAATTAATAAACAAAGACCTGTTGCATCTATATATACTAACAAAGAACGATCAGAAAAAAATTAAGAAAATAATCCCATTTACAACTGTATCACAATAAAATAAATATGAATGAATCTAACCAAGGAAGTAAAAAAAAAATTTGTACTTGGAAAACTATAAGACATTGATGAAAGAAACTGAAGATGACAAAAACAAATAGAAAGATACACCATGTTCTCAGACTGTAAGAATTAATACTGTTAAAATGACCATAACATCCAAGGGAATCTGTAGGTTCAGTGTAATCTCTCTCAAAATTACTTTCACAGAAAGTATGATACCTTTCACAGAACTGAAACAATTCTAAATATTGCATGGGAACATAAATAGCCAAAACAAACTTAAGAAAGAAACTGGAGGTGCCACACTCCCTGATCAATCTGTTCTACAAAATTACAGTAATCAACACAATATAGTGCTGACATAAAAAGAGACATACAGAACAGGGGAATAGAATAAAGTTCAGAAATAAACCCACCCTTATAATCAATTAATCTCTGATGAAGGAAGCAAAAATATAGAAAATATTTTAAAAAATCAGTATATAAAGAATTCCTATAACATATAATAAAAGGCAATTATAAAATAAAAGATAACAATCAAATGATCATGTCAATAGTTTTGCAGAAAAAAATCATCTGATAAAATTCAACACTCAGCTTCTGATAAAAACTCTAATCAAGTGGATTTAGAGGGAACGTACTTTAACATAATAAAGGCCATTTTTGACAAAAACTTATAGCCTATATCATGTTGAACAGTACAAATCTAAAAGCTTTTATTCTAAGATTAGGAACAAGACACTGCTCCACTTTTATTCAACATAGTATTGGAAATGCTAGCAACAGTAATCACACACAGAAAAGAAATAAAGCACATACAAACTGGAAGGGAAGAAATAAAACTATCACTATTTGCATATACTATATATATGGAAAGTTCTAAAAATAATACCAAAACTATTAGAAAACAATAAATGAATTTAGTATAGTCATCATATATACAAAATTAATAAACAAAGACCTGTTGCATCTATATATACTAACAAAGAACGATCAGAAAAAAATTAAGAAAATAATCCCATTTACAACTGTATCACAATAAAATAAATATGAATGAATCTAACCAAGGAAGTAAAAAAAAAATTTGTACTTGGAAAACTATAAGACATTGATGAAAGAAACTGAAGATGACACAAACAAATGGAAAGATATTCCATGTTCTTGGGCTGGAAGAATTAATATTGTTAAAATGACCATAACATCCAAGGGAATCTGTAGGTTCAGTGTAATCTCTCTCAAAATTACTTTCACAGAAAGTATGATACCTTTCACAGAACTGAAACAATTCTAAATATTGCATGGGAACATAAATAGCCAAAACAAACTTAAGAAAGAAACTGGAGGTGCCACACTCCCTGATCAATCTGTTCTACAAAATTACAGTAATCAACACAATATAGTGCTGACATAAAAAGAGACATACAGAACAGGGGAATAGAATAAAGTTCAGAAATAAACCCACCCTTATAATCAATTAATCTCTGATGAAGGAAGCAAAAATATAGAAAATATTTTAAAAAATCAGTATATAAAGAATTCCTATAACATATAATAAAAGGCAATTATAATATAAAAGATACTTTAGAACTTCACAAAGGAAAATTCATGAATGATCAATAAGCTCAGAAAACTACTTGATCAGTAGTCATCAAGACAATGCAAGTTAAATCTTGCAAGATATCTTTATGTACCCTCCCAAAATGAATAAATTAAAAGACTGGCTACGCCATATACTAGAAAAAATGTGAGACAACCAGAATTCTTCTGAGAATTTCATTTCAGAGTAGCCACCAGAAATGAATGCACGTGTTCAAAAAGGAATTTTATACAAACGTCCATAGCAACTTTATTAATAATCACCCCAAAATGGATAAAGTCCATATGTCCATTAATGGGGGCATGTCCATACAAGGAGATTCTACCTAGAGATAAAAAAAAAAATTACCAATACGCATGACAAAATGAATGAAACAGAATGAAAGAAGCCTTACATAAAAAGAGTACAAAATTTAGGATTCCACTCATGAATTTCTGGAACAGAACTACCATTTGGAAAAAAAAAAAAAAGTTACTATCTTGGGGTGTAAGGAAGGAAAGCTCCAGATTGCCCATGAAGGGTCATAAGGAAGCTTTCTGAGCTAATGGTAATATTCCACAACTATAGAGCCGTTTTAGTTGCATAGGTATAAACATTTGGTAAAAAGTATCAAAACTATCTTTATGACACTGTATGTACATTTGCAGGTATAAAGAAAAGAAAAAGAATCATGAGCAAATACTGAACTCTAGCTAGCTGATATATATATAGAAATGCTTAGCAATGAAGCATACTGCATTCACAAATTTCAAAATGCATCATAAAATAAAATGAATCGATGGGTTGATATAGGCATGGAAGGATGAATGAATATGTGACAAGGAAATACAACATTTAATTCTGCAGTCTAACTGGTAGGCATATGGGCATTCATCATCAAGTCTTTCAATTGGAAAACTCATAATAAAATGCTGGGAATTTGGGAATAAACACACTATATTTAAGGAAACAATCATAAGCACAATCTAGTGGCCAATCTAAGCCAAAAGTATCTGGGGCTATAAGGACAAGTCATCTGCAAGCACGAGAAGAATGACTGGCCTATGTGCATTCTTCAAGTTAATTCAAAGCATATGATTATGCGATGTGCTTGTTTGGCAATTGCACATTTCTCCTACTGACACACTTCTGAATTTATCTTAGACGTCAACACTATGCAACAATGTTGTCTTTATAGACTGAGAGTCAATGTTTACTTTAAACATTTTTATGCCCAATCTTTTCAGAAAACTGAATGAAGATTCTAAATAGGTGAATAAAACCAACCTTTATATGCAATATCCAATAAATAACATATAACATACAATAGTAATTCATCATGGCAAAGGCTTAGAAAGTATAGCTATTTTAAAGTTACTTTATATTTTAAAATGTATAATATGTAATTGAAATAAGCATAGTCAAAACTAAGTTAGAAACTAGTAAGAAATATTTTATTTTTAATTGTATATTAAAACATAATGATTTAATTTATTTACCATTTTCTTTTTTATATAATAGTCTTATAGCATATTCGAATACATATGTGTACTCTTATAAAGAAAACACTGTTACTGAGTCTTCAAGTACACATATTAAAAAATATGCCTGATGGGCTTCCCTGGTGGTCCAGTGGGTAAAGAGTCCACCTTGTGCAAGGGGCGCCGGTTCGATCTTCTGGCACGGGAAGATCCGAGTTGGACCGGTGTGTCCAATTACGAGCCAGCGCTCTGGCGAGCATGTGCCCAGAGCCAGTGCTCTGCTACAAGGAGAGACCACTGTTCCGGGAGGCCCATAAAAACATGAACGACCAACGAAAGGGGCCCCCCCAAAAAAAAAAAAAAATTGCCTGAGAGAATGAAAAAAAGAATTTCATCCCGAATTTCTAACTATACTCTTTTGAGTTTCAAATAATGATTGTACTATCACAAATATTTTCAAGCTTATTATCAAAACAATATATATTTAAATTGCTAAACTATAGGCTTTACTGCTATGGGTTATATTTTTCAATACTAAAATTTTAGAGATGAAACACTGCAAAAATTCAGCAACATCCCATTCATAATAATGAGCTATTTTTTGAAATCATGAACAAAATATTATGGCTTATTCCCAAGAGACAAATGAATGCTTATTAGAAAAAAAATTCATTATTATTACTTATTTTAATAATTGCTCTAATTTAAAAATAAATTTTACAGAAAAACATCATAAATCATACCATTTTCTTAATCTTAAGGTAATATTTAAGTCTTTGAAAACAGGATAAAGCATAAATCATAATATTCTCTTAATAATAATAGAAAGAATAAGAAGAATTAGCTATTCTATTTCTTTTAATGAACAGTTTTTTATAATGAATTAAATCAGGTTAAAAATAGATTTTTCTAGTTTTAATAGAAAATCATATTACACATGTTGAAATGTTAGGACATAAAAAAGGAGAAAGATATTTAAAGGTTGAAATTGCTTTTATTCTTTAGTCATTACATTAGACAAACAGGTGAAAGGAAAACTGACTATAGTTTAGAATGACTATACTTCGAAACAGCTACAGTGATTAATCCAGGTAAGTGGGCAGACATATAATTTTTAGCAATTAGTCTTCACCTTTTATTTTCACCATGCCTGGAAGAAAATATGTCTTTCCTTAATGATTTAAGATTCCTACTTGGAATACTAGCAGATTAAGAGTTATCTATTTAAGAGTTTTCCCACCATGAGACATTCTAAAAGTTAAATATTTTGCAGTTTTTATCATCCTTGCTGAGTGAATATGCTATTATCTCCTATGAAAATGGGGTGCCTTCTGAGTCAGTGAAGAAAATGTTTGGTTAAAATGAGTGAAAAATCTGTACCTAGACATCTTGTTTCTGATCCACTCCAAAGACCTGAAGAAAGGCATTCTCGAACAGCAGAACCCACAAGCATGAATCCTGAATCACAGGTAAAGATGGCTGTGGAGCCATAAGAAGTTTGAGTTCCAATTTTATTTCCATTGGGAGGGGTCGGGAGTTCTCCACAGGAAATAACTTGAAAATAATACAAAGTAAAAACACTTAAAAGACATAGTCAATATGAGCTTACAACAAAATCATGTTTTTGACATTCTACATTTCTATAATTTGACAATTAAAACTGACAGTTAAATGTGACAAGTAAAACTGATATCTGCGAAACATGTTTGAATGATCATGAACATGTAGAGAAGATAAATAACATATTTTAAAATTTATCTCCTTTGAGTTCCCGTAAAATCTTCTAAGTAACAGTGACACATGATGACACTATTTTGTTTGGAATTTTTTCTTTAACCAACCTGGTCACTCAACAGGTTGCAGTGAAGAAAACAGCAATATTAAAGGGAGGATAATGTATTAGTCCACAGTTTTTCTCTGAATTATCACTAACTTTAATAAGATTCCAGAGCTAACAAACAGCTAATTCAAAATTTAAACCTAGGTGCTTCCCTGGCAGCTCAGTGGTAAAGAATCTGCCTGCCAATGCGGAGTCAGGAGTTTAATCCCTGATCTGGGAAGATTCCACATTCCAAGGAACAACTAAGCCTATGCACCACAACTATTGAACTGGCACTATAGAACCTATGTGCCACAGCTACTGAAGCCAGCACACTAGAGCCCGTGATCCACAACAAATCACCATGATGAGAAGCCCTCACACTGCGACTAGAGAATAGGCCCTGTTTGCTGCAAGGAAAAGCCAGCACAGGCAAAAATAAGATAAATAAACACTGAGAGAATAAATTCCAAAAAAAAAAAAAATTAAACCTAGCAGTTTTACTCCAGAATTGAATAATTAACCACCAGCCTCCAGCTCAGGGTTTCATCTCTAGACTTTAGAAGGATATTAGATAGATAAATAGAAAATGTGGCAAACTTTAAACAACTGTAAAATTTAGATATATTGATTGTCTTGAACTAACCTCCCCAAATAATCCTTTGAGGTAGCTATGACATTTATTAAGATTAAGAATATATATATTTATAATATGTTAATTTAAAAGATGAATAAGTGGAGGAACAAAATAAAATACTTTGCATTTTTCTTTTCTTAGATCCCAGTCTTTCCTCCCTTCTTATCTGTGGGCAGGAACTTGATCTTATGTAGAACTTAATTTTTTTATACAATAAAGGACTGAACACAAAGAAAACAGACAAATATTAATTCAATGTCTGATATAACAGATAATTCTGTTTTGATAATTTTTGCCTACCTCTTTGAAATATCCTTAACCCGTGTGCCCTTTTAATGAAATTATAATGGAAGAACAATGAGAATAGAGGAGAAGAATGATCTTGAGTGAAAATTCAAAATAGGGCATAAATTTACAAATTTATATGCCATTTTCTTAGGATATATAATGTAACATATATGTATTTGGAGATTTAATTCATCAATATAATTGATGAATTACAAAGATGTCAGCCCCCAAATTCCATGCTTGCATGGAGATTAAGAAAATAAATTGAATATTCATAAGTAAAATATTACTAGGTACTTGTATACTTACTACATATGACAGTTATATGTTACAGTTATCTGTTATGTTAAACATTTTAGTCACCATAATCCATTTAGACTTCAGAGTTTTCATCAGTGTATTTCTGAATTATTTGTCTATATCATAAATGCCATAAAATTATGTTGAATGTGAAATAAAAGGATGAATTTTCAGCTTAGCATATTTCCTGGTACTAAGTAAATACTCAATAAATGTAGCAAAGAAAGTTCAAAGGAAGTTCAAGATATTTCAACAGATTATTCCATATTCAGCTAGCTTATCTACTTTACACTCTGCCCATTTATATTAATACTATAAGAATGCATGAAAATAGAATGACTAAAATATTCAATTTGACTCAATAAATATTTATTGAGTACCTGTTATGAATTAGGTTCTAACTTGTATTTGCAATATGTAATACCATTAACTCATCAATAATAAGTATGAGATAGATATTATTTGGGGCTTCTTTGGTAATTCAGCAGTAAAGAATCTGTCTGTCAATGCAGGAGATGTGAGTTCAATCTCTGATCTAGAAAAATTCCCTGGAGAAAGAAATAGCAACTCACTGTAGTATTCTTGCTTGGGAAATTCCATGGACAGAGAAGCCTGGTGCGCTACAGTCCATGGGGTGACAAATAGCTGGACATGACTTAATGAGTGAACAACAAAAAGGTATTATTGTATTTTCTAGTTTTAGAAATAGAATAAACATCATGTAACACAAAAAGCAGAGGTTTTAATTAGATTCCTTGGATTGAAGCCCAATTCTCCACTATTTATAGGCTCTGTCACTTGCATAACATGATTAAATTCTTGGGCTCACTTTATTTTTTGATAAAATAATATCAACTAATTTATAGAATGGGAACTAAATTGTAAATAAAATAATACATACAAAGGGCTAAAATCTGCACAGCTGTTTTAATAAACCTAGAATCCAAGCAAGGATTTCTGAATCCAAAGACTTTGTTTTATATAAGCATTTACTAATACAAAAACGTTACAAAATTTTTAAGATAGCTTGAGAATAAATCATTTTAAAAATAGTATGACCTTATTATTATTCTAGAGTGTGTAGAAAAAGAAGTGATCAAGCAATTCACTCACCGAGGATTGCTTATGAAATAAGTTTAGTGGAGTGTATACTTACTCTGGCAATATGGTCTTTCATTTCTCCAACTCCAGGTACCATTAGGTAGACATTCAATAGAAGCAGGACCTAGTCCATGATAACCAGGATCGCAGCTGAAAACTACCTTCGTTTTGTATTCATAATGGGAACCATTCACAACTGATTATTAATACTATAAAAAAATGTAGCAAAGAAAGTTCAAAGGAAGTTCAAGATATTTCAACAGATTATTCCATATTCAGCTAGCTTATCTACTTTACACTCTGCCCATTTATATTAATACTATAAGAATGCATGAAAATAGAATGACTAAAATATTCAATTTGACTCAATAAATATTTATTGAGTACCTGTTATGAATTAGGTTCTAACTTGTATTTGCAATATGTAATACCATTAACTCATCAATAATAAGTATGAGATAGATATTATTTGGGGCTTCTTTGGTAATTCAGCAGTAAAGAATCTGTCTGTCAATGCAGGAGATGTGAGTTCAATCTCTGATCTAGAAAAATTCCCTGGAGAAAGAAATAGCAACTCACTGTAGTATTCTTGCTTGGGAAATTCCATGGACAGAGAAGCCTGGTGCGCTACAGTCCATGGGGTGACAAATAGCTGGACATGACTTAATGAGTGAACAACAAAAAGGTATTATTGTATTTTCTAGTTTTAGAAATAGAATAAACATCATGTAACACAAAAAGCAGAGGTTTTAATTAGATTCCTTGGATTGAAGCCCAATTCTCCACTATTTATAGGCTCTGTCACTTGCATAACATGATTAAATTCTTGGGCTCACTTTATTTTTTGATAAAATAATATCAACTAATTTATAGAATGGGAACTAAATTGTAAATAAAATAATACATACAAAGGGCTAAAATCTGCACAGCTGTTTTAATAAACCTAGAATCCAAGCAAGGATTTCTGAATCCAAAGACTTTGTTTTATATAAGCATTTACTAATACAAAAACGTTACAAAATTTTTAAGATAGCTTGAGAATAAATCATTTTAAAAATAGTATGACCTTATTATTATTCTAGAGTGTGTAGAAAAAGAAGTGATCAAGCAATTCACTCACCGAGGATTGCTTATGAAATAAGTTTAGTGGAGTGTATACTTACTCTGGCAATATGGTCTTTCATTTCTCCAACTCCAGGTACCATTAGGTAGACATTCAATAGAAGCAGGACCTAGTCCATGATAACCAGGATCGCAGCTGAAAACTACCTTCGTTTTGTATTCATAATGGGAACCATTCACAATTCTCCATCTTCCATGTTCCAAAGTAAAGGAGTTGATGCTTGGGCATGTAACAACTATACAAAATCCAAGAAGATAAGCACTACTAAGTCAGTCATGTTTGTTCTACTTCTTAATTATATCTCATGTCTATTCCATCCTTAGAAGTAAGTTCAACACTTCTTTACTCTCTTCACTACTGTTGACATAAAAGCTCTTTAGCATTATTTTTTTCATGTTAATCTTTTCCAGTACCCCAGCTCTATGGTACTGTTGGAAGTTCCTTAAAAATGTCATGCTATATTACAGCTGAATGTCTATGTACATATTGTTCCACTTACCTCGAGTCCCTATATCTTACTTTATATTGAAAAAAATTGTTTTATGAGAATGATCCTTTTAGGCAAAACTTGCGATATGAGCTTCACCTAATTCAAGACTTGTTCAGCATACACAGAGGCATATTAGACACTTATGCTAATAAGTGTTATGTTAGTAAGATTGCATATAATAGTGACTGAACTGATTTTAAATGAGATCACAGCTAAGTTGAGATGTCGTACTAAACGAGAATAAACCATTGATTTATAGAGAAAAATTAAAGGCCTTACTTAAATGCATAATTTCCAATCCTTTTGCTATAAAAGTTTTCACCTGAATTATTTTCTACAACCTTTATATAGTATTATTTTGCCTACTATAGTATTAATGATGGCAATGGGAGATATTCTGAATATAAGTTCTATGAAGAATTTGGATAAATATTGAATGGTGTGGATCATCACAGCAGCATCATTTATGTTTATAGAAACCAAAACTGAATGTATTCATTTCACATTTTTAAGATAGCTTGAGAATAAATCATTTTAAAAATAGTATGACCTTATTATTATTCTAGAGTGTGTAGAAAAGAAGTGATCAAGCAATTCACTCACCGAGGATTGCTTATGAAATAAGTTTAGTGGAGTGTATACTTACTCTGGCAATATGGTCTTTCATTTCTCCAACTCCAGGTACCATTAGGTAGACATTCAATAGAAGCAGGACCTAGTCCATGATAACCAGGATCGCAGCTGAAAACTACCTTCGTTTTGTATTCATAATGGGAACCATTCACAATTCTCCATCTTCCATGTTCCAAAGTAAAGGAGTTGATGCTTGGGCATGTAACAACTATACAAAATCCAAGAAGATAAGCACTACTAAGTCAGTCATGTTTGTTCTACTTCTTAATTATATCTCATGTCTATTCCATCCTTAGAAGTAAGTTCAACACTTCTTTACTCTCTTCACTACTGTTGACATAAAAGCTCTTTAGCATTATTTTTTTCATGTTAATCTTTTCCAGTACCCCAGCTCTATGGTACTGTTGGAAGTTCCTTAAAAATGTCATGCTATATTACAGCTGAATGTCTATGTACATATTGTTCCACTTACCTCGAGTCCCTATATCTTACTTTATATTGAAAAAAATTGTTTTATGAGAATGATCCTTTTAGGCAAAACTTGCGATATGAGCTTCACCTAATTCAAGACTTGTTCAGCATACACAGAGGCATATTAGACACTTATGCTAATAAGTGTTATGTTAGTAAGATTGCATATAATAGTGACTGAACTGATTTTAAATGAGATCACAGCTAAGTTGAGATGTCGTACTAAATGAGAATAAACCATTGATTTATAGAGAAAAATTAAAGGCCTTACTTAAATGCATAATTTCCAATCCTTTTGCTATAAAAGTTTTCACCTGAATTATTTTCTACAACCTTTATATAGTATTATTTTGCCTACTATAGTATTAATGATGGCAATGGGAGATATTCTGAATATAAGTTCTATGAAGAATTTGGATAAATATTGAATGGTGTGGATCATCACAGCAGCATCATTTATGTTTATAGAAACCAAAACTGAATGTATTTTATTCATGTAAACATAAACATTGTTTTCAAAGACCTATGTATTCAAAACATGCTGATTAACAGATGCTTATTTACAAAAGAAATACAATTTTTTATGTAAAATAAATGCCATTTTATTCTCTTAACATATATATTTTGGAGCTTCTTAAAAATGAGTTAAAAAATCCTTATACTATATTCCAGTTCTTTATATACAAGACAGCTTAATTTACTTATATTTCCTTCTTAGACATTACTTCAGGGAAGAGCTCTACATTTTGATACATAAAGCTTTAAATCATATAAGATGCCAGTAGAAACACCAGTGATGAAATTTCCCTAAGATACATACCAACACAACGAGGGGTCTTGTTATGATTGCTCCAGGTTCCATCTGATTGACATATGGCCGTGGTAAGTTCCTTAGATGACAATCTATATCCATCATTACAAAAATAGGTAACTCGGGTTCCTACCAAGTAGTCTGTTGTGAGTATTCCTCCATTTGTTGGAGCTTTAGGAATACCACAGGAAATTGCTAAAGTAAATACATACAGAAAAGAGCAAAGAAACAGAAAAATAATTTGATGTCTCATAAACTGTAAAGCATATAAAACTATTTGGAATTCTAAAATTCTTTTGAAACAATTTCAGAATACTTCCCCCAAAAGCTCTTCTGAGCTATAATTTTCTGAATCACTTATTTCAAACTCTTATTGAATGTGTCTTTAAATTTGTGAATCCATACATTATTAATGCTTTCATTCTTAGTTTCTTACTAAGTTTCTTGTCAGTGTGTACATGGTTATCAGGATACTTATAGATTTATGAGAAGGCAAGGTAGGTAAATATAGAGTATATCAGTGCTAATTCAGGTCTGGACCTATCAAATTGGGCCAGTTCAATTTGACTGATAGTTATTACAGAGTTTACAGATGGTGGTAACCAACACTTATCAGGACATTGTGCAGGAATAAAATGGATTATTTATCTGGAAGCTGGATATTACTTTGATTTAGATCCAGTCGAACTCTTAGGTGCTTGTACACTATTCATGGAATAGCATGTGTATGGATGATGTATTCAATAAGTATAGGGCCAGGACTAATCATCTTCAATCTAGCTTGGATCTTTCTGCATTTCACTGATATTTCTTAGATGTCTTGATCTTTATTTACAATCAATATGATTTACATAAAAGTATTACCATAATGTGCTATTTACAGTATAAATTTATGTTTAAATAGTTTATTGTAGATAATATATTTTCACATGTTAAGTTAAAATGTCTATACAGAAGTCCTCTAAGGTCAATTGTTTCCAATTCACACTTTACAAGTACACATTTTATATCTCCAAAAAATAAAAGAAATAGGCTTTTGAATAATATATTTGTCAGACAAACCCTAAATTAAATTCTTTGTATCTTTTATATCATATTCAGTTTAAATATTCATATATATCTTTGAAGAAAGATTAATGTATTTGAATATGGGTTCAGTCCCTGAACCAGGTAGAGTTATTGTATAATATCTGGTATATATATTGTATCTTTATGTACCTTTATAAAATAAAAAATTATTCTAAGTTCTGAAATATTTAGTTTTATTGGTTTCATACAAGACATTTTGGACTTCTAACTATATTTTTGTTGTGTCAAAAGAAATAACAGGAAAATGTGAATTTGCTGTAACATTTATAAAAACTGTATTCTACTTATCTTCTCTCATTTCAGTCTAAAGTTATTTCTACTTCTTTTATGAAACCTTCCACTTGTGGTTAATTTTTATTAATCCATGCAAATTGACTATAAAGTAAAAAAGAAAATCTTAGAGAAATCTATAAAAAATTCTCAAAGCTGAATGGCATACCCCCTACTGTTGAATAGTTTGATCTTTTATAATTTGATAACCTACAAATTAGAAACAGAAAAGTAATGTTGATTTAATAAATTATATTAGCAATCTTATATGATTATGTTATTATCCCTGCTATCTAATTATAGACCTCTAAAATAATGTTTCAAATGTAAATCATTCCCTGATGTCTATTAAAGCAATGTTTGTACTTCCACTGGGGATTCTGGTCAATTTCAGTTTTTATCAAATCATCTCCTGTTGAATTCCTATCAAGGACTGTTAACTGCACATTGTTGGCATAGTGTTGGTTAAATTTACAGCAAAGTAACAATGAAATTTAGTTTAAACAGCATGGGTTCCACTGAAAAAAAAGCATTAAAATGACAGGACACAAGTCCTTAATGCTTGATTTACAAATTTTTCTTAGATGTTATTTTTTTTCGATTTACATAAAAGTATTACCATAATGTGCTATTTACAGTATAAATTTATGTTTAAATAGTTTATTGTAGATAATATATTTTCACATGTTAAGTTAAAATGTCTATACAGAAGTCCTCTAAGGTCAATTGTTTCCAATTCACACTTTACAAGTACACATTTTATATCTCCAAAAAATAAAAGAAATAGGCTTTTGAATAATATATTTGTCAGACAAACCCTAAATTAAATTCTTTGTATCTTTTATATCATATTCAGTTTAAATATTCATATATATCTTTGAAGAAAGATTAATGTATTTGAATATGGGTTCAGTCCCTGAACCAGGTAGAGTTATTGTATAATATCTGGTATATATATTGTATCTTTATGTACCTTTATAAAATAAAAAAATTATTCTAAGTTCTGAAATATTTAGTTTTATTGGTTTCATATAAGACATTTTGGACTTCTAACTATATTTTTGTTGTGTCAAAAGAAATAACAGGAAAATGTGAATTTGCTGTAACATTTATAAAAACTGTATTCTACTTATCTTCTCTCATTTCAGTCTAAAGTTATTTCTACTTCTTTTATGAAACCTTCCACTTGTGGTTAATTTTTATTAATCCATGCAAATTGACTATAAAGTAAAAAAGAAAATCTTAGAGAAATCTATAAAAAATTCTCAAAGCTGAATGGCATACCCCCTACTGTTGAATAGTTTGATCTTTTATAATTTGATAACCTACAAATTAGAAACAGAAAAGTAATGTTGATTTAATAAATTATATTAGCAATCTTATATGATTATGTTATTATCCCTGCTATCTAATTATAGACCTCTAAAATAATGTTTCAAATGTAAATCATTCCCTGATGTCTATTAAAGCAATGTTTGTACTTCCACTGGGGATTCTGGTCAATTTCAGTTTTTATCAAATCATCTCCCTGTTGAATTCCTATCAAGGACTGTTAACTGCACATTGTTGGCATAGTGTTGGTTAAATTTACAGCAAAGTAACAATGAAATTTAGTTTAAACAGCATGGGTTCCATACATATGTATAGTATAAAATGAGTGTATTTTACAACTGAAAAAAAAAAGCATACTAAAATGACAGGACACAAGTCCTGTAGATACCTTACAACTTAAGTTCTTAGCTAAAAAATAAGAACAGAGTTCAGAAGAACCATCATCACTTTGTGATTGTCAGAGGCTTTTCTGCAGAACTCTTAAACAAGCAGAAATAAAAAATACAAACAGGGAATACAAAGTGCCTGCATCTGCTTAACCCTATACAATACTCCATTGTGTAGAAGGATGATAGTGATTTAATTCAGGAGGTCAGTGATTGATTAGTTGATGTACAGAGAAATAAAACAGGTAACCAAACAGAGATAACAGAATAAATTTTCTGTCTTTAACCGTCTTCACATTGTCTAACCCATAGCTCAAGCAAATATATGCAATGATGTATAAGGAGATTGAAAAAACAAGAATAAAAGTGAGTGAAGAATGCAAAATAAATATGGAAAAAAATTGCATTGTGTGTATATTTCTCCCCAGTGATATTTAACTACTTTGTCTTAATTAGCTATGTTCCAACGGATAGGTCACATTCAATAAATATTCTTATAACATAATTAACATTATATAATCTTTTCAATGAAAATAAAAGGTCAATTTTGAAAATGAGTCTTTGAGATATTAATATAATATTTTATCCTTCTACCATGTAAACTGCCTTATTTTCAGCTACATTTTGATTTACCTTTTGTAATTATAGAAACATTTCAAGCCAAGAACAGTAATATAAATATCATATTATATACCAAAATAATCAATGAAATTATAGTGTTGATACTATAAAACAATGTCAAAATTTCATCCCTGATGTCTATTAAAGCAATGTTTGTACTTCCACTGGGGATTCTGGTCAATTTCAGTTTTTATCAAATCATCTCCTGTTGAATTCCTATCAAGGACTGTTAACTGCACATTGTTGGCATAGTGTTGGTTAAATTTACAGCAAAGTAACAATGAAATTTAGTTTAAACAGCATGGGTTCCATACATATGTATAGTATAAAATGAGTGTATTTTACAACTGAAAAAAAAAAGCATACTAAAATGACAGGACACAAGTCCTGTAGATACCTTACAACTTAAGTTCTTAGCTAAAAAATAAGAACAGAGTTCAGAAGAACCATCATCACTTTGTGATTGTCAGAGGCTTTTCTGCAGAACTCTTAAACAAGCAGAAATAAAAAATACAAACAGGGAATACAAAGTGCCTGCATCTGCTTAACCCTATACAATACTCCATTGTGTAGAAGGATGATAGTGATTTAATTCAGGAGGTCAGTGATTGATTAGTTGATGTACAGAGAAATAAAACAGGTAACCAAACAGAGATAACAGAATAAATTTTCTGTCTTTAACCGTCTTCACATTGTCTAACCCATAGCTCAAGCAAATATATGCAATGATGTATAAGGAGATTGAAAAAACAAGAATAAAAGTGAGTGAAGAATGCAAAATAAATAGGGAAAAAAAATTGCATTGTGTGTATATTTCTCCCCAGTGATATTTAACTACTTTGTCTTAATTAGCTATGTTCCAACGGATAGGTCACATTCAATAAATATTCTTATAACATAATTAACATTATATAATCTTTTCAATGAAAATAAAAGGTCAATTTTGAAAATGAGTCTTTGAGATATTAATATAATATTTTATCCTTCTACCATGTAAACTGCCTTATTTTCAGCTACATTTTGATTTACCTTTTGTAATTATAGAAACATTTCAAGCCAAGAACAGTAATATAAATATCATATTATATACCAAAATAATCAATGAAATTATAGTGTTGATACTATAAAACAATGTCAAAATTTCAGAAAGTTCAGTATAATTCTTTATTTTAGCCAATAGTTGTTTTCACTAAAGGTTTCTGAAAGATTATTTATATATGAATAATTCTTAACAACTAATCTTTAATTGAAAGTTCAGAGCATTCAAATGTTTATTTTAGGGTTTCCTTCATGGTCCACTAGGTAAAGAGTCCACCTTGCAGTGCAAGGGGCCCAGTTTGGTCCCTGGCCTGGGAAGATCCCACATGCTGGGGAGTGGCTGGGCTGGTGTGTCCAATTGCAAGCCAGCGCTCTGCATGAGCCCAGAGCCAGTGTTCTGCAGCGAGACAGGCCACTGTAATCAGAGGTCCACACAGGCCAAAGGATAAACATGGATGAAAAAAAAGAAACCAATAAAAGAGGCCAATTTTTTAAAAAATAATAACATTTAAAATGTTTATTTTAACTATATAATTTAGAAGTTATTATATATTACATAAATTCCTATTATTTTAAAGATATGAGATCATGATTCTTTCTCAAATCAGTTTTGGGAACTATTTAATACTAAAAATGTATAAATGTTCTTGCTATTCATTGGTCAAAAGAAAGCAGGCATTTTGACAGTTCATTAAAATGTACCCATTCTACATGATGTCAGTGCCTTCACTGTTGGTAACCTACTAAGTTTATGATTACTCCCCAGAAGTGTAGTAAGAAATCAATGTTTCTGCATCAATAAAACAAGGAAACTGTTTTTTTCATTTATACTTATTTATACATAATGATGAGAGTTATACCTTCATATTAGAGGTTGCAATTTAACAGGTAAAAGAAACCATTTCAGTTACATGGTGATTTCAATTTTCTGCTCATCAGTTTATAATCTTTTCAATGAAAATAAAAGGTCAATTTTGAAAATGAGTCTTTGAGATATTAATATAATATTTTATCCTTCTACCATGTAAACTGCCTTATTTTCAGCTACATTTTGATTTACCTTTTGTAATTATAGAAACATTTCAAGCCAAGAACAGTAATATAAATATCATATTATATACCAAAATAATCAATGAAATTATAGTGTTGATACTATAAAACAATGTCAAAATTTCAGAAAGTTCAGTATAATTCTTTATTTTAGCCAATAGTTGTTTTCACTAAAGGTTTCTGAAAGATTATTTATATATGAATAATTCTTAACAACTAATCTTTAATTGAAAGTTCAGAGCATTCAAATGTTTATTTTAGGGTTTCCTTCATGGTCCACTAGGTAAAGAGTCCACCTTGCAGTGCAAGGGGCCCAGTTTGGTCCCTGGCCTGGGAAGATCCCACATGCTGGGGAGTGGCTGGGCTGGTGTGTCCAATTGCAAGCCAGCGCTCTGCATGAGCCCAGAGCCAGTGTTCTGCAGCGAGACAGGCCACTGTAATCAGAGGTCCACACAGGCCAAAGGATAAACATGGATGAAAAAAAAAAAGAAACCAATAAAAGAGGCCAATTTTTTAAAAAATAATAACATTTAAAATGTTTATTTTAACTATATAATTTAGAAGTTATTATATATTACATAAATTCCTATTATTTTAAAGATATGAGATCATGATTCTTTCTCAAATCAGTTTTGGGAACTATTTAATACTAAAAATGTATAAATGTTCTTGCTATTCATTGGTCAAAAGAAAGCAGGCATTTTGACAGTTCATTAAAATGTACCCATTCTACATGATGTCAGTGCCTTCACTGTTGGTAACCTACTAAGTTTATGATTACTCCCCAGAAGTGTAGTAAGAAATCAATGTTTCTGCATCAATAAAACAAGGAAACTGTTTTTTTTTCATTTATACTTATTTATACATAATGATGAGAGTTATACCTTCATATTAGAGGTTGCAATTTAACAGGTAAAAGAAACCATTTCAGTTACATGGTGATTTCAATTTTCTGCTCATTTCAGTTTGCTTTTGTTTAATTTTAAATTTTAATGTATCTGTTTACATTTTGTATATAAATTGCCTTCAATAAGTAGCTTATAGTTATTGATGAAAGTATCTTGCGTTTTTAATGTGAGGGTTCACAGTTGCTATATATGCCTTCATATGCTGGGTAAAATAAATCAAAATATAAATTAAATTTCATATTACAAATTAATGTGATATGTTTTAAGATTATCTAAGTCCAATGACATTACATTTTCTTGTGGAATTGAAATTTTCTTGTTAAACTTGTCTTTATGACTATACCTACTAAGAGACCCAAGTACTTTTAGAAAGTTTTCTGGGCCTAGTCCAAAGCTCTGAAATGTGCCATTTGCTGATTTGTCATTCTTTTGCTATAGCAAGATCAATACTCAGAGTGAGCCTTGATTTTTAACAAAATAAAATGAAAGATACCTTTGTCAAGTTAGCTACAGAGTAAAAAGAAAACATAATGGGATCATTGGCTACATTTTTTCTTTTTAAATTTGTTGCACTGAGAGCACATTTTTGCGTCCTTGGGAGTTAACGTCTTCAGTGATCTTGCCCACTCTTATCCTCTCTTTTCTCTGTGCAGACTCCACAAGAACACAGACTCCAACTATGAGTCATTCATTTTCTGACAATTAAGTGATGGAAATGATAAGATATATGAGTATAGTCTGCATATAAGTGTATAGAATAAAGGCATACATCACTTAACAACAAATGAAGCATTATAAAACAATCTGTCACATGCTCCTCAAACTTACCAGTCTGTGTTTTAAGCCTTATTTTCCTTAGCAGTATCTATAATGTTTCTAAATATTTATAATTTTGGAAGTTTCAGCAATCCAAATATAAGTTAAATCGGGTTAATCATTTACAAAGCATGTCATTTTTTGATTAATATACTTCACCTTGACAAGCAGGGACTGGTGCGTCCCATGAGTGATACCCATAGGAAGACTTTCTGCACACAGCACTGCTTTTTCCCACAAGTCGGAATCCTCGATCACAGGCCCAGCGCACCACACTATTAAGCTGTCCACCTGTCTGACTGATAATGTACCCGTGAGGCGGGGATTCTGGTGTACTGCAGTAGAAAGCTTTTACAAAGAAAATAAAAATCATAGTATAACCAATGAATCAAAACTCTACAATCCAGTTATAAAAATCAAAAGTAAACACTAGATCATAAAAACTGGTCAATTCAATTGTCACCTATGTGAATTTTAATTCATATGCATATGCTATTATTCTCCACCCACTTGACAATCTATTGATGTAACTTTTAAGTGACATAACTATTTCTGGACTTTCTTCTAATTGTCATTGTCACTGAGGATACCTCCTGAATTGAAATACGTTATAGTTTCATAACACCCTGGGGGTTCAAAAGCTGTTCAAACAGTTCATTGAATTTTGGAATGGTATTTCCTGTCATTTGAAAGGCTTAAATGCCACAGTTTTTGTGGCAACATTTTAGAGCATGTTGTTTACATGTCACTTTGAAATTATCTCCAGACATCTATGTCATGTTAGGGCATGCATTTCATTTGAGTGGATGTCTAAAATAGAGCCTTCCACATTCCGTAAGCCTCTATCCCAGTCTAAGAAAGAGTTTCCATGCTGTCAACAGTGCTTACATATGGTGCTAAAAAATGCCAATAAAATAAAACATTTTTTATCTCCTGAAGACTGAAATGTCAAAAGATAATGTCAAATGGCTTTTTCATATACATGTACTTTTGGGACCTATTCAGTCTGGCAGGATCCATTTACCCTTTGAAACTTCAGTGTAGTCATCTGAAAAAATGAGACTTTAGGGGTAAATAGTAAGAAATGCATGGACTTAGAATGTATGTGTCATAATCTGTCATTTTCTAAAGGCAAAATATATACTCAATGTGTCAAGCTGTTCATGGTGCTAAAAATGATGTTTTCGTTATGTTTATGTTCAACTTTGTTGTGAAGATCAACATAAATATTTAATATAGTCTTTAATATGGTTACTCTAATGCTTATAAAGTGCTGGATTTAAATGGTTTCCTTTTAAGTTATTATGGTCATTAAAAATATAACTTAATGTTCTGACTTTTTAAATATATTCTTTGGACACAGTTTTCTTTAAAAAGATAATATACAAAGTTAATATGATGGAAATATAAAATCAAATATGAAAAACACTAGATCATAAACTGGTCAATTCAATTGTCACCTATGTGAATTTTAATTCATATGCATATGCTATTATTCTCCACCCACTTGACAATCTATTGATGTAACTTTTAAGTGACATAACTATTTCTGGACTTTCTTCTAATTGTCATTGTCACTGAGGATACCTCCTGAATTGAAATACGTTATAGTTTCATAACACCCTGGGGGTTCAAAAGCTGTTCAAACAGTTCATTGAATTTTGGAATGGTATTTCCTGTCATTTGAAAGGCTTAAATGCCACAGTTTTTGTGGCAACATTTTAGAGCATGTTGTTTACATGTCACTTTGAAATTATCTCCAGACATCTATGTCATGTTAGGGCATGCATTTCATTTGAGTGGATGTCTAAAATAGAGCCTTCCACATTCCGTAAGCCTCTATCCCAGTCTAAGAAAGAGTTTCCATGCTGTCAACAGTGCTTACATATGGTGCTAAAAAATGCCAATAAAATAAAACATTTTTTATCTCCTGAAGACTGAAATGTCAAAAGATAATGTCAAATGGCTTTTTCATATACATGTACTTTTGGGACCTATTCAGTCTGGCAGGATCCATTTACCCTTTGAAACTTCAGTGTAGTCATCTGAAAAAAAAATGAGACTTTAGGGGTAAATAGTAAGAAATGCATGGACTTAGAATGTATGTGTCATAATCTGTCATTTTCTAAAGGCAAAATATATACTCAATGTGTCAAGCTGTTCATGGTGCTAAAAATGATGTTTTCGTTATGTTTATGTTCAACTTTGTTGTGAAGATCAACATAAATATTTAATATAGTCTTTAATATGGTTACTCTAATGCTTATAAAGTGCTGGATTTAAATGGTTTCCTTTTAAGTTATTATGGTCATTAAAAATATAACTTAATGTTCTGACTTTTTAAATATATTCTTTGGACACAGTTTTCTTTAAAAAGATAATATACAAAGTTAATATGATGGAAATATAAAATCAAATATGAAAAAAACACTAACAATGACCTGGGTACACATTTCAATTTTTAAACATTTTTCCTTTGCATGTCTAACAATATTTTTCAAATTTAATAGATATCCACTGTAGGATAAATTTTGTAAATATGTTACAATATAATATCAGTAACAAGTTACTTGTAATATATAAAAGATACAAACTATCATAGTTTTAAAATCAAAGTGACCAAGAAGCATTATATTCATGTATTCTATTCATACATATTATACTTATTGTTATATTAATATATTTTCTATTATATATATACATGAAAATGTATATGAATGAGCTAATTCAAGAGTTTATCTTTAAAAGTGGAATCAAAATTTAAGTCTATGTCTTCAGTTGTTCTCTTAGAACAATTTACAAAATATTTAAGAAAGTAATTTTCAGTAGAACTGATCTGCAGTGATCCATGGCTTCAGGGTACATGGTCTGAACACTGTAAAGAAAGAGATGGCTGATTGGTTCTGAAGTATTCTGTTGCTGAGCACATATCTATGGCCTCTGACATGATTCAGGATGGCAATAAAGAAAGGGCTATAATCTTTCAATAATGAAAACCTGTGTACATTTATTCAACAGGAAAATCTTGGTTCAGTATTAGTAGATCTTATAAACATGAAGACATATAGAAAAAGCTATTTCTTCTTGATGTCAAGAAGGATTTTCAGTTCTTATCTTTCTAAATGCTACTCAGTAACAAGTAAAGATGACAAAACAATTACTTTTTTCAAAACTAAAGGTTTCTATAGCTTCCCTGTTGGTCCAGTGGGTAAAGAGTCTGCCTTGTAGTGCAAGGGGCACCAGTTCGATCCTTGGCCTGGGATGATCCCACATACCGCGGAGCGGCTGGACCAGTGTGTCCAATTAGAGCCAGCGTTCTGAGCGCATGTGTCCAGAGCCAGAGCTCTGCAACCAGAGAGGCCAAAGTGATGGGAGGCCCACACAGGCCAAAGAATAAAGATGGCTCGTTTGCTTTAATGTCTGACTTTTAAATTATTATTCTTTGGACACAGTTTTCTTTAAAAAGATAATATACAAAGTTAATATGATGGAAATATAAAATCAAATATGAAAAAAACACTAACAATGACCTGGGTACACATTTCAATTTTTAAACATTTTTCCTTTGCATGTCTAACAATATTTTTCAAATTTAATAGATATCCACTGTAGGATAAATTTTGTAAATATGTTACAATATAATATCAGTAACAAGTTACTTGTAATATATAAAAGATACAAACTATCATAGTTTTAAAATCAAAGTGACCAAGAAGCATTATATTCATGTATTCTATTCATACATATTATACTTATTGTTATATTAATATATTTTCTATTATATATATACATGAAAATGTATATGAATGAGCTAATTCAAGAGTTTATCTTTAAAAGTGGAATCAAAATTTAAGTCTATGTCTTCAGTTGTTCTCTTAGAACAATTTACAAAATATTTAAGAAAGTAATTTTCAGTAGAACTGATCTGCAGTGATCCATGGCTTCAGGGTACATGGTCTGAACACTGTAAAGAAAGAGATGGCTGATTGGTTCTGAAGTATTCTGTTGCTGAGCACATATCTATGGCCTCTGACATGATTCAGGATGGCAATAAAGAAAGGGCTATAATCTTTCAATAATGAAAACCTGTGTACATTTATTCAACAGGAAAATCTTGGTTCAGTATTAGTAGATCTTATAAACATGAAGACATATAGAAAAAGCTATTTCTTCTTGATGTCAAGAAGGATTTTCAGTTCTTATCTTTCTAAATGCTACTCAGTAACAAGTAAAGATGACAAAACAATTACTTTTTTCAAAACTAAAGGTTTCTATAGCTTCCCTGTTGGTCCAGTGGGTAAAGAGTCCGCCTTGCAGTGCAAGGGGCACCAGTTCGATCCTTGGCCTGGGATGATCCCACATACCGCGGAGCGGCTGGACCAGTGTGTCCAATTAGGAGCCAGCGTTCTGGAGCGCATGTGTCCAGAGCCAGAGCTCTGCAACCAGAGAGGCCAAAGTGATGGGAGGCCCACACAGGCCAAAGAATAAAGATGGCTCAAAATAAAATAAATAGAAAACAAATAAGAGGCCAAAACTGAAAAAGAAAATAGTCAAAGGTTTATAAGTGATGTATTAATCATTTTATTTTTTACTATTTAATCTATTTTAGTAAGTAGCATAAATTGGTGGGCAATAATGAAAATAAAGATTGTTACCAATGTATGTTTATCTTTTGTTTAAATATCATTTAAGGGATTTATTATATATATTAAGTACATCAAAAACACACAAGTGAGCAGCACTATTAACACTCTGTGAGAGTGCAAGGGAAACTTCTAATGGGAAAATAAGCACTTAAAGCATCAGAATTTAATTCATAATTAACATAGATCAGTCACAAATGCCATAATTGCTTTTAATTTTTTCAAAAGTCATATGAAAGATACAGTATTATAATCACAATGAGGAAACTGAGGGACAGAAATGTGACAGAAATAACTCATGAAACATCAGTAGAGGAGCTATGAGTCAGATTCATACCTAACTGAACAGTATCTATGTCTGTGCTCCTTAATCACAACCATCCTGAGGAGGCAGGTGAGATCTGTATTGAAGCTGAAAGTATTACATACCTATGTATCTTATCCGGAAGCCTTTTTTGTTATTGCCATGATCTGCTGACCACTGAAGGAATACTTCATGACCATTGCTTGTTACATTAAAAGCAGATGAATAATCCCCACTGAGTGAAACAAGCACTGGACTTTGAATATTTGGTCCTTTGGAAAGAAGATAACATAATTTAGATATAACTAAATGATGTATGCTTAGTATTCTATATATTTAGATTAGTATTAAATATGGTAAACTTGATCCAGGACCAATTTACTTCACCAGCAATAGTTTAAACATAAAATGTCAGTTTACACATTTTAATTTCATAGCTAAAGCTGCTATAACTTACAACAAAATGATCAAGCTAACTATAATTCTCATATGGTATAAAAAAGTTTGATGTTGCTACTTCTAAAAATATCCATAAGGTAAAATCAAGTCATAGCAGTTGTTTATTGCGAAGGCCTGAATGTATAATTGGAACATTTGAGTTGAATTTGTGAATATCCAGTAAAAATAACCCATGGTTACCATCATACACCTGAAGAACATCAAATTCCTTTTCTGTTTGGAAGAATTCTACAAACATGCTGATATTATATCCTTTTTCCACAGAAATACTCCAGGCACACATTTGAAGATTTGGGTAACTGTCAGGATATCCAGGGCTCAAGATGACTCCTGTAGAATCCAGGCGTAATTCATTGGCAGGACAGAGCACTGTCAGAAAATACATATCATTAGATAGTAATCATTAGATAGCTAACATGTCAGACCTAAGTGAAAATTGCATTTTAAATACTGGATATTCTGTTTTCATGGTAAATAACAATAAAGGAAACAATACCTTGAATCATATGCATAAAAAGAAAACTTGCATAATAAGCTTGAATTTCAAAAACTGGAGGAATGTCCTAAAACTGTATGGTATTAATTTCCTTTTATTGTTACATGGGAGACATTATCTTTCTGGACAATAAATACATAGATAATTAAAAGATAAGGCATTTATTTCCCTCTATATCTTTGTATTATTTCCCTATTTTTCTTCATCATCTTATGTTCTCTGTCCTTGTCTCTCTTAGCTCTATCTTTGCCCTGTCCTTTTCCTTCCTTACTTTTTCTTCATTCCGCAAACTTTAACTCACTCAGGTATGTGAGGACAGACAGAAACTGCCCTACCACAGAGTATTCATTCCAGGCAAAGCTACTTCTCTGATCTCAGGAATATGTTTACATTAAAAGCAGATGAATAATCCCCACTGAGTGAAACAAGCACTGGACTTTGAATATTTGGTCCTTTGGAAAGAAGATAACATAATTTAGATATAACTAAATGATGTATGCTTAGTATTCTATATATTTAGATTAGTATTAAATATGGTAAACTTGATCCAGGACCAATTTACTTCACCAGCAATAGTTTAAACATAAAATGTCAGTTTACACATTTTAATTTCATAGCTAAAGCTGCTATAACTTACAACAAAATGATCAAGCTAACTATAATTCTCATATGGTATAAAAAAGTTTGATGTTGCTACTTCTAAAAATATCCATAAGGTAAAATCAAGTCATAGCAGTTGTTTATTGCGAAGGCCTGAATGTATAATTGGAACATTTGAGTTGAATTTGTGAATATCCAGTAAAAATAACCCATGGTTACCATCATACACCTGAAGAACATCAAATTCCTTTTCTGTTTGGAAGAATTCTACAAACATGCTGATATTATATCCTTTTTCCACAGAAATACTCCAGGCACACATTTGAAGATTTGGGTAACTGTCAGGATATCCAGGGCTCAAGATGACTCCTGTAGAATCCAGGCGTAATTCATTGGCAGGACAGAGCACTGTCAGAAAATACATATCATTAGATAGTAATCATTAGATAGCTAACATGTCAGACCTAAGTGAAAATTGCATTTTAAATACTGGATATTCTGTTTTCATGGTAAATAACAATAAAGGAAACAATACCTTGAATCATATGCATAAAAAGAAAACTTGCATAATAAGCTTGAATTTCAAAAACTGGAGGAATGTCCTAAAACTGTATGGTATTAATTTCCTTTTATTGTTACATGGGAGACATTATCTTTCTGGACAATAAATACATAGATAATTAAAAGATAAGGCATTTATTTCCCTCTATATCTTTGTATTATTTCCCTATTTTTCTTCATCATCTTATGTTCTCTGTCCTTGTCTCTCTTAGCTCTATCTTTGCCCTGTCCTTTTCCTTCCTTACTTTTTCTTCATTCCGCAAACTTTAACTCACTCAGGTATGTGAGGACAGACAGAAACTGCCCTACCACAGAGTATTCATTCCAGGCAAAGCTACTTCTCTGATCTCAGGAATATGTTTAAACTATGAGGATTTAACACAATTTGGGGTCACCAGTAACGTTTTTATACCATGAAGGCAAGACAAAGCACAAACTTTTTATTTCATAACAACACAACATTAGCAATGCATTCTGGAATGTGTATGCATGTGTCTCCAAAGTATAATGTGCTCAGTTGCTCCTTTCTGTCTGATTCTTTGTGATCCCATGAACTGCAGCCTGCTAGGCTCCTCTGCCCATGGAATTCTCCAGGTAAGATTACTAGAGTTGGTTGCCATTAATGGTAGAATATGACTGTTCTTTAATTAAGTTAATAACTTGAAATAACTTAAAATAAAATCTGTCAGACATTAATATACAGAAATTTAAATTTTTACTACAGAATAAAGAATAGCTAATCTAAGAGCTATTTTCTTTCTTATTACTTTTTATTTCTCATTGAATCTGAGATGATTACATCTTGGATGTGATTTCAAGATTAAAAAGTAATAATTCAGAAAATAGTGTTAGATCATTCTCCATCTAAAAAGAGAAACCTGGTGCTTGCTTTTCGCAAAGCAAAAAATATGTAAAATAAACAAATGAATGGACAAAGAAACTTCAGGGTTAGCAAGGGGAAAGAAAAAAATTGAGTCAAAGATGAACATTACTGAATATATAGCTATGGCATATTCAAATAAATGATGTTGATAATTAAAAGATATGACAACTGAAGTAAGTTTTAAGAAAAGTTTTATTTTGTATGTCCCCATCTATTGATATTTAATACCTCTGAAATATTTACCTGGGTGAGTAACTGGGTTACTAAACATGTTTTCCCCTCACTAAAACCATCCGCACCTTCAAAGCCTTCAACTTGAGTCCCTGCATGCCTCTCAGTTTTGTTTTCTACTGTTCCTCCTATGAAACAGAATGCTCCAAACACACTGATAACCTATGATTTTCTGAACTGAGCATTTTCCCTTTCCCTTTTTACTTTTTGCCCTGTCCTTTTCCTTCCTTACTTTTCTTCATTCGCAAACTTTAACTCACTCAGGTATGTGAGGACAGACAGAAACTGCCCTACCACAGAGTATTCATTCCAGGCAAAGCTACTTCTCTGATCTCAGGAATATGTTTAAACTATGAGGATTTAACACAATTTGGGGTCACCAGTAACGTTTTTATACCATGAAGGCAAGACAAAGCACAAACTTTTTATTTCATAACAACACAACATTAGCAATGCATTCTGGAATGTGTATGCATGTGTCTCCAAAGTATAATGTGCTCAGTTGCTCCTTTCTGTCTGATTCTTTGTGATCCCATGAACTGCAGCCTGCTAGGCTCCTCTGCCCATGGAATTCTCCAGGTAAGATTACTAGAGTTGGTTGCCATTAATGGTAGAATATGACTGTTCTTTAATTAAGTTAATAACTTGAAATAACTTAAAATAAAATCTGTCAGACATTAATATACAGAAATTTAAATTTTTACTACAGAATAAAGAATAGCTAATCTAAGAGCTATTTTCTTTCTTATTACTTTTTATTTCTCATTGAATCTGAGATGATTACATCTTGGATGTGATTTCAAGATTAAAAAGTAATAATTCAGAAAATAGTGTTAGATCATTCTCCATCTAAAAAGAGAAACCTGGTGCTTGCTTTTCGCAAAGCAAAAAATATGTAAAATAAACAAATGAATGGACAAAGAAACTTCAGGGTTAGCAAGGGAATGAAAAAAAATTGAGTCAAAGATGAACATTACTGAATATATAGCTATGGCATATTCAAATAAATGATGTTGATAATTAAAAGATATGACAACTGAAGTAAGTTTTAAGAAAAGTTTTATTTTGTATGTCCCCATCTATTGATATTTAATACCTCTGAAATATTTACCTGGGTGAGTAACTGGGTTACTAAACATGTTTTCCCCTCACTAAAAACCATCCGGCACCTTCAAAGCCTTCAACTTGAGTCCCTGCATGCCTCTCCAGTTTTGTTTTCTACTGTTCCTCCTATGAAACAGAATGCTCCAAACACACTGATAACCTATGATTTTCTGAACTGAGCATATCTGTTAGTATTTCTGTTTCAAATGTCCTTCTTCTGTCTGATGCATTTGGAATGTTAGTGTACCTCAAAACCCAGATCAAGTCTCTTTATCTGTAAAATACTTTCTGAATCTCTCCTCAATCAACCCAAGCAGGAGTACTGATATCCTTCTTGGTGCCTTTTAATGTATGCTTCTATTATTGCAGTTAGTTAATTTTATGGCTATTATTTTCTCACTTTAAATCTTCTTCATAGGCTTTTGTTACATAAAAGCAAGTGCCCTGTCTTAATAGTTCCAATGTTTTCAACTGAACAAATATTACTTTTGAAAAACTGATATAATTTGATGCAATTTACTGTAAATGCAAAAATTAACCTATTCTCAGAATAATCAATATAAAGCAAGGATAAAACAATCATTAAGAGTAAATATGTATTGTCACTATATATTAGATACAGTTAAGCATCATCTGTGCATTATATCACTTACTTGTCACAACTTTAAGAAGTGTTTATAGTTTTTATGCCATTATACATTGTTGCTTTAGTGCTAAGTCGTATCCGTTTCTTTGTGATCCCATGGACAATAGCCCACCAGGCTCCTCTGTCCATGTGATTTTCCAGGCAAGAACACTGGAGCCACTTCCTTCTCTAGGGGATCTTCAGAACCCAAGGAACAAATCTATGTCTAAGATATCGATAGGCAGATTCTTTACAGCTAAGCTATCAAGGAAGTCTTGGTCACCTATTATATTTGATTTATATCAAATCCTTTGAAGAGCATATGAGTCAAAGATGAACATGAATATTAGCTAGGCATATTCAAATAAATGATGTTGATAATTAAAAGATATGACAACTGAAGTAAGTTTTAAGAAAAGTTTTATTTTGTATGTCCCCATCTATTGATATTTAATACCTCTGAAATATTTACCTGGGTGAGTAACTGGGTTACTAAACATGTTTTCCCCTCACTAAAACCACCCGGGCACCTTCAAAGCCTTCAACTTGAGTCCCTGCATGCCTCTCCAGTTTTGTTTTCTACTGTTCCTCCTATGAAACAGAATGCTCCAAACACACTGATAACCTATGATTTTCTGAACTGAGCATATCTGTTAGTATTTCTGTTTCAAATGTCCTTCTTCTGTCTGATGCATTTGGAATGTTAGTGTACCTCAAAACCCAGATCAAGTCTCTTTATCTGTAAAATACTTTCTGAATCTCTCCTCAATCAACCCAAGCAGGAGTACTGATATCCTTCTTGGTGCCTTTTAATGTATGCTTCTATTATTGCAGTTAGTTAATTTTATGGCTATTATTTTCTCACTTTAAATCTTCTTCATAGGCTTTTGTTACATAAAAGCAAGTGCCCTGTCTTAATAGTTCCAATGTTTTCAACTGAACAAATATTACTTTTGAAAAACTGATATAATTTGATGCAATTTACTGTAAATGCAAAAATTAACCTATTCTCAGAATAATCAATATAAAGCAAGGATAAAACAATCATTAAGAGTAAATATGTATTGTCACTATATATTAGATACAGTTAAGCATCATCTGTGCATTATATCACTTACTTGTCACAACTTTAAGAAGTGTTTATAGTTTTTATGCCATTATACATTGTTGCTTTAGTGCTAAGTCGTATCCGTTTCTTTGTGATCCCATGGACAATAGCCCACCAGGCTCCTCTGTCCATGTGATTTTCCAGGCAAGAACACTGGAGCCACTTCCTTCTCTAGGGGATCTTCCCAACCCAAGGAACAAATCTATGTCTCAGATATCGATAGGCAGATTCTTTACAGCTAAGCTATCAAGGAAGTCTTGGTCACCTATTATATTTGATTTATATCAAATCCTTTGAAGAGCATATGTTTAGAATTGTTTTCCATGTTTTAAGCATGGTATAAAGAACTAAAGTGGATCCAGGGAAAAATAGCAAAAGTTATGTAGCCCCTTTTAGGAGAAGTGTAAGAGTAAAATAGTTTAAAATAGAGTACTTACAATAGATTTCAAATGAATGACAATTTTTTAGCAGGATTGTGAATTAATTCAATCAAAGAAAAAAGTTTTCTTTTTTTGGCCACACCATGGGGCATGTGGGATGCAGGATCTTAGATCTTTAAATGAAACCTCTGGTCTCTGCATTGGGACCATGGAGTCTTAACCACTGGACCACAGGAAGTCCCTAAACAGAAATTTAAACTATGATTTTTTGCTTAAGGGACTGATAAGTTATTTAATACAGTAACTCTGTCCAAACTCATTCTGGGGGTAATTAGCTTTTGCCAGTGTTATTATGAAACAAAAATTGATCATCTCCTCATCTTTTTTGGTATTTTCCCACAGCAGATACAAGAGGAAAAGACACATTTACTATAGGAAATTCTGATTTTAGAAATAAGATATTGAAAGTCTGAGATATGAGAGACTCAAATAACTAGGCTAGCAAAAAATTTTTTTAATTAAAAATAATACTGAATTAGGATCTAGATATAAAAAAGAAGTATTGCTCTCCAAGAGCTCACAATGACGTTTATAAATTGGGTCAAGGAAGAATTCTTTATATATAGTTGCTTGTTCATTCAGGAATACAGGTGACAGAATTCAAAAAGTAACTACTTGATGGCCTACAAAATCTTTGATTAGTGCTAAGTTTCGTATCCGTATTACCTTTGTCACAACTTTAAGAAGTGTTTATAGTTTTTATGCCATTATACATTGTTGCTTTAGTGCTAAGTCGTATCCGTTTCTTTGTGATCCCATGGACAATAGCCCACCAGGCTCCTCTGTCCATGTGATTTTCCAGGCAAGAACACTGGAGCCACTTCCTTCTCTAGGGGATCTTCCCAACCCAAGGAACAAATCTATGTCTCAGATATCGATAGGCAGATTCTTTACAGCTAAGCTATCAAGGAAGTCTTGGTCACCTATTATATTTGATTTATATCAAATCCTTTGAAGAGCATATGTTTAGAATTGTTTTCCATGTTTTAAGCATGGTATAAAGAACTAAAGTGGATCCAGGGAAAAATAGCAAAAGTTATGTAGCCCCTTTTAGGAGAAGTGTAAGAGTAAAATAGTTTAAAATAGAGTACTTACAATAGATTTCAAATGAATGACAATTTTTTAGCAGGATTGTGAATTAATTCAATCAAAGAAAAAAGTTTTCTTTTTTTGGCCACACCATGGGGCATGTGGGATGCAGGATCTTAGATCTTTAAATGAAACCTCTGGTCTCTGCATTGGGACCATGGAGTCTTAACCACTGGACCACAGGAAGTCCCTAAACAGAAATTTAAACTATGATTTTTTGCTTAAGGGACTGATAAGTTATTTAATACAGTAACTCTGTCCAAACTCATTCTGGGGGTAATTAGCTTTTGCCAGTGTTATTATGAAACAAAAATTGATCATCTCCTCATCTTTTTTGGTATTTTCCCACAGCAGATACAAGAGGAAAAGACACATTTACTATAGGAAATTCTGATTTTAGAAATAAGATATTGAAAGTCTGAGATATGAGAGACTCAAATAACTAGGCTAGCAAAAAATTTTTTTAATTAAAAATAATACTGAATTAGGATCTAGATATAAAAAAGAAGTATTGCTCTCCAAGAGCTCACAATGACGTTTATAAATTGGGTCAAGGAAGAATTCTTTATATATAGTTGCTTGTTCATTCAGGAATACAGGTGACAGAATTCAGAAGAAGTAACTGACCATTAAGATGGCCTACAAAATCTTTGATTAAGAGCAAGGGAAATTCTTATATTGGTGCTATTTATACCTCCAAACACATCTCTTTTTTTTTTTTTTTTTTGATACTTTAAGAGCCTCTATCTTCTTGCAAGGACTCCAAAGAGGTGAAAAACAAAACAAAATCAAACATTTATTCCTACTTACAGTATGTCTGAAATAAACAGAATTTTTGTTTTAGGTCATTATAAGAGTTAAGACACTGCATAGGAAATAGATTTCTGCTTCTCAGAAATAAACCCCAATGAAGAAAGTAATCCAAAAAAATCTGGGAAGGGATAATCAAATTCAATTGAATTTTACTCAAATTAAGCAATATTTATAAATAGTTACTCTTATGGGCCCTAGGTGATACACAAGTTAATAATACATGATTCCAGAACATCAGAATCCCATACATCATTCACTATCCATCATGGTCTTGCCCTTGTAATACAGTGAACTTCCTGAAGTCCATATATTACTGTCGTTCATTTCTGTGTCTTTGCATATACCTCGTTACTTCATCAACCCTTTTCCTATGTTAGCTCTACTGATGTTAAGTATCACTTGTTATTTGGAACCCGTGACTAAGGGAACAATGTCTCCATCAAGCTTCGCCTGTCATGTAAACAGTTTAAAATTTTATGATTCTTCCTTAACACTGAATGCTACAGCCTGTATGGCTGTCATATCCCTTACACCATGTTGCTTTCACAGCAGGGACCATTTACAACTTTTCTGTTGTTTGTTTTTTTCCTTTTATCCTCTTACTAATATTATGAAACAAAATTGATCATCTCCTCATCTTTTTGGTATTTTCCCACAGCAGATACAAGAGGAAAAGACACATTTACTATAGGAAATTCTGATTTTAGAAATAAGATATTGAAAGTCTGAGATATGAGAGACTCAAATAACTAGGCTAGCAAAAAATTTTTTTAATTAAAAATAATACTGAATTAGGATCTAGATATAAAAAAGAAGTATTGCTCTCCAAGAGCTCACAATGACGTTTATAAATTGGGTCAAGGAAGAATTCTTTATATATAGTTGCTTGTTCATTCAGGAATACAGGTGACAGAATTCAGAAGAAGTAACTGACCATTAAGATGGCCTACAAAATCTTTGATTAAGAGAAAGGGGAAATTCTTATATTGGTGCTATTTATACCTCCAAACACATCTCTTTTTTTTTTTTTTTTTTGATACTTTAAGAGCCTCTATCTTCTTGCAAGGACTCCAAAGAGGTGAAAAACAAAACAAAATCAAACATTTATTCCTACTTACAGTATGTCTGAAATAAACAGAATTTTGTTTTAGGTCATTATAAGAGTTAAGACACTGCATAGGAAATAGATTTCTGCTTCTCAGAAATAAACCCCAATGAAGAAAGTAATCCAAAAAAATCTGGGAAGGGATAATCAAATTCAATTGAATTTTACTCAAATTAAGCAATATTTATAAATAGTTACTCTTATGGGCCCTAGGTGATACACAAGTTAATAATACATGATTCCAGAACATCAGAATCCCATACATCATTCACTATCCATCATGGTCTTGCCCTTGTAATACAGTGAACTTCCTGAAGTCCATATATTACTGTCGTTCATTTCTGTGTCTTTGCATATACCTCGTTACTTCATCAACCCTTTTCCTATGTTAGCTCTACTGATGTTAAGTATCACTTGTTATTTGGAACCCGTGACTAAGGGAACAATGTCTCCATCAAGCTTCGCCTGTCATGTAAACAGTTTAAAATTTTATGATTCTTCCTTAACACTGAATGCTACAGCCTGTATGGCTGTCATATCCCTTACACCATGTTGCTTTCACAGCAGGGACCATTTACAACTTTTCTGTTGTTTGTTTTTTTCCTTTTATCCTCATTACTAATATGTGCTCAATAAATTTTAATGATTCTAGTGGTTAGAACAGAAACTACTTGCAATCTAATTTGGAACCTTTTTTTAAAGTGATTTCTCTTGTTTTCTACCTTCATTTCCACTCCTTACAGCAAAAATAATTTAAATAAGCTGAACTGACTTTGGGATAAATTAGAAACATTAAACCTTGAATGAATAAAAAATGTTTCAGTTAAACCTGATAAGGGAATGAAAAATTATTGTCAATTAAATATATAATTATATAAAAGAGTTTTCTCAGTTTTACTAGTATTGATTTAAATACAAAACAAATACTTAGAAATAAATAATCATAAAAATTGGTACCTTGACAAACAGGAGGTGCTCCATCCATCTGGAGTCGTTCTCCTAATCTGCATGTCAAAATTGCATTACCAACCAAAGTAAATCCTGGAAGACACTGATACCTAATAATATCCCCTATGGGAAAAAAAAGAGTAAAAGGCAGAAAGGTTTCAGATAAGCAAGAAGGTGATGGTTAAAATAAAGATGTTTCAGTTATAGAATTTGAATACTTTTTTCTTTCAGTCATTTTCAATCAGTATAAAAATTCTATTAGTTATAAGTAGTGATGATACTCAAAATATTGAACTACTAGTATCTCATAAGCACTAAGCAATCAAAACTAAAGCCAAGAATAAACTGCCAGTAAGACTGTACTGGGGCAATCTGATTAGATATAAGTGATAGTAATGAGGAAATAATCTGGTTGATGTAGGTAGCATACTCATTAAAAATATATCAAGCAGTTAAAAGGATTGCTAGTTTAGTGTTATTAAGATTAGATTCATATTGGTCATTGATATTTTCTTACATTTCTCAACCAAAATTAATATTAATAGCTTAACAGTGATCATCACTTTTCCTATGTTTAGTCTCTACTGCATATACCTCGTTACTTCATCAACCCTTTTCCTATGTTAGCTCTACTGATGTTAAGTATCACTTGTTATTTGGAACCCGTGACTAAGGGAACAATGTCTCCATCAAGCTTCGCCTGTCATGTAAACAGTTTAAAATTTTATGATTCTTCCTTAACACTGAATGCTACAGCCTGTATGGCTGTCATATCCCTTACACCATGTTGCTTTCACAGCAGGGACCATTTACAACTTTTCTGTTGTTTGTTTTTTTCCTTTTATCCTCATTACTAATATGTGCTCAATAAATTTTAATGATTCTAGTGGTTAGAACAGAAACTACTTGCAATCTAATTTGGAACCTTTTTTTAAAGTGATTTCTCTTGTTTTCTACCTTCATTTCCACTCCTTACAGCAAAAATAATTTAAATAAGCTGAACTGACTTTGGGATAAATTAGAAACATTAAACCTTGAATGAATAAAAAATGTTTCAGTTAAACCTGATAAGGGAATGAAAAATTATTGTCAATTAAATATATAATTATATAAAAGAGTTTTCTCAGTTTTACTAGTATTGATTTAAATACAAAACAAATACTTAGAAATAAATAATCATAAAAATTGGTACCTTGACAAACAGGAGGTGCTCCATCCATCTGGAGTCGTTCTCCTAATCTGCATGTCAAAATTGCATTACCAACCAAAGTAAATCCTGGAAGACACTGATACCTAATAATATCCCCTATGGGAAAAAAAAGAGTAAAAGGCAGAAAGGTTTCAGATAAGCAAGAAGGTGATGGTTAAAATAAAGATGTTTCAGTTATAGAATTTGAATACTTTTTTCTTTCAGTCATTTTCAATCAGTATAAAAATTCTATTAGTTATAAGTAGTGATGATACTCAAAATATTGAACTACTAGTATCTCATAAGCACTAAGCAATCAAAACTAAAGCCAAGAATAAACTGCCAGTAAGACTGTACTGGGGCAATCTGATTAGATATAAGTGATAGTAATGAGGAAATAATCTGGTTGATGTAGGTAGCATACTCATTAAAAATATATCAAGCAGTTAAAAGGATTGCTAGTTTAGTGTTATTAAGATTAGATTCATATTGGTCATTGATATTTTCTTACATTTCTCAACCAAAATTAATATTAATAGCTTAACAGTGATACAGTTATTATGTTAACATTAAGATGTGCTCTTTTCTTAAATAATTTTTCAAATTATGAGACATTATTGAGGTTAACCTTCCAACCCAGTTTTAAAATGATTTTGTTTATGGTCAAATGGAACACAATCAATGAATTGTTTTCAAGGATATGAAAATAAAACATATCTTCTAATATACCCTATATATCCTTTATTATACATACCAAGTTTATGCCTGAATTCAAAGAATAATAGTCTCAAGACTACAGTGTCTTAAGGTAGAAAAATAATACTTTGGATGCAACTAGCAGAATAGTTATATGATTCAAATTCTGTTTTCTAACTGTACATCCTGGAAATATGGAATTCTTTCTTCTTGCCTAATACTTCCTTTCCTCTTTTCACTGTCATTCATTCTTATAATCTATAAACAATATCCATCAATCCATGGAAAGAAGGTCTAAGACGGACTGCTACTAAACTTTATATTTATTTACTTTAAGCAAAATCTTTCTTAACAGTATATTTTATTTGAAAGCAATTTAGAAGACTTTACCTATTTCAAATTCATCATCTTCTGTTAAAATTTCAGCATTGGCTACGGGTGGAGGAGGCTGACACACTCTTAGTTGATAGGCTGTAAAAATAGACAATGTTTATTCCTTCTCTGTACAGCTCTTTCTCTATATATATAGTCACATTTATGAAAATAAGAAAATTAGATAAGGTTTATTTATAAGAATAAAAATAAATGGCAGAGTTTATCAAGTTTAAACTATTTCTTTATTTAAGCAAATGCTACAACATTAAGGGAGAATTAACCATTCTTTAAATATTTTTCCATGTTAAAAAATGCTTACTTTTTACCCCCTTATAGTCCTTTTGCTTATGTGCTTCCACCTTGGCGTGACCACAGTTTGGAATTATGTACTCATGTTTGTTTACATGCACAATGCTTATCTTCCCAAGGTTCATCACCAAATCCCTTGTATCTAGCAAAGTGCCTAGCATTCAGTCATAAATGCAAACAAGTACTCAGTGCTTACTCTGTTCCAGGAAATGTTATAAACACTTTACTTAGATTAACTCTATCAGTCCTCACAAAATTTTTGTTTTATTCCTTAATTTATGCATCTAGTTCTATAATTATTCCCATTTTATAAAAGAAAAATTGTTAATAGAATTAATAATAGCTTACTTGCTTTATTACTTTACATCTTTGTGGGAATTCTTTTCTGCAAGTGCTATCTGAAACTCTGTGACCCCATGAACTATAGATTGCCAGGCTTCCCTGTTCTTCACTATCTGCTTGAATTTGCTCAAACTCCACTGAGTCCATATTGGCATCGAACTATCTTGTATTCTTCTGCCCCCTCCTCCTCTTGACCTCAATCTTTCCCAGCATCAGGGTCTTTTCCAGTGAGTAAGCTCTTAGCACCAGATGGCCAAAATATTAGAGCTTCGGCTTCAGCAACAGTCCTTCCAATGAATATACAAGATTTATCTTGTTTAGGATTGACTGGCTTGATCTCCTTGCTGTCCAAGTGACTCTCAAGAGTCTTTTCTAGCAACACAATTCAAAAACATCTATTCTTTGGTACTCAGCCTTCTTTATGGCCCAAACTTTATATTTATTTACTTTAAGCAAAATCTTTCTTAACAGTATATTTTATTTGAAAGCAATTTAGAAGACTTTACCTATTTCAAATTCATCATCTTCTGTTAAAATTTCAGCATTGGCTACGGGTGGAGGAGGCTGACACACTCTTAGTTGATAGGCTGTAAAAATAGACAATGTTTATTCCTTCTCTGTACAGCTCTTTCTCTATATATATAGTCACATTTATGAAAATAAGAAAATTAGATAAGGTTTATTTATAAGAATAAAAATAAATGGCAGAGTTTATCAAGTTTAAACTATTTCTTTATTTAAGCAAATGCTACAACATTAAGGGAGAATTAACCATTCTTTAAATATTTTTCCATGTTAAAAAATGCTTACTTTTTACCCCCTTATAGTCCTTTTGCTTATGTGCTTCCACCTTGGCGTGACCACAGTTTGGAATTATGTACTCATGTTTGTTTACATGCACAATGCTTATCTTCCCAAGGTTCATCACCAAATCCCTTGTATCTAGCAAAGTGCCTAGCATTCAGTCATAAATGCAAACAAGTACTCAGTGCTTACTCTGTTCCAGGAAATGTTATAAACACTTTACTTAGATTAACTCTATCAGTCCTCACAAAATTTTTGTTTTATTCCTTAATTTATGCATCTAGTTCTATAATTATTCCCATTTTATAAAAGAAAAATTGTTAATAGAATTAATAATAGCTTACTTGCTTTATTACTTTACATCTTTGTGGGAATTCTTTTCTGCAAGTGCTATCTGAAACTCTGTGACCCCATGAACTATAGATTGCCAGGCTTCCCTGTTCTTCACTATCTGCTTGAATTTGCTCAAACTCCACTGAGTCCATATTGGCATCGAACTATCTTGTATTCTTCTGCCCCCTCCTCCTCTTGACCTCAATCTTTCCCAGCATCAGGGTCTTTTCCAGTGAGTAAGCTCTTAGCACCAGATGGCCAAAATATTAGAGCTTCGGCTTCAGCAACAGTCCTTCCAATGAATATACAAGATTTATCTTGTTTAGGATTGACTGGCTTGATCTCCTTGCTGTCCAAGTGACTCTCAAGAGTCTTTTCTAGCAACACAATTCAAAAACATCTATTCTTTGGTACTCAGCCTTCTTTATGGCCCAACTCTCACATTTGTACATGAATACTGGAAAAAACATAGTTTTGACTATATGGACCTTTATCAGCAAATTCATGTCTCTGCTTTTTAATATGCTGTCTTAGTTTGTCGTAGCTTTTGTACCAAGGAACAAGTGTCTTTTTTGCTTCATGACTACAGTAACCATCCACAATGATTTTGGAGCCCAAGAAAATAAAATCTGTCATGATTTCCACTCTTTCCCAATCTGTCTGCCATGACATGATGGGACCAGATGCTACAGTGTTAGTTTTTTGAATGTTGAACTTTAAGCCAGATTTTTCACTTCCTCTTTCACCTTCATCAAGAGGCTCTTTAGTTCCTCTTCACTTTCTGCCATATGGGTGGTTTCATCTAGTGCCCCACAAATTTATGTCTTTCTTAGAACTTTAGAATATTATTTGAAAATAGGATTGTTGCAGATTTAAATTGAGATCATAGTAAGGTGTGCCCTCCCACCAGTATGATGCTCTTCTTATAAAAAGCAAAGGGATGGAGATGAACACACAGGAAAAAAACCAAAAAAAAACCATGTAGTGATGAGGCCAGTGATTTAAGTGAATTATCTATAAGGAATAGGTAATACCTTATGAAGAATATTATCTATACATTAGAGATATAAGGAATTACCTATTCCTTTTAAGGTGATTCCTTTTAGATAATTGGAATGTCAAAGATATCTGGTTACCTCTAGAAGCCAGGATAAGGCTAGGGAGGATCCTTACCAATAACTTTCTAAGAGAACATGGCCTTCTCTGTACATTGATTTCAGAAGTCTACCTTCCAGAACTATGAGAGAAAAAACTTTTGCTCGGTTAAGCAACCCAGTTTGTGGACTTTGTTACTGCAGTCCTAGGAAACTAATAAATGTATACTAACGCATTCACCTGTGGGATACTCCTTGCCTTCTGTGTCTACCTTGTGTAATCCTTCCTACACACAAGTGAAGTGGTGGAGGGAAATTAAGACAGTGTCTACAAGGAATGCCCTGAGTAGAAAGGACTCCGTAAGATGATTTACATGAGCTATTTCATTTAATCAGCAAATTACTATATCAAAATATGTGTAAATTTAACAGGGAAGAGGCAATTTTGATTCCTGCTGGATGTCTTTCTTAGACTTTAATCTTTGATTTCAGTTGCTTTTATTATTATAATCACACATAACACCCTGCCTCAGGGAACTCTGCCCCCTTTTCTTGAATGTTAAACTAAACTAGTTTTGTTCAGTTTACAGGGAGACAATCAAATCCAGCCCCACTTGTGAATGGCTGCAGAAAAGAAAACAATAATATTCCCCTCGTATTTTGCAAGATAAATGGTTTTTTAACTTTGTTTCCTCACCTCCTCTCCCTCTCTGTTATATAAAAGAAACTGGCATCCAGTATCTATAAGAATGTTTTCTGATGTTTTCTGGACACACTCCTCCAGCTTTCTGAACAAAGTCATTATTCCTTGTCTTAATACCTTGTCTCTCCGTTTACTGGCCTATCCTGTGGCAAGCAGAGCAAGCTGGTCTCAGTAACATAAGTATTGTCAAGTTGCAAAAAAGAATACTAAACTTAAAAATGTTTGTATTATCTGTCCAGTTCATTAAGGCAAAACTGAACCACATCTTGCTTGAAAAATAAGCCACATTTTCTCCCACATTTACAAACAAGTCAACCTGAATTGGAAAATTACTGTGGTTCTGTCATTTCTGTATTGTCAACTTAGAATAGCATTTCATAGCCAACAAATTATGGTTATAATCTTATATAAAGCAAGATTATTATCCTAATTCTCACCAATCCTTTCCATGAGATAGATGTCTGTTGTATCTCATTCCTATTTTCCTGGCCCTTTGCATTTGTCAGAAGTCTACCTTCCAGAACTATGAGAGAAAAACTTTTGCTCGGTTACAACCCAGTTTGTGGACTTTGTTACTGCAGTCCTAGGAAACTAATAAATGTATACTAACGCATTCACCTGTGGGATACTCCTTGCCTTCTGTGTCTACCTTGTGTAATCCTTCCTACACACAAGTGAAGTGGTGGAGGGAAATTAAGACAGTGTCTACAAGGAATGCCCTGAGTAGAAAGGACTCCGTAAGATGATTTACATGAGCTATTTCATTTAATCAGCAAATTACTATATCAAAATATGTGTAAATTTAACAGGGAAGAGGCAATTTTGATTCCTGCTGGATGTCTTTCTTAGACTTTAATCTTTGATTTCAGTTGCTTTTATTATTATAATCACACATAACACCCTGCCTCAGGGAACTCTGCCCCTTTGCTTGAATGTTAAACTAAACTAGTTTTGTTCAGTTTACAGGGAGACAATCAAATCCAGCCCCACTTGTGAATGGCTGCAGAAAAGAAAACAATAATATTCCCCTCGTATTTTGCAAGATAAATGGTTTTTTAACTTTGTTTCCTCACCTCCTCTCCCTCTCTGTTATATAAAAGAAACTGGCATCCAGTATCTATAAGAATGTTTTCTGATGTTTTCTGGACACACTCCTCCAGCTTTCTGAACAAAGTCATTATTCCTTGTCTTAATACCTTGTCTCTCCGTTTACTGGCCTATCCTGTGGCAAGCAGAGCAAGCTGGTCTCAGTAACATAAGTATTGTCAAGTTGCAAAAAAGAATACTAAACTTAAAAATGTTTGTATTATCTGTCCAGTTCATTAAGGCAAAAACTGAACCACATCTTGCTTGAAAAATAAGCCACATTTTCTCCCACATTTACAAACAAGTCAACCTGAATTGGAAAATTACTGTGGTTCTGTCATTTCTGTATTGTCAACTTAGAATAGCATTTCATAGCCAACAAATTATGGTTATAATCTTATATAAAGCAAGATTATTATCCTAATTCTCACCAATCCTTTCCATGAGATAGATGTCTGTTGTATCTCATTCCTATTTTCCCTGGCCCTTTGCATTTGTCATGTTAGACAACCAAACCATTTTACAACCTTGTCTGTGTGGAAATCAGTGCCATAATACTTATCATTAGGGTTCACTCACCTGATAGTTCCAATCTTATTCATTACTGTTGCTGTAACTGTGTGGAAACCATTGTGCACATATTTATATTTCTTATAATGTCCAGAATAGTTTATTCTGTTATTTATTGAAGGCATATTATTGAGGGAGCCTACTATATGCCAGACACCGTATCATATGTTTTGGGAATGCAATAGTGAACAAAACAAACATAATCTTGCCCTTATAGGCATAAATTGTTAATAAAATATTAATCAAATAATCTCATTAAGGAATAGAATTTAACTAATTGAAACTAGTTGTGTGTATGTGTGTGTGTGTCTGTGTGTGCATGCTGGGGATATAGATATCCCAGAGAATAACTCACGCAGAGGAATCAACAAGTATAAAATCCAACAAAGGTGGAGGCCAGGAGGGCTGGGGAGAGTGAGAGGGTATGAGAAAGAGAGAGAAACTGAGGTCAAATCTGACAGGCATCTGCATGTCATGCTCAGGATATATCTTAATGTGATGCCAATAGAAAGCTTATGAAGAGGTTTAAGTCTGAGAGTAAAATGATTAGATTTCTCTTGGAACAAAGAACTCTAGCCACTGTAGGAAATCAACAGAATTGAAAGAGGAGAAACGTGGATACCCAGAGACTAGTAAAGAGTCTATTTTACTGTGGTTGTTAAATAAACAATAGTTAATTGATTCTAAAAAAAACAACTCACAAGTGTCCCCAAATGACCAGACATTAAATTAAAAGTCTTGATTATGATCTCCAAGACTTTCTACTTTGTTAAACTTTAATTAATTTCAGCCCTGCCTGTTAAGCACTATATTTTCTAGCTGCAAATAAAGGTAGTTCCTCTCTTCCACTTAAATGCTCAAGGACCCATGATTTGCTGTATCATTCACCTACAATGTCATCCTCATAAAAATATTAAACCACATCTTTCAGTTTTTCACAATTAACTTTGAAAAATTAAACCTGCCTACAATCTAACCCTTAACTGTAGTCTCTTCTATTCTCTAATCAACATAGCTCTTAAATAGTTGATGGTGTAACATTTGATACTGTGATATGTAAACATATTATATAATTTTATGTTTAAATATTTTGCTTTCTTAAAACCTATTTTCCTATCTCTTTGGTGAATATATCCTCAGATGACTAGCTAGAGACATCCTCATGGATCAAGTGACCTGGAGTTAACCTCTTGCTGTATCATATCTCTCTGTTTTCCATCCTGTGATTTTTATAGTCTGTAAGAATTATTTCCTAACTGTCCATTTACTTGCATTCTTACATTATGGAATGTAAGCTGTGTGGGAGTAGGGACTGTTGTTTATCTCATTAACTGTGCACTCCTCAGGGCATAATGCAGTACACGATACAGCAGTATTCGATAAATACTTGCTGAGTGACTGAATGCTAGACAAATTAAAGAAGGAATGGAAAATGAGTAAAAAATACTGATGAAATACATTCTTACAATATTGAATATGGACTTAATCCAGATTCTCTGGGTTTAAATTCTATTTTTAATGCTAACAAATTAGGAAATCTTGGGCAAATTACTTATCTATTAATTCATGTGTCTTCATTTGTGCCACAGTAATGATGATGGTACTAATTTTATGCCAGACTGGTATAGGATCAAAGTGATTATATAGATGCAAAGCACTTGAAGCAGTGCCTGGCAAATAGTAAGTACTCTATTAAGGTAAGTTCTTATTCTACCAGACTGGATTTCCAGATATTTGGTGATCACAAATAAATAAGAACATTTGGTAAAATAGTAATATTTCCTGTTTTTTTCAAGTTTCACTTTTTTATACATAGAAGACATTTTGATTTGGTGGCAATTACTGAAATAGCTAAGAGCAAATGTAGGCATATGATCTTGGTTGGTAGGAGCAGGGTAAGTGAAGGCATCTGACATTAGAAGTGTAGTAACTGAAGGCAATAACGGGGAATTAAACATCACATCTCTATTTATCTTTCTGAAGAGGTTTCTATCATACCAATCAATCTCACAGGAAAACCTATATGCTCTAATTTGTGTTGGTGAGTAATTTTGCTCTAACACATAGCCTTCAACATAAAAACCCTTTTTTTAAAAAAAATCTGGTAGTCTCTTCTATTCTCTAATCAACATAGCTCTTAAATAGTTGATGGTGTAACATTTGATACTGTGATATGTAAACATATTATATAATTTTATGTTTAAATATTTTGCTTTCTTAAAACCTATTTTCCTATCTCTTTGGTGAATATATCCTCAGATGACTAGCTAGAGACATCCTCATGGATCAAGTGACCTGGAGTTAACCTCTTGCTGTATCATATCTCTCTGTTTTCCATCCTGTGATTTTTATAGTCTGTAAGAATTATTTCCTAACTGTCCATTTACTTGCATTCTTACATTATGGAATGTAAGCTGTGTGGGAGTAGGGACTGTTGTTTATCTCATTAACTGTGCACTCCTCAGGGCATAATGCAGTACACGATACAGCAGTATTCGATAAATACTTGCTGAGTGACTGAATGCTAGACAAATTAAAGAAGGAATGGAAAATGAGTAAAAAATACTGATGAAATACATTCTTACAATATTGAATATGGACTTAATCCAGATTCTCTGGGTTTAAATTCTATTTTTAATGCTAACAAATTAGGAAATCTTGGGCAAATTACTTATCTATTAATTCATGTGTCTTCATTTGTGCCACAGTAATGATGATGGTACTAATTTTATGCCAGACTGGTATAGGATCAAAGTGATTATATAGATGCAAAGCACTTGAAGCAGTGCCTGGCAAATAGTAAGTACTCTATTAAGGTAAGTTCTTATTCTACCAGACTGGATTTCCAGATATTTGGTGATCACAAATAAATAAGAACATTTGGTAAAATAGTAATATTTCCTGTTTTTTTCAAGTTTCACTTTTTTATACATAGAAGACATTTTGATTTGGTGGCAATTACTGAAATAGCTAAGAGCAAATGTAGGCATATGATCTTGGTTGGTAGGAGCAGGGTAAGTGAAGGCATCTGACATTAGAAGTGTAGTAACTGAAGGCAATAACGGGGAATTAAACATCACATCTCTATTTATCTTTCTGAAGAGGTTTCTATCATACCAATCAATCTCACAGGAAAACCTATATGCTCTAATTTGTGTTGGTGAGTAATTTGTTGTGTACAAGCCTTGTCTATTTATTCTGGAAGCACCTGTGTTCAAATCTTGGCTCCTTTAGTTGCATTCTTAGGCAAATCACTAAGGCTCAGTATTACAGTTTTCACATCTACAAAATTAACATAAAAATAAGATCCAGTTAGGGCTTCCCTGGTGGCTCAGACCATAAAGAATCTGCCTGCAGTGCAGGAGACCTGGGCTTAATCCCTGGGTTGGGAAGATACCCTGGAGAAGAAAAACATTGCCTACTCCAGTATTCTTGCCTGGAGAATTCCATAGCTCCTTCATGGTTCTCAAAACAGTAGGACAGGATTGAGCGACTTTCACAAGATTGAGTTACTATATTGGAAAATGTTTAAAATAGTGACTAGACATAAGATACCATTCCTTGTTTGGCAAAAGTTAGCATGAACACAGCTGCTGTGATGGCAGCTATGCCCCAAACACATATAATCTCAGTCTGACAAGAATTTATGACATCGATGTCATTCAAAGGGCCAGTGTCCATGACATTCTCAAAGGAATAGTACTCATGTGGTTTTCTAGAGCACATCAAACTATTTTATTTTTTATCTATTCTAACTTGGATATACTCTGAAAATGCTAAGATTCTTTTACACTGATGTGCATTATATTGCAATATAAAGTCCTTGAGTTCAATATCTCATTTTATAGCTATGTGTAACAATGCTTTGTACATGTTTATGTACACTCAAAACAGCTAGGATGGTGCTCTGGAAATCATGTCCAATAAGTACTAATTCATAACTAATTAAATTAATCCAAGATCTTATTCTTTTTTTTTTTTTTTAAGATTTGTTTATTTATTTTTTTGTTTTGGGCGGGGGTCGGGTTGGGGGGGGAGGGGAGCGGGCGGGCCACTTCTATTGGTCTTTCATTTCTCTATTTTCATCCGTCTTTGTTCTTTGGCTCCTGTGGGCCTCCCATCGTGGCGGCATCTGACATTTTATCTAGGAAAACGGCATCACATCTCTATTTATCTTTCTGAAGAGGTTTCTATCATACCAATCAATCTCACAGGAAAACCTATATGCTCTAATTTGTGTTGGTGAGTAATTTGTTGTGTACAAGCCTTGTCTATTTATTCTGGAAGCACCTGTGTTCAAATCTTGGCTCCTTTAGTTGCATTCTTAGGCAAATCACTAAGGCTCAGTATTACAGTTTTCACATCTACAAAATTAACATAAAAATAAGATCCAGTTAGGGCTTCCCTGGTGGCTCAGACCATAAAGAATCTGCCTGCAGTGCAGGAGACCTGGGCTTAATCCCTGGGTTGGGAAGATACCCTGGAGAAGAAAAACATTGCCTACTCCAGTATTCTTGCCTGGAGAATTCCATAGCTCCTTCATGGTTCTCAAAACAGTAGGACAGGATTGAGCGACTTTCACAAGATTGAGTTACTATATTGGAAAATGTTTAAAATAGTGACTAGACATAAGATACCATTCCTTGTTTGGCAAAAGTTAGCATGAACACAGCTGCTGTGATGGCAGCTATGCCCCAAACACATATAATCTCAGTCTGACAAGAATTTATGACATCGATGTCATTCAAAGGGCCAGTGTCCATGACATTCTCAAAGGAATAGTACTCATGTGGTTTTCTAGAGCACATCAAACTATTTTATTTTTTATCTATTCTAACTTGGATATACTCTGAAAATGCTAAGATTCTTTTACACTGATGTGCATTATATTGCAATATAAAGTCCTTGAGTTCAATATCTCATTTTATAGCTATGTGTAACAATGCTTTGTACATGTTTATGTACACTCAAAACAGCTAGGATGGTGCTCTGGAAATCATGTCCAATAAGTACTAATTCATAACTAATTAAATTAATCCAAGATCTTATTCTTTTTTTTTTTTTTTTAAGATTTATTTATTTATTTTGGGCGGGGGTCGGGTTGGGGAGGGAGGGGAGCGGGCGGGCTACTTCTATTGGTCTTTCATTTCTCTATTTTTATCCGTCTTTGTTCTTTGGCTCCTGTGAGCCTCCCATCGTGGTGGCGTCTGTCGTCGCAGAGCACCGGCTCTGGGGCATGCGCCCCAGAGCTCTGGCTCAGTGATTGGACACATCGGTCTAGCCGCTCCGCGGCACATGGGATCTTCCCAGGCCAGGGATCGAACTGGCGCCCCTTCCACTGCACGGAGGTGTCCTTACCCACTGGACCACCAGGGGAAGCCCAAGATCTTACTCTTAATGTATATAGTTACTTTGAAAAAAAATAAACAGGATGAATATACCAGATATTGTATGAATAAAAAATCTATGCCAACATCCATTGGATCCTAGAAAAAGCAAGAGAATTCCAGAAAAACTTCTAGTTTTGCTTCATCAACTATGCTAAAGTCTTTGATTGTGTGGATCACAATAAACTGGAAAATTCTTAAAAGAGATGGGGATACTAGATTACCTTACCTGCCTCCGGAGAAACCTGTATACAACTCAAGAAGCAACAGTTAGAATCAGGTATGGAATTGTCAGCTGGTTCAAAATTGGGAAAGGAGTATGTTAAGGCTGTATATTGTCACCCTGCTTATTTAACTTATATACAAGAGGACTTATGGACTGGATAAAGCACAAACTGGAGTCAAGATTGCCAAGAGAAATGTCAATAACCTAGATATGCAGATGACACCAACTCTTATGGCAGAAAGAGAAGAGGAACTAAAGAGCCTCCTGAAGAAAGTGAAAGAGAGAATCACCATTCAAAAAATTAAGATCATAGCCACCAGTTCCATCACTTCATAGCAAATACATGGGGAAAAAAGGGAAACAGTGACAGACCTCACTGCAGATGGTGACTGCTGTCATGAAATTAAAAGACACGGGCTTTCCTGGTAGTTTGGTAGGTAAAGAGTCCACCTTGAAGTGCAAGGGGCATGGGTTCGATTCCTGGCCAGGAAAGACCCCACGTGCTGCAGGGCGGCTTGACCAGTGCGTCCAATTAGGAGCCAGCGCTCTAGAGCACATGCACCCAGAGCCAGTGCTCTACAAGGAGAAAGGCCACTGCAGTGGGAGGCCCATTCAGGTCAAAGAATACAGATGGATGAAAATGAATAAGTAAAAAAACCAATAAAAGAGGCCAAAATTAAAAAAAAAAATTAAAATTCACTTGCTTCTTGGAAGAAAAGTTATGACAAACCTAGACAGCGTAATCAAACGCAGAGACATTACTTTGTTGAGAAAGCTCTGCATAGTCAAAGCTATGATTTTTCCAAATGCCATGTACAGATGTGAGAGTTGGACTATAAAGAAGGCTGAGTGTCAAAAAATCGATGCTTTCAAACTGCGGTGTTGGAGAAAACTCTTGAGAGTTCCTTGGACTGCAATGAGATCAAATCAGTCAATTGTAAAGGAAATCAACCCAAAATATTCTTTGGAAGGACTGATGCTGAAGCTGAAACTCTATTAGTTTGGCCACCTGATGCAAAGAGACAGCTAACTGAAAAAGACTTTGATGCAGGGAAAGACTGAAGGCAGCAGGATAAGGGGATGACAGAGGAGGAGAAGGTTGGATGGCATCACTGACTCAATGCACATGAGTTACAGCAAGCTCCCGGAGAGAGTAAAGGACAGGGAAGCCTGGCACTTTGAAATATATGGAGCCTCAAAAGGTCAGACATGACTGAGTGACTGAACAACAATTCCTTTTAAGAAACTAGTGGCTTATTTAATAATCACAAAGAAACATCATATCCTACAAGCGAGTATCTTTTGAGAATGACCATTGTTTCAATAGTGCTCTGTTTTCATTCAAATTTGCTTTTTAAAATCACTTTACGGTTTCATTCTGGCAATATATTTGGTTATTTTTAATTTCTTATTTTCTATATAATGAAACATCCAACCCAATTCCAGAAAAAAATGTTGCATTTATCTACTTTAGTTCAACTGAGCTATTAAAGACTTCTTCAAAAAAGGACAAAACAGGACACAGGCAAATTGCCATTCCTTCTTTAAACCAAAAAAGCACAAGTGCAAACTTTTCTGCCAAATAAGGATGCAGAATTTCCTTCAGAGGGGAAAAAAAAAAGTTCTAAATTCCTTTATAAACTCTGAGCACTCTATAACCACTGGTGTACTTCAGTGGTGACCCAGATTAGTTCAAGTTTGATGATATCATGATGTGGGGAAGATTTGAAGGAGGAAAAGCACTGATAATTACATACTCAGTTCTGTAATTTTAGCAACTTTATGTAAAATAATTTTAAGCAGGCTCATTTGAAAGAAGGTTATGATGTTTAAACAAATGGTATCCGAGTTCTGACTGAGGAAAACAATAATTTTTTTTTCCATTTGGGAAAGAAAAGTTATGACAAACCTAGACAGCGTAATCAAACGCAGAGACATTACTTTGTTGAGAAAGCTCTGCATAGTCAAAGCTATGTTTTTTCCAAATGCCATGTACAGATGTGAGAGTTGGACTATAAAGAAGGCTGAGTGTCAAAAAATCGATGCTTTCAAACTGCGGTGTTGGAGAAAACTCTTGAGAGTTCCTTGGACTGCAATGAGATCAAATCAGTCAATTGTAAAGGAAATCAACCCAAAATATTCTTTGGAAGGACTGATGCTGAAGCTGAAACTCTATTAGTTTGGCCACCTGATGCAAAGAGACAGCTAACTGAAAAAGACTTTGATGCAGGGAAAGACTGAAGGCAGCAGGATAAGGGGATGACAGAGGAGGAGAAGGTTGGATGGCATCACTGACTCAATGCACATGAGTTACAGCAAGCTCCCGGAGAGAGTAAAGGACAGGGAAGCCTGGCACTTTGAAATATATGGAGCCTCAAAAGGTCAGACATGACTGAGTGACTGAACAACAATTCCTTTTAAGAAACTAGTGGCTTATTTAATAATCACAAAGAAACATCATATCCTACAAGCGAGTATCTTTTGAGAATGACCATTGTTTCAATAGTGCTCTGTTTTCATTCAAATTTGCTTTTTAAAATCACTTTACGGTTTCATTCTGGCAATATATTTGGTTATTTTTAATTTCTTATTTTCTATATAATGAAACATCCAACCCAATTCCAGAAAAAAATGTTGCATTTATCTACTTTAGTTCAACTGAGCTATTAAAGACTTCTTCAAAAAAGGACAAAACAGGACACAGGCAAATTGCCATTCCTTCTTTAAACCAAAAAAGCACAAGTGCAAACTTTTCTGCCAAATAAGGATGCAGAATTTCCTTCAGAGGGGAAAAAAAAAAGTTCTAAATTCCTTTATAAACTCTGAGCACTCTATAACCACTGGTGTACTTCAGTGGTGACCCAGATTAGTTCAAGTTTGATGATATCATGATGTGGGGAAGATTTGAAGGAGGAAAAGCACTGATAATTACATACTCAGTTCTGTAATTTTAGCAACTTTATGTAAAATAATTTTAAGCAGGCTCATTTGAAAGAAGGTTATGATGTTTAAACAAATGGTATCCGAGTTCTGACTGAGGAAAACAATAATTTTTTTTTTTTCCATTTGGGAAAGTCTGCTAGTGAGCTGATAAGAATGATAGAGATAAGCTTCAGCAGTGCCTAAATTATTTACAAATATTGCTCTTTGTCTGATGATATTTTATAATCAGTTTGTTTCTTTGTCTATTTAAGGGCAGAAAAATCAAGAAAAAATATTTAGCCCTAGATTTACGGAAGAGATAGAGAAATGGAATGGATCATTAGAAATGGATCAAGAAGTCACTTGCTCTCTTCGGAGAGACAGAAAAGAGAGGTATAGTAAACAAAGCTTTTGGGAGACATTCTGAATTCTAAGATTCTAATATATTTGCATCAAGTAATTTCCCCATATGTAGTAGCTAGTTGAAAATGTCCTGCTTTAATTCTGAGACCACTTTAGTCTGAGAAGTAATGTGCTGAAGTTCTTTTCTCCCAATGAGTGAATTACCTGGCAGGTTAGTAGATAAAAGAGCACATCAGGGGTGACAATTTATTCTTTGTCAGTCTCTATTTCCCTTTTTCTTTCACTACCATTGTTTGTTTTTTTGGCCATGAAGGAACATATTTCAGTTATTTAACCATCAGTTTAAACTATTTTGCATATTTAAAAGAAAAGAGGAAAGAAAAGAAAACAAAGTAGTCTCTGTATACTATGGCTTGGAGCTGAGGTTCTAACTGAAAGGCCAAGATTTTCAACTGTTTACTGTAAACAAAAAAAAATTTTTTTCTATATAATGAAACATCCAACCCAATTCCAGAAAAAATGTTGCATTTATCTACTTTAGTTCAACTGAGCTATTAAAGACTTCTTCAAAAAAGGACAAAACAGGACACAGGCAAATTGCCATTCCTTCTTTAAACCAAAAAAGCACAAGTGCAAACTTTTCTGCCAAATAAGGATGCAGAATTTCCTTCAGAGGGGAAAAAAAAAAGTTCTAAATTCCTTTATAAACTCTGAGCACTCTATAACCACTGGTGTACTTCAGTGGTGACCCAGATTAGTTCAAGTTTGATGATATCATGATGTGGGGAAGATTTGAAGGAGGAAAAGCACTGATAATTACATACTCAGTTCTGTAATTTTAGCAACTTTATGTAAAATAATTTTAAGCAGGCTCATTTGAAAGAAGGTTATGATGTTTAAACAAATGGTATCCGAGTTCTGACTGAGGAAAACAATAATTTTTTTTTTTTCCATTTGGGAAAGTCTGCTAGTGAGCTGATAAGAATGATAGAGATAAGCTTCAGCAGTGCCTAAATTATTTACAAATATTGCTCTTTGTCTGATGATATTTTATAATCAGTTTGTTTCTTTGTCTATTTAAGGGCAGAAAAATCAAGAAAAAATATTTAGCCCTAGATTTACGGAAGAGATAGAGAAATGGAATGGATCATTAGAAATGGATCAAGAAGTCACTTGCTCTCTTCGGAGAGACAGAAAAGAGAGGTATAGTAAACAAAGCTTTTGGGAGACATTCTGAATTCTAAGATTCTAATATATTTGCATCAAGTAATTTCCCCATATGTAGTAGCTAGTTGAAAATGTCCTGCTTTAATTCTGAGACCACTTTAGTCTGAGAAGTAATGTGCTGAAGTTCTTTTCTCCCAATGAGTGAATTACCTGGCAGGTTAGTAGATAAAAGAGCACATCAGGGGTGACAATTTATTCTTTGTCAGTCTCTATTTCCCTTTTTCTTTCACTACCATTGTTTGTTTTTTTGGCCATGAAGGAACATATTTCAGTTATTTAACCATCAGTTTAAACTATTTTGCATATTTAAAAGAAAAGAGGAAAGAAAAGAAAACAAAGTAGTCTCTGTATACTATGGCTTGGAGCTGACCTGGTTCTAACTGAAAGGCCAAGATTTTCAACTGTTTACTGTAAACAATTTAAGTAACAAGTAACATCAGACATGATAGCTCTTTGATTTTGTTGGAACAAGACAAAAACAACACCTTTCCATAATCATGTCTGAACATAAAAATAACAAAAAAACAAAATGAAAACACTGTTCAGACCACCAGTATGACCAAGACTCCTCCATCTCAATTTGTATGAGAGAATGTCAGTTGAGTTTTAGGAATGTCCCATATCTTCCTCCTTCTAGAAAAAAATTAAGATACCCAACTACACAACTGCTCCAATTTTCTGACAGAACACAATTCAGAAGAAAAAAATGCTTCCTTGAATCTTTCCAGAATCATCTTATAGAGTCCAAACCCTATTAAAAGCCTCTCCAAACACACTCTCACTCAGAATCCACAGAGTTTCTCACAGTGTGTTATCCCCTTCATTACAATCAGTCTATGAACTGAACTTTAACTACAGAGATTAGTAGTTAAAGTTGATTAACTTTGGCTGGAGGGGGCTGATACTGTAGAGTATAAATGCTGTCTTATCAATAGAAAATATCAAGATATTGCAAGTAATTCTGACATGAGTTTTATTCATTTAAGTAATCACTAAGTAGTCATTTAAGTAATAGTAAATGGCATTATCTTGTTATCATTACAGTTGGGTTTTTTCACTATAAACACACACACACACACACACACACACACACACACACACTAACTCTCTAGACATCAAGCAATGAAGCATTTTATAAACTCATTGCTTTAACTATTGAAATATGAAAGGAAGTCAGATCTTTAGGCTGTGTGAAGAAATGGTGTCACAAAGTTCAAAGCAATGGTGATTTATGTTTTATATAAAACGTGTTCTTATATCTATAGCAGTCTCTTTTAGGATGAGACTTTGTGGAGTTACATAAACTTGTCCCTAAAAAGAGCATTCATCATAAAGGCAAAATAACCTTAAAAGTTGACCTAAAAGATATTACAGGTCTTTCAAATACATTTCTTAAAAATAATCTGAAATTCAATATATCGAGTGGCCAAAAAACTCCTTTGGTTTTTCCGTAAAGTGCTTCAGAAACGAACCCAAATGAACTCTTTGGCCAACCAACAAAATATATCAATGCATTCTTTCAAAGAAGCTGTACCAATAATAGAAAAAAAAGAATAATATATACTATTAAATTGTATTATCATCACTAAGAAATCTTCTATAATAATTGAGGCTCCCTAATGTATGTTAGTCACTCAGTCATGTCTGCCTCTTTGCAACCTCATAGACTGGAGCTCACCAGGCTCCTCTGTCAATGGGATTTCCCAGGCAAGAATACTGGAGTGGGTTACCATTTTTTTCTTCAGGGTATCTTCCTGAACCCAGGAATTGAATCCAGGTCTCTCATATTGCAGGCAGATTCTTTTCCATCTGAGCTACCAGGCAAATATCTGATCCTAAAAAAGGAGGTTCTGGATAATAGATTTAAACATTAAAATCATACATTTTGTTTTAATTTAACAAATATACATTCTGACTATACTACTGTGGTTTCCGTAAGTCAGACTCCTAATAAAACTTAACTACTTTTCTCTCCACACCGAGATCATACCACATTTTGAAAGCTATAAACAGGAGCACACTAAGTTGTGATAAACCTGCCAACATATTGTTGTTAGCATTTAGGTTCTGGGGAAGAGAAGCGCTAAGAAGCTTCAAGTTTTCATTAGAAGATGTATTTTCTAGAAGATGAGATGATATTATTTTGCTAAAACTGAAAATCACTTTTGCTAGATTTTTAAGGGAAAATTATGTTTATATACAATTAAATATGCATGGCATATATCAGCTTAAGGCACTTCCTGGTATTTAGTAAGAACTGAACATAGTTTAGATGATACTATTATTATTGCTGTTGTTGTTGCCATTATTTAAAAAGAGGGCAACCCACTCCTGTGTTTTTGCCAGGATAACCCCACGGAACGTGAGCCTGGCAGACTACAGTCCATGGGGTTGCAAAGAGCTGGACATGACTGAGTGACTAAGTAACAACAACAATATTCTGTAAAGCCAAACAGAACTATTTTGAATTCCCAGTAGCTCTTTTGTGTATTAGTTCTCTGGATTTATATATAGTATAAATTTCTTACTTTCCATTTTAATTATTAAAATGGGGATACTAATACTTATATTGCAGAGTTATTACAAAATTACAATGAAAGTAATCTAGCATAGTGCTTGGCATATTAAGCTTTCAGTAAATAGTAGCTATGGTATTAAAATGACTACTTTTACAAAGTCAGTGTCTGCAAAAGTATGCAGTTGAAACAGGTTTTGTAATTTACTTTCAGCAAGTCATTGATTAGGACTGTTATTTTTTATTATAAAACAAACCCATCTTGACTCTATGGTAGATATCAAGAAAATTCAGCTCTTTGTTTAGGGAATTATTATTATGGCAACACAGAGAGACAAACACATCTGCTAATATGAAGAAGAAACTCAGTCAATAGATTTTTAAACATTAATCATACCATTCTTGCATTTAAGCTACCAGGCAAATATCTGATCCTAAAAAAGGAGGTTCTGGATAATAGATTTAAACATTAAAATCATACATTTTGTTTTAATTTAACAAATATACATTCTGACTATACTACTGTGGTTTCCGTAAGTCAGACTCCTAATAAAACTTAACTACTTTTCTCTCCACACCGAGATCATACCACATTTTGAAAGCTATAAACAGGAGCACACTAAGTTGTGATAAACCTGCCAACATATTGTTGTTAGCATTTAGGTTCTGGGGAAGAGAAGCGCTAAGAAGCTTCAAGTTTTCATTAGAAGATGTATTTTCTAGAAGATGAGATGATATTATTTTGCTAAAACTGAAAATCACTTTTGCTAGATTTTTAAGGGAAAATTATGTTTATATACAATTAAATATGCATGGCATAGTATCAGCTTAAGGCACTTCCTGGTATTTAGTAAGAACTGAACATAGTTTAGATGATACTATTATTATTGCTGTTGTTGTTGCCATTATTTAAAAAGAGGGCAACCCACTCCTGTGTTTTTGCCAGGATAACCCCACGGAACGTGAGCCTGGCAGACTACAGTCCATGGGGTTGCAAAGAGCTGGACATGACTGAGTGACTAAGTAACAACAACAATATTCTGTAAAGCCAAACAGAACTATTTTGAATTCCCAGTAGCTCTTTTGTGTATTAGTTCTCTGGATTTATATATAGTATAAATTTCTTACTTTCCATTTTAATTATTAAAATGGGGATACTAATACTTATATTGCAGAGTTATTACAAAATTACAATGAAAGTAATCTAGCATAGTGCTTGGCATATTAAGCTTTCAGTAAATAGTAGCTATGGTATTAAAATGACTACTTTTACAAAGTCAGTGTCTGCAAAAGTATGCAGTTGAAACAGGTTTTGTAATTTACTTTCAGCAAGTCATTGATTAGGACTGTTATTTTTTATTATAAAACAAACCCATCTTGACTCTATGGTAGATATCAAGAAAATTCAGCTCTTTGTTTAGGGAATTATTATTATGGCAACACAGAGAGAGACAAACACATCTGCTAATATGAAGAAGAAATACAGTATCTGAAATAAGTGCCTCAACATTTACACCTGCCCTATTTTTTCATTGCAAAGAACTTTCATTTTCCAAAGCTTTTTGTGAATGTTACTTTTGATCATGAAAGGCTTTATGAAGGTGATACATTATAAAAGACTAGATTTCATAAAGGCAGTCTGACAAGAGAAAGTAAAAAACCATTTTTTTCTCCTTTCTGACATATTAAAAATATGTTGATAAATAAAATCTAAGTAATCAATTAGGCAAATAAATGAAAATAATCATGTCTCAAATGTATAAAATACATACACAGGTCTTAAGGAAACCACTTCTGACTTCTAGGGGAGGGCATAACAGAAAAAGTTATTAAATCAGTAAGAGAACATAAAGGAAATTTAGTGGAAAATAAACCACTTTAAGCACCACCTTAAACTAAGTGTTAAATAATGAACTATCTTCCTGGTTAACTTATGAAAAAGAACCAAATGACTTGGCCAATTTTTTTTTTTTATCAGTATGAGAACTCATTTTGCCACTAAGCTATAGCTACTGAATGGAGTAGGAAATGGCAACCCACTCCAGTGTTCTTGCCTACAAAAGTCCATGAACAGAGGACCCGGTTAGGCTGTGGTTGATGCGGTCACAAAGAGTCAGACACGACTGAGTATGCACACATGCATAGTTACTGAACCTGAATCCCAGGTATAAACATTATATTTTAGGCTGTATTAAATTGGGCTAATTGTATTAATGACTAATTATTCTGTAAAGCCAAACAGAACTATTTTGAATTCCCAGTAGCTCTTTTGTGTATTAGTTCTCTGGATTTATATATAGTATAAATTTCTTACTTTCCATTTTAATTATTAAAATGGGGATACTAATACTTATATTGCAGAGTTATTACAAAATTACAATGAAAGTAATCTAGCATAGTGCTTGGCATATTAAGCTTTCAGTAAATAGTAGCTATGGTATTAAAATGACTACTTTTACAAAGTCAGTGTCTGCAAAAGTATGCAGTTGAAACAGGTTTTGTAATTTACTTTCAGCAAGTCATTGATTAGGACTGTTATTTTTTATTATAAAACAAACCCATCTTGACTCTATGGTAGATATCAAGAAAATTCAGCTCTTTGTTTAGGGAATTATTATTATGGCAACACAGAGAGAGACAAACACATCTGCTAATATGAAGAAGAAATACAGTATCTGAAATAAGTGCCTCAACATTTACACCTGCCCTATTTTTTCATTGCAAAGAACTTTCATTTTCCAAAGCTTTTTGTGAATGTTACTTTTGATCATGAAAGGCTTTATGAAGGTGATACATTATAAAAGACTAGATTTCATAAAGGCAGTCTGACAAGAGAAAGTAAAAAACCATTTTTTTCTCCTTTCTGACATATTAAAAATATGTTGATAAATAAAATCTAAGTAATCAATTAGGCAAATAAATGAAAATAATCATGTCTCAAATGTATAAAATACATACACAGGTCTTAAGGAAACCACTTCTGACTTCTAGGGGAGGGCATAACAAAAAAAGTTATTAAATCAGTAAGAGAACATAAAGGAAATTTAGTGGAAAATAAACCACTTTAAGCACCACCTTAAACTAAGTGTTAAATAATGAACTATCTTCCTGGTTAACTTATGAAAAAGAACCAAATGACTTGGCCAATTTTTTTTTTTTATCAGTATGAGAACTCATTTTGCCACTAAGCTATAGCTACTGAATGGAGTAGGAAATGGCAACCCACTCCAGTGTTCTTGCCTACAAAAGTCCATGAACAGAGGACCCGGTTAGGCTGTGGTTGATGCGGTCACAAAGAGTCAGACACGACTGAGTATGCACACATGCATAGTTACTGAACCTGAATCCCAGGTATAAACATTATATTTTAGGCTGTATTAAATTGGGCTAATTGTATTAATGCTAATCTGAAAATGTGCATCTTTTCATTTTTGTGAGAAGGGATGAGCATGCAACTATGTAACCGTAAAACAACCTTTTACAAATCCTCATTAATACAGCTCAAATAAACTCAATAAGACAACTTTTTAAAAAAGAATCTGAACATAAACCACTCACTATGAGATAAAATTAAAATTACTTAGTCAATAATAAAAATATAAGCATTAGGAAGTGTTAAGTATTACCTGTGTTCTCTAAAAAGCACTCTATTTTTAAAATCACAAACATATCCAGACATATGAAACAATATAGCACACCGTACGTTCAGAAAAGTTTGGTAAAGAAAGTAATTGCAAACATAGAAGAAATGCTAGTGAACCTTATGAGTTTGAGTTAACAAGGAAGGCAGAAATGAGACAAGAAAATTTAAAAAATGAAGATAAGTGAGAAACCATTTAAGAATGGAAGTTCAGGAGACAGTGAGAGAAATAATCTGATGGGAGTCAGAGTAGGCACTGGGGAGTAAGAGTCAAAGGACCAGATTATAGGGTAGCTTTAACTTTGAGTTAAGGCACTATGCATTCTTGAAGAGGTGAGTCAGAGCAAAGTGGTACTTTAGGAAAATTATCCTGCTAGGGTTGGTAGAATGTAAGGACTGTCATTCTTGAGATATGCGACATAATCAGAAAAAATCAGTCTAGTTGACTTCTAGGGAGGGCATAACAGAAAAGTTATTAAATCAGTAAGAGAACATAAAGGAAATTTAGTGGAAAATAAACCACTTTAAGCACCACCTTAAACTAAGTGTTAAATAATGAACTATCTTCCTGGTTAACTTATGAAAAAGAACCAAATGACTTGGCCAATTTTTTTTTATCAGTATGAGAACTCATTTTGCCACTAAGCTATAGCTACTGAATGGAGTAGGAAATGGCAACCCACTCCAGTGTTCTTGCCTACAAAAGTCCATGAACAGAGGACCCGGTTAGGCTGTGGTTGATGCGGTCACAAAGAGTCAGACACGACTGAGTATGCACACATGCATAGTTACTGAACCTGAATCCCAGGTATAAACATTATATTTTAGGCTGTATTAAATTGGGCTAATTGTATTAATGCTAATCTGAAAATGTGCATCTTTTCATTTTTGTGAGAAGGGATGAGCATGCAACTATGTAACCGTAAAACAACCTTTTACAAATCCTCATTAATACAGCTCAAATAAACTCAATAAGACAACTTTTTAAAAAAGAATCTGAACATAAACCACTCACTATGAGATAAAATTAAAATTACTTAGTCAATAATAAAAATATAAGCATTAGGAAGTGTTAAGTATTACCTGTGTTCTCTAAAAAGCACTCTATTTTTAAAATCACAAACATATCCAGACATATGAAACAATATAGCACACCGTACGTTCAGAAAAGTTTGGTAAAGAAAGTAATTGCAAACATAGAAGAAATGCTAGTGAACCTTATGAGTTTGAGTTAACAAGGAAGGCAGAAATGAGACAAGAAAATTTAAAAAATGAAGATAAGTGAGAAACCATTTAAGAATGGAAGTTCAGGAGACAGTGAGAGAAATAATCTGATGGGAGTCAGAGTAGGCACTGGGGAGTAAGAGTCAAAGGACCAGATTATAGGGTAGCTTTAACTTTGAGTTAAGGCACTATGCATTCTTGAAGAGGTGAGTCAGAGCAAAGTGGTACTTTAGGAAAATTATCCTGCTAGGGTTGGTAGAATGTAAGGTACCTGTCAATTTTTACCATGACGCTGTCTACCTTTCCAATTTCATGGTTATTTTAAGATTTGGGTTACCAGAGATGGTAATTCCCAGAGATGGTCATTAAATGTTAGACTTCTCTAAGCTCTAGGAATTTTGTCTTACTATACAACTTAAACTACACATACTAATAAGTATACGTGTTCTATTAGAAAATCTAAACTGTGAGATAAGATGTAGTAAGAAAGAATGTTTACTGAACATATACTCTACTGGGCACTACACTATTGTATATTATTCACTGTCTCCAATTGTTTCATCTCTGTAATGCAATGTTGATAATAGGAATAATGGCAGCACGTATGTGGGCTAAGCCACACAAAATTATTAATAGTCAGCATTTTGACAAACAATTCCATACTGTTCAGCCTAAGATATGTCAGTGGAACAATTTTACATTACAGTATCTCACTTATCTTCTCAGTAACTACACCATATTGTGTCATAGCTGAAGAAAGTGGAAACCAAAGAGCAACCAATCCGAAGTTAACTGAAAAACAAAGCACCAAACATGTATTTGAACTTCTTTACTCCTAAACTAATTCTATTTTTAATATACATGATTCAGACCCTAATCATAAAAATCAGATGAAACATAGTCTGGAATGAGAATATATATATATATATATATATATATATATATATGCATTCACATAAGTGTCTATGTAAATCCACATTCATATGTGCTTAAAGTCTGCTATCCTTGCATTTTTCTACGTAAGGGTTTTCACATTCACAAACACACAAATACTGACATCCTTTTCTCTGATAATAGTTCCTCTTTGAAATGTTTTCCAAGTTTCATAAGAATTTTATAGTCCCTATATGGTTATTTTATGGATATTTATAACCCATCAATGAACAGTCTCTTCTTTATTCACTTATTCAGGCGAAACACAAAATAAAAAATATTTACACAGGGATCCATGAAGAGAGAAAATGTACAAAATACAGTTCAGCAATGAATTCATCTTTTGAACTTAAAAATCATTTAACTTAGTAGTTCTTGAGCTATAGCTACCATTCAAAATAATAAAGATATTGTTGCAACTTTAGATGCACCCATATACTGCTAGCATCAATGACCAATTCAATAAAAAAGGAGATGAGTTATGAAAATAATAAACAACCTGGTTCCACGTTATCTACGTAAACCTCCTGCTTTCTAATTGGCTATGCTGGAGCATATGTGCAGCTCTGGCCACTACAGAAGCACAGACTGGTAATTATCATACTGACTGATAAGTGCCGAGGTTAAGAAAATCAAGGTTTTTCTGGTCTTTTTTCGTAGTACCTCTAGACTGATGGTACTTTAAGTGTCTTTGTGCATAACCATATTTGACTTACCATATTTTCATATAATATAATCTTTGAATATCAAAGAGTTTCTTATTTTGTGTTAAAAAAGAAGACTGCATTAAGTTGTATGTTAATACAATGTACAAGGTACACATTCATTTTGGAAATTTTAATATGTTTTGCAAATTTAATTTAGTAACGTCTTGATCCTGTAAAATGCTCATGGAACTGGTTTAACAAAGACATATGAAGCACAATGTGTTTTTAAAACTATGGTCATAGCAGTTGAAAGAGTAAAATCACGAAAAATAAACACTTTCATATCTATAATGAAACACAACTTGACTTAAAATTTTAAAAATGCCTCTGAAATCATCTTAATATTCTTTAAAATATTAATATTATAAAGTACCGAGAATAATTCTCTACAAAGAACTGAAATTGAAACTCTTCATAAATTATTTCATAGAAGTAAAATCTATGAAATTCTATCACTTTAAGGGTTTTCACATTCACAAACACACAAATACTGACATCCTTTTCTCTGATAATAGTTCCTCTTTGAAATGTTTTCCAAGTTTCATAAGAATTTTATAGTCCCTATATGGTTATTTTATGGATATTTATAACCCATCAATGAACAGTCTCTTCTTTATTCACTTATTCAGGCGAAACACAAAATAAAAAATATTTACACAGGGATCCATGAAGAGAGAAATGTACAAAATACAGTTCAGCAATGAATTCATCTTTTGAACTTAAAAATCATTTAACTTAGTAGTTCTTGAGCTATAGCTACCATTCAAAATAATAAAGATATTGTTGCAACTTTAGATGCACCCATATACTGCTAGCATCAATGACCAATTCAATAAAAAAGGAGATGAGTTATGAAAATAATAAACAACCTGGTTCCACGTTATCTACGTAAACCTCCTGCTTTCTAATTGGCTATGCTGGAGCATATGTGCAGCTCTGGCCACTACAGAAGCACAGACTGGTAATTATCATACTGACTGATAAGTGCCGAGGTTAAGAAAATCAAGGTTTTTCTGGTCTTTTTTCGTAGTACCTCTAGACTGATGGTACTTTAAGTGTCTTTGTGCATAACCATATTTGACTTACCATATTTTCATATAATATAATCTTTGAATATCAAAGAGTTTCTTATTTTGTGTTAAAAAAGAAGACTGCATTAAGTTGTATGTTAATACAATGTACAAGGTACACATTCATTTTGGAAATTTTAATATGTTTTGCAAATTTAATTTAGTAACGTCTTGATCCTGTAAAATGCTCATGGAACTGGTTTAACAAAGACATATGAAGCACAATGTGTTTTTAAAACTATGGTCATAGCAGTTGAAAGAGTAAAATCACGAAAAATAAACACTTTCATATCTATAATGAAACACAACTTGACTTAAAATTTTAAAAATGCCTCTGAAATCATCTTAATATTCTTTAAAATATTAATATTATAAAGTACCGAGAATAATTCTCTACAAAGAACTGAAATTGAAACTCTTCATAAATTATTTCATAGAAGTAAAATCTATGAAATTAATGATCTGGAATAGTTATTTAAAACTAAGATTCTAGAATAGATACAGTTGTGAAACAAGAGAGTATAAATGAATGAGTAACATGATTCAAAGCATAAAATTATTGGATGCTAATTTTAGAAAGACAGCAGGTTGAATAGATTAAACATCTTGTATAAAAAATATATGGGTGCTTCAAAATTACATGCAAAAATATGAACAGCTGGTTCTCTTTTATGGGTTTATGTGCAAGAAATGATTATTTTCTACTGGGGTAATTACTGACTGATTTATTTTTTATTTCCATTTGCTCACATTTTAATGTTGCTAAATGCTTAGAAGAGGTCATCTTAGTAAGTAAATACATTTGAAATGATAAATGTAAGTGTCAAATTTTAATATCTTTTCAATCATTTGTTATATATAGATTATAATCAATTTTTTCAGGACTATTTTGAGCAGTGCCAAACGAAATAGAACCTCCTAGATGATACCAACCATGATAACTGAGCACAAAAAAGCCACTTGTTGTAAAATCACTGTGGAATTTGATTAGAATCTGATTTGAAGTGCTGTAGACTGATTCCAAAGCAGTATTGCCACTGAATTGTCCGATCTGTGGTGAGTTTTGGTCTGGTCCATCCCTACAAGAGTGAGAGAGAGTGGGGCAGGGGGAAAGGAGAGTGAGAGGGCCATTTCTGTAAAGTTTCACACAGTTTAATAAAAGCATTACATATGAGATAATAAAGACACAGCAGATGAATAACAACTGCCAGATCACACTGATATATATTTATTTAGGTGATAATATAATTAAAAATGGAAAGGAAGAAACAGATCACATCTTCACCTAAATGAAATGCATCCACATTAGCTGTAATCAATTAAATAGTCTGACTTCTTGGCCACAACCCAGATCCTCCCAAATACTTGAGGTTTGCCCTCCTTTAATATGCTTCAGAACAATCTTGAGAACCATAGACTGTTAAATTTAGAAAGAATTTTAGAAATCATACAGGAACTCAATTAACAAACTGTAAATAATTAATTCTGATATTTCCTTTATAGTTTAGAGAGGTTTCAATTAACAGAATAATAATAATACAAGTATAATATTTTATGATGAATTATTATGACATAAGTTCAGTAGCTGTATTAAGTAACTTACTAGAAAATAGCTTTTATATTTCACTAGTTTTGTAAATATAGAACTTTCTTACCTTAAACTTATAATTCCCAGATTTTGCGCATTATTTTAATAACAAACATAAATTTTTTTCACCCATAAAGTTTTTTTTTCTTTTTAAGATAGGACATTGGATATTTTTTAGGGGGGCCTCATTATTGTTTTTTTTTAACTTATTTTTATCCAGCTTTATTCTTTGGCCTGTGTGGGCCTCCCATTGTAGTGGCCTCTCTCGTTGCAGAGAACCGACTCTGATTGCATGTGCTCCAAAGCGCTGACTCGTAATTGGACAGACCTGTCCAGCCGCTCCAAGGCATGTGGGATCGTCCTAGGCCAGGGATTGAACCAGTGCCCCTTGCACTGCAAGGTGGACTCTTTACCCGCTGGACCACCAGGAAAGCCCACCCATAAAATATTTGTTTTATGAGTGTAGCAACTTCACAGGCAAAATAGCTAAAATCTTTCTTGTTTGTTTTGTTAGTCTCATTCTGCAAAACACACTGTCACCCTCAGTCTAGCAGTTCAAACTTCAGAGAGCAATCTGTACAGAGGACTGATATATGTCTATTTTTTTTTCACTGTTATATACAGGAATCCATCAAAAACAATGGTCTCGGCTTACCATACAGTAATGAAATCATAAATTGGTTCTGTTTGAAGGACAGTAAAGTTGATGTAGATTCCATTCCCAGGGGGTACTTTTACAAGCCAAAACAGTCTTGAAAGTTTGGATATTCATCTGGATATCAAAAACAATTGGTACTCGAGCCCCTTTCCAAAGATGAAATCATACTATTTATTTAGGTGATAATATAATTAAAAATGGAAAGGAAGAAACAGATCACATCTTCACCTAAATGAAATGCATCCACATTAGCTGTAATCAATTAAATAGTCTGACTTCTTGGCCACAACCCAGATCCTCCCAAATACTTGAGGTTTGCCCTCCTTTAATATGCTTCAGAACAATCTTGAGAACCATAGACTGTTAAATTTAGAAAGAATTTTAGAAATCATACAGGAACTCAATTAACAAACTGTAAATAATTAATTCTGATATTTCCTTTATAGTTTAGAGAGGTTTCAATTAACAGAATAATAATAATACAAGTATAATATTTTATGATGAATTATTATGACATAAGTTCAGTAGCTGTATTAAGTAACTTACTAGAAAATAGCTTTTATATTTCACTAGTTTTGTAAATATAGAACTTTCTTACCTTAAACTTATAATTCCCAGATTTTGCGCATTATTTTAATAACAAACATAAATTTTTTTCACCCATAAAGTTTTTTTTTCTTTTTAAGATAGGACATTGGATATTTTTTAGGGGGGCCTCATTATTGTTTTTTTTTAACTTATTTTTATCCAGCTTTATTCTTTGGCCTGTGTGGGCCTCCCATTGTAGTGGCCTCTCTCGTTGCAGAGAACCGACTCTGATTGCATGTGCTCCAAAGCGCTGACTCGTAATTGGACAGACCTGTCCAGCCGCTCCAAGGCATGTGGGATCGTCCTAGGCCAGGGATTGAACCAGTGCCCCTTGCACTGCAAGGTGGACTCTTTACCCGCTGGACCACCAGGAAAGCCCACCCATAAAATATTTGTTTTATGAGTGTAGCAACTTCACAGGCAAAATAGCTAAAATCTTTCTTGTTTGTTTTGTTAGTCTCATTCTGCAAAACACACTGTCACCCTCAGTCTAGCAGTTCAAACTTCAGAGAGCAATCTGTACAGAGGACTGATATATGTCTATTTTTTTTTCACTGTTATATACAGGAATCCATCAAAAACAATGGTCTCGGCTTACCATACAGTAATGAAATCATAAATTGGTTCTGTTTGAAGGACAGTAAAGTTGATGTAGATTCCATTCCCAGGGGGTACTTTTACAAGCCAAAAACAGTCTTGAAAGTTTGGATATTCATCTGGATATCCAGGAGAGTAAATGGTACCATTCATTGCAGTTATATTCCCTCCACAAAGAGCTACAGAAAAAATAAAAGGCAAAATGTTTAAGTAGAACCACAATAAACTGATTACCAAAAAGATGCAAACATTTCATACCTCTTGAACAATATAAAAGGCACCTTGTTATGTTTTTACACAATTAAGGATGTAAAATCAAGCTGAAAACCATGAACCAAACATAGTGAACCTTTATTTTTCAGGATGAGGCATTATACATTGTTATTTACTATTACTAGACTAGTAAATTATATTGTCTTCTCTTTTTTCAAATACTTTTCCATATATACATTATTCAGGTTATATCTTATCTTATGTATAAACATAAGAACTTATGAGGTTCACGGCATTTCTATTTAAAGGTTTTTTTTTTTTTTTAAATGAGTCCAGATTCAGTAGTAGCATCCCGGCTACTGGTTTATATAAGAACGATTACTAAACAAACACATATGCACTCAATATGCACTCACATAGACCACATAGGAGAAGCTCTAAAGTGTTAACCTACTTTACTTGGGCATCCAATGGAGAAGGTTAGGATGCCTTCCAATAGTGACAAAATCAATTATTTATTATGGAGTCTTAAGGTCCTTGTACTAATGATAATTCTCCAACTGAAAGGAAGACTATATATTTAGCATGCTATTTGAAGAGAAAAACAAGCAAACAGAAAAAAAAAAAAAAACAAACAAACCAGCAAAAGAATTATTAAGCACAGACGGTATCATGAAAAAGACAGCTTCAAGTAAGAAGCATACCTTCACATCTTGGAAGTGGATGATTCCAATTACGACTCACTCCATGAAGGCAAGTGAGGGCTGAATTTCCAATCAGCGTATATCCAGGGAAACACTCAAATGAAACAGTCTGGCCCACAGTAAAATCATTGCCAATTACAAAACCATTTCGAAATGGGCGTGGATCAGGACAGCTTTGCAACTGATAGGCTGGAAAAGGTAAAGAAAAAAGAAATTTTTCCCTTCTGAATTATGAAAAGTCACAGACAGGTACTATCTGCAACCTGCAAAACAGATGTAGTGATACTTGAAGTTGGTTACAAATAGTAATTTAGATTTATAATAAATGATGTAAATGACGATATGATATGAGTTTCTTCTTATATCTATAATTTTCATATTAAAATTTTAGTACCATTTATTAAAATTCATTGCTTATTCACTCTCTTATGTATCTATTTAAATCTTAAGTTTTAATGAAAATATAAATTACCCTACAGCCACATTTTAATCAAACATATTCTGATTCATTTACCTAGAACTCAATTGTTTTCCGATTACATCACATGTTCATAAATACATCTGTAAGTCTAATTCTCAGTCATTTTGAATCCTTTAAATTAATTTTCCCTATAAAAGAAACAAACCACACTCTCTTTTGAGTTTCTCCAAAGAAGTTATTTAACAACATAAAGTACTAGGAAACAAATTTCCTTCTAATACAAATTTTGCACTTCAGTTACTACAATACTCTTGGCACTATAGAATAACTTTATTTTAATTGTTCTTACTACTATTGTTCTACATTCTACATGAGAACAAAGCTCCTGCTTTTATCATTGTGTCCTAAAAGCCTTGCTTACTGCCTTTTACATAGTAGGTGCTTAATAAATACTGCTAAATAAATTTTGAACCTATAAACAGTATATACATTCATATAGTATTAATATTTGCAACTTTATCTTTTAATTAAAAATGGTATATATTTAATATGGTTAATTATAATTAATATTATTTTATATTATCAATATTAATACTTAATATTGAATATATTATAATTAATAATATTTTAATAAAAAATTTAAATTATCAGCAGACTTTTTCTACTGACCATTAAATTCTTCTCAAAAAATTAAAAAATTTATTTTAGTAATTTCAAAATTGCACGAAACTTGCAATAGTAAGAACTATGCCTTCAGCCAAGTTTCCCAGTGGTTAACTCTGATACATCTTCATCAGTCTCTCTTGCACCCCTAAACTTGTCCGTGTCTACCTATATATATGTGTGTATATGTGTGTGAACACACTTTCTTCTTTCTAAATTAGTTGAGCATAAGTTCAACCATCAGTGCTATTTCTCAAAGAAAAGGACACTCCTATGTAACCACAAAACTGACAAAATTAATATTGAGCCCATTAAATTTTAAATTCTCCAAATCAGAAAGTTACATTTAAGGTTGAGTAAGTTATACTGAGTTGTTATTAAGTTACATTTAAGAATTAAAACAGCCCTTTAAAGATCTTAAGTTTTAATGAAAATATAAATTACCCTACAGCCACATTTTAATCAAACATATTCTGATTCATTTACCTAGAACTCAATTGTTTTCCGATTACATCACATGTTCATAAATACATCTGTAAGTCTAATTCTCAGTCATTTTGAATCCTTTAAATTAATTTTCCCTATAAAAGAAACAAACCACACTCTCTTTTGAGTTTCTCCAAAGAAGTTATTTAACAACATAAAGTACTAGGAAACAAATTTCCTTCTAATACAAATTTTGCACTTCAGTTACTACAATACTCTTGGCACTATAGAATAACTTTATTTTAATTGTTCTTACTACTATTGTTCTACATTCTACATGAGAACAAAGCTCCTGCTTTTATCATTGTGTCCTAAAAGCCTTGCTTACTGCCTTTTACATAGTAGGTGCTTAATAAATACTGCTAAATAAATTTTGAACCTATAAACAGTATATACATTCATATAGTATTAATATTTGCAACTTTATCTTTTAATTAAAATGGTATATATTTAATATGGTTAATTATAATTAATATTATTTTATATTATCAATATTAATACTTAATATTGAATATATTATAATTAATAATATTTTAATAAAAAATTTAAATTATCAGCAGACTTTTTCTACTGACCATTAAATTCTTCTCAAAAAATTAAAAAATTTATTTTAGTAATTTCAAAATTGCACGAAACTTGCAATAGTAAGAACTATGCCTTCAGCCAAGTTTCCCAGTGGTTAACTCTGATACATCTTCATCAGTCTCTCTTGCACCCCTAAACTTGTCCGTGTCTACCTATATATATGTGTGTATATGTGTGTGAACACACTTTCTTCTTTCTAAATTAGTTGAGCATAAGTTCAACCATCAGTGCTATTTCTCAAAGAAAAGGACACTCCTATGTAACCACAAAACTGACAAAATTAATATTGAGCCCATTAAATTTTAAATTCTCCAAATCAGAAAGTTACATTTAAGGTTGAGTAAGTTATACTGAGTTGTTATTAAGATATAACCTTAATTTTTAAATTAAACCTTTCAGAATTAAAACAGCCCTTTAAAGATGTTAAGTGCTTTAATTGTTTTCTTCATTTGAATTAATATTCCATAAGCAAAATATATCAAAACTAAAAAGTAACTTCAATTAAGGACAAATGTGTATCATGTGGGTATTAGGAATTAGAATATATTATCCTATTAAGTAAACCCTTTCAGTTTTCACTCACATGTGAAAGATAATTTTTCCCAGTTTTATTAAAATATAATTGAGATATACCACTGTATGAATTTAAGGTGTACAATACAATAATTTGACTTAGATGTATTGTGAAATGTTGACTATGATAAGTTTAGTTAGGTAGATAATCCTGAATAGGATAAGACGCATAGACAAATGTATGATCCTGTGATAATTTATACAACGTTTGACCTTTCTATGTTTTTTAGTTTAATAAAGATGTATACGGAATACGTTTTAAGTGTTAAGGAGAAAGTTCTCATCTTATTATCATTTATAATATAGGGCTTAATAAACCGAAAATGTTGCCAGTAATAGCAATAACATGCAACTAGGTCCTTTACTAGAAGAGTATACATATCAATAACTGTAAACTATGCATCTTTCCAATATTTAGAATGTTTGAAAGTCTAATTACACATTTATCTAAAGCTAACACTGATTCTGTGAATCTGTATTAACTTCTCAAAAAGATGTCAATAGCTCAGGGTATAAGTTCAGTAAAAGAAGAAATAGTATTAAAATTCAACATAATTCACAATAATATCTCGTAATCATTGTAATACATTATGGCTCATGTCAATAATATTAATCTTATATAGATAACAGATTTAATTGAAAATAATCTAAATATTCTAATTTATCTAATTTTTTAAATCTTAGACCTTCGAGATCTGAAATAACATTAAAAAACAAAATCAAACAAACCTAAAAAAAGAAAAGTAATAAAAACTGTACTAAGTAATTACTAATGACATACAGCATGGTAAATATTTTACATTCATTTTACAACCAAATTCAAAACAACTTATCTGAGAAGTCCTATTGTTAACTTCATCATGAAAACGAAAAAATGAATTTATGCTCTTAGTCACTTAAGACAGAACATAAAAATCCCACACTTAAGGTCTTCCAGAATCTAAGATTTACATTCCAAAGCGATGAAAATCATGCTCAAGGTCATGCAGCAGGCTTACATTAGAAATAGGCCTAATATACTATGATTGTAAAAATATTTATTTCATATCCCAAAGCATTAGAATGTTATCTGTGAATGTTATGTTATCCTTTCAATATGAAGTAAAAGAAAATAATTTTACATATAGTAGATAAGAACCACAAAATATCTTTTCAATATATTCATTTTTATATAAAAACAAAGATTAACTTATTTCCCCAGGCCCTGCCTCACTGCCTGCCTATTTTATTTTATTGTGGCTTAAAATTAATTAAATCATTTTTTCATTGTTAGAATTTGTTAGGCTTCGGAAACACATAATTTCTTCATATTTAGTTGCCTAAAAACTGCATTTAAAACTCTTCCTAGGGCTTCCCTGGTGGTCCAGTGGATAAGGACACCACTTTGCAGTGCAAGGCGAACCAGTTTGATCCCTGGCCTGGGAAGAGCCCATGTGTTGTGAGGCGGCTGGACCAATGTGTCCAACTACCAAGCTACAGCTCTGGAGCACATGCGCCCAGAGCCAGTGCTCTGCAGTCAGAGAGGCCACTGTGATGGGAGGCCCACACAGGCCAAAGAACAAAGAAAGTAAATAAATGAAAGACCAATAGAAGTAGTCAAAAAAACCCCAAAAAACAAAAAGCTTCACAACTGAAACTTGCCTTGGTTTAGGTTCATTCCTCTTTCTAAAACACTGTATAGAAAATAGATTGCTAATAGCTGTCTGGAGGTTAAATAAGCTTTTAGTGTGTATTATTCCTCTCACCTTGGTATACAATGTGGAACCCTTGTTTGTTTTGTGAATAATCACTGTGGAAATACAAGCTGGTTTCATGGGTCGTGCTAAATAGGGAAGACGGTATTTGAGGACCACTAAGTCGGCCAATAACTGTACTAGTTTCTGAGGATCCGCTTCTTACTTCCAAATAGTCATGTATGGTTTCTGTAGAAAAATTTACAAACTGCAGATGGACACCTAAGGAAGGAAAACAAACACAATGTCATTTTATTATTTTACCAAGTTAAATACACACATATCCACAAACACACACATTCACATTAATGTACTTAAGATATGTTTCCATTTAGGTTGAGAGGCATACTCTTAAGATGTGGGCTATGGGTTTGCTGTCTGCCCAGGACAATTAGCTTTGCTAAAATTTAAGGTAACAGAGTACTGTTTTCAAACGTTCACAATTTGTCACATGGGAAAATCTCATTTTACTACAATGTCACTATAGCAAAACTAATCAAGAAAGCAGCTTTCTTGCTCTTTTATACTATTCAAAATTGTATCAATCAATTCTTAAAGATGAAAAGCAATTCAATAATGTGTATTTTGTAAAAGACCAATTTGAGGCTAAAATATGATTGCAGAGTTTTATGTATTAACATAATCAGATTTCACGACTGTGTTAGGAACTAGTTGTATACAGGGGATAAATCAACTTCTCCAAAATATCATTTTGAGGCATGTAATTTTCAGTATGCTGTTTTAGTATTTTCTTGTCAGAAGATAATGCCAAATTTTATAATACTTACAATGAAATCTAAGGGTCATTGTTATACGCTATCATATTGGAAAACAGTATCTTTATAAACATAAATAGTTAAATGTCTTTGAGGAGACTCACTGAAATATGTTCCCTAATTCAGTTAATATTTTATTTTTATTGGATTTTTTCCCCACAACTACCATTCTTCAACTTGTTAATAATAAAATCTGACATATTGTATTTTTCTTCTGTGAGGTACTGTTTTAAGTTTTAAATATGCTAACTTATTTCATGCTTATAGTTACTCATGAGAATGAGCAAACTGAGGCACAGGAAAGCTCAATAACATGTGAAGCTGATACACTATCCTAAATAGGGTAAACGGTTTTTTGGGAATAATCACTGTGGAAATACAAGCTGGTTTCATGGGTCGTGCTAAATAGGGAAGACGGTATTTGAGGACCACTAAGTCGGCCAATAACTGTACTAGTTTCTGAGGATCCGCTTCTTACTTCCAAATAGTCATGTATGGTTTCTGTAGAAAAATTTACAAACTGCAGATGGACACCTAAGGAAGGAAAACAAACACAATGTCATTTTATTATTTTACCAAGTTAAATACACACATATCCACAAACACACACATTCACATTAATGTACTTAAGATATGTTTCCATTTAGGTTGAGAGGCATACTCTTAAGATGTGGGCTATGGGTTTGCTGTCTGCCCAGGACAATTAGCTTTGCTAAAATTTAAGGTAACAGAGTACTGTTTTCAAACGTTCACAATTTGTCACATGGGAAAATCTCATTTTACTACAATGTCACTATAGCAAAACTAATCAAGAAAGCAGCTTTCTTGCTCTTTTATACTATTCAAAATTGTATCAATCAATTCTTAAAGATGAAAAGCAATTCAATAATGTGTATTTTGTAAAAGACCAATTTGAGGCTAAAATATGATTGCAGAGTTTTATGTATTAACATAATCAGATTTCACGACTGTGTTAGGAACTAGTTGTATACAGGGGATAAATCAACTTCTCCAAAATATCATTTTGAGGCATGTAATTTTCAGTATGCTGTTTTAGTATTTTCTTGTCAGAAGATAATGCCAAATTTTATAATACTTACAATGAAATCTAAGGGTCATTGTTATACGCTATCATATTGGAAAACAGTATCTTTATAAACATAAATAGTTAAATGTCTTTGAGGAGACTCACTGAAATATGTTCCCTAATTCAGTTAATATTTTATTTTTATTGGATTTTTTCCCCACAACTACCATTCTTCAACTTGTTAATAATAAAATCTGACATATTGTATTTTTCTTCTGTGAGGTACTGTTTTAAGTTTTAAATATGCTAACTTATTTCATGCTTATAGTTACTCATGAGAATGAGCAAACTGAGGCACAGGAAAGCTCAATAACATGTGAAGCTGATACACTATCCTAAAAGAGATGAAATTCCAACTCAGACATCCTGGGTCTTCAGCTGTTGCTCTTAATACCTAATGAGGTTTTCAAGTCAAGTCATATTCTGCTCCTGGGAACAGAGTTACATGCAAATTCTCTGTTGCATGAAAAAGAGTTCCATGAACAATTAAATTTGGGAAATACTGAAAATATGCTTTAAAATATTAAACACATTCCTGGACAAACAATCTTCTTAGAACTTTGACCTCAATGATTACCTTAATATGTGAGGCTACAAGGAAGTGCATATTTTTTTAAAAGTTTCCCCAGAGTACTCCTTTCACACATTATCTTGTCAATAACTGTCACAGAAGCATGAAAGAATACTTCTTTAATTGGAGGCATGTATTCAATTTTCTTTTAAACACTTACAAACTTTTTGTCCAAATACATTACACACAATATTTGATTTAACCAAAACTGAAATAAAGCAGTGGGATTATTTAAATATATCCAAATCAGAAATAGTCTCCTGTTTTCACTTCTAAAATAAAGAGATGCATATTCTTTTTATTTTTAATTAACTTGGTTTTTAAAATCAAGGACACATTAGCAAGAGCTAAGTTGAAGATGACATGACAGTACTGAAAATATATATAAATATTTCTTTTAAAATAATTCACTTAGCACCATAGCAACATGGGATTAGCCTTCTTAAGTGGCTAGTAAAAGGCACAAGAAAAACCATACTGCTTCAAATCTACTATTTACTATTCAGCCACTCACTTTCAATCAAAGGACATAGAACTTGACTATAACTTCAAATTAAAGAGTCCTCCCAAGTTGTAGCCAGCATAATTCTCATTAGAAAGCTCTCCAGCACTCTTCTCTCAATGGCCTACTGTTCTCTCAAAATCTCAGACCAGTCACAGTTTTCAGATGTGAATTTCTTTAGCTTTGTTATCTGCATTTTTCCATCTGTTTACCTAGAATTTCACTGCTGTTTCTCACACACTAACCCTCTTTTGGGGGCTTACTCTTACTTATTAACATCTTTAAAGCCACAGTTTAGGCATCACTTCTGGCAAACATTTTTGGCATTTCCTAGACTAAGTTGGATATCTGTACTAAGTATAATCCTGTACTGTTTTTTTTTTTTTTTGTCCTCTTTTATTGGCCTTTCATTTATCCATCTTTGTTCTTTGGCCTGTGTGGGCCTCCCATTGTAGTGGCCTCTCTTGTAGCAGAGCACTGCTCTGGTCTGTTGGCTCGTAACTGGACACACTGGTCCAGGGGCTCCACAGCATGTGGGATCTTCCGAGGCCAGGGATAGAACCGGCTCCCCTTGCACTGTAAGGTGGACTCTTTACCCACTGAACCATCAGGGAAGCCCTCCTGTAGTCTTTATTATACTTCACTGCAATAGCATATTTGACAGTCTCTTCATTGTGCAGCTCAACTGGGAGAAGGTACAAAGTCTGTTTTACTAAGTACTTATCCCCAGTACTTAGCACGATACCTGGAGTATGATATGGACACACTCAGTATAGAATTCCAAAACTATGAGTTTCTGTGAATTTATGTAAAACATTCCAACATGAAATTTTATTCTGAAGCTATAGATGCTTTTTGGACAAATGAGGTACCTATATTGAGCTTTCAATAAGTGAGACAGTACAGAATATTTTACTTGTTCTAAATCCACCAAGTTTGTATTTCAGAGAGTATCTATATCTTGCTCTTCTATGATCTAATAAATAAATGTATCCACAATCTAACACTTCTATTCATGCATTTACAGACTAGTGGATATGAAGAAGGTACAGAGAATATGTTAGTGATACATGAGGGAAATTAATTTATTATTAAATGTAATATGTATATATATATATACAAACACTTGGGACTGTATTATTAGAATTAGAAAGGTATTACATCCAAGTGAGTATTTAAATTTAACAGTAGAAAAACTTAACTACTTTGAAAATGTAAAACTTATTTACTTACAATGAATACTAGATTAAATAGATTAACAAAAATAATTTATTTACGTACTACTTGGCTACAACATGTAGAAAATAGTTACAAAAACAATTATACATGAAAATCATGTTGAGTTTATCACTGTTGTGGTGCACTATGCTAAGGTGCTTTAGTCATGTCCTTGTGTTTTCAAGACACATCTAATTCGGGGCATATTCATATAGATTAAGTGGAAAATATCATAAAGTTTATCTATTTATCACCTACCTACAAAATTTTAAAATGCCCATATTGTTTCTAGTATCCAAATACTCTAGGTGAAATGTATTTAATCCCAAAGTAAACCATAATTTGGGCATACTTTGTTAAGGTCTTATTAGTTTTGATCATTCATTATAAGGATGTATTAATAATATATACATAAAACCTCTCTCATGTGTTTTTGATATACATACCAAAGCCTACGGGCAGCTTTATTGTCCACGTGCAATCTAAACTGCTGGGGTAGTTTCCAGGAAACCCGGGACTGAGGATCACACCACTGAAGTCTGACATAGCACCACCACACTGAGCTGCAAGAGAATCAAGATGCCACTTACGCCAAGGTACTTCACTGTATTCAAAAGAGACTGAAATCATTTCAAGTATGAATCAAGTCTCTGAGTTAAAACTGATATAAGTTTGAATACTGTCAACTCTCATTCACTATGAACTAGTAATCAGATATAATCAGTTGAGAAGGCATTTTGTAAAATAGCATAAAAGGATAATGTATTTCCTTCCTTGGCAGTAAATAAAAGCTAAAATCAATTATCACACAGAAAGGAAGAGCTCATGTAGTGTGAACACAAGCAAACAAGAAGTACAAGTACTTTTCCATAGTGAGCAACATATTTCTCATCCAAAGTACTTTTGGAAATGTTCTGATTCATTCAACAGATGATATAGTTTAGAATAAAACCAAGCCAGCAACACTCATTCTGAGTACTGTATTGATGAGGGTTTCATTTTCCAGTCTTTTGTCCTTTTCCTCTTTTTTTGAGGAGGCTAAAGACTTCTACTGGTTTCTATGGATAATATGTAAGTTATTCACAAACTGTAATAAAACATGGCCCCACTTTATCCTAAAATAGACAAAAAGTTGGGAATTTAGAATTCTACATTTGAGAATTCAGGCATAAATTCATGTTTTTTAGAATTTCTATTATGCTGATTGACCACTATTAAGCTAGCCATAAAGTACAAGAGATAATTGCCCAAGTTTTAATTTTTACATGATTACATAGAATTATTTAACATGTATTAATAGAACAACTGCATTTTTGAAGCTAAGTCTTTCTCCTGTGTACATTTTATCCTTTTATCACAGAAAGATTAAAGAATACATCTCAATTGTTGGTTGAAGAATCCGATTTCATGACTGCACATCATGTTAGAAAGTTACCTGTATATTTACCTGTAGCTTTTATTCATTTCTTATTACGAGTATGAACAGATAAATATTCAAACTTCAGGGTATATATTATAAAGGCGAATTCAGTAGAAAAACTTATCAGTGTTCTATGTGATATCAATAGCCAGTTTGATAGGTGTCTAACTATGTGAGCTGAACAAATTATTTATCAAGCAGATTTAACTAAGGGGATATATAACCTTACAATTAATCTGCATATAAATCTTTATTTTAAAGTTTTAATTACCACTGAGCTCTAAAGACACACCTGTGTATTTTTCCATCCCCCTCAAATCTCAGCTCATTTATCTTTAAACTAGAGCCATTTTCAACATGTATTAGCCATTAATGTTCACTAATTCATTTTTCTAAAATTTGGTTGTACACATATATTTACTATAGAATCTGACAGTTAGGAGCTGTACAGAAAATATTTTGGTCAATCAAAGGTACTTTAAAACTTTCTCACAGAAAGGAAGAGCTCATGTAGTGTGAACACAAGCAAACAAGAAGTACAAGTACTTTTCCATAGTGAGCAACATATTTCTCATCCAAAGTACTTTTGGAAATGTTCTGATTCATTCAACAGATGATATAGTTTAGAATAAAACCAAGCCAGCAACACTCATTCTGAGTACTGTATTGATGAGGGTTTCATTTTCCAGTCTTTTGTCCTTTTCCTCTTTTTTTGAGGAGGCTAAAGACTTCTACTGGTTTCTATGGATAATATGTAAGTTATTCACAAACTGTAATAAAACATGGCCCCACTTTATCCTAAAATAGACAAAAAGTTGGGAATTTAGAATTCTACATTTGAGAATTCAGGCATAAATTCATGTTTTTTAGAATTTCTATTATGCTGATTGACCACTATTAAGCTAGCCATAAAGTACAAGAGATAATTGCCCAAGTTTTAATTTTTACATGATTACATAGAATTATTTAACATGTATTAATAGAACAACTGCATTTTTGAAGCTAAGTCTTTCTCCTGTGTACATTTTTATCCTTTTATCACAGAAAGATTAAAGAATACATCTCAATTGTTGGTTGAAGAATCCGATTTCATGACTGCACATCATGTTAGAAAGTTACCTGTATATTTACCTGTAGCTTTTATTCATTTCTTATTACGAGTATGAACAGATAAATATTCAAACTTCAGGGTATATATTATAAAGGCGAATTCAGTAGAAAAACTTATCAGTGTTCTATGTGATATCAATAGCCAGTTTGATAGGTGTCTAACTATGTGAGCTGAACAAATTATTTATCAAGCAGATTTAACTAAGGGGATATATAACCTTACAATTAATCTGCATATAAATCTTTATTTTAAAGTTTTAATTACCACTGAGCTCTAAAGACACACCTGTGTATTTTTCCATCCCCCTCAAATCTCAGCTCATTTATCTTTAAACTAGAGCCATTTTCAACATGTATTAGCCATTAATGTTCACTAATTCATTTTTCTAAAATTTGGTTGTACACATATATTTACTATAGAATCTGACAGTTAGGGAGCTGTACAGAAAATATTTTGGTCAATCAAAGGTACTTTAAAACTTTCTGGCAAGAATGCAATTGTAGGTTGGGTTTTTTTTTTTTTTTTGGCTTTATTATGAATTTTAAGTATAAGAACACAAGGATTCTCTTTTGCTTTCCTGCCTTCACAATCTCAAATATTTGAGCTGCTCCCTGTCCCTCTGTTCTGCTAATTTCCATCACTTTAGAAATGATTTAAAAATCTTGTCCTTTGCATTGCTCACACTTCTAGAGTGCAAATCTCAAAATCAGAGAAGGAAAGAATAAAAGCTAACAGATAACGAAAGAGAAAGAAAAACAACAACAGACCATGAAAGACAAGAAAAATCCAAAAGCCACATCTGCCTTCAACACTGTACTCCTATTATCTCAGTGTCTCTGCAAGCTCCTGCACACTTAGGCCTTGATAGACAAACTTGTGCTTCACCAGCAGTTTCAAGGTAGACTCTTTGAGCCTTTTTATAATCTTTTTCTTATGGACACAAAAAAAGCCTAGGGCTCCAAGAAGACACAAAAAAAGCCCAGGGCTCCAAGATTAAATCCTCTTTGATTCTTCCTTCAGATTTTTCTCTATTACCTAGAAATCTCAAGTGACTTTTCCTTCCTTCCACCAAAATATCTGGCATACTGTTTACTTTACAGTTCATGAAACTATAACTTGGATACTTGAAGACTAGAGTTTGAAGACATTCTCTGATCAGTCTCCTAGCCCTCAGTGTCTCCTTATAATATGGCCATGATGTTAATTTAAATATTTTGTCAAATATAGCTTAAGTTTACTGTCCAAAATTTCTAAAATATGAAAAACCAAGAAGAAAACAAACAGCAGTATTTTGAAATTCTACTATCCATAGATAGACTATCTTTGTAATTCTTTATTTCTCTACAGAAAAATATATATACATATGTGTGTTTATATATATAATGAAAATTACATATATGATTATGGGGTTCTGAATTGAAAGAAGACTGTTGCAAGCATAAGGAAGCTTAAGCACATTGTTTCAATTTGGAGCTAAGATGGCGCCTGCAGGAAGGGAAGTGGGAGTGAAAGCAAGGTTAAGCACATTGTTTAAAGAAGCTTAAGCACATGTTTGCAGTTTGGAGCTAAGATGGCGCCTACAGGAAGAGCTGAGGGCGTGATCTAAATTGTTAAGTGATGGTCAAATTTTCTGATTGGTTCACCTGGTTTCCGCGCTCGTGGATGATTGCTTGACCTTTAGCTTGATTGGTGTAATCTATAGGAAGTCCCATGCAAAACCCCCTTCACTTGCCTATAAAAGCTGTGAATCTACACTAATAAAGCAGAACTGCCTTGACAGAACCCCTGCCATGTCTGATTGTCCCCGGCATGCATCTGTGGGCTGGGGTGCCAGTAGCAAGGCTCGCCTCTCTCCGAGATCTCCCGGTTCAGCCGGGGGCAATCCCGCTGACTTCCTTTCTGCAGAAGATCCCCACATATGATGAATCAAACTTCTCAGGAGAAACAACAACAAAACAAAAATGAAAGACAAGAAAATCCAAAAGACATCTGCCTTCAACACTGTACTCCTATTATCTCAGTGTCTCTGCAAGCTCCTGCACACTTAGGCCTTGATAGACAAACTTGTGCTTCACCAGCAGTTTCAAGGTAGACTCTTTGAGCCTTTTATAATCTTTTCTTATGGACACAAAAAGCCTAGGGCTCCAAGAAGACACAAAAAAAGCCCAGGGCTCCAAGATTAAATCCTCTTTGATTCTTCCTTCAGATTTTTCTCTATTACCTAGAAATCTCAAGTGACTTTTCCTTCCTTCCACCAAAATATCTGGCATACTGTTTACTTTACAGTTCATGAAACTATAACTTGGATACTTGAAGACTAGAGTTTGAAGACATTCTCTGATCAGTCTCCTAGCCCTCAGTGTCTCCTTATAATATGGCCATGATGTTAATTTAAATATTTTGTCAAATATAGCTTAAGTTTACTGTCCAAAATTTCTAAAATATGAAAAACCAAGAAGAAAACAAACAGCAGTATTTTGAAATTCTACTATCCATAGATAGACTATCTTTGTAATTCTTTATTTCTCTACAGAAAAATATATATACATATGTGTGTTTATATATATAATGAAAATTACATATATGATTATGGGGTTCTGAATTGAAAGAAGACTGTTGCAAGCATAAGGAAGCTTAAGCACATTGTTTCAATTTGGAGCTAAGATGGCGCCTGCAGGAAGGGAAGTGGGAGTGAAAGCAAGGTTAAGCACATTGTTTAAAGAAGCTTAAGCACATGTTTGCAGTTTGAGCTAAGATGGCGCCTACAGGAAGAGCTGAGGCGTGATCTAAATTGTTAAGTGATGGTCAAATTTTCTGATTGGTTCACCTGGTTTCCGCGCTCGTGGATGATTGCTTGACCTTTAGCTTGATTGGTGTAATCTATAGGAAGTCCCATGCAAAACCCCCTTCACTTGCCTATAAAAGCTGTGAATCTACACTAATAAAGCAGAACTGCCTTGACAGAACCCCTGCCATGTCTGATTGTCCCCGGCATGCATCTGTGGGCTGGGGTGCCAGTAGCAAGGCTCGCCTCTCTCCGAGATCTCCCGGTTCAGCCGGGGGCAATCCCGCTGACTTCCTTTCTGCAGAAGATCCCCACATATGATGAATCAAACTTCTCAGGAGAAATAATCAATAACTGCAGATGCAGAAATATCAATAACCTCAGATATGCAGAAATATCAATAGCCTCAGATATGCAGAAATATCAATAACCTCAGATATGCAGATGATATCAGTCTTGTGGCACAAAGCAAAGAAGAACTAAAGAGCCTCCTGATTAAAAAGCAGAGACATACTTAGCTGACAAAGGTCTGTAGAGTCAAAACTAAGGTTTTTCCAGTAGTCACGTACAGATGTGGAGGTGATGGAATTCCAGCTGAGCTACTTCAAATCCTAAAAAAATGATGCTGTTAAGGTGCTACACTCAATATGCCAGCAAATTTGGAAAACTCAATGCCAAACAATGTTCAAACTACCACACCATTCCACTCATGTCACATGCTAGCAAAGTCATGCTCAAAATTCACCATGCAATGCTTCAACAATACATGATCCAAGAACTTCCAGATGTACAAACTGGATTTAGAAAAGGCAGTGAAAGCAGAGATCAAATTGCCAACATCCGTTGGATCATAGAGAAAGGAAGAGAATTCCAGAAAAAACAGCTACTTCTGCTTCATTAACTATGCTATGCTAAAGCCTTTGACTGTGTGGATCACATTAACTGTGGAAAATTCTTATAGAGATCAGAATACCAGACCACCTTACCTGCCTCCTGAGAAAGCTGTTCGTAGGTCAAGAAGCAACAATTAGAACCAGATATGGAACAATGGACTAGTTCCAAATTGGGAAAAGAGTATGCCAAGGCTATATATTACCACCCTTCCTATTTAACTTATATGCAGAGCATAACTTGGATAAAGCACAAGCTTAAATCAAGATTGTGGGGAGAAATATCAATAGCCTCAGGTATGTAAATGACACCACCCTTATTGCAGAAAGAGAAGAGGAGCTAAAGAGTCTCTTGATGAAGTTGAAAGAAGAGAGTGAAAAGCTGATTTAAAACTCAACATTTGAAAAACGAAGATCATGGCATCTAGTCCCATTACTTCATGGCAAATACATGGAAACAGTGACATATTTTATTTTCTAGGGCTCGGAAATCACTATGGATGGTGACTACAGCCATGAAATTAAAAGACGCTTGCTCCCTGGAAGAAAAGCTATGACAAAACTAGACAGAGTATTAAAAAGCAGAAACATCACTTTGCTGACAAAGGTCCGTATAGTCAAAGCTATGGTTTTTCTAGTAGTCATGTATGGATTGTGAGAGTTGGAACATAAAGAAGGCTGAGCACCAAAGAGTTGATGCCTTGGGACTGTGGTGTTGGAAAAGACTCTTGAGAGTCCCCTGGACTGCAAGGAGATCAAACCTGTCAATCCTAAAGGAAATCAACCTGGAATATTCATTGAAAGGACTGATGCTGAAACTGAAGCTCCAATACTTTGGTCACCTGATGTGAAGAGATGACTCACTGGAAAAGACCCTGATGCTGGGAAAAATAGAAGGCAGAAGAAAAAGGGGACAGCAGAGGACTAGATGGTTGGATGGCATCACTGTGTCAATTGACATGTGTGGGGCTCTGAATTGAAAGAGGACAGTTGCAAGCATAAGGAAGTTTAAGCACATTGTTTCAGTTTGGAACTAAGAGGGCGCCTACAGTAAGGGATGTGGATCATAGAGAAAGGAAGAGAATTCCAGAAAAAACAGCTACTTCTGCTTCATTAACTATGCTATGCTAAAGCCTTTGACTGTGTGGATCACATTAACTGTGGAAAATTCTTATAGAGATCAGAATACCAGACCACCTTACCTGCCTCCTGAGAAAGCTGTTCGTAGGTCAAGAAGCAACAATTAGAACCAGATATGGAACAATGGACTAGTTCCAAATTGGGAAAAGAGTATGCCAAGGCTATATATTACCACCCTTCCTATTTAACTTATATGCAGAGCATAACTTGGATAAAGCACAAGCTTAAATCAAGATTGTGGGGAGAAATATCAATAGCCTCAGGTATGTAAATGACACCACCCTTATTGCAGAAAGAGAAGAGGAGCTAAAGAGTCTCTTGATGAAGTTGAAAGAAGAGAGTGAAAAGCTGATTTAAAACTCAACATTTGAAACACGAAGATCATGGCATCTAGTCCCATTACTTCATGGCAAATACATGGAAACAGTGACATATTTTATTTTCTAGGGCTCGGAAATCACTATGGATGGTGACTACAGCCATGAAATTAAAAGACGCTTGCTCCCTGGAAGAAAAGCTATGACAAAACTAGACAGAGTATTAAAAAGCAGAAACATCACTTTGCTGACAAAGGTCCGTATAGTCAAAGCTATGGTTTTTCTAGTAGTCATGTATGGATTGTGAGAGTTGGAACATAAAGAAGGCTGAGCACCAAAGAGTTGATGCCTTGGGACTGTGGTGTTGGAAAAGACTCTTGAGAGTCCCCTGGACTGCAAGGAGATCAAACCTGTCAATCCTAAAGGAAATCAACCTGGAATATTCATTGAAAGGACTGATGCTGAAACTGAAGCTCCAATACTTTGGTCACCTGATGTGAAGAGATGACTCACTGGAAAAGACCCTGATGCTGGGAAAAATAGAAGGCAGAAGAAAAAGGGGACAGCAGAGGACTAGATGGTTGGATGGCATCACTGTGTCAATTGACATGTGTGGGGCTCTGAATTGAAAGAGGACAGTTGCAAGCATAAGGAAGTTTAAGCACATTGTTTCAGTTTGGAACTAAGAGGGCGCCTACAGTAAGGGATGTGGGAGTGAAAGGAAGCTTAAGCGCATTGTTTCAGTTTGGAGTTAAGATGGCGCCTACAGGAAGAGACGTGGGAGTGAAAGCAAGCTTAAGCACATGTTTGCAGTTTGGAGCTAAGATGGCGCCTACAGGAAGCGCTGAGGGCGTGATCTAAATTGTTAAGTGATGGTCAAAATTTCTGATTGGTTCACCTGGTTTCCGCGCTCCGTGGATGATTGCTTGACCTTTAGCTTGATTGGTGTAATCTATAGGAAGTCCCATGCAAAACCCCCTTCACTTGCCTATAAAAGCTGTGAATCTACACTAATAAAGCGGAACTGCTTTGACAGAACCCGTGCTGCGTCTGATTGTTCCCTGCATGCGCCGGGAGGCTGGGGGGTCGGGCAGCAAGATCCACTTCTCTATGAGATCTCCCGGTTCAGCCGGGGGCAATCCTGCTGCCTTCCTTTCTGCGGAAGGCCCGCGCAGACATGAATTCTGAGCAAGGTTTGGGAGACAGTGAAGGACAGGGATGCCTGGAGTGCTGCAGTCCATGGGGTTGAAGAGTTAGACATGACTGAGCAACTGAACTGACTGACCTACAGAAATATACCCTTCAAAAATGCCATCCAATCTGAAGTCTGAATGTTTTTAGTAACCTTTGACAATAAAACATATCTTTACTCTTGAACATTAACTTCCAGTACTCTACAAGAAAAATTGTACACATGGTACATAAGCATCACAGGAATTGTGTCCTCTCAATATTCCTATGTTAAAGCCCTAACTACCAAATGTGACTATATTTGGAGATAAGGGATATCTCTTTTAAGGAGGTAATTAAGGTTAAATAAAGTCATGAGGGTGGTGCTCTAATAGTACTGCTGTCCTTGTAATAAAAAAGAGATAGAGGAGCTCCTTCACAGAGAAAGGCCATGTAAAGATGCAGGGAGAAGATCATCTTCTACAAGCCAAGGCAAGAAGCTCTCTGATGAATACAACCCTGCCATCACCCTAATCTTGACCTTCTAACTTCTATAACTGTGACAAAATAAATTCCTACTGTTGAAGCCAATTTGTCTATAGTATTTTGCCACACTAGCCCAAGCAAACTAATATAATACTGTTATACTGTACGGTCTGTTCACTGTACATTGGAAGGTATTCAGGTCACACCAATTCTTTTTTTTTTTCCCCCTACTCAGAAAGGGTAGTCTTCTTCATTCACTTAATTACACCTATCATCCAAAACTCTTAAGTTTTATCGACTAACTATAGCTCCCAATGACTTCAGTCAACACCATTCTCATCTTTCTTAATTACCAACAGTGAGACAATGGCATTATTTAACACTAAATTACTCTCTTATTTCATTTCAATTATTTCTCCCATTCTAAATGGTAAACAATGTTTTAATGACAAATCATACTACAGCTTTATACTCTCTATCTATGTTATTGGTCTAGCGGAACTGCTTTGACAGAACCCGTGCTGCGTCTGATTGTTCCTGCATGCGCCGGGAGGCTGGGGGTCGGGCAGCAAGATCCACTTCTCTATGAGATCTCCCGGTTCAGCTGGGGCAATCCTGCTGCCTTCCTTTCTGCGGAAGGCCCGCGCAGACATGAATTCTGAGCAAGGTTTGGGAGACAGTGAAGGACAGGGATGCCTGGAGTGCTGCAGTCCATGGGGTTGAAGAGTTAGACATGACTGAGCAACTGAACTGACTGACCTACAGAAATATACCCTTCAAAAATGCCATCCAATCTGAAGTCTGAATGTTTTTAGTAACCTTTGACAATAAAACATATCTTTACTCTTGAACATTAACTTCCAGTACTCTACAAGAAAAATTGTACACATGGTACATAAGCATCACAGGAATTGTGTCCTCTCAATATTCCTATGTTAAAGCCCTAACTACCAAATGTGACTATATTTGGAGATAAGGGATATCTCTTTTAAGGAGGTAATTAAGGTTAAATAAAGTCATGAGGGTGGTGCTCTAATAGTACTGCTGTCCTTGTAATAAAAAAGAGATAGAGGAGCTCCTTCACAGAGAAAGGCCATGTAAAGATGCAGGGAGAAGATCATCTTCTACAAGCCAAGGCAAGAAGCTCTCTGATGAATACAACCCTGCCATCACCCTAATCTTGACCTTCTAACTTCTATAACTGTGACAAAATAAATTCCTACTGTTGAAGCCAATTTGTCTATAGTATTTTGCCACACTAGCCCAAGCAAACTAATATAATACTGTTATACTGTACGGTCTGTTCACTGTACATTGGAAGGTATTCAGGTCACACCAATTCTTTTTTTTTTTCCCCCTACTCAGAAAGGGTAGTCTTCTTCATTCACTTAATTACACCTATCATCCAAAACTCTTAAGTTTTATCGACTAACTATAGCTCCCAATGACTTCAGTCAACACCATTCTCATCTTTCTTAATTACCAACAGTGAGACAATGGCATTATTTAACACTAAATTACTCTCTTATTTCATTTCAATTATTTCTCCCATTCTAAATGGTAAACAATGTTTTAATGACAAATCATACTACAGTTTCTTTTCATACTCTCTAGAGTCAGGTATGTTTATGGTGGTCTACAGATACCAGAAGTAAGAAAGAAAAAATAATTAAGGTGGACAGAAATAACTGGAAGTTGCACTAAATTAGGGGAAATATTTGAGCTCATACTTTCAAAGCCCCAATTGTTCATTTGATACATCTCATATCTCAACTGCTTTTCACCAATGAAGACATCTCATAGGAGTCATACTCCCTTTGATAGACTCCAGTTTCCTTGTTTATTTTGGCTCAATAGTAAGCAATAGCATATTTATTTATTTTTCTGATATATGAGTATTTCTACCACATTCATACTGAAAAACCTGCCTGGGAATCTATAAACCTAATATCTTTTCTCAATTTATAGGCTTTTTTTTAAAAAAAAAGATTTATTTATTTATTTATTTTGGTGGGGGTGGGGTGGGAAGGGAGGGGAAAAGGCGGGCCACTTCTATTGGTCTTTCATTTGTCCATTTTCATCCATCTTTGTTCTTTGGCCCATGTGGGCCTCCCATCACAGTGGCCTCTGTTGTCACAGAGCACTGGCTCTGGGCACATGTGCTCCAGAGCTCAGGCTTGGTAATTGGACACATCAGTCCAGTCGCTCCGCGGCACGTGGGATCTTCCCAGGCCAGGGATGGAACTGGCGCCCCTTGCACTGCAAGGCGGTGTCCTTACCCACTGGACCACCAGGGAAGCCCCGATTTGTAGTTTTAAGTCATCCGTTAACAATGAAGTTGGGACCAAAAAAATATAAAAATTTAAAGGTTAAAAAAAGAGAAAAATGTGTGCAACATTTATCTGGAAATATAATTCCATAAAACCTTACAAAATGCAAACTTTACATTTGAACAACAACATATAGAATGCATATCTTTAAAATTTGATACAGCTAATAAGTGATGTATTGTGCTTTAACTTACCTAAACATATAGGGATTGGATAATTCCATCTTCTTACAGGTCCAGGCATCATGTAATGCGAATGAGTAGACAATGCATTTACACTAAATTACTCTCTTATTTCATTTCAATTATTTCTCCCATTCTAAATGGTAAACAATGTTTTAATGACAAATCATACTACAGTTTCTTTTCATACTCTCTAGAGTCAGGTATGTTTATGGTGGTCTACAGATACCAGAAGTAAGAAAGAAAAAATAATTAAGGTGGACAGAAATAACTGGAAGTTGCACTAAATTAGGGGAAATATTTGAGCTCATACTTTCAAAGCCCCAATTGTTCATTTGATACATCTCATATCTCAACTGCTTTTCACCAATGAAGACATCTCATAGGAGTCATACTCCCTTTGATAGACTCCAGTTTCCTTGTTTATTTTGGCTCAATAGTAAGCAATAGCATATTTATTTATTTTTCTGATATATGAGTATTTCTACCACATTCATACTGAAAAACCTGCCTGGGAATCTATAAACCTAATATCTTTTCTCAATTTATAGGCTTTTTTTTAAAAAAAAAGATTTATTTATTTATTTATTTTGGTGGGGGTGGGGTGGGAAGGGAGGGGAAAAGGCGGGCCACTTCTATTGGTCTTTCATTTGTCCATTTTCATCCATCTTTGTTCTTTGGCCCATGTGGGCCTCCCATCACAGTGGCCTCTGTTGTCACAGAGCACTGGCTCTGGGCACATGTGCTCCAGAGCTCAGGCTTGGTAATTGGACACATCAGTCCAGTCGCTCCGCGGCACGTGGGATCTTCCCAGGCCAGGGATGGAACTGGCGCCCCTTGCACTGCAAGGCGGTGTCCTTACCCACTGGACCACCAGGGAAGCCCCGATTTGTAGTTTTAAGTCATCCGTTAACAATGAAGTTGGGACCAAAAAAATATAAAAATTTAAAGGTTAAAAAAAGAGAAAAATGTGTGCAACATTTATCTGGAAATATAATTCCATAAAACCTTACAAAATGCAAACTTTACATTTGAACAACAACATATAGAATGCATATCTTTAAAATTTGATACAGCTAATAAGTGATGTATTGTGCTTTAACTTACCTAAACATATAGGGATTGGATAATTCCATCTTCTTACAGGTCCAGGCATGCATGTAATATGCGAATGACCCTATATAAACAAGACAGTGCAATTTAGCACACATTTTTACAAGTTTAACTATAACACAGCATAGTGAATGATGCTTATGAAAACAACAACATATTGCATTTTAATATTTTTAATACTACTGGAAATCTTAGTCTGACTTAAAACAAGAAAGCTAATTACATATCCTTGTAATAATATGCAAAAAAATTTCAAGGTTTTGGCAGAAAAATTAAGACTAACTCACATTAAAATTATGGTTTTAATGCTGTCCTGCCAAAACATGTTCTACAAAAGTAGTGCAATAATTATACAAGGGAAATGGCCATAAACACAGTGGCTTATAATGAATTGTTATAATATCTAAGGTGAGATAGGTGCAAAATGATTATAGAATTTTTTCTTAAAATTACGAAAAGTCATTCTTTGGACTGTGTGCTCCAGAATTCAGCACAGGAAACTCTTTCTTCTTGTTAGAGCATGCTGTCATCTTAATGATGTAAAACTGATCGATAAATTAATAAATTCCTGCTTATTTGTAAATATAAAAAATTATGAAAAGTCATCTAAGATATATTGCATTTTAAACTGAAATAAAAGTCCAGAAAAATTCGATTGCATTATTGAGACTAATTATCTGTGCTATAAGTTTAAAGACTATAAATTATTCATTTTTAATTTTCCTTCCTCTAAGGAATGTATTGATTTAACATGTGAAATAGTTTCTGTCACAATTTTTTTCCTTAATTTCTTAATTGGTCTATGCTTTAGGGAGATTTTTATGAAGTCATAAATTCAGACCTTTTAAAAACACACAAAACAACATTAACATAAGTACATAAATTCAGAATATATATTTTAATTCCATAGTTTAAGGAAAACTTATTTGTAGTTGATTTTTTTATGACTGTTTGGGAGTTTATTAACATAGAAGTTTCATTTAATGCTTTAAGTACATTTTTATTTTCAAATTCTGAAAACACAGGAGTTCAAATGCCACATCTTATGTGAACAGAGACAAAAGTAAAAATTTATTTTGACTCAAAAATAATTTTTGGTTACTTGCAAATAAAACAAATTTACTTCATCCCAGCAATTTCTTTCATAAATATCTCATTGACAAATTGAATACCTTTTGATTTAATAATGTTAAATTACGCAGCCTGAGATCAGTATTGTTTATGACTTGTATATTATCAATCACTGGTTTATAAAAATATTCTGAAGGGGTAATGAAAACCAAAGCTAAAAATTCGAAATAAACCTACCTGAAGAGAATAGCCTTGATCACACTGAAAGGATACTACATCACCAACCATGTATCTGTCTCCAATTTTAATTCCACTGCTAGGGGTCTGTGGTTCAGGACAGGAATCCAAACCAATGGCTACAAATATTTAACAATAGCAAGTAACTTTCAAATGATGAATGCTTAGATCATGCATATTAAATTACCAAATTTGAATATTGGTACTATTAAAACAAGATTTAACATTGAGATGTTAAGAATATTTTGTGAACAAGATTTAATTGGATATGGTTAGAGCAATCTGCTTTGGCACTCTACCATAAAACTATTTGAATTTTCACGGCACCATCCATTAATTAGCTGTGTGATTATACCAAAACTCTTCCTTAATTCTCAGCCTAAATGTCTTCTGTGAAACAAATAAAATCTCCTAAAAAATTCTCTAAATAAAAAGAATAATAATTTATTGTGATAATAAAATGGAATTGTACTTATGAAACAAAATTCTTTTTTAAACTGGTACCTTTTCTGAAAGGAGATTATAATTGCTAAACATTTATTTTCAACATAAAAATAAAAGTATAGGGCTTCCCTGGTGGTCCAGTGGATAATCTTTTCCTTAATTTCTTAATTGGTCTATGCTTTAGGGAGATTTTTATGAAGTCATAAATTCAGACCTTTTAAAAACACACAAAACAACATTAACATAAGTACATAAATTCAGAATATATATTTTAATTCCATAGTTTAAGGAAAACTTATTTGTAGTTGATTTTTTTATGACTGTTTGGGAGTTTATTAACATAGAAGTTTCATTTAATGCTTTAAGTACATTTTTATTTTCAAATTCTGAAAACACAGGAGTTCAAATGCCACATCTTATGTGAACAGAGACAAAAGTAAAATTTATTTTGACTCAAAAATAATTTTTGGTTACTTGCAAATAAAACAAATTTACTTCATCCCAGCAATTTCTTTCATAAATATCTCATTGACAAATTGAATACCTTTTGATTTAATAATGTTAAATTACGCAGCCTGAGATCAGTATTGTTTATGACTTGTATATTATCAATCACTGGTTTATAAAAATATTCTGAAGGGGTAATGAAAACCAAAGCTAAAAATTCGAAATAAACCTACCTGAAGAGAATAGCCTTGATCACACTGAAAGGATACTACATCACCAACCATGTATCTGTCTCCAATTTTAATTCCACTGCTAGGGGTCTGTGGTTCAGGACAGGAATCCAAACCAATGGCTACAAATATTTAACAATAGCAAGTAACTTTCAAATGATGAATGCTTAGATCATGCATATTAAATTACCAAATTTGAATATTGGTACTATTAAAACAAGATTTAACATTGAGATGTTAAGAATATTTTGTGAACAAGATTTAATTGGATATGGTTAGAGCAATCTGCTTTGGCACTCTACCATAAAACTATTTGAATTTTCACGGCACCATCCATTAATTAGCTGTGTGATTATACCAAAACTCTTCCTTAATTCTCAGCCTAAATGTCTTCTGTGAAACAAATAAAATCTCCTAAAAAATTCTCTAAATAAAAAGAATAATAATTTATTGTGATAATAAAATGGAATTGTACTTATGAAACATTCTCAGTAAAATGCTAAACATTTATCCATATTACCTGGTACCTTTTCTGAAAGGAGATTATAATTGAAAACACATCCACTATTTTTACATTAACAACTTAATTTTCAACATAAAAATAAAAGTATAGGGCTTCCCCTGGTGGTCCAGTGGATAAGGACACCGCCTTGCAGTGCAAGGGGCGCCGGTTCGATCCCTGGCCTGGGAAGATTCCCACGTGCCGCGGAGCGGCTGGACCGATGTGTCCAATCAGAGCCGGAGCTCTGGAGCGCATGCGCCCAGAACTGGTGCTCTGTGACAACAGACGCCACCGCGATAGGAGGCCCACACGGGCCAAAGAACAAAGACGGATGAAAAATAGAGAAATGGAAGACCAATAGAAGTGGCCCGCCTGCTCCCCTCCCTCCCCAAACCGACCCCCACCCAAAAATAAATAAATAAATAAATCTTTAAAAAAAAAAAATAAAATAAAATAAAAGTATAGTAAAAATGGAAGGTTTTTCTAAAAAGTTTCATTTAGTTTAACATTTTTTATTGAAGCATAGTTGATTTACTATGTTGTGTTAATTTCTGCTATGGAGTAAAGTAATTAAGTTTATATATGCATATGTATAAAAGTCTTTTTTATATTCTTTTCCAGTATGGTTTACATAGGATATTAACTATAGTTTTCTGTTCTATACACAAGGACCTTGTTGTTTATTCATTCTCCATACAGCAGTTTGCATCTACAAGCCTTAAATTGCCACTCTGTCCAACTCCTACCCTCCTTCAGCCTTGGCAACCAAAAGTCTGTTCTCTATGTCTGTATGTTTCTATTTCATAGATAATTTCATTTGTATCATATTTGAGGTCTTACTAGAAGTGGTATTATACAGTATTTGTCTTTTTCTGACTTATTTCACTTAATATGATAATCTCTAGGTTGATGTATGTTCCTTCTAATGGCATTATTTCTAAAATTATTCATTTAAAGGCTTATAAATTATTGATGTTTTTGCCAGAACATTTTTTAAAATGTGTGAATTTTTTAAAGTGTTGATTTTTTTGAAAACTTTTTATCTTCAATAGAAGATATGATTATGTTATTATTATATTTATTATGTAGTTCTTTACAGTTCACATTTTGAACTAGTCTGTTACATAGCTGGGATGGGAGGAAGCAGTCACAACTTCAAAAACATTATATATGCGTGTGTCTGTGTGTACACATTATAAATAGATTATATAAAATCATTTATTAAAAAGGATAACAAACTAAACCCTAAAATAGGACAGTACTATGGCCACCTGATCTGAAGAAGTGACTCATTGGAAAAGACCCTAATGCTGAGAAAGATTTAGGGCAGGAGAAGGAAGGGGCAGTGGAATACAAGATGGTTGGATGGCATCAACTTAATGATCATGAGTTTGAGCAAACTCCAGGAGATAGTGAAGGACAGGGAATCCTGGCGTGCTGCAGTCCATGGGGTTGCAAAGAGTTGAAAATAACTTAGCAACTGAATAACAACAAAAATATGACAATATCATATACTTTCTTTCATTCCTTGACCATGTTATTTCTCACTGAAAGAAGCTCTCATACATAACACCACCCTCTATATCACCTTTTTTCATTGATGCAAACTAATAATGAATAATTATGTAATTAGTTGTTCTTCTTTAGAGAATATAAGCTCCATAAGGGCAACATAGACCACAGAGTCTTAAGGAAGCACTCAACAAACACGTGTTGTAAAGATGAATTGGGAGTATTAAAAAAAAAAAATAGCATAGAGGGGGGCCAAGATGGCGGAGGAATGAGAGGATTTCACCAGCTCCCCATAAGAATCACCAGAACTAATCAAGAAATGAAACATCACCAACAAACTAGCCTCTAGACAACAAAAGAACTCCTTAGCTCTACAAGGGTCGGAAAGCGAGCAGTCAGAACTTTCCCTTAGCTCCCATACTGAGGGCCCCGTACCCCCAACCCCCACCACGCCAGACCTAGAGGAGAGAATGCTGCGAAGTGCGCCAGGAGAACAGAAGGCAGAGCTCAGCGTGAAAATCCTGCTGGGACAGCAAAGGGTCGCTAGGCACTAGTTGAGCTGAGACAACGCTGGTGGGGGTGTGCTGAACGGAACAGTAAGATCCTCCGAGGGTTGCAGTCCAAAAACCTGGCTCAAGCCGGACAGGGAAGCTCGCGCCTGCGTTTGGGGCTTGGTTTCGTATCCAGCAGCGCACGCACGTCAGCACCTCAAACAGCCCGCGCAGCCCCAGAGCTGCAGCAAAGAAGCCAAGTCCCACAGGCAGCAGAGAGCAGTGGCAGAGGAAACCGAAAGAAGACAGGGATTGAAGGCTACCAAGGGGTGTGCAGTGGAACCAGGGAGCCCCCTCCAGCACGGGACCCGGAGGCACGGCCCCCGCCCAATGGACTGGGAATCGCCTGCCATGCCCGCCGGCTTCAGCCAGCATCTGAGCTGTCTGCTGAGCCTTTGTTTTGCTGAAAGTAAAACAGAAACCAGAGCAACCAGCTCTGAAAGGGTCGACTACAAAAAACAAAAAACAAAAAAAACCTGACCCTCATTGAAACCTAAGACAGAAGTGGCCTTCCAACCCCCTAACTCCAGCCCTACCAGTACAGAGTAGGGAAATCTTGGACAACAACCAGAGCTAACTGGTGGAAGGTCCACACGCAGATAAGAATATAAAAACTAGGAACAGTATTTATGTTTGTTGTTCTCCCCCCTACCTTTGTCTTTTCTTTTTAATTTTTAAAAACTTTTTAAAAAAATATTTAATTCTGTTTTTTTTGCCACTGCTTCCTCTCTCTATGCTCTGTAAAATATTTTTATATCTACTACTATCCGCTATATAAATATTTCCTATCTTCCTGTCTCTACTATTCTCTTCCAGCTGTACTAAATGCTTCTACACACTAATCTTTGTAACCTAACCCTACAAAATCCTTGCAACATGAATCTATTCCTTCTCATTACCCATACACTCTCCTCCTTCTGACTTCCAACACATGTCTTAGTTAAAAACTGCTTTCATTTTCATCCAAAAGCAGAAGAATACACTTTCTTCTCAAGTGCTCATGGAACATTCTCCAGGATAGACCACATCTTGGGCCACAAATCAAACCTCAGCAAATTCAAGAAAATTGAAATTATATCAACCATCTTCTCGGACCACAATGCAATGAGACTAGAGATCAACTTCAGGGAAAAAACTGCTAAAAACACACGCACATGGAGATTGAACAACACATACCTAGAAACAAACTGATTAAGGAGCAAATCAAAGGAGAAATTTAAAAATTCCTAGAAGAATATGACAATGAACACACAACAGTGAAAAATCTATGGGATAGTGCAAAAGCAATTCTAAGAGGGAAATTTGTAGCAATACAATCCTACCTCAAGAAACAAGAAAAATATCAGATGACCTAACCCTATGCTTAAATTAATTGCAGAAAGAAGAACAAAAAAATCCCCAAAGTTGGCAGAAGAAGAGACATCATAAAGATCAGAGCAGAAATAAATGAAAAAGAAATGAAAGAAACAATAGTAAAGATAAATAAAATGGACAGCTGGTTCTTCAAAAAGATAAACTATATTGACAAGCCACTGGCCACACATCAAGAAAAACAGAGAGAAGAACCAGATCCACAAAATCAAAAATGAAAAAGGAGAGATTACAACAGATAATGCAGAAATCCAAAGGATTCTAAGAGACTATTATGAACAATTACATAGCAACAGACTGGACAACCTGGAAGAAATGAACACTTTCTTGGAGAAGATTAATCTCCCAAGACTGAACCAGGAAGAAATAGAAACTATGAACAAGTCAATCACAAGCTCAGATATCAAATTTGTGATTAAAAATCTACCTAAAAATAAAATCCCAGGGCCAGATGGCTTCACAGGTGAATTCTACCAAACATTTAAAGAAGAGCTAATGCCCGTCCTTCTAAAACTCTTCCAAAAAATTGCACAGGAAGGAAAACTTCCAAACACATTCTATGAGGCCGCCATCACCCTGATACCAAAGCCAGGCAAAGACAACACACAAAAAAAGAAAATTATAGACCAATCCCACTGATGAACTTGGACGCCAAAATCCTCAACAAAATCCTAGCAAACAGAATTCAACAACACATGAAAAAGCTCATACATCATGATCAAGTTGGGTTCATCCCAGGCATGCAAGTATTCTTCAATATCCACAAATCAATCAATGTGATATGCCATATCAACAAATTGAGAGACAAAAATCACACGATAATCTCAATAGATTCAGAAAAAGCCTTTGACAAAGTACAGCATCCATTTATGATAAAAAAAAAAAAAAAACTCTTCAAAAAATGGGCATAGAAGGAACCTATCTCAACATAATGAAAGCCATTTATGAGAAGCCCACAGCGAATATTATCCTCAATGGTGAAAAACACAAGGCATTCCCTCTAAGATCAGGAAAAAGACAGGGGTACCTACTTTCACCACTATTATACAACATAGTCCTGAAAGTTCTAGCAACAGCATTAAGAGAAGAAAAAGAAAGAAAAGGAATCCAGATTGGAAAGGAAGAAGTCAAACTCTTTCTATTTGCAGATGGCATGATATTATACATAGAAAACCCCAAAGACACTATTACAAAACTACTAGAGCTAATCAACAAATTCAGCAAAGTCACGGGATACAAAATCAATATGCAGAAATCACTGGCATTCCTATATACAAACAATGCAAAATCAGGAAATGAAATCAAAGAGGCAATCCCCTTCACAATTGCAACCAAGAGAATAAAATGTCTATGAATATACCTACCCAAAGAAACAAAAGAATTGTATACAGAAAATTACAAGACACTCATGAAAGAAATTAAACAAGACTTAAACAGATGGAGAGATATTCCATGTTCCTGGGTCAGAAGAATCAATATTATGAAAATGACTGTACTACCAAATATCATCTACAGATTCAATGTGATTGCTATCAAACTACCAATGACATTCTTCACAGAACTAGACCAAAGAATAACACAGTTCATATGGAAACACAAAAGACCCTAAAACTCTTCCAAAAAATTGCACAGGAAGGAAAACTTCCAAACACATTCTATGAGGCCGCCATCACCCTGATACCAAAGCCAGGCAAAGACAACACACAAAAAAAGAAAATTATAGACCAATCCCACTGATGAACTTGGACGCCAAAATCCTCAACAAAATCCTAGCAAACAGAATTCAACAACACATGAAAAAGCTCATACATCATGATCAAGTTGGGTTCATCCCAGGCATGCAAGTATTCTTCAATATCCACAAATCAATCAATGTGATATGCCATATCAACAAATTGAGAGACAAAAATCACACGATAATCTCAATAGATTCAGAAAAAGCCTTTGACAAAGTACAGCATCCATTTATGATAAAAAAAAAAAAAAACTCTTCAAAAAATGGGCATAGAAGGAACCTATCTCAACATAATGAAAGCCATTTATGAGAAGCCCACAGCGAATATTATCCTCAATGGTGAAAAACACAAGGCATTCCCTCTAAGATCAGGAAAAAGACAGGGGTACCTACTTTCACCACTATTATACAACATAGTCCTGAAAGTTCTAGCAACAGCATTAAGAGAAGAAAAAGAAAGAAAAGGAATCCAGATTGGAAAGGAAGAAGTCAAACTCTTTCTATTTGCAGATGGCATGATATTATACATAGAAAACCCCAAAGACACTATTACAAAACTACTAGAGCTAATCAACAAATTCAGCAAAGTCACGGGATACAAAATCAATATGCAGAAATCACTGGCATTCCTATATACAAACAATGCAAAATCAGGAAATGAAATCAAAGAGGCAATCCCCTTCACAATTGCAACCAAGAGAATAAAATGTCTATGAATATACCTACCCAAAGAAACAAAAGAATTGTATACAGAAAATTACAAGACACTCATGAAAGAAATTAAACAAGACTTAAACAGATGGAGAGATATTCCATGTTCCTGGGTCAGAAGAATCAATATTATGAAAATGACTGTACTACCAAATATCATCTACAGATTCAATGTGATTGCTATCAAACTACCAATGACATTCTTCACAGAACTAGACCAAAGAATAACACAGTTCATATGGAAACACAAAAGACCCCAAATAGCCAAAGCAATCCTTAGAAAGAAAAATGGAGCTGGAGGGATTAGCCTCCCTAATTAATTCAGACTATACTACAAAGCAACAGTCATCAAGATAATATGGTACTGGCACAAAAACAGAAATATTGACCAATGGAACAAAATAGAGTATCCAGAGATAAACCCAGGTACCTATGGGTACTGTACTTTTGAGAAAGGACGTGAACAGATACAATGGGACAGAAACAGTCTCTTCAACAAATGGTGCTGGGAAAACTGGGCAGCTACATGCAAACAAATGAAGTTGGAACATTTCCTGACACCATACACTAAGATCAACTCAAAATGGATTAAAGATCTAAATGTAAGACCAGAAACCATCAAACTCTTAGAGGAGAATATAGGCAAAACACTCAGGACATAAACCAAAGCAAGATCTTCTATGACCCTCCTACTAGAATAGCATAACTAAAAACAAAAATCAACCTGTGGGGCCTCATGAAGTTTAAAAGCTTTTGTACAGCAAAATAAATTAAAAAAAAAAATAAACGTGAACACACAACCCACAGAAATGGGAGAAAATCATAGCAAATGAAACAACAAAGAATTAATTTCCAAAATCTACAAGCTACTCAGACAACTCAGCACCGGAAAAATGAACAACCCAATCAAAAAATGGGAAAAGGACCTAAACAGACGCCTCTCCAAAGAGGACATCCAGATGACCCAAAAGCACATGAAACGATGCTCAACCTTGCTTATTACTAGGGAAATGTCAATCAAAACCACAATGAGATATCACCTCACACCCGTCAGAATGGCCATCATCAATAAATTGACAGACAATAAATGCTGGAGAGGGTGCAGAGAAAAGGGAACACTCTTGTATTGCTGGCGGAAATGTCAATTGATACAGTCGCTATGGAAGACAGTATGGAAATTTCTTAAAAAACTAAAAATAGAAGCACCATACAACCCAGGAATCCCACTATTATACCCTGATGAAATCAAAACTGAAAGAAGCACCAATGTTCATTGCAGCTCTGTATACAATAGCTAGAACATGGAAGCAACCTAGATGTCCATCGATGAATGAATGTGTAAAAGAAGCTCTGGTACATATATACAATGCAATACTACTCAACTGTTAAAAGAAATGCAGAAGAGTCAGTCTTAATGAGGTGGCTGGATCTAGAACCTATCATAAAAAGTGAAGTCAGTCAAGAAAGAGAAAGACAAGTACAGCATACTTATACATCTATATGGAATCTAGTAAATGGGTAATGATAACACACATGGTGAACTGTTGGAAAAACAGACAGAGAGAATAGATATATGGACATTGTGGGAAATGAACAATGGGTGGGAGGCATGGAGGGAGTAACATGAAAACCTATACTATCATATGTGAAAAAGATAGCTATTGTCATTGTGCTGCAAGAATAGGAGTTTGTACAAGGGCTTGGTGAGACAGTCTGGAGTGGTAGGATGAGGGGACCAGGGATATGCCTATGGCTGATCTGGAAACATACATGTCTGTGAACAACAAAACTCTGTAAAAATTTAAAAGAAAAAAAAAAAAACGATTACAAAAAAAAAAACCCACATTATATTTCTTAATAAATACAAATGCCTATCTCTGCAAATGAATGACACTTTAATAGCGTAATGGTCAGAGTGACTAAAAATTAAAGGATACAAAATTAAATGTAAGCAGTGACTGTGTGAATCACAACAAACTGTGGAAAATTCTGAAAGACATGGAAATATCAGACCACCTTACCTGCCTCCTGTGAAATTTGTATGCAGTATAAGAAGCAACAGTTAGAAATGGACATGGAACAATGGACTGGTTTCAAATTGGGAAAGTATTAGTCAGAGTTGTATATGGTTACCCTGCTTATTTAACTTATAGGCTGAGTACATGATGTAAAATGCCGTCTGAATGAAGCATAAACTGGAGTCAGGATTGTTGGGGGAATAATCAATAATCTCAGGCATGCAGATGACACCACCCTTATCACAGAAGTGAAGACGAACTAGGAGCCTCCTGATGAAAGTGAAGGAGGAGAGTGAAAAAGCTAGTCTAAAACTCAACATTCAGAAAACAAACATCATGGCATCTAGTCCCATCACTTCATGGCAAATACATGGACACACAACAGAAACAGTGACAGACTTTGTTTTCTTGGGCTCCAAAATCACTGTGGGTGGTGACTGCAGCCATGGAATTAAAAGACGCTTGCTCGTTGAAAGAAAAGCTATGACAAACCTAGACAGTGATTAAAATGCAGAGACATCACTTTGCCGACAAAGTCGGTCTGTATAGTCAAAGCTGTGATTTTCCTAGTCGTCATGTATGGGTATGAGAGTTGGACCATAAAGAGGCCTGAGCACCGAAGAATTGATGTCTTTGAATTGGAGTTGGAGAAGACTCTAGAGAGTCCCTTTGACTACAAGGAGATCAAACCAGCTGGTCGTAAAGGAAATAAACCCAGAATATTCATTGGAAGGACTGATGCTGAAGCTGAAGCTCCAATAAGTTGGCTATCTGATGGGAAAAGACTGGAGAAGACCTGGATGCTGGGGAAAAATAGAAGGCCAGAGGAGAAAGGAATGACAAGAGGATGAGATGGATGTTATCACTGTGTCAATGGACATGAGTTTGAGCAATGTCCACAAGATGGTGAAGGACAGGGAAGCCTGGCATTCTCAGTTCATGGGTTTGCAAGTCCATGGGAACAAGACTGAGTGACTGAACTGAACTGAAGTGACTCAGAGTTATGGTTATATCAGAAAGTAAGGTAGTAAAGACGAGGAGTAAACTATTTGGGATTGCATTTGAGGTAGTTCAAGAGGAGACTGAATCATGTGTACTGGAATTCCAAAGCTGGTGCTGCAGTTAGCTAGGTTTCTAAACATATGTCAAGCTCCATATCTTGATTTTTTATAATCTTGAATTTATAAAACTAGGAAAGATAAGATCATTAAATTGTAACCTACTTTTAAAGTATTCAGGGTTAATGTTTCACTTTCCTTACAACTTCTAAGGTACAAGAAAAGACAAAAATGGTGTTATATTTACTTTCATCTCACTCAACAGCCACTAATGGGCACATTACATTCATTGGATTTCATATAAGCCTTCTAGAAGTACTAATGAAAAAGAATATAGATGTAAGCATATACATCTTATTAGTATGATTTCACTTTTATTTAGTACAAGGAAAAGTAGTTTCTTGTCCTAAACAGTACATTTATTATCCTTTACCATTAAGGTCATTTATGTTGTCATTCTTGCTAAGAAGGTCAAATTTAGTACCCATTCTTTTTATCAAGTACTCTATTCAGGGTCACATAAACAGAAAACTATTAATTTCCAGAAGTGGTAATTTTTTCCTCTTGGAGGATAAAGAAAACTATTGCACAGTGATGCCACAGAACACTGAGAGATTTGTTTTTAAGTGAGATTTGTTTTCATAATATATATAGACATAGAAGAATATTTATGAAAGAGTTTTAACTTTAAAATGTGATATCAACTCTACAGACTATGCAATAACAATTCTGTAGGCTAAAAATTCTTACATGCAAGCAATTACGGAGAAAAAGGACCAAAAGGAAATATATGAAATATTAGCAGTCGTTAAGATTCTTGATACGACATAAAAAGTTAAGTAAGTCAAAAAGAGAAAGACAAATACAGTATACTAACACACATATATGGAATCTAGTAGGATGGTCTTGATAACACACGCAGTGAAGTCATGGAAAAACAGACAGAGCATAGACATAGGGACATTGTGGGGAAGAAATAGGGAGGGGGAGGCATGGAGACAGTAACATGGAAACCTATACTGTCATGTGTGGAAAAGATAGCTATTGTCATTGTGCTAAGGGAATAGGAGTGCTCACAATGGCATGGGACGATGGTCCGGAGGGGTGGGAAGGGGGGAACTGGAGGGGTAGGGACCAGTGATATGCATATGACTGATCTGGGAACATGCATGTCTGTGAACAACAAAACTCTGTAAAACCTTTAAAATAAAGAATAAAAAAAAATAAAAATAAAAACAAAACCCATGCACCACAACAAAGTCCAGCACAGTCAAAAATAAACAATTAATTAATTTTAAAAATATTTTACTGATCTGGCCTATGTCCTTCTGTAGATTAGGGACTGTTCTATATTGCAAGGGGCAGGAAATCTAACCCTAACTGACTTTAAGAAAAATGTGGACTGTAGGAGCTCATAAAACCAAGGAGTACAGAGGCTGGCAAGGACTCATACAGGAATTCAGAATGTTATCTGGTCTCCAGCTCCATTTTTCTACCATCTTCTTACTTCTAGGAGTTTCTCTGATCTCAGGTGGGCTCCAATCACAACAGCAATGCTAGGTAGTTATGATAGTTCTAGGCTCTACATCCCACAACACCAACAGAAGACAGCAACACATCTCCTTCATAAATGCCTATGGAGGAAGAGAAGTCTCCAGCAAAAAGCCCTGAGATTCACTCTGACAGAGTCACCTTAGGTCACATGCCTACTTCAAAATCATCACTACAGCCAGAGGCTGGCACGCACTCACGGCTTAGCCCAGGTCAAGGCTGCACCTTGAAGCATGAGGTTACCGGGAAAGGAAAAGGGAAAACCAATTACACCTTCTAGCCTCACACCCTTCCACTGTGTCTCTTACAAGCTACGCTCCAATCACACTAATTTATGTTGAGTTCTCTAAGTAATGTGAGTTGAACTGTGCCACTCACAGGATATGCTGAAGCCCTAACCACACCATACTTGGGAACGTGACCTTATCTGGAAACAGGGTCTTTGTAGATTTACTTAAGAGGGGGTCATACTCTAATGTGGCTAGTGTCCTTACAAGAAGAGAAAAGATATACAGGGAGAGTGCCATGAGAGGCTGAAGTGACGGAGGCAGAGACCGAAGAGTCTCATCTACAAGCCAAAGAATGACAAGCATTGCTGGCCACGCCAGGAGTTAAGAGAAAGGCATGGAACAAATTCTCCTCTGGAGCCTTAAGAGACAGCATGGCAACCTCTCAATGCCTGGTTTCAGACTTCTGAACTCCAGAACTGTGAGAGATTAAATTTCTGATGTTTCAAGTCACCAGGGTATAGTACTTTGTATCACAACCTTAGATAATTAATACACCAAGAAAGTATAATCGTCAAAAAAAAAAAGATTCTTCATACGAAATTATTGGTGATTCTCATGTGCTTTCTTAAATATTTTTGAATTTCTAAAATTTATATAATGGGATTTAAATAATAAAATCACTTATCTAGTAGACAGTGTATCTTTCCTTTTCCCTGATGCTGGGAAAGACTGAGGGCAGGAGGAGAAGGGGATGGAAGAGATGATGGTTGAATGGCAGCATTGACTCAAAGGGCATGAGTTTGAGCAAACTCTGGGAAATCATGAAGGGCAGGGAAGCCTGGCATGCTGGAGTACATAGTATAACAAAGAGTCGGACACAACTGAGTGATTGAAGAATAACAACAAAATCTACTACATGAATTAGAATTGGTAGAGAATTTGAGGGTATAAGAATATTTTACCTTCTATTTATCTAAAATGAATTTGACCAGCTAATCTGTTTAATATGATTGTTTCAGGAGAGAAAGTAAGGTAATGGAGCAATTAGATGAGGAAGACAACTTACATATTGATGACCCTTTCCATTTTTGTTTTCAATCATTTTACATGCACTACAGAAAACAAAACACGTATCTTAAAAATGCTGCAGTTCATATTTTACAGTCTTTTCTTAATTTACAAAATTGAGTGATTAAATAGTAGTTTAAAAATATCTTACTCATTATTTTCATTTCTTTCTAAGTAACAATAACAACAGGTTATTTGCAGGAATCAACAAGGAAAAAGTATTTGTAAAAATGTTTCAAACAGTTTTCTCCTGCTCAACTAAGCCAAGGCAATCAACGTATTTAGTCATTTTCATCTTTACGAGTGTAAATTTTGTGAAATTATGTCTTTGGCAAACACATAATGCTGAGTGAACTTTTGAATGGGAATTGGATCAATTAATTAGGTGTTGTAGCCAAAACCAAACAGAAATGAATACAGGGACAAAAAATTGAACAAAATTAATTATATCTCCTATTCAATTATGGTGGGTAGTTAAAACATTAAAACCTCAATTCTTCAATGTCCAACATTTATTTATAAACAAAAATATTCTTTCCAATTCTGTCCACAAAGCAATCTGAAGAAGAATAGTGTTAATCATATCACTTATATATGACTGTTCATTTATATATGATACACATAGAATTCCATAATGATTTTAATGAGTCTTTAATGCAAAGAGAGAGGAAGATAGGAAGAAGACAGTTTAATTGCTAGCATTTCTTCACCAGAATGGAAAAAAATTAATTAAATGTATAGACAGTGTATCTTTCCTTTTCCCTGATGCTGGGAAAGACTGAGGGCAGGAGGAGAAGGGGATGGAAGAGATGATGGTTGAATGGCAGCATTGACTCAAAGGGCATGAGTTTGAGCAAACTCTGGGAAATCATGAAGGGCAGGGAAGCCTGGCATGCTGGAGTACATAGTATAACAAAGAGTCGGACACAACTGAGTGATTGAAGAATAACAACAAAATCTACTACATGAATTAGAATTGGTAGAGAATTTGAGGGTATAAGAATATTTTACCTTCTATTTATCTAAAATGAATTTGACCAGCTAATCTGTTTAATATGATTGTTTCAGGAGAGAAAGTAAGGTAATGGAGCAATTAGATGAGGAAGACAACTTACATATTGATGACCCTTTCCATTTTTTTGTTTTCAATCATTTTACATGCACTACAGAAAACAAAACACGTATCTTAAAAATGCTGCAGTTCATATTTTACAGTCTTTTCTTAATTTACAAAATTGAGTGATTAAATAGTAGTTTAAAAATATCTTACTCATTATTTTTCATTTCTTTCTAAGTAACAATAACAACAGGTTATTTGCAGGAATCAACAAGGAAAAAGTATTTGTAAAAATGTTTCAAACAGTTTTCTCCTGCTCAACTAAGCCAAGGCAATCAACGTATTTAGTCATTTTCATCTTTACGAGTGTAAATTTTGTGAAATTATGTCTTTGGCAAACACATAATGCTGAGTGAACTTTTGAATGGGAATTGGATCAATTAATTAGGTGTTGTAGCCAAAACCAAACAGAAATGAATACAGGGACAAAAAAATTGAACAAAATTAATTATATCTCCTATTCAATTATGGTGGGTAGTTAAAACATTAAAACCTCAATTCTTCAATGTCCAACATTTATTTATAAACAAAAATATTCTTTCCAATTCTGTCCACAAAGCAATCTGAAGAAGAATAGTGTTAATCATATCACTTATATATGACTGTTCATTTATATATGATACACATAGAATTCCATAATGATTTTAATGAGTCTTTAATGCAAAGAGAGAGGAAGATAGGAAGAAGACAGTTTAATTGCTAGCATTTCTTCACCAGAATGGATTTATTAATCTACTAAACAAAATTTGTCAGATACTATTATATAACATGTATACTGTCACCCTGTTCATTTAACTTACATGCAGAGTACACATAATGCAAGATGTCAGTGTATGTAAAGCACAGGCTGGAATCACAATTGCTTGGATAAATATAAACAACTTCAGATATGCAGAAGTGTTTAGTACAGTGTCCAATAGGGCAGTGCATGGAAGTCAGGTTGTCAAATTTACATTCTAGATAAAGGATGTTTTTTCTCTGTTGTCAGGAAAGCATGTCTCTGTATGTTTAAGATCAATACCTCTCATATAAATACTCTAGCAATATAAAGAAAATACTTAAAGATTTATATAAAGGCCCAAAACTAAGTACCTTAAGTTCTGTGATTGACTCATAATGAAAAGCTTCTGTATAAGAGCTAAATGCATTGGCTTTTCTGCAAGAAAATCCAGGGAACTGTGAGTAATGTTTTAATAGTTCAAGATTTAACTAGAGAAACTTTCTGTAAGACAACATTTTATGAATTCAGAAACTCTATAATTCAGAACCATCTCTTAAGTCAATACCACAAAGACATGAAAAATCAATGAGATGATCGTGGAATAAATTTGGTTAAGAGAGCAAACTATGTCAAAACTAGAATGTTCCTACAGGGTTAAGGAATGAAATGTGTTTATAAAGATCCAGCACGCTTACTTACATGTAATATACTCAAGGTTAATGACAATTTAGATTAGAAATGACATACTAATAATTTGGATAGGAGGTGTTTCTAAAATTAATACTTGATGAGATGATATGCATAAATTAGAACAAGACAGTTTAGGTAAAAATATGATTAATCTTATAATCACTATTTCCCCAAATAATTCATTATCTAATTAGCCCAAGGGAAGACACCATTTTTAGTGATTATAAAAATACACTTATTATGGTCTTCCCTGGTGGTCCAGTGGGTAAGGACACTGCCTTGCAGTGCAAGGGGTGCCGGTTCGATCCCTGGCCTGGGAAGATCCCACGTGCCGCGGAGCGGCTGGACAATGTGTCCAATTACCGAGCCGGAGCTCTGGAGCACATCCGCCCAGAACCGGTGCTCTGCGACAACAGAGGCCACTGTGATGGGAGGCCCACACTGGCCAAAGAACAAAGATGAATGAAAATAGATAAATGAAAGACTGATAGAAGTAGCCTGCCTGTCCCCCCCAAAAAATAAATAAAAAAAAAAAAAACCTTATGAAGACCTAATGTATTTTGTCTTAAGCATATTGCTCAAGGAAAGAAAGGAATAAAATAACTATTGTGTTGAATTGAAACCTTTTGTCATTTATGTTAAAATGGATATATTTCTGAGCATTTACTATTTTATGATTCTTTTTATGACTTTTGTATTCAGACGAGCTCTCCAGTGACTGCACAAGATGGAAAGGCGTTTTCAGACCACCTGAGTTTTCACAAGATTTACACCAAAATTATTAGTGAAATCATGAGTGCTCTCAAGTGAAGGAGGAGAGAAAAATCTATTCATTATGGTGGCATTGCCTTTATCTTTCTCAGAGCTTACGTCATTAGATCTTTGAGCACTCCTAAATTTGCAAACACCATTACTATATAGAGTTTCCCCTTTTAAAATATGTACATTTTATAAGACTGCAAACTGCTCATTGATTTATAGAGGCTCACTGTCCCTCTAGGATTTTCCATCGGTGAAATTTAAATCTGTGCCTCCACGAATGTTAAGAAAATGTGAGGGAAATTACATTATGCAGGTTACAATCAAAACAGTCATGTCAAAACTGTTAATAATGAGGCTGGACAAGAATTCAAGTGGCAGAGCAACTAGAAACTGCAATTTCTTTTCGTGGAAGCCTCCTAACAACTGATATAATTAATGGTATTCCACGCATGAGGAACATTTTCCCTAGCAACAAATACACTGCTGCAAGACATACAATTATAATCAGAATCATGTTTAAAACATATACACACAAGTTCTTGTGGATCAGGAAATAGAAAAAAGAAATGCGATACTTTACATAAGAAAAATGTTGGAAAAAAAATATTAGAGCAGCTCCATCTGTTCATATGATTACTACACCAGGACACATTTCCAACACAAAGAATGATCTAGTTTCCTGTCTGCTAATGACAGCCCATATCAGAAAAGAGAAAAACATAAATTAGACTCTCTTAACAAGTGTTTCATCTTATTCTGATTAAGCAAAGAAAATGGTGTCCTCTAAACTCGGGAATTCTTGTATATTTGCCTTAGTTGTGGTTATGTCTCCCAAGGTTGCCAGGCAAATGTCTTCTTCTGCCTGCCTTCTTTCTCTTCAACATTAAATTCTTTTTGTTATTAACAGAAAGCAGGACTGACTTTTTCACTAATACTTGCTATCTCATTATATATCAGGTAACTTACTAGCAAAAATTAATAGAACATACCAACATTTCAGAAAAATATGATTGGAGTAAATTTCCAAATTTATATTTATAACTTCATTTTATGTGTCTGTAACTTAGAAAAATTGTCCTGATTTGTGGGAACAACTACAACCTAGTTGGAGAAAATAGTTTGAGCAGCATGACCATAAATATTAGGGAGTAACATGGAAACCTATAGTATCAGATGTGAAAAAGATAGCTATTGTCATTGCACTGTGAGAAAAGGGGATCCTGCAGGGGCACAGTGTGATGGCCTGGAGGGGTGGGATATACATATGACTCATCTGGGATCGTACATATCTGCAAACAACAAAACTATGTAAAAACATTAAAACATAAAAATATTATTAAAAAAGGATATATATTCATAAAGGTGGTCAAAAGGTACAAATTTTCAGTTATAAGATAAATAAGTATAATTTAACTAGGGGAGTAATGTATGACATGATGGCTATAATTAAGACTGTTGTATGATACATGGTTGTTAAGAGAATAGATAAGAGAAATTTTTTTCCTTTCTTTTTATTGTGTCTATATGAGATGACAGATGTTAACTAAATTTATTGCAGCAATCATTTCACAACATACAGAAGTCAAGCCACCTTTTTTTGTACACCTTAAAGAGTGATGTTTGTCAATATTTCTCAATAAAATTGGAAAAAGATCTTTTAAATATTTTGAGACTAAAGATAGAAATACTGATCTCAATTTTCTAGAATTTTATCACTCAATTTCAAGTGTTCTTCTACCTATGAAAGTTAAAATAAAAAATAGATATAAAAATGGGATTCTAAATAATTTTTGGCTGTTACTCAATATTACTTCTGAATTACCTATCTGGAATATATATTAAGAGGGCAGTGAATTTATAGTTTGTTTTTAAAATCAGGTTTTATTGATTATCACAGTTGGTTTACCAAAATGTAACTGACAAATAAATAACTTTAACAGGGCATTTAACCCATTTTCAATCCTTTATGTCTCCCAAGGTTGCCAGGCAAATGTCTTCTTCTGCCTGCCTTCTTTCTCTTCAACATTAAATTCTTTTTGTTATTAACAGAAAGCAGGACTGACTTTTTCACTAATACTTGCTATCTCATTATATATCAGGTAACTTACTAGCAAAAATTAATAGAACATACCAACATTTCAGAAAAATATGATTGGAGTAAATTTCCAAATTTATATTTATAACTTCATTTTATGTGTCTGTAACTTAGAAAAATTGTCCTGATTTGTGGGAACAACTACAACCTAGTTGGAGAAAATAGTTTGAGCAGCATGACCATAAATATTAGGGAGTAACATGGAAACCTATAGTATCAGATGTGAAAAAGATAGCTATTGTCATTGCACTGTGAGAAAAGGGGATCCTGCAGGGGCACAGTGTGATGGCCTGGAGGGGTGGGATATACATATGACTCATCTGGGATCGTACATATCTGCAAACAACAAAACTATGTAAAAACATTAAAACATAAAAATATTATTAAAAAAGGATATATATTCATAAAGGTGGTCAAAAGGTACAAATTTTCAGTTATAAGATAAATAAGTATAATTTAACTAGGGGAGTAATGTATGACATGATGGCTATAATTAAGACTGTTGTATGATACATGGTTGTTAAGAGAATAGATAAGAGAAATTTTTTTCCTTTCTTTTTATTGTGTCTATATGAGATGACAGATGTTAACTAAATTTATTGCAGCAATCATTTCACAACATACAGAAGTCAAGCCACCTTTTTTTGTACACCTTAAAGAGTGATGTTTGTCAATATTTCTCAATAAAATTGGAAAAAGATCTTTTAAATATTTTGAGACTAAAGATAGAAATACTGATCTCAATTTTCTAGAATTTTATCACTCAATTTCAAGTGTTCTTCTACCTATGAAAGTTAAAATAAAAAATAGATATAAAAATGGGATTCTAAATAATTTTTGGCTGTTACTCAATATTACTTCTGAATTACCTATCTGGAATATATATTAAGAGGGCAGTGAATTTATAGTTTGTTTTTTAAAAATCAGGTTTTTATTGATTATCACAGTTGGTTTAACCTCTAAAAGTGTAACTGACAAATAAATAACTTTAACAGGGCATTTAACCCATTTTCAATCCTTTAGAGAACAACTTTCAGTCTCCTTGAAAGACAAATATCTAATCCTAAATAGAGAAGTTCCCAGAAAGGATTATGTAATCCTTCAGTAACTAACATTTTTTACTGCCAAAAAAGAGAAACATCTTTACCCAAACTGAACTTTTTTTTTCATTAATGTATTGTGAATTCTCTTCAAAATTCCTACAGAACATCCTTAGTCTACTGACTAGGCCTATACTTACTGTCCTAGTAGTACTGTGATATTGGTGAACATACAGTCTGTTATGCAGAGTGAAGTAAGTCAGATTTGAGCTGATTTACTTAGTAGGCAGGATTTGAGCTCTTATGTAACACACGCAAATATGTTATGTTACATAGCAAAATGAATTTGTGATAAAATTAAGAAGGCTAATATGCTTTCTATAAAATATAAAGATTATTGAATGACTACTGGATGACTACACACACACACACACACACACATATACATATATGTAGTATCTATTTGCCATTTTTTGTCTTATATTGAAAGTAGAATCAAATGCATCTTCTATATGTTTCATTCTCTCTTTTTTTGAGTATAATTGCTTTACAATGTTGTGCTCATTTCTACTGTACAACAATGTAGATCAGCTGCAAGTACACATATATCCCCTACCTCTTGAGCTTCCATCCCACCCACAGCCCCTCATCCTACTCCTCTAGGTCATCACAGAGCAGAGCTACGCTCCCTGCGTTATACACCAGCTTCTCACTACCCTCTTTACACGTGGTAGTGTATATATGTCAGTGCTAGTCTCTCAATCTGTCCCACTCTCTCCTTCCTCCACTGTGTCTAAGTCTGTTCTCTACATCTGTGTCTCTATTTCTGCCCTGCAAATAGGTTCATAAGTACTAAATTTCTAGATTCTATATATATGTGTCAATATATGATATTTTTCTCTTTCTGACTCACTCTGAATGACTGACTCTAGGTTCACCCACATCGCTACAACTGATCCAATTTCGTTCCTTTTTATGGATGAATAATATTCTGCTTGATCGATATACCACAACTTCTTTATCCATTCATCTATCAATAGACATTTAAGTTGCTTATTATAAATAGTGCTGCAATGAACAGTGGGGTACATGTCTCTTTGAATTATGAATTTCTCAGAGTGTATGTCTAATAGCAGCATTTATTGGGTCATATGGTAGTTTTATTCCTAGTTTCCATTTGTATGGAAACACAAAAGATGCCAAAGAGCCAAAGCAATCTTGAGTAAGTTTCATTCTTGAAAGCTTATACCTAAACTGGCATTATCATTAGTTAAATGGACAAGTATTTCTTGTTGCTAGATCCCACTGCCAGGTATGAGGTCACACATTACAGATAAATAAAAAGTGCTTATGTTGAATTTTTTTTTTTTTTTTTTGGTGGGGGGGGGGGGGGGAGGGGGGGGGGAGCAGGCGGGCCACTTCTATTGGTCCTTCATTTGTCCATTTTCATCCATCTTTGTTCTTTGGCCTATGTGGGCCTCCCATCGCGGTGGCTTCTGCTGTCACAGAGCGCCGGCTCTGGGCACATGCGCTCCAGAGCTCCCACTCGGTAACTGGACACATCAGTCCAGCCGCTCCGCGGCAAGTGGGATCTTCCCAGGCCAGGGATGGAACCGGCGCCCCTTGCACTGCAAGGCGGTGTCCTTACCAAATGGACCACCAGGGAAGCCCTATGTTGATCTTTATTTGATTTAATATCTAAGATCTGCAAGTACACATATATCCCCTACCTCTTGAGCTTCCATCCCACCCACAGCCCCTCATCCTACTCCTCTAGGTCATCACAGAGCAGAGCTACGCTCCCTGCGTTATACACCAGCTTCTCACTACCCTCTTTACACGTGGTAGTGTATATATGTCAGTGCTAGTCTCTCAATCTGTCCCACTCTCTCCTTCCTCCACTGTGTCTAAGTCTGTTCTCTACATCTGTGTCTCTATTTCTGCCCTGCAAATAGGTTCATAAGTACTAAATTTCTAGATTCTATATATATGTGTCAATATATGATATTCTTCTCTTTCTGACTCACTCTGAATGACTGACTCTAGGTTCACCCACATCGCTACAACTGATCCAATTTCGTTCCTTTTTATGGATGAATAATATTCTGCTTGATCGATATACCACAACTTCTTTATCCATTCATCTATCAATAGACATTTAAGTTGCTTATTATAAATAGTGCTGCAATGAACAGTGGGGTACATGTCTCTTTGAATTATGAATTTCTCAGAGTGTATGTCTAATAGCAGCATTTATTGGGTCATATGGTAGTTTTATTCCTAGTTTCCATTTGTATGGAAACACAAAAGATGCCAAAGAGCCAAAGCAATCTTGAGTAAGTTTCATTCTTGAAAGCTTATACCTAAACTGGCATTATCATTAGTTAAATGGACAAGTATTTCTTGTTGCTAGATCCCACTGCCAGGTATGAGGTCACACATTACAGATAAATAAAAAGTGCTTATGTTGAATTTTTTTTTTTTTTTTTTGGTGGGGGTGGGGTGGGGAGGGAGGGGAGCAGGCGGGCCACTTCTATTGGTCCTTCATTTGTCCATTTTCATCCATCTTTGTTCTTTGGCCTATGTGGGCCTCCCATCGCGGTGGCTTCTGCTGTCACAGAGCGCCGGCTCTGGGCACATGCGCTCCAGAGCTCCCACTCGGTAACTGGACACATCAGTCCAGCCGCTCCGCGGCAAGTGGGATCTTCCCAGGCCAGGGATGGAACCGGCGCCCCTTGCACTGCAAGGCGGTGTCCTTACCAAATGGACCACCAGGGAAGCCCTATGTTGATCTTTATTTGATTTAATATCTAAGATCTATAAATCAAACAAAAAAATCTAAAAAATTAAAACATCAGCTTGCCAAAGGAATAAAGCAAAACTGCAATCATATACAAAGTGATATGATCTATAGTAAAAAATAAAACAAAACACAAAACCTAGGAACCATCCTCTACAGCTGTCTCTTTCTCATCTCCAACACCTAACTGGCCATAAATCCTTCAATTTTACCTCATTACCTCCTGCTTATTTCAACATTTCATTTACAAAACCACAATAGTTGTGGTTCAGTTGTTCATCTGAACCATTACTGTTCCTTTCCTTGGGCATTCTCTTTCAGCAATGCATTTACCACTTTGCAAAACAAAAGGGCCTTTGAAAATTCAAAACTGATCACATTATTCCTCAAATTGAAACTCTTGAATAAATCTCTTCTTTCTGCACAATAAATTTGTCTGTCAACTTCTGAGTCAAATCTCCCATGAGAACGCCAGTCATGTGGGTTCCTTTCCTGATACTTACTGAGCATTTGCTATATACCTGACCCTATAAGAAACACTTTATAAGGTGACCTCTTTGAACTCTGTCACAGTCTTTCAAGTTATAGGCTATTATTATCACATATTACAGGTGAGGAAACTGGGTTCTTAGGGAACCTTCAAAGTACCAAGCTATTTTCATACCTACCTTTTCTCTTCTATGAAAAAAAAATAGCACTTAGATTTGTCCTTGGGTAAAGTCTTCCCTGACTCTATCACTAGTAACCTCTAGGAGTTTTGATCACTACCTTTTCTGTGTCATGACCTTCGTTATATAAGATATCCTCAGACTTTGACCATTGTGAGGATAACCTTATTAGGTCGGTGAAACTGCACATGGTTTGCTGCATCTCATAAAGACTGACTTGATCTACTGGGGTAGAGTCTTATTATCTGGGATTTTAATAAGACTTAAGATATCTACAGTGTACAAGTATCTGAGAAGTACCAACTTACATAAACTATACTTAAAGTGTTTACACTGTAATTTTGCAATTATTGCTGTTGGCAGGTCCTTCTTCTCAGTTAGTCCGGAGCTTTTTTCTTTGAGGGTTGGGGCTGATACAAATATTTCAAACTCACATCTAGAAAGTCTACCTAACACTGAGTGGGTATTCAACAATAATTTGATAAACAAGAGAGTTTGTTCTAATATTTGAGAAGTAATCAGGAGGTGGAAAATAATGAGAGGAAATGAATTGTAGCCTCATTTCCATAGATAATAGGAAAAAAATGATATGAAATGATCAAAGTGGGCCTCCTAAAAATATTCATGAGACCAAGGCACGACAGTGATAAGCTGAGCATGAGAAACATCAGGTTTGAAACATCAGATTTGTACAATCACAATCATAAGAATGAATTCCAAAGTTAAAATGGTATAATCCCAAGTTAAAGGAGAAAAATTGTACTATATGAGAAAAATCAGTTATTTGTCAGCATTTCCCTTTTAAGTAAATCCAAAGCAAGGCTTATCTGTCTGTGCAATCAGACAATCTAGATTTTTTTTTTTTTTTTTTTTTTATGTAAAACCTCATGAGTGAGTAGGAAATCAGACAGAGAAAATACTCACTTGCTGGAAAGAATCTCAGCCAAATTTCCTTTTCCCAAGACAGAACACCTGCCATGTCTTCTGAAGCCTTCACTACTTGAAATATTCCTTTAGGAATTTAGAGAGTCTACTTTTCTGGTTAAATGGAAAAAAACCCCAAAATCCCTCCTTTTTATAGCAAACCTTAATGTCTTTTGCATCTGTTGCTGGTATTCGTAGTGTGATTATGAGACTGTTATTTCCCTGATGTGATTACTTCCTTATGCTACCCCGTGGGCAGAATTTTTATTTCAGGGATTATAAGAAATGAAATATCAAAGATGTGCAGTAAAACAGGTATTTTCTCAATGAAGAAAAATTAATAGACCTACCTTATTTGTAACACATACATGCACACACCATGTTTTCTAGTACCCTACTGGCTTAAGTATTTTGCTTTTTCCAAATCTTGAAACAATTTCTTCTTAAATTTTCCTAAAGTTCCTGTTTATATTCATTCAAAATATACAGTTTTCTCTTATACAAGTTATTGTGTTTTTAGATCTCAACAGTGATTTTGGAGGCTTCTAAAAATATAAGGAAGTTCTTTAAAATGTTTACGTGTAGTCTTTTTTTTTTTTTAACTTTTATTTTACTTTTAACTTTTACAGAGTTTTGTTGTTTACAGATATGTATGTTCCCAGACTAGTCATATGTATATCTCCCCCACCCCATCCCTCCAGATCGTCATACAGCAACCCTGAAGGATCTGCTTTTCTCACAGATCAATGACTATAGCTATTTTCTTCACTTATGGTAGTACAGGCCTTCATGCTACTTCCTTTACGCCTCTCACTCACTGTTCCTTCCCCACAATGTCCATATGTCCACTGTCCATGTCTGTCTTTCCATCACTTCACTGCATGTGCCATCATCACCATCCTACTAGATTCCATATATATGTGTTAGTATATTTTACGTGTCCTTCTCTTTCTGACTAACTTCACTTTTTATGATAGGTTCTAGATCTAGCCACCTCATTAGGGCTGATTCTTCTGCATTTCTTTTTACAGCTGTGGAGTATTCCATTGTATATGTGTGCCAGAGCTTTTGTATCCATTCGTTCGTCGATGGGCATCTAGGTTGCTTCCATGTTCTAACTACTGTATAGAGAGCTGCAGTCAACATTGGGGTACAGGTGCTTCTTTCGGATTTAATTTCATCAGGGTATAAGCCTAAGAGTGGGATTGCTGGGTCATATGGTGCTTCTATTTTTAGTTTTTTAAGAAATCTCCAGACTGTATTCCATAGAGGCTGTATCAATTTACATTCCCACCAGCAATGCAGGAGTGTTTCCTTTTCTCCACACCCTCTCTAGCATTTATTGTCTGTCGATTTGTTGATGATGGCCATTCTGTGTTTACATGTAGTTAATACAATCTGCCTCCACAAGTGGACAGATTCTTGCATTACCACAAAACAGATATTCCTCCACTAAGGAGACATTACCATTCTGAAAGAGAAATTAAGATACCTTTTCCTCCTCAACTAAGATTATTAGCAAAAACATTATTTAGTCATAGTCTCTCAAGTTTCTGGAAATAATACACTCAAGTTGCAAACAGTGATCAGACAGGTTTTGAGATTGCCCTACTGGACACTGTACTAAAACCACATTCTAGGGGAACAGTGAGTGCATTCCAAATTTCCAAAATAATCATCCAGTTACACTTTTGGACACATGAACCTTTTATGTGTTCAAAAGTTTTCTAGGTATTTGGGAGGCAAATATACGTATTTTATATACCAACAAGAAAAGTCACTTACTCCAGTTTAAGTTTTAACATTTTCTTCAGGATCCAGTTTCTTTTTTGACAATTTGAAAATACTTGTAATGGAAGAGGAGACACCACAACTGATATCACAGAAAGTTAAATGATCATGAGACTACTATGTACAATTGGACAACAATAAATTGGGTAAGTTGACTTTTCCTGTGGGGGAGGTAAGAGTTTGTGAGTGCCTGACTACCCCAGTGGTGTGGGATGCTGCCAAAAAGGAAAGAGGCTCATCATTCTCTCACCTCAACCCAAGGACCGAGTTATGCTATGTGCAACTAAGGAGGCTGTGAGTAACTGGTTAAAGTAATCCTCACTTTAACCGAAAAACACAAACAGCACAGCTTTAACCTCCTTATTTCCGTCCTTGAGTGCACGAGCTTCTCCACATTTAAGACTGTTCCTTATAAGGTAGCTGGGCTCTTCACATATCTCATCCTATTTACTTGCCTATTTTTAAAAAATAGCAGTATGAACACAAAGAGGACTTACATGGTGTGTGAACCTCACGTTTTATTCAACAGACAGGCAGTATGGACGCCCCAATGACCCGCTGAGGCTTTGTGTCACCAGGCTCACCTGGACAGGGAGACTCTGGGCCTCTGTGGCTTCCCTGGGGTCCTGGCTTCTGCTCTCCTCCCCAGAGGGTCTGACTGTTACCAGTGACAAGCGTCAGAGACGTGTCATTCCTCCTCTATCCATGAAATGCTTCCTGGACACCTGATCTGGGCAAGGCCTTGTTAAGTGTTGAGAAATCCTGCTCTCCTTTTATTTGGGGTTTAGTCTTATTTTACCATAGCTTATATTTTTGTGTTTTGACTTAAATCTATTAACCATTGACTCTTGTGGTCGATTCTCAAGCTTCCATCATCCCTGATGCCATTTTAGACTGTCTTTTCTGAAGGGGGTTTGAGCGTAAGCCACTATAAAATTCAAGTAAGTAGACTCGTGACAAAAAATAGAAAAAATAATTGACACTAGAAAAAAAAAAAAGAATGGCTAAGAACTTTCTAAATCTGGGGAGAGATCTGACTAGCCAGTTCATAAGAGAACTAAAACAAACTCAACTTAGAGATATCTTCTACAATATTAATTATAATAAAACTGTAAAAGCTCAATGACAAATAGAGAATCTTCAAAGCAGTAAGAGAGAAAAAAAAAATCAAAACTGCCATGCAAGAATATGCTATCCAGCAAAGTAGTTCATCAGAAACCCCAGAGTAAGGACAGATAAAGATGTTCTAGATGAACAAAAGCTGAGGGAATTCATCACTACTAGACCTGCCTTATCAAAAAACACCGAAAGGAATTCTTCAAGCTGAAATGAAAGCACTAATTAATAACATGAAAATGTACAAAACACTGGTAAACGTAGGTATATATTTTAATTCAGAACGCTATGATACTATGGGGATGGATTAATCCTTTAACTCAGTATTAAAGAACTTATTTCCGTCCTTGAGTGCACGAGCTTCTCACATTTAAGACTGTTCCTTATAAGGTAGCTGGGCTCTTCACATATCTCATCCTATTTACTTGCCTATTTTTAAAAAATAGCAGTATGAACACAAAGAGGACTTACATGGTGTGTGAACCTCACGTTTTATTCAACAGACAGGCAGTATGGACGCCCCAATGACCCGCTGAGGCTTTGTGTCACCAGGCTCACCTGGACAGGGAGACTCTGGGCCTCTGTGGCTTCCCTGGGGTCCTGGCTTCTGCTCTCCTCCCCAGAGGGTCTGACTGTTACCAGTGACAAGCGTCAGAGACGTGTCATTCCTCCTCTATCCATGAAATGCTTCCTGGACACCTGATCTGGGCAAGGCCTTGTTAAGTGTTGAGAAATCCTGCTCTCCTTTTATTTGGGGTTTAGTCTTATTTTACCATAGCTTATATTTTTGTGTTTTGACTTAAATCTATTAACCATTGACTCTTGTGGTCGATTCTCAAGCTTCCATCATCCCTGATGCCATTTTAGACTGTCTTTTCTGAAGGGGGTTTGAGCGTAAGCCACTATAAAATTCAAGTAAGTAGACTCGTGACAAAAAATAGAAAAAATAATTGACACTAGAAAAAAAAAAAAGAATGGCTAAGAACTTTCTAAATCTGGGGAGAGATCTGACTAGCCAGTTCATAAGAGAACTAAAACAAACTCAACTTAGAGATATCTTCTACAATATTAATTATAATAAAACTGTAAAAGCTCAATGACAAATAGAGAATCTTCAAAGCAGTAAGAGAGAAAAAAAAAATCAAAACTGCCATGCAAGAATATGCTATCCAGCAAAGTAGTTCATCAGAAACCCCAGAGTAAGGACAGATAAAGATGTTCTAGATGAACAAAAGCTGAGGGAATTCATCACTACTAGACCTGCCTTATCAAAAAACACCGAAAGGAATTCTTCAAGCTGAAATGAAAGCACTAATTAATAACATGAAAATGTACAAAACACTGGTAAACGTAGGTATATATTTTAATTCAGAACGCTATGATACTATGGGGATGGATTAATCCTTTAACTCCAGTATTAAAGAACAAAAATTTTAAAATAACTATAACTATAAAAAATTGCTAATAAATACAAAATAAAAAAGAAGTAACGATATGTGTATCAAATCAATACATTATGTATTTTTAAAATTAATTAACTAATTAAGTTAGTTATTTGGAGTATAGTTGATTTACAGTGTTGCATAACCGTGGGGTGCATGTATCTTTTTGAATTTGAGTTTTCTCTGGATATATAAGAAGTGGGACTGCTAGATTATATGACAACTCTATTTTTAGTTTTCTGAAGAAGCTTCACATTGTTTTCCATGGGGTTGGAAACAGTCTACATTGTTAACAATAGCACACATGTATATCTTAAAATCACACAACGATATACATTAAATCTCAACAAGCTGGGAAAATAAAAGAGTTGTATCATATTCAAAAAAGAGGCTGGTTTATAATTTTATACTGAGATGATTTGTAGTATTCATGATAACTATAAAATATGCTTATTTGTGTTTTTAAAAAAGTGTTGGTGAGAATACAGCGAAATCACAACTTTTATACAATGTCGGTGGGAAGATAAAATTGTACAGACACTATGGAAAACACTATAGAGGTTCCTCAAAAAAATTCAAAGTAGAGCTACCATACAGTCTAGCAATCCCATTTCTAGTTACTTTCCCAAAAGAAATCAGAATCTCAAAAGAGAATCTCTGCACTCCCATGTGCAGTATTATTTACAATAGCCAAGATACAGAAACAAATTAAATGTCCATTGGAGGTTGAATGGATAAAGAAAATACATGATATATGCACAATGGAATATTATTCAGTCTTTAAAAAACAGAAAATATTCTGTCATATGACAGTATTGATAAACTTGGTGGACATTATGCTAAGTGAAATAAGCAGACACAAAAGGACATACCAAAATTAAATCATAGACATGAAAGTAGAATGTTGGTTTCCAATGGCTGAGACGGGAAAAAGCTGAGGAATTCATAAAAACTAACTAAGACCTGCCTTATCAAAAAACACCGAAAGGAATTCTTCAAGCTGAAATGAAAGCACTAATTAATAACATGAAAATGTACAAAACACTGGTAAACGTAGGTATATATTTTAATTCAGAACGCTATGATACTATGGGGATGGATTAATCCTTTAACTCCAGTATTAAAAAAAAAAAATTTTAAAATAACTATAACTATAAAAAATTGCTAATAAATACAAAATAAAAAAGAAGTAACGATATGTGTATCAAATCAATACATTATGTATTTTTAAAATTAATTAACTAATTAAGTTAGTTATTTGGAGTATAGTTGATTTACAGTGTTGCATAACCGTGGGGTGCATGTATCTTTTTGAATTTGAGTTTTCTCTGGATATATAAGAAGTGGGACTGCTAGATTATATGACAACTCTATTTTTAGTTTTCTGAAGAAGCTTCACATTGTTTTCCATAGGGGTTGGAAGCAGTCTACATTGTTAACAATAGCACACATGTATATCTTAAAATCACACAACGATATACATTAAATCTCAACAAGCTGGGAAAATAAAAGAGTTGTATCATATTCAAAAAAGAGGCTGGTTTATAATTTTATACTGAGATGATTTGTAGTATTCATGATAACTATAAAATATGCTTATTTGTGTTTTTAAAAAAGTGTTGGTGAGAATACAGCGAAATCACAACTTTTATACAATGTCGGTGGGAAGATAAAATTGTACAGACACTATGGAAAACACTATAGAGGTTCCTCAAAAAAATTCAAAGTAGAGCTACCATACAGTCTAGCAATCCCATTTCTAGTTACTTTCCCAAAAGAAATCAGAATCTCAAAAGAGAATCTCTGCACTCCCATGTGCAGTATTATTTACAATAGCCAAGATACAGAAACAAATTAAATGTCCATTGGAGGTTGAATGGATAAAGAAAATACATGATATATGCACAATGGAATATTATTCAGTCTTTAAAAAACAGAAAATATTCTGTCATATGACAGTATTGATAAACTTGGTGGACATTATGCTAAGTGAAATAAGCAGACACAAAAGGACATACCACTTTATACAGAATATCTAGAAGAGTCAAACTCATAGACATGAAAGTAGAATGTTGGTTTCCAATGGCTGAGACGAAGGAGAAATGGGGAGCTGCTGTTCAGTGGATATAATGTTTCATTTAAGCAAGAAGAGCAAGTTATAGAAATCTGCTGTATAACCTAGTGCCCTATAGTTATCACTACTGTATTGTGCACTTGAAATTTTGGTTAAAAGGGTAAATCTTACGGTAAATGTATTTATAAAAAAAAGTGTAAATTCTAGTGAAAAATCATCAGAACTTTATAATTTTATAGTTGAACTGAATAAACACTTTAAAATCTTAAGAAAGTAAGACTTAATGGTCTCTTTAGACAAAGCCTATTAACTTTCTATATTCAGAAAAGTAATATTTAAAATTAATACAAGTTTGTTCTTTGTTTTCTTGAATAGCACATAGCATTATATTTACCTGTGTATTCAAGGTGGAATCCTGCAGCAGAAACACTGATGTCAGATTGAAAATTTAGATACAGATTATTAGATGTACTGTTCAAAAGATGGGGTATTGTTGTTCCTGAAATGACAATTGAGAAAGTAGTTCAGTGATCATGTAATCAGTACTATAATAAAACTAAGTTAACTATTAGTTAACTAAGTCAACAAGTTATCATTGAGATTATATATTGGCAAAAATTTTGTAAGAATTTTTAACGAAAATATTTATACAATGTCGGTGGGAAGATAAAATTGTACAGACACTATGGAAAACACTATAGAGGTTCCTCAAAAAAATTCAAAGTAGAGCTACCATACAGTCTAGCAATCCCATTTCTAGTTACTTTCCCAAAAGAAATCAGAATCTCAAAAGAGAATCTCTGCACTCCCATGTGCAGTATTATTTACAATAGCCAAGATACAGAAACAAATTAAATGTCCATTGGAGGTTGAATGGATAAAGAAAATACATGATATATGCACAATGGAATATTATTCAGTCTTTAAAAAACAGAAAATATTCTGTCATATGACAGTATTGATAAACTTGGTGGACATTATGCTAAGTGAAATAAGCAGACACAAAAGGACATACCACTTTATACAGAATATCTAGAAGAGTCAAACTCATAGACATGAAAGTAGAATGTTGGTTTCCAATGGCTGAGACGAAGGAGAAATGGGGAGCTGCTGTTCAGTGGATATAATGTTTCATTTAAGCAAGAAGAGCAAGTTATAGAAATCTGCTGTATAACCTAGTGCCCTATAGTTATCACTACTGTATTGTGCACTTGAAATTTTGGTTAAAAGGGTAAATCTTACGGTAAATGTATTTATAAAAAAAAGTGTAAATTCTAGTGAAAAATCATCAGAACTTTATAATTTTATAGTTGAACTGAATAAACACTTTAAAATCTTAAGAAAGTAAGACTTAATGGTCTCTTTAGACAAAGCCTATTAACTTTCTATATTCAGAAAAGTAATATTTAAAATTAATACAAGTTTGTTCTTTGTTTTCTTGAATAGCACATAGCATTATATTTACCTGTGTATTCAAGGTGGAATCCTGCAGCAGAAACACTGATGTCAGATTGAAAATTTAGATACAGATTATTAGATGTACTGTTCAAAAGATGGGGTATTGTTGTTCCTGAAATGACAATTGAGAAAGTAGTTCAGTGATCATGTAATCAGTACTATAATAAAACTAAGTTAACTATTAGTTAACTAAGTCAACAAGTTATCATTGAGATTATATATTGGCAAAAATTTTGTAAGAATTTTTAACGAAAAATATTTCTCACATATTTGTCTTTCATATTACTGTTCTTGACTATCTCCAAGGAGAAAGGCCTTTGAAAGCACATAAGATTGTTCACTAAAATAGGTAACAGCAAAGAAAGCTGAGGAAAAGCAGAAAATTTTACTAGTTATCTAAAATAAATATTTTGAATTTCATGTGGATTTCAGTAGTCCCTGTACAAGCTAATACACTTAGTTTTAAATTTTGCATGTGATTTTTTGATATAATGATAACATTTTATATGGGGTTAAAGAAATATTCATTTATCACCCTTTATTGTGATATTTAAATATATACACTGATGTTCAATAGCAAGTGAAGTGCCTTGATGTTTATTACACTCTGATAGCAAAGCTGGTAATTAGCATTCAAAAACAAATGCCAATTATGAATTAGAACTATCCTTGTCTCTTAGCAAATGCTTTGTAATCGTGTTCTTCTGAATTACAGGAAATCAATTTTAATTTATTCAATTATTGAGTTGAAAATATAAAATATCTACTTGAACCAATTACATCTTGACTATCTGACATTAATAGTTTAAGATCCTTAAGAGTACAATTCAAGCAGTTTCAAATAACAAGCATAAAAATAACTGTCAACTCTGTCTCATGATAAACTTCAGCATATGTGAGTTGATAATGCTGTGCATATATTTTTTTGTAATTTTTCTAATTATTTCATACTTACTTTTCAGAACATTTTGAACCTTAACCACTGAGCCTTCTATAAGAGAAACCAGGGCAAATTCATTATGGAACACACAAATGTTTCGCCCCCACCCCTTGAACTTGCTCTTTGTCTGTAGTGTCCTAAATGAATCACTGAAGACCAAGGTAAACAGAAACTCAAAGGTCATTCTAACTGCCTTTGGTCTCTTAGAGGATCTTAGTGATTAAGAGCTTTGACTGTGGAGTCACACCAGCTGGGTTACAGTCTTATTCTAACATTAGCAGTACAACCTCAGGGAAGTTAATTTCTGTTCACGTCAATCACCGACCAGGATTGCTAGAAAGAGCAAATGAACAAATGTACAACAAGCTTCACACAGAGTAAACACTTGGTAATCAACAGCTGCTATTATTTATTGCTTTTATCATCTTCATTATTGTACTTATTATTCAGAAAGTATTATACTTAGAGTGTTTTGTAGACAAATGACTATACAAAAATTCACACATTTTTTTCCAAGAAATATTTCTGTCTAAATGTATTTCTAAAGTATCTTTAATGCCTAAACCAAATTACTCTTACTCTAGATATTTCTTCTTTGCTTTCCTCTGTGGTGATGATGAAAAATAGGTTAACATACTCCATTTTAAAATTTGTTAAAAGTTTAATACTATTCAGAATTTTTTCAGTATATTTGAACTATGTAAACTCATAGGTTAGCTATGCTTATATTTCTAAACACTAGAGTCAAAATTAAAGTAAAACGTACCATTAAAATTAAAGTTAAACTTCATTTCATCCTATTTATTGTAAGAAGTCATTAGATTAACACATAAACTTCCTTTATAAATCATGACAAATTTAAAAATCTTCTGTTATTAGTTTATATGTATATAGTATGAATTTTATATAGTTTAATTCATTTTATAAAATTCATTTCCTGTTGTCTTTATTCTCACTCAAAAGTATCTTGCAGCCATTACCATGTTGTTACATAGTCTCTATAATTATTTTAATGGCTGCATAACATTCTATTAAGTGAATATATCATAATTAACAAGCATTATCTAATTTCTAACTATTACTACTCATTCTTTTTTTGTTGTTAAGGGATAGGAACATGCATACTATTCCTGAACCATAACTCAACTAAAAGCATTACTATTCACACACAAAAAGAATTAATAAATAATTATACAAATACAGCAACAATATATAATAAGGTTTTAAACAGAAATTTCAGTTTCATTACTTTTCAAACTTTTAGCCTGTAATTTAGTTTTTTACGTAAAGTTTGTAAAAAGCAAAATTATAACCATCAAGTCAGAGTTCTAGAGAGCTCTTTAGAGAGAGAGAGGGAGAGAGATTTTACATTCCTAAATAATTAGGAATGTACTTTATAATAATAATATATAATAATCTACTTTAATTAAGCTCAGTTCTCTTATTTACCTGAATAACTTCCAAGTCTTGGAGCATTGTTGTCTCCTCCATCATAAAAGTCCAGAGAATCCCAATTATGTTCTGTAGCAAAGCTGACAACTTGCACCTATGAAATAGTAATTACATGTAAGAACACATACTTCCAATGTGATACTTATACTATATAATCCACTTATCTCCTCTGGAAGAGAGAGCTCAAAGCTCAGACCATGTCATTGGGGCCTTTCCTGCAAGGATTTTAACAGAACTTTATGGCACTGACCTACATGCTCTGACTTTTATAATAAAAGCCTCTGAGGCATCTAGCAGTGTTCACTATGGGTAGAAAATTGAGAATGTCTGTCATTAACTTAGCTTAGGGCTAATCTAATGTCTTAGTGTCTAGAATCTGAATCAAGGCATGTTTCAAATAATCAGTTAACTTTTGTGTTTTGGAATGTGTGATTTTTGCATACTGAGTTTTCTCTTTGGCTTTGCCTATTAAGGAAATAAGCAGATTTGTGGTCCACATAGAGGACCACATAAGTGTATAAGACCCTATAAAAGATATGTTTTCTGAACTAGGTTTATCCTGGATATACTTTATTATGTTTTGCTTTGCATAACCTTTGTTTAATTTCCTGTCTTTATTTTATTTTTAAAAATTAACGTAATCCCCTATGCACATTTTGACACATTTCAATATGAATAACCAAAAACAATACTTTGGATATGCCTTTAAAGATTATTTTATAAATAGCTATATTTTTTAAAATGGCATTGTACAAACTAAATTACCGTGAAGATCCAAAAAACTGATAAGGTAGATGCTGAGTATAATTCTCTCATGTCTATTAAATTTTATTTAAAGAAAGAGGCATGTGTTACTTTATTGCACTTCATTTGGCACAGCCTGAGTTTTTGCAAGAACTCACAGAACACTCATAACTGTGGATGTTATCTATTTTGTTTATTGCATATTTTATAGTTTATGAAGAGTTAAAGGAACCACCTTAGTAAAATCAATTTATTTTTACTGAGCTAAAGTCTGTTATAAATGTAAGCATTACAATCTTCTCCTAAATACTTCTTAACAATTGCATTCATTAAACATTTCTTATCTACAAAATAGGCTATCATCATTCTTCCATTCAAATGAATGCCCCTTTTCCAGGAGTGAGAGCCACATGGCAACAGATATCCTGCCTGTGTGACAGGCGTCAGGCTCAATGGCAATGTTCCAAGACAGGAAGAAGATTGGAATTAAAGGTGTATGACTGCAATATAACCACCAGATCCTTGAACAATGATCAATTCTCTCTTCATATCTGAATTTTCCTTGTCTTCAAGTCACAGAAAAATAACAAGTCACTTTTGGCTTAAAATAAGAGTAAGGATTCTTGTACGAGTTGACATTGGTGATAAGCAAAATATATTAAGAGGCTCTCCACTGAAAGGCAGTACTGAGTTAGTTAAAATGTAGAAAAAACAACCCATGGGGTAGATTTAGTGAACCATCAGTAATCCAATTTAGCCACAGTGAAAGGTATTTACATAGGAGAAAATACCAGTCCAAAGTTAGAAAAAAGAAAGAATAAAGCTTAGTGGATAAATATAAGACATATTAGAATTCTGGGGTTTTACAGCTTCCAGCCTCCCTCTACTTCCTGGCATGCAACCCTAAAAGAACTGTTATCTCCCTGTGCCATAGATTTCTTACATAAATCACAGTAGTAAAGCATCTAATTCATAGATTTGTTGCAAAAATTAATTTTGCTTTAGAATAGTACATACTGTGATCTGAGGATTTATTAATCATAACTAAGGGAGAGAATGAGAAGGACTATGCAGACTGAATACCAGCATGATAACCAAGCAGTAAGGGAGTATTTCATTGAAGGGTTTTAGAAGGTCTAATCAGTACTATGGGTTAAGTACAGCACTACTGCAATGATTTGAAGAAAATAAAAGTGGAAAGACAATTTTAATGCTATTGCAGTAGTTCCCATGAGAAGCAATGAAAGATTTAATAAAGTAGATTAGTAGGCAGGAAAGGTAGGAAGGAATGCAGATGACACACGAGTTCCTATAGGGGAAATTACTGGGTTTTGTGTGATATGAACAGGAGAGGGAAGTGACAGGAAATATTTTTAAATATTTTTTCCCTGAGTTATTGAGATCAGAGGGATGGCAAAAATAAAAATGCAGACATCTCCAGGAATTCTTGTTACTTTTGTGAGAGGAAGAAAATCTGTTTACTTCTGGACATATATATGTGAATATGACTCCCCCAAATAATCAGGTTCTGATCCCCTGAGTCCATAAATATTGCATTGTATGGAAAAGGGTCTTCAGATGTGAATAAAGGTATCTTTAAATACCCTGAGACAGGGAGACTACCCTAGAGCAATTAAATCAGCGCTAAATGCAATCACAGGTGTTTTAAGATATCACCAAAGAAGAGAATGCAATGTGACCAAAGAGCAGAACAGAAGAGCAGAAGCCAAGTAATGCTGGCAGCCAGCAGACACTGAAAGAAGCAAGGAAAGGACTCTTCCCTGGACTGCGGAGGGCGGCAGGAGCACAGCCTGTCGGCACCTCTGCTCCAGTGCAGTTAGACTGTTTGGAACATCCAGCCTCCGGGCCATGAAAGAATAAATTTCAGTTATTTTAAGCTATCAAGTTCATGATTTTTTTTTACAGAAGTCACAGAAAACCAATGCAATTTGCCACAGGATCCTGGGCAAGTTGTGAATGTTGTTTGGCATACACAGAGGTCTAGGATACTTAAGTAAATTGTTGAAGACCCACTATGACAGAAAGACAAATGAGAGTCAAGTAAAAGACTTTAAAAGGAGCAGCTACAGATTAAGTGTTCAGAAGAACTTTAAATTAAATACAGTCATCCATTATGACAACAGGATAGCTTTACAAGGTAATGAATTTCCAATAACTAAAACCTGATATCCCTCATAGAGATATTCAAATTCTATTTTACTTTGTTTGGAAAATTATATTGTCTTATTATGGTCATACTACAGATTGACACAATTAAGCAACCAAAAACTTTTAAAAATGACTAATCACATAAAGATTGCTCTTTGCTTAATAACTGTTTCTATTAAATGTAGCTCCTTTGGAATTCTCCCTCCAATATACCTTTTAATAAACAGGCATACAAATGAATACACTCCTTTCCACAAAATAGTCATTTAACAGTAATACAGTAAGTTAGTCTATTTGTTGAGGTTATTTGCCCAAAATGCTCAATCATCCTATCTCATTTGTAACTTTTTCAGCATTCCAAACATTTCTTCTCTTCTTCCTACCAGTTTTTATCCTATTTCGTTTCATGCTTGATTTATTGAATATTCATATAATTTTTTATTCACACACATATTTTGCCCAACAGTATAAAAAAATAAACATTACTTTAAATCTGGTACACTAGCCAGGTTGTTTTTAAGTGAAATTAGTGAAATTTCAAAAATTTCTCTATTGTGTGTATGTGTTATAATTTTGCCTGATTTAGTGCTATATCTAAACATGTGCTCAATTCTGTCTAACTCTTTGTGATGCCATGAACTGAAGCCCACCAGGTTCCTTTGTCCATGGGATTTTCCAGGCAACACTACTGGAGTGGGTTGCTATTTCCCTCTTTAGGGACATCTAAACTCAGCAAGCATATAAGAGGTTAGTTAGAAAAAAAGCACACTGTATTTATACAAAGTATTTAAATTTAGAAGTCCAATATGCTTCACAATCTGTAACTTTGATAAATGCTTTGCTGAACTCAAATTTTGTTTTCTATGGTCCAATCATTAAATAAAATGCATCTTCAATGAAAGCTCTTATAGTGTCATTGATACACGGTTTCCAGTTTTGAATAGTGTTTGACAGGACAGTGATATATGACATAATGTTATCTACAGATGTGATATTAGTCCATCATGCTATGTTAGCTCCTTAAAGTAGCTTAAAACTCCACTGCTGTTTGGAAGTATTCATTGGCTTATGCTAAAAAACAATTACTGAGCACAGACTGCTAGGCACTATCCTAGCTGTCAGAAGACATTTAGTTGCTACCCTTATGAACTTACAGGTAATTAAGCAAAAACAAATGCAACCCACTCCAGTATTCTTGCCTGAAAAATTCCATGGACAGAGGAGCCTAGTTGGCAACAGTCCATGCGGTCGCAAAGAGTTGGACACGACTGAGCACATAGGTAAAAACAGTAACACGTGATGGGTGTTACGATAATAAGCCTATTACAGGGATCTATGAGAACATAGCAAGAGGGCTTAACATTGTTTCAAATTCATGGATGGTCTTCCACAGGAACTGTTTTTAAGTTGAGACAAAAATAATTATTAAGAATAAGCCAAATGGAGAGGGTTGCCAGCAGAGAGAACAACATTCACAAAGGCCCAGAGGCAAGAGAGAGAGCCAGGTTTCTACAAAGAACCAAAATAGAGGCAAGAAATGAGGACAAAACACAAAGGCGTAATCAGCTGTGTTAAGGAGTCAAGGATAGAGAGGACAATTGAGGTATTGTATAGTAGGAAACATAGGGCATTAGATTATTATTTTTAGAAAGTTACTCTCTTTGCCCTCTGAGGAATACATTGGAAGAGAATAAGAACCTGGAACAGGGATAATGGCCACCTAATCTTGAGTGGTCACAGTGTGGATGGAGAAAATAGACTTATTTGAGAGGTTTGTGAAAGACAGGCCTGACACAGTTCTTTGTACAGCTAGAGACAGAAATTATCAAGGTTTTTGGCTTGTGCAACTGAATGGATGAGGGGTTCATTCTGGGACAGAGCAAAATGAGGAAGATTCACTACTTTGAGGAAAAAAAAAAAAGGTCATGAAGTCAGGTTTGAATGTATTGAACTAGAGATGTAAGAAGCTTAGGGGCTTACCTGGTGGTCCAGTGGTTAAAAAATGTGCCTCACAATGTAAGGGACACCAGTTCAGGCCCTGGTCTGGGAGAATCCACAGGCTGCAGGGCAATTAAACCCATGCACCACAACTACTGAATTTCACACACCCTAGAGTACATGTTCCAAAAGAAAAGCTAGTGCAACAGGAAACCTGTGCACTACAATTTCTTTTAAAGAGAGATGTAAGAAGTTCAGCTAGAAATGTTCACTGGGCAATTAGGTAAACAGCATGCAGTTCAGGTGAAAGGTATGGGTTAGATGTTTAGGTTTGGAAATTATCATTTATTCTTTAAAAAAAAATATGTTTTCTAATTACTGTGATTCAGAATCAGCACACAATGGTAGCTGAAACTATGAAAGCAGACAAGGTGGCACAGAGACTGGTGCAATGTGAGGTGGAATAAAGAACACAGAATCTCACAAACACATTTGATGATTTGAAGAAGAGGAGATTGTGCTCCTAGCTGTAGAAGCAGTAGCTATAGCTGTAGAAAAGAAAACAAAGATTGAGAGAGTATTGGTGGAATGGAGGGACAAGGTATCTTAAGAGAGGGGAGAAAGGGCAGGACAGAATGCTGCTAATGAAATAAGGAAGATGAGCAAGTCAGTGGTTTAAACAGCATGGTCCTCAGTAAGAGTGAAACTAAAATAGAGCACTGGATGCTGAAGACACTGCAGGGGGTCAGGAAGAGAGGACGAGAAATACAGGAAAATGCCACAGGGTTTATTCTTTTAAGATGAGGTAGAAATGAACAAGCTGATGTGAATATATAGATCCTCTAAGATAATATTCATAAATGTATAAACAGATGATATAGTAAATGTTCTATGAAGGTTTTAAAAGTTTCATCTCATTTCAGATTGCCTGTAAAATCTGGAAAATGGACAATCCTAAAGTCAATCTGCAAAATTATCAAGGTTTTTGGCTTGGGAAAGTGAATGGATGAGGGGTTAATACAGGAAAAGAGAAAAATGAGGAAGATACAAAAATTTGAGGAAAAAAAAAAAAGGTCATGAAGTCAGGTTTGAATGTATTGAACTAGAGATGTAAGAAGCTTAGGGGCTTACCTGGTGGTCCAGTGGTTAAAAAATGTGCCTCACAATGTAAGGGACACCAGTTCAGGCCCTGGTCTGGGAGAATCCACAGGCTGCAGGGCAATTAAACCCATGCACCACAACTACTGAATTTCACACACCCTAGAGTACATGTTCCAAAAGAAAAGCTAGTGCAACAGGAAACCTGTGCACTACAATTTCTTTTAAAGAGAGATGTAAGAAGTTCAGCTAGAAATGTTCACTGGGCAATTAGGTAAACAGCATGCAGTTCAGGTGAAAGGTATGGGTTAGATGTTTAGGTTTGGAAATTATCATTTATTCTTTAAAAAAAAATATGTTTTCTAATTACTGTGATTCAGAATCAGCACACAATGGTAGCTGAAACTATGAAAGCAGACAAGGTGGCACAGAGACTGGTGCAATGTGAGGTGGAATAAAGAACACAGAATCTCACAAACACATTTGATGATTTGAAGAAGAGGAGATTGTGCTCCTAGCTGTAGAAGCAGTAGCTATAGCTGTAGAAAAGAAAACAAAGATTGAGAGAGTATTGGTGGAATGGAGGGACAAGGTATCTTAAGAGAGGGGAGAAAGGGCAGGACAGAATGCTGCTAATGAAATAAGGAAGATGAGCAAGTCAGTGGTTTAAACAGCATGGTCCTCAGTAAGAGTGAAACTAAAATAGAGCACTGGATGCTGAAGACACTGCAGGGGGTCAGGAAGAGAGGACGAGAAATACAGGGAAAATGCCACAGGGTTTATTCTTTTAAGATGAGGTAGAAATGAACAAGCTGATGTGAATATATAGATCCTCTAAGATAATATTCATAAATGTATAAACAGATGATATAGTAAATGTTCTATGAAGGTTTTAAAAGTTTCATCTCATTTCAGATTGCCTGTAAAATCTGGAAAATGGACAATCCTAAAGTCCTTATTAATTCTGCACAAAATAGGATAGAATGGATTAGTTATCTTTGAATTTTGTAAGTTGAGCATCAAATAATTATACAGCTAGCCAGAATATTAGCATTATTTTGATTATTAATATTTTTAAAACACTGAAAAAGTACATCTTAAGTTTTATCTTTAATTTACTGACCTATTTTTATCCTGAAAAATTTTAATTTGAAAAAATTTTCTGAAATGTCATCCAGACAAATTTTAGAAGTTTATTTTTTATTGAAAGTTATACTTCTATCTGGGATTTTCTTATAGCTCGGCTGGTAAAGAATCCATCTGTAATACAGGAGACCCTGGTTTGATTCCTGGGTCAGGAAGTTCCCAGGGAGAAGGCACAGGCTACCCACGCCAGTGTTCTTGTGCTTCCCTGGTAGCTCAGCTGGTAAAAAGTCCACCTGCAAAGTGGGAGACCTGGGTTCAGTTTCTAGGTTGGCAAGATCCCCTGAAGAAGGAAATGGCTACCCACTCCAGTATTCTTTTTTTTTTGGCCACTTCTGTTAGTCTTTCATTTATTTCCATCTTTGTTCTTTGGCCTCTGTGGGCCTCTTACCACAGTGGCCTCTCTCATTGCAGAGCACTGGCTCTGGGCGCATGCATTCCAGAGCACTGGGTCAGTCGTCGCACACGTAGGTCCAGCCGCTCTGCGGCACGTGGGATCTTCCCAGGTCAGGGATTGAACCGGCGCACCTTGCACTGCAAGGTGGTGTCTTTAGCTACTGGACCACCAGGGAAGCCCCTCCAGTATTCTTATCTAGAGGTTTCCATGGCTTGTCCATGGGTCGCAAAGAGTCAGATACAACTGAGTGACTTTTTGCTTTACTTTCTTACTTTTATCTAATTTCAGTTTTTTTTTTTTTTGGATTTTTTTTGGGGGCGGAGCGGGTTGGGGAGGGAAGGGGGCGGGCAGACCACTTCTATTGGTCTTTCATTTATGTATTTTCATCCATTGTTGTTCTTTGGCCAGTGTGGGCCTCCCATCGCGGTGGCCTCTGTTGTCGCAGAGCACCGGCTCTGGGCGCATGCGTCCCAGAGCTCCGGCTCAGTAATTGGACACATCAGTCCAGCCGCTCTGCGGCACGTGGGATCTTCCCAGGCCAGGGATGGAACCTGCATCCCTTGTACTGCAAGGCAGTGTCCTTATCCACTGGACCACCAGGGAAGCCCCCTAATTTCAGTTTTAATGAATGATGTCTTGACTGCTATTTCCATGACTGATATATGTAACTCAGTTTTATATAGGAAAGCCCTATGAGTCAACGGAGAAAGAGTCAAGTTATTTTTATGAAATACAGACTATATAATATTTGTGAAGCTTAATTATTCCCCCTGGGGTAACTATGGACTCAGCAGTAAAGCACTATTTACCGATTTTCTTCTCAAACACTGTAGTTGGTCAAACTGTTCAACTACAAAATAGTCACAACTGAAGTAAAAAGATAGATACTGTTGACTATAGAACAACATTCTTCTCCTGAATGATTTTGTTCAGTTAATTGAGAGCTGTGTATATCAGAGAAGGCTAAACCCCTTGCCAGATTCAGATATCTATTCTTGAATTTTTTTTTTTTTTTTGCTACTTAGGAATGGATATGACTGCAGTTTTGGTCAGTAAGAGAGAAAGGAAGGCTTCTGAGAAATTCCATATCATTACAAAAGTATATAAGATAGAAACATGCCATTATTGGCCATTGTTGAGGAAGACTGTTATGCCTCTAGCTGTCACAGCTGTCTCAGACCATGAGAAAGAAGCCCGAGGCTAAGCCAATATGTGAAAAATTGCAGATCAGAGAAATGGAAATAAAACCAGGTCAGGAATGACACAACTGAACCTCTGCAATGAACAACCTTTAAACCGTCTTGCTGAAAAATTAATGTTATATGGAGTAATACATTTTTCTGAATGCTTATGCCATCTTGAATTGGTTTTCTGTATTTGCAGGTGAAAAAAATTAGTGGTATCTTTCTTTCAGGGTTTCCCCAATGGCTCAGCAGGTAAAGAATCCACCTGAAATGAAGGAGACACAGGAGATGTGGATTCAATCTCTGGGTTAGGAAGATCCCCTGAAGAAGGAAATTGTAACCCACTCCAATATCCTTGCCTGGAGAATCTCATGGACAGAGGAGCCTGGAGGGCTACAGTCCAGGAGGTCGCAACAAGTCAGACATGTCTGAATGAATGAGCACATGCATCTCTCTTTGAAATTCAGCCACATCAGTCAAAAGCAGTGGCTGAAATTCTAGAGATTACATGCATCCTGCCATCTCTGAAAATATTAACTTATACAATATACAATGAAGAGACTAAAACTTTAAATATTCTTACTTGAATGCCAGCTCCTTCTGGCACTGTGATCTTCCACACACAATTCAGATTGTTGTCATAAGGCTCAGGGTACCCAGGAGACAAAATAGTCCCTTTGCGCTTAGTTAAAATTCCACCACAGGGCACTGAAAGTAAAGCAATCCAGGAGAGGGAGTTAATTCTAGTCCAAAGGATTAAAATAAGAGAAAAGGTCAGAGAGAACATCTTAGACAGAAACTAGACTTGCAAACACAATCAAATCATACTATGCTTTAAAATTCACAAGAATAATGAAAACTGCCTTTCTATGGCACAAAAACTTAAAAAATAAATAATTAGACAACATTAATGGATAAGCTTACAATGGCATATTTAAAGTCATATTATAATTAATTCAATAATGGCATATGATTTGTATATTACTAAAATGTTTATTGATATGTGTTAAAAGTGTTCATATCTAGATATAGAATTTTTGAAGAATTATTTTACATTTATTAATTTTCTCTTCATGGGGGGCTTCTGAAAATTTTGTATATAAGATAGAAACATGCCATTATTGGCATTGAGGAATTTAGCTAGTCCTCAGACCATGAGAAAGAAGCCCGAGGCTAAGCCAATATGTGAAAAATTGCAGATCAGAGAAATGGAAATAAAACCAGGTCAGGAATGACACAACTGAACCTCTGCAATGAACAACCTTTAAACCGTCTTGCTGAAAAATTAATGTTATATGGAGTAATACATTTTTCTGAATGCTTATGCCATCTTGAATTGGTTTTCTGTATTTGCAGGTGAAAAAAATTAGTGGTATCTTTCTTTCAGGGTTTCCCCAATGGCTCAGCAGGTAAAGAATCCACCTGAAATGAAGGAGACACAGGAGATGTGGATTCAATCTCTGGGTTAGGAAGATCCCCTGAAGAAGGAAATTGTAACCCACTCCAATATCCTTGCCTGGAGAATCTCATGGACAGAGGAGCCTGGAGGGCTACAGTCCAGGAGGTCGCAACAAGTCAGACATGTCTGAATGAATGAGCACATGCATCTCTCTTTGAAATTCAGCCACATCAGTCAAAAGCAGTGGCTGAAATTCTAGAGATTACATGCATCCTGCCATCTCTGAAAATATTAACTTATACAATATACAATGAAGAGACTAAAACTTTAAATATTCTTACTTGAATGCCAGCTCCTTCTGGCACTGTGATCTTCCACACACAATTCAGATTGTTGTCATAAGGCTCAGGGTATCCAGGAGACAAAATAGTCCCTTTGCGCTTAGTTAAAATTCCACCACAGGGCACTGAAAGTAAAGCAATCCAGGAGAGGGAGTTAATTCTAGTCCAAAGGATTAAAATAAGAGAAAAGGTCAGAGAGAACATCTTAGACAGAAACTAGACTTGCAAACACAATCAAATCATACTATGCTTTAAAATTCACAAGAATAATGAAAACTGCCTTTCTATGGCACAAAAACTTAAAAAATAAATAATTAGACAACATTAATGGATAAGCTTACAATGGCATATTTAAAGTCATATTATAATTAATTCAATAATGGCATATGATTTGTATATTACTAAAATGTTTATTGATATGTGTTAAAAGTGTTCATATCTAGATATAGAATTTTTGAAGAATTATTTTACATTTATTAATTTTCTCTTCATGTATATTTTGAGTAGAACAAAATCCCTTGCAGAGTAATGATGATGATGATTACATTTATGTGCTGGTTATAACATTTATATAGAGCCTACATACCAGCACTCTTCTAAGCACTTAACATATGTTAACTTACTAAAGCTTCCCAACAATCCAACAATATATGAATAAGTATCCTCCTTATTTTACAGCAGAGGAAATGGAGTTACTAACAGATTAAATAACTTGCCCGATGTCACACAGCTAGTCAGAGATGAAGTTTGAACACTGGTAGTTTGGCTCCACATTCATGTTGTTCAATATAAAGAAAATACTCAATATGTTGACAGTCTGGCTATTGCCAGAACTACTACAAGAAAGAAAAGTATGGAGATTTGCTCTGAAGTCAATAAAGGCTTTTAACACTTTTAAAAGATACCAATCTTACAGCAAAATTCTTACACCACTGATAGTATCAGGTTGACTCTGGGAATGACTTAACATAATTTTAAATACTTTTGATGTTGGACATGTTCCTTGAACTCTCTGAAGCTCAGATGCTTTGTCTGTTAAATGATCATGCAACTTTTTCCAAAGGGCTTTTGTGGAAAGCAAGTTGATAGGATAATGTACACAAAGGGGCCTCCCAGTGGCCTCAGTGGTAAAGAATCCACCTGCCAGTGCAGGAGACACAGATTCAATCCCTGTGTCTGGGAAGATCCCCTGGAGAAGGAAACAACAACCCAGTCCAGTATTCTTGCTTTAGAAATCCCACGGACAGAAGAGTTTGAAAGGAGTCAGACACGACTTAGCAACTAAACAATGCATATAAAGAAGTCTAACACTACGGATTAAAATAAGAGAAAAGGTCAGAGAGAACATCTTAGACAGAAACTAGACTTGCAAACACAATCAAATCATACTATGCTTTAAAATTCACAAGAATAATGAAAACTGCCTTTCTATGGCACAAAAACTTAAAAAATAAATAATTAGACAACATTAATGGATAAGCTTACAATGGCATATTTAAAGTCATATTATAATTAATTCAATAATGGCATATGATTTGTATATTACTAAAATGTTTATTGATATGTGTTAAAAGTGTTCATATCTAGATATAGAATTTTTGAAGAATTATTTTACATTTATTAATTTTCTCTTCATGTATATTTTGAGTAGAACAAAATCCCTTGCAGAGTAATGATGATGATGATTACATTTATGTGCTGGTTATAACATTTATATAGAGCCTACATACCAGCACTCTTCTAAGCACTTAACATATGTTAACTTACTAAAGCTTCCCAACAATCCAACAATATATGAATAAGTATCCTCCTTATTTTACAGCAGAGGAAATGGAGTTACTAACAGATTAAATAACTTGCCCGATGTCACACAGCTAGTCAGAGATGAAGTTTGAACACTGGTAGTTTGGCTCCACATTCATGTTGTTCAATATAAAGAAAATACTCAATATGTTGACAGTCTGGCTATTGCCAGAACTACTACAAGAAAGAAAAGTATGGAGATTTGCTCTGAAGTCAATAAAGGCTTTTAACACTTTTAAAAGATACCAATCTTACAGCAAAATTCTTACACCACTGATAGTATCAGGTTGACTCTGGGAATGACTTAACATAATTTTAAATACTTTTGATGTTGGACATGTTCCTTGAACTCTCTGAAGCTCAGATGCTTTGTCTGTTAAATGATCATGCAACTTTTTCCAAAGGGCTTTTGTGGAAAGCAAGTTGATAGGATAATGTACACAAAGGGGCCTCCCAGTGGCCTCAGTGGTAAAGAATCCACCTGCCAGTGCAGGAGACACAGATTCAATCCCTGTGTCTGGGAAGATCCCCTGGAGAAGGAAACAACAACCCAGTCCAGTATTCTTGCTTTAGAAATCCCACGGACAGAAGAGTTTGAAAGGAGTCAGACACGACTTAGCAACTAAACAATGCATATAAAGAAGTCTACACACTACTTGAAACACAATAAGTCAATAAATTATATTTCCTTTTGCTACAAATATTGTTATTTTAGGTTTCAATGGCATTGTGATCCTTGGACATGTGTCCTAATCTGGCTATAATGATGAGATATAAGAATATATTTTTGTAATAATTTTTTTTTAAGTGACAAAGTCAGTTTTTTTCTTTTTTTTTTCTATCCAGTTTTATTCTTTGGCCTTTGTGGACCTCCCATTGCAGTGGCCTCTCTCGTTGCAGAGCGTTGACTCTGGGCACATGCGCTCCACAGTGCTGACTCATAATTGGATACACCAGTCCAACCGCTACTCGGCATGTGGGATCTTCCAGGGCCAGGGATCGAACCTGAGCCCCTTTCACTGCAAGGCGGACTCTGCCCACTGGACAACCAGGGAAGCCCTATTTTTGTAATAATTTTTTAAAGGTAATAATATAGCTTTATGCCACTTCCAAAACTTAATGCAAAAAGTCTAGGTTAATTACTCAAAAGAATGCTGCCTACTTTTTACATTTTCAAACTTTTAAAACAGTGTGATAAAGTATTTTCAAAGAAATATTTGTTTAGTTTATACTCCTCCTTCTAATTCTTTCAATTTAAATGTTATAACACTCTGTGACCTATAAAATCTTCTCATTTGTTCCTGACCACCACCCCCCAGTGATGGGATCTATCACCATGTCATCTATATACTATGATTTAGTGTTAGTCTCTCAGTCACATCCAACTCTGTGATCCCATGGACTGTAGCCTGCCAGACTCCTCTGTCCATGGGGTTCTTCAGGCAAGAATACTAGAGTGGGTTGCCATTCCCTTCTCCAGGAGATCTTCCCAATCCAGGGATCAAACTCACATCTCCTGTATTGCAGGCAGATTCTTTACCGTCTGAATAACTAGGGAAGCCATAAAGCAAGTTGATGTATCACAAGGGCCTGGCCTCAGTGGTAAAGAATCCACCTGCCAGTGCAGGAGACACAGATTCAATCCCTGTGTCTGGGAAGATCCCCTGGAGAAGGAAACAACAACCCAGTCCAGTATTCTTGCTTTAGAAATCCCACGGACAGAAGAGTTTGAAAGGAGTCAGACACGACTTAGCAACTAAACAATGCATATAAAGAAGTCTACACACTACTTGAAACACAATAAGTCAATAAATTATATTTCCTTTTGCTACAAATATTGTTATTTTAGGTTTCAATGGCATTGTGATCCTTGGACATGTGTCCTAATCTGGCTATAATGATGAGATATAAGAATATATTTTTGTAATAATTTTTTTTTAAGTGACAAAGTCAGTTTTTTTCTTTTTTTTTTCTATCCAGTTTTATTCTTTGGCCTTTGTGGACCTCCCATTGCAGTGGCCTCTCTCGTTGCAGAGCGTTGACTCTGGGCACATGCGCTCCACAGTGCTGACTCATAATTGGATACACCAGTCCAACCGCTACTCGGCATGTGGGATCTTCCAGGGCCAGGGATCGAACCTGAGCCCCTTTCACTGCAAGGCGGACTCTGCCCACTGGACAACCAGGGAAGCCCTATTTTTGTAATAATTTTTAATGGTAATAATATAGCTTTATGCCACTTCCAAAACTTAATGCAAAAAGTCTAGGTTAATTACTCAAAAGAATGCTGCCTACTTTTTACATTTTCAAACTTTTAAAACAGTGTGATAAAGTATTTTCAAAGAAATATTTGTTTAGTTTATACTCCTCCTTCTAATTCTTTCAATTTAAATGTTATAACACTCTGTGACCTATAAAATCTTCTCATTTGTTCCTGACCACCACCCCCCAGTGATGGGATCTATCACCATGTCATCTATATACTATGATTTAGTGTTAGTCTCTCAGTCACATCCAACTCTGTGATCCCATGGACTGTAGCCTGCCAGACTCCTCTGTCCATGGGGTTCTTCAGGCAAGAATACTAGAGTGGGTTGCCATTCCCTTCTCCAGGAGATCTTCCCAATCCAGGGATCAAACTCACATCTCCTGTATTGCAGGCAGATTCTTTACCGTCTGAATAACTAGGGAAGCCATATACTATGACTACTAAATATTTACCTCTAGTTATAACTTCTACCCAGAGTTCTACAATATTATGTCAACTAAGCATCTCAAAATTCACACATCCAAAGCAACAGTTTTGAAATTCTCTCTAGTCTATATTATTGGCCGTATCAGTAAACATTACCACTGAACTCTTAAGCCAAAAATCTAGAACTCAAATGTATCTTTCTTTTCAAATTCATGTTTACATCTATAATAAACCTGTTAGCAGACTGTGTCAGTTCTATCTTAAAAATATACCCCAAAGTTTACCAGTATCCTCACTAATCATGATCTTCCAATCTAAATCACCATTAACTTTCCCTTCCACTTCTGCAATAGGCTTCTATTCAGTCTTATTGCTTCTATAGCAAACCCCTACCCCACCACCTATTACATTAGCCACAGTAACTTTCCAGAAACTGAGATCACATCATTGTCTAGGTCAATGAATTTGCACATCACTTAAAATAAACCCTAACTCTTCCCAGCAGCTCCATATGACTTGGCCACTGAATTACCTCTCTCAATTCTTCTGCTGTCACTGTTTCCATCATCCACTCTGTTCTTGACACCTGAGATTCTTTTTGTGGTTAGCTTACCTTCTTGATTTTTGTATATCCCACCTGTCCTTCATCTATCCCCTTTGGCTATAAAACAGCAACATACCCTGGATATCTTATTTGCTTTGCTCCATAGTATTTACCACTATCTGAACCAAATGTAAATTTCCTCCCTAATGGCAGAGACATTATCTTCTTATTCAAAGCTCTGTGGCCAGTGCCTAGAATAGTGCCTGACACTTTGTTGTTGTTCAGTTGGTAAGTCGTGTCCAACTCTTTGGGGCCCCATGGACTGAAGTATGCCAGGGTTCCCTGGGCTTCACTATCTCAAACTCATGTGGTGGTAATGTCTCTTTCCCTTCCTGTCCTCAGTCTTCCCCAGCATCATGGTCTTATCAATGACTTGGTTTTTTGCCTCAGAGCCGATAGAAGGTCAAAGTATTGGAGCTGGAGCTTCAGCTTCAGCATCAGTCCTTCCAATGAATATTCAGGGTTGATTTTCTTTAGAATTGACTGGTTTGATCTCCTGGCTGCCCAAGGGTCTCTCAAGAGTTTTCTCCAGCACCATTATTCAAAAGAATCAATTCTTTGGTGCTCAGCATTCTTTATGGTTCAACTCTCTCATCTATACATGAATATCTCAAATCCAAAGCAACAGTTTTGAAATTCTCTCTAGTCTATATTATTGGCCGTATCAGTAAACATTACCACTGAACTCTTAAGCCAAAAATCTAGAACTCAAATGTATCTTTCTTTTCAAATTCATGTTTACATCTATAATAAACCTGTTAGCAGACTGTGTCAGTTCTATCTTAAAAATATACCCCAAAGTTTACCAGTATCCTCACTAATCATGATCTTCCAATCTAAATCACCATTAACTTTCCCTTCCACTTCTGCAATAGGCTTCTATTCAGTCTTATTGCTTCTATAGCAAACCCCTACCCCACCACCTATTACATTAGCCACAGTAACTTTCCAGAAACTGAGATCACATCATTGTCTAGGTCAATGAATTTGCACATCACTTAAAATAAACCCTAACTCTTCCCAGCAGCTCCATATGACTTGGCCACTGAATTACCTCTCTCAATTCTTCTGCTGTCACTGTTTCCATCATCCACTCTGTTCTTGACACCTGAGATTCTTTTTGTGGTTAGCTTACCTTCTTGATTTTTGTATATCCCACCTGTCCTTCATCTATCCCCTTTGGCTATAAAACAGCAACATACCCTGGATATCTTATTTGCTTTGCTCCATAGTATTTACCACTATCTGAACCAAATGTAAATTTCCTCCCTAATGGCAGAGACATTATCTTCTTATTCAAAGCTCTGTGGCCAGTGCCTAGAATAGTGCCTGACACTTTGTTGTTGTTCAGTTGGTAAGTCGTGTCCAACTCTTTGGGGCCCCATGGACTGAAGTATGCCAGGGTTCCCTGGGCTTCACTATCTCAAACTCATGTGGTGGTAATGTCTCTTTCCCTTCCTGTCCTCAGTCTTCCCCAGCATCATGGTCTTATCAATGACTTGGTTTTTTGCCTCAGAGCCGATAGAAGGTCAAAGTATTGGAGCTGGAGCTTCAGCTTCAGCATCAGTCCTTCCAATGAATATTCAGGGTTGATTTTCTTTAGAATTGACTGGTTTGATCTCCTGGCTGCCCAAGGGTCTCTCAAGAGTTTTCTCCAGCACCATTATTCAAAAGAATCAATTCTTTGGTGCTCAGCATTCTTTATGGTTCAACTCTCTCATCTATACATGAATATCTCAAAAACCATAGCTTTAACTATATGGAACTTTGTAGAAAAAGTGATGTCTCTGTATTTTAATACACTGTCTAGGCTTATAGCTTTCCTTCCAAGGAACAAGTGTCTTTTAATTTCATGGCTGCAGTCACTGTGCTCAGTGATTTTGGAAGCCAAGAAAATAAAATCTGCCACTCTTTCTAAACTTTCCCCTTCATTTGCCATGAAGTGATGGGACCAGAGGCCATTATCTCAGATTTTTGAATGCTGAATTTTAAGCCAGCTTTTACACTTTCCTCTTTCATCCTCATCAAAAGACCCTTTAGTTCCTCTTGTGTTCTGCCATTAGAGTAGTATCACATGCATGTCCGAGGCTGTCAATATTTCTTCTGGCAAACTGAATTGCAGCTTGTGATTTGTCCAGCCTGGCATTTTGTGTAATGCACTCTGTGCATAAGTTGAATAAGCAGGATGACAAATATACAGCCTTGATGGATTCCTTTCCCAGTTTTGAACTAGTCCGTTGCTCCATACCCAGTTTTAACTTCTGCTTCTTGACCTGCATAAAGCTTTCTCAAGAGACAGGTAATGTGGTCTAATATTCCCATCTCTTGGAGAATTTCCACAGTTTGTTGTGATCCACACACTCAGAGGGCTCCCTGGTGACTCAGATGGTAAAGAATCTGCCTGCAATGGGAGAGACCTGGGTTTGATCTCTGGGTCAGTAAGATCCCCTGGAGAAGGGAATGGCAACCTCCTCCAGCATTCTTGCCTGGAGAATTCCACGGCCAAAGGAGCCTGAAAAGCTACAGTCCACGGGGTCTGCAAAGAGTTGAACATGAGTAAGTGACTAACACTTTCATTTTCACACAAAGACTTTAGTGTAGTCAATGAAACAGAAGTAGATGTTTTTCTGAAAGTCTCTTGCTTTCTCTATGATCCAATGAATGTTGGCAATTTGGTCTGTTTTCTCTGCCTCTTCTAAACCTGATTTGTACATGTGGAATTTCTTGGTTCAGGTACTGCTGATGCCTAGCTTGATAGCATGTGAACTGAGTGCAATTGTGCAGTAGTTTGAACATTCTTTGGCATTGCCTTTCTTGGGGATTGGAATGAAAACCGACCTTTTCTAGTCCTGTGCTCATGCTGAGTTTTCCAAATTTGCTGACACATTGAGTGCAGTACTTTAACAACATCATCTTTTAGAGTTTAATTAGATCAGCTAGAATATTATCACCTCCACTAGCTTTGTTCATAGTAATGCTTCGTAAGGCCCACTTGACCTTACACTGCAGGATGTCTGGCTCTAGGTAAGAGACCACATCATGTTTATCCAGGTCACTGGAATCTTTTTGTATAGTTCTTCTGTGTATTCTTGCCAACTCTTTTAAATCTCTTCTGCTTCTTTTCTGCTTCTGTTCTTTATCATGCCCATCCTTGCATGAAACATTCCCTTGATATCTCCAATTTTCTGGAAGAGATGTTTCTAGCAAGCCTGACCCTTGTAAGCACTAAATAAATGGTTGTTAAATAAATTGAGTGATTGGTTGTTTATCTGTATATATCCTGTGATTACAAGTTAGTTCTTCACCATTTCTGCACCATTCTTTCCTTCCAGTACTTTTCTAAACCAGCCATATCTAATTCTACTTCAATTGCTTTTACTTTTACCAACAGAATACATTATAAAAGTGTTCCCAGACATGGATTGCCACAAATAATGTTTTGCAAAGTTTCATTTTCCTTGTATATTGCTTATCCTAACATTTCTTTGTTCTTTTGAAAAGGATGGATTGTAAATTCCCCTTTGAATCAGTATTATTCAATATAACATATAGATTAAGAGAACAGATTTTAGTATCAATCAGCTTGGGTACAAATATTAATTCTTTTGTCTCTAAACCATAGAGGTCTTACTATCTATCTATAGTATTCTTATCTACCTCCTGGTGTTGGTGTCATTCTTAAATGAGATAATGCTTAATAGTACTTCTTACAAGCACTAGTAAGTGCCATTCATTATTATATTTAGTAAGTTTTTCCCGGTTGAATGGATGAGTGAATTAATGAATGAAGATTCTAACCCTGTATACATTTATTCACCTATTTCTTTCCCAGTGAAAAAGACAATATGCACAGGCGTTGCCATGGAACCAGTACAAGTAAAAATCTGGGTCTCTAAAGAGCTAGTAAAAACAAAGCTTGGTAAGAGTGATAGGATAAGCAGCTAATTAAACATTTTTGCTAAGGGAGCTAAGTGGCCTGTTCAGGAGCTTTTCAAAAGATACCTTTCACTAACAGAAATACTTATGCCTAAGGCCATCTATAGTCAGAGCTATTAGTAGCTACAGGGTGTTATTTGAATCATGGAATCTCAGAGAGAGGAGAGTTTGTGGTTTTAAGAAATTAAAAAATTTAAGAAATCTGAAGTGTAACAAGATCAAATTTAGACGATAAAACTTAGTCTTCAGTAAATTTTTCAAGTTTACCTCTGCTCCAAGTCCAACATTCTTACAAAAATATTATATTTTACTGTAATTTACCTAAGAATGACTTGATATGACTGATTTCAATTATTTTCTTATATGGAGTAAATTTGTGGATTCCATAACTTAGTATTTGACCATTTTAACTATAAGCACAACTTGCATATCGTGTGTAATGGGCTGCTTTCAAGCTAATAGTTTCAGTATGTGAACTTTTGCTTTTGGAAAATCAATGCACATTTTGTTCTGTTCTACTATGACAGAAAAAACAAAAAAGTGTTCATAGCAATAATACGGGCTGTGAAACTCAAACAATTACAATTGAGATGGAAATCATCAGAAGTGTAGGACACAGTTTTCTTTCGGTTTCAGTTGTTGGATAGATGCTCACTTGGCTTAAGCTATCATCAACTGAGTATTCATTGAACCAGTGAAGGCAGAGAAAATAGAATCATTACGTATAATGCCCTGCAATAGATTCACAAGGATTATATCTAAACAGTAAAGTATAGATAATTTGTTCTTTCCCAGAATAAAATTACCTATGGAATATGTAAATCTATTGTGTATGTTTTACCTATTCATCATTCCTATGAATTCTCAGAAGTGTTCTGTGGCTTCATGAGGCTTGTAAAGGTCTAAGCAAGCAAACTGAGCAAGAGTATCACCATGCAGTGAAAGGCTGAGGTTGAAAATGCATGGATCTTGCACTTGGGAAGTTGGCTAGTTGTTCTCCATCTACAAAAATTTTACAAAATTTTCAAACTTATCAGCTAAAATCCATTCACTGAACAAATGTTTATTGAACACTTCTTGTATGCCATCTCTTCTTTTTGTTGAGCAAAAATAGAATATAGTGGCAGGGAGAGGAGGGCAACAACAATTAGAGAAAAACCCAAACTATATAATCTGATGAATAGTTGCTGTTTTAAAAAAAAGCAGAATAAGGATACAGAGAACAAGTAGAAAATGAGAAGCAGGAAATTATTTAAGATAGGATGGCCAAAGAAGGTAGTGAAACCTGGAATGAAGTAATGTTGGAGGCCCTAAAGGTATCTTGGGGATGATTTTCCAAGGTGCAAAAACAGAAAGTTCGAAGACTTTGAAGCAGTTAATTTTTTCTCCAGATAACAGATACTGAAAATGAACACAATTTACAGATAATTCTTTGATATCAACCTAAGATAAGTCTGCATTTGACTTTCATATTTGAACTGATATCAAGCTTTTTCTTTTTTTGAAATTTTTTAAATATTTAAAGACATACTCATTTTTTATTCATAACATTTAAAACTAAAAATATTTAGAGTTAAAAATAGAAATGCAAAGTATATTTTCATTTATGTAAAGATTAGCAGCGGGACCAAATGGTAAAACCTAAACTGAGCTATCGTCCAAGTGTCATGTAGAATCTAGTTCTTCTCTAACACAAATCCCATATGTCCTTCCATTATATATTCAGTTTTCTGGATTTACACCTGTTCTAAAAAGCATACTTTACTTTTTTAAGTGACATAAAGCATATGTCCTTTTGTGTGATCTTGGCAGGAAACAGAAGTCATAAAAGTGGTTTTCTGTGGCTTTCCCAGAATAAAATTACCTATGGAATATGTAAATCTATTGTGTATGTTTTACCTATTCATCATTCCTATGAATTCTCAGAAGTGTTCTGTGGCTTCATGAGGCTTGTAAAGGTCTAAGCAAGCAAACTGAGCAAGAGTATCACCATGCAGTGAAAGGCTGAGGTTGAAAATGCATGGATCTTGCACTTGGGAAGTTGGCTAGTTGTTCTCCATCTACAAAAATTTTACAAAATTTTCAAACTTATCAGCTAAAATCCATTCACTGAACAAATGTTTATTGAACACTTCTTGTATGCCATCTCTTCTTTTTGTTGAGCAAAAATAGAATATAGTGGCAGGGAGAGGAGGGCAACAACAATTAGAGAAAACCCAAACTATATAATCTGATGAATAGTTGCTGTTTTAAAAAAAAGCAGAATAAGGATACAGAGAACAAGTAGAAAATGAGAAGCAGGAAATTATTTAAGATAGGATGGCCAAAGAAGGTAGTGAAACCTGGAATGAAGTAATGTTGGAGGCCCTAAAGGTATCTTGGGGATGATTTTCCAAGGTGCAAAAACAGAAAGTTCGAAGACTTTGAAGCAGTTAATTTTTTCTCCAGATAACAGATACTGAAAATGAACACAATTTACAGATAATTCTTTGATATCAACCTAAGATAAGTCTGCATTTGACTTTCATATTTGAACTGATATCAAGCTTTTTCTTTTTTTGAAATTTTTTAAATATTTAAAGACATACTCATTTTTTATTCATAACATTTAAAACTAAAAATATTTAGAGTTAAAAATAGAAATGCAAAGTATATTTTCATTTATGTAAAGATTAGCAGCGGGACCAAATGGTAAAACCTAAACTGAGCTATCGTCCAAGTGTCATGTAGAATCTAGTTCTTCTCTAACACAAATCCCATATGTCCTTCCATTATATATTCAGTTTTCTGGATTTACACCTGTTCTAAAAAGCATACTTTACTTTTTTAAGTGACATAAAGCGATATGTCCTTTTTGTGTGATCTTGGCAGGAAACAGAAGTCATATGAGACAATTTTCTGTCTCTAAGTATACACTTTCCAACTAACGCAACATAAAAGGTATCTGTGGTTTTTTTTTTTTTTTTTTTTTTTTCTTTTTTGGCCACTTCTATTGGTCTTTCATTTATTCCATTTCATCCATCTTTTTTCTTTGGCCTGTATGTGCCTCCCATGCAGTGATCTGTTGCTGCAGAGCACCGGCTCCGGGCACATGCGCTCCAGAGCTCTGACTGGGTAATTGGACACAGCGGTCCAGCCGCTCCACGGCATGTGGGATCTTCCCAGGCCAGGGATCGAACCGGCACCCCTTGCACTGCAAGGCGGTGTCTTTACCCACTGGACCACCAAGGAAGCTCTGTTTGTGTGTTTTATGTTTAAATATCCTCCATAGATACAGTGACATGTTTCTCAAAAAGCCCAGGGACCTAAGATAAATGGACTTTTGTCAGAGAAAGTGTAATGAATCTTCAGTCCCTCATCTTTTCACCTTAAAAGTGAAAAGTGAGCTTGAATCCACCTAGACTAGTCCCCTAGCTTTTACTCCTGATGTTGCATGTCAGCCATGGCATCATCTGAAAGTCTTTCAAAGGCTTTAATGCCTTTTAGGAGCTCCTGCCGTTGCTGAAATAAATCTATAATCAAATGGCTTGGTCTTCCTTTTCTTTACATGGATTCTTATTCTTATTCCTTACAGCAAAAATGCTAGGATTTATTCGATTGACACATCTGACATATGAAAAGCTTTGCAATTATCTTGTAGAATAGAGGTTTACTTATGCCTTAAACAAAAATGGGTATACTGTAAAGTTTTTTTTTCTCTATTTTCCATCTCACAGAATATTCAATTTTTCCTCTTATCTCCCTTTTCTCTTCCTAAATTATTCTTTCATGCTTCCCCCAGCCTTTCCTTCTTTAACGTCAGCTCATTTGTCCCTTTTATCTTTTTCATCTTTCTAACACTTGTCTCATCTTCATACCTCCATGGACAAAAGAAAATATCTATTTTTTGGATAACATCATGCATGAATATTTTAGGGTCCAAAGAAAATGCAAGCCTTGTTAAACATATATTTTTTACAACCAGTTTGAATGATGGTAATCATTATTTTAACTTCAAGTTTATTTTTTATTTTAGACCTTTAAAAACACAGAAAACAAAGCAAATCATGAATATATGCCTATTGTTATAAGTCTGCTCCTTTAAAATCAATGGTCCTTAAATACATAAATCAATGGAAAGAAATTTCACAATCCCCCTAAACACATATTCTAATAAATAATTACTATTATCCTCATAAAAATTGTCATTATTTTTCCCTAAATACTTTCTGAAAATTTTTAATTGAAAGAAAAATCTTGCCTTTAAGGAACTCTATATTTTTACAATTAGAATGATAGAAGCTCATGCTTCCAGCCCTTTCAAGATGCAACATTTTTGGTGGATGATAATCTTTACATATAAAAATTTTAAAGTGTTATTATCAACAAATGAAAATCAATAATATCAAATTCTTTATCAACACTGGATAGAAGTTTTTGGTGGATGATAATCTTTACATATAAAAATTTAAGGTTTAAAAGTGAAAAGTGAGCTTGAATCCACCTAGACTAGTCCCCTAGCTTTTACTCCTGATGTTGCATGTCAGCCATGGCATCATCTGAAAGTCTTTCAAAGGCTTTAATGCCTTTTAGGAGCTCCTGCCGTTGCTGAAATAAATCTATAATCAAATGGCTTGGTCTTCCTTTTCTTTACATGGATTCTTATTCTTATTCCTTACAGCAAAAATGCTAGGATTTATTCGATTGACACATCTGACATATGAAAAAGCTTTGCAATTATCTTGTAGAATAGAGGTTTACTTATGCCTTAAACAAAAATGGGTATACTGTAAAGTTTTTTTTTCTCTATTTTCCATCTCACAGAATATTCAATTTTTCCTCTTATCTCCCTTTTCTCTTCCTAAATTATTCTTTCATGCTTCCCCCAGCCTTTCCTTCTTTAACGTCAGCTCATTTGTCCCTTTTATCTTTTTCATCTTTCTAACACTTGTCTCATCTTCATACCTCCATGGACAAAAGAAAATATCTATTTTTTGGATAACATCATGCATGAATATTTTAGGGTCCAAAGAAAATGCAAGCCTTGTTAAACATATATTTTTTACAACCAGTTTGAATGATGGTAATCATTATTTTAACTTCAAGTTTATTTTTTATTTTAGACCTTTAAAAACACAGAAAACAAAGCAAATCATGAATATATGCCTATTGTTATAAGTCTGCTCCTTTAAAATCAATGGTCCTTAAATACATAAATCAATGGAAAGAAATTTCACAATCCCCCTAAACACATATTCTAATAAATAATTACTATTATCCTCATAAAAATTGTCATTATTTTTCCCTAAATACTTTCTGAAAATTTTTAATTGAAAGAAAAATCTTGCCTTTAAGGAACTCTATATTTTTACAATTAGAATGATAGAAGCTCATGCTTCCAGCCCTTTCCAAGATGCAAACATTTTTGGTGGATGATAATCTTTACATATAAAAATTTTAAAGTGTTATTATCAACAAATGAAAATCAATAATATCAAATTCTTTATCAACACTGGATAGAAGTTCTTTATTTTGGATCCGATACCTTAATTGAAGTTGTATCTTCTGATTTTATCGTGGAGAATTTGGCAAGTACAAAATAACTTATTTTTTGAGTCCAAGAACTATGTAAGGCTTTAAAACATGTAATAGCCATAATAAATCTATAATTTTCCTGTTGCTGTGAGAGCTAAGAACCAGATATTATGTAAAATTTCCAGAATCATAGAGTATTTTGCCACAATTCAGTGTTAAAGTCAAAGCCTATTACTAACAAAGATTTAATGGACCCTTGTGCTGAGAAACTACTACAACTCGCAGTTATGAGGACTTGAATTAGTTTTATATTATTCCTTACAACTTTTCTCCATTAATTAGGACATTAATGTAATAAATATATAAGCAGAACTTTAAGGAGTAATTCATGGGTTTATATTTCACTGCTTTGCGTATGTTAGTTCCCTGAACACTCTAAGTGGATAGAGAATGTTTTCAATAATATTTAAAGATTAATGAACTGGTTTATGACTTTCCATAAGTCATTTTATCACTCTAGCTTTATAATTACCTCAAGAGAATTTTCATCATATATGAAATGAAAGAAAGACAGCTACTTATTCAGTTATATTCTATTATATGATACTAATATTTTGTCAATATGTACATAAAGAAACTAAAAGTGACAGAGAAATTATGCAAATAATTACTGAGAAATGTGAGGCAGAAATAATGACTGATTCCTGATATTTAGAAAGAAGTATTTTAAAAAATTCACTGTGGGCTTCCCTGGTGATCCAGTGTAGAATCTGCCTTTAGAAAGAAGGGTATTTTAAATACTATTCTAAATTTAATTGAAAAAAATCTGTCATTATTTTTCCCTAAATACTTTCTGAAAATTTTTAATTGAAAGAAAAATCTTGCCTTTAAGGAACTCTATATTTTACAATTAGAATGATAGAAGCTCATGCTTCCAGCCCTTTCCAAGATGCAAACATTTTTGGTGGATGATAATCTTTACATATAAAAATTTTAAAGTGTTATTATCAACAAATGAAAATCAATAATATCAAATTCTTTATCAACACTGGATAGAAGTTCTTTATTTTGGATCCGATACCTTAATTGAAGTTGTATCTTCTGATTTTATCGTGGAGAATTTGGCAAGTACAAAATAACTTATTTTTTGAGTCCAAGAACTATGTAAGGCTTTAAAACATGTAATAGCCATAATAAATCTATAATTTTCCTGTTGCTGTGAGAGCTAAGAACCAGATATTATGTAAAATTTCCAGAATCATAGAGTATTTTGCCACAATTCAGTGTTAAAGTCAAAGCCTATTACTAACAAAGATTTAATGGACCCTTGTGCTGAGAAACTACTACAACTCGCAGTTATGAGGACTTGAATTAGTTTTATATTATTCCTTACAACTTTTCTCCATTAATTAGGACATTAATGTAATAAATATATAAGCAGAACTTTAAGGAGTAATTCATGGGTTTATATTTCACTGCTTTGCGTATGTTAGTTCCCTGAACACTCTAAGTGGATAGAGAATGTTTTCAATAATATTTAAAGATTAATGAACTGGTTTATGACTTTCCATAAGTCATTTTATCACTCTAGCTTTATAATTACCTCAAGAGAATTTTCATCATATATGAAATGAAAGAAAGACAGCTACTTATTCAGTTATATTCTATTATATGATACTAATATTTTGTCAATATGTACATAAAGAAACTAAAAGTGACAGAGAAATTATGCAAATAATTACTGAGAAATGTGAGGCAGAAATAATGACTGATTCCTGATATTTAGAAAGAAGTATTTTAAAAAATTCACTGTGGGCTTCCCTGGTGATCCAGTGGGTAGAATCTGCCTTGCAATGCAAGGGGTACTGGTTTGATCCCTGGACCAGGAAAAATCCCACGTGCCGTGGAGCGGCTGGACTAGTGTGTCCAATTACGAGCCAGAACTCTGGAGTGCATGCCCCCAGAGTCAGTGCTCTGCAGTGAGAGAGGCCACTGCAAGGCCCACACAGGCCAAAGAATAAAGATAGAGGAAAAAAAAAATCACTGTAAGGCTAAAGAGGTTTATTATCATGTGTATTTCTTTAATTATTGAATTGAATTAAAGCTATGTAATTCCTGATTTATGCATATTGTATGACTGATTTTGACCTAGACATATAGAAACATTTCTCTCAGCTCATGGTCTCTTAGGATAATCTACTTATCCTTATGTTATAAGAGTTTGAAGTCAAAATGCAATGTGGCTTATGCAGAACATTATCTTGGAAGAAAATTATCTATTTTTTGCTGTGAGAATATAAAGTATATAAAGAATATCTTTTTGTTCCATTAACCATAGCTCTATGCTATGTGAAGAATAGGAGGAGCATCAGGTGCAAATGATTTCTTCTTCTTGGCTTGCTGACTATCAAAAACATACTTTAACGTGTTAACGTGTTAAGATGCTCTATATTATAAATAAGATACAGAATTCCAATTAGGAAATTAGCTTATCAGTCAAAAACATACAGAAAACCAGTCTTCCATCATGCACATTGAGGCTTGGAGTCAGAAAAGATTATTTTTCAAATCCTGCTCCTACTTTATTACTTATTAGATTCTGTCACTTTAAAAGAAAACTGTTTCACCTCTTAAGATCCAATTTATTCATCTGTGAATTCTGAGAGTAACTTCTCCATAGGTTTACTGAGAGAATATAATTAAATAGGTATTTATTGATAAATTACTCAGCATGAAACCTGGCATATAGGAAGCATTAAGTCATAATCATATCAGAAACTGGTTACTTAGCTGAAACACAGGAAGTTGAAGAGTCATGTACAGCTTTCCAGTGTTTGCAGTTACTTTCTGTATGTGGTTTTCAACAAATAAAAGAAAATAAAAGAACAGATTCCATTCTACATGTAGAAAAATTAAATTTTTGATTGTAAGAAAAATACTCTGTGCAATAGGCAAGTTATATTTGTTTGGGGGAAAGGTGATATCAAGTTCCTACAGAGATCAAGTGAACACTCATTCTATATTTTTATTTACGATAGTCCCAATTTGTACTATTCTGTCCTACGTTTTAAATTATAATAGTCCCAATTTGGACCATTACCCCAGCACAATTAATAATAATGTTGTTCTTATTTGAATGGTGAAAGATTTAGATCAGTTATGTCCTATATAGGGTATGTGTCCTATGAATGCACATCACCAGACCTTATCTTTACTCCTTCCTCAGTAAAATGAGTTAACCTGATTTATGCATATTGTATGACTGATTTTGACCTAGACATATAGAAACATTTCTCTCAGCTCATGGTCTCTTAGGATAATCTACTTATCCTTATGTTATAAGAGTTTGAAGTCAAAATGCAATGTGGCTTATGCAGAACATTATCTTGGAAGAAAATTATCTATTTTTTGCTGTGAGAATATAAAGTATATAAAGAATATCTTTTTGTTCCATTAACCATAGCTCTATGCTATGTGAAGAATAGGAGGAGCATCAGGTGCAAATGATTTCTTCTTCTTGGCTTGCTGACTATCAAAAACATACTTTAACGTGTTAACGTGTTAAGATGCTCTATATTATAAATAAGATACAGAATTCCAATTAGGAAATTAGCTTATCAGTCAAAAACATACAGAAAACCAGTCTTCCATCATGCACATTGAGGCTTGGAGTCAGAAAAGATTATTTTTCAAATCCTGCTCCTACTTTATTACTTATTAGATTCTGTCACTTTAAAAGAAAACTGTTTCACCTCTTAAGATCCAATTTATTCATCTGTGAATTCTGAGAGTAACTTCTCCATAGGTTTACTGAGAGAATATAATTAAATAGGTATTTATTGATAAATTACTCAGCATGAAACCTGGCATATAGGAAGCATTAAGTCATAATCATATCAGAAACTGGTTACTTAGCTGAAACACAGGAAGTTGAAGAGTCATGTACAGCTTTCCAGTGTTTGCAGTTACTTTCTGTATGTGGTTTTCAACAAATAAAAGAAAATAAAAGAACAGATTCCATTCTACATGTAGAAGAATTAAATTTTTGATTGTAAGAAAAATACTCTGTGCAATAGGCAAGTTATATTTGTTTGGGGGAAAGGTGATATCAAGTTCCTACAGAGATCAAGTGAACACTCATTCTATATTTTTTATTTACGATAGTCCCAATTTGTACTATTCTGTCCTACGTTTTAAATTATAATAGTCCCAATTTGGACCATTACCCCAGCACAATTAATAATAATGTTGTTCTTATTTGAATGGTGAAAGATTTAGATCAGTTATGTCCTATATAGGGTATGTGTCCTATGAATGCACATCACCAGACCTTATCTTTACTCCTTCCTCAGTAAAAATGAGTTAACCTTCTGTATCATTTCAATTAAACCCAATTTCAACTATATCTTATACTAATTAAATGTTAAGCAACATTATATTAATATCTATTAAAATATGGTAAAATGTGTTTTTAAAAGTTGAAAATAAAAACTATTGACATGTAATTTCTTTCTAGGTATGGCAGGATGTGTTATTAAGAATAGTTTTTGCTTATTTGTAAAGGTATAAGTTACATTGTTTATAAGCACAGTTGGGAATTCTCAATCAAAAAGGAGAGAACTGAGATTATTAAAATAAAAACAAAATTTTGCTTATCTTTTATTTTTACATAACGTTCCTCTCATCTTCCAAATCACATACCAATAAAATTTTAATATGAAATAACTCATTTGAAATATTTCTTAACCTAAGATGAAGCTTTACTATTCTTCTTTTACCTTAATAACACGTACTAAAACATTTAATTTCCAGACATGCTCCTGGAACAAAGAAGAAAGCAACTTTCTAACAGTCTACATTTTCCACATCCATGGAATCTACAAGATCCAAATGTCATTGTAATGATCGAGAAATATGATAAGATTCTCAACTATTGATATATTTATGGTTTAGAAAATATTTTAATATGCTTCAAAAAACTTAGCATAGTTAAGTTTATGAAGCTTGTACTTTATTTATCAATATAAACTGGATATGTGTGTTGAGTGATCAGTTGCTGAGTTGTGTCCAATTCTTTGTGAACCCCATGGACTGTAGCCTGCCAGCCTCCTCTGTCTGTGGGATTTTACAAGTGGGAATACTGCAGTATTACAGTACAGTAGGTTACCACTTCCTTCTCCAGGGGATCAAACCTGCACTTCTTATATCTCCTGCATTATTAGCAGGTAGATGCTTTACCACTAGTGCCACCTCGGAAACCCTGGATATAACATTACAAAAATAATTTCCTTTTTTTTTGGAGGCGGGTGGCGGGGGCAGGTTGGGGAGGGAGGGGGTGGGCAGGCCATTTCAAAATGGTCTTTCATTTCTCTATTTTCATCCATCTTTGTTCTTTGGCCCATGTGGGCCTCCCATCGCTGTGGGCTCTGTTGTCACAGAGCACCGGCTCTGGGCACATGGGCTCCAGAGCTCCGGCTCAGTAATTGGACACATCTGTCCAGCCTCTCCGGCACGTGGGACTTCCCAGGCCAGGGATTGGAAAAAAAATTTTTTGGTAAAATGTGTTTTTAAAAGTTGAAAATAAAACTATTGACATGTAATTTCTTTCTAGGTATGGCAGGATGTGTTATTAAGAATAGTTTGCTTATTTGTAAAGGTATAAGTTACATTGTTTATAAGCACAGTTGGGAATTCTCAATCAAAAAGGAGAGAACTGAGATTATTAAAATAAAAACAAAATTTTGCTTATCTTTTATTTTTACATAACGTTCCTCTCATCTTCCAAATCACATACCAATAAAATTTTAATATGAAATAACTCATTTGAAATATTTCTTAACCTAAGATGAAGCTTTACTATTCTTCTTTTACCTTAATAACACGTACCTAAAACATTTAATTTCCAGACATGCTCCTGGAACAAAGAAGAAAGCAACTTTCTAACAGTCTACATTTTCCACATCCATGGAATCTACAAGATCCAAATGTCATTGTAATGATCGAGAAATATGATAAGATTCTCAACTATTGATATATTTATGGTTTAGAAAATATTTTAATATGCTTCAAAAAACTTAGCATAGTTAAGTTTATGAAGCTTGTACTTTATTTATCAATATAAACTGGATATGTGTGTTGAGTGATCAGTTGCTGAGTTGTGTCCAATTCTTTGTGAACCCCATGGACTGTAGCCTGCCAGCCTCCTCTGTCTGTGGGATTTTACAAGTGGGAATACTGCAGTATTACAGTACAGTAGGTTACCACTTCCTTCTCCAGGGGATCAAACCTGCACTTCTTATATCTCCTGCATTATTAGCAGGTAGATGCTTTACCACTAGTGCCACCTCGAAACCCTGGATATAACATTACAAAAAAATTTCCTTTTTTTGGAGGCGGGTGGCGGGGCAGGTTGGGGAGGAGAGGGGGTGGGCAGGCCATTTCAAAATGGTCTTTCATTTCTCTATTTTCATCCATCTTTGTTCTTTGGCCCATGTGGGCCTCCCATCGCTGTGGGCTCTGTTGTCACAGAGCACCGGCTCTGGGCACATGGGCTCCAGAGCTCCGGCTCAGTAATTGGACACATCTGTCCAGCCTCTCCGCTGGCACGTGGGATCTTCCCAGGCCAGGGATGGAATTGGCACCCTTTGCACTGCAAGCGGGTGTCCTTACCCAATGGACCACCAGAGAAGCCCACAAAAATAATTTCAATTAAAAAAATTTGGCTAACCCTATGCCATCTACAAATTCAAAGTGTTTCCACTTATATATGAGAAATTATCTTATTTTATATTTTATACATATATACATATATAACTTATAGAGTAAAGACAAAAAAAATTTACTTATGGATACTTTCTAATTTCTTTCCTGATAAAACATATCTAGAAACTTCTGTGATCCTTAAAAGACAGGTACATTTCTTACATATTGGCATAGAAATCATTATATAAATTTTGAAAACTGAAAACCAATGCTTATTTCAAAGTATGGGAGCATCTAATAATTCCATGTTAATAGCATTCCAATTCTATGTTATTGGAAATATGTATGTATATTTTCATTGATGGCATCACATCACAATAGCATCAGACAGCCACTTTAATTTGCATAAATACATTAGAACTAATAAGTATTCAAAATTTATACTATTATATTTGAAACAGAAATATTGACAGAGGCAAGATAACTAATGTTGACATATAATATGTACAATTACAAAGCATATACATTTATAAACTTACCAATACAGGTAGGTAAGGAATCATTCCATTGGGCCAAAGAATTTGGCACTGTATCACACCTAATTGCAATGGATCCATGGAGAATATATCCTGGGTTACATTCAAAAAGAACCAATGAACCAACTGCAAATTCATTGCCAATCCTTCTTCCAAACCTTGGTTCAGGCACAGAACTGCATTGTGTAGAACTGGTTCTAGGAACAGCTGTGTACAAATAATTGTTGGTTTTAATTTCATATTTGATAATGAAACACAGATTTTAAAATGTAACCACAAAACATATTTCAAAATGGTCTTTCATTTCTCTATTTTCATCCATCTTTGTTCTTTGGCCCATGTGGGCCTCCCATCGCTGTGGGCTCTGTTGTCACAGAGCACCGGCTCTGGGCACATGGGCTCCAGAGCTCCGGCTCAGTAATTGGACACATCTGTCCAGCCTCTCCGCTGGCACGTGGGATCTTCCCAGGCCAGGGATGGAATTGGCACCCTTTGCACTGCAAGCGGGTGTCCTTACCCAATGGACCACCAGAGAAGCCCACAAAAATAATTTCAATTAAAAAAATTTGGCTAACCCTATGCCATCTACAAATTCAAAGTGTTTCCACTTATATATGAGAAATTATCTTATTTTATATTTTATACATATATACATATATAACTTATAGAGTAAAGACAAAAAAAATTTACTTATGGATACTTTCTAATTTCTTTCCTGATAAAACATATCTAGAAACTTCTGTGATCCTTAAAAGACAGGTACATTTCTTACATATTGGCATAGAAATCATTATATAAATTTTGAAAACTGAAAACCAATGCTTATTTCAAAGTATGGGAGCATCTAATAATTCCATGTTAATAGCATTCCAATTCTATGTTATTGGAAATATGTATGTATATTTTCATTGATGGCATCACATCACAATAGCATCAGACAGCCACTTTAATTTGCATAAATACATTAGAACTAATAAGTATTCAAAATTTATACTATTATATTTGAAACAGAAATATTGACAGAGGCAAGATAACTAATGTTGACATATAATATGTACAATTACAAAGCATATACATTTATAAACTTACCAATACAGGTAGGTAAGGAATCATTCCATTGGGCCAAAGAATTTGGCACTGTATCACACCTAATTGCAATGGATCCATGGAGAATATATCCTGGGTTACATTCAAAAAGAACCAATGAACCAACTGCAAATTCATTGCCAATCCTTCTTCCAAACCTTGGTTCAGGCACAGAACTGCATTGTGTAGAACTGGTTCTAGGAACAGCTGTGTACAAATAATTGTTGGTTTTAATTTCATATTTGATAATGAAACACAGATTTTAAAATGTAACCACAAAAACATATTTCAAAGAAATCTTTACTAATTTGAATTTGAGCTAAATATTTGAATAAATTTATTGAAGTTTAAAATTTCATACATAATGAAATAAATAAATTCAAAATGTATTAATATTGCTATTCTCATTAAGATTTTTATTTAAAAATATTTTACTTTTGATCCTTTAAACAATAACAGTTAAATTTTTCTCTTTTTTGTTTTACCATACTTTAATCAATATAACAATGTGGCTTGAGTTAAGACATTTCAATTTAGGGAATAATAATGAAAATATACATTTTTTTCTCTTTAAATTAGAATACCAAGCTTACAAAAAGCAGGTGTTAGGTTACATAAGGAAATGTCAATGTTTTTTACAGTATCTGCTTTCTAAAAATATAGATTTCAAAAAAGCAAACCTAACATTTGATTAATTTCAAAGCATGCTTATAAACTTAGTTGTTCAAAACATGTTATTGACAAAGAGAACAACTAGGTTCAGGCTAAGCAGAAGTCAGACAGATTAACAACAATAGAAGTTTTATTTTTATAATTATACAATATCAGATTTGAAATTGCTTTTAGACGTCATAGGTATATCCTTCAATTGTGACTTTTTAAAAAATAGAATGATAACAGGATGTTTTTTCTTTTTAAAACATACAGATGGGATTAAAGAGTTTGACAACAGCCCAGAAAATGATAAAATTAATTCCAAATAGATAAATTAACTCTTATGTGACTTGAATGAAAATAACTTCATTTGTAAGAGTGCCTTTCAAAATTCATAATACCACAAATTGTTACAGAGGGACTACTATTAAGAATCAAACAGTGTAATATCATAGCCAATAATAAAATTGGAAGGAAAGGGGGTTTAATAAGAATATCAAATCACAAATGTGTATAAATTTCTTAGCGATAAAGTTCAAGATACAACTGAGAATAACAACTATATGATCATACATAATTCAAACAAAATATTCAGATGATAGCTTTTAATTTAGTTTTACATAATGTGGAAGTTTGTCTATTATAGGTGAAAAAAGACTATGTAAACTGATTCTGAATTGCACAAAAATATTTAGTAGTCACGAAGAAAGTTTGAATTCTCCTAAGAGAATGAGAAACTACAATTTTAGAATGGAGTGATTATTTCCTTGGCATGTCTAAGGACATCAGAACAAAAAGTCTGTATATTTTTAGAGTGCTAGACTATGAGGAAAGAGAATATGTAGAGTGAAGCACTGTCAAAGAAAAGAAACAAAAAAAAAAAACACAGATGTTTTGAAAACAGTATGTTAAAAAGGAAAAGCAAGCAGTTAACTTGAGAATGATGATGGAAGCAATAGGTCTTTTTTGACTTTAGTCAAAGTAATAATGCTCTAACAATGGGGAAGGGGACAGGGCAAATGTGTTTTTTAAAAAACACACAACTTTTGTCTCTTCTATATGGTTATGAGGATCTCATCATTCAATAATTCTGAACATAGCATGGAAACTGATATCATTCCTTAGTGTGTTTCTATGCTACAGGGTCACTTACCTTGATAAACAAAGTGAAATCCCTTAGCTGTTATTGGTCCAACTGAAGTAAATCGAATTGTGATCTGATTACCTGAACTCAGTGGAAGTGATTCTCCTACTCAACAAAACAAACACTAAGATATCATAAATAATTTCATTCAGTAAACCTAACAAATTAATTTACACTGTCATTTGAATATGTCAATCTATGCTCTATTAAGTTACTTTAATATATCCTACCATTGACAATATATTTTCTTTGGGTTCAGCTTCAATTACAACCTTTTTACTGGAAGGCTTTTATTACATTTTAATAATATTGCCTCATTCTATAAAGAAACTTCAAATATTACATCAAACACCACGGACTAAGTGACTAAGTACTATATTTACTTGATTACAATCTCAGAAAATAGTTAATTATATTTTTATCAAGAGTCTGAATTACTGTTGTGTTTCTGTTCTTTTTTAAATAATGACTTTATTTTCAGTTTATTTTTAATATGGATGACATAAATCTCTTCACTACAATACCAATCAAAGTCAGTATTTTATCAATAACTGATGCATGGCAGTTCTATTAAAGGATACCTGAATGGGATCCTGAGGGAAGTTCAGATTTTTTTGATTTTGTCTATGTAAACTGATTCTGAATTGCACAAAAATATTTAGTAGTCACGAAGAAAGTTTGAATTCTCCTAAGAGAATGAGAAACTACAATTTTAGAATGGAGTGATTATTTCCTTGGCATGTCTAAGGACATCAGAACAAAAAGTCTGTATATTTTTAGAGTGCTAGACTATGAGGAAAGAGAATATGTAGAGTGAAGCACTGTCAAAGAAAAGAAACAAAAAAAAAAAACACAGATGTTTTGAAAACAGTATGTTAAAAAGGAAAAGCAAGCAGTTAACTTGAGAATGATGATGGAAGCAATAGGTCTTTTTTGACTTTAGTCAAAGTAATAATGCTCTAACAATGGGGAAGGGGACAGGGCAAATGTGTTTTTTAAAAAACACACAACTTTTGTCTCTTCTATATGGTTATGAGGATCTCATCATTCAATAATTCTGAACATAGCATGGAAACTGATATCATTCCTTAGTGTGTTTCTATGCTACAGGGTCACTTACCTTGATAAACAAAGTGAAATCCCTTAGCTGTTATTGGTCCAACTGAAGTAAATCGAATTGTGATCTGATTACCTGAACTCAGTGGAAGTGATTCTCCTACTCAACAAAACAAACACTAAGATATCATAAATAATTTCATTCAGTAAACCTAACAAATTAATTTACACTGTCATTTGAATATGTCAATCTATGCTCTATTAAGTTACTTTAATATATCCTACCATTGACAATATATTTTCTTTGGGTTCAGCTTCAATTACAACCTTTTTACTGGAAGGCTTTTATTACATTTTAATAATATTGCCTCATTCTATAAAGAAACTTCAAATATTACATCAAACACCACGGACTAAGTGACTAAGTACTATATTTACTTGATTACAATCTCAGAAAATAGTTAATTATATTTTTATCAAGAGTCTGAATTACTGTTGTGTTTCTGTTCTTTTTTTTTTTAAATAATGACTTTATTTTCAGTTTATTTTTAATATGGATGACATAAATCTCTTCACTACAATACCAATCAAAGTCAGTATTTTATCAATAACTGATGCATGGCAGTTCTATTAAAGGATACCTGAATGGGATCCTGAGAGGGAAGATAACAGAGAAGATTGCTGAGTTGGCCCATCATACACCTCAACAACATCGTGGAGTGATGTCTGGAAAAATACAAACTGGCCAAACACCACTGATCAACAGGAACCAGGAGAAGCAAACAAATCACCAAACATCCAAAAATGAAAACAAAAAACAAACAAAAAAATAGAAAGAGGAGGAGAGAGAGAACAAAGTATTACAATATAATAGTCATGATTCTTTTTTTCTATCTTTAAAAAAGGATGTGTGTCAATTGGTTGATATGCTTGACACACATACTTCAGGTCATAAAAGTAATGACCATGGCCTAAATGCAATAAAATTTTAAGGAGACTATTTTTTTTTTAAATTAAATGGGTAAAACATTTAATTTAGCTCAGAAATGACAAGGTTGATAATTAATACTATATAACAACTACTTTTTAATTTTTCCATTGGTAGTTTGATTCTTTTCACTTTGTGACTCTCTTCTCTTTTTCTAATTTTTTTTCCTCTTTTAGATGACATAGACAAAGTTGTAGTGTAGGGGATTTACTTTAGATTGCCTTTAAAATGCTATTCCATTATAAATACCAGTGTCACTAGAAAAATACCAGCAAGATACTTTTAAGGTATAGTATGCAATTCACATTCTAATTTGAAAATGGTTCCTAAACATTTGTTATTCTTTTTCCATAATAAGGACACATTATTTATTATTACTCAGCAGTTAAGATATTTTCATTTCAATCGAGATATAAAATTTTACAAAATGATTGTTTCTTCATGGTAAGTACAGATCTGATACACTTATCAATAGTTTTATATATGCCTCCTTTTTACCTCATTTTATACTTTTCCTTTAATAATATGTTAACTTTACATACAGAAACTACTCAAACTATAACTTAAAGAAAAAACGTATTACAGAGCAGAAATCAACTAGTGTTTTGCACTTTAAAAATTCATCTTTAAAGTATTTCATTGAAAGAAAAATTATGGGGTCTAAAAGCATGATTTTTTTTAAGGCTTAATAATGTAAAAGCAAGGAAGCTTCTATAGTTTCAAAATCATATTATTTTAATTAAAATATGCATTGCAGAAATATATATATGTACTATATATATATATATATTCAAAATTCTTCATATTTTACCCCTTTATGTTGAGGTTACAGCTATCCTGTGGTATCACACAACAGCAGATTAGTTCATTGGAAACATACTGAGTTTTGCATATGAACCCAGACAAAAGATACTATAAACAAAGCTTCTTCTTTTTTTTTTTTATGGCCTGCTTAAATAAGCTGGTGATCTCAGTCCAGTTCTTTGTAGGGTAAAACAAAATAAGCACAGATTGAGTGTTGTTACTTAGAATACTTCCTGAACCTTAGAGGCTTGAATTTCATAAACGATCCTCCTTAAGACATTTTCTTGAAAATGAAAACAAATTTATGTTTCTATCAAATTACATGTAGTCAATTATTTTAATGATTTACAACTTAAACGAAAAATTTTCAGTTGAGACCTTTTTAAAAGATCCATATTTGGGCCTACCAAATCTGAAGCTATTTCAAAAATACTCCAAAATATTAAGGAAGTTTTTGTTTTCTGGGTTTTTGTGTTTGTTTAAATTGGCCTTTGGATGATCTGTTTTCAAAGGTGCCTTTAAATGTTTTCTTTAAAATGCAGATGTTGCCACTGTCTTTCCAAGTGCCCCCTACCCCCACATCCCATCAAAATCAAGGTTGTCTAATCACAAGAACTTTAATAAGTCACAGTATGTTGAACAGCAAGACTCCTGACAGACTTCTTTATCTTTCTGGGAAGTCATCAAACATTTGTTATTCTTTTTCCATAATAAGGACACATTATTTATTATTACTCAGCAGTTAAGATATTTTCATTTCAATCGAGATATAAAATTTTACAAAATGATTGTTTCTTCATGGTAAGTACAGATCTGATACACTTATCAATAGTTTTATATATGCCTCCTTTTTACCTCATTTTATACTTTTCCTTTAATAATATGTTAACTTTACATACAGAAACTACTCAAACTATAACTTAAAGAAAAAACGTATTACAGAGCAGAAATCAACTAGTGTTTTGCACTTTAAAAATTCATCTTTAAAGTATTTCATTGAAAGAAAAATTATGGGGTCTAAAAGCATGATTTTTTTTAAGGCTTAATAATGTAAAAGCAAGGAAGCTTCTATAGTTTCAAAATCATATTATTTTAATTAAAATATGCATTGCAGAAATATATATATGTACTATATATATATATATATTCAAAATTCTTCATATTTTACCCCTTTATGTTGAGGTTACAGCTATCCTGTGGTATCACACAACAGCAGATTAGTTCATTGGAAACATACTGAGTTTTGCATATGAACCCAGACAAAAGATACTATAAACAAAGCTTCTTCTTTTTTTTTTTTATGGCCTGCTTAAATAAGCTGGTGATCTCAGTCCAGTTCTTTGTAGGGTAAAACAAAATAAGCACAGATTGAGTGTTGTTACTTAGAATACTTCCTGAACCTTAGAGGCTTGAATTTCATAAACGATCCTCCTTAAGACATTTTCTTGATATGAAAACAAATTTATGTTTCTATCAAATTACATGTAGTCAATTATTTTAATGATTTACAACTTAAACGAAAAATTTTCAGTTGAGACCTTTTTAAAAGATCCATATTTGGGCCTACCAAATCTGAAGCTATTTCAAAAATACTCCAAAATATTAAGGAAGTTTTTGTTTTCTGGGTTTTTGTGTTTGTTTAAATTGGCCTTTGGATGATCTGTTTTCAAAGGTGCCTTTAAATGTTTTCTTTAAAATGCAGATGTTGCCACTGTCTTTCCAAGTGCCCCCTACCCCCACATCCCATCAAAATCAAGGTTGTCTAATCACAAGAACTTTAATAAGTCACAGTATGTTGAACAGCAAGACTCCTGACAGACTTCTTTATCTTTCTGGGAAGTCATCAGGGAAAAATGCTAAAATGCCACATCCTTTATTTCTGTTTCCAGAATATCTCTATCATTCTAAATACCTCAAATAGTTTACAGCCATACCAGCCTGGACATGCCTGATCTTGTCTAGATATCTCAAGTAATTCAAATATCCAAGCAAACCACTATATTTACAAATATCATTTAAGACCACTAATATACACAGTCGTCCAAAATCTTTTTCAAAGACAAAGGCGGAAAAAAAAAAATCCCTCTTTTTTCTTGTTTGTCAGAATCCTTATTCTCAATTATTACTTCTCTACAGTAGACTATAGAGATTTGTGTCACTTATAAATTGAGTATGTTGAGCCTATGGCTTTTAATGATATAGCCAGTAATACCACATATTTGCATCATACTAAGTAAAGAAAACTACCCTTTTGAAGGTATTAGTCTGTAATTTACTGTAATTCTCTGATGAGATTGGGGAGAAATCAAGATGGGTAGGAGAAAGTTGAGTGGTAAATCTTCTTTAGCAAGCAATCACTTCTCTTAGAGAAGGGAATGGCAACGCTCCAGTGTTCTCGCCTGGAGAACCACATACAATTCTTTGAGACCTGCAGTCCATGGGATCACAAAGAACTGTACATGACTGAGCACCACCACAACAAACTACCTCTCTTGAACTGCAAGCTTACTCTGCAGAAATGTGATCAACAGAAATTTTAAATTAGGAATTGTTTTCATTAGGCAAAAACTCTGAGAGGGTACTGAATCATTATGTGAAAATGAAACTTTAAAATACATGATGAGTAAAGATTTTTGTAGTCTGAAGACTCAAGAGCGGTTGCATAGTGATCTGATTTCCTATATATTCACAGGCTAACTATTGTCTTACTAAACTGATACATTACAATTTTGAACCAAATCTCCCCTTCTCTGTCAGAAATCTCAAGAATTAAATGGTCTCCCCTGTGTTTGCATACTCACTTTGCCTCTAAATGTCTAAATTTACTTAGTTTTCATATGTTCAGATAACAGGAGGTCCTCTGTTTCTAAAATATTCTAAGACTTCGCATAGTTGAGACTAAAGTAAGAAAAAAAATGTGAAAGATTTTAAAGTCGGCCAAAAGGTAACTGGAGTTGTTTTTTGGAATGCAAGGCATTGTCTAGCACATCATTGTGTTACCTGTTTCTGTAGGGGAAGGTGGTGTAATGCAAAGGATTATTATTAGCCAATGGACAGACTTATTTTGCAACAGTTCATAAATTCACTTCTGTAATCTCTTAATGTCTATGAATCCATCAATCTATATTTTGCTATTTGAATTCTTTCTTGACCTTTCGCAACATTTTCCTGGGTCTCTCCTTAACTGAGTTCAGTTCTGTCACTCAGTCATGTCTGACTCTCTGTATCCTGATGGATTGCAGCACATCAGGCTTCCTTGTCCTTTGCCATCTCTCCAAGTTTGGTCAAACTCATGTCCATTGAGGCAGTGTTACCATCTAAGCATCTCATCCTCTGTCATCCCCTTCTCCTTCTGCCTTCTAGTTTTTCCAGCATCAGAGTCTTTTCCAGTGCAATGCATCAGGAGGCCTAAATATTGGAGCTTCAGCTTTAGGCCTTCCAACGAATATTCAGGGTTGATTTCCTTTAGGATTGACAGATTTGATTTCCTTGCAGTCCAAGGGACTCTCAAGAGTCTTCTCCAACCCCAGTTCAAAGAGATCAATTCTTTGGATCACAGCCTTCTTTATGGTCCGACTCTCACATTCATACATGACTAGTGGAAAAACCACAGCTTTGACTACAAGGACCTTTGTCAGCAAAGTGCTGCTTCTGCTTTTCAATATGCTCTCTAGGTTTAAATGAGCTAAATAAAAATTTTAACACATGTTTATTTCAGCTTTGTATGAGAGTCATGATTATGCTCTTTTTAAAAAGAAAAAAAAATATCTTTTAATACTGATCTGGGAATTAATACCTCAGTCTAACAGCTAGACCACAACTTTTTCCCTAAGGCTATAATTAACCCCTAAAGTCAGGGCTTACTATGCTTTCTGAAATGATTAGCAACCCTCTTGCTTTTCTTAGATTTCAACAGAGACATAGAATTCTTTGCATCTCAGCTCCAAGTTCTTCTTTCTCTATCTCTGGAAATTTGCATGTAGGTATCAAAAGCATTTTGCTTTCAAGCTATTAGAGTAGATTTTAAACACTAAGCTGTTTCTTAAAGGAAACACCATTTTAAGGGAAATTTTCCTTCTTTAGGCATAATATATGTTAAAAATAATCTGGTCTCCCATGAATTTTAACACTTCCGTTAAAAATTCATTTTTGTGTTTTATATATTACTGTAGGGAAGGTGGTGTAATGCAAAGGATTATTATTAGCCAATGGACAGACTTATTTTGCAACAGTTCATAAATTCACTTCTGTAATCTCTTAATGTCTATGAATCCATCAATCTATATTTTGCTATTTGAATTCTTTCTTGACCTTTCGCAACATTTTCCTGGGTCTCTCCTTAACTGAGTTCAGTTCTGTCACTCAGTCATGTCTGACTCTCTGTATCCTGATGGATTGCAGCACATCAGGCTTCCTTGTCCTTTGCCATCTCTCCAAGTTTGGTCAAACTCATGTCCATTGAGGCAGTGTTACCATCTAAGCATCTCATCCTCTGTCATCCCCTTCTCCTTCTGCCTTCTAGTTTTTCCAGCATCAGAGTCTTTTCCAGTGCAATGCATCAGGAGGCCTAAATATTGGAGCTTCAGCTTTAGGCCTTCCAACGAATATTCAGGGTTGATTTCCTTTAGGATTGACAGATTTGATTTCCTTGCAGTCCAAGGGACTCTCAAGAGTCTTCTCCAACCACAGTTCAAAGAGATCAATTCTTTGGATCACAGCCTTCTTTATGGTCCAACTCTCACATTCATACATGACTAGTGGAAAAACCACAGCTTTGACTACAAGGACCTTTGTCAGCAAAGTGCTGCTTCTGCTTTTCAATATGCTCTCTAGGTTTAAATGAGCTAAATAAAAATTTTAACACATGTTTATTTCAGCTTTGTATGAGAGTCATGATTATGCTCTTTTTAAAAAGAAAAAAAAATATCTTTTAATACTGATCTGGGAATTAATACCTCAGTCTAACAGCTAGACCACAACTTTTTCCCTAAGGCTATAATTAACCCCTAAAGTCAGGGCTTACTATGCTTTCTGAAATGATTAGCAACCCTCTTGCTTTTCTTAGATTTCAACAGAGACATAGAATTCTTTGCATCTCAGCTCCAAGTTCTTCTTTCTCTATCTCTGGAAATTTGCATGTAGGTATCAAAAGCATTTTGCTTTCAAGCTATTAGAGTAGATTTTAAACACTAAGCTGTTTCTTAAAGGAAACACCATTTTAAGGGAAATTTTCCTTCTTTAGGCATAATATATGTTAAAAATAATCTGGTCTCCCATGAATTTTAACACTTCCGTTAAAAATTCATTTTTGTGTTTTATATATTACTGTAAGCTAGATACTGGAAGAGAGGGAAGCTTAGTAAGGTAGAAAGAAACATGGAAAAATCACTATAAAGAAGCCAATGCAAATGATGAACTATTACACCTGAAACTATTTGAGTCTCTTATTTTCCATATATTTTATCCTGGAATACAGTTTATTATTTCAAACAATATTTGTTGATTCTGTTTTATGATATACTAGAAACTAAGTGCTGGGATTAAAAAAATGACAGATGCAAAAAAGATCCCTCTGCTTAGGCCTCATTAATTATATTTATGGTCCTTAAGGTGGTTGCTTATCTTTAATCTACGTATGATAAGGTGTTAGATTAACCAATCAAATTAATTATAAACCAACAGTGGTACTTTAGGTCCATCCTTCCACACAAATCATTGGTAAGCAAATTGTTTGATCTATTCTTCAAAGCAAGTTCTCTACTAACAACTTCTAATAGGCAACATTTAGCAGAGAGAGTGGGTCTCAGACTACATTTTAAAGAATTCAATAATTTGAATTAAAAAAAATCATTTAAATAGAGGAAATCGCTATCTTAGATTACATTGGTTAGGTATATTTACCTCAGCTTCAAAATTTTGCCCCAGTTCATTTGCTCTCCCATGAACAAATAATTCCCAAATGAAACCAGGTTTTGTGTCTATCTGCTCTTGTTTGTATATGAGACAAGGTTTACTTGACAGTTAATTTTTACAGGATCATATTCAACCAAGGCAGATAGGCAGGGTTCCACTTACTGAGAATGTTTGCATGGCTTAAATGTTCACCAAACTTTCAAAGACCATTTGTTTCCTCTTCCCACCAAATTCTGTCAAATCCTTATAACTTTAATCATATTAATTTAACATCCAAGACATTAAGTCTCCTCTACTTAATTTAGCCATTTAAAATGTAAGTCAATAAATGATGAGAGAGGCCTGGGATGGCTGAATGAAACTCCTGAGCCTTCGTATGACTTAAATGTTAGAATATCCAACAGTCTCTCTGTTGGATAGCAGTACGGTGGGTACTTAGGGTGTGACACAACACACAGCACAGGTTAGTGCCCACAGGGCACTACATACATCTGTTGAAAATATGAATGAACAGAATAAAGAAGGTAAAGTTCCTTTTCCACTAAAGGAATATTACTGAAATATTCCACCATTGTATAAGCAAGTCAGAAACTCTTGGATGTTATTTTTCATTTTTGCACCGTCAAAATAACACTGTACAGAGACCCACTGTTTCAGCAATGAATTAAATGAGGATAATAAATAATCATGGACATGGTTACTATTATCCAGTGATCAGGATTGGAGTTATTGAATTAAAAAAATGAAAGTTGAGTTTATGGAAATAAAGAAGGGTTTCAATTTTGTTTTGATAAATTTGTTTTTTCTCTCAGAAGGGAATAATTCACAGAGCATCCCAATGGCATGCCAGTGGAAGAAGGAAAAACTCAGAGTGAGACTGGGACGGGACTAAGAGAACTGATGATCTAAGCACTTCTGGAAAAGGTAGTGAATGGTTAAAATGTCTGAGAGGCTGTGATAAATCCAGGTCTGAGTCAAACTTGCGTTGAGGTCTAAGGGTTATAATTTGGTAGAGGAAGGTAGGTCAGTAGGTATTTCTGGGCAGCGGTAGTTCTAGTGGTTAGATGGGTAGTGCCTTATTAATTATGATGCCGAGGTACTAAAAAGACAAGATTTCTTTGTTCCCTGAGAGAACAGATAAAGCAGCTTAAAGAACATCAGTATCTGCAGCTGAGCAGATTTAGGACTAATGTTTTCAAACAGCCAAGCTATTGGTCTGAAATGGCTCAAATAGGGTGTTTCAGAAAACTGACTAATGAAGAGTTACGGATTCTCATTCTGGAATCAATCTCAAGGACTGAATCCAGGATAAGTCACATAAGAAAGTCACCTCACTTTTCCACACCTCAGGCTCATCATCTGTAAAACAGGAATACAAGCACCTAACCCCATAGGATGTGCCTATTACAGAAACTGAAGTTTGTAACACATTGAACACTGACTGAAATATAGTGATAAATATTAGTTACTGTTATTTAATTCAGTTTTGTAAATATATTGGTACTAATTCAGTCCAAAAGTTTACTGATGGGCAAAATTTAATTGACCTTTAATGTCATATAGCATATGTTTTCTGATCTTCTGCTTTTCATACGTGCATATTTAGAGTGAAACATAGAACTGATTCAGTTAGAAGAACATTACAGCTATTTACATCAAGGTTCATTTGTCTTTTGAATTCAAAATGGCTATGTACTTGTCTAATTACATGATTTTGTATTCTATACGTTTGGGTAAAATATGAAAATGTAAACAGCGGCTTTCTGTAAGGGCTAAGAAAAGGGCTGCAAGGTGAGAGCATTCATCTTTTGTTTTGTTTACTCCTTTCACCTTAAATGCATGTAACTTTGTTTCAAAGGCATTGAAACTCTATTGCATAAGAAACAGTTTCACACAGGAGGAAGTCCGGGCAGAAAAAAAGTATAGAAACAAATTCCTATTATATCTCAGCTTGATTCTCAACACGTCTGGTACTCCTTTTTTCAAAATCTACACATTCTCTTGTATTCTAGAGTTCATTTTGATAGTATTACCTACTTAGCTATTGGTCACTCCATTACAATTTTTAGTAAGTCACCTCTACTTGCTCAGTTTGCAATTTTTTCATCAAAAGTGCACAGACGGAAACACACATGTACACCCACAATATGAACAGGATAGAAATAAAGAAGAGTCAAACCAAATGTGACTAGAACTGGACTTGATTATGCACAAAAGCTTAAACAATAATTGTTGGTGACACAAACAAAAAGAAGTTTGTCTAGTTTTATATGAATTTTGTCTCATACTTTTATCTTACAAGAATATTTCAAAATAATAGTGTAGGAATATCCATGCATGCAAGATGCTTCCTTTTAAAATTAATTGCACATATAGAACTTTTAGTCCATGAGGTTGCAAAGAGTCAGTAACAACTGAGCATACACACATACACACAACTATGTTCTATATACTCTGGCTATGAAACTACTTGTGTAAACCAAATTTGGCAAAAAGCCCCAAAACGAAATGGACAAAGCTTGGGTACAGTCCATTACAAAACTATTGTAACACATTGAACACTGACTGAAATATAGTGATAAATATTAGTTACTGTTATTTAATTCAGTTTTGTAAATATATTGGTACTAATTCAGTCCAAAAGTTTACTGATGGGCAAAATTTAATTGACCTTTAATGTCATATAGCATATGTTTTCTGATCTTCTGCTTTTCATACGTGCATATTTAGAGTGAAACATAGAACTGATTCAGTTAGAAGAACATTACAGCTATTTACATCAAGGTTCATTTGTCTTTTGAATTCAAAATGGCTATGTACTTGTCTAATTACATGATTTTGTATTCTATACGTTTGGGTAAAATATGAAAATGTAAACAGCGGCTTTCTGTAAGGGCTAAGAAAAGGGCTGCAAGGTGAGAGCATTCATCTTTTGTTTTGTTTACTCCTTTCACCTTAAATGCATGTAACTTTGTTTCAAAGGCATTGAAACTCTATTGCATAAGAAACAGTTTCACACAGGAGGAAGTCCGGGCAGAAAAAAAGTATAGAAACAAATTCCTATTATATCTCAGCTTGATTCTCAACACGTCTGGTACTCCTTTTTTCAAAATCTACACATTCTCTTGTATTCTAGAGTTCATTTTGATAGTATTACCTACTTAGCTATTGGTCACTCCATTACAATTTTTAGTAAGTCACCTCTACTTGCTCAGTTTGCAATTTTTTCATCAAAAGTGCACAGACGGAAACACACATGTACACCCACAATATGAACAGGATAGAAATAAAGAAGAGTCAAACCAAATGTGACTAGAACTGGACTTGATTATGCACAAAAGCTTAAACAATAATTGTTGGTGACACAAACAAAAAGAAGTTTGTCTAGTTTTATATGAATTTTGTCTCATACTTTTATCTTACAAGAATATTTCAAAATAATAGTGTAGGAATATCCATGCATGCAAGATGCTTCCTTTTAAAATTAATTGCACATATAGAACTTTTAGTCCATGAGGTTGCAAAGAGTCAGTAACAACTGAGCATACACACATACACACAACTATGTTCTATATACTCTGGCTATGAAACTACTTGTGTAAATAGCTTCAAGGTTGAATTTTGGGATCATTATACTTGGAGAAGGAAATGGCAACCCACTCCAGTATTCTTACCTGGAAAATCCCATGGACAGAGAAGGCTGGTGGGCTACAGTCCATAGGGTTGCAGAGTTGGACATGATGCACACATGCACACACACACACATCATTATAGTACCACTTGGATACCTCATTTTTTTTTTTTTCAATTGGAATTATTTACTTGGCTGCATTGTGCTTAGTTACTGCACACTGGATATTGCATTTCGCTGCATGGACTCTAGTTGAGCGTCACAGGCTCCAGGGTGTGCAGGCTTCAGTAGCTGCATGGGGTCTCTAGTTGTGGCATGCAGGTTTAGGTGCATGTGGGAACTTAGCTCCCTGACCAGGAACTCAACCAGTATCTCCTGCCCTTCAAGGCAGGTTCTTAAACACTAGACTATTAGGGAAGTCCCACCCCTGGTCTTGATGACCACAGATGTCCCAAACATTGCCCAGTGTCCCCCAGGGAGCTAGGACCTCTGGGTGAGAGCTCTTGGCCACAGTGTTGAGCTGTCCTGACGTAAAATGTCTCCGTGAGCCTTACAGGGTCCTCCTCTCTCCAGCCGTGCTTGCCCCATAAACAGCTCTCCTTCTGGTCCCCCAGCTCACCTGGCTGTCAAAGACTCCAAGGGTCTCAGGTCTCCTAGAAGGATAACTCGTGATTTTAAAGGCTGTCTCACTTAAAGATAATTTCAAGTGCACAGACGGAAACACACATGTACACCCACAATATGAACAGGATAGAAATAAAGAAGAGTCAAACCAAATGTGACTAGAACTGGACTTGATTATGCACAAAAGCTTAAACAATAATTGTTGGTGACACAAACAAAAAGAAGTTTGTCTAGTTTTATATGAATTTTGTCTCATACTTTTATCTTACAAGAATATTTCAAAATAATAGTGTAGGAATATCCATGCATGCAAGATGCTTCCTTTTAAAATTAATTGCACATATAGAACTTTTAGTCCATGAGGTTGCAAAGAGTCAGTAACAACTGAGCATACACACATACACACAACTATGTTCTATATACTCTGGCTATGAAACTACTTGTGTAAATAGCTTCAAGGTTGAATTTTGGGATCATTATACTTGGAGAAGGAAATGGCAACCCACTCCAGTATTCTTACCTGGAAAATCCCATGGACAGAGAAGGCTGGTGGGCTACAGTCCATAGGGTTGCAGAGTTGGACATGATGCACACATGCACACACACACATCATTATAGTACCACTTGGATACCTCATTTTTTTTTTTTTCAATTGGAATTATTTACTTGGCTGCATTGTGCTTAGTTACTGCACACTGGATATTGCATTTCGCTGCATGGACTCTAGTTGAGCGTCACAGGCTCCAGGGTGTGCAGGCTTCAGTAGCTGCATGGGGTCTCTAGTTGTGGCATGCAGGTTTAGGTGCATGTGGGAACTTAGCTCCCTGACCAGGAACTCAACCAGTATCTCCTGCCCTTCAAGGCAGGTTCTTAAACACTAGACTATTAGGGAAGTCCCACCCCTGGTCTTGATGACCACAGATGTCCCAAACATTGCCCAGTGTCCCCCAGGGAGCTAGGACCTCTGGGTGAGAGCTCTTGGCCACAGTGTTGAGCTGTCCTGACGTAAAATGTCTCCGTGAGCCTTACAGGGTCCTCCTCTCTCCAGCCGTGCTTGCCCCCATAAACAGCTCTCCTTCTGGTCCCCCAGCTCACCTGGCTGTCAAAGACTCCAAGGGTCTCAGGTCTCCTAGAAGGATAACTCGTGATTTTAAAGGCTGTCTCACTTAAAGATAATTTCAAGGTATCCATTTAAAACTTAAATTTTATGAATATATGTATATATAGATATAAGTGAAATATATGACAATTTACTTTCAAAAGCACCAAAATGCAGAACTTTAAAAAATCAGTTCCAAATAAAATTCATTGTGTAATTTATTTCTAGAGCATCATCTATCACTAGAAAAGTTTGCATTAATTGATGTAGTAAGTGAAAGTTTTATCAGTATTTTGGGAAGTTTTACATTTTAACATATCAGTGAGATTCCAAATGCTCATGGTTAGTATTACTGTACAATACTATTAAACTATGAAGTCATAATGAGATGTTTTATACAAATACAGCATTTTAGTTGAGATGACTCAAGTGAGTCATATACTTATTATCTAGGGGCTACTGCAATATCCAAACAGAAGCTTGGCTCCATCCTGGATTTGGGGGTCAATCCTGCCCTTGATGCTCAGTTGCTAAGTTGTGTCAAACTCTTTGTGATACCATGAACAGGCTTCCCTGTCCTTCACTAGCTTCCTGAGTTTGCAAACAAGGAGCAAGGCTGGTGATCTAAATTCTAGGTTAGCAGTTCATTGAGAACAATGAAATCATTCTGGCTCTAAAAATAAATACAACAAAATCTTATTATTGATATTTGGTAATAATTAGGAAATAAAATATGCTATTTAAAAAAGCAATCTACTGCTATGATCATGGCACCCAATTATCCAGTAAGTTACAAGCTGCAAAAATCTAGCCCAGCTTTGAACTAATAACAGTAAATGAAATCCTAATTTATTTTTCTGTAGCAATTTCTTGTGTGATACTGTCAATTTATAAATGAGGTTCACTAAATAAATCTGTAATATCTACTTTCAGGCTTCTCTAAAAGCTGGCTTTTTGTCTATAACGTGACCATGTGTTTACAACAAAATTTTGAAACTGCCTATTTGGCATATTTTAAATATACAGGCATAGTAATCCTCTCCAGCCGTGCTTGCCCCATAAACAGCTCTCCTTCTGGTCCCCCAGCTCACCTGGCTGTCAAAGACTCCAAGGGTCTCAGGTCTCCTAGAAGGATAACTCGTGATTTTAAAGGCTGTCTCACTTAAAGATAATTTCAAGGTATCCATTTAAAACTTAAATTTTATGAATATATGTATATATAGATATAAGTGAAATATATGACAATTTACTTTCAAAAGCACCAAAATGCAGAACTTTAAAAAATCAGTTCCAAATAAAATTCATTGTGTAATTTATTTCTAGAGCATCATCTATCACTAGAAAAGTTTGCATTAATTGATGTAGTAAGTGAAAGTTTTATCAGTATTTTGGGAAGTTTTACATTTTAACATATCAGTGAGATTCCAAATGCTCATGGTTAGTATTACTGTACAATACTATTAAACTATGAAGTCATAATGAGATGTTTTATACAAATACAGCATTTTAGTTGAGATGACTCAAGTGAGTCATATACTTATTATCTAGGGGCTACTGCAATATCCAAACAGAAGCTTGGCTCCATCCTGGATTTGGGGGTCAATCCTGCCCTTGATGCTCAGTTGCTAAGTTGTGTCAAACTCTTTGTGATACCATGAACAGGCTTCCCTGTCCTTCACTAGCTTCCTGAGTTTGCAAACAAGGAGCAAGGCTGGTGATCTAAATTCTAGGTTAGCAGTTCATTGAGAACAATGAAATCATTCTGGCTCTAAAAATAAATACAACAAAATCTTATTATTGATATTTGGTAATAATTAGGAAATAAAATATGCTATTTAAAAAAGCAATCTACTGCTATGATCATGGCACCCAATTATCCAGTAAGTTACAAGCTGCAAAAATCTAGCCCAGCTTTGAACTAATAACAGTAAATGAAATCCTAATTTATTTTTCTGTAGCAATTTCTTGTGTGATACTGTCAATTTATAAATGAGGTTCACTAAATAAATCTGTAATATCTACTTTCAGGCTTCTCTAAAAAGCTGGCTTTTTGTCTATAACGTGACCATGTGTTTACAACAAAAATTTTGAAACTGCCTATTTGGCATATTTTAAATATACAGGCATAGTAAAAAACCCTCTTGCAACAAATATAGTTCAATTTTATTTAATTTTACCGGCGCATTTAACCACTCAACTGCAAGCCAGTAGCTTATCTGCAATTCCACAGTTGTAACATTTCCCATTAGCTGAAAATTAATTTGGTGCTTAAAAAGCAATGAAATCTAGAAAAATACAATAAGCAATTCTATAGTATGTTTAAAAGTATTAAAACAGAAAAGCAAAATTAAAAGTTTAAAGTGTTAGAATACTATATTAACACTTCCTTTTACCTCAATTTCATCTTGGATGAGTATTTTTCTTTAATTAACCTTAAGATATTTTTCTACACATTTAGCAGAATATGTCTGCCAAATCCCAACTCTGCCAGACAGATTCAGGTCAGGAAATATTCTCACATGGACTATAAATACGTGGGATTTTTTTTTATCATGAAAAGTTCAAAACATAGACAAAATAGAAAGATTAGTTGAATGAACACTTGTGAACCCATCGTCTGTTTCAACACTTCTCACCATTTGCCAATTTTGTTTCACTCGCTTTCTTTTATCTCCTCCTTTGTATTCCCAAACTGAGAATACTTTAGAACAATGTCCCATACTGTAAGTTTTTCTATGAATCCTTCAGTATTGATCATTAACAGATAAGAGTCTTAAAAAATAATAAAAAGTGTGAATCCCATATTTAACAAAACCAGAAACAACCTCTTTTTATCATCTAATAACAATTTTTTGATCCCATTTCCCCATTTTTTTCCCAAAGAGAGGGTGGGAGAAAAGAAAAATAATAATAAAACCCCAACTCTTATAGTTGCATTAATGAAATCAGGATTCAAACAAAATGTACAGATTTCCTTTGGTTTATATGTCACTAAGGTCTCTTACTCTCTGTCAAATCTCTGACCCCTATCTTATTTTCATTGTTAGGTATTTATGGAAAAATATGAACCTTTTGAAGGAAGGGAAAATAAAATAGGATAAAACTCAGTTGATTAAAAGTTTACTGTCATCTATTTTTTTCTGAGAGCTTTTAATTTTATAAAATTATAAAAGCAAGCATCTTTCTCTGTTCAGAGGACAACTGGAGGTAAGAGGGGTGATGTGTGGAGACGTTTCTTGACCTGCCTAAGTTCCACTTCGACCAGAGCAGCTTTGTTTCTCTTTTCTATCTGGGACTTTCACAAAGAATCCGTGTTAAGTCTATGTTCTAATTCTTCCCTTTACTGAATTCCTTAATTCCACTCTGTATTTAGACTCTTACATGTGCCACATCTTTTCTGTAGGCAAAGCACCCTGAACATCTGAATTCCCAAAGTTCCACTGCTTAAGACCTCTTTAACTGATAGAATTTCCATCATTTAGAATGACAAGAGTGCATGTGTGTGTGGGGGGTGTGTGTGTGGGAGGGGTACTTCACTAAGAAACATTTTAAAGGAGTTTCTTTGTTTTTCCAAAAGATTATCCTTAATAATATTTTTAATTTGGCCTCTAGCTTTTCCATGTTGAGAGTCATGCTTGTACATATTCATAGCAGGGAATTTCAAATGCACTTACTCTTAAAATAGAATCCTACATGTTCTAAAATTTATTTTCCTGGACCAGAGCCCATTAGAAATGTCCAGTGAAAGGGAGAAAATCTGCTAGTGCTAGAAATTTAGAAAATAGAATATCTGATACATTCATGCATTTACCAAATGAACGTTGTATTTCAAAAAACAAAAAGCATACTATTAGCCCTTTCTATATATACAGTTCTGTGCTAAGTTCTTCATACATATCAGCTAGACCAATATTCAAAACAACTTTTGACATAGTACTATTATCCCCATTTCAAATATGGAGAAAAGAATGGAAACTTAAATATAGTAAGGGAACTACATAAAAAATACAAAGTTAGCAAGAACTAAGATTTGAATTCGTGGAATACAGATCTGTCTTTTAACCATTACTTTATAGAATCTGGGGATTACCAGTGAACAAGCAGTCCTGCAAGTCACTGAGGAAATTATACAATGACAAATCCTGACCATTAAGAAATGTGATAAAGATTCTGAATTAAAAAGAAAAAAACATACTTTTTTTGGTTATCTTGTTGAGAAAAATAGGGAAGACATTTTATACTTATAAATATAAATGCATTTATCCTAAATGGCCAAATAATTATTTAGTATCATTAACAATAGAGGAATAAATTTCTATTGTTTTGAAGATATATAATACCATTTATATAATTTATATAAAAATGTATTCTTAATAAATAAGTTTTATGCTCTGCAGACTCAATACATTTTAGCGATAGATTTCAGGGAGTAGCAGAATCTAATAAGAAACTTTTATACTTATAATTATTACAAAATAAAATATTAGTCATAAAGACTCTGGGATTTGCAGGCTTGTAAACCTAGATTAGACCATCTTTTTTTTTTTTTTTAAAGATTTATTTATTTATTTATTTTGGGCGGGGTCGGGTTGCGGAGGGAGGGGAGTGAGCGGGCCACTTCTATTGGTCTTTCATTCCTCCACTTTCATCTGTCTTTGTTCTTTGGCCCCTGTGCACCTCCCATCGCGGTGGCGTTATGTCGTCGCAGAGCGCCGGCCCTGGGCGCATGTGCTCTAGAGTTCCGGCTCGGTAATTGGGACACATCAGTCCAGCCGATTCACGGCACGTGGGATCTTCCCAGGCCAGGGATCGAACCGGCGCCCCTTGCACTGCAAGGCGGTGTCCTTACCCACTGGACCACCAGGGGAAGCCCTAGACCATCTTTTATATTTATTATTATAGGACCTTAACTGAGTCACTAAAACTTTTTGAATCTTTTTCCTAATCTGCAAAATAATATCCACTCCATAGCACTGTTATGAAGATTGATCTGTACAGTAAGTTGCCCAGCAGGTGCTTAATATACACAATAAAATGAACACACACATACATACAAACATGTACACCGTATCCTGTGACTTTTCAAGTCTCTTCTGTTAAAAGTTAAAGTCAATATACTCTTTTATAAAAAAAGGAAATTAAATATTCATTTTTCTAAACTTTGCCAAATGTGATATGCTCAGCAGGTAATAGTGGTAATCTTAATAATGGAAACAAAGAAGAATGATAACACATCAGTTTTAAAAGAGACTTCATCTGTCATTTAGTCCAAATCATCAGATTATATAAATATGCTTCTAGTCCCTTAATCTTCCCCAGGGAATATATACACATAATGGAATATAAAGGAATTATTGAAATAAATCTACTTAAAATGTGCTGTTCAAGAAACACAAAGCGTTGTACTAATGGAGAAAAGATCTTGTTTATAGTTTCAGTTCCCCTAAAGACTTTTCTTCTAATACTTATTTTTATTCTTTTCAGAAACAATCTCAAACTGTTTTGTCAATAATCATAGACAGAAAAAAATCCCACACATTTTGTATTTGTCTGTAAAGGGCTACTCTTCTAAATACAATGAAATAAAAAGTCTCACTACTACTGTCTTAGTATCTTCACCACTACGGTTGCCCTCATCACAGATTATTGACAACATCATTATCATTACCAGAAACATCTAATATTCGTCTAAAATATTATTCCAAAATTTCATTCCAAATATTGTAAGTTAGTTATTACTTACTATGTGTAAAACAGTACACTAAGCAATGAGTCCACTGATGTTTGAGTCTGTTTCTCTTGATACAAAACTTTTGTATATATAGATCAATATATTTCCTTTTAAGAAAACTGATAGACATACTATGTTAAAACAAACCAACCCTCTCTTGAACTAATAAAAATGCAATTTTTTTTTTTTAGGTGTCAAAGGGTCTTTATTGAAATCACAGCACAGTTACACTTATAGTACCCTTTCTACTCATATACAATAGATTAAAAACGCTTGCTACATACCGTGTACAGACAGTTCAGTAATCAGAACCGACACAATTATAAAAATGCAATTTTTCGGATATGGCCTTTCACTAACAAAGAACCAGTTCTTATGGAAAATTAGTGATGATTTAATAAATAACCAATGCTAATTAATAAAATAGGGACTTCCCTAGTGGCTCGGTAGGGAATCCACCTGCTACTGCGGGGGACACACGTTTGATCCCTGGGTTGAAAAGAACTAGGTATTATGGAAAATTAGTGATGATTTAATAAATAACCAATGGTGGTTAATAAATAAACTGTCTCTAATCGCACACTGGACTAATCTACAATTTATGCATGGATTATGTCTGAAAGATATTAGCAGGCTGGTAAAATTTTAAAATGCATGCTCTGATGCAAACAATATAAAAATGATAAGAAAACAGATAACTCATAAGATCAATTTGACCTAAAATCCATGTTCATGAAAGTTATAGAATATTTTAACTGTACAAGTGATTTTGTGATTTCTCATTCAGTTCTTTCACAAATGAGATAGCTGAAATACAAAAAGACTGATCAGTTTGAATACCAAACCTGTAGGAAAATGCACTTTAAACTCCAGACAGAACATCAAGAATCATATCCCTGGGCTTCCCCTGGTGGTCCACTGGGTAAGGACACTGCCTGCAGTGCAAGGTGTGCCGGTTCAATCCCTGGACTCAAATAATTAAGTCTAAGTCTAGTTTACCACTACGGTTGCCCTCATCACAGATTATTGACAACATCATTATCATTACCAGAAACATCTAATATTCGTCTAAAATATTATTCCAAAATTTCATTCCAAATATTGTAAGTTAGTTATTACTTACTATGTGTAAAACAGTACACTAAGCAATGAGTCCACTGATGTTTGAGTCTGTTTCTCTTGATACAAAACTTTTGTATATATAGATCAATATATTTCCTTTTAAGAAAACTGATAGACATACTATGTTAAAACAAACCAACCCTCTCTTGAACTAATAAAAATGCAATTTTTTTTTTTTAGGTGTCAAAGGGTCTTTATTGAAATCACAGCACAGTTACACTTATAGTACCCTTTCTACTCATATACAATAGATTAAAAACGCTTGCTACATACCGTGTACAGACAGTTCAGTAATCAGAACCGACACAATTATAAAAATGCAATTTTTCGGATATGGCCTTTCACTAACAAAGAACCAGTTCTTATGGAAAATTAGTGATGATTTAATAAATAACCAATGCTAATTAATAAAATAGGGACTTCCCTAGTGGCTCGGGTAGGGAATCCACCTGCTAATGCAGGGGACACACGTTTGATCCCTGGGTTGAAAAGAACTAGGTATTATGGAAAATTAGTGATGATTTAATAAATAACCAATGGTGGTTAATAAATAAACTGTCTCTAATCGCACACTGGACTAATCTACAATTTATGCATGGATTATGTCTGAAAGATATTAGCAGGCTGGTAAAATTTTAAAATGCATGCTCTGATGCAAACAATATAAAAATGATAAGAAAACAGATAACTCATAAGATCAATTTGACCTAAAATCCATGTTCATGAAAGTTATAGAATATTTTAACTGTACAAGTGATTTTGTGATTTCTCATTCAGTTCTTTCACAAATGAGATAGCTGAAATACAAAAAGACTGATCAGTTTGAATACCAAACCTGTAGGAAAATGCACTTTAAACTCCAGACAGAACATCAAGAATCATATCCCTGGGCTTCCCCTGGTGGTCCACTGGGTAAAGACACTGCCTTGCAGTGCAAGGTGTGCCGGTTCAATCCCTGGCCTGGGAAGATCCCACGTGTGGCGGAGCGGCTGGACTGATGTGTCCAATTACCGAGCCGGAGCTCTGGCATGCGCCCAGAGCCGGCACTCTGCGACGACAGTGGCCACCGCGATGGGAGGCCCACAGGAGCCAAAGAACAAAGATGGATGAAAATAGAGAAATAAAAGACCAATAGAAGTGGCCCGCCCATCCCCCTCCCTCCCTACCCCTCCCTCCAAAAAGATAAATACATAAATTAAAAAAAAAAAAAAAAGAATCATATCCCAACAGGGTTTGGGTCTTCACCTTCACTGGGACAAGAGAAAGAGCTTAAAGTCTTTAGATATGAATAACTCAATCACTAAAACTGCATGGAAAACACTGCCCATGCAGTGGAAAACAGTGTCCATGTCGATCACTAAGATGGAGAAGTGGGAAAAAGTGGAGTGTAGTATTTTCAAATTGGAATATGGATATGCACAGTAGCCTGAGAATGGTTGTAACTTGTTTTGCCTTATTATCATCAGATTTGTATCTTTTTCACTCATCAGCTACTAGTGGGTATAGGCCCTTGAACTACTATGTGATAAAGTATTCAAGTTTCTTCTATTGTTTAGATATGTCAAAAGCTGTGACCGGTATAATCATTCTATATTTTCTAAATTGCTTAATAAGCTACTATTCCAATGGAAATTCTGATACTATAAAAGAAGCGTTTTTAGTTACATGTGTCAAATGCACTCATAGAGGTGTATAAAGCATTTACCTTTTAAAAGAATCTGTGTGAAACATGTTTTTAACAGAAAAATGGGTGGAAATTAATCATCTTGCATCTGAGTGCAAAAGGGGCATTATCTCCATTCCTGTCACCTTACTTGTAGGAATAACCTTGATCAGTCATCAATAAAGAGAAAGATCATCTGAAAACGTGAACTGAAAAAACAAACTCATTCATTTACTTTTGCTCCTACTTATCATATGAAAAATAAGAATAATTAATAATTTTAACTAAAGATTTAAAATCAATTTATAATCATATGATTGATTAAGAGTCTATAAATTATTTGTGCAGGTTGTATGGTGTGTTGGCTAAATGGTTTACAAAGTCATTGTAAGTAATTTTAAAACACCAATAAAACATGTTTTTTTTTTTCCCAATGATGAAAACCTTGTTTTTAATGGAGCTTTGCAAAACTCTCCCTGGAAATCAAGTATATCAATATAATCCAATAAAACTATTCAATTTTGCCCAAATATCCATGAGCATCAGGTAATTTTTGCTTATTTTTACATTCTGTTCTTCTATTCCTGTTTTTTTAATTAATATGAATTTTATTATTTAAATGTTTCTTTAATATAGTTGTTCTAAATAAGTAAGCATATTTAATTTCTTATATGTTAGTAGTTAGAGATTCTTCTCAGAGCTTTCCAGGTTCCCAGGTGGCACTAGTGGTAAGGGATATGCCTGCCAAGCAAAGAGATGCAGGTGACAGGGTTCAGTCCCTGACTTGTGAAGATCCCCTGGAGAACAGGGATGGAAACACTCTCCACTATTCTTGCCTGGAGAATCCCATGGACAGAGGAGCCTAGTAGGCTACAGTCCATAGGGTTGCAAAGAGTTGGACACAACTGAAGTGACTTAGCACACAGAGATTCTTTTAATTTCACGATGTTAGACTGTAATTAGCAATAACCATTCAGAAAAACAACAAAAAATGTCAAATTGAAAAAAATGTAAAATGAAATAATTATAATTTTTTAGGCATAATGTGATATTACAAAATGAAATAGAGACCCTGAAAGCCTTTGGGCAGCTGTAAGATATGTGTCTTATAGGTAAAATTTTAAAATGAGAAGTATTAGAAATCTTACACTAAATTCTATTCTTACATACTTTCTCATATTTAGAGATGATAAGTATAATGTTTTAAATAGTAGTCTGACTTCAATTTGTGAATTCCAAACTCTTTTAGGTTAATTTGAGTTTAATTTATGGATTAAACAATTCATTTAAATTCAGTGGAGGGTAAAATAGCCCCCCCCTCCCCGCCGCCAGAAAACCAAAGGTAGTTCATTGTCACTGTTATGGCCGCATTTACTACACTTACCTTGCTGACAGGTTTAATTTTAATGACCTCCATGCTGAGGAGGAGGAACCTGAGGCCTCAGAATTACCCCAAGAGAAGGCTGTGTGGCTGAGATTCACACCCAAATCTCCTGAACTAACATCTCCTTTTAACCACTGCTTAATAGTAAGCAATGGCCTATCAAAAATATTTCACATTGAGGTTAAACATTCCCTTCTCCATATGTTAAAAATTTTTAATTAATAATCAGAAAATGGATATGTTAATAGTGACCAGAAAAGAAACACAGTGTAAACATTTCTCTTACTGAAATCTGTGCATGAAAAAATATATTATTATAGGCATAATAATATATATATATATAATTACATATAATAATATATGTTATAGTAGTAAAAATTCATAATAAGAAAATAAATGCTACAGTACAATGAAGGAAACACATAATGGAGCAATCTTTTAGCTATATTTTAATTTTTAAAATATGGAGAAACAAATTTTTACTTAAGTTTGGACTCCATTTCAGCTTTTAAAACTTTACAGAAATAAGAAATTCCAAGTATCTTCACAGGATGGCTTGACTGAAATAAGTCAAGATCTCTTTATCGGCCTTACAATCACTGCTCTATTATTTTAATACTGTTTAAAAGAAGGAATGCATAGTACATTTGGATTGAGGACATGAACTAAAGTGAGCTGGAATGATTCCAAATCCTTAAAAAGCTATTTAAAAATGCAAAGAGTTGGACACAACTGAAGTGACTTAGCACACAGAGATTCTTTTAATTTCACGATAACATTGCATAATTCAGAAAACAACAAAAAATGTCAAATTGAAAAAAATGTAAAATGAAATAATTATAATTTTTTAGGCATAATGTGATATTACAAAATGAAATAGAGACCCTGAAAGCCTTTGGGCAGCTGTAAGATATGTGTCTTATAGGTAAAATTTTAAAATGAGAAGTATTAGAAATCTTACACTAAATTCTATTCTTACATACTTTCTCATATTTAGAGATGATAAGTATAATGTTTTAAATAGTAGTCTGACTTCAATTTGTGAATTCCAAACTCTTTTAGGTTAATTTGAGTTTAATTTATGGATTAAACAATTCATTTAAATTCAGTGGAGGGTAAAAATAGCCCCCCCCCCCCCGCCGCCAGAAAACCAAAGGTAGTTCATTGTCACTGTTATGGCCGCATTTACTACACTTACCTTGCTGACAGGTTTAATTTTAATGACCTCCATGCTGAGGAGGAGGAACCTGAGGCCTCAGAATTACCCCAAGAGAAGGCTGTGTGGCTGAGATTCACACCCAAATCTCCTGAACTAACATCTCCTTTTAACCACTGCTTAATAGTAAGCAATGGCCTATCAAAAATATTTCACATTGAGGTTAAACATTCCCTTCTCCATATGTTAAAAATTTTTAATTAATAATCAGAAAATGGATATGTTAATAGTGACCAGAAAAGAAACACAGTGTAAACATTTCTCTTACTGAAATCTGTGCATGAAAAAATATATTATTATAGGCATAATAATATATATATATATAATTACATATAATAATATATGTTATAGTAGTAAAAATTCATAATAAGAAAATAAATGCTACAGTACAATGAAGGAAACACATAATGGAGCAATCTTTTAGCTATATTTTAATTTTTAAAATATGGAGAAACAAATTTTTACTTAAGTTTGGACTCCATTTCAGCTTTTAAAACTTTACAGAAATAAGAAATTCCAAGTATCTTCACAGGATGGCTTGACTGAAATAAGTCAAGATCTCTTTATCGGCCTTACAATCACTGCTCTATTATTTTAATACTGTTTAAAAGAAGGAATGCATAGTACATTTGGATTGAGGACATGAACTAAAGTGAGCTGGAATGATTCCAAATCCTTAAAAAGCTTACTCTAAAAAAATGTGCTTGTTTACTTCTAGTGGGCCAAGGACAAAAAAATGAAGTAAAATAAAGCAGTCCTGGTGAATTGATATGGGGTGTGTGTGAAAACATTAAAAAAATTTTAATTGCATATTTCTATTTGGTTTGTATTGATTATAAACTTTCCATACTTTTAAAAACAATTCTTTTGCATCAGAAGAATTAAACAGAACATATCATCTTTAATTCCATATACTTTTTTCATTTTATTTCATAAAAAGCTAAAGAATGGAATCATACCATTCAATTCAATGAGTAGTTTCTGGCCACTCTGTGCTCCCTTTTTCTCATATCCTCATGAAGGTAGCCTGATGATCCCATTATCAGCCCTTTAAATTATGTTCCCCCCAACACTGTTGACCTTTTTTATCTAGACTCTGTCTCATTTTCTTAGCTAGTGTCTGCTCTTATTTGAAGACTCTGCACAGAGAAGCTATCATTGAGTATTCATTACTTTAGGATTTACTGGATTAAGAGTTGCTTATATATGCCTTCATAGAATCCAGCACATATCCATTGCTTTCTGGTCTTATAAGTTATTATATTATTTTGAAATTTTAATTATAATATCTTTTTTCTCCACTACTTGAGATTATTTTTGTATCCTTGTCTATTCTACTTTCTTGGCATTTAATACATGTTTGTGCAATAAATGTAGAATTCCAATTATGTAACAACAACAAAAAAGAGATGCCGAGACAATGTTTTCAGTCTTTTCAGGTGATCACAATACCTTGCAATCACTTTCAAAGCCCAAGTGCTAAAAATGATGTGTAAGCATGGCCGTCTTTTGTCATTTTCTTTGTTTTGTTTCACAGTCAATCAATACTATTTAAGCAATTATCAATCATATCTGACAGCTTCCTTAAATAAAAAATGAACTGTCACAAGTTGCTTAAAAGAATAACTAAAGTGAGCTTAATACTGCTCTATTATTTTAATACTGTTTAAAAGAAGGAATGCATAGTACATTTGGATTGAGGACATGAACTAAAGTGAGCTGGAATGATTCCAAATCCTTAAAAAGCTTACTCTAAAAAAATGTGCTTGTTTACTTCTAGTGGGCCAAGGACAAAAAAATGAAGTAAAATAAAGCAGTCCTGGTGAATTGATATGGGGTGTGTGTGAAAACATTAAAAAAATTTTAATTGCATATTTCTATTTGGTTTGTATTGATTATAAACTTTCCATATTTTTAAAAAACAATTCTTTTGCATCAGAAGAATTAAACAGAACATATCATCTTTAATTCCATATACTTTTTTCATTTTATTTCATAAAAAGCTAAAGAATGGAATCATACCATTCAATTCAATGAGTAGTTTCTGGCCACTCTGTGCTCCCTTTTTCTCATATCCTCATGAAGGTAGCCTGATGATCCCATTATCAGCCCTTTAAATTATGTTCCCCCCAACACTGTTGACCTTTTTTATCTAGACTCTGTCTCATTTTCTTAGCTAGTGTCTGCTCTTATTTGAAGACTCTGCACAGAGAAGCTATCATTGAGTATTCATTACTTTAGGATTTACTGGATTAAGAGTTGCTTATATATGCCTTCATAGAATCCAGCACATATCCATTGCTTTCTGGTCTTATAAGTTATTATATTATTTTGAAATTTTAATTATAATATCTTTTTTCTCCACTACTTGAGATTATTTTTGTATCCTTGTCTATTCTACTTTCTTGGCATTTAATACATGTTTGTGCAATAAATGTAGAATTCCAATTATGTAACAACAACAAAAAAGAGATGCCGAGACAATGTTTTCAGTCTTTTCAGGTGATCACAATACCTTGCAATCACTTTCAAAGCCCAAGTGCTAAAAATGATGTGTAAGCATGGCCGTCTTTTGTCATTTTCTTTGTTTTGTTTCACAGTCAATCAATACTATTTAAGCAATTATCAATCATATCTGACAGCTTCCTTAAATAAAAAATGAACTGTCACAAGTTGCTTAAAAAGAATAACAAAAATGAGAATATTTAGTTCAGTTTACTCGAGATTAATGGCCTCATGTCCTTAAGGAGGCAATGCAGAATGCTACCAAATAAACAAACAACAAAAAAACTGCCTGTTCTCTGTGCAATCTCGCTTAACTTGAGGAATGACATCTTCCTGTTACTGGATCCTTTCAACAGAATTTACAACGACCTACTCTGTGTCTACATTAAGCCCTGAGGTACAGGTTCTGCCCCATGGGGCTCCTTCCTGTGTACCTCCTTCTGATAACCGCAAACATAAAAGCACACAAGTCAATATTTTCTACTTTCTAAACATGTCTTGATTCTAATTGACCACTTCTCCTCTCCATTTTCCTCATTGAACATCCTCAGTTCAAGCCTGTATCATATTCTGTTTCACGTCCCTGTGTATAAACATGGAGCACTATAGTCTCCACAAATTTATCTAAATGATTTATTGAAAATTAAACCAAATCATCTAACTCCCATATAATGTTATTTTGCTGTAGAACTGAGCAGATGGGCTACGCAAATAACTTGATATTTTCATCTTCTTCCCTCCTAACTACTTCTCTGGCATTTAATTTCTAAAGTGTATCTAATCCTCTGCCTACCACCACCACAACGACTGTTAAGAAAAAAATACTCAAGGACACTTTCTCCCTTTCAGTATGAACTCTAGATCATTAAACCATACTGGTGTTTTACTAATGGTGTTCATACTGGTGTTCACTAAACAACAGCAACTGTTTTGCAGTTTTTAGTCTCAATCTGTTATTCAGTAGCTAGAAAAGGGATAAAAAGCCCACTCTCTACAAAATGAACATTTTTTTGAACTGACCCATGATTGTCACACTTATGTGATTTCTGCTCTGCTTTATATCTACATGTTACTTTCTGCGGATTAGTTGATCATGTGGTAAAGATTCATAAAGTACTACATATTGAGTAATAATAGCCACAACATAACAGAAATAGGATAGAGAAGAGATAATGCTCAGTAAACTTTTTCCTTTCCAAATGAATTCCTCCTTCTCTGTGTCCAGACAGACACATTGGTCTTAGAGAATCTACCTCTTTCAAGCTCAGTCCTAACCTTTGCATCTCAGTTTTCTTTTCCTTTCACATCTCTAGTCTGCCTCCTTGTCTCTCCTCTCTTGATTTGACTTTATAAAAGCCTAACGAATCATATGAGAAGTGGAAAATATTTCCTACAGGAAAAAGGATGAGGGAATAAAGTCGTAATGAAAACAGAGAGTAAGACTAAGGACACTCATGTGTTAATAAATATTTTCCTATCATGCAAGAGCTAGAAAAACATGCCTACTGCATTTTGTATCACTCCTTATCTTATATTCAAAGGTGTGGAAATGTGTTTTCAGGCTGAAGGTCAAGACTCTAATAGCTTATAAAATCAATTTATTAGATCAGAACAAGAATTATATTTTTAATGAACTAGTTGATTCTATTGCCTTCCCCACCAAATCCCTGTGTATAACCCCCATAAACATGGAGCACTATAGTCTCCACAAATTTATCTAAATGATTTATTGAAAATTAAACCAAATCATCTAACTCCCATATAATGTTATTTTGCTGTAGAACTGAGCAGATGGGCTACGCAAATAACTTGATATTTTCATCTTCTTCCCTCCTAACTACTTCTCTGGCATTTAATTTCTAAAGTGTATCTAATCCTCTGCCTACCACCACCACAACGACTGTTAAGAAAAAAATACTCAAGGACACTTTCTCCCTTTCAGTATGAACTCTAGATCATTAAACCATACTGGTGTTTTACTAATGGTGTTCATACTGGTGTTCACTAAACAACAGCAACTGTTTTGCAGTTTTTAGTCTCAATCTGTTATTCAGTAGCTAGAAAAGGGATAAAAAGCCCACTCTCTACAAAATGAACATTTTTTTGAACTGACCCATGATTGTCACACTTATGTGATTTCTGCTCTGCTTTATATCTACATGTTACTTTCTGCGGATTAGTTGATCATGTGGTAAAGATTCATAAAGTACTACATATTGAGTAATAATAGCCACAACATAACAGAAATAGGATAGAGAAGAGATAATGCTCAGTAAACTTTTTCCTTTCCAAATGAATTCCTCCTTCTCTGTGTCCAGACAGACACATTGGTCTTAGAGAATCTACCTCTTTCAAGCTCAGTCCTAACCTTTGCATCTCAGTTTTCTTTTCCTTTCACATCTCTAGTCTGCCTCCTTGTCTCTCCTCTCTTGATTTGACTTTATAAAAGCCTAACGAATCATATGAGAAGTGGAAAATATTTCCTACAGGAAAAAGGATGAGGGAATAAAGTCGTAATGAAAACAGAGAGTAAGACTAAGGACACTCATGTGTTAATAAATATTTTCCTATCATGCAAGAGCTAGAAAAACATGCCTACTGCATTTTGTATCACTCCTTATCTTATATTCAAAGGTGTGGAAATGTGTTTTCAGGCTGAAGGTCAAGACTCTAATAGCTTATAAAATCAATTTATTAGATCAGAACAAGAATTATATTTTTAATGAACTAGAACAGTACTGAACAGGGCAGAGTAGAATAGAACAGAAAAAAAGAGTGAGTAAATCAGAGACATTTCAGGGAGAACAAAGGGAAACTAGGTATAATTTGGGTTGAGAGGCAAACATTTCTTCATGTGAAAGTATTGGTAATTACTCAGTTGTGCCCAACTCGTTGTGTCCCCGTGGACTATAGCCAGGTTCCTCTCTCCAAGGAATTCTACTGGCAGGAATACTGAAGTGTGTAGCCATTACCTTCTCAAGGGGATCTTCTTGACTCAGGGATTGAACCTGGGTCTCCTGCATTGCAGGCAGACTCTTTACCCTCTGAGCCACCAGGGAAGCATGTGAGTCTCAGTCAAAAAATTTGAATGTTTGTGATGATATTAGGTGTTAACCTATTTATTTCTACATCAAGCAAAAAATTCACCTTGAAGAATATTTACTTTAATGCTTTGCTAAAACTAGTAATTGAGATCCAATCACATTTTAGCATGAATTACAGGGGCAGAAAACTGGGTTCAAATCTTATTCCAAATTACAGGCTGGTGAGTTTAAATACAAGTTTGTGTGAAAACAGTGCTATTATTGCTTATTTAGAAATAAATATAGAGAGTAAGCTCATATTCCAAGAGACAAAATAACTCAGCACTGCCGACAGCTACCTCCCAAGGGCAGAAATGATATACAGCAACAATGAAGAATGTTCCTTCTATGTTTATACCAACTGCATGGAACAGAATGTATGTTCTTGTGGGCAGGGGAAATCTAGGAATATATTTATCACCTTAAAAAAAGGTACTCAAATAATGATCATAATTGTATGCTCTACAAATGACTGTAGAAGTACTTTTTACTCAAGTTTATAATTAATTTTTGGATTTATTCTGTTAAAAAGAACGTAGGGTTAGCAAACTACCTCTTCTAGTGGTAACTTCTTTGTGTTAAGTTCAATTATTACTTGCATTTATTCTATGACTATTATGGTAAGAGCACAGAAAAAAGTGAAAGTGTTAGTCACTAAAGTGTTTACTTGCAAATTCCCATTGATGTGTGCATAAGCTAGTAGCTATTTTGCCTCTTAAACAGGGTACATAATAGACCTGAGTTGCAAACCCAACAATAAGGTTCACTGAGAAAAGACTTCGGGACAAGGTAATAAAATTCACCATTTCATTCCACTGTTTTAAAGATTACATGAGCTAATAATGCAAACCACTAGTATCATTCCTACCATATGATCAGCATGACTATATTTATTTGTGTGGCAGAAAACCACTAGGTACATTCATGTCCTGATTGTGCCCAACTCGTTGTGTCCCCGTGGACTATAGCCAGGTTCCTCTCTCCAAGGAATTCTACTGGCAGGAATACTGAAGTGTGTAGCCATTACCTTCTCAAGGGGATCTTCTTGACTCAGGGATTGAACCTGGGTCTCCTGCATTGCAGGCAGACTCTTTACCCTCTGAGCCACCAGGGAAGCATGTGAGTCTCAGTCAAAAAATTTGAATGTTTGTGATGATATTAGGTGTTAACCTATTTATTTCTACATCAAGCAAAAAATTCACCTTGAAGAATATTTACTTTAATGCTTTGCTAAAACTAGTAATTGAGATCCAATCACATTTTAGCATGAATTACAGGGGCAGAAAACTGGGTTCAAATCTTATTCCAAATTACAGGCTGGTGAGTTTAAATACAAGTTTGTGTGAAAACAGTGCTATTATTGCTTATTTAGAAATAAATATAGAGAGTAAGCTCATATTCCAAGAGACAAAATAACTCAGCACTGCCGACAGCTACCTCCCAAGGGCAGAAATGATATACAGCAACAATGAAGAATGTTCCTTCTATGTTTATACCAACTGCATGGAACAGAATGTATGTTCTTGTGGGCAGGGAAGTCTAGGAATATATTTATCACCTTAAAAAAAGGTACTCAAATAATGATCATAATTGTATGCTCTACAAATGACTGTAGAAGTACTTTTTACTCAAGTTTATAATTAATTTTTGGATTTATTCTGTTAAAAAGAACGTAGGGTTAGCAAACTACCTCTTCTAGTGGTAACTTCTTTGTGTTAAGTTCAATTATTACTTGCATTTATTCTATGACTATTATGGTAAGAGCACAGAAAAAAGTGAAAGTGTTAGTCACTAAAGTGTTTACTTGCAAATTCCCATTGATGTGTGCATAAGCTAGTAGCTATTTTGCCTCTTAAACAGGGTACATAATAGACCTGAGTTGCAAACCCAACAATAAGGTTCACTGAGAAAAGACTTCGGGACAAGGTAATAAAATTCACCATTTCATTCCACTGTTTTAAAGATTACATGAGCTAATAATGCAAACCACTAGTATCATTCCTACCATATGATCAGCATGACTATATTTATTTGTGTGGCAGAAAAATTATTCTGTGGTACTAAATCGGGATTTGGTACAAGATAGTTTGTTCTGTTAGGGAAAACACAGACTGAAACCACCCCTGCTGGCCAGGCACCATAGTACCAATCTGCATGAGTTATTTTATGACATAACGTCCCAGTAGGAACATGGAACTAACAAGCTATCATCAATCAGAATTTGAGAAAGGTCAAAAGGAGACACGATGTGTCTTCCACCTCCTGGAATTATCCTCACTGTAATCATCTTGGCTGAGCAATGGATGTACGACTAGGAAGGACCCTGAGTCAGAATAATCAACCAGAGACAATCTGGAAACAATCCCATCACCATAAAACCCAAGACTGTGAGCCACATGGCAGAGCAGCTCTCCTGGGTTCCCTTATTCTCCTGTTCTCTGCCTGGGGGCTCCTTCTCAAAAATGTCTCTTGCTTTGTAGCATGACTGTTTCCTGGGACAATTCATTACTGAATGTTAGACAATAGCCCACTTTGAGGTCCTGGAGGTCTTGCAACAATTTGACTTGTATATTCAACTTTCAACCACTCTACTAATTTAGTATTATCATCGTCAACATTGAAGGTAAAATTATAAGCGTGTTCCTTTTACTCTTTGCCTCTAAACAGCTAGAATCATTATTTTCTCTCTTTTATGGTCCTTTAGCACTTAAAATGTATGCCACATAATACTAAATGTCTAAAATGCTATATAGTTTTTACTACTATGTTTGTTTTTATAGGGGGTCTCTCTTTTCCCCACAGTGAGATCTTAAAGTTTCCTTACCTTTTCATAAGTAAAATTAGTTAATAAAACGAATGTTGAAAGTGTTAGTCACTAAAGTGTTTACTTGCAAATTCCCATTGATGTGTGCATAAGCTAGTAGCTATTTTGCCTCTTAAACAGGGTACATAATAGACCTGAGTTGCAAACCCAACAATAAGGTTCACTGAGAAAAGACTTCGGGACAAGGTAATAAAATTCACCATTTCATTCCACTGTTTTAAAGATTACATGAGCTAATAATGCAAACCACTAGTATCATTCCTACCATATGATCAGCATGACTATATTTATTTGTGTGGCAGAAAAATTATTCTGTGGTACTAAATCGGGATTTGGTACAAGATAGTTTGTTCTGTTAGGGAAAACACAGACTGAAACCACCCCTGCTGGCCAGGCACCATAGTACCAATCTGCATGAGTTATTTTATGACATAACGTCCCAGTAGGAACATGGAACTAACAAGCTATCATCAATCAGAATTTGAGAAAGGTCAAAAGGAGACACGATGTGTCTTCCACCTCCTGGAATTATCCTCACTGTAATCATCTTGGCTGAGCAATGGATGTACGACTAGGAAGGACCCTGAGTCAGAATAATCAACCAGAGACAATCTGGAAACAATCCCATCACCATAAAACCCAAGACTGTGAGCCACATGGCAGAGCAGCTCTCCTGGGTTCCCTTATTCTCCTGTTCTCTGCCTGGGGGCTCCTTCTCAAAAATGTCTCTTGCTTTGTAGCATGACTGTTTCCTGGGACAATTCATTACTGAATGTTAGACAATAGCCCACTTTGAGGTCCTGGAGGTCTTGCAACAATTTGACTTGTATATTCAACTTTCAACCACTCTACTAATTTAGTATTATCATCGTCAACATTGAAGGTAAAATTATAAGCGTGTTCCTTTTACTCTTTGCCTCTAAACAGCTAGAATCATTATTTTCTCTCTTTTATGGTCCTTTAGCACTTAAAATGTATGCCACATAATACTAAATGTCTAAAATGCTATATAGTTTTTACTACTATGTTTGTTTTTATAGGGGGTCTCTCTTTTCCCCACAGTGAGATCTTAAAGTTCTCAAAAGAGAGAAGAGAGAAATAATAACCATGTGATTCCTTTCAAGAGATGTAAATTTACTATGAAGTTAAAGAAGCTCCTGCCTTGCACAGACTCCTTCAAAGATCCTGGAAGAGGACCATCAATGTGTTTACAAGAATATACAGTTTGAGAAAATTTGTGAGAGCAACATATTCTTTTTCTTAAAGAAGGCTCTTCCAAATAGATCAGCTTTAGGCCACACAAAACCTGTTTCTTTTCCCACCACTGGGCATGGATTCAAAGAAAGAGTTCATTTATTTGTAACACTGCCTCCGGCTTGAAAATCTTTGATATTCTACATTTTTTTGAAATGAATTCAATGCCTAGCTCACCAGAGTAGGTCTTCAGTTCACAGTACATCCTGACTGACTGCACAATTTCAGCAAAAACAGGGAGAAGCACATTACTTCATCTGCTCATAAGACAGTATAGCAGCTACTCTTGGATTTGGTGATCAAAATAGTGTTTAGATTTTGGATGGGGAAGTGAAAGCAGAGATATTGGGCACTGTTAGCTTTGAGAAGACATTTTAAAAATAAATATAAGTTTGATTCAAGAAAAACTATGTATGGAAAGGTGATGAACAAGTAATTACTTGTCTTAAAAAATAGGGAATAATTTTTGAGGGTGAGAGGGAGAATAGAATCCTCAAACATGCCAATAGTGATAATATTAGTAATAACAATAAAATGATATTCACAGGCGTCCCTGGAATTCAGTGGTAAAGTGCTTCCCTGACAAGGCAGGGAACGCGAGTTCACTCCCTGATTGGGGAATATTCTACATGCTGTAGAGCAAGTAAGCCTGTGAGCCACAACTAATGAGACTGTGCTCTAGAGCCTCAGAGCCACAACTATTGAGCCCATGTGCTGCAAATACTGAAGCACACATGCCCTAGAGCCTGAGTTCCACAACAAGAAAAGTCACCGCAACAAGAAGCCTGCTCACTTTAACTAGAGTAGCCCTCACTTCCTACAACTAGAGAAAAGCCTGCAGCAGCAGTGAAAATCGAGAATAGCCAAAAATAATTTTAAAAAATGATTTCAACAATAAGTAGGGTGCTAAGTACTTTATAAAAATAATCTCTAAACTCTGTCAGGTAGGTATTAATATTCCTATTTCACATATAAGGTAATTGACATTTAGCATTAAATAAATGTACATGATTATACCACTATTAAAAGATAAGCCACGCCTTCCCTGGTAACTCATTGGTAAAGAATCTGCCAAAAAATTTGTGTTTTAAGAGCTAAAAAAGGCTCCTGCCTTGCACAGACTCCTTCAAAGATCCTGGAAGAGGACCATCAATGTGTTTACAAGAATATACAGTTTGAGAAAATTTGTGAGAGCAACATATTCTTTTTCTTAAAGAAGGCTCTTCCAAATAGATCAGCTTTAGGCCACACAAAACCTGTTTCTTTTCCCACCACTGGGCATGGATTCAAAGAAAGAGTTCATTTATTTGTAACACTGCCTCCGGCTTGAAAATCTTTGATATTCTACATTTTTTTGAAATGAATTCAATGCCTAGCTCACCAGAGTAGGTCTTCAGTTCACAGTACATCCTGACTGACTGCACAATTTCAGCAAAAACAGGGAGAAGCACATTACTTCATCTGCTCATAAGACAGTATAGCAGCTACTCTTGGATTTGGTGATCAAAATAGTGTTTAGATTTTGGATGGGGAAGTGAAAGCAGAGATATTGGGCACTGTTAGCTTTGAGAAGACATTTTAAAAATAAATATAAGTTTGATTCAAGAAAAACTATGTATGGAAAGGTGATGAACAAGTAATTACTTGTCTTAAAAATAGGGAATGAATTTTTGAGGGTGAGAGGGAGAATAGAATCCTCAAACATGCCAATAGTGATAATATTAGTAATAACAATAAAATGATATTCACAGGCGTCCCTGGAATTCAGTGGTAAAGTGCTTCCCTGACAAGGCAGGGAACGCGAGTTCACTCCCTGATTGGGGAATATTCTACATGCTGTAGAGCAAGTAAGCCTGTGAGCCACAACTAATGAGACTGTGCTCTAGAGCCTCAGAGCCACAACTATTGAGCCCATGTGCTGCAAATACTGAAGCACACATGCCCTAGAGCCTGAGTTCCACAACAAGAAAAGTCACCGCAACAAGAAGCCTGCTCACTTTAACTAGAGTAGCCCTCACTTCCTACAACTAGAGAAAAGCCTGCAGCAGCAGTGAAAATCGAGAATAGCCAAAAATAATTTTAAAAAATGATTTCAACAATAAGTAGGGTGCTAAGTACTTTATAAAAATAATCTCTAAACTCTGTCAGGTAGGTATTAATATTCCTATTTCACATATAAGGTAATTGACATTTAGCATTAAATAAATGTACATGATTATACCACTATTAAAAGATAAGCCACGCCTTCCCTGGTAACTCATTGGTAAAGAATCTGCCTGACAATGCAGGAGACACAGGTTGCTCCCTGATCCTGAGAGATCCCACATGCCAAGGAGAAACTGAGTCCATGTACCACCACTACTGAGCTTGTGCTCTAGAGCCTGAGAACCACAACTACTGAAGCCTGCATGCCCTGGAGCCTGTGTTCCACAACAAAAGAAGCCGCTGCAATGAGAGGCCCATGCCTGACAACTAGAGAGTAGCTCCCACTTGCTGCAACTAGAGAAAAGCCCATGCAGCAACAAAGACCCAGCACAGCCAAAAATAAATAAATACACACACACATAAAAAAAAAAAGATAAGCCAGTACTATAATCTAGCCCAGTTGACTCTTGACCATTGTACCCACTGCATGTAATAGGGTAGGTCAAAACTGCAGATCTTGGCTTTAGAAAGTAGGAAAGTCATTGGAAAGTCATTATTCATCATGAGATTATGCCTAAGGTTAACGTTCTTAGGTGTATTTCAGTGAAATAAGGTCTAGGTTCTGGAAACTAATAAACTCTGTGTTTGAAGCAGCAACTTAAAATCTTTTGTGCTAAGTAATCATTTTTTTCACAGCAGTTAGGGGAGTGCTAACTAAGACAACACAATAGATGGTGCACATTTTTTTTTTTTTAACATGGGTATTTTTCAAGATAGCTTTAAAAATGATCTATGACTTATCTCTCATCTCAGAAGTGTGCCTGATACACTAAAAACAATGCATTTTTCTTTATATATATTTTCATTGTGATGTCAACTTAATTGGCAGATACACTTTTTTGACCTCTCTCAAACACAATGAAATTCTTTTCATAAATTATTTCTTGGATATTTATGAGCATGATGTATTTCCTATAGATATGAAATGAAGAAAATCATTTTTATCCAATTATACTTAAAAATCACTTGTGGCAATGTCTTGAGTGCATGTGTGCTCACTCAAGCCCCACTCTTTGTGACCCCATGGATTGCAGCCTGTCAGTCTCTCCCTGGGGCGCCCCAATGCCCTGAGTGCAAAAGAGGAACAGAAGACACGGCATATTCTCTCAAGTGGTTCCCAATCTAGTGCAGTGGTTGTCAAAGAGAGTCCACATGGGAAGCAGCCTTGATGCTTCTGAATTTGTGGAGAGGCGGTCCCCAGAGAGGTGTCATCCCACCTGTTCTGTGGTAAAGAATCCACAATGCAGGAGACACAGGAGACCTGAGTTGAGTTTGATCTCTGGATCGGGAGGATTTCTTGGAGGAGGAAATGGTAACTGATTTCAATATTCTTGCTTGGGAAATCCATGGACAAAGGAGCCTGGTAGGCTACAGTCCATGGGGTTGCAAAGAGTTGGAAACCACTGAGCACACAGTCTCCAGAGAACCTTAGTTATAACATTGAAATAAAGGCTAAGTAATCTACATTTTTAAGAAGCACTCTATAGAGATGGGAGAATACAAGTTGACATACAAAGAGAAAAGTAAATTGGATTAAAGAAGAGAATATTCATGAGCTGGGGTCTATATAAAACTGCATAATTCACTTGTAATTGGAATCTCAATAGAGTAATAAAAAGAAACAGAAGAACTATTTGAAAATTAATGGTGGAGAGTTTTCCAACATTAGTGAAATATATCAAGCCAGTAATTATTACATGGCTTGTTATTACCTTGAGAAACTGATTTAATAAAAAAGAGATACGTATGCAACACAAAACACATTAGAGCATAACAGAAGTTAAAAAGTAAGAAAAGAATGCCTCTAAGGAAGTAGAGGGCTCAGAGGGTAAAGAATCCTCCTGCAATGCAGGAGACCTGGGTTCTATCCCTGGGTCAGGGAAGATCCCCTGAAGAAGGGAATAGTAACCCAATCCAGTATTCTTGCCTGGAGAATTCCATGGACAGAGGAGCCTAGAGGTCTACAGTCTGTGAGGTTCCAAAGAGTTGGACATGAATGAGTGACTAACACTTCAGAACTTCAGGAAAATAATAATTCTTTTCTGCATATTTTTTTGGATAAAAAAATCACTGTTACAGTCATTTTAATTCACAAAGAGAATTAAGACAACTATACAAGCCTCTTAAAAAAGTCACTTTCTTTTATATATGAATATAATTATTTATGATATGATATATATTTTACATGCCATATTGCTGACTAAAATAAACTGATCCCAGCTACAGATGTAGTTTTCTGCTTTAAAAAAATTATGAGGGCAAGTTTTATTTTATTGTGTATGCATAGGGGCAATTTCCACCAACCTGTTTTCTTACTTATTAATATTTGTTTCTTCCTTGGCTATATCTGAATGTTTTATGCTAGTGTAATAGGAGTCTACTGAAACACTGGCATTTTAAATATATAACTGGAAATGAAACCAGTAAATCAATAAAGAGAAATATGAAACACAAAACATAGAAATACAGTATTTGAATGAAAGTGACAGCCAATATGAGTAATCAATTGTGGATGCCCAGTGGAAAATTCTCATGGTTTTGTACCTGGTCATTACCCAATGTAGATTTTACACTTGGCTGAATAATAGGCTCTTATGTGAGCACAGCTAGGGGCTGATTAACCTAGGTACTGGCTACATCATGATGAAATCCACTGCATTTATATAACCTTTAGTACCTGAACCAATAGGGAATGAAGAGTTGTATCAACATTACAATATTGAAAAGGAGTAGCTTTTGGAGTAAAATTAATAGTTGAAATCAGTTGAAGCATCAGTAGATATAATTATCTCCAATATATTCCATGTATTTTTGTCAATTATCATTTCCACTGAGATGGACTACAGATCCATACAGAACTGAACTATATGAACAATATAATTTGGGTGTGGAAAGCTTTTCTTGTATGACAATATACACTGTTATTTTCTTTTATTAGAGTTTACTAATTTTTTACAAGAGTCAAGTTGGTGACTTTCCAGTATTTTTATTAACTTTTTTTTTGTAAATATAATAACACTATTCAGAGAGAAAAAGCTCATTAAAAGCGGAAGTAGAGGCTAATAAACCCAGGGTTTTGGTGAAGATCTAAAAATATCCAAAGAGTTGGAAAATGAATGAGTGACTAAACACTTCAGAACTTCAGGAAAATAATAATTCTTTTCTGCATATTTTTTGGATAAAAATCACTGTTACAGTCATTTTAATTCACAAAGAGAATTAAGACAACTATACAAGCCTCTTAAAAAAGTCACTTTCTTTTATATATGAATATAATTATTTATGATATGATATATATTTTACATGCCATATTGCTGACTAAAATAAACTGATCCCAGCTACAGATGTAGTTTTCTGCTTTAAAAAAATTATGAGGGCAAGTTTTATTTTATTGTGTATGCATAGGGCAATTTCCACCAACCTGTTTTCTTACTTATTAATATTTGTTTCTTCCTTGGCTATATCTGAATGTTTTATGCTAGTGTAATAGGAGTCTACTGAAACACTGGCATTTTAAATATATAACTGGAAATGAAACCAGTAAATCAATAAAGAGAAATATGAAACACAAAACATAGAAATACAGTATTTGAATGAAAGTGACAGCCAATATGAGTAATCAATTGTGGATGCCCAGTGGAAAATTCTCATGGTTTTGTACCTGGTCATTACCCAATGTAGATTTTACACTTGGCTGAATAATAGGCTCTTATGTGAGCACAGCTAGGGGCTGATTAACCTAGGTACTGGCTACATCATGATGAAATCCACTGCATTTATATAACCTTTAGTACCTGAACCAATAGGGAATGAAGAGTTGTATCAACATTACAATATTGAAAAGGAGTAGCTTTTGGAGTAAAATTAATAGTTGAAATCAGTTGAAGCATCAGTAGATATAATTATCTCCAATATATTCCATGTATTTTTGTCAATTATCATTTCCACTGAGATGGACTACAGATCCATACAGAACTGAACTATATGAACAATATAATTTGGGTGTGGAAAGCTTTTCTTGTATGACAATATACTCTGTTCTTTTTCTTTTATTAGAGTTTACTAATTTTTTTACAAGAGTCAAGTTGGTGACTTTCCAGTATTTTTATTAACTTTAGTTATTATAAATGTGTGAAAATCTTAGTAAATATAATAACACTATTCAGAGAGAGAAAAAGCTCATAAAACAAAATAAAAGCCTAAGATCAGTTCTCTAGCATCTAAGAACATACCTTTCATTATTCAGACTTTAATGATGCCTCCTCCCTTTATCCTGTGTTATTCAAGGTTCATTCTACATACCACTTAGCACTTGAGGATATATTTTAATTTTGTTTTCCATTTGTTTTGTCTCATCTACCTCCACATACTATAGACTCTAAAATAGCAGAGACTAAAATTTTTCTCAAAAAACACTCCAATATTTACCATGTTCTCAATCACCAAAACTGTACAAAGTCAATTTTTATTTCTGCATATGATCTAGTAATAACTTCTCCAGTCATACTCAAACAGTCACTGGGACTAGAAGAGTTTCTGTGATATGCTTCTTGAATTTTATCGTTTTCCTTCCATTCACATTGAAAGTTGCTATAGCATTTACAGTGGGGAAAAAAAATAGGAATGTAAGTAAAACTAACTCATTTAAGAGCCTGAGATCAGTTTCTGCCATTTTAAGAAGTGACGTTGGGAAAAGAGCTGATCAAGAGGTAGAATTTCTTGGAGTTGGATTTTGATTTCTGTTGATTCAAGTTGCAAAATCTGTAATTATAAAAGATCTGTTGATTTTTACAGCTTTTATATTTCTTCTGGTGACTATTTTGTCAAGTTTGTACAAATTCTTTTACAACAGAAACATGCTAATATTTGTTCTATATGTCAAATTTCTCCTTTTCACATTTTATTATTCATTTACTTATAATATTTTTAAATTATGTTTTAAAAATTGAGCAAATATCTTTGAGAATCCACAAAAAATAGAAATAGTTTATATAACTGGAAAAGTTTAATTACATAAGCAAGCAATTACAAAAATTCTAATTATCAAATTTTAATTGATTTCATATGGTACATGTGACAGATAGCTGACTATAAAGATTTCTGCTGGAATCAGTAAGGTGATATTTTGTTAGGTTTACTGTCAAGTTTTTACTTATGCAACTAAATGAATCTCACTGATTTCTCCCACTGTCCTGAATTTTCAGAATGGTGTGACCAGCAGGATTTCTTTGTTAAAAACTCTCTAACTCTGTTCTTGGATTTTCTCTTTGAAATCTGAAGTAACTGGGTATAACAGAGTCATGATAAGCCTTTTATTTTTAATAAAGAAGCTGGGAAAATAACTCAACTGTCTACTAAATAAATTGAAAGGAATCCCAGATTTTGTCTAGCATCTAAGAACATACCTTTCATTATTCAGACTTTAATGATGCCTCCTCCCTTTATCCTGTGTTATTCAAGGTTCATTCTACATACCACTTAGCACTTGAGGATATATTTTAATTTTGTTTTCCATTTGTTTTGTCTCATCTACCTCCACATACTATAGACTCTAAAATAGCAGAGACTAAAATTTTTCTCAAAAAACACTCCAATATTTACCATGTTCTCAATCACCAAAACTGTACAAAGTCAATTTTTATTTCTGCATATGATCTAGTAATAACTTCTCCAGTCATACTCAAACAGTCACTGGGACTAGAAGAGTTTCTGTGATATGCTTCTTGAATTTTATCGTTTTCCTTCCATTCACATTGAAAGTTGCTATAGCATTTACAGTGGGGAAAAAAAATAGGAATGTAAGTAAAACTAACTCATTTAAGAGCCTGAGATCAGTTTCTGCCATTTTAAGAAGTGACGTTGGGAAAAGAGCTGATCAAGAGGTAGAATTTCTTGGAGTTGGATTTTGATTTCTGTTGATTCAAGTTGCAAAATCTGTAATTATAAAAGATCTGTTGATTTTTACAGCTTTTATATTTCTTCTGGTGACTATTTTGTCAAGTTTGTACAAATTCTTTTACAACAGAAACATGCTAATATTTGTTCTATATGTCAAATTTCTCCTTTTCACATTTTATTATTCATTTACTTATAATATTTTTAAATTATGTTTTAAAAATTGAGCAAATATCTTTGAGAATCCACAAAAAATAGAAATAGTTTATATAACTGGAAAAGTTTAATTACATAAGCAAGCAATTACAAAAATTCTAATTATCAAATTTTAATTGATTTCATATGGTACATGTGACAGATAGCTGACTATAAAGATTTCTGCTGGAATCAGTAAGGTGATATTTTGTTAGGTTTACTGTCAAGTTTTTACTTATGCAACTAAATGAATCTCACTGATTTCTCCCACTGTCCTGAATTTTCAGAATGGTGTGACCAGCAGGATTTCTTTGTTAAAAACTCTCTAACTCTGTTCTTGGATTTTTCTCTTTGAAATCTGAAGTAACTGGGTATAACAGAGTCATGATAAGCCTTTTTATTTTTAATAAAGAAGCTGGGAAAATAACTCAACTGTCTACTAAATAAATTGAAAGGAATCCCAGATTTTGTCTAGGCAATGTTAGACTGGTTAAAGGGATCATAGATTATATCTTATTTATCTTGGTGTCGCTAGTGCTCAACAGACTCTTCTATATGCAGTCATACTTTGGCTAAGTAAATTTTAAAACAAGTATGACCCAGTATAATAACTCTTTGATGTAAGATATTTGCAATATAGGTTTTTACAGTGCATTTAAAATGAATTTTTAATGAATTTCCTGAATCTTTTCCAAAATAGGTCCTGTATACTATCCTGAGGAAGGATGTAAAGGAACAGATTCTATTTTTGGCTGTTCATCACTGTCATGTACTCTGGATGAGTTTACATTAAAACACCCTGTGCCCTGTGCTTTCTTACATGTAAAATTATAATATTCATGCTGTCTCTGCCATTCTTCACACCTCTTGTGGTTGATAAAATGAGATTCTACAAGTGTATGTACTTTGAAAAATACTATGCAAAGCAATATAATTTAAAAGTAATACTTCCATTTTGGAACCTGGAATAATCATCTCAATAATGATAGCATAAATGCATATAATCTGTAAAAACATTTTTAGATGAGCAGTGTTTATACATGCAAGTAATATTTATGGAGGCAAGAGATGAACTAGAAAGAATAAGGAGCTTAGGAACATCATCATCATCATGAGCAACGTTGCAATACCTGCAATCTGCATCTCCACTTTGGCAGTTTAGTAAATGTAAAGTCACAGGTAAATTTCTGAGCTTCTATATCTAAAAATTTACATAATTTTGACACACTACAGAAAGACATTTTTCACATTTACTTCTTTCTCATTCTTCCTTGTAGCGCAGGCAGCTTAGTATCACCCTTTACCCTTTGTCATTTTAGATTTTATTAGGGCATATGGTCACCAAGCTAGAAGCTCCATTTGCTGGGCTCCTGTTAGGTTTACTGTCAAGTTTTTACTTATGCAACTAAATGAATCTCACTGGAATTTTCAGAATGGTGTGACCAGCAGGATTTCTTTGTTAAAAACTCTCTAACTCTGTTCTTGGATTTTCTCTTTGAAATCTGAAGTAACTGGGTATAACAGAGTCATGATAAGCCTTTTATTTTTAATAAAGAAGCTGGGAAAATAACTCAACTGTCTACTAAATAAATTGAAAGGAATCCCAGATTTTGTCTAGGCAATGTTAGACTGGTTAAAGGGATCATAGATTATATCTTATTTATCTTGGTGTCGCTAGTGCTCAACAGACTCTTCTATATGCAGTCATACTTTGGCTAAGTAAATTTTAAAACAAGTATGACCCAGTATAATAACTCTTTGATGTAAGATATTTGCAATATAGGTTTTTACAGTGCATTTAAAATGAATTTTTAATGAATTTCCTGAATCTTTTCCAAAATAGGTCCTGTATACTATCCTGAGGAAGGATGTAAAGGAACAGATTCTATTTTTGGCTGTTCATCACTGTCATGTACTCTGGATGAGTTTACATTAAAACACCCTGTGCCCTGTGCTTTCTTACATGTAAAATTATAATATTCATGCTGTCTCTGCCATTCTTCACACCTCTTGTGGTTGATAAAATGAGATTCTACAAGTGTATGTACTTTGAAAAATACTATGCAAAGCAATATAATTTAAAAGTAATACTTCCATTTTGGAACCTGGAATAATCATCTCAATAATGATAGCATAAATGCATATAATCTGTAAAAACATTTTTAGATGAGCAGTGTTTATACATGCAAGTAATATTTATGGAGGCAAGAGATGAACTAGAAAGAATAAGGAGCTTAGGAACATCATCATCATCATGAGCAACGTTGCAATACCTGCAATCTGCATCTCCACTTTGGCAGTTTAGTAAATGTAAAGTCACAGGTAAATTTCTGAGCTTCTATATCTAAAAATTTACATAATTTTGACACACTACAGAAAGACATTTTTTTCACTTTTACTTCTTTCTCATTCTTCCTTGTAGCGCAGGCAGCTTAGTATCACCCTTTACCCTTTGTCATTTTAGATTTTATTAGGGCATATGGTCACCAAGCTAGAAGCTCCATTTGCTGGGCTCCCTGCAGACTAATGTAGTTGAATTGCTCACCAAGAGGATATGAGCAGAAGTGATGGAGACAACTTTTGTGTTATCCTTGAAAGGAAATGGCTCCATTTCATCCAATTGACCTTTCCCCACAAACTGGAATTCAAATGTGATGCAGGTGAGTCAGGTTCAGCCACGCAGACAAGGCCAACAGTTTGGTCTAAGCGATGTCAGAACAGAGTAGCTCAGCAGATCCCATCTATACAAGGCTGTTAAACAACACAAACTTCAATTTTGTTCATGCCTCCATATTCAGGAGTCCCTCTGATGCATTAGCTTAACCTCTACCTAGTAGCATCTTTCTCTTTTTAATTGCCCTTCACTTTCTTGTTTTATTGAGTGCCTACGTGGTGCTAAGCATTTAGGTATGAACTGCTTACAAGAAAACTTAAATGAGCTGCTCAGCAGAGTGCTTGGGACAATGATACTAAGTAAATGCTCTTCTTCTCTCACTAACTACCAGTGGCCCTAGTGACACACAGGCCTAATCCTTATTCATGATCCATACAGGTAAAAACCAGACATGCAGTAGCAAGCGATTATTTGAAATAACTTATTTCATAATTATTTAACTATAATTTGGCAAAGTCCAAATATGAAGGAAAACAGAAATTAAACTATTAAAACTTGACAAATGTCAATTTTTGTGTATAAAGGGCATAGTTCAACAAAATAAAGTTTTGAAGATCTACCTAACTAGAAAAAAATACATTTTGTTGACAGTTTTGAAAATGCTATGGTAAAAACAATCGTATATTAATCTCTATACAGGATGTTGTTTGCACAATTTCCTGATCAAATATGGCATGCATATAAGTTTATTTTTGGCTCATCTATTTTCAGAAAAATTGGAAAAGAGTTAAGATGAGAAGAAAAATGCTATAATTATGTCTATCTTTAAATTAAAGTGGGATATATTAATTTTAACAAGAATAAGCTTCATAAGAACAGGCAATCATCCTTCTCTCAATCTGATCCTTAATACTAACCATAATTTCAACAGCATTTATTAATTACATTTGTCACTATTAATAAATAGTAATTGCTATTTAATGTTCCTACCTGCCAAACTCTGTCTTAAGAACTTTATATATGTTAATTGTTTCATATTCATAATGGCCCTATTAGGTGTGTATAATATTTATCCCTAATTTACAGAAAAGAAAAAGGAGGACAAAGAGATTAAATAATTTTCTCAAATATTGCATTACAATGTAGTAGTAGAGATGAATAAATATTTCTGAATATGTTAGTTCCACACAGTTTTGGTGACTAATTCAATTTAACTATTGTTTTGTATTTACAGAAGAACTAGAGGAAAGGTTTTAAAATGAAGCATATACATAGTATGGCTGAAATTTAAAAGACTTCTAATAGTGGTAAGCATACAGTGCAAATCTGATACACACTGGGAAAGAGTGTACAGTGGTAATCTACCTAGGAAAACTATTTGGCAATTTTTATGAAGTTTAACATACACTAACTTGTGATCCGTCAATTCCATTAATGGGTATCGACCCAAAAGTAATGGATACATATGGTCACACATGATTTGAACAACAATGTTCATAGCAACGCTCTTCTTCTCTCACTAACTACCAGTGGCCCTAGTGACACACAGGCCTAATCCTTATTCATGATCCATACAGGTAAAAACCAGACATGCAGTAGCAAGCGATTATTTGAAATAACTTATTTCATAATTATTTAACTATAATTTGGCAAAGTCCAAATATGAAGGAAAACAGAAATTAAACTATTAAAACTTGACAAATGTCAATTTTTGTGTATAAAGGGCATAGTTCAACAAAATAAAGTTTTGAAGATCTACCTAACTAGAAAAAAATACATTTTGTTGACAGTTTTGAAAATGCTATGGTAAAAACAATCGTATATTAATCTCTATACAGGATGTTGTTTGCACAATTTCCTGATCAAATATGGCATGCATATAAGTTTATTTTTGGCTCATCTATTTTCAGAAAAATTGGAAAAGAGTTAAGATGAGAAGAAAAATGCTATAATTATGTCTATCTTTAAATTAAAGTGGGATATATTAATTTTAACAAGAATAAGCTTCATAAGAACAGGCAATCATCCTTCTCTCAATCTGATCCTTAATACTAACCATAATTTCAACAGCATTTATTAATTACATTTGTCACTATTAATAAATAGTAATTGCTATTTAATGTTCCTACCTGCCAAACTCTGTCTTAAGAACTTTATATATGTTAATTGTTTCATATTCATAATGGCCCTATTAGGTGTGTATAATATTTATCCCTAATTTACAGAAAAGAAAAAGGAGGACAAAGAGATTAAATAATTTTCTCAAATATTGCATTACAATGTAGTAGTAGAGATGAATAAATATTTCTGAATATGTTAGTTCCACACAGTTTTGGTGACTAATTCAATTTAACTATTGTTTTGTATTTACAGAAGAACTAGAGGAAAGGTTTTAAAATGAAGCATATACATAGTATGGCTGAAATTTAAAAGACTTCTAATAGTGGTAAGCATACAGTGCAAATCTGATACACACTGGGAAAGAGTGTACAGTGGTAATCTACCTAGGAAAACTATTTGGCAATTTTTATGAAGTTTAACATACACTAACTTGTGATCCGTCAATTCCATTAATGGGTATCGACCCAAAAGTAATGGATACATATGGTCACACATGATTTGAACAACAATGTTCATAGCAACTTTGTTTGTAACAGGTCCAAACTGGAAATAACCCAGATGTTAATTAAAAAGAGAATAAATACCCTATGGTTAATACAAGGGAATGTGTGTGTTCAGTTGCTAAATTATGTCAAACTATTTGCAACATCAATGGACTGCAACATGCAAGGCTCTCACTATCTCCTGGAGTTTGCTCAAATTATGTCCCTGAGTTGGTGATGCTATCTACCATCTCATCCTCTCCCATCCTCTTCTCTTGCCTTTAATCTTTTCCAGCATCATCAGAAAGAACTTTTGCACTAAGTCAGCTCTTCGCATCAGCTGACTGAAGTACTGGAGCTTCAGCATCAGTCGTTCCAATGAATATTCAGGGTTGATTTCCTTTAGGATTGGCTGTTTTGGTCTCCTTGCTGTCCAAGGGACTCTCAAGAATCTTCTCCAGCACCATAATTCAAAAGCATCAATTCTTCAATGCTCAGTCTTCTTTACGATCCAACTCTCACATCCATATATGACTACTGAAAAACCATAGCTTTGATTATATGGACCTTTGTAGGCAGGGCGATGTCTTTGCTTTTTAATAAGTTTGTCATAGCTTTCCTTCCAAGGAGAAAGTGTCTTTTAAATTCATGGTTTCAGTCACTGTATGCAGTGATTTTGGAGCCAAAGAAGTAAAATCTGTCACTAATTCCACTTTTTCCCCTTCTATTTGACATGAAGTGATCAGACCGGATGAAATGATCTTACTTTTTGAATGCTGAGCGTTAAGTCAGCTTTTACACTCTCCTCTTCCACATTCATCAAGAGGCTCTTTAGTTCCTCTTACTTTCTGGTATTAGGAAGAAATCTCCATATCTGAGATTCCTGATATTTCTCCAGGCAATCTTAATTCCAGTTTGTGTTTCATACAATCTGCCAGTCCTCATGATATATTCTGCATATAAGTTAAATAAGCAGGGGAACATATACGGCCATGACATATTCCTTTCCCAATTTGGAATCAGTCCATTGTCTGGTTCTAACTGTTGCTTCTTTGCATGTGTGTGTGTGTGTGTGTGTGTGTATATGTAATTATTTAAAAAATTTTTATTTTACTTTTTACTTTTACAGTGTTTTGCTGTTTACAGATACGTATAATCCCAGATCAGTCATATGTATATCACTGGCCCCCCATCCCTCCTCCACCTGCCTCCCAGTCACCCCCAGACCCACCCCGTCCCATCCCTCTAGGCCATCTCACAGCATTCCTGCAGGATCCCCTAGTCCCACAGCACAATAACATCAGCTATCTTTTACACATGATAGTATAGATTTCACTTTGATTTCCCATCCTCTTCTCTTGAATCTTTTCCAGCATCATCAGAAAGAACTTTTGCACTAAGTCAGCTCTTCGCATCAGCTGACTGAAGTACTGGAGCTTCAGCATCAGTCGTTCCAATGAATATTCAGGGTTGATTTCCTTTAGGATTGGCTGTTTTGGTCTCCTTGCTGTCCAAGGGACTCTCAAGAATCTTCTCCAGCACCATAATTCAAAAGCATCAATTCTTCAATGCTCAGTCTTCTTTACGATCCAACTCTCACATCCATATATGACTACTGAAAAACCATAGCTTTGATTATATGGACCTTTGTAGGCAGGGCGATGTCTTTGCTTTTTAATAAGTTTGTCATAGCTTTCCTTCCAAGGAGAAAGTGTCTTTTAAATTCATGGTTTCAGTCACTGTATGCAGTGATTTTGGAGCCAAAGAAGTAAAATCTGTCACTAATTCCACTTTTTCCCCTTCTATTTGACATGAAGTGATCAGACCGGATGAAATGATCTTACTTTTTGAATGCTGAGCGTTAAGTCAGCTTTTACACTCTCCTCTTCCACATTCATCAAGAGGCTCTTTAGTTCCTCTTACTTTCTGGTATTAGGAAGAAATCTCCATATCTGAGATTCCTGATATTTCTCCAGGCAATCTTAATTCCAGTTTGTGTTTCATACAATCTGCCAGTCCTCATGATATATTCTGCATATAAGTTAAATAAGCAGGGGAACATATACGGCCATGACATATTCCTTTCCCAATTTGGAATCAGTCCATTGTCTGGTTCTAACTGTTGCTTCTTTGCATGTGTGTGTGTGTGTGTGTGTGTGTATATGTAATTATTTAAAAAATTTTTATTTTACTTTTTACTTTTACAGTGTTTTGCTGTTTACAGATACGTATAATCCCAGATCAGTCATATGTATATCACTGGCCCCCCATCCCTCCTCCACCTGCCTCCCAGTCACCCCCAGACCCACCCCGTCCCATCCCTCTAGGCCATCTCACAGCATTCCTGCAGGATCCCCTAGTCCCACAGCACAATAACATCAGCTATCTTTTACACATATGATAGTATAGATTTCCATGTTTTTCTCTTTATGCCTCTCACCCCCTGTTCATTCCCCAAAATGTCCATATGTCAGTTCTCTATGTCTGTTTTTCCATCGCTTCACTGCATGTGTTATCATTACCATCTTACTAGATTCCATATATATGCGTTAGTGTACTGTACTTGTCTTTCTCTTTTTGACTTACTTCACTTTTAATAATAGTTTCTAGATCCATTCACCTCATTAGGACTGATTCTTCTGCATTTCTTTTTACAGATGAATAGTACTCCATCATATATATGTACCAGAGTTTTTTTAATCCATTCATTCGTCGATGCTTCCATGTTCTAGCTATTGTATAGAGAGCTGCAATGAACATCGGGGTACAGGTGCTTCTTTCAGTTTTGATTTCATCAGGGTATAAGCCTAATAGTGGGATTGCTGGGTCATATGATACTTCTATTCTGAGTTTTTTTTTTTTTTTTAAAGATTTATTTATTTATTTATTTTGGGCGGGGGTCGGGTTGGGGAGGGAGGGGAGCAGGCGGGCCACTTCTATTGGTCTTTCATTTCTTTGTTTTTTGGCTCCTGCGGGCCTCCCATCATGGTGGCATCTGTTGTCGCAGAGCGCCAGCTCTGGGAGCATGCGCTCCAGAACTCCGGCTCAGTGATTGGACACATCAGTCCAGCCGCTCCGTGGCACGTGGGATCTTCCCAGGCCAGGGATTGAACCGGCGCCCCTTGCACTGCAAGGCGGTGTCCTTATCCACTGGACCACCAGGGGAAGCCCTATTCTGAGTTTTTAAAGGAATTTCCATACTGTCTTCCATAGCAGTTGTATAAATTTACCTTCCCACCAGCAATGCAAGAGGGTTCCCTTTTCTCCGCACCCTCTCCAGCATTAATTATCTGTCGATTTGTTGATGATGACCATTCTGACGGGTGTGAGGTGATATCTCATTGTAGTTTTGATTTGCATTTCTCTAATAATAAGTCAGGTTGAGCATAGTTTCATGTGCTTTTTGGTCATCTGTATGTCCTCTTTGTTCAGATGCCTATTTAGATCTTTTTCCCATCTTTTGATTGAGTTGTTCATTTTTCCGGTGCTGAGTTGTCTGAGTTGCTTGTAGATTTTGCAGACTAATTCTTTGTCTGTTATTTCATTTGCCATTATTTTCTCACATTCTGTAGGCTGTCAGTTCACTTTTTTTAAAATTTCTTTTGGTGTACAAAAGTTTTTAAGTTTCAATATGTCCCATATTTTCTGTAGATTTTTTGATGATGGCCGTTCTAACTGGTGTGAGGTGATATCTCATTGTACTTTTGATTGCATTTCTCTAATAATAAGCGAAGTTGAGTATCATTTCATGGTTTTTTTGTTTTTGGCCATCTGTATGTCCTGTTTGGAGAGATGTCCCTTAAGTTCCCTTTCCCATTAACTGTTGCTTCTTGACCTGCACACAGGTTTCACAGGAGGCAGCTAAGGTGGTCTGGTACTCCCATCTCTTTCAGCATTTTCCACTGTTTGTTGTGATCCACACAGTCAACGGCTTTATCATAGTCAATGAAACAGAAGTACATGTTTTCCTGGAGTTCCCTTGCTTTTTCTGCGATCCAGTGAATGTTCACATTTGACCTCTAGTTCCTCTGCCTTTTATAAAATCAGTTTGTACATCTGAAAGTTCTCAGTTCACACAGGATTTTGAGCATATCATAAAGTATGCAAATGAGTGTGACTGTCCAGTAGTTTGAACATTCTTTAGTACCACCCTTTTAATAGACTGGAATGCAAACTGACCTTTTCTGGTCCTGTGGCCACTGCTGAGTTTTCTGAATTTGCTAACATATTGAGTGCAGCATTTTAACAACATCAGCTTTTACGATTTTAAACAGTTCATCTGGAATTCCATCACCTCCACTAGCTTTATTTGTAGTAATTCTTTCTAAGGACCACATGACTTCACATTCCAGGATGTCTACCATTCAATTAAAGCAGCAAGAACAACAAACTACTAATTCACAGAATAATCTCAAAAACCATCTAAAACAAAACAACAAAAACAAAAAAGGATATGAAAGAATACATCCAATAATATTTCATTTATATATCACTCAGGAAAAGCCTAAGCTGATTTATAATGATAAAAGCCACAACAATGGTTCCTGGGAAAGTGAGGGGAAAGTTAGAATAATGGATAACAAACGGTCAGAACAGAACTTTTTTGGACAGTGAAATATTCTTCATATTGATCTTAGTGACAGTTACAAAAGTGTATGCACACTTGTCAAAAGTCATCAAGCAAAAAAAAAAAAAAAGAAAAGAAAAGTGATCAAGCTTGTACACTTAGGAGCACTTGATTTTATTATATGTAAATGATATCAAAACAATGCATGATTAGAGTAAAAAATAAGTGCATAATATTAAAAAAACCTCTATGAAAGAAAACCGTTCAAAACTAGAAATTACTAAGAAAGGAGGGAAAAAAACCCTTTCCAGATAAAATATACATAGTCATTTTTCTGTTATAAGATGCATATGGTATGTCTGAAAGGCAGCTACAATATGAAACCAGATTTCAAAAAAACACTTTCAAGTGTAATTTCATAAGTTGGTGCTTATTATAATTTCTTCTTTCATGAGATAAGAGATCATAATACTGGACTTAAAGAGGTGAATAAAGTTTTGATAGTGAAGTAACAACTTTAGTTTTCTTGGAGTTCCCTTGCTTTTTCTGCGATCCAGTGAATGTTCACATTTGACCTCTAGTTCCTCTGCCTTTTATAAAATCAGTTTGTACATCTGAAAGTTCTCAGTTCACACAGGATTTTGAGCATATCATAAAGTATGCAAATGAGTGTGACTGTCCAGTAGTTTGAACATTCTTTAGTACCACCCTTTTAATAGACTGGAATGCAAACTGACCTTTTCTGGTCCTGTGGCCACTGCTGAGTTTTCTGAATTTGCTAACATATTGAGTGCAGCATTTTAACAACATCAGCTTTTACGATTTTAAACAGTTCATCTGGAATTCCATCACCTCCACTAGCTTTATTTGTAGTAATTCTTTCTAAGGACCACATGACTTCACATTCCAGGATGTCTACCATTCAATTAAAGCAGCAAGAACAACAAACTACTAATTCACAGAATAATCTCAAAAACCATCTAAAACAAAACAACAAAAACAAAAAAGGATATGAAAGAATACATCCAATAATATTTCATTTATATATCACTCAGGAAAAGCCTAAGCTGATTTATAATGATAAAAGCCACAACAATGGTTCCTGGGAAAGTGAGGGGAAAGTTAGAATAATGGATAACAAACGGTCAGAACAGAACTTTTTTGGACAGTGAAATATTCTTCATATTGATCTTAGTGACAGTTACAAAAGTGTATGCACACTTGTCAAAAGTCATCAAGCAAAAAAAAAAAAAAAGAAAAGAAAAGTGATCAAGCTTGTACACTTAGGAGCACTTGATTTTATTATATGTAAATGATATCAAAACAATGCATGATTAGAGTAAAAAATAAGTGCATAATATTAAAAAAACCTCTATGAAAGAAAACCGTTCAAAACTAGAAATTACTAAGAAAGGAGGGAAAAAAACCCTTTCCAGATAAAATATACATAGTCATTTTTCTGTTATAAGATGCATATGGTATGTCTGAAAGGCAGCTACAATATGAAACCAGATTTCAAAAAAACACTTTCAAGTGTAATTTCATAAGTTGGTGCTTATTATAATTTCTTCTTTCATGAGATAAGAGATCATAATACTGGACTTAAAGAGGTGAATAAAGTTTTGATAGTGAAGTAACAACTTTAGTTTTCAGAACTGGATAGATCTTTTTGTAACGGAAGGTATAGTATTAAAAACTTTTCTGGACAAACGCTGCATGATTTCACTGATATGAGGTATCTAAAAGAGTTAAACTCACAGAAGCATAGAGTAGAATGGTGGTTGCCAGGAACTGAAGACGGGGAAATGGTTTAGTGGTATAAAGTTTCAGTTATGCAAGATGAATAAGTTCTAGAGATTTGCTGAATAATACTGTCTATATTTAACAATACTGTATTATACACTTAAAATTTTGTTAAGCATGGATCCGTTCTTAACAACACTACAGCAAAACCTTTTCTTAAACAATTCTAGGAAGACATAAGCACATTTTTATTTTCCTTAAGGAGATTTTATAAAACTTAACGGATTTCCCTGGTGGTTCAAGGGGTAGAGAGTCCGCCTTGCAGTGCAAGGGGCACAGGTTCAATCCCTGGCCCAGGAAGATCCCATGTGCTGTGGAGCTGATTGGACCCATTGGCGCCTATTACAGAGATAGTTGCTCTGGAGCACATGTGCCCAGAGCTGCTGCTCTGCAGTGAGAGGCTACTGCTACAGGAGGCCCACACATGCCCAAGCCAAAAAGATTGATGAAAATAAATATAAACTAAAGAGGCATGATGGGAAAAAGAAAAAAAAATTGAAGTTTTTTTCATATTTTACCCAGAGTCAACCGAGTCTCAGAGAGATCAATGAACTCTCTTGAGCACATATAGCTATGTTATTATATGTAAATGATATCAAAACAATGCATGATTAGAGTAAAAAATAAGTGCATAATATTAAAAAAACCTCTATGAAAGAAAACCGTTCAAAACTAGAAATTACTAAGAAAGGAGGGAAAAAAACCCTTTCCAGATAAAATATACATAGTCATTTTTCTGTTATAAGATGCATATGGTATGTCTGAAAGGCAGCTACAATATGAAACCAGATTTCAAAAAAACACTTTCAAGTGTAATTTCATAAGTTGGTGCTTATTATAATTTCTTCTTTCATGAGATAAGAGATCATAATACTGGACTTAAAGAGGTGAATAAAGTTTTGATAGTGAAGTAACAACTTTAGTTTTCAGAACTGGATAGATCTTTTTGTAACGGAAGGTATAGTATTAAAAACTTTTCTGGACAAACGCTGCATGATTTCACTGATATGAGGTATCTAAAAGAGTTAAACTCACAGAAGCATAGAGTAGAATGGTGGTTGCCAGGAACTGAAGACGGGGAAATGGTTTAGTGGTATAAAGTTTCAGTTATGCAAGATGAATAAGTTCTAGAGATTTGCTGAATAATACTGTCTATATTTAACAATACTGTATTATACACTTAAAATTTTGTTAAGCATGGATCCGTTCTTAACAACACTACAGCAAAACCTTTTCTTAAACAATTCTAGGAAGACATAAGCACATTTTTATTTTCCTTAAGGAGATTTTATAAAACTTAACGGATTTCCCTGGTGGTTCAAGGGGTAGAGAGTCCGCCTTGCAGTGCAAGGGGCACAGGTTCAATCCCTGGCCCAGGAAGATCCCATGTGCTGTGGAGCTGATTGGACCCATTGGCGCCTATTACAGAGATAGTTGCTCTGGAGCACATGTGCCCAGAGCTGCTGCTCTGCAGTGAGAGGCTACTGCTACAGGAGGCCCACACATGCCCAAGAAAAAAAGATTGATGAAAATAAATATAAACTAAAGAGGCATGATGGAGTAAAAGAAAAAAAAAAAATTGAAGTTTTTTTTTCATATTTTACCCCAGAGTCAACCGAGTCTCAGAGAGATCAATGAACTCTCTTGAGCACATATAGCTGAGAAGTGTTGGGATAAGAATTTAAAACATGGCCGTCAAAAGAAATAAATTGCATTTAGCCATCCTGTGCACCCTGACTATACTGTGTCCCTTGATCATGTTTTCAGTTACAAACTTAACCATAAATATCTTCACAAGATATAAAAAAAAAGTTATTAGATTTGGCAGGAATGTTATTGCAGTTGTCCATTGATATTGACAACATTTGGAGATGCCAAGAATCAAACACACAGCATAGGACTTATAAATCAGGAGATCCTCAAAGTTAAGTGTACATAAAATGTTCATTTTAATTAAGCCTTCTAAATAATTCTTCTGCAGGTAGATCACAATTTGGAGCTTATTGCTAAGGCCTTTTTAAATTTTATATGTATAAAAGTATGATATTTAGAGCTATTATATTTAGGACAAGCCAAAACAGAGTTGTTCATTGGATTTCTAATTATTGTTACAGAATGAAAAGCTTTTGCATATCTGTTGAGTTTCGTATCTATTTTTCCTGTTATTATTTTGCAAAGGAATACAAATCCTTTTTCAAGAAAGAGGGTGCTAATATTTGTTGTATATGTGAAATTTTTCCTTTTTACTTTTTATTACTCATTTACTTATACTATCTTAAAATTCTGTTTAAAAAATTGAACAAGTATTTTTGAGAATTTAAAAAAGCTAGAATAGTTTATGTAACCAGAAAAACTTAGTTCCATAGCAAACAATTAAGAAAATTCTTTCTAATTTTAATTAACTTCATGTGGTAGTTTTTTTTTCCAAGTGTTTGAAACAACTTACAATTATAAACCTGGAATCAAGCTAAAAAGCATGAATATTCAAAATGCTCTTTGTTAGGAATTGGAAGGAATCTTTGGGTTCAGGGATCCATATGTAGAGTAGATTTGCTATTTTGTTTGCTACTCTAGATCCATTCAAATTTGTCTTTCTTAAACTATACTTTGATTATATTTTTTCCTGCACTACAACTTCATTCTGAACTCATATTATTTGGTTAGAACTGGTCCTGCACCTAGCCTAGGGGGCAATCTTAATCAGTTAAAGCAAATTGATATTTCCTATTCATTAGCCTAATAGGGCAATTCAGGGATTGAGATATAACCTAATCAAGGTCCTTGAGATATTAGGAAGTATTTGGGGAGGGATTTCTGGAAATTAAAAAGTTTCCTTTCCTTTTTCTGTATTAAACAATCAGAAGACACTCTCTATATTCTAATGAAATGGCATAAAAATCATGAGGTTTAAATTGTCCAAGTCAGTTTATCTCCAAGAAGGAAGAGCTTTGATTCGTTATGTGGGGGAGTGAGGTTGGGAATATAGACGTGGAACACTAAGAGGAGTCTAATGGTGAAGCTGACACACACAAGCTGAGCGCAGACACTGAGAAGAATCAGGCACTGGGTGCCATGTTTTTATCTACTGAATCAAGTGTCAGCTAAGGCCAGTGGCCTGTGGAAATCCCACCTGTGCAAACCAATATATATTGTTTGTTAAGTCAGTGATAACATATATTTTTCAGATTCAATCATCTGGAATTGATTTTTGAAATATTCATCTATTTGTCTTGAGACTGAAGATATTTATAAAAGCAAAGAACAAATGTCTAGTATTTCTATTTTAAAATATGTTAAAGGAATTTAACAGTTCAATTTACGTCTATAATCTGACAACAATGCATTTTTCTTATAAATTATAAAAAATAGAAAGCATACGATGAAATAAAACATGGTATAAAGTTTATAATGTGAACACAGGCTGATTATTTTACGAGATATTAATACAAACAGATATTAGACATTTCAAAGTGCTTAAGCAAAATACGACTCTAAGAATACTTGGATATAAGTTGATATTACCTTTTTGTTTCAGTCATTTCATACCAGAAATAATTTTAACATTTGCTGAGCTGAAATATCTCACAAGATATAAACAAATCTGATTTATTTTTAAATGCAAGTCATAAGATACCAATCTTAGATAATAGATAGCTGATAAATATACACTGGTATAAAATGCTTCAAAGAAAAAAAGTCAGTCTTGCAATTAATCTGTAGGAATTGCTATGCAAGATAAACTAACTAAAGTAAATTGAGTGTTCTGAAATACAAAACATTTATCTAAAGCACTGCTTCACAGTCTCATTCATTTAAAACTTTAGAAAAAGATCCAGGACATGAGCCTCAGGAAGTATCAAGTCAACCTCTTAATTCATGTAGGTATTGATTTCCCTCATGGCTCAATGGTAAAGAATCTGCCTAATCAGGAGAATTGGTTTCATCCCTCCCTGGACTGAGACGATCTCCTGGAGAAGGAAATATCAACCTGCTCCTGTATTCTTGCTTGGGGAATCCCATGGACAGAGGAGTCTGGTGGGCTACATGGGGTCTCAAAAGAATCAGACAGAACTTAGCAACTAAGTACAAACAACACCACCAAACCCATTTACAACATCTTCAGCATCTTTCTCAAGTTTTTCTCATGGAAAATATAATTTTTTTTTTTTTTTTAGCAATTCTTAAATAAAATTCCTGACTTAAAACACATTTTTTTTTTTTTGGTTAAACTTTTAGGCTATTTTCACAGGATCATACAAGTGTAGGAAAATATCTATCATTCAAATCCTGTGTCAGTATTTCTCATGTTTCTACCTTCCACTAGATACAATGCAGTATCTTTCACATGGTGCTTAGTACTTTCTGTCATTTTTACGTGTGATATATTTTACCCCTTTATCTATAATTGATAATCTCCTTATGCATATTTAATTAGCATTTGTTGAAAAGGGGAAAAAAAGCAAATGATTTTACATGATGTAATTAATTCATAAGCACCTCAGTATGAAAGTTTAGCTTTAAATAAAACCTTAATGACTCAGAATTTAGCAATCTTTCACTCAAAACCTTTTCATGAAACCATGCAAATACTAATCTTTTTAACTATGTTTCTTCCTGGTTACTACTATTACAGAGGAAAGCCAATCCATATTTATCTTTTATTCAGTTTTATTATCTTTGCAAAACTTCAATTTCTTTGAATTTTCTAATGTGCAATTGCATCATTTGCAAGAAAATGATATTTTGCCATTTTCTGTTCAATATTCATACACTTGTCTCATACCTAAGGGCATTTCTAAATAAGATTAAATAATAACACTTGCAGACATTTTCATTTTGTCCTGAAGTTCTCACAGAAATGTTCTATGGATATACCAATTAGTAGTATACTCTTGCCTGTAAGACTATACTCTTACAGGTATTCATCAATGCCAGGTAAATTTAGAATAGATACAAAATTTTAAATACATGTATTGTTCTTTTTAAATTATAAATTATTTCCAAATTTAGAAAGAGAAAAATCTTCAGGAAACTAAAGTAAGAAGAAGGTATGTGCATTAGAAAACCTCATACTGCAGAGGCTCTGAAATAATGCTTTATTTTTGAATGTGTTTGTTTCATATCATTTGTTCCTAAGAGTACATAAAGCCCATTTAAAATGAGGAAGATATTTTTGTCAAACATGTGGGAAAAGATAGACTTGATTATTTCTATTATGTGGTATTTAAAATAATCATAGCTACATTTTACATTTTCTACATTCTGGGTACTTGTTTATAACTACTTTACATGGAAAATTCTCCCAGTAACACTATTAAAGATTATTATCTTCATCTTACAGATGACAAATCAGAGGCCTAGAGAGGTTAAGAAACTTATCTAATATCATATTTCTGTTAAGCCTGAACGCTAGATTTAAGAATTAAACTGTTTGCAAATTTAAGAACCATACTATCAAAGGTTAATGTGATTTTTCAAAAGTGACATTTAAGACTGATTGCAAGTTTTATTTTGTAATTAGTAGACAGAATAGTGCATATCACAAATAATTTGAACCTCCAGCTCAAGGAAGCTTTAATAATTCATAAGCACCTCAGTATGAAAGTTTAGCTTTAAATAAAACCTTAATGACTCAGAATTTAGCAATCTTTCACTCAAAACCTTTTCATGAAACCATGCAAATACTAATCTTTTTAACTATGTTTCTTCCTGGTTACTACTATTACAGAGGAAAGCCAATCCATATTTATCTTTTATTCAGTTTTATTATCTTTGCAAAACTTCAATTTCTTTGAATTTTCTAATGTGCAATTGCATCATTTGCAAGAAAATGATATTTTGCCATTTTCTGTTCAATATTCATACACTTGTCTCATACCTAAGGGCATTTCTAAATAAGATTAAATAATAACACTTGCAGACATTTTCATTTTGTCCTGAAGTTCTCACAGAAATGTTCTATGGATATACCAATTAGTAGTATACTCTTGCCTGTAAGACTATACTCTTACAGGTATTCATCAATGCCAGGTAAATTTAGAATAGATACAAAATTTTAAATACATGTATTGTTCTTTTTAAATTATAAATTATTTCCAAATTTAGAAAGAGAAAAATCTTCAGGAAACTAAAGTAAGAAGAAGGTATGTGCATTAGAAAACCTCATACTGCAGAGGCTCTGAAATAATGCTTTATTTTTGAATGTGTTTGTTTCATATCATTTGTTCCTAAGAGTACATAAAGCCCATTTAAAATGAGGAAGATATTTTTGTCAAACATGTGGGAAAAGATAGACTTGATTATTTCTATTATGTGGTATTTAAAATAATCATAGCTACATTTTACATTTTCTACATTCTGGGTACTTGTTTATAACTACTTTACATGGAAAATTCTCCCAGTAACACTATTAAAGATTATTATCTTCATCTTACAGATGACAAATCAGAGGCCTAGAGAGGTTAAGAAACTTATCTAATATCATATTTCTGTTAAGCCTGAACGCTAGATTTAAGAATTAAACTGTTTGCAAATTTAAGAACCATACTATCAAAGGTTAATGTGATTTTTCAAAAGTGACATTTAAGACTGATTGCAAGTTTTTATTTTGTAATTAGTAGACAGAATAGTGCATATCACAAATAATTTGAACCTCCAGCTCAAGGAAGCTTTAATAATTTCATTTCTGGAATGAACAAGTGATAAGAAAAATGATCAACCTGTGGAAGTTGAGATAATAGTAGACAAACAGCTCCTTCTGTAATTTTGCTGATGAGAGGAAAATTATTTTAAAATAGCAACCTAAGAAAACTTGATGGAGTATAATCTTACACGCTGATAAACACCCAAACATAAGTGAAGAGTGATGCCCAGTATTAGGTGTAGAAAATAAACGTCAAAGAGCAATCATTTGTTGGTCAAGTGATATTAGTCTATAGCAAACAAGCATGTTTTAGGTTGTAATCGTTTGAAAATATAACTGATTAGTAATAAGTCACTTTATAAAATGATTCTGTATGAGCACTCATGTCCTACTACTGGCAACTAACCTTCAGATTTAAGTTTTGTAAAGTTTTCCAATCAGAGAAAAAATTTATTGGCTTACTAAAATTAGCATTTTGGCCTACTTGGCATGTACATTTTCCTGTGTAAATTTTTTAAAACTATCAACTGACTTATAAATCAGTAAGTGTGATTGAAGAGCTTGAGTCTCTAGGGACCTGTTCAAACCTCAGTTTGGAAACAACAGAGCTGAGGACTGAATGCAGTGAGTTCATTTGAGTATAATAATCCCATGAGGCTCCTGCTAAATGTATTTTTTTTCCTGGAATTTTAATTGTAAGAAGTGCTTTTGAATTTGTAGTTGACCAGCCTGCAGCTTCTATCTAAGTGATATATGGTTTGCTTAAAAACATTAACTGAGTTGAATGATCTAGGCAATTTCATATACTTCCTGGTGGAATTCTAAATTGGATAAATCTTTCTAGAAAGCAATTTAGAAATAGGTATCATTAAGAGCTTCAGAAGGTTCATGCCACTGACTTAGTGATTCCTCTTCTGGGAATCTAGTCTCGAAACTCATCAGAGATGAAGCCAAAGATTGATATATTAATATAACTATTACAATAATACTTATAAAGGAAAAATAGGGGTAGGAGAAAATATCTGCATACTAATACTTACAGAGATGACTAAATAGACTCTGGTACAATAATACAATGTAATAAGAATTATGCAACTATTAAAAATCATGATGTTGAAGAATATCTAGCTGCATAATACCTGAAATATAATTAGGTAAAAATATTAGCTAGAAAGTGATATACATTCTATGTCTACTATTTCATTAAAATTCATGTGAAAAACTAGAAAAATAAGGCCTAAATTTTCACCATAATTCCTCTGGATGATGGAGTTATAGATGGTTTAAAACAAACTCTTTGTGTTTCTTTTTTTTTTTTTCTCCCTAGAATCAGTGTGAAATATTCAAAATTAGCCAGAAAAAATGTCTTTTAAAAGTTTCGGTAGAAGCATTATTCTCGAAAGCTTTAGAAAGCATTCAATATGATTTTAAAGTAAAACTATTGTTTTTTAAGTATACGCTTTTTAGCTTGACCAATTATATGGCCTTTTAATATAGTTGGTGAAACAAATTCAGATTTTTAATGGTGTTTCTATTTTATTGGATATAAAAGTATTCATTATTTAGAAATATATTTTTTAACAAAGCTTGAGATCATTTATTACCACGGTTAGATACTGATTTTCCCCATGACATCTGCTTATTTGGCTTACATTTCTGCCATGGAGCCAGTGACTGAAATCCTCCCCAGCTGTGATTTATGATCTGTTTATATACAATCTGCCAGACCACACTGATATAAAGTCTGCGAGACTCTCAGGTAAAAGGAAAGTCAGGTTATATAGCCTATCCTAAACTTCTCTATGTTAGACTGTTTAAATCTTAGTGAACTACAAAATTGATCTTGGATATAAAAGAATCAGGATAGTTATAAAACAAACCCAGATCTGACTTTTAGAAACATATTTTATGTTTCTGTGCTGAACTCAAAATTTTAATGTGTTGCTGGGAAGAAAATGTAAAACATGTGTATCATACCAATACATTCTTAGCTTTCTGAAGATATGAAGATCTTTAATGAAAGAATGAAAGATCTGATGTGAGAAAATAGTTACTTTTATAGTATATATTATATCATTTTTCAAAATGCATATGCTTTAAAAAATTAACTGTAACAAAAACAAAACCATGTTTTCTAGATTAGTAAGATCTTGTGATTAAATTTCTTTAGAATTTCTTAAGCAATTGACTACATAATCTAATACCATTAACTTTCTTACAAAATATGGTGGAAAGGCAAGATTTTACTGAGATTTTAAGATACAGTGACAGCTTTAAGAGTTGTATGTGCATAAGGTCGCCTGTTTAAATGGTGCATTTTTACATTACTGGTTTGAGAGCTCAAACACTAATCCATGACATGTAACATCATCCACCTTATGCCAGGACATGGTTGCTCTAGGCACATCATCATATAAATTAACAAGTCAGTTCACTTGAGTAAACAGGGGCATTCAACCAACTAAAATCAGATATATGCCTTTACCAACCATGACACTATTTCTAAATAACTAATGTTTACTGCACAGAAAGTATGCAACATAAATCAGTCATAATAAATTATCTTTCATATTTTAAATTTAATTTCCAATGACTATCATTTTGCTATTTTCACTACTGCAACACAAATTATAAAAAATCTACTTCCTGAAATGTTTTACAGAAATCTATTTCCTGTTTTCTGAACTATGATCTATCACATAGTGAACTTGAGATCATTTATTACCACGGTTAGATACTGATTTTCCCCATGACATCTGCTTATTTGGCTTACATTTCTGCCATGGAGCCAGTGACTGAAATCCTCCCCAGCTGTGATTTATGATCTGTTTATATACAATCTGCCAGACCACACTGATATAAAGTCTGCGAGACTCTCAGGTAAAAGGAAAGTCAGGTTATATAGCCTATCCTAAACTTCTCTATGTTAGACTGTTTAAATCTTAGTGAACTACAAAATTGATCTTGGATATAAAAGAATCAGGATAGTTATAAAACAAACCCAGATCTGACTTTTAGAAACATATTTTATGTTTCTGTGCTGAACTCAAAATTTTAATGTGTTGCTGGGAAGAAAATGTAAAACATGTGTATCATACCAATACATTCTTAGCTTTCTGAAGATATGAAGATCTTTAATGAAAGAATGAAAGATCTGATGTGAGAAAATAGTTACTTTTATAGTATATATTATATCATTTTTCAAAATGCATATGCTTTAAAAAATTAACTGTAACAAAAACAAAACCATGTTTTCTAGATTAGTAAGATCTTGTGATTAAATTTCTTTAGAATTTCTTAAGCAATTGACTACATAATCTAATACCATTAACTTTCTTACAAAATATGGTGGAAAGGCAAGATTTTACTGAGATTTTAAGATACAGTGACAGCTTTAAGAGTTGTATGTGCATAAGGTCGCCTGTTTAAATGGTGCATTTTTACATTACTGGTTTGAGAGCTCAAACACTAATCCATGACATGTAACATCATCCACCTTATGCCAGGACATGGTTGCTCTAGGCACATCATCATATAAATTAACAAGTCAGTTCACTTGAGTAAACAGGGGCATTCAACCAACTAAAATCAGATATATGCCTTTACCAACCATGACACTATTTCTAAATAACTAATGTTTACTGCACAGAAAGTATGCAACATAAATCAGTCATAATAAATTATCTTTCATATTTTAAATTTAATTTCCAATGACTATCATTTTGCTATTTTCACTACTGCAACACAAATTATAAAAAATCTACTTCCTGAAATGTTTTACAGAAATCTATTTCCTGTTTTCTGAACTATGATCTATCACATATAGTGAACAGAAATTATATATATTTGCAGCTAAAGAAAAAATAATGACCTAAGAGAGGTGATGTGATTGTAAATATTAGTTAAAAATAACTGAGCATTTTTTACATGATATGTGCTATGCTAAATGCTCTCCATAAGTAAATCTCAACAGATTCCTGATTCTCACTAGAAAGTCATTGAACTGGGATAGTTATTTTTTCAGAGGAAGAAACCTGAGTAAAGGACGTGATCAAAGAAACCAGCACGTCAATGGCAGAACTGGGATGAAAATGCCTCTACTAATCTCCAGAGTAGTGAGGGGAAACAGAGCATAATAAATAAACAGGCCTAGCCACAATCAAAGTATAAAGAAATTCACAGTTAAAGATGTCCCTGGAAATATTTTTTCAAGGTTCTCCTTTTCAGAGATGAGGAAACTGAGGCCCAGAGATACTAAATCACTTGTCTAGCTTCATATAATTTGTTAACTGATTGTCTAAAAACTCACACTTGGTCTTTAGATATCAAACCTACTTAAATCTAAGGAAATCTAAGACATAATAGAATAAGTAACTTAAACATCACATAGTATAATTGCCTTGTTGGGAAAACAGTTCCAAGCAACTCCTTAATCAACTCATGGTAGTACAAGCTGAGGACTTAAAAAAAATTAAAGGTTCAAATTTTTACATTTATTTATTATTTAGTTTTTACTGAGATTTTAAGATACAGTGACAGCTTTAAGAGTTGTATGTGCATAAGGTCGCCTGTTTAAATGGTGCATTTTTACATTACTGGTTTGAGAGCTCAAACACTAATCCATGACATGTAACATCATCCACCTTATGCCAGGACATGGTTGCTCTAGGCACATCATCATATAAATTAACAAGTCAGTTCACTTGAGTAAACAGGGGCATTCAACCAACTAAAATCAGATATATGCCTTTACCAACCATGACACTATTTCTAAATAACTAATGTTTACTGCACAGAAAGTATGCAACATAAATCAGTCATAATAAATTATCTTTCATATTTTAAATTTAATTTCCAATGACTATCATTTTGCTATTTTCACTACTGCAACACAAATTATAAAAAATCTACTTCCTGAAATGTTTTACAGAAATCTATTTCCTGTTTTCTGAACTATGATCTATCACATATAGTGAACAGAAATTATATATATTTGCAGCTAGAGAAAAAATAATGACCTAAGAGAGGTGATGTGATTGTAAATATTAGTTAAAAATAACTGAGCATTTTTTACATGATATGTGCTATGCTAAATGCTCTCCATAAGTAAATCTCAACAGATTCCTGATTCTCACTAGAAAGTCATTGAACTGGGATAGTTATTTTTTCAGAGGAAGAAACCTGAGTAAAGGACGTGATCAAAGAAACCAGCACGTCAATGGCAGAACTGGGATGAAAATGCCTCTACTAATCTCCAGAGTAGTGAGGGGAAACAGAGCATAATAAATAAACAGGCCTAGCCACAATCAAAGTATAAAGAAATTCACAGTTAAAGATGTCCCTGGAAATATTTTTTCAAGGTTCTCCTTTTCAGAGATGAGGAAACTGAGGCCCAGAGATACTAAATCACTTGTCTAGCTTCATATAATTTGTTAACTGATTGTCTAAAAACTCACACTTGGTCTTTAGATATCAAACCTACTTAAATCTAAGGAAATCTAAGACATAATAGAATAAGTAACTTAAACATCACATAGTATAATTGCCTTGTTGGGAAAACAGTTCCAAGCAACTCCTTAATCAACTCATGGTAGTACAAGCTGAGGACTTAAAAAAAATTAAAGGTTCAAATTTTTACATTTATTTATTGTTTAGTTTTTTTGTTTTCACTGAGGATAACTGTTTTATAATACTGTGTTAGTTTTTGCTATACAACAACATGAAGCAACCAAAAATAAACATATATCCCTTCCCCCTTGAGTCTCTCTCCCAGCCCTCGAGATCATCACTGAATACCAGGCTGAGAGTCCCGTGTTATATAGCAGCTTCCTTCTGGCTCTCCATTTCACACATGGTAATTTATATATTTTCAAAGTTATGTTCTCTCAGGTCATTCAACTCTCCTCTCCTTCCTGCACTGTGTCTACAAGTTCTTCTGTTCTCTGTGTTGCATCTCTACTCTTGCTCTGCACAATAGGCTCATCAGTACCCTTTTCCTAGATTCCATATATATATGCATTAATATACAATATTTGTTTTGCTCTTTCTGACGTATTCTGTGTAATTTACATAAATTCTGTACAACAGGCTCTAGGTCGTTCATCTCAATTTACTTGACTCAAATTCATTCCTTTTCATGGTCGAGTAACGTTCCATTGTATATATGTATCACAACTTCTTTATCCATTCATCTGTTGATGAACATCAAGGCTGCATCCATGTCATGGCTATTATAAATAGTGCTGCAATGGAAAATTACAAGACACTCATGAAAGAAATTAAAGAAGACTTAAACAGATGGAGAGATATTCCATGTTCCTGGGTCGGAAGAATCAATATTGTGAAAATGACCATACTACCAAATATCATCTACAGATTCAATGCAATACCTATTCAACTTCCATTGACATTTTTCACAGAACTAGACCAAAGGATCACACAGTTCATATGGAAACACAAAAGACCTCGAATAGCCAAAGCAATCCTGAGAAAGAAAAACAGAGCTGGAGGGATCAGCCTCCCTAACTTCAGACTCTACTACAAAGCAACAGTCCTCAAGACAGTATGGTACTGGCATAAAAACAAACTATAGACCAATGGAACAAGATCGAGAACCCAGAGATAAACCCACACACCTATGGGTACCTTATTTTTGATAAAGGAGGAGAAACTATAAAATGGGACAAAGACAGCCTCTTCAACAAGTGGTGCTGGGAGAATTGGACAGCTACATGCAAAAAAATGAAGGTGGAACATTCCCTGACACCATACACTAAGATCAACTCAAAATGGATTAAAGACCTAAATGTAAGACCAGAAACCATCAACCTCTTAGAGGAGAATATAGGCAAAACCCTCAAGGACATCAATCAAAGCAAGATCTTCTCTGACTCACCAATTAAAATAGCAGAACTGAAAAGAAAAATGAACATATGGGACTTCATGAAACTTAAAAGCTTTTGTACAGCTAAAGAAATTACAAAAAAGCTCAACAGACACCCCACAGAGTGGGAGAAAATCATAGCAAATGAAACAACAGACAAAGAATTAATCTCCAAAATCTACAAGCAACTCAGACAACTCAGCACAGGGAAAACGAACAACCCAATCAAAAAATGGGAAAAAGACCTAAAGAGACGCCTCTCCAAAGAGGACATACAGATGGCCCAAAAGCACATGAAACGATGCTCAACCTCACTTATTATTAGAGAAATGCAAAAAATCAAAATATCAACCTCAGCACAAGAAACGCAACAATAAATGCGGAGAAAATTCATTCTTCATGGTCATCTAAACAACTTCTTTATCCATTCATCTGTTGATGAACATCAAGGCTGCATCCATGTCATGGCTATTATAAATAGTGCTGCAATGGAAAATTACAAGACACTCATGAAAGAAATTAAAGAAGACTTAAACAGATGGAGAGATATTCCATGTTCCTGGGTCGGAAGAATCAATATTGTGAAAATGACCATACTACCAAATATCATCTACAGATTCAATGCAATACCTATTCAACTTCCATTGACATTTTTCACAGAACTAGACCAAAGGATCACACAGTTCATATGGAAACACAAAAGACCTCGAATAGCCAAAGCAATCCTGAGAAAGAAAAACAGAGCTGGAGGGATCAGCCTCCCTAACTTCAGACTCTACTACAAAGCAACAGTCCTCAAGACAGTATGGTACTGGCATAAAAACAAACTATAGACCAATGGAACAAGATCGAGAACCCAGAGATAAACCCACACACCTATGGGTACCTTATTTTTGATAAAGGAGGAGAAACTATAAAATGGGACAAAGACAGCCTCTTCAACAAGTGGTGCTGGGAGAATTGGACAGCTACATGCAAAAAAATGAAGGTGGAACATTCCCTGACACCATACACTAAGATCAACTCAAAATGGATTAAAGACCTAAATGTAAGACCAGAAACCATCAACCTCTTAGAGGAGAATATAGGCAAAACCCTCAAGGACATCAATCAAAGCAAGATCTTCTCTGACTCACCAATTAAAATAGCAGAACTGAAAAGAAAAATGAACATATGGGACTTCATGAAACTTAAAAGCTTTTGTACAGCTAAAGAAATTACAAAAAAGCTCAACAGACACCCCACAGAGTGGGAGAAAATCATAGCAAATGAAACAACAGACAAAGAATTAATCTCCAAAATCTACAAGCAACTCAGACAACTCAGCACAGGGAAAACGAACAACCCAATCAAAAAATGGGAAAAAGACCTAAAGAGACGCCTCTCCAAAGAGGACATACAGATGGCCCAAAAGCACATGAAACGATGCTCAACCTCACTTATTATTAGAGAAATGCAAATTAAAACTACAATGAGATATCACCTCACACCCGTCAGAATGGCCATCTTCAAGAAATCTGCAGACAATAAATGCTGGAGAGGGTGCGGAGAAAAGGGAACCCTCTTGCATTGCTGGTGGGAATGTAAATTGATACAGCCTCTATGGAAGACAGTCTGGAGATTTCTTAAAAAACTAAAAATAGAAGCACCCTATGAACCAGCAATCCCACTCTTAGGCTTATATCCCGATGAAATCAAAACTGAAAGAAGCACCTGTACCCCAATGTTCATTGCAGCTCTCTATACAATAGCCAAAACATGGAAGCAACCTAGATGTCCGTCGACGAATGAATGGATCCAGAAGCTCTGGTACATATATACAATGGAATACTACTCAGCTGTTAAAAGAAATGCAGAAGACTCAATCCTAATGAAGTGGCTGGCTCTAGAACCTATCATAAAAAGTGAAGTAAGTCAAAAAGAGAAAGACAAATACAGTATACTAACACACATATATGGAATCTAGTAGGATGGTCTTGATATCACACACAGGGAACTCATGAAAAAAAAAAAAAAAAAGACAGAGCATAGACATAGGGACATCGTGGTGAATTAATAGGGAGGGGGAAGCATGGAGGAAGTAACAAGGAAACCTATAGTGTTATGTGTGGAAAAGATAGCTAGTGTCACAGTGCTAAGGGAACAGGAGTGCTTACAATGGCTTGGGGCAAAGGTCTGGAGGGGTGGGATGGGGGGGATCTGGGTGGGTGGGGACCATGGATATGCATATGACTGATCTGGGAACATACATGTATGTGAACAACAAAACTCTGTAAAACCTTTAAAATAAAGAATAAAAATAAATTTAAAAAATAAAATAAAATAAAAAAAATAAATAGTGCTGCAATGAGCATTATGGTATATATGTTTTTTTGAATTATGCTTTTCTCAGGGCATATGATATAGTGGGATTGATGAATCATATGGTAGTTTTATTCCTAGTTTTTTAAAGGAATCTCTATACTGTTCTCCATAGTAGTTGTATTAATTCACATTTCTACCAACAATACCTTAAAAAATTAAAGGTATAAATTTTTATATTTATTTTTAATTCTATTTTTTTTAAAACTAGAATCTTTTGAAAGAGCAACTGATTTTAATTATTTTCATACAGATAATGTTTAATTATCTACTCATGAAAAGCCTAGCTTCATGCACACAAACCACCCAGCCACAGGCCCTAGGATTATTTGGAAAAATATTCCAGATATCATATTCTTTCCTGATAGAAATTAAAATTTCAAGGCAGAAAAATGTGGAGAATTATTATATTTTAAGTATTATGAAACAAAATCAGTGGTAGAGAGCTGGAAGAAAATGTCTAATGATATATCTTACAAATAAGGAAGAACTGTCAATGTGGACTTTATTTTTCAAACAGACAATACCCAGAATAATTATAACAGAAATCAGCAAAAATGAAGGCAAATTACTAAGTAAATTTTAGAAAAACTTAGCAAATTGGTTTGAGGAGCAATCACTAGACAGATGAAAGTTAGTGATCAGTAGCTTGCGGAGCTCCAATTTCATGAAATAAGGATTCTGGTATAGTTAGAGCTGCTTTCCAAGTACAGTAAGCACTAAGTAGAGATACATGGTTCTATGAAATACAATTAAGAAACAGGCAGGCATGTACTTTCCCAGGGCAAAAGAGAGTCTACTGCCTGAAAAATAAATATAACCAGGTATTTCTTCAGTATTCAAAATATATTTAAAATAGAATTCTCAAATGATATTCCTTAAAATTAACCAGAGAGAAAACAAGATACTGAAAAGATTTTCAACCCCATAGACCAGGTACCATACAATACTGGATATGCATATGACTGATCTGGGAACATACATGTATGTGAACAACAAAACTCTGTAAAACCTTTAAAATAAAGAATAAAAATAAATTTAAAAAATAAAATAAAATAAAAAAAATAAATAGTGCTGCAATGAGCATTATGGTATATATGTTTTTTTGAATTATGCTTTTCTCAGGGCATATGATATAGTGGGATTGATGAATCATATGGTAGTTTTATTCCTAGTTTTTTAAAGGAATCTCTATACTGTTCTCCATAGTAGTTGTATTAATTCACATTTCTACCAACAATACCTTAAAAAATTAAAGGTATAAATTTTTATATTTATTTTTAATTCTATTTTTTTTAAAACTAGAATCTTTTGAAAGAGCAACTGATTTTAATTATTTTCATACAGATAATGTTTAATTATCTACTCATGAAAAGCCTAGCTTCATGCACACAAACCACCCAGCCACAGGCCCTAGGATTATTTGGAAAAATATTCCAGATATCATATTCTTTCCTGATAGAAATTAAAATTTCAAGGCAAAAAAATGTGGAGAATTATTATATTTTAAGTATTATGAAACAAAATCAGTGGTAGAGAGCTGGAAGAAAATGTCTAATGATATATCTTACAAATAAGGAAGAACTGTCAATGTGGACTTTATTTTTCAAACAGACAATACCCAGAATAATTATAACAGAAATCAGCAAAAATGAAGGCAAATTACTAAGTAAATTTTAGAAAAACTTAGCAAATTGGTTTGAGGAGCAATCACTAGACAGATGAAAGTTAGTGATCAGTAGCTTGCGGAGCTCCAATTTCATGAAATAAGGATTCTGGTATAGTTAGAGCTGCTTTCCAAGTACAGTAAGCACTAAGTAGAGATACATGGTTCTATGAAATACAATTAAGAAACAGGCAGGCATGTACTTTCCCAGGGCAAAAGAGAGTCTACTGCCTGAAAAAATAAATATAACCAGGTATTTCTTCAGTATTCAAAATATATTTAAAATAGAATTCTCAAATGATATTCCTTAAAATTAACCAGAGAGAAAACAAGATACTGAAAAGATTTTAACTAACCCTCACATGGAGCTCTACAATTTACAATATGACTGTGTACACATACACATACGTATTTATCATTTTACGCTCACAAATTAAGCAAACAGCCAGGACTGGTAAGCTTGATGGATACTCCCTCACAATAAACTATCTGATGGGGGCATTGTAATTTTTAAATCAGTCTCCTCTGGGTTTGGTGAGTGGGGATCAGTGTGAATCAACCTCCTGAAAGTTTGACAGCACTGAATTTCTGAAACTGCTAAATTTACAAATGGATTCTGGATTTAGCTCATGTCCAGCAGCAGGAAGGGGTTTGGCTCCAGGTGTGATTGCCTCTGTGATGTCACTTGGCCTTTTCTACTCATTTGTCCATTTGCATCATTCTCTGGCCAGACCATTAGTTACTCTAGAATACTTGCTACACATACTTTATTCATCTCTAATATTCCCTACGAACAACATTTTTACCCTTCTCACACTGCCAAAATTAGTCTTGTCATTGTCTCTAATCCTGTGCCTCTTAGAGAGTTACTCATCCCCCGCCACCAACATAATATCAAAAATGTCCAGCAGGCTGTGTTATCCCCCTGCTTAAATCGTCTCATTGGTTTCTGCAGCACACATGATACATTTCAACCTCCTACTTATCCTTCAGTTGAGAGTACTACAATCTTCACTATCTCAAGTTAAGTTTAATCTTTCCATTATTCTCTCATAGCAACCTATTTTCTTCTCACTCAGCACCCCCATTAGCAGAATTTGAGGTGCTAAGTGTGTGTGTGTGTGTGTGTGTGTGTGTGTGTCCCTTTGAGTATATTCAGTTATATTTACAAGGTGGCTCAAAATATTTAGTCAATAGGACATAGGCATAGACTAGTCAGAATTAAGGCCAGGCTAGATATCACTCCTTTAGGTGCTGAGGGGAAAGGCTGGGGGAAGAGGTAGGTGGCCAGAGAAATGCAGGGTTGTCCAGGAGACTGCCAAAATATGGCACAAAAATAGTTCAAGATTCTAGTGAGTTCAAGATTCTAGTGAGTGTGCCAGTGTGTACCAGGTGGTTATTATCCCTGAACTGTCTGACTAGAGTATATGCTAATGAAACCAATGAAGCATCTCTGTTTCCCTGGACATCAGATATCGTCAGGCTAGAAAATGTCTTTCTGAAGTTAAGTGGGATTAAGCATTTTTGGAATCATATAAATGTGGCATAGAAAGCCTTCCATAATGTGGTTTTATGCTTCTACTGTTTCAAGCATGTTAGTTTCTGAGTAGTGCTTTTCTCTTCACTGGAAGGAAAATTACATCTTTCTTTTCAGAAACTGTTTATCATATGTCTGTGCCTTTGCCTGTCATTTTCTCTGGCTGGAATATTTCTCTTCAAGTGACTCACACATACTGTATCATCAGGTAAATGCTTCTAACACTGTGACCTCCATCTCCCCAAACCTGCCACTGATCTGCCTAAGGTGTTTTTCCTTAACACCTTTACAAACACCTATTATAGCAGTTTTAACATTCTTTTTAAATAAACTGTTCACTTATCTAGTTCCTTCCTCACACCCTCCTAAAAGGCAGGGAGCATAGTTTACATGACCTCTATTCTCAGATTCTAGCTCAAGGCTGAGTGTATACTATTGTTTGAATAAACAATTGATTCAATCAGTGAATAATGGCTACTTTTGAGCAAAATAATACAGATGTCAACCAATAATGATGTTAGAATAGTACCATACTTCTATGAATTAAGAGATAGTAGACAGGAAAAAAGGGATGAGGAGAAAGGAAAAGGGAATCATTAAGGTTCCATACCTTTAAACTAAACACAGCAAACAGATCAGATTGAAAATCAATAATTCCAAAGTGAATTTTGCTTGGACCATACTATACTTTAAATATTTTGGAATTTGCCTTCAGAAGGCATAGAATTAGTTCACCACATTACGTTCATTTCTTCCTGACTATGCCCAAATCCTGATCTCATTTATGTTATCTGCCATTAAGTTAGTGCATTTAATTTGAATTTTAATTGGCAACCCCTGTTACAATGAAATGAATATTATGCTAGATTTAAAAACATACGTTATGTAAAAGTCTGCTAAGAGAAGCATATGACAGATGAAACTGATATGTACCAGGTGGTTATTATCCCTGAACTGTCTGACTAGAGTATATGCTAATGAAACCAATGAAGCATCTCTGTTTCCCTGGACATCAGATATCGTCAGGCTAGAAAATGTCTTTCTGAAGTTAAGTGGGAATTAAGCATTTTTGGAATCATATAAATGTGGCATAGAAAGCCTTCCATAATGTGGTTTTATGCTTCTACTGTTTCAAGCATGTTAGTTTCTGAGTAGTGCTTTTCTCTTCACTGGAAGGAAAATTACATCTTTCTTTTCAGAAACTGTTTATCATATGTCTGTGCCTTTGCCTGTCATTTTCTCTGGCTGGAATATTTCTCTTCAAGTGACTCACACATACTGTATCATCAGGTAAATGCTTCTAACACTGTGACCTCCATCTCCCCAAACCTGCCACTGATCTGCCTAAGGTGTTTTTCCTTAACACCTTTACAAACACCTATTATAGCAGTTTTAACATTCTTTTTAAATAAACTGTTCACTTATCTAGTTCCTTCCTCACACCCTCCTAAAAGGCAGGGAGCATAGTTTACATGACCTCTATTCTCAGATTCTAGCTCAAGGCTGAGTGTATACTATTGTTTGAATAAACAATTGATTCAATCAGTGAATAATGGCTACTTTTGAGCAAAATAATACAGATGTCAACCAATAATGATGTTAGAATAGTACCATACTTCTATGAATTAAGAGATAGTAGACAGGAAAAAAGGGATGAGGAGAAAGGAAAAGGGAATCATTAAGGTTCCATACCTTTAAACTAAACACAGCAAACAGATCAGATTGAAAATCAATAATTCCAAAGTGAATTTTGCTTGGACCATACTATACTTTAAATATTTTGGAATTTGCCTTCAGAAGGCATAGAATTAGTTCACCACATTACGTTCATTTCTTCCTGACTATGCCCAAATCCTGATCTCATTTATGTTATCTGCCATTAAGTTAGTGCATTTAATTTGAATTTTAATTGGAAACCCCCTGTTACAATGAAATGAATATTATGCTAGATTTAAAAACATACGTTATGTAAAAGTCTGCTAAGAGAAGCATATGACAGATGAAACTGATATGTAATTTGGTATTTTAGTAGATAACAGCCTTAGCGAATTTGGAAAACATTCCAGTTATACATCTGTTTTAGAGTCTCCCCTTCCCAGGAGAAACAGCTAGGGTGCAATATGAAGAGTCTCCATCAACTGTAAGAGAATACTATTCAGTCTCAGTCCCTCTTAAATCAGGGACTGAGACAACACTTCTATAGCGTGTGGTGTGTACCATGTGTTTCTGTATCAACCACAAAATAAACAGTGTCAACCCTTTAACTCATCTGAAATACAACTTACTGAGTTTTCAAGTAAATGAATTATTTCAAACTTCTATTTTGTTAGGTCTACAGTAGATTTATCAAATCATGAGTCACCAAAACAACAACAACAAAAAATTTGTATTTTAATTGTAATGAGCACTGGATTGCAATGCCAATCAATTAGAGATCATTACACTATCCTGAAATAACAGTAGGAGAGTGCCCAAAATGATCAGTATTTCATATTTACAAAAGACTCTGCCCATGGCATGCTGTGTGCTCTAGAAAATCATTTATCCTCTAGCTTTAATCTGTCATGGTATGAAATATTATAAATATGATTCTGCATGACAGAATATGGAAACGCTGAAAAAGACTGTATTTAATGACTTCTCCATAAAAAGTTTTCCATAAAAAGTTCTGAGCACCTATAATGGAACTGTACTTATTTTGAAGGGTTTTCATTATTTCAAGTATTCTTTCATATCAAGTTCTTAAAAGAAGATCACAAATTTTATAGTAAAAATTTCTAGGTAATATTTTCTCCTATATGTGAAGATTTACAAATTTTTAAAAGTAAAAATTTCTTTTTAAAAAAGTAATATTTTCAGAGGTGTTAAATAGGTAAAGATGAAAGTCAAGGCATAGAATTAGTTCACCACATTACGTTCATTTCTTCCTGACTATGCCCAAATCCTGATCTCATTTATGTTATCTGCCATTAAGTTAGTGCATTTAATTTGAATTTTAATTGGCAACCCCTGTTACAATGAAATGAATATTATGCTAGATTTAAAAACATACGTTATGTAAAAGTCTGCTAAGAGAAGCATATGACAGATGAAACTGATATGTAATTTGGTATTTTAGTAGATAACAGCCTTAGCGAATTTGGAAAACATTCCAGTTATACATCTGTTTTAGAGTCTCCCCTTCCCAGGAGAAACAGCTAGGGTGCAATATGAAGAGTCTCCATCAACTGTAAGAGAATACTATTCAGTCTCAGTCCCTCTTAAATCAGGGACTGAGACAACACTCTATAGCGTGTGGTGTGTACCATGTGTTTCTGTATCAACCACAAAATAAACAGTGTCAACCCTTTAACTCATCTGAAATACAACTTACTGAGTTTTCAAGTAAATGAATTATTTCAAACTTCTATTTTGTTAGGTCTACAGTAGATTTATCAAATCATGAGTCACCAAAACAACAACAACAAAAAATTTGTATTTTAATTGTAATGAGCACTGGATTGCAATGCCAATCAATTAGAGATCATTACACTATCCTGAAATAACAGTAGGAGAGTGCCCAAAATGATCAGTATTTCATATTTACAAAAGACTCTGCCCATGGCATGCTGTGTGCTCTAGAAAATCATTTATCCTCTAGCTTTAATCTGTCATGGTATGAAATATTATAAATATGATTCTGCATGACAGAATATGGAAACGCTGAAAAAGACTGTATTTAATGACTTCTCCATAAAAAGTTTTCCATAAAAAGTTCTGAGCACCTATAATGGAACTGTACTTATTTTGAAGGGTTTTCATTATTTCAAGTATTCTTTCATATCAAGTTCTTAAAAGAAGATCACAAATTTTATAGTAAAAATTTCTAGGTAATATTTTCTCCCTATATGTGAATAGCAATTTCATCAAAGGAATTGCTTTGTACCCAAATATCAGTAGGGGAATGGAGTAAGAAATTAATTTCCTAGTATTTGTGGTGAATGAAAAATGAAAAGTACCCTCAAAGTACTTATGAAATTTTACTGACAGAGGTGTTAAATAGGTAAAGATGAAAGTCAAGGATATTCTGATGCATTAAAAAAAAAGAAAAAAAAAAAACCAGAAAAGATATTAAACAGAAAGAAAGCAAATTTTTTTTCATATATACAGAAAGAAATATAAAAGAAGGCTTTACCATGTCATTGTTATATAATTTATTTTTTCAGGACCATAAAGACTCAGAATTTCTGTTAAATGTCTAGTCATACACAAATTCATGAAGTCTATGAGCTGACTCAGAATTTCAGAAAAGTTGGCAGTGTTTCCTTATATTTCATTGCTCTAGCTGCCAGTAACATACTTTTTGAACTTAAACGTAAATTTCACATATTTTTTGAACTGGGAAGGTCCTTGGAAACCACTGTATCAAAACTCTTCATCTTACAGATTGAGAAAATGAGACCCAGAAAAGTCAAATAACTTGCTCAGGTCACATGGCCAGTTAGAGTCAGATAAAGGATTATAATCCAAGCTTTTAGATCCTATTTCAGCTTATTTTCCACTATTCCACAATAACTGTCAATTGTCCTCTTCAATGAGTTTATTATTGTTATCATCACTAACTTCATGATTTTAATCCATACTTCAAAGCAATCTTCAACAAGCTGATGCCAACTAATATTAAACTCCTAATGGGCAACCACTAACTTATCATCTTGGCAAAATACAGCAAAAACATGAAGGGACAAATGCTAATACAGTGAAACATCCTTACCACCCTTTAAAGACACTGTAAAATATCTAGCCTGATGCTCCTGTGCTATATTTTCCCAAGTTTTTTCCTTTTTAAAATTTTAAAAATTCATCACGTGACACCCATTATGCACTAATATAAACCATTATTTAAGGGTTTTCATTATTTCAAGTATTCTTTCATAAAGTTCTTAAAGAAGATCACAAATTTTATAGTAAAAATTTCTAGGTAATATTTTCTCCCTATATGTGAATAGCAATTTCATCAAAGGAATTGCTTTGTACCCAAATATCAGTAGGGGAATGGAGTAAGAAATTAATTTCCTAGTATTTGTGGTGAATGAAAAATGAAAAGTACCCTCAAAGTACTTATGAAATTTTACTGACAGAGGTGTTAAATAGGTAAAGATGAAAGTCAAGGATATTCTGATGCATTAAAAAAAAAGAAAAAAAAAAAACCAGAAAAGATATTAAACAGAAAGAAAGCAAATTTTTTTTCATATATACAGAAAGAAATATAAAAGAAGGCTTTACCATGTCATTGTTATATAATTTATTTTTTCAGGACCATAAAGACTCAGAATTTCTGTTAAATGTCTAGTCATACACAAATTCATGAAGTCTATGAGCTGACTCAGAATTTCAGAAAAGTTGGCAGTGTTTCCTTATATTTCATTGCTCTAGCTGCCAGTAACATACTTTTTGAACTTAAACGTAAATTTCACATATTTTTTGAACTGGGAAGGTCCTTGGAAACCACTGTATCAAAACTCTTCATCTTACAGATTGAGAAAATGAGACCCAGAAAAGTCAAATAACTTGCTCAGGTCACATGGCCAGTTAGAGTCAGATAAAGGATTATAATCCAAGCTTTTAGATCCTATTTCAGCTTATTTTCCACTATTCCACAATAACTGTCAATTGTCCTCTTCAATGAGTTTATTATTGTTATCATCACTAACTTCATGATTTTAATCCATACTTCAAAGCAATCTTCAACAAGCTGATGCCAACTAATATTAAACTCCTAATGGGCAACCACTAACTTATCATCTTGGCAAAATACAGCAAAAACATGAAGGGACAAATGCTAATACAGTGAAACATCCTTACCACCCTTTAAAGACACTGTAAAATATCTAGCCTGATGCTCCTGTGCTATATTTTCCCAAGTTCTTTTTAAAATTATTACACACAATTTACTTCCTATAACTGATTTTAAAAATGAAAGAAATGTGAACCATCAACAGTGACACCCATTATGCACTGAATATAAACTACACATTTATCATAATGACCTAACAGACATTTTAACAGTAATTTTGAAAATTCAGCTAATCATATTCTGGAGCATATTATAGTTATTTTCTTGGAGCATGAAAGGAAATAATTTCATTTAAAGTTGGGAAAGAATATAACAGCAATGGAAAGTTATGATATACACCAACACATGAGCTATTAACACAATTTATAAGTTACAGCTTTATAATACCTTACAGTTTGTATTAAAGGGTCAGATGCCTATTGCTGACAGATTTTGAAACCTACCACTCTCTTCCCCATTAGGTCTCATATCTGTCCACGCTGATTAGAAAGCCCAAATTCTCATTCTCCTAGAGCACTAGTGGAAAGTTCAAAGCATTAAATGAACTGATCTGAACACAAAAAGCCTCACTTCACTACTACCCTGTAACCAGGGCAAAACTCCCAAAGTCAATGTCCTTCCCTCGATGTCTTATGCTCTTTTGGATATTTTGGGTGCCTGCCTTGCTTTCCCAAGAAAGCCTCATTACATGAATAATAAAAATCTTCACATTCCCCTGGTGTCTGTGTGGTGCCATTAGTCTGAAAATCCAAATCAACTACAAGATAACCGGAACACTGCTTGCAGTAAAGAGGGTGTCTAAGTAATGGACACCAGCCTGTCTTTTCTTGCTTTGATTGTATCAGCGTAGATTGAGAAAATGAGACCCAGAAAAGTCAAATAACTTGCTCAGGTCACATGGCCAGTTAGAGTCAGATAAAGGATTATAATCCAAGCTTTTAGATCCTATTTCAGCTTATTTTCCACTATTCCACAATAACTGTCAATTGTCCTCTTCAATGAGTTTATTATTGTTATCATCACTAACTTCATGATTTTAATCCATACTTCAAAGCAATCTTCAACAAGCTGATGCCAACTAATATTAAACTCCTAATGGGCAACCACTAACTTATCATCTTGGCAAAATACAGCAAAAACATGAAGGGACAAATGCTAATACAGTGAAACATCCTTACCACCCTTTAAAGACACTGTAAAATATCTAGCCTGATGCTCCTGTGCTATATTTTCCCAAGTTCTTTTTAAAATTATTACACACAATTTACTTCCTATAACTGATTTTAAAAATGAAAGAAATGTGAACCATCAACAGTGACACCCATTATGCACTGAATATAAACTACACATTTATCATAATGACCTAACAGACATTTTAACAGTAATTTTGAAAATTCAGCTAATCATATTCTGGAGCATATTATAGTTATTTTCTTGGAGCATGAAAGGAAATAATTTCATTTAAAGTTGGGAAAGAATATAACAGCAATGGAAAGTTATGATATACACCAACACATGAGCTATTAACACAATTTATAAGTTACAGCTTTATAATACCTTACAGTTTGTATTAAAGGGTCAGATGCCTATTGCTGACAGATTTTGAAACCTACCACTCTCTTCCCCATTAGGTCTCATATCTGTCCACGCTGATTAGAAAGCCCAAATTCTCATTCTCCTAGAGCACTAGTGGAAAGTTCAAAGCATTAAATGAACTGATCTGAACACAAAAAGCCTCACTTCACTACTACCCTGTAACCAGGGCAAAACTCCCAAAGTCAATGTCCTTCCCTCGATGTCTTATGCTCTTTTGGATATTTTTGGGTGCCTGCCTTGCTTTCCCAAGAAAGCCTCATTACATGAATAATAAAAATCTTCACATTCCCCTGGTGTCTGTGTGGTGCCATTAGTCTGAAAATCCAAATCAACTACAAGATAACCGGAACACTGCTTGCAGTAAAGAGGGTGTCTAAGTAATGGACACCAGCCTGTCTTTTCTTGCTTTGAGTTGGTAATCAGTTCTGTTTCCTGCTAGTAATCTTGCACTTTGAAATACGCTGCTTTGTCCTACATTTACTGAGTTCCAACATATCTTTATCATTGATTTAATCAAATTACATCAGAAGTTTTCATAATGGATATTTAGAAACATGAGCTGGGTTCTTCCTCAAAGAGACTCTGGGTCGTGTATCTTAGCCCGCACCTATGTATGTGCCTCAGGTTGAATTGCATATTTTGATTCCAGCATAAACTCTGACTAATGCTCATTACAGAGATATGACTCTTTCTGTGACTGTTGACCTCAATAAGGCAATGCCTTTACTTCTATAGAGTTCTTAGGAAAAATATTGATACTCTGAAATATGTGGTCCTGCTGGATGGTAAGTTATATGAAAAAGCAGTTACCATGTGATATGCTGAGATCTACACCTCTAAAAGCAGATGATTTTCTTCCTCGATAACATGATTTTGTTATTATTTATGCCCAGGCTTATTTGCAACAAAGATCTTTATCCTCAAGCTTACAGAGTACAACACTTAGGGCACCCATACGGCACAACTAAGGAGGTAATTCAATTATTGCTTAAACTCCTGATCCTTAAGTCCTATAGAATAGTAATTGTTATGGTGGAGGCTCCTAACCCTGATACTACAGATGTGACAGTCTGGAGGAAGAAAATTATAAATATGAGCAGAGTAAAGAGATCTCCCCTCCTGCAAAGTATATCCAGTAATCAATAAACTATAATATTTATAAAGTGAAAAATTTAAGTCTCCAATTGGCTTTTGCATCTCTACCACATGCATTTTGAATTAGTTTTAATATTTATTGAGATGTACTAACTGGCAAATCCTCCAGGCCTAATCAAAGTAGAGGCTCAAATTATAGTTATACTGGAGATCTCACTAAACTTAAATAAAGAGGGCACTCTAAATCAATCTAAAGGTGTTATGAAATAGAAGGCAGTGAACAAGGAAGTATGCTTCATTTTAATCATTAAAATTACTGTACTGGCTAAATATCCCATAGTGATCATGAAATACACTCTAATAAAATTGTAATAAATTAAACTATATCTTTAGCATTTATAGTATATAACAAACTGAGATCCTGTGGCCTCTTCCCACAATTAAAATGGTTGATATGGTTCGGTGTATATTAAAACAGAATGAAAATCTGTTTTAACCTTCAAAGATTGATGCCCATGTTAAAAGACATTTAGAGAAGCATTTATCACCATTACTTCTCCATTTAATAGTCAATCTGATTGTTCTTAACCTGTGAAAAACGAATGGTACCTCATAGTAGTTTACTAAAACTTGAATTCTGCTTTCCCACTCATTAAAGTCCTACTACTTAATATTATCTAAATTACTGGCCCTATCCAATCACTAAGTGGTAATATTTTGCTACTGATTTGGCTCATATCATCTATTTAATGCCAATTTCAAAAGTCACTCAGCTATAGTTTGCTTTTAATTCTGATGAGATATGCTCTTTGCTTCATGTTCTGAAAAGACACTTTTATGCAGCTACACATGAGCTTTTCAGCAGCCTAACTACTGCATACTGTCTTGGTAGGTAATATAGTAACTGCATCCAACTTTATCCAGGGACACAGGCAACATCACACCTTCCTTCAAGGAGATTCATTCACCATAGTCATTCAATACAAACAAATACTAAAGAGCTCACAAAAACAGGGAGGTTTCATTCCCTTACACATGATAGAAGGTCCTGTCACCTCATTTAAATTCTGACAATGTATATGATCAGTCAAAATCCATTCCATCCTTGATATAATTAAGAAATAACTATTGACTCTCATGGTGCCACAGTATGAAAGCCAAGTCAAAATCTTTTAATAATTTTAAGCATATTTATCTTGTTACTAGTAAGTCAGACAACCTTGAATGGGGCCTTCTATAAAAACCTCATTAATTTATCTTGTCTACTATAATATTTATAAAGTGAAAAATTTAAGTCTCAATTGGCTTTTGCATCTCTACCACATGCATTTTGAATTAGTTTTAATATTTATTGAGATGTACTAACTGGCAAATCCTCCAGGCCTAATCAAAGTAGAGGCTCAAATTATAGTTATACTGGAGATCTCACTAAACTTAAATAAAGAGGGCACTCTAAATCAATCTAAAGGTGTTATGAAATAGAAGGCAGTGAACAAGGAAGTATGCTTCATTTTAATCATTAAAATTACTGTACTGGCTAAATATCCCATAGTGATCATGAAATACACTCTAATAAAATTGTAATAAATTAAACTATATCTTTAGCATTTATAGTATATAACAAACTGAGATCCTGTGGCCTCTTCCCACAATTAAAATGGTTGATATGGTTCGGTGTATATTAAAACAGAATGAAAATCTGTTTTAACCTTCAAAGATTGATGCCCATGTTAAAAGACATTTAGAGAAGCATTTATCACCATTACTTCTCCATTTAATAGTCAATCTGATTGTTCTTAACCTGTGAAAAACGAATGGTACCTCATAGTAGTTTACTAAAACTTGAATTCTGCTTTCCCACTCATTAAAGTCCTACTACTTAATATTATCTAAATTACTGGCCCTATCCAATCACTAAGTGGTAATATTTTGCTACTGATTTGGCTCATATCATCTATTTAATGCCAATTTCAAAAGTCACTCAGCTATAGTTTGCTTTTAATTCTGATGAGATATGCTCTTTGCTTCATGTTCTGAAAAGACACTTTTATGCAGCTACACATGAGCTTTTCAGCAGCCTAACTACTGCATACTGTCTTGGTAGGTAATATAGTAACTGCATCCAACTTTATCCAGGGACACAGGCGACATCACACCTTCCTTCAAGGAGATTCATTCACCATAGTCATTCAATACAAACAAATACTAAAGAGCTCACAAAAACAGGGAGGTTTCATTCCCTTACACATGATAGAAGGTCCTGTCACCTCATTTAAATTCTGACAATGTATATGATCAGTCAAAATCCATTCCATCCTTGATATAATTAAGAAATAACTATTGACTCTCATGGTGCCACAGTATGAAAGCCAAGTCAAAATCTTTTAATAATTTTAAGCATATTTATCTTGTTACTAGTAAGTCAGACAACCTTGAATGGGGCCTTCTATATAAAAAACCCTCTACAATCTTCCCAAATTTTAATGTAACTGTTGCTACCACCCACCTCCCACTCTCCAGACTCCTTCACTGTAGAGAACATAGCAGCATCCTCTGATGCCTGTGGAGCCTCTGGACCACGCATGGTTGCCATCAGTTGCCTAGAGACTTTGGATGCAAGAGGCTCCCACTTGAAGGCCTTACACTATCACAATGAGATGACATACTAGGATCTCCTAGAAACAGAGGCTCTCACAGGCTGTAAGACCATAGTCCTCTGTATCCATCTGGGCATTACACCTTGGACCATGGCAGTAGTACTCTGCAAGTTAGTATGACCACTAAGGCTTCCTTGCTAAAATGGAAATGACCTTGCTAAAATGGAAATGATACCTATATATTAGAACCAAACCTAGGCACTCTGGACCATCCTACCTACATGTCAGTGTGGCCTTCCCTGTTCCTAATTCTTTATGAGATGCCATGGTTTTGCAGGCAGTCACTAGTCTTCTGAACCCCTTAGCTACCAAAAGTGCTGCTTGAGATCTTGAATGAATAACAAGGAAAGCTTGTACATGTCATAGACAGTGTGGCCACCATCACCACACATGACTGAACTTCCTGGAGAGCTACTTTTTTTTAATGTGGTCCATTATTTATTTATTTATCTATCTTTGAATATTTTGGGTTTTCACTGCTGCTTTAGGCTCTTCTCTAGTTGCAGGGAGTAGGGGGCTACTCTGTAGTTGAAGTGAGCTGTCTTCTTGTTGCGGTGACTTCTCTTGTTGTGGAACTTAGGCTCTAGGGCACACGGGCTTCAATAGTTGCAGCCCATAAGCTCAATAGTTGCAGCTCTTAGGCTCTAGGGCACAGGCTCAGTAGCTCTGGCTCATGGGCTTAGTCACTCCACAGCATGTAGGATCTTCCTGGATCAGGTATTGAACCAGTGTCTCCTGCCTTGGCAGGGGAACTCTCTATCACTGAACTACCAGGGAAGCCTGAGAGCTGCTTTTAGTATCTTAACTAAGACATCTCTGTTAAAGGACTCGATGATTAGTACAACTGTCACCTTGTCAACAATCAGCCCAGTCGAACACTTTTACAGACCATGGGGCTATTGCCAATTGTCTGACCATGTGGTCTGTGGTTGCACTCTATGAGGAAAAAATTCTTGGAATCTTGTCTCAGATACATACCAAATACAAATCAATGCCACATGTGCCTCTACACACATGAAAGTCACAGTTCAAGACCTCATAAGATGCTCCATATCCTTTACAGAGTTCTAGTCATAATTGATAGTGATCAAGGCACTCATTTCACTTCTCACCATACTGCTGAGCTCTGAAAGGAGCAAGGTGTTCAATGAATTTTACTCTCCATTACTAAATGGATGTATGACTCACAAAGTATCATTGTGGTTGTAAAAAAAGTTCAAACATGGTGCATTTAATACAGTCAAACACTAAGAGCGAATTGTGATGAAGGCTGATCCATCTTTGATTTTTAACTGCTCACAAGTTTCAAGCTCTTCCTCATCCCTCAGTTTCCCTTTTGCCTGATATCTGGGGCAAGCTGACAAAAATACCTGTGTGCATTTTCCTTTACAAGCAATGGGAAGCTCAAACCTCACAAGCCTTGACTAGCATGTGGGAGTTTTCAGTCCAGAACCTTCCCTGTGAAACACAAAGCCAGTAAGCACTCTTTGTTCCCTTAAGCAATTTTGGATCCGCTTGGATGCAATTTTGGATACTGTCCTGCTCTTCTCAGAGAAACTCGTTACATGAGTAAGGTATCTTTTTTGTACCCTCTTAGTGTATATGTGGTATCATGATTCTTGACATCTGAAGCAGATTTGAATGGGGGAAATTCTATTATATCTAGTTACAGAACATGGCTACAAATTTAATTGTATAAATAGTAAACAAAGAATTAATATAATTTTACATACAATAATTACATTTTCCTTACACTAAAATATTAGGTTCAAAAATGTTTCCTTACACAGGTAAAATTAGCTTAGTCATTTTATACACTGACATTAACACAATCATCAATTTTAAAAGAGTAAAAGAGCTTTCCTTTCCAAGTGTTTCATATCTAACTAGTGGCGATAAATAGTAAATACATATTTAATGTATTTTGTTAACATTATTTGTAATTGTTAGATAAGAATGAATATTTAGAAAAGGTGAATCATTAAATTTTATTCAACTGTACTGTTAAAAAAATGAAGTGCCATACATTTCAAATATAAATAACCTTTGTTGACTGTAAAAGCTTATTCATTACCGAAAACATCACATCAGGCAAGAATAGAATGACAATAAAGTAATGTAGTGACCTAATAAGAGTAAAAAAAAGAATCTCAAAACACTTTGCCACTAAAATATGGGGAAACTCACTAATAATAAATTATTGAATTAAATACAAAGACAGGTAACAACAGTTTTAATTTGATCCAAAGTCAAGAACCTCATAGCCCACTTCAGAGTTCTAGTCATAATTGATAGTGATCAAGGCACTCATTTCACTTCTCACCATACTGCTGAGCTCTGAAAGGAGCAAGGTGTTCAATGAATTTTACTCTCCATTACTAAATGGATGTATGACTCACAAAGTATCATTGTGGTTGTAAAAAAAGTTCAAACATGGTGCATTTAATACAGTCAAACACTAAGAGCGAATTGTGATGAAGGCTGATCCATCTTTGATTTTTAACTGCTCACAAGTTTCAAGCTCTTCCTCATCCCTCAGTTTCCCTTTTGCCTGATATCTGGGGCAAGCTGACAAAAATACCTGTGTGCATTTTCCTTTACAAGCAATGGGAAGCTCAAACCTCACAAGCCTTGACTAGCATGTGGGAGTTTTCAGTCCAGAACCTTCCCTGTGAAACACAAAGCCAGTAAGCACTCTTTGTTCCCTTAAGCAATTTTGGATCCGCTTGGATGCAATTTTGGATACTGTCCTGCTCTTCTCAGAGAAACTCGTTACATGAGTAAGGTATCTTTTTTGTACCCTCTTAGTGTATATGTGGTATCATGATTCTTGACATCTGAAGCAGATTTGAATGGGGAATTCTATTATATCTAGTGACCGAACATGGCTACAAATTTAATTGTATAAATAGTAAACAAAGAATTAATATAATTTTACATACAATAATTACATTTTCCTTACACTAAAATATTAGGTTCAAAAATGTTTCCTTACACAGGTAAAATTAGCTTAGTCATTTTATACACTGACATTAACACAATCATCAATTTTAAAAGAGTAAAAGAGCTTTCCTTTCCAAGTGTTTCATATCTAACTAGTGGCGATAAATAGTAAATACATATTTAATGTATTTTGTTAACATTATTTGTAATTGTTAGATAAGAATGAATATTTAGAAAAGGTGAATCATTAAATTTTATTCAACTGTACTGTTAAAAAAATGAAGTGCCATACATTTCAAATATAAATAACCTTTGTTGACTGTAAAAGCTTATTCATTACCGAAAACATCACATCAGGCAAGAATAGAATGACAATAAAGTAATGTAGTGACCTAATAAGAGTAAAAAAAAAAAAAAAGAATCTCAAAACACTTTGCCACTAAAATATGGGGAAACTCACTAATAATAAATTATTGAATTAAATACAAAGACAGGTAACAACAGCATAAATTATGTGAACAATGCTGACTAAAAAGTTCATTTGAAAACACCATAAGATCAAAACACAAATGGCTGATGACAAGGGATTCATCTTCACAATATACAAATATCTTATGTGGCTCTGTGTCAAGAAAAAAACCAAAAAAAATCCAGTCAAAAAATGGGCAGAAGATCCAAATAGATATTTCTCCAAAGAAGACATACAGATGGCCAAAGGCACATTAAAAGATGCTCAATATCACTATTATCAAAGACATGAAAATCAAAACTACAACCAGCTATTACTTCACTGCAGTCAGAATAGGCATCATAAAGCAAACAAAAAAAAAGCAAATGCTGCAGACAGTGTGGACAAAAGGGCACCCTCCTACATTATAGGTGGGAATCTAAATTGATATAACCATTATGGAGAACACTATGGAGGTTCTTTAAAAAATGAAATAAGAACTATCACATGATCCTGCAATTCCGCTACTGGGCATATAGCTGAAGAAAACAATAATTCAAAAGTAATGTTCACACTGCAACACTCTTGCCAGTGGTTAAGAGTTGGATGCAAGCTAAATGTCCATGGACAGAGCAATGGACAAAGAAGATGTGTTGTTATTGTTCAGTCACAAAGTCATGTCCAACTCTTTGTGACCCCATTGTAGTATGCCAGGCTTCCCTGTCCTTCACAATCTCTCAGAGTTTGCTCAAACTCATGTCCATTGAATGTGTGTATACACACACACATACATACACACAATGAAATACTTATTCAGTCATTAAAAAGAATGAAATAATGCCATTTGTAGCAATATGGGTAGACCTAGACATTATCATATCAGATAGAAAAAGACAAATATCAGGTGATATCACTCATATGTGGAATCTAAAAATGATATAAATGAACTTATCTATAAAACAGAAACAGATTCACAGATCTTGAAAACAAATTAAAGGTTATCAAAGGAGAAATAGGAAAGGGAGGAAAAATTAGGAGCTTGGACTTAACACACACACTTATTAGATAACTAATAAGAACCTACTTTACAGCACAGGGAACTCTACTGTAAAAAACTAAATAGAAAAGTATCCCCCAAAGAATGAATATATGTATATGTACTGATATAACCAAATCACTTCACTGTACACTGAAAGTATTACAACACTGTAAATCAACTATACTCCCATAAAATTAATGAAGGCAAATGGTTGAACATATGTCTGAGTTTAAAGGAGAATATACACAGAGCAAAAGAATCACTATCAGTTTTAATAAAAAAAAAAAAGAAAAGAAGAGTTAAACTGCCATACACAGATCAAATCTACATTGGTGCGCCTTAAAAAGTTCAAGTCGAAGGTGGAGCTAAGATGGTGGTGTAGAAGGACGTGCACTCATCTCTCCTGCAAAATTGCCTGAATCACAAGAAGTTCCTGAAAAACCATCGACAGGAGGAGGTAGGATCCGATGACAAAAACGATACCTCACATCCAAGAACAAAGGAGAAGCCGCAGCAAGAAGGTAAGAAGGGTGCAATTTCACTTTTAAAAGTCAAACCTCATACCCGCCAGAGAGGCTGGGTGGGACAAATACGCAAAGCCTATTGTAAATCAAGACCCGGGAAAGGAGCAATGACCAACACAAGGGACTGAGCCAGGCCTGCTTTAGAGGGTCCAAGTGCCCCCTTAAGCTAGAAGTGCCCTTGAGCAGTCCTCAGAAAGATGGCACTCAATTCGCTTTGAAAGAGGTTATCATTAACCTGATCATAGAGTCAAAGAGTAGGACTGGAGACTGTGTGCACCGAGATCTGGGGAACTGATGCTCAAACTCATGTCCATTGAATGTGTGTATACACACACACATACATACACACAATGAAATACTTATTCAGTCATTAAAAAGAATGAAATAATGCCATTTGTAGCAATATGGGTAGACCTAGACATTATCATATCAGATAGAAAAAGACAAATATCAGGTGATATCACTCATATGTGGAATCTAAAAATGATATAAATGAACTTATCTATAAAACAGAAACAGATTCACAGATCTTGAAAACAAATTAAAGGTTATCAAAGGAGAAATAGGAAAGGGAGGAAAAATTAGGAGCTTGGACTTAACACACACACTTATTAGATAACTAATAAGAACCTACTTTACAGCACAGGGAACTCTACTGTAAAAAACTAAATAGAAAAGTATCCCCCAAAGAATGAATATATGTATATGTACTGATATAACCAAATCACTTCACTGTACACTGAAAGTATTACAACACTGTAAATCAACTATACTCCCATAAAATTAATGAAGGCAAATGGTTGAACATATGTCTGAGTTTAAAGGAGAATATACACAGAGCAAAAGAATCACTATCAGTTTTAATAAAAAAAAAAAAGAAAAGAAGAGTTAAACTGCCATACACAGATCAAATCTACATTGGTGCGCCTTAAAAAGTTCAAGTCGAAGGTGGAGCTAAGATGGTGGTGTAGAAGGACGTGCACTCATCTCTCCTGCAAAATTGCCTGAATCACAAGAAGTTCCTGAAAAACCATCGACAGGAGGAGGTAGGATCCGATGACAAAAACGATACCTCACATCCAAGAACAAAGGAGAAGCCGCAGCAAGAAGGTAAGAAGGGTGCAATTTCACTTTTAAAAGTCAAACCTCATACCCGCCAGAGAGGCTGGGTGGGACAAATACGCAAAGCCTATTGTAAATCAAGACCCGGGAAAGGAGCAATGACCAACACAAGGGACTGAGCCAGGCCTGCTTTAGAGGGTCCAAGTGCCCCCTTAAGCTAGAAGTGCCCTTGAGCAGTCCTCAGAAAGATGGCACTCAATTCGCTTTGAAAGAGGTTATCATTAACCTGATCATAGAGTCAAAGAGTAGGACTGGAGACTGTGTGCACCGAGATCTGGGAGAGGGGAATAGTGATCCTGCATGAGACTGAGTCAGACTCACCTCTGAGTATTCTGATGTCTCCTGCGGTGGCGGAGGACAATGGTGGCCTGCAGCAGGATCAGGGACACTGCTGAAGTGCTTCTTATAGAGCATGTGGGAATAAATCCTTTGTGAGAGAGATGCCATTACCCCTACTATAGTTTGCCTACAGGTCAAACTACAGGGAGGGAACTTAGCTCCACCCAGCAACAAAGGTACCTTTATTAATGATTAAGAAACTACCAGGGCCAGCCTGGGTGGGCCTTTTAGTTTTGGAATAGGTGGAAATAAACAAGTAGTAAAAGAAACCTTCACATCCAACCACTGCCAGAGGCAAGAAAAAGACAGATAGTTCCTGAAAAGTCAGCAAGAGACAAAAGAACATAAACATGCACCATTTTCACGTTTTGACTGGAGCTGGATTTACCGCTGGATTTTTATTTTATTTTTTATTCTTTTTTCTTGCCTTTTTTTCTTTTCTTTTTTTGACTTTTTTTTTTTTTCCTCAACTCCTCAGTACCCCCACTTTTTTTTTTTTTCTTTCTGCTATTGCGCTCTATTGAAGCTACTGATCTTATCAGTAAGACTGAATATATTCAAGTTTACAGAGCTTTCTTTTCCTTTTAAACCACACATTTTATTTTGGTATATACTGCTGGTTCCACATTGGCCTTCTATGGTTCTGTGGGGGTTTTCTTTGTTTTTATTGTCTTTGCTTTGTTTTTCTATATTTTCTATATTTTCTATATTTTTCTATATACTTATTTCTGCTTTAATTTTTACATTTTTAATATATATTATTACTTCCTCTGCAACTATTTCTTAGCTTTCTCTGATGCTGTTTTCCTACAGCACTAAATCTAATACATACAAATCTTTATCTCCCTATATTTAACTTTGCAGTATTATTCTATATTTCTCTCCTATCTTCCCTTTCTCTTTTCCACTTTCCCCGCCATATTTCTTAATCTGTTTTGCCCTCATTGCCATGTCCCCAACTGGGACTCTGCTCTAGCATTATTCTCCAATTTGTGCTCTACTTAGTTTGGTTATTAACTGGTGGATATCATTCTTGGTTTTCTCTGTGTGCCATGCTAACATATTGTACTGTATTTTTTGTTGGAATGCTTGGGTTATATTATGGCTGCATATGTTTGTGTGTATAATTCAGTATGCTAGATAGTATTTGCATGATATTTTAATTGCCATTTGTCAAAGATATACCTTCTGTTTCTTATTCACATATATATGTTTTAATACCATTTAATGCCATAAAAAACCAGCCATGAAATCTTCATTTCCTGGTCAGGCAACAAGTCCAGGGGCTTTAGGGAGGGAGCACTGACTCCAAAACCCTACAATACCTAACACTAGAGAGAATTAAACAGCAAGAACTCCAACAAAGGCAAGCATCTGTATACAAGTTCTGACATCACTCAATCACCAGCATCACCCAGAATAAGATGCCTCATACAAACAACACCAACAGACGTAACTCAAAGTCTGGGAAAAGGAAACCCCAAACATAGTTAGTTACAAAATTAATAATAACAATGAAACGGCAGAGAAATACCACACAAGTGAAGGAACAATCTACAAACACACAAGTCCAAATAAACAAAGTGGAATTAGACAAACATTCTGACAGTGGATTCAGAAGAATGATAGTAAAGATGATCCAAAACACCGGAAAAATATTTTTAGAGCAATTGCAAAAATCAACTAACACAGTGAATAAAGAAATATAAGAACTTAAAAAACAACAGAGACAAACAACTCAATTGCTGAACTTAAAAACACTATAGAAGGAAGCAAGAGCAGAGTATCTGAGACAGAAGACTGGATAAGTAAGCTGAAAGACAGAATGGTGGAAGTTACTGCTGAAGAACAGAAGCAAGCTCCAAGAATGAAAAGAGCAGAGGATAGCCTCAGAGACCTCTGGGATAATATCAAATGCACCAATATTCAAAGTATAGGAGTTCCAGAAGAAGAAGAAAAAAAGAAATATATAAGAAAATTTTTGAAGAGATTATAGTGGAAAATTTCCCTAACATTGGAAAAGAAACAGTCAATCAAGTCCAAGAAGTGCAAAGAGTACCATACAGAATAAACCCGAGAAGAAACACACCAAGGCACATATTAATGAAGTTAATAAAAATTAAACACAAAGACAGAATTCTAAAAGCAGCAAGAGAAAAGCAACTAGTGACATACAAGGGAAGTTTCATATGTTTAACAGCTGATCTCTCAACAGAAACTCTTCAGGCCAGAAGGGAATGGCAAGACACATTTAAAGCACTGAAACAGAATAATTTGCAGCCAAGAATACTCTACCCTTCAAGGATCTCATTCAAAGTTGTTGGAGAAATCAGAAGCTTTACAAATAAGCAAAACTTAAAAGGATTTAGTAATACCAAACCAGCCTTATAACAAGTGCTCCGGGGCTTTAGAGCACTGACTCCAAAACCCTACAATACCTAACACTAGAGAGAATTAAACAGCAAGAACTCCAACAAAGGCAAGCATCTGTATACAAGTTCTGACATCACTCAATCACCAGCATCACCCAGAATAAGATGCCTCATACAAACAACACCAACAGACGTAACTCAAAGTCTGGGAAAAGGAAACCCCAAACATAGTTAGTTACAAAATTAATAATAACAATGAAACGGCAGAGAAATACCACACAAGTGAAGGAACAATCTACAAACACACAAGTCCAAATAAACAAAGTGGAATTAGACAAACATTCTGACAGTGGATTCAGAAGAATGATAGTAAAGATGATCCAAAACACCGGAAAAATATTTTTAGAGCAATTGCAAAAATCAACTAACACAGTGAATAAAGAAATATAAGAACTTAAAAAACAACAGAGACAAACAACTCAATTGCTGAACTTAAAAACACTATAGAAGGAAGCAAGAGCAGAGTATCTGAGACAGAAGACTGGATAAGTAAGCTGAAAGACAGAATGGTGGAAGTTACTGCTGAAGAACAGAAGCAAGCTCCAAGAATGAAAAGAGCAGAGGATAGCCTCAGAGACCTCTGGGATAATATCAAATGCACCAATATTCAAAGTATAGGAGTTCCAGAAGAAGAAGAAAAAAAGAAATATATAAGAAAATTTTTGAAGAGATTATAGTGGAAAATTTCCCTAACATTGGAAAAGAAACAGTCAATCAAGTCCAAGAAGTGCAAAGAGTACCATACAGAATAAACCCGAGAAGAAACACACCAAGGCACATATTAATGAAGTTAATAAAAATTAAACACAAAGACAGAATTCTAAAAGCAGCAAGAGAAAAGCAACTAGTGACATACAAGGGAAGTTTCATATGTTTAACAGCTGATCTCTCAACAGAAACTCTTCAGGCCAGAAGGGAATGGCAAGACACATTTAAAGCACTGAAACAGAATAATTTGCAGCCAAGAATACTCTACCCTTCAAGGATCTCATTCAAAGTTGTTGGAGAAATCAGAAGCTTTACAAATAAGCAAAACTTAAAAGGATTTAGTAATACCAAACCAGCCTTATAACAAGTGCTAAAGGGACTTATATAGACAACAAATATAAGAGAAAAAGAAGATTTACAAAACAAAGCCATCATAACCTCTAAGAAGATGACAACAGAATCATTTCTATCAAAAATTACTTTAAATGTAAATGGACTAAATGCCACAACCAAAAGACACAGACTGGGTGAATGGATTCAAAAACAAGACCCATACATTTGGTGCCTACAAGAAACTCACTTCAGACCTAGAGACATTCATAGACTGAAAGTGAGGGGACAAAAAAAGAAATTCCATGCAAATGGAAATCAAAAGAAAGCTGGAGTATCAATCCTCATAAAAGACAAAATAGACCTTAAAATAAAGAAGATTATAGGAGACAAGGCAGGACACTACATAATGATCAAGGGATATATCAAAGAGGAAGACATGACAATCATAAATATCTATGCACCCAACACAGGAGCACCCCAATACATAAGACAAATACTTTCAGACATAAAAGAAGAAATCGACACTGACACAATCATAGTAGGAGACTTGAACACTCGTCTAACACCAATGGACAGATGATCAAAACAGAAAAGTCATAAAGAAACACAAGCCTTAAATGGCACAACAGAAGAGATGGACCTCATTGATATCTTTAGGACATTCCATCCAAAAGCAGAATACAGTTTCTTCTCAAGTGCTCAAGGAACATTCTCCAGGAATGTCACAAATCAAACCTCAGTAAATTCAAGGAAATTGAAATTATATCAACTATCTTTGCTGACCACAATGCAATGAGACTAGAGATCAACTACAGGAAAAAAAACAGGAAAGAAAACACTGCTAAAAACACAAGCACATGGAGATTAAACAACACATACCTAAAACCAAACTGATTACCAACCAAATCAAAGGAGAAATTTAAAAAAAATTCCTAAAAGAAAATGACAATGAACACGTAACAGTGCAGAACCTATGGGATATCACAAAATCAGTTCTAAGAGGAATGGCAAGACACATTTAAAGCACTGAAACAGAATAATTTGCAGCCAAGAATACTCTACCCTTCAAGGATCTCATTCAAAGTTGTTGGAGAAATCAGAAGCTTTACAAATAAGCAAAACTTAAAAGGATTTAGTAATACCAAACCAGCCTTATAACAAGTGCTAAAGGGACTTATATAGACAACAAATATAAGAGAAAAAGAAGATTTACAAAACAAAGCCATCATAACCTCTAAGAAGATGACAACAGAATCATTTCTATCAAAAATTACTTTAAATGTAAATGGACTAAATGCCACAACCAAAAGACACAGACTGGGTGAATGGATTCAAAAACAAGACCCATACATTTGGTGCCTACAAGAAACTCACTTCAGACCTAGAGACATTCATAGACTGAAAGTGAGGGGACAAAAAAAGAAATTCCATGCAAATGGAAATCAAAAGAAAGCTGGAGTATCAATCCTCATAAAAGACAAAATAGACCTTAAAATAAAGAAGATTATAGGAGACAAGGCAGGACACTACATAATGATCAAGGGATATATCAAAGAGGAAGACATGACAATCATAAATATCTATGCACCCAACACAGGAGCACCCCAATACATAAGACAAATACTTTCAGACATAAAAGAAGAAATCGACACTGACACAATCATAGTAGGAGACTTGAACACTCGTCTAACACCAATGGACAGATGATCAAAACAGAAAAGTCATAAAGAAACACAAGCCTTAAATGGCACAACAGAAGAGATGGACCTCATTGATATCTTTAGGACATTCCATCCAAAAGCAGAATACAGTTTCTTCTCAAGTGCTCAAGGAACATTCTCCAGGAATGTCACAAATCAAACCTCAGTAAATTCAAGGAAATTGAAATTATATCAACTATCTTTGCTGACCACAATGCAATGAGACTAGAGATCAACTACAGGAAAAAAAACAGGAAAGAAAACACTGCTAAAAACACAAGCACATGGAGATTAAACAACACATACCTAAAAAAAAACAAACTGATTACCAACCAAATCAAAGGAGAAATTTAAAAAAAATTCCTAAAAGAAAATGACAATGAACACGTAACAGTGCAGAACCTATGGGATATCACAAAATCAGTTCTAAGAGGGAAATTTATAGCAATATAATCCTACCTCAAGAAACAAGACAAATATCAAACAGACGACCTAACCCTATGCTTAAAACAATTGGAGAAATAAGGAGAGTTAGCAGAAGAAGAGAAATCATAAAGATCAAAGAAGAAATGAATGAAAATAAAATGGAAGAAACAATAGTAAATATAAATAAAACAAAAAGCTGGTTCTTCCAAAAGGTAAACAAAATCAACAAACCGCTGGCCAGACTTATCAAGAAAAGAAGACAGAAGAACCAGATCCACAAAATCAAAAATGAAAAAGGAGAGATTACAACAGATAATGCAGAAATCCAAAGGATTCTAAGAGACTATTATGAACAACTACATAGCAACAGACTGGACAACCTGGAAGAAATGAACACTTTCTTGGAGAAGATTAATCTCCCAAGACTGAACCAGGAAGAAAGAGAAACTATGAACAAGTCAATCACAAGCTCAGAAATCGACATTGTGATTAAAAATCTACCCAAAAAGAAAAGCCCAGGGCCAGATGGCTTCACAGGTGAATTCTACCAAACATTTAACGAAGAACTAATGCCTGTCCTTCTAAAACTCTTCCAAACAATTGCACAGGAAGGAACACTTCCAAACACATTCTGCGACGCCACCATCACCCTGATACAAAAGCCAGGCAAAGATAAGACAAAAAAAGAAAATTAGAGGCCAATTTCACTAATGAATTTAGACACCAAAATCCTTAACAAAATCCTAGCAAACAGAATTCAACAACACATCAAAAAGCTCATACATCATGATCAAGTTGGGTTTATCCCAGGCATGCAAGGATTCTTCAATATCCGCAAATCAATCAATGTGATACACCATATCAACAAAGTAAGAGACAAACACCACATGATCATCTCAATAGATGCAGAAAAAGCCTTTGACAAAATCCAACAAGTATTTATGACAAAAACTCTTCAAAAAGTCGGCATAGACGGATCCTATCTCAACATAGTGAAAGCCATATAAGAGGCCCACAGTGAACATTATCCTCAATGGTGAAAAACTGAAAGCAATACCTCTAAGATCAGGAAGAAGACAAGGGTGTCCATACTACCACCATCTATAGATTCAATGTGATCCCTATCAAACTACCAATGACATTCTTCACAGAACTAGACCAAAGAATAACACAGTTCATATGGAAACACAAAAGAACTAGAATAGCCAAAGCAATCCTAAGGAAGAAGAATGGAGCTGGAGGGATCAGCTTCCCTAACTTTAGACTATACTACAAAGCAACAGTCATCAAGACAGTATGGTACTGGCACAATAAACAGAAATATAGACCAATGGAATAAGAGATAAACCCACACACCTATGGGTACCTTATTTTTTGGGAATGGAGGCAAACATATAAAATGGGACAAAGACAGCCTCTTCAATAAATGCTGCTGGGAAAACGGGACAGCTACATGCAAAAAAATGAAGTTGGAACATTCCCTGACACCATACACAAAGATCAACTCAAAATGGATTAAAAACCTAAATGTAAGACCAGAAAACATCAAACTCTTAGAGGAGAACATAGGCAAAACACTGAAGGACATAAATCAAAGCAAGATCTCCTCTGACTCATCTACTAGAATAGTGGAACTAAAAAGAAAAATGAATTGTGGGATCTAATGAAACTTTTGAAAGCTTTTGTACAGCAAAAGAAATTACAATAAAGCTGAACAGACACCCCACAGAGTGGGAGAAACACTTCCAAACACATTCTGCGACGCCACCATCACCCTGATACAAAAGCCAGGCAAAGATAAGACAAAAAAAGAAAATTAGAGGCCAATTTCACTAATGAATTTAGACACCAAAATCCTTAACAAAATCCTAGCAAACAGAATTCAACAACACATCAAAAAGCTCATACATCATGATCAAGTTGGGTTTATCCCAGGCATGCAAGGATTCTTCAATATCCGCAAATCAATCAATGTGATACACCATATCAACAAAGTAAGAGACAAACACCACATGATCATCTCAATAGATGCAGAAAAAGCCTTTGACAAAATCCAACAAGTATTTATGACAAAAACTCTTCAAAAAGTCGGCATAGACGGATCCTATCTCAACATAGTGAAAGCCATATAAGAGGCCCACAGTGAACATTATCCTCAATGGTGAAAAACTGAAAGCAATACCTCTAAGATCAGGAAGAAGACAAGGGTGTCCATACTACCACCATCTATAGATTCAATGTGATCCCTATCAAACTACCAATGACATTCTTCACAGAACTAGACCAAAGAATAACACAGTTCATATGGAAACACAAAAGAACTAGAATAGCCAAAGCAATCCTAAGGAAGAAGAATGGAGCTGGAGGGATCAGCTTCCCTAACTTTAGACTATACTACAAAGCAACAGTCATCAAGACAGTATGGTACTGGCACAATAAACAGAAATATAGACCAATGGAATAAGAGATAAACCCACACACCTATGGGTACCTTATTTTTGGCAATGGAGGCAAACATATAAAATGGGACAAAGACAGCCTCTTCAATAAATGCTGCTGGGAAAACGGGACAGCTACATGCAAAAAAATGAAGTTGGAACATTCCCTGACACCATACACAAAGATCAACTCAAAATGGATTAAAAACCTAAATGTAAGACCAGAAAACATCAAACTCTTAGAGGAGAACATAGGCAAAACACTGAAGGACATAAATCAAAGCAAGATCTCCTCTGACTCATCTACTAGAATAGTGGAACTAAAAAGAAAAATGAATTGTGGGATCTAATGAAACTTTTGAAAGCTTTTGTACAGCAAAAGAAATTACAATAAAGCTGAACAGACACCCCACAGAGTTGGAGAAAAATCACAGCAAATGAAATAACAGGCAAAGAATTAGTCTCCAAAATCTATAAGCAACTCAGACAACTTAGCACCGGAAAAATGAACAACCCAATCAAAAAATGAGAAAAGGACCTAAACAGACACCTCTCCAAAGAGAACATACAGATAGCCAAAAAGCACATGAAATGATGCTCAACTTTGCTTATTATTAGAGAAATGCAAATCAAAACAACAATGAGATATCACCTCATACCCGTCAGAATGGCCATCATCAACAAATCGACAGACAATAAATGCTGGAGAGGGTGTGGAGAAAAGGGAACCCTCTTGCATTGCTGGTGGGAAAGTAAATTGATATAGCCTCTATGGAAGACAGCATGGAGAGTTCTTAAAAAACTAAAAATAGAAGCACCATACGACCCAGCATTCCCACTATTAGTCTTATACCCAGATGAAATCAAAACTGAAAGAAGCACCTATACCCCAATGTTCATTGCAGCTCTCTATACAATAGCTAGAACATGGAAGCAACCTAGATGTCCATTGACAAATGAATGGGTAAAGAAGCTCTGGTACATAGATACAATGGAATACTACTCAGCTGTAAAAACAAATGCAAAAGAATCAGTCCTAATGAGGTGGCTGGATCTAGAACCTACCATAAAAAGTGAAGTTAAGTCAAAAAGAGAAAGACAAGTACAGTATACTAACACATATATATATGGAATCTAGTAAAAGAGTAATGATAGCCCATGCAGTGAAGTGCTAAAAAAACAGACATGGACAGTAGACATATGGACATTGTGGGGAATGAACAGTGGGTGGGAGGTGTAAAGGAAGTATCATGAAAACCTATACTATCATATGTGAAAATAAAAAGCTCTTGTCATTGCACTGTGAGTAAAGGGGATCCAGCAGGGGCACTGTTCGACGGCCTGGAGGGGTGGGATGGGAGGGATATACATATGACTAATCTGTGATCATACATACCTGTAAACAACAAAACTCTCTAAAAGTAAAAAGTAAAATAAAAAGTAAAAAAAAAGAAAAAAGGTCCATGTATACAATGTGTACATTTATATATAGTGTGTGTGCATTTTTAATTTCAATCCATTTTGCTTTTTCCTTTTAAGTTCCAAGGAGACCAAACATTTTAAAGACTACTTTTCATAGAGTAGAGCATTTTCAAAGAAATGAGAAAGATATATTATGAAAATAAATTGTATTTAACAATCATTATGTAATTTCTTAAAATCTATAAGATGGATAGGAAGTAATACATTTAATGATTATAATAAGGACTAATAAGCTAGTTGTTAACAGTCTGAAGTTTTCAATATTATAATAAAATTTGAAATTAATTTAGAAAACAAGTATAACTTTACATTGTAGGCAATACAGAGAAATTCGTTAGCAGATTGACTAGAAGAAATATACCACACTAGGAAGTAGGAAAGACAGTGGCTGTAAATAGAAACACAATACAGAGAAGGAGAAGAAAAGTTTAAGGTGATGACAGATAATTTAAAGATAAAGTAACAATCCTTTCCTATAGCAAATGCATAAAAAGCTTTAGTAACTCTATGCTCTTGTTCAGAATAGACTAGACTGACGATAACTTTGTGTGCTTTAATGATTCATGAATTTAAAACCTATGCAAACAATAGTCACACCAAAAAAAAAAAAAAAAAAGAAAGAAAAAGATACTATGGGAGAGGGTTGATTAACTGTGACTCTAAGAAGGAAAATCTGAAAAGGTTATCGTGCACACTTCTAGGATGACAGTTTTGAAAGTTAGTCTTCAGAAAGAGTAAGCTTTATATGTTAACAAATATATATTCAGGATGGGTCTCATAGACCAGCCTGGATTTCCTCAAGGTGATTTACATGTCAGAATTCTGCAAGAAATCTGAATGCTAGTTTACATTCTACACAGTTAGTATTTGATATATGACTTATTGAGTAATTTACGTTCAGATTTTCTTCATAAAACCATGGTAATATATTCTCTCCTCTGTAGTGTGCTGAATAGTATCCTCTCAATATTCACACCCACCCAGAGGCTCAGAATGTCATTGTATTAGGAAAAAGGATCTCTGTAGATGTGACTAAGATCATGGATTAGGACGAATCCTAAATCCTACAACTAGTGTCCCTACACAGGTCAGAGATACAAAAACAGAGAAGAGGCACAACAGCAGAAATGGTCTTATAAATACTGAGGGAGAGAGCAGAGTGTGTGTGTGCTGACCCACTTCAGTCATGTCTGACTCTTTGCAACTCCACGGACTGTAGCCCACCCGGCGGCTCTTCCCATGGGATTCTCCAGGCAAGCATACTGGAGTGGGCTACCTTGCCCTCTTCCAGGGGATCTTCCAGGGATGGAACCTGAGTCTCTGTGTCCCCTGCATTCACAGGTGGGTACTTTACCATTAGTGCTGCCTGGGTGATGTAGCTACAAACCACAGAACTTGAAGGATTGCTTGGAACCATTAAAGCTAGGAAGAAGCAAGGAAGAATTCTTCTCTAGAAATCTCCAGAGGGAGTGTGATCCTGCTAATACCTTGATTTCAGGGGTCTAGCCTCCAGAACTGTGAGAAAATAAATCTCTGTTGCTTTAAGCCACTAAATTTGTGGTAGTTTGTTAAGGCAGACCTGGGACAGTAATACATTTATTTTGTAGATACTCTCCAGAATGTAAAGAGTGGGTGACAGAAGAAGGGGAAGAAGGGAAGGAGATCAGAAAGCGATGATAATTTCCAAAGACAATGTTTTATGTGAAATTGACTCAGGTACAATGATACTAACCATGAGTCATTTCTCCTACCTTATAGTTCTGAAAAGGTCCTCCAGGATTTTTAAGTCCCATCTCCTTAAATTGCTTCAAGCATCTTGCTTTACCAATTGTGATTTTTGCCCTCTATACTACCATTTCTTGGGCTTTAAACTAAAAACTCCATTATTGTCTATCCCAAGAGAAAATAAACAAAAGCAAACACAAGCCTCTGACTAGTATGGTACTTTGGCTATAACCCTGTATCTTGCTTTTTTGTCTCAGCCTAGGTTATTGATATATAAGTCCACAGCATTTACTAGCCACCTTCTCCTTGAAATATGATTTTGGCCCCACACTACAGGTATAAATACATAATACTGATAAAAAAATTACCCCCTAATAATATAGACAGTTCTCTTATATTCTAAAGTATAAACCTATACTACATTCCACATACAGTAAAATTTATCTGCCACATTTTGGGCACTTAAAAAACAGTTCATGAAGACTATAGCAACTGAACCATAAGGGAAAACAACTTATTAAAAATTAAAAGATGAAGGAAAATTTAAAAATATTTTAATAGATAAAGTATGATATGTTTTTTCTGATCGAACTGCATGGCATGTAGGATCTTAGTTCCCTGACTAGGGATACAACCTATTCCCCCTCCAGAGGAAGTGTGGGGTCTTTACAACTGAATCACCATGGAAGTCCCAAGTAGGATATTTTTAAGTCAAAACCCAAGTGAAATAGTTTAATAGTTAGAAGGTATCAAACTATTAATAACTGACACATAACTGTAAAATATTTAGAACACTAGAATCCTGCAGAATGAATATTACCAGAGTAACCCTAATATAATATATGAAGTTAAATAAAATCCAATGATGCTGATAAAAGTGTTATAAATTGATGACTCTCTTATCTAGAAAAACTTAGGAATTTACTGACAAAATAGTATCCACTGAATCAACCAGTAGAGTCACATTATATGCACACTTAATTTATATGAGTTCAAATCTACCCTGGACAAAAATAAATACATGGAAGTAATTTGGTACTAAATGACCCTCAGGAAACCAAACTAGCTCACCTGATATTCTCTGAACAAACTTCTGTCTTTCTAAGACTGGAGAAAAAGGCCTGTTAGAATTATTGAGACAATACGGCTTACACAAAATCATGCAGATGATTTTCTATGAGTGATTTAAGGTATTTCATTGGTAATGTTGATACATGCATTTTTATCTTTATATAATGACTTTAGAAGTTTAATCATTATAGAAACCTGCCATCTCAATAAATGAATCAAGTGTATTGTCAGTTATTATGCTAAAAGATTTTAAAATTAAATTCAAAGAGTGTCTTCATATAAAAGATATAGAAGAAGAAATGGTTATAATTTAGAATATATGATAGGAAAAGGAAAAAGTGAGAATTTTATGATATGGCAAAAAGGCAGCCTGTTATTGATACTATAAGTCCACAGCATTTACTAGCCACCTTCTCCTTGAAATATGATTTTGGCCCCACACTACAGGTATAAATACATAATACTGATAAAAAAATTACCCCCTAATAATATAGACAGTTCTCTTATATTCTAAAGTATAAACCTATACTACATTCCACATACAGTAAAATTTATCTGCCACATTTTGGGCACTTAAAAAACAGTTCATGAAGACTATAGCAACTGAACCATAAGGGAAAACAACTTATTAAAAATTAAAAGATGAAGGAAAATTTAAAAATATTTTAATAGATAAAGTATGATATGTTTTTTCTGATCGAACTGCATGGCATGTAGGATCTTAGTTCCCTGACTAGGGATACAACCTATTCCCCCTCCAGAGGAAGTGTGGGGTCTTTACAACTGAATCACCATGGAAGTCCCAAGTAGGATATTTTTAAGTCAAAAAAACCCAAGTGAAATAGTTTAATAGTTAGAAGGTATCAAACTATTAATAACTGACACATAACTGTAAAATATTTAGAACACTAGAATCCTGCAGAATGAATATTACCAGAGTAACCCTAATATAATATATGAAGTTAAATAAAATCCAATGATGCTGATAAAAGTGTTATAAATTGATGACTCTCTTATCTAGAAAAACTTAGGAATTTACTGACAAAATAGTATCCACTGAATCAACCAGTAGAGTCACATTATATGCACACTTAATTTATATGAGTTCAAATCTACCCTGGACAAAAATAAATACATGGAAGTAATTTGGTACTAAATGACCCTCAGGAAACCAAACTAGCTCACCTGATATTCTCTGAACAAACTTCTGTCTTTCTAAGACTGGAGAAAAAAGGCCTGTTAGAATTATTGAGACAATACGGCTTACACAAAATAATGCAGATGATTTTCTATGAGTGATTTAAGGTATTTCATTGGTAATGTTGATACATGCATTTTTATCTTTATATAATGACTTTAGAAGTTTAATCATTATAGAAACCTGCCATCTCAATAAATGAATCAAGTGTATTGTCAGTTATTATGCTAAAAGATTTTAAAAATTAAATTCAAAGAGTGTCTTCATATAAAAGATATAGAAGAAGAAATGGTTATAATTTAGAATATATGATAGGAAAAAGGAAAAAAGTGAGAAGTCATATGTTATGAAGTGATACCAAAAAAATCATAAAACATAATGTAAAAGCAACAGAAGGAAACAATGATCAAGTGAGAAAGACTGGAAGAAGCAAGAAAGAGATTTGATTTGCAGAGATCCAGTAACTGTTGCTGAATTATTTCACATTAAAGAGATAAATGTATGAACAGGAAGAAATCTCTGATGATCAATAATTTTTAATTCCTCTACTCTGTTCCCAGAAAATTTTGAGTGATCAGGAGGTGACTAGATCTTCACTGGAGATGTAAAGCGCAAAATATTTTTCATGCTTTAATTATATAATATAAATGTTTGGCTTTTAGCCATGCTATTCTTAGACACTAAGAGGGCAATCCAGTAACCTATGTCATTTTAATTCAACTTTTGGGCGTAGTGGGAGTACCTGTGAACGTGAACATAAAGTGTACCTGTATGTGCATCAATATGCATGTGCATGACTTACTATATATTATGTTAATGAATTACATGTATTTTATTTATAAAATAACTCTAAGAAATAGAAATATCACCTCTATTTCAGAGATATGAAATGTAAAAGTCATGTAATTAGCCCAATGAAAAAGAGAAAGTTGAGTTGTATTCTCAATCTATAAATTGGACTCTAATACTGGCTTTCTTAAACCCAGTGGTATGAAATATGAACTATGATGTACTATATATAATGTAGACAATCTTATTTACTACTAACAATAGCTCTGCTCCATAGATATAAGGATCCCTGCTTTATACATAAAGAAACTGAGTCTCAAAGAGATTTTGTTTCTTGTCCAAAGACAGATAGCTAATGTGTGACAAGCTAAAATTAGATTAGAATCTGTTTGACTTCATATGCAGTTTGAAATAAAGAAAGATGCAACATTTATAAAAACTAAAATCATTTGTAAAATTAAAATTTCCTTACTAATTAATCAAAGTGTACTTGATTTTATCTACAGAAAGTCCAGGAAGACTTGTTTTTTATAAAAAAGTTTATGTTAAAATATACCAATATTTTTGATTGCATGTTTTTCATACTAAGAGAATTAAGTTTATCTTATATTAACTCTGCTAAAATAAACATTCTATTCATTAGGAATCCATTAATTTAAATAGAAACATTTCCTTCTTCTTTAGAATGTACACACACATAAATAGGCTACTGTAAAATGTTTCCAGATGACCAACATGTGTATGTGCCAGAACAGGAAATGCCCATTTTTTTTTCCTTTTTCAAATTTTTGGTTGTATGGCATCCCAAGGACAGAATATAACAGAAAAAATGAATGGCTTCCAAAGAGACTAAGATAGCTGTGCAGTCTTTGGGACTAGCAGTGCTAGGATTCTGTCAGCAACAATGTAACATTTTTGATGGCTGGGGACTATAAACCCCTCTAGCAATGGAAAACTCTGCTGGGCACAAAAAGCCATAAACAAGATTAAATGGATGATGTTTCTCTTTCTAAACTGTCCTCTTCACAATCAGAGCTCAACTCTGACTAAATCAATCAATATGCTAAGAAGGAGTAATAGTTTGTAGAAAAAGACACCGTGCTAATAATGCTGGCATCACAATTTAAAATAAAAGATTTAGTACTTTCCTTCTGATGACAATGTTCTTTTAAATAAGTTGAGGATCTTGGGCTTGTTTCAGAAAACAGAAGAGGAGGATATATAGGTAATCTTATTATAAGGAATTGGACTGGAAGCATCAGCTTATTTTATTATCAGCAGAAACATTAAGTCAAGATGAGATCCAAAAATCTTGATATGATAAAATCTATGTCCATCTGCTGAAATACTTTGTCATCCTGACCCAAATACTGATTTCATAGCAAACCCTTCACCATGTAACACAACGCTGTAAATCTAATTTGCAGAAGTCTAAACTTTTAGCCTCTCTCCCACACTTTACTGCTCACTAAATTTCCTTTGCCTATCCATCCATAAACAGAGCTTAACCTGGGTTAGATCCAGCTGGATTTCAGATCCAAAACCTTTAGAAGACAGGTAGGTGACTTCTAAGACTTGTGATCAGGGAGATGTGAAGGCAGCAAAGGACACCCTGTCTTCTCAGTGCCAATGCAGAACAGATTGTCAGGCTGACAAAGATGAGCTGAAATGTCCTTTGCTGTCTTTTCATATCCATTGCTGTCCTAGAAACTAGGTGCTTAAAATCTTTTTATTTTTCTGGAAATGTGTTAATAAAGTATAAAACTTATATAATTGTTTTGTGCAGATTTTTGTCATCATTATAAAAGCCCTATATTTGATTTTATGAACAGTTAGTTTGCAGAGCAGAGTTGTCCAGAACAGGAAATGCCCATTTTTCCTTTCAAATTTTTGGTTGTATGGCATCCCAAGGACAGAATATAACAGAAAAAATGAATGGCTTCCAAAGAGACTAAGATAGCTGTGCAGTCTTTGGGACTAGCAGTGCTAGGATTCTGTCAGCAACAATGTAACATTTTTGATGGCTGGGGACTATAAACCCCTCTAGCAATGGAAAACTCTGCTGGGCACAAAAAGCCATAAACAAGATTAAATGGATGATGTTTCTCTTTCTAAACTGTCCTCTTCACAATCAGAGCTCAACTCTGACTAAATCAATCAATATGCTAAGAAGGAGTAATAGTTTGTAGAAAAAGACACCGTGCTAATAATGCTGGCATCACAATTTAAAATAAAAGATTTAGTACTTTCCTTCTGATGACAATGTTCTTTTAAATAAGTTGAGGATCTTGGGCTTGTTTCAGAAAACAGAAGAGGAGGATATATAGGTAATCTTATTATAAGGAATTGGACTGGAAGCATCAGCTTATTTTATTATCAGCAGAAACATTAAGTCAAGATGAGATCCAAAAATCTTGATATGATAAAATCTATGTCCATCTGCTGAAATACTTTGTCATCCTGACCCAAATACTGATTTCATAGCAAACCCTTCACCATGTAACACAACGCTGTAAATCTAATTTGCAGAAGTCTAAACTTTTAGCCTCTCTCCCACACTTTACTGCTCACTAAATTTCCTTTGCCTATCCATCCATAAACAGAGCTTAACCTGGGTTAGATCCAGCTGGATTTCAGATCCAAAACCTTTAGAAGACAGGTAGGTGACTTCTAAGACTTGTGATCAGGGAGATGTGAAGGCAGCAAAGGACACCCTGTCTTCTCAGTGCCAATGCAGAACAGATTGTCAGGCTGACAAAGATGAGCTGAAATGTCCTTTGCTGTCTTTTCATATCCATTGCTGTCCTAGAAACTAGGTGCTTAAAATCTTTTTATTTTTCTGGAAATGTGTTAATAAAGTATAAAACTTATATAATTGTTTTGTGCAGATTTTTGTCATCATTATAAAAGCCCTATATTTGATTTTATGAACAGTTAGTTTGCAGAGCAGAGTTTGCTTTATGCTCTGGTAATTTCTGATTTTATGAAATTCCAATATGAAGGCACTTGCAAGGTTACTGGATGTATTTATTTTTAAAAATTAAAAACAATCCTGTTTTCATTTTTACAGGTGTTGTTCACCTGTGTACTTGATTGTAAATTCAGAATCCATAAAACAACCTCAAAATTTTATTATTACAAAGCTAGTATCTAAAAGTAATTTTCAGAGTAAAGTACTTTATGAGTAGTAAATATTTTCATTAAAAAAACCACTAACATTTTGAATAGCATATAATGAAAACAAATCATGTCTGGAACGATAGACTACATGATGAGATGAATCTTACTTACCAAACTCCTTGGGAACTGCTATTGAATAAACACAATTATGTCCCACACTGTAATTTTTTGGATAGTTTGGTGATAGAACAGTGCCTTCTGAACCTGTTGAACGACTTCCACAAGGTGCTGGAAATAAAAAAATATATATATATATTAAAAATATTACTTTTAGAAAAAAATTGAAAAATTCATAGCATGAATATTTTCTTGATATAAAAATATGGTTATTGGATTTCAAGGGATATCATTTATTTCCATATTTTAACACAGTCTTCCATTGTCAAATATTTTAAACATAAAAAATTGTGCACATAGAAAACTTTTTAAGTATTCACATTTACTCTTCTCAGAAACAAAGAAATACAATAATGTTGCAATGGCGCTATCTTTCTATAGAGGCAATAATGGTGGCCTGCTTTCACTTATGATAAAAAGGTAAAGACAATCATCTCTATTATAATGATGAGAAATTACACATTGAAGTGGGAAACTGCTTTACTCACCACCGTGCATTGAATCTACTCAAAATCAAGCTTGATTAAGCACCCATCAAATTAGGTATTTCTATACACAGGAGAAGGATGACTTTAAAAACACATCCATCCACTCACCATAGTAAAATATTCTTTCATCAAATTCTCCTTTTTCTTTACATTTAAATCAGAAGAGTTGCTTGTGGTGCATAAAACAGTCATTTTTGTTAACTCAGTGCCAAATGTGCTATGTTTCTAAAAATGATAAGGGTGAAACCACTTTCTGGAAAATATGTAGATAGTGGTTTTGTTGTTCACAAGATAAGGGGATGTTTTGGGATTTATAGTTCTCGAACACAGAGAAAGATCTGGGCTACTAAAGGGTTATAGGTATCAAAAGCAAAATATGATAATTGATATTATTTAAATAAATGGGATGCCCCAGGAAATTATGCTGAATGAGAAAAGATGACCAAAGAGGAGGTGTGGAAAATGCCAAGGTAGGATTAGTTAGAGGGTGACTGTGTGCTCAGTCCCATCTGATTCTGTGACCCCATGGACTGTAGCCAAACATGCTCCTCTGTCCATGGAATTTTCCAGGCAGGAATACTGGAGTGGGTTGCCATTTCCTAACCCAAGGGACGTTCCAACCCAGGAGCTGTGTCTTTTGCGTATCCTGCACTGGCAGGCAGATTATTTGCCACTGAGCCACCTGGGCAGCCCAGAGGGTGGCTACAAAGAATGTAGACTCTTGGGAGTTGAGGAGGTAAGTTTCAATTAAAAGCAAAGTGTTAATAAAAAGTTGTGTTGCAAAGTGGTAATAATTGAAAAAGGAACCTGAGGGGGCTTGCAGCCTGGAGTATTAGGTAGCAGGGAGCTGCTTCTCCAGCCTCTGGTTTCTTCCAGGAGGGATTCTGTCCAGGCATGTCAGCCTGAGGGCCCCGCCCCTTACCTGGAGACACAGTAAGCTTCTTGATTGGTAACAGAAACAATACTTCTGGTTGGGAGCCATCCTGACTGTATAGCAGCTTACTGCTTTCCTCCGTTTAGCAAGTGGCCACAGCTGTTGAGAGATAGCTGTCGCTGCCTAAGAAGCCCATTGGTACTGCTTCTCAGCTTTTAGCAATATTAATATTTGGTTCATAGTGCTTTTCAGCTCTACTTATTATATCCTTTGACTTTTTCTATCATTCTACTAATGTTTGAGAGTTTGATACTGAAACTCCAACTAAAAATCTTACCTACTTAAAAATAACTCTAATATATGCTGGAACTATATGTAATTTCCTCTGTAATTTCCAAGTCTCCCATAAATGTGTTACCATACACTAATAATTAAAAAAAAATAGAGTTGATGGTTGGCTTCCTTCAGTTTATCATTTAATTCACTTTGAATTTGTATAGGGAAGATTCCCTTCAAACATCAGAAAGGAAGTATCTCATATAGACACAGTAGTTCTCACAAGAACAATTTTCTGCAAATTATTACCAGGAAATCAAATCCAGCCTGTACCAAGAGAAGCTTTCACATTTTTAAAGAGTTATGAAAGAAAAACTAAATCAGAATATGCGACACACAAACATACGTGACCAGAAAAGCCCAGAATGTCTGCTTCTGTGCAGAAACAGTTGCTAACCCTTGAATCAGAGTAGCGAGAGGGTAGCTAGATTGTAGGTAGATGAAGAATAAGTGGTTTATAAGAGATACAAAAGTACTCAGTATCTTAACCATAAAAAAGAAGAACAATGGGACTAGTTGGGGAAAGATGTAAGCGGAATGAATTTTTGTTACTGTTGTTTTATTTAATAGGGAGAAGAAAGTCATTAAAAAGGTAAAATTTGGAGCAGTGACGCAGAGGATTGGGAGAGATAAAATCAAAACCTCGAGTTTAGTGATTAACTTTGGAAAGCATGAGTGTCAGTCCTCTGTGACTTGAGAAAAGTGCTGAGGAAGACTAAAAATAGGCATGTTCCATGCTGGGAATTTAATGCCTGATATTCCTTTTAAAGAATGGAATGCAGTGGTGTTAGATGGCTTGACAGTTTGAAAGAGTCATGACAGTTTGAAAAAGGCAAAGCTTTTGATTAATTTCTGACCTAAGTTTATAGAGATACAGCAAAATATTTAAAACACACACCCACACCCACACCCCAAACAGTAAGTTGTAAGTTGTACTGAGCTGGGTGGCTAATGAAGGTTCTACCTCTTTTCCTTTTAATGTTCTATGAAATGGTAGTAGATAGTAAGAATTAAACATCCTAAAATTAGAACTGCGCAGAACAACAAATTGACAGTGATGATAATAACCAGAGATACATTGCTCTCATCACTCATTATTGTTTGAGATTAGATAGTCAGGTGTATTCTTATTTTGGCACTGATAACTTTATTCAACTGATAATACTACTGATGAGAGAATCATTCAAGAATAACTGGCATGCTTTCTGTTAATTATCTCTCTGATTTTAAGGACAATACTTTGAATGTATATGACAAATGCTCTTATTTTTATATTTGGAAAGAATGAATAGAAATGAGAGCAAACTCAAGTTATGCTTTGTGGTTTAGTCATGAACTTTCTGCTATTCCACATTACCATGCATCTGACAGCCTCAATGTATTTTGTGTATTTTATTTTGCATAATGGACATTTGAGGGCAGCTCTTGTTAAAAATCTCATTTATAAAATATGAAGTTTTTTTTAACTACTAATGAATATACACAGGGTTGCAGTACAACCACAGCTCTTTATGGTAACTAATATTAGATCTTGTTATTTGTACTGGTAGCAATACTTTTGCGTTTTTTCTGGTCAGTACTTACAGCATGGCCTATTACATAGTCAGTTTTGTTGAATACTGTGATGACTGATCATATTTTAGGCAGTAGGTCAATAAGGGAAATTTTTCTCTGCTGTGAGATACAGATATACTGAAATCTGTTTTATGTTAATAAAAATCTAAATGGAATAATGGCTAAGTCAGGCCAACCTTACTAACTCTTCTAATGTTGCTTCTTAGAAGCTTTAAGTATCCTCTTTCCCTGTTTTGATTTCACTTACTGGCTAATACAGAAAAAGTCAGCTTTAACTTTCTGGCTCCATTAACAATCAGCAGAAGATAAAAGCAAGACGGGACTTTAAACTCTATGCATACTTTTTCCATTTGATTCATACCTGTGGGCCTTTTGCCAAACTGGTTGTAGTTTTCTAAATAACCTCTATCCATGTAATGCATTACGTAAGAACTCACCTGTTATTGTTTATAACTTGTTAATACATATGACTACTGTTAAATCTTTATTTCTAACAGCATTTTTGTAGAACACATGTATTATGAGAAGAAATGGTTCTGTAATTAAGTCAGTTTGGGATATACATGTGGAAAATCAATAGAGTTCTATGCTATGAGACTTACTTGAGACTTTGATAAGGTTTGGGGAATGTCATACTCCTTTCCCACAAATGTATTTGATCATGGAGATTATCTTTTCATCTCACAGAACCAATGTTCATCAGAACAGACTTTTTGAAACATCAATTCTTAACTGTGGTATCACTTTGAAACTAATTCTAGCATTTATATTATTTGCTGTAATTATGACTTCATAGCACTAAAGAATTATATTTCAGATACACATAGAGCCAAAGTACTTAAAATGTCAAATGGCCTACTATATCATAAAATGCCATTATTCTTTTAACCACTAAATACATTAAATCTGACAGCCTCAATGTATTTTGTGTATTTTATTTTGCATAATGGACATTTGAGGGCAGCTCTTGTTAAAAATCTCATTTATAAAATATGAAGTTTTTTAACTACTAATGAATATACACAGGGTTGCAGTACAACCACAGCTCTTTATGGTAACTAATATTAGATCTTGTTATTTGTACTGGTAGCAATACTTTTGCGTTTTTTCTGGTCAGTACTTACAGCATGGCCTATTACATAGTCAGTTTTGTTGAATACTGTGATGACTGATCATATTTTAGGCAGTAGGTCAATAAGGGAAATTTTTCTCTGCTGTGAGATACAGATATACTGAAATCTGTTTTATGTTAATAAAATCTAAATGGAATAATGGCTAAGTCAGGCCAACCTTACTAACTCTTCTAATGTTGCTTCTTAGAAGCTTTAAGTATCCTCTTTCCCTGTTTTGATTTCACTTACTGGCTAATACAGAAAAAGTCAGCTTTAACTTTCTGGCTCCATTAACAATCAGCAGAAGATAAAAGCAAGACGGGACTTTAAACTCTATGCATACTTTTTCCATTTGATTCATACCTGTGGGCCTTTTGCCAAACTGGTTGTAGTTTTCTAAATAACCTCTATCCATGTAATGCATTACGTAAGAACTCACCTGTTATTGTTTATAACTTGTTAATACATATGACTACTGTTAAATCTTTATTTCTAACAGCATTTTTGTAGAACACATGTATTATGAGAAGAAATGGTTCTGTAATTAAGTCAGTTTGGGATATACATGTGGAAAATCAATAGAGTTCTATGCTATGAGACTTACTTGAGACTTTGATAAGGTTTGGGGAATGTCATACTCCTTTCCCACAAATGTATTTGATCATGGAGATTATCTTTTCATCTCACAGAACCAATGTTCATCAGAACAGACTTTTTGAAACATCAATTCTTAACTGTGGTATCACTTTGAAACTAATTCTAGCATTTATATTATTTGCTGTAATTATGACTTCATAGCACTAAAGAATTATATTTCAGATACACATAGAGCCAAAGTACTTAAAATGTCAAATGGCCTACTATATCATAAAATGCCATTATTCTTTTTTTAACCACTTTTTATTGAGATACAGTTAAAACTATAGTGTTAGTTTCAGATTTACAACAAAGTAATTCATATACATATATATGTATAAATATATATACGCATGTATACACACACACATTCTTTCTCAAACAAAATGACATTATTCTTGACACTCTCTCCCTGACTCTTCGAATTCAGTACATTGATTTGTTGCTTATATCCTCCGGTAGCTTAGTAGCCTCTCCTCTACCCCTGTTAACTATTGCAAACCACACTTCTAACAGTTTCCATTTGGGCTCTTTAAGAGAACAGACTCCCAGTTCCGTTCAGCCCCAGAAGTTCCTACCATTGCTAGTAATTTTTTTAACACGTTAAGTCTTAGAATGTTTTTTTCTCTTCCTAGAACAGTTCTCGGAAGTAGGTTCTCCACTGATGCCTAAAGGACCTATGCCGCCAAGACCACGCTTTGCTAGGCACATAACAGAAACATTGTATTTGTTTGAAATTACCCCAGAAGCTGACTTAAATGCAAAGCAATCAAGATATACCCTCTCCTGCTAATGCTGCTCCTGGTGCTGCTTGCATGCTCGTTCAGTGCAGACCTGGTGCCTCTTTTGTGAACCGGCAGCTGAGGAGACTCAAGAGCTTGCCAATGCTCACGACGGAAAGGCCCAAAGAAGGAATCAAGACTGAGAACAACGATTATATTGACTTGAAGGTGGCCAGGCAGGATGGTTCTGTGGTGCAGTTTAAGATTATGAGGCACCGACCACTTAGTTAACTAATGAAAGCCTGCTGTGAACACAGGGTATGTAAACTAGATAGATTCTGTTGGCAGGACAGCCAATCAATGAAACAGATACACCTGCATAGGCACCTAAGGTTGCCTTACTTTCAAAATTACTAGGGAGACCAGAATCTGATTTGGCAGGACAGCCAATCAATGAAACAGTTACACCTGCATAGGCGTTCAAGGTTGTTTTACTCTTAAAACTATCAATGTTTAGAAACAATTTTTCATGGTTGACATGGAGAATGAAGATACAACTGATGTGTTACAGGAGCAGACAGGAGGTGTCTACTAAAAAAGAAACCAGCTACTTTTACTCCAGAATTCTGTTTCTCTAGACCAAGAAGATGTTTTCAGTTAGAAAACCACAATTTGGTTTCATCATATCTGGGGTACTACAGTATAGTTTTCTCTATTCCTTCATTTTCTCCTTCCCCATTCATTTACTGTACCAAATTTAACTGATATATGTACACAAGCACAGAGGCTAATGGCGTGTATTTATCAACATCAAACAGAGATGCGATGGTGAAAAATATTGGTTCTGTGAAAATATCCCCTTTTCCTTCACTCTGTGTGTTAGTCGTTCAGTCATGTCCAACTCTATATGAAACCCCATGGACTGCAGCCCACCAGGCTCCCTTGTCCATGGGATTCTTTAGGCAAGAATATTGGAGTGGACTGTCATGCTCTCCTCCAGGGGATCTTCCTGACCCAGGGACTGAACACTGATCTCCTGAGTTAAGTTCCTACCATTGCTAGTAATTTTTTTAACACGTTAAGTCTTAGAATGTTTTTTTCTCTTCCTAGAACAGTTCTCGGAAGTAGGTTCTCCACTGATGCCTAAAGGACCTATGCCGCCAAGACCACGCTTTGCTAGGCACATAACAGAAACATTGTATTTGTTTGAAATTACCCCAGAAGCTGACTTAAATGCAAAGCAATCAAGATATACCCTCTCCTGCTAATGCTGCTCCTGGTGCTGCTTGCATGCTCGTTCAGTGCAGACCTGGTGCCTCTTTTGTGAACCGGCAGCTGAGGAGACTCAAGAGCTTGCCAATGCTCACGACGGAAAGGCCCAAAGAAGGAATCAAGACTGAGAACAACGATTATATTGACTTGAAGGTGGCCAGGCAGGATGGTTCTGTGGTGCAGTTTAAGATTATGAGGCACCGACCACTTAGTTAACTAATGAAAGCCTGCTGTGAACACAGGGTATGTAAACTAGATAGATTCTGTTGGCAGGACAGCCAATCAATGAAACAGATACACCTGCATAGGCACCTAAGGTTGCCTTACTTTCAAAATTACTAGGGAGACCAGAATCTGATTTGGCAGGACAGCCAATCAATGAAACAGTTACACCTGCATAGGCGTTCAAGGTTGTTTTACTCTTAAAACTATCAATGTTTAGAAACAATTTTTCATGGTTGACATGGAGAATGAAGATACAACTGATGTGTTACAGGAGCAGACAGGAGGTGTCTACTAAAAAAGAAACCAGCTACTTTTACTCCAGAATTCTGTTTCTCTAGACCAAGAAGATGTTTTCAGTTAGAAAACCACAATTTGGTTTCATCATATCTGGAGTACTACAGTATAGTTTTCTCTATTCCTTCATTTTCTCCTTCCCCATTCATTTACTGTACCAAATTTAACTGATATATGTACACAAGCACAGAGGCTAATGGCGTGTATTTATCAACATCAAACAGAGATGCGATGGTGAAAAATATTGGTTCTGTGAAAATATCCCCTTTTCCTTCACTCTGTGTGTTAGTCGTTCAGTCATGTCCAACTCTATATGAAACCCCATGGACTGCAGCCCACCAGGCTCCCTTGTCCATGGGATTCTTTAGGCAAGAATATTGGAGTGGACTGTCATGCTCTCCTTCAGGTGATCTTCCTAATCCAGAGACTGAACACTGATCTCCTGCACTGCAGGCAGACTCTTTACCATCTGAGTCACTAGGGAAGCTCTACATTGGGATAAATGACTCCAAAAGAAATGAATCCAGGCTTCCTTGGTGGTCCAGTGGGTAAAGAGTCTGCCTTGCAGTGCAGAGGGCACTGGTTCCGCCCCCAGCCCGGGAAGATCTCATGTGCCGCTGAGTGACTGGACCGGTGTGTCCAATTATGAGCCAGTGCTCTGGAGCGCATGCGCCCAGAGCTGGTGTTCTGCAGGGAGAGAGACCACTGCAATGGCAGGCCCACGCATCCCACAGAATAAATGATGGATGAAAATAAATATAAATAAATGAGGCATGATAGGAAAAAAAATGTTAAAAGAAAAGAAATGAATCCTAGAGAGTTTTACCTTCAAATCAAGCATCTTATTGTTTAAATAAACTTTTTGTTTAAAATGAAAAAATACAAAACCAGATATACCTTTTTAGTAAATCCATATAAGCCTTTTTTTTTTCATTCTGGGATTGAAATATTTACGGTTTTTCTAATTACCAGGAATCACTGTTGCTTTAGGAATAATAGTATGTGCAGGATATATATCTTTTAACATTGGAAGTATATTAAATGATAATATTTTGACAATCTTAGGGCCACATGGATACAAAAGTACAATGATGGTAGGTGTCTAAAAAGAAACCAGCTACTTTTACTCCAGAATTCTGTTTCTCTAGACCAAGAAGATGTTTTCAGTTAGAAAACCACAATTTGGTTTCATCATATCTGGAGTACTACAGTATAGTTTTCTCTATTCCTTCATTTTCTCCTTCCCCATTCATTTACTGTACCAAATTTAACTGATATATGTACACAAGCACAGAGGCTAATGGCGTGTATTTATCAACATCAAACAGAGATGCGATGGTGAAAAATATTGGTTCTGTGAAAATATCCCCTTTTCCTTCACTCTGTGTGTTAGTCGTTCAGTCATGTCCAACTCTATATGAAACCCCATGGACTGCAGCCCACCAGGCTCCCTTGTCCATGGGATTCTTTAGGCAAGAATATTGGAGTGGACTGTCATGCTCTCCTTCAGGTGATCTTCCTAATCCAGAGACTGAACACTGATCTCCTGCACTGCAGGCAGACTCTTTACCATCTGAGTCACTAGGGAAGCTCTACATTGGGATAAATGACTCCAAAAGAAATGAATCCAGGCTTCCTTGGTGGTCCAGTGGGTAAAGAGTCTGCCTTGCAGTGCAGAGGGCACTGGTTCCGCCCCCAGCCCGGGAAGATCTCATGTGCCGCTGAGTGACTGGACCGGTGTGTCCAATTATGAGCCAGTGCTCTGGAGCGCATGCGCCCAGAGCTGGTGTTCTGCAGGGAGAGAGACCACTGCAATGGCAGGCCCACGCATCCCACAGAATAAATGATGGATGAAAATAAATATAAATAAATGAGGCATGATAGGAAAAAAAATGTTAAAAGAAAAGAAATGAATCCTAGAGAGTTTTACCTTCAAATCAAGCATCTTATTGTTTAAATAAACTTTTTGTTTAAAATGAAAAAATACAAAACCAGATATACCTTTTTAGTAAATCCATATAAGCCTTTTTTTTTTCATTCTGGGATTGAAATATTTACGGTTTTTCTAATTACCAGGAATCACTGTTGCTTTAGGAATAATAGTATGTGCAGGATATATATCTTTTAACATTGGAAGTATATTAAATGATAATATTTTGACAATCTTAGGGCCACATGGATACAAAAGTACCATGATGGAATGGTAAACCCATAGCTACCTTTTAATAGTAGGAAATCCTTGTTACCATTTTATCAGTCTGTAGCATACCCTCACTGTTGGAGTGAAATTACCCACACAGTTTAATTTTGTTCTATTGTTCTTGTTCCCTCTTTTACTGTTTGTTTTTCAGTCTTCTTTTGGATGAGATTGTATGGTTTTATTTGTACAAATATGCCCATACTATAACTATACTGTGAACGACGAAGCAGTGATACAATAAACAGATATGGTATTTCTAGGAAAATCAGTGTGTGAGACTGAAACTAAGTTTTAAGGCTTCTAGAGCAATAAAAGGACTTTCCACCTATGGTCTGATCATATGTGTGAGGTAGAGGTGGACTGAAGAAGGAAAATCGAGGTACCTCCCCACTGGGAGAGACAGAAGGATCTCAAATTATTTTTATGGAAAAGGTATTTCTTAAGTGTGCAGATATCTTAGAAATTTTATATTACATGCAAAGAAGCTTTAAACTTCACACAATTTCAAATATCTTTTCACTTGTGTAATATAAAATTTATTATCAAGTATATTCTACAATGAAATTATTATATCACATATAAATTTTTCTCAGAAAGCAAGCTGGGTACTTCCAAAAGTGATGAAAGGTCACAAAAAAAGCAATATAGCATATTAAGTCAATAATTTACTAGATGTTCCCTGTAACTCCTTCAGGTTGAAAGAACTGCTGTACTTTACAAAAGCGTAGTCTGCTTTTCGTGAACTACCTATGCCCTGATATGGCCCAACTTAATGTCATATGTCATAAATCCTGGTATAGAGTGTGTCTGAAAGCTCTGTCTCCTGTGGAGTCTTTTCTCTTTATAGAGAGGCCTTTCATGACCCTCTGTGATATTAACTTATTATGCAGACAGCATTATTCTCAGTATTGACTTTAAGATTACAATTACTATTATTATTCTCTCTTCCTTGTTTGAAACTTTGATCTTAGTAAAAGCACCTAACTGTTCAGCCATTCATTTTGTGCAGTTCTTCATGTTTCCTATAAACTTCCTTTTGTTTACCTGCCTTAGATCATAAAACACCCATAAGGCTATTTTATCGTAATGATAATAAATATTACTTTAAATTGTAAACTATTGCTCTAAGTCATATTTATTTTACTCCTCATTTTCCTCTGCACTATTTCTGACACATTCATATTATGTATTTGGAAAACTGAATATTGCTGTGAGTTTTCTATTGCTTCATATGCTCACTGAAAAGAGTAAAAATCAGTCTTCATAACTTGTGAATTAATTTTGTGTTCTACTTCCATATTCCTGTTTAACACTAAAAAATTTTAACGTTATAATCAGTGGTTATAAACCATTTTAATGACTCAGTAACTCAACTTAGTGCAAAATGAGTTTCTACATCTGTTACCTCACTAATTACCCAGACTCATTCATTTGCTTTTGTTGGCTAGAAGGACATTCTTTTACCTTCAGTGCTTCAAGAGTTGTGTTCTCCATTATTGAATACATGCGTGAAAAAGAATTCATTCTATGACAAAGGTCTATGGATAGACATGCTCCTTTGATCTTCCATGTTGCCATATACAAATTCTACTAAAATTAATGGTTTTGTGGGTGACTGTAGTTCACATGTAATATTTATGCCACTAATTTTTCAACTCATTTTCAAGATTGAAACATAATTCATATAACATAAAATTCACACTTTCGAAGTGTACAACTGCATATTTTTTTAGTATATTCACAAAGTTGTATAACCTATCCCACTACCTCATTTCAGAATGTTTGTCATCCCAAAAGAATTCCTATGTTCATCAGTAGTCACTCCAGTGCACCACTTTCAAGACCATAGAAATCATTGATCAATGATTTTGTAATAAACTGTGCACACCAAGTTCTAAAAGTGCTCTTAATCAAATTATGAGTTCATTTTAAAAACTACAGTCCCTTTCATTGCTTAGTTTTATATTTCTAAGTCACTACTTTTTAGCAATGATATAAGTCTTATTAAAATATTACTTAAAACAGCTGACATATTAGAATAAAATATTTATGTTTAGAAAAAAAATAGCCATTCATTTTGTGCAGTTCTTCATGTTTCCTATAAACTTCCTTTTGTTTACCTGCCTTAGATCATAAAACACCCATAAGGCTATTTTATCGTAATGATAATAAATATTACTTTAAATTGTAAACTATTGCTCTAAGTCATATTTATTTTACTCCTCATTTTCCTCTGCACTATTTCTGACACATTCATATTATGTATTTGGAAAACTGAATATTGCTGTGAGTTTTCTATTGCTTCATATGCTCACTGAAAAGAGTAAAAATCAGTCTTCATAACTTGTGAATTAATTTTGTGTTCTACTTCCATATTCCTGTTTAACACTAAAAAATTTTAACGTTATAATCAGTGGTTATAAACCATTTTAATGACTCAGTAACTCAACTTAGTGCAAAATGAGTTTCTACATCTGTTACCTCACTAATTACCCAGACTCATTCATTTGCTTTTGTTGGCTAGAAGGACATTCTTTTTACCTTCAGTGCTTCAAGAGTTGTGTTCTCCATTATTGAATACATGCGTAGAAAAAGAATTCATTCTATGACAAAGGTCTATGGATAGACATGCTCCTTTGATCTTCCATGTTGCCATATACAAATTCTACTAAAATTAATGGTTTTGTGGGTGACTGTAGTTCACATGTAATATTTATGCCACTAATTTTTCAACTCATTTTCAAGATTGAAACATAATTCATATAACATAAAATTCACACTTTCGAAGTGTACAACTGCATATTTTTTTAGTATATTCACAAAGTTGTATAACCTATCCCACTACCTCATTTCAGAATGTTTGTCATCCCAAAAGAATTCCTATGTTCATCAGTAGTCACTCCAGTGCACCACTTTCAAGACCATAGAAATCATTGATCAATGATTTTGTAATAAACTGTGCACACCAAGTTCTAAAAGTGCTCTTAATCAAATTATGAGTTCATTTTAAAAACTACAGTCCCTTTCATTGCTTAGTTTTATATTTCTAAGTCACTACTTTTTAGCAATGATATAAGTCTTATTAAAATATTACTTAAAACAGCTGACATATTAGAATAAAATATTTATGTTTAGAGAAAAAAAAAAAAAAGACTGTAGCAATTTACTAACTCTTACCTGACCGTCTTGCAAATGTTGCTTTCCTAAGAAAGTTTCTTCCCTGTTTTCCAGACTAGTCTAGAAGCCCCATGTAGCAATTTTCATCAGTTAATTCCATGACATTGATTACAACTTACATTTATACATTTATTATATGACTCTTTGATTAAGATCTCTATTTCTTGACTCTATGACCTATTAAGCCTAAATTTCCATGTCTATTTTGTACACTGTTTATACCTTTTGTACATTTTTTAATACTTTTTGTACAGTGTTTATAACTCTGGAGCCTATCATATTGTCCTGGCATACAATGTACTTCTAATACATGTCGTGAATATTAGGAAAAATAGAATATATGTTAATATCTTGCTGTTGACTAAATGCACAGAATGCAAAACTCAGTTTTCAAACCCTTTGCTTAGGATAGCACAACGAATGCAATATAAACCCAAATTTTGGTATCAGAAAGGCATAGTTTTGATTTTCAGCTTCACTATTTACTAAGTAGGCCTAGAAGAGGAAAAAATTCAAACTGGAGCTGGAACATAAAGTGTCTGTTCCATCTGGCATATGATGTGGTCCTAAACAAAATGAATTAAGAAACTCTCCTGACCTACTCCAGAATCCTGGAGGTGATATGATGGGTCTTTCATAAATGCTTTGGGAAGACAGACTATCAGAAGGAACACAAAGCTTAGACAAAAGTGTTTCTGCTAGTCTTCTCTTGAGAGAGACAAGGATGCCTTTTGGTGGTCCTACCCAGGTCATATTGTCCTCTACAAACAGATCCTGGCTTTCATGTTTTTCTTCTCTTAATTCTCCCTAAGGGTAAAGAGTGAAGCACTCCACCCCGAAGGAAGAGAGACCTACAACTTCCATTCAGTTCTTTGCTAATGGGTTGGGGGACCTTCCTGTGCCCAGCTATTGATGGCTAGTGTGGGTGACATCCTCCACTTCTCTGGATTCTTTATCCTTCAGAAAGCTCGTGGAAAACAGGAGCCAACACTACGAGTGAAAGAGAGCAGACGGCCAATATTGCCCTTTTTCTTATTATTCAGGGGTTTCTTTTCCTTGTTACTTAAATTGGATAGGAAAAAGTCTATATTTTCATTTCTAGCTAAGTTTTATAACTAAATTTTAGCATTTCCTTTACCTCTGGATGAAGCAACAAATGATATCGCCAAAAGTAACATAGACATTTTTGACAAAAGACATCAGAGATTTTTTTACATTACATAAAATGTTTACAAATACCTCAAAGTAGAATGTATGGACATCACTATTAAAAATTACCCTTTTGAAGGTGGTATTTCTAATTTAAGGCATTAATTAAGAATCACATATATTATTATATCAAAAGCACATTTTTAAAGTTATAGATTACAGTATTTCCAATATTATGAGAGTATTTCAATATTATTGGTTTTTCCTTCAAGTCTATGTGAGCTATTTTACTTTGTGTGTTTATAAAGATGATGAAATAACACCAGCCAAAATGGTTATCATCAAAAAACCCACAAACAATAAATATTGGAGAGTGTGTAGAGAGAAGAGAACTTTCTTACACTACTGATGGGAATGTAGCTTGATAAAATCACTATGGAGAACATTATGGAGATTCCTTTAAAAACTAAAAATAGAGCTACCACATGATCCTTCAGTCCCACTCTTGGGCATATATCCAGAGGAAAACATATTCCAAAAAGGATTCATGCACCTCAGAGTTCATTGCAGCACTGTTTACAATAGTCAAGACATGGAAGCAAACAAATGTCCATCAGCAGAAGACTGGATAAAGAAGATGTGGCACATATACAAAATGGAATATTACTCAGACAATAAAAATGAAATAATGCCATTTGCAGCAACATTGATTTACAGATTATCATTCTCAGTGAAGTATGTTAAACAGAGAAGGAGGAATATCATATCACATCCCTTATATGTGGAATCTAAAAAGAGATGAGACAAATGAAAATTTGAAAACAGAAAGAGACTCACAGGCTTATAGAAAGAATTTATGATTTCTGGGGGGAAGGATAGGGGAAGGGATAGTGAGGAAGTTTGGGAAGAACATGTGCACACTGCTGTATTTAAAATGGATAACCAACAAGGACCTGCTGGATAGCACATGGAACTCTGTTCAGTGTTATGAGGCAGCCTGGATGGGAGGGGAGTTTGTGGGAAAATGGATACATATATATGGATGGTTGAGTCCCTTCACTGCTCATCCAAAAGTATCACAATATTGTTTATTGGCTACACCTAACAGAAAATTAAAAGTTTAAAAATATATATATACATATATATACATATACACACACATATACATATATAAATATAAATGATTCTAAGCTCCATAGGTTTCATCAGAGTATATACACACACACACAGAAAAAACCTCTTTTCTAATTACATTTCTCTCAAAATACTTGTCCTTGTCATTTTCTTTCCTCTTTTCCTTAAGGAAGACTGGATGAGAGACTGTTGCTTTGGCCTAAGAATAACTGGAAAATATTACATTGTGTTACAGGACCCTTTCTTTCCTGTTCTTTTGTTTCCTTTTGTAAGAGGATTACTAAATTCTTCCCTCCATCAGAAAGGTCCTAAGACCTTTTTTTGTTCCTTTTAAGGTAAGACGGTTGATTTTTACCCCCAAAAACAATAAATATTGGAGAGTGTGTAGAGAGAAGAGAACTTTTACACTACTGATGGGAATGTAGCTTGATAAAATCACTATGGAGAACATTATGGAGATTCCTTTAAAAACTAAAAATAGAGCTACCACATGATCCTTCAGTCCCACTCTTGGGCATATATCCAGAGGAAAACATATTCCAAAAAGGATTCATGCACCTCAGAGTTCATTGCAGCACTGTTTACAATAGTCAAGACATGGAAGCAAACAAATGTCCATCAGCAGAAGACTGGATAAAGAAGATGTGGCACATATACAAAATGGAATATTACTCAGACAATAAAAATGAAATAATGCCATTTGCAGCAACATTGATTTACAGATTATCATTCTCAGTGAAGTATGTTAAACAGAGAAGGAGGAATATCATATCACATCCCTTATATGTGGAATCTAAAAAGAGATGAGACAAATGGAATTAGAAAACAGAAAGAGACTCACAGGCTTATAGAAAGAATTTATGATTTCTGGGGGGAAGGATAGGGGAAGGGATAGTGAGGAAGTTTGGGAAGAACATGTGCACACTGCTGTATTTAAAATGGATAACCAACAAGGACCTGCTGGATAGCACATGGAACTCTGTTCAGTGTTATGAGGCAGCCTGGATGGGAGGGGAGTTTGTGGGAAAATGGATACATATATATGGATGGTTGAGTCCCTTCACTGCTCATCCAAAAGTATCACAATATTGTTTATTGGCTACACCCTACCAGAAAATTAAAAGTTTAAATATATATATATACATATATATATATATACACACACATATACATATATAAATATAAATGATTCTAAGCTCCATAGGTTTCATCAGAGTATATACACACACACACAGAAAAAACCTCTTTTCTAATTACATTTCTCTCAAAATACTTGTCCTTGTCATTTTCTCTTTCCTCTTTTCCTTAAGGAAGACTGGATGAGAGACTGTTGCTTTGGCCTAAGAATAACTGGAAAATATTACATTGTGTTACAGGACCCTTTCTTTCCTGTTCTTTTGTTTCCTTTTGTAAGAGGATTACTAAATTCTTCCCTCCATCAGAAAGGTCCTAAGACCTTGTTTTGGAATTTGGGGAGAAATACTCAATCTTAAGGTTGACATCTGCTTGAAGTTATTTAGAACCATAACATAAATATGGTTCAGATTTACTCAGTAACTCTCCTATGTGACTCAGTCTTACTCACTTAATGTGTTTTGTGGTTAGGAACCAAATCCCCTGTAGCTCTGAGAACTTTATTTTGTCATGCTTTATGTATATATCTCCCTCAGGAATATAGAATTGAATGGCTCACTAGTTAAAGTAGAAATACAAAATGAAATCTTCTGTGTTTAACAAAGAGAAGGGAAGCAACAATCTGCCCCTCCTCTCTTTTCGAGTATCTCCTTGAAAACACAGTAGATCAACCTTTCGATTTTACAGTTTAAGCTTCCAGCTGTCTGACCTTTGAAACTGTAAACATTTACTTCTGAAATTAACTCAAGGTTCTTAAAAGATTCCTCAGAAGGTATGCATGAGAAAAGGTACATCAATTTCTCTCTCAGAGTAAAGAAGTGTTATTTGCTTTTTTTTTTTTTTTTACTGTATACAGTAAAAAACTTCTGTGAGATTCTGTCTGGTCATTATGGTGTCTTTCACAGACTGCCTGCAACATACATTGTATTTCAAATATGCTTATTCAATAATAAAAGTGCATTCTTTTCCAGGTTTGTGGAATGAACTCTGTTAGGAGGATTTTTGTTTCCCCAGTAGAAGTAAAGATTTGACTATCTTTAGATCTTTTTTCTTCCTATTATATGTGTGTGTGAGTTGCTCACTTGTGTCTGATTTGTCCTATTTTCTTCATACAATTTGAATCTCATCATGATTCTAAGGACTTCCCAGGTGGTACTAGAGGTAAAGAACCCACCTGCCAGTGTAGGAAGTGTAAGAGATGTGGGTTTCAACCCTGGATCGGGAAGATTCCATGAAGGAGGGCATGGGAACCCATTCCAGTATTCTTGTCTTAAGTATCCCATGGACAGAAGGGCCTGGGTGGGCTACAGTCCATAGGGTTGCAAAGAGTGGGACATGACTGAAGTGACTTAGCATACACACACACAGACTTCTAGTAAGTTAATGCTACATGTTTTGCTTTCCTCACTTGTAAAGAGAGAACTGATTGATTCAGCTTTTTCTGCAGAAATTTTACATCTAGGATGACATATTTGAGGTCTGACTTAAATATACACTGCACATGGTGTTCACTTGCTCTGTCATTCTGACTCTTTTGTGACCCCCACATATTGTAGCCTGCCAGGCTCCTCTGTCCATGGGATTTCCCAGGCAAGAATACTGGAGTGGGTTGTCATACCCTTCTCTGGGGAATCTTCATGACCCAGGGCTCAAACCCTGGTCTCCTGCATTGGCAGGAATATTCTTTACCACTAAGTCCCCTGGGAAGTGCCATAAACACAAAGCCCTAAATGTAGTAAAGAAGGAGGGCATATTAGTATGATGAGAGGCCATGTTACTACCTATCTGGAGACCTCATGTAGTGACTGAGATGCCAAAAGCAGGGAAAATAAAAATAGTTTAAATATGAGCTACAAGTTTGTGCTCACAAGATAATGTGCTCTGAATTATAGGTATTGATTTGCAATTGAATTGCTTGTCATATGGGTGACTCTAAATGGTATGCTCCAGAATCTGAAGCAGCAGGGATTTATTTATTACAATGTTAAGTACTTCTGTGAGATTCTGTCTGGTCATTATGGTGTCTTTCACAGACTGCCTGCAACATACATTGTATTTCAAATATGCTTATTCAATAATAAAAGTGCATTCTTTTCCAGGTTTGTGGAATGAACTCTGTTAGGAGGATTTTTGTTTCCCCAGTAGAAGTAAAGATTTGACTATCTTTAGATCTTTTTTCTTCCTATTATATGTGTGTGTGAGTTGCTCACTTGTGTCTGATTTGTCCTATTTTCTTCATACAATTTGAATCTCATCATGATTCTAAGGACTTCCCAGGTGGTACTAGAGGTAAAGAACCCACCTGCCAGTGTAGGAAGTGTAAGAGATGTGGGTTTCAACCCTGGATCGGGAAGATTCCATGAAGGAGGGCATGGGAACCCATTCCAGTATTCTTGTCTTAAGTATCCCATGGACAGAAGGGCCTGGGTGGGCTACAGTCCATAGGGTTGCAAAGAGTGGGACATGACTGAAGTGACTTAGCATACACACACACAGACTTCTAGTAAGTTAATGCTACATGTTTTGCTTTCCTCACTTGTAAAGAGAGAACTGATTGATTCAGCTTTTTCTGCAGAAATTTTACATCTAGGATGACATATTTGAGGTCTGACTTAAATATACACTGCACATGGTGTTCACTTGCTCTGTCATTCTGACTCTTTTGTGACCCCCACATATTGTAGCCTGCCAGGCTCCTCTGTCCATGGGATTTCCCAGGCAAGAATACTGGAGTGGGTTGTCATACCCTTCTCTGGGGAATCTTCATGACCCAGGGCTCAAACCCTGGTCTCCTGCATTGGCAGGAATATTCTTTACCACTAAGTCCCCTGGGAAGTGCCATAAACACAAAGCCCTAAATGTAGTAAAGAAGGAGGGCATATTAGTATGATGAGAGGCCATGTTACTACCTATCTGGAGACCTCATGTAGTGACTGAGATGCCAAAAGCAGGGAAAATAAAAATAGTTTAAATATGAGCTACAAGTTTGTGCTCACAAGATAATGTGCTCTGAATTATAGGTATTGATTTGCAATTGAATTGCTTGTCATATGGGTGACTCTAAATGGTATGCTCCAGAATCTGAAGCAGCAGGGATTTATTTATTACAATGTTAAGTATTCTCTAAAGGAGCATGCAGGAGACCAACTGGAGTGATAATGCATGTAAGAATGCCTGGAAACTAGCAGGTGCTCAATAACCTCAGGTTCCTTTCCATTTCCTTTCAAGTACGTTTTCTCCTATCATGTGAAAACAAAATATGTTTTGGTTTTATCCCGTACCATAGCTTTTTTCAATACAGAATATATTACACTTATTTGTCAAACATGATTCTGATAAATAATCTATATATTCTGTCTACAAACAAAATTCCTATGTGTGGCTAACTAAAGGCAGATATTGATGATATTTGAACATAATTTACCACTAGCCTTTGTTCTGTGACTCTTTCATCTGCATGCTACAGTTATATCACGTACTTAAATCACAGCAAATGCTAAATGGCTTAGTATATTAGACTAGATAATCTCTATATGCATTTGTGACGGAATGGTGTCTAGACTCATTTCATATCTCAAAAAAATATGTAAACATCAAGGAGATTTGAAATAAGGAATTAGCCCTTAGCAAATCATGCCATATAAACAGAAGATCTGAAACGGAAGTTCAATTATTTAATTCTTCATATGCATATTATATGATTTAATAATAAGTAGACTATAGAAGGTTACCAAGGAGAAATTAATGTTGAAAACTTATGATCACAAAATGAGCTTTTTATGTTTGTTTTTTTATTTCAAAACTTCTTCTTCAGTTGCTAGACTAAAGGATTTTCCTTTTAAAAGCTTTTATCATTTCATATGTTAAGTGTTAGAAGTTGAACAAATAATAGTGTCAGATGACTACTTCATGTCTAAGTTTAACAAAGTTGTGTTTATACATTTTGATCAGTCTTAAAGGTCATTAGTGATTGAACTAAATCTTTTTTCCAGAATCCAGGACTTACGGTAACATTAGTGAAACAAAGGTATTAAAAACAATGTTGCAGATTTTCAAAAGAACTGAGTTAACACTGACTGTATCTATTAAGGCATGCATATTCTGTGCAAAATTGCATTTTAAACGAAATGAATACAATGTATTTCAAATGAAATACAAAACCTATTTCAGGTGAACACCTTTATCAGTTATTGGTAAAAAGTTTATGTTTTCATAGTACCTGGTGTTGAGGAAGATAACAGAGTAAGTGGAAAATCCAAAGTCTCACACTTATTTTTGGTGCCATGTATTCTTTCATGAAACACTTAATCAACTAATTTTCTGGTTAAGAACCAGGCATTCTTAGCCTTGAGAGATATAAAATGATGCAAAAGTCATTGTATCAAAATACAAAGTCATTGTATTACCCAGACTTCCTATAGGACCGTAATTTAGAGCATGTGCTCCTAAATAAGACTGCTGGGCAAGTATATGACTTTGAGCAACTACCTGAATCCCTCTATCTTTGTCTTAGTCTCTCATTTATAAAAATGAGAATTTTACTTGTCCCAATTGTAAGGGTTGTGATAAAGGCTAAAAGAACATGTATATAAAACTTTAAACTCTGATCAATACAAGGTTCCCACCAGTCCTCCTCCCCAAGACACCTGGCTTACTGAGATGCCTGAAATTCTACCAACATTCCCTGTTTACCAACAATATTTACCAACATTGCCTGCACATTTTTGGGCTTCCCAGGTGGTACTAATGGTAAAGAATCTGCCTGCCAATGCAGGAAACACAGGAGACGCAGGTTCAATTTATGGATGGGCAAGACCCCCTGGAGAAGGAAATGGCAACTCACTCCAGTATTCTCGCCTGGGAAATCCCATGGACAAAGGAGCCTGCTGGGCTACAGTCCATGGGGTCGCAAAGAGTCAGAGACAACTGAGCATAGCACACCTGGTTAGTCTATGTTTTTATATAGGCTGACCACTATGTGTGAAATATACTATTCTCTCATTTCTTGTGCCTCACCCTAGTTCTGTCTTATTTGTACTTTTAAGACTCAGTTCATGTATTACTTTCATAAGGAAGACTTCTCTGATCTTGCCTTGTAATTAGGCCAGAGGTACTTCCACACAGTACTCACAATACTCTATTTTATTAATATTTCTAGCAATGCACCTTTTATTTGTTTGTATCTCACCAGAATTTAAACTCTCAAGTGTGGGGCCCTGAAGAAAAGAGGGCCTTTGTAAGCATAAGGAAGCTTAAACACATATTTGCAGTTTGGTGCTAAAAGGATGCCTACAGGAAGAGACGGGACATGATCTAAGGTCCAGTGTCAAAACATCTGATTGATCCCTGGTTTCGGTGCTCTGGACAATGCATGCTCACCATAGTTTCCTATTGCAATGTAAATACATAAGTGATGCCTTACCCAGACTTCCTTAAAAAGGTTAAGAACCAGGCATTCTTAGCCTTGAGAGATATAAAATGATGCAAAAGTCATTGTATCAAAATACAAAGTCATTGTATTACCCAGACTTCCTATAGGACCGTAATTTAGAGCATGTGCTCCTAAATAAGACTGCTGGGCAAGTATATGACTTTGAGCAACTACCTGAATCCCTCTATCTTTGTCTTAGTCTCTCATTTATAAAAATGAGAATTTTACTTGTCCCAATTGTAAGGGTTGTGATAAAGGCTAAAAGAACATGTATATAAAACTTTAAACTCTGATCAATACAAGGTTCCCACCAGTCCTCCTCCCCAAGACACCTGGCTTACTGAGATGCCTGAAATTCTACCAACATTCCCTGTTTACCAACAATATTTACCAACATTGCCTGCACATTTTTGGGCTTCCCAGGTGGTACTAATGGTAAAGAATCTGCCTGCCAATGCAGGAAACACAGGAGACGCAGGTTCAATTTATGGATGGGCAAGACCCCCTGGAGAAGGAAATGGCAACTCACTCCAGTATTCTTGCCTGAAGAATCCCATGGACAGAGGAGCCTGGCAGGCTACAGTCTATGGGGTCGCAAAGAGTCAGAGACAACTGAGCATAGCACACCTGGTTAGTCTATGTTTTTATATAGGCTGACCACTATGTGTGAAATATACTATTCTCTCATTTCTTGTGCCTCACCCTAGTTCTGTCTTATTTGTACTTTTAAGACTCAGTTCATGTATTACTTTCATAAGGAAGACTTCTCTGATCTTGCCTTGTAATTAGGCCAGAGGTACTTCCACACAGTACTCACAATACTCTATTTTATTAATATTTCTAGCAATGCACCTTTTATTTGTTTGTATCTCACCAGAATTTAAACTCTCAAGTGTGGGGCCCTGAAGAAAAGAGGGCCTTTGTAAGCATAAGGAAGCTTAAACACATATTTGCAGTTTGGTGCTAAAAGGATGCCTACAGGAAGAGACGGGACATGATCTAAGGTCCAGTGTCAAAACATCTGATTGATCCCTCTGGTTTCGGTGCTCTGGACAATGCATGCTCACCATAGTTTCCTATTGCAATGTAAATACATAATTGCTCGACCTTAAGCTTGATTGGTATAACTATAGGAAGTCCTTTGCAAAGCCCTCTTCCTTTGCCTATAAGAACTGTTAGTTTACACTAGTAAAGTGGATCTGCTCTGACAGAACCCCTGCCGTGTCTGATTGTCCCCAGCGCATGCCAACGGGCTCGGGGGCCAGCAGCAAAGGCTCGCCTCTCTCCGAGATCTTCCGCTTCAGCCAGGGGTAATTCTGCTGCCTTCCCTTTCTGCGGAAGGTCCCCGCATCAAGGGATAAGGACAATAATGATTTCATGTCTTTATATCTAATAGTTATTAATAATACAGAACCTGGTGTAAATGATACACCTGAAGACCAGAGAAAAAGTAATGAATGATACTCCGTCTTTAGAAGAAATGGGCAAAGCTAGTGATTCTTTAATAGTCCAAATACGTTTATTCCTAAGGTCTTATTATTATAACTATGCATCATTTGGATGCTTACTGTAAGCTACCACAAAGAAAAGATCAAGAACACTGTACTGGTCCAGTTACAGAATAAAAAATGTCATGGCACTGTATAGCATTGTGACTATAATTAATAATACTATATTGTATACTTAAAAGTTACTTAGAGAATAAATCTTAGAAGTCCTTACTGCAAGCAACAAATTGGAACTATGTAAGGTGACTGATATTAACTAGACTTAGGACAGTGATCATTTTGTAATACATATAAAATAACAAATCATTATTTGTATACCTGAAATAGTTTAATATTATATGTCAATCATACCTCAATCAATCAAAACCAACAATTTTAAGACTCTCAGGGGTTTTTTTTTAACTTCCACACAGTACTCACAATACTCTATTTTATTAATATTTCTAGCAATGCACCTTTTATTTGTTTGTATCTCACCAGAATTTAAACTCTCAAGTGTGGGGCCCTGAAGAAAAGAGGGCCTTTGTAAGCATAAGGAAGCTTAAACACATATTTGCAGTTTGGTGCTAAAAGGATGCCTACAGGAAGAGACGGGACATGATCTAAGGTCCAGTGTCAAAACATCTGATTGTTTCCCTCTGGTTTCGGTGCTCTGGACAATGCATGCTCACCATAGTTTCCTATTGCAATGTAAATACATAATTGCTCGACCTTAAGCTTGATTGGTATAACTATAGGAAGTCCTTTGCAAAGCCCTCTTCCTTTGCCTATAAGAACTGTTAGTTTACACTAGTAAAGTGGATCTGCTCTGACAGAACCCCTGCCGTGTCTGATTGTCCCCAGCGCATGCCAACGGGCTCGGGGGCCAGCAGCAAAGGCTCGCCTCTCTCCGAGATCTTCCGCTTCAGCCAGGGGTAATTCTGCTGCCTTCCCTTTCTGCGGAAGGTCCCCGCATCAAGGGATAAGGACAATAATGATTTCATGTCTTTATATCTAATAGTTATTAATAATACAGAACCTGGTGTAAATGATACACCTGAAGACCAGAGAAAAAGTAATGAATGATACTCTGTCTTTAGAATAAATGGCAAGCTAGTGATTCTTTACTTTTTTTTTTTTTTGCTAGTGATTCTTTAATAGTCCAAATACGTTTATTCCTAAGGTCTTATTATTATAACTATGCATCATTTGGATGCTTACTGTAAGCTACCACAAAGAAAAGATCAAGAACACTGTACTGGTCCAGTTACAGAATAAAAAATGTCATGGCACTGTATAGCATTGTGACTATAATTAATAATACTATATTGTATACTTAAAAGTTACTTAGAGAATAAATCTTAGAAGTCCTTACTGCAAGCAACAAATTGGAACTATGTAAGGTGACTGATATTAACTAGACTTAGGACAGTGATCATTTTGTAATACATATAAAATAACAAATCATTATTTGTATACCTGAAATAGTTTAATATTATATGTCAATCATACCTCAATCAATCAACCAACAGAATTATTGTATTGTGCTGTAGCCAGTATTTCTAAATTTAATGATTTACACTTGATAGATCTTTTTACCCAGGGTACTGTTCCAATATTAGATATATTGATTTCATCCTGGGAACTTTCAGGAGCTAGGGGAAAGTGAAAAGAAATGTTTTTTCTACTAAAAAGACAAGTGATCATGCACCTATAAGAAGTGAGACAGCTAGTCAGGAAGAGCTAAAGAAAAAGTTTTTAAGCAGAAAGAATATCAAGTGCAAAAGCTCTGAGGTGGAAGTGTGATGCGTGTTTTGAAGAACCCTCTAGGAGGCCAGTGTGGCTCAAAGAGTAAAGTAAAAGGGAAAATATTCAGAAAGGTCAGGGTGTATATGGGCAGATTAAGTAGGGCTTCATATCTTAGGGTCTTTGGTATTTATTTAGATTTAAGAAGGACTGGATAGATTTTTGAATAAATATGTGACATAAGCTCACATATGGTCTAAAGATTACTTTGCTGTGTTCAAAAGAGACTGTATAGATAAACAACAAAATGAGAAAAAGTAGTTAGGAGAGAAGGGAGAGGTAAGAGATGACCAGTGCTCTAGATGAGTGTAGAGATATATTCACAGATTTAATACTTTTACTAAATATTGAATTAAATAATGGATAAGCGTGATATGATTTCTATTTTAATCCAGTATGTCTAGATAAAGATCTCAGCATTTCAAAAGATACTTTTCAGAGTGTGAAAAATGAGAAGGGAAGGAATTATTTTCCCAACACAATGTTTTTTTTTTGGATCACAAAGTGAATTGCAGGTACAGATACCCTGCTCTGCCATATTTTAATATATATGACACTTTCATGAGGTAAACTGCAGGATTTCTCATCACTGGGAAGGACTTACCACAGGATGCTATCATTCTGGGTCTATTTCTGACAAATAAAATCTCCCACTGTCCAACAGAAGCTCTTAAAAAAATTTTCTTCAGGTTTAAAATGTATGCTTAATCCTGAACCATGATAAAAAAAAAAGGTTCCTAAATAAACAAACTTTGTAAGTTTTTAGGGTTCATTTAAGGTAAAAAGATACACTTACTAAGATATTTATTATATAAATTAATATCTCTTGAATGCAAAGGAGTAATACGTAGTCAAAGACTTTCTGAACTGATGTTGTTTCAGGGTGGGATGAAAGCAATGTTGCAATTTATATGTCTGTCTGTCTACCTATCTATCTACCTTTCCTTATTTTGGCACTTAAGGATCATAGTCTAATAGCCCACTCCCTATTCATGTTCTCTGCAACAAAATCTATCAGTGAGTCAAAATATCCTGCCCCCATTCTCAGAAACTTTAGTCAGGGTTCCTACTTCGGGGTAAGACTGAGAATGAAAAGCAGCAAAGACTGGCAGTCTACTCTCAAAACTTGTAAGTTATCTTAAATTATAAATAGAGGCATAAACAAATTTACACATAACAAAGCCACAAACTAAAAATTATATAACTGAAGACATGCACTGTAGATGTGAAATAATTATTTATCTTTTATATTTATGAACCAATTGATATAGCTTAACACTGGTAAATCAAGCAACAGAGCTTCATGTTATGCAGAGGAAGTCATCAGAACAATTAGAAATAGAGATTGTTAGAAAACTCAGCTGTAGAATAGGAGAATAGAAATGTGTAAGGCAGATGAACATTGGTTTCCATTGCTTTAAATTGTGAGCGTCTTTGTATTCTTTTCTTACTTATCATACACACGTTTTACTTTGCTTAAAAAATACAAAATTTATCTTAAAAGGTATTTACACTTATAAACAACAAATTCTTCTAGCTCTACCACACATGGTTTACACACTAATTTTTGACTTTTGAGGTGTTAATATATTACATCTGAATATCAGTCAGTCTTATATATTATCACCAGGAGGGAAAACAAATATATACATATGAACCTGAATAAGAAACTAAAGTTTATTGAGCTCTCCTTAGTTTATGACAGAAACAGATATAAAACTAAATGCTTTAAATAAGTCATTTAATATAATTCTCCCAACAACTTTGCATATTATACAATATTATCTCTTGGTGATATGTGCAAAATAAATTAAACAAAGTCACATGGTTGAGCCAGGTTTTTTCTTTGTTTTAAAATCATTGTTTAGAGCTAAATACATTTAACTCTAAAAATGGGCTTTCCTTCCCCTCTTAGTACACTTTAGATGCAATGTAGTCAAAGACTTTCTGAACTGATGTTGTTTCAGGGTGGGATGAAAGCAATGTTGCAATTTATATGTCTGTCTGTCTACCTATCTATCTACCTTTCCTTATTTTGGCACTTAAGGATCATAGTCTAATAGCCCACTCCCTATTCATGTTCTCTGCAACAAAATCTATCAGTGAGTCAAAATATCCTGCCCCCATTCTCAGAAACTTTAGTCAGGGTTCCTACTGGGTAAGACTGAGAATGAAAAGCAGCAAAGACTGGCAGTCTACTCTCAAAACTTGTAAGTTATCTTAAATTATAAATAGAGGCATAAACAAATTTACACATAACAAAGCCACAAACTAAAAATTATATAACTGAAGACATGCACTGTAGATGTGAAATAATTATTTATCTTTTATATTTATGAACCAATTGATATAGCTTAACACTGGTAAATCAAGCAACAGAGCTTCATGTTATGCAGAGGAAGTCATCAGAACAATTAGAAATAGAGATTGTTAGAAAACTCAGCTGTAGAATAGGAGAATAGAAATGTGTAAGGCAGATGAACATTGGTTTCCATTGCTTTAAATTGTGAGCGTCTTTGTATTCTTTTCTTACTTATCATACACACGTTTTACTTTGCTTAAAAAATACAAAATTTATCTTAAAAGGTATTTACACTTATAAACAACAAATTCTTCTAGCTCTACCACACATGGTTTACACACTAATTTTTGACTTTTGAGGTGTTAATATATTACATCTGAATATCAGTCAGTCTTATATATTATCACCAGGAGGGAAAACAAATATATACATATGAACCTGAATAAGAAACTAAAGTTTATTGAGCTCTCCTTAGTTTATGACAGAAACAGATATAAAACTAAATGCTTTAAATAAGTCATTTAATATAATTCTCCCAACAACTTTGCATATTATACAATATTATCTCTTGGTGATATGTGCAAAATAAATTAAACAAAGTCACATGGTTGAGCCAGGTTTTTTCTTTGTTTTAAAATCATTGTTTAGAGCTAAATACATTTAACTCTAAAAAATGGGCTTTCCTTCCCCCTCTAGTACACTAGAAATTAAAAGTTATCATCATATTTATAACATGGATATATCAAGTTTTTTCTAATAGCTTAAAACAGGCATTGATTAACTTTTAATTAATTTTTATTTCTTAGTATTATGACTAAAAGTCGTCTTGTTGTTTAGTAGCTAAGTCATATCCAACTCTTTGAGACTCCATGAACTATGGCATGCCAGGCTTCTCTGTCTTTCAGTATTTTCCAGAGTTTGCTCATACTCATGTCCTTTGAGTCAGTAAAGCTATCCAGTCATCTCATCTTCTGTCATCCCCTTCTCCTGCCCTCAGTATTTCCCAGCATCAGCGTCTTTTCCACTGAGTCAGCTCTTGCATCAGGTGGCCAAACTATTGGAGCTTCAGCTTCAGCGTCAGTCCTAATAAATATTCAAGGTTGATTTCCTTTAGGATTGACTGGTTTGATCTTCTTGCTGAACAAGGGACTCTGAAGAATCTGCTCCAGAACCACAGTTCAAAAGCATCAATTCTTCAGTTCTCAGCCTTCTTTATGATCCTACTTTCACATTGATACACAATTACTGGAAAAAACCCTAGCTTTGACTGTCCAGACCTTTCTCTGCAAAATGATGTCTCCACTTTTTAATTGTCTAGGTTTGTCATAGCTTTTCTTCCAAGGAGCAAGTGTCTTTTAATTTCATGACTTCAGGCACCATCTGTAGTGATTTTGGAGCCCAAGAAAATAAAATATTTAGTTTCCACTTTTTCCCCATTTGATATGAAGTGATGGGACTGAATGCCACGCTCTTAGTTTTCTGAATGCTGAGTTTAAAGCCATCTCTTTCATTCTCCTCTTTTACCCTCATCAAGAGCCATTCCCTTTTTTTCTTTATGTCTTGTTAATAAGAAACTAAAGTTTATTGAGCTCTCCTTAGTTTATGACAGAAACAGATATAAAACTAAATGCTTTAAATAAGTCATTTAATATAATTCTCCCAACAACTTTGCATATTATACAATATTATCTCTTGGTGATATGTGCAAAATAAATTAAACAAAGTCACATGGTTGAGCCAGGTTTTTTCTTTGTTTTAAAATCATTGTTTAGAGCTAAATACATTTAACTCTAAAAAATGGGCTTTCCTTCCCCCTCTAGTACACTAGAAATTAAAAGTTATCATCATATTTATAACATGGATATATCAAGTTTTTTCTAATAGCTTAAAACAGGCATTGATTAACTTTTAATTAATTTTTATTTCTTAGTATTATGACTAAAAGTCGTCTTGTTGTTTAGTAGCTAAGTCATATCCAACTCTTTGAGACTCCATGAACTATGGCATGCCAGGCTTCTCTGTCTTTCAGTATTTTCCAGAGTTTGCTCATACTCATGTCCTTTGAGTCAGTAAAGCTATCCAGTCATCTCATCTTCTGTCATCCCCTTCTCCTGCCCTCAGTATTTCCCAGCATCAGCGTCTTTTCCACTGAGTCAGCTCTTGCATCAGGTGGCCAAACTATTGGAGCTTCAGCTTCAGCGTCAGTCCTAATAAATATTCAAGGTTGATTTCCTTTAGGATTGACTGGTTTGATCTTCTTGCTGAACAAGGGACTCTGAAGAATCTGCTCCAGAACCACAGTTCAAAAGCATCAATTCTTCAGTTCTCAGCCTTCTTTATGATCCTACTTTCACATTGATACACAATTACTGGAAAAACCATAGCTTTGACTGTCCAGACCTTTCTCTGCAAAATGATGTCTCCACTTTTTAATTGTCTAGGTTTGTCATAGCTTTTCTTCCAAGGAGCAAGTGTCTTTTAATTTCATGACTTCAGGCACCATCTGTAGTGATTTTGGAGCCCAAGAAAATAAAATATTTAGTTTCCACTTTTTCCCCATTTGATATGAAGTGATGGGACTGAATGCCACGCTCTTAGTTTTCTGAATGCTGAGTTTAAAGCCATCTCTTTCATTCTCCTCTTTTACCCTCATCAAGAGACTCTTTATTTCCTCTTCTCTTTCTGTCATTATAATGTTATCATCTGCATATGTGAAGTTGTTATTTCTCTTGGCAACCTTGCTTCTAGCTTGTGAGTCATCCAACGTGGCATTTTGCATGACATACTATACATTTAGTTAAATAAGCAGGGTGACAATAGACAGCCTTATCATATTTCTTTCTAAATAGTGAACCAATCTGTTGTCCCATGTCTGGCTCTAACTGTTGCTTCTTGTCCTGCATACAGGTTTCTCAGGAGATAGGTAAGGCGGGGTTGGTATTCCCAACTCTCTAAGAATTTTCCAGTTTGTTTTGATCCACACAAAGGCTTAAGCATAGCCAGTGAAGCAGAAGTGGTTCTTTTTTTTTTTTGGAATTTTCTTGCTTCTTCTATGATCCAATGGATGCTGTTACCAAACTTAATTGATGGTACAAATTATTCTCTCTTAGGGAATTTTAGAATACTAACATCCTGTGATATTTTCAGGAATGAGTGAATGTGTATTCAATGTGTGATTATTTTATGTGAGCATATTTTTATGAATGCTGTATATTCTGGTACTCCTGCCTTTCCCACCTAAGTCGTGAAAATACACCTAATCATTTCTTTCAGTGATTTAACACTTAGAATTTGACCTGTAGTTTTCTGTATCCTTTGAGTTTTCTCCATGAGACTTTTTTTTCTCATAGGGCTCTGCAAATTTTCCATTGTCTCTTAATGATTACTGACAGTAAATTTTGAAAAGTGCTTTTCTAAGTTTGGTATGCTTTTCTGCCTATAAACATATTTCCCTTTTGTATGGCTCTAAATTCTAAAATAATAAATCACTCTTCCTCTTACATTTTCCATAAACTTCCATGTCATCAATTATTTTCTTTCTCTTGAGCAGGATTAAAGCCAAAGTAATTATTTCTCTTTTTATTCCCTTTGTCTTCTGATAGATGAAATTATTAACTCAAGTTAAGAATTAACTGATTGTTCTGGTATTAACAGAATGACTATTTAGTAGCCATCTCTTTCATTCTCCTCTTTTACCCTCATCAAGAGACTCTTTATTTCCTCTTCTCTTTCTGTCATTATAATGTTATCATCTGCATATGTGAAGTTGTTATTTCTCTTGGCAACCTTGCTTCTAGCTTGTGAGTCATCCAACGTGGCATTTTGCATGACATACTATACATTTAGTTAAATAAGCAGGGTGACAATAGACAGCCTTATCATATTTCTTTCTAAATAGTGAACCAATCTGTTGTCCCATGTCTGGCTCTAACTGTTGCTTCTTGTCCTGCATACAGGTTTCTCAGGAGATAGGTAAGGCGGGGTTGGTATTCCCAACTCTCTAAGAATTTTCCAGTTTGTTTTGATCCACACAAAGGCTTAAGCATAGCCAGTGAAGCAGAAGTGGTTCTTTTTTTTTTTTGGAATTTTCTTGCTTCTTCTATGATCCAATGGATGCTGTTACCAAACTTAATTGATGGTACAAATTATTCTCTCTTAGGGAATTTTAGAATACTAACATCCTGTGATATTTTCAGGAATGAGTGAATGTGTATTCAATGTGTGATTATTTTATGTGAGCATATTTTTATGAATGCTGTATATTCTGGTACTCCTGCCTTTCCCACCTAAGTCGTGAAAATACACCTAATCATTTCTTTCAGTGATTTAACACTTAGAATTTGACCTGTAGTTTTCTGTATCCTTTGAGTTTTCTCCATGAGACTTTTTTTTCTCATAGGGCTCTGCAAATTTTCCATTGTCTCTTAATGATTACTGACAGTAAATTTTGAAAAGTGCTTTTCTAAGTTTGGTATGCTTTTCTGCCTATAAACATATTTCCCTTTTGTATGGCTCTAAATTCTAAAATAATAAATCACTCTTCCTCTTACATTTTCCATAAACTTCCATGTCATCAATTATTTTCTTTCTCTTGAGCAGGATTAAAGCCAAAGTAATTATTTCTCTTTTTATTCCCTTTGTCTTCTGATAGATGAAATTATTAACTCAAGTTAAGAATTAACTGATTGTTCTGGTATTAACAGAATGACTATTTAGTAGATATCTACCTTTTCTTAATTTCTTACAGTAACACTTTGAATAAGGATTTCAAGCATCCCTATTTTAGATATGAGAGACAATAAGCATCCAGGTGGCCCAGTGGTAAAGAACCCACAGCCAATGTAGGAGACGCAGATTGATCCCTCGGTGGGAAGTTCCCCTGGAGGAGGAAATGGCAATCTCCTCCAGCATTCTTGCCTGGAAAACTCCATGGACAGAGGAGTCTGGCAGGCTACAGTCCACAGCGTCACAAAGAGTCAGACATGACTGAATCACTGAGCAAATAGCACAAGCTGAGAGGTTAAACAATTGTGCTAGTCAGAAATCATACATATATAATTATCATAGGAGAATACATTAAACAGTTAACAAAAATTATCATGTTTATTAGAAACCAAAAATCCAAACTTTCAATCATCAGATCAGAGTTGCTGGTGTTTCTTGTTCCACTGAAATTCACAGTAATAAACAGACTTTATACTATTGCAAGCATATACATTCACACATATACAAACATATATATATATATACACACACACACATATATATATGTTTATTGTATTTTATTTTTGTATACATAACTGAAAAGAATTCCACGAAACAATATCCTTACTATGGGCTTTAAGTTATAACAGTCTTATCTTTAACCTGTACTTTTTTTACTCAATTTTATACCAGTTATAAAAATCTAGTGAACTCATTTTATGATGGTCACAATCTAGTGAACTGATTTTATGATGCACTAGTGGTGACCCACAGTTTGGAAAATCTGCCCTAGATGATATTATTCACATGTCAATATTGTACAATGATTAGGAACATTCAACTAATTAGTGAGTCTGTGAGACTTTCCATGGTGATGTAATTTTTTTTCCTTACTAAACTGTATTTTTCATGGTATCTCTATATTGATAAAGAGTTAAATTTTGAAAAGTGCTTTTCTAAGTTTGGTATGCTTTTCTGCCTATAAACATATTTCCCTTTTGTATGGCTCTAAATTCTAAAATAATAAATCACTCTTCCTCTTACATTTTCCATAAACTTCCATGTCATCAATTATTTTCTTTCTCTTGAGCAGGATTAAAGCCAAAGTAATTATTTCTCTTTTTATTCCCTTTGTCTTCTGATAGATGAAATTATTAACTCAAGTTAAGAATTAACTGATTGTTCTGGTATTAACAGAATGACTATTTAGTAGATATCTACCTTTTCTTAATTTCTTACAGTAACACTTTGAATAAGGATTTCAAGCATCCCTATTTTAGATATGAGAGACAATAAGCATCCAGGTGGCCCAGTGGTAAAGAACCCACAGCCAATGTAGGAGACGCAGATTGATCCCTCGGTGGGAAGTTCCCCTGGAGGAGGAAATGGCAATCTCCTCCAGCATTCTTGCCTGGAAAACTCCATGGACAGAGGAGTCTGGCAGGCTACAGTCCACAGCGTCACAAAGAGTCAGACATGACTGAATCACTGAGCAAATAGCACAAGCTGAGAGGTTAAACAATTGTGCTAGTCAGAAATCATACATATATAATTATCATAGGAGAATACATTAAACAGTTAACAAAAATTATCATGTTTATTAGAAACCAAAAATCCAAACTTTCAATCATCAGATCAGAGTTGCTGGTGTTTCTTGTTCCACTGAAATTCACAGTAATAAACAGACTTTATACTATTGCAAGCATATACATTCACACATATACAAACATATATATATATATACACACACACACATATATATATGTTTATTGTATTTTATTTTTGTATACATAACTGAAAAGAATTCCACGAAACAATATCCTTACTATGGGCTTTAAGTTATAACAGTCTTATCTTTAACCTGTACTTTTTTTACTCAATTTTATACCAGTTATAAAAATCTAGTGAACTCATTTTATGATGGTCACAATCTAGTGAACTGATTTTATGATGCACTAGTGGTGACCCACAGTTTGGAAAATCTGCCCTAGATGATATTATTCACATGTCAATATTGTACAATGATTAGGAACATTCAACTAATTAGTGAGTCTGTGAGACTTTCCATGGTGATGTAATTTTTTTTCCTTACTAAACTGTATTTTTCATGGTATCTCTATATTGATAAAGAGTTATAAAAGAAACACAAATATATGACATTGCTTATATGTAGAATCTTTTTAAAAAGTTACAAATTTACTTATTTACAAAATAGAAAAAGTCACAGATATAAAAACAAAGTTATGGTTACTAAGTGGCAGGGGAAAGATAAATTGGGAGATTGGGAGAGTGGGACTGATTTATGTTGCTGTTGCTCAGTCACTTCAGTTGTGTCCGACACTGTGTGACCCTATGGACTGCAGTCTGTCAGGCTCCTCTGTTTACGGGATTCATCAGGCAAGAATACTGGAGTGGGTTGCCATGCCCTCCTCCAGGGGGATCTTCCCAACCCAGGGATAGAATTCAGGTCTCCAACACTGCAGGCAGATTTCTCACCACTGAGCCATCAGGGAAGCCATATATATATATATATATATATATATATATATATATATATTTGAGGCCCCAAGGACTATAGCATGGACGGCTTCTCTGTCCATGGAACTTTCAGCAAGAATACTGGAGTGGGTTGCCATTTTTTTTTCCGAGGTTGATATATAGACACACTACTATATATAAAATAGGTAACTAATAATGACCTACTGTACAACACAAGAAAATCTACTCACAACTCTGTAGTGACTTATATGGGAAAATAATTTAAAAGAAAGTGGATATGTGTATATGTATAACTGAATCACTTTGCTGTATACCTGACACTAATAAAACATTGTAACCTAATACTCCAATAAAAGAAATAAAATAAAATAATGTAACTAAAGGAAAAAAAAAGAATAGAAAAATACTGAAATATGATTTAAATATTTTACAGTAAAAATTAGTCAAAATACTATTAATTGCATTCAGCACAAAATCAATATTTAATTATTTCTCATTAGCAACAGTGAGACTACCAGTAAGATAGGGCTGAACTCATTTTATGATGGTCACAATCTAGTGAACTGATTTTATGCTGCACTAGTGGTGACCCACAGTTTGGAAAATCTGCCCTAGATGATATTATTCACATGTCAATATTGTACAATGATTAGGAACATTCAACTAATTAGTGAGTCTGTGAGACTTTCCATGGTGATGTAATTTTTTTTCCTTACTAAACTGTATTTTTCATGGTATCTCTATATTGATAAAGAGTTATAAAAGAAACACAAATATATGACATTGCTTATATGTAGAATCTTTTTAAAAAGTTACAAATTTACTTATTTACAAAATAGAAAAAGTCACAGATATAAAAACAAAGTTATGGTTACTAAGTGGCAGGGGAAAGATAAATTGGGAGATTGGGAGAGTGGGACTGATTTATGTTGCTGTTGCTCAGTCACTTCAGTTGTGTCCGACACTGTGTGACCCTATGGACTGCAGTCTGTCAGGCTCCTCTGTTTACGGGATTCATCAGGCAAGAATACTGGAGTGGGTTGCCATGCCCTCCTCCAGGGGGATCTTCCCAACCCAGGGATAGAATTCAGGTCTCCAACACTGCAGGCAGATTTCTCACCACTGAGCCATCAGGGAAGCCATATATATATATATATATATATATATATATATATATATATTTGAGGCCCCAAGGACTATAGCATGGACGGCTTCTCTGTCCATGGAACTTTCAGCAAGAATACTGGAGTGGGTTGCCATTTTTTTTTCCGAGGTTGATATATAGACACACTACTATATATAAAATAGGTAACTAATAATGACCTACTGTACAACACAAGAAAATCTACTCACAACTCTGTAGTGACTTATATGGGAAAATAATTTAAAAGAAAGTGGATATGTGTATATGTATAACTGAATCACTTTGCTGTATACCTGACACTAATAAAACATTGTAACCTAATACTCCAATAAAAGAAATAAAATAAAATAATGTAACTAAAGGAAAAAAAAAGAAAAGAATAGAAAAATAGTGAAATATGATTTAAATATTTTACAGTAAAAATTAGTCAAAATACTATTAATTGCATTCAGCACAAAATCAATATTTAATTATTTCTCATTAGCAACAGTGAGACTACCAGTAAGATAGGGCTCATTAGTAAAGTTGATTACAGTAAGATCTCAATAAATAGGATATCAATTAAAAAGACCTATAAAATGAAAAGCAGAGATATCACTTTGCTGACAAAGGTCCATATAGTTAAAGTTATGGTTTTTCCAGTAGTCACATATGGGTGTGACATTTGGATCATAAAGAAGGTTTAACTCTGAAGAATTAGTGTTTTAGAATTGTGGTGTTGGAGAAGACTCTTGAGAGTCCTTTCGATAGCAAGGACCTAAAAACAGTCAATCCTAAAGGAGATCAGTCCTAACTGTTCATTGGAAGAACCAATTCTGAAGCTGAAGCTCCAATACTTGGCATGCTTCAGTCCATAAGATCTCAAAGAATCGAACCTGACTTAACAATTGAACAACAAGAGTGGAGTTTGGAAAGGTCATGAGAAAACAGCTTTATGATGTACTAGATTGGCCTTTATTTTGGAAAATTCTCCAATTATTTATCCAGAAATTTATATCCATCAATTTCTGAATCATCATTATTAAAACTTGTTTCATTAGTAACTGGGGACTCTACAGTTTTCCTTCTTTTGTTCACTAAATCATCTCTTCAAATCTCTGCTATTTCGTGTGGTTAACTGCTTAGTAAATTCTGTAATTCTAAGTGAAGGTGATGTTTCTGTTTCAGGTATTTCTTTCAACTGCCTTAATCTCAAAACTATTAAGTTTCTTCTTGAACATATTTTTCTTAAGACTTTCTAAGATAACTGATATTCTCCAGGCTATGATCACTGTGCAATCTTTCAACACCCTGAATCTGCTGCACTGGTCTTGTACCAACTCTAGCTGTAGCTATGAAACTAATTTAAAAGAAAGTGGATATGTGTATATGTATAACTGAATCACTTTGCTGTATACCTGACACTAATAAAACATTGTAACCTAATACTCCAATAAAAGAAATAAAATAAAATAATGTAACTAAAGGAAAAAAAGAAAAGAATAGAAAAATAGTGAAATATGATTTAAATATTTTACAGTAAAAATTAGTCAAAATACTATTAATTGCATTCAGCACAAAATCAATATTTAATTATTTCTCATTAGCAACAGTGAGACTACCAGTAAGATAGGGCTCATTAGTAAAGTTGATTACAGTAAGATCTCAATAAATAGGATATCAATTAAAAAGACCTATAAAATGAAAAGCAGAGATATCACTTTGCTGACAAAGGTCCATATAGTTAAAGTTAGGGTTTTTTCCAGTAGTCACATATGGATGTGACATTTGGATCATAAAGAAGGTTTAACTCTGAAGAATTAGTGTTTTAGAATTGTGGTGTTGGAGAAGACTCTTGAGAGTCCTTTCGATAGCAAGGACCTAAAAACAGTCAATCCTAAAGGAGATCAGTCCTAACTGTTCATTGGAAGAACCAATTCTGAAGCTGAAGCTCCAATACTTGGCATGCTTCAGTCCATAAGATCTCAAAGAATCGAACCTGACTTAACAATTGAACAACAAGAGTGGAGTTTGGAAAGGTCATGAGAAAACAGCTTTATGATGTACTAGATTGGCCTTTATTTTGGAAAATTCTCCAATTATTTATCCAGAAATTTATATCCATCAATTTCTGAATCATCATTATTAAAACTTGTTTCATTAGTAACTGGGGACTCTACAGTTTTCCTTCTTTTGTTCACTAAATCATCTCTTCAAATCTCTGCTATTTCGTGTGGTTAACTGCTTAGTAAATTCTGTAATTCTAAGTGAAGGTGATGTTTCTGTTTCAGGTATTTCTTTCAACTGCCTTAATCTCAAAACTATTAAGTTTCTTCTTGAACATATTTTTCTTAAGACTTTTTCTAAGATAACTGATATTCTCCTGGCTATGATCACTGTGCAATCTTTCAACACCCTGAATCTGCTGCACTGGTCTTGTACCAACTCTAGCTGTAGCAGATATGACAACCTTTATATCTGATACTATGTTACTGAACTAATCTTAGGTATTATTCCTTCTTTTTGTCTCTTTGGGTCTTCCCTGTGCTGTTAGAGCTGCCTCAGTAGTTCTGACACGGCTATCACTTTTAGACAGCTTAATTCCTAGGAGAAATTTATGCATTTCTATACCCTTGTTTCAGATTTATCACTAATTTTTGATAATATTCTAGTTATTGAATTTATATGCTTTATCTGTTTTGTTAAAATGTCAGTTTCAGTTTGTTTATTCTTCATTTACTCAGTCAGTATTTCCTGAGAACCTGAAGTTTTAGCAACTCCTTTTAATCCTGAGGGTACATAAATGAAAAGAATATCCCTGGTCTCAGAGAGCTAATGTACACACTGCTTTAGAGATACATGGGAATATAATCACTTTTCCAAAGCCATTTCTTTATTGAAACCAATTTAAAAATCCTTGATAAAATCTCTGTATTGCCTACACCATACTTGTAGACCACGTTTTTAATGGTTGAATTTTAAAAAGTAGAAGCAAATTTAAACATTCTTTATTCTTTCTAATAACAAAAACTCAGTCAAAAGGTATTTTCTTACCATGACAACTGGGTAAGACTCTATTCCATCCAGGTCTTCCATCATCTCCCATGATACAGGTGAGTGTTGAATATCCTTGAAGAACATAACCGGCATCACAGTAATAGGTGACTGTCGACCCTAATTTATAATCCATTCCCAGTCTGGTGCCATTCATTATATTGCCTGGGTCAAAGCAGGACTCTCGGAGTTTTGCTGTAAAACAACATTGATATACAATGAATTATTTTAATATACTATATTCTAAAAAACTTCTGGCATGTCTTCATTTCTCCCTGTAAATGATTCCCTTGTAGCTCAGACAGCAAAGAATCTGCCTGCAATGCTGGAGACCTTGGTTTGATCCTTGGGTCAGGATGATTCCCTGGAGATGGGAATGGCAACCCACTCCAGCATTCTTCCCTGAGAATTCCATGGAGAGAGGAGACTGGGAGATTCCATGTGATCACAAAGAGTCGGACATGACTGAGTCACTAATAGTTTCACTTTTTTCTGCCTCTAAATAAACAGAAAACACCAGCACTCTTTCTGCCTCTGTTTGAGGGCTCAAAGTACAAAGCAGCTCATAACTATATCTGACATTTTATTAATTCATATTGATTAGCAAAAGGATAAAATTCTTCATTGGCCTTCTTATTAAAATTAGCATTTAATATACATAATCAAGGGCTTCCCAGGTGATGCTAGTGGTAAAGAACCCGCCTGCCAAAGCAGGAGACTCTAGGGATGTAGGATTGATCCCTGGGTTGGGAAGATCCCCACGGGAAGGCATGGCCATCCACTCCTGAATTCCTCCCTGGAGAATCCCATGGACAGAGGAGCCTCATGGGCTATGACCCACAGGGTCACAAAGAGTCGGACATGACTAAAGCAACAGTACTAGCATATACAGTCAAACACAGCATTTTCATGTTTATTACAAATTATGTTTTATAATCCATGCATGAGAATTTAAAGTGAGCTATTTTGGAAAAGAAGAACCTGTTTCTTTAATATTTCATTATTTAAAAGATCTTCCCTCAAATAATGTACACTCCATTCTATGTGACTGAATCTAGATACTGAACTACTGCCTATGTTGATCTCAGTTCATCATTAGGAAAACAGTAAAAGGTCTTATGTCTCTGCCTTGAAGCCATTTCCTTTAACTTACCTCCTCTACTCATTCTCCACAGATATGACAGAGGTCTGACCATTATAAATAGCAACAAGATTTATATAATATCCAAACCATGATTTTTTCAGACACAGTCTATATCCAATCCAAAAGCTTTCAAAGGTAATAGTAATAAGCACATTTACATTCCATTCACAACAAAGAACTGTTTTCTATGCAGGACTCTCAGTTTTGCTGGTCAGGATGATTCCCTGTGAGTAGCTCAGACAGCAAGAATCTGCCTGCAATGCTGGAGACCTTGGTTTGATCCTTGGGTCAGGATGATTCCCTGGAGATGGGAATGGCAACCCACTCCAGCATTCTTCCCTGAGAATTCCATGGAGAGAGGAGACTGGGAGATTCCATGTGATCACAAAGAGTCGGACATGACTGAGTCACTAATAGTTTCACTTTTTTCTGCCTCTAAATAAACAGAAAACACCAGCACTCTTTCTGCCTCTGTTTGAGGGCTCAAAGTACAAAGCAGCTCATAACTATATCTGACATTTTATTAATTCATATTGATTAGCAAAAGGATAAAATTCTTCATTGGCCTTCTTATTAAAATTAGCATTTAATATACATAATCAAGGGCTTCCCAGGTGATGCTAGTGGTAAAGAACCCGCCTGCCAAAGCAGGAGACTCTAGGGATGTAGGATTGATCCCTGGGTTGGGAAGATCCCCACGGGAAGGCATGGCCATCCACTCCTGAATTCCTCCCTGGAGAATCCCATGGACAGAGGAGCCTCATGGGCTATGACCCACAGGGTCACAAAGAGTCGGACATGACTAAAGCAACAGTACTAGCATATACAGTCAAACACAGCATTTTCATGTTTATTACAAATTATGTTTTATAATCCATGCATGAGAATTTAAAGTGAGCTATTTTGGAAAAGAAGAACCTGTTTCTTTAATATTTCATTATTTAAAAGATCTTCCCTCAAATAATGTACACTCCATTCTATGTGACTGAATCTAGATACTGAACTACTGCCTATGTTGATCTCAGTTCATCATTAGGAAAACAGTAAAAGGTCTTATGTCTCTGCCTTGAAGCCATTTCCTTTAACTTACCTCCTCTACTCATTCTCCACAGATATGACAGAGGTCTGACCATTATAAATAGCAACAAGATTTATATAATATCCAAACCATGATTTTTTCAGACACAGTCTATATCCAATCCAAAAGCTTTCAAAGGTAATAGTAATAAGCACATTTACATTCCATTCACAACAAAGAACTGTTTTCTATGGATGCAGGTAGTAAACTAGAGAGACAGACAGAATATTTGAAAATATGTAGAGAAATAGATTATTTTATTCATTTTGGTAGATAAACGGAAGAACACTTTTATTCTAGCAGATCTGGGTAATGAATATTTCTGAATATTTCCATTTTATTATCATTATCAACTACTTAAGAAATAACAGAAATGCGCTGATGTAAGAACTGTCACAAATTCAAGATACCAAATGTGATTTGCTACATTAGAATTTATCCTACAGTAATGGGAATTCAGGAGACGGGTGCATTTTTGGATGTGACTCATGGAATCACTGTAATTTAAGTCAACGATATCTTGATGTTTGGCTATTACAGAAATTATATTCTCATAATAAATTAATCAAATGTGATTAATTTAAAAGAAAAAAATATCTTTATTCCACTCATTAAAGTGTACAGAGTTCAAAGTGCTTCAGTGGTTATAGGAAACGATGAGAAATTTGTGCTTTAGGAAACATACTTTACAAGATACCCCTGAATTCAACTAAAGAGGAAATAGTGGAACCAAACATTTAAGTGATTTTAATAGAATACCAGAGGAATGAAAAAAGCCCATTTCCTTGCTTTCCTTCTTTCCAACAACTACTTAGGAGCCCATTATACAAGCAATGCTGGAAATACAGCAGTGGAGGACAAAAATGTTCTCATGGCATTTATAGTCTATTAAGAAAATAAGTACATTAAATAAACATCGTAGTGATGTGTGTTGCATAAGGGAAGCAGTTCCTCAAATAATGTACACTCCATTCTATGTGACTGAATCTAGATACTGAACTACTGCCTATGTTGATCTCAGTTCATCATTAGGAAAACAGTAAAAGGTCTTATGTCTCTGCCTTGAAGCCATTTCCTTTAACTTACCTCCTCTACTCATTCTCCACAGATATGACAGAGGTCTGACCATTATAAATAGCAACAAGATTTATATAATATCCAAACCATGATTTTTTCAGACACAGTCTATATCCAATCCAAAAGCTTTCAAAGGTAATAGTAATAAGCACATTTACATTCCATTCACAACAAAGAACTGTTTTCTATGGATGCAGGTAGTAAACTAGAGAGACAGACAGAATATTTGAAAATATGTAGAGAAATAGATTATTTTATTCATTTTGGTAGATAAACGGAAGAACACTTTTATTCTAGCAGATCTGGGTAATGAATATTTCTGAATATTTCCATTTTATTATCATTATCAACTACTTAAGAAATAACAGAAATGCGCGATGTAAGAACTGTCACAAATTCAAGATACCAAATGTGATTTGCTACATTAGAATTTATCCTACAGTAATGGGAATTCAGGAGACGGGTGCATTTTTGGATGTGACTCATGGAATCACTGTAATTTAAGTCAACGATATCTTGATGTTTGGCTATTACAGAAATTATATTCTCATAATAAATTAATCAAATGTGATTAATTTAAAAGAAAAAAATATCTTTATTCCACTCATTAAAGTGTACAGAGTTCAAAGTGCTTCAGTGGTTATAGGAAACGATGAGAAATTTGTGCTTTAGGAAACATACTTTACAAGATACCCCTGAATTCAACTAAAGAGGAAATAGTGGAACCAAACATTTAAGTGATTTTAATAGAATACCAGAGGAATGAAAAAAGCCCATTTCCTTGCTTTCCTTCTTTCCAACAACTACTTAGGAGCCCATTATACAAGCAATGCTGGAAATACAGCAGTGGAGGAACAAAAAAATGTTCTCATGGCATTTATAGTCTATTAAGAAAATAAGTACATTAAATAAACATCGTAGTGATGTGTGTTGCATAAGGGGAAGCAGTTAGAACCTTCTTGAAGAACTGACATCTAAACTGAGAATTGAGATGGAGAGGGTGTGGAGAAAAAGGAACACTCTTGCATTGCTGGTGGGAATGTAAACTGATACAGCCACTATGGAAGACAGTATGAAGATTTCTTAAAAAACTAAAAATAGAAGCACCATATGACCCAGAAATCCCACTCTTAGGCTTATACCCAGATGAAATCAAAACTGAAAGAAGCACCTGTACCCCAATGTTCATTGCAGCTCTCCATACAATTGCTAGAACATGGAAGCAACCTAGATGTCCATCGATGAATGAATGGATAAAGAAGCATTGGTACATACATACAATGGAATACTACTCAGCTGTTAAAAGAAATGCAAAAGAATCAGTCTTAATGAGGTGGTTGGATCTAGAACCTATCATAAAAAGTGAAGTACGTCAAAAAGAGAAAGACAAGTACAGTATACTAACACATATATATGGAATCTAGTTAAAGGGTAATGATAACACGTGCAGTGAACCCATGGGAAAACAGACAGAGAATAGACATATGGACATTGTGGGGAATGAATAGTGGGTGGGAGTAACATGGAAACCTATACTATCATATGTGAAAAAGATAGCTACTGTTGTTGCACTAAGGAAATAAGAGTACTTACAATGGCTTGGTGCAACAGCCTGGAGGGGTAGGATGGTGGGTGCTGGGAGGGGGGAGGGGGCCAGCAACATGCATATGACTGATCTGAGAGTATACATGTCTATGAACAACAAAACTCTGTAAAAACTTAAAAATAAATAAATAAATAAACAGCAACTATATGCCAATAAAAATTAAAGAAAAAAACACCGAAACAACAATTGAGCATTGAGGGGTGATGAGCAGACAAGGCAAAAGGGGATGAGAGATATGAAGGAGAAGTGGAGCTTGGGCTCAGATAAACCTGATTTCAGAGGTTCACCTGCACACTAAGTAACTTGATACACACACAAGCATGAGAAATCTGTATTCCATGTATCGTACCCTGATTTTAATTTAAAAAATTTCTTCCCAGTCCAAGAAATTATATTTCTTTCCAGAGCAAAATATTCATACAACACTATCATAAGGAAAGAACTATTAGGTTCTTTGGTCATTAAGAAGGAGGTTCAGAGTGGTGCAGAGGTTGGTTTGCTTAATTTTTCAGAATAAAACATTAATCTTTTCCTTAAATAAGTAGGAAAACATAATGTAATTTTTAGGTAGAACAGTAACCTAGCCTTTATAGCTATTCTTCATGAAACTGAACTAAATCTCTCGAGGGAAAAGGAAGGATTGAAATTACTATTTGGAAGGATTAATCTCTTTGACAAGTCTAACTGCCTAACATTCATCTTTTGAAAAGTTAGCTTTGCCCTTTAATGTTTTCCCCAAATTTCAGTGACATATTAGTGAATCTATAATGCAAACCCTCTACTTTTTGAGGAAAGGGAGACACTTGATAAATTAAAAATACTGCATCTGCAACAATTTTACATTGCTAGCCTTATTTTCAGAGGACACATTTATCTTATTATGCTTACACACTGCTTTAAATTCTTGGTTAATAGCTTTCTATGAATAATACTGCCCTTGTTTATGCCCCTATTTGCCACAGCAATTACATCTGGAAATTCTGAGAACATCTGGAGAATCCTTCCATAAAGATCCATGAAACAGATGGAAACATGATTTTAATTTTGGAAAAAAAATTGAGGCAGACAAGTTGATAGTATTTTAATGAATAATTAATTTCATAAAACAATTTATTTTTATGAATAATTCACTTTTATGTATAATTAAACTATGAATAACAGCAACTTGCCTGGTAAAAGATCCCAGGTAAAAGAGTCCCTTGCCTTGTATTCTCCAAATAGAGCATGTCAGAGGATGTCTGCTGGAAGACAGCCATGATTGTAAGACATAGAGCTTGTATCTTAGCTATGGATTTTATTTTTCAATCTTATGGAAAATTTGTTTCAGAATTTTTTTCCACATGAAATTTAAGTATTGTAAATGCTTATTTTGATGAAAAGTTTGACGTTAGAGAGTTGAAAAAAGTGTCTTGAAGAAAAGCCAACAGGAAAAATAAAAGCTTTATTATACTTTTGATTTCATTTTATTAATGATGACATACTGATGAAATTATAAGAAGCATAATATCTATATTATTATAAAGTTTTTTTCATATTCTGCATCAGGCATGAGTATAACCAAATAATGTTTGTTCAATTTATTCTTAAGAGTTTATTCATAAGTATATATGGGTTTTTAAGAACCACATGGGTTTATGGGTTTATAAGAACCATAAATATTTTTCTTGTTGAAGTTTAGTCTTTAATAAACTTCAAAGTTTATTCCCACATGCAGGCATACACTTATGAAGGGCCCATTATTAAGAGTAGTGTTATTCTGTGGACAGTCACTTCTCTATTATTTTTATTTTTGAAAGATGACCAGAGCATATCGTATTCAACTGCTGTTTATTTCCAGAATAGGCATATACCTGCAAGCAAGTTCAGCAACTAAGAGCTGTATTCTCTTCTTGAAAAGTTAGCTTTGCCCTTTAATGTTTTCCCCAAATTTCAGTGACATATTAGTGAATCTATAATGCAAACCCTCTACTTTTTGAGGAAAGGGAGACACTTGATAAATTAAAAATACTGCATCTGCAACAATTTTACATTGCTAGCCTTATTTTCAGAGGACACATTTATCTTATTATGCTTACACACTGCTTTAAATTCTTGGTTAATAGCTTTCTATGAATAATACTGCCCTTGTTTATGCCCCTATTTGCCACAGCAATTACATCTGGAAATTCTGAGAACATCTGGAGAATCCTTCCATAAAGATCCATGAAACAGATGGAAACATGATTTTAATTTTGGAAAAAAAATTGAGGCAGACAAGTTGATAGTATTTTAATGAATAATTAATTTCATAAAACAATTTATTTTTATGAATAATTCACTTTTATGTATAATTAAACTATGAATAACAGCAACTTGCCTGGTAAAAGATCCCAGGTAAAAGAGTCCCTTGCCTTGTATTCTCCAAATAGAGCATGTCAGAGGATGTCTGCTGGAAGACAGCCATGATTGTAAGACATAGAGCTTGTATCTTAGCTATGGATTTTATTTTTCAATCTTATGGAAAATTTGTTTCAGAATTTTTTTCCACATGAAATTTAAGTATTGTAAATGCTTATTTTGATGAAAAAGTTTGACGTTAGAGAGTTGAAAAATGTGTCTTGAAGAAAAGCCAACAGGAAAAATAAAAGCTTTATTATACTTTTGATTTCATTTTATTAATGATGACATACTGATGAAATTATAAGAAGCATAATATCTATATTATTATAAAGTTTTTTTCATATTCTGCATCAGGCATGAGTATAACCAAATAATGTTTGTTCAATTTATTCTTAAGAGTTTATTCATAAGTATATATGGGTTTTTAAGAACCACATGGGTTTATGGGTTTATAAGAACCATAAATATTTTTCTTGTTGAAGTTTAGTCTTTAATAAACTTCAAAGTTTATTCCCACATGCAGGCATACACTTATGAAGGGCCCATTATTAAGAGTAGTGTTATTCTGTGGACAGTCACTTCTCTATTATTTTTATTTTTGAAAGATGACCAGAGCATATCGTATTCAACTGCTGTTTATTTCCAGAATAGGCATATACCTGCAAGCAGGAGTTCAGCAACTAAGAGCTGTATTCTCTTCAAGTGGTGTATGAACTGTAGTCTCCTCAGATCATAGTAAACCCCAAGATGCTCTCTCTACTGGAAGACCCATAGTTCACATAGGATCAGATTACCCAGGTGCTTTTTGAAAATAAATATAAACCATACATGTGTCTCCTTTTTTGGGGAAAATACTGTTAAAATGGAAATCAAACAATTGTTGCAAAATACCTCAAAGTAAAACTGAAACGTAATAGCTTGCTCTATTAAAAGCTACATCTTACCTTAAGTTGATACGTTAATTTAGAAGGTAGTTTACAATATTTTAAGGTTCTTGAGACAGGTGGCTAACTTATGCCATATAAACAACTATTCATAAATCTGAAAGAATCTGACACTGTTCACAGCAACCTATCCACTGTCATCTATCAAATCTTTCCCTGTAGATTTTTGGAGCCTATCAGACAAAACAGCAACTGCCAGGAGGTCCCCATCAGTAGCACAAAATTCTATGTATTCTCTCTCCTTCATGTAACTAATATATTTTGTTTAAGTAATATAAATATAATTCCTATGAGTTATAACTATTAAATATTATAGTTGTATTTAAAGCATACTTCTTAACATAATTTAAAATAGTCTTAATACAAAACAATGCAAAAAATAGCATTATTTAAACTAACATATACATCAAGTACAAATTTTTTTGTTAATATTGTATTTAATTGAAATTAAATTAAGGTAAATGGAGACTAGACTGATTTAAACTCTTTGTGGGCATTGCTTTCAAGTTAACAAAACATCTTCCCTTACCTTCAAATATCTATTTCTTTGTTCCAGTTTCGTATTGTCTACAACATCAGAGCATTCCCACCATTTGCTTTTTGTAAATATAAAGTGGTATCCCTTCCAGGACCTATGGTGTTAGCAAGTTTGTGTATTTGTGATGTTTGACTATGGTATTTGTTCATTGTTCAAATGCTTTGTTTGTAGAATTAGTATGTATTTGAAAACAAACAAAAATGAGTTTCAGTGTCTAGTTTCAAGAGGGAAATGAAGAGACAAATATGAACATAAGCAATGGCCACTATACTCTGGTATGGGCTCTACAGTGAAGGAGGAAAGGAGCACGCTACCCTGAATAAACTGACTCCGTCTTGAGGAAGAGGACTCCATCTTGCACTTCCAGTGAACTCTGGACTGTGTTTGGAGTGTGTAGCCATGGAGATGAAAAATTAACTCTTGACTAGGCCTCCCGGGCTGATAAGAACCTGACCAAGGAAACCTCCTAACCAAGCCTCCCCTCAGCCAAGAAAATGAAACATCCAGCATATGATAGATCACCATTTGTGATCTTAGTTAATTAATCCTTGTTGAAGACAAGCTAGGCGATATGCTTAAGTGATTTTTGATTGTTCCTTTGTGAATGCAACCAAATCATACTTTTCTCTTTAACGGTTCCTCGGCAACCGCAGGTGTTTGAGATGTGGGTTTGTGCATATAGGCTTTAGGTATAAATGTTAGCCAAAAGTTTTCTTGGCTAAAGTGAGGCCTTAGAACCGCCGGTGTAATAAATGCCCTCCACTCTTTACTTCTGTCGCTCTGTGTGAGTTGTTCCCTGAAGCCTGGTTATAACATTAGATAGAGGTAGGTGCTGAACCTGTGGCTTTTTAAACTTGATTTTGTTTTTTTAATTTTGGCCTCTTTTATTGGTCCTTTATCTGTTCATTTTCATCCGTCTTTATTCTTTGGCCTGTGTGGGCCTTCCATTTCAGTGGCCTCTTTTGTTGTGAGCACCAAATCTCGGCACATGCACTCCAGAGCGCTGGCTAGTAACTGGACACACCAGTCCTGCCACTTCCGCAGCACGTGGGATCATCCTGGGCCAGGGATAGAATCGGTGTCCCTTGCACTGCAAAACAGGCTCTTTACCCACTGGATCGCCAGGGGAGCCGTGAACTTGTGACTTTTTAAATGAAGACCTACAAATACCTTTGGGGCTTCCCTTGTCGTTCGACTGGCAAAGAATCCACCTGCAATGCAGTTTGATTCCTGGGCCGTGCAGATCCCCTGGAGAAGGGATAGACTACCCACTCTAGTATTCTTAGGCTTCCTGGGTGACTGAGACAGTAAAGAATCTGCCTACAATGTGGGAGACCTGGGTTGGATCGCTGGGTTGGGAATATCCCCTGGAGAAAGTAGAGGCTACCCACTCCAGTATTCTTGACTGAGAATACCATGGCTTCTCCATGGATTGCAAAAAGTCGGACATAAGTGAATTACTTCCCTTTCTTTTTATTTTTAATAAACTTAGCACTAACATTGTAAAGAACTACCATCTGGAGTAAAAAAATAAGACCTCATAGAACTGTGCATAAGTAGACACTGGTGTAATAGTAGCTGAGGATGGTGGGGGGGTCATTGTAGGGTACAAGGTGAATTGTAGTTCATGGAATGCTTATGTATTTCTCTCTGCCTGTACTCTTATATTTTTATTCTCTTTTTATTATACTTTTATTGGTCTTATTAACTTATACCATCTTATGCAATTCATTTTAACAATTTGATTGTCAAACATGATAATGCTGTTAGCATTTTGTTCCACTTACAAATGTTTCTGCTAATAGGAAAGAGTGAGATACTGTATTGAAAGAGTCAATCACTGTACCTAAAGTACATAATAACTAATTAATATTGTTCTGTCCTTTAAAAAAAATTGCATCACTGTCCTTTCTCCTATGGTGGCATAAATCATAGCTTTTAGAAAACGGGACACAGAAATTGATCAAGATGGGACATAGAAGGGCAATACATTTAGTTGAGATATGGCAAGTAGGTTTTATCTCAAGAGATAAATTATGTGGATCTAATAATGGCTACTTGGAATATTACGAGAGAAGGGATTGCGAAGTCAGGTACAGTTTCCACGAGAAATAATGCTGCAATCAATTAGCATCATCTGCCCTAAGTATGATAGTATTTCTGATATTCTTCCTATATTTGTCATGCTATGGATCTCTCACAAAGGTTTTATTACTAACTCACGATAGAACCTAGCTTTACTGACTTATAGTTTTCTTCCCTCTCTCTCTTTCTAAATGAGTCTTGTTTATAAGCCTATCACCTTGTAGATGTAAATAGCAATTCCTAAAGATCCATATTCTCATTTGTAAAACACAGAACATGAATGTTTCCCAAAGTTTCTTTACATTTCAACACTGTTATGATTCTAATCATGTCTTGGTTTAAAATAGAAAATACCTCTTTAAGCAACTCAAAATCAATCTGCTAAATAATTATAAAACAATTACTACATGTTAGGCATTATCCTAGTACACTCATCATAAAGTGGTAGAGTTCTTGCTCTTAAGAAGCTTATTTGTTTTAGTGTTTCTGTAGGGATTTAATGGCGTCAGTAAGAGTGTTCATAGTAAATAAATAAGCAAAGAAATGAACAATAAACTATCAGGTAATGATACATTTTTGGTAATAAAAGAGAAAAAGCAAAAGGAGTAGAAAGGTCAAAATAAGATAAAAATATGTATCTGAAAATAGGTTCTCATAATATATCAAAGAAAAGTAATCACAATTCTAAGAAAATAATGAAAAAAAAAAAACAATTACAAAAGATTATCAAAGATTTCCCCAACTATTGCCATCATACCTAAATCAAGCAAATTTTTTTTAAAATGGCAAAAGGCATAAATATTTGAGAAATATCAATAGAGCTTAAGTTAATGAGTGTATATACAAAATAGCACCTGTAAAATAAACAACACTCTTTTCTCCAAGCACAAAGACAATATGCATTAAAACTAACTTTGTAAGAGGTCACAAAACAAATCTTAAGATGTGCCAAGAACTGATATCTGAATCATAATTGTTAGGATGCTTTGTGAGTGGTATACTTTAAAGTATTATCACTGAGATAAATTATGTGGATCTAATAATGGCTACTTGGAATATTACGAGAGAAGGGATTGCGAAGTCAGGTACAGTTTCCACGAGAAATAATGCTGCAATCAATTAGCATCATCTGCCCTAAGTATGATAGTATTTCTGATATTCTTCCTATATTTGTCATGCTATGGATCTCTCACAAAGGTTTTATTACTAACTCACGATAGAACCTAGCTTTACTGACTTATAGTTTTCTTCCCTCTCTCTCTTTCTAAATGAGTCTTGTTTATAAGCCTATCACCTTGTAGATGTAAATAGCAATTCCTAAAGATCCATATTCTCATTTGTAAAACACAGAACATGAATGTTTCCCAAAGTTTCTTTACATTTCAACACTGTTATGATTCTAATCATGTCTTGGTTTAAAATAGAAAATACCTCTTTAAGCAACTCAAAATCAATCTGCTAAATAATTATAAAACAATTACTACATGTTAGGCATTATCCTAGTACACTCATCATAAAGTGGTAGAGTTCTTGCTCTTAAGAAGCTTATTTGTTTTAGTGTTTCTGTAGGGATTTAATGGCGTCAGTAAGAGTGTTCATAGTAAATAAATAAGCAAAGAAATGAACAATAAACTATCAGGTAATGATACATTTTTGGTAATAAAAGAGAAAAAGCAAAAGGAGTAGAAAGGTCAAAATAAGATAAAAATATGTATCTGAAAATAGGTTCTCATAATATATCAAAGAAAAGTAATCACAATTCTAAGAAAATAATGAAAAAAAAAAAACAATTACAAAAGATTATCAAAGATTTCCCCAACTATTGCCATCATACCTAAATCAAGCAAATTTTTTTTAAAATGGCAAAAGGCATAAATATTTGAGAAATATCAATAGAGCTTAAGTTAATGAGTGTATATACAAAATAGCACCTGTAAAATAAACAACACTCTTTTCTCCAAGCACAAAGACAATATGCATTAAAAACTAACTTTGTAAGAGGTCACAAAACAAATCTTAAGATGTGCCAAGAACTGATATCTGAATCATAATTGTTAGGATGCTTTGTGAGTGGTATACTTTAAAGTATTATCACTGAGACTAGTCTCTGAATATTTGATACTTGAGTGAATCTTCATCTTCCAAAAATTGACTTTGTCTTTTAAGAAATATTTTGTGGTCTCAGCCAACTCCTGCAGTATAGTAATTGCTTATTTGTTTGCCTGAGACATTTCCTCTGGTGGTAATTAGGAAATACTAATTTCCTTCTCACTCATAGGCAAACTCTACAGTGACTGCTCTTTTGTGAGATGAATTGCCAGTAGTTTGCATTAAGAACTGCACATATTACTAACCACTGGGAATGGCCAATACAACACTATTTTCCTGTATAAAATATTCACCATTTAAATCATGATGCTAAAATTAAAGGTTCACATTTACCTTTATATTCTAAATGAAATCCAGTGTAACTAACAGATCCATCACTCCGAAAAGCCAAATGCATGGTATTTGAGCTGCTTTCTATTCTCTCTGGTAACTTGCTGTCTTGAAAACTTCCAATCAGGGGGCTATTACTGTCTGGCCCATCATATATATAGAGGAAATCATAGTTTGGTTCTATGCTAAAGCTAAAATGAAAGAAAAAGAAAGAATTAATGAAAAAAAAAAGAGAGGAAGGAAGAAAAGAGTGCAATGGTTATTACGAGGGTATTAAGCATAATAGTCACATACTCATATATTAATTCAGTCCATATCTTTAAAAATAACAACAGACCCTGTCAAAATAAAATAATTTGGAAATTGCCCTGGCAACACCACACTGAATATGTATATCAAATCAGTCCTGGAAAATGAGAAAAGACATCTTGATATTTTCAAATATTTCTAAGTTAGCATTGTATCTACAGGGAATACAAATGACTATAAAGAAAACGGTTTAGAAGTTGATGAAAGGATACAGTATTTGGAGTCAGAATTTAGGTACAAGATTAGCTTATGCCCTTTTTAGCTACATACCATTATATAAGTTATTTTACATCAGTAAATTGTGTAAGAAAGTAACTGCATTTAAATTTTTTTCATCCAGACATTTTGCATCATAAAAATGCAATCTCTGTTTTCTTTGTCAATGGTTACTATTTACCTTGAACTTCAAAATTTAAGAGTATTTTTGTTGTTTTAAAACTCAACTCTACAAATCAGATTCAAAGAAATGTTGGAAAGGTAACATTTGTATTTAAATTACTCAAACAAGATATCACACATGGTAGGAGGGTTTTTTTCCTTGAAAGTAAATGTATTTTCTTCTTTTAGAACTTTGTGTAGGCAAAGCAAAGCAATATACTCTTCATCAAAGTAAAATAGTCTTTAAATAAAGACATGTTAGCATGTAAACTATTCAAATCAATATTTAAATGTTGCAAAACTTGCATAATAAACTTGCCTTAACAATCTTCGAGTAGGAGAATCACCCCATAATGATTACAGAACCCACAACAACTTAAGAAATAACTGTAATGACTATTTTTCCCACAAAACCTGGAATGATAGCATATTTGTGCTTTTACAAAGCACTTTCATAAATATTAACTTGGGCTTTGTCAATAATATTGTGGTATAAGGAAGAGATTATCATTTTCATTTTTCCAATGAGGTCCTGATAAGTCAGTGGTCTCTCAAAGGTCACAAAATAAATGATCCAGCAGGAAATTAACTTTTAGTCACAAATTCTTGTAATAAGCCTTCTTTCAATAACTGATTAACTAAAACAATTTTTAAGTAAACTAATCCCTGACATTTCTAATGTATGTACTGCCATTTTCTCTACTATAAAAATGGGAATAACAGTATAAAGAGATACTGTTTCCTGAAAGTCAATCCACTACTCAACTTTTAACGTTTCCTCTACACTGGAAACTGGTGAAAGATGCTCACTCATTAGCCTGCCGAACTACATTGTCATCTGTGCTGTTATACAGAGATTTCTAAACTGTTTATTGCAAAATATTAGTATTGAAATTGGTTTAAAAAATGTCATGTAGAAAAATAAATATTTTCCCAGTGCAAATGCAAATGTAAAATAAGCAAAACTATTTTTAATGTCTGGAAAGCTACAGGAACTCACCTGATGAACGCCAAGGAGATAACATAGTCTGTGTTGACGGTGACGGTCCAGTCACAGTCCCTGCTATGGGGATATGGATGAGGGAAGTTTGGCGAAAGAATAAAGCCTGAAGATCCTGTTAAATTGCCTCCACAGGGTGCTTTAATTGAAAAGAAGCAGACAAACAAACCAAAGCCCTTAAGTGATTAACAAAATTTATTATCTATTACTATTTGTGAAAATGTTTATCTAAAAAAGTTAAGAAGATCTGTACAGAATTTTTTCTATAGTACTTGATGTTTAAACATTGCGTGATCTTTCAAGACCATTAAAATACTAAATATGTATATATATATACAGTGAATTTAGCTCCTTTATTTGCTTCAAAAGCCAAGAAAAAGTTACATTTAGACTTCTCTCCCTTTATACACCAATTTTGTATCATGTAAGAGAGACGCACTAAAAAGAGGAGTAGGGCTTCCTGGTGGTCCAGTGGGTAAGGACACCGTAAGCAGCGCTGATTTGATCCTTGGCCTGGGAAGATCTCATAAATTGATTACAGAACCCACAACAACTTAAGAAATAACTGTAATGACTATTTTTCCCACAAAACCTGGAATGATAGCATATTTGTGCTTTTACAAAGCACTTTCATAAATATTAACTTGGGCTTTGTCAATAATATTGTGGTATAAGGAAGAGATTATCATTTTCATTTTTCCAATGAGGTCCTGATAAGTCAGTGGTCTCTCAAAGGTCACAAAATAAATGATCCAGCAGGAAATTAACTTTTAGTCACAAATTCTTGTAATAAGCCTTCTTTCAATAACTGATTAACTAAAACAATTTTTAAGTAAACTAATCCCTGACATTTCTAATGTATGTACTGCCATTTTCTCTACTATAAAAATGGGAATAACAGTATAAAGAGATACTGTTTCCTGAAAGTCAATCCACTACTCAACTTTTAACGTTTCCTCTACACTGGAAACTGGTGAAAGATGCTCACTCATTAGCCTGCCGAACTACATTGTCATCTGTGCTGTTATACAGAGATTTCTAAACTGTTTATTGCAAAATATTAGTATTGAAATTGGTTTAAAAAATGTCATGTAGAAAAATAAATATTTTCCCAGTGCAAATGCAAATGTAAAATAAGCAAAACTATTTTTAATGTCTGGAAAGCTACAGGAACTCACCTGATGAACGCCAAGGAGATAACATAGTCTGTGTTGACGGTGACGGTCCAGTCACAGTCCCTGCTATGGGGATATGGATGAGGGAAGTTTGGCGAAAGAATAAAGCCTGAAGATCCTGTTAAATTGCCTCCACAGGGTGCTTTAATTGAAAAGAAGCAGACAAACAAACCAAAGCCCTTAAGTGATTAACAAAATTTATTATCTATTACTATTTGTGAAAATGTTTATCTAAAAAAGTTAAGAAGCTCTGTACAGACTTTTTTTTCTATAGTACTTGATGTTTAAACATTGCGTGATCTTTCAAGACCATTAAAATACTAAATATGTATATATATATACAGTGAATTTAGCTCCTTTATTTGCTTCAAAAGCCAAGAAAAAGTTACATTTAGACTTCTCTCCCTTTATACACCAATTTTGTATCATGTAAGAGAGACGCACTAAAAAGAGGAGTAGGGCTTCCCTGGTGGTCCAGTGGGTAAGGACACCGCCTTGAAGTGCAAGGGGCGCTGATTTGATCCTTGGCCTGGGAAGATCCCACGTGCCACGGAGCAGCTGGACCATTGTGTCCAACTACCAAGCCAGAGCTCTGGAATACATGTGCCCAGAGCAGGTGCTCTGTGACGAGAGAGGCCACTGCGATGGTAGGCCCACACAGGTCAAAGAACAAAGATAAATAAATGAAAAGATCAACAGAAGTGGCCAAAAAAAAAAAGTAGTAAAAATTGATTTTTCTCATGATTACTAAGAAAAAAATCTAAGGTTATTAAGAAAAAAAGATAGAAATTAAACAGAGCAAAGCAAAATCTCTCATAATAAATGGAATAATAAAATATGAAATATTTGACTCATTTCAAATCTTCCCTGCTATCTTTATTTATGGAAGAAGAGGCTTAGTTAATTTGTTGAATTGGATAACTGAGAATCTACAACACTTTACAGTAGAACACTTCTAAAGGACATTCTTAAATTCTAATTGTCTCACTTGTTGATGAAAATAGACAGTTACTGCAGTTATTGCTGTAGCCCAGATAAAGGTTTCTGGAACACTTTCATGGAGAGGCTCAAAAAATTATCTGAGAGATTCAGAGAACAGATTCTTTAGGGGATTATTGTTGGAGTCTGTTAAACACAGCTTGATCAGAACATATCATATAAAGTTGGCAGTTTCAGAAACTTAGAGAAATTAAGATAAGGGGGTCCTGCTGGTGAAGTGTGACAGTGTGCATATAAACACACAAGCAACTGAGAGAGACTGAGAGTGAGAGAGAGAGACTGAGATTGAGACTGGGATTCTCCTGGTGTCATGACATCTCCTGCACAAAATCACCACATCATCATTTTTCTCTTATATGAGTTTTGAAATTGATTTCCTCAAGTAAATTTTACCATTGGGTCGTAAGTTATATGGAATTCTTTTGACAGTATAAACCTGGTTTTCAAAGGAGGAGAATTTTGGTCCTGGCAACATTTCAGAGTTTTGTTCCTTGCCTGAGCTATGTAATATTATTATAATTGCTTGGTAATTTTTACCATCTAAATAATGAATGTCTGTTGTCACATTCCCCTATGACCTTCTGCGACCTTTGTCTCAGAGTGTCTGTCACAGTGGATGACTTACTCTACCAAGAATACTTATTTGATTAGCCTTAATTTATTTACCCTATCACCTGTATGTTTTTGCAGTATCATATCGAATAATTAAACAGACTCTCTCAACTTTCTCTAGACATCCCTCGTCAAACATCAGTGCTTCCTAAATATTTTTCTCTACAAGCAGAGCATAATGAGTCACTCGTATTAATCAGGATGACTCCCTAAATTTGGTCACACAGCCTCTCTTTTTCAGAACCTTTGTTCTTTTATCTCCTTTATTCTCTCTGGCTTCTTCCTCTTTGTCACCCTTTACCTATCATCTGACTAGATAAGGTTTACTTATCTTAGATAAAACCTTCTAAATAAGCCACCTCTATGTCCCATAAGAGAACTTATAAATTTCCTTTCTTTGACTCAAATGATTGGGTGAATTGTTTCTACACACTGATCAATCACAATAAACTACATGCAACAAAACTCTGGCTGTCCCTCACCTTGAGATAGCACTCAACCCCCTCCTAAGGACAGGCTGGACCCAGAGAATATCATTCTGAGTCACCCTTTCATCTCCCCACACCTGGCTCTTTCTCACCTTGTGTGCTACTTTTGATGAAAGAAAAATTCCCTTTCTCAACTCTTCAGATGCTTGCAGATGCTACCCTCGCGTCTTCCTATTACAGTAGTCTGTCCCTGTGCCTATCTTGCAATAATCCTTTTTAGTTTTTAAATGATCACCACATTGATTTCAGTGAACATCTGTCTTATAGATACAAAATTAAAAAAAAATAAACCTTGTGATGGAACTCTGAAAATTTACTCTTAACAATGCTCATATATTCATATAAGACACAGCTGCGTTACATATCATATTGTACATTACATCATTAGTACTTATTAATCTTTTAACTGGAAGATCTTGTATCTTTTAACCACCTTCATCCAAGTAGCTCTCCTTCATCCTAATTCTGGTAACCACTAAACTGATCTGTTTTTCTATGAGTTTCTTTATTTGTTTTTGAATTATAATTGACCTCTAACACTCTGTTAGTTCTTAATGTATAACATAGTGATTTGGTATTTCTATACATTACAATGTTAAAATTCTATAATACTTCTTTTTAAATAAAATTATCTCCTCAGTTATTTTGAATTAATTTATTTCTTATTTTACACTTAAGCCTTTTGAAAAAGAAGTTTAATCTCATTCCCTTGTTTATCACATATGTAAAATATGTCCCTACAGGCAAACTAACATTATTAGCCAAGAAGGTCGCACTGGAAAAAAAAGTTTCTTATATCTCAAAGAAAAGCACCAGAGTATTTACCCTAAGAAAACTTATCTCAGGCTTAGAATTTTTAAAATTTTAAGTTCTTTTTAGAGAGACAATAACCTTTGTTGCTTAGACACTTTTCAATGTCTTTATTCAATCCTTTCCACTTTTGTTCTCTCTCCAGCCATTGCTATTTCCTTAACTGACTAGATAAGGTTTACTTATCTTAGATAAAACCTTCTAAATAAGCCACCTCTATGTCCCATAAGAGAACTTATAAATTTCCTTTCTTTGACTCAAATGATTGGGTGAATTGTTTCTACACACTGATCAATCACAATAAACTACATGCAACAAAACTCTGGCTGTCCCTCACCTTGAGATAGCACTCAACCCCCTCCTAAGGACAGGCTGGACCCAGAGAATATCATTCTGAGTCACCCTTTCATCTCCCCACACCTGGCTCTTTCTCACCTTGTGTGCTACTTTTGATGAAAGAAAAATTCCCTTTCTCAACTCTTCAGATGCTTGCAGATGCTACCCTCGCGTCTTCCTATTACAGTAGTCTGTCCCTGTGCCTATCTTGCAATAATCCTTTTTAGTTTTTAAATGATCACCACATTGATTTCAGTGAACATCTGTCTTATAGATACAAAATTAAAAAAAAATAAACCTTGTGATGGAACTCTGAAAATTTACTCTTAACAATGCTCATATATTCATATAAGACACAGCTGCGTTACATATCATATTGTACATTACATCATTAGTACTTATTAATCTTTTAACTGGAAGATCTTGTATCTTTTAACCACCTTCATCCAAGTAGCTCTCCTTCATCCTAATTCTGGTAACCACTAAACTGATCTGTTTTTCTATGAGTTTCTTTATTTGTTTTTGAATTATAATTGACCTCTAACACTCTGTTAGTTCTTAATGTATAACATAGTGATTTGGTATTTCTATACATTACAATGTTAAAATTCTATAATACTTCTTTTTAAATAAAATTATCTCCTCAGTTATTTTGAATTAATTTATTTCTTATTTTACACTTAAGCCTTTTGAAAAAGAAGTTTAATCTCATTCCCTTGTTTATCACATATGTAAAATATGTCCCTACAGGCAAACTAACATTATTAGCAAAGAAGGTCGCACTGGAAAAAAAAAAAAGTTTCTTATATCTCAAAGAAAAGCACCAGAGTATTTACCCTAAGAAAACTTATCTCAGGCTTAGAATTTTTAAAATTTTAAGTTCTTTTTAGAGAGACAATAACCTTTTTGTTGCTTAGACACTTTTCAATGTCTTTATTCAATCCTTTCCACTTTTTGTTCTCTCTCCAGCCATTGCTATTTCCCTTAACCTTCTTGCCTCCAACACAAACACTCCTTAGCTCACCCTCAAATGACTTTTTAACTGATCAATGTGACAGAAGATTTCTGCATTTAGCTTTCTCTTCATATCTGTATTCATCCTTAATTGTTGACTTTAATCTTAAATTCATTCTCCTGGTTTTTGGAACCCCACTTCTAACCACTTTCCCTTCATTTTATAATGTGGGTATTCTCCTGAATTCCTTATCTAATTGTCTCTAATTACACTCTATTACATTCTTCCCTGTTGACCATTATCAAGTTGTTTATTTTCCACTTATACATTGACAACTCCTTTTTTCCTATCATCTTCATCAGATTTCTCTGCTTAATTCTAAACCCAAGTGCTCATCTCTACTGGATAGCCTATGGGTCATCAAACATAGAATATCCAATATATCCAAACCTTAACTCAAATTTTTCCTGTATTTCTGGGTTATTTAATTAACACTTTCTTCCATTCACATATATCCCCAGGCTAGAGGGCTACAATTCTTTCTTTTTGTTAACTGCCCTGTCAACTCCAATCTGTCAAGAAACCCTACCAAGACTCTGTTTCATAGTTCCTCAGTTTTTTATTTTCTTTTCATGCCTCTAGTAAAATCTAATATAGTAAGAAATAACTGAGCAACTGAGCCTACACACAGTATAATCAACTTTCCTCCAATTCATCTTCCCAGTGAAAACCACTAATCATATTACATGCTTAGTCACTTCAGTTGTGTCAGAGACTTTGTGACCCTATGAGCTATAGCCAGCCAGGCTTTTCTGATTCTGGGATTCTTCAGGAAAGAATATTGGAGTGGATTGCCATGCCTTCCACCAGGGGGCCTTCCCAACCCCGGGATCAAACCTGGGTCTCCTGGGTGTCCTGCATTGCAGATGGTTCCTTTACCTCTGAGTCACCAGGAAGCCACGAAAAGCATAAAATTTTAAGTTCTTTTAGAGAGACAATAACCTTTTGTTGCTTAGACACTTTTCAATGTCTTTATTCAATCCTTTCCACTTTTGTTCTCTCTCCAGCCATTGCTATTTCCCTTAACCTTCTTGCCTCCAACACAAACACTCCTTAGCTCACCCTCAAATGACTTTTTAACTGATCAATGTGACAGAAGATTTCTGCATTTAGCTTTCTCTTCATATCTGTATTCATCCTTAATTGTTGACTTTAATCTTAAATTCATTCTCCTGGTTTTTGGAACCCCACTTCTAACCATTTTCCCCTTCATTTTATAATGTGGGTATTCTCCTGAATTCCTTATCTAATTGTCTCTAATTACACTCTATTACATTCTTCCCTGTTGACCATTATCAAGTTGTTTATTTTCCACTTATACATTGACAACTCCTTTTTTCCTATCATCTTCATCAGATTTCTCTGCTTAATTCTAAACCCAAGTGCTCATCTCTACTGGATAGCCTATGGGTCATCAAACATAGAATATCCAATATATCCAAACCTTAACTCAAATTTTTCCTGTATTTCTGGGTTATTTAATTAACACTTTCTTCCATTCACATATATCCCCAGGCTAGAGGGCTACAATTCTTTCTTTTTGTTAACTGCCCTGTCAACTCCAATCTGTCAAGAAACCCTACCAAGACTCTGTTTCATAGTTCCTCAGTTTTTTATTTTCTTTTCATGCCTCTAGTAAAATCTAATATAGTAAGAAATAACTGAGCAACTGAGCCTACACACAGTATAATCAACTTTCCTCCAATTCATCTTCCCAGTGAAAACCACTAATCATATTACATGCTTAGTCACTTCAGTTGTGTCAGAGACTTTGTGACCCTATGAGCTATAGCCAGCCAGGCTTTTCTGATTCTGGGATTCTTCAGGAAAGAATATTGGAGTGGATTGCCATGCCTTCCACCAGGGGGCCTTCCCAACCCCGGGATCAAACCTGGGTCTCCTGGGTGTCCTGCATTGCAGATGGATTCTTTACCGCTGAGTCACCAGGGAAGCCCGATCGTATTATATCCATGCATAAGATTTTGCAGTTACTTCATGTTGCCTACAAGACAATGCCCCAACCACAGCACAGCTTTTAGGGCTTCATCCTTGCAACCTTTCCAATTGCATCAACCACCAATCTAGACCCATAATTTATAGTTAAACACTATTATTTGCTTTTCCTTACGTTTAATACTTGTATGTACCCTATTTGGTTTTCCTAAAATGCCTTTTTCCCTTCAACATCTATGTAATTCTTACTTATGTTTCAAGATTCATCATTGCTTCCAAAGAATTTTCAGTGGCAAAAAATCTACCTTCCAATGAAGGAGTCTCAAGAGACAGAGTTTTGATATCTCAGTCAGGAAGATCCCCTGGAGAAGGAAATGGCAACCCACTCCAGTATTCTTACCTAGCTGGAAAATCCCATGGACAAAGGTACCTGGCTGGCTACAGTTCATGGGGCTACAAAGAGTTGGACATGACTGAGTGACTGAACACAAACCAGGGAGTTTTTCCTAACATTTTGCAGCCCGGGCCTCCTGCAGCTCTCTCCAGAGCACTCTGGTATCCATAGCAACCTGTGCTTATATCCATCATTTCCCTGAGCACATTTTATGTAACTATTCCTTTCAGGTGTTCACATTCATCCCTAACTTGTAAGCTAAAAATTGTGTCTTATGTGTTACTTTCTATGTGAGATTTAGCATATACTACATATTCCTCAGTTTTTTATTTTCTTTTCATGCCTCTAGTAAAATCTAATATAGTAAGAAATAACTGAGCAACTGAGCCTACACACAGTATAATCAACTTTCCTCCAATTCATCTTCCCAGTGAAAACCACTAATCATATTACATGCTTAGTCACTTCAGTTGTGTCAGAGACTTTGTGACCCTATGAGCTATAGCCAGCCAGGCTTTTCTGATTCTGGGATTCTTCAGGAGTGGATTGCCATGCCTTCCACCAGGGGGCCTTCCCAACCCCGGGATCAAACCTGGGTCTCCTGGGTGTCCTGCATTGCAGATGGATTCTTTACCGCTGAGTCACCAGGGAAGCCCGATCGTATTATATCCATGCATAAGATTTTGCAGTTACTTCATGTTGCCTACAAGACAATGCCCCAACCACAGCACAGCTTTTAGGGCTTCATCCTTGCAACCTTTCCAATTGCATCAACCACCAATCTAGACCCATAATTTATAGTTAAACACTATTATTTGCTTTTCCTTACGTTTAATACTTGTATGTACCCTATTTGGTTTTCCTAAAATGCCTTTTTCCCTTCAACATCTATGTAATTCTTACTTATGTTTCAAGATTCATCATTGCTTCCAAAGAATTTTCAGTGGCAAAAAATCTACCTTCCAATGAAGGAGTCTCAAGAGACAGAGTTTTGATATCTCAGTCAGGAAGATCCCCTGGAGAAGGAAATGGCAACCCACTCCAGTATTCTTACCTAGCTGGAAAATCCCATGGACAAAGGTACCTGGCTGGCTACAGTTCATGGGGCTACAAAGAGTTGGACATGACTGAGTGACTGAACACAAACCAGGGAGTTTTTCCTAACATTTTGCAGCCCGGGCCTCCTGCAGCTCTCTCCAGAGCACTCTGGTATCCATAGCAACCTGTGCTTATATCCATCATTTCCCTGAGCACATTTTATGTAACTATTCCTTTCAGGTGTTCACATTCATCCCTAACTTGTAAGCTAAAAATTGTGTCTTATGTGTTACTTTCTATGTGAGATTTAGCATATACTACATATTCCCTAAATGTTTTTTGAATTGTTATTCACTCCTTGCATTGTTTGTGAAGATCAAAGATGACTAGATTTGAATGGCAATCTAATTTGTAACTATATGCTTTGATAAACATAATGGCATATTTTGTCTTTGGAACTTCTAAAAACAAATGTGAATTTGAAAATTATTATAAAAATGTGTCTAATAGCAAATGCATATATCTATGCATTAAAGGTAACAATATTTTGGTGTTTTCCTTCATGCTCTATTTGTAATCTGGGAACTATGGTAGCAATTTTATTTGTTTGTTTCAGTCTTCCTTATTTTTCACAGGAAATATTGGTCTTTTTGTCATTAGAAGTTTTATGCACATGAACAAATACTCATATACATTTATAAGTGTATATGCTTTATCACATAAGATAAAGGAAAATCCATGATACATATTTTGAGTATCTTACTGAATATATTTTGTGATTATACTATTAACTGAATGTAAGATCTTTGAAAAATTCTTTTGATTCTATTATTTAAATTTCTTATTGAGGTTTTCCTGATAAATTTCATTGTTGTAGGAGACCTTGAAAATCTATAAAAGCCATTGAGACAAGTAGAAACATTATCTGACATTTGTATATCCCAAACAAATCAATAGTAAATAAAATTATCTTTGCTTTAAATATATTAAATTTTAAATAGCATTCGAAACATACATTTTTATTTTTATGAATCTAATTATAGAGAACCCAAAATAAGATTCTCTTTAGATCAAATGTATTCATGAATTAAAATTTTAATTAAGAAAAAATAAATTTTTAATTAGTTTCCATGAATTTTACACATTAATGCTTTGTTCTGAGTATACTTTCTTGTGAGACAGTTATAAGGGCAACTACTGACAACAATTTTACCATCTTATTAATTTTTCTCCCCAATTCAGTTTTATTTGTGTCTGGTGTATTTCTCAGCAGCCCACCCAAACTAATGCTTTTGTTATTTACCTTCATATTGAGTGCTCTTACTTTCCCTCTGGCAATGTCAAAGTAATCTTCACACTGTCAATTTTGTTGGAATGAATTCTATTAACTCTCTTAAAGATGACTGTCCATGTGTACTTTATGCATATACTACATATTCCTAAATGTTTTTGAATTGTTATTCACTCCTTGCATTGTTTGTGAAGATCAAAGATGACTAGATTTGAATGGCAATCTAATTTGTAACTATATGCTTTGATAAACATAATGGCATATTTTGTCTTTGGAACTTCTAAAAACAAATGTGAATTTGAAAATTATTATAAAAATGTGTCTAATAGCAAATGCATATATCTATGCATTAAAGGTAACAATATTTTGGTGTTTTCCTTCATGCTCTATTTGTAATCTGGGAACTATGGTAGCAATTTTATTTGTTTGTTTCAGTCTTCCTTATTTTTCACAGGAAATATTGGTCTTTTTGTCATTAGAAGTTTTATGCACATGAACAAATACTCATATACATTTATAAGTGTATATGCTTTATCACATAAGATAAAGGAAAATCCATGATACATATTTTGAGTATCTTACTGAATATATTTTGTGATTATACTATTAACTGAATGTAAGATCTTTGAAAAATTCTTTTGATTCTATTATTTAAATTTCTTATTGAGGTTTTCCTGATAAATTTCATTGTTGTAGGAGACCTTGAAAATCTATAAAAGCCATTGAGACAAGTAGAAACATTATCTGACATTTGTATATCCCAAACAAATCAATAGTAAATAAAATTATCTTTGCTTTAAATATATTAAATTTTAAATAGCATTCGAAACATACATTTTTATTTTTATGAATCTAATTATAGAGAACCCAAAATAAGATTCTCTTTAGATCAAATGTATTCATGAATTAAAATTTTAATTAAGAAAAAATAAATTTTTAATTAGTTTCCATGAATTTTACACATTAATGCTTTGTTCTGAGTATACTTTCTTGTGAGACAGTTATAAGGGCAACTACTGACAACAATTTTACCATCTTATTAATTTTTCTCCCCAATTCAGTTTTATTTGTGTCTGGTGTATTTCTCAGCAGCCCACCCAAACTAATGCTTTTGTTATTTACCTTCATATTGAGTGCTCTTACTTTCCCTCTGGCAATGTCAAAGTAATCTTCACACTGTCAATTTTGTTGGAATGAATTCTATTAACTCTCTTAAAGATGACTGTCCTTTTATTTGGTATTTGCTATAAGGCTGACTACTTCTACATGCAAGCAAAATGGTTTATGCTCCAGGGTCTGAGACATAGACTTATGAAGTTTCTAAAAAGTTCAGGGTTTAATCTTTAGCATAGTATTTCCAATCATGGAGTCCTTTCTTATCAGTTTCAGAGGTCAAGCTTTCTGCAGCTTTAGCAATTTTTTAGACTATTTTTTTAGGTTATTTTCTTCTTCAGAGAAGCTCTAATGCATATCCTCTCCTCAAGCAATCTTTTCATATCAAGAAATAATACAGAGCATCATAATCCTCACAAAAAATTCCCACAACCTGCTCAATTTAAGTAGAACATAGTGTTCAATATTTTTTTTCTAGAATTATGACTTGCTGGCTAAAGTATTATCTACAAAGGAATTTTATAACAACATATTTAGTCTTTTATGTTTTGGATTTTTGTGTTTTCTAGAATTTCAGTGTAAAGCTGTTCAATATTTCAGGATTCTAAACATAACATTTGATATAACATAGCCTTTCAGACAATTCTAATAGCACCCATTTTAACAGGTCTAAGAATCACAGTAAAGCAAAATGTTCCACAGTAGGTCTGCGAAGCTCTGTCAATTTCTTCTTTACATAGATCCTCTTTACAATATACCGAGTCAAACTGAAATTAATTGGAATGTGGCATTTTGTTGAAGTTACATTTTTTAGGTTAAATGTAGAATAAACAAACAAATGAAAACTTTGTTATTTCAGTCTCTTCCTTTCAAAACATTTTTTCCTCTGTATTTTCTCTCTACTTTTATTACTGACGCTATATAATAAGTGGAAATTTATCAATATTTGATGATTTAGATTCTTGCAATGATGCATGCATACAAAACAACGTAAGTATAAATGAACACAATAAACTGTAAAAGGAAATGTGGCTAAATCCAGTGGCTCAAGGTATATACCTATTTTGTGCTGTTTTTTTTTTTTTTTTTTTTTTTTTGGTTTCTTTAATAAGCATTTTCCTTTATCATCTGCCCCATTTTTTACAAGAAGTCTAGAAATACTTGTCCACTCCCTGGCTGGTTTGAGTCTTTCTTTTTTTAAAGATTTATTTATTTATTTATTTTGGGCGGGGGTCGGGTTGGGGAGGGTAGGGAGCAGGCGGGCCACTTCTATTGGTCTTTCATTTGTCCATTTTCATCCATCTTTGTTCTTTGGCCCCTGTGGGCCTCCCATCGCGGTGGCCTCTGTTGTCACTGAGCACTGGCTCTGGGCGCCTGCGCTCCAGAGCTCTGGCTCGGTAATTGGACACATTGGTCCAGCCGCTCCGCACCACATGGGATCTTCCCAGGCCAGGGATGGAACCTGCACCCCTTGCACTGCAAGGCGGTGTCCTTACCCACTGGGCCACCAGGGAAGCCCTGAGTCTTTTTTGTTTTCTGTATTTTCTTCGAATTTCAGCATATAAAATGCAAAGTATTTGATATATAAAAAATTATACTTTTTAGTTTTCACTTCACTAGAAGTAGATTCACAAAAACAGAAAACTCTTCTGTCTTATTTGAATGGTAAATCCTCTTTGCCTAGAAAAATGTGTAGGTCACACTAATGAACTTAACTTTGCATCTCAAGCATAAGAAGCATAAAATGGATACAATAACTATGAATAAATGAGTGCTTAAGTACTAAATATTATTTTAAGATTATTATGTGACTCACTGTGAAATAATTACTGAAAAATGTATTTATGAGTTAGATATAAGTGAAGAAAAATAAGCCTTTCTCTCTGCAATGTCTTAAATTTTCCTGCTAGAAAAAATGTATTGACAAGATAGGGAATCTTTTATCAAGTTGCTTATAGTGTACTAAGGGAAAAAATATGCATATAAATAAAATTTGGAGTAGACAAAACAAACTTTGGTCAAAATGTTTTATATATTCTAGATGACACAGGTTTAAAGCATTTGAATTACAGGTTTGAGACTGAACTAGTTGAATTTAAGAAACTTAGTAATGATATATTTTGTTAAGATTACACAGCACATTTTCTCACTAATTTTATTCCAGAGGTGGTGTATCCCTTAACTTTTTCTCATGCCTGGTAGAGAAAATAACATGCAGATTAATTTTCAAGAGTCTAACTTGGAGACTCATGAACGGAGCATGAAAATAAAAGGCAGGGAGTTGGAAGTATGAACCAAGTGATTGTAAATCCCTAGATCATCAAAATAAAAACTGATTTGAAATATGTGGATTGAAAGGAAAATCTAAGCTCTGAAACTCAAACTTAAGTTTTGATAAAAAGTTTCTTTCTTAGAAGGAATAACTCTTAGAGAGCCAAGATCAACATTGCTCATTTCAAATACAATGCCTGAATCCACTCTTTAAATTGGAAAGCATTGGATAACTACATTTGTATAGAAGATAACATATAGTTTGGCCACCTGATGTGAAGAGCTGAGTCACTGGAAAAGGTCCTAATGCTGAGAAAAATTGGGGACAAGAAAAGGGGATCACAGAGGATGAGATGGTTGGATGGCATCATTGACTCAATGGACATGAGCTTGAACAAACTCTGGGAAACAGTAAAGGACAGGGACGTTTGGCATGCTGCAATCCATGGGGTCACGAAGAGTCAACATGACTTAGCAATTGAACAATGAACAACAGCATAAAAGATAAGGCAAGATGAAGATTCTTCAGGAGCTTTGATTCTTACCTATTTTTTTTAAAAGAGTATTAGAAGCACTAACCATATAATGAAATTGTAGACGCTCTCCTCGGAAAAAAAATAATTATGGTTTATCATATTGTGCATTTTTTGGAGGGTCACAGATCTCTGATATCTTAAACTTCCATGTAGAACCTATTACAGAGTACTGTTCTTAATAACACTGAAAGCAGTTTTTAACCACTGTTCCACACTTGCATAAAAGTTTAATTGTTCTTAATTCATACCTATACAAACTGGTGGGCTGGGCTGCCAGAAGTATCGATTTTCTACCTGAATGCAGGTTATTCTTTCTTCTCCTTGAAGCTCATATCCTGGGTCACACTGAAAAACAACAGTGTCTCCAGGTTCTCGTCCATCTCCATTTCGAGTCCCATTCATAGGAACCCTGGGTCACGACACGCAGTAGCTACAGAACCTATGAACAAAAAATTTTATTCCAGAGGTTTCCCTCCATGCCTGGTAGAGAAAATAACATGCAGATTAATTTTCAAGAGTCTAACTTGGAGACTCATGAACGGAGCATGAAAATAAAAGGCAGGGAGTTGGAAGTATGAACCAAGTGATTGTAAATCCCTAGATCATCAAAATAAAAACTGATTTGAAATATGTGGATTGAAAGGAAAATCTAAGCTCTGAAACTCAAACTTAAGTTTTGATAAAAAGTTTCTTTCTTAGAAGGAATAACTCTTAGAGAGCCAAGATCAACATTGCTCATTTCAAATACAATGCCTGAATCCACTCTTTAAATTGGAAAGCATTGGATAACTACATTTGTATAGAAGATAACATATAGTTTGGCCACCTGATGTGAAGAGCTGAGTCACTGGAAAAGGTCCTAATGCTGAGAAAAATTGGGGACAAGAAAAGGGGATCACAGAGGATGAGATGGTTGGATGGCATCATTGACTCAATGGACATGAGCTTGAACAAACTCTGGGAAACAGTAAAGGACAGGGACGTTTGGCATGCTGCAATCCATGGGGTCACGAAGAGTCAACATGACTTAGCAATTGAACAATGAACAACAGCATAAAAGATAAGGCAAGATGAAGATTCTTCAGGAGCTTTGATTCTTACCTATTTTTTTTAAAAGAGTATTAGAAGCACTAACCATATAATGAAATTGTAGACGCTCTCCTCGGAAAAAAAATAATTATGGTTTATCATATTGTGCATTTTTTGGAGGGTCACAGATCTCTGATATCTTAAACTTCCATGTAGAACCTATTACAGAGTACTGTTCTTAATAACACTGAAAGCAGTTTTTAACCACTGTTCCACACTTGCATAAAAGTTTAATTGTTCTTAATTCATACCTATACAAACTGGTGGGCTGGGCTGCCAGAAGTATCGATTTTCTACCTGAATGCAGGTTATTCTTTCTTCTCCTTGAAGCTCATATCCTGGGTCACACTGAAAAACAACAGTGTCTCCAGGTTCTCGTCCATCTCCATTTCGAGTCCCATTCATAGGAACCCCTGGGTCACGACACGCAGTAGCTACAGAACCTATGAACAGATAGAAAACGAACCTTTAGTTTTGATGGCATCAAAAATCCATTTCAAAGTTCCAGACCTCATATTTAAGAGTCTTCTGTGTTATCTACGAGCTTTAGAAAAAAAAAAAAAACCTTAAAAATATTTGGGCCTTAATTCTCTTTGCTCTACAGATACATCCTTCCTGTTTGCCTATTTGTTTGTTTTTCAACCTTAGGTCAGGAAAATCCCTTAGAGGAGAAAATGGCTACCAACTCCAGTATTCTTGCCTGGAAAATCTCATGTACAGAGTAGTCTAGTGGGCTACAGTGCATAGGATTGCAAAAGAGTTGGACACAATTGAGCATGCACACATACACATATATAATCTATAAAAATTATCGATGCTATCCATCTGAAATTAATATAACCTGTAAATCAACTATACTTCAATGTAATAAAAAAAGTATATGGCTAATTTTTAAATAAATAATTTCAAATTGTGCTTTCTGGAAGTAATTTATTTGTTAACTTGCTTCAAGGAGGAACATAACATTTTAGTTGATAAATAATAAATTTACTCAAAATTCATTATTTTGATACTCTCTGAAAGACACTGTGAAAAGGATGTTTGCAGCCTTGAAAAGACAACTGTAAACTGGAGGAATATATTTTCTTGGCCTATACACCACAAAGGACTTGTATCTAGAATATATAAAGAACTCTTAACACGCAACTGTGGGGGAAAAAAAGAAGTCCAATTACAAAAAGGGCAAAAACCTTTTTAATAAAGAGGATACTAGGTGGCACATGAAAAGATGTTCAGCATCATCAACCATTAAAGAAATGCATAGTAAAACCACAATGAGATACCTATCAAATCAAATCAAATAAATATGGTAACTCCAAGTGCTGACAAGGTTATGCAAAAAAAATGAATCACTCATACATTGCTGGTAGAAATGTAAAGTGGTACAACCGCTCTGGAAAGATAACACTTTAAAAAAAAAAAATGTTTACCATAACCCACTAACTGTACACTTGCGTATTTATTCCAGTGAAATGACAACTCATGTTTGCATAAGCTTTATTTGCAAGAACTAAAAACTAATAACAGGGCTTCCCTGGTGGTCCAGTGAGTAAGAGTCTGCCTTGCACTACAAGGGGTGCCAGTTCTATCTCTGGCACAGGAAGATCCCACATGCTGTGGAGCAGCTGGACCGGTGTATTCAATTATGAGCCAGCGCTCTGGAGCACATGAGCCCAGAGCCAGCGCTCTGCTACAGAAAGGTCACTGCAATGGGAGGGCCACACAGGTCAAAGAACAAAGAAAATAAATAAATGAAAGACCAATAAAAATGGCCAAAGAAATTAAAAAAAAAAAAAAAAAAAAACAACTAAGAACAAAGTTAATGTCCTTCAACAGGTGAAACATTAAATTCACATGATGGAATATTACTCAGTCATTAAAAAAGAATGTTAATACATAACACATTTTGGGTGTATCTGAAAGGAATTATGATGAACAAAAAAATACAACAATAAAATGTTTTATACTCTGAATTAAACTTTTGGCTAATTTTTAAATAAATAATTTCAAATTGTGCTTTCTGGAAGTAATTTATTTGTTAACTTGCTTCAAGGAGGAACATAACATTTTAGTTGATAAATAATAAATTTACTCAAAATTCATTATTTTGATACTCTCTGAAAGACACTGTGAAAAGGATGTTTGCAGCCTTGAAAAGACAACTGTAAACTGGAGGAATATATTTTCTTGGCCTATACACCACAAAGGACTTGTATCTAGAATATATAAAGAACTCTTAACACGCAACTGTGGGGGAAAAAAAGAAGTCCAATTACAAAAAGGGCAAAAACCTTTTTAATAAAGAGGATACTAGGTGGCACATGAAAAGATGTTCAGCATCATCAACCATTAAAGAAATGCATAGTAAAACCACAATGAGATACCTATCAAATCAAATCAAATAAATATGGTAACTCCAAGTGCTGACAAGGTTATGCAAAAAAAATGAATCACTCATACATTGCTGGTAGAAATGTAAAGTGGTACAACCGCTCTGGAAAGATAACACTTTAAAAAAAAAAAATGTTTACCATAACCCACTAACTGTACACTTGCGTATTTATTCCAGTGAAATGACAACTCATGTTTGCATAAGCTTTATTTGCAAGAACTAAAAACTAATAACAGGGCTTCCCTGGTGGTCCAGTGAGTAAGAGTCTGCCTTGCACTACAAGGGGTGCCAGTTCTATCTCTGGCACAGGAAGATCCCACATGCTGTGGAGCAGCTGGACCGGTGTATTCAATTATGAGCCAGCGCTCTGGAGCACATGAGCCCAGAGCCAGCGCTCTGCTACAGAAAGGTCACTGCAATGGGAGGGCCACACAGGTCAAAGAACAAAGAAAATAAATAAATGAAAGACCAATAAAAATGGCCAAAGAAATTAAAAAAAAAAAAAAAAAAAACAACTAAGAACAAAGTTAATGTCCTTCAACAGGTGAAACATTAAATTCACATGATGGAATATTACTCAGTCATTAAAAAAGAATGTTAATACATAACACATTTTGGGTGTATCTGAAAGGAATTATGATGAACAAAAAAATACAACAATAAAATGTTTTATACCTTTTGTCTCTATTTAGGTAACATTCTTGAAATTACAGAATCACAAAGCTGGAAAACCCATCACTGGTCACTGAACATTGTAGCCGGAGGAGATGGAAGGAGGTAACTATGACTATAAAACAGAGGTAGGATTTTGGTGATAGGACTGTGCTGTGATTTGCCTCTGCGGAAAGTTAATGCGTTAGTCACTCAGTCATGTCTCACTCATTGCAACCCCATGGACTATAGCCCGCCAGTCCTCTCTGTTCATAGACTCTCCAGGAAATACTGGAATGGGTTACCATTCCCTTCCCTAGGAGGTCTTTCCAATTCAGGAATAAAACCCAGGTCTCCTGCATTGCAGGCAGATTCTTTGCTGTCTGAGCCACCATTAAAGCCCTTTGACTCTGGTAGTGGTAATCAAATCTACATAGACGTATATAAACAAAATAAACATACACACACTAAAGATCATACACAAAATTAATGAAATCTGAATAAGTTTTGTGGATTGTATTGATGTCACTTCTCTGGTATTGATATCATGATATAGTTATAGAAGTAATTGCCATTGGAGGAAACTGGGTAAAGGATATACAGGATCTCCATTATTTCTGACAACTGTTTATAAATCTAAAATTATCTAAATTCTTTTAAGTTTAAAAAAGTCATTAGAGGAGAGTGGCATGGGGCTATAGGAAAGCAACCAATACAATTCACTACAATAATGCAGATTAATGGGACAGGTCAATTATTTTGAATTACGGTATAATAGATGTACCCTAAAGCATATGATAAGCAACAAGACAAAGAAGCTATTAAATGTTTCATGTAATCTATTATTAAACAATATTAATAAATACAGGATTCAGTACCTGCATAAATTACTTTTTAAACTGAATATAAAAGCAACTACACAAATTGCTAAATTATAGACATATAACTAGTATTCATTCATTCATTCATTCATTCACTAACAATATATTCCAGGGATTGTTCTAGGTGCTAGGAATACAAGCAGGAAATAAGCAGATACACAACTGAGCAGATTTCAAATTGTTCAAATTGTGTAGTGGTGGCACCTACGAACAGATTCTGTTGTATACATCTTTAGTAGGTGAATAACCAGGTACACAGGTAGGTAGTCAGATACAGATAGGCAATATACACACACAGATTCATCAACATGCCAGTCAATCTAATCCACCAAGCATTCTTTTTGTAGTTCATCTCTTTAATACACATACACAATAAAGAAACCAGAGGATCTACACATAAATATTGTAACATTCTGACTCTCCAAGACATTTGGGAATTAGGAGGACCATTTCAATTAAAAACTAACAAAAACCCCCTAATGTTTGTGGTATGTTAAGCCTGAGAGTACATAAAAGCAGCAACAAAAATGTGATTTTATATATATATATATATATATATATATATATATATATATATATACATATATAATACATATATACACATGTATATATAACCACACACACACAAACTCAAAAGACCAAATTGTTGTATATATCTTCTTGGAAAGGATAAAATGAGGTTATTTTTAGGTTATTTTTTACAGTGTTAAATTTTAAAGGTTACTTTTTAAAAAAGATTACAAAGTATAGACTACAAATGTCATTTTACCAATCATTTAAACTAAATCCACGTACCATTGTTATATATCATCAGCTTTGTTTCACTGTACTAGCAAACTAGTATTACTGATAAACTATTATTTCTGAGCAATGGACGAGCACAAGGAGTTAACATTATAATTTCTTTAATTTCTTTAATTTTACTAACAATCTAGTGAGTCAAATGCCATTAATGTTCTTAAATATTTTACTGGTTAGAAAATTAAGATTAGGAAGATTAAGCAACCTGCTCAATATTATAAAAACTACAGAGTGCAGAAGCAAGGTCAAACCTTAGTCAGTCTGATTTCAGAAGCCAAACCTTTAAATGCTACAGTAGACTGTCCTCTTCTACTGTTAACTGTCTTTAAGGTACAATTTTTTTTAATATAATAAACCTCACTAAAAAAATTATAGAAAGTAAAGAGAGCGTATCCGTAAATAGAAAAGTGTATATAAATATGAGTCCACCATAAAATATTCAAAGAATCTTCTTTTGAGCTATTATTAGCTGATAATAGGATAAAAATCAAACTCTTGAAGGAAAATATTGAAGGAAGTATGTCAGGGGCTGGGTCCCAATATCCAAGTGGACTTGTTCTGTAATACTCATCAGTGTTCCTTAGCAGAACATCTATCAGGCAGTATAAGGTCTGGCAATTATAATTTTTTACTATTTATAGACACTTTTTTGATAAATGCTGTGGTGATAAGCTCAGTTATTAAGCTTTTCTTGAATTGCTCTGGGAAAGTTTCCACCAACACTATAACTGATCTATGAATGGATTTTATAATACAAAAGTGGATTGGGATGTTCTATGAACACAATTTACATTTAGGATGTTTTTATTGCAAAGGAGTGATGTAAATGTAACATGTGCTATAGCTTTCAAACTGAAGAGTAGAATGATATAAAAGATAATGAAAAAATTTGTTTTGTTGTTCTTGTCATCGTTGTTGAGGCTTCCTATGTGCTCGGCTCTTGCTTCTGCAAAAAGCTTGAAGTTTGGTATGAGCATTCTCAAAAGCAAAAACATACATATAACAATGTTACACAAATACTGAAATGAGCAGTTGATATAACTGTGTCTTACCAGAGACTGAGAGAGCAAAAATATGTTGGGGCCCTATTGACAGAGTGACTATGTCTGAAGATTTAAAATGGAACCTAATAGCTAAAATCTGAGGGCTTCAACATGACAGCTAATATATTATGTGTAAAAATATTCATTTGCCTTTGGGCTAGTTGACTTGAATGAAGAAAGCTGGTAAAACTGTACCATTCTTTCACTCTAAATAAAAACTAAAACTAGTCACTTCAATGCATGCTTAAGTTTTATTTATAATTTAGAATTTGTTTCACACTGGAAAACATTTACTTCAAATGAAGTACAAAACTATTAACATAGCCTGCCAGCCTCTTCTGTTCATGGAATTCTTCAGGCAAGAAACTGGAGTGGGTTGCCATTTCCTCCTCCAAGGGATCTTCCCAACTGCAGGATAGAACCCAGGTCTCTTCCACTGCAGGTGGATTCCTGCCCATCTGAGCCACCAGGAAGTCCAAGAACACTAGAGTGGGCAGTCTATCTCTTACCCAGGGGATCTTCTCCACCCAGGAATTGAACACAGATCTCATGTATTGCAGGAAGATTCTTTACCAGCTGAGCTAGCAGGGAAGCCTGACAACACTTATATTACATTTTAATTGCTTACTGTATCTGGATAATCTGATCCCATTCTCAGAGCAATATAGATAGCAATAAAAACTATAGAAAATGACTTATCACAATTTTTACAACTCATCAGTGTTGTAACTATACTTCTGAATTCTCATTGTATATTTGTTTTCATCTAATTGAGAGCATAATTTAATTGGAAATATGCATTTCAACTAATACAGTCTTGATTAGCACATGCACACATTTCAACTGTATTATGGATGATAATGTCTGCATTACCATCTTGATGGGCAAACTAATATTCCAGTTTTCTCATGAAATTATGTAGTACAACAAAGAAAAATACACTAAAGGCAATTATGAGTTCTTGTGAGTTCTTTCCATTCAGGACGTTGACTTTTTAATATCTCGATATCTTTTGATAGCTTGGCTATCTCAAGAACTTTTAAGAAAGGAGCAGACTTAAATTTTATACAATTGGATAAGTAATACTACCAAAAGCAGAAGAATCATTCTGTAGTCTGTACTGTAGTAAGAAAGGGACAGTGACCGGGTTGTATTAGTTCTCTGATTTTTTTTTTTTCTTTTTTGCCTCATTAGCAAAACTGACATAGTATTAATTTACCTGACCGATTTAGCATTAGAAAAAAAATCTGAAAGTACTATTCTAACAATTATATTATATAACTGAAAATTATATGATATGAAAATATCAACGCTGAGATGAAGACTAGCAGATGGTATTATTCAGTGTTTAGTTTGCCTAAGAAGTAATGGCATTTTGTTGCAATATGTCAAGAAACTTCAGCAAGGTCACAGTCCAAATTTGGCCCAGTTTTGGGAGTGGGTTGCCATTTCCTCCTCCAGGGGATCTTCCAAAATGCAGGAGAGAACCCAGGTCTCTTCCACTGCAGGTGGATTCCTGCCCATCTGAGCCACCAGGAAGTCCAAGAACACTAGAGTGGGCAGTCTATCTCTTACCCAGGGGATCTTCTCCACCCAGGAATTGAACACAGATCTCATGTATTGCAGGAAGATTCTTTACCAGCTGAGCTAGCAGGGAAGCCTGACAACACTTATATTACATTTTAATTGCTTACTGTATCTGGATAATCTGATCCCATTCTCAGAGCAATATAGATAGCAATAAAAACTATAGAAAATGACTTATCACAATTTTTACAACTCATCAGTGTTGTAACTATACTTCTGAATTCTCATTGTATATTTGTTTTCATCTAATTGAGAGCATAATTTAATTGGAAATATGCATTTCAACTAATACAGTCTTGATTAGCACATGCACACATTTCAACTGTATTATGGATGATAATGTCTGCATTACCATCTTGATGGGCAAACTAATATTCCAGTTTTCTCATGAAATTATGTAGTACAACAAAGAAAAATACACTAAAGGCAATTATGAGTTCTTGTGAGTTCTTTCCATTCAGGACGTTGACTTTTTAATATCTCGATATCTTTTGATAGCTTGGCTATCTCAAGAACTTTTAAGAAAGGAGCAGACTTAAATTTTATACAATTGGATAAGTAATACTACCAAAAGCAGAAGAATCATTCTGTAGTCTGTACTGTAGTAAGAAAGGGACAGTGACCGGGTTGTATTAGTTCTCTGATTTTTTTTTTTTTGCCTCATTAGCAAAACTGACATAGTATTAATTTACCTGACCGATTTAGCATTAGAAAAAAAATCTGAAAGTACTATTCTAACAATTATATTATATAACTGAAAATTATATGATATGAAAATATCAACGCTGAGATGAAGACTAGCAGATGGTATTATTCAGTGTTTAGTTTGCCTAAGAAGTAATGGCATTTTTTGTTGCAATATGTCAAGAAACTTCAGCAAGGTCACAGTCCAAATTTGGTGTTCACAAGGTCTTATGCTCTTCTCTTCCAGATTTATTGCTTTATATTTTTGCATTGACTAAGAAATGACACTATATTCTCCACTTCACTATCAATAAAGAAATCAAGTTGGGTAATAGGAATATTTAACTTAGAAGGAAATCTCATCCAGAATCAAATCAATCAAAAAAATATTTGAAATGCAGATGGCAACCTAGAGGTGGATTTCACCCTGGAGAATTCTGCCCTTCATTGAGTCCTTGCTTTGTACAAGATCCATCAACTTTATAAAGAATGCTCAACATCATTATTAGGCCTACATTCTGCAAGCTTCTCAGTAATGTGGCTATCTTTAGAATTTCATTAAGTTTCTAAGGAAACACTTAACGATATGGCAAGTCAGGTTAAAGTAGATGGCAAGATGACAGTTATTTACTCCAAACATGAGATGCAAAGGAAACTTCAAAGTTAGTGTTGTTTATATGGAAATATATTTAAAATTTACATGTTTACTCATTTATTTTACCAGGTAATTGTTATGAACCCACTAGAAGCTAAATGTGCTTGGTGTTACACATACATTTTATAAGAGACAACCCTATATCTTCACTGGAAAGACTGAAGCTCCAATAATTTAGGCACCTGATGCAAAGAGCCAATTCATTGGGAAAAACCCAGATGCTGGGAACGATAGAAGGCAAAAGGAAAAGAAGGTGGCAAAGGATGAGATGGTTAAATAGCATCACTGACTCAATGAACATGAACTTGGGCAAACTCTGGGAGATTATATAAAAGTTTACTTTGAAACTGAATTCTAATATTTGTAGATCACCAGAATTAATGAGCAAAAAAGGGAAAAATCATGTAAATATTGTTTTCGTTAGTGCTGACAGTACATAATACTAGTGTGTTTTCAATTTTACATTATTGAAAAATGTCCTACTCAATCAGATTAATTTAACACTTACTAATACAGGTGCAATGCCAAGTTCTGATTATACAAAGATTAATAAAAAAATATCTTGCCATCAAAGGAACATAATCTAACAGGGACAGCAGATGTGTATGATGTGTCTTTAATATAATAAAATGTTCATTAAAATTGAGTAAAATTGTTCATAGTTAAAAATTGTGGTGCAAAAAAAAGCTAAAAGCAATTTAAATTTTTGTAACAGAAAATATGATGAACATCAATAAAGAAATCAAGTTGGGTAAAAGGAATATTTAACTTAGAAGGAAATCTCATCCAGAAGCAAATCAATCCAAAAAATATTTGAAATGCAGATGGCAACCTAGAGGTGGATTTCACCCTGGAGAATTCTGCCCTTCATTGAGTCCTTGCTTTGTACAAGATCCATCAACTTTATAAAGAATGCTCAACATCATTATTAGGCCTACATTCTGCAAGCTTCTCAGTAATGTGGCTATCTTTAGAATTTCATTAAGTTTCTAAGGAAACACTTAACGATATGGCAAGTCAGGTTAAAGTAGATGGCAAGATGACAGTTATTTACTCCAAACATGAGATGCAAAGGAAACTTCAAAGTTAGTGTTGTTTATATGGAAATATATTTAAAATTTACATGTTTACTCATTTATTTTACCAGGTAATTGTTATGAACCCACTAGAAGCTAAATGTGCTTGGTGTTACACATACATTTTATAAGAGACAACCCTATATCTTCACTGGAAAGACTGAAGCTCCAATAATTTAGGCACCTGATGCAAAGAGCCAATTCATTGGGAAAAACCCAGATGCTGGGAACGATAGAAGGCAAAAGGAAAAGAAGGTGGCAAAGGATGAGATGGTTAAATAGCATCACTGACTCAATGAACATGAACTTGGGCAAACTCTGGGAGATTATATAAAAGTTTACTTTGAAACTGAATTCTAATATTTGTAGATCACCAGAATTAATGAGCAAAAAAGGGAAAAATCATGTAAATATTGTTTTCGTTAGTGCTGACAGTACATAATACTAGTGTGTTTTCAATTTTACATTATTGAAAAATGTCCTACTCAATCAGATTAATTTAACACTTACTAATACAGGTGCAATGCCAAGTTCTGATTATACAAAGATTAATAAAAAAATATCTTGCCATCAAAGGAACATAATCTAACAGGGACAGCAGATGTGTATGATGTGTCTTTAATATAATAAAATGTTCATTAAAATTGAGTAAAATTGTTCATAGTTAAAAATTGTGGTGCAAAAAAAAGCTAAAAGCAATTTAAATTTTGTAACAAAAATATGTATTGACTTACTAGATTTATAATATTGATGAACATTTCAAAATAGCTATCTATACGAAAACTACTTAAAAATTTTCTAAAAAGTTAAAACACCGTATACTTGTGCACAGAAAAACGTCTTTATTGAATTAATTAAACATTAAAAATTAGAGAAGTGGGCTTCCCTGGTGATCCAGTGGGTAAGGACACTGCCTTGCAGTGCTAGGGGCGCTGGTTCATTCCCTGGCCTGGGAAGATTCCACATGCCACAGAGCGGCTGGACTGATGTGTCCAACTACGGTGTCAGAGCCCTAGAGCGCATGTGCCGAGAGCCAGTGCTCTGCGACAACAGAGGCCACTGCGATGGGAGGCCCACAGGGGCCAAAGAACAAGGATTGACGTAAATAAATAAATGAAAGACCAATAAAAGAGGCCAACATTTAAAAAAAAAAGAATGTCTCATTAAATTTTGTATTTTACTAATTTCTTGATTTATATCAAAATAACCAATCAATGCATGATTTACCCTCTAAAAATATTTTTACAACTTATCTAAATATGTTTTATTAAAGTGGGATCATGTGAGACTCTCTGCTTGTTTAAAAATATGCTTTTAGATGTATTAAGGTGCTTTGATTCACAAATCATAAAAAAGAAATCTTCTAGATCTCTTCCCACTACTTTCTTGAGTTTAGCCTCAACTTCAAGAATAGTTTTGTCTGACTTCCTTGTTGATCTTGGTTTGGGCTCTTCCTGATGACAACTTTCAGGTGAACCTTCTGTACCCTCGTGGTGGAATTAGTTTTCTTAAGAAATGAGTATTCCGTATGTACATAGAATTTTTAAAAGGTCACTGTTACCACAGATGTCTATTGCAAAATAATTAAACAATATTTCTATGATAAGATAAATTATTGTTAATTTACCCCATAAAAAATTGATAAGATAAATTATTGTTATTTTTAACATTATTGAAAAATGTCCTACTCAATCAGATTAATTTAACACTTACTAATACAGGTGCAATGCCAAGTTCTGATTATACAAAGATTAATAAAAAAATATCTTGCCATCAAAGGAACATAATCTAACAGGGACAGCAGATGTGTATGATGTGTCTTTAATATAATAAAATGTTCATTAAAATTGAGTAAAATTGTTCATAGTTAAAAATTGTGGTGCAAAAAAGCTAAAAGCAATTTAAATTTTGTAACAAAAATATGTATTGACTTACTAGATTTATAATATTGATGAACATTTCAAAATAGCTATCTATACGAAAACTACTTAAAAATTTTCTAAAAAGTTAAAACACCGTATACTTGTGCACAGAAAAACGTCTTTATTGAATTAATTAAACATTAAAAATTAGAGAAGTGGGCTTCCCTGGTGATCCAGTGGGTAAGGACACTGCCTTGCAGTGCTAGGGGCGCTGGTTCATTCCCTGGCCTGGGAAGATTCCACATGCCACAGAGCGGCTGGACTGATGTGTCCAACTACGGTGTCAGAGCCCTAGAGCGCATGTGCCGAGAGCCAGTGCTCTGCGACAACAGAGGCCACTGCGATGGGAGGCCCACAGGGGCCAAAGAACAAGGATTGACGTAAATAAATAAATGAAAGACCAATAAAAGAGGCCAACATTTAAAAAAAAAAGAATGTCTCATTAAATTTTGTATTTTACTAATTTCTTGATTTATATCAAAATAACCAATCAATGCATGATTTACCCTCTAAAAATATTTTTACAACTTATCTAAATATGTTTTATTAAAGTGGGATCATGTGAGACTCTCTGCTTGTTTAAAAATATGCTTTTAGATGTATTAAGGTGCTTTGATTCACAAATCATAAAAAAGAAATCTTCTAGATCTCTTCCCACTACTTTCTTGAGTTTAGCCTCAACTTCAAGAATAGTTTTGTCTGACTTCCTTGTTGATCTTGGTTTGGGCTCTTCCTGATGACAACTTTCAGGTGAACCTTCTGTACCCTCGTGGTGGAATTAGTTTTCTTAAGAAATGAGTATTCCGTATGTACATAGAATTTTTAAAAGGTCACTGTTACCACAGATGTCTATTGCAAAATAATTAAACAATATTTCTATGATAAGATAAATTATTGTTAATTTACCCCATAATATAAATAACAAACACTCACGATGAAGACATTCAGACTACAATTTTATAGCACATCTGTTCAACTTCTCTGTCTGTGCATTTTTCAAGAACACATATTTCTTACTGATCTAGCCAACTCATGGCCTGACAGCTTTATGTATTTTTCAAATCAAAGCGTATATCATGATATAACTTGCTGTTATACAAAAGACTTGGCATGGCAACAGCATCAAATTCTTCTCCCACTACATTCCAAGGTCAGAATGGGATGCTAATATCTGAGAATATTTTTGTTTCATCTACAAGTTGTGGCTCAGTGGTAAAGAATCTGCCTGCAATGTAGGAGACCCGGTTTGAATCCTTGGGTGTGGAAGTTCCCCTGGAGGAGGGCATGGAAACCTCTCCAGTACTCATGTCTGAAGAATGCCACGGACAGAGGGGCCTGGCAGGCTACAGTCCATATGGCTGCACAGAGTGGACACGACCAAAGTGACTAAGCAGTAGCAGCCATCCTATATGCTGTTTCTGAAAAGAAAGTGTAAGTTACCTGACATCCACAAAAGACTGGGAAATAGAGATGGGTTTTCAGTATTTATATTTCAAACTTAATCGTGTATAATTACTCTGAGCACTGGGAATATACCTTACACTCTACTAGATGAGATCAAATACAAAGGTGATAGCTAATAAATACATCTTGACTATTTTAACAGAAATATTAATTATGATACTAGGTGAAAAATGGAAAATACAGACCAAACACCAAATCACAAGGATGTCAGGAAAATAGGCATTAATAAAGACCATCTTTGGCAAACTAGTGCATACAGCCATTCTAAAATGATACACACATAATGCCAAGGCACTGTAGATATGGATGGGACTCTGCCTAGATATTCATCAGTACTGAAGGCGTCCTTTGACCTGGGCTTTGGAAAATGACCATGAAGTTATGGATTTTTGAATGTGGACATAAACGTTCCAGAAATACGCAAGAGCATCTGCAAACGAAGTGGAAATATGAACGGTCAATGTCTTCTCAGGACACTCCAGTTAGATGACTAGATGTAGGTAACTGAATGGGGAGAGATGAATCTGGCAAGCACTTTGGGTGCAAATTGTGAAGGCTTTTAAATTTTATGGCTATGTAGCCAGTAAGGAATTTTAAACAGAGGGGTAATGTCTCATCTAGGTTTTCAAAGCATCAGTCAATGTGGAAATGTAGAGCAAAGCCTTGCTGGAGAGAGAATGAAGTGAATGGCCACAGCAGAGCAGGCAATAATAATGAGGATGGGAACAAATGCAGGGGCACCATGCATTCTTTAAGACCAGAGACATCAACCTTTCATAGTCAAGGAATCTATCTCCTCAAGAATTTTCAACAATATAAGCAATGGGCCTTGCTATTTTGTATTAACCAGCAGGGACAGATTCTTAACAGAGAGGTCAAAGAGTGAAGAGCATAGAAAATGCTCTGTCAAAATCAACTATTTTGTGGGCAAATGACAGCATGACACCTAAAGATGTTCTCCCCGAGGAACTAAAGTGAGACAAGCCAAGCAGATTACAAATTTAAGTAGGGAAAATAGAAGCTGACTGCTGAGAGCCAAGGACTGAACACAGGACAGCATGAGGTGGCGATGTCAGACTTCAGTTTAAAACCCTGACAAAAATGGGAAATAGAGATGGGTTTTCAGTATTTATATTTCAAACTTAATCGTGTATAATTACTCTGAGCACTGGGAATATACCTTACACTCTACTAGATGAGATCAAATACAAAGGTGATAGCTAATAAATACATCTTGACTATTTTAACAGAAATATTAATTATGATACTAGGTGAAAAATGGAAAATACAGACCAAACACCAAATCACAAGGATGTCAGGAAAATAGGCATTAATAAAGACCATCTTTGGCAAACTAGTGCATACAGCCATTCTAAAATGATACACACATAATGCCAAGGCACTGTAGATATGGATGGGACTCTGCCTAGATATTCATCAGTACTGAAGGCGTCCTTTGACCTGGGCTTTGGAAAATGACCATGAAGTTATGGATTTTTGAATGTGGACATAAACGTTCCAGAAATACGCAAGAGCATCTGCAAACGAAGTGGAAATATGAACGGTCAATGTCTTCTCAGGACACTCCAGTTAGATGACTAGATGTAGGTAACTGAATGGGGAGAGATGAATCTGGCAAGCACTTTGGGTGCAAATTGTGAAGGCTTTTAAATTTTATGGCTATGTAGCCAGTAAGGAATTTTAAACAGAGGGGTAATGTCTCATCTAGGTTTTCAAAGCATCAGTCAATGTGGAAATGTAGAGCAAAGCCTTGCTGGAGAGAGAATGAAGTGAATGGCCACAGCAGAGCAGGCAATAATAATGAGGATGGGAACAAATGCAGGGCACCATGCATTCTTTAAGACCAGAGACATCAACCTTTCATAGTCAAGGAATCTATCTCCTCAAGAATTTTCAACAATATAAGCAATGGGCCTTGCTATTTTGTATTAACCAGCAGGGACAGATTCTTAACAGAGAGGTCAAAGAGTGAAGAGCATAGAAAATGCTCTGTCAAAATCAACTATTTTGTGGGCAAATGACAGCATGACACCTAAAGATGTTCTCCCCGAGGAACTAAAGTGAGACAAGCCAAGCAGATTACAAATTTAAGTAGGGAAAATAGAAGCTGACTGCTGAGAGCCAAGGACTGAACACAGGACAGCATGAGGTGGCGATGTCAGACTTCAGTAGCTCTGATTAAGCAAAAGTGCCCTGCAGACTAAAACACCAAGTGGCAAAGAGACAGACTAAAAAGAATGAATAGATCGTGAAATAGAAGGCATGGGGCTGCTGATGGTGGCTTGACAATGACTATGAAGTTGCTATGTGACCTACATTTCAGTTATATTCACTTTGCACCAAGTTTGCTGAAATACATTTTCTTGTGTTTTGTTGTTTAAGATAATTTTGTTACTATTGCCTGACTCACTCACTCCTTTTTTTCATTTTTTTCATTTATTATTTGACAGCTATTTGCTCAAAAGAGGAACAGACGTGGTTGTAGTGATGCTGGCAGGAGGTGGGGATGGCTGTTTGGGGCGGACAGAATGAAAATCAGAAGTAAAATAATGAATCAGACTGACGACTACTATTGTTCTAGTTTAGGGCTATTGTCCAGCTTAATTTTGAACAGTCTCTCTTGCTCCTTGCAAAATTCATCCTAGACTTGAACAATAAATTACATGATGATCCTAAATATTTGTTCTTTATAGACAGTTAGTGAGGCAAAGTTCACATAATTGAAACATCTTTAGAACAGTGAATGGATAAACCATGCTTTCTTATTTTTATTTGGAAAAAAAATTATAGCAAGTGTCTAAAGCATGAGCTGGAATGCATTTTATAGAGAGGTCAGAGAATGTTTTAAAAAGAGATAGCTTTATAAACTCTTTTAAATGTTTTTTTCAGAGATCAGAAAATATTTTATAAATAGAGGTCTTGGTGCTGAATCTGGAAGAATGTATAAGATTTAAGAAGCAGAAAAACATCTGAAGTAAAAGCAACTCTAGGGACAGAAACTAAAACAAGATGTCTGTGTGTGTGTTGTGTGTTAATGTAACTAAGACGGTTGCCTGGATGGAAGACTCACTTGGAGAAATAGCTGGAGATAAATGTGCTTACTATATGGTCTTTTTTTGGAAACGTCTTTTAGTAAAGATGTTCTCCCCGAGGAACTAAAGTGAGACAAGCCAAGCAGATTACAAATTTAAGTAGGGAAAATAGAAGCTGACTGCTGAGAGCCAAGGACTGAACACAGGACAGCATGAGGTGGCGATGTCAGACTTCAGTAGCTCTGATTAAGCAAAAGTGCCCTGCAGACTAAAACACCAAGTGGCAAAGAGACAGACTAAAAAGAATGAATAGATCGTGAAATAGAAGGCATGGGGCTGCTGATGGTGGCTTGACAATGACTATGAAGTTGCTATGTGACCTACATTTCAGTTATATTCACTTTGCACCAAGTTTGCTGAAATACATTTTCTTGTGTTTTGTTGTTTAAGATAATTTTGTTACTATTGCCTGACTCACTCACTCCTTTTTTTCATTTTTTTCATTTATTATTTGACAGCTATTTGCTCAAAAGAGGAACAGACGTGGTTGTAGTGATGCTGGCAGGAGGTGGGGATGGCTGTTTGGGGCGGACAGAATGAAAATCAGAAGTAAAATAATGAATCAGACTGACGACTACTATTGTTCTAGTTTAGGGCTATTGTCCAGCTTAATTTTGAACAGTCTCTCTTGCTCCTTGCAAAATTCATCCTAGACTTGAACAATAAATTACATGATGATCCTAAATATTTGTTCTTTATAGACAGTTAGTGAGGCAAAGTTCACATAATTGAAACATCTTTAGAACAGTGAATGGATAAACCATGCTTTCTTATTTTTATTTGGAAAAAAAATTATAGCAAGTGTCTAAAGCATGAGCTGGAATGCATTTTATAGAGAGGTCAGAGAATGTTTTAAAAAGAGATAGCTTTATAAACTCTTTTAAATGTTTTTTTCAGAGATCAGAAAATATTTTATAAATAGAGGTCTTGGTGCTGAATCTGGAAGAATGTATAAGATTTAAGAAGCAGAAAAACATCTGAAGTAAAAGCAACTCTAGGGACAGAAACTAAAACAAGATGTCTGTGTGTGTGTGTTGTGTGTTAATGTAACTAAGACGGTTGCCTGGATGGAAGACTCACTTGGAGAAATAGCTGGAGATAAATGTGCTTACTATATGGTACTTTAATAGACTTTCTTAGAATGTACAAACAGCCAGGTAACATGAGACAGATTTTTTTAGGAAAAAGGAGAAATTCAGGTAAAGCACTGAAGTGGCAATTCTGATCTGCAAGTTAAATTTGGCCTACAACAGTGATTTATTGGACTTTAGTACCTTAATAATCTCTTCAAGATTAGTTTAGTTGCTTTCTCTGACAATTAGAAGACTTTACCTAAAACTCATTATTTCAAGATCCACTTTAAAATGAGTCTGTTTTCTTATAGGACAAAGTGATTCTAGCCAGAGGAGATAACTGTCCCTTTTAAATGGCAATGCATATACCCCTGCTTTCCTTTCCTCCTTCTCACTGCTTCACTTGTATAAATCACCTGCTTTTTGGAAGTGTGACCTTATGTGTGAGTCCTGGGAGCACAATCTGGAAGACAAGCTGATGAAATTGCAGAACTTCACCATAACAAATAAATATAACTAAGATCTTTGTCTTTCCTCTAGAACAGTAATGAGTAGTAGCAATTGCTAGCCATTTAACTATGCATCAGACATAGTGTTAATCTCCTTTCAGACACAGGTGGCTCTGAGTCACAGTTGCAAGCACCCGCTAGGGTATGAGCTTGAACAAATTAACTTGCTTTCTGAATCTCAGTGTATTTTTCTTGTTCTTCTTCTTCTTCTTCTTTTTTTGGTAAGTGGGGATAACACAGCATATCTCCCTGGAGAAGGAAATGGCAACACACTCCAGTATTCTTGCTGGGAAATCCCATGAACGGAGGACCCCGGAGGGCTACAGTCCAGGGGATCACACAGAGTTGGACACAACTGAGCTTTGAACATCAGCACAGCATATCTGATATGGCTCCTGTGAGGATTAAATTAGATCCTGAATACAAAATACTTAACATGATTCTTGGTACTAAGAAAGGCCTCATTCATGAAAAAAAATTTTCACATTTGAAAATGACCACTTACAAAGCTGTGTAAGCATGAGTTACAGAAGATCTTCAACCTAGAAAATTATTTTTATTGATTGATGCTATTCACAGCATATTAATTATCAATGTAATTTTATTCTTGTGAATCAGCTTTTAGTGTCCGATCAAAGGTACACATTTATGTGTATCTTAAAAGAATATTAAGAAGACAAATTTATTAAAATTCTGGTATGATACATATTGTTTCTATAATTTTAATATACCTTAAAAATACAATAAATATATGAAAATATATACTGCTAACTTTGAAGACAAATGTGTATTAAAAATTCCAGAAATGCACATAAAGCAGCCTGTTTCTATTAAGCAGATGCACTAGGCATTCACAAATAGCCGGAAGCACCTTTTTACATGACTGCATTCAGATATTTAATCACAATAACCATTTAAGTGTAAAACCTTACTAATTTAATCTAAATGAAAGGAGAATTGTTAGTTGCCAAACTACCATAATAAATAACTGAAATTAAACAGATATCATGAGAAGTTTGCTGACAAATTGTCCCTAACTTCAAAAAGTGAAATAAATAGCAGAAAAGGAAGATATGAATATGAAAAATGTTTAAAATAGTTTTTTTAAAAATCATTCAATTTAAGACAAGCTGATGAAATTGCAGAACTTCACCATAACAAATAAATATAACTAAGATCTTTGTCTTTCCTCTAGAACAGTAATGAGTAGTAGCAATTGCTAGCCATTTAACTATGCATCAGACATAGTGTTAATCTCCTTTCAGACACAGGTGGCTCTGAGTCACAGTTGCAAGCACCCGCTAGGGTATGAGCTTGAACAAATTAACTTGCTTTCTGAATCTCAGTGTATTTTTCTTGTTCTTCTTCTTCTTCTTCTTTTTTTGGTAAGTGGGGATAACACAGCATATCTCCCTGGAGAAGGAAATGGCAACACACTCCAGTATTCTTGCTGGGAAATCCCATGAACGGAGGACCCCGGAGGGCTACAGTCCAGGGGATCACACAGAGTTGGACACAACTGAGCTTTGAACATCAGCACAGCATATCTGATATGGCTCCTGTGAGGATTAAATTAGATCCTGAATACAAAATACTTAACATGATTCTTGGTACTAAGAAAGGCCTCATTCATGAAAAAAAATTTTCACATTTGAAAATGACCACTTACAAAGCTGTGTAAGCATGAGTTACAGAAGATCTTCAACCTAGAAAATTATTTTTATTGATTGATGCTATTCACAGCATATTAATTATCAATGTAATTTTATTCTTGTGAATCAGCTTTTAGTGTCCGATCAAAGGTACACATTTATGTGTATCTTAAAAGAATATTAAGAAGACAAATTTATTAAAATTCTGGTATGATACATATTGTTTCTATAATTTTAATATACCTTAAAAATACAATAAATATATGAAAATATATACTGCTAACTTTGAAGACAAATGTGTATTAAAAATTCCAGAAATGCACATAAAGCAGCCTGTTTCTATTAAGCAGATGCACTAGGCATTCACAAATAGCCGGAAGCACCTTTTTACATGACTGCATTCAGATATTTAATCACAATAACCATTTAAGTGTAAAACCTTACTAATTTAATCTAAATGAAAGGAGAATTGTTAGTTGCCAAACTACCATAATAAATAACTGAAATTAAACAGATATCATGAGAAGTTTGCTGACAAATTGTCCCTAACTTCAAAAAAGTGAAATAAATAGCAGAAAATGGAAGATATGAATATGAAAAATGTTTATGTGTCAGAATTAGACAACATTTATGTTCATTAATTACATAATCATTCTTATATTTTTTATTTCTTTTTTGTGTCAAAAGATATATTAAGTGCATAAATCTAAAGGCACTGATATATCTATGCTGATGTATACTTGTTTCACATGAGTCCTGTAACAGAAAACAATTCATTTACTTATTTTAGTTGATTATGCTAAACTACTGTTTTCCACAAGCAAAAAGTATATCAAGTTAATTATATATTTGTATGAACCAGTTGTTAACCTAAAGTAATATATTTTCAGGCCAGTCATTAAAGAAGACCTTCATGCTTTTTCTAAAGGATTTCAATTTTATATTTATTCATACAATGATAATATTTAATTGGGCACTATTTATTCAATAAAGATCATGCTAAGATCATGTTAAATCTTATTAATCTATTTATGAAATGAGCATTATAACATCTATGTGAATTAGAATACTCAGACTTAAGCGATGAGCTGAAGTGCCCCAAATCCACAAGTATTAGGAGGCCAGTACTTGAATTAAGGCACATTCGAAGAATATTGGTTAGGATTCTTTCCACAGATGATGTTGGAAGTCTCAATAAGTTTCAATTAATAGAAATTTTAAGGCTGTATGATTAGAAGATCACTTAGATATTTTTCTCAATGAGATAATATGTGTTGGTAATGAGTTAAAAATTAACAACTAAATTTTATTTTGAGTTTTTGTTTATTTTATCCAACCACTAAACCTAAGTCCCTTCTATGAGACAGAATATATTCAAGCACTTAGCAGTGCCAAAGAAGAAAAGAAAAACAACAACAACAAAAAAACAGCCATGAACACTAATCATTAGAGTGAGTATTTCATAGTAGTAGGAAATCTTTAATAGTGGGTCTAAAATATTTTGTCAAAGTCTTCTGTGAATCTATAAATAATATCTTTAATAGGAGAAAAAAAAAGTAAAAAAATAGGATTGATTTTGCAATGGCAAATGTTCATTTCCTTTCTTATCCCTAAAAATTTTACTTTTTAAAATATATTTTTATGGTAAATTTAACTTGTAAGCTTACATCATATAATGATTTCTTTTGTCTGTGGTCTACCTTAACTGCAGATGAGGAAAACAAAGACCAAATGGCAGAGTAGACAGATGTGGGCTCATCCTCTTCTGCCAGAACACCAACTAGCAACTAGTAGCTGAACGACCACAGACAAGAGGATGTTGGATCCACCATACAAAAAGGTACTTCACACCCCAGAGCAAAGGAGACACCACAACAAGACGGTAGGAGAGACACACTTATGTTTTTAAAATTAAACCTCATACTTGCTAGAGATACCAGGAAGGCACAAACAAAACCTTGTGTGCACCAAGACCCAGGGAAAGAAGCAGTGATTTACACAAGAGACTGAGCCAGACTTGTCTTTGTGTTTGTCTCCTGCAGAAGCATGGGCCAACAGTGGCCTGCAGCAGTCCTGGGAGACGGTGGCATATGTCCTCTTGGAGGAGGTCATCATTAGCCGAACCATAGAGATGCTGAGCAGGACTGGGGAAACAGATTCCGGAGGGCACAAACAAAACCTTGTGTGCACAGGGACCCAGGAGCAAGGAACAGTGACCTCACAAGACTGAGCCAGACTTGCCTCTGAGTGTTTCAGAGTCTCTGGTGGAGGTGTGGGTCTATAGTGGCCTGCTGTGGGGCCAGGGACACTGAAATAGCAGTCCTGGTACAGCATGCTGGCTTAAGTCCTTTTGGAGAAGATTTCCATTACACCTACCACAGTTTGGTCTTAGGCTAAGGACAGGAAGGAATACAGTTCCACCCATCAGCAGATAATTGGATTAAAGATCTACTGAACAAGACCTTGCCTACCAGAGAAAGATCCAATCTTACCCACAGCCGGTCCCTCCCATCAGGAAACTTCCACAAGAGTCTTAACCTCATCTATCAGAGGGTATAATTAAGAATATTTAAGATAAATAACAACACAATATTGTAAATCAATTTTCCTCCAAGTTAAAACATTAAAATTATAAAAAATACTTAAAATAACTAAAAACTTTAAAAGCTTTGAGCAGTTAACAGAAGTATTTAAATAATATTTCTTTTTTTTAATAAAAAAAATAACTCACTTGAAAACTGAATTGCAAATCCAGATTTGCTTATATAAAAATCTGTGTCAAACTGGATGGTGACTATGTTGAGGGTGCTGTGGATTCCTTCAGGAATAAGAGATCCACTGATTTCCTTTAAAAGCATCTCATTCTCAGGTGGACCATCCCAGACTCGGAGGATATCATGTGATGCTTCTGTATCAAAAGCCAGAAACTGTAGACTGTGGGAGAACAATATTACCTTTGATTATTTTAAACACGGATCCAGTTTTAAATAAAGACTATGGCAAATATTCATCTTTGCTTATACTAGATATCCCCTTTATTCTATCAAAAGAAATGAATTCATGTAGACTGCATATACAAACTTAAACATTTTTTCTTGAGCAGAGTGTAATTGTTTTTAGAATATGATTAAATGTACTATTGTATCAAAGTCTGCAAACTATAAAAACCTTAGTTACACAGACCATCCCTGATTTATGAAGATTCAATTTAGGATTTCTTGACTTTAAGATGATACAAAAGGGATGCACATTCCGTAGAGACTGTACTCTGAATTTTGCAGTTGTGATGTTCTCCCATGTTGCTGGGTAATGGCAGGGAACACCCTCCTCAGTCAATAACAAGATCACAAAGACAAACCAGCAATACATTTATAACCATAAGATACCCATAAGACTGTTCTTTCAATTTCAGGAAAGTATTCAATAAAATTACACGAGATATGTGTTTATAAAATAGACTCTGTGTTAGGTGATCTGTCCAACTATATACTAATGTAACTGTTCTGAGTCTACTTTAAGTAGGCTAGGCTGAGCTATGATGTTTGGTAGGTTAGTTATATGTATCTTCAATTTATGATATTTTCAACTTATTTTAAACTTGAGTTTATCTGGATGAAAGTCAAGAAAGATCTGTCCATTCTTTTCAGTGGTCATGACTTTTAATTGTGGCAATGGCAGGTGACACCTAGAGGACCTTATAAATTAAATGCATTAAAACTATTTCCTTCTTTTAATTGTTACAATGGCCCATTGAAGCAGGAACAAATTTCATCTAGTTTTTACAGATGTGCCAAACGGGGTTCAAATAGGCTACATAAATTGTTGAAAAAGTGGCACTGTCATGAAATGAGCTCAAGTTATCTAATGCCATCATATATGTTACTTCCATTGTTTCATGTTTTTTGTTTGTTTGTTTTATCACAATCAAAGGTTTATTCTACACATGCAAAAACAGTTCACATTCAAAACCATAAGTACATTCTCAGGTGGACCATCCCAGACTCGGAGGATATCATGTGATGCTTCTGTATCAAAAGCCAGAAACTGTAGACTGTGGGAGAACAATATTACCTTTGATTATTTTAAACACGGATCCAGTTTTAAATAAAGACTATGGCAAATATTCATCTTTGCTTATACTAGATATCCCCTTTATTCTATCAAAAGAAATGAATTCATGTAGACTGCATATACAAACTTAAACATTTTTTCTTGAGCAGAGTGTAATTGTTTTTAGAATATGATTAAATGTACTATTGTATCAAAGTCTGCAAACTATAAAAACCTTAGTTACACAGACCATCCCTGATTTATGAAGATTCAATTTAGGATTTCTTGACTTTAAGATGATACAAAAGGGATGCACATTCCGTAGAGACTGTACTCTGAATTTTGCAGTTGTGATGTTCTCCCATGTTGCTGGGTAATGGCAGGGAACACCCTCCTCAGTCAATAACAAGATCACAAAGACAAACCAGCAATACATTTATAACCATAAGATACCCATAAGACTGTTCTTTCAATTTCAGGAAAGTATTCAATAAAATTACACGAGATATGTGTTTATAAAATAGACTCTGTGTTAGGTGATCTGTCCAACTATATACTAATGTAACTGTTCTGAGTCTACTTTAAGTAGGCTAGGCTGAGCTATGATGTTTGGTAGGTTAGTTATATGTATCTTCAATTTATGATATTTTCAACTTATTTTAAACTTGAGTTTATCTGGATGAAAGTCAAGAAAGATCTGTCCATTCTTTTCAGTGGTCATGACTTTTAATTGTGGCAATGGCAGGTGACACCTAGAGGACCTTATAAATTAAATGCATTAAAACTATTTCCTTCTTTTAATTGTTACAATGGCCCATTGAAGCAGGAACAAATTTCATCTAGTTTTTACAGATGTGCCAAACGGGGTTCAAATAGGCTACATAAATTGTTGAAAAAGTGGCACTGTCATGAAATGAGCTCAAGTTATCTAATGCCATCATATATGTTACTTCCATTGTTTCATGTTTTTTGTGTGTGTTTGTTTTATCACAATCAAAGGTTTATTCTACACATGCAAAAACAGTTCACATTCAAAAACCAATAAGTACATTTCCTCATGATGACTGATATGAGAAAGAAAACAACTACATGAAGATCTCAATATACACATAAAAAGTAGTATAAAAAATTCAGCATCCATTTATAATCGTTACACCCAGTAATCTAGGAGTAAAAGGGAACTTCCTTAATGTGAAAACACCTCTCTCACCAATATATGCACATAATAGCAAAAACTTTTTTTCACATTAAGTCTATTTTGCTTTATATCTAATCTAGACAAAATTAGTATCTGATTTTCTTGTGTCTAATGCAAAAAGTTAGAAATACAATTATATCAGCTCATTCAACTCTGTGTCTCTCTCTTCTCTCTCTCTATATATACATGTGTCACATTCATCATTGATATATGAATTGTCACAGCTGTAAATATGGATTGAAATTTAATATCAAATTTTTAAAATTTTTTAAAATTCTCCGCATTCTGTTAGATTTAATGTTTTCACATTTACTAATTCTAATACTTAAATAAAACAATTCATGATCTATCTTAAAGAAAAGTAGGCTAAGGTTCCATTTAATTTGTAATTCTGCAAATGTTTTACAAAATGAATGTAACTGTTCACAGTGCATCCAACAACACGTGGAGTGTGCCTTGTAGCATGTTATGTGAAGGACAACATTTGTTTTCCATAAACTGCCTTCATCACGCAAAAGTTTCTTTGAAAATTCATTTTTACAAAGCAGCAATTTTTTTTTTTTTTGGCTGTACTACATGGCTGGTGGGATCTTAGTTCTCTAACGAAGGACTGAACTCTGTCATGGCAGTGAAAGTATCGAGTCCCAGTAGACCACCAGGTAAGTCCCCGGACCAGCAATTCTTAAGGTCACTATTTTGTGAATGATGAAATACTATCTAGCTCATATGTCAGTGGAGGATTTGTTCATTTACAAATTCATCCCCAGGCATAACTCTTAACAGTTAAACTAGGACTAAGAACAGATGAGACTTGGAAACTTGACTGGTGTTCATTAAGGAGGAGACTGTTCTGCTATCATTCAAGAGGAAATATGTAAAGAACTGTGAGCCACCTAACTAAACTCAGCAGGAAACAGAAGTCAAACCTGGTTAAGAGGGCAGAGAGCAGATGTCCAAATCTGAAGACAGGGAATAGTCATTGAGTCCTATGCTTATTTCTCCTAAATGTTCATGAAGTTGAACTTACGAGACTGACCCATGTAACTTTGTATATCTATCAAAATGATGGACTCAGTATCTTAGATCATGCAGAGCTGCAAGTCTAGAGTCCTCAAGAAGCAGGAAAAATTCTCACTTTCTGTGCCCTCTTCTAATTGCAAATCTTCTAAGGGGTCATATGAATCAATGCTGTGGCCCATAAATCAATACATCATGCTCATGAATACTTTTTTTCCCCTAAAATAAAATGGATAAAAAAGGATGTTTTACTTTACCAATGGTTAAAAAGAAAATCTTAATTTAAATTGCACACAGGGGCTGATCAGGACACTCAGATTCCCCAGTCACTTTGAAATAATAAAATCATTTACCTGACAATGTTTCCTGGATCTACCTCAATCATCCACATGCAACGCAGATTATTGTCATACGGAAAGGGATAGCCAGGAGATAAGATTCTACCTGATGATTCTCCTTTAAAACGACCTCCACATTCAGCTAGAAAACATTAATTCAAGTCACAGTTTAATACCAATCTACCTAAACCATCTACTTATTTCTCAAGAGCATATGTTTTTCACCTGAAGGAAAATAAAGATTGACTTCTCTTCTCATTGATACTATATATCTGTATGCTTTCCTTTTTCAGATTAAGGTATTAATTGAAGCAAGAACATATTGTACAATAAAATAAGAATCTCAAGTTACATCATATAAAAAATAACATATTAAACATAATTAGGGAATTTAAAAAGTACACATTCAAAGACTCTGAGTTTAGTTTTCTAAACATTTTAAGAAGTATTATTAAATAATGATAATGCAAAAAGAGGAAACAGATGGCAAGTTGCTCACTGCTAGTTGGTTGTAGGCTGAATAATTCATCATCTTTTACCTAACTCCTCAGATTTATTGCAGTCCCTCAGGACTTCTAAATTTAATTGTCCTCTTATTTTCTTTAAGTCACTCTAAAGTCTTTTGCTTTTAACCTCCCAAAGTCAAATTGGCATTGTTATTAGGCTTTACTTCAGTTAAATCTAATTCAGTTTTTATTTAAAGTGGCCTCTAATTTTTATAAAATTTACCAAAATAAAAATGTAAACATTATCATACAATATACTAAAAGTATGTTTTGGAGAATTCCCTCCCCATTTTAATAATATTTAATATATTGGGATATCTGGAATGATTTTACTTTAATAAACAAATAATATAAAAGGAGTCCTCTTTCTAGAGAAGAGAAAAACTAAGCAGTTTACTTAGCATATTACTCCACCTCTCTAAACCCTAAGAAAACACACGGTGGGATCATATATATTTGAAAATTTGTCAAATTACCATACTACCAAAAAATAAACTAAATCTAAATTATTTCAATTTTTGCTTATATATTTGAATATATTACTATATTTATTTTTCTTGTTCTCTGCAGAGTCATTATCTTACTCAAATTCAATGCTGAACTAAGCATCCTGGTTTTTTGTTTGGTTTTCATTATTAGAGTAGAAGTCAAGGACAGAAGGTTTCAGCACTTGGAAAAGGCTTTTAAACAACTGAATATCATTGTTCAAATTTTGTAGGCTCTATTCATATAGATGAAATTGTTTCAAAGATTTTAGAAGCTACATTTTACCATATTACAATGGTTATTTTTATGTGTCAACTTGGTCAAGCTATAATCAGAAAACATTAATTAAGCAAGAACATATTTTTGTATTTCACCTGAAGGAAAATAAAGATTGACTTCTCTTCTCATTGATACTATATATCTGTATGCTTTCCTTTCAGATTAAGGTATTAATTGAAGCAAGAACATATTGTACAATAAAATAAGAATCTCAAGTTACATCATATAAAAAATAACATATTAAACATAATTAGGGAATTTAAAAAGTACACATTCAAAGACTCTGAGTTTAGTTTTCTAAACATTTTAAGAAGTATTATTAAATAATGATAATGCAAAAAGAGGAAACAGATGGCAAGTTGCTCACTGCTAGTTGGTTGTAGGCTGAATAATTCATCATCTTTTACCTAACTCCTCAGATTTATTGCAGTCCCTCAGGACTTCTAAATTTAATTGTCCTCTTATTTTCTTTAAGTCACTCTAAAGTCTTTTGCTTTTAACCTCCCAAAGTCAAATTGGCATTGTTATTAGGCTTTACTTCAGTTAAATCTAATTCAGTTTTTATTTAAAGTGGCCTCTAATTTTTATAAAATTTACCAAAATAAAAATGTAAACATTATCATACAATATACTAAAAGTATGTTTTGGAGAATTCCCTCCCCATTTTAATAATATTTAATATATTGGGATATCTGGAATGATTTTACTTTAATAAACAAATAATATAAAAGGAGTCCTCTTTCTAGAGAAGAGAAAAACTAAGCAGTTTACTTAGCATATTACTCCACCTCTCTAAACCCTAAGAAAACACACGGTGGGATCATATATATTTGAAAATTTGTCAAATTACCATACTACCAAAAAATAAACTAAATCTAAATTATTTCAATTTTTGCTTATATATTTGAATATATTACTATATTTATTTTTCTTGTTCTCTGCAGAGTCATTATCTTACTCAAATTCAATGCTGAACTAAGCATCCTGGTTTTTTGTTTGGTTTTCATTATTAGAGTAGAAGTCAAGGACAGAAGGTTTCAGCACTTGGAAAAGGCTTTTAAACAACTGAATATCATTGTTCAAATTTTGTAGGCTCTATTCATATAGATGAAATTGTTTCAAAGATTTTAGAAGCTACATTTTACCATATTACAATGGTTATTTTTATGTGTCAACTTGGTCAAGCTATAATACCCAGTTACTTTATCAAACACTAGTCTAGGTGTTGCTATTTATAGAACTGGTTAATATCTACAATAAGTTGACTTTAAGATTACCCGTGATAATGTGGGTAGCCTTCACGTAATCAACTGGAAGGCCTTAAGAATAGAAACTGAGTTTTTTGGAAAATAAGATATTTTCCCTCAAGACTGTAGCATTAATTCCTGCCCTATTTTCCAGTCTTTTTGACATTCCCTATGGATTTTGAACTTGTCAGCCCCAGAACTAGATGATTTCACTTCTCAATGTAAATATGTTCCTTGAATATATATACATTTAGATTGACTGATTCTTTTTCTCTGGAGAGTCCTGAGTGGTACATACACCTATAGAGAAAACTTAAGCAAGTTTATTTTTACAGAAACATGAATTTAATTTATAATAATAAACTTGTTAGTTTTAAAGTAAATAAAATATATCTACATTTAAGAAGTTACTGTAACTTACTGTGGTTTTTCTCATTTTTTAACAAAATCTCTATAGGATAATCTAGACTGCTATAACCATAATAATCCATTTTTCATCATTTTTAATAATTTATTACTTGTATTAGCATATATTTCTTATGAGAACAAATCTGATACTTCCTTCTATGAGATTAATTTTTAAGCAAATCCAAGAACTGGAGTTTTATGTACTATTTTCATACTGAATTTAAACATAACTCTTTCTCTCCCCATATAACCAGTGTGATGTGCTGTAATCCTGGAGTTCATATTCTGACAGTAGTCTTCTGTTTATTGATAAAATGAAGGTGTGCCATACTACCAAAAATAAACTAAATCTAAATTATTTCAATTTTTGCTTATATATTTGAATATATTACTATATTTATTTTTCTTGTTCTCTGCAGAGTCATTATCTTACTCAAATTCAATGCTGAACTAAGCATCCTGGTTTTTTGTTTGGTTTTCATTATTAGAGTAGAAGTCAAGGACAGAAGGTTTCAGCACTTGGAAAAGGCTTTTAAACAACTGAATATCATTGTTCAAATTTTGTAGGCTCTATTCATATAGATGAAATTGTTTCAAAGATTTTAGAAGCTACATTTTACCATATTACAATGGTTATTTTTATGTGTCAACTTGGTCAAGCTATAATACCCAGTTACTTTATCAAACACTAGTCTAGGTGTTGCTATTTATAGAACTGGTTAATATCTACAATAAGTTGACTTTAAGATTACCCGTGATAATGTGGGTAGCCTTCACGTAATCAACTGGAAGGCCTTAAGAATAGAAACTGAGTTTTTTGGAAAATAAGATATTTTCCCTCAAGACTGTAGCATTAATTCCTGCCCTATTTTCCAGTCTTTTTGACATTCCCTATGGATTTTGAACTTGTCAGCCCCAGAACTAGATGATTTCACTTCTCAATGTAAATATGTTCCTTGAATATATATACATTTAGATTGACTGATTCTTTTTCTCTGGAGAGTCCTGAGTGGTACATACACCTATAGAGAAAACTTAAGCAAGTTTATTTTTACAGAAACATGAATTTAATTTATAATAATAAACTTGTTAGTTTTAAAGTAAATAAAATATATCTACATTTAAGAAGTTACTGTAACTTACTGTGGTTTTTCTCATTTTTTAACAAAATCTCTATAGGATAATCTAGACTGCTATAACCATAATAATCCATTTTTCATCATTTTTAATAATTTATTACTTGTATTAGCATATATTTCTTATGAGAACAAATCTGATACTTCCTTCTATGAGATTAATTTTTAAGCAAATCCAAGAACTGGAGTTTTATGTACTATTTTCATACTGAATTTAAACATAACTCTTTCTCTCCCCATATAACCAGTGTGATGTGCTGTAATCCTGGAGTTCATATTCTGACAGAAGTCTTCTGTTTATTGATAAAAATGAAGGTGTGCAGGTTAAATGCCCCTGGCTATGGTGTCTAAAAAACTAACTTTTGTTTGCTGAATCTCTAAGCCACAGAAACATAATTACCTAGAAAAATTCCACATAATAGATAAAAAGTTTTTTATCGGATGAAGGCAAAAATATAACCATGAAGTTAGTGGGGACAGAAAATTTATGGTTTTAGGCCATAAATTTAGGTGGTAAAGCTAGTAAAGAACACCATCTGAAATAGGATTTCATCTTCAGTTATCATGGAAACCAGCAACATGATACATCATGTGTTCAGCTGTTTTAAGTTTTTATTCCTGATCTTGTATCATTAAAAAAAAAAAAAAATAGTGGGCTTCCCTGGTGGTCCAGTAGGTAAAGACACTGCCTTGCAGTGCAAGGGGCACTGGTTTGATCCCTGGCCGGGGAAGATCCCACCTGCCGCGGAGCCGCTGGACCAATGTGTTCAATTACTGAGCTAGAGCTCTGGTGTGCATGCGCTGAGAGTCAGTGCTCTGCGACGAGAGAGGCCACTGTGATGGGAGACCCACACAGGTCAAAGAACAAAGATGGATGATGAAAGATCAATAGAAGAGGCCAAAAAAAAAAACCAGTTACCCTTCTCATGAAGTCTTGAGCAGTGATAATTTAGTAAATTTTGACTTGGCAGTTTCATAAAGTGCATTGATTTGTCGAAAAAACAATTAAAAGTTTCGGATCCCAGGTCAAATGTTCTTCTAATTGGCATAACATTTCTCCCAAAAAATATGAAAATGTCTTCAGCTTTATTCAATATATAAGGGAAATACATATTTTTATAATGTATTAGTCTGTGACATTAATTTTAAGGACAATATAGCAAGTCAGTATTTGTAAGTATACATAAGTATATATTGTAAGTATATATATTATAGTTTTGCACAATTTCAACTCTTAATGATTTTCTGAATATATTTCATATTCACATCAAAAACTATAACTTCAGAGAAAATTAATCATTGCTACATTTTAGTGGGTTGATTGTTGGTCTCATTCCAGAATCCCAAGCTTTGTCAGTTTTGGTTGATACCTATTTGAGGTTTTATTTTCATAATCTATACAAAACTTAGATTCTATCTGAAAGGAAAATACTATAATTGCATTTTGGCTGGATAAAAGAATATTTGCTTTCTGCATATGAATGTATTAATACACCAACAGAAGTCTCATGTCATCAAAAACACTACCATTAGCTGTAAGACCTCTATAAATTAGAATTTCATTTCTGGTCTATTTGAAGTCCATCAAGTTTTGTGATGAATTCTATGTTGATCATATCAACTGACAAACTTTAAAGTATATCTCAAAATGTTCAGGTCTCCAAATTCATCAAATTGTATATATTAAACATGAAGAATTTTTTAAGATATCAATTATACCTTAATAAATCTGTTAAAATATTCAGTCAATTTTATCCACATGGGCCTGACACAGAATGGATTTGTGCCTCAAAAATGCTATTAAGAAATAAGAGTCATAAAAGAATCTTACTTATTTCCTACTGGGGAGACTGGGTTTTGTGTAAATGCTTTTTTTTTCTTTTGTTGTCCTAGTATTTCATCTAGCCTGTAACTTATTTTTGGAGCTTCCCTTCCAAAAAAATACCGCAGAGGTAGATCTTTAACAACATTTGTCTATTCACCCTCCTTCTCACACAGACCCATTTATTTGTTAATTGATCTATGAGATAGTAGTAATAAAATTCTACTCCAACTATATAGAAATAAGAGAGAAAAAGATCATTCTGTAGTTTCATGTAGGTGATATATCTGATATCACTAACTCTCATATACCTTTTCCTCCTGAAAGTCATTTGATTACATCATGATGTATATAAATAAGGAAAACATATATTTTCTTACACATAGAGAAAGTCTTTGAAGTTATTTAGAGTAATTATCTTTTTAACTCTCCTTGATGCCAGCATGCCATAATTTATATATTAAAACAAATCTAGTCAATGAGTTTTAAAAAATGTTTGTGATTAACAGTGTCAACATGTTTTGTAGTGAGTTAAATTTTATATCAAGATAGAATAATACAAACTAATTTTTGTCCAATAAAGAGAATGCGCACATTGATAAATTTATAAAAATAACCCTCTCACTTTCCACAAATTTGAGCTATGAATTCATTAACTTTTTGATTAGGATATGAGTTGTGTGAAGACAGATAAAATAACTGAAAAAGTACAGTATATTTTGATAATGCTTCTGTAGAAATACTTCTTGAAACACTAAAGCAGTATCTTACCAATACAGGATGGCAGAGGATAGTCCCATGCCCTTCTCTCCCCTGTCATGATTAGGCCTTCAGAAGAATAAACACTATTAGCTGTAAGACCTCTATAAATTAGAATTTCATTTCTGGTCTATTTGAAGTCCATCAAGTTTTGTGATGAATTCTATGTTGATCATATCAACTGACAAACTTTAAAGTATATCTCAAAATGTTCAGGTCTCCAAATTCATCAAATTGTATATATTAAACATGAAGAATTTTTTAAGATATCAATTATACCTTAATAAATCTGTTAAAATATTCAGTCAATTTTATCCACATGGGCCTGACACAGAATGGATTTGTGCCTCAAAAATGCTATTAAGAAATAAGAGTCATAAAAGAATCTTACTTATTTCCTACTGGGGAGACTGGGTTTTGTGTAAATGCTTTTTTTTTCTTTTGTTGTCCTAGTATTTCATCTAGCCTGTAACTTATTTTTGGAGCTTCCCTTCCAAAAAAATACCGCAGAGGTAGATCTTTAACAACATTTGTCTATTCACCCTCCTTCTCACACAGACCCATTTATTTGTTAATTGATCTATGAGATAGTAGTAATAAAATTCTACTCCAACTATATAGAAATAAGAGAGAAAAAGATCATTCTGTAGTTTCATGTAGGTGATATATCTGATATCACTAACTCTCATATACCTTTTCCTCCTGAAAGTCATTTGATTACATCATGATGTATATAAATAAGGAAAACATATATTTTCTTACACATAGAGAAAGTCTTTGAAGTTATTTAGAGTAATTATCTTTTTAACTCTCCTTGATGCCAGCATGCCATAATTTATATATTAAAACAAATCTAGTCAATGAGTTTTAAAAAATGTTTGTGATTAACAGTGTCAACATGTTTTGTAGTGAGTTAAATTTTATATCAAGATAGAATAATACAAACTAATTTTTGTCCAATAAAGAGAATGCGCACATTGATAAATTTATAAAAATAACCCTCTCACTTTCCACAAATTTGAGCTATGAATTCATTAACTTTTTGATTAGGATATGAGTTGTGTGAAGACAGATAAAATAACTGAAAAAGTACAGTATATTTTGATAATGCTTCTGTAGAAATACTTCTTGAAACACTAAAGCAGTATCTTACCAATACAGGATGGCAGAGGATAGTCCCATGCCCTTCTCTCCCCTGTCATGCACTTGAGAAGGCTGCTTCCATGGAGAGTGTAGCCTGGATTGCATCCATAAATGATAGTGCTACCAGCAAAATGCCCTTGGTCGCTGATCTTGTATCCAAATTGGGGAATGCCAGGATCCTCACAATGTGAAAGTTCAAAACCTAGAAGAATATCAGTTGATTAAAAACAAGGTTGAACAAGAAGAATTACAACTGTACAAATCGTCCCTTTTATTGTTTTTAATATGATTATATAACTCTGCTTAGTTTTATTACTTAAAATATTTAATTTTCATAGCATACTTCCACCATTGGGAGCTTATTTGCCTCAAAAATTAAAATGTGTTGTATTACTCAAATTTAGCAATGATAGCCATAGTCTTCATTACTATATCATAGAGATACCATCTATGTTATAGTCATACTCTAACAGTGTGTTATAGCACGACAGTCTTGCCTGCTTCAAGTGATATGCAATTAACATGCTGTGATCAATGTAACTATTAGGATCAAATCATGAAAGAGGTAAAATTCATACAAAATATGTGTAACCAAACTGTTTCAGTAACAAATATGTCCACTGCAAATACAATTTCAGGCTTTTATAGTCTTGGAAGAAAAAGAAATAGACTCATATTTTAAAAATATACTTTATCAAGAGTTAATGTAACAGTAATCAGTCTGAAGAACTCTGAATTTTTATATTCTGACTTCAGAATGCACGACTCTCAACATTTCTCACAGGAAAAAAAAGGAGTAGTGTATAAAGAACATATTTTTGACTTCTGAAGAGTCAGGATTTTCCATATGACCTCTCCTGGAAGTTTGTGATCTTGGGCTAAGTGCATCTCTTGAGATATTCAGTTCATATAAGTAGTTAATCTAACTCTGGTGAGGGTTTAATGCAGCATTGATAAATTTATAAAAAAAAACCCTTCTTTTTCCCACTTTCCACAAATTTGAGCTATGAATTCATTAACTTTTTGATTAGGATATGAGTTGTGTGAAGACAGATAAAATAACTGAAAAAGTACAGTATATTTTGATAATGCTTCTGTAGAAATACTTCTTGAAACACTAAAGCAGTATCTTACCAATACAGGATGGCAGAGGATAGTCCCATGCCCTTCTCTCCCCTGTCATGCACTTGAGAAGGCTGCTTCCATGGAGAGTGTAGCCTGGATTGCATCCATAAATGATAGTGCTACCAGCAAAATGCCCTTGGTCGCTGATCTTGTATCCAAATTGGGGAATGCCAGGATCCTCACAATGTGAAAGTTCAAAACCTAGAAGAATATCAGTTGATTAAAAACAAGGTTGAACAAGAAGAATTACAACTGTACAAATCGTCCCTTTTATTGTTTTTAATATGATTATATAACTCTGCTTAGTTTTATTACTTAAAATATTTAATTTTCATAGCATACTTCCACCATTGGGAGCTTATTTGCCTCAAAAATTAAAATGTGTTGTATTACTCAAATTTAGCAATGATAGCCATAGTCTTCATTACTATATCATAGAGATACCATCTATGTTATAGTCATACTCTAACAGTGTGTTATAGCACGACAGTCTTGCCTGCTTCAAGTGATATGCAATTAACATGCTGTGATCAATGTAACTATTAGGATCAAATCATGAAAGAGGTAAAATTCATACAAAATATGTGTAACCAAACTGTTTCAGTAACAAATATGTCCACTGCAAATACAATTTCAGGCTTTTATAGTCTTGGAAGAAAAAGAAATAGACTCATATTTTAAAAATATACTTTATCAAGAGTTAATGTAACAGTAATCAGTCTGAAGAACTCTGAATTTTTATATTCTGACTTCAGAATGCACGACTCTCAACATTTCTCACAGGAAAAAAAAGGAGTAGTGTATAAAGAACATATTTTTGACTTCTGAAGAGTCAGGATTTTCCATATGACCTCTCCTGGAAGTTTGTGATCTTGGGCTAAGTGCATCTCTTGAGATATTCAGTTCATATAAGTAGTTAATCTAACTCTGGTGAGGGTTTATGTTCACTTTTTAAGAAAAAATGAGACCATGACCTTACAGAAATCTCTAGAGTATATAAATTGGAGACATGGGAGGCTAATCCATTGAAATCCTAAATTTATATTCTCAAGGGCAGAATAAAAACCCAGAGTTCCATCTATCCTTGCCTAGAGAATTCCATGGATAGAAGAGCCTGGGGGTTTATAGTCCATGGGGTCGCAAAAGTGTCGTACACGACTTAGCCAACTAAACAATAAAACAACAAAAGAAATGATAAAGTAAATGTGCCAAAGAATTTTATGTGTTTATTGTTGTTCAGTTGCTGAGTCATGTCTGACTCTTGTGACCCTATGGAACTCCACATACCAGGCTTCCCTATCCTTCCTTATCTCCCAATTAGGTGTTAAATTATATCAATTATAATAACTTCTTAGACTAGAGGATTATAATATTCTAGATAGCTTCATGAATGAGGGAAATTTATGATTTCAAGACAAATAATATTGGACAAAATAATGTTTATGTGCATTGTAAATCATATGATAATCAAAAAGAGGTTTGTATCTCTTGTATGGCCACAGATTCTTGGCCAAATAAATCTAAATTTGAAAGAGAAGACAAAAAATCATGTATTAGGTCACTGAGAACAAGTCATTAATTTGTAGTACTGACTTGCTAGAGTGTGAAAACAAACATAAAATTACCAGAAAATTACACCTAAAAGTACTGAGTATATACTTCAATATCCTTATGCTGGGATTTCTTTAACTCTTGTAGAACGTAAGGGAGCTCCTCCTAGTCTCTTCTAGGGATTCCTCATCTTTCTCTCCTTTGTTGACCCATAGAATTATTTCACACATCTTCATTAATTTACAATCATTTGCTTCTTTTCTTTGTTTTCCTATAGATTGAATTTATTTCACTCTTTTCTCTTTCCCATAATGCTACCTAGCACAAAATTTGGCACTTAACAGATGTTCAATAATGTCTGTGAATGGATGTAATTTTTAGAGGTAATTATCTCTAGAAGACAAAGGAAAAACAAACAAAAGTCATTTTTGGTGAAAATCTGAAATTTATGATACACTTTAAAAAAAAAATCAGGAATTTCCTGTGTGGATCAATTTGACAGCCTCATTTGGGTTATGTTAAAAGAAGGCAAACAGCTTCAAAGACAGCCATACAAGAGGTTAGAGATTGCTGAGTAAGCCAGTCTTTCAATAACAGTTAGAAGTAAATTTGCTGAGTAAGCCATTTAAAAGAAACCCGGAAAAAGTAATTTAAATTGGATAGAAGAGCCTGGGGTTTATAGTCCATGGGGTCGCAAAGTGTCGTACACGACTTAGCCAACTAAACAATAAAACAACAAAAGAAATGATAAAGTAAATGTGCCAAAGAATTTTATGTGTTTATTGTTGTTCAGTTGCTGAGTCATGTCTGACTCTTGTGACCCTATGGAACTCCACATACCAGGCTTCCCTATCCTTCCTTATCTCCCAATTAGGTGTTAAATTATATCAATTATAATAACTTCTTAGACTAGAGGATTATAATATTCTAGATAGCTTCATGAATGAGGGAAATTTATGATTTCAAGACAAATAATATTGGACAAAATAATGTTTATGTGCATTGTAAATCATATGATAATCAAAAAGAGGTTTGTATCTCTTGTATGGCCACAGATTCTTGGCCAAATAAATCTAAATTTGAAAGAGAAGACAAAAAATCATGTATTAGGTCACTGAGAACAAGTCATTAATTTGTAGTACTGACTTGCTAGAGTGTGAAAACAAACATAAAATTACCAGAAAATTACACCTAAAAGTACTGAGTATATACTTCAATATCCTTATGCTGGGATTTCTTTAACTCTTGTAGAACGTAAGGGAGCTCCTCCTAGTCTCTTCTAGGGATTCCTCATCTTTCTCTCCTTTGTTGACCCATAGAATTATTTCACACATCTTCATTAATTTACAATCATTTGCTTCTTTTCTTTGTTTTCCTATAGATTGAATTTATTTCACTCTTTTCTCTTTCCCATAATGCTACCTAGCACAAAATTTGGCACTTAACAGATGTTCAATAATGTCTGTGAATGGATGTAATTTTTAGAGGTAATTATCTCTAGAAGACAAAGGAAAAACAAACAAAAGTCATTTTTGGTGAAAATCTGAAATTTATGATACACTTTAAAAAAAAAATCAGGAATTTCCTGTGTGGATCAATTTGACAGCCTCATTTGGGTTATGTTAAAAGAAGGCAAACAGCTTCAAAGACAGCCATACAAGAGGTTAGAGATTGCTGAGTAAGCCAGTCTTTCAATAACAGAAATAGAAACAGTAGAAGTAACACAGTTTTTAGAACACAGCATTCTGTATGACTCTGCACAGTTGACAATGCATTTAAAATGTCTCTGTTCAAAACTAACAAGACTGGGTCTTCCCAGATGGTCCACTGGATAAAGAGTCCGCCTTACAGTGCAAGGGGCACTGATTTGATCCCTGGCTCAGGAAGATCCCATGTGCCGCAGAGTGGCTGGACAGGTGTGTCCAATTATCAGCCAGCGCTCGGGACTGCATGCACTCAGAGCCAGTGCTCTGCAACAAGAGAGACCACTGCAGTGGGAGGCCCACAGAGGCTGAAGAATAAAGATGCATGAAAAGAAATAGACAAAAAAATCAAAAAGAGGTCAAAATTAAAAAAAAAATATATAACAAGTTTGAATTTTTCTACTAGGCATAATGTTCAGTTTATTATGCAAGATTTAGCCACGTTTGAGCTTTACCACATATCATTTATCAAAATAACAATGGAAATCAAGCTCTCTTTTCAAGGTTTATTACCAAATTCATCCTCTCTTAATTTGAATGTTCTGTAAATGTGATTGGCAATTGCTAGTGATGAGGTATAATGGAGATATTCTTTGTACATTAAGATAATTTATAATACTTTGCATTGTAGATGAAAATACACATGGACAATAGTGTATAAGCTACAAAGCACAACACAATTTAGTCCAATTTGGTGGAATTATTGTTGCTTATTCATAAATATTCAGATGTGTCTTATCTTTATGGAAACATTCAGCTGCCAGTCTTTTCACTGAAAACCTCAAATACTTGAAACTGACAATTAAATAAAGATGTGTGTGAAAAATCACATACTATAAATATTCACAGTTCTTTGTGAAATTTGATACCCTGATGAAATGAAATTTCTAGAGCACAAAATGAACTGAAAGTTCTCAATGACCTAAATCCTTCTGACTTGCTAAATAGCCTAAAGTAAAACCTAATTCCCTTCCTACCACCATATTTCTTTCTGGTGTCACTAGAATTCTGCAAGGATTTCTAACATTTTAAAATTACTATCTGACATCTATAACAGAAATAGAAACAGTAGAAGTAACACAGTTTTTAGAACACAGCATTCTGTATGACTCTGCACAGTTGACAATGCATTTAAAATGTCTCTGTTCAAAACTAACAAGACTGGGTCTTCCCAGATGGTCCACTGGATAAAGAGTCCGCCTTACAGTGCAAGGGGCACTGATTTGATCCCTGGCTCAGGAAGATCCCATGTGCCGCAGAGTGGCTGGACAGGTGTGTCCAATTATCAGCCAGCGCTCGGGACTGCATGCACTCAGAGCCAGTGCTCTGCAACAAGAGAGACCACTGCAGTGGGAGGCCCACAGAGGCTGAAGAATAAAGATGCATGAAAAGAAATAGACAAAAAAATCAAAAAGAGGTCAAAATTAAAAAAAAAATATATAACAAGTTTGAATTTTTCTACTAGGCATAATGTTCAGTTTATTATGCAAGATTTAGCCACGTTTGAGCTTTACCACATATCATTTATCAAAATAACAATGGAAATCAAGCTCTCTTTTCAAGGTTTATTACCAAATTCATCCTCTCTTAATTTGAATGTTCTGTAAATGTGATTGGCAATTGCTAGTGATGAGGTATAATGGAGATATTCTTTGTACATTAAGATAATTTATAATACTTTGCATTGTAGATGAAAATACACATGGACAATAGTGTATAAGCTACAAAGCACAACACAATTTAGTCCAATTTGGTGGAATTATTGTTGCTTATTCATAAATATTCAGATGTGTCTTATCTTTATGGAAACATTCAGCTGCCAGTCTTTTCACTGAAAACCTCAAATACTTGAAACTGACAATTAAATAAAGATGTGTGTGAAAAATCACATACTATAAATATTCACAGTTCTTTGTGAAATTTGATACCCTGATGAAATGAAATTTCTAGAGCACAAAATGAACTGAAAGTTCTCAATGACCTAAATCCTTCTGACTTGCTAAATAGCCTAAAGTAAAACCTAATTCCCTTCCTACCACCATATTTCTTTCTGGTGTCACTAGAATTCTGCAAGGATTTCTAACATTTTAAAATTACTATCTGACATCTAGAAGAGAAGAGAAAACGTAAAATAACAACTTTAGCATCTGGTTTTATTGATACTGGTTTCAGATTAATAGTAACACTAATTAGTTTTAAGACTAATATTTACACTAATTGATTCATAGTCACATTAATAGTTAAGAAATAATACAAAATAAGTTAAAACCCCTTTAATGTCCATCTCCAATCTCTTTACGGTCTTTTCCTACTAAGAGTCAGCAAATATTCTGAATTAGTAGGTTATTTTCATAAATAATTTATATATTTTTATTGTTTAGTAACTAAGTCATGTCTGACTCTTTGTGACTCCAGGGACTGTATCCTGCCATGCTCATATGTCCATGGGATTTTCCAAGCAAGAATTCTGGAGTTCGGAGTCATTTCCTTCTCCAAAGGATCCTCCCAAACCAAGGTACGAATCCATGTCTCTTGCATTGCCAAGTGGGTTCTATACCACTAAGTAAGCCTGGAAGTCCAATTTATATTTTAATACATATCTATGAACAATATACACTATGGCTTGCAGGCATTTATATACTTTATAAATTATATAATTAAAAAGAATTGTTCTGAGGCTTTATTTTTTGTGCAGTACTGCATTTTTATTGTTATATTTATACACACACACACACACACACACACACACACATTTTATTTTACTAATGATATTCCATTGGACATTGATTTCAAAATTGGTTTACTTATTCCGCAGCTCGTAAGCATTTGTTCGTGTTTGACTCTATGCTATCATGGGATTCTCCAGGCAAGGAAAATAGCATGGGTTGCCATGGCCTCCTCCAGGGGATCTTTCCGACTCAACGACTGAACCTTCATTTCTTATATCTCCCATGAAAAAGTAAGCGATATTATTAAATATGTTAGTTTGTGTCATCATACTTTTTGTATAAGTCGTGGGTAATGGGATACATCTTTGCCTGCATGTTAAGTTTTAGCCCTTAGCCATTAAATATATGCATAATGGTACAACATAGCACAAATAACTTTCTATGCCAAAGACTTGCTAAATAGCCTAAAGTAAAACCTAATTCCCTTCCTACCACCATATTTCTTTCTGGTGTCACTAGAATTCTGCAAGGATTTCTAACATTTTAAAATTACTATCTGACATCTAGAAGAGAAGAGAAAACGTAAAATAACAACTTTAGCATCTGGTTTTATTGATACTGGTTTCAGATTAATAGTAACACTAATTAGTTTTAAGACTAATATTTACACTAATTGATTCATAGTCACATTAATAGTTAAGAAATAATACAAAATAAGTTAAAACCCCTTTAATGTCCATCTCCAATCTCTTTACGGTCTTTTCCTACTAAGAGTCAGCAAATATTCTGAATTAGTAGGTTATTTTCATAAATAATTTATATATTTTTATTGTTTAGTAACTAAGTCATGTCTGACTCTTTGTGACTCCAGGGACTGTATCCTGCCATGCTCATATGTCCATGGGATTTTCCAAGCAAGAATTCTGGAGTTCGGAGTCATTTCCTTCTCCAAAGGATCCTCCCAAACCAAGGTACGAATCCATGTCTCTTGCATTGCCAAGTGGGTTCTATACCACTAAGTAAGCCTGGAAGTCCAATTTATATTTTAATACATATCTATGAACAATATACACTATGGCTTGCAGGCATTTATATACTTTATAAATTATATAATTAAAAAGAATTGTTCTGAGGCTTTATTTTTTGTGCAGTACTGCATTTTTATTGTTATATTTATACACACACACACACACACACACACACATTTTATTTTACTAATGATATTCCATTGGACATTGATTTCAAAATTGGTTTACTTATTCCGCAGCTCGTAAGCATTTGTTCGTGTTTGACTCTATGCTATCATGGGATTCTCCAGGCAAGGAAAATAGCATGGGTTGCCATGGCCTCCTCCAGGGGATCTTTCCGACTCAACGACTGAACCTTCATTTCTTATATCTCCCATGAAAAAGTAAGCGATATTATTAAATATGTTAGTTTGTGTCATCATACTTTTTGTATAAGTCGTGGGTAATGGGATACATCTTTGCCTGCATGTTAAGTTTTAGCCCTTAGCCATTAAATATATGCATAATGGTACAACATAGACATGTCTTAAAATTAATTTTACAAGTTATCACTAAATTATCTCCTGTGTAACTATGCCAATTTATGTTCCTCAAAGTTCACGAGTTTTCAGTTCTTCAAATTATTATCAACATGTAGTATCATACTGTTTTTTAAACTTTTACCAGTTTTAGAAATGTGCAATAGGAAATTACTTTGGCTTTAATTTTTATTTATTAATTTCTATCAAGTAATATTTATATTTTTCTTTTAGTTACTGAATTTCCTCTGCTGTGAAATTATTTGCCCTTATTTTATCTATACTATTTTTAAATTGATTTGTAGGATTCCTTTCTATAGAGTGTATATTTTTCTACTATACTATAAATATCTCCTTCTAATTATCTATCATCTAAAAAAATTATGCTATACTTTGTTATAGAGGGATTTGTAAAAAAATAAAATAATAAGAACTGGAACTTCTTTGCTACGATTCAGTAAAACAGATGCCTTTTAGATATTCTGACTTGCTAAAATTCAATATAAGAAATTAGAGGAAAAATACAAAATGCAGAGGGTGTGAACATGAAATGATCACTGCTGGCCCTCAGGAATCCAGTTCAGGGGAGCTGCTGCCAAATACAACTAACCGCCTGCCAGCATCACACTCTGGCCTACAGAGACTGGTGAAAGACACTTCTTTACCTATCCTACCTTTCAGCTCTCACAAAATTGCCTTTAATTTGAAGAATCTAAGCAGACATCTTAGTTGGCAAGGGCAGGGGAAATGTAGTTGCCAGATTTTAAATCTCTACACTTAAGTGCTTACAAGGGCAGGGATGCTACTGAGCAAGGACAGATTTTTGCTTGTGCATCTTCTTTTAGAAATCTTTCTTCACTTTAAACACAGCATTTCTAGGCCACATTTTTTGTAAGTATTTTAACATTTTGACACTCACATGTCTTCAGTCTGCCAGAAGTTAACTCAGAAGAAAGTATATTTAGTATATTTAGTGATGTATATATTAATGACAGGTAATCAAGAAATACTTCTTTAGTTTTTAGTCAGAAAACCTTGTACTATACCATGCAACATTAGTCAATACTTCCTTTATTGCCTGATTAATTCTCAAGATTTAAAGAGTAATTGAAATGCCAAATGTACCTGTTAAGTTTATAGGATATCGATTTACATAGAGTAACTTTGTTGCTTCTTTATAATTAATTTATTTTCTACTTATATTTGCACTAAATGAATTATATACTAAGGGGCAAAGTTAGCGTTAAAAGTATTCTGATTACTTTTCATGATTAACATTGTCAAAACCATGCTGGTAACTAAATTAAAAAGTTTAAATAGGGCAATTTATGTTATATTTATAAAGCTAGTATACAAGAAATGCCATCACAAGCTAGTTACTGCTCATCTTAATTGAATATAGAATTTGTAATGGCCATGTTCCAAGTGGATTAACAAATTATTTCAAACAATGATACTCAAAAGCTAAGAATATCCAAATATATCTGAATGATATCCTTGGGCTAACGGACATTTCTCAAAAGGACTTTCTAGAAAATTAAATGTGCAGAGGTGATAACAAGAAGATATCTGAGCCCAGAGGTAATGTTTAATGGATGTGCATCATAGACATTTGCCAAATAACCTTTTGAGAAGACAATGCTGTAATCTATCAGAAAGGTATAATTTAGTTCTTCAGCAGATGGTTGTTTAAAAAACCTAATTTGCTTCTAGTGAATGAAAATGGGACAACTAGAAATGAGAAGAGCTAGAAGAATCTACAATGAAGAATATTTTCAAGAAACAGATTTTAAATATTCCATGAACAATAAGAGATACTAGTTCTAGATCATTCTCTGATGGTAAATCTGCCCAACAATAAAGCATTCAGATTCTTGGACACAACAAAGTTTTCTTTAAGACAATTCTTAACATTTTCAAATATTATTTTTTAACATTTACTTCAATAGCAAAAAAAGTTAAATTCATGGAATTTTAAATATAAAATATACAAAACTTGGATTGGAAGTAATATAGTGAAGTAAATAAGTTTGGGAATTCTAGAGGCAAAGCTTCTCATCTTAATTTCCATATCTGAACTTATGAGGTATGTTACCTTGGGCAAGTAATAACTTTTCTGGGCTTTGTTTTCCCTCCTCTTTTCACTGGGGATAATAGTATTTCCTTTATAGAGTTATATCTCTATCTAGGAGGTAGTAGATAAATGTTAGTTATTACTTTTAAACCACTTAGTATTTAAATAATGTTAAATAGCTCCATGTGCCTTTAAATAAAATCTAAATCCCTTACTACAGTCTATCTCACCTCTGCCTAGCTTCAAACATTACCTCTCTTTTTGTCCAATTCTCCTTGTTTACCCACCTCCAGCCAAATAACTCAAGCTGAAGTCTTCTCTTAGGCCTTTGTACTGGTTGATGTATCTGCCTACAACCTTCTACCCCTCAGACCTCTTATTGTAAGAATTACTCACTCAGTCATGTCTGACTCTTTGTCAGAGCTCCCCAGGCTCCTCTGTCCATGGAATTTTCCCAGAAAGATGACTGAAGTGTGTTACCATTTCCTTCTCCAGGGCCTCTTATTGTGATTCAGATATTAAATCAGATGACCCCTCCTGAGACACAATCCCTGAATAAACTGGATACAGTAGACCCATCTTCTGTAGCAGGTAAATATATCTAGATAGGAATTAAATTTGTGCAGAGGTGATAACAAGAAGGTATCTGAGCCCAGAGGTAATGTTTAATGGATGTGCATCATAGACATTTGCCAAATAACCTTTTGAGAAGACAATGCTGTAATCTATCAGAAAGGTATAATTTAGTTCTTCAGCAGATGGTTGTTTAAAAAACCTAATTTGCTTCTAGTGAATGAAAATGGGACAACTAGAAATGAGAAGAGCTAGAAGAATCTACAATGAAGAATATTTTCAAGAAACAGATTTTAAATATTCCATGAACAATAAGAGATACTAGTTCTAGATCATTCTCTGATGGTAAATCTGCCCAACAATAAAGCATTCAGATTCTTGGACACAACAAAGTTTTCTTTAAGACAATTCTTAACATTTTCAAATATTATTTTTTAACATTTACTTCAATAGCAAAAAAAGTTAAATTCATGGAATTTTAAATATAAAATATACAAAACTTGGATTGGAAGTAATATAGTGAAGTAAATAAGTTTGGGAATTCTAGAGGCAAAGCTTCTCATCTTAATTTCCATATCTGAACTTATGAGGTATGTTACCTTGGGCAAGTAATAACTTTTCTGGGCTTTGTTTCCCTCCTCTTTTCACTGGGGATAATAGTATTTCCTTTATAGAGTTATATCTCTATCTAGGAGGTAGTAGATAAATGTTAGTTATTACTTTTAAACCACTTAGTATTTAAATAATGTTAAATAGCTCCATGTGCCTTTAAATAAAATCTAAATCCCTTACTACAGTCTATCTCACCTCTGCCTAGCTTCAAACATTACCTCTCTTTTTGTCCAATTCTCCTTGTTTACCCACCTCCAGCCAAATAACTCAAGCTGAAGTCTTCTCTTAGGCCTTTGTACTGGTTGATGTATCTGCCTACAACCTTCTACCCCTCAGACCTCTTATTGTAAGAATTACTCACTCAGTCATGTCTGACTCTTTGTCAGAGCTCCCCAGGCTCCTCTGTCCATGGAATTTTCCCAGAAAGATGACTGAAGTGTGTTACCATTTCCTTCTCCAGGGCCTCTTATTGTGATTCAGATATTAAATCAGATGACCCCTCCTGAGACACAATCCCTGAATAAACTGGATACAGTAGACCCATCTTCTGTAGCAGGTATCCTATCACCCTGTAACAAATTATTTCTAAATGTAGTTTTCTTATCTTACGTTCATATTTTTTCTTTTCTATCTTGTCTCACTAAAAAGTTAACACCATATGGGCAGGAACTTTGTCTCCTTTAGTATTCTCTTCATCCTCAGAGTATAAACCATTCCAGTGGAGAAAGACAAAACTTAAGCCTGTGAGTCAATGAATAATGTCTATGTTAATAAGTTAATTCCAATAGAGGAATAGAAGAGAAGACAAGACTTAAAGCCAAAAAAGTAAAAAAAAAAGATATGACATTTCGACAACTCAGCCTTCAAAAAGAAATACAGTAAAAGACATCAGATTAAGGAATGCATTCTTGAATGTATATTAAAGGGCTTAGAAGATCTGGCTAGGGTATTCTATTAGGTTTTGCTAGATTCTGTTACTGACTTATCCTAAGCAGAGTGATGTTTTAGGGAGGATATTATATTGAGACTGAAATTTCTGATCTTCTCTTCTAACTTTAGAAGAAGGAAATGGTAATTTTCTCTCATTGTACTTCCCTACACTGTCTAGGAAAAGACAACTACTGATTTAATTAATTTGTCTTATATAAAGCATCTGAAAAGGGCCTCATTTAGAATTCTATTTGGAATAAGTTTTAGATTTCTCAAGGCCAAGAGTAAATGTTAGTCATTTTTGAAAAGAATGGAAGAGTGGTCTGAGTCAAGGAGGGAGTTAAATCTGAGATGATGGAGGGATGGAAGACCAACTGGATTCCCTAATGTTAGTTAAGGTCTGATCAAGTCTGTAACAGAGGTTTTACATTAAACTCATATTATTGTCCATATTTCAGTTCTCTAAATCAAACTAGAGTTGACTGAGAAACTAATATGGGAGAAGAAGGATATCTGTACAAAAGACTAAATTAGATTATTCTTGACAACTCTAAAGGATGAAAATTGAAGAGATTTAACTTGTTTTATAAAAATAAAGAAATGGGCCATTTTCTCCCCTCAAATGTGGTGAAGCATTTTTATACCAGGTATGTCATAATTTATGTACTGGTGAAGAAAAGTTAGAGAAGCTCACTGTCTTCTTAGGGTGAACAAAATACTTCTCCTTTCTAGGCACACAAAGGTCTCTGAAGTCTGTGATATCATTAATTACGGAGGCATATATTAAACAATATCTTTTAACATGTTTTGTTTTGCAATATCTACTACAGCTGTACATTACAGTAGACACTAAACACTGTCTTCTCAATATTTCTTCTCTCTCATGGACAAAAACCTTGATTTACTCCCATTGGTAAGTGAAGCATATCGCGACTATCAAACAAGGTTAAATTCTATGTTAATAAGTTAATTCCAAAAAGGGCTTAAAGCCAAAAAGTAAAAAAGATATGACATTTCGACAACTCAGCCTTCAAAAAGAAATACAGTAAAAGACATCAGATTAAGGAATGCATTCTTGAATGTATATTAAAGGGCTTAGAAGATCTGGCTAGGGTATTCTATTAGGTTTTGCTAGATTCTGTTACTGACTTATCCTAAGCAGAGTGATGTTTTAGGGAGGATATTATATTGAGACTGAAATTTCTGATCTTCTCTTCTAACTTTAGAAGAAGGAAATGGTAATTTTCTCTCATTGTACTTCCCTACACTGTCTAGGAAAAGACAACTACTGATTTAATTAATTTGTCTTATATAAAGCATCTGAAAAGGGCCTCATTTAGAATTCTATTTGGAATAAGTTTTAGATTTCTCAAGGCCAAGAGTAAATGTTAGTCATTTTTGAAAAGAATGGAAGAGTGGTCTGAGTCAAGGAGGGAGTTAAATCTGAGATGATGGAGGGATGGAAGACCAACTGGATTCCCTAATGTTAGTTAAGGTCTGATCAAGTCTGTAACAGAGGTTTTACATTAAACTCATATTATTGTCCATATTTCAGTTCTCTAAATCAAACTAGAGTTGACTGAGAAACTAATATGGGAGAAGAAGGATATCTGTACAAAAGACTAAATTAGATTATTCTTGACAACTCTAAAGGATGAAAATTGAAGAGATTTAACTTGTTTTATATAAATAAAGAAATGGGCCTTTTTCTCCCTCAAATGTGGTGAAGCATTTTTATACCAGGTATGTCATAATTTATGTACTGGTGAAGAAAAGTTAGAGAAGCTCACTGTCTTCTTAGGGTGAACAAAATACTTCTCCTTTCTAGGCACACAAAGGTCTCTGAAGTCTGTGATATCATTAATTACGGAGGCATATATTAAACAATATCTTTTAACATGTTTTGTTTTGCAATATCTACTACAGCTGTACATTACAGTAGACACTAAACACTGTCTTCTCAATATTTCTTCTCTCTCATGGACAAAAACCTTGATTTACTCCCATTGGTAAGTGAAGTATATCCGGCAGTATATCATAGTAGTCAAATAATACTCCAATTGGTTAATCTGACAAATACTTCATTTTTCCAGTTTCCCTTGCTGGGAAATTTTCAGCATATGGCCCTGCTTTGGACCGAGAGGGACAATCTTGTGTCTGACATAAGATTTTGCATTCCTGATGAAAGGGATATATGTGACTGATGCTACCTGTTTCCTCCTGCTTTTCGCCTTGAATATGCCCGGTGTTAAAGTGGCTATCTTGTGAACATGTCACCACAATAATGAGACCACCAAGTGAATGCACTAGCAATGCCACAGCAAACAGGGTCGTGACCCTTGTAGCCGAAGTTTAATAACTGAATCGGAACCTATATATATATGTTTTTTCCTCTTTACGCTCTTCCAAGATTAACATAAATCCTGGTTGTTTAAGCATGGTTAGGTTTACCATTACTGCTGTTATTTAGCCACGAAATAGTGCCTGACTCTTGCAAGCCTATGGACCATAGCCTGCCAGGCTCCTCTGACCATAGGATTGCCTGGGCGAGAGTACTTGAGTGGTTTGCTCTCTCCTTCTCCAGGGGATTTTCCCAGTCCAGGGATCTAACCCATGTCTCTTGCTTGTCAGGCACATTCTTTACCACTGAGATACCTGGGAAAACCCGAGGTTTACTCTGAATCCAGAAGGAACATCTCAGTTTTTTCCACTAGTTCATTTGTTCTTCTTAGTGATTATATAATAAATGGACCAATAAGACGGTTGAAATAAAACACTCCTTAAAGACTTGTTCTAAAATATTTCATTTTAATCTTGACAAATGAAATTCTGTTACTATCATTAGACAGAACAGACATCATTAGATAAGGATGGTCATAAAAGGCATGCTTATGCTAAAACCAGAATTGTGAGAAGCTAGGCAAGTAGGATTAATCTGAATTAAATTATTTGCTCTATTTGACTTGAATGTGCCTATGTAGCATATGTTTTCTAATCTCTTTCCCTTGCTTCATCCTATTCTCTTAGTCCGGAATACAGTCCACCATATCTTTGTATCATCCACCAAGACAATCCTTAATACTACCACATTCATGAATCCTTACCTGATCTGCCCTAGCCAAATTCCCTCTCTCCTGTCTCTAATCCTCATAATGTGAATACTAGAACTCCTCTGCATCTCACAAGTGTTCTCTCAGGTATTCTAGGAACAAAGGTGGAATAATTTTAAAGGGAACATACCATAGAATGGCAGAGGTGGGGTTGGGTTTAGAAATGACTGGATACAGGGATTCAAAGACAAAACATGTTCTTTTCCATTTTCACCCATGTTGCACAACTTAGCAAATTCTCTCATGTTCAGAAATTAATTACTGCTTCTAAGAATTTAAGGAATATAAAACATGTGGCCTAGCATTATATTCGATATCACCAAAGCATTTTATGAAATTAGTATTCAGAGTACATCTGAATTTACCCAGAATATGTAAAATATTGTAATCAAACTAAAACTGACTAAATACATTATAAAGTGAATGGTCTCATGGAGAATTACACAAAATGTTTGCAAAAAATATAAAAGAAAAAATAACCAAAAAAATAGCCACAATACCATGTGCTAATAGCTACATAGTTATGGATATAGACTCCTTCAAAAGAAATGTTAAAAAGTAGGCTAACTCTGGCTGAAGTAATTACAGTAGGTAGGGAAATGATTGAAATGAGCTTAAAGTTGAATAGTTCAATTAATTCCATATGTGGGAGGGGCATACTGAAAGAAAAACAAGTTGGGGCACCAGATTCTAAGGCTGAAAACCAAAGCAAGTTTGGAGGGTGAGAAGATGCTTCCTTTAAAGCTAGGAAATCTGTGGTTAAATATTGAGATAATTTAAGATATGTGTTCATAGGCTGCCATTTTAAGAATCAGAAATGACACTTAAGAAACAAATACAGTTGGGCTGCCCAGGTGGTCCAGTGGGTAAGGACACCACCTTGCAGTGAAAGGGGTGCTGGTTTGATTCCTGGCCTGGGAAGATCCCACGTGCCACGGAGTGGCTGGACTGATGTGTCCAACTAGCAAGCTGGAGCTCTGGAGCGTGAGTGCCCAGAGCCGTTGCTCTGAAGCGAGAGACGAGAGACGCCACTGTGATGGGAGGCCCACACAGGTCAAAGAACAAAGATGGAAATAAATGAAAGACCAATAGAAGTGACCAAAAAAGAACAAATACCGTTTGACCTGGACTGAAGTCAGACAGAGACCTTACCTGATCTGCCTAGCCAAATTCCCTCTCTCCTGTCTCTAATCCTCATAATGTGAATACTAGAACTCCTCTGCATCTCACAAGTGTTCTCTCAGGTATTCTAGGAACAAAGGTGGAATAATTTTAAAGGGAACATACCATAGAATGGCAGAGGTGGGGTTGGGTTTAGAAATGACTGGATACAGGGATTCAAAGACAAAACATGTTCTTTTCCATTTTCACCCATGTTGCACAACTTAGCAAATTCTCTCATGTTCAGAAATTAATTACTGCTTCTAAGAATTTAAGGAATATAAAACATGTGGCCTAGCATTATATTCGATATCACCAAAGCATTTTATGAAATTAGTATTCAGAGTACATCTGAATTTACCCAGAATATGTAAAATATTGTAATCAAACTAAAACTGACTAAATACATTATAAAGTGAATGGTCTCATGGAGAATTACACAAAATGTTTGCAAAAAATATAAAAGAAAAAATAACCAAAAAAATAGCCACAATACCATGTGCTAATAGCTACATAGTTATGGATATAGACTCCTTCAAAAGAAATGTTAAAAAGTAGGCTAACTCTGGCTGAAGTAATTACAGTAGGTAGGGAAATGATTGAAATGAGCTTAAAGTTGAATAGTTCAATTAATTCCATATGTGGGAGGGGCATACTGAAAGAAAAACAAGTTGGGGCACCAGATTCTAAGGCTGAAAACCAAAGCAAGTTTGGAGGGTGAGAAGATGCTTCCTTTAAAGCTAGGAAATCTGTGGTTAAATATTGAGATAATTTAAGATATGTGTTCATAGGCTGCCATTTTAAGAATCAGAAATGACACTTAAGAAACAAATACAGTTGGGCTGCCCAGGTGGTCCAGTGGGTAAGGACACCACCTTGCAGTGAAAGGGGTGCTGGTTTGATTCCTGGCCTGGGAAGATCCCACGTGCCACGGAGTGGCTGGACTGATGTGTCCAACTAGCAAGCTGGAGCTCTGGAGCGTGAGTGCCCAGAGCCGTTGCTCTGAAGCGAGAGACGAGAGACGCCACTGTGATGGGAGGCCCACACAGGTCAAAGAACAAAGATGGAAATAAATGAAAGACCAATAGAAGTGACCAAAAAAAAAAAAGAACAAATACGATTAATAACAGATGTCTTACTACTTCCAAGACCCTCTCAACAAAGGAGCTCAGCACAGAGCCACCTGATCAGAATCTTAGGAACATTTACTGATCTGGTTATATTCAGGGACACTGTGGAAGTTGCTTGTAAATAGATTTGGGACTGAAACATTTTAGTTTCAGTTCTGAGACTGAAAAATATTTATAGATGTAAGGCTGCCCTTTTTTAAAAAAATGCTTTCATATGTTTTCTCCCCCATTCTACAGTCTTCCATCTTCGTAATGATGCACAACCTATAATGAACAGCCAGAATCATGAAGAAAAGAAGGGTGTCTCCAAATATTTTCTTTTTAAGCATTTCTCCCTTTCTTTTTTATTTTTATTTTTGACAACCATTAGTTTACAGCAATGACAACTGCCAATGATTTTACTAATTTCAGACACCTGAGCACACTATACAATTTTAAATACAGATATGGTTCACAATGCCCAGTGTCTTTGCATAAATGATCTCATGACACACAGAATTCAAATACCAGAAAGGGAAATTAAAGATTCCTGCAAGAAACCCATAGACATATCAGACATAGAGAAATAGAAAATAATGCAAAGTAAAGAAAGACCATTATGTAAACACTGAGCCATGACTTGAAGAAATGTCACCAGCCTCATCAGAAAACAAAAACAGAAAGAGCAAAACAGGTTAAGAAACATTTGCCCTTCTGAGCAGATAGCACCAATTATATTTGAGCAATAATTCACAGTCCAGTTACTTTCAGTCCATCACACAAAATATCTATAAACACAATTTGTTTGGATTTACATTTGTCTTTGGGAACACTTCACAAGAAATCACATTATACACAAAAGTTTTCAGGATTTTAAAAGATGTATTAAAATCATTTTGTTAATTTATGTTGTGTTAATGATGTGTCAATTCTAGTACAGGTAGAAAAAAAAAAAACACCTTGAAATAAACAAGGAGCAAGAAAAATATCTCAGTATGTCTCTTGTCTGTATTTTCACAAACAGTAATTTGATTCAAACTCACTTTAGAATCCCATGTGAATATCTTTGATGTTGTAACCTTCTCCATTCCTAAATTTCTGTAAGAGTTTTCATCCATCTAACTTAAGAAAATTTATGGAACTCATTTGCCTTTTTCAAATATTCTGACAGCAAAGAAAACAACTTAATGTTCATTGATGTAATTAGTCTACCTCTTAAACTATGATACTGGCAAAATAAATTCATTTTGTTCATATAACAATTGATGAAACCCACCTACTTCTGGTTCTCAATGATTCTTTGAGTTTCTACCTGTTTAACTGTCAGTCTTAATTATAACACAATAGCTCTATATACATTTATTTTTTTAACATGACAATTAAACAAAAAAGCAAAACAAACTAAAAACCTAGCTCTGTAGTGTAAAACCATGTGAACAGTTATCATTAAGGGCTGGCCAACTATAACTAATACACATGTGTACTGTTTTGTAACTACAGGTAGGAGTTGAACCTTAGATTCCCATTTATTAAAAGGTTTAGTCGTGGGCTTCCCTGGTGGCCCAATGGGTAAAGTGTCCACCTTGCGGTTTGATCCCTGGCACGGGAAGCTCCCACATGACGCAGAGTGGCTGGACCGGTGTGTCCACCTGTGTGTCCAATTACAAGCCAGCGCTCTGGAATGCATGTGCCCAGAGCCGGTGCTCTTCAACAAGAGAGGCCACAGCAAAGGGAGCCCTACAAAGGCCAAAGACTTGAGATGGATGAAAATAAGTGAATGAAGGGCCAATAAAAGAGGCCAAAAAGGTTTAGTTGTGCTTATGTATTTCATAGGAAAAATACGGCTATTTTAAACTGTACAAATAAATTCAAAGTCACATGTTACTCACATTTTCTGAACCTGTTTTTCAACTGTAAAATAGCAATAGTTAGCATACCTGTAATTTTAAAAGATGTATTAAAATCATTTTGTTAATTTATGTTGTGTTAATGATGTGTCAATTCTAGTACAGGTAGAAAAAAAAAACCTTGAAATAAACAAGGAGCAAGAAAAATATCTCAGTATGTCTCTTGTCTGTATTTTCACAAACAGTAATTTGATTCAAACTCACTTTAGAATCCCATGTGAATATCTTTGATGTTGTAACCTTCTCCATTCCTAAATTTCTGTAAGAGTTTTCATCCATCTAACTTAAGAAAATTTATGGAACTCATTTGCCTTTTTCAAATATTCTGACAGCAAAGAAAACAACTTAATGTTCATTGATGTAATTAGTCTACCTCTTAAACTATGATACTGGCAAAATAAATTCATTTTGTTCATATAACAATTGATGAAACCCACCTACTTCTGGTTCTCAATGATTCTTTGAGTTTCTACCTGTTTAACTGTCAGTCTTAATTATAACACAATAGCTCTATATACATTTATTTTTTTAACATGACAATTAAACAAAAAAGCAAAACAAACTAAAAACCTAGCTCTGTAGTGTAAAACCATGTGAACAGTTATCATTAAGGGCTGGCCAACTATAACTAATACACATGTGTACTGTTTTGTAACTACAGGTAGGAGTTTGAACCTTAGATTCCCATTTATTAAAAGGTTTAGTCGTGGGCTTCCCTGGTGGCCCAATGGGTAAAGTGTCCACCTTGCGGTTTGATCCCTGGCACGGGAAGCTCCCACATGACGCAGAGTGGCTGGACCGGTGTGTCCACCTGTGTGTCCAATTACAAGCCAGCGCTCTGGAATGCATGTGCCCAGAGCCGGTGCTCTTCAACAAGAGAGGCCACAGCAAAGGGAGCCCTACAAAGGCCAAAGACTTGAGATGGATGAAAATAAGTGAATGAAGGGCCAATAAAAGAGGCCAAAAAAAAGGTTTAGTTGTGCTTATGTATTTCATAGGAAAAATACGGCTATTTTAAAGTGTACAAATAAATTCAAAGTCACATGTTACTCACATTTTCTGAACCTGTTTTTTCAACTGTAAAATAGCAATAGTTAGCATACCTGTAATTTTTAAAGTTGTTAGGGTCAACTAAAATTACATACATAGAGGGGAACTGTAAACTGCAAACAGATAATCAAATGTTATTACTTCACGTGGTGTATTGCAATTTTTGAGTAAATATTTAGTAGTAGTGTTTGGTCATTTCATTTTTTCTTCCAAAATACTTACTGGTGTAGACAAGTTGAAAGCCTTCATCTGTCCCTTCAGAATCAGAATTAAATTCTAGCCAGAGCTGGTTCGAAGTACTACTAAGGGTCAATCCTCGCATAGATGCTCCAGTAAAAGCACCTAGTAGATGAGTTGTTTTATCTTTTCCATCATAAATCTGTAAAATATATTCAAAATTAAAATGAAAATGTGTCAGTGAGCATGCATTTATATCTATGAAGAATAAATGAAATTATTACACTCCTTAAATCAAGTCACTATATGCTTCCAAAGGAAAACTGCATATATTATTAATAATTCTTATAAATGTTTGCATAAAAAAGTTAAGACTCCACACGGGTTATTTTAATATCCCAAGCTCAGTAGATACTAAGTAACATTCAAACACGTTATAACCTTTTTTCTCTTATTATGAAAATGATTCTATTTTATTGCAGACAATGTAAAATTGGTTGGTTGGTTGTTTATCTGAACTTGCTCAAAGTCACCAAACACCTGCTTTTCTAATAACATGATTAATATACCATACACTTGCTTCTTTTGCACCTTCTATTTATCCATGTCTTTAACTTATTTAATTTTTGACACTTACTTAAGTTTTGACACTTTAAAATGTTAAAACAGTGCTAAGTGATTTTAGAAACTGACTCAATAAGGCAAAAATACACAAACCTAAACTGATAGCTTCCCAGCTATCCCTATCTAATTCCCATTCTTCTGAAAGGTATAGCTTCCTATTGCTCTCTAATTTACTTTTATTTTATCAAGGCATTATAGACACTCCTTAAAGTCAGTAGCTATAAATTTTTCCTTTTGAGAATTGTGTAATATTTCATTCAGTTACACTACCACAACTTGCTCTACCATTTCTATATAGGTTTTTTTTAACCACTAAAATTAATGCTGAAATAAACACCTCACATACCATCTTATACTTTTTTCATACTTGTATTTCAGCAAGAAAGTTTCAACATACTGAATTTGAAATGTTCATACACTGTCACATTATTTTCCAAAAAGTGTATAGCAATTAAACTGAGAGTTTATTGACAACACATATTACCATTCTTTATGCCTTTGAAGCATTTGTTTTTAACGCAGTAGTTATTATCCCCAATGGTGTGAAAACTGGTTATTAGAGTTGACAAAACCTTGTATATTATGATGGTTTATGGTCCTACAAAGACCAATTCTGTCTGTAAAATCTCATTCCACAGTGCTTAGTTTTATGAAGTGAAGCTGTAAACAATAATTAATAGAAAAAGTTGAGAAATACTTCTGAAAGTTACTTGCCTCTTGCAAAAGCTGTCTTACTTTTGACCTGTCATGAGAGTAAAAAATATGCCACTAAATTTCTAATCAAGTGACCCTACCCCAGTATCAATGTTGCCCAAAGTAGCCTTCATTATGTTCACGTCACCTAAGAGATGATATTTAGATGGTACATGATGGAACTTTTATTATCACTCTATTAATTTGTATGACATCTTTCTTTTGTGCTAAATTGTTAGATTTAACTTGATCACCTATTTAAAATATTTTCTACTATTTGTAACTACAGTTGTAACTTCCTTTGTAACTGATGTATAACTTTTTCCCCTTTTTATCAAATTGTCTCTTTCAGATTTTAGGTTATGCTAATAAAATGAACTGGAAAAAATGACTATATTTCAAAATCTACATTATTCAAATAAAATAATGACCCTTTGCTATCTACAGATTCAAGGTATTCTTTAAGGAACTATTCTTGAGCTTCAAATATATTCAGATACATATGGGCACATAAAGGCAATGAGGAAGGACAAAGCAGGTAGCCAAATTACATTTGAAGTAGAAGTGAATGAAAACATGCAAATAAGAAAATAAAACAAATAAAATGTGCCTTTCATTTTAAAACAAATTTATGGTATAGAGTTACCAGTTACATTGGGTCAGATGAGAACCACATAGAAACTTTGAGATTATTATTTCTCATCTCTTTTCTGCTTAAAATCAGGATCTTTAAGTATGTTTTATTTATTTGAACCACTAAAATTAATGCTGAAATAAACCCCATACCATCTTATACTTTTTCATACTTGTATTTCAGCAAGAAAGTTTCAACATACTGAATTTGAAATGTTCATAACTGTCACATTATTTTCCAAAAAGTGTATAGCAATTAAACTGAGAGTTTATTGACAACACATATTACCATTCTTTATGCCTTTGAAGCATTTGTTTTTAACGCAGTAGTTATTATCCCCAATGGTGTGAAAACTGGTTATTAGAGTTGACAAAACCTTGTATATTATGATGGTTTATGGTCCTACAAAGACCAATTCTGTCTGTAAAATCTCATTCCACAGTGCTTAGTTTTATGAAGTGAAGCTGTAAACAATAATTAATAGAAAAAGTTGAGAAATACTTCTGAAAGTTACTTGCCTCTTGCAAAAGCTGTCTTACTTTTGACCTGTCATGAGAGTAAAAAATATGCCACTAAATTTCTAATCAAGTGACCCTACCCCAGTATCAATGTTGCCCATAGTAGTCTTCATTCTGTTTACGTCACCTAAGAGATGATATTTAGATGGTACATGATGGAACTTTTATTATCACTCTATTAATTTGTATGACATCTTTCTTTTGTGCTAAATTGTTAGATTTAACTTGATCACCTATTTAAAATATTTTCTACTATTTGTAACTACAGTTGTAACTTCCTTTGTAACTGATGTATAACTTTTTCCCCTTTTTATCAAATTGTCTCTTTCAGATTTTAGGTTATGCTAATAAAATGAACGGGAAAAAAATGACTATATTTCAAAATCTACATTATTCAAATAAAATAATGACCCTTTGCTATCTACAGATTCAAGGTATTCTTTAAGGAACTATTCTTGAGCTTCAAATATATTCAGATACATATGGGCACATAAAGGCAATGAGGAAGGACAAAGCAGGTAGCCAAATTACATTTGAAGTAGAAGTGAATGAAAACATGCAAATAAGAAAATAAAACAAATAAAATGTGCCTTTCATTTTAAAACAAATTTATGGTATAGAGTTACCAGTTACATTGGGTCAGATGAGAACCACATAGAAACTTTGAGATTATTATTTCTCATCTCTTTTCTGCTTAAAATCAGGATCTTTAAGTATGTTTTTATTTATTTGAACCTGTTTTCTTTTTCTTTTTCTCTAAAGGATATTTTATTTTGAGATATTTCTTAATATCTCTTTTTAGTTTCCAGAAATTTAGAAAGCTAAAAGAGCATAAAGAGACTATAACAAATACTTTTCAACTGGAAAGGAGAGGACTCTATTGCTCCCCCAAGAAATATTCTGACTTAGTGCTTAATTCAGTAGTGAATTACTTTTATGTCAAATGTAAAATTCAAGTTTTCTTAAAAATTAATATTGTGAAAGGCATTGAGGACTTTTATAACATTAATGAAGTTCTTTGATAAGACTAATTTGCTATCAAGTTGCAACTAATTTGGTAGTCTTTAAAATAGCACAGAATAGAACTAAATATTGCCATGCTTCAATTATCAAGTCTTTTGTAATGAATTCAGGGCTTGAAATACATTATGATACACAGATCATCGTACATCCAGAAGGTCAAACACTATTATGAAGAACTGCTTACTCAAAACTGTTGTCATTAATGACACAGGAAATGTATGATTAGAGGGCTTCCCAGGTAGCTCAGCGGTGAAGAGTTCACCTGCCAATGCAGCAGACACCAGTTCAGTTCCTGATCTGGGAGGATCCCACATGCTGCAGAGCAGCTGAGCCCATGAGCCACAACTATTGAGCCTGTGCTTTAGAGCCTTGGAGTAGCAACTATTGAGCCCATGTGTCACAATTACTGAAGCCTATGTGCCCTGGAGCCCGAGTTACACAACAAGAGAAATCACCGCAACAAGAAGCCTGTTCACCTCAACTAGTGAGTAGCCCCTACTCCTTGCAACTAGAGAAGAGCCTGTGACAGCAGCAAAAACCAAGAATAGCCAAAAATAAATAAATAAAATTCAAAATAAATGTATGATTAGAAAGCATATTACCACTCATTACTCTAACAAATTAGAAAATAAGGTGTTATCTGAACCCAAGAGCAAAAAGTGCATTAAAAATATATAATCAAAAGAGAAATTACACATGCACAAGAGTATAATCATCCAAACCTTCAAGTTATCCCTGCCCATGGATACTAGAATTTTCAGTCTGGCCATTTGTTTTATAGGTTGATTAGGAATTTAAATAATTTATGTAATACATTGAATTAGATCTCAAATTTTAGAATGAAAAAGAAAAAAAACAGCTTTTACAACTGTTATAAAGGATGATATTTTAAATCTTATTATGTTCTCTCCAAGACAACATGTAATAGAACATTTATTTGCACTCACATCTTTATGTCTTTACAACAGCTACATAATGTGTAATCAATTATAAGAGCTAGTGTGTTTCAGTGAGAGACGGGAGTACAATGAAGGGTCAGTTGTTCAGGGGCCTTGGCTTTGTGGTTCTGCTGAAGTTCCAACTCTACCATCAAAGTTGACTGGCATATCACACATAATTTTACTTCTGTGATCCTCAGTATGGGGGGAGAAAAGGAAGGGCTTTACCAGGACTAACATGACACTCTTAAATAAATGGATATTTAGAGAGTGCTTTTTATAAGAAAAATAACAAAAGAGGACTACCAGTGAACAACAAGCACAGTTGGTAGATACATGTGGTAGACTTAAGAGATCACTAGAGTTTTAGCAAATATTTAAACATTTATTTTTATTTATTTATCTTTTGGGGGGTGGGGTGGGGAAGGGAGCGGGATGGGTGGGCCACTTCTATTGCTCTTTCGTTTCTCTATGTTCATCCATCTTTGTTCTTTGGCTCCTGTGGGCCTCCCATCGCGGTGGCCTCTGTTGTCGCAGACCACCGGCTCTGGGCACATGAGCTCCAGAGCTCCGGCTCGGTAATTGGACACATCAGTCCAGCCGCTCCGCAGCACGTGGGATCTTCCCAGGCCAGGGATTGAACCGGCGCCCCTTGCAATGCAAGGCGGTATCCTTACCCACTGGACCACCAGGGGAAGCCCTAGTTTTAGCAAATATTTAAAAGCCAACTCTCAACAAACAAAACTGGTGAATGTATATAGCCATATATATTTTTAAGGTAACATGTATTGATAGAAAGAGAAATTGACAACCTTTTTTTCTGAAAATGTTTGGATAGTAAATATTTCAGGCTATTGAAGCCCAATGTCTCTGTGGCAGTTACTCAATACTTCCCTTCTAGCACAAAAGCAGCCAGACACAATCTGTGAAGGAATAAACATAGTTTTCTTCTGTTAAAGCTGCACTTACAGAAACAGGTGCCAGTGCTGCTTAGGCCCATACACTACCATTTGTGACTCACTGACTAAAGGAAATAGAGCATACTACTTACACACGGTAATGAAATATATAATACTCATTACTATCAATTCCATAATGCTAATTGATTCTTAGAGAATGCTTTCAGTATGTCTGCCAAACTTTTGTAGCTGAAAGTTATAACTGCAACTTAGAGACAAAAGTCGTCTTTAAATGAACACTGCTTGATTTTTGTTAACAAGATGAAAATGAAGCATCAAAAGGCAGTTTGGGTGTTTGGCTGCTGAAGTTCCAACTCTATCATCAAAGTGACTGGCATATCACACATAATTTTACTTCTGTGATCCTCAGTATGGGGAGAAAAGGAAGGGCTTTACCAGGACTAACATGACACTCTTAAATAAATGGATATTTAGAGAGTGCTTTTTATAAGAAAAATAACAAAAGAGGACTACCAGTGAACAACAAGCACAGTTGGTAGATACATGTGGTAGACTTAAGAGATCACTAGAGTTTTAGCAAATATTTAAACATTTATTTTTATTTATTTATCTTTTGGGGGGTGGGGTGGGGAAGGGAGCGGGATGGGTGGGCCACTTCTATTGCTCTTTCGTTTCTCTATGTTCATCCATCTTTGTTCTTTGGCTCCTGTGGGCCTCCCATCGCGGTGGCCTCTGTTGTCGCAGACCACCGGCTCTGGGCACATGAGCTCCAGAGCTCCGGCTCGGTAATTGGACACATCAGTCCAGCCGCTCCGCAGCACGTGGGATCTTCCCAGGCCAGGGATTGAACCGGCGCCCCTTGCAATGCAAGGCGGTATCCTTACCCACTGGACCACCAGGGGAAGCCCTAGTTTTAGCAAATATTTAAAAGCCAACTCTCAACAAACAAAACTGGTGAATGTATATAGCCATATATATTTTTAAGGTAACATGTATTGATAGAAAGAGAAATTGACAACCTTTTTTTCTGAAAATGTTTGGATAGTAAATATTTCAGGCTATTGAAGCCCAATGTCTCTGTGGCAGTTACTCAATACTTCCCTTCTAGCACAAAAGCAGCCAGACACAATCTGTGAAGGAATAAACATAGTTTTCTTCTGTTAAAGCTGCACTTACAGAAACAGGTGCCAGTGCTGCTTAGGCCCATACACTACCATTTGTGACTCACTGACTAAAGGAAATAGAGCATACTACTTACACACGGTAATGAAATATATAATACTCATTACTATCAATTCCATAATGCTAATTGATTCTTAGAGAATGCTTTCAGTATGTCTGCCAAACTTTTGTAGCTGAAAGTTATAACTGCAACTTAGAGACAAAAGTCGTCTTTAAATGAACACTGCTTGATTTTTTTGTTAACAAGATGAAAATGAAGCATCAAAAGCAATGTTATATCAGAACTTCAGGGATTTGCAAATGACATGAGGAACTTCTTTGCTAGATTGAGCATTAGTTTTCAAAGGCTAGAAAAGATATTTTCTCAATTATGTGTGCTACTCATAATATACTGGCTACAGACACAACCCATTTCTACTTATATATTGACAATGAGACAAGAAATATTTCAGGTCAAGATTTGTAGCATTTGCCAATTTCTGCTTATAAACAGTTTTACTATGGTCAATATTAAGCTATCAATGTGACGCTGCTGAATATAGAGTTGGGAAGAAATGTATAAGTTCACATAATATTTCTACCTTAGATACACTATGTGTATGTGTGTGTGTGTGTATATATATATATACACACATGCATGCATATATATAACCCAAAAAGCACAGATAATAAAGTAGTAAAATAATTAGGAAAGGAAAAGTTGAATTTATTACATTTGTTTTCAATATAAATTGTGTATATTAACTTCATAATAATTTAATTGTAATATAATATAATTTTAACAATGGCTATATTTAACTAACAAATCACAAAATTACTGAAAATTTAACATTAGGATTCTGTAAGGACTCACAAATAGGTTGTGAAACAGCTTGAATATGATACATCTTAAAAACAACAGCAACACATTAATAACTATCATACTTCTAAAAAGTGTTATTAAGTCCTTTGACTAGTTTTTTATAAATATGATATAAGTCTTCTAAACTCTTCTTTTAGTGTCTCAACACCAATTTTGGGTATTTTACTGGCTCTTCTCCATTTGGTCTATATATTGCATCAGAAATCAAAGTCTTTAAATTTCACAATGCAGACTGCAATAAAAAAGATTGCCTTGAATTTGTTCCCTGCTACATTCCTTTATCTAGACATAATGTTTAGTCTTTTTTTGAAAATAAAAACAAGCATAGTAACAAGAAACACACAAACAACAGTTCTGATTGTTATTCAGCTTTTGTCCTATCCAGCTGAAAGGGAGAGTTAGTTGCTTGTGACTCTTTAGAAGCTACGTATGATAAAGGCATCTATAAATGTTAATTAAAACAGTTAATTAGGTTATATATTTTGACTGATTAGGAAGTTCGATATTTCTGCCTATTGAAAGTAATATAACCAAGGAAAGATACATTCATAATTCTGAAACCTGCTGGTCATTATATAATCTGGGGAGTTTTATAAAAATCCTTAGTCCTAGGTGGAGGTGAACTGAACCAATTTCCCCCAGATCTACCGAAACTTGAGTGTGGTTATATATAACTAAGGTGTTAAAAGAAGGAGGAGGGAGCGAGAGAGTGGGTGAGTAAACGAGTATCATCTTTCAGAAGGGAAAGCTGTTTGTCTGTCTGTGTGCACAGACACAGATTAGAATATGCACAATATATTTTATTGCTTCTTTTTGTTTTTTGCTGTTTTTGTCAGAATCCAGTACAGTGATGTTATACAGTAAGTGAAACCAGAAAAAACAAACAAAAAAACCTCTTCCAAATCTTAGACTCATAAAAATATTACTAGAGAATGTCATTCCAAAAGAATTACCCATCTAAAAAAAAAAGCAATATAAATTGTGTATATTAACTTCATAATAATTTAATTGTAATATAATATAATTTTAACAATGGCTATATTTAACTAACAAATCACAAAATTACTGAAAATTTAACATTAGGATTCTGTAAGGACTCACAAATAGGTTGTGAAACAGCTTGAATATGATACATCTTAAAAACAACAGCAACACATTAATAACTATCATACTTCTAAAAAGTGTTATTAAGTCCTTTGACTAGTTTTTTATAAATATGATATAAGTCTTCTAAACTCTTCTTTTAGTGTCTCAACACCAATTTTGGGTATTTTACTGGCTCTTCTCCATTTGGTCTATATATTGCATCAGAAATCAAAGTCTTTAAATTTCACAATGCAGACTGCAATAAAAAAGATTGCCTTGAATTTGTTCCCTGCTACATTCCTTTATCTAGACATAATGTTTAGTCTTTTTGAAAATAAAAACAAGCATAGTAACAAGAAACACACAAACAACAGTTCTGATTGTTATTCAGCTTTTGTCCTATCCAGCTGAAAGGGAGAGTTAGTTGCTTGTGACTCTTTAGAAGCTACGTATGATAAAGGCATCTATAAATGTTAATTAAAACAGTTAATTAGGTTATATATTTTGACTGATTAGGAAGTTCGATATTTCTGCCTATTGAAAGTAATATAACCAAGGAAAGATACATTCATAATTCTGAAACCTGCTGGTCATTATATAATCTGGGGAGTTTTATAAAAATCCTTAGTCCTAGGTGGAGGTGAACTGAACCAATTTCCCCCAGATCTACCGAAACTTGAGTGTGGTTATATATAACTAAGGTGTTAAAAGAAGGAGGAGGGAGCGAGAGAGTGGGTGAGTAAACGAGTATCATCTTTCAGAAGGGAAAGCTGTTTGTCTGTCTGTGTGCACAGACACAGATTAGAATATGCACAATATATTTTATTGCTTCTTTTTGTTTTTTGCTGTTTTTGTCAGAATCCAGTACAGTGATGTTATACAGTAAGTGAAACCAGAAAAAACAAACAAAAAAACCTCTTCCAAATCTTAGACTCATAAAAATATTACTAGAGAATGTCATTCCAAAGAATGTACCCAATCCTACCCATATAAAGAAAAGCAAGGCTTTAAAATCCCTCAGTAAAGGGACAGAAGGTTCTATGATAGGCTAATTATTTTTCCTATTTATTACTACGTGCTAGTAGGAATGGACAAAGAGAACTGACTCTATGAGGTTCAATACTGGAAAGTCCTGGGGATGAGGATAAGCTCTGATGGATTAGTTTGCTGTTAGGCAAAATAACCTTCCATCCTGAGAGGACTATGGGTTTACCAAACTCTGAGAATTAATCATTGGTCTTTTGCAGAATACATTGTCTACTTGTGCATGCCTAACTGTGCCTCTGTCAATAGGTATCTTTGAACAAATAGTTGTCCATGGGATTAATGAGAAGAACATATAATATTTTACATTTTTATACTGGTGGAGAGATCATGAAGACAGACAATTCATGCCCAACTGTCTCTATACTGTGGCTTACCAAAGTTATTTTGAAATAATAATTTAGAATAAATCCCAGGTTAGACTGTTAGTAGAAGGATGATTGAATTGGTGTGCTTCCAGGTTAATAGTACATAATCTTGTCAAATTTGGAAAACATATTTATTCGAGGAAAGATATCAATTTAAAAAATTTTCTAGGAATATAAATTTTCATCCTTTCACTCATAAAAGAAAAACCACTACTTAATGAAATACCTTAAATGGCTTGAATTTGAGTGTTTCTACCTTCCTTTGTCTCTCACCATCAAGTCCCTTCAACACTATAACTCATTATTGAGGTTTCCCCCACTTCCTCAAGGTAACACATATCCCAGAGTCATATGACCTTATTGCAAATAATAAGATATTAATCAGAAAGCACACTGATAAATGTATAGGGCTATTTTTTAAAGGTATCACCTATTATCTGAAATGAATTTTCCAAATAATAATCATCACTGTGTATGAAAAATTAATGTATAAATTTCAAGCATCACTGAGAGCAGAGAAATATTTTAAGCAGGGTTGTGGTAGAATTGGGGAAACATTCCTGACTTTTAACTTGTAAGTACATATTTATTATTGTTGCTTATGTGATACAGATTAGTAGCTACATGAATACTTTTGATCTATGTCTTGATATCTTTTTCCCCACAGTTAGCCAGAAAAATAGAAAAAAGCACTGGCTTAGTTCAAAGCATGAGCATCCCATTAATCTCAACTTGACTCCAATTTAGCAAATAAATCTGGTTTTACTACGTGCTAGTAGGAATGGACAAAGAGAACTGACTCTATGAGGTTCAATACTGGAAAGTCCTGGGGATGAGGATAAGCTCTGATGGATTAGTTTGCTGTTAGGCAAAATAACCTTCCATCCTGAGAGGACTATGGGTTTACCAAACTCTGAGAATTAATCATTGGTCTTTTGCAGAATACATTGTCTACTTGTGCATGCCTAACTGTGCCTCTGTCAATAGGTATCTTTGAACAAATAGTTGTCCATGGGATTAATGAGAAGAACATATAATATTTTACATTTTTATACTGGTGGAGAGATCATGAAGACAGACAATTCATGCCCAACTGTCTCTATACTGTGGCTTACCAAAGTTATTTTGAAATAATAATTTAGAATAAATCCCAGGTTAGACTGTTAGTAGAAGGATGATTGAATTGGTGTGCTTCCAGGTTAATAGTACATAATCTTGTCAAATTTGGAAAACATATTTATTCGAGGAAAGATATCAATTTAAAAAATTTTCTAGGAATATAAATTTTCATCCTTTCACTCATAAAAGAAAAACCACTACTTAATGAAATACCTTAAATGGCTTGAATTTGAGTGTTTCTACCTTCCTTTGTCTCTCACCATCAAGTCCCTTCAACACTATAACTCATTATTGAGGTTCCACACTTCCTCAAGGTAACACATATCCCAGAGTCATATGACCTTATTGCAAATAATAAGATATTAATCAGAAAGCACACTGATAAATGTATAGGGCTATTTTTTAAAGGTATCACCTATTATCTGAAATGAATTTTCCAAATAATAATCATCACTGTGTATGAAAAATTAATGTATAAATTTCAAGCATCACTGAGAGCAGAGAAATATTTTAAGCAGGGTTGTGGTAGAATTGGGGAAACATTCCTGACTTTTAACTTGTAAGTACATATTTATTATTGTTGCTTATGTGATACAGATTAGTAGCTACATGAATACTTTTGATCTATGTCTTGATATCTTTTTCCCCACAGTTAGCCAGAAAAATAGAAAAAAGCACTGGCTTAGTTCAAAGCATGAGCATCCCATTAATCTCAACTTGACTCCAATTTAGCAAATAAATCTGGTTTTAACAGAAGAATACAAAAAATGAACTGGAAACTGAAAATATTATATATAAAGTGAGTTTCTGTTGCCTATTAAAGAAAAAGCATAAAATATAAGAATAACTGTAAATTAATAATGTAATTGTATATATCTAAGTGTACTGCAGCATATCGTTCCTATATCTATATAAATCTTACAAGTATATAGACCTTTTCCTTTTCTATTAGACAACCATCAACTGTCACCAAATTAATATTCATTTTAAAAGGACATAACCAATGCTCTTAAAATCACTGCTTCACTAAAAATCCCCCCCCCTGGTCCACTTGGGATATCATAATTTTTTTTAAGATTTGTGAAAACAAAAATATGCTGTTTCTTACCTGGACATCTTGATAATGACAGCAAAATGCATGCAATCATTTTTGAAAATATATAAATGGGATTTTATAGAAGTATTTACTTGTTTTCCAGTAATACATGTCAACTATATTTATCAAAACATTTAATTTGCAAAACATGGATCAGCAAGTATGAACATATGTATCTGCTTAAAATTCTATCATTCACAAAATTATTTTTGTGGGCACCATGCAGTTTGTAGAACCTCTGTTCCCTGGCTAGGACTAAATCCTGGGGCCATGGCAATGAAAGCACTAAGCCCTAATCACTGGATGACCAGAGAACTCCCTTCAGTTGTAGCTTTAAGTTTGATCATTACAAATTTTTAAAATCAATTAAAAAATTTTTACACTAAAGGTTTACTATCAAGAGTATAATTTTCTCAAATAATTTTAGACACTCTTTGATATATTCATAAATTATAAACTTTTTCATAGTCATAAATGCAGAGTTATCCATGTATCAACAGAGTTAAATAAGTTACTTAATAAGAACACAAACATAAAAACAAATAAATGAACATTTATGGGTTGATAATGTTTCATAGATAAATAATGCATAATTTAAATCTATGATTAGCAGAATAAACTTATGGTATTCCACTTTTAACTTGTAAAATTTATTATTGTTGCTTATGTGATACAGATTAGTAGCTACATGAATACTTTTGATCTATGTCTTGATATCTTTTTCCCCACAGTTAGCCAGAAAAATAGAAAAAAGCACTGGCTTAGTTCAAAGCATGAGCATCCCATTAATCTCAACTTGACTCCAATTTAGCAAATAAATCTGGTTTTAACAGAAGAATACAAAAAATGAACTGGAAACTGAAAATATTATATATAAAGTGAGTTTCTGTTGCCTATTAAAGAAAAAGCATAAAATATAAGAATAACTGTAAATTAATAATGTAATTGTATATATCTAAGTGTACTGCAGCATATCGTTCCTATATCTATATAAATCTTACAAGTATATAGACCTTTTCCTTTTCTATTAGACAACCATCAACTGTCACCAAATTAATATTCATTTTAAAAGGACATAACCAATGCTCTTAAAATCACTGCTTCACTAAAAATCCCCCACCCTGGTCCACTTGGGATATCATAATTTTTTTTAAGATTTGTGAAAACAAAAATATGCTGTTTCTTACCTGGACATCTTGATAATGACAGCAAAATGCATGCAATCATTTTTGAAAATATATAAATGGGATTTTATAGAAGTATTTACTTGTTTTCCAGTAATACATGTCAACTATATTTATCAAAACATTTAATTTGCAAAACATGGATCAGCAAGTATGAACATATGTATCTGCTTAAAATTCTATCATTCACAAAATTATTTTTGTGGGCACCATGCAGTTTGTAGAACCTCTGTTCCCTGGCTAGGACTAAATCCTGGGGCCATGGCAATGAAAGCACTAAGCCCTAATCACTGGATGACCAGAGAACTCCCTTCAGTTGTAGCTTTAAGTTTGATCATTACAAATTTTTAAAATCAATTAAAAAATTTTTACACTAAAGGTTTACTATCAAGAGTATAATTTTCTCAAATAATTTTAGACACTCTTTGATATATTCATAAATTATAAACTTTTTCATAGTCATAAATGCAGAGTTATCCATGTATCAACAGAGTTAAATAAGTTACTTAATAAGAACACAAACATAAAAACAAATAAATGAACATTTATGGGTTGATAATGTTTCATAGATAAATAATGCATAATTTAAATCTATGATTAGCAGAATAAACTTATGGTTAATTATATATACTCTATGCATATATGTATTAATACATACTTAATGATTAAAGTGATTGAAATATAAATATTCTTAGTTCACCTACCTTAAGAACATCTCCTTGTGCTAAGTGAAATGTTCTGGCCGAAATATTGATTCCCTTTCCTGCTTGAACCTGAATACTATAAATGCATTCATGGTTGTTTTCATAGTTGAGTGGATAATTTGGAGAGAGCAATATTCCTTCATTATTTGTTGCAGAGGCACCACATTCAGCTGCAGGTAAAAGAGAATATTGAAATATGGTTTAATAGAAAGCATTGTCTTAAATTTCAAGTAATGTAATGTATGGAAGTGTAGATGTATTTTAACTAGAACCTAACAGGAAAATAATGTACAGAATGGCTCTGTGTGGGAGAATGATTCATTCCCTCTCAAACAGTTGATGGGAAGAAACCACTGACACGGGACAGAACACTTGTACATAAATGGAAATACACAATAGTTTCAGTATTTCCCTGCCTTGGATGAAGGGGTAGCATGGAAAAGGATGACAGCAAAATCTTTTCAGGATGCATTTTAAGTTTGTAGATCTCCGAATAATCTACTATTTTAAAGTTTACAATTTACTTATTTTAAATTACAAAAAAGTAGAGAGATGAATTTTGTTTTAGAATGATATATATTTGATCTTTTCATTTTTACCTGTTTTTGAACTTGCCCCCTTTTCCTCCCAGTATTAAGCTTTTTTTCTGATCCAAGAACTTCAGTAACAAAAAATAGAATAAAGAATAGAATGTCTTTGAAGACTAATATAATGGGTAAAACTCACATATCAATCAATAATTGCAGTGGTTTGGGTATCTTTGAAAATTATATCATTTTTACTAGTTTATACATAGATGGAATAAGGCATCCTCTTAATTAGCAGAGGATACTGCTAACCCTCTAAGACTAACTTTGCAAGATTTGAGTGTCTAACCACCTAAAGAGAACTATGAATTTCTTATCTTCAAAACACTTAATTTATTACTTTAAAAAGATTGCAGTACTATCGCAAAATCAGAGTCCTTATAATTCCCAAACATGCTCTTTATGTATCAGAAATTTAATGAACTCAGTTTTATCTAATAACTGGCTTTATATTATCATACCATAGTCCAGGAAGAGTCATATCTTTCAAGGTCACTACTTTTTTAGAAATAAGATTTTTAAGTTAATGATCCATGGGAAGAATGACAGGAAGTGTATACAACAAAATAAAGATGAGTAATTGATTTGCTTTTTCACTGCTAAAACATTATCAAAAATCTGGCAAAAGAAGAATGCCTAATGAGGAAATTAAAATGATCAAGATGGAGTAATCAGTATAACATCAACATACAGAAAAAAAAAAAGGTAGTTATGTGATGCTAACAATCAACTAGACACATGATGTACCACCCAATAAAGCTCTTTCAAATATCTTTTAAGGTAAAAGAAAAAAAACAATCACAGACTCCCAATACTGCTTTAAATTATTTTTATTTTAATGATATTTAAATATAGTCAAAGATTAAAATTAGGTATGTCCTTATGCTTTTAACTATATACAATTATAATAGCAAAACAGGTTTACAATTACTGAAACTATAAAAAAATAAAATTTAAATTACAAAAGTAGAGAGATGAATTTTGTTTTAGAATGATATATATTTGATCTTTTCATTTTTACCTGTTTTTGAACTTGCCCCCTTTTCCTCCCAGTATTAAGCTTTTTTTCTGATCCAAGAACTTCAGTAACAAAAAATAGAATAAAGAATAGAATGTCTTTGAAGACTAATATAATGGGTAAAACTCACATATCAATCAATAATTGCAGTGGTTTGGGTATCTTTGAAAATTATATCATTTTTACTAGTTTATACATAGATGGAATAAGGCATCCTCTTAATTAGCAGAGGATACTGCTAACCCTCTAAGACTAACTTTGCAAGATTTGAGTGTCTAACCACCTAAAGAGAACTATGAATTTCTTATCTTCAAAACACTTAATTTATTACTTTAAAAAGATTGCAGTACTATCGCAAAATCAGAGTCCTTATAATTCCCAAACATGCTCTTTATGTATCAGAAATTTAATGAACTCAGTTTTATCTAATAACTGGCTTTATATTATCATACCATAGTCCAGGAAGAGTCATATCTTTCAAGGTCACTACTTTTTTAGAAATAAGATTTTTAAGTTAATGATCCATGGGAAGAATGACAGGAAGTGTATACAACAAAATAAAGATGAGTAATTGATTTGCTTTTTCACTGCTAAAACATTATCAAAAATCTGGCAAAAGAAGAATGCCTAATGAGGAAATTAAAATGATCAAGATGGAGTAATCAGTATAACATCAACATACAGAAAAAAAAAAAGGTAGTTATGTGATGCTAACAATCAACTAGACACATGATGTACCACCCAATAAAGCTCTTTCAAATATCTTTTAAGGTAAAAGAAAAAAAACAATCACAGACTCCCAATACTGCTTTAAATTATTTTTATTTTAATGATATTTAAATATAGTCAAAGATTAAAATTAGGTATGTCCTTATGCTTTTAACTATATACAATTATAATAGCAAAACAGGTTTACAATTACTGAAACTATAAAAAAATAAAATTTAAAATAGCAATATATATCTTACGTGGCAGAAGATTTTGTTTTCTAGAAATAAAATTGCACTTGGCAATGTGAATAATGAGCCAGCTGATAGAGCACAAGTTCTAGAGTTTGCTATGCCCTTAATTACACTATGAAAGTGATAATTTCAAGAGTTAGTTGCTTAGTTATGTCCAATTCTTTGCAACCCTATGGAATACATGTAGCCTGCCAGGCTACTCTATCCATGAAATTCTTCAGGCAATAATACAGGAATGGATTGCCATTCCCTTCCCCAGGGAATCTTCCTGATCGAAGGATCATGCTGTGTAATAATTCAATTCTCCCTCATCTTATCATTTCTAAATTACTGAGAAACTCGTTGGTATAGGACACCATAACAGAACATGCCTTTAGCTTAGTGGGAAAAAATAATTTCTATTTTATTTTTTAAAAAATTTTATTGGCATGTAGCTGATTTAAAATGTTGTGTTAGTTTCTATCATACAGCAAAGTGAATCACTTATACATTTATGTTCACTCTTCTTTAGACGTTTTGCCCTTATAGGTGATTATAAAGTATTCCAAAGAGATCCCTATGCTATGCAGTAGATCCATACGGGTTAGCTATTTTATGTCTGTGTGTATGTGTGCTCAATCATGTCTGACTCTTTGTGACTCTATGGACTGTAGCCTGCCAAGCTCCTCTGTCCATAGGATGTTTCCCAGCAAGAATACTGAAGTTGTCTTTCCCTTCCTCAGGGGACCTAGGAATTGACCTGTGATTCCGAAGAATGCCTAATGAGGAAATTAAAATGATCAAGATGGAGTAATCAGTATAACATCAACATACAGAAAAAAAAAAAGGTAGTTATGTGATGCTAACAATCAACTAGACACATGATGTACCACCCAATAAAGCTCTTTCAAATATCTTTTAAGGTAAAAGAAAAAAAACAATCACAGACTCCCAATACTGCTTTAAATTATTTTTATTTTAATGATATTTAAATATAGTCAAAGATTAAAATTAGGTATGTCCTTATGCTTTTAACTATATACAATTATAATAGCAAAACAGGTTTACAATTACTGAAACTATAAAAAAATAAAATTTAAAATAGCAATATATATCTTACGTGGCAGAAGATTTTGTTTTCTAGAAATAAAATTGCACTTGGCAATGTGAATAATGAGCCAGCTGATAGAGCACAAGTTCTAGAGTTTGCTATGCCCTTAATTACACTATGAAAGTGATAATTTCAAGAGTTAGTTGCTTAGTTATGTCCAATTCTTTGCAACCCTATGGAATACATGTAGCCTGCCAGGCTACTCTATCCATGAAATTCTTCAGGCAATAATACAGGAATGGATTGCCATTCCCTTCCCCAGGGAATCTTCCTGATCGAAGGATCATGCTGTGTAATAATTCAATTCTCCCTCATCTTATCATTTCTAAATTACTGAGAAACTCGTTGGTATAGGACACCATAACAGAACATGCCTTTAGCTTAGTGGGAAAAAATAATTTCTATTTTATTTTTTAAAAAATTTTATTGGCATGTAGCTGATTTAAAATGTTGTGTTAGTTTCTATCATACAGCAAAGTGAATCACTTATACATTTATGTTCACTCTTCTTTAGACGTTTTGCCCTTATAGGTGATTATAAAGTATTCCAAAGAGATCCCTATGCTATGCAGTAGATCCATACGGGTTAGCTATTTTATGTCTGTGTGTATGTGTGCTCAATCATGTCTGACTCTTTGTGACTCTATGGACTGTAGCCTGCCAAGCTCCTCTGTCCATAGGATGTTTCCCAGCAAGAATACTGAAGTTGTCTTTCCCTTCCTCAGGGGACCTAGGAATTGACCTGTGATTCCTGTTCCCTGAATTTCAGGTAGTTAGCATTATGTATATGCTAATCGCAGTCTCCCAATGTATCCCCTTCTTTCCCCTCAGTCAGTGATCATGTTTATTTTCTATATCTGTGACTCTATTCCTATTTTATAAATATGTTCATTCATATGATTTTTTTGGATTCCACATATAGGCAATATCTACATATAATATCATGCCATCTACAAACAATAACAGTTTTACTTCTTTTCTAATTAGGATTCCTTTTATTTCTTTTTTCTCTCTGATTGCTACACGTAGGACTTCCAAAACTAAGTTTAATAAAAGTGGTGAGAGAGGACATCCTTGTCTTGTTCCTGATCTTAATAGAATAATTTATATTCATAATTTGCCTGGTTTCCTCCCCACTAGTTTATTGAAATCTAGGCATGCTTGTAGCAGTGATATAAATGTTCTCAGATAATACAGATGATCTAGAACATGCATATATGTTTATTGGTTAGATTATTTATTAGGCAATGCAAACACTTAAATTATGTTATAGAATCATGGAGTCCTGAGAATATGTATTTGGATGCTAGGTTGCAGAATACCAAAACACTGATCAATAGCTGTAATACTGAGATTAGTTTCAAAATTATACTCAATCTTTTATCCATATGGCTTCAACAACTTATTTATTCCCTCTAAGCCTCAATATTGTTATCATTACAATGACAATAATAATGCCCTCTTCAAGGGATGTTTTGTGTCTTTTTTTATGCAGAATACATGAATCTTCTGAAAATTATTATGCTGTACATGCTAATCATTTAAAATGTTGTGTTAGTTTCTATCATACAGCAAAGTGAATCACTTATACATTTATGTTCACTCTTCTTTAGACGTTTTGCCCTTATAGGTGATTATAAAGTATTCCAAAGAGATCCCTATGCTATGCAGTAGATCCATACGGGTTAGCTATTTTATGTCTGTGTGTATGTGTGCTCAATCATGTCTGACTCTTTGTGACTCTATGGACTGTAGCCTGCCAAGCTCCTCTGTCCATAGGATGTTTCCCAGCAAGAATACTGAAGTTGTCTTTCCCTTCCTCAGGGGACCTAGGAATTGACCTGTGATTCCTGTTCCCTGAATTTCAGGTAGTTAGCATTATGTATATGCTAATCGCAGTCTCCCAATGTATCCCCTTCTTTCCCCTCAGTCAGTGATCATGTTTATTTTCTATATCTGTGACTCTATTCCTATTTTATAAATATGTTCATTCATATGATTTTTTTGGATTCCACATATAGGCAATATCTACATATAATATCATGCCATCTACAAACAATAACAGTTTTACTTCTTTTCTAATTAGGATTCCTTTTATTTCTTTTTTCTCTCTGATTGCTACACGTAGGACTTCCAAAACTAAGTTTAATAAAAGTGGTGAGAGAGGACATCCTTGTCTTGTTCCTGATCTTAATAGAATAATTTATATTCATAATTTGCCTGGTTTCCTCCCCACTAGTTTATTGAAATCTAGGCATGCTTGTAGCAGTGATATAAATGTTCTCAGATAATACAGATGATCTAGAACATGCATATATGTTTATTGGTTAGATTATTTATTAGGCAATGCAAACACTTAAATTATGTTATAGAATCATGGAGTCCTGAGAATATGTATTTGGATGCTAGGTTGCAGAATACCAAAACACTGATCAATAGCTGTAATACTGAGATTAGTTTCAAAATTATACTCAATCTTTTATCCATATGGCTTCAACAACTTATTTATTCCCTCTAAGCCTCAATATTGTTATCATTACAATGACAATAATAATGCCCTCTTCAAGGGATGTTTTGTGTCTTTTTTTATGCAGAATACATGAATCTTCTGAAAATTATTATGCTGTACATGCTAAATACATGTAGAACATTTAGCAGAAAACTGGAATACAAGAAGGGCTTTCCTGGTGGCTCAGAGGTAATACAACGAAGGAGACCCTGGAGACCCTGGGTTGGAAAGATACCCAGGAGACAGGAATGGCTACCCACTCCAGTATTGTTTTTTGTTTTTTTTTTCGTTTTTTTCACTCCAGTATTCTTGACTAGAGAATTCCATGGACAGACAAACCTGGTGTCAGGGAAGGCTACAGTACATGCGGTCTCAAAAAATTGGACACAAGAGTTCAATAAATTAAGGCCATCATTATTAATATTTTAAATATAAGTACTAATGGTAGCATCATGTTATATACAAAGAAAAATAAGTTTAGTACATTTATATTGCCCCAGTGTGACTATCCTGTAAAAAGCCATTTATGAGTGAAAAACCAGAAGACTCTTACTAATTTTGGAGAATTACTTATGATATTAAAATTATTTTAACTGAACATAACACAAGAGGCCCGCTCCACCAAAGATGCCAAATGATAGGTTACTTCAGCTACCCTTGAATATATACTAATAATTTATTGTATTGTTCTCAACATTTGAATAGTGAGTTCTACTATAAGTATTGTCTTTTAATATATAATTTAAAGGACAATTTCCTTTTATGTGAAAAATAACCTGCTTTTGTTATATTTTAATATTTCTGCTGGTTTTAATGGGAGACATTTTTACATACTGTAGTATGGGAAATCATTCAGCTAATTCATGATTTAACTTCAATTTTATACAAATGAAAACAGTCTGTTTGTGGTTTACCAAAGATCTATTGTACATCTGCTTAACCATAAGGAAAAGGTACACTGACTAGAGGTAAAGAATACCCATGTTAAAATAAAGGTTAAATGCCTCCTTTTCTGAGATGCCAATGCTGGCACTCCTTTGAAATTTTTATAAATGACACTCACACAGCTTTTTTAGCTATTCAATAGCTGTAATACTGAGATTAGTTTCAAAATTATACTCAATCTTTTATCCATATGGCTTCAACAACTTATTTATTCCCTCTAAGCCTCAATATTGTTATCATTACAATGACAATAATAATGCCCTCTTCAAGGGATGTTTTGTGTCTTTTTTTATGCAGAATACATGAATCTTCTGAAAATTATTATGCTGTACATGCTAAATACATGTAGAACATTTAGCAGAAAACTGGAATACAAGAAGGGCTTTCCTGGTGGCTCAGAGGTAATACAACGAAGGAGACCCTGGAGACCCTGGGTTGGAAAGATACCCAGGAGACAGGAATGGCTACCCACTCCAGTATTGTTTTTTGTTTTTTTTTTCGTTTTTTTCACTCCAGTATTCTTGACTAGAGAATTCCATGGACAGACAAACCTGGTGTCAGGGAAGGCTACAGTACATGCGGTCTCAAAAAATTGGACACAAGAGTTCAATAAATTAAGGCCATCATTATTAATATTTTAAATATAAGTACTAATGGTAGCATCATGTTATATACAAAGAAAAATAAGTTTAGTACATTTATATTGCCCCAGTGTGACTATCCTGTAAAAAGCCATTTATGAGTGAAAAACCAGAAGACTCTTACTAATTTTGGAGAATTACTTATGATATTAAAATTATTTTAACTGAACATAACACAAGAGCCGCCCGCTCCACCAAAGATGCCAAATGATAGGTTACTTCAGCTACCCTTGAATATATACTAATAATTTATTGTATTGTTCTCAACATTTGAATAGTGAGTTCTACTATAAGTATTGTCTTTTAATATATAATTTAAAGGACAATTTCCTTTTATGTGAAAAATAACCTGCTTTTGTTATATTTTAATATTTCTGCTGGTTTTAATGGGAGACATTTTTTACATACTGTAGTATGGGGAAATCATTCAGCTAATTCATGATTTAACTTCAATTTTATACAAATGAAAACAGTCTGTTTGTGGTTTACCAAAGATCTATTGTACATCTGCTTAACCATTAAGGAAAAGGTACACTGACTAGAGGTAAAGAATACCCATGTTAAAAATAAAGGTTAAATGCCTCCTTTTCTGAGATGCCAATGCTGGCACTCCTTTGATAATAATACTCCTTTCACAGGTGCCAATGACATGGTGACTTACTACACACATGCTGATTTTTTTTTTTTTTAAACCTTGAAACGATGTATCTTGACTTGTTTGATGGCTTTTTATTATTTTCTTTATTCTAAAAAGATATAAACATGTGCTGAAAGCCATGCTTCTTAGAAGCAGTTCCTCATGAGAGGCCATCTCCAAGCTATAATCCTTAGTTTGGTTCAAAACTCTTTTTAATTCCTATTATAGATTGTTTATTGAATATTTCCATTGACATTTCCATCGTAAAATAGTTATAAATACAAAAATCAAGACTGAAACCAGAAGAATTTAGGAATTATATCTGAATTAAATTAGCATATTTCTCATTTAGTCAGGGCTCATTATAAATTATAGGGCCCAGTACAAAGGTGAAATGGACTGTACTTGTTGAAAACATGCTATCAATTTCAAGAGATCAACAGAGCATTAAACTAAGCATGGCTCTTCTCAGCATGAAGCCCCTACTGCGGGACTGCATGGATTTCATATCCATAAAGCCACTGCTGCATTCATTCTTTGTAACTATCTACAAGGTAAAACTTATTTTCTCCAGTTTTATAAATAAAAACACCAAAGTTATTTCCTTGCTAAAATTGAACAAATAGTATGTACCAAAGATCAGATTTATCTGTACCAAAGAAGCCAAATGATAGGTTACTTCAGCTACCCTTGAATATATACTAATAATTTATTGTATTGTTCTCAACATTTGAATAGTGAGTTCTACTATAAGTATTGTCTTTTAATATATAATTTAAAGGACAATTTCCTTTTATGTGAAAAATAACCTGCTTTTGTTATATTTTAATATTTCTGCTGGTTTTAATGGGAGACATTTTTTACATACTGTAGTATGGGGAAATCATTCAGCTAATTCATGATTTAACTTCAATTTTATACAAATGAAAACAGTCTGTTTGTGGTTTACCAAAGATCTATTGTACATCTGCTTAACCATTAAGGAAAAGGTACACTGACTAGAGGTAAAGAATACCCATGTTAAAAATAAAGGTTAAATGCCTCCTTTTCTGAGATGCCAATGCTGGCACTCCTTTGATAATAATACTCCTTTCACAGGTGCCAATGACATGGTGACTTACTACACACATGCTGATTTTTTTTTTTTTTAAACCTTGAAACGATGTATCTTGACTTGTTTGATGGCTTTTTATTATTTTCTTTATTCTAAAAAGATATAAACATGTGCTGAAAGCCATGCTTCTTAGAAGCAGTTCCTCATGAGAGGCCATCTCCAAGCTATAATCCTTAGTTTGGTTCAAAACTCTTTTTAATTCCTATTATAGATTGTTTATTGAATATTTCCATTGACATTTCCATCGTAAAATAGTTATAAATACAAAAATCAAGACTGAAACCAGAAGAATTTAGGAATTATATCTGAATTAAATTAGCATATTTCTCATTTAGTCAGGGCTCATTATAAATTATAGGGCCCAGTACAAAGGTGAAATGGACTGTACTTGTTGAAAACATGCTATCAATTTCAAGAGATCAACAGAGCATTAAACTAAGCATGGCTCTTCTCAGCATGAAGCCCCTACTGCGGGACTGCATGGATTTCATATCCATAAAGCCACTGCTGCATTCATTCTTTGTAACTATCTACAAGGTAAAACTTATTTTCTCCAGTTTTATAAATAAAAACACCAAAGTTATTTCCTTGCTAAAATTGAACAAATAGTATGTACCAAAGATCAGATTTATCTGTCATTGTCCATGATGTTAAAAGAGTGAACACATAATTTCTCTTTCAGACCAAAATACTCTTTTTAGTGTAAATGGGGGTATTATTAATAATTATCCCAGGGAGCAGTTGTAAATTAAGACTCTCTCAGATAAACTGGTAGATGGATCACTTTTCAATTTGTACTTTGATACACACACTATTTAAGGGCATTATGGTAAAAATTGAAAGGGTTTTTGTGCAGGCTGAGGTATAGGAGATCAGAATACATATAATTTATAAAATGTGTATTCCTTTATACATAATTATTAATGTTTGGAGGGATGATCTCATATCAAGGAAAGGTCTTGAAATATAAAAAGATGAAAATCTGTTTATAATGTTCTTCCTATATATACAGAAAAATAGGAAATTTATTTTTTGATGAGTTTTAATAAAATAAAAATTTCCACTAAATTAAGAAGGAACTCATTTCACCACAGTACTAAGTGGTAGAAGCTATGTGTACAACCTCTTTGTACACAGAAGCTCATCTTTAAAATTTTCTTTAATTTAAAATATACAAAATACTGGCTTCCTTGCACGCGATGTAGTACTAACATCTGCCCTTTCCACACTTCGGCTACAGAAGTCTTGCTTGCCGACTGGAATTGCACAGGATCAAATGTTGAAGTTAACAATTACCTTTGGGCTTCCCCTGGTGGTCCAGTGGGTAAGGACACCGCCTTGCAGTGCAAGGGGCGCCGGTTCGATCCCTGGCCTGGGAAGATCCCACGTGCCACAGAGCGGCTGGACCCATGTGTCCAATCACTGAGCCGGAGCTCTGGAGCGCATGCGCCCAGAGCCGGCGCTCTGTGACCACAGACGCCACCGCGGTGGGAGGCCCACACGGGCCAAAGAGCAAAGACGGATGAAAATAGAGAAATGAAAGACTAATAGAAGTGGCCCGCCTGCTCCCCTCCCTCCCCAACCCGACCCCCACTCAAAAAAAAACAAAAAAACAAAAAACAATTAACTTTGCACAGTTTGATTATCTGCCCAAGTCTAGCAATGAACTGGCTTCTATCTTTGTTGTATAATAAGTTAATGCAATGATATTTTCCAAATGCAAATCTAACTCTCTGCTTTCTGCCCAATTAATATTCACCATGACCAAATCAAATCCACAGAATGTCACATAAGGTCATTTATAGTGCTACTCCTGCCTTTCTAGCTATTACCCACCATTCTTTCACCTTGACCTTGTAATTGACTTATCCTGAGCTACAGGCTCTTTGCCATAGTCTCACATTGCAAGCCTTTGTTGTTTTCTCCACATGTAAGTGCAACCTCTGGTCTCAAGGGATGCAGTTTTAGGATCCAAAGAAAAACATGATTTGATATGAAATAATGCTGTTATGGCTCTTTCCAGCATCAGGTGGCTGTGATAATGGAAGGAATAAATGAAATAAGATTACATTGAAGTATCAGGGATAATTCCCATAAATAGTCATGGCTGCAATGTTCATGAATGTGCAGGACAAATATCTAAACTATAGCATTTTTCATTGTATATGACATAACTATCACAGCAAGTTTTTACAAGGCACATTTTAAAGTCAGAAGATATGAGTATTCACAAGCTGTTGTTGAATATCAAGACAGGTTACAATTAACAGAAAATAAACCAGCAGCAGAACAGCTAGCCTCAGGAGAGAAGAATAGCTATTTCATCCTAGGAAGGTAAGGTTATTTTTTAAAAAGACAGAAAAGTCAACTACACAGGAAAGAGGAGTTTTCTTAAAGAAGTTTTAAAATCCAAGCTGAGTTGGAAAAAGATGAGCTGAAAGAGTCATCATCTCACACGTGACATTTATGGATATACAGCTGGGGGATCCCTGGCCTGGGAAGATCCCACGTGCCTCGGAGCGGTTGGACTGATGTGTCCAATCACTGAGCCGGAGCTCTGGAGCGCATGCGCCCAGAGCCGGCGCTCTGTGACCACAGACGCCACCGCGGTGGGAGGCCCACACGGGCCAAAGAGCAAAGACGGATGAAAATAGAGAAATGAAAGACTAATAGAAGTGGCCCGCCTGCTCCCCTCCCTCCCCAACCCGACCCCCACTCAAAAAAAAACAAAAAAACAAAAAACAATTAACTTTGCACAGTTTGATTATCTGCCCAAGTCTAGCAATGAACTGGCTTCTATCTTTGTTGTATAATAAGTTAATGCAATGATATTTTCCAAATGCAAATCTAACTCTCTGCTTTCTGCCCAATTAATATTCACCATGACCAAATCAAATCCACAGAATGTCACATAAGGTCATTTATAGTGCTACTCCTGCCTTTCTAGCTATTACCCACCATTCTTTCACCTTGACCTTGTAATTGACTTATCCTGAGCTACAGGCTCTTTGCCATAGTCTCACATTGCAAGCCTTTGTTGTTTTCTCCACATGTAAGTGCAACCTCTGGTCTCAAGGGATGCAGTTTTAGGATCCAAAGAAAAACATGATTTGATATGAAATAATGCTGTTATGGCTCTTTCCAGCATCAGGTGGCTGTGATAATGGAAGGAATAAATGAAATAAGATTACATTGAAGTATCAGGGATAATTCCCATAAATAGTCATGGCTGCAATGTTCATGAATGTGCAGGACAAATATCTAAACTATAGCATTTTTCATTGTATATGACATAACTATCACAGCAAGTTTTTACAAGGCACATTTTAAAGTCAGAAGATATGAGTATTCACAAGCTGTTGTTGAATATCAAGACAGGTTACAATTAACTGAGAAAATAAACCAGCAGCAGAACAGCTAGCCTCAGGAGAGAAGAATAGCTATTTCATCCTAGGAAGGTAAGGTTATTTTTTAAAAAGACAGAAAAGTCAACTACACAGGAAAGAGGAGTTTTCTTAAAGAAGTTTTAAAATCCAAGCTGAGTTGGAAAAAGATGAGCTGAAAAAGAGTCATCATCTCACACCATAGTGACATTTATGGATATACAGCTGTCACTGAACAAACACAAACCTGTGACTTTCTGCATCAGGGCAATGCTAGAGTTTCAGTCTGGTGCTGTGACGAATTGCATATATAATGTAACAGTCACTCAGTCATGTCCAACTTAGGAACCTATTGGACTGCAGCCTGCCAGGTTCCTCTGTCTCTGGGATTTTTCAGGCAAGAATACTGGAGTGGGTTTTTCCATTTCCTACTCCAGGGGATCTTCTCATTCCAAGGACTGAACCCAAATCTCTTGTGTCTCCTGAAGTGGCAGATTCTTTAACCTAGTGCCACCTTGTTAATATGACTTTTCTATAAAATAATCAATGTCAAATAATCAGTATTAATAAGATGATAATGTCTCCACTGTACAATTTTAACTGAATGATTATCTAAATCATAGGAATTAATGATATGAAAACATTACAAAATGCAGCAGTGCACTAGGGAAACATTTTTGAAGAACAGGCTTTCATGTTCTTTCTAGAATGTAAAGATGTTCTATGCAATCTCCAGTCTACCTACTGTTCATTATCATGACTTTATTTTAAAAATAACAAATCCTACTCATATAAAATATATTTCTTTAAAATTTAAACCTACATATTAAGAAATCCATTTGAGTTATCAATATTAAACTCTTTGCTGAGTTGAAATAATGTGTCAATGAGTGTGGTTTTGGTTGGATGGGAGTAAGAGTGATACGTGTAAATGATGAGTTTACAGACAAATTTTCTAAACTATAAAGCATTTTTCATTGTATATGACATAACTATCACAGCAAGTTTTTACAAGGCACATTTTAAAGTCAGAAGATATGAGTATTCACAAGCTGTTGTTGAATATCAAGACAGGTTACAATTAACAGAAAATAAACCAGCAGCAGAACAGCTAGCCTCAGGAGAGAAGAATAGCTATTTCATCCTAGGAAGGTAAGGTTATTTTTTAAAAAGACAGAAAAGTCAACTACACAGGAAAGAGGAGTTTTCTTAAAGAAGTTTTAAAATCCAAGCTGAGTTGGAAAAAGATGAGCTGAAAAAGAGTCATCATCTCACACCATAGTGACATTTATGGATATACAGCTGTCACTGAACAAACACAAACCTGTGACTTTCTGCATCAGGGCAATGCTAGAGTTTCAGTCTGGTGCTGTGACGAATTGCATATATAATGTAACAGTCACTCAGTCATGTCCAACTTAGGAACCTATTGGACTGCAGCCTGCCAGGTTCCTCTGTCTCTGGGATTTTCAGGCAAGAATACTGGAGGGGGTTTTTTCCATTTCCTACTCCAGGGATCTTCTCATTCCAAGGACTGAACCCAAATCTCTTGTGTCTCCTGAAGTGGCAGATTCTTTAACCTAGTGCCACCTTGTTAATATGACTTTTCTATAAAATAATCAATGTCAAATAATCAGTATTAATAAGATGATAATGTCTCCACTGTACAATTTTAACTGAATGATTATCTAAATCATAGGAATTAATGATATGAAAACATTACAAAATGCAGCAGTGCACTAGGGAAACATTTTTGAAGAACAGGCTTTCATGTTCTTTCTAGAATGTAAAGATGTTCTATGCAATCTCCAGTCTACCTACTGTTCATTATCATGACTTTATTTTAAAAATAACAAATCCTACTCATATAAAATATATTTCTTTAAAATTTAAACCTACATATTAAGAAATCCATTTGAGTTATCAATATTAAACTCTTTGCTGAGTTGAAATAATGTGTCAATGAGTGTGGTTTTGGTTGGATGGGAGTAAGAGTGATACGTGTACTGAACACAGGTGATAAGAGTCACAGGTATGGTGAGGAATTCCGTAGAACTAAGATACCCACTGAATTTAAAGTTGTTCCTTACAAAAAGTTGTTTGTAAGTAGTTCCTTACAAAAAGACATGCCAGTCTATGCATCATCTATCTCCATTTCTGAGATACAAAAACAAACACAACAACAATAAAACCTGGTAGTATCTGTTGTGCATATAGAGTGATATATTTTCAGATAAACTGGTAAAATGTGTTTTAGTAATTTAGCTGAGAAATTTGAAAAATGTTTTTCACTAGGGAAGCCTGCAGTTGTTTTTAAGCATTTCCCTTGTAATTGAACCTCTTACGCTTTTTTGAAAACATCGTGGTTTATTTTAAAATTGCTTTGTAGAAGTGGTTAAAATAAATCACTTAGAAAGTTTTCAGACCTAAGCATATGTAGTATTAAGTAAGGTATAGCATTAAGTGGAAATATAATTCCCAGGTGTTTAATTATTACTAGAGGAAAAGTAAGAATAATATGTGATTATGTTCATACAGGAGAGTGTGGGAACATTCACACTGCTATATTCAAATCAATTATTTTTTGGCGTCATATATGTGGATTTATCTATTTTTATTTTACTTTTTTGGTTTGTATCAGCTAATTGAGCCCATTGTTCCTAATCAATTTTCTACTGTATTTCATCAAATTAAAACACTATTGATTATAAGAGGCATCATTATTTTGCCTGGCTCTAAGAAAATAAAAATGTTGCAAATAACCTATGGTAGTCACTGAATGTGAGATATATACCAATTTCAGATGTACTAAGTTGCTCTATTGAAAAAAGCATCTAAAAATGAGAAACATAGTAAAATGTGTTAATAAGACTGAATATATTAAGGAACAATTCTAACATTCCTTCATGATTTGACAGTATTAATAAAACATTTGTTCTGCAAAAATTTTACATCAGATATTTTTGCTGAAATAGATTCTTAATGTTTGAATTTTTAGGAAGAAGTGAAAATTAGAGTGTAAAGAGTTATTAATTTCCTTATGACACCATTGACAATATGAGAACCATTAGTACTATTTGTATAAAGTCAGGGTTTTTTTTATTCTTTAATGTTCTTAGACAACAGCGATACTTAACTAGATTTCTCTTTCTAAATTCTCTAAATACAGTGCTAGTGCTAGTATGTATCCAAGAACAAACTAGTGCTTGTTTAAATTATTTAAATATCAAGACTGTATTAAAATTTTTCAGTGGAAGAATTTAATTTTGGATTTATTATTTTTCACCTTAAAAATTCATTTTAACACATTTTCTGTATTCAGTTTTTAACATAAAAAATCACAGTAATCATACTGTCATGCAGAATTATTATTTTATAAAGACATAAGATCAAATTAAAAAAAAAATATACAATTTTCAGTGAAAAAATATGAAAGAATTCCTATAATCTGACAGTGTCCTTTTATTGCTTCTTCCTTCCATTAACAGCTATTTAGGGACTACTGTGATAAGTTTTAGGCTAAGTTTTAGAACCATCTAGGTGGTGCTAGTGGTAAAGAACCCTTCTGCCAATGCAGTAGACATAAGAAATGTGGGTTTGATCATGGGAGGGAGATTCCATGGAGGAGGGCATGGGCAACCCACTCCAGTATTCTTGCCTGGAGAATCCCATGGACAGAGGAGCCTGGTGGGCTACAACCCAGAGTTGTAAAGAGTCAGAAACAACTGAAGTGACTTAGTATGAATGCATGCACTCAGCTTATTTATTCATTATAAATATTATCGACAGTAACTCCCTAAAGATATACCATGTACTGTTAGGTCTTTAGGATAAGTCCTTTGTCCTTATGCAACATAATCTAGAGAAGAGATAGAGAAACTGGTACATATATGAATATGCTCTCTGCATTAAGTGATGTAAGTTTGTGCAATGGCCTGAGATGGAAAAATGAGGAAAAATTTATATATTAAGGCACAATTCTAACATTCCTTCATGATTTGACAGTATTAATCAAACATTTGTTCTGCAAAAATTTTACATCAGATATTTTTGCTGAAATAGATTCTTAATGTTTGAATTTTTAGGAAGAAGTGAAAATTAGAGTGTAAAGAGTTATTAATTTCCTTATGACACCATTGACAATATGAGAACCATTAGTACTATTTGTATAAAGTCAGGGTTTTTTTTATTCTTTAATGTTCTTAGACAACAGCGATACTTAACTAGATTTCTCTTTCTAAATTCTCTAAATACAGTGCTAGTGCTAGTATGTATCCAAGAACAAACTAGTGCTTGTTTAAATTATTTAAATATCAAGACTGTATTAAAATTTTTCAGTGGAAGAATTTAATTTTGGATTTATTATTTTTCACCTTAAAAATTCATTTTAACACATTTTCTGTATTCAGTTTTTAACATAAAAAATCACAGTAATCATACTGTCATGCAGAATTATTATTTTATAAAGACATAAGATCAAATTAAAAAAAAATATATACAATTTTCAGTGAAAAAAATATGAAAGAATTCCTATAATCTGACAGTGTCCTTTTATTGCTTCTTCCTTCCATTAACAGCTATTTAGGGACTACTGTGATAAGTTTTAGGCTAAGTTTTAGAACCATCTAGGTGGTGCTAGTGGTAAAGAACCCTTCTGCCAATGCAGTAGACATAAGAAATGTGGGTTTGATCATGGGAGGGAGATTCCATGGAGGAGGGCATGGGCAACCCACTCCAGTATTCTTGCCTGGAGAATCCCATGGACAGAGGAGCCTGGTGGGCTACAACCCAGAGTTGTAAAGAGTCAGAAACAACTGAAGTGACTTAGTATGAATGCATGCACTCAGCTTATTTATTCATTATAAATATTATCGACAGTAACTCCCTAAAGATATACCATGTACTGTTAGGTCTTTAGGATAAGTCCTTTGTCCTTATGCAACATAATCTAGAGAAGAGATAGAGAAACTGGTACATATATGAATATGCTCTCTGCATTAAGTGATGTAAGTTTGTGCAATGGCCTGAGATGGAAAAATGAGGAAATTATACATTTTCAAGTATCAATAAGACAATAATGTCAGGGACAACTTCATGGAATAGGTTATCCTTGATCTGACTCAAAGAAGTGATTCCAATGTTTATCAAAATATATGAAAAAGAGATTCCAGGTCAAAGAAACTGCTAAAATGAAATCACATATGGACTGACACAGTTATAAGAAGGAGTAGTTCATATGCTGCTCTAAGATATTCAGATTTTATCACACAGGAACTAGAAATTCAATGAAGAGTTTTAAGGAAAAAATATGATCAGATTTCAGAAACCCATTAAGGCAGCTCTATGGAGAACGGATTATAGACCTGGCTTCCTAAATACAGAAAGACCCAGAGGAGGTTATTGTAGTGTTTCAATTAGAAGATGGTGACAGCTTGGACTAAAACTATGAAGGAAGAGGAGATTCAAAATAAAAAATTACAGAAAGAGGAATGGCTTTGTGTATGTTGGTGAACTTATTTTTGTACATGATGTATTTATTACGTCCATGGGATATCAAGGGAGAAGTCCACTAAGCAGCCAGATATATTTGTAGTGATGAGATTGATATTTCAAGCTACAGACAAAATTATCCAGGGAATAGATATAAATTAAGAAGAAAAGAAAACTAAGTCCAGAATTCATGGAGCATGAGAATCTAAGTAGGAGGCAAAAGGGACAATCACAGAAGTTATGTATCATGGAAGAATAGGGAGGGGATAGTTCCAAGAAGAAATCTTAGGAGTATCAGAGAGAGTTAAGGTGAATACTAAAAGTTTACTGCTTTGGGTAATTAAGAGGTTGAGAAGAAAAAGAGTAAGATGAGGACTTTAATGATATGGCTATAAAGGGAGGTAGATACAAGGATAGTCAGCAGTGACTCGGGTTTAAAGAAAGATTGTTGTTGTTGATGTCTGTGATGGTTGTTGGTATGTTTTTTTTTGTTTTATTATTTTGGCTTTAAGGTTATGTTTAAACATAAAAATAATTTGAAGGTGTTTGTGCTACAACGGCATAGATATATAAGCCAAGCAGCATTTTCAATAGGCTTCCCTGATTCTGAGGACCTAACTGTCTAGTATCCTAAAACCAGACTAATAATGTTAGTCTTGGGCTTCCCTGGTGGTCCAGTGGGTAAGGACACCGCTTTGCAGTGCAAGGGGAGCCGGTTCGATCCCTGGCCTGGGAAGATGCCACGTGCCGCAGAGCGGCTGGACAGATATGTCCAATTACCGAGCTGGAGCTCTGCAGCGCATGCACCTAGAGCCGGTGCTCTGCGACAACAGAGGCCATCGCGATGGGAGGACCACATGGGCCAAAGAACAAAGATGGATGAAAATGGATAAATGAAAGACCAATAGAAGTGGCCTGCCTGTTCCCCTCCCTTGCCACCCCACCCCCTAATAAATAAATAAATAAATAAATCTTTAAAAAAAATGAATCAAAAAATAATAATAATGTTAGTCTTGGGAAAAATTGTGTGATATCTTAATGCATTAACTGAAGTCAGATTTAAATTCCATATATATTATAATTACTATGAAATGACATACATATAAAGAAAGTGCTATAAGAATATACTAACATATTCTATCATAATTTTTAAATAAATGACTCATTTAAAAAAATATTTCAGTGAAAAAAATTATATTAGAGACATTTAAAACATGAACGCACGTTCAGAGACTATTCATCTAAAGTTATTTTTGATTAAGCATTCAATAAATAAAGTTCTAGGATTTCCTAGTAGCTTAGTGGTAAAGAGTTCACCTGAATATCTAAGTAGGAAGGCAAGAATTCATGGAGCATGAGAATCTAAGTAGGAGGCAGGAAAAAGAAGTTATGTATCATGGAAGAATAGGAGGATAGTTCCAAGAAGAAATCTTAGGAGTATCAGAGAGTTAAGGTGAATACTAAAGTTTACTGCTTTGGGTAATTAAGAGGTTGAGAAGAAAAAGAGTAAGATGAGGACTTTAATGATATGGCTATAAAGGGAGGTAGATACAAGGATAGTCAGCAGTGACTCGGGTTTAAAGAAAGATTGTTGTTGTTGATGTCTGTGATGGTTGTTGGTATGTTTTTTTTTGTTTTATTATTTTGGCTTTAAGGTTATGTTTAAACATAAAAATAATTTGAAGGTGTTTGTGCTACAACGGCATAGATATATAAGCCAAGCAGCATTTTCAATAGGCTTCCCTGATTCTGAGGACCTAACTGTCTAGTATCCTAAAACCAGACTAATAATGTTAGTCTTGGGCTTCCCTGGTGGTCCAGTGGGTAAGGACACCGCTTTGCAGTGCAAGGGCCGCCGGTTCGATCCCTGGCCTGGGAAGATGCCACGTGCCGCAGAGCGGCTGGACAGATATGTCCAATTACCGAGCTGGAGCTCTGCAGCGCATGCACCTAGAGCCGGTGCTCTGCGACAACAGAGGCCATCGCGATGGGAGGACCACATGGGCCAAAGAACAAAGATGGATGAAAATGGATAAATGAAAGACCAATAGAAGTGGCCTGCCTGTTCCCCTCCCTTGCCACCCCACCCCCTAATAAATAAATAAATAAATAAATCTTTAAAAAAAATGAATCAAAAAATAATAATAATGTTAGTCTTGGGAAAAATTGTGTGATATCTTAATGCATTAACTGAAGTCAGATTTAAATTCCATATATATTATAATTACTATGAAATGACATACATATAAAGAAAGTGCTATAAGAATATACTAACATATTCTATCATAATTTTTAAATAAATGACTCATTTAAAAAAATATTTCAGTGAAAAAAATTATATTAGAGACATTTAAAACATGAACGTGCACGTTCAGAGACTATTCATCTAAAGTTATTTTTGATTAAGCATTCAATAAATAAAGTTCTAGGATTTCCCTAGTAGCTTAGTGGTAAAGAGTTCACCTGCCAATGTAGGAGAAACGGTTCAATCCCTGATCCGGAAAGATCCCACATGCTGTGAAGCAACTAAGCCCATTAGCCACAACTATTGAGCCTGTCCTCTAGAGCCTTGGAGGCACAACTACTGAGCCCATGTGCTGCAACTACTGAAGCCCATGTGTCCTAGAGCCCAAGTTCCACAAGAAAAGTCACTGTAACAAGAAAATTGCTCACCTGAACTAGAGAGTAGCCTTCACTCCCTGCAACTACAGATGAGCCAGTGGCAGCAGTGAAAAGCCAGAATAGCCAAAAATAAATACATAAATAAAGTTCTCAAATGGGACTAGGGAAGAATGAAAGCAGAAAAAGGGAACAGAAGGCTTCTTCCTCATATGTCTTCTGCTTTGTTTTCCTGTATTACTTTAGCATGAGCACAGTCTCGCTAACAATTTTTTTTTTTCTTTTGGCCACTTCTATTGGTATTTCATTTATTTATTCTCATCCATCTTCATTCTTTGGTTCCTGTGGGCCTCCCATCGCAGTGGCCTCTCTCGTTGCAGAGCACCGGCTCCGGGCGCATGTGCTCCACAGCTCTGGCTCAGTAGTCGGATATATAAGTCCAGTCGCTCTGCAGCACATGGGATCTTCCCAGGACAGGGATCAAACTGGCACCCATTGCGCTGCAAGGCAGTGTCCTTACCCACTGGACCACCAGGGAAGCCCCTTGCTAACATTTTTAAATGGAAGGATAAGAAAGCAAATAAGGGACACATAATTTCTTAAATATTAGGGTTATTTCAACACTATTGAGTGTTTTGTACTACTAAATTAAATGATTCAAATGTTATAGTAAGCAAACATTTTTAAAGCATATAAAAGGATACATTTCAAGAGGTAAAGTGCATAGAATAATGAATATATAAAGAATATATTAGCTAAATGAAGGCACTGAAATAAAGCCTACAATTATATTAGGAAAAATAAAATTAACATTAAGCAAATCTAGTCATTTATGCAGGATTATTGATTTGCATTTCATTGTACATATGAAATAAAAATTATTTTCAGCTGAAGACAGATGATAGCTATTTATTCCCACCTAACCTCTCCAAAACCAATAGTATTTGTTTTTTCAAACTGTAACATACAACTTTTCATTTATATGATTTTTTCAGGTGGGGTTGTGAGAGTGGTTGCCATATTTCTCTTTGAATTTAAAAATCCTAGGACCTATAAGAACTGTTTCCAAGGCTCAACTCCACAAACATACTCATAATCAAGTCTGGCATTTATTATAAAATTTTTCTGGTATGATGTGTTGATCCTGCCCTAAGTCTGAAATGAAAGCCCTTCTGAGAAGAGGGGTATCCCTGTTTCTCACACTTAAAGAAACACTATGAAGGCGATTCAATTTAAAAAAATTAAAGGAATACTTTGGTCTCTCAGAATTTCTATCCTTTGAGTAATATATATAATCTCAGTTGTCTGAAATTTTCCTAATTCCTACCACCGAGTTTGATCTTCTCATATGTCTTCTGCTTTGTTTTCCTGTATTACTTTAGCATGAGCACAGTCTCGCTAACAATTTTTTTTTTTCTTTTGGCCACTTCTATTGGTATTTCATTTATTTATTCTCATCCATCTTCATTCTTTGGTTCCTGTGGGCCTCCCATCGCAGTGGCCTCTCTCGTTGCAGAGCACCGGCTCCGGGCGCATGTGCTCCACAGCTCTGGCTCAGTAGTCGGATATATAAGTCCAGTCGCTCTGCAGCACATGGGATCTTCCCAGGACAGGGATCAAACTGGCACCCATTGCGCTGCAAGGCAGTGTCCTTACCCACTGGACCACCAGGGAAGCCCCTTGCTAACATTTTTAAATGGAAGGATAAGAAAGCAAATAAGGGACACATAATTTCTTAAATATTAGGGTTATTTCAACACTATTGAGTGTTTTGTACTACTAAATTAAATGATTCAAATGTTATAGTAAGCAAACATTTTTAAAGCATATAAAAGGATACATTTCAAGAGGTAAAGTGCATAGAATAATGAATATATAAAGAATATATTAGCTAAATGAAGGCACTGAAATAAAGCCTACAATTATATTAGGAAAAATAAAATTAACATTAAGCAAATCTAGTCATTTATGCAGGATTATTGATTTGCATTTCATTGTACATATGAAATAAAAATTATTTTCAGCTGAAGACAGATGATAGCTATTTATTCCCACCTAACCTCTCCAAAACCAATAGTATTTGTTTTTTTTCAAACTGTAACATACAACTTTTCATTTATATGATTTTTTCAGGTGGGGTTGTGAGAGTGGTTGCCATATTTCTCTTTGAATTTAAAAATCCTAGGACCTATAAGAACTGTTTCCAAGGCTCAACTCCACAAACATACTCATAATCAAGTCTGGCATTTATTATAAAATTTTTCTGGTATGATGTGTTGATCCTGCCCTAAGTCTGAAATGAAAGCCCTTCTGAGAAGAGGGGTATCCCTGTTTCTCACACTTAAAGAAACACTATGAAGGCGATTCAATTTAAAAAAATTTAAAAGGGAAAACTTTGGTCTCTCAGAATTTCTATCCTTTGAGTAATATATATAATCTCAGTTGTCTGAAATTTTCCTAATTCCTACCACCGAGTTTGAAATGACAGTGGGAAATATGAAATTTCCCCAGCTATTTCAAATCCAGCTTGTTGATTTCTCCACTTCTTCCCTTCTCATTGGTGACAAAGAACAATTGCACAACATCTTCTGAATCTCATCTCTCAGCTACATACCCTGGAAAAGGAAGGGAGTGGACCTCAGGTCCTGAGCATCCACTGAAACTGCAATAGTGCTCTTCTCTTTGATCAATGAATATGAGGTCACAATTTCAATCAGGAAAATTCTCACACTTTTCTCCTCAAATGGTATAAAAATGCACATGCTATGTATTCAATAATTACATTCATATACTATAAAGCAATCTAGAACTGATTTTTGGAAAATGTGGCATTTACGTGAGTTTTTAAAATGTGAGAGGATTTACTATGGATTGCAACTTGTTTTTGCAAATTAAATGTATCAAGAGAAAGATATCAATATGCTAACCATTTAGCAATTTCCAAACTACTCCACATTGTAAAGTTTTATCTCAAATTCTAAAGTTTCATGAGGACAGAATGACTGAGAAACGCCATTCATAATGTAGACAAGTCCTGATTTTATATCTGAATACAAAAATCAGGAAATAGAGTCCCAACCCCAGACTACATATAGAAGCCAGTGAGCACACTCTCCGGTTGCTAAACACCTTCCCAAACATTCCTTACAGGAAAGATAGGGAGGATCTACATTCTATGGCTTCAAAAAGCATGAACTCAATAGTATTTGTTTTTTTCAAACTGTAACATACAACTTTTCATTTATATGCAGGTGGGGTTGTGAGTGGTTGCCATATTTCTCTTTGAATTTAAAAATCCTAGGACCTATAAGAACTGTTTCCAAGGCTCAACTCCACAAACATACTCATAATCAAGTCTGGCATTTATTATAAAATTTTTCTGGTATGATGTGTTGATCCTGCCCTAAGTCTGAAATGAAAGCCCTTCTGAGAAGAGGGGTATCCCTGTTTCTCACACTTAAAGAAACACTATGAAGGCGATTCAATTTAAAAAAATTAAAGGAATACTTTGGTCTCTCAGAATTTCTATCCTTTGAGTAATATATATAATCTCAGTTGTCTGAAATTTTCCTAATTCCTACCACCGAGTTTGAAATGACAGTGGGAAATATGAAATTTCCCCAGCTATTTCAAATCCAGCTTGTTGATTTCTCCACTTCTTCCCTTCTCATTGGTGACAAAGAACAATTGCACAACATCTTCTGAATCTCATCTCTCAGCTACATACCCTGGAAAAGGAAGGGAGTGGACCTCAGGTCCTGAGCATCCACTGAAACTGCAATAGTGCTCTTCTCTTTGATCAATGAATATGAGGTCACAATTTCAATCAGGGAAAATTCTCACACTTTTCTCCTCAAATGGTATAAAAATGCACATGCTATGTATTCAATAATTACATTCATATACTATAAAGCAATCTAGAACTGATTTTTGGAAAATGTGGCATTTTACGTGAGTTTTTAAAATGTGAGAGGATTTACTATGGATTGCAACTTGTTTTTTGCAAATTAAATGTATCAAGAGAAAGATATCAATATGCTAACCATTTAGCAATTTCCAAACTACTCCACATTGTAAAGTTTTATCTCAAATTCTAAAGTTTCATGAGGACAGAATGACTGAGAAACGCCATTCATAATGTAGACAAGTCCTGATTTTATATCTGAATACAAAAATCAGGAAATAGAGTCCCAACCCCAGACTACATATAGAAGCCAGTGAGCACACTCTCCGGTTGCTAAACACCTTCCCAAACATTCCTTACAGGAAAGATAGGGAGGATCTACATTCTATGGTATACACAAATTAATCCAAGAAAATGAACTATCTTGGGTTTTGCCACTGTAACTAACTAGCGTAAGTTGTTTTCTTCTTGATATTAGTAGCTAAAAGAGTTAGAAAAAATATTTTCAGAAAAGAGTAGTCCAATTTTGAATGGGCGCTTAGGATTCCACACACGTGCTGTGCTATGCTTAGTCACGCTCATTTGTGTCCGGCTCTTGCAAGCCTGTGGACTGCAGACCTCCAGGCTTCTCTGCATACACACACGCAAAATCCAGAAATCCAAAAATTATTCAAATAATCAGAAGCAAGATAGCAAAACACTGTTAGTGCCAGTTGGATATTTTGTTCAAAAGCATGATCCTTAACACACTATGGGTTTCTCCATTCACACCAGATGACACTCATTGAGTCATTTTTATACTCCCACTACAGATTCTAGCTAATGAAATCAAATTCAAATGTGCATTTTTGGGTATGTTGGACAACAAAACTGCATACAGAATAGTTGGTCAAAGTAAAAGATTAGAATTAAAATCCCCCTTTAGTCATAGAAATGAAAGCATCTAAAATACAATACTGTGAGTTTAAATGTTACATTTTAAACACAGGATAGATGAATAGAATTCTAAAGCATATCAGGCCCTGTGCTATTTGCCAGGAAAAGACAAGTGTGAAATAAACAGATTAAATAAATTTCTATGTGATGTGCCATGTACTATAAAAAACACTTAACAACTTTGATGGGAGCACTGCGAACAGAATCACCAGTTTTGCCTGAGAAGCTGAGGAAAGCTCACCTTCAGAGAAAGAGAAACCTAATTAGGTTTTAGAGGCACGAACTACACTCTGCTAAAACAACTGGACAATACCTGTGACTTCCCTAAGAAATATTTCATTACTTTCCCCATGTTTTTAAGAGGCATTTCCAACCAGGTATAATAGATATATGAATACTGAATTTTTACTTTAAAAGAAGTAAAGTCTTCTCTGAATCAGTTTCTTAGGGATGGTGGATGGGGTGAAGATTCCTTGAAAATCATAGCTGAACATTCTCTGTCTTGTATTCTAATGGGATGTAACTAATAAACCCTGTACTTAGGGAACAGCATGCAGTATGGGGCAACATGGCAGGAGATTATAAATTTAGAACCAGCTGGAGAGTGGGGACTAGTCCTTCTCTGACTTCTCCATAGAAATACTACTGATTCCATGACTTGCAAGCCTGTGAAAAAAACTAGCAGACCTTCCACACACGTGCTGTGCTATGCTTAGTCACGCTCATTTGTGTCCGGCTCTTGCAAGCCTGTGGACTGCAGACCTCCAGGCTTCTCTGCATACACACACGCAAAATCCAGAAATCCAAAAATTATTCAAATAATCAGAAGCAAGATAGCAAAACACTGTTAGTGCCAGTTGGATATTTTGTTCAAAAGCATGATCCTTAACACACTATGGGTTTCTCCATTCACACCAGATGACACTCATTGAGTCATTTTTATACTCCCACTACAGATTCTAGCTAATGAAATCAAATTCAAATGTGCATTTTTGGGTATGTTGGACAACAAAACTGCATACAGAATAGTTGGTCAAAGTAAAAGATTAGAATTAAAATCCCCCTTTAGTCATAGAAATGAAAGCATCTAAAATACAATACTGTGAGTTTAAATGTTACATTTTAAACACAGGATAGATGAATAGAATTCTAAAGCATATCAGGCCCTGTGCTATTTGCCAGGAAAAGACAAGTGTGAAATAAACAGATTAAATAAATTTCTATGTGATGTGCCATGTACTATAAAAAACACTTAACAACTTTGATGGGAGCACTGCGAACAGAATCACCAGTTTTGCCTGAGAAGCTGAGGAAAGCTCACCTTCAGAGAAAGAGAAACCTAATTAGGTTTTAGAGGCACGAACTACACTCTGCTAAAACAACTGGACAATACCTGTGACTTCCCTAAGAAATATTTCATTACTTTCCCCATGTTTTTAAGAGGCATTTCCAACCAGGTATAATAGATATATGAATACTGAATTTTTACTTTAAAAGAAGTAAAGTCTTCTCTGAATCAGTTTCTTAGGGATGGTGGATGGGGTGAAGATTCCTTGAAAATCATAGCTGAACATTCTCTGTCTTGTATTCTAATGGGATGTAACTAATAAACCCTGTACTTAGGGAACAGCATGCAGTATGGGGCAACATGGCAGGAGATTATAAATTTAGAACCAGCTGGAGAGTGGGGACTAGTCCTTCTCTGACTTCTCCATAGAAATACTACTGATTCCATGGTAGATGAGTTCCAAGCAGAGTCTAAGATCAGTGCTCTTTCAGAGAAAAAAAAAAAAAAAAAACCTTGAAAAGGGACAAGTATTGTGATCAGGCAGTGCATATTTTTAGATAGTGCCAATTACACACTCAAAAAACTAATCTATAACGCAGTGCATGTGTTCCAATACAAAATGAAAGAAAATAGTCACTATACACAAGATTTGAGCATTCTTCTAGCATATTATTACCTAATAGTGCCTGTATATTTCTTTTTCCTTTACCACATTTGCTGTTTTGTTTTTCTTTCTGTGCTCCTACTTTCTCCACTACTGTCCCTATCAAGATAGAAGTTTTTGTTTTCATTTTGTTAGTGTGCTTTCTTGCTTAAATTTCTTTGTATACAAAGTATTCTTTAAAGGAAAAACTAAAAGGAGAAAATCTTATAGCAGATCATGTAGACTTTCACTTTATATAAATATGAATTATACGGATTTGAAATATCTTAATAATACAACTATTAATAAATTCTCACTTATGTAAATAATTTTCATCTACATAAATATTTCCACTAAGGCCTTCTCTGGTGGCTCAGTGGTAAAGAATCTGCTTGCCAAAGCAGGAGACAGAAGTTCAATCCCCAGGCTGGGGAAATCTCGTGGAAAAGGAAAACGCAACCCACTCCAATATTCTTGCCTGGGAAATCCCATGGACAAAGGAGTCTGTCAGGCCACAGTCCATGGGGTTGCAAAAGAGTCAGGCAAGTTTGAGCAACTAAATAATGACAGCAAACTGCTACCAAAGAATCAACTGTCAATGACAGTTTTCATAACTGTTATGAACTTGGGACTGTGGTTTAACACATTCCAAGAAGAAGAACAATGTTTCAATTAAAAAATAACAAAGACTTCCATAATTTTAAAGCTGTAGACCAAATTGGTTGTAAATCATGTCTACTTTTATGTTATATGACTCTCACCTTTTATCTGGAAATGCCTGACACTCTTTGGTACACTATGCTCTGAGTGAGAAATATTTATGAAATTCTTTGACTCATCTCACAAACATTTACTGAGTGCCTAGTGTGTACTAAACGTTATTCTTTGTACTAGAGATTCAGCCATGAAAGAAAAAAAAAAGAAGAGGGAGAGAGATGAAAATCCTTGTATTCATGAAGCATTTATTCCTGTGAGGGCAGACAGGCAACAGACAAAGACAGGGAAATAAGAAAATCAAACAATTGGTCAGATGATCAAAATTGTAAGGAGAGAAAAACAACAACAACAAAAACAAACAAGCAAAAAACAAATTAGAGAAGAAGCATAAGAAGGGTATTATTCATTGAGAGTACTCACTGAGAAATCACATTGGGGCTGAGATCTGAAGGAGGTAAAGGGCAGCTATGCAGTTATTTAGGGAAAAGTATCACAGGCAGAGAGAATAACAAGTACAGTAGAAATGTGTTTGGCATTTTGGGGAAATAGCGAGAAAAATCACCATGGCTGGAATGCCTTAATCGCTCTTGTAGCAAACTAACCGCTTTTTCTGCTTCTACTCTTTCTCCCCTGGAGTCTGTTCTCAGTTTCGAGCCTGAGTGAGCCTTAGACATTTATATATATATATATATATATATATAACAGATTCTTAAATTTCTTTATGTCCTCTTTGGAAATTTCATTTCATTGATCAATATACGACTCCCCAATCTATTTCTCTTTATCCAGATTAAGCTTTGTATATCCTGCTGTCTACCACAAATCCCCAATTTTACAGACTACAGTAGGTCAAATTCCCAAACAGAAGGTATCTGTTCCATCCTCTCATTCCACAGCCTTCTCTGCTCTCTTTGTGCCCTCTATCTGTGAACAGCAGTCAAATGGCTAGTCTGTAGTACCACAGATGTTTTCTGGTTTTTATTTTCACACTGGCCTTTTTAAGGAGGTGTTACTCAATAGAATATGCTCTTTTTCATTGACACTCATCCTCCCAAGTCACATGTAACTTATGCCTTCTCATCCCTTAGTCTCCATCAAAGAGCACTTACTTTGGGAGGTCACTCCTCTGTTAGAGCATTTATTATACTATTAAAATCACCTATTTACCATTTATATCTTCCTCAGACTGTTTGCTCTTTGAAGTCAAGAGACCTATCATTGCTCTTAGACACTGTATCCCAGTTGCCTAGCAGAGTGGTCAGGCCTGAATGGCTTATAAATGAATGGATAATCAGTAAATTTGTATTAATTAAAATAGTACTTTAGAGTATTAAATTAGGCTCTGTATTCTTCTCAAACCATACACATATAAATAGATTTAGTAAGACTATTGATATTTCTTACCCCAGGAAATGTGAATAAAGATGGGCCCTTCTTCATGATTATCCTAATCTCTACTGAGTTAAATCTAGAAGAAGGATTAATTCAACAACTTCAAATTTTGTGCTTAACCATGACCACAGCAGTCTTTTAAAAACATTTTAGTCATCTAGAAATGAATTAAGACTCATGTGCTAAAGGTAACACTGGTGTACTAAATTGGTTCTTAGGTGGTTTTTCAAACACTCAAATTCTAATCCTGGTAACAGGCATTTAAGAGGCATACAGGCAATGATATTGAAACTGAAAATAATTTTAATTTCTAACACTGTATAGATCTTGGTTTGAAATAGAATACCTCACTTTAGAAGGATATAGTTAACTGGAAGCCTGAAAATAAAGTCTAAGAAAAAGAATTTAGCTGTTTATGGTGAACAGATACACAAGGCCTTTGCAACAGAGGTCTTCAGTTTGTGTGAGGTTGTTTGATACTGTGTGTATGTACGCGTGTTGGAAGAAGTAAGGTGGGGGAGAGTTCACTGAAAGCTCCACCATGGCCTTGGAGAAACAGGCTTCCATACTGATTATCTCATTTTGCTCTGATTCTTGGATCACCAAGCAACATTCTGGTTAATGATTTGATGCCCCTGGAAGCCTGATGTCATAAAGAACATAACGAATAGTGTGACTGTGGAATAAAATATATCCCTCTTCCAATAAATTAATACATTCATATAACTGATCTTATCTGGGGCATAAATACACTGAGAAGACTCTACAAAGCTGAGTTAACAGCATGTAATATGGTCCTACGTGAGGGGAATAATGCCCAGGCTAATGCCACTCTCTGAGGCTTCAACGTGGTTAACAATCATGTTACTTTAGAGTACATTAAACTAAAACCTTAAAGACTGTTTGCTCTTTGAAGTCAAGAGACCTATCATTGCTCTTAGACACTGTATCCCAGTTGCCTAGCAGAGTGGTCAGGCCTGAATGGCTTATAAATGAATGGATAATCAGTAAATTTGTATTAATTAAAATAGTACTTTAGAGTATTAAATTAGGCTCTGTATTCTTCTCAAACCATACACATATAAATAGATTTAGTAAGACTATTGATATTTCTTACCCCAGGAAATGTGAATAAAGATGGGCCCTTCTTCATGATTATCCTAATCTCTACTGAGTTAAATCTAGAAGAAGGATTAATTCAACAACTTCAAATTTTGTGCTTAACCATGACCACAGCAGTCTTTTAAAAACATTTTAGTCATCTAGAAATGAATTAAGACTCATGTGCTAAAGGTAACACTGGTGTACTAAATTGGTTCTTAGGTGGTTTTTCAAACACTCAAATTCTAATCCTGGTAACAGGCATTTAAGAGGCATACAGGCAATGATATTGAAACTGAAAATAATTTTAATTTCTAACACTGTATAGATCTTGGTTTGAAATAGAATACCTCACTTTAGAAGGATATAGTTAACTGGAAGCCTGAAAATAAAGTCTAAGAAAAAGAATTTAGCTGTTTATGGTGAACAGATACACAAGGCCTTTGCAACAGAGGTCTTCAGTTTGTGTGAGGTTGTTTGATACTGTGTGTATGTACGCGTGTTGGAAGAAGTAAGGTGGGGGAGAGTTCACTGAAAGCTCCACCATGGCCTTGGAGAAACAGGCTTCCATACTGATTATCTCATTTTGCTCTGATTCTTGGATCACCAAGCAACATTCTGGTTAATGATTTGATGCCCCTGGAAGCCTGATGTCATAAAGAACATAACGAATAGTGTGACTGTGGAATAAAATATATCCCTCTTCCAATAAATTAATACATTCATATAACTGATCTTATCTGGGGCATAAATACACTGAGAAGACTTTACAAAGCTGAGTTCACAGCATGTAATCTGGTCCTAAGTGAGGGGAATAATGCCCAGGCTAATGCCACTCTCTGAGGCTTCAACGTGGTTAACAATCATGTTGCTCCCTCAGATGACAATACTGCACATGGAGAATGGGTTTTGAAATCAGATGCATCTGGCTTGACATTGTCTTTGTCACCTGTAAGCCAGGTGATTTTCGCAAGTACTTAACTTTGTACCTCAATTTTCTTATCAGTAAATTAAGCAACATTTCTCTTATAATAGGGAGATTAGAAATCATACCCTTAAATTGTCTAGAACAAGGCAGAGTGCATAATGTTTACTGAATAAGTGACAGGGAGTAGTAGAAGTGAGAGTATTAATAGCAGTCATCAAAAGAAAAATGGAACTGGAGGAATCAGGCTCCCTGACTTCAGAATATACTATAAAGCTACAGTCATCAAGGCAGTGTGGTATTAGCACAGAAACAGAAATATAGATCAATGGAACAGGATAGAAGACCCAGAAATAGGCCCACACACCTACAGTCAATTAATCTATGACAAAGGAGGAAAGGCTATACAATGTTGGAAAGACAGTCTCTTCAACAAATGGTGCTGTGAAGACTGGACAGCCATATGTAAAAGAATGAAATTAGATCATTCCTTAACTCCATACACAAAAATAAGTGAAAAATGGATTATAGACCTAAATGTTAGACTGGACACAATAAAACTCTTAGAAGAAAACTTAGGCTGAACACTATCTGACAGAAATCACAGAAAGATCTTTTTATAATCCACGTCCCAGAATAATGGAAAGAAAAGCAAAATAAACAAATGGGACCTATTTAGACTCAAAAGGTTTTGTACAGCAAAGGAAACAATAAACAAAATGAAAAGACAACCCACAGACTGGGAGAAAATATTTGCAATTAATGGACTGATAAGGTGGGGAGAGTTCACTGAAAGTTCCACCATGGCCTTGGAGAAACAGGCTTCCATATTTTCATTTTGCTCTGATTCTTGATCACCAAGCAACATTCTGGTTAATGATTTGATGCCCTGGAAGCCTGATGTCATAAAGAACATAACGAATAGTGTGACTGTGGAATAAAATATATCCCTCTTCCAATAAATTAATACATTCATATAACTGATCTTATCTGGGGCATAAATACACTGAGAAGACTTTACAAAGCTGAGTTCACAGCATGTAATCTGGTCCTAAGTGAGGGGAATAATGCCCAGGCTAATGCCACTCTCTGAGGCTTCAACGTGGTTAACAATCATGTTGCTCCCTCAGATGACAATACTGCACATGGAGAATGGGTTTTGAAATCAGATGCATCTGGCTTGACATTGTCTTTGTCACCTGTAAGCCAGGTGATTTTCGCAAGTACTTAACTTTGTACCTCAATTTTCTTATCAGTAAATTAAGCAACATTTCTCTTATAATAGGGAGATTAGAAATCATACCCTTAAATTGTCTAGAACAAGGCAGAGTGCATAATGTTTACTGAATAAGTGACAGGGAGTAGTAGAAGTGAGAGTATTAATAGCAGTCATCAAAAAAAAAATGGAACTGGAGGAATCAGGCTCCCTGACTTCAGAATATACTATAAAGCTACAGTCATCAAGGCAGTGTGGTATTAGCACAGAAACAGAAATATAGATCAATGGAACAGGATAGAAGACCCAGAAATAGGCCCACACACCTACAGTCAATTAATCTATGACAAAGGAGGAAAGGCTATACAATGTTGGAAAGACAGTCTCTTCAACAAATGGTGCTGTGAAGACTGGACAGCCATATGTAAAAGAATGAAATTAGATCATTCCTTAACTCCATACACAAAAATAAGTGAAAAATGGATTATAGACCTAAATGTTAGACTGGACACAATAAAACTCTTAGAAGAAAACTTAGGCTGAACACTATCTGACAGAAATCACAGAAAGATCTTTTTATAATCCACGTCCCAGAATAATGGAAAGAAAAGCAAAAATAAACAAATGGGACCTATTTAGACTCAAAAGGTTTTGTACAGCAAAGGAAACAATAAACAAAATGAAAAGACAACCCACAGACTGGGAGAAAATATTTGCAATTAATGGACTGATAAGGAATTAGTCTCCAAAATTTACAAACATTTTATGATATTCAATAGCATCAAAACAAACAACCCACTGAAAAAGTGGGCAGAAGACTTAAATAGACATTTCTCTAAAAAGGACATGCCAATGGCCAACAGGCACATGAAAAGATGTTTAAAGTCACTAGTTATTAGAGAAATGCAAATTAAAGCTACAATGAGATACCACCTCACAGTAGTCTGGATGGCTATCACCAAAACTTCCATAAAACAACAAATGCTGGAGAGGTTGCAGAGAGAAGAGAACCCTCCTGCTATTGGTGAGAATGTAAATTAGTACAGCCACTTGGGAGAACTGTGTGGAAGTTCCTTAAAAAGCTAAACACAGAGCTACCACATGACCCTGCAATCCCACTCCTGCACACATATCCAGAGAAAAACATGGCCCGAAGAGATACATGCTCCCCAATGTTCATTGCAGCACTGTTTATAATAGTCAAGACATGGAAACAACCTACATGTCCATTGACTGAGGAATGGATAAAGAAGATGTGCCACAGACAGACAGATAGAGAGACAGATAGACAAGAATATTACTCGGCCATTAAAAAAGAATGAAATAAGGCGATTTGCAGCAATATGCATGGACCTAGAGAGTGTCATATTGAGTGAAGTTAAGTCAAACAAAGAAGGAGAAATAACACATGGCATCCCTGTATGTGGATTTGAAAAAGAAATGATGCAAATGAACTTATTTACAAAACAAAAAGAGACTCACAAGCTTAGTAAATAAACTCACGGTTGCAGGGGGAGGGGCTGGTTGGGGACTTTGGGAAAGTCAAATACACACTGCCATGTCTGAAATGGATAACCAGCAAAAATCTATTGTACAGCACATGGAACTCTGCTTAATGTTATGTACCAGCCTGGATGGGAGGGTGTTTGGAGAAGAAAGGATACATGCATTTGTAAGGCCAAGCCCCTTCACTGTTCACCTGAAACTATCACAAAATTGTTAACTGGCTATACCCCAATAAAAATGTTTTTGGTGTAAAAAAAAAAAAATAGTAGTCATCATACTGGTACTTTAGTAGTAACATTGCCTTTCTCTAATTACAATACCAATACCAAGTATTGGTTACAGTATATTCTGTTGTCAGAATTATTGAAGACAATCACATAGCATATATTGACAGGCACAGAGTGTAGTAAAATTAGATTATATTAAAATTATTAATTGAAATTTAGAAATTTAATAAAAACAGAAAATAGTCCTTTATAGTCTATTTAGTATAATTTAAATGAGATACCACCTCACAGTAGTCTGGATGGCTATCACCAAAACTTCCATAAAACAACAAATGCTGGAGAGGTTGCAGAGAGAAGAGAACCCTCCTGCTATTGGTGAGAATGTAAATTAGTACAGCCACTTGGGAGAACTGTGTGGAAGTTCCTTAAAAAGCTAAACACAGAGCTACCACATGACCCTGCAATCCCACTCCTGCACACATATCCAGAGAAAAACATGGCCCGAAGAGATACATGCTCCCCAATGTTCATTGCAGCACTGTTTATAATAGTCAAGACATGGAAACAACCTACATGTCCATTGACTGAGGAATGGATAAAGAAGATGTGCCACAGACAGACAGATAGAGAGACAGATAGACAAGAATATTACTCGGCCATTAAAAAAGAATGAAATAAGGCGATTTGCAGCAATATGCATGGACCTAGAGAGTGTCATATTGAGTGAAGTTAAGTCAAACAAAGAAGGAGAAATAACACATGGCATCCCTGTATGTGGATTTGAAAAAGAAATGATGCAAATGAACTTATTTACAAAACAAAAAGAGACTCACAAGCTTAGTAAATAAACTCACGGTTGCAGGGGGAGGGGCTGGTTGGGGACTTTGGGAAAGTCAAATACACACTGCCATGTCTGAAATGGATAACCAGCAAAAATCTATTGTACAGCACATGGAACTCTGCTTAATGTTATGTACCAGCCTGGATGGGAGGGTGTTTGGAGAAGAAAGGATACATGCATTTGTAAGGCCAAGCCCCTTCACTGTTCACCTGAAACTATCACAAAATTGTTAACTGGCTATACCCCAATAAAAATGTTTTTGGTGTAAAAAAAAAAAAATAGTAGTCATCATACTGGTACTTTAGTAGTAACATTGCCTTTCTCTAATTACAATACCAATACCAAGTATTGGTTACAGTATATTCTGTTGTCAGAATTATTGAAGACAATCACATAGCATATATTGACAGGCACAGAGTGTAGTAAAAATTAGATTATATTAAAATTATTAATTGAAATTTAGAAATTTAATAAAAACAGAAAATAGTCCTTTATAGTCTATTAGTATATGTAATTAATCTGCTACCAGTCATTTACATAGTATGTATAGCCTCAATTAAATCAATAAGCATATAACAGAAGAGCTAAATATATATATGTATATATATATATTTTTTACAAAGACTTTCTAACTTGAGTGGATGATTACTTAATATTTTAAATTTCTTGGATAGTTCATAAATTAAAAAAATGATTTTAAATTAAAATAGTGTTATAAAATTATTTGTGAAATTTTTATGTTGTCATTAGAGAACTGAAAGGTTATAATTTGAAGAGGCCTGTTTAAGCTGTTTTAGAACATAACATTCAGGTAAATCCAAAAGACTAGAATTCTAAACCATATACTGAAAACATATTTACTGGTAATTTGGGTAATTAATTTATTAATGTTCTCTTAGATTACATATTTTGACTAATAATAAAAATAATTCAGTATTTTGCAATTATCTGCAACAAATTCAAATTTAAAGAAATATTATATCTCTTGAATAAATCTGAGCTGAAATATGACCGTGGTAGAACCTTTGTGTGTGTGTATCTGTATAGATCAATGCAAAATGTAGCATACCAAATTCTATCATAAAACACATGAACTGTCAGAACCCACAGTAGATGAGATTAATTTAGGAGCTTTGAACCATGACAGAATGGTGTTTCATGAAAGCTGAACAAATATGGGCTTTTATTCTTAAGAGCTAACCTATCAATAAAACTTAAATACATTTCCTGAAACGCCTTTCTAAATGTCAAAAGCAATATCATGAAATTATTGAACCTGTAAATTTTAATTGAGAATTTGTGGATCTTCCAGATAGTTAAGGTAGCACTGTAATTGGTACTTAGAAGCATGCTGCAAACTACCTTAACCTGAAGCAAAAAACGTTCAAATCAAAGGTTTTTACAGTTAATTGGAACAAGATATAGAATGTGTGTATTTCATTAAATTTAACCAATAATGTAACTACTGATTGCAAAATCTAAAATAGGTGGTCACCAAATATGACTCTTAAAGAAAGACATAATTATAACTGACAGGCTATATGAGAAAGAAAGAATGCTGCTGTATTCTAGGGCAGTTGTGTGTGTGTGTGTGTGTGTGTGTGTGTGTGTGTGTGTGTGTGTGTATGTACTGCCCCTAGGGATACTGCAGGAACCATAAAATATATAATAAAGGAACAGTGAAATTAATGCATCCTGTTCTATATACTCCGTCTATAGAAGAAAATAATATTTATGTGTACTAAGTATCAATCTTGTTTTCACTAGAAGGCATATATTATCCCTGGAATTAAGGGAAGAAAATCCCCATTCTATATGTATTTAATATTAGAAGCAGATTATTTCCATGAATAATGGCCATGAAGTTTCTTTGAGTTATCACTGAAATTGTAATGCTTGGTGAAACTCATATTTATTAACTAGAGGCACAGCATTCTACAGTAATTAAAAGTGAGTCTAGAGTCCCAGTGACTGGGTTCTCATCTGGGTTCTACCTATGTGACCTCAAGCACACTACTTAATCTCATTCATCCTCATCTGTAAAATGAAGATAATTGTAATACCAAATTCAGTGCTGTTTGGAGGATTAAAGAAGTTAGCACATATAATGGATTTGGAACAGAGCCATGTACCTGGTATGCACTCAACAAGAAATATCTACTATTATGTCATTTATCCTTTTATATGATAATAGTATTTTTAAAATATGGAAACACATGACATCAGCATACACAAGTTGGAAATGCCTGTTACACATACACAGCATCGCTAACCATTATGACAAATTTTGGGCAAATTTGCACTGCAAAAAAAAAAAAACTTGAAACTTATTAAACTTTTTTTGAAACGCCTTTCTAAATGTCAAAAGCAATATCATGAAATTATTGAACCTGTAAATTTTAATTGAGAATTTGTGATCTTCCAGATAGTTAAGGTAGCACTGTAATTGGTACTTAGAAGCATGCTGCAAACTACCTTAACCTGAAGCAAAAAACGTTCAAATCAAAGGTTTTTACAGTTAATTGGAACAAGATATAGAATGTGTGTATTTCATTAAATTTAACCAATAATGTAACTACTGATTGCAAAATCTAAAATAGGTGGTCACCAAATATGACTCTTAAAGAAAGACATAATTATAACTGACAGGCTATATGAGAAAGAAAGAATGCTGCTGTATTCTAGGGCAGTTGTGTGTGTGTGTGTGTGTGTGTGTGTGTGTGTGTGTGTGTGTGTGTATGTACTGCCCTAGGGATACTGCAGGAACCATAAAATATATAATAAAGGAACAGTGAAATTAATGCATCCTGTTCTATATACTCCGTCTATAGAAGAAAATAATATTTATGTGTACTAAGTATCAATCTTGTTTTCACTAGAAGGCATATATTATCCCTGGAATTAAGGGAAGAAAATCCCCATTCTATATGTATTTAATATTAGAAGCAGATTATTTCCATGAATAATGGCCATGAAGTTTCTTTGAGTTATCACTGAAATTGTAATGCTTGGTGAAACTCATATTTATTAACTAGAGGCACAGCATTCTACAGTAATTAAAAGTGAGTCTAGAGTCCCAGTGACTGGGTTCTCATCTGGGTTCTACCTATGTGACCTCAAGCACACTACTTAATCTCATTCATCCTCATCTGTAAAATGAAGATAATTGTAATACCAAATTCAGTGCTGTTTGGAGGATTAAAGAAGTTAGCACATATAATGGATTTGGAACAGAGCCATGTACCTGGTATGCACTCAACAAGAAATATCTACTATTATGTCATTTATCCTTTTATATGATAATAGTATTTTTAAAATATGGAAACACATGACATCAGCATACACAAGTTGGAAATGCCTGTTACACATACACAGCATCGCTAACCATTATGACAAATTTTGGGCATTTATTGAACGTTTGACTTCAGAATACTGCTTTAATGGGTTACATAGCATTGTCAAGTGGCCAAGCAGTCCTTCAGCCACAGTGCAAATGTGAATAAAGTCACAAAGGCTACTGCTACAGCTAATGGTGTGGCCTCTCTTCCATAGATTTGGCTGGTGAGGAGACAGCAAGTCCAAATGGTCTTAGTCTATTACTTAGACAGGAAACACAGGATCAGCATAATGTCATTTCCTTGTCTCACAGGAGACAAACCAAAGAGGCTAGATGACAGATGGTGTGGGTTTAGGTCATGCTGCCATTGAGGAGCTAACTCTAAATTGCAGCCAGCTGAGGTTTATCCAGAAATTTGAAAACACATCCTAAGAAGGGAGGAGCAAAACATCTTGGCTCAACTGAAACTAGGGAGATGAATGGAAACAGCCTGCTGGCAACTGCTTCCCAGGCTGCTTATCGCCCCTTCTTCCAGAAAGAACCCCAGAATACTGTGCCAAGAGCAAGTGAGACTGAAGATAAGCTTCACCCACATGACCTATGTGGAAATCTATAAGGTTATGGAGAGACCCACTGCACAGTTGAGCTGTTTCCTTATAGGCTTATTTCCCTTTAAAAATCTGACAGTGGGGCTTCCCTGGTGGTCCAGTGGGTAAGGACACCGCCTTGCAGTGTAAGGGGCATCGGTTCGATTCCTGGCCTCGGAAGATCCCACGTGCCACGGAGCGGCTGGACCAGTGTGTCCAATTACGGAGCTGGCGCTCTGCGACAACAGAGGCCACCGCGATGGGAGGCCCACACGGGCCAAAGAACAAAGATGGATGTATATCTCATTCATCCTCATCTGAATAATGTAATCCAAATTCAGTGCTGTTTGGAGGATTAAAGAAGTTAGCACATATAATGGATTTGGAACAGAGCCATGTACCTGGTATGCACTCAACAAGAAATATCTACTATTATGTCATTTATCCTTTTATATGATAATAGTATTTTTAAAATATGGAAACACATGACATCAGCATACACAAGTTGGAAATGCCTGTTACACATACACAGCATCGCTAACCATTATGACAAATTTTGGGCATTTATTGAACGTTTGACTTCAGAATACTGCTTTAATGGGTTACATAGCATTGTCAAGTGGCCAAGCAGTCCTTCAGCCACAGTGCAAATGTGAATAAAGTCACAAAGGCTACTGCTACAGCTAATGGTGTGGCCTCTCTTCCATAGATTTGGCTGGTGAGGAGACAGCAAGTCCAAATGGTCTTAGTCTATTACTTAGACAGGAAACACAGGATCAGCATAATGTCATTTCCTTGTCTCACAGGAGACAAACCAAAGAGGCTAGATGACAGATGGTGTGGGTTTAGGTCATGCTGCCATTGAGGAGCTAACTCTAAATTGCAGCCAGCTGAGGTTTATCCAGAAATTTGAAAACACATCCTAAGAAGGGAGGAGCAAAACATCTTGGCTCAACTGAAACTAGGGAGATGAATGGAAACAGCCTGCTGGCAACTGCTTCCCAGGCTGCTTATCGCCCCTTCTTCCAGAAAGAACCCCAGAATACTGTGCCAAGAGCAAGTGAGACTGAAGATAAGCTTCACCCACATGACCTATGTGGAAATCTATAAGGTTATGGAGAGACCCACTGCACAGTTGAGCTGTTTCCTTATAGGCTTATTTCCCTTTAAAAATCTGACAGTGGGGCTTCCCTGGTGGTCCAGTGGGTAAGGACACCGCCTTGCAGTGTAAGGGGCATCGGTTCGATTCCTGGCCTCGGAAGATCCCACGTGCCACGGAGCGGCTGGACCAGTGTGTCCAATTACGGAGCTGGCGCTCTGCGACAACAGAGGCCACCGCGATGGGAGGCCCACAGGGGCCAAAGAACAAAGATGGATGAAAACAGACAAATGAAAGACCAATAGAAGTATCCCGCCTGCTCCCCTCCCTCCCAACCCCACCCCCCTAAAATAAATAATCTTTAAAAAAAAAAATCTGACAGTGATACATGTGCAACATTTTCACAAGAAAATAATACATATTATCTGTGGTTGGGTGAGGGGTGGACTAACATTAATATACACAAACTAATATTAATATATTCAGCACAAGGGAAAAATAATATTGAATTATATTTTTTTCTTCTTTAAGTCAGGCTATTAACACCTATGCTATACTAGAAATTACTTGATTTTACATTTTCACACTAAAAAAAAAAAAACTCTACTTCTGGCCCTGGCCATTATTAAAATAGAGTGAGGATGAGCATGAATTGGTGTTTAAAACCCAAGTGACATTTTTTGTCATTTGGGGTAGATTATGTGTAAATATGCCTAGGAGAAAACAACTTGCAATGAGCTAAAAATATTCCGGGTTCATTAGTAAAGCACACAGCAGCTTCAAATCTTTATCTCACTGAATAAAGAGTCTCTCTTTCTTCTGTTGTTTAAAGCACACATTCCATGATGATCCTTGAAGGTCAAAAACTAAAAATTTAAAACTACATCAAAAAATCCAGCAAATTACATGACCAGGGAACATGTGTTTAACTTGCCATTTCTCTGGCTTTTTTATGAGCAAAATCCTAGGAATATTACATTGACCGGTTGATTTCAATGATTATGATTTTTATTATCTATTCCAATGTACACCGAGGATTCCTTTCTACTCCAAATCTTCAGAATGAAAATAATTCATGGAAACAGGAATTAACTAAGAAACTTAAGTACATTTATGTGTTTAACAGACCATTTTGTGGCCTTCAACTCAGACAATGTGGATGAAGAAAGAACTTTCATCTTTCCTTTCCTTCCCTTTAACAGATATGTTTGCAGTTGCTGGTAGGTCTGAGCAATATGAACTCTTTGTGCCCATATTTTAACGGACTTCTTTGCACCCATATATTTACATAAGAATAGAAGAAATTCTTTGGAGAAATGGTAATGAAACCTACCCATCAACCCTCTATTCTAACTCTGCTTTGAGGCTGACATATATAAAAATGTGCCTGATAAACTGGAATGGTCCTAGTTGAAATGAAAATTCAAGAGGGAAATCGGAACAAGAGTTCAACATGAGGTTAGAAGAGGGACCAGCAATCTTGGGGACTGAGGGGAGCACTGAATTGGGACCCTGTCTGCTGCTGCAGTCACTGAAGCCCACCCAGCCTCAGCTCCCTTGGAGAAATGGGTTCATGTTAGATAAACTATTCCCTTGTGAATCTAGAATGCCTACGAGATCAAAGAGCACTAACTTCTGGGTTGAGTAGGATTACCTGTGAGAAACTTCTGACTGGGTCTTATACAAATGTAAGTACTATTTTCCCTCTCAAGGCAGAACTTTTGCAGAAACAATGCTTCAACTTTATTTCTGATGGAGCTGTAGCTCTGTGGGGACTTTATTCACAACAAAATTTTCATTGTGACTTCTACAGAAACAGCTAGAGAACAGAATAAAATCTATTTTTATATAACAACATGTTTTTCATACAATTTTCTCTCACAGTAATTTCATCCCTATTTTGATTACACACTATTGAGGCCGGAGTACTAAGTGATTTCTTCAAGACAACATAGCTAGCAAGTAGCAGGTTATGATTTAATTCCTGATTCTTTAACTTGAAATTCCATGATTTTCTACCATGCCAATTATTTAAAGCAAGAGCATGAAGTGATTAAATAGCAGTAACTCAGGAAAGTAGTCAATGCATAGATTGGAGGTGATAGGAAAAGGAAGACCTCCTGACCAGAGTTAACACTACTGTGAAAAGTGCTCTGGAAGGAGATGGAAGAGTCATTTAGAGTTGTTTTTTTTTTTTTTTTTTTTTTTTTTTTTAGAATCAGCATAAAGATATTTTTTTCTGCCTGAAGTCATGGCATATATGATTCAAGCCAGGAAAGAGTGACTGTTGAGAGCAAAGGACTTTCATACTGTAAAAGAATTACCCAGGAGATGTACATTTCTTCAGCTCTCAAGTTATCTCAAATTGAGAAATAGCAATTAGGAACAGAAATAGAAATAGAACAAGGAATAGAAATATGGCTAATAATCCATAGTTAAGACAGAAAGCTGGCATTTTAGGGTGGTATTGTGTGTCTGAAAATGAAGAAACTGCAACTTCTCTGCAATCAGAATATCAGCAGAAATCATCTCAAATCAGGTTTACAATGCAGCTTAAGTTTCAGGGTGCCTCATATGCACAGGATCCCTCCAAGGCAGTGTACCTACATTTACATTCATAACTTAGCATTATTCTTCTTACAATTGGTTCTCAAATTCTTGGAACTGTAAGTACCACAAAACCTACATGTAACAAGTCTAATCTGGACCATCATCAAGTACAGCACAGAGAGAGAGGGGACCCAAGCCATAATGGAAGAATGAACTAAAGCGATCCCTGCTTAAAATTTTATCAATATTCTAAAGAGGAGCATTAGTACTGAATCCCTCTGTAATTATGCCTGCATATGCTATAAACTATATTTGTGGTTTACACAACCAATTTTGCTGTAACTCAGCTCATTTCAAATTAATTCTATGATTTATATCCCTGTGTTTGTTGGAGGATACATAAGTGGGCAGTTGAATGAACATGATTTACAGGAATCATGGAATCAGATTGAGAGTTATGATTTCTGATTTCTTTACTCATCAATTACATGAGATTTTATTTAACCTCTCTGTGCCTCAGCTTCTGAATCTATAAAGTGAGGACTGTAACAGAACTTATATAAAATGTCTGTTAGGATGACATACATGTGAAATATTAGATCAACTCTAAGTGAGCTTAATAGCTGTTATTACTCATTTCATTGCCTTCTCTGCTGTGAAGTAGTGTTTTTTGTCTTTTTTTATTTTCCCCTCCCATGCTCTACTTCCTACTTGACCTGAACACAAACGAGGATTGCTTATTGCTTATCATTGTTTATCCCTTCGCTCATTCTCAGCTTCCAATCACAAATTATCAGGGTCTCCTTCTTCTCTTGCAATCATCTAGTACCCTTCTCATTCCTTGACAGGATTTAAGCTACTGACTCATTGTCACACTCAAAATATGACTGTTATTTCTTGATATTTCTTGATATTTCCAAATCCATTCACTCTCCCATTCCTTTTTAACTATTTCATACCTTCATTTCAATTCTCAAAGATGAAGTGCCTCTTCCTCCACTCTCCTCTCAGCTAATGATCATGCCACCTACTTTCCAGGGAAAGCTAATCAAAACAGAACTTCTTATAAGTTCCCATTAAAACAGCACATTATCCCACATTTGTGACTGCTCACATTTTCTGCTTTTCTCCTATGACCCATCACTTGGGGTGATCATTTCTATTTCTAAGGTTTGTGCATTGTACAGCCCCCTCCTGGTTGTACATTATTCCTACTTATGCAACAATAAGATTCTACTAATTTCCAATCAATTTCTCCTTCTCATCAATGTCTCCTCCTTATTGGATCACTTTCAGTGATGTATAAACATCATGTATGGAGGACTATGGTTAAAATAAAAAAAGTTTAACTAGAAACTAGTCAAGTCTTTAGACCTAACCTCCTGTTTATAGGACAAACAGCAAGGGGGTGGGGTAGAGCAGGAGTGGGAAAGGATTTAGCAGAAAAAGTTAAATGACACTAGAAGGAAACAATCAGAAAAATCCAGAATATGGAATATTTTGCATAACAAGTGTCCCAGTCTTTTAAAAAAGACATGTTATAGGAAAAAAAATAAGAAAGTAAAGAATAATAACACTGACTATCAGCCTGAACCTTCATTTGGATCCTAATTTTAACAAACAAATATATATATATATATATATATGTGTGTGTGTGTGTGTGTGTGTGTGTGTGTATCTACAAAAATTGGGGGAAATTTGAATATAGACTGAAAGTTAAATGATTCCATGTGTGGTAATAGTGTCAAAATAATGTAGGAGAATGGTCTTACTTTTAGAAATGTATATTAAAACATCCTTGGATGACATATTTGATACCTGCAAATATTTTCAAATGTTACAGAGAAATAACATAAAAAATATGGCAATATTTCAGCAATTGTTAAACCTCTATGATACCTATATGGACATCCTATTTTTCATCTTTGGAGCGTATCTGAAAAGTACTACCATAAAAAAGTTTGGGGAAAAAATTCTCTTGATCCAACATTCCCCTGAGATACTGTTTCATTAAACAGGCCTTCTTTTTAGCAAAACTCTTCAAGGACTGTTGTCTAGATTCACTGTGCAATCCCCCTGCCAGTTTCTCAAACTTTCACCATGTCAGTTCACTCAAAGTGCATTTGTCAAGTTCACCAGTGACTTCCCCATTTTGATGTATTATACATAATATTTGTGTCCTTCATTTAGTTTAACCTTTCAGTGATATTTAAGGCAAAAATTATTCTTTTCTCTTTGAAACACTTTCATCCTTTGCCTTTAGGACATCAATCTCTGTTTTTCTACTAGGTTACAGACTCTTCCTTCCTCAATATCCTTTGCTGGTTCTTTTTCATTTCCCAGATTCTTAAACAATGGTGAGGTCAGGGTTTCTTCTCTATCTCCATTTACCCCTTGCTTATTTCATCTAATCCTAGGTTTTAAGTAGCATCTATATACTGAAAACTTGTAAATTATTTCACAGCCTGGAGCTCTGTCATGTTTACAGATCATGTACTCAATTGAAATTCTCCTGTCTGGAGCATGGAGACTATGCCACATAAATAGTGTGCATATCTCCTTATTCTCTCTTTGTCGTATACTCAAAATGACATGGGATTCTGGAATGGTCTGTGGTCTGGCTATGCTATAAAAGCAGTGGAAGAACATTTGAAAAAGGAGCTCTGTGAATTCTGACTGGGAAGCCAAGATTCTGCCTCAGAATTAGAGATTTTACACTAAGTTGATTGCAGGACTTGGCAATAACTACTGCTGCATGTAACTTGACAAATTGGGAGGAATATATGATTAAACATTTTGAAGACATCTAGTGCAAATATTCTCAGCTCTTAAAACTTCCCACTCATCTCCAATTTTACTACTGTTCCCCATGAGATTTATGTATGAGATACTAGAATCCCCTGTCAATGGGTTTCCCTAATTGTAGTATATTAGACTGAGGCTAGCAAAATACATACCCATCTTTCATACATGGAAAGATCTTGTAAGATGTAAACTTGACCATGCAATTCCTTTGTTTAATCTTAATGGGTCTCAATTACTCCTCAATGTAGCATATATGATTTTCTGTCATTTAAACTCTGCCTCTCAGCTTGTCCAACTCTTGTTCTGTTGCATCAAGCAATAAGAAAGATGTTTTCAACTTCAAGTTTCCTAAAGACACATTAGACCTTTGACTCTGGTCTCTATAGAAAGGAATGCACTTAAAATCATTTAGGCTGAATTAGTAGGGGCTTATCTTGGGCAACATAGCTACTTCAGTTAACTTCACTGTATCTTATTGGTCTCATCTGTAAAATGGAGCTTGTAACAATACCTTTCAACATTATACCTCTGGAAAAGATTGGATAAAATACATGTAAATCACAGTACAGTGCCTGGGCACAGTAAAAACTTAATAAAATTAAATTTTTCTTATTGTATCTCTATTTTATAGATGGAGGTCAGGGGTTAAATAACAGTACCATGTCCAACCTGTCAAAACTACTAAGTTGTAAAGCCATGTTTAATCCGAAGGTATCTTTTTCCCAAATCCAGATTCTATACCATATGGAATATTACAGAGATACCACTTAATATATCGACTCTACTGAAGCATATATACAGATTTCTGAGCAACTCCAAAAAAAGTGAGACATAAGAACTACCTGTCAATGAAGGACATATGACCTTCCCAAACTAATTAAAGGAATGGTCTGTGGTCTGGCTATGCTATAAAAGCAGTGGAAGAACATTTGAAAAAGGAGCTCTGTGAATTCTGACTGGGAAGCCAAGATTCTGCCTCAGAATTAGAGATTTTACACTAAGTTGATTGCAGGACTTGGCAATAACTACTGCTGCATGTAACTTGACAAATTGGGAGGAATATATGATTAAACATTTTGAAGACATCTAGTGCAAATATTCTCAGCTCTTAAAACTTCCCACTCATCTCCAATTTTACTACTGTTCCCCATGAGATTTATGTATGAGATACTAGAATCCCCTGTCAATGGGTTTCCCTAATTGTAGTATATTAGACTGAGGCTAGCAAAATACATACCCATCTTTCATACATGGAAAGATCTTGTAAGATGTAAACTTGACCATGCAATTCCTTTGTTTAATCTTAATGGGTCTCAATTACTCCTCAATGTAGCATATATGATTTTCTGTCATTTAAACTCTGCCTCTCAGCTTGTCCAACTCTTGTTCTGTTGCATCAAGCAATAAGAAAGATGTTTTCAACTTCAAGTTTCCTAAAGACACATTAGACCTTTGACTCTGGTCTCTATAGAAAGGAATGCACTTAAAATCATTTAGGCTGAATTAGTAGGGGCTTATCTTGGGCAACATAGCTACTTCAGTTAACTTCACTGTATCTTATTGGTCTCATCTGTAAAATGGAGCTTGTAACAATACCTTTCAACATTATACCTCTGGAAAAGATTGGATAAAATACATGTAAATCACAGTACAGTGCCTGGGCACAGTAAAAACTTAATAAAATTAAATGTTTTCTTATTGTATCTCTATTTTATAGATGGAGGTCAGGGGGTTAAATAACAGTACCATGTCCAACCTGTCAAAACTACTAAGTTGTAAAGCCATGTTTAATCCGAAGGTATCTTTTTCCCAAATCCAGATTCTATACCATATGGAATATTACAGAGATACCACTTAATATATCGACTCTACTGAAGCATATATACAGATTTCTGAGCAACTCCAAAAAAAGTGAGACATAAGAACTACCTGTCAATGAAGGACATATGACCTTCCCAAACTAATTAAAAACCTGAATGTGTTAGTTGCACATTGAATACATTTAAAAGGGGAGCACTGAAGAATTGAGGCTTTCGAATCATGGTGCCAGAGAACACTCTTGAGAGTTATTTGGACTGATAGGAGACCAAACCAGTCAACTCTCATGGAAATCAACACTGAATATTCATTAGAAAGACTGATGATGAAGCTGAAGCCCCAGTACTGTGGCCACCTTATGTGAAGAGCCAACTCATTTGAAAATACCCTGATGGTGGAAAACACTGAAGGCAAGAGAAGCGGATGGAAGAAGATGAAATGGTTAGATAGCCTCAGCAACTGAATGGACATGAATTTGAGCAAATTTCAGAAGATAGTGGCGCACAGAGGAGCTTGGGTGTGCTGCAGTCCATGAAGTCACAGAGATCTGGATTTGGCTTAGCAACTGAACACCATCACCTGTAATTGAACTGTGATTCAAAAAGAGTTCCAAAAAGTCACTCAGAACCAAAAAAGATTTATAGACACATTGATTTAACTTGTTTGATTTATGTTATATACTTTGCCAAAAGAGCCTTCTCCCACCTTTTCAATTGAAAAACATCCATGTCATTTTCACAAATATGTAATTTTTTAGAAACTGTTCCCTATCCTTCTAGAAAAAAAAAAAAAAAAACATTCTACTCTGCTGTGTTATAGATCTTATTTCTCATTCTCATTTAATGATGTCAAAATTAGTCTTATTTCTCCTTAAGATAGAATAGGAAATTCCAGAGGAAAGAAAGTACTTATATATTTTTACCTTCGTCACCCAACTCAGTACTCACTAAATATTTGTTGAATTGGAATAATTTAATTTTTGTGAGTAGTAGAACATATAAATATATCAAAGCTATCAATGTTGTCTAGTAACATAATCACTAGTATTTAATTACCTTGGTTACATCACCATTATTTAACACAGCATACCAAACACTGCTGTCACTCTAACTTTGGTGAGTTAATGAAGAGATGAGTTAATAAATGATTGATGAAATGATGACTAACTTTCAAAGGTCTGAGTTTAGAGTTTCCCGATGCTAAAATGTCATGGAACTCAATGAGAGAACTCAATCCATTAATATGAACAGCATTTTGTGAGGAGATGGAAGGGACATATTCCTAAGGATTAAGAATATCATAACAATAAATCTTAAAAAGCTTTTGAAAGTACTCAATGATATATCATTATATATGTGCAACATAATTATTCTTACCCTAGCTAGATTATATCATGGTATTCACTGTAATTTGATTCTTATTATTTTTGTTAACATTTATATGAACAATGCATATAATTAATAAGAAGTTTCTTATATACCTTCAAAAACTGGGAATAAATTAAGTATCACAGAAATACTTATCCTGAAAATTATGTAAATAAAATAACCATTTGGCAAATTCCATAATTTTATTTTTAATCCCCAAACCATTCTCTTCTTTCCCCTGAAGAAAATGAAAATAAACAATGTTCCAAGAATGGCAAAAATGCTATTTTACTTTGTATTATTATTACAACCCTGGGGAAATTTCAAATAAAGTATGAAGAAGAGTGTATGGACTAAAGGATTTGAAAAATAGACAAATCTATACTATACTTGCTAGCTGAGACACACATGAATCCTTTCACTTCTTTGGGCTTTGCTTTCTCAGTGGGTAATGAAAATATGGGTAATTAAAATATTATCTATTTAATAATTTATTATAAGAAGCAAATGCGAGAAAAAATCTTTTATTAGGAGGTGGGTATTTATTTTATATTTGATTTAGACTATGGAAATGATATTAGAAAAAAAAGTAAATTCAAGGGATCTTTTATTCGAGTTAAAAATAGGTTATAATGTAGCAGAGACAATTCGCAATATCAATGACACATTTGGCCCAGGAACTGCTAAAGAATATACATTGAAGTGCTGATTCAAGAAGCTTTGTAAAGCAGATGAGAAACTTGAAGATGAAGAGTGTATTGGCCAGCCATCAGAAGCTGGCAACAACCAACTGAGAGCCGTCATTGAAGTTGATTCTCTTACAACTACACTAGAAGTTTCCGAAGAACTCAACGTTGACCATTCTATGGTTGTTCAGCATTTGAATCAAATTGGAAATGTGAAAAAGCTTGATAGGTGGGTGCCTTGTGAATGGAGTACAAAAAAAAAAAAAATCGTCATTTTGAAGTGTCATCTTGTATTCTATGCAACAACAATGATCCATTTCTTGACAGGACTGTGATATGGGATGAAAAATGGATTTTATCTGAGAACTGGTGAATCACTACCTGAGTGGCTGGATCAGGCTCCAAAGCACTTTACAAAGCAAAATTTGCATCAAAAAAAAGGTAATAGTCACTGTTTGGTGGTCTGCTGCCTGTCTGATCCGCTAGTTTTCTGAATACCATTGAAACCATTACATCTGGGAAGTATGCTCAGCAAATTGATGTCATGCAACAACAACTGCAAGGCTTACAGCTGGTATTGGTCTACAGAATGAGTCCAATTCTTCTCCATCACAGCATCTGACCACACATTGCACAACCGAAGCTTCAAAAGTTGAACAAATTGGGTTACAAAGTTTTCCCTCATCCACCATATTCACCTGACCTCTAGCCACCTGACTACCATTTCTTCAAGCATCTCAACAACTTTTGCAGGGAAAATGCTTCCATAAGCAGCAGGAGGCATAAAATTCTTTCAAGTGAGGTTAGACTCTCAGTGGAGGAGTGAAGACTTTATAAAATTTGTTTTTATTTGCGTTGTTTAGCAAGAAGAAGGCAAGAATGCTTTTTAAACTAATGTCTTTTAACATGGAGCAAATGTTGAATGGATATTTATTAAACAAACTAAAAACTGGGGATAAGGTGGCATACATAGCCTAGACTGTAATCAGAGTTTTTCTACAAATTTTCCAACTAAAAAAATATACAATCTGGCTTTCCTTTAACAGATAAGAGGATGATTGTAAGGTGGTGAAGCCTTTCACATACTGTTTTGCACAGGGAAAATAACATCAAGTGGTTTCAAATACCATGACTGAAGTAGAAAATGATTTTTCATTATCAGAAAAAAGGATAATCTGTTTGTTATTATACTTTTTAAATCTGAAAATAAATCCAAAGATTTTCAGAGTATACAAAATCCAGGATTTTTTTTTTTTAAATTATGATTAGACTCAGTTGAGATTCCTATTTTACAGGATAGGAAAAGGTTAATTTCTATGTCTGCATAATTCTATAGCCAAGCATAATAAAACAGAAGCTAGTACAAATTCAAAAAGATGTAGTAAAATGCATGAAATAAAACTTATTCATCACTTTTTGAAATAGTCTTTGTAGACTGATTAATACATGTGATGAGACAAATGTTACCTACATTTTGAGCATACCAATAGTTGAATTGGGATTCAAAGAGAGTTACAAAGAAATTACCTGAGGACAAGGCAGAGAAGTAAAAAACAGCTTGCAGCCAGAAATTTACATTGTGGGAGGGTCAATAATCCCCTAACTCCTTTCATTTAAATATCTTTTTGAAGGGCAATTTTTAAATTCTGAAAATAGCTTCTCAAAGCTCTAAATTTATTCTTCTCTATGTTTTTCCAATAATTTACTTTGATATTTCTTACGATTGCCAAGGTTTATTTATGTAAGAACACTCTCATACCTGACCCTTCTTGATTTGGGATTGAATTTATGATGCTTATTTTGTAACATAATATTATTTCTATGGCAACAACAAGTATAATAAACAAAGGAAGCTGACCTCAGCGACTTTGTCGTGCAGCATAGGAACTGAATTTGAGATTGGTTTGACCTGAAGAGAAAACAGTTAAAATACAGAAATAATGAAGAAAAAAGTGAAATATATTTTATCACACACCCTTGATGAGGAGCCAAATGCATTTACTAGGTAGAATAATTGCAATCTTATTGTCCCAGACTCACCCTAAACCTATGCCCATTAGTACCACTGAACTTACAGCTGACTGGTTCCTTAGTATAATGCACAATAACTAATTGATGTTCTATTCTTTTTCAGTGCACTTCTGTTTTCAAAACTCTAGATACATTTAAACAAAGTTAAGTACATTACCAGATAACAAACAATAAAATCATTTATTAGAAATCAACATCTATACTAATGGCATTCATATTTTTGCTATTATTTTCAATATTATGAGGCTGAAATTTTTAAAAATGTATATACACAAACCAGACACACGGAGTCCACAAAAACACAGAACTAGAAGTCATTTTAAAATGTATTTGCCTTATGTGGCAATGACATCTCCTCCCAGTTTCAAAGACTTTTAGGTACTGTTGATCTACTGTAACTTCAATTAAATACTACCCTCTCCTGAGACAGGGCATCAAAATCTAATTCAGTTACAAGTAACAATAACACTTAATTATCTCCTCCAGTTATCAGCATTGCCAAATGATGGCATTTCCTGAGGGCCACAGATGCCACTGTCATAAGCAAAAATCAGTTGGGGTTATGTACAGAATATCATCACACTGGCTCATTTAACATTTTCATTCTTTATGGCTCATATTGACATAGAGCAAACATTTGCCCCCAATCTAATCTGCTTCAAATAAAAATTCCTAATATATTCTCCTAGGAAAATTACTTAACCTCCCTGTGCCTCAGTATTCGCATTCTTATAAAACCATGCCAGGTATGCAGTAAACACACAGCAAATATTAGCTTTTATAATTACCTTGGGAAAAATATTTCTTATCTGGCACTACTATGTACTCTTAGAGACCGATCACTTTCTAATCAAGTAAAGATTTACTAAACTAAAAACCAAAGCAAATTTATCTAATGACAAAGCTGATGAATTTCATGTTCTCCAGGTTAATATTACAGCGATCATTCTTCTTTAAAATGCTACTTATAGGTCTGATCATTTCCCCTTTTCTCATCATGTTTCTCAATATACACAGGTTAAGTTTATTAGACACAGGAAAAACTAGCATGCTGTAGGTATTTCTGAACTTGAGCGTATTTTCCACAATAGCAGGAAGAAGTCACTCAGAGGTTGCAGTGAAAGCGAAGTGCCTCTGGTACTTTCATTGATTCTTTCTAATGTGCTCACTGTTGCTTTAAGGACCAGACCCTGAAGCACAGATTCCAGTAAATACTCTGCTTTTGCTCCTCTCTCTAGTTAATTCTCTTCTAAAGAGACTGTGTGCTCTATTGCTAATTCCATGGCAGGCAGATTTTGGCTTGAAGCGAGATTTATAGTCAGAACATGAGGACTTATATGGGAAATGAAGTGCTTTTAATGAGTCTGTTATTTCAGTCCACAAAACACAGAACTAGAAGTCATTTTAAAATGTATTTGCCTTATGTGGCAATGACATCTCCTCCCAGTTTCAAAGACTTTTAGGTACTGTTGATCTACTGTAACTTCAATTAAATACTACCCTCTCCTGAGACAGGGCATCAAAATCTAATTCAGTTACAAGTAACAATAACACTTAATTATCTCCTCCAGTTATCAGCATTGCCAAATGATGGCATTTCCTGAGGGCCACAGATGCCACTGTCATAAGCAAAAATCAGTTGGGGTTATGTACAGAATATCATCACACTGGCTCATTTAACATTTTCATTCTTTATGGCTCATATTGACATAGAGCAAACATTTGCCCCCAATCTAATCTGCTTCAAATAAAAATTCCTAATATATTCTCCTAGGAAAATTACTTAACCTCCCTGTGCCTCAGTATTCGCATTCTTATAAAACCATGCCAGGTATGCAGTAAACACACAGCAAATATTAGCTTTTATAATTACCTTGGGAAAAATATTTCTTATCTGGCACTACTATGTACTCTTAGAGACCGATCACTTTCTAATCAAGTAAAGATTTACTAAACTAAAAACCAAAGCAAATTTATCTAATGACAAAGCTGATGAATTTCATGTTCTCCAGGTTAATATTACAGCGATCATTCTTCTTTAAAATGCTACTTATAGGTCTGATCATTTCCCCTTTTCTCATCATGTTTCTCAATATACACAGGTTAAGTTTATTAGACACAGGAAAAACTAGCATGCTGTAGGTATTTCTGAACTTGAGCGTATTTTCCACAATAGCAGGAAGAAGTCACTCAGAGGTTGCAGTGAAAGCGAAGTGCCTCTGGTACTTTCATTGATTCTTTCTAATGTGCTCACTGTTGCTTTAAGGACCAGACCCTGAAGCACAGATTCCAGTAAATACTCTGCTTTTTGCTCCTCTCTCTCAGTTAATTCTCTTCTAAAGAGACTGTGTGCTCTATGCAATCTCAGAACTAACTTTCCAATTGGCAGGCAGATTTTGGCTTGAAGCGAGATTTATAGTCAGAACATGAGGACTTATATGGGAAATGAAGTGCTTTTAATGAGTCTGTTATTTCAGTTCCTCAAAAAATATATTTTTAAAATTTGTACAAATAAATCTGAAACTCTAATAGCACAAAGGATCATTCAATGAAAGTGTCCTTATGAGTGAATCACCATTCATGATCTACTTTAACTTGATTCAAAAATCACCACAATGTGAATTAACTTTATACTGTCCTATGCTCAGAATGGGCACTTGTGACATGCCAGAGTTTATGGCAAACACATATAAGAAAATTCAGGGGCTTACTAAGATTATGTTACTTACTTAGATTATAAACGGCTCTCCAGGACTTCTCTGGTGGTCCAGTAGGTAAGGACACCGCCTTGCAATGCAAGGGGCACCGGTTTGATCCCTGGCCTGGGAAGATCCCACGTGCCGCGGAGCGGCTGGACCGGTGTGTCCAACTACCGAGCCAGAGCTCTGGGGCGCATGCGCCCAGAGTCGGTGCTCTGCAATGAGAGAGGCCACTGTGATGGCAGGCCCACACAAGCCAAAGAACAAAGATAAATAAATGAAAGACCAATAGAAGTGGCCAAAAAAAAAAAAAAAAGAAAGAAAGAAAAAGGCTCTCCATAAACTCTTTTGTAAATCCTAAATGAATGAGGAGAATTCAAGCTCAGAATTCTCAATACAATTATATTATATTAAATAGGATACCTTCATTCCCTTTGGCTCATATTTACATAGGGCAAAATTTGCTCTCAATCTAATCCTGCTTCAAAATATACTGTTAATATATTTATCTAAGTAAAATTGTGGAAACTCAGTTTTTATCAGTTTTCTTTCATTCCACTGGGGGAAAATATGTCACCAGGTCTCTTTGTTGAGCTCTGACTTTCACTATTTATTAGGGAAAGATTTATTCCATATACAGATATGAGATTCAGTAATTTATCACCTTGTTTGATTTTTATAGACTCATCTTTTTTTCTATCATAACTATAAGCCTCCTCTTATAAGTCTTTGCATGTATTTATATTATTTATTGTTTGGTTGACTTATTAGATTTGAGGGGTTGTGAGTTAATATCCACATAGCAAATTCATTATAGACTAAGGATTATAGTGATGGTACAGAATGAAAAGGCAATTATAGTCCTTTATTGGTGGTAGGCTGAATAAAGTACCTCTGAAGTACAGCTTGTTCATATATGTTAAAGTTAGTAAATCGTAAACAAAAATAAAGACTCTTTCCCTTCATTTCTTTATCAACTCGATGAATTTACTGAAAGCTTTCTATATGCTAAACTCTGTTGTAGATAAAAAGGCAATTCAATACAGCATTATGAATCCTAGAAAGGGTAAATACAGAAAAGCACATGCAGCCTGTAGGAAGGACATCCAAAACACTCTTTGAAGGTCAAGAAAGGCTTCATATCAGGATAGGTAAATAAGCTGAGATTGGGGAATAAATTAGTTAGATGAACTTAGGGGGTGGGGATATGAGCCAAAAGGGTAACATTCATAATTTATTTTGAGGGCAATGGAGAACCATGGAAGAATTTAAAGCAAGAGCCTGCCATCATCAAATTTGTATCACAGGAAGTTCAGTTTGGCTCCAGTATTTACTTTGAGGAAAATGGACAAGAATGGAGACAAGAGTTTTTTGCTGTTCAGTCACTCAGTTGTGTCCAATTCTTTGTGACCCCATGGACAGGTTTCCCTGTCTTCTACTATTTCCCAGAGTTTGCTCAAACTCATGTCCATTCAGTCAGTGATGCCATCCAACCATCTCATGACTTGTTTGGGCTGTTACAGTAATAGAGTAGATAATGAGAGATAATGGCTTCTTCATCCATAGTATGCGCTCAGTTGCTCAGTTGTAGCTGACTCTGTGACTTCATGGACTGTAGCCCACTAGGCTTCTCTGTTCGTGGAATTTTCCAGGCAAGAATACTGGAGTGAATTGCCATTGCCTACTCCAGAGGATCATCCTGACCCAGGGACTGAACCCTTATCTCCTGTATTTACTAGAATGGCAGGCAGATTCTTTACCCCTGAGCCACCATTACTGGGAGATCTAAGGCATGGTGATAGAAATGAAAGCTCACCAAATAAATATGCAAAGCGTCCTCCAGCCACTGAATAATGCCTTCAGGGATTTATCTCACTGTACCTTTGCACATCCTTCTTAGAGATAAAGATATTATTTGTTTGCTTGTGCCAACACAAGGGAATTTGATCATCTGCACATAGAATAGAATTCAACACATCCTTAGCATCTTACCTTTCTATATCTAAAATGTAGAAAGTGCTTGACATGTTTGGGAATGACATGTGCAGAATCTTGTGAATATATACCAGGATGCATATAGGAGAATGACTGTAGAGAGGGGAGTAAGGCCAACCTAAGAAAGAACTTCTGGAATTTCAACTGCATCTAATAGGCATGGGAAATCGCCTAGTGATTTTACGCAAGGCTTAGAGATGATGCGATCTTTCAAATGTTCCCTGGTGTCAACTTGAAGGTGAACTTCCCATTACATCCACCTTATGGCCTTCATGCCTTAATACTGTTCTGATCCTTTGAGTTAAGTAGGACCTGTGTTTCTCATTACTCCTGTGACTTTGTTATGCAAAAATTTGTGATAATGTTATGCAAAATGGAATATTGCTAGTGATTCACTGGGCTTTCCAGGTGGCTCAGTGGTAAAGAATCCACCTGCCAATGCAATGCAAGAGACACAGGAGATGTGGGTTCTATCCCTGAGTTGAGAAGACTCCCCCGAGGAGAAAATGGCAACACACTCCAGTCTTCTTGCCTTGAAACTCCCACCAATAGAGTCCATATGGTCGCAGATAGGGGGAACAGCTGAGCACACATGCACCACACAGCAGGTTGACTCATTAGACAGACTTTTCTTGCAGTTCTGATGAAGGAAGCATCCAAGCTGGGGACGTCCACATGGCAAGGAATTGTGAATGGTCTCTAGGAACTGAGCAAAGAATTGAAGCTCTCATTCCTACAGCCACAAGGAACTGATTATTTCCGATAATGATGTGAATTTGGAAGAGGATACTGAACCTCAGGCAAGAATCCAGTCCTGGTCCTGTTAAGCCCCAAGAGAGGACACAAACTGTGTCCATAACTCCCTACCTACAGAAACTTAAAGTCAATATACTGTTTTAAACTGCTAAAATTGTAGTAACTTGTTACTCATCAATAAAAAAGAATATAACTAGTAATGTTATTGAAGATAAATTAGACAAAGGGAATTTGGAAACAGGAAGTCTAGTAAAAAAAGAAGAGATGGTATTAGTAGGATTATACATTTAATTTCTAAAACATGAGCTAGAGACAGAAGGAGCTGATTTGAAGCTCTTCATCAAGTTAAACAATGAACTTAAACTGGCTAGTTTATAAAGTGGGGTGATAATATTCTCTTACATGGTTTCTAAAAGAAATATATGAAGACAAGTACATATATTGTGTTTAACACAATGCCTAGCATATATTATTATTATTGTGCTGTTACGCACATTTAGGACTAATGAGAGCTGGACTAAAATAAAGGTAATGAGAACAGAAATGGTGGTCAATCTGAGCAAGTAGGTCTCAGTGACTATTCTAACATAGATAGAAAGAGAGGGAGGAAGAAATAAAAGATAACACAATTTCTAGCTTGAATGGTTGAATGAAAATGATACCATATCTGAATTAAGGAGAGCTGATTTGGCATAGGAAATACTGACTTGCTTTGGCATGTGAAGTCAATGTGCCTGAGGAAGGCCATTCATGTGGAGTGGCCCGGTGTGCAGCTGGGAATGCAAACTTGGTCCTCAGAAGAGATCTGGGCATATGAAAGGATTTGGAGATGGTTATGAATTAGGTTACCCATAAACTGTATATGCATTTACACATACACATATACAATCCCAATACTCTCTCTTTAAAAACATGATAAATCTTCTACAAATAAGTACATATGTACAACCTTAATAAACAGACCCCACGATGAAGAGAATAGAGAATGGGAAAAGGAACTTTCCTGAGAGATAAATCACTAGAAACTTCAAGCTAGGTAAGTCTGCTTCAGAGACTTCAAGCTATGGCCTGAGGGTCACATTAGAGTTGTTGCCTGCTTTTATAGATAAACGTTTATTGGAATACAGACACATTTATTCATTTGTGTATTATCTATTGCTTCTTTCACAAGATGATGTCAGAGTAAGTAGCTGAGACTGAAATTGTGTGGACCGAAAAGCCCAAAGTATTTACTATCTAGCACTTTAGAAAAAAACTCTTCAAAAAAATTATAAAGCACCAAAGTATAATTTAATAATATAGATTTTAGATTGTTAAATCAAGAACATGTACCCAGTCATAATTAATAAGAAAAAAATATATATATACCAGAGTAAACTTCCTATCTAGTACTTTTTGTTATCTCTATAATAAATATTTCAGTTGAGTAGAACTCATACTGGCATTTTCCTTTCCAGAAAAAAAAAAAGCACAGAAAATTAAGACATTTGCTTAAAGTCACCCATCTAATTAAGGGTAGTGTCTGAAAGCTAGAGAAACCTCTAAATCCTAATTTGCTTTCTACAGCACTTTCTACAGTTGTCTCTAAGTGACAACTAACTTGATAGATCAGTCATATTTGATATAACTTGTGTGGGTATCTGAGTAACACAACTTCTAGCTTGAATGGTTGAATGAAAATGATACCATATCTGAATTAAGGAGAGCTGATTTGGCATAGGAAATACTGACTTGCTTTGGCATGTGAAGTCAATGTGCCTGAGGAAGGCCATTCATGTGGAGTGGCCCGGTGTGCAGCTGGGAATGCAAACTTGGTCCTCAGAAGAGATCTGGGCATATGAAAGGATTTGGAGATGGTTATGAATTAGGTTACCCATAAACTGTATATGCATTTACACATACACATATACAATCCCAATACTCTCTCTTTAAAAACATGATAAATCTTCTACAAATAAGTACATATGTACAACCTTAATAAACAGACCCCACGATGAAGAGAATAGAGAATGGGAAAAGGAACTTTCCTGAGAGATAAATCACTAGAAACTTCAAGCTAGGTAAGTCTGCTTCAGAGACTTCAAGCTATGGCCTGAGGGTCACATTAGAGTTGTTGCCTGCTTTTATAGATAAACGTTTATTGGAATACAGACACATTTATTCATTTGTGTATTATCTATTGCTTCTTTCACAAGATGATGTCAGAGTAAGTAGCTGAGACTGAAATTGTGTGGACCGAAAAGCCCAAAGTATTTACTATCTAGCACTTTAGAAAAAAACTCTTCAAAAAAATTATAAAGCACCAAAGTATAATTTAATAATATAGATTTTAGATTGTTAAATCAAGAACATGTACCCAGTCATAATTAATAAGAAAAAAATATATATATACCAGAGTAAACTTCCTATCTAGTACTTTTTGTTATCTCTATAATAAATATTTCAGTTGAGTAGAACTCATACTGGCATTTTCCTTTCCAGAAAAAAAAAAAAAAAGCACAGAAAATTAAGACATTTGCTTAAAGTCACCCATCTAATTAAGGGTAGTGTCTGAAAGCTAGAGAAACCTCTAAATCCTAATTTGCTTTCTACAGCACTTTCTACAGTTGTCTCTAAGTGACAACTAACTTGATAGATCAGTCATATTTGATATAACTTGTGTGGGTATCTGAGTTACATAATTATAGTATGTAGAGTTCAGAGGATGACAATGAAATATAAAGGCTTTCTTTAAAAATGAATGGTCTTTTCAAGTACAATTTATCCTTTATTATTTTGAATTTTTAATAAAATTTTCATTTTAGAATAATTTTAGATTTATAAAGAGGTTATGATGATAGTAAGAGTACCCATATATGCTTCACTTTGTTTCCCTTATTTTTAAAATTCATTTTAAAACTAAATAATAAGTAATCATCAGTATACATCATCCAGTCAAAAGAGTGAAAAAAATACATAGATGTGTAATGTAGAGCTATCATTTTTCTCATTTCACTCATGATCAAGGCAAGATGTTATGTGTCCAAAGTCAGAGAAAAAAAATGATGACACATAAAAGTAGAGAATGAATGTTTTTAATATGACATTAAAAGGTATGGACTTCTTAAAATATGTGGATTCTTGCCTAAAGATAGATTATTATTAATATTTAACTTGCTAATTTACTTTCCAAAACAATAAGTTTTCATTAACTCCTTATTTATTTGCATATGATCTGGCATGGTTCCTGGTACATTTGGAAGCTGAATAAAGACATGTAAGTTTTTCTTTTGTTTTTTTTTTTTTTTTTTTTTTTAAGAAAGATGCTTTGTTTTTTTCTTTTTTTTTTTTTTTTTTTTGTAATATGAATTTTAGAAAGGGAAATCAGATTGCTTATTTTCTGACCAAAACCAAATCAGTTTTCTTATTTTCAAACTAATCAACTTTTTATATTTTTCTGTTGCTTTTGGATATTAGGTTAAAATGTGTGACGGATGTTCATTTTCCTAGAAACATGGATTTTAGGATAATCACTTAAATATAAATATATCCACTAATATATCATTTTGCCTGTTAATTTTTTTTTTCAAAACATAAAACATAGATATGTATTTTTTTAAAAGGTAAAACTCTCATCTTAATCACTAGGTAGTAAACAGGATTTTATGTGTGAAGTACTCAGTCACTGATAGCACACTAAAACTTTTTCATCTCCTTTCTTTCTTTTTACTCTCGTGCAGGTTGATTAAACATTTTTAACTGCTATCAGTCATCATGGCCCATAGGGAAACTGAATGTAAGGTGGTACAGATAGTTACATGTGCAAGGAAAAGTGACTAAGGTTTGTTGAGCAAGTATCTCTTGTTGAGCAGTACATTAGGTGATTTACCCACTCAAGTATTCTTGCCTGGAGAATTCCATGGCTTGTCTATGGGTCGCAAAGAGTTGGACATGCCTGAGCGACTTCGTGTGCACTTTTCACTTTCACATGCCTTTCAGTGCTGAGAACTATAAACCATCTTTCAGCATGGATGTGATTATCACATTTTACATTTGGAAAGCTTGGCAGGAGAGAGATCTGAACAACTTTCCAAAGAGCACACAGTTTAGGAGAGACTGAAATGTAAATATGAACCCTGTGCCTTCAATGAAGGCCACTCCTTGGGGAGAAGAATCTCTGTAACATCCACTTGACAGTGAGTGTTACAGTCTCAGCTGCCATCAAGATTCTCCTCCTGCCTCTACAAATTTTCCTGCACTTGGGCACAGTATGCTAAGTGAAATAAGTCAGAGAGAAAAAGACAAGGAACACAGGATTTCACTTACACATGGAATCTAAAACAACAAAACAAACAAACCAAAACAGAAACAGACTCATAGACGCAAAGAACAAACTGGTGGCTGCCAGACAGGATGGACTTGGGGGTGGACAAACTCAGACTTCCAGTGTAAAATAAATTAAGTCACGTAGATGTAATGTCCAGCATAAGGAATACTGCAGTTAACTTGTATGGTATCAGATGGTTACTAGACATACTGCAGTGATCAATCCATAATGTATACAAATGTCGAATCACTATGTTGAACACCTCATACTAATATAATATTGTATGCAAACTGTACTTCAACAAAATAATTTAAAAATAAGTATTTCCCTGCATTTAAGTAACCTTGATAAATGGGTCACAGTAGAAGAGGTTTCCTCCAATTAAAACAGGGACAGTCTAATGTGTAAATGACCAGTGAAAGTTAGATGCATAGAGCAGGGCACCCAAAGCCACTGCTCTGGGACAACCCAGATAGACAGGGAGGGGAAGAGCGGTGAGGGGTTTCAGGATGGGGGCATACATGTATACCCATGGCTGATTCATGCTGATGTATGGAAAAACCATCACGGTACTATAAGGTAATTATCCTCCAACTAAAATAAACTAACTTTAAAAAACAGAAGATAGTCTACTGGGCTTTCTGAAGGAATGTATCAACTATAATTAATTGCAGGATAATAGTTTTACAGAGTTTGATGCTTGGTGGTATACAGACTTTAGTTTTTAATACATGTATCTTCACTAATAAAACTGTTATGCTAAAGCTACTTTCAAAGCACAGGTATATTTATGGAATGACATAGCATGTGACATAATCCTTTATAGACTGTAAAGACAATATTATGGTGTTATTATATTTATGTTATTTTGTTAAAAATATTATCTTAAAACATAAATTAAGAGGTTATCCAGGAGATTCCTTAAATGACAATACTATTTATTATTCATCTAACATCTAGAATTAAGATTTTTTTCACGAAACCCTACCAACAGAAACTGAAAGACACTAACCAATTTGTACAGTAAATAGAGAATCAAAATTAAAGTAAAAAATAAATGAAAAGTAAGTTTCTAAAAATTGCTTTATCATTTGCCTTATCCTCCAGAATCAGGTACAATCTAATGTAACCTTGGTAGACATAAGCCACTTAAGTAAATGTTAGTATTAGTTTTATACTTTATACAAAGTTTAAAATCTCATCTTTAAATTGTTCTGCGAATACTCTTGTTTGTAACCCTGTGATAAGGAAAAACCACTGAGATTCCAAATAACTGAAGCAGGGGCAAACTTTTGGAATATAACCTCCTCATAATTAGGCCACTGTCTATAACATAAGCTTTCTATGAAGCTGGCGATATCAAGTACTAAATGATGTTTTTAAGTAAATATGCCCTAGAGAAGGGTTTCCTTGGTGGATCATTGACTTTAGAGATACAGGAAATGAAAACTACAAAGAATGTAAGAAGAAATAAAATCCTTCTAAATAAACTAGCATTACTAGAATTCGGTGTATTCATGACTAGCTACAAATAATGCTTATTTTATGTAATGAAGACTATGAACAGTGAAAAGATAACAAAATAAAGAAAGACATATGCATATATAGGAACAGAAATGCAAAAAGGAACACATTTGTCTTAAAACAAAGGCAAAAGAGTGAAGAAACTTTAAAGAAAATAGAAAGAATAAAGTATTTTAAAAGTCATACTATCTGAAAATAATTTTCACCCTATCTTATAACTTGAATGTACACCTACAGTAGGATTTATTATTTTATAACTAATTTTAAGATAAGGAAATTCCCATGATAATAACTGCTTTCTGAATTTGTCCATATGGTGATTTTATGTCATACTTCTCACTAAATACTGAGGCACAAATAAGTGTACTCTCAAAGAAATACTGTAATACAACAAAACTAACTTTCAGTTGTTTTCTTATTTTTGCAAAGTCGTATTTTTATAAATTTATTTATTAAAATTTGCTGTAAAAATGGAGTAATCCTTAAAAATGTAGGTGCAAACATTTTCTTCTCAGCATGTGTATGTTTTTGTTACTTTAAAGGAAACATTAATCAATTCTGTGTGACTCTGAATTCTTTGAAATTCACCTTTCCCTGAACGTTTTTGAGACTGAACCGTCCTAGGGAACAAAATCTGGGTTTTGGAATGAGAAAAACTATATACAAATCATGGTTCTGCCACATAAACCTTGATGATCTTGCACAAGTTATTTAAAATCTCTAAGACTGAATGTTCTTCTGATGAAAAGTGAGGGGAGGGGGATAACAATAATAGGATTATATAGTAAGCATTAAATGAAGTAATGTTGTTGACTATATTCCATTTCTTCTAATGGATTCTTGCCCACAGTAGTAGATCCTATGGTCATCTGAATTAAATTCGCCCATTCCCATCCATTTTAGTTCACTGATTCCTAAGATGTCAATGCTTATTCTTACCAACTTCTGCTTGACCATAGCAAATTTACCTTGATTCATGGATCTAATATTACAGGTTCCTGTGCAATAGTGTTCTTTGCATCACCAGGCATGAGGGAAATGGCTGTTTTCATACATAAAGGAGCCAGGCAGACCCTTATAAAAGTTAGTGTTTTATAACATGAAATTCATTACCTAATACAATTGACTTTATAAACTAGATTAGTGAACTGGAGAGAAAGCAGATTATTCTCAATATAATAAGCATTACAGAAATATATAAATTTCGAACCTCTCAATATTCCAGGAATTGCGTTAGGTGTCTATTGGCATTCCTCATACCTTTAAATGCCCACAACTAACATCAACATAATGTTGTAACCATTTTGTTGATAAGAAAAATGAAGTTTAGAAAAATAAATTAACCCAACATCAAATGACCAGGATATAAAGCCAGGCCCTCTATTCCCAAGGTTCTCATTAATTGACCTTTGAAAATATTCACCCCAAACAAAAACAGAAACAGGGACAATTCATATACAGAGGGCAGCTCCAAATCTGACAACAGCAGAAAAACAAAACAAAGTAAAACAACAACAACAAAAAACCTAACCCAAAACATAAAAACAAAAAAACAAAAAAAAACTACACTCTATACGTCTTCCTCGAAAAGTTGTTCCGAGGTTGATTATGCCACTTCTATACAAGCTGTGAAAGAAATTTCATCTGTCAAATAGCAACCTATCTGTTATATAATCCTTAGGGGCTATGAAAACAATCTCATCACTATAAAAGCCTTCAGACCCATATTAACCTGAAATATCAATTTTGTTTTATTAGATTTGAGGATTCATAGGATCCCCACAACATTCAATACAGTGGACAACGTACTGAATAAGTCATAGAGGAATTGGAGGTATCTTCTCCATTTATTTCAATCTGGAGGGAATTTACCTCCATTAACATAAGAATAAAAACATAAAGTCTTAAACCAAAGATCAAAGCTCTACAAATTTGCCTGACTTTAAGTCTTTTGATAGTGAAAAGTCCTTCATTTCTCTAAGAGATTTTTTTTTCTTTTTATCAGTCAAAATGTTAATTTCCAAAGGTTAAGGTAGTGCTCCAAACTTTCCATACCTTAATTACTGCTATTCTTTATCTCATAATATGAAATGAATTTCCATTTTAATTCACTTATCATAATAGATTATTCTATAGATCACATATATTTAGTCAATGCTTGCCTTGATAAGCCTTAAATTAATTCACTATTATTTTCCCTTGTAATCGTCTTTCATAGATTAGTGAACTGGAGAAAGCAGATTATTCTCAATATAATAAGCATTACAGAAATATATAAATTTCGAACCTCTCAATATTCCAGGAATTGCGTTAGGTGTCTATTGGCATTCCTCATACCTTTAAATGCCACAACTAACATCAACATAATGTTGTAACCATTTTGTTGATAAGAAAAATGAAGTTTAGAAAAATAAATTAACCCAACATCAAATGACCAGGATATAAAGCCAGGCCCTCTATTCCCAAGGTTCTCATTAATTGACCTTTGAAAATATTCACCCCAAACAAAAACAGAAACAGGGACAATTCATATACAGAGGGCAGCTCCAAATCTGACAACAGCAGAAAAACAAAACAAAGTAAAACAACAACAACAAAAAACCTAACCCAAAACATAAAAACAAAAAAACAAAAAAAAACTACACTCTATACGTCTTCCTCGAAAAGTTGTTCCGAGGTTGATTATGCCACTTCTATACAAGCTGTGAAAGAAATTTCATCTGTCAAATAGCAACCTATCTGTTATATAATCCTTAGGGGCTATGAAAACAATCTCATCACTATAAAAGCCTTCAGACCCATATTAACCTGAAATATCAATTTTGTTTTATTAGATTTGAGGATTCATAGGATCCCCACAACATTCAATACAGTGGACAACGTACTGAATAAGTCATAGAGGAATTGGAGGTATCTTCTCCATTTATTTCAATCTGGAGGGAATTTACCTCCATTAACATAAGAATAAAAACATAAAGTCTTAAACCAAAGATCAAAGCTCTACAAATTTGCCTGACTTTAAGTCTTTTGATAGTGAAAAGTCCTTCATTTCTCTAAGAGATTTTTTTTTCTTTTTATCAGTCAAAATGTTAATTTCCAAAGGTTAAGGTAGTGCTCCAAACTTTCCATACCTTAATTACTGCTATTCTTTATCTCATAATATGAAATGAATTTCCATTTTAATTCACTTATCATAATAGATTATTCTATAGATCACATATATTTAGTCAATGCTTGCCTTGATAAGCCTTAAATTAATTCACTATTATTTTCCCTTGTAATCGTCTTTCATAGGCATTAACTCTAAGTTGCATAATATTCTCAAATTTTCAGTCAGAAATCCTCTAAAATCATTAATCAATTATAAGAATGCATTTTCTGTAAGCTCTCAAAATATGATTATATCATGTATCTGTTATCTATCTCTCTATCTATTCCTCTTCTCACCATCTGAAAACAAATTTAGAAGCATGGTAGGCTGAATGGAGAAGTTGAGAAGGTAATTAAGGTATATCAGATTGCTAAGTAAAAAAACACTGAAGTAACTAATATGAAATAAATGAAGAAATTCAACAGATTATAAAAAAAAATGGTGTATAACCATGCAACTCCATGGACAGTGACTACACATACAAGCAAATGAAAGCAGCTGACCACGTACCCACACACCTTGGCAGAGGTGCACTCCACACTCGTCGGCCACCACCAAGACAGATGACCTCTGACGTCCCTTCCAGACGATAACCTGATGAGCATGAGAAGGTCAGAGTGTCACCAACTCCAAAGCTGAACCCAATTCGGTCACCATACTGAGGAATTCCAGGATCTTCACAAGGTTCCAGATTATATTCTGTAATTGGATGAAGAAGAGAACAAAGAAAATGTTAGTAGTAACATTTAACGGTATACTCCTATGTTTTGCAAGCTGGATGCTTTTAAGGCCAGCCATACATTTTAAAAGTGCCTACAGGTATAACTGTGGGCTTCCACAGTAGCTCAGTGATAAACAATCCGCAGGAGACATGGGTTCAATCGCTGGGTCAGGAAGGACCCCTGGAAGAGGGCATGGAAATACCACTCTGGTATTCTTGCCTGGGAAATCCCATTGACTGAGGAGCCTGGCAGGATACAGACTACAGGGTCACAAAGAGGCAGACACTGTTGAAGCAACTGTGCATACAAAGGTCTAACTATAGGAATATCCTGATGGCACACGTAGTTTTATTCTTTCATGAAAGACCTAATAATTTAATAAATACTCTTATGTGTGAAATTCAATAAAGATGAGAAAATGTCATCTTCTGAGTGATACATTGGAATGTAGCTATTCACCTTGTATTTTTATTCTGTATTATAAACATTTCTATTTCCTAGATTTTTGAGTTATAATAATGGCATAATAGATTCATATTTTAAAATGCAAAACAGCATTGGAATGAAATCATTTGCATTTTGAAGTGACGTTCACTTAACAGCTTTTAGTCTAAATGAAAAAGGCTCTTGTGCCTGTACTATACAAGAAATTCTATTAATCCATACTCTGAAAAATATGTGACTTTGATGCAGGAGTTTATGTAAGACTGATGTGCTCATAAACTGAAAATTGTATATTATAAATATATATAAGAAAGTTTCCTCAAGCAATGAATGAACATCATGAAAATAAATCATTGCCCACTCTTCTGGGTATGAGAGAGTAAAGTTAATTAAACAATACTATTATAATTTATATACAGGTTTACGAAGAAGTAGCTTATATAAAATATTCCCAGAATAAACACTAAATAGGTAACTCCAGTGGTGAACAAAAAGACTGTTTCATATAGATGAGCTACTACTTTATTGCTTGAAAAATTTATTTGGATATACTTCTAATATTCTAGGTTAAAACTGATTATATTCTTTACTATCTCTATGAAACACCTTATTTTATAAGACAAATATTTTCTGTGAAAATATTAATGTCAATGTTAGCAAGTTCACATAAGATTTACTTATTGTTTCTATATTCTCTTTCACTATTTCATTTAACTAGAAAGTAGATATAATAAGAATATTTCTTTGTTCAGTTTGGTTTTATAATTTTTTCTCTAGAATCCAAGATATAATGTTACTTATGATGAGGTTATTCTTGAATAAAAAGGATAATCCCATTAATTTGTTTCTAGATCATCCAGTTCCAAATGTGTAAATTAATCTTAACCTTGACCTATAAACTATGACTCTTTCCATAAACACAAAACTAGAATATCACTGGTTTCATTCACATTTTATTAATGGCCTAACTGAAGCTTTAAATATATGAATTTCCATTTTAAGTTCACCTGACAGTTTTAGAAGGTTTTCATCTCAGAATTCAACACAAGTGTAAATTAAAGAAAAGCATCTATTATATTTCTAGTAAATTTTTGTGAATTGACTTATTTATTGCTACTGCTTAAAGGTTCCCTTTAATATATTACTATAGGCAATCTTCAAGGCGTGTCAAACTTTCCTTAACATTTGTTGGCAGGTAACTTTTTTGCTTTCTTCTTTTCTTTTACCTTCTATGGTTGGTCATACATAAACTATTTTCATACTTTTAAAACTCTTCTAAGAATTTATTTTCTTACCAGAGAATGTAATATTGAATCCTTCATATGATATTGAAAAATCAGAAATAAAGCGCAGTTGAGCCCTGAAATTTCCATATAGACCAGCGTTGATGGTTGAAGGAAGTTCTGAACCAGTCAGGCGTGCCAGTGGTTGGGTGAAACTACCATTCTCTGTGATCAGTAAGTAGTCATGATGATCTTCCAAATGAAAGGTATGAAAGTTGAACTGTACACCTATTAAGAAAAAGAGGAAAATTAGACTTGTAAAGTATATCAGTAAAATACAGTTATCAAACTAACAAATTCAGGACTCTCACATTGGACTTTCCTGAAAATGAAAGGCACTGCTATAAAATGTTTCAAATGCAACAGCATATCCTTCCTTTGTTTTGAGATATTCTGTTTGCTTGTTTATGAGTCATGTTTTGGAAACTGCTTGGAAATAAAATTTTTAAATTAATGCCTAAAAAGAAATCACAGGAATTTTCTGAAAATTTCATGGAAAACTTGTACCCTTACTTGAAGTAGATATAATAAGAATATTTCTTTGTTCAGTTTGGTTTTATAATTTTTCTCTAGAATAGTAATGTTACTTATGATGAGGTTATTCTTGAATAAAAAGGATAATCCCATTAATTTGTTTCTAGATCATCCAGTTCCAAATGTGTAAATTAATCTTAACCTTGACCTATAAACTATGACTCTTTCCATAAACACAAAACTAGAATATCACTGGTTTCATTCACATTTTATTAATGGCCTAACTGAAGCTTTAAATATATGAATTTCCATTTTAAGTTCACCTGACAGTTTTAGAAGGTTTTCATCTCAGAATTCAACACAAGTGTAAATTAAAGAAAAGCATCTATTATATTTCTAGTAAATTTTTGTGAATTGACTTATTTATTGCTACTGCTTAAAGGTTCCCTTTAATATATTACTATAGGCAATCTTCAAGGCGTGTCAAACTTTCCTTAACATTTGTTGGCAGGTAACTTTTTTGCTTTCTTCTTTTCTTTTACCTTCTATGGTTGGTCATACATAAACTATTTTCATACTTTTAAAACTCTTCTAAGAATTTATTTTCTTACCAGAGAATGTAATATTGAATCCTTCATATGATATTGAAAAATCAGAAATAAAGCGCAGTTGAGCCCTGAAATTTCCATATAGACCAGCGTTGATGGTTGAAGGAAGTTCTGAACCAGTCAGGCGTGCCAGTGGTTGGGTGAAACTACCATTCTCTGTGATCAGTAAGTAGTCATGATGATCTTCCAAATGAAAGGTATGAAAGTTGAACTGTACACCTATTAAGAAAAAGAGGAAAATTAGACTTGTAAAGTATATCAGTAAAATACAGTTATCAAACTAACAAATTCAGGACTCTCACATTGGACTTTCCTGAAAATGAAAGGCACTGCTATAAAATGTTTCAAATGCAACAGCATATCCTTCCTTTGTTTTGAGATATTCTGTTTGCTTGTTTATGAGTCATGTTTTGGAAACTGCTTGGAAATAAAATTTTTAAATTAATGCCTAAAAAGAAATCACAGGAATTTTCTGAAAATTTCATGGAAAACTTGTACCCTTACTTAAAGTAGAAGTGCTTTTGGCAGAAGTAACCACTCATTCAAGTTCTAATTGGATAGACTACTCTGACTACTTTCCTTTGTAGTTTATATAATGGGCTCATACAACATATATTCTTTTCTGTCTGAGTACCTTTGCTTCCATGCTCAGTCTCTAAATTGTGTCTGACTCTTTACTACCGTATGGACTATAGCCTACCAGGCTCCTCTATCCGTGGGAGTTTCCAGGCAAGACTGTCATTTCCTACTCCAAAGGGTCTTCCTGTCTCAGGGATCAAACCCAGGTCTTCTGCCTCGCTGGCAGATTCTTTACCACTGAGCCTCTTGGGAAGCCCTTAAGTTCTTTTACTCAATGGTAAGTGCGTGAGATTTATCTCTACTTTGGTCTGTGATTTTAAGTAGTTTATTTTGAGAGATTCACTTCATTTTGTGAATACAACATATTCATTTGTCAGGAAGTTGATGGTCATTTAGGCAATTTACATTTTAGCATGAATGCAGATGATACTTCTATGAATATTCAAGTAAATCTTTTAAAGAACATATATACTTGATCAATATTCAGGATATCCAGGAGTAGAATTATTGTTTTATTGGAAATACATATATATATATTTCAGCTTTAATAGATACTGCTTTATAAAACGGTTGTGCCAATTTACATCTCCATCAACAGATCTGGTTGCTCTGTATCTTCATCAATATCTGAAAGCTTGAAAAAATTGTTTTCATTGGTTCTCTGCTGGTGTGTATGGTGTGGCATTGCACACACCATGCCACTCTGTCTTAACTGCTTTATACAATGAAGTCTCTGTTTATCAGAGTATGGTTTAAGCAATAAAATATGTTTTCATTATAGAAAAATAACATAAGACCTTCTAATGAAACTCAATTAATCCAAATAAGAACATCAAAGGCATACAATCTGAATAGGGCAGGGATGTGAGGGAATAGAGAGAAAAGTCAGTGGTTTCAACATCATTAGTACCTTCTCATAAAAGTGGTAATTTGAAAAGCCCTATTAAGGAAATTTTTTTTACAAAAAATATGAAAAAAACATGAGTTTGAAGTCAAAGTACAGTGAATATTTAGGTTTTCGTTATAGTCTTGACACTAACTTCAACCTTGAGGATGCAATATTGATGTGTGTATCTGTGTACATGTGTGCTGGGTGAGAGGTTTAATTATACTACCTTGACAATTTCTCCCAACATTAAGAGATTTTTTTCCTTCACATAACTTTGGCTACACTTTGGAATAGTTGTACTTCCAACAGATTTTGTTGGCTCTTAAAAGAAAAGCATATAATCTGCATTTCTTGCCATGTAAATACAGATTTAATTAACACTTGCAACCTGTGAAGATGCAAAACCTTAAGTGTTAATTAAACCTCTATTTACATAGCAAGCAGGATGTAGCCCTCCATTTTCTTGTATAATATAAGAGAGCTTATTTTAAACTCCATTAATCTGCTACACACTGGAATAATAAGATGCTTTGGTTAACTTCCAGCAAATTGTCTTCTATTACAGGGAACAACAAAAATAAGTTTACCAAATCTTCTGCCTCATCCCTGCAGTATGATACTGGAACATTCATTCTAACAGCATTTTTTAAAAAATAATATTTAATTCCATTAAAATGGCAATACCAAATAGCCCTTACCATCAATAAATAATTTTAATAAAGTCAAACTTCACTTGTATCTCAAGTATTCTATCAGAATTGCAGATATATCTCACATATTTGAACAGGGATGTAAAAACCGTACACACTGCCATACAGAGTGGGATAAGAAAGACTTAAACAACAAATATTATTTAATATCTCTTATATGTAGAATTTAGAAAATGGTACACATGCATTTATTGGCAAAGCAGAAATAGAGTCACAAATGTAGAAAATAAAACTTATGGTTACCAATGCAGGGAGGAGGAGTGGGACAGATTGGGAGACTGGGAGTGACATCTCTATCCTACTATCTATAAAATAGATAGCTAATGGGAACCTACTGTTTAGCACAGGGAACGCTACTCAATGAGCTGCAGTGACCTAAATGAGAAGAAAATCTTAAAAAGAGTGGACATATATAGGATATATGTATATGTATAACCAGTTCACTTTACTGTACACCAGAAACTAACACAACATTGTAAAGCAACTATACTCTAAAAAAATTTAAAAATAAAATAATATATTATGTAAAAATCACAATGAATTCAAAAGTCTTAAATAAAGCTTTAATTTTTAAAACTGTAACATCATATTCTCATTGCTAGGATTTTTTTTATACATCTTCTCAGTCAAGTCAATAAATACAATGTAATAGTAAAAACCAATAACAATAATATAACAATAGAGTTAAAACAAACATACTTCTCCAAAGCAGTTTTAACATGAATAAATCTTTTTTAAAATGATTGACATATAGATATTTTCAGGTAAATAATTTACATCCACTTCTTGTTTTGATATTTAGAATGCCCATTTTTCCACTGTCAAGTTATTGTCTTAAACACTTATATTCCTAATATGTTATTGAATATTTTGGTTGTATTGCATGGATAAATTATATTTAGTACTATAAGGACCTTCACTTATTTGTTCAAAGGGCATTTATTAAAATCTGCTATATGTATAGGGATAGTTTATACTCATTCAGTTATGTGAGATCCAACTGCAGTTCTGATAGAAAATCTGAGACAAATGTTTCTATAAAAGCTATAAATTTATATAAAAAATACAGTTATAATAAGTGGTCACAAACATTTTAAAACAAATATACATAAACAGGCACTATTTGCTTTACAATCAGTTAAGTACTTCAGAATATCTTCCTATTTCCCTTTGAACTTTTGAAATCAACTTCTTAACACTGGGCCAGAGACAAGCCATCCTGTTTGAAATTTTATTGATATGAAAATTTTATGTCTCATTAGTTTAATATATATAAATATGTAATACTACCATTCTGAAAAAAAATGAGTATATTACAGTACTGCAGAAAATTAAATATAATCCTCTGCTACAGTTATTCAAACTGAATTTTGTGTTAGCATATTTTAGTACTGATCAGTTTTTGTTCATGCAAAATGACACTGTGAAGGACAATAAAATAAAAATAGATAACAATGAAAATTTAGAAGACAGACCATTGCATGAGGCAAATTACCTTTTCCATGGGTTACATCAACAGTCCATGTACAGTTCAGAGAATTTGGATAAAATTCTGGGTAACCTGGTGATAAGATTGTTCCACTAGGCCCTCGAACATCTCCTCCACATAATGCTGAAATTAGAAAGAAATATAGTCCTCTGATCAGTATTAGTGAAGCTGATGCTGAACAAATCCTTTTAAAAAGAAACAGAATCATATTCTCATTGCTATTTTATTTAGTCATATTCAATTCCAATAACAATAATATAACAATAGAGTTAAAACAAACATACTTCTCCAAAGCAGTTTTAACATGAATAAATCTTTTTTAAAATGATTGACATATAGATATTTTCAGGTAAATAATTTACATCCACTTCTTGTTTTGATATTTAGAATGCCCATTTTTCCACTGTCAAGTTATTGTCTTAAACACTTATATTCCTAATATGTTATTGAATATTTTGGTTGTATTGCATGGATAAATTATATTTAGTACTATAAGGACCTTCACTTATTTGTTCAAAGGGCATTTATTAAAATCTGCTATATGTATAGGGATAGTTTATACTCATTCAGTTATGTGAGATCCAACTGCAGTTCTGATAGAAAATCTGAGACAAATGTTTCTATAAAAGCTATAAATTTATATAAAAAATACAGTTATAATAAGTGGTCACAAACATTTTAAAACAAATATACATAAACAGGCACTATTTGCTTTACAATCAGTTAAGTACTTCAGAATATCTTCCTATTTCCCTTTGAACTTTTGAAATCAACTTCTTAACACTGGGCCAGAGACAAGCCATCCTGTTTGAAATTTTATTGATATGAAAATTTTATGTCTCATTAGTTTAATATATATAAATATGTAATACTACCATTCTGAAAAAAAATGAGTATATTACAGTACTGCAGAAAATTAAATATAATCCTCTGCTACAGTTATTCAAACTGAATTTTGTGTTAGCATATTTTAGTACTGATCAGTTTTTGTTCATGCAAAATGACACTGTGAAGGACAATAAAATAAAAATAGATAACAATGAAAATTTAGAAGACAGACCATTGCATGAGGCAAATTACCTTTTCCATGGGTTACATCAACAGTCCATGTACAGTTCAGAGAATTTGGATAAAATTCTGGGTAACCTGGTGATAAGATTGTTCCACTAGGCCCTCGAACATCTCCTCCACATAATGCTGAAATTAGAAAGAAATATAGTCCTCTGATCAGTAATAGTGAAGCTGAGGCTGAAAAAATCCCTTTTAAAAAAGAAACAGTCTGATTATCTTTGGTTAAGTTACTTCCCGGAAATAACAGGAGTGTGTAACAACCTCTTCCAATACTAGAAATTCGTTTTATCCTTTGAAGCAACAGAGAAGAAAAAGGTCTGCAATAGTATCTGAAAATTAATACTGGTCCCAAAAGAATTTAGCTCAATTCCCTATATTTGTATTTAAAGTACACACTTAAATATTTCTAATTATAAGCAATATTTGCATAAATCGGTTGTAAATTAAGTATGAGGAATCAATTATTTAGCAGTCCCTCTTTTAAGAAAACAATTGCTAATTATACAGAACTATTTATTTTAGGTTATTAAAGTGATAGGTGTTGTTCTTCACAGAATTCCTTTTGAAATAGAAGTAAGCTGAAATTTTGAAGGCTGTTTCTGCACTTGTGCATTTCTCAGGGAAACAACATGAACAAAGAGGTTTCTGAGAGGATGCTGATTTTTTAGCAAATACTCCAAGATAATAAAAATAAATAAATATTTACAAACTAAGGTTAAATTAAAATATGATTCAATGTTTATTTACTATAAACTAAATCACAGTTTGCAATGCCTTCTATCATTAGTGGTTATGATAGGCCAGATAATTTTATCAGTATTAAAAATTAAAAGAAATCAAGATATAGGTTAATTCATACCAGTGTACGTCATGTGAAATGCTGGGCTGGATGAATCATAAGCTGGAATCCAGGCTGCCACAAGAAATATCAACAACCTCATATATGCAGATAGTACCATTCTAATGCACAAAGTAAATGATTTGTTAGCATATTTTAGTACTGATCAGTTTTTGTTCATGCAAAATGACACTGTGAAGGACAATAAAATAAAAATAGATAACAATGAAAATTTAGAAGACAGACCATTGCATGAGGCAAATTACCTTTTCCATGGGTTACATCAACAGTCCATGTACAGTTCAGAGAATTTGGATAAAATTCTGGGTAACCTGGTGATAAGATTGTTCCACTAGGCCCTCGAACATCTCCTCCACATAATGCTGAAATTAGAAAGAAATATAGTCCTCTGATCAGTAATAGTGAAGCTGAGGCTGAAAAAATCCCTTTTAAAAAAGAAACAGTCTGATTATCTTTGGTTAAGTTACTTCCCGGAAATAACAGGAGTGTGTAACAACCTCTTCCAATACTAGAAATTCGTTTTATCCTTTGAAGCAACAGAGAAGAAAAAGGTCTGCAATAGTATCTGAAAATTAATACTGGTCCCAAAAGAATTTAGCTCAATTCCCTATATTTGTATTTAAAGTACACACTTAAATATTTCTAATTATAAGCAATATTTGCATAAATCGGTTGTAAATTAAGTATGAGGAATCAATTATTTAGCAGTCCCTCTTTTAAGAAAACAATTGCTAATTATACAGAACTATTTATTTTAGGTTATTAAAGTGATAGGTGTTGTTCTTCACAGAATTCCTTTTGAAATAGAGAAGTAAGCTGAAATTTTGAAGGCTGTTTCTGCACTTGTGCATTTCTCAGGGAAACAACATGAACAAAGAGGTTTCTGAGAGGATGCTGATTTTTTAGCAAATACTCCAAGATAATAAAAATAAATAAATATTTACAAACTAAGGTTAAATTAAAATATGATTCAATGTTTATTTACTATAAACTAAATCACAGTTTGCAATGCCTTCTATCATTAGTGGTTATGATAGGCCAGATAATTTTATCAGTATTAAAAATTAAAAGAAATCAAGATATAGGTTAATTCATACCAGTGTACGTCATGTGAAATGCTGGGCTGGATGAATCATAAGCTGGAATCCAGGCTGCCACAAGAAATATCAACAACCTCATATATGCAGATAGTACCATTCTAATGCACAAAGTAAATAGGAACTATAAAGAATCTCCTGATGAGGGAGAAAGAGCAGAGTGACAAAGCTGGCTTAAAATTCAATGTTCAAAAAAGTAGAATCATGGCATCAGGTCCCATCACTTCATGGCAAAAAGAAGTGGAAAAAGTGGAAGCAGTGACAGATTTTATTTTATTTTATTGGGCTCCGAAATCACTGAATGATGACTGAAACCATGAAATTAAAAAATGCTTTCTCCTTGGAAGGAAAGTTATGACAAAGTTAGACAGCATATTAAGAAGCAGAGACATCACTTTCCCAACAAAGGTTCATACAGTCAAAGCTATGGCTTTGCCAGTCGTCACGTATAGATGTTGAGAATGGGGCCATAAAAAAGGTTGGGCACTGAAGAACTGATGCTTTCAAACTGTGGCACTGAAGAAGACTCTTGAGAGTGCCTTGGACAGCAAGAAGATCAAACCAGTCAGTTCTAAAGTGAACCAACCCTGAATATTCATTGGAAGGATTGTTGCTGAAGTTGAAGCTCTAAATTTTGGCCAGCTGATGCAAAAAGTGAACTCATTAGAAAAGACCTTCATGCTGGGAAAGACTGAAGTAAAGAAGGAGATGGCAGAGGATTAGACGGTTGGATAGCATCACCAAAGGACATGAATTTGAGCAAAGTTTGGGAGACAATGAAGGACAGGGGAACCAGGCATGCTGCAGTCCATGGTGTCATAAAAAGTCAGACATGACTTAGCAAATGAACAACAACAGCAAGATGAAGTCAGGTAAAAATGTATATTCTAGTGGAAGCAGAGAAATGTTGGCTCATTATTCTGTTCTACTTGGAGATGCCTATGCTCTTGGATATAAGTAAGAGAATGAGACATGAGTAAGAGCAGTAAGAACTGAATGCAGAAAACTAAGGTTAAATTAAAATATGATTCAATGTTTATTTACTATAAACTAAATCACAGTTTGCAATGCCTTCTATCATTAGTGGTTATGATAGGCCAGATAATTTTATCAGTATTAAAAATTAAAAGAAATCAAGATATAGGTTAATTCATACCAGTGTACGTCATGTGAAATGCTGGGCTGGATGAATCATAAGCTGGAATCCAGGCTGCCACAAGAAATATCAACAACCTCATATATGCAGATAGTACCATTCTAATGCACAAAGTAAATAGGAACTATAAAGAATCTCCTGATGAGGGAGAAAGAGCAGAGTGACAAAGCTGGCTTAAAATTCAATGTTCAAAAAAGTAGAATCATGGCATCAGGTCCCATCACTTCATGGCAAAAAGAAGTGGAAAAAGTGGAAGCAGTGACAGATTTTATTTTATTTTATTGGGCTCCGAAATCACTGAATGATGACTGAAACCATGAAATTAAAAAATGCTTTCTCCTTGGAAGGAAAGTTATGACAAAGTTAGACAGCATATTAAGAAGCAGAGACATCACTTTCCCAACAAAGGTTCATACAGTCAAAGCTATGGCTTTGCCAGTCGTCACGTATAGATGTTGAGAATGGGGCCATAAAAAAGGTTGGGCACTGAAGAACTGATGCTTTCAAACTGTGGCACTGAAGAAGACTCTTGAGAGTGCCTTGGACAGCAAGAAGATCAAACCAGTCAGTTCTAAAGTGAACCAACCCTGAATATTCATTGGAAGGATTGTTGCTGAAGTTGAAGCTCTAAATTTTGGCCAGCTGATGCAAAAAGTGAACTCATTAGAAAAGACCTTCATGCTGGGAAAGACTGAAGTAAAGAAGGAGATGGCAGAGGATTAGACGGTTGGATAGCATCACCAAAGGACATGAATTTGAGCAAAGTTTGGGAGACAATGAAGGACAGGGGAACCAGGCATGCTGCAGTCCATGGTGTCATAAAAAGTCAGACATGACTTAGCAAATGAACAACAACAGCAAGATGAAGTCAGGTAAAAATGTATATTCTAGTGGAAGCAGAGAAATGTTGGCTCATTATTCTGTTCTACTTGGAGATGCCTATGCTCTTGGATATAAGTAAGAGAATGAGACATGAGTAAGAGCAGTAAGAACTGTGAATGCAGCTTAGCTTTATCTTCTCTGGTCCTTGGTCAAATTCCCTGGGTTACTAGAACACTGAGTTGTGGCTTTAATCTCTTCCATGATTTCTTCCAAGTAGCAATGCTAAGAAAGAAGAGGTGAGGCAACATGGCTGCTGTTCTACCTACACTGACTTGATTAGAAATAGTAAGTTTTCAGTTTCTGGAAGTATTTAAGTATGCAAATGTAGGCTTACATATATAAACATTTAAAAACCACTCTTTCCATTGCTACTTCTTTTAGTTCACTGAAGAATAAAAGTAGGTCTTGACCAGTACCTGTTTTGGAGTTGTCTTATAGGTGACCTTCTTGTGATCAACGTAAGTCTATGCTTCTAGTACATTTACAATCAAGGCATTTACAATAATATTAATGGTCTGGTAGCCCTGGTTCCTATTAGAGCCTACACAGGCCTTTATAGGTGATTGTTCTTACTCAAAGTTTAAATTTTCCTTCAATTAAAAATAAAAGCCTCATTTTTCTTTCTTTCTTTTTTTTTTTTTTTGTGATCAAGTTAAGTTCTAGGTGGATCACTCTCATTGTATCTTGGTGATAATGGTGGTGTTAAGTTGACCTGTTCTTTTTTTTTTTTTTTTTCTGTAGTGGTGGCTGAGTTGACTCTGTGGTTAAAGAGACACAGCCAGACTTCTCCATTAAAAGAACACTCCCCCATCCTCTTTGCGGTTACTATGCAGTTATATTTGCATCTGACAAATCTCCTGTGTATCCCAACCACTCATTCTTATTAAGGAGCTATTTCGGGGGGGCAGGTTAGGGAGGGAAGGGGGCGGGAGGGCCACTTCTATTGGTCTTTCATTTATTTATTTTCATCCATCTTTGTTCTTTGGCCCGTGTGGGCCTCCCATCGCGGTGGCCTCTGTTGTCGCAGAGCACCGGCTCTGGGCGCATGCGCTCCAGAGCTCCAGCTCGGTAATTGGACACATCAGTCCAGCTGCTCCGCGGCACGTGGGATCTTCCCAGGCCAGGGATCGAACTGGCGTCCCTTGCACTGCAAAGCGGTGTCCTTACCCACTGGACCACCAGGGAAGCCCAAGTTGACCTGTTTTTGTTTTCATTTTAAGTCATTCTACTTCCTGACATATGTCAGTTTATTATTTTATTATTTTTTACATACAATAGTTTGTTCCTAATACACAATACAATACTCTCCATTGTGAAAGTCAGACAAAAATATTAACAATACGTTATGGTATGAATTTGTTGAGTGAAATGTGATGAGTGAAAATGTTCTATTGGATTAAAATCTACAGTCTCAATTTGAATGGACTATGCTTCATACAACAAGAGTAAAAATCAATCAGCAGAAGCATTAACATCAAGAGAGCTGAATTAAACATACAAAATAACAAAAAAGAGAAATGTGAAGTTTAAAAAAGTACATCAGACACATGCATGGGTGTGTCTGCTATATGTACCAGTTGTAGAAAGCAAGCTTTTCTATACGTCAAAACTCTTTCAGATAAAATTATTTTTAAATATCCTTATTTCTATACTTTGAGAATTCCTTAGAAATTCTGTCTGCAATTGTTCCTATCATTATGTGTTGAAAGTGGATATAAAGAAATCACAGATAAACAAATAAAGCCAAAAACTAAAAAGTAGTAACTCACTTTAAATTTTTTTTTTTTTTTTGTGATCAAGTTAAGTTCTAGGTGGATCACTCTCATTGTATCTTGGTGATAATGGTGGTGTTAAGTTGACCTGTTCTTTTTTTTTTTTTTTTTCTGTAGTGGTGGCTGAGTTGACTCTGTGGTTAAAGAGACACAGCCAGACTTCTCCATTAAAAGAACACTCCCCCATCCTCTTTGCGGTTACTATGCAGTTATATTTGCATCTGACAAATCTCCTGTGTATCCCAACCACTCATTCTTATTAAGGAGCTATTTCGGGGGGGCAGGTTAGGGAGGGAAGGGGGCGGGAGGGCCACTTCTATTGGTCTTTCATTTATTTATTTTCATCCATCTTTGTTCTTTGGCCCGTGTGGGCCTCCCATCGCGGTGGCCTCTGTTGTCGCAGAGCACCGGCTCTGGGCGCATGCGCTCCAGAGCTCCAGCTCGGTAATTGGACACATCAGTCCAGCTGCTCCGCGGCACGTGGGATCTTCCCAGGCCAGGGATCGAACTGGCGTCCCTTGCACTGCAAAGCGGTGTCCTTACCCACTGGACCACCAGGGAAGCCCAAGTTGACCTGTTTTTGTTTTCATTTTAAGTCATTCTACTTCCTGACATATGTCAGTTTATTATTTTATTATTTTTTACATACAATAGTTTGTTCCTAATACACAATACAATACTCTCCATTGTGAAAGTCAGACAAAAATATTAACAATACGTTATGGTATGAATTTGTTGAGTGAAATGTGATGAGTGAAAATGTTCTATTGGATTAAAATCTACAGTCTCAATTTGAATGGACTATGCTTCATACAACAAGAGTAAAAATCAATCAGCAGAAGCATTAACATCAAGAGAGCTGAATTAAACATACAAAATAACAAAAAAGAGAAATGTGAAGTTTAAAAAAGTACATCAGACACATGCATGGGTGTGTCTGCTATATGTACCAGTTGTAGAAAGCAAGCTTTTCTATACGTCAAAACTCTTTCAGATAAAATTATTTTTAAATATCCTTATTTCTATACTTTGAGAATTCCTTAGAAATTCTGTCTGCAAGTTGTTCCTATCATTATGTGTTGAAAGTGGATATTAAATGAATATTCACAGATAAACAAATAAACATCAGCTATCATAAAAACAATAAAATGCTTAGAGAAATGGTCAGTAACTCACATATTATTAATAAAATTTTATTTTGTCGCTTTGATTATAATCAGATGAAAAATATAGAGTGCATTTTTATGATATAGAAGTTTCTGCTATTAGAGAATATTAATATTGGCTAAAGGTCTTGAAAGGAACTGACTCAGTTGATAGAATTTCACAGTAAATAATGTGAAAAAAATGTGATTGTCTCTTTTTTCAAGTTGAAACTGAAAAAGTGAAAATGCTTCTGATTTATTTTGTATCTAATACAACTTAGGATAAAATTTCAACCACTCACTAGTTTTTAGAAATATGAGAGCACACTTCTTGAACTTACAATGTGACTGGTACTACTCTGAAGACTTTTCTTTTTATCAACTCAATTAACCCTGTAACAACCCTATGAGAAAAGTACCATAATTACTTGCAGTTAACAGATGTGAAAATGGTGCAGAGAGCACTCAAGCAATCTAGTTCCAGAGTCAATGACCTTAAGTTGACGCTTAAATCAAGGACTGATTTTTTTCATATAACAAATTTTTTTTCTACAAAAAAAAAAGATGCTCTTCACATATGTTTCACTTTTTTGAATTAAACCTCAAATGATCAATCTATATAAACATTATTCAAAGGTATAATTCATTAAATCAGAGAATCATTTAATACTTTCTTCTCCAAATCACTCTTTCCTTAAGCACCTTAAACCTAATTGTGTCGATATACTTGCCTATGTTCTCATCTTTAATTGATTTACATGTTATGAATTCTCATTTGACAATGGCTTGTATGTGATTAAAACAATCTGCCATGATCATCAGTAGCAGGAGCATTTTCATCAACCTAATGAAATCCTTCATCTTTTGAAATGAGATTATTTTACATTGCAAATATTTAGAACTGCATTTGTTTTATTTTACTGGATTTCTGAACAATTACAACGATTAGTTACATGTGCATAGACATATTTCCCAGTGATAAATGCTAATTCAACTGTGAGTTGTCTTAAATTTTGATTAATTTATTACCTAATATTCTGTCAATCTGTTGACGTTTGCTTCTCTATAAAGGTCCCTTCCTGTTAAAGCTAAGAAAATATAAGAGGAAATCAAATAGCATGTTAGAATAAGTCATGAGAGGCTAAAGTATTAAGATGAATAAAAAAATTTTATAAGTGAAGTTTTTTTCTGGTAGAAAATGTACCTCAGATATAGTGTAGAAGATATATAGTAAAATATATAGTTGTATAGAAACTATTAAGAAAGTTTCTCCAAAAACACCTTTTATAAATTTTGAGAATGTCAGTTCAAGAGAATATATTCACATAGTAAATGTCATTAGAACAAGAGCATCAGAAAAGGGTGCCATGAAATCTACTGCCTTATCCTTTATATCACCGCTTCCGAAGGAATTCCAATTTATCCCAACAACCTTGCTAATTGATGCCATATGTTTTTTAGGGATACAAACACTTTTGTAACAGATGCAATAGGTTTATATGTTTTTGTGAATGAAAAACAGACAAATTTTGTATCAAATGAATCCTTGAAACATCACAGAGAATTTAGAGAACAACAAAATAAACATGAGAAAGGCAGTTATACATGATAGAGCAAACAGCTGGAAAAGACAAATATCTAAAAGAACAAAGATCAGTAGTGCAAAAAAGTTACACCAATGGCCTAAATACAATCAGAGAGCAATTACTAAGGATACAAAAATCCTGGCTATTATTAATGTTTTTTTCATTCTCTGATTTTTTTTTTTCTACATATGGTCACTACTACCTGGTCACATGATAAGAATCTGAGTTATATCGTGAAGTTTCCCCAAAAGCCAAGCCCTTAAATATAATTGACCAAACTCAGAAAATTACTTCTTGCCTTTAGTAAAGATGCTTTCATTTTTAAAAACCATTTAGATTTGTATTTCTATCACTTACAACCACAAGAATGCTCATTATTACAAATGGTACTGTACCACATACAGGGAAAACAAGTTGATGATTTTTCTAAACCTTGTTATAAAAACAAGATGACCTAAGGCTGTACACAAAAAAATGATGGCAGCGACAGTATTTGAATACTTAATTATAAAATGGCAAATGTGATCTTCCACTTGACAAAAGAATAAGAATATATATTAGGAATAGTGTTATAAATGAAAATTAAAGCCCAGAACTAATGAATAGATTTACATTTAAATCTGTGTGTGTATTTTATAAAGCATGTGTGCAAACACTTCTCAATCCTAGGAAAGAAGATTCTTTCATTCTGTTTTCACACATATTTTCCGAAAAATAATGAATTTCTGACTTATTCTCCACAGACATAAAGTAAGGCCATAGGTATATTATTTTATATAGCCAGGACCTTCCCACCACAGAGGAGTCTGGTACAATGCTACAGAGCTCGGTAGTTAGGTAGAATTTAAACTAATATACATTTTCTTCCAGCAGGAGGTAAATGCTCTTCATTGCATTCATCTGACACCAACCTGACATTGCCAATGATATTTTTTCAAGCAGTCCAGCACCCAATAGGCACTTAAAGTAGTTACCTCAAAACATGTTAAAAACGCATATGACATTCTTAGGCACTGGGTAAGTTTGGTTGATTTGCAATATTCATTCTTCTGTTTATTAATGATTTGATAACAAAACTGGCAGAATTCAGATATTCTTTTAAACATATGAAATATTTATGTTAAACCTCAGATTTTACAAGACTGTGTTGATTTATTTTTGGTTTATAAATCATTTTATTTTGGTACTGAATGAATTCCTACCATCACAGGTTGGAAGTGGATGACTCCACCAGTGGTTTTTCTCACACAAAAGGGGCTCTTCGTGGCTCAGCCTGTATCCAGGATCACAACTAAAGGAAACAGTAGATCCGATAGAGAAATCATGACCATAGCGACGACCATGTACAGGTATCCCAGGATCCAAGCAAGAATAGGTGTTCACTGTAACACCTGGAAGACAAAGGGAATATGAAAAACAGTAAGCTTGCTGAGAATTAAATCACTGAAATCAATTCTCATTACTTTAAACAATCTCATTCCTTCAAAACAACTGTATGTAATCTTTTTACAAATAAATTAATGTGCCAACAGCCTTATTAAAAAAAAAAAAAAAACAAAAAAAAACTAGCAATTTTTTAAACAATTTTTTTGAAAATTCCTACCCACAAATACTGAAAAATCAGACAAGTTATATAAAAATTTAAATGTATAATTATCTATCAAATTTTGTATTATCAATTATATACATACATATACAATAATAATCATGGGGATAATTAATGTTTCAAGCTTGTTATAGTCCAGGTGTTTGCAACTCTAAAATGTATGCAAAATTTGTCTCATTTAGTCATTAAAATAATCCTATGAAATTAGTTTTATCATTAAAATTCTATTTGATTTGTCTTCAGAGATTGCACTTATTCTCCACAGACATAAAGTAAGGCCATAGGTATATTATTTTATATAGCCAGGACCTTCCCACCACAGAGGAGTCTGGTACAATGCTACAGAGCTCGGTAGTTAGGTAGAATTTAAACTAATATACATTTTCTTCCAGCAGGAGGTAAATGCTCTTCATTGCATTCATCTGACACCAACCTGACATTGCCAATGATATTTTTTCAAGCAGTCCAGCACCCAATAGGCACTTAAAGTAGTTACCTCAAAACATGTTAAAAACGCATATGACATTCTTAGGCACTGGGTAAGTTTGGTTGATTTGCAATATTCATTCTTCTGTTTATTAATGATTTGATAACAAAACTGGCAGAATTCAGATATTCTTTTAAACATATGAAATATTTATGTTAAACCTCAGATTTTACAAGACTGTGTTGATTTATTTTTGGTTTATAAATCATTTTATTTTGGTACTGAATGAATTCCTACCATCACAGGTTGGAAGTGGATGACTCCACCAGTGGTTTTTCTCACACAAAAGGGGCTCTTCGTGGCTCAGCCTGTATCCAGGATCACAACTAAAGGAAACAGTAGATCCGATAGAGAAATCATGACCATAGCGACGACCATGTACAGGTATCCCAGGATCCAAGCAAGAATAGGTGTTCACTGTAACACCTGGAAGACAAAGGGAATATGAAAAACAGTAAGCTTGCTGAGAATTAAATCACTGAAATCAATTCTCATTACTTTAAACAATCTCATTCCTTCAAAACAACTGTATGTAATCTTTTTACAAATAAATTAATGTGCCAACAGCCTTATTAAAAAAAAAAAAAAAAACAAACTAGCAATTTTTTAAACAATTTTTTTGAAAATTCCTACCCACAAATACTGAAAAATCAGACAAGTTATATAAAAATTTAAATGTATAATTATCTATCAAATTTTGTATTATCAATTATATACATACATATACAATAATAATCATGGGGATAATTAATGTTTCAAGCTTGTTATAGTCCAGGTGTTTGCAACTCTAAAATGTATGCAAAATTTGTCTCATTTAGTCATTAAAATAATCCTATGAAATTAGTTTTATCATTAAAATTCTATTTGATTGCCTTAGGAGACTTTGTGTCTTCAGAGATTGCTTTCTGAGATTGCTATGGATTTCTTCTGTATCCACTTATCATTGCCTTGTTTTATGTGATATTTACAAATTCTAAGAAACATGATAATATGTGTATTTCAAGAAATACAACATAATAAATCCCCTTGGGACTAGACTAAAACAAAACAAAACAAAAACAAAAACAAACAAACAAAAAAAACAAAGTCTATCCTGTGTTGATTTTATTTTTAATGTGTTTTGTAAACTATAAATTATCTTATTCTATTGGTGCAGTTTTGTAGTCTTCCTGTTTTGAGAGGAAGTCAAAATAGGGTAAATTGTCCAAGAAAGGGAATGAAAGTAAATTCTCAAGTACAACCACTTTGTAGCATTGCAAGAAATCCTTCTAATAAAAATTTGGTTCATTCAAGAAATTAAATTTTCTCTTTCAATGGATTCCATTAAAATAAAAATAGAAATTCACAAAACACCAAATATATATCTTACAGTCTGAAGTAGTATAATAAATTTTGAATTTACTGATTTTGAAGCTAGTGAATGGTTCATTTAAATAAGATGGTGTGGTCACCTTCAGCTTGAGAAACTTATTACAAAAGTGTCACCAGAAATAGTGTTTTGTTTTCTTGGTAAGAAAGGGTTTGTGATGTTAGAGATTATCTCACAATAGTGAATAAACCACAAGGTTAATTAGAATAAAAATGAAAAAGCAACCTGGGTCACTTCCTGAAGCTCTTGGCCCACTGAGAGTGTCAGTTGGGCCTCAGAGGAAAGAGAGACCATAGGAAAGCCCAGGGATGAATTTTGCTAGGTTTTTCCTTCATTGGTAAAAAGCAAAGTCTGGTTCTATGTCATATTATTAATCCTACCCACAAATACTGAAAATCAGACAAGTTATATAAAAATTTAAATGTATAATTATCTATCAAATTTTGTATTATCAATTATATACATCATATACAATAATAATCATGGGGATAATTAATGTTTCAAGCTTGTTATAGTCCAGGTGTTTGCAACTCTAAAATGTATGCAAAATTTGTCTCATTTAGTCATTAAAATAATCCTATGAAATTAGTTTTATCATTAAAATTCTATTTGATTGCCTTAGGAGACTTTGTGTCTTCAGAGATTGCTTTCTGAGATTGCTATGGATTTCTTCTGTATCCACTTATCATTGCCTTGTTTTATGTGATATTTACAAATTCTAAGAAACATGATAATATGTGTATTTCAAGAAATACAACATAATAAATCCCCTTGGGACTAGACTAAAACAAAACAAAACAAAAACAAAAACAAACAAACAAAAAAAACAAAGTCTATCCTGTGTTGATTTTATTTTTAATGTGTTTTGTAAACTATAAATTATCTTATTCTATTGGTGCAGTTTTGTAGTCTTCCTGTTTTGAGAGGAAGTCAAAATAGGGTAAATTGTCCAAGAAAGGGAATGAAAGTAAATTCTCAAGTACAACCACTTTGTAGCATTGCAAGAAATCCTTCTAATAAAAATTTGGTTCATTCAAGAAATTAAATTTTCTCTTTCAATGGATTCCATTAAAATAAAAATAGAAATTCACAAAACACCAAATATATATCTTACAGTCTGAAGTAGTATAATAAATTTTGAATTTACTGATTTTGAAGCTAGTGAATGGTTCATTTAAATAAGATGGTGTGGTCACCTTCAGCTTGAGAAACTTATTACAAAAGTGTCACCAGAAATAGTGTTTTGTTTTCTTGGTAAGAAAGGGTTTGTGATGTTAGAGATTATCTCACAATAGTGAATAAACCACAAGGTTAATTAGAATAAAAATGAAAAAGCAACCTGGGTCACTTCCTGAAGCTCTTGGCCCACTGAGAGTGTCAGTTGGGCCTCAGAGGAAAGAGAGACCATAGGAAAGCCCAGTGGCGTGCACCATGGAACTCTTTCTGTAGTCTAGTGGTAGACTTGCTCTCTTGTGGTGCAAGTGTGGTAGCTATTGACAACAAAATCGAGCAAGCTATGGATCTGGTTAAAAGCCACTTGATGTATGCATTGAGAAAGGAAGTGGAGGTTCTCAAAGAGCAGATCAAAAACTAATAGAGAAAAATTCCCAGCTGGAGCAGAAAACCCTGCTGAAGACACAGGCTAGTCCCGAGAAGCTTGCCCAGTTCCAGGCCCAGCTGCAGACTGGTTTGGTCCCTGCTGCCACACAGGCACAGGGGACCACACAGCCCCCAACCCAGCCAGTGTCCTAGGGCTCAGGACCAACAGCATAAGCTGCCTAGGCCCCTGCAGAACTGGCTGCTGTGCTCTGAACTGAACAGACCCAAGAAAATGTCTTGGTGGGGGGATCCGCCTCCACCCTCACCCATTTCATTGCTCGCTGCAAGAGACATGAGACTGACTCATGCCATTTTCTCTTTTCTCCAGAATTAAACACTCATATGCTTTCAGCTTGGACATTTCTTAGTTTAGTGAATCAAAGGTTAATCAGGGTATTAGCATGGATATACTGGGACCTCATGCAGCTTGGAAGATCCCTGAGAGATGGTTTCACTCATGCTGAGGAGCTGTTGTGCCTTTTCATCTCTCCCCCTGCTCTCCACCAAGAGTTCTTCCTGCTTGCACAGTAATGTACTCCATGGGGATCCAAAGCAGTGGAGTTTGCCACTGGAGTTTCCTCTCTCTCCTCCCTCACAAGGAAGTGGAAAGGGAGGTGAAGGTCAGGAGTGAAGTTTAGTCTCACCAAAGATGAAGGGAAAACATAGTTCATTGTACAAATGACTGTCACCAAAATCCATTAAAAAAAACCACACACACACACAATTGTTCTGTGCCTCTTTCCAAAACAGTGGATGGCACAAAGCTACTGGTGTGACTAAATGGTGACAAGTAGCTGGGACCGTAGCTCCCTTACCATGAAGGTTGTATTGTTTATTCTAAATTTGTGTATGTACTGTATCTATTTTGTACCAGAGAGGATTGTAACTACTATTTAGGTTGTACAGATTGCAATTTAGATGTTTCATTTACTGTCTGAAGAGGTGTGGATTGTCTTTTATATAGTGATCTCCGTGAAAAAAATTCATGAAGAAAAAACACACCTCCCTAAAGTGATTCTAAGGATTTGGCCTAGTTAGTCCCTTTGTGTAATCTGAAATCTTCTAGCTGCCGAGTATCGTGAAGTTAGTCCCTGTTCACTGTAGTCCTTTGATTGATCTGATTGAAGACTTTGAAACAATAATCAGTTCTAGCTAATGCAATGGATTTCCCAGTAGGGGTTTCTGCCTATTACCCATATAGTAGTTAATCTGTGTATGTTTCTGTGCATGTTCTCTACACACTTGTAAGGTATCACTGTATTTAATGGTTGCTTGTCAACTTTCAATAAAGCATATAAAATGTTGATTAAAAAAAAAGAAAAAAAATAACCTTCGTAAGCAAATTTACATTGAAAGTCACTTTCTCCTGGACAAATTTGACCATAATCAGCATCTGTTGTGTCTCTTATCAGTCTCTTCATCTCCTAGCCTCCACTCTCCCATTTAAGCCCCAGTCCTCAGTGATAACTTGGATTATTCCACCAAGGACATTTAGGTGACAAACTTGCTGACTGTGCTACAAACACTGCCTCAGTCAAACTCTGAGTCAGGCTCCTCGGAGTCCTCTTTATGATTAGGTCTAACCCCTTGGGCTGGCCTTGATCCATTTAGTTCAGCTTTAGAAAGAATCTGAACTAAATGGGGATCCAAAGCAGTGGAGTTTGCCACTGAGTTTCTCTCTCCTCCCTCACAAGGAAGTGGAAAGGGAGGTGAAGGTCAGGAGTGAAGTTTAGTCTCACCAAAGATGAAGGGAAAACATAGTTCATTGTACAAATGACTGTCACCAAAATCCATTAAAAAAAACCACACACACACACAATTGTTCTGTGCCTCTTTCCAAAACAGTGGATGGCACAAAGCTACTGGTGTGACTAAATGGTGACAAGTAGCTGGGACCGTAGCTCCCTTACCATGAAGGTTGTATTGTTTATTCTAAATTTGTGTATGTACTGTATCTATTTTGTACCAGAGAGGATTGTAACTACTATTTAGGTTGTACAGATTGCAATTTAGATGTTTCATTTACTGTCTGAAGAGGTGTGGATTGTCTTTTATATAGTGATCTCCGTGAAAAAAATTCATGAAGAAAAAACACACCTCCCTAAAGTGATTCTAAGGATTTGGCCTAGTTAGTCCCTTTGTGTAATCTGAAATCTTCTAGCTGCCGAGTATCGTGAAGTTAGTCCCTGTTCACTGTAGTCCTTTGATTGATCTGATTGAAGACTTTGAAACAATAATCAGTTCTAGCTAATGCAATGGATTTCCCAGTAGGGGTTTCTGCCTATTACCCATATAGTAGTTAATCTGTGTATGTTTCTGTGCATGTTCTCTACACACTTGTAAGGTATCACTGTATTTAATGGTTGCTTGTCAACTTTCAATAAAGCATATAAAATGTTGATTAAAAAAAAAGAAAAAAAATAACCTTCGTAAGCAAATTTACATTGAAAGTCACTTTCTCCTGGACAAATTTGACCATAATCAGCATCTGTTGTGTCTCTTATCAGTCTCTTCATCTCCTAGCCTCCACTCTGCCATTTAAGCCCCAGTCCTCAGTGATAACTTGGATTATTCCACCAAGGACATTTAGGTGACAAACTTGCTGACTGTGCTACAAACACTGCCTCAGTCAAACTCTGAGTCAGGCTCCTCGGAGTCCTCTTTATGATTAGGTCTAACCCCTTGGGCTGGCCTTGATCCATTTAGTTCAGCTTTAGAAAGAATCTGAACTAAATCTGCTGGTCAGTTCATTGAAAATCCTCCCCTATTTAATAACACTTTGCATAATGGTTTAACTTAATCCTTAATATAATCTTGTGTCTGAAAACATGATTACAGCCACGTACCTTGATTGAAACGGGACTAAATAGGATGTATTTGGTTTAGACTAGAACACTGGACAAAAGAAAAAGGTGTCTGCTCGTGTTGGCATATTGATACAAATTAATTGCTAGTGAAAATTAATTTTGAAGTAGATTTTCAAAAATGACTCTCTTCTGACTCAGCTTTAACTAATAAATGTTAAAGATCTCAATTAAGGTCCTTTAAACTCATTTGAATTCCTAAGTATGTGTTAATCCTCTCACTGCATTTTACAATAATGTTAATAAAATATACTTCAGTGCCACAAAGGTCTAAATAAAGGGAAGTTAATATAATTAAATAGTAATGTAGATAAGGTTAAAAAACAATAAATATATATTAATGATTTTAAAACCCCATGTGTCCAACAAGATCTACTGAAGAGAAACACCTAACATGGAATATAAAGTTACAAATTTCAAATGCTGATTTTTTTTTTTTTTTTTTTTCTGAGGGGGAAGAGGGCATAGGAAGAAGACTTGATTACAAATGTAAGAGATACAATACTTTTTGAGCCTGATAGCAATCACCTTAACTGTACTGTTAAACACATTCACCAAAACTGTTTTTAAAGCAAAGATACATGGCAATGCATTTCCAGATTAAAATGTGTGAAAACATGAGTTTATATGTATTTGTGCCACCACGAATCATATATAATACACCCACACACATTTAAATATGTTAGATGTTTATAAATAAAATAGAGACATATATACCAGCATGAATCTTTTTAAACATACCAATTTTAGAGTTGTTTTTTCAAATATAATACTTTAAAAAAGATTACTCTAAACTGATTCCAGCACTGTGAATTAGAGCTTGTTTTAATATATAGCCTTGGGCTAGTTATGTTAGCCCTAGTTGTATATATATAGGTAGGTATTTTCTTTTAATATGAGCATAATTTTCAGTACTTCCTACAAAATGACAAAATTAAATACTTAAATGGAAATGTATGCAATGAGTATGATCAAAATATAAACATATGATTGAATTTATGAAGTAAATGCTAGAAGAATTTGTCAATGTTCATACACTTCTAAAACTAACATTTACTACCTATTGTTAGCTTTTCAGAAGTGCACACATTATTATTATGTGAACTCATTTCTTAGGATTTTTGATTTGATACTTGTGATATTTCCTTAGTATCACCCTTCATAATAATACTACATAGATACTGCTGGAATAAACAACTACAGAATTTACTAAATCACACATCTGGTAACCTATTAGCCTTCTCATAGGTCCTCTTAATGATTCAATGATAATAACGAAAGTATGGACAATCAAATAAGGGATTTAAAAAAAAATGCTAGCATTACTTACTTTCATAATGAATCTTGAAACCATTATTAGAACGACTATTGTCTGTTGTAAATAGAAGGTATATAAAATTACTGCTACTAAAGAGAAACTGTGGCACCTGTGTGCCATTGTAAGATCCAAGCAAGGGTGACAGAAGATTTGGCCCATCATGAACTTCCAGAACATCATAATTCAGTTCAGTCTGAAATCTAAGATTAAGAGCAACATGTTAAGATATGTTTATTAGAATACCACATGTAGGAAAATAACACTTTCAGGTTGCTATTTAAATTACTATTTACAATTTCTACCAGTTTTATACCTCATTTTATTCAGCTTTCAGTCTTTTTTAAATCCCTAAGATTAGACATATAGTTCAATGCATTTCCAGATTAAAATGTGTGAAAACATGAGTTTATATGTATTTGTGCCACCACGAATCATATATAATACACCCACACACATTTAAATATGTTAGATGTTTATAAATAAAATAGAGACATATATACCAGCATGAATCTTTTTAAACATACCAATTTTAGAGTTGTTTTTTCAAATATAATACTTTAAAAAAGATTACTCTAAACTGATTCCAGCACTGTGAATTAGAGCTTGTTTTAATATATAGCCTTGGGCTAGTTATGTTAGCCCTAGTTGTATATATATAGGTAGGTAATTTTCTTTTTAATATGAGCATAATTTTCAGTACTTCCTACAAAATGACAAAATTAAATACTTAAATGGAAATGTATGCAATGAGTATGATCAAAATATAAACATATGATTGAATTTATGAAGTAAATGCTAGAAGAATTTGTCAATGTTCATACACTTCTAAAACTAACATTTACTACCTATTGTTAGCTTTTCAGAAGTGCACACATTATTATTATGTGAACTCATTTCTTAGGATTTTTGATTTGATACTTGTGATATTTCCTTAGTATCACCCTTCATAATAATACTACATAGATACTGCTGGAATAAACAACTACAGAATTTACTAAATCACACATCTGGTAACCTATTAGCCTTCTCATAGGTCCTCTTAATGATTCAATGATAATAACGAAAGTATGGACAATCAAATAAGGGATTTAAAAAAAAATGCTAGCATTACTTACTTTCATAATGAATCTTGAAACCATTATTAGAACGACTATTGTCTGTTGTAAATAGAAGGTATATAAAATTACTGCTACTAAAGAGAAACTGTGGCACCTGTGTGCCATTGTAAGATCCAAGCAAGGGTGACAGAAGATTTGGCCCATCATGAACTTCCAGAACATCATAATTCAGTTCAGTCTGAAATCTAAGATTAAGAGCAACATGTTAAGATATGTTTATTAGAATACCACATGTAGGAAAATAACACTTTCAGGTTGCTATTTAAATTACTATTTACAATTTCTACCAGTTTTATACCTCATTTTCTTCAGCTTTTCTAGTACCTTATGTATCATTTAAAGCTCCACCATTATAGAATACCAAAGTTATAAGCTTTTACTCCTGTGGACAATATTCATTTACTTTATTTACAAGTATCATATACTTTTATGATGTACTTCTAAAATGAACATATAGCCATAGTTCCAAAGTATATATTCGAATGCTATTTTAGAAGTACACATAACGTACTTTTAGATTTGCACTACTGTTATATCCTATTAAACAACTGGTTTATAAAATGTATGGATTTCATAAGTTTATCTTCCTTTTTACTTTTCAACCTGGAATATATTGTATTTGTCCAAAAATAATTTTTACAATAATATGATTTACAGTAGTAAATGCATAGGAACACACTATGTCCTTTAAATAAATGATCAGGCAACTATGCATCACAAAGCAATTATTTGGTTGTTTTGTAGTCAGTCTATCATAGTATTGAAAGCTGGAGTTTCATTTTGATAGATAGGAAGCTGATAACAACCAAATTAAAGTGCACAAAGAAGTCAGGGATAAGTCTGAATTGAAACATAAGGAGACTTAATTCTTAATAGAACAGCAACATGAAATTTGATACAGAGAATATTTTTTCAGTAAGAGTGAATCTTTTAAAAAAATCATCTGCCCCAAGAAACAATAAAAGTGATCATAATATCAGAGAAAATGGAAGAGAGTTACACAATAATTTGAATTTTTTTCATTTTTTATTTGAAGATGGTTAAACACATTTCTCATTAATTGCCTTGATCTAGTGTTTATTTGATTATGACATAAAATTTATTGCTTATTGTAAATGAATGTCATGAAGTTACTAGATGATATTAAAAATGAAATTGAATCTAATCTTACTCAATTTTTGGTGCCTTTTAAAATATTTTTTGTGTAATTCCAAACCTTTCTGACCAAGCTGAAATAGTTCTAATTTAACATTTTCACTCAGGGAGACTGGTACTGATAGCTTGTCATCAAGGAGTTAAGGGCAGGAAGAAATAAAATGTTTATGAGTATTAACAGTAAAATGAATTCAGTTAGGAACTGCCAAATACTGAGAAACTTTAGCAAATGAGAGAAGAAACAAAGTAAATCTCTGAATAAGATACAACTCTTGGCTGTGTTAGGAAGCGACAAACTGTTAAACATCTATGTCCATTGGCATAGACGGTACTACTGTTTTGCATTTGATAGGAAATTCTAATTCTTAAGATTTTATTGACTAAGACAATCTCAAGAAGTCAAGTAATGGCTAATGTATTTGTAAGGCTTTTAGGTTTTTTTTTTTTTTTTTTTTTTTTCTATGCATTAATTCTAATCCATCATGAAATTTGAGATACAGAGGAAAAAACCTCAAAATACCTGTACAGTCATCTGAATGATATTATTTGATTTTTTTAAAATTTACTTTTGCCCAAATTATTCATGAGTAGTAGAAAGCAAATTACATTATTCTGTAATAAATACAATCCATTATATGGAAACAAAGTATATAAAGTAGATACTCCCAGGGTGAGAGGAACCATTAAAGAATAAACAATCAGTGTCCTTATAAGAGCTCAGCTGGAAATCAGAAGAAAATTCATTTTTTTAACACCATAATTCTTATTGGATACTTCAAAGATGATATCTTGTTTGTAAAAACAATCTTATGAGAAAAATGAAGCATTGAAATATTACAAGGCTACTAAATGAGGAAGTGATAGATGTACGTACTTCTGACTTTAAAGTGTCTATTTTATACTATTACCTAATGGGTAAAATTACCATTTATTTTTAATTTGATTAAGGTTTTGCTCATTGTTATTGCTATATAGCTACTTCTAACCTAAGATAAGATATAAAATCTGAATTACTTCAAAGAAAATAGTTTCTGATAAAGCACATGTAGTATGGACATGTGCTAAAGCATGATCATTTGCCCTTAAAGGGTTTTTAGAAAAAATAAAAGAGAAGAAGAAATGGAAGGTTCAAAAGTAATCTTTCCTTTAAATAACTCATACTGAAGGACTTTGTGTGTGTGTGTGTGTCTGTGTCTCTGTGTGTTTGTGTGTGTGCGTGTCAAGGGCAGATAGAGAATTCAAATCCATGAACACTCTAGTTGAGAACATTTAAAATAATTTGGGACTTTATTTTAGCTATATAAAGTGTGGCTCAAAAAACATAATGATATTGCTATGGCTTGTCTATTTTAAAATGGTGAAAATCTCATCAATGAACACATAAAGCATTCTAACTCTTGATTCTTTCAGTGTTTGGGCTAATTAACACAGAAAAGTTTTTTAAACAAAGTTGGTATCAAAGAGGTGATTGATGGACTTTCCTGGTGGTCCAATGGGTAAGGACACCGCCTTGCAGTGCAGGGGGCGCCGGTTCGATCCCTGGCCTGGGAAGATCCCACGTGCCGTGGAGCAGCTGGACCGATGTGTCCAATTACCCAGCCAGAGCTTTGGAGCACATGTGCCCAGAGCCTGTGCTCTGCGACAACAGAGGCCACTATGATAGGAGGCCCACACAGGCCAAAGAACAAAGATGGATGAAAACAGATAAATGAAAGATCAATAGAAGTGGCCTGCCCCCTCCCTCACCAACCGACCCTCCCCTTAAAAAAAAAAAAAAGAGGTGATTCAGTGAAGGGGATCGTAATTTAGTTGAGTGGGTAATTGAAGGATTAAGAAAAGAGGTACAGTTGGCAAGTCCTGTTCCATGATCCTCATGGGGAGAAGCAAAAATCTTTGGATTCTGGGAATCATTTCTCATGCCTTGCTTGCTCTGGTTTAATGTATAGATTTTTTTTTTTTTTTTTGCTGTACACAAATCCTAGCAGCCAAAATCACTTCTTAATTTAATTCTCTTGCTTCTAGCCTATCTGAAAAAAATTGTCTCAGGAAACAGATAAAGAGAATAAAAAAGTGGCAGAGTAAAAATAACTAAGTAAACTACATTTATAGAAATTAAATTAGGTGTTTCTCTCTAGCATTGCATCTTATAAAAATGACTGGAAATACATATATTTCTCCCCAAGGAAGGTAAATCTGGGCTGACCTGGCTTAGAACATAGCCTGCAGAGTATATATTAGTTCACTGTGGAAAATTCTGAAGGTATCTAAACAAGATAGCACAGAAGCCCATGCAACATGTTGGAAGAGATAAGACACACATATTAAGAACTTTGGATAGAGAAAACAGTGCCTTCGAATTAAAGTCCAAAATCAAAAATCACCTGTGTGGTACTATGAATTACAAGCATTGCTTTGCAATGTAACTGATTTTTAGGCAGCCCACTCTAAACATAAGGCTGAAGAAAATTATGCATGTGTGCCCAGTCACCCAGTTGTGTCTGACTCTTTGTGATCCCATGGTCTCTAGCCCACCAGGCTCCTCTGTCCATGGAATTCTCCAGACAAGAGTACTGGAGTGGGTTGTCATTTCCTCCTTCAGGAGATCTTTCTGACCCAGGGATTGAACCCATGTCTACTGAGTCTCCTGCATTGGTAGGCAGATTGTTTACCACCGAGCCATCTGGGAAACTCCTGAAGGAGTATCAGGAATTACTTACGTATTTAGTGCTGGTTAATGAGTAACATTAGCAAATGAAGGAAGGCTTTTTCATACAATAATGCACTCTTTGTTAAAAACACTTAATTCTCTTATGATATTATTTTATGCTTATGCAATGCTTCTAAATTAAAAACATACACACACATACATATATTTAATTTAAAAGTTGGCTACAATTTGAGTAATCTGTGATGTAGAGAAGGGGTGAATTCTTCCTACAAGAGCACTGATCTTTGATTTAGCAGAAAAAATCTTAACATGCATTTTTGGAAAGAAAGTAAAAATTCATCACCATCGTCCCACCTATTGCCAAACTGAGAGCTCAGAGGAATGAATGGTTAAATTGCTCCTTTTAAGTAACAGATATTTTGAGATTTATCCTGCTATATACTGGAGAGAGTAACTCAGAACAGGGAAATGAGGGCTGAAGAACCCGAAGGGGAAAGACCCGAGAGAGGTGGAGAAGGGTCTGGGCTAAGGAGAGGGAACTGGAGGAAGAGTTGCAATCATTTCAGTGATGGAATTCCCCAGGAGAATTTTAGGACAGTGAAGGTTTATTTAAACTTAAATTATTCTGGATTGTGTAATAATCCTCTTTGGTTATCCCTTGTACTAAAGATTTGTTTTGTTTTGTTTTGTTTCTTTTTTCCTTCTCGTGAGAATGAAGGCAAGTTATCCAAATAAAGAGTAGAATAAGGAGTTGAGAGAGGACAACAGCCTCTTCCTCCCAAGTGAGATGACTCTGAGTGCAGGAATTCAAAGTCAGAAGTGAACAAAACCATCTCCAGGAAAGCCTTGAGAATGTAAAGAGGGCTTCTTTGTATCTGAGATGGAGCTCAGTTTTTCATTTAGATATTAGAAAAGATTAATCACCCAGTTGTGTCTGACTCTTGATCCATGGTCTCTAGCCCACCAGGCTCCTCTGTCCATGGAATTCTCCAGACAAGAGTACTGGAGTGGGTTGTCATTTCCTCCTTCAGGAGATCTTTCTGACCCAGGGATTGAACCCATGTCTACTGAGTCTCCTGCATTGGTAGGCAGATTGTTTACCACCGAGCCATCTGGGAAACTCCTGAAGGAGTATCAGGAATTACTTACGTATTTAGTGCTGGTTAATGAGTAACATTAGCAAATGAAGGAAGGCTTTTTCATACAATAATGCACTCTTTGTTAAAAACACTTAATTCTCTTATGATATTATTTTATGCTTATGCAATGCTTCTAAATTAAAAACATACACACACATACATATATTTAATTTAAAAGTTGGCTACAATTTGAGTAATCTGTGATGTAGAGAAGGGGTGAATTCTTCCTACAAGAGCACTGATCTTTGATTTAGCAGAAAAAATCTTAACATGCATTTTTGGAAAGAAAGTAAAAATTCATCACCATCGTCCCACCTATTGCCAAACTGAGAGCTCAGAGGAATGAATGGTTAAATTGCTCCTTTTAAGTAACAGATATTTTGAGATTTATCCTGCTATATACTGGAGAGAGTAACTCAGAACAGGGAAATGAGGGCTGAAGAACCCGAAGGGGAAAGACCCGAGAGAGGTGGAGAAGGGTCTGGGCTAAGGAGAGGGAACTGGAGGAAGAGTTGCAATCATTTCAGTGATGGAATTCCCCAGGAGAATTTTAGGACAGTGAAGGTTTATTTAAACTTAAATTATTCTGGATTGTGTAATAATCCTCTTTGGTTATCCCTTGTACTAAAGATTTGTTTTGTTTTGTTTTGTTTCTTTTTTCCTTCTCGTGAGAATGAAGGCAAGTTATCCAAATAAAGAGTAGAATAAGGAGTTGAGAGAGGACAACAGCCTCTTCCTCCCAAGTGAGATGACTCTGAGTGCAGGAATTCAAAGTCAGAAGTGAACAAAACCATCTCCAGGAAAGCCTTGAGAATGTAAAGAGGGCTTCTTTGTATCTGAGATGGAGCTCAGTTTTTCATTTAGATATTAGATGATTAATGAGAATTATTAATATATGGATGATAAATGTTGTGCATTACGAAACCTTAGCGTCATAACTCCTGATACAAAATAATATTGAGTCCAAAACAGAAAATATTAAAGTCATCCACTTAAAGCTATAATACATGTGCTTTTAAAAAATATGAGATCAATTATGATAAAACGACACATATCCTAATCCTTAAAGTGTGATGCTCTAAATTTAACAAATTAAAAATACATTATAAATCTCTGTGATATAGCTATACATCAACATTTCTTAAATTATTTAATGATATGATCACTAATATTATGTTATATGTTATACTCCAAGCCAAGTAGAATTCTATATCATAAAGGATAGGGTTTTAACATCACAACAAAAACTGCCAAATTATTCTAAATAAAACTATTTTTAATGTGTAGGCCATTATTACAGACTGAATTATTTTCCTTAAAAATTTATATGCTGAAGTCCTAACATCCTAGAACATTTGTGACTCTATTCAGAGAAAGGTCCTTTCATTATATACTTATGGTCAAGTTAGATTGTATGCATGGACCCTAATCTAAATGACTTATAGTCTTATAAGAAGAAAAGATTAGAAAAAAGATACATACAGAGGGCAGAACACATGGAGCCTCAGGGAAAGGGCAGCCACCTATAGTTAAGGACTAAAGTCTCAGAAGACAACCCTGCTGACATCCTGATCTCAGACTTCCACCCTTTAGAACTATGAGGAAATGCATTTCTGTTATTTAGGCCACTTAACTTTGCAATCATTTCAGTGATGGAATTCCCCAGGAGAATTTTAGGACAGTGAAGGTTTATTTAAACTTAAATTATTCTGGATTGTGTAATAATCCTCTTTGGTTATCCCTTGTACTAAAGATTTGTTTTGTTTTGTTTTGTTTCTTTTTTCCTTCTCGTGAGAATGAAGGCAAGTTATCCAAATAAAGAGTAGAATAAGGAGTTGAGAGAGGACAACAGCCTCTTCCTCCCAAGTGAGATGACTCTGAGTGCAGGAATTCAAAGTCAGAAGTGAACAAAACCATCTCCAGGAAAGCCTTGAGAATGTAAAGAGGGCTTCTTTGTATCTGAGATGGAGCTCAGTTTTTCATTTAGATATTAGATGATTAATGAGAATTATTAATATATGGATGATAAATGTTGTGCATTACGAAACCTTAGCGTCATAACTCCTGATACAAAATAATATTGAGTCCAAAACAGAAAATATTAAAGTCATCCACTTAAAGCTATAATACATGTGCTTTTAAAAAATATGAGATCAATTATGATAAAACGACACATATCCTAATCCTTAAAGTGTGATGCTCTAAATTTAACAAATTAAAAATACATTATAAATCTCTGTGATATAGCTATACATCAACATTTCTTAAATTATTTAATGATATGATCACTAATATTATGTTATATGTTATACTCCAAGCCAAGTAGAATTCTATATCATAAAGGATAGGGTTTTAACATCACAACAAAAACTGCCAAATTATTCTAAATAAAACTATTTTTAATGTGTAGGCCATTATTACAGACTGAATTATTTTCCTTAAAAATTTATATGCTGAAGTCCTAACATCCTAGAACATTTGTGACTCTATTCAGAGAAAGGTCCTTTCATTATATACTTATGGTCAAGTTAGATTGTATGCATGGACCCTAATCTAAATGACTTATAGTCTTATAAGAAGAAAAGATTAGAAAAAAGATACATACAGAGGGCAGAACACATGGAGCCTCAGGGAAAGGGCAGCCACCTATAGTTAAGGACTAAAGTCTCAGAAGACAACCCTGCTGACATCCTGATCTCAGACTTCCACCCTTTAGAACTATGAGGAAATGCATTTCTGTTATTTAGGCCACTTAAGCTGTTATACTTTGTTACGTCAGTCCAGGCAAATTAATACAGTCATAGTAAAGCTGTGGAGGTCATAATAAGGAAGAATAACTTAATTTGAAATGCTTAATATCATATATCTGTCATAATAGAATTTGTTTTCCTCTCAAATGTTTACATAAGCATGAATAATTCAAAGGGAAAGATGAAGGCATTTTTGGCAAAATTCAATCATCAGAGCAAAATTCTGTCAAATATATACACATATTTACTGTAATACTTACAGGGATCCCTTTTCTTTCTTTTTTTTTTTTTAAGAGAAAAAGTTGGGAGAAACTTAAAAGAAAAGATTGGAGATGAGTGGGGTGAGCAATATAATGAAAACTTACATCTGTACTTATATTTGGATTTGGGAATAGTGATTCATTCAAAGACCAGAAGATTTATTCTTTTAAACTTTTAATAGACAATACTAATTATCAAAAAAAAAAAAAAAAAAAGAAACTTGACTGACCATTAATTCACATGAATGTAACACAGCCATGTTTTGAAGGACTTGTAAGTGTAGGTATGTGAGTAATGTGTATAAGCAAATATCTCAGGCTGCAATATAGTTATCAATTCAAATGTATTTACACCACCTTTTCCTTTCTAAATCTAGTGTCAGAATCCACAGGCCCTTCAAAATATAGGACAACTAACCTTACTAATGTAAAAGTTATAGGTTCATATCTCAGTAATGTGCATATATATATATATATATGCACAGTACTGAGTCAGTCAGATATATACATATATATGATTGGGCTTCGCTAGTAGCTAAGCTAGTAAAGAATCTGCCTGCAATGCAGCAGACCCCCGTTTGTTTGATTCCTGGGTCAGGAAAGATTCTCTGGAGAAGGGTTAGGCTACCCACTGCAGTATTCTCTGGCTTCCCTGGTAGCTCAGATGGTAAAGAATCTGTCTTCAGTATGGGAAACCTGAGTGTGGTCCCTGGTTTGGGAAGATGCCCTGAAGAAGGGCATGGCAACCCACTCCAGTATCCTTGCTGGAGAATTCCATGTACAGAGGATGCTGATGGGCTTCAGTTCATGAGCTCACAGAGAGTTAGACATGACTGAGCAACTAACACTTCACTTTCATATAATTCATTAGTAACAATAGAGCACCCAGCAAATAGAAAATTAACTTGAAAATAGACTGAAAGGTTAAAAGATGCAAACATTCTAAAACATTTAAGGCACAACAACTGACTACTACAATAAAATTAAACATTAATTTGGTAAGTAAAATAGAGAATGTCAACTATTCTTTTAGATAATACACTTTTTAAAAAAAGATTTATGTATTTATTTATTTATTTTGGGGTGGTGGGGTGGTGAGGCTATTTCGGGGCGGTTGGGAGGGAAAGGGGCGGGCAGGCCACTTCTATTGGTCTATCATTTATCTATTTTCATCCAACTTTGATCTTCGGCCTGTGTGGGTCTGCCATCGCGGTGGCCTCTGTTGTCACAGAGCACCGGCTCTGGGTGCATGCGCTCCAGAGCTCCAGCTCGGTAATGGACACATGTGTCCAGCGCTCCGCGGCATGTGGGATCTTCCCAGGCCAGGGATCGAACCGGTGCCCTTTGCACTGAGAGGCGGTGTCCTTACCCACTGGACCACCAGGGTAGCCCAATACACTTTTTTAAAGTAGAAAAAATATTTGCAAAGACCTTTCAAATGTAATTTTGATAGAGTGTCCAGGTTCAGCTTCAATCACCCATTCACAATTCAGAGAGTCTTTATAGTATCCTGGCCAGCCTGGTGACAAAATCAATCCACTGGGAGCTGAAATGGCCACCACACGGAGCTGAAAAATAAAATCAGAGAATAGGCCAAAACAGAATTTAGAACAAATCACAGTAGATATTTTTACTTTTTTTTGGTGACAAAAAAAAAAACAATCCACTGAATGATATTTCGTAAAGCCTGCAATGCAGCAGACCCCGTTTGTTTGATTCCTGGGTCAGGAAAGATTCTCTGGAGAAGGGTTAGGCTACCTGCAGTATTCTCTGGCTTCCCTGGTAGCTCAGATGGTAAAGAATCTTCTTCAGTATGGGAAACCTGAGTGTGGTCCCTGGTTTGGGAAGATGCCCTGAAGAAGGGCATGGCAACCCACTCCAGTATCCTTGCTGGAGAATTCCATGTACAGAGGATGCTGATGGGCTTCAGTTCATGAGCTCACAGAGAGTTAGACATGACTGAGCAACTAACACTTCACTTTCATATAATTCATTAGTAACAATAGAGCACCCAGCAAATAGAAAATTAACTTGAAAATAGACTGAAAGGTTAAAAGATGCAAACATTCTAAAACATTTAAGGCACAACAACTGACTACTACAATAAAATTAAACATTAATTTGGTAAGTAAAATAGAGAATGTCAACTATTCTTTTAGATAATACACTTTTTAAAAAAAGATTTATGTATTTATTTATTTATTTTGGGTGGTGGGGTGGTGAGGCTATTTCGGGGGGGGGGGCGGTTGGGAGGGAAAGGGGCGGGCAGGCCACTTCTATTGGTCTATCATTTATCTATTTTCATCCATCTTTGTTCTTTGGCCTGTGTGGGTCTGCCATCGCGGTGGCCTCTGTTGTCACAGAGCACCGGCTCTGGGTGCATGCGCTCCAGAGCTCCAGCTCGGTAATTGGACACATGTGTCCAGCGCTCCGCGGCATGTGGGATCTTCCCAGGCCAGGGATCGAACCGGTGCCCTTTGCACTGAGAGGCGGTGTCCTTACCCACTGGACCACCAGGGTAGCCCAATACACTTTTTTAAAGTAGAAAAAATATTTGCAAAGACCTTTCAAATGTAATTTTGATAGAGTGTCCAGGTTCAGCTTCAATCACCCATTCACAATTCAGAGAGTCTTTATAGTATCCTGGCCAGCCTGGTGACAAAATCAATCCACTGGGAGCTGAAAAATGGCCACCACACGGAGCTGAAAAATAAAATCAGAGAATAGGCCAAAACAGAATTTAGAACAAATCACAGTAGATATTTTTAGTACTAAAGGTATTTTTTATAATTAATTGCTGTATGTATACAGTAGATGGAATTTATAATATTTTTGAAAGTTAAATATCATCTAGTCATTCTATTACTGAATGATTATTTTCCTTAAATAATTTACTTTTTGAAATAAGGCTTAGGTAAACACTCAGCATGTCAAATAAACTCAAGTCTCTCAATTATATCCCTTAAACATGTTCTCAGGTCTCCATCATTTTCCTCATTTTCAAAGCTTGAAAACAAGACTAAAACATGTTATTAATTTTAGTTTCTTCCTCTTTCATTTTCTGATTTATGTATCAAAAACTGTAAATTCATGCTACACACTGTATAAAATTTCGATCTTTTTTTCAGAGTCCCTATTACAATTTTAGGCCTTCATTGATTCAGTTTCTTCCCTGATCTCCCAACTGCTAATTTCCCTCTTGCTTCTTCCTAGCCGTGAGAATGACATCCTTTAGACTACAGTTTCATCATACCATTTGCCTCCTAGACAGGTACCTTGATCTCTTTTTTCTTTAACATCAGATTCAACTCAACTTATTGTTTCAAGAATTTAATCTTCTGATTTCCCCTAAACTCATACACAATTGAATACAATGACAGCATTTAATCCTAGAAGGTACTGAAAAGGTATTTTTAGTGTGTAAACATCTCATTTTGAAGAGAAATAAACCAAAAAACTTGTCAAAGTTCACAAGACTTGAGAGCCTCAAATGTATTTTCAGGTCAGCTTCTCCAAGACAGGATTTCAAAGCCAGTTTTCTCCCATTATTTTCAATATCAGTACATGATGCCACCATCTATGCATTTTCAAAGCTCAGAAAGTTAGAAGTAGTCATCTTTCATAGTCAGACTTGGGTGTCCTGCATTGTAGCAGATTCTTTATCATCTGAGTCACCAGGGAAACCCATTAGCTTTACTATTTACTCCCATATCCAACTCATACTTCTTTCTCTATCTCTATAGCTTCCGATTTCTTTTAAATTACCAAAATTTTATATCAGGGGTAAACCCTCCTAATTGACTGTCTTAATTGGTCTTCTCATGCACACCAACTATCCTTGAAACTATGGTCAGAGCAATTTTTTAAGCCATAAACACCTTTAAAATGGTTTCTATCTGTGTTGATCAAAAGATCCTGGATGATCTAGGTACTGTCTTACACTGTAGCCAATATTTCACTCTGCAGCCCTGCTACATTACCCTGTTCTGTATCTTCAGAAGAAGCACAAAGGGGGGTTAAAATGGAACAAAGAGTATTTGAATTATTAAAAATTATTTGGTAATAAAAAAGTCAAGGGCATCTGGACCAATGTGTACAACTACCAAGCTGGAGCTCTGGAGAGCACGAGCCCAGAGCCGGTGCTCTGTCGCTCTGCAGTAACAAAGGCCATTGTGAGACGCACTGGGAGATCCACAGGAGCCAAGGAACAAAGACGGATGAAAATAGATAAATGAAAGACCAATAGAAGTGCTCCCCCCACCGAAAAAAAAAAAAAAAAGTCAAATGTATACTAGGTTTTCAACAAATTAAACACCAATCCCAATAGCACAGTGTGCCAGTTGTTTTCTTTTTTTTTTTCTGGCCAGTTTTATTGGTCTTTCATTTATTCATCTTTGTTCTTTGGCCTGTGTAGGCCTCCCATCGCAGTGGCCTCTCTCGCTGCAGAGCGCTGGCTCTGGGCGCATGCACTCCAGAGCTCTGGCTCTGTAGTTGGACACATTGATCCTGCTGCTCCACAGCACGTGGGATCTTCCCAGGCCAGGAATCGAACTGTCCCTTGCACTGCAAGGTGGTGTCCTTACCCACTGGACCACCAGGGAAGCCCCTAGGTTTTTATTTTCTTTAAATCTTTCCATTTTAACTCTTTCTCATGTGTTTATATTTTGGTCTTTGTTCTATCCTTCTTTTTTTCTGTTTTATCTTACAGAATTTCTAAAACCTATTTTCCAGACAGTATTTTTACACTTTTTCATTCAATAAGTAATTGGCATGACTCAAATAAGATAGTAAATATTTAATAAACTGGACTAAGACTCAAGCATTATTATAAAATGTCCATCTGAGAAAAAATATCTTCTATGTGAAGTTGCCAAAGTTTGTTATTTGTATGAGAAGAACTTCTGTATAAAACTAAATTTTCTTCCTTAGTACAATTTGATTTTGTTTCTTTAAAAGCTTTCAAAGGAGAGCATTTTCATGAGGATTATTTACTCTTCCTTTCTATGGTGACTCATAATTAGGTTTCCTGTAGGGTTATTGTGTATCAAAAATAAAATTATGTGCATAACAGTCACTTAAATTACTGTATTTTAAAAGACAACATAAAGTATTTTGGTAAGAGAAGGTCCTGAAAACAGAGTTTCTAAAGCAACAACCTAATATGTCATCAACTCATATTGTTCTAGAAAAGTATTTGTGCACTTCTATCTAATCATCATTAAAAGAGGCAATCAGTCACAAAATTAGCCACTGAGTAATGGCCTATTGAAGATTAAAAAGTAGAGTACCCAAAAACATTTCTGCTGGTCCCTCAGTCCAATATGTTAGAGAGGCAGAGTTGACAAGGAGGCACATTAAAGCAAAGGAGTAGAATAAAAATGTGGTGACTGTTTCCTGAAAAAACTTTCCCAAATAGTGACCCTACTATAAAGCCCTAATTAACACACAGTTTATTCTGAATTGGTTTACAAAATTATTAACCCAAAGTTAGGGGGACAGTTTCCACAAGAGGGTATGAAATCTAAGAGGAGTGACAGATGCAAACAGTCAAGAAAAGTCTCACAATCATAGTGACTAGCAGTCACATGCCAGGAAAATGTCAAAAAGAATAGAGATGGTGGAATAACTCTGGAGGCAAAGTATAGGGCAACATAAGGAGACACCAAGTTTACAGAAACCATTCAGGAGAAAAGGAGGAAAGAAAGTTTTGGAATAAGGTTTCCCTGGTGGCCCAGTGGGTAAAGACTCTGCGTTGCAGTGCAAGGGGCGCCAGTTCAATCCCTGGCCCTGGAAGGTCCCAAGTGCCCTGGAGTGACTGGACGGATGTGTCCAATTACAAGCCAGCACTCTGGAGTGCATGCGATCAGAGCCAGAGCTCTGCAACGAGAGAGGTCCCTGCGATGGGAGGCCCAAAGAGGCCAAGGAATAAAGATGGATGAAAATTTAAAAAAATTAAAAATAATAATAATAAAAAAAAAACTTTTGAATACAAAACTAATAAAAATAATCTTCCTTAGTACAATTTGATTTTGTTTCTTTAAAAGCTTTCAAAGGAGAGCATTTTCATGAGGATTATTTACTCTTCCTTTCTATGGTGACTCATAATTAGGTTTCCTGTAGGGTTATTGTGTATCAAAAATAAAATTATGTGCATAACAGTCACTTAAATTACTGTATTTTAAAAGACAACATAAAGTATTTTGGTAAGAGAAGGTCCTGAAAACAGAGTTTCTAAAGCAACAACCTAATATGTCATCAACTCATATTGTTCTAGAAAAGTATTTGTGCACTTCTATCTAATCATCATTAAAAGAGGCAATCAGTCACAAAATTAGCCACTGAGTAATGGCCTATTGAAGATTAAAAAGTAGAGTACCCAAAAACATTTCTGCTGGTCCCTCAGTCCAATATGTTAGAGAGGCAGAGTTGACAAGGAGGCACATTAAAGCAAAGGAGTAGAATAAAAATGTGGTGACTGTTTCCTGAAAAAACTTTCCCAAATAGTGACCCTACTATAAAGCCCTAATTAACACACAGTTTATTCTGAATTGGTTTACAAAATTATTAACCCAAAGTTAGGGGGACAGTTTCCACAAGAGGGTATGAAATCTAAGAGGAGTGACAGATGCAAACAGTCAAGAAAAGTCTCACAATCATAGTGACTAGCAGTCACATGCCAGGAAAATGTCAAAAAGAATAGAGATGGTGGAATAACTCTGGAGGCAAAGTATAGGGCAACATAAGGAGACACCAAGTTTACAGAAACCATTCAGGAGAAAAGGAGGAAAGAAAGTTTTGGAATAAGGTTTCCCTGGTGGCCCAGTGGGTAAAGACTCTGCGTTGCAGTGCAAGGGGCGCCAGTTCAATCCCTGGCCCTGGAAGGTCCCAAGTGCCCTGGAGTGACTGGACGGATGTGTCCAATTACAAGCCAGCACTCTGGAGTGCATGCGATCAGAGCCAGAGCTCTGCAACGAGAGAGGTCCCTGCGATGGGAGGCCCAAAGAGGCCAAGGAATAAAGATGGATGAAAATTTAAAAAAATTAAAAATAATAATAATAAAAAAAAAACTTTTGAATACAAAACTAATAAAAATAATAAACATTTGAATTTGTCAAAAGAAACCTAACTATATTGTGAATAACAATACAAACATAAAAGAAATAAAGTTACTTGCCCATACCTTACAATTATGCCACATCCATGTACTGCTTATATAATTAATAATTGTCCTTAAATAGACTTATTTAAAATTTATAATTTTTGTAAAATATTTTTACAGAATTTTGTTATAGACATATATGTTCCCAGATCAGTTATATGCATATCCCTGGTCCCCTCTCCACAGCATTCCCTCCATCCCACCCCTCCCTCCCCACATCCCCCCATCGAACCCCTACAGGCTGTCGCACCAAGCCCTTGTAGGAACTCCGATTCTCACATAACAATGACAACAGCTATCTTTCCAGGTTACTCCCTCCATGCCTCCCACCCACTGTTCATTCCCCACAATGTCCATACAGCAGTTCTCAATGTCTGTTTATCCATCACTTCACTGCGTGGGTTATCTTTACCCTTTTACTAGATTCCATATATATGTGCTAGTATACTCTACTTTCCTTTCTCTTTTTACTGACTTCACTTTTTATGATAGGTTCTAGAACCAACCACCTCATTAGGACTGATTCTTCTGCGTTTAACAGCTGTGTAGTATTCCACTATATATATGTACCAGAGCTTCTTTATCCATTCATTCATCCATGGACATCTAGGTTGCTTCCGTGTTCTAGCTATTGTATAGAGAGCTGCAATGAACATTGGGGTACAGGTGCTTCTTTCAGTTTTGATTTCATCAGGGTAGAAGCCTAAGAGTGGGATTGCTGGGTCGTATGGTGCTTCTATCTTTAGTTTTTTAAGAAATCTCCATACTGTCTTCCATAGAGGCTGTATCAATTTACATTCTCACCAGCAAGGCAAGAGTGTTCCCTTTTCTCCGCACCCCCTCCAGCATGTATTGTCTGTCGATTTTGGACGATGGTCATTCTGACTGGTGTGAGGTGATATCTCATTGGATGTGTCCAATTACAAGCCAGCACTCTGGAGTGCATGCGATCAGAGCCAGAGCTCTGCAACGAGAGAGGTCCCTGCGATGGGAGGCCCAAAGAGGCCAAGGAATAAAGATGGATGAAAATTTAAAAAAATTAAAAATAATAATAATAAAAAAAAAACTTTTGAATACAAAACTAATAAAAATAATAAACATTTGAATTTGTCAAAAGAAACCTAACTATATTGTGAATAACAATACAAACATAAAAGAAATAAAGTTACTTGCCCATACCTTACAATTATGCCACATCCATGTACTGCTTATATAATTAATAATTGTCCTTAAATAGACTTATTTAAAATTTATAATTTTTGTAAAATATTTTTACAGAATTTTGTTATAGACATATATGTTCCCAGATCAGTTATATGCATATCCCTGGTCCCCTCTCCACAGCATTCCCTCCATCCCACCCCTCCCTCCCCACATCCCCCCATCGAACCCCTACAGGCTGTCGCACCAAGCCCTTGTAGGAACTCCGATTCTCACATAACAATGACAACAGCTATCTTTCCAGGTTACTCCCTCCATGCCTCCCACCCACTGTTCATTCCCCACAATGTCCATACAGCAGTTCTCAATGTCTGTTTATCCATCACTTCACTGCGTGGGTTATCTTTACCCTTTTACTAGATTCCATATATATGTGCTAGTATACTCTACTTTCCTTTCTCTTTTTACTGACTTCACTTTTTATGATAGGTTCTAGAACCAACCACCTCATTAGGACTGATTCTTCTGCGTTTAACAGCTGTGTAGTATTCCACTATATATATGTACCAGAGCTTCTTTATCCATTCATTCATCCATGGACATCTAGGTTGCTTCCGTGTTCTAGCTATTGTATAGAGAGCTGCAATGAACATTGGGGTACAGGTGCTTCTTTCAGTTTTGATTTCATCAGGGTAGAAGCCTAAGAGTGGGATTGCTGGGTCGTATGGTGCTTCTATCTTTAGTTTTTTAAGAAATCTCCATACTGTCTTCCATAGAGGCTGTATCAATTTACATTCTCACCAGCAAGGCAAGAGTGTTCCCTTTTCTCCGCACCCTCTCCAGCATGTATTGTCTGTAGATTTTTGGACGATGGTCATTCTGACTGGTGTGAGGTGATATCTCATTGTAGTTTTGTTCGCATTACTCTAATAATAAGTGAGGTGAAGCATCATTTCATGTGCTTTTTGGCCATTTGTATGTCCTCTTTGGTGAGATGTCTCTTTAGGTATTTTTCCCATTTTTTGATTGGGTTGTTCATTTTTCTGGTGCTAAGTTGTCTGAGTTGCTTGTAGATTTTGGAGATTAATTCCTTGTCTGTGGTTTCATTTTGCTGTGATTTTCTCCCATTCTGTGGGTTCCCTGTTCACAAATTCGATTTCTGAGCTTGCGATTGGGTTTTTCATAGCTTCTATTTCTTCCTGGTTCAGTCTTAGAAGATTAATTGTTTCCAAGAAACTGTCCATTTCTTCCAGGTTGTCCAGTTTGTTGCTATATAGTTGTTCATAATAGTCTCTTATAATCCTTTGTATTTCTGCAGTATCTATTGTAATTTCTCCTTTTTCATGTTTGAATTTGTTGATCTGGTTCTTCTCTCTCTTTTTCTTGATGAGTATGGCCAGTGGTTTGTCGATTTTATTTACCTTTTCGAAGAACCAGCTTCTCGTTTTATTTACTATTGTTTCTTTCATTCCTTTTTCATTTATTTCTGCTCTGATCTTTATGATTTCTTTTCTTCTGCTAACTTGGGGGTGTTTTTGCTCTTCTTTCTACAGTTGTTTTAAGCGGAGGGTTAGGTCATCTGTTTGAGATTTTCCTAGTTTCTTGAGGTAGGATTGAATTGCTATAAACTTCCCTCTTAGAACTGCTTTTGCGGTATCCCATAGGTTTTGCACTCTTGTGTGGTTACTGTCATTTTCTTCTAGGAATTTTTAAATTTCTCCTTTGATTTGCTCAGTAATCAATTTGTTTTTTAGGTATGTGTTTTTTAATCTCCATGTGCTTGTGTTTTCAGTTTTTCCCGGAAGTTGATCTCTAGTCTCATTGCATTCCGGTCCGAGAAGATGGTTGATATAATTTCAGTTTTCTTTTTTAGGGGCCGAAGTTATCCTAATTCTCTTGATTTGTCGTATGGTGCTTCTATCTTTAGTTTTTAAGAAATCTCCATACTGTCTTCCCTCGAGGCTGTATCAATTTACATTCTCACCAGCAAGGCAAGAGTGTTCCCTTTTCTCCGCACCTCTCCAGCATGTATTGTCTGTAGATTTTTGGACGATGGTCATTCTGACTGGTGTGAGGTGATATCTCATTGTAGTTTTGTTCGCATTACTCTAATAATAAGTGAGGTGAAGCATCATTTCATGTGCTTTTTGGCCATTTGTATGTCCTCTTTGGTGAGATGTCTCTTTAGGTATTTTTCCCATTTTTTGATTGGGTTGTTCATTTTTCTGGTGCTAAGTTGTCTGAGTTGCTTGTAGATTTTGGAGATTAATTCCTTGTCTGTGGTTTCATTTTGCTGTGATTTTCTCCCATTCTGTGGGTTCCCTGTTCACAAATTCGATTTCTGAGCTTGCGATTGGGTTTTTCATAGCTTCTATTTCTTCCTGGTTCAGTCTTAGAAGATTAATTGTTTCCAAGAAACTGTCCATTTCTTCCAGGTTGTCCAGTTTGTTGCTATATAGTTGTTCATAATAGTCTCTTATAATCCTTTGTATTTCTGCAGTATCTATTGTAATTTCTCCTTTTTCATGTTTGAATTTGTTGATCTGGTTCTTCTCTCTCTTTTTCTTGATGAGTATGGCCAGTGGTTTGTCGATTTTATTTACCTTTTCGAAGAACCAGCTTCTCGTTTTATTTACTATTGTTTCTTTCATTCCTTTTTCATTTATTTCTGCTCTGATCTTTATGATTTCTTTTCTTCTGCTAACTTGGGGGTGTTTTTGCTCTTCTTTCTACAGTTGTTTTAAGCGGAGGGTTAGGTCATCTGTTTGAGATTTTCCTAGTTTCTTGAGGTAGGATTGAATTGCTATAAACTTCCCTCTTAGAACTGCTTTTGCGGTATCCCATAGGTTTTGCACTCTTGTGTGGTTACTGTCATTTTCTTCTAGGAATTTTTAAATTTCTCCTTTGATTTGCTCAGTAATCAATTTGTTTTTTAGGTATGTGTTTTTTAATCTCCATGTGCTTGTGTTTTCAGCAGTTTTTTTTCCCGGAAGTTGATCTCTAGTCTCATTGCATTCCGGTCCGAGAAGATGGTTGATATAATTTCAGTTTTCTTGAATTTGCTGAGGTTTGATTTGTGGCCCAAGATATGGTCTATCCTGGAGAATGTTCCATGAGCACTTGAGAAGAACGTGTATTGTTCTGCTTTTGAATGGAAGGTCCTAAAGATATCCATGAGGTCCATCTCTTCTAGTGTGTCATTTAAGGTTTGTGTTTCTTTATTAATTTTCTGTTTTGATGATCTGTCCATTGGTGTGAGAGGAGTGTTAAAGACTCCTACTATTATTGCATTATTGTCGATTTCTGCTTTTTTGTATGAAAGTGTTTGCCTTATGTATTGAGGTGCACCTGTGTTGGGTGCATAGATATTTATGATCATTGTCTTCCTCTTAGGTAGATCCCTTCATCATTATGTAGTGACCTGCTTTGTCTCATAATCTTCTTTATTTTAAAGTCTATTTTGTCTGATATGAGGCTTGCTACTTCAGCTTTCTTCTGATTTCTATTTGCATGAAGTATCTTTTTCCATCCTCTCACTTTCAGTCTATGAGTGACTCTAGTTCTGAAGTGGGTTTCTTGTAAACAGCATATACATGGGTCTTGCTTCTGTATCCAATCAGCCAGGAGCATTTAGTCCATTTACATTCAAAGCAATTATTGATAAGGATAATTGTATAAGTAAATATTGATTAGTAAATATTGATACAGATGTTCCTATTCTCATCCTCTTAGATAATTGAGGTTTGATTTGTAGGACTTCTCCTATTTATTGGCTATATCAGGCCCTTTGACCCTCAAGGTAGGGCTGGTTTCATGGTATAAAATCCTTTTAGCTTTTGCTTGTCTGTGAAGACTTTGACTTCTCCATTAATTCTGAATGAGATCCTTGCTGGGTAGAGAATTCCTGGTTGTAGGTTATTCTCCTTTAGCCATTTAAATGTGTCTTGCCATTCTCTTCTGGCCTGCAGGGTTTCTGTTGATAGATCAGCGGTTAAACGCATGGGGTTTCCTTTTTATGTTATTTGTTGTTTGTTCCTAGGTGCTTTAAGTATTCTGTCTTCATATTTAGTCTGTGTTAGCTTGATTAGAATGTGCTTTGGTGTGTTTTTTCTGGGGTTTATCCTGAAAGGGAACTCTTTGTGTTTTTTGGACTTGGTTGACTATTTCCTTTCCCATGCTGCGGAAGTTTTCAACCATAAACTCTTCAAGAATTTTTTCATAGCCTTTCTTTCCCTCTTCTTCTGGGACTCCTATAATTCTAATGTTGGTGTGTTTGATATCGTCCCATAGGTCTCTAAGGCTATCCTCAGTTTTGATTCTTTGTGCTTTGTTCTGTTCTTCAGTAGTTATTTCCACCATCTGTTTTCCAGCTCACTTATCCATTCTTCTGCCTCTTATACTCTACTGTTGAGACCTTCTATAGTATTTTTGAGTTCATCATTGAGTTATTTGTGTCTATTTTCTTATTTTTCATTTCTTGCATGTCTCTTCTCAGTGCAGTAGTTTCCTCTAATATTCTGTTTTCAGTGTTTTGAATCCTTGATAGTATCACTATTGTGAATTCTCTTCCCAATAATTTGTCTATCTCCTCTTCTGTCATTTGTAACTGTATTTCTCTAGTTTGTTCCTTCATTTGTGCAGTTTTTCTCTGTCTTTTCATTATTATGTTATTTTTTGTTTCTTTATGTGTGTCTTTGTGTTGGAGGTCTTTTCCCCTCAGGCTTTGTGGTTAGATTCTCCCTTCTTTTTGGTTTCTATCCTAGTATAGTAGAAGGTTTTGGTTGTTTGTGCCTTAGGTAGCGTTAGATCTTGTTTGCAGGTTGATAATCTCTAGTGTTGTGTGTTCTTTGATAGTGTAGGGTCTTGGAGTCAAGGCTTCCACTCTGATGACCCTTGGTTTGATCAGGAATTGTATGCTCTATGTCTGGTTTGCTATGGTGTTCAGTGGTATTAGTTTGAATATAAGCATATGAGGAACAAGAGTTACATTCCTGGTAGATGACAGTTATAAAATAATACAAATATTTTCTAATTGAAAAATATACATACATACACATCAATAACCACAACGGAATGGTCTTACAGAGATAAAGCATAGGAAACTTTTTTTGGAAAATGGCTCAATCAAAGTTGGTACCTGACCAATTTTAAGCTCTAAGTTAATTAAAATACTGCCTGGAAAAACAGATCCAGGGCAAAGTCCTGGCTGGGAATATTACAAGGAAAGCAGTTTTTAACGAAGACATGTGTTGGGGGTGAGAAGGAGGAGAGTGTATGGGTAATGAGAAGGAATAGATTCGTGCTGCAAGGATTTTGTAGGGTTAGGTAACAAAGATTAGTGTGTAGTAGAGTTGATTACAGTGGGAAGAGAATGGTAGAGACAGAAAGATAGGGAATATTTATATCGAGGATAGTAGTAGGTATAAAAAGGTTTTACAGTTAGAGCATAAAAGAGAGGAAAAAAAAAATTTGTTCTGTTCTTCAGTAGTTATTTCCACCATCTGTTTTCCAGCTCACTTATCCATTCTTCTGCCTCTTATACTCTACTGTTGAGACCTTCTATAGTATTTTTGAGTTCATCATTGAGTTATTTGTGTCTATTTTCTTATTTTTCATTTCTTGCATGTCTCTTCTCAGTGCAGTAGTTTCCTCTAATATTCTGTTTTCAGTGTTTTGAATCCTTGATAGTATCACTATTGTGAATTCTCTTCCCAATAATTTGTCTATCTCCTCTTCTGTCATTTGTAACTGTATTTCTCTAGTTTGTTCCTTCATTTGTGCAGTTTTTCTCTGTCTTTTCATTATTATGTTATTTTTTGTTTCTTTATGTGTGTCTTTGTGTTGGAGGTCTTTTCCCCTCAGGCTTTGTGGTTAGATTCTCCCTTCTTTTTGGTTTCTATCCTAGTATAGTAGAAGGTTTTGGTTGTTTGTGCCTTAGGTAGCGTTAGATCTTGTTTGCAGGTTGATAATCTCTAGTGTTGTGTGTTCTTTGATAGTGTAGGGTCTTGGAGTCAAGGCTTCCACTCTGATGACCCTTGGTTTGATCAGGAATTGTATGCTCTATGTCTGGTTTGCTATGGTGTTCAGTGGTATTAGTTTGAATATAAGCATATGAGGAACAAGAGTTACATTCCTGGTAGATGACAGTTATAAAATAATACAAATATTTTCTAATTGAAAAATATACATACATACACATCAATAACCACAACGGAATGGTCTTACAGAGATAAAGCATAGGAAACTTTTTTTGGAAAATGGCTCAATCAAAGTTGGTACCTGACCAATTTTAAGCTCTAAGTTAATTAAAATACTGCCTGGAAAAACAGATCCAGGGCAAAGTCCTGGCTGGGAATATTACAAGGAAAGCAGTTTTTAACGAAGACATGTGTTGGGGGTGAGAAGGAGGAGAGTGTATGGGTAATGAGAAGGAATAGATTCGTGCTGCAAGGATTTTGTAGGGTTAGGTAACAAAGATTAGTGTGTAGTAGAGTTGATTACAGTGGGAAGAGAATGGTAGAGACAGAAAGATAGGGAATATTTATATCGAGGATAGTAGTAGGTATAAAAAGGTTTTACAGTTAGAGCATAGAGAGAGGAAGCAGTGGCAAAAAAAGATTAAAATTAACAACAAAAATTTAAATTAAGAAAAAAAATAAAAATTAAAAAAAGAAAAAAATATTAAAAAGAAAAGACAAAAAAGAAAAAAAGCGTAAATACTGTCCCTGGTTTTTATCTTCTCATCTGCATGTGGACCTTCCACAAGTTTGCTCTTGATGTTGTCCCAGATTTCCCTAGTCTGTACTGGTGGGGGTCGTTGCGTGGGGGCTGGACGGCTGCTTATGTCTTAGGTTTCAGTGAAGGTCAGGCTTTTTTGTAGTCAGGAACGCAGAGCCCGTTGCTCTGGTTTCTATTTTGGTTTCAGCAAAAGGCTGAAAAAACAAAAGTCTCTGCAGACAGCTCAGATTCTGGCCAGGGCGGGCGCGGCCAGCGGTTCCCAGTCCGTGGGGCGGAGGCTGCGCCTCCGGGTCCCAAGCTGGACAGGGCTCCCCCAGTGCCACTGCGCACTTCCGGTAGCCTTCAACCCCTGCTCTTCTCCCGGTTTCCTCTGTCCTGTCTCTCCATTGCCTGCGGCACTCAGGCTTCTCATCGCAGATGCCTGGCTTCTTTGCTGCAGCTCTGGGGCTGTGCGACCTGTTCAAGCTGTCAGTGTGTGTGCACTTCCTGATAGGAGACTAAGACCCAAACGTGGAAGCGAGTTTACTAGTCCGGCTTGAGCCAGGTTTTTGGGCTGCAACCCTCAGAGGATTTCTCTATTCCGTTCCACACGCTCCCGCTAGCATTGTCTCTGCTCATCTGGCACCCAGCATTCCTGCACTGTCCCAGCGGGATTTTCACTCTGAGCCCTGCCTTCTGTCCTCCCGGCGTCTTTTGAAAAATTTTATACAAGACTGAAATTTTTTATAATCTCTGATGAAGTAACCAGTAGAAAGGCTGATACTCATGTTTAGATGGTGTCAACTACAACTTGGCATTTGCCAATTTCCTTACCAGGTACTAGAGAACAAGGATGTTTTCAACAATAGCATTTGCCATCTGCCTCTGTGGAAACTATCCCTGTCTAGACTTACTTTTATTTTAACTTAAATGATTTATTTAAGCTTGCCCTAAGCAAAAAAAATCTGCAAAATTATTGCGTTTGTGCACTAGTTATATTTTCTCCATAATGTCTGAAAATAACATGTAGCTATTGAAATTTCATAAGTGCTTATACATTTAACACGTAAGAGCTTATGTACCTCGAAGTATAATGGTTGTATATTTTAAGAAAAACTTCTGTAAAAGGTATAGAACAAAAGAAACTGGAAATGTACAGAAAGCAGAAAGGAGATCAAGATACCAGGAGTTATTTTCAAGTTCTATGTACTCATTTATCATTTATTCATTTGTATTTCAGTCATTACCCTTGTAATATCTGTACTATCTCTAACAGTTATCAAATGTCTCCTAGATTCCAGGCAATATATAAGAAGTCCTTTGTTCTGTTTATGTAATATTTAAAATAATCCAACCACATATGTGCCATTATAGATTAGAACACTGATGTGTAGAGATTTTAAATAATTCGCACATTATCTAGCAAGGATCTGAACACAGGCAATCTGACTCTAGATAGTTGTTTACAAATATAACTAAGATATTCCTTTTCCTTTCCTCAAACTGCCCATGTGCAAAACATAGAAACATAAGAAATAACAATGTCGTAAGTTATATAAGAACGGTATGCTCATGAGGCAAGGGGTTTGGAAGATGGCATGAATTAAGGTTTCACACAAGATTCTATTTAGCTTGAGTCTTCAAGGATGAGTCAGAGTTCGCCAAGAGACAGGATACTGTAAATGGAATACACAGCATGTGGTTAAGATTAGAAAGTTGAATTAACATAATGTTTTATTAGGAAACCAAGAAGTGATGAGTCATGAAGGTAAATAGTAGAAAAGGACCTGATAAGCTAATTTAAGGAAAGTTAACCATAGTTAATTAAAAAAGTGTTCTTTTTCAAAGGCTACACATACATGTATAGACAAAGAATACAACTTTCACTTAAAGGGAAATTACAGGTACAATCGATTAGGAGGAGTGGTCCTGGAACTGGTGAGATCAATTAGGAGACTATTACAATTATCCAGGAATGTATAATCAGATTCTGATATGTGGTGGTAACAGGAAATGGCTGAATACGTGAGATACTTAGGAGGCAGATTCTAAAGAACTGATTACATCCAATGAGTGAGTAAGATAAAGGAGCTGGGCCTAGATAAATTGGTCACTGGGCCCTGGCATGACCCACATTATGGAAGATAGTTTTATTACCAAAATAAGAAACACAAAACAAGGAGTTTTACATGGAAAGATAAGGCGATTCACTGCTGAGGTTAAACAGACTGTGAAATACAGTAAGAAACAACAGAAAATAGAATCTGGAGCTCTCAGTTATACCGCATGTCATTTTCAACATAGATTGCTGTTAATGTAAGTAGAAGATTAAGGTTAAATCTTAGAGAGCAAAATAAAAGAAGATTTAAGATGTAACCTTTGATAAATATTTTAATTTAATAAAAAAGTAAGAAGGTATTGTTATGCATTATAACACTACAGTAGGGCAAGGCTGGTTTAGACTATTTCTATTTGAGTCTTCCTCTCTCCTAACTATGTGTGAATCAAATTAGTGTAGCTGGTAAAATAAATGAATACCTGAATTTTAGCAGTTTAACAGAATAGTTTATTTCTCACTTGAACAGAATGGCTTTCAGTTTGACTAAACTTTAGACAGGCTTCTTCAAGATTTTCTTTCTTTCTTTCTTTTTTTTTTTTTTTTTCTGAGAGGAAAGTAAAGTTTATTAGAATGAGGGAAGGAAGAGTCGCTGCCAGTACAGCAGGCCAGCTTAAGGGAGAAAGTGGGAGACACCGTGAGAACAGCAGGCCTCACAGCGGGCCAGTTCAAGGGAGAGCTGACATTGTTAACCTGGAAGACGCTGCTAGAACAGCAGATCGGCTCAAGGGAGAACTGACCTCTTCAAGACCTTTACCCTACTTCACTCAGTTTTCTCCACTAAAGTTAACCATAGTTAATTAAAAAAGTGTTCTTTTTCAAAGGCTACACATACATGTATAGACAAAGAATACAACTTTCACTTAAAGGGAAATTACAGGTACAATCGATTAGGAGGAGTGGTCCTGGAACTGGTGAGATCAATTAGGAGACTATTACAATTATCCAGGAATGTATAATCAGATTCTGATATGTGGTGGTAACAGGAAATGGCTGAATACGTGAGATACTTAGGAGGCAGATTCTAAAGAACTGATTACATCCAATGAGTGAGTAAGATAAAGGAGCTGGGCCTAGATAAATTGGTCACTGGGCCCTGGCATGACCCACATTATGGAAGATAGTTTTATTACCAAAATAAGAAACACAAAACAAGGAGTTTTACATGGAAAGATAAGGCGATTCACTGCTGAGGTTAAACAGACTGTGAAATACAGTAAGAAACAACAGAAAATAGAATCTGGAGCTCTCAGTTATACCGCATGTCATTTTCAACATAGATTGCTGTTAATGTAAGTAGAAGATTAAGGTTAAATCTTAGAGAGCAAAATAAAAAGAGATTTAAGATGTAACCTTTGATAAATATTTTAATTTAATAAAAAAGTAAGAAGGTATTGTTATGCATTATAACACTACAGTAGGGCAAGGCTGGTTTAGACTATTTCTATTTGAGTCTTCCTCTCTCCTAACTATGTGTGAATCAAATTAGTGTAGCTGGTAAAATAAATGAATACCTGAATTTTAGCAGTTTAACAGAATAGTTTATTTCTCACTTGAACAGAATGGCTTTCAGTTTGACTAAACTTTAGACAGGCTTCTTCAAGATTTTCTTTCTTTCTTTCTTTTTTTTTTTTTTTTCTGAGAGGAAAGTAAAGTTTATTAGAATGAGGGAAGGAAGAGTCGCTGCCAGTACAGCAGGCCAGCTTAAGGGAGAAAGTGGGAGACACCGTGAGAACAGCAGGCCTCACAGCGGGCCAGTTCAAGGGAGAGCTGACATTGTTAACCTGGAAGACGCTGCTAGAACAGCAGATCGGCTCAAGGGAGAACTGACCTCTTCAAGACTCTTGACCCTACTTCACTCAGTTTTCTCCACTAATTTTCAACTAGCTCATCTCAGCCTTTAAAAATCTTTGCTCAGTGCATTTGCATTCTATCTATCCTCCCCAAAGCAATAGTCTTGAATAAAGTCTTCCCTGCCTGATAACGCAGGTGAAATTTTTCCTTGACATACTCATGTATCAACACAATGAAGTATGCCTAACAGCAGAACAGCCATTCTCCTTGTCTCTCAAGATGCAGGATGACAAAGTCACAGTCATCTCTAGTATGCGATTTTCCAGACTGTCATGGAGGCCATTTCCATTTCAGGTGACAGGAAAGGAAACAGCATGATGGGGCAATCTGTGTATGCTTTTAACGGATCACAGCTTGGAAGTTATTTTTATTACTTCTGCTTACTCACTTGGCCACACCTAACACCATACACAGATTGCCCCAACATGCTGTTTCCTTTCCTGTCACCTGAAATGGAAGTCCCTCAGTTGGGGAGCTATTTCCTACCTCCAATTCTGTATAATGAATATGGTAACAGCTTAAGGGTGAACAGCTACTCGTTTCTGTTATACTGACTAAGGTGGCCATAATACTTTCCATTTTGAAGTATGTTTTTATATATGTGACTTACTTATTTTAACAATCATGTGTGCATGCTAAGTCACTTCCATCATTTCTGACTCTTTGTGACCCTATGAACTGTAGCCCACAAGCTCCTCTATCCGAGCGATTCTAGAGATAAGAATACTAGAGTGGGTTGCTATGCTCTCCTCCAGGAGATCCTCCTGATTCTGGGACTGAACCCACGTCACTTGCATTGACAAGCCAGTTCTTTACCATGAGTGCCACCTGGGAAACCCATTTTAATAATCAAGAAGCATAAAAATACCGATTTATTTCTTTTGTAGGTAAGGAAAAAAATCATCAAACATATGACTCAATGAGAAACACAGATATTGGTAGTGGCAGAGGTGAGATTCAACTCAAATCTTCAAATTCCAAGTTAGTAACAATTTTCGTGATAGATATATTGGATTAATTTTCCAAGAGAGACATTTAAGTATATCTATTCACCTTCATATAATGGTTGGTTATTATGGTTAGGGGGATAGAAGACTCAACTCAAAGCTTTTAATGTAAATTTGAGATTGTAATCACATGATTTTAAGTGCTCCCCTGACATTCATTTATTTTTCATGTATTTATTAACTCAGAGCAAATATTTATTTAACTTTCGCTGTATATAACGTACTGTGCTAGGTGATAAAATTTTTAAAACTCTAGGTGACATTATATTTGCCTTCAGGAGACACACGGTTTCTCCGAAGAAGACAGACACAGCTAACATGCAGAACAAGTACATGTTTGAACTGGATAGGCTAGAAATGGGGAAAGACAGGTAAAACCCCAAGCGCATGGGAAAGAGTACCTGAGTTCTATTTTTAAAAATGAATAGAAATATGGGTCAGGGTGTGGAGACAGGGACAGAAAGAACAAAGGAAGGAAGTGAGAAATACTGAAACCAAGGAGAACCCTGTGAGACTTCTTGGGTAGGAATCCCCCATTTCTTGTTTGTAGGAATAGAGCTTCATTCAGTCTCCTCAACCTTCCCTGAATTCCAAAGGGTAGATTCAAAGATTTATTGGTCAGGGAAGTGAGAGGATGCAGAAACAAAGGCAAAACAGTTAGGAAACAACAGTGAAGCAATAAAGCACTGTCTTAGTTCCTCTTCAAGGGGTATATCCAACAATGTATCTTAGTTTTACAAGTACTAAGACCCTCTCCAGGTGGACGACAGTGACTTCAGGTTGAGCACAAGATCCGGGAATAACAATCTGTTACTCACCACCAACCAATCAGAAGAAAGTCACTGACCCTGTAGCTCTCACTCCAAACTTTGTCTTTAGAAACTCTTCTCTTATGGCACAGTGGATAACAATGTGCCTGCCAATGCATGGAACAGAGGTTCAATGCCTGGTCCTGGAAGAATCCACATGCTGTAGGGAAACTAAACCCATGTGCCACAACCACATGTGCCTAGATCCCCTGTTCTACAACAAAAGAAGCCACTACAATGAGAAGCCCTTGCCTAACAACCAAGAGTAGTCCCCACTCACTGCAACTAGAGAAAGGCCATACAAAGCAACAAAGACCCAACACAGCCAGAAATAAATTAATTCATCATAAACAACCCCAACCTACACCCCCCCCCAAAAAAAAAAAAAAGAGAAAAACTCTTCTCTGAAAACTACCAGGGAGCTAAGTTCTTTGAGCATGAGCTGATCATTCTCCTCGTTTGGCCCAAGCAAAAAAGCTTTCTCTGCTCCAAACTGACATTTTGGTTTGCTTGGCCTCCCTGTACATGGGGCATGTGAACTTAGGTTTAAGAAAAGTATTATTGTAGAAGTGAAAGTCTAGTAGCAACTACTTCTGTAGCTTATAGTTAGTAGAGGCAAAAGGAGAAGACCTCTTGGTTTCACACAGTGGCTACTGCTTTTGAAGACTTTCAAAACTGTGTAGACACCTAGAGGTGTTGTTTTGTTATTGCTGGTTAGTCCCTAATTTGTGTCTATCTGCCAGGCTTCTCTATGGGAATTCCTAAGCAAGAATACTGGAGTGGATTGCCATTTCCTCTTCCAAGGGATCTTTCCAACCCAGGATTGAACCTGTGTTTCCTGCACTGACAGAAGAATTCTTTACCACTGAGCCACCAGGGAAGTCTAGACATTTAGAGGTGAATTTAGATAAAAAAAAAAGTGTTAAAATGCTGAGTTTCCAGAATGCTTTTCTAGATATCATAAGGCAGGAACCATAAATCTGCACTGCTCACTCAAAAACCTCACACCATTCCAATCCCTCAGGTCATTTTTTTTCTTTTTAAAAATATTTATTTATTTACTTGGTTGCAGTGGGTCTTAGTTGCAGCATATAGAATTTTTTAACTGCACATGGGATCTAGTTCCCTGACCAGGGATCGATTCCAGGCCTACTGCACCAGGAACATGGATCTTAGCCACTGGACCCACCAGGGAAGTCCCTCCCGCAAGTCATTTTTTAGCTCCTTGCTCACAGACCAGGCTAACAAAATCTAAGAGAATATGGCTAGTCTGTAGCTGCAAGATTCTCCTGGATAATCACTCAGATTCCTGGCACAAAGTGGTAATTTCCATCTATTAGTGAAAAACAGATTGTTGCCTTTAACTCCTGCTTCCTATTTTAAACAGTGAAAGCAAGGCATAAATAATAAAGTAGACAGAGTTCATATACCTTATTTGATTTTTCTAAGGGCTGAATAAAATCTCTTATAAATCTTGCTGGAGTGCTGACTCATTTCTGTACTACTTTAAGTAGAATGGACAAATTCAAGATATCCAGTATGCTTTAAGATCTCTATGAAAGAGTCAGGGATGTTTCAGACTGTATTCAGATAAAAGTCTTTTGAATAAGAATGCTCCAGAATTTTTTGAGTTCTTTCATCTTAGAAGTGACACTTTAGGTGCTCATAGGGGATTAAGGACCTGAAGAACAGTTAGCTTTTGAAGACTTTCAAAACTGTGTAGACACCTAGAGGTGTTGTTTTGTTATTGCTGGTTAGTCCCTAATTTGTGTCTATCTGCCAGGCTTCTCTATGGGAATTCCTAAGCAAGAATACTGGAGTGGATTGCCATTTCCTCTTCCAAGGGATCTTTCCAACCCAGGATTGAACCTGTGTTTCCTGCACTGACAGAAGAATTCTTTACCACTGAGCCACCAGGGAAGTCTAGACATTTAGAGGTGAATTTAGATAAAAAAAAAAGTGTTAAAATGCTGAGTTTCCAGAATGCTTTTCTAGATATCATAAGGCAGGAACCATAAATCTGCACTGCTCACTCAAAAACCTCACACCATTCCAATCCCTCAGGTCATTTTTTTTCTTTTTAAAAATATTTATTTATTTACTTGGTTGCAGTGGGTCTTAGTTGCAGCATATAGAATTTTTTAACTGCACATGGGATCTAGTTCCCTGACCAGGGATCGATTCCAGGCCTACTGCACCAGGAACATGGATCTTAGCCACTGGACCCACCAGGGAAGTCCCTCCCAAGTCATTTTTAGCTCCTTGCTCACAGACCAGGCTAACAAAATCTAAGAGAATATGGCTAGTCTGTAGCTGCAAGATTCTCCTGGATAATCACTCAGATTCCTGGCACAAAGTGGTAATTTCCATCTATTAGTGAAAAACAGATTGTTGCCTTTAACTCCTGCTTCCTATTTTAAACAGTGAAAGCAAGGCATAAATAATAAAGTAGACAGAGTTCATATACCTTATTTGATTTTTCTAAGGGCTGAATAAAATCTCTTATAAATCTTGCTGGAGTGCTGACTCATTTCTGTACTACTTTAAGTAGAATGGACAAATTCAAGATATCCAGTATGCTTTAAGATCTCTATGAAAGAGTCAGGGATGTTTCAGACTGTATTCAGATAAAAGTCTTTTGAATAAGAATGCTCCAGAATTTTTTGAGTTCTTTCATCTTAGAAGTGACACTTTAGGTGCTCATAGGGGATTAAGGACCTGAAGAACAGTTAGCTTTTGATCTTTGGAATTATAAACAATGAGATTTCCATTTCTTTCCTTTTTTTTTTCTTCTTACTTGCTTCACAATGCGACATCAACTCAATGGATATGAGTTTGAGCAAACTCCAGGAGATGATGAAGGACAGGGAAGCCTGGTGTGTGGCAGTCCATGCGGTTGCAAAGAGTTAGACATGACTGAGAGACTGAACAACAGCAACAACAAAGCAATCACTTCTTTTCTCTAACTTCAGCACACTGGATGATGTTTCAAAGAAAATTATGGGAAAGACGCTGCATCTCTATCTTGGATAAAAAAGAGCCCAGATGTATAGGAATTAAAGTGCCAGGAATGCAGAGAAGCAATCACAGCTCTGAACCTCCTTTCATTTCCATAACTCCTACTACTCTTCCCTGCCCAGTTCCACAGAAATTAGGAGCAAACTCCTGTAGATTGCTATTAAATTAGTTTTCTATAAGGTGGTTCCCTAGGAATTTCATACTGCCTCAGTATGTAACTAAAAGGGGAGTCTATCATTAGATATGAATGGGCATACATGTGTGAATACATTCTCTCAATGAGAACCACAAATATATTCTGATCTATGTATCATATCATCACCCTAATTGCTCCCTCAAACAAACTCCCTCCAGAAAGCGCAATTTCTGTGATATGAGGATTTCCCTTCCTATGAGGCTAATTGAGATACAACAGACAATCCCGTCACCTCAAAGGGTAAGTTCATTGGCGTGCAAGTCCAGCCTTGCCTTCAAACAGCTCTCCCAGAGACTGTAGTCCCATCCACTCACTCAAGGAATTATCTCAAATGCTACTAGGGGTGGGTAGGAAGGAACTTAAGCCATAGTTATGCAAGGACTTCTCCACTGAGAGCAAGGAAGTTCTTACTTGAGTAGGCATTTAATGGAGTACTATGAAATAGGTGGAAACGATTTCTTCTTCAATAATTCTTTCTTCTTTCCTTCCTTCCTTCAATTTAAAATTCTTATTTCTTCCACCCACCCAAGGTGCATCTCTGATCATCTTGGAGGATGGGGAGGAGGATGTGATAATGGCCTAGTACTTGGTGATCCATTCCTCTATTGACGTCAGCAGCTGGACCAGACAAGATGCTCTCTCCTTATTCTCATCTCATCCCCTTCTTCCTCTCTTCAGGTGCTCTCTCCTGTAATGTGTTAGGGCTAAAATGAGGAAAAGTGAGCTGTTATAGTCCTCTACTGGCTGCTGTCATTTCTTCACTAACCCTAACTGGCCACTGGAATTTTCCATTTGTCAGATATTGAAAATGTTTTGTTCTTTCCATAAGTTTTGTTCTTTCCATCAGTTCTTTGGAAGGATCAAGAATGCAAATGGTGGCTTCTCACTATATAATTGCCTGATAGAAGAGAAGATTTACCTTTTACCAGTTACCTCCCTGCTTTTACCCTTGGTGGCACAGCCTATGGTTCCTATGGTCTGGTTGTTGGTTTCTTTTACCTACTGGCCAAGCCAGGGTACCTTGAACCTCATTCCTCTCCCCCAACTGAGAACCATGCAAATTAGTTTTCTATAAGGTGGTTCCTAGGAATTTCATACTGCCTCAGTATGTAACTAAAAGGGGAGTCTATCATTAGATATGAATGGGCATACATGTGTGAATACATTCTCTCAATGAGAACCACAAATATATTCTGATCTATGTATCATATCATCACCCTAATTGCTCCCTCAAACAAACTCCCTCCAGAAAGCGCAATTTCTGTGATATGAGGATTTCCCTTCCTATGAGGCTAATTGAGATACAACAGACAATCCCGTCACCTCAAAGGGTAAGTTCATTGGCGTGCAAGTCCAGCCTTGCCTTCAAACAGCTCTCCCAGAGACTGTAGTCCCATCCACTCACTCAAGGAATTATCTCAAATGCTACTAGGGGTGGGTAGGAAGGAACTTAAGCCATAGTTATGCAAGGACTTCTCCACTGAGAGCAAGGAAGTTCTTACTTGAGTAGGCATTTAATGGAGTACTATGAAATAGGTGGAAACGATTTCTTCTTCAATAATTCTTTCTTCTTTCCTTCCTTCCTTCAATTTAAAATTCTTATTTCTTCCACCCACCCAAGGTGCATCTCTGATCATCTTGGAGGATGGGGAGGAGGATGTGATAATGGCCTAGTACTTGGTGATCCATTCCTCTATTGACGTCAGCAGCTGGACCAGACAAGATGCTCTCTCCTTATTCTCATCTCATCCCCTTCTTCCTCTCTTCAGGTGCTCTCTCCTGTAATGTGTTAGGGCTAAAATGAGGAAAAGTGAGCTGTTATAGTCCTCTACTGGCTGCTGTCATTTCTTCACTAACCCTAACTGGCCACTGGAATTTTCCATTTGTCAGATATTGAAAATGTTTTGTTCTTTCCATAAGTTTTGTTCTTTCCATCAGTTCTTTGGAAGGATCAAGAATGCAAATGGTGGCTTCTCACTATATAATTGCCTGATAGAAGAGAAGATTTACCTTTTACCAGTTACCTCCCTGCTTTTACCCTTGGTGGCACAGCCTATGGTTCCTATGGTCTGGTTGTTGGTTTCTTTTACCTACTGGCCAAGCCAGGGTACCTTCGTTCGTATTCATTTGGTATAGAGGAAACTCACATCACTGATTTACCAAATTGTTTCAACTAGCCAGCTTTCCCTCTCTTTAATCTGCCACTTTGACAAATTTGCTTTCTCTTGTTCATTCAGCATAGAGGATAGATCAGCAAGCACACTGTATAATCAGGTACCCACTTGGGGATTCTAATTCCTTTTTCTCACAGACAACTGCATCCTCTTGTGAGGGACTCTTTTAGAGTCCTTTCCCTCAATCTGGCTTGTTGAGGAGACTAGCATCTCCTTTTCTATGGGGAGATAAAGGAAAAGTCAAACAACTTTGGACTCTTAACAGTTTCCATAGATATGGATAGATAGATAAATAGATATATAAATATCTCAATCTCCTTTACTTTTCTTTTGTTCCTTATATAAATTGGGAGCTATGACTAAGAGAAATAAGTCAGAACTCACTTAATAAACCACAAAGGAGGTATCTGAACCTCGTTTTTTGATGGAAGGAGACACTGAAAAATCTTTCTCCTTAGCTGACAGGGTATAAGTTGCCGATCCCAAAGTAACAGGAAATTTTGCCTAAATACCTTGTTAGTCATACATTTTGCTTTTACTGTTTTTCTTCTCAAGGAGGCTAAGATGATGATAACATTAGAAATTATGATGAGTCTTCACAAGGCAGGAACGACTTTTCCTTCAGCTAGTCTTAACTCGGTATATTAATGAAATCAACTGTTTTGAGCCAACAGCATTCATCTGACTTTTTCCAACATGTTTTTATTAAATGTAATCCTCTTTATCTATAAAGCTGTTCAATGAATGTTTTACATCCTAATTATATTCAAGGACATGATCATGTAATCCAGAAGACCAATATTCCATTTCCATTTTTGTTGAGGGGATTGTTTTAGATCAAAGAGGGCACTGCTATCTACAGTAAAGAGGGCATGGGGGACAAAAAGCCAGGTAAAAGAAAGGAAAGAAGCAGATAGTATATATATGTCAGAGCCTTCTGAGTCCCAGAATAGAAATAACTATGAAGAAACTAATAGATGGACACAGGTAAATTAAATAACAAACTATTTCTTCAGAAGGGAATAGAAGCAAAGGCAGAAGCAGTGAGACGTGTCAGAAGGCTGCTGCAGTTATCTAGGCCAGAGACGATGGCTGCTGGGACCAAGGTGTTAGCAGTTAAGGAAGTAAGAGGCAGATGGGTTTTGAATATAAGTTTTCAAAGTAGAGCTAACATATATTTCTGACGGATTGTGTATGGTGGTGATAGAAAGAAAGGAGTCAGGAATTACCCCCAAGAGTTTTTGCCTGAATTACTGAAAGAATGGAGTGCTATTAATGATGATGGAGAAAGTCTGTGACAGTATCAGGCTTGGAGTGACCAGGGAATCTGATTAGTTTTGGACAGGCTAAGTTTGAGATGCCTATTAAACAGCTAAGCAGAGATACTGAGGAGGAAGTTGAATAGATATCTCTGGACTTCAGGACAGAGAAGTAGGCTGGAGATAGAAATTTGAGAACCATCAACACAGAATTATTTAAAGTTGGAGGCTAGACAGAAATTATGAATAGAGTGAGTGGAAATAGAAACAAGAAAATATTCAAGACCTAGCTTTGGGACAAAAACAGACATCACAGAGATGAGAAGAAACTAAGAAGAGAGACCAAAATGATCCTGAGTAGTAGAACTGAATGAAATTTAATGAAATATACAATTTTTAGGTTTTTCCAACTTTTCTCATGAACAGTTAAATAATTTAACTTTTTTTCATGAACAGTCAAATAATTTAAACTATCAAGGAACATTTGATTTAAAAATGCAAATAGCACGTGTTTCAGATTTTATACAGAAATAATGAATACATTTTAACTGAAATCTCATTTTTGGTTTGCAATTAAATCCTTCTCATCTTCAGTCGACCCAGGTAGAGTTCAGTAGAATTTTTAAAATGACATTCATCAGTGAATACTAAATCCTCATACCCAAGAAGAGTTTCCTTCTATGACTACAACAGAAGACAATTTATATCCAACTGTCTTACAGAAAAATCTAGATGACTTAGTGCTCACTGTCACTTAGGAAGAGGACTTTCCTGTTTTATTCTAAATTTCATAGCATGGTATCTCTTTCAAGTTCTTTTGGAATTAGTTGGCTGGTTTATTTCTGGCAAATACAGAAACTGGTAGTTATAAAGTAGAAATGTGAGATAGAAAGTAACTTGAAAAGTAATCAACTATTTTCTTTCAAGCAAATTCTTTTAATAAGTGGAAAATTGTATTCACCAAGCAGTGAGACGTGTCAGAAGGCTGCTGCAGTTATCTAGGCCAGAGACGATGGCTGCTGGGACCAAGGTGTTAGCAGTTAAGGAAGTAAGAGGCAGATGGGTTTTGAATATAAGTTTTCAAAGTAGAGCTAACATATATTTCTGACGGATTGTGTATGGTGGTGATAGAAAGAAAGGAGTCAGGAATTACCCCCAAGAGTTTTTGCCTGAATTACTGAAAGAATGGAGTGCTATTAATGATGATGGAGAAAGTCTGTGACAGTATCAGGCTTGGAGTGACCAGGGAATCTGATTAGTTTTGGACAGGCTAAGTTTGAGATGCCTATTAAACAGCTAAGCAGAGATACTGAGGAGGAAGTTGAATAGATATCTCTGGACTTCAGGACAGAGAAGTAGGCTGGAGATAGAAATTTGAGAACCATCAACACAGAATTATTTAAAGTTGGAGGCTAGACAGAAATTATGAATAGAGTGAGTGGAAATAGAAACAAGAAAATATTCAAGACCTAGCTTTGGGACAAAAACAGACATCACAGAGATGAGAAGAAACTAAGAAGAGAGACCAAAATGATCCTGAGTAGTAGAACTGAATGAAATTTAATGAAATATACAATTTTTAGGTTTTTCCAACTTTTCTCATGAACAGTTAAATAATTTAACTTTTTTTCATGAACAGTCAAATAATTTAAACTATCAAGGAACATTTGATTTAAAAATGCAAATAGCACGTGTTTCAGATTTTATACAGAAATAATGAATACATTTTAACTGAAATCTCATTTTTGGTTTGCAATTAAATCCTTCTCATCTTCAGTCGACCCAGGTAGAGTTCAGTAGAATTTTTAAAATGACATTCATCAGTGAATACTAAATCCTCATACCCAAGAAGAGTTTCCTTCTATGACTACAACAGAAGACAATTTATATCCAACTGTCTTACAGAAAAATCTAGATGACTTAGTGCTCACTGTCACTTAGGAAGAGGACTTTCCTGTTTTATTCTAAATTTCATAGCATGGTATCTCTTTCAAGTTCTTTTGGAATTAGTTGGCTGGTTTATTTCTGGCAAATACAGAAACTGGTAGTTATAAAGTAGAAATGTGAGATAGAAAGTAACTTGAAAAGATACATCAAAAACCTGATTTCTTTCTTTTTTCTAAGCCAATACACTTTCTTATTAATAAAGTGGAAAATTGTATTCACCAAGCTTCTAAGAAGACTGAATTTCAACTGAAAAACTATTAGAATGGGATAAGCTAGTCTTTCCTGTGCAGAAAGTACATTGGAGTGAATAAGTAGGTCTTGTGTTAACCTTAAGGTTAAGGATGGAGGATAAGGGTTGAAAATATGTGGGCAAGAGCATGGGGCAGAGAAAAGCAAAACGGAAGAAAGAGCACACTAGCAATAGTGATAAAAGAAATTATGTGTAAGAGGATGAGATGGTTGGATGGCAACATTGACTAAATGAGCATGAGTTTTAGCAAATTTGGGGAGATGGTGAAGGACAGGGAAGTCTGGTGTGCTTCAGTCCACGGGGGTTATAAACAGTTGGACCTGACTGAGCAACTGAATAACAACAGTAGGTGGCTAAATTATTACAAAAAATAATTTATTCGTGCCAAAGGGAAAAAAAAAAAATAAAACCCTTAAAGATGAGCAGAATGTCAGTACAGATTCAAAAGGACTATGGAGAGACTACACTGGGAGTGCACTGGTAATCTGGGGAGAATGCCCCATTCAGGACAGGATGTTCCAGCTAGGCTCTAGGTGCCAAGGATCAGACCTTAGCAATGCTATGTAAACTCATAAAAACAAGGAACTCAGAAAGCATTTTCTTGAAATAGCTATCTGGAGCATTGTTGTTAGGTAAATCCAAAGGACAGTCAGTTTTGTGGGATATTTCAGTGCTTTCTCAAAAGGGGGATAGGTTGATATATGGCTTCAGACCTGTTCTATCAGCCTCACACACTCCCAAAGGACTGGTTGCTGCTGTTGAATTTCCAATTAAAATGCCTTAGTAATCATTAGTCAAGCCACTTTTCTCTTGGAAGAGGACTTTCCTGTTTTATTCTAAATTTCATAGCATGGTATCTCTTTCAAGTTCTTTTGGAATTAGTTGGCTGGTTTATTTCTGGCAAATACAGAAACTGGTAGTTATAAAGTAGAAATGTGAGATAGAAAGTAACTTGAAAAGATACATCAAAAACCTGATTTCTTTCTTTTTTCTAAGCCAATACACTTTCTTATTAATAAAGTGGAAAATTGTATTCACCAAGCTTCTAAGAAGACTGAATTTCAACTGAAAAACTATTAGAATGGGATAAGCTAGTCTTTCCTGTGCAGAAAGTACATTGGAGTGAATAAGTAGGTCTTGTGTTAACCTTAAGGTTAAGGATGGAGGATAAGGGTTGAAAATATGTGGGCAAGAGCATGGGGCAGAGAAAAGCAAAACGGAAGAAAGAGCACACTAGCAATAGTGATAAAAGAAATTATGTGTAAGAGGATGAGATGGTTGGATGGCAACATTGACTAAATGAGCATGAGTTTTAGCAAATTTGGGGAGATGGTGAAGGACAGGGAAGTCTGGTGTGCTTCAGTCCACGGGGGTTATAAACAGTTGGACCTGACTGAGCAACTGAATAACAACAGTAGGTGGCTAAATTATTACAAAAAATAATTTATTCGTGCCAAAGGGAAAAAAAAAAAATAAAACCCTTAAAGATGAGCAGAATGTCAGTACAGATTCAAAAGGACTATGGAGAGACTACACTGGGAGTGCACTGGTAATCTGGGGAGAATGCCCCATTCAGGACAGGATGTTCCAGCTAGGCTCTAGGTGCCAAGGATCAGACCTTAGCAATGCTATGTAAACTCATAAAAACAAGGAACTCAGAAAGCATTTTCTTGAAATAGCTATCTGGAGCATTGTTGTTAGGTAAATCCAAAGGACAGTCAGTTTTGTGGGATATTTCAGTGCTTTCTCAAAAGGGGGATAGGTTGATATATGGCTTCAGACCTGTTCTATCAGCCTCACACACTCCCCAAAGGACTGGTTGCTGCTGTTGAATTTCCAATTAAAATGCCTTAGTAATCATTAGTCAAGCCACTTTTCTCTTGGAAAATGCTCTTTTCAAGTGTGCATGAAGGGACCATATGAGCTAATGGAAACATTGTTGCTGATATTATTGCATTATTTATTATTCTTGTTATTAAATAGAAAAATGTTTATCAGTAATCATGTCTCTATAAAATGTGAGAAATTACACCTCCTCCTTCAAAGGACAGCCTGTTGTATTCAGCCTACATAGTTTACTTCTATTACTGTCTTGCTCTTGTAAGCACTGAGATTATGACATGGGGCGTTTGGTGCTATTAGCTGACTCAGATCCATCAAAATCTCTATCTCACGGTGGTTGGCTTCATCCCACTAGAGCACATAAATATCTAGATGACTATAATCTGAGCACAAGTGTTGGAAGAATATGTTCTGGATATGCAGTAAACTCACAGGGGTATTTAAAATAAGACATAGCTAGGAAAGGGGACAGACAATAGATAGAAGGATCAGGAGCACTTAAAAAAATTTTTTTTTTTTTTACTTTTTACTTTTACAGAGTTGTGTTGTTTACATATATGCATGATCCCAGATTAGTCATATGTGTGGAGTACTTTTTAAGGAACACATCTTGGTAAAAAATCATGAAAATCCCTGTGTCCGCCCATTACAGGAGACCTATGATAACCATTTGTCATGGCTTTAGGATGTGTCTTTGAAGGAGACAGCAAACAGAGGCTAGCCCTAGACAGAGCCAGTTTTATTCAGGCTACTGTCCAGGTGTGGGTGAAATAGTCATTGATTGTTACTAAATTGGGTTAGGCAGACAGTCTGTGGAATTCAAAGTGAATGATTTCAATGCTAATTTAAAAAAATAATGTATTTTGTTTTCCATTAGCAAAACTGAAAGATCACAAGGCTTTATAAAGCATCTAATCCTTTGTCCTCATGAGGAAATTTGATCACCCCATTCTAAAGAAAAAATTTCAAATTTGCACAAAGATAGCCTAAGCCTATCCGTGCTAATGCATCAGTGTTGAACTTCAGGTCAACGAATAAAATGTATAACCCAATTCTGTTAACAATTGTACTTCAGATATCTGAAATAAATCTTAGTTCAGCTACGGGATCACCGAACTACAACATATTATGATTTCATTTTTCCCTTTTGGTTTGAATGATCCTTATGCAAAGCCTATGCCAGATAAAAAGATTTATTTTCTTCTCAAAGAATTTCCACAGTTTTAGGGTTGAAGACTGATTGACATAGGTGGATCATTAATTTGCCAATAATGCCTAAACTTCTGCACAACTGTGACAGAGAGGAGTTGGGTGGAGAGGTACACCTCCTCAAAGGACATTTGGCTATGTTTTATTACTGCTGACTGAGATTATGACATGGGCGTTTGGTGCTATTAGCTGACTCAGATCCATCAAAATCTCTATCTCACGGTGGTTGGCTTCATCCCACTAGAGCACATAAATATCTAGATGACTATAATCTGAGCACAAGTGTTGGAAGAATATGTTCTGGATATGCAGTAAACTCACAGGGGTATTTAAAATAAGACATAGCTAGGAAAGGGGACAGACAATAGATAGAAGGATCAGGAGCACTTAAAAAATTTTTTTTTTTTTTACTTTTTACTTTTACAGAGTTGTGTTGTTTACATATATGCATGATCCCAGATTAGTCATATGTGTGGAGTACTTTTTAAGGAACACATCTTGGTAAAAAATCATGAAAATCCCTGTGTCCGCCCATTACAGGAGACCTATGATAACCATTTGTCATGGCTTTAGGATGTGTCTTTGAAGGAGACAGCAAACAGAGGCTAGCCCTAGACAGAGCCAGTTTTATTCAGGCTACTGTCCAGGTGTGGGTGAAATAGTCATTGATTGTTACTAAATTGGGTTAGGCAGACAGTCTGTGGAATTCAAAGTGAATGATTTCAATGCTAATTTAAAAAAATAATGTATTTTGTTTTCCATTAGCAAAACTGAAAGATCACAAGGCTTTATAAAGCATCTAATCCTTTGTCCTCATGAGGAAATTTGATCACCCCATTCTAAAGAAAAAATTTCAAATTTGCACAAAGATAGCCTAAGCCTATCCGTGCTAATGCATCAGTGTTGAACTTCAGGTCAACGAATAAAATGTATAACCCAATTCTGTTAACAATTGTACTTCAGATATCTGAAATAAATCTTAGTTCAGCTACGGGATCACCGAACTACAACATATTATGATTTCATTTTTCCCTTTTGGTTTGAATGATCCTTATGCAAAGCCTATGCCAGATAAAAAGATTTATTTTCTTCTCAAAGAATTTCCACAGTTTTAGGGTTGAAGACTGATTGACATAGGTGGATCATTAATTTGCCAATAATGCCTAAACTTCTGCACAACTGTGACAGAGAGGAGTTGGGTGGAGAGGGAAATCTTTAAAGATTTGAAGTCTTAAGTTTTTTTTTCAAAATATTTTATAGTGACTTCCTTTGCTCTATATATTCTGATGAAAATAAGTTCCTTTCTATTTTCTAATTTTAACACATTGTTGTTATTGAGTCACTAAATTGTATCTGACTCTTTCGCAACCCCATGCACTGGCCCACCAGGCTCCTCTGTCCATTCCATGGGATTTTCCCAGGCAGGAACTCTGGGAAGAATACTGAGAAGGTTGCCATTTCCTTCTCCAGGGGATCTTAAAAACCCAAGGATTGAATCCATGTCTCCTGCACTGGTAGGTGGGTTCTTTATCACTGAGACACCAGGAAAGCCCATAGAAATCTACTGTTGTTCAGTCATGTCCAGTCGTGTCTAACTCTTTGTGACCTCATGGGCTGCAGAGAACCAGGCCTGCCTGTCTCTCACCATCGCCCAGAGTTTGACTAAGTTCATGCCCATTGCATCAGTGATGCCATCCAGCCATCTCATCCTCTGATGCCCTCTTCTTCTTCTGCCCTCAATCTTCCCCAGCATCAGGAACTTTTCTTATGAGTTGGCTGTTTGCATCAGATCACCAAAATACTGGAACTTCAGCTTTAGCATCAGTCCTTCCAATGAATATTCAGGATTGATTTTCTTTAGGATTAACTGGTTTGGTCTCCTTGCTGTCCAAGGAACCTTCAGGAGTCTTCTCCAGCACTACATTTTGCAGGCATCAATTCTTTGGCACTCTGTCTTCTCTAGTCCAGCTGTCACAACCGTATGTGACCGCTGAGAAGACAATAGTGCTGACTCTACGGACCCTTTTTAGCAATGTAATGTCTTGCTTTTCAACATATTGCCTAGGATTGTCATATCTTTCCTGCCAAGAAACAATTTGTCTTCCGATTTCATGGATGCAGTAACCATGCTCAATGATTTTAGAGCCCAAGAAGAGGAAATCTGTCACTACTTCCATATTTTCCCCTAGTATTTACCATGAAATAATGGGGCCAGATGTCACAGTATTTTTTTTAATATTTAATTTTAAGCCGAATCTTTCAGTCTCCTTCAGCTCATCAAGAGGCTCTTTAGTTCCTCTTCACTTTCTGCCATTAGAATAATATCACTCTCATATCTGAGGTTGCTGCCTGTTTCTCCTGCCTGTATTGATTCCAGCTGGTAACACATCCAGTCCATCATTTCTCATGATGTTCTCAGTGTACAGGTTAAACAAACAGGGTGACAGTAGGCAGCCCTGTCATACTACTTTCTCAATCTTGAACCAATCATTTGTTCCACACAGCGTTGTAATTGTGGCTCTTGACTTGCACATAGCTTTCTCAGACACTGATATGTGGGTCAAGAAATTCATACACATTAGTAGTTTTTAACAATGCATTTGATTTTGATGTTTTTTTGAGTTACTAAAATAAAATATAAATAGAAGGCCATATTTATCAATGAGCATATATAAACATGTACATATTTCTTCTATATAAAGTTTAATCCATGATAATAAAAATAGCTAAAATAGATAATGAAACTGCAGAGAACCAGGCCTGCCTGTCTCTCACCATCGCCCAGAGTTTGACTAAGTTCATGCCCATTGCATCAGTGATGCCATCCAGCCATCTCATCCTCTGATGCCCTCTTCTTCTTCTGCCCTCAATCTTCCCCAGCATCAGGAACTTTTCTTATGAGTTGGCTGTTTGCATCAGATCACCAAAATACTGGAACTTCAGCTTTAGCATCAGTCCTTCCAATGAATATTCAGGATTGATTTTCTTTAGGATTAACTGGTTTGGTCTCCTTGCTGTCCAAGGAACCTTCAGGAGTCTTCTCCAGCACTACATTTTGCAGGCATCAATTCTTTGGCACTCTGTCTTCTAGTCCAGCTGTCACAACCGTATGTGACCGCTGAGAAGACAATAGTGCTGACTCTACGGACCCTTTTTAGCAATGTAATGTCTTGCTTTTCAACATATTGCCTAGGATTGTCATATCTTTCCTGCCAAGAAACAATTTGTCTTCCGATTTCATGGATGCAGTAACCATGCTCAATGATTTTAGAGCCCAAGAAGAGGAAATCTGTCACTACTTCCATATTTTCCCCTAGTATTTACCATGAAATAATGGGGCCAGATGTCACAGTATTTTTTTTAATATTTAATTTTAAGCCGAATCTTTCAGTCTCCTTCAGCTCATCAAGAGGCTCTTTAGTTCCTCTTCACTTTCTGCCATTAGAATAATATCACCCCATATCTGAGGTTGCTGCCTGTTTCTCCTGCCTGTATTGATTCCAGCTGGTAACACATCCAGTCCATCATTTCTCATGATGTTCTCAGTGTACAGGTTAAACAAACAGGGTGACAGTAGGCAGCCCTGTCATACTACTTTCTCAATCTTGAACCAATCATTTGTTCCACACAGCGTTGTAATTGTGGCTCTTGACTTGCACATAGCTTTCTCAGACACTGATATGTGGGTCAAGAAATTCATACACATTAGTAGTTTTTAACAATGCATTTGATTTTGATGTTTTTTTGAGTTACTAAAATAAAATATAAATAGAAGGCCATATTTATCAATGAGCATATATAAACATGTACATATTTCTTCTATATAAAGTTTAATCCATGATAATAAAAAATAGCTAAAATAGTAAGTATATTGGAAGCTGTGAGAGAGCACCAATGGTTAAACTAATAAATATGCAAAACTTTTTGTCAAAATAGAAAAATCAAAAGAACAAAGACTATAGGCAGAGAGAGCTTCCAGACATATTTCCTCATGTAAGCTGAAGTGGCTGTGTGGCCACTTAAGGAATGGGGGAGGAAGAGGTGTGATTAAAAGAAAAGAAAGAAAAACTTAGAAAAATAAAAAAAATAAGCTTTGATCAACTAGTCTCAAGACTTATTGTTACTATTTAGTGGAATTCAGGGAAAACTAAAGGAAATCTTTATGAACCTTAATTCGAGTCTTAGAAATGAAGCCCACCAGCTAGTTACACAGGAACTGAGAGCAACCTGTTTTATTGGGTGGAAACTGACTCAAAACAGAGCCCGAGATGTGGCAGATAATCTGACAAGTGCCAGGATAAGATTGCTTCTAGTCCCCTGCCATTCTGCCCTCCTAGGTTCCAGTCTTATCTTTAGAGATGTTCCCAGCTATTGTGTGATCCAGAAATTGCCAGGTGAGTCAACTGCATGCAATTTCACTCTCATATGCAGAAAAATATTCTTCTCCTTTAGAAAATTTATAAAGTTCTCTTTCAAATGTATTAGGGCTGTTGGCCTGCGCCAGATTTGAGTTCTGAATTTTTTTTTTCACTTATTTTTAAAAGTTAAACACCACTCATTTTTCATGGTGAAAAATCTCACTGAAATTGCTCTCTCACATAAAGCAGCAATTCATCAAATAATTCTTTGATGTCAACTTTATTATGTTTACCTCTCCCTGCAGCTAGGCACCAAACAGCTCCTAAACAAACACCCAAGTTAGCCAAGCGAGGACCCAACAAGATTCAGTTCTCTCGAGGTAGTCTCTACGTTTGTCCACTGAGCCTGTAAACAACTCCCAAGGTAGGGAGGGAAGAGACTCAGGTCACGTCACTTCCAAACTGAAGTGGCTTCCTGTTGCTACAGGATAATTTTCAATCTGCTTAGCATTATCTGAGGCTTTTCTGGTGGCTCAGATGGTAAAGAGTCTGCCTGCAATGTAGGAGACCATGGTTTGATCCCTGGGTCAGGAAGGTTCCCTGGAGAAGGAAATGGCAATACACTCCAATATTCTTGCCTGGAAAATCCCATGGATGGAGGAGCCCCCTACAGTCCATGGGGTTGCAAAAAATCAGACACGACTGAGCTACTAACACTCTTTCTGTTGGCTTTGTTTACAAAGCATTTCATTCTTCGGATGCCTCTGAATTCATCAAGCCCTACCCCTCTATTCTCCATTCCAGTCCCATTGAACCAGTGCTATGCCTTCAGCAAGAAACAAACTTTTATGTTGAAACAAACTTTTACTTTTACTTTAACCATAGTGCTCGATCTAGAATTTTCCTTCAAATACTAATGTAGGCTTTCCTGATTGATTCCCCAAGTCTAGGTCAGGCACTATGGTTAAAAGAATGACTGAAATCCGGGGCAAAGTATGATGGAAAAAAATCGAATGTTACTTTAATCTTTTTATTTTAGTCCTGCATGGTGCAGCTTCATTATGTTTTTAAGCATAATAGCATAAGCATAGACATTACTAAGCCCATGTTATTTGAGGTTTGGAAAAGAACTCTAAAGTCATCTTGTTCAGTTCTCTAATGTTACAAATGAAAAGGTGATTAGATTAGAAGAGGAAGGAGGTGCTAATCGAAGATGCTAAGAGAAAAACTTTGCATGGTCTGGATTACTTCATCATGAGAAATTATGAAAATGTTCAATTCAGTGCAACTCAACATTTACAGGTGATAGCTGTTTTATTCAATTAAGTCTGTTATACTTCTAAAAAGTATATATTAAATATTCCCAATTTATAGCTGGAAACTGAGAAAACAAAAGTCCAATGTCAGTTTTGGCACAGATAAGAATAATTGGGAAAGCAAGAAAAAGAAACCACTTAAAACAATCACCTAAAATCACTACATAGTGATCTATTAAAGGACACTTAATGGTTCTAGTTCATCTATGTCTTAGTAGAAGTTCTTATATATATATATATATATATTTATATTTTTATAAAATGGTTATGCAACCTTAGAATAGGAGAAAAATAAAATCCAGAACGTTAACTCCTACTGTGACAATTCTAAATAAAGTCCAGCCCACATTCACTCTTACAAATTCTATATATTCTATTGAAATATCATATACTTGATATATAGTATTATCTTTAAGATAATCATCTTTCCCTCTTACCAATATAATTTGTGAATTTATTTAAGTATACATATTCAAAGATACATAGATACTTCCAAACAGTGTGTGTGTATATATATATATATATATATATATATATATATAAAACACAATGCTGCTTCTGCATAGTCACTTCAGTAGTGTCTAACTCTGTGTGACCTCTTGGACTGCAGCCCATCAGGCTTCTCGGTCCATGGAATTTTCTGGGCAAGAATACGGGAGCAGGTTGCCATTTTCTTCTCCACAGAACACAATATATAACATGTATTTTGTCCTGAACTTTGTTGACTACATTATATTGGGCAAATCAAAATTGAAAAAAAAAAAAGTTTAGTGAACTATGTCTATAAAAATAATGCAGTTTAAATAATGGTTTCTTTAGCATAAATTTATTCATTATAATTAATAATAGTTACTATATTTTTGAAAATTAAATTCATACCATGAATAGTTAAAATACCAAAAAAATATGACTAGAAAATATAAAGCATACTCAGATACAACTCTGAAGCATATTGAAGGTAATCTGCACACACAATCAACATTTGCCATTTATTAATACGTATATTAATAAGCACTTATTTTGAAAATGTAATTTCTAAAGGATTTCTAAAATTTAAAATAGTAGAGATAAAATCATGAACATTAAATGTGTAATTTATATATTATATGTCTAAAGAAAAATACTAAATGATATTTTCAAATTACCACAGTCCTGGCAGAATAATGCATTTACTGTTTTAGTGTCTACTGCATTGTGATCGTGGAATTATATTTTTCAGTGAGCATTGTGCTTACCTCCACATCTTGGAATTGGTCCACTCCACATCACTTTTCCATCCATAAGAATACATGTAATCGTTTCTGTTCCTGGGTTTTAATAAACCCTTCTTCACAAATAACTGAAATTGAACTTCCTAACTGAAAGTTGTCCCCAAATCGCCTTGCATTGATTGGTATTCCAGGATAGGAGAAAAATAAAATCCAGAACGTTAACTCCTACTGTGACAATTCTAAATAAAGTCCAGCCCACATTCACTCTTACAAATTCTATATATTCTATTGAAATATCATATACTTGATATATAGTATTATCTTTAAGATAATCATCTTTCCCTCTTACCAATATAATTTGTGAATTTATTTAAGTATACATATTCAAAGATACATAGATACTTCCAAACAGTGTGTGTATATATATATATATATATACATATATAACACAATGCTGCTTCTGCATAGTCACTTCAGTAGTGTCTAACTCTGTGTGACCTCTTGGACTGCAGCCCATCAGGCTTCTCGGTCCATGGAATTTTCTGGGCAAGAATACGGGAGCAGGTTGCCATTTTCTTCTCCACAGAACACAATATATAACATGTATTTTGTCCTGAACTTTGTTGACTACATTATATTGGGCAAATCAAAATTGAAAAAAAAAAAAGTTTAGTGAACTATGTCTATAAAAATAATGCAGTTTAAATAATGGTTTCTTTAGCATAAATTTATTCATTATAATTAATAATAGTTACTATATTTTTGAAAATTAAATTCATACCATGAATAGTTAAAATACCAAAAAAATATGACTAGAAAATATAAAGCATACTCAGATACAACTCTGAAGCATATTGAAGGTAATCTGCACACACAATCAACATTTGCCATTTATTAATACGTATATTAATAAGCACTTATTTTGAAAATGTAATTTCTAAAGGATTTCTAAAATTTAAAATAGTAGAGATAAAATCATGAACATTAAATGTGTAATTTATATATTATATGTCTAAAGAAAAATACTAAATGATATTTTCAAATTACCACAGTCCTGGCAGAATAATGCATTTACTGTTTTAGTGTCTACTGCATTGTGATCGTGGAATTATATTTTTCAGTGAGCATTGTGCTTACCTCCACATCTTGGAATTGGTCCACTCCACATCACTTTTCCATCCATAAGAATACATGTAATCGTTTCTGTTCCCTGGGTTTTAATAAACCCTTCTTCACAAATAACTGAAATTGAACTTCCTAACTGAAAGTTGTCCCCAAATCGCCTTGCATTGATTGGTATTCCAGGATCAGGACACTCATTATGTCCAAATGCTTGAGAAGAGAAATAAAAAAAAAAGGGAGAAAGAGAGAGAAACACACAAGCTAGCAGTATGAGACTGACCCTGGTATATCTGGGGTGAGAAACAGTGACTTTCAAAAAGGTTACGCTCATTGCTAGAGAAGCGTTTATTTGTTTAAAAGAGAAAAAAATAAGCGAGACTCTCCTCTGACCATACATGCTTCTCTCTGATGTGTAATAGATATAATTGTTTTAAATAAGAACCTCACTCTAAAATTACAATATTTCAAATTAGAATTGTTTCTGCTTATTTTTTGAAATCATTAGCTCTATCTAAGCAAAAATTTCCAGGTTAAGCTGAACAGAATTCCAATTAATGTGAATACAGAACAGGTTGACTATGTGCCCTTGAAAACTCTTCTTGTGATTTTCACTATTTGGAATGGAGAGATATTCTCAATATGAGAATGAAAGTGAAAACTTTCAATCTAATGTGAAATTCTTATGATGTTTTTATAATTTTCCATATATCATTTACTCTGCCATCTAGGAAAAGGCAAGAGAGGTAATTCTTTTGCAATCGCCATGTTCTAGGCACTGTGATAGAAGCTTTAGATATTATATATTATCACATATCATTTGGAACAGCCTGATAAGCAGAGGATAGCCATTTACTCTAAGGAGTAACACACGATTCAAAAAAAGTATTAATAGCTTGCCTCAAATCATCAAGATAGTATTGAAATGTGTCCTGTGGTATGGCTCTAATTTTTTTCTCCACAATATTTTGTCTCTTGGATGATTTGTCTCATGTCTCTCAAGAGAATGCAAGTTCTTTAGTTCAGGGCCACTATCTTATTTCACCTTGAATCTACCAGGATCTGTATTTAGCCTTGTACCAGCAAGTAGAAGAATTGTGAGAACAATGCGCTTACTTAAATTTCTCATAGATCATACACTGCATGAGCTGTATGAATTTGTATTATAAGTGTTCGAATTAGTATAATATAAATGGAAGATTATTTAAAGTGGCAAAGTCCAAATATGTAAAACATATTTCATGAGGCATACACAATTTAGTGTCATATTCACACTGCATGAGTACCTACAGGTATTTCCGTTTTTTTCACAAAATCATCACTGTGACCTTGTTAATGAATTATATGATTGTACTATAAGCCTCTTCATTTTTCAGTTGTATAGTACAAAATAATATTAAGATAAATATTAAAATATATAACATTTATTTCAAAGGTACACTTCTTTCTAATTATTGTTTTCTGTTGTGCTTTTTAAAAGTGCAATTTCAATTAAAAATGGTTGCTCCTATATATAATGTCTGTTGGATAATTTTTCAAAAAAAATACATTCAGTAGGAAACATAAGATATAAGAATTTGAATACAATGAGTTAAATTATTTACTAGAAAAGCAAGAGGCATATTTCATAATATCTTCAAAGTTCCATAAATATTAAAGTTAAAAATCTTATGCATTTAAGGAAATTCCCTGGCAGTCCAGTGGTTAGGACTTGGTGAGAGACCAAAGCTTCAATTCCCAGATGGGGAACTACGACCGTATAAGCTACTCAGCCAAGGAAAAAAGAAATAGGTATATGCATTTAAGGCAACATAAAAACTGTAAATAGATAAATGCATATGTGTTCATACGTATGAAATATTTTAAAGGCGACTTATAGATAATGCAACCATTTTATACAGTGGGTCTCTATGACACGTCATGGTTAAATTAACTTTCCAATATGCAATTACAGATTGACAACTTATTAGTGACAGTATTCATTAAGAGTGCCATCTTGAAAAGAAAATAACCATATTTTGTTACTAACTGACAAAGCTCAGCACTGAATGGTCTGGGACAAGGGTAGCGGGGAGGAGGGTGCAGTTCTTTATTTTCAAGAGGAGGAAATTAAACTGTATTATAAAATGACATTTAAATATTAACTCATCAAGTTGGTCAGTATCTGACAGAGTGTGGTAGCTTTGAAGGAAAACAAAAAAAATTCACTAGTGTGCTACAGTTTCAGGAGAAACGTACAAATGGAAGTACTGGTATGTAAGTTTGTTAACATTAAGGTATTTTCTTCTTTATGTGATTCATCCTTTTACTATATTTATACCATGTTATTTTCAGAAAGTATTTATCCTTTTGAAACACAAAAATGTGGATGACAGTGGCTAAATAACCCAAAGAATTCCTAAACCTAGAGAAATAAGAGCAGTACACTAATACCAGAACTGTCAAGGAAATAGTTCAGAAGACAACTAAACAATGACTGCTAATGTTTATAGAGTATTTACTAGGTGTACATAATGCATGACTTATAGGAATCACCCAACTCTGATTAAATAAAGTTCATATTTTCTGGTAAGATACAAATTTAAACATTCATTTTTTCCCCTGCTCTTTTGGGCCTCCTTTATCCTCTTTAGTGTGTTTTGTGCATCCATATTACCCAGAACTCCTTAGGAGGTTTACGTTCCTTCTTAATCTTGTAAGGGATCACAATGACCCACCATCTCCTTTGCATATGCAGATCTGGATCCTGTAAACCGTTAATATGTCAACTGCCTACAACTCTTTACCTCAAAAACTTATCTGTGCTTTGACCTCTAAAAGGCTGAACAGTCCTCATGACTTTCTGAAAGACCGTCTCCTGGGTTATAATCTACAGGTTGGTTTGGAAAAGATTTTTCATTTCTTTCTTAGGCTATTTATATCAGCCAGTATATTACTGATCTATTAAATCTAAACTACCTTTTTTTCTTTTTAATTGACGACTTGTTAGAAAAACTCCATATAACTTTATTGATAAGAATACTGAGCCTCTGTCAATAAACCTAAAAATATATTATAATATAGCCAAGATTTGAAGTTTCATAATTTGACTTCAGAGCTGATCTTCTTAATCACTAAGGTATCACTCCCAATCCCACAGGGGCTTTGCTAAATCAGCTTAGTCAATAAGAAGACGCAAAATTAATGACTTTCTTCTCAGTGATACTTTGATAGTCTAGTGAATTTTGTTTTTAGAATTATAACTCTGTGCTGTCATTATTTGTTTAAACTTTTCTACTGGTTTATGAGTATCTTGATAGAAGATATATGTGCATACCAATAATAGAAAAATATATGATGTATAGTAGGTATGAGATTATACTTACATGATTTAGAGAAAAAGCTAATATAATGGCAGATATAAAATTATATATGAAATCTATATCAATATATATTATGCCTCTTACAAAGAGAAATGACAACACAGAGCAAAAATATGGTTAGAAACCAAGAACTAAAAAACTGTCCCTGATACAAACTATACACATGATATGTTCAAATCTCCTTTCCTGTGGAACAAGAGAGTTGTTTTGAATGGTTTCTTTCTAGTTCTAATTTGTAGAAATATACAGAAAAAATTAACTTACTGTTATAAGTGATGTTAAAGCCACGTCCTGACATTGAGTGGTCAGCTTGAAATTCCAACCTTAGTATATGACTATTACTAGTAAGATGAGAAGGCACCTCAGCCCCAGTAAAGGTTCCAAGAATTGGGGAGTCTGGAGAGTCCCCATCTTTCACAGCAAGGAAGTCAAACTGGGATTCCAGATCAAAGTCATTGAAAGAAAGGTGTATCCGACTCCCTGGATCAGAGATTATTGTCCAGATGCAATTTAAATTATTTCCATACCCTTCTGGATAATCAGGAGAAAGGACTGTTCCCATTGGTGCAGTGAAGTTAGAGAGGCAAGGAACTGTTAAAATAGGAAGATGATAAAATACAATAAATGTTCAAACATAACAAAGTCCCTCATTTTGCCATACTCAACAATTACAACCAACAGCAGTTTGAAAAAATAATATCAAACATCCTCCTCTATCTTATAAAACAGAAAAATTGCTACTGTTTGTACATTATGAGGAAAGGCAACTAGTACCTTGAATTACTGTATGCTTAAATATGCACAAAAATATAATTGGATAATAACAGCAATTTATTTTGACATTTATCAAGTCCATGATACAGTGTGTTGCAAAGTTTTAGTTTCTGTGGTTTTAAAAAGTACTGGAAAAGAATAAAGACATTTCCATAGATAGCTCACAAAATGACTGAAAACAAACAAACAAAACAATTACATAGGTATTAACATAATCAGAATGATACAACCTGAAGAAAACTTAAGAGTGATGTAGTAACTAAGTGGACTTGATTCCTACCATGGTTATGGGATGCTCTGATGAATTTAACACAGGGCAGCTGCCACTAGTGGCTAACATTGGCAAGATAACTGTGGTAAGAACTCTCATACCATACCAAGGTGAGTCTTTATTTTCCCTCAGATATATATTATGCCTCTTACAAAGAGAAATGACAACACAGAGCAAAAATATGGTTAGAAACCAAGAACTAAAAAACTGTCCCTGATACAAACTATACACATGATATGTTCAAATCTCCTTTCCTGTGGAACAAGAGAGTTGTTTTGAATGGTTTCTTTCTAGTTCTAATTTGTAGAAATATACAGAAAAAATTAACTTACTGTTATAAGTGATGTTAAAGCCACGTCCTGACATTGAGTGGTCAGCTTGAAATTCCAACCTTAGTATATGACTATTACTAGTAAGATGAGAAGGCACCTCAGCCCCAGTAAAGGTTCCAAGAATTGGGGAGTCTGGAGAGTCCCCATCTTTCACAGCAAGGAAGTCAAACTGGGATTCCAGATCAAAGTCATTGAAAGAAAGGTGTATCCGACTCCCTGGATCAGAGATTATTGTCCAGATGCAATTTAAATTATTTCCATACCCTTCTGGATAATCAGGAGAAAGGACTGTTCCCATTGGTGCAGTGAAGTTAGAGAGGCAAGGAACTGTTAAAATAGGAAGATGATAAAATACAATAAATGTTCAAACATAACAAAGTCCCTCATTTTGCCATACTCAACAATTACAACCAACAGCAGTTTGAAAAAATAATATCAAACATCCTCCTCTATCTTATAAAACAGAAAAATTGCTACTGTTTGTACATTATGAGGAAAGGCAACTAGTACCTTGAATTACTGTATGCTTAAATATGCACAAAAATATAATTGGATAATAACAGCAATTTATTTTGACATTTATCAAGTCCATGATACAGTGTGTTGCAAAGTTTTAGTTTCTGTGGTTTTAAAAAGTACTGGAAAAGAATAAAGACATTTCCATAGATAGCTCACAAAATGACTGAAAACAAACAAACAAAACAATTACATAGGTATTAACATAATCAGAATGATACAACCTGAAGAAAACTTAAGAGTGATGTAGTAACTAAGCGGACTTGATTCCTACCATGGTTATGGGATGCTCTGATGAATTTAACACAGGGCAGCTGCCACTAGTGGCTAACATTGGCAAGATAACTGTGGTAAGAACTCTCATACCATACCAAGGTGAGTCTTTATTTTCCCTCAGATTTATTTTGTTAACTTAAAAAAAATCTGATTTAAAGGTTCACACAGAACATTTAGAAAGCAGAGGAAGGATTAAAAAAAATTCTATGACAGAGAGGACATGATAGTTAAAATAATACTATATTTTATTCAGCGTTTCTTAGACATTTTTAAACAAAATTGAATTCATACAATGTGCACCATATTTTATTGGCAAAGAATATGAACTTTAGGCCTCAGAATATTTTGCTAAATTACAGCTCATAAAAGTTGTATTCTCTTATATTTAATATAACAAGAATGTATTAGATAGTATAACACTCCTACCAGCATAAATATTATGAGTATACCATTTTATTAATTTAATAAGAAAAATACTCTCACATTGTATTAATTTGCACTGTTTTGTCTACTAGTGAAGTTGAAGATTCCTCATAAGTTTATTAGACACTTATGCTTTCTGTTTTTTTCTAGAATTAATCTGGTCATGAATTCTGATAAGATTATAACTCAGTTTATAATATTCATAAATATTCATATTGTATGCAATACATATTCACATTCATATTCATACAATATTCATAAAATATAAACTGAGTTATAATCTTATCAGAGTTTGTGAGATTAATTCTAATAAAATAAAAAACATAAATGTTTAACAAATATATGAGAAATCTTTTAGGACTTCTTTAGTGGTCCATTGGTTTAAGAATCTGCCTGCTAATGCAAGAGACACAAGTTCAATCCCTGATCCAGGAAAACTTTACATGCTTCAGTGCAACTAAGCCTGTGTGCCACAACTACAGAGCCTGTCCACTAGAGCCCACGAGCTGCAACCACTGAAGCCTTCGTACCTAGAGTCTGGATCACACCATCAAAGACCCAGCATAGTCAAAAATATAAATAAATAAATAAAATTATATAAAATGTAATTATATAACATTTCAGTATAAATAACACATTTTGAGTATTACAAATTATCGTCTCTTTTGCATGTTTACATTTAAAAGAAGGGATGAATTTCACACAGGGCAGCTGCCACTAGTGGCTAACATTGGCAAGATAACTGTGGTAAGAACTCTCATACCATACCAAGGTGAGTCTTTATTTTCCCTCAGATTTATTTTGTTAACTTAAAAAAAATCTGATTTAAAGGTTCACACAGAACATTTAGAAAGCAGAGGAAGGATTAAAAAAAATTCTATGACAGAGAGGACATGATAGTTAAAATAATACTATATTTTATTCAGCGTTTCTTAGACATTTTTAAACAAAATTGAATTCATACAATGTGCACCATATTTTATTGGCAAAGAATATGAACTTTAGGCCTCAGAATATTTTGCTAAATTACAGCTCATAAAAGTTGTATTCTCTTATATTTAATATAACAAGAATGTATTAGATAGTATAACACTCCTACCAGCATAAATATTATGAGTATACCATTTTATTAATTTAATAAGAAAAATACTCTCACATTGTATTAATTTGCACTGTTTTGTCTACTAGTGAAGTTGAAGATTCCTCATAAGTTTATTAGACACTTATGCTTTCTGTTTTTTTCTAGAATTAATCTGGTCATGAATTCTGATAAGATTATAACTCAGTTTATAATATTCATAAATATTCATATTGTATGCAATACATATTCACATTCATATTCATACAATATTCATAAAATATAAACTGAGTTATAATCTTATCAGAGTTTGTGAGATTAATTCTAATAAAATAAAAAACATAAATGTTTAACAAATATATGAGAAATCTTTTAGGACTTCTTTAGTGGTCCATTGGTTTAAGAATCTGCCTGCTAATGCAAGAGACACAAGTTCAATCCCTGATCCAGGAAAACTTTACATGCTTCAGTGCAACTAAGCCTGTGTGCCACAACTACAGAGCCTGTCCACTAGAGCCCACGAGCTGCAACCACTGAAGCCTTCGTACCTAGAGTCTGGATCACACCATCAAAGACCCAGCATAGTCAAAAATATAAATAAATAAATAAAATTATATAAAATGTAATTATATAACATTTCAGTATAAATAACACATTTTGAGTATTACAAATTATCGTCTCTTTTGCATGTTTACATTTGCTTTCAAGCTTAGATCTTTTATTAATATTCAGAAATTAGACCAATATGTATCACACTATTTAACTGTGGAAATATAGACAGAAGTATACTATATGTGTAAGATATATAAGATACACAAAATGTGTGAAAGAATGACAAGAATGATATCTATATAATTTGCAGTTCTAAGACTCTTCTGTATGGAATAATAGTAGTTCAAATCAGGGCTTGCAAACAGCGACTGGGCTGAATCCAGATTACATTTGTGTTTGGTTCAATTTTTTCTTATCCAGCCACAAAAAATGAAGTCACATTTTAAAATCATCATAATGGATAACAATGATTTAGTCCTGTTCCCTTTTGATTCCTTAACCTTCCACATCCTGGAATTATTGATTCTACAACCCTTGATCTAAATTAAGGGTTAGGAAACTTAAATGCTTTTGTTTTTATAAGTCACATGGGTCTCTTTTGCAACTAAACTCTGTCAGTGTAGCAGGAAAAGCAGTCATGGACAATGGGAAAATGAAAGTACAAGATTACTTTCTAATAAAATTTCATTTAAAAAAGTAAGCTTCAAGTTAGATTTGGCCTGCAGACTTTAGTTGTCCAGTCTCTCATCTAAAATGATCTACATCTGAGGGTTGAGACTGTTGTTTAGTGACCTAGTCGTGTCTGACTCTTTATGACCCTGTGGATCACAGTACAGCAGGCCCTCCTGTCCCTCACCACCTGCCAAAGTTTGCCCAAGTTCATCTGAGGGAGGACTGACCAAATCCATCATGTAGTACCTATTACCCCTTATCAGTTAAGTGGATGTCTACATAATACTTTAGACTTCCCAGGTGGCACAGTGGTAAAGAATGCCCCTGCTAATGTATGAGGTATGAGAGCATGGGTTAGATACCTGGGTCAGGAAGATACCCTGGAGAAGGAAATGGCAACCTATTCTAACAGTCTTGTCTGGTAAATTCCATTGACAGAGGAGACTGGCCATGTATAGGTGGCAAAGTGTCAGACACAACTGAGTGACTGAGCACACAGCACGATACAATACTTTCAACCCTTAATTATATCAAATGTATCTTCTCTGATTTTTACCCTGTGTAGAACGGATTTGCTTTCAAGCTTAGATCTTTTATTAATATTCAGAAATTAGACCAATATGTATCACACTATTTAACTGTGGAAATATAGACAGAAGTATACTATATGTGTAAGATATATAAGATACACAAAATGTGTGAAAGAATGACAAGAATGATATCTATATAATTTGCAGTTCTAAGACTCTTCTGTATGGAATAATAGTAGTTCAAATCAGGGCTTGCAAACAGCGACTGGGCTGAATCCAGATTACATTTGTGTTTGGTTCAATTTTTTTCTTATCCAGCCACAAAAAAAATGAAGTCACATTTTAAAATCATCATAATGGATAACAATGATTTAGTCCTGTTCCCTTTTGATTCCTTAACCTTCCACATCCTGGAATTATTGATTCTACAACCCTTGATCTAAATTAAGGGTTAGGAAACTTAAATGCTTTTGTTTTTATAAGTCACATGGGTCTCTTTTGCAACTAAACTCTGTCAGTGTAGCAGGAAAAGCAGTCATGGACAATGGGAAAATGAAAGTACAAGATTACTTTCTAATAAAATTTCATTTAAAAAAGTAAGCTTCAAGTTAGATTTGGCCTGCAGACTTTAGTTGTCCAGTCTCTCATCTAAAATGATCTACATCTGAGGGTTGAGACTGTTGTTTAGTGACCTAGTCGTGTCTGACTCTTTATGACCCTGTGGATCACAGTACAGCAGGCCCTCCTGTCCCTCACCACCTGCCAAAGTTTGCCCAAGTTCATCTGAGGGAGGACTGACCAAATCCATCATGTAGTACCTATTACCCCTTATCAGTTAAGTGGATGTCTACATAATACTTTAGACTTCCCAGGTGGCACAGTGGTAAAGAATGCCCCTGCTAATGTATGAGGTATGAGAGGCATGGGTTAGATACCTGGGTCAGGAAGATACCCTGGAGAAGGAAATGGCAACCTATTCTAACAGTCTTGTCTGGTAAATTCCATTGACAGAGGAGACTGGCCATGTTGTAGGTGACAAAGTGTCAGACACAACTGAGTGACTGAGCACACAGCACGATACAATACTTTCAACCCTTAATTATATCAAATGTATCTTCTCTGTAACTTCTTTTAACGCACTGTTATATGTCTGTGAGTGTCATGCTAATTTTACGGTGATGACTTAACATTATGTTTTAGTAGTCACATAAACATTTTGCTTTTAAAAAATTATCAAATCTATTCGTGCCTTTTTAATTCTTTTTTCAATTTGTATCCCAACATTTTAGGTCAAGATCCTAAAAAGATTATGTTAGAATTTTGATTGAAATTTCAAATAAATTTCTTTGTAATTGATATATTTAATATAATGAATTCTCATTCAGGAACATGGCACACTGGAACCTCTTTTTCTCACATAAAATTTCCTGTTCTTAATAAGTTTATAATTTTCTTTTTATGAATTATTCAGATTTTTACAAGGACTATTTCTATATATTGCATACCTTTATTTATCTTCACAAACTATCTTTCAATTACACTTTGAAATTAGCTACTGTTGGTTAAAAAGAGGAAATTATTAATCATTACATGGTTACCATATATCAGGATTTAGGCCTTAAATATTCTTAAAACTGTGAACAGTGTTTTTTTGATTTTCAAAAGTTTTAATGTTTGTTTTTATCAGCATTATTTAAAATGTTCTATTAAACACTATCTTAGCAGATGCAGATGATCAAAAAATGTTTTCATTTTTGATGTGATACACTACATTAATAGATTCTGCAATATTGCAGAAGGATTGTCTTCTTGGAAAAATGCCTAGATTTAAAGATCTCCAAGTAAGGTCTTTTGAAGTACTATGAAACTTTCTATCATGCTGATAGAATCAAATCATACACTCCAAAAATATTTTTCTCTCTCACAATAAGAACATCACAAGGTGAAACTGGTTAGGGATGAGCACTGACCAGAAAATGAAAGGGTGCTGTTAAGGCAGTCTAAGCACTCTTCCTCTCCTAGTCTTCCTGAAGAGCAAGCAACTTATATTTTGATTAGGGAAATTTCTGCCAGATTCTAAAATTACCCACTTGGCTGAAATGTGATACAGGATAAGGGGTCAGCCCTGAGCTACACAGCACGATACAATACTTTCAACCCTTAATTATATCAAATGTATCTTCTCTGTAACTTCTTTTAACGCACTGTTATATGTCTGTGAGTGTCATGCTAATTTTACGGTGATGACTTAACATTATGTTTTAGTAGTCACATAAACATTTTGCTTTTAAAAAATTATCAAATCTATTCGTGCCTTTTTAATTCTTTTTTCAATTTGTATCCCAACATTTTAGGTCAAGATCCTAAAAAGATTATGTTAGAATTTTGATTGAAATTTCAAATAAATTTCTTTGTAATTGATATATTTAATATAATGAATTCTCATTCAGGAACATGGCACACTGGAACCTCTTTTTCTCACATAAAATTTCCTGTTCTTAATAAGTTTATAATTTTCTTTTTATGAATTATTCAGATTTTTACAAGGACTATTTCTATATATTGCATACCTTTATTTATCTTCACAAACTATCTTTCAATTACACTTTGAAATTAGCTACTGTTGGTTAAAAAGAGGAAATTATTAATCATTACATGGTTACCATATATCAGGATTTAGGCCTTAAATATTCTTAAAACTGTGAACAGTGTTTTTTTGATTTTCAAAAGTTTTAATGTTTGTTTTTATCAGCATTATTTAAAATGTTCTATTAAACACTATCTTAGCAGATGCAGATGATCAAAAAATGTTTTCATTTTTGATGTGATACACTACATTAATAGATTCTGCAATATTGCAGAAGGATTGTCTTCTTGGAAAAATGCCTAGATTTAAAGATCTCCAAGTAAGGTCTTTTGAAGTACTATGAAACTTTCTATCATGCTGATAGAATCAAATCATACACTCCAAAAATATTTTTCTCTCTCACAATAAGAACATCACAAGGTGAAACTGGTTAGGGATGAGCACTGACCAGAAAATGAAAGGGTGCTGTTAAGGCAGTCTAAGCACTCTTCCTCTCCTAGTCTTCCTGAAGAGCAAGCAACTTATATTTTGATTAGGGAAATTTCTGCCAGATTCTAAAATTACCCACTTGGCTGAAATGTGATACAGGATATCAGCAATATGCTTCTGTAGTTGTTGTTTAGTCATTAAGTCATGTTCAAATCTTTTGCCATCCCCATCGACTGTAGCCCCCCCAGGTTGCTCTGTCCATGGGATTTTCCAGGCAAGAACACTGGAGTGGGATGCTACTGCCTTTTTCAAATGATCTGCCCAGCCCAGGGACGGAACCCACCTCTCTTGCATTCACAGGAGAATTTCTTACCATTGAGCCACTAGGGAAGTCCAGAATGTATCAAGAACACTATAGTGAGAAACTGTAATGCTTACTTGCTATTTACTGTCTCTTTCTCTCTCTTTTTTTTTTATTATGCAGTATAAATTTCTGCATAATATTTTTCAAATATTAGGAAATATTTGGCCTCTATTCACTTTAAATGTTCTTAGTACATGCTTAAAAAGGCTAAATAATTTAAAAATTTTAAATGACCAACATTTTCAATAAAGAAAAATGTGTGTTTTACAGCACAAATTAAAATTTAGGCAAAATTCAGGTGTTGCAAAGTGGCAATTTGTTTTAATACCAGTTATATATTGAAGTAAGGTTTGCACTAACACCTGTATAGGATATAATGGATTTCACAAATGAAAAGTATTATCATTATAAAAGAGCTGAACACAGATAAAAAGTCATATTAAAACAAGAAAATTATTTTCATTTTTTATATGTTACCATTTTTGTTGAAAACTAAAATACAAGCTTTTCAATATTGCATTCACATCTGGTAAGCTATATTTGTTGGTAGTGAGGGTAGTATTTAATATTGCAGAAGGATTGTCTTCTTGGAAAATGCCTAGATTTAAAGATCTCCAAGTAAGGTCTTTTGAAGTACTATGAAACTTTCTATCATGCTGATAGAATCAAATCATACACTCCAAAAATATTTTTCTCTCTCACAATAAGAACATCACAAGGTGAAACTGGTTAGGGATGAGCACTGACCAGAAAATGAAAGGGTGCTGTTAAGGCAGTCTAAGCACTCTTCCTCTCCTAGTCTTCCTGAAGAGCAAGCAACTTATATTTTGATTAGGGAAATTTCTGCCAGATTCTAAAATTACCCACTTGGCTGAAATGTGATACAGGATATCAGCAATATGCTTCTGTAGTTGTTGTTTAGTCATTAAGTCATGTTCAAATCTTTTGCCATCCCCATCGACTGTAGCCCCCCCAGGTTGCTCTGTCCATGGGATTTTCCAGGCAAGAACACTGGAGTGGGATGCTACTGCCTTTTTCAAATGATCTGCCCAGCCCAGGGACGGAACCCACCTCTCTTGCATTCACAGGAGAATTTCTTACCATTGAGCCACTAGGGAAGTCCAGAATGTATCAAGAACACTATAGTGAGAAACTGTAATGCTTACTTGCTATTTACTGTCTCTTTCTCTCTCTTTTTTTATTATGGAGTATAAATTTCTGCATAATATTTTTCAAATATTAGGAAATATTTGGCCTCTATTCACTTTAAATGTTCTTAGTACATGCTTAAAAAGGCTAAATAATTTAAAAATTTTAAATGACCAACATTTTCAATAAAGAAAAATGTGTGTTTTACAGCACAAATTAAAATTTAGGCAAAATTCAGGTGTTGCAAAGTGGCAATTTGTTTTAATACCAGTTATATATTGAAGTAAGGTTTGCACTAACACCTGTATAGGATATAATGGATTTCACAAATGAAAAGTATTATCATTATAAAAGAGCTGAACACAGATAAAAAGTCATATTAAAACAAGAAAATTATTTTCATTTTTTATATGTTACCATTTTTGTTGAAAACTAAAATACAAGCTTTTCAATATTGCATTCACATCTGGTAAGCTATATTTGTTGGTAGTGAGGGTAGTATTTAATTTAACCTAAAAGTGCATCAGCAGATAAAACAAATCACATTTTTGTTGCAGCTAAATTGAAATGCAATGTATTTGGAGAAACACATTATTTTAATCCAAGGATATTGTGTGTCATAAACATTAATGAATTTTATTTTGTGCAATATAAACAAGTGGCTCTTAAGCATGCACTAGTGAGAGCATCTAAAAGTTAATGCATTATACATAGAATATAAGCTTTAAATATTTTTAAGTGTTTCTGATTGCAAATAAGCATATACTATCTTGTTAAAATAAATGAGAGTCTATTAGAATTAGCTCAGATGCATAATTTCCATAAGAAGTATGCTATCTATAAAGTATAAAATGCCACCAATAAAGTGTTATGAGAACATATGTAAAATATACTTTCCAATTACCAAGTGAACTATGTTAACTTTATTTAAATCTGCAATGAAATTTATGATTTGGCATAAGCACACTTGTTAAAGATAGTATCGAAAAGTGTTACTTGTTCAAAAATAATTGCACGGTTCCAGTTCTTTGCAATTAAATACAAAAACAATTATATGCAAGGACAGGGTAACATATGCTATCTGGAAGCAAAGCATTTGGTACTCACAGATACAGATGGGTATGTTTGCAGACCATTGGTTATTCTCTTGACAAACAATGGATTTCTCTCCAATTAATTCAAATCCAAATTGGCATTCAAATCTTAAAACATCACGATTGGAAAACCCATCACCTTCTCTAATCCCATATAAGGGTGTACCGGGATCACCACAGCTTTCTTTTTCAATTTCTGTAAAAATAATTGATATAAGTCAGGTTTCAAGGGATTCAGGAATATGATACTGAGCCACTTTAAAGTATACTCTCTACAGTCAGGATATTTCAGAGCAAAAGATGAAAATGTTCTCCAATCTTAAGTCTCTTCTGCTACTATTATGGTCATGATTTGATGAAATGACTTTTAGGGGTCACAGTGATTATCTCTCATTTTGAAAACAGGAAATCTGAGATGTTCGGAGATAATTGGGTTGTTCATAATAGAACGATTATGAACAAGATTCAGATTTTCTTTTTATATACTATATACATATGTATACACATTTACATATATGTGTATTTTCTCTAAATCTCAAAAACTTTTCTTACCTTTGTAAACTGTATGTGAAATAGGAAATCTTTAGATTGAAACCAGGATACAAGGTAACATTCTCTCCTTATGTGCTCCTAGAACAGTTAGTGACGACCTTCCACACAATCTGTCACTCTCTATAGTACCTGTTGGTTGAACTACTTCCCCAAGCAGATCTCCTAAAAATCTCCTAGGGTAGGAATCAATTTTGCATTCCTAATAACCCAGATGTATTTCTCAACAAATGTTTCTTGGGTGAATTCAACTGAAAGTATTTGGCAGAAAATATTCTCTCAGAGCACATCAAAACCCCTTTTCAACATGTATTCAAGGAAACTTCAAATATCTGGGACCTCTATCGCAAAGTTATGGTCAGTTGTGGATTATTGTGATGATTGTTTTGGTTATTGAGTTATAGAAATTCACATTAATGACAGGGAAAATTTGGCATAAGCACACTTGTTAAAGATAGTATCGAAAAGTGTTACTTGTTCAAAAATAATTGCACGGTTCCAGTTCTTTGCAATTAAATACAAAAACAATTATATGCAAGGACAGGGTAACATATGCTATCTGGAAGCAAAGCATTTGGTACTCACAGATACAGATGGGTATGTTTGCAGACCATTGGTTATTCTCTTGACAAACAATGGATTTCTCTCCAATTAATTCAAATCCAAATTGGCATTCAAATCTTAAAACATCACGATTGGAAAACCCATCACCTTCTCTAATCCCATATAAGGGTGTACCGGGATCACCACAGCTTTCTTTTCAATTTCTGTAAAAATAATTGATATAAGTCAGGTTTCAAGGGATTCAGGAATATGATACTGAGCCACTTTAAAGTATACTCTCTACAGTCAGGATATTTCAGAGCAAAAGATGAAAATGTTCTCCAATCTTAAGTCTCTTCTGCTACTATTATGGTCATGATTTGATGAAATGACTTTTAGGGGTCACAGTGATTATCTCTCATTTTGAAAACAGGAAATCTGAGATGTTCGGAGATAATTGGGTTGTTCATAATAGAACGATTATGAACAAGATTCAGATTTTCTTTTTATATACTATATACATATGTATACACATTTACATATATGTGTATTTTCTCTAAATCTCAAAAACTTTTCTTACCTTTGTAAACTGTATGTGAAATAGGAAATCTTTAGATTGAAACCAGGATACAAGGTAACATTCTCTCCTTATGTGCTCCTAGAACAGTTAGTGACGACCTTCCACACAATCTGTCACTCTCTATAGTACCTGTTGGTTGAACTACTTCCCCAAGCAGATCTCCTAAAAATCTCCTAGGGTAGGAATCAATTTTGCATTCCTAATAACCCAGATGTATTTCTCAACAAATGTTTCTTGGGTGAATTCAACTGAAAGTATTTGGCAGAAAATATTCTCTCAGAGCACATCAAAACCCCTTTTCAACATGTATTCAAGGAAACTTCAAATATCTGGGACCTCTATCGCAAAGTTATGGTCAGTTGTGGATTATTGTGATGATTGTTTTGGTTATTAAGTTATAGAAATTCACATTAATACAGTCATCCTCATACAACACCCCCAAAATTAATATTTAAATTAAAAAAGAAAACCTTTGAGATAAGGTATGGTCTCTCTGGAGAATCACACATTTCTGTTTCTTCTGTAAACTACCAGTACAATTTGTCATGCATCTTTCAGTTCTTTACCCATTATTTTGTGATAATACACAAACATACATATATACAATACATATTATAAACATCTATATTTACTTAAATAAAAAACAACTGACAAAATCTATGTAGTATCACTTTATATAAGTACTGTAACATATTATACTTTCAGTATATTCTATAACCTGCTATTTTTTAATCAAATAATAGTTTTGGAGATATTTTTGGATGTCATTGTATCCTTAGCATAAAACATAGTTATAATAATTTCTTAAATGCTCTAGATTTGGCTTGATATTTAGTTTTATCTGTGCCATAGTAACATTGGCCCTTTGGTCTATAATTTATTTTTCTTGGGCTATTCCTATCTAGACTTCTTATTAAGGAAGGAGGTTAGCAACTTTCTAACATTCACTAGTTCTTCGGGTTTTTTTTAGTTTTATTTACGTTTATGTTTAGAATGGATGCGCATGAAATGAGATTGAGTACAATAGACCAAATGTTAACCAGAGACCAACAAAATCATATAAGAATAATTTAAGGGAAATTGTATTTATTTTTTTAAGTAAGGCATGTGAAATGTGGTTTCAGAATTACAACTTTAAAGTAACTTCTGATCACTGTAAAGGAGAGCATGAATATATTTAAAGGAAAATAAGTAATTAAATCCTAGAACAGTTAGTGACGACCTTCCACACAATCTGTCACTCTCTATAGTACCTGTTGGTTGAACTACTTCCCCAAGCAGATCTCCTAAAAATCTCCTAGGGTAGGAATCAATTTTGCATTCCTAATAACCCAGATGTATTTCTCAACAAATGTTTCTTGGGTGAATTCAACTGAAAGTATTTGGCAGAAAATATTCTCTCAGAGCACATCAAAACCCCTTTTCAACATGTATTCAAGGAAACTTCAAATATCTGGGACCTCTATCGCAAAGTTATGGTCAGTTGTGGATTATTGTGATGATTGTTTTGGTTATTAAGTTATAGAAATTCACATTAATACAGTCATCCTCATACAACACCCCCAAAATTAATATTTAAATTAAAAAAGAAAACCTTTGAGATAAGGTATGGTCTCTCTGGAGAATCACACATTTCTGTTTCTTCTGTAAACTACCAGTACAATTTGTCATGCATCTTTCAGTTCTTTACCCATTATTTTGTGATAATACACAAACATACATATATACAATACATATTATAAACATCTATATTTACTTAAATAAAAAACAACTGACAAAATCTATGTAGTATCACTTTATATAAGTACTGTAACATATTATACTTTCAGTATATTCTATAACCTGCTATTTTTTAATCAAATAATAGTTTTGGAGATATTTTTGGATGTCATTGTATCCTTAGCATAAAACATAGTTATAATAATTTCTTAAATGCTCTAGATTTGGCTTGATATTTAGTTTTATCTGTGCCATAGTAACATTGGCCCTTTGGTCTATAATTTATTTTTCTTGGGCTATTCCTATCTAGACTTCTTATTAAGGAAGGAGGTTAGCAACTTTCTAACATTCACTAGTTCTTCGGGTTTTTTTTAGTTTTATTTACGTTTATGTTTAGAATGGATGCGCATGAAATGAGATTGAGTACAATAGACCAAATGTTAACCAGAGACCAACAAAATCATATAAGAATAATTTAAGGGAAATTGTATTTATTTTTTTAAGTAAGGCATGTGAAATGTGGTTTCAGAATTACAACTTTAAAGTAACTTCTGATCACTGTACAAAGGGAGAGCATGATTTTTGACTATTATTGTACAAAACTGAAACCAAATTTCAATAATATTAACTCCTCTCATATAACACCATTACGTCTACAAAGTCACTGATAAGTTATTTAAATCACAGAATATTTTCTCAATGTAAATTTTAGAACATTCTCAATGCTATTATAAACCCTCTTTTCTGTCTTTGAAAGAAACACTGAAATTCCAAGAAACTTCTGTTGCTCTAAATTTAAGAGGTTAAAACAACAAACCAAATGTATTTTTCTAGGTCAATGTAATTCAGGTACAGTGAAACTAGAGGAAAACATAATTTTAATAAAACCAAACCTATTATAGAAAAGGTAAGTCATACAGTTAAACAAAAGTAGAAAATGAACCTTTTGGCCAATCCGGTACTATTAGAATCACTCGCACAAGTTTAGTATAAGAGTATGTATTTTAAAATTTTCACTGGAAAAAACCTTAAAGCCCTTTCTCTTTCCAGAAGTTCTAATTACTCAACAATTATTAACACGACAATTTGGTTAATTTTTATACTTTCCAATGTGTTCACAATCTATAATAACTGTTTGAATTTGTGCTGTACCTTCATAAATCTGATAGATCTTGGCATCCCTCATTAGTTTTTCTACAGGATATTCAGTATTAAATCCACTGCCTCCAAAACTCTGAAGAGCATCAGAAGCTAACTGATTTGCGATATCTGCAGCATATGACTTTGCAGTAGAGGCATAATAGGTATTTTGGTGACCAGAACGAACTTCCCAAGCTGCTCTCTGGTAACTCAGTCTAGTTAATTCAACTTCCATTTCATTTCCATTTCAGACAGGAAAAATGATACTCCCTGGTGCTCTACAAGTAGCTTTCCAAAAGACTTCCTCTGCAGGACATACTCAGTGGCTTCATCCAATGCTCTTTGTGCTAGTCCCACAGCATCAGCCACTACTGGTGGTCTGGTTTTATCATATGAAATTTTGAAGCCAGCTCCCTCACCAATTAAAAACATTTTCCTTAGGCACTCTGACATCTTCAAAGATAATTCCTCTTGTATTTGAGCATCACTGGCCTATATTTAATTCCTTTCTTCCAATCTGTACTCTGGGGGTTTCTGCTTCCACAATAAAGCCAGCAAAAGCTTTATTAGCAGGAGCCTTAGGATCTGGATCAGAATGGGCTAATTAAAAAGTACCAGTTAGCTTTTCCTCCATTGGTTATCCATGTGTTCTGACCATTAATAATATACTCATCTCCTTTCTTTTCTGCCTTTGCCTTTATACGAGCTACATCAGAGTCTGCTACTGGTTCAGTTACACAGTAGGTACACATTATGGGCTGCTCAGTCATTCTCCCCAATATGTCTTTTGCTGTTGATCATTCCCAGCATTAATAACAGGCATTTTCCCTAGAGAATTTGCTTCAATAGCAGTTTCAATCCCTGTATATTCATAACCCAATTCTTCAGAAATTAAACAGCTCTCAAAAGTTCCAAGTTCAGGGCTTCCCCTGGTGGTCCAGTGGGTAAGGACACCGCTTTGCAGTGCAAGGGGCGCCGGTTCGAGCCCTGGCCTGGGAAGATCCCACGTGCCGCGGAGCGGCTGGACTGATGTGTCCAACTACCGAGCCGGAGCTCTGGAGCGCATGCGCCCAGAGCCGGTGATCTGCGACGACAAAACGCCACCGCGATGGGAGGCCCACAGGAGCCAAAAGAACGAAGACTAATGAAAAATGGAGAAATGAAGGACCAGTGGAAGTGGCCTGCCCACTCCCCTCCCTCCCCAACCCGACCCCCGCCCAAAGTAAATAAATAAATCTTTAAAAAAAAAAAAAAAAAGTTCCAAGTCCAAGACCTCCACAACTTTCTGGAATATGTGTATTCATTAAACCAAGGTCCCAGGCTCTTTTAATTAATGGGACAGGGTACTTTCTGGTTTTATCATATTCTGCAGCAATAGGAATTATTTCCTCCCTGGCAAACTTATGAGCAATAGCTTGATATTTTGACTGCTGTTCAGTGAATTCAAAACAAAATCCTGATCCTGGCTCATGCTGTAGGGTAGCTTTTGTATGTTGGGATCTCCAGTCAAAACAAGAAAGACTTCTCAAGGTACCCTGCAGCTCTACTTAAACAGCGCTGACATGTTGACTCCTGGTCTAGCTACCCCAACATTCACTAGTCTTTTAGGCTAGGTTGTACAATAAAAAAGTTGATCCTTGAGTGTTAGAATTTGCCAAAAACAAACAAACAAACAAAAAACCTGAGTCTGGTATAGTTTTGAAGTATACATCTGACTGCTATTTCAATATTTTCTAAGGTTATTTTCCTATTAATTTTTTTTTAAAGAAAGGGGATATTGACTACACATACATACACACACAGAAAGTGAAATTTCCCAAGGTTTTCAAGTTAGTCATTTAGTAGTGATAGAATCTTTAAATTTCTCTTTATAAAGATGTCACAAACTTTCTCATTCCAAATGTTATTCATGATTAGTTTTCCAGTTTTCTTTGCTTCATACTTACAAAGCATTGTCAAATTTACTAGTCTACTTGAACTTTAACTCATCTGCATTATTTTGCTATTCTTTGTTCACCTTCTTGAGCTTAAATCTTAGAATTTGTTTCTATATTATTTCCAGCCTTTATTGTTTTCCTTATCAAAGTGTTTTTGAGTGTATAAATTGTATTTAGAGTACAGCTTTGATATTCAGAGCTTTTCTGTTGTTGCTTGCTTCTAAACAGTTTGTAATTTCCATTTTGATTTCCTCTTCAAATCATAAATAGTTTCCAAGGTTTTAAATTTATGGGTCTAAGTTATCATTTTGTTTTTAATTTCTAGTGGTAGTGCTTTAATATTCAGAATAAATATATCCAGGTCTCACAGTGGATAAATCAGTAAAATATATTTCAATTGGTTACATTTGTCAAATTGAAATTTTTTATGGCCTTAATTATTTTTGGTCCACCCTCTCTGACAATTATTAAGAGAGCTGTATTGAAGTTCCAAGTAAAGCATGACTTTTGCCAGATATCCTTGTAGTTGAATCAAGCTCACTTACATAGTTTACACTACATGCAGTCATTCAATTTATTCAGTAAATATTTGAGAACTTATGATGTGTTAGATTCTCTTCTAGGTACTACATGGGGTAGAGCAATGAATAAAGACAACAATGTCTTTGATAGTATATATTCCACTGGAAGTTCTTTTAAAAACAAAATCCTGATCCTGGCTCATGCTGTAGGGTAGCTTTTGTATGTTGGGATCTCCAGTCAAAACAAGAAAGACTTCTCAAGGTACCCTGCAGCTCTACTTAAACAGCGCTGACATGTTGACTCCTGGTCTAGCTACCCCAACATTCACTAGTCTTTTAGGCTAGGTTGTACAATAAAAAAGTTGATCCTTGAGTGTTAGAATTTGCCAAAAACAAACAAACAAACAAAAAACCTGAGTCTGGTATAGTTTTGAAGTATACATCTGACTGCTATTTCAATATTTTCTAAGGTTATTTTCCTATTAATTTTTTTTTAAAGAAAGGGGATATTGACTACACATACATACACACACAGAAAGTGAAATTTCCCAAGGTTTTCAAGTTAGTCATTTAGTAGTGATAGAATCTTTAAATTTCTCTTTATAAAGATGTCACAAACTTTCTCATTCCAAATGTTATTCATGATTAGTTTTCCAGTTTTCTTTGCTTCATACTTACAAAGCATTGTCAAATTTACTAGTCTACTTGAACTTTAACTCATCTGCATTATTTTGCTATTCTTTGTTCACCTTCTTGAGCTTAAATCTTAGAATTTGTTTCTATATTATTTCCAGCCTTTATTGTTTTCCTTATCAAAGTGTTTTGAGTGTATAAATTGTATTTAGAGTACAGCTTTGATATTCAGAGCTTTTCTGTTGTTGCTTGCTTCTAAACAGTTTGTAATTTCCATTTTGATTTCCTCTTCAAATCATAAATAGTTTCCAAGGTTTTAAATTTATGGGTCTAAGTTATCATTTTGTTTTTAATTTCTAGTGGTAGTGCTTTAATATTCAGAATAAATATATCCAGGTCTCACAGTGGATAAATCAGTAAAATATATTTCAATTGGTTACATTTGTCAAATTGAAATTTTTTATGGCCTTAATTATTTTTGGTCCACCCTCTCTGACAATTATTAAGAGAGCTGTATTGAAGTTCCAAGTAAAGCATGACTTTTGCCAGATATCCTTGTAGTTGAATCAAGCTCACTTACATAGTTTACACTACATGCAGTCATTCAATTTATTCAGTAAATATTTGAGAACTTATGATGTGTTAGATTCTCTTCTAGGTACTACATGGGGTAGAGCAATGAATAAAGAGACAACAATCCCTGCTCTTTGATAGTATATATTCCACTGGAAGTTCACAAAGAATAGGAAATAAAAACCTTATCTTAGAAGATAATACATGCCTTGGTGGTAGTGCACTTTTATCTAATCCCAATCAACCTATACAATGAAAAAAATATGTTGTCATGTCTTGATTATTTAATGATTACTTTTTATTGTTTCATAACATTTTTTCATGGATATCCTTTATATTTGTGAAGATATCTAGTATAGTTATTTATGCTAAAAAAGAATAGATTTTATTATCTGTTTTCTTGGAGATAAGCAGAAGTGTGCTTCAAGTACAACGGACTGAAGTTTCTTCTGGAGCAGCATATTTGAAAATGCATCCAGTGAATCATAATGGCTGCCAAGCCTACAATGAAAAGTGCAGGAGGAATTTACTTGAAGGGAAGAACAAAACTATTGACTTTGAAGGAGCTGTCAAGTAAGTGTTTTTATTTGCTTGCTTCTGTAAACTTCAGGCTTATTTCTTCTAATGTCGGAATCATGTCACACTTCTAGGTATAAATTATTCCCTCTGTTTATCTGTGGTGAAGTCCACTTTTATGATCTTTACCCTGAGCTGGGGATCCTCCTGATAGCTTCATTCAATTTTCATGAAATATCTAAGCATTTGGCTCTGTAGCTGAAACATTTTCTTCTGTAGCAATTACTATGGTTTCTCAAGATTGCCAGTGGCCTCTTCCCTGGAGGCTTCTGGCACCAAGAAACAATGGCTCCCTAGGAAGAAGGTGCAGCAAGAGCAGCCCATGGAGGTACTGGGTTATGAAATTCTTAGCTTGTCTCTATATTCTATATGTGCATTTATATATTTATTTACATTTATTTGTTTCAAAGATTCTCTATAGCTTTATAATAACCGAGATATTCTCTTCCTAAGCATGTGTATTTTTTTTTTTTCTTTATTTTAAAGATTTTACAGTGTTTTGTTGTTCACCGACAGGTATGTTCCGAGATCATTCATATGCATATCCCTGGTCCCCGCCACCACCCAGTTCCCCCCTTCCCTCCTCTCCGGACCATCACCCCAAGTGATTGTAGGCACTCCTATTCCCTTAGCATAATGACAGTAGCTATCTTTTCCACACGTGCCAGTATAGGTTTCAATGTTACTTCCTCTATGCCTCCCTCTCACTGTTTGTTTCCCTCAATGTCCTTATGTTTTCTATATTCTTTGGGCTAGCATTAAGAATAGGCATATAAAAAAAAGAATAGGTACTTACTCTACTATAATATTTTGAAAACATATTTTTTACTGTGGTTCTTCAATAAAGCATTCTTTAAATCAAGAACATACTTTCAAATGAAGGTATAATATTAAAGGAATATTCTCATAGACTGAAAACAACATGCAGAAAGGAAAATAAACATATAATCATTTATATCATTACCTCTGAAATTTTTTTCTATCAAGGTGGCAAGAGTAATATCTAAACAAATAATTCATAAAACAGAGGAGTGTTATAATAGTGTTTTGGACAAAAACCAATTATTAATAACAATAGCTATCATTTATTTAACATTGACATTGTACTGACCTTAGGGAAAATATGAAAAACATTTATTCCTCATAGTAATCACATAGTAGAACTATGGTCATCTCCACTTACTAATGAGAAAAACCAGAGAAGTTAAGTAATGGTCAGAGAAGCTAAGTAATGCTATGGACTGAATATTTCTGTACCCCTTCACAAATTCATATGGTGAAACAGAATCCCCAGTGTGATGATATTTGGACGTGGGGTCTTTGGGAGATGATACTCTCTTAAGGGTGCAGCCCTCATGAATGTTCTCTCTCTACTTATAAAAAAGAAGTTCATGAAGGGCCATTGCCTATCCTGCCACATGAGGGCATAGATAGAAGACAAGCCATTTGTGAACCAGGAAATGGGTTCTTACCATAAAACAATGAATCTCCCAGAACCTTGATCTTGGACTTCCTAGTTTCCATACTGTGATATTTCTTATTTATAAGCCATCCTGTGTATAGTACTTTTGTTATAACAGCCAAAATAGACAAGATATACATATTAACTTGCCCAATTCCACAAAACTAATAGCAGAGTTTAGGTCTGTCTGAAGCTACAGTCAATCCCCACCAAGCTGTTGCAAAAATCTTGATTTATTAATTTCCCATCTGTGAAACATGTGTTTAATTTCCAAAAATACTAGTGAAACACCCCAAGTGATTGTAGGCACTCCTATTCCCTTAGCATAATGACAGTAGCTATCTTTTCCACACGTGCCAGTATAGGTTTCAATGTTACTTCCTCTATGCCTCCCTCTCACTGTTTGTTTCCCTCAATGTCCTTATGTTTTCTATATTCTTTGGGCTAGCATTAAGAATAGGCATATAAAAAAAAGAATAGGTACTTACTCTACTATAATATTTTGAAAACATATTTTTTACTGTGGTTCTTCAATAAAGCATTCTTTAAATCAAGAACATACTTTCAAATGAAGGTATAATATTAAAGGAATATTCTCATAGACTGAAAACAACATGCAGAAAGGAAAATAAACATATAATCATTTATATCATTACCTCTGAAATTTTTTCTATCAAGGTGGCAAGAGTAATATCTAAACAAATAATTCATAAAACAGAGGAGTGTTATAATAGTGTTTTGGACAAAAACCAATTATTAATAACAATAGCTATCATTTATTTAACATTGACATTGTACTGACCTTAGGGAAAATATGAAAAACATTTATTCCTCATAGTAATCACATAGTAGAACTATGGTCATCTCCACTTACTAATGAGAAAAACCAGAGAAGTTAAGTAATGGTCAGAGAAGCTAAGTAATGCTATGGACTGAATATTTCTGTACCCCTTCACAAATTCATATGGTGAAACAGAATCCCCAGTGTGATGATATTTGGACGTGGGGTCTTTGGGAGATGATACTCTCTTAAGGGTGCAGCCCTCATGAATGTCTCTCTCTACTTATAAAAAAGAAGTTCATGAAGGGCCATTGCCTATCCTGCCACATGAGGGCATAGATAGAAGACAAGCCATTTGTGAACCAGGAAATGGGTTCTTACCATAAAACAATGAATCTCCCAGAACCTTGATCTTGGACTTCCTAGTTTCCATACTGTGATATTTCTTATTTATAAGCCATCCTGTGTATAGTACTTTTGTTATAACAGCCAAAATAGACAAGATATACATATTAACTTGCCCAATTCCACAAAACTAATAGCAGAGTTTAGGTCTGTCTGAAGCTACAGTCAATCCCCACCAAGCTGTTGCAAAAAAATCTTGATTTATTAATTACCCATCTGTGAAACATGTGCTTAATTTCAAATATGTATCAAAAATAATACTAGGCAGTAGGAATATAAAGACAAATAAGATGTATCCTATGTCCTTTAATGAGGGCAAAAGGAGGTATAGAAACAGCCCTCTGGATTGGAGGTTGGCAGATAAGTAAAGGTTTCACAGAAGTGGCACTTGAACTTAGAGTTGTTCTACTGTGTGAATTGGGGAAGAACAAGGAAGGGAAGGTTTCTCAGGTAGAAAAAGAAGAACAGAATTAGAAAAGACGAAGTATTTTTCTCCTTCTTTAGCCAGGGTGTCTTCGTTAGGGTTAGGAGACTGTCTTAGTTCATTCAAGATATTATAAGACAATACCATAGAGTGGGTGGTTTCTTAACAACAGATATTTGTTTCTCACAGTTTTGAGAGTTGGGACATCTAAGATCAAGGCTTCAGCAGATTTAATACCTGGGCAGGGCCCATTTCACACAGATTCACAGAGATCTGTCTTTTTTCTGTGTCCTCCCAAGGCAGAAGGGGTAAGAGAGCTCCTGGGGTACTAATTCCATTTATAAGGGACCCACTCTCATCACTTAGTCAGCTCCCAAAGGCCTCACTTCCAAATATCATCACACTGGGGATTAGGTTTCAACATGCAAATTTTAGATGGACAAATATTCAGCCTATAGGAGAGACAGTGATGATGGCAGCAAGAGTCGAGGAGATAGGTCAAGTAAGTAATAATGTGGCTAGTGTTGTGTTAATTGCTCAATCATGTCTGACTCTTCCCAACCCTGTGGACTGGAGCCTACCAGGCTCTTCTACCCATGGGAACCAGGCAAGAATACTGCTGTGGGCTTCCTTTTCCAGGGGATCTCCCCAACCCAAGGACAGAATCCAGGTCTCCTGCATTACAGGCAGGTTCTTTACCATCTAAGTCACCAGGGAAGCCCCATGTGGCTAGAGGCCAAACAAGTAGCAGCAATGCCAAGGAAGCAGCCAGTAAAATTGTAAGATTAGGTAATATATAAGAGGACTGTGCAAATCATAAACGTGTTGAGGATAAGGATAGCTAGACTTGCACTATCCAAAAGGGGATGTATACACAGACAGAGATGAATCTGTGTTTATGTCAAACATCACACATATGCATATATATGCATGCGCAAGTACTTCCTAGCCCCATTCACTGAGAGTCCTAAAAGCAGTAAGTACTCATAGCAACATCTTGGTGTCGTAGGAATATAAAGACAAATGGCATCTTGAAAAAACCTTAGGAGGTTGGCAGATAAGTAAAGGTTTCACAGAAGTGGCACTTGAACTTAGAGTTGTTCTACTGTGTGAATTGGGGAAGAACAAGGAAGGGAAGGTTTCTCAGGTAGAAAAAGAAGAACAGAATTAGAAAAGACGAAGTATTTTCTCCTTCTTTAGCCAGGGTGTCTTCGTTAGGGTTAGGAGACTGTCTTAGTTCATTCAAGATATTATAAGACAATACCATAGAGTGGGTGGTTTCTTAACAACAGATATTTGTTTCTCACAGTTTTGAGAGTTGGGACATCTAAGATCAAGGCTTCAGCAGATTTAATACCTGGGCAGGGCCCATTTCACACAGATTCACAGAGATCTGTCTTTTTTCTGTGTCCTCCCAAGGCAGAAGGGGTAAGAGAGCTCCTGGGGTACTAATTCCATTTATAAGGGACCCACTCTCATCACTTAGTCAGCTCCCAAAGGCCTCACTTCCAAATATCATCACACTGGGGATTAGGTTTCAACATGCAAATTTTAGATGGACAAATATTCAGCCTATAGGAGAGACAGTGATGATGGCAGCAAGAGTCGAGGAGATAGGTCAAGTAAGTAATAATGTGGCTAGTGTTGTGTTAATTGCTCAATCATGTCTGACTCTTCCCAACCCTGTGGACTGGAGCCTACCAGGCTCTTCTACCCATGGGAACCAGGCAAGAATACTGCTGTGGGCTTCCTTTTCCAGGGGATCTCCCCAACCCAAGGACAGAATCCAGGTCTCCTGCATTACAGGCAGGTTCTTTACCATCTAAGTCACCAGGGAAGCCCCATGTGGCTAGAGGCCAAACAAGTAGCAGCAATGCCAAGGAAGCAGCCAGTAAAATTGTAAGATTAGGTAATATATAAGAGGACTGTGCAAATCATAAACGTGTTGAGGATAAGGATAGCTAGACTTGCACTATCCAAAAGGGGATGTATACACAGACAGAGATGAATCTGTGTTTATGTCAAACATCACACATATGCATATATATGCATGCGCAAGTACTTCCTAGCCCCATTCACTGAGAGTCCTAAAAGCAGTAAGTACTCATAGCAACATCTTGGTGTCGCAAATACTGTTCTCCACAAAAGGAAATCAACAAGCTTGTTTCCAGCATTGGTCAAGGAAATGTACAAGACAAAACTGGGACATCTTGTCGTGCCAAAAAGTACTTAAAGAATAATGGGGACATACTGAAAAAACACAAAGGTCAACCTGAAAGAACTACACTGGCCATTCTAGGACAGCTTAATCAGTTGTATCAGGCCCCCACAGGTTTGAGGAAGGGAACAACCATTTGTACAGTCACCTTTATCTTGTCCATTGGAGCAAAAATTTTCTTAGCTTCAGGATCCAGATTTGATCACACAGAACTGCCAGAAACTTCATCTTCCTCAACAGCTTCTCTACGGGGCTATAAAGCCACCTGGAATCATGGAGGATTGTGTGCCTAAGGGATGAACTTTGACCACCAAGAAACAAAAGATGGGAAGGAGTCCAGCAGATAAATTGCTTATCCCTTTTTCCCCAAAATGGGTGGTTCAGAATCACAGATGGTCCACAAGCACAACATGCTGTGCTTTTCCTGAGGCAGCAGCCATACAAAAAACATACTGTTCTATATTTGATCCTCCTATTTCCCTGTTAGATCTCTTTTTATCCTTCGTTTTTGCTGTTGTGGAATTGCGTTCTTCCCTCCTCACATAAAGTTTTAGTCCGTAAGAGTCATCTCAGCCTTTGTTTTCTAGGGAATCAAAACTAAGACAGCGCTTCCCAGGAGCCACTAATGGTAGGGTGCCAGTGCAGGAAACATAAGAGAAGAGGGTCCGATCCTTGGGTTATGAAGATCCCCTGGAGAAGCGAATGGCAACCCACTTCAGTAATCTTGCCTTGACAATTCCATGGACAGAGGAACCTGGTGGGCTATTTTCCACAGGGTCACACAGAGTCTGACACGACTGAAGTGACATAGCACACATGCATGCAAGATCAAACTATACCTCTTCCACAAAGATTGCCCTGGGCTTGTAACTATAGTCACTTTCTCCTTTCTTTTGGTCTCTATAGGCCTTAGGATCAGTAACATAATGCATTGCTGCAAGTACTTCCTAGGCCCATTCACTGAGAGTCAGAAAAGCAGTAAGTACTACTAGCAACATATTGGTGTCGCAAATACTGTTCTCCACAAAAGGAAATCAACAAGCTTGTTTCCAGCATTGGTCAAGGAAATGTACAAGACAAAACTGGGACATCTTGTCGTGCCAAAAAGTACTTAAAGAATAATGGGGACATACTGAAAAAACACAAAGGTCAACCTGAAAGAACTACACTGGCCATTCTAGGACAGCTTAATCAGTTGTATCAGGCCCCCACAGGTTTGAGGAAGGGAACAACCATTTGTACAGTCACCTTTATCTTGTCCATTGGAGCAAAAATTTTCTTAGCTTCAGGATCCAGATTTGATCACACAGAACTGCCAGAAACTTCATCTTCCTCAACAGCTTCTCTACGGGGCTATAAAGCCACCTGGAATCATGGAGGATTGTGTGCCTAAGGGATGAACTTTGACCACCAAGAAACAAAAGATGGGAAGGAGTCCAGCAGATAAATTGCTTATCCCTTTTTCCCCAAAATGGGTGGTTCAGAATCACAGATGGTCCACAAGCACAACATGCTGTGCTTTTCCTGAGGCAGCAGCCATACAAAAAACATACTGTTCTATATTTGATCCTCCTATTTCCCTGTTAGATCTCTTTTTATCCTTCGTTTTTGCTGTTGTGGAATTGCGTTCTTCCCTCCTCACATAAAGTTTTAGTCCGTAAGAGTCATCTCAGCCTTTGTTTTCTAGGGAATCAAAACTAAGACAGCGCTTCCCAGGAGCCACTAATGGTAGGGTGCCAGTGCAGGAAACATAAGAGAAGAGGGTCCGATCCTTGGGTTATGAAGATCCCCTGGAGAAGCGAATGGCAACCCACTTCAGTAATCTTGCCTTGACAATTCCATGGACAGAGGAACCTGGTGGGCTATTTTCCACAGGGTCACACAGAGTCTGACACGACTGAAGTGACATAGCACACATGCATGCAAGATCAAACTATACCTCTTCCACAAAGATTGCCCTGGGCTTGTAACTATAGTCACTTTCTCCTTTCTTTTGGTCTCTATAGGCCTTAGGAATACTTGCAACAATCCATATATTTTACTATAATAATTTATTTACTCATTTGTCTCTTCCATTATATTTTATTCAACTTTCTATTTCAAGTGTCTATATACACGGTGATAACAGACATTCATATATCATTTGTGTGTTAGGCAAATTTCTAAGCACTTGTTGTATTTCATTTTGACACAACCCTGTGCAGATCCAAAGAGGTAAGCAACTTCTCTACTAGAGTCACTAATTTTAAATGGTAGACCTGGATTTTGAACCCAGAGTTTGTGAGTATGAGTTCTCAAGCACTAGAGGTTTTTTCAGATCCTAATGGTTAAGAATCGTTGAGGAATATATAAAGAAAGAAAGAAAGGTGATAAAAATTAGCACACAAACATATATGGTTCTATCAGTAAACCATATAAATAATTTTAAATTCAAATAGTTATAGAAACATATATATACAGAAAGTCACAGAATGACACATTTCAATTATGCCTCTTGAATAATTCCAATTTTATAGTTGTCTTATAATTGTAGAAAATTTGTTCTAGATATTTCACCTCTCAAGAACCATCCCTTACACTTTTCTTACCTGAGTTTTGTCTCTGGTGGGTGGGATTAAAGGCTGATCCACACGGATCTATAACAGACAGGCTCCTATACCACTTGAATTCCTGTGTGTGTAACAAGTGGTCAGACCATTGGCCGAAGAGAGGATGACAAGGTTGAGCAGAGAGTGCAGTTGGGATATTTCCTCTCATCTTCTCTATCTGAGCATCATGCAATGACAGTGTTTCTTTACTAAAAGTTACACTTACGTCAGGCTGCTCTCTCTCTACAGCTATCCACCAGGGCTTATAATTATCACTCTGAAAGATAATGGCTCCCCACTGTCACTAGCCATTGATACTGTATAAACCCTTGGTCTTTTTTAAGCTCGACCCACACACAGCCAGTGTGAAAGTGCCATTTGTTATCTGCACTGTCCCTGACTGATCAAATACAACTTACATTGACATCTTAATGCAACATAAAAAGAATTTAGTTAGCATACTATTGACTCCCGATTTTATTATGATACTTTGCTTCTTAGGATACAAAATCTCTTTGTTGAAATTTCTATAACAAGTGTTGCCTTCACTGTGAGTCAGTTAAACACTGTGCATCATTCACAGCTAAATTTGGAAGGGACAGAATGAGTATCCATTCGCAGAGTAAGAGGTTGGCACCCATGGAGTAGCACCCGGTTCTGCTCTTTTTCTTTCCTGTTGTGGAGGCAAAGAAATCAGAAGCTGGAGAAGAAGTGCTCAAATAAAATTAGGACAAGTGATCAGATGAAATATTAGCAGAGCACCTGGGAAGGTTCTCCTGCAGTGAGTTGAGAACAAAATACAAAACATAGGTTTAAATGGCAGTGGTTGAAATTTGTAGAGCAGCACTCTTTCAGTACATTGTTTTACTGATCAAGAAACTTTGATCCTGGATGCCTAAAGTAACTCTAGTTTTAAATTCAATCAGATTTTCAGTGAAATAACATCTGGCCTGAAAGTGACATGAAAATTCTCATTGATCAATCTCTGACCTGACAACAGTTAAGACTGTAATTCAAATGCTTCACAGAGGAACCATGTAGGTTAAAAGAAAGTGATCTGTAAAACTTCCAGTTTTGCTGATTTGTAATCCTAAGAATTCTCTTGGGAATCTCATTATCTTAGCAACGGGCTTACAAAGGTCGTGAAATACAGAAGAATCATGTAGTTGAAAAAGACCTTGTGAGTTAAACTCTGTCTCACCTTCAAGGATCTCAGACAAATGAGACTACAGTTAACATTTAAAGAGATTTTGAGAAGGAGAGCTTCCCAGGCAAAGTAATGAAGGACATATTTGTAATAATAAATGAAAAAAAGTGTTTTATAATACTGGTGAAAACACTGACATTGAAAAGCTTCAGATTAAATACAATCTTTTTAAAAAAACTCAGATGCTGGTAAACATGCTTTGAGAAGATTCCTGAAGTTCAGCATTTTGTATAGGGTTGATACAGAAGAACATCTTGAAGCCAGTAGTTAAATAATATAATGTTTTGATATACTGTATAGCACAAAGAAGCACTCATTCAAAAACCCCCACTTTATTCTTAATACATCACCTTAAAAATTATAGAACACCTTAATATGCTTAACAGAATGAGGAACTCTGTGATAAGCAATGTGTTTTTCTTTGGTTCTAGATATGATGCTATTTAACATATCATTAATTTGGAGATATTTTTATGGTTGTATTGATGCATTTATGGCAAACCATTTATAATCTGTCATCTCCATGCCCAAATCTGGAGAATAACTGAGGAGTACAATTAATGTCTGGGTATAAACAGAATGAGTATCCATTCGCAGAGTAAGAGGTTGGCACCCATGGAGTAGCACCCGGTTCTGCTCTTTTTCTTTCCTGTTGTGGAGGCAAAGAAATCAGAAGCTGGAGAAGAAGTGCTCAAATAAAATTAGGACAAGTGATCAGATGAAATATTAGCAGAGCACCTGGGAAGGTTCTCCTGCAGTGAGTTGAGAACAAAATACAAAACATAGGTTTAAATGGCAGTGGTTGAAATTTGTAGAGCAGCACTCTTTCAGTACATTGTTTTACTGATCAAGAAACTTTGATCCTGGATGCCTAAAGTAACTCTAGTTTTAAATTCAATCAGATTTTCAGTGAAATAACATCTGGCCTGAAAGTGACATGAAAATTCTCATTGATCAATCTCTGACCTGACAACAGTTAAGACTGTAATTCAAATGCTTCACAGAGGAACCATGTAGGTTAAAAGAAAGTGATCTGTAAAACTTCCAGTTTTGCTGATTTGTAATCCTAAGAATTCTCTTGGGAATCTCATTATCTTAGCAACGGGCTTACAAAGGTCGTGAAATACAGAAGAATCATGTAGTTGAAAAAGACCTTGTGAGTTAAACTCTGTCTCACCTTCAAGGATCTCAGACAAATGAGACTACAGTTAACATTTAAAGAGATTTTGAGAAGGAGAGCTTCCCAGGCAAAGTAATGAAGGACATATTTGTAATAATAAATGAAAAACAGTGTTTTATAATACTGGTGAAACCACTGACATTGAAAAGCTTCAGATTAAATACAATCTTTTTAAAAAAACTCAGATGCTGGTAAACATGCTTTGAGAAGATTCCTGAAGTTCAGCATTTTGTATAGGGTTGATACAGAAGAACATCTTGAAGCCAGTAGTTAAATAATATAATGTTTTGATATACTGTATAGCACAAAGAAGCACTCATTCAAAAACCCCCACTTTATTCTTAATACATCACCTTAAAAATTATAGAACACCTTAATATGCTTAACAGAATGAGGAACTCTGTGATAAGCAATGTGTTTTTCTTTGGTTCTAGATATGATGCTATTTAACATATCATTAATTTGGAGATATTTTTATGGTTGTATTGATGCATTTATGGCAAACCATTTATAATCTGTCATCTCCATGCCCAAATCTGGAGAATAACTGAGGGAGTACAATTAATGTCTGGGTATACAAACAATGAATTTTCAAGCCTTCACGGTTACCATGATATCGATGCATTCTCCCCAAATTCAAACATGATGCCATTAGGTGGGGACTTTGGGAGATGGTTAGGTCATGAAGGCAGGACCCTCATAACCAGAATTAGTGCTCTTAGAAAAGAGGCTCCAGAGTGATCCCTTTCTCTCTTCACCATGTGAGGAGGACACAACAAGAAGGCCCCAGGTATGAACCGGGAAGAAAACACTTATGTTGATCACGCTACTGTGTTAATTTTGGACTTTCAGCTTCTAGTACTGTGAGAAATAAATATCTGTTGTTTATAAACTTTTTCTTCCCTTTCATCTAGGGTATTTTGTTGTAGCCTCTTTCTCTCTCTCAAAGTATCTTTGTTGGATTATAATAAAATAAGACTAACTAAGGTTGTTTTTCAAAAATTACTAAGTATTCTCTCATTTAATTAAACAGAAATAAAGTTTTTAAAATTAAATGATATAAATAAAAGAAAATAAATTTTTAAAAAGATTAAAAAAAACTACAATAGAACAAGTTCAAAGCTGAGAATATTAATAATGCTTAATCTAATAGTTCCCTAGTATATATATTTGATTGTACAAAACAGTTTTATGAGACTAGGTAGAAATCAATTGATTTCCTTTAAATTAACCCTGAATATTCATTGTAAGGACTGATTCTGAAGCTGAAGCTCCAATACTTTGGCTACCTGATTGGAAGAGCTGACTTAAAGGAAAGAGCCTGATGCTGGCAAAGACTGAAAGCAAGTAGTGAAGGGGGCAAAAGATGAGATGGTTGGATGGTATCACTGACTCAGTGGACAAGAGTTTGAACATATTCAGGGAGACAGTGAAGGACAGAGAAGCCTGGTGTGCTGTAGTTCACGGAGTTGCAAAGAGTCGGACATGACTCTGAAACAAGGGTCTTAAACAAGAAATCAATTAAAGCAATCCAAAATAACTCTCAATGCTCCTTATATTAATAAAGAATCTTAGTTCCTTTAGAGGCTAGTCTTACTAACCTAGTGCAATTATTTCAGTTCAGTTTTTAACTAAGGATCTACTGTGCATCAGGAACTGTGTTAGGAACTATGGCCACAACAAGGTCAATATCATTATTCTAGCCCTAAATAAGAAACAACAACAACAACAAAAACAGTATATAAGAACAGCTAAATAAGGGAATTCAGTATATATGTATACATTAATTCCTTGACACATTTCTTTTTAAATTTTGGCCTCTATTGGTTTTTTATTTATTTATTTTCATCCATCTTTATTCTTTGGCCTGCATGGGCCTCCCGTTGCAGTGGCCTCTCTCCTTACAGTGCACCAGCTCTGGGCGCGTGTGCTCCAGAGCACTGGCTCATAATTGGACACACTGGTCCAGTAATTCTATGGCACTTGGGATCTTCCTGGGCCAGGGATTGAACTGGTGTCCCTTTTACTGCAAGGTGGACTCTTTACCTACTGGACCACCTGGCAAGCCCTCATTGACACATATTTTTAAGAAAAAGAAAACGAATTATGCTCTGTTCAGCATCTATTCCAGAAAACATAATGTTTTAAAACTCCAAGATGATTTGAGAATTAAAGTGCATTTCCTATGCATTTAAATATAAACTGTAAAGTGACAAGAAATCCTTCATTCCTTCATTTGCCCTGAGGTATTATCATTAAAATTTGGTCCACTGTTTATATTTTTTAGGGTCCTTCAAAAGACCACCTTAGCATCTGCCTTAAATTTATGATGAAGTACAAGATCTGTGACCAAAGGACACTGTGGAAATCTGAATGAGATAGCAAATGCAAGGATAGACTCAAGGGCATTTTTGTTGCAAACATGTCAAATCAGCTGATGCCATCAACCAGTAACCAAGCTAAGTAAAGACAGTGTAATTAACAATTTTTTCATGTACAGCATCCTTACTAACTCATACATTTATTCTTTCACCTGTGCATTCAATCCTCCATTACTATGCTCATTTAAGCAAAACTTCGTAGAATTGTCCTATATCCTAAATGTTGGGAATGTAATGGTAAGATCACCTATATATTTTATAACTAAAATATAGTTTTAGAATAATATATATGCAAAAATTGAGAAGCAAATGAATAATTCTAATAAGGAGTTAAAAGGCAAAATGATCCTATTAACTGAAATATGAAGTAAACTTGGGCACATCTGCAGCGATGTGTATGATGGGGGTTGGGGGATAGAGTATAAGGTATTAAAGTCTGTGACATTTCAAATAGAGGAAATAGTTTGATCAAAAGATAATAGTGTGAAACATCACATTTGGAGAAATTCAAGTGATGCAACATGGCTGGAGTTAGGGTACAGAAGAGTAAGACAAGAGATGGGGATGAGGAGATATGGGGTACCCTGAGTACACTGTGAAGGGTCTCTGATTTTATTTTAGGCAGAGATCAGTCACTAATGAGCATTTTGATGGTGGAAATCCCCAAAATATTCCACCCATAGCAGAACACAATGTCCAGTAATTCTATGGCACTTGGGATCTTCCTGGGCCAGGGATTGAACTGGTGTCCCTTTACTGCAAGGTGGACTCTTTACCTACTGGACCACCTGGCAAGCCCTCATTGACACATATTTTTAAGAAAAAGAAAACGAATTATGCTCTGTTCAGCATCTATTCCAGAAAACATAATGTTTTAAAACTCCAAGATGATTTGAGAATTAAAGTGCATTTCCTATGCATTTAAATATAAACTGTAAAGTGACAAGAAATCCTTCATTCCTTCATTTGCCCTGAGGTATTATCATTAAAATTTGGTCCACTGTTTATATTTTTTAGGGTCCTTCAAAAGACCACCTTAGCATCTGCCTTAAATTTATGATGAAGTACAAGATCTGTGACCAAAGGACACTGTGGAAATCTGAATGAGATAGCAAATGCAAGGATAGACTCAAGGGCATTTTGTTGCAAACATGTCAAATCAGCTGATGCCATCAACCAGTAACCAAGCTAAGTAAAGACAGTGTAATTAACAATTTTTTCATGTACAGCATCCTTACTAACTCATACATTTATTCTTTCACCTGTGCATTCAATCCTCCATTACTATGCTCATTTAAGCAAAACTTCGTAGAATTGTCCTATATCCTAAATGTTGGGAATGTAATGGTAAGATCACCTATATATTTTATAACTAAAATATAGTTTTAGAATAATATATATGCAAAAATTGAGAAGCAAATGAATAATTCTAATAAGGAGTTAAAAGGCAAAATGATCCTATTAACTGAAATATGAAGTAAACTTGGGCACATCTGCAGCGATGTGTATGATGGGGGTTGGGGGATAGAGTATAAGGTATTAAAGTCTGTGACATTTCAAATAGAGGAAATAGTTTGATCAAAAGATAATAGTGTGAAACATCACATTTGGAGAAATTCAAGTGATGCAACATGGCTGGAGTTAGGGTACAGAAGAGTAAGACAAGAGATGGGGATGAGGAGATATGGGGTACCCTGAGTACACTGTGAAGGGTCTCTGATTTTATTTTAGGCAGAGATCAGTCACTAATGAGCATTTTGATGGTGGAAATCCCCAAAATATTCCACCCATAGCAGACACATCAATGTCTTGTGAAACAAACGAAATACTGTATAGAGTCAATTAGAAAGACACGACCTTACTCTTTTAGGGAATTAAAGTTTAATACTGGAGCAGCAAAAATGAAAGTAACAGGAAGAATTACTTTGTATAAGAAGACTCAGTGTAGCATTGTTCACTTCAACTTCACTTAACCTGTCTATTCTTTAAATATTTTCTTTTGAAGTACCTTGAATAAAAGACTAAAGTGAAATATAGATTTTTGTCTAAATCTCTGTAGCTACCTGCTTAAAAGAGTTTGCAAGCAGGGCTAGATCAATATTTTTTGAACTATAATAGCAATCAAAGTAAATGGGTCTTTCTTTTGAAAGTACCAAAGCTGCTAGCAGCCCCAAAATAGTATTCAAAACCGTTTAAACATTCTTGCTCTTACTGTATACCATATAGTCAAAGAACTTACATAATTACTTGGGGGTTTATCTATAAAGCAAGTAAGAAAAAATCAACCACTCTTATTATTGTAAAAGACAGCACTGAGAAAATCTAGAGCAACAGATCAGTAGGATAACACATTTTGTTTTTAAAAATAACAATATTGATACAGTATTAGTGCTTTATGAAATTAAGTCATGGGACTATCACATAACCTATTTCAATAAAAGAACGGGTGTTCAGCATTCATATGTGCTAAACTAGGGTGGTTCTAGATGAACTGGTGTAGGAATTTGTTCAAGGAGATAAACATAACATTTAGTCAGGCATTTTGGAGCACTGATAGATATGAAAACAACAAATAAGCATGATACTAGGTCTCTGAAGCCAATTTCTTCATACAATTTGAGTCTCTGAGGCTACTGTGATAGCCCCTTCTCCACTGTCTTTCTCTATCTGTGACGATTTTTGGGGATAGAGTATAAGGTATTAAGTCTGTGACATTTCAAATAGAGGAAATAGTTTGATCAAAAGATAATAGTGTGAAACATCACATTTGGAGAAATTCAAGTGATGCAACATGGCTGGAGTTAGGGTACAGAAGAGTAAGACAAGAGATGGGGATGAGGAGATATGGGGTACCCTGAGTACACTGTGAAGGGTCTCTGATTTTATTTTAGGCAGAGATCAGTCACTAATGAGCATTTTGATGGTGGAAATCCCCAAAATATTCCACCCATAGCAGACACATCAATGTCTTGTGAAACAAACGAAATACTGTATAGAGTCAATTAGAAAGACACGACCTTACTCTTTTAGGGAATTAAAGTTTAATACTGGAGCAGCAAAAATGAAAGTAACAGGAAGAATTACTTTGTATAAGAAGACTCAGTGTAGCATTGTTCACTTCAACTTCACTTAACCTGTCTATTCTTTAAATATTTTCTTTTGAAGTACCTTGAATAAAAGACTAAAGTGAAATATAGATTTTTGTCTAAATCTCTGTAGCTACCTGCTTAAAAGAGTTTGCAAGCAGGGCTAGATCAATATTTTTTGAACTATAATAGCAATCAAAGTAAATGGGTCTTTCTTTTGAAAGTACCAAAGCTGCTAGCAGCCCCAAAATAGTATTCAAAACCGTTTAAACATTCTTGCTCTTACTGTATACCATATAGTCAAAGAACTTACATAATTACTTGGAGGTTTATCTATAAAGCAAGTAAGAAAAAATCAACCACTCTTATTATTGTAAAAGACAGCACTGAGAAAATCTAGAGCAACAGATCAGTAGGATAACACATTTTGTTTTTAAAAATAACAATATTGATACAGTATTAGTGCTTTATGAAATTAAGTCATGGGACTATCACATAACCTATTTCAATAAAAGAACGGGTGTTCAGCATTCATATGTGCTAAACTAGGGTGGTTCTAGATGAACTGGTGTAGGAATTTGTTCAAGGAGATAAACATAACATTTAGTCAGGCATTTTGGAGCACTGATAGATATGAAAACAACAAATAAGCATGATACTAGGTCTCTGAAGCCAATTTCTTCATACAATTTGAGTCTCTGAGGCTACTGTGATAGCCCCTTCTCCACTGTCTTTCTCTATCTTCCATGCTTTAAGGGTTCTAGTTTCAGGAAAGGCCCCTATGCCCATCATGTATATTTTGGTTTGAATTTGAATTATCATGTAAGTCCTTGCAAGTTCTGCATCTTAACTCATCTCAAGTAGTAAGATGAATGACTATAATTTTTAAAGAATATTCAAAAGTCAGTGGTTTGGCTTTATTCATTAACAGTTTAGTATGTATAAGACATGATATTTAGAGTTGTAGAAGTTTATAAAATTGAATAAAGTATGGATTTGGTGAACAAGGACAGAAAAGTTACTAAGCATATAATATGGATACAAACATATAATTAACATAAGGCAAAAACTTGTGGAAAATGTGGTGCTATATATTCAAGGTATTTTATATTTAGAAATTTGGGAAAGGAAAGATTATTTTCAGGTTCAGAGTGGGTGAGTATAGGGATGATCACAAAAGACTGTTCCAAATATGCTGAAATTCATGCGATCCCTAATGAATGAAAAGATCTTTAACAGAAGGAAATTAGCTAATACATTATAGAAGTATAGGAGGGAATTTTAACATTTAAGCAAGGAAAACTGTACAAGATACAAACTTTACAAGATATGAGTGAAAAAGCAGCTTACAGTCAGATAGCGGACAGCTTCTTATATATGTTTAGAGTAGAATTAATAGTGTGGGAATGGAAAAGACTAAAGATTTTTGGAGTAAAGAAGTAAAAGCCTAACCTAACCTGAAGTCTATGAAAAGGGCAAAATTCAAGTGAAAAACCTAGGGCTGGACACTGGGAAAATTCGAACAAAGCAAGGATTGTTTGAGTTGTGATTAAAACAGAGATGAAAAACACAGGCAGAAGACAAATGATAAACCATGGGACTTATTTGAAGCAGGAAGTACAGAAGGAAGATTAAAAATTGAAAATGAATATAAAAAACCCTTCCCAAAGCATGAGTTCCTTGGATTGAGAGATTGTGGGATAAAAGAGGGGCTTAATCCCCAAAACAGTTTATGATATACTTTGCATGCATACATGCTTCACTTCAGCCATGTCCTATGTACTCCTGCGACCCTATGTACTATAGTCCGCTAGGCGCCTCTGTCTGTGAGATTCTCTAGGCGAGAATACTGAAGTGGGTCGCCATGCCTCCTTCAGGGGATCTGTCTCACGACCCAGTGATCAAAGCTGTGTCTCTTACATATACCTACATTAGCAGGAGGGTTCTTTACCACTAGCACCACCCGGGAAGCCAATACTATACTTTAGAGAATGTTAATGTATATCCATTGTGAAAGCACATAAGCGGTATATAGTATATAGCTATGAGTTTAATCTTTTTTTTCAAACTGATAGGCTGAATACACATGGAAAGTGGCCAAACTATATATGGAAATAGAACCTGACCCACGCAAGAGATCTGGGGAGCCAAATAACAACCTTTGCAGCAACTGGGCAAGGATGGTCAGAATTAGTCAAAGACATACAATCGCCCTAATTTTTATTCTCACCTCCAACTCAGAATCAGTCACAGAAAGCCAAATATGCTACTCAGAGGAATCAGATAAGACATTCTGCTTCCAGCTAGCATACCTGCAGGTTTCCCATGCTAATAGTTTCCATCAGAGCATGAGTGAAGGCCTAGCTTGCTTCCTTCTCTTCCTTCTTTTTTCCCTCTCTCCTTCCTTTCCTTCCTCTTCTGTTGCCTTTCACACCTTTTTTCTCATCCTCTCTTCTTTTTGTGTCTTTCTCTTTCTCTCTTTCACTCTAAAGGTTTCCCACTCCATTGACTGCCATAAAATCTCTTCCAAAAGCATGTGATGGTTGCTTACTCCATTGATACAGTCAGCTCTCAATAAATGATCACAGTTTTCACTTGTTGTGGTCCTAATTCATTTTCAACAACTCCAGTTTCACAGTTTATTTATACGGCAACACACACACACACGCAAATAACTGCAAAATACATTTCACAGAACAATGTATAACTCCAAAAGTATACTATAAGTATTACTCTCTAATACTTTATTTTCCATTATATCTGTTTATTTAAAAAAATGCTCACCCTAACTCATTAAAATTATTTAATGGCTTACTAATCAATATGACTTTTATGTTGCGAAGCAATACGACACAGATTTTCTAAAGTTTTTTTACCCCATCATCATGTGTTCACAGAGTATCTCTTGGGACTTGTTTTCACGAATCACTACCCTTGGGAAAGTTTGTTTACATTTTGAATAGGGATTACTGGGAGAATAGAGATGCAGTTAACAAATAAGAACACAAACTTGGTTTTTAATGACAGGTATTTAGAAATTACAGTTCAGAGAAACAGAAAAACTACAGAAATCAAGAAAGGAAAGAGTCTCATTAAATTCTAGTTTTCCTTCTAAAAACTTGTTTAAAGTTTAGCCTTCCTCTCATAAAAACAATTTTGTTCTTTTGCCCTAATATCTACTATTATAGTGGAAGTATGCATTGGGTAAAGAAAATATTAATATAGAAAAGTCCTTCTAAAAGGATAGTCTGAAGACAGATAAATATTTGAAAGAGGCTTAGCTGTTCCAATTGAAAATAGGAGAAGGTGTTCTCTCTCACCTCCAACTCAGTCACAGAAAGCCAAATATGCTACTCAGAGGAATCAGATAAGACATTCTGCTTCCAGCTAGCATACCTGCAGGTTTCCCATGCTAATAGTTTCCATCAGAGCATGAGTGAAGGCCTAGCTTGCTTCCTTCTCTTCCTTCTTTTTTCCCTCTCTCCTTCCTTTCCTTCCTCTTCTGTTGCCTTTCACACCTTTTTTCTCATCCTCTCTTCTTTTTGTGTCTTTCTCTTTCTCTCTTTCACTCTAAAGGTTTCCCACTCCATTGACTGCCATAAAATCTCTTCCAAAAGCATGTGATGGTTGCTTACTCCATTGATACAGTCAGCTCTCAATAAATGATCACAGTTTTCACTTGTTGTGGTCCTAATTCATTTTCAACAACTCCAGTTTCACAGTTTATTTATACGGCAACACACACACACACGCAAATAACTGCAAAATACATTTCACAGAACAATGTATAACTCCAAAAGTATACTATAAGTATTACTCTCTAATACTTTATTTTCCATTATATCTGTTTATTTAAAAAAATGCTCACCCTAACTCATTAAAATTATTTAATGGCTTACTAATCAATATGACTTTTATGTTGCGAAGCAATACGACACAGATTTTCTAAAGTTTTTTTACCCCATCATCATGTGTTCACAGAGTATCTCTTGGGACTTGTTTTCACGAATCACTACCCTTGGGAAAGTTTGTTTACATTTTGAATAGGGATTACTGGGAGAATAGAGATGCAGTTAACAAATAAGAACACAAACTTGGTTTTTAATGACAGGTATTTAGAAATTACAGTTCAGAGAAACAGAAAAACTACAGAAATCAAGAAAGGAAAGAGTCTCATTAAATTCTAGTTTTCCTTCTAAAAACTTGTTTAAAGTTTAGCCTTCCTCTCATAAAAACAATTTTGTTCTTTTGCCCTAATATCTACTATTATAGTGGAAGTATGCATTGGGTAAAGAAAATATTAATATAGAAAAGTCCTTCTAAAAGGATAGTCTGAAGACAGATAAATATTTGAAAGAGGCTTAGCTGTTCCAATTGAAAATAGGAGAAGGTGTTCTCTCTCACCTTCCTTTATCTTAGAGTTTTCACTATAGAAAATGCCAGTTCTTTTTCTTTCTCAAATGTCTATAAAACTTTTCAAAATACTACATAAGCCTCTCATAAGTCTCAAAGCTTAGACTTTTCCTCAAAACCTTCTAAACCACTTCTTCGAGATATAGTAATCAGTGGCTCAGTAGTGTCCAACTCTTTGCCATCCTGTGGACTGAAGTCCTCTATCCATAGGATTCTCCAGACAGGAATACTGGAGTGGGTTGCCATTTCCTTCTCCAGGGTATCTTCCTAGCCCAGGGATCTAGCTGTCATCACTTTGCCTCTCCTTCATTGGCATGCACAATCAATTAAGACAGCACCCCTATCTCCCTTTCTGTGGGGATATGAGCACCTAACTTCAGTGGGCACCTCACTTCTAATTGCAAAACTATCCCCTGTTGTAATGATTTGGAAGTTTTATTTTCCCTTTGACTAAAGCCAATTAAATAACACAGATGGTCACTCCAATTGCAGGTGGATTTAGGATGAATTATGTGTAATTACGTGTAAGTGGTACTGTCTAGTCAGTTTACCTAAGAATTATTTGTCATTTATATTTGACTTATAAAACCATTCTAAGAGTATGATTTATATTTGATTGTATTCCTAGAAGAACTCTAATTAATTGGCTATTATTTGCTTGATGGTTTTGTGGACTTCTCTGGACTATATATACAAGAGAACAGGGATGAAGGAGAGAAAAAATTGTGTGCAGAGGTCTGAGAGGAGAGACTAGGAGGGACAAGAATTATTGAGAAACTTTGATTCTTGAAACTTTCCTAACTTATCTGAGTGATTTTTGGCTCAGATAGGGAATAAGGTTGAGATCAGACGTAAAGCCTGTGACTCTGGGTATAACTGAGTGATACAGGTTTCAGATGGAAAAATGAGGGAAAACTTGAAGAACCTGTGCCCCTTATATCCATCACCACAGACATTCTCAGGATTTAAACTGTGAGGTCAAGCTGACCAACAGTGAAAGATAACTTTGTATGGAAGAGAAGAATTCACAGTAAAAGTTAAGTTGATACAAAAAAAAGAAACAATAATAAAAGTGCCTCACCAAGGGATGGGGGAAAACCAATTACAGTTCAATTTGGCAGATGTTGTATAATTCAATAATTTAAGTAATTTCTTTAGGTAACTCAGTTGCTTTTTATTAAACCAATTTCTTTTTACTTTAAGTATTTGATTCATGAAAATGCTTAGCCTTTTCCTGTTCTTCTTTGAAATGGTTATATAATAGGGTAGGCTTCTATACCATAAAGGGGACTGACATGACAGGGGAGCCCAGCAACTGCCTTATATCCTTTGATTTTCTTCCATTGGTGCTGATATAGTGTAGCTGTCTTTAATACCTTACTTGGACTGAGGAGTCTTTAGCTAAAATTATTCTGATCTGGAATTTCCCCAAGGGCTGAGTGGTAAAGAATCCACCTGCAATGCAGGAGTTGCAGGAGAGGCAAGTCTGATCCTGGATCCTGAAGATCTCTGGAGTAGGGCATGGCAATCCACTCCAGTGTCTTCCCTGGAAAATTCCATGGACAGAAAAGCCTGGCAGGCTAGATAGTCTACGGAGTGGCAAAGAGTTGGACACAACTGAAGAGACTCTGCACGAATGCAAGGACTTTGGATTTATTTAGGTATGCAAGAGATCTGTCTATTTTCCCCCACAGTATTTATGTTTCACAGTACTTTAATTTGGAATCATTGGTCTTAGAAGGAACTCTGAATCTACTCACTAGGGCAGGTGGGAGTTATTGCATTCCCACACATGTGCAGATTGTATGCATCTGAAGTTTTCTCCCACAGCATTTTAAATGGAGAGCTGGATTCACTTAGGGGGTTTAGACTTCCCCATTCAACACAACACTTGGAAAGCTGGCTATTTGTCTGTCTTGAGTCTCTGGTATGACTTCTTTCCATAATTCCTGAGGCTAGTGGTGCTGCTTAGGCCCCCCCTTTTACAGGTTTCAGATGGAAAAATGAGGGAAAACTTGAAGAACCTGTGCCCCTTATATCCATCACCACAGACATTCTCAGGATTTAAACTGTGAGGTCAAGCTGACCAACAGTGAAAGATAACTTTGTATGGAAGAGAAGAATTCACAGTAAAAGTTAAGTTGATACAAAAAAAAGAAACAATAATAAAAGTGCCTCACCAAGGGATGGGGGAAAACCAATTACAGTTCAATTTGGCAGATGTTGTATAATTCAATAATTTAAGTAATTTCTTTAGGTAACTCAGTTGCTTTTTATTAAACCAATTTCTTTTTACTTTAAGTATTTGATTCATGAAAATGCTTAGCCTTTTCCTGTTCTTCTTTGAAATGGTTATATAATAGGGTAGGCTTCTATACCATAAAGGGGACTGACATGACAGGGGAGCCCAGCAACTGCCTTATATCCTTTGATTTTCTTCCATTGGTGCTGATATAGTGTAGCTGTCTTTAATACCTTACTTGGACTGAGGAGTCTTTAGCTAAAATTATTCTGATCTGGAATTTCCCCAAGGGCTGAGTGGTAAAGAATCCACCTGCAATGCAGGAGTTGCAGGAGAGGCAAGTCTGATCCTGGATCCTGAAGATCTCTGGAGTAGGGCATGGCAATCCACTCCAGTGTCTTCCCTGGAAAATTCCATGGACAGAAAAGCCTGGCAGGCTAGATAGTCTACGGAGTGGCAAAGAGTTGGACACAACTGAAGAGACTCTGCACGAATGCAAGGACTTTGGATTTATTTAGGTATGCAAGAGATCTGTCTATTTTCCCTCACAGTATTTATGTTTCACAGTACTTTAATTTGGAATCATTGGTCTTAGAAGGAACTCTGAATCTACTCACTAGGGCAGGTGGGAGTTATTGCATTCCCACACATGTGCAGATTGTATGCATCTGAAGTTTTCTCCCACAGCATTTTAAATGGAGAGCTGGATTCACTTAGGGGGTTTAGACTTCCCCATTCAACACAACACTTGGAAAGCTGGCTATTTGTCTGTCTTGAGTCTCTGGTATGACTTCTTTCCATAATTCCTGAGGCTAGTGGTGCTGCTAGCCATAGGTTTTGTCTTTCTCTTTCTCCACATTTTTATGTCTCTCCATTATAGTGAGTCTGAGGACCTAACTTGCACATTTAGAAAGTAAGCTCCATTTCTATATACTATGGAGGAAATTCTATGAAGTTATGTTTCATAGGAAGTAAAGAATTTAGAGCATTCATTTTCCGCTGACAAAAGCTGGCTTTCAGGATTTCTTTCTCAATTCAATTCAAAATTGCACTAGGGGAAGTCAATAGCTAAATTATTTGTTTCTCTTTCCACTGTTAACCTTAATAATTTCTGTTCAAATATTCTTGGTATATATGGCATTTGATGACCTACAATGACAGTCATAAACATAGCAATACAAAAGAAAAAGTACTGCAAAACAAAACTTCATTTCATGTTTGCAATTTAAGTTTTTCTGCTTCTCCTTGAAAATTTCTGTTCATTCTCTGAGACTAATCTAAGGGGTCATTTCCTCAGGCAGCCTTTGCTATATTCCCATTATTAGCAAATCATTACTGTTTGTTCTAAATTCTAAGAGCACTTACTGAAATAACCTATTTAGATGTGAGGGGCTTCCCTGGTGGCTCAGTGATAAAATAAAATCCACCTGCCAATGTGGGAAACACCGGTTTAATCCCTGGATCAGGAAGATCCCTTGGCGAAGGAAATGACAACCCACTTCAGTATTCTTGTCCAGAGAACCCCATGGACAGAGAAGCATGGCAGTTTGCAGTCCACAGGGTTGCAAGAATTGGACACAACTTAATGAACAAACAACACTTACATGTGCCTGTTTCCATTTTTTGAAAGTATGTAACAAATAAATCTTGGTCTATTTCATCTTTTTACCTTGATCACCTAACACAGTACATGAGGCACAACAGGAAATTTTAAAAAGTTTTTTGAAAAGAGTGTAAATTGGGCTTCCCTGGTGGCTCAGTTGTAAAAGAGTCTGCCTGCCAGTGTAGGAGACACAGGTTCGATCCCCGATACAGGAAGATCTCGTATGTCATGGAGCAACTAAGCCCATGCACAACTATTGAGACTGTGCTCTAGGAAGGGCCTGGAAACTGCAATTATTGAGCTCTCAGGACGCAACTACAGAAGTCCTTGTACCCTAGAGCCTATGCTCAGCAAAAGAAGCCACTGCTATGAGAAGCCCATGTACCACAACTAGAGAGTAGCCCCAACTGGCCGTCCATGCAGCAATGAAGACCCAGTACAGCCAATAAATAAGTAAGCAAATATTTTAAAAAGAGTGCAAATTTATTTATATGATTAAGCATTAGTGTTCTCTGTTTAAAAAAGATTTACAACTGGATACCTTTCAAATAAACAGAAAGTATTTCTGTCTGTATTCACTCTAAATCAGATGAAGGTTTCAAAATAAAAGAAACAAATCAAATAATCAGATTATAGCCATAGGAATTATATGAAACTTCTAGTGGTGCAACATAAGTAAAGGATTTTAATATATATAAATAATCAAAACTACATGGAGAAACAAAACTTCATTTCATGTTTTCAATTTAAGTTTTTCTGCTTCTCCTTGAAAATTTCTGTTCATTCTCTGAGACTAATCTAAGGGGTCATTTCCTCAGGCAGCCTTTGCTATATTCCCATTATTAGCAAATCATTACTGTTTGTTCTAAATTCTAAGAGCACTTACTGAAATAACCTATTTAGATGTGAGGGGCTTCCCTGGTGGCTCAGTGATAAAATAAAATCCACCTGCCAATGTGGGAAACACCGGTTTAATCCCTGGATCAGGAAGATCCCTTGGCGAAGGAAATGACAACCCACTTCAGTATTCTTGTCCAGAGAACCCCATGGACAGAGAAGCATGGCAGTTTGCAGTCCACAGGGTTGCAAGAATTGGACACAACTTAATGAACAAACAACACTTACATGTGCCTGTTTCCATTTTTTGAAAGTATGTAACAAATAAATCTTGGTCTATTTCATCTTTTTACCTTGATCACCTAACACAGTACATGAGGCACAACAGGAAATTTTAAAAAGTTTTTTGAAAAGAGTGTAAATTGGGCTTCCCTGGTGGCTCAGTTGTAAAAGAGTCTGCCTGCCAGTGTAGGAGACACAGGTTCGATCCCCGATACAGGAAGATCTCGTATGTCATGGAGCAACTAAGCCCATGCACAACTATTGAGACTGTGCTCTAGGAAGGGCCTGGAAACTGCAATTATTGAGCTCTCAGGACGCAACTACAGAAGTCCTTGTACCCTAGAGCCTATGCTCAGCAAAAGAAGCCACTGCTATGAGAAGCCCATGTACCACAACTAGAGAGTAGCCCCAACTGGCCGTCCATGCAGCAATGAAGACCCAGTACAGCCAATAAATAAGTAAGCAAATATTTTAAAAAGAGTGCAAATTTATTTATATGATTAAGCATTAGTGTTCTCTGTTTAAAAAAGATTTACAACTGGATACCTTTCAAATAAACAGAAAGTATTTCTGTCTGTATTCACTCTAAATCAGATGAAGGTTTCAAAATAAAAGAAACAAATCAAATAATCAGATTATAGCCATAGGAATTATATGAAACTTCTAGTGGTGCAACATAAGTAAAGGATTTTAATATATATAAATAATCATTATAGCTACAGTGGGAAGAAAATTGAAAGTATGATTAGAAGGATAGCTAAAATGTATTTCCAGATTCCAGAAAGAAAATTTAAGTTTGAGAGATCAGTTAATATAACAAGACCCCAAAGAATGCAAAAACATAATGAAAATAGATAAATAGTAAAAGAATAAAAATACTACAAAGAAAGCTATTAAAAGGACAGCCTGGGGCTTCCCTGGTGGTCCAGTGGGTAAGGGCACCGCCTTGCAGTGCAAGGGACGCCATTTCGATCCCTGGCCTGGGAAGATCCCACGTGCCACAGAGCGGCTGGACCCATGTGTCCAATTACCTAGCCGGAGCTCTGGAGCACATGCACACAGAGCTGGTGCTCTGCAATAACAGAGGCCACTGCGATGGGAGGCCCACATGGGCCAAAGAACAAAGATGGATGAAAATAGATGAATGAAAGACCAACAGAAGTGGCCCACCCCCCCCCCCCCCCCCCAACCCCCCCCCCGCAAAGGAAAAAAAAAAAAAAAAACTGTTAAAAGTTCTCATAATTTTGAATAACAGCAGCTACTTAAAAAAAAAAAAAGAGGACAGCCTGTTCAAACAGGTAAAGTACATACGGGGGATCAGTGCTCACCATCCATCCCAACCTTAATTTGATATACCTTCTAAGACTAGACTAAAATAACAAAGGAACAAATGAATAATTAAACAGCTTAATTTTTCTTATACTTTTGCAGCTAGCATTCCAGATATAGGTTAGATGTAGTAAGTCAGGTGTATTCATGTGAGATTTTAAAAATAACGAGACAGGAGCCATGCTACTTGTTTTCCCTGTGCTTTTGTTCATGAAGACAAGCATAGTCACTGGGTTTCTCTGAAGCTGAACTTTATAGTCTAGTCATGATTTCAAAGGTACTAATCCTTACACAGAGACCCTATGGATACCAACATTAACTTTCTGATTTTTACTCTCCTGAATGTCACAGAAGAAGCAGTTTGTTTTGGTTGTTCTTTCATCTCTCTTGGAGACTTGGTCTAGATCCTGCTTTTCTGGGTATTCTGATGATTTCATAAAAAATAGTCAATATTAAAGTTTATTCTGCTTAAATTAGCTTGAGTACTTTCTTTTGCTTTCAACTGAATCCTGAGTGACATAATAAGTAATATCTCCGATTATTAAATAAATGCAAATCAAAAGTGCCATGAGTTAAATTCACCTTTGAGAGATCAGTTAATATTTAAAAAAAAAAAGACCCCAAAGAATGCAAAAACATAATGAAAATAGATAAATAGTAAAAGAATAAAAATACTACAAAGAAAGCTATTAAAAGGACAGCCTGGGGCTTCCCTGGTGGTCCAGTGGGTAAGGGCACCGCCTTGCAGTGCAAGGGACGCCATTTCGATCCCTGGCCTGGGAAGATCCCACGTGCCACAGAGCGGCTGGACCCATGTGTCCAATTACCTAGCCGGAGCTCTGGAGCACATGCACACAGAGCTGGTGCTCTGCAATAACAGAGGCCACTGCGATGGGAGGCCCACATGGGCCAAAGAACAAAGATGGATGAAAATAGATGAATGAAAGACCAACAGAAGTGGCCCACCCGCCCCCTCCCTCCCCAACCCACTCCCCGCAAAGGAAAAAAAAAAAAAAAAACTGTTAAAAGTTCTCATAATTTTGAATAACAGCAGCTACTTAAAAAAAAAAAAAAAAAAGAGGACAGCCTGTTCAAACAGGTAAAGTACATACGGGGGATCAGTGCTCACCATCCATCCCAACCTTAATTTGATATACCTTCTAAGACTAGACTAAAATAACAAAGGAACAAATGAATAATTAAACAGCTTAATTTTTCTTATACTTTTGCAGCTAGCATTCCAGATATAGGTTAGATGTAGTAAGTCAGGTGTATTCATGTGAGATTTTAAAAATAACGAGACAGGAGCCATGCTACTTGTTTTCCCTGTGCTTTTGTTCATGAAGACAAGCATAGTCACTGGGTTTCTCTGAAGCTGAACTTTATAGTCTAGTCATGATTTCAAAGGTACTAATCCTTACACAGAGACCCTATGGATACCAACATTAACTTTCTGATTTTTTACTCTCCTGAATGTCACAGAAGAAGCAGTTTGTTTTGGTTGTTCTTTCATCTCTCTTGGAGACTTGGTCTAGATCCTGCTTTTCTGGGTATTCTGATGATTTCATAAAAAATAGTCAATATTAAAGTTTATTCTGCTTAAATTAGCTTGAGTACTTTCTTTTGCTTTCAACTGAATCCTGAGTGACATAATAAGTAATATCTCCGATTATTAAATAAATGCAAATCAAAAGTGCCATGAGTTATCACCTCACATCAGTCAGAATGTGCATGGCTGCTAAGTCACTTCAGTCATGTCTGACTCTTTGTGACCCTATAAACTAGTCTTTCAGCCTCCTCTGTCCATGGGATTCCCAGGTAAGACTACTGGAGTGGGTTGCCATGGTCCCCACCAAGAGATCTTCCTGACTTAGAATGAAACCCATGTCTCTTACATCTCCTGCACTGTTTGCAAGCAGATTCTATACCACCAGTGCCACCTCGGAAGCCCCTTGATCATCATCAAAGAGAATCTACAAACAACAAATTCTGGAGAAAGTATGGAGAAAAGAGAATCCTCCTACAGTGTGCTAATCAGACTGAAAAGTGTCCAGCCACTATGGAGAATAACATGGAGGGGCCTTCAAAAAACTAATATTACAACTAGCATATCATCCAGCAATTCTGGGCATACATCTAGAAAGTGAAAACGGTAGTTGCTCAGTCATGTCCAACTGTTTGTAACCCCATGGACTGTAGACTGCCAGAACATCTGGAGAATACCATAACTGGAAAAGATCCGTGCTCCTCAATCGTCACTGCAGCAGTTATTTATAATAGCCAAGACATAAAAGTAACCTAAATGTCCATCAACATAAGAATGGATAAACAAAATGCAGTACATATATACAATGGAATATTACTCAGTCATAAAAAATAATGAAATAATACCATTTGCACCAACATGGATTGACCCAGAAACTGTCATACTGAGTGAAGTCAGACAGAGGAAAACAAATATCAAATGATATTGGTTATGTGTGTGAGTGTGTGTTAGTCACTAAGTCATGTGGATACCAACATTAACTTTCTGATTTTTTACTCTCCTGAATGTCACAGAAGAAGCAGTTTGTTTTGGTTGTTCTTTCATCTCTCTTGGAGACTTGGTCTAGATCCTGCTTTTCTGGGTATTCTGATGATTTCATAAAAAATAGTCAATATTAAAGTTTATTCTGCTTAAATTAGCTTGAGTACTTTCTTTTGCTTTCAACTGAATCCTGAGTGACATAATAAGTAATATCTCCGATTATTAAATAAATGCAAATCAAAAGTGCCATGAGTTATCACCTCACATCAGTCAGAATGTGCATGGCTGCTAAGTCACTTCAGTCATGTCTGACTCTTTGTGACCCTATAAACTAGTCTTTCAGCCTCCTCTGTCCATGGGATTCCCAGGTAAGACTACTGGAGTGGGTTGCCATGGTCCCCACCAAGAGATCTTCCTGACTTAGAATGAAACCCATGTCTCTTACATCTCCTGCACTGTTTGCAAGCAGATTCTATACCACCAGTGCCACCTCGGAAGCCCCTTGATCATCATCAAAGAGAATCTACAAACAACAAATTCTGGAGAAAGTATGGAGAAAAGAGAATCCTCCTACAGTGTGCTAATCAGACTGAAAAGTGTCCAGCCACTATGGAGAATAACATGGAGGGGCCTTCAAAAAACTAATATTACAACTAGCATATCATCCAGCAATTCTGGGCATACATCTAGAAAGTGAAAACGGTAGTTGCTCAGTCATGTCCAACTGTTTGTAACCCCATGGACTGTAGACTGCCAGAACATCTGGAGAATACCATAACTGGAAAAGATCCGTGCTCCTCAATCGTCACTGCAGCAGTTATTTATAATAGCCAAGACATAAAAGTAACCTAAATGTCCATCAACATAAGAATGGATAAACAAAATGCAGTACATATATACAATGGAATATTACTCAGTCATAAAAAATAATGAAATAATACCATTTGCACCAACATGGATTGACCCAGAAACTGTCATACTGAGTGAAGTCAGACAGAGGAAAACAAATATCAAATGATATTGGTTATGTGTGTGAGTGTGTGTTAGTCACTAAGTCAGGTTCAACTGTGACCCCACAGACTGTAGTTTGCCAGGCTCCTCTGTCCATTGAATTTTCCAGGCAAGGATACTGAAGTGCGTTGACACACCCCTGTCTAGGGGATTTTCCTGACCCAGATATAGAAAACAAACTTATGGTTACCAGGGGATAAAAAAGAGGATTGATAAATTTGGACACTTGAATTAATGTATACACATTTCTATATATAAAACATAACTAATTCTATATATAATAGATAACTAATAACCTCTGCTTAATACACTGTATTATCTGTATGGGAAAGTAATCTAAGAAAGGGTGTATATATGTATCTGAATAATTAATTCACTCTGCTGCACACTTGACACTAATACAACATTGTAAATTAACTATGCTTCAGAAAATTAATTTTTAAAAAATCCACCTTAAGGTTAAAATTGAAAAAAAAGGGGATGGCATTCTGAAGATGTGTCTTTGGGAGGTGATTAACGGATGCAGATGAAGCCTTCATAAATGGTATCAAGAGTTACATTGCCTTTTCTGCCAATGTGAGAACACATAGGAGTCAGCAGTCTCTACACCAGAGAAAAGGCTCTCACTAGATATCTACACTGCCTTGAGCTTGGACTTCCCAGTCCCCATGTCTGTGAGGAATAAATTTCTGTGGTTTATAAGCTCCTCATTATGTAATATTTTTTGCTATAACAGTCCAAACAGACCACAATAGGGAGGTAGTTGGAGAAGGTACAGGTATTAAAGACAGGGTCACTTATGTTTATAAGCATAACAGAGTAGAGTGTCTTGTGTGTGTGCAGAGTATATTGTTTCATTGCCCTGTCATGTCCACCTCTCTTGCAACACTGGGGACTGAAGCTTTCCAAGATCCAACGGGCATGGAATTTTCAAGGAAAGAATACTAGAGCGGGTTGCCATTTCCTTCTCCAAGTGATCTTCCCGATCCAAGGATCAAACTTGATCTCTTGCACTGGTGGGCTGCTTCAAAACAGTAAGATTAAAATCCTGCTGCCAGGTGAAAGTGCTTCCTCTTCCAAAACACAACCTGAATCTAACTGATGAGGCAGAGTTTAGTCACTAAGTCAGGTTCAACTGTGACCCCACAGACTGTAGTTTGCCAGGCTCCTCTGTCCATTGAATTTTCCAGGCAAGGATACTGAAGTGCGTTGACACACCCCTGTCTAGGGGATTTTCCTGACCCAGATATAGAAAACAAACTTATGGTTACCAGGGGATAAAAAAGAGGATTGATAAATTTGGACACTTGAATTAATGTATACACATTTCTATATATAAAACATAACTAATTCTATATATAATAGATAACTAATAACCTCTGCTTAATACACTGTATTATCTGTATGGGAAAGTAATCTAAGAAAGGGTGTATATATGTATCTGAATAATTAATTCACTCTGCTGCACACTTGACACTAATACAACATTGTAAATTAACTATGCTTCAGAAAATTAATTTTTAAAAAATCCACCTTAAGGTTAAAATTGAAAAAAAAAAAGGGGGATGGCATTCTGAAGATGTGTCTTTGGGAGGTGATTAACGGATGCAGATGAAGCCTTCATAAATGGTATCAAGAGTTACATTGCCTTTTCTGCCAATGTGAGAACACATAGGAGTCAGCAGTCTCTACACCAGAGAAAAGGCTCTCACTAGATATCTACACTGCCTTGAGCTTGGACTTCCCAGTCCCCATGTCTGTGAGGAATAAATTTCTGTGGTTTATAAGCTCCTCATTATGTAATATTTTTTGCTATAACAGTCCAAACAGACCACAATAGGGAGGTAGTTGGAGAAGGTACAGGTATTAAAGACAGGGTCACTTATGTTTATAAGCATAACAGAGTAGAGTGTCTTGTGTGTGTGCAGAGTATATTGTTTCATTGCCCTGTCATGTCCACCTCTCTTGCAACACTGGGGACTGAAGCTTTCCAAGATCCAACGGGCATGGAATTTTCAAGGAAAGAATACTAGAGCGGGTTGCCATTTCCTTCTCCAAGTGATCTTCCCGATCCAAGGATCAAACTAGGATCTCTTGCACGGGTGGGCTGCTTCAAAACAGTAAAGACTAAAATCCTGCTGCCAGGTGAACAGTGCTTCCTCTTCCAAAACACAACCTGAATCTAACTGATTTGAGGCAGAGTTTAGGTTCAGGTTGTATTCTGGAAGAAGACATACTGCTCATCCAACCAGCAGGATTTTGGTCTTTATTATTTTAAAATCTTTATCTCGTAACTTTCCTTGTATAGAAAATACAATAAAGTGATTGAAGGTAAATCAAACACTATAGATCCCTCACATTAACTAAAAGTGAAAGATGCAAAGAAAAGAGCAATGTGATAATTGATACATGATACTAACGTTAATTCTTAACTAATAATACTAGGTAACAAAATGATGTTACATCAAATGGACAAAGACAAGAACTGATGAAGATTAAATTCAAGAGAAAATGGCTGGTTAAAACTCCTTTTATTCCCTGACTTTGGATATGACCACATAAAGAATTAAAGAAAATGGCTGTGGCACTTAGACTAATTGGTTTGGCATTATTCTTCAGGTAGTATTTCTAAACTAAAAAGATACAACTAGTATTAAGAACACCCATATGCTGTTAAATCTGCAATTTTCTTAATTCAAAATATATACTGAATCCATGCCAAAACTATAAAAATGTATACTTACTTTGAAGAGTAATTTTACCCACAGTGAGTTTTTCACATATGGTTTTAGAGCTGTATATAAAATCCCCAGCAACAATTTGTCAGAGATACATTGTGGACTGCATCTAATTTTCCACCAACTGGATATAATTAATTGGTTATAGTCCTACAGATATGAGATTATGAGCTAAGTAACATAAACATAGAGGATCTCTTTTATTGAGTAATCATAATCGTCTGTGGTTTCCTTCCAACTCTGTTTAGCATGTGAGCAAGATACTTTCTGTTGAATTAAACTAACAAAGGGATGATTGAGCATTTAAACTCAAGGACTATTTATGGAGGGTGTTATATACTGCTTCAAGATTCTTAGTAACTTCAGTAAAATGGCACAATTTTCTTTCTTAGTTTGAAAATTGGTACAAGGGTTGCCATTTCCTTCTCCAAGTGATCTTCCCGACCAAGGATCAAACTGGATCTCTTGCACGGTGGGCTGCTTCAAAACAGTAAAGACTAAAATCCTGCTGCCAGGTGAACAGTGCTTCCTCTTCCAAAACACAACCTGAATCTAACTGATTTGAGGCAGAGTTTAGGTTCAGGTTGTATTCTGGAAGAAGACATACTGCTCATCCAACCAGCAGGATTTTGGTCTTTATTATTTTAAAATCTTTATCTCGTAACTTTCCTTGTATAGAAAATACAATAAAGTGATTGAAGGTAAATCAAACACTATAGATCCCTCACATTAACTAAAAGTGAAAGATGCAAAGAAAAGAGCAATGTGATAATTGATACATGATACTAACGTTAATTCTTAACTAATAATACTAGGTAACAAAATGATGTTACATCAAATGGACAAAGACAAGAACTGATGAAGATTAAATTCAAGAGAAAATGGCTGGTTAAAACTCCTTTTATTCCCTGACTTTGGATATGACCACATAAAGAATTAAAGAAAATGGCTGTGGCACTTAGACTAATTGGTTTGGCATTATTCTTCAGGTAGTATTTCTAAACTAAAAAGATACAACTAGTATTAAGAACACCCATATGCTGTTAAATCTGCAATTTTCTTAATTCAAAATATATACTGAATCCATGCCAAAACTATAAAAATGTATACTTACTTTGAAGAGTAATTTTACCCACAGTGAGTTTTTCACATATGGTTTTAGAGCTGTATATAAAATCCCCAGCAACAATTTGTCAGAGATACATTGTGGACTGCATCTAATTTTCCACCAACTGGATATAATTAATTGGTTATAGTCCTACAGATATGAGATTATGAGCTAAGTAACATAAACATAGAGGATCTCTTTTATTGAGTAATCATAATCGTCTGTGGTTTCCTTCCAACTCTGTTTAGCATGTGAGCAAGATACTTTCTGTTGAATTAAACTAACAAAGGGGATGATTGAGCATTTAAACTCCAAGGACTATTTATGGAGGGTGTTATATACTGCTTCAAGATTCTTAATGACTTCAGTAAAAATGGCACAATTTTCTTTCTTAGTTTGAAAATTGGCTTTTAAAAAATGCTTACCATCAGCCAGTATATAATTAAAAATGATAGAATGAAAATGTAATTGTTTCTATTTTTACACTAACAGCACTGTGTAAGATCAATTATTTTACAACATATGATTTTTAAGACCTAGGAACGATTCTACGATGTTAGTCTATTTTATTGATATATTACGTTTCTGAAAATTAAATCTTATTCAGAATGAAATGTAATGGTAAAATACTATTAGATTCTAAATGGTATTTTAAAATGTTTAAAATGTGGATTCACTATATGTCAAGTCATTTCATTAACCATAAAAGTGATTTTAAAAAAGTCAGATAATTGAATCTTTGAGAATTTGATTTGTCATTTTTTCCAGACGGTAAACTCTTACGTTGGCATCAATTTGAAATTATCTGGTGTAGTGCTAATTTCCTTTTCTGACAAGCATTTTCTTGTTATTTATCATGAAAAAGACAAAAGGCATTAACACTATAGTTAATTAGAGTAGTAGTCATGTGATAGAAATGTAGATCATTTGGAAGCATTAAGTTTTGTCAGATTCAGCCCTAATTCCCCTCCATTAAGATTACATAAAATGCTCTCAAGACAATAACACTGATTATGACAAGCACACAGTAAATTTATTAGATGAATGACTTGGGAAATTGAATAATAAAAAAGAGATAATATAAAGTTCCAAAATAGGAGGCAAAGAATATTTGAGTTAGATGTATTTCTGCTCATAATAACTAAAAATGACAAAAATTTAAAAACACTATATATATGTATATATATGTGTGTGTGTGTGTGTGTGTATGTATATATATTTCACTCTTTAATTGCTTCAGATATTGCCCTACTAAGGCCCACCTGACTTTGCACTCCACAATGTCTGGCTCTGGGTGACTAATCACACCATTGTAGTAATTAGTTCATTCAGATCTTTTTATACAGTTCTTTTGTGTATTCTTTCCATTTCTCCTTGATCTCTTCAGCATCTACCAGGTCTTTACCATTACTGTTTTATTGTGTCTATCTTTGGGTGGAATGTTCACTTGACATTTCCAATTTTTGTGAAGTGATCTCTAGTCTTTCCCCTTTTGTTGTTTTCTTCTATTACTAAGCACTGAACACTGAGGAAGGTCTTCTTGTGTCTCCTTACTATTCTTTGGAACACTGCATTTATTTGAATGTACCTTTCCCTCTCTCCCTTGCTTTCTGCTTCCTTCTTTCTTCAGCTATTTTTAAAGCCTGCTCAGATAACCACTTTGCCTTCTTGCTTTTCTTTTTCTTTGGAATGGTTTTGTTCACTGCCTCCTATACAATATTATGGGTTTCTGTTCATAGTTCTTCAGGCATAGTGAAAGATAAAGCAGCGAAAGAACAATACCGACTGTAAAGAACAATAATTAAATGTCAATCCTAGTATGACATTGACATTTTCTTTGAATTGGGGCAAAAACTATAGTGTCCACGCTGAGATTTGTACATGTCAAGTGTGGATAATAACAATACTTTAGTGGGGTGCTGAGGCTTAATTAATTTCTCCAGAAATTATCTGGTGTAGTGCTAATTTCCTTTTCTGACAAGCATTTTCTTGTTATTTATCATGAAAAAGACAAAAGGCATTAACACTATAGTTAATTAGAGTAGTAGTCATGTGATAGAAATGTAGATCATTTGGAAGCATTAAGTTTTGTCAGATTCAGCCCTAATTCCCCTCCATTAAGATTACATAAAATGCTCTCAAGACAATAACACTGATTATGACAAGCACACAGTAAATTTATTAGATGAATGACTTGGGAAATTGAATAATAAAAAAGAGATAATATAAAGTTCCAAAATAGGAGGCAAAGAATATTTGAGTTAGATGTATTTCTGCTCATAATAACTAAAAATGACAAAAATTTAAAAACACTATATATATGTATATATATGTGTGTGTGTGTGTGTGTGTGTGTGTGTGTGTATGTATATATATTGCACTCTTTAATTGCTTCAGATATTGCCCTACTAAGGCCCACCTGACTTTGCACTCCACAATGTCTGGCTCTGGGTGACTAATCACACCATTGTAGTAATTAGTTCATTCAGATCTTTTTATACAGTTCTTTTGTGTATTCTTTCCATTTCTCCTTGATCTCTTCAGCATCTACCAGGTCTTTACCATTACTGTTTTATTGTGTCTATCTTTGGGTGGAATGTTCACTTGACATTTCCAATTTTTGTGAAGTGATCTCTAGTCTTTCCCCTTTTGTTGTTTTCTTCTATTACTAAGCACTGAACACTGAGGAAGGTCTTCTTGTGTCTCCTTACTATTCTTTGGAACACTGCATTTATTTGAATGTACCTTTCCCTCTCTCCCTTGCTTTCTGCTTCCTTCTTTCTTCAGCTATTTTTAAAGCCTGCTCAGATAACCACTTTGCCTTCTTGCTTTTCTTTTTCTTTGGAATGGTTTTGTTCACTGCCTCCTATACAATATTATGGGTTTCTGTTCATAGTTCTTCAGGCATAGTGAAAGATAAAGCAGCGAAAGAACAATACCGACTGTAAAGAACAATAATTAAATGTCAATCCTAGTATGACATTGACATTTTCTTTGAATTGGGGCAAAAACTATAGTGTCCACGCTGAGATTTGTACATGTCAAGTGTGGATAATAACAATACTTTAGTGGGGTGTTGTGAGGCTTAATTAATTTCTCCAGAATATTATGAACATGAAAAAACACACATTCAGGGTGGGTACTTCATCACTATGATTCCTCCAGGAGTTCTTTTGATATTATCTAGGGAAGCTACATGAAAGTCTGCCAAGTTACTGATCACTCTGAAGGAGCTACAGACACCTTGTATTGATGAGTATAACAAATAAATTAAATGATAGACCCTGAAAGCTTAAGCAAATGCATGTTGGCCACGTGAATGGCCAACATGAAAGAATGAAAGAATGGATCAAATAAATTAGGACTATAATTTACGGTTTAAGAAAAGAGAAAATAATGTATGTATATAATATAAAAGTCCTCAAAGAACAGAAGGGAGAAAAAGAGGAGACAGAGAGGAGAGAAAAAGAAATATTATATATACTATGCACACATATACATATATAGTTTCTATAATAAAATTATTTTAAGGTAAAGAAAAGAAAGTACAGGGGGATAATGGACAGCAGTGGCTCTGGATTAAGGTTATGCTAAATACTATTAAATTGGAAAACAATAATTCAGATGGTCATGAAATTTTCAAGTGTTAGGAAAGTTGTTATCTTTTCAAAACTTAAAAAAGATTTATGAAACAGAATCAAACTTGCTATTCAGAAATCAAATGATTTAGTGAACTATTTGATCAAGGAAATGATAATGCATTAGTTCTTGGAGTCAGGTCAGAATTCACAAAGCGTTTTTTAATGATGTATTGGAAATATTTCCATGTAAAACAGTTAGAAGGATGTTTAATGAAGTGCTCAATAAACTTTTAAAAATTATCATTACTGGGCTCTCCTGGTGGCTCAGTGGTAAAGAATCCACCCGCCAATGCAGGAAGATCCCGCACGTTTCAGACCAACAAAGCCCACACATCACATGGGCTGAGCTCTAGAGTCCAGGAATCACAGCTACTGAAGTCCTCCTGCCCTCAACCCCATGCTCTGCAATAAGAGAAGCCACTGCAATAAGAAGCCCACGCACTGCAACTAGAGAGAAGACCCCACTCTCCACCAATAGAGAAAAGCCTGCACAACAAAGAAAATCAATAAATTACATAATTATTTAAAAAGCAAACATCACTCAGATTATAATGAATGCACAAGTTAAAGCTGCACTGATTTCTTACTATGTCTTATTTCTCTTAGACATTATAATTTTAGGTTTAAATGATTAGCTCTCAAGAATTGACACTTTAAGAGCAATCTAAAGTCATGGCTTGAGTGATACAGAATCTTTTAATATGATTTTGAACTTGAAACATTTTTCCCACAAAATCAATGTTATACCTGGATATTGCTTGTTTCAGAGGAAATAGTTAAATATCTTCACATATAAGTAGTAGAAAATAATTCATTCACCAGCCTTTGTGAGATAATATACCAGGTATAAAGAATAGAAGTTAGTATAAAGCAGTTTACCATCTAAGGGAGATAATTCTGATACATAAATACTTTAGTAAATTATAACCAGTAAGTGCTAAACAAAAGTAAATGCCAGGAACTTCTCTGGTGGCCCAGTGGTTAAGAACGCATCTTGAAATGCAAGAGAGAAGGGTTTGACCCCTGGTCAGGGAACTAAGTTCCTACATGTGAGAGAGCAACTAAGTCCATGTGCCCAACTGCTGAAGCCTATGCACACTGGAGCCTGGGAGCCAAAACCAGAGAGTTCATGTGTCACAGGGAAAAATCCTGAATGAATCAAGGAAGGCCATGCCTGTTACAACTAAGATCCAATGCAGCCAAATAAATAAACAAATATTTTTAAAAAGAATAAATGCCAAATGCATGTAAGTCCTGATGATATAGTTAATTCAGGCAAAAACTTTTAAAATTATCATTACTGGGCTCTCCTGGTGGCTCAGTGGTAAAGAATCCACCCGCCAATGCAGGAAGATCCCGCACGTTTCAGACCAACAAAGCCCACACATCACATGGGCTGAGCTCTAGAGTCCAGGAATCACAGCTACTGAAGTCCTCCTGCCCTCAACCCCATGCTCTGCAATAAGAGAAGCCACTGCAATAAGAAGCCCACGCACTGCAACTAGAGAGAAGACCCCACTCTCCACCAATAGAGAAAAGCCTGCACAACAAAGAAAATCAATAAATTACATAATTATTTAAAAAGCAAACATCACTCAGATTATAATGAATGCACAAGTTAAAGCTGCACTGATTTCTTACTATGTCTTATTTCTCTTAGACATTATAATTTTAGGTTTAAATGATTAGCTCTCAAGAATTGACACTTTAAGAGCAATCTAAAGTCATGGCTTGAGTGATACAGAATCTTTTAATATGATTTTGAACTTGAAACATTTTTCCCACAAAATCAATGTTATACCTGGATATTGCTTGTTTCAGAGGAAATAGTTAAATATCTTCACATATAAGTAGTAGAAAATAATTCATTCACCAGCCTTTGTGAGATAATATACCAGGTATAAAGAATAGAAGTTAGTATAAAGCAGTTTACCTTTCTAAGGGAGAAAATACTGATACATAAATACTTTAGTAAATTATAACCAGTAAGTGCTAAACAAAAGTAAATGCCAGGAACTTCTCTGATGGCCCAGTGGTTAAGAACGCATCTTGAAATGCAAGAGAGAAGGGTTTGACCCCTGGTCAGGGAACTAAGTTCCTACATGTGAGAGAGCAACTAAGTCCATGTGCCCAACTGCTGAAGCCTATGCACACTGGAGCCTGGGAGCCAAAACCAGAGAGTTCATGTGTCACAGGGAAAAATCCTGAATGAATCAAGGAAGGCCATGCCTGTTACAACTAAGATCCAATGCAGCCAAATAAATAAACAAATATTTTTAAAAAGAATAAATGCCAAATGCCATGTAAGTCCTGATGATATAGTTAATTCAGGGGCAAAAAAGTTTAATAAAGGTATGATAAAGACCCTGTATCATATTCACCCCTCTGGATTTTTACAGCTTCCAAGCAAAAGGCTGTACTGTGAAAGGTCCCTAAATTTACAGAAATGGAAAGAAGTAGAAGGAAGAGTTCATTGGACAGTCCTTTGCATCTCGTTTTGAAAGTCCCTCTACTGGTAGCAGAGAATATCATCTGTTGTTATTCTGCTCAGTCATGTCAAACTCTTTGCCACCCCATGGAGTCTGCCAGGCCCCTCTGTCCATGGGATTTGCCAGGCAAGAATACTGGAATGGGTTGCCATTTCCTTCTCCAGGATATCTTAAGGACCCAGAGATGGAACCTGTGTCTCCCGCATTGGCAGATGGATTCTTTACCTCTGATCCACAAGAGAAGCCCAGCAGAGAACCCAGAATAGAATATATAGAGACTTAAAATACATAAATTAAATATATATATATATATATATATATATATATATACAGTTTGCTGGGACAAAAGTGTCTAAATATGAGAGAAATCCTTGGCTCAAAAATAAAAATAAAAATAATTTCTATAGGATTTCCATGGTGGCCCAGTGGGCAAACAGTCTGCTTGCAGTTCAAGAGGAACTGGTCCGATCCCTAGCCCGGGAAGACTCCCCATATGGTGGAGTGGCTGGACCAGTGTGTCCAATTAAAAGCCAGTGCTCTGGAGCTCATGCGCCCAGAGCCAGTGCTCTGCAACGAAAGAGGCCACTGCAATGGAGGCCCACGCAGGCCAAAGAATACAGATGGATGAAAATAAATAAACAAAAAAAACAATAAAAGAGGCCAAATTTAAAAAAAAATCTTAAGAAAAAAATAATTTCTATGAAAATTATCCTAATTATAAATCTGGCTTGTCCTATCTTAGATAACGGTTATTTAAATTCTGCTGAAGCCTATGCACACTGGAGCCTGGGAGCCAAAACCAGAGAGTTCATGTGTCACAGGGAAAAATCCTGAATGAATCAAGGAAGGCCATGCCTGTTACAACTAAGATCCAATGCAGCCAAATAAATAAACAAATATTTTTAAAAAGAATAAATGCCAAATGCCATGTAAGTCCTGATGATATAGTTAATTCAGGGGCAAAAAAGTTTAATAAAGGTATGATAAAGACCCTGTATCATATTCACCCCTCTGGATTTTTACAGCTTCCAAGCAAAAGGCTGTACTGTGAAAGGTCCCTAAATTTACAGAAATGGAAAGAAGTAGAAGGAAGAGTTCATTGGACAGTCCTTTGCATCTCGTTTTGAAAGCCCCTCTACTGGTAGCAGAGAATATCATCTGTTGTTATTCTGCTCAGTCATGTCAAACTCTTTGCCACCCCATGGAGTCTGCCAGGCCCCTCTGTCCATGGGATTTGCCAGGCAAGAATACTGGAATGGGTTGCCATTTCCTTCTCCAGGATATCTTAAGGACCCAGAGATGGAACCTGTGTCTCCCGCATTGGCAGATGGATTCTTTACCTCTGATCCACAAGAGAAGCCCAGCAGAGAACCCAGAATAGAATATATAGAGACTTAAAATACATAAATTAAAAAAAAAAAATATATATATATATATATATATATATACAGTTTGCTGGGACAAAAGTGTCTAAATATGAGAGAAATCCTTGGCTCAAAAATAAAAATAAAAATAATTTCTATAGGATTTCCATGGTGGCCCAGTGGGCAAACAGTCTGCTTGCAGTTCAAGAGGAACTGGTCCGATCCCTAGCCCGGGAAGACTCCCCATATGGTGGAGTGGCTGGACCAGTGTGTCCAATTAAAAGCCAGTGCTCTGGAGCTCATGCGCCCAGAGCCAGTGCTCTGCAACGAAAGAGGCCACTGCAATGGAGGCCCACGCAGGCCAAAGAATACAGATGGATGAAAATAAATAAACAAAAAAAACAATAAAAGAGGCCAAATTTAAAAAAAAATCTTAAGAAAAAAATAATTTCTATGAAAATTATCCTAATTATAAATCTGGCTTGTCCTATCTTAGATAACGGTTATTTAAATTCTGCTGATAACTAAAACAAATGATACAGAAAATTCTAGAGAAATTAGAAAAGCACAATGTAAATGGAAGAGCAATCAGGTGTAATTTTGGCCTTTCTTGCCCCCAAACAATCCAGGAAACAAACAAGTAGAGTATATTAAATTCCAGTGTGGAGTTCTGATCTTGTTAATAATGAATAAGTATTTTGATCAGAATTTCCCATGTGTTATTATTATTGAAAGTGTCATGGATTCATATCTCAGATACCATTTATCTTAATTTTCACTGACTAATAAATATTTTACAATTTTATGTTTCAGTGCTGTATGCTAGACTGTATACAAAGATAAAGTCGCAATTCTTGCCGACAAGCAGCACAGAGCTCAAACAAAAGAAAGAACATGTAAACCAATATTTGTAACCTGCAGGTTGATAAAATGTGCTCATAATTTAAGGTCAGCGCTTTCCTTGAATGGAGGTCTGGGTCTATTGGGTCAATGTCATTTTAGGGAAATATGTCTCAGGCACAGCCATTCTAATATTAATCACTGTCATACTCTCACTCACCTTGTGGAGAAACCTGCCAAGGACAACATAGTGCTTTTTGCTGTTTTTATTGATTTATTATCCAGCTTTGGCTCCTTGAGCAGGAATTAGTTGTGAGCTAAGACGTATGTGTCGAACACAAATCTATGCACTATCAAAATCTAAACTTTTAAATAATATACATTAATAACCAGGGTACCTAGGAAACTGAGACCATATCTCAATTTTCAATTTTATGAAAGCAGACTGCGTTCAAGTACTCTTCTGTTTAAGTTACATGCCAGTAGCTAATTTGTGTTCAGAAGTCCACCAGTTAGCATACTATTTGCAAACAATATGTGCAGAATGAATGAATACATGCTCTTACTGCTTTTAAATGAGTTTAAAGGCCTACTCTTTGTCACTGACAGATTTCTCTTATGTCCTCAACACTTTCCCTCTTTTCCATTTTTTACTGCTAAGAGAATTAGTTCTTTCACGAATGTTTAATACTGATTCCAAAGAATACAATAAAAGAGGCCAAATTTAAAAAAAAATCTTAAGAAAAAAATAATTTCTATGAAAATTATCCTAATTATAAATCTGGCTTGTCCTATCTTAGATAACGGTTATTTAAATTCTGCTGATAACTAAAACAAATGATACAGAAAATTCTAGAGAAATTAGAAAAGCACAATGTAAATGGAAGAGCAATCAGGTGTAATTTTGGCCTTTCTTGCCCCCAAACAATCCAGGAAACAAACAAGTAGAGTATATTAAATTCCAGTGTGGAGTTCTGATCTTGTTAATAATGAATAAGTATTTTGATCAGAATTTCCCATGTGTTATTATTATTGAAAGTGTCATGGATTCATATCTCAGATACCATTTATCTTAATTTTCACTGACTAATAAATATTTTACAATTTTATGTTTCAGTGCTGTATGCTAGACTGTATACAAAGATAAAGTCGCAATTCTTGCCGACAAGCAGCACAGAGCTCAAACAAAAGAAAGAACATGTAAACCAATATTTGTAACCTGCAGGTTGATAAAATGTGCTCATAATTTAAGGTCAGCGCTTTCCTTGAATGGAGGTCTGGGTCTATTGGGTCAATGTCATTTTAGGGAAATATGTCTCAGGCACAGCCATTCTAATATTAATCACTGTCATACTCTCACTCACCTTGTGGAGAAACCTGCCAAGGACAACATAGTGCTGTTTGCTGTTTTTATTGATTTATTATCCAGCTTTGGCTCCTTGAGCAGGAATTAGTTGTGAGCTAAGACGTATGTGTCGAACACAAATCTATGCACTATCAAAATCTAAACTTTTAAATAATATACATTAATAACCAGGGTACCTAGGAAACTGAGACCATATCTCAATTTTCAATTTTATGAAAGCAGACTGCGTTCAAGTACTCTTCTGTTTAAGTTACATGCCAGTAGCTAATTTGTGTTCAGAAGTCCACCAGTTAGCATACTATTTGCAAACAATATGTGCAGAATGAATGAATACATGCTCTTACTGCTTTTAAATGAGTTTAAAGGCCTACTCTTTGTCACTGACAGATTTCTCTTATGTCCTCAACACTTTCCCCTTTTTCCCAATTTTTTTTTTTTTTTTACACTGCTAAGAGAATTAGCTTCTTTCACGAATGCTTTCCTCAAATCCTGGTAACTCTTAGAAAAACCCTCTTCCTGTATTTTCAAAGCCATTCAACTCTGACCTGTCTAACAGGCCCCATGCTATGGTTTCTGGGATTCTAGTCATATGCATATGCTTGCTGTCTCCTGAACACTGCATTTTCTATGCTTTGTGTTCATATGAGAACTCCCCCCAGTTAGGAGTGTAATGTCTCTATTTCTCTGCTTGGTCAATATACTCACACTTTAGGATTCCACTGCTCTATGAACTCTGTGAAAGTTTGCCTTTTTTGGTGTTCTTTGATTTTCTTCTCTTCGCTGTTCTACAGAGTTTTGGTTGACTCTAATATTGCTAATTTAACATTATGTATTTATCTCCTCTGCTGGGATGTGAGATAGAAACTGTATTGTCTTGCAGTTTGTATTTCTAATTTAGTGCTTGACTACAGTGAACTCTACTGAATAAATTGGCAAATGAATAAATGAATTAATGAATATATTTTTGTTAGTGAATTATAGAAGGAAATCTTTGGACTCATGCCAGCAACTAGTTCCCTGACAGAAATTAAAGCTATTTCATCAGGCTCAAAGAAATAGCTGAATCACTTTTGCAATAATTTACTGTCACATTTTAATTGTTTTCTTTTAAGATATTTTGAAAGTACTTTAATACTCTTAAATATTTACCACTTGTCCTCACTTTCAGAAAAGTTAAGGTAAGTTTCCATGGGACTACAATCTAGGGGAGAGATAAATTGAGGTAAGGCAAAAATAATTAATTGGATGAACCACTAGGCAGCTTTCTGTATCCAGCATAATTTGCTTGAAGGGAATGCATATGCAAATGTAAATACAAAAAAGCATTGTATACTAAATGGCATATTATTTCTGGAAACTTGTGATAGCTTGACATGATACCCAATTTAGTAATGGGTGGAGAAGCAAACATTTAACTAGTACCACATTTACAGCATACTCCCTCTGTGGAAGAATTTTGGAATTATCTAACCTGGAGCTTCTCCATCTCTTTAAGGCTTTAGGCACCTGCTAAAAACACTAAAGCTTCTGACAGGTAGTATTTTGATTACTTACTGGTGTTTGACACTTCGGATTAGATCAGGTGTGTTCAGGGTGATACGGCCAGAGACAAGCATTTGACACTTTAAAATGCAGAGTTTCTTGAAGGGTAAAGGATAGACCTTCTTGGCACAGAAGTTTTAAAGGAAAAAAGTGCTAGGACAGGTCAACATAAGTCCTGGCCTGCCCTGCACAGTTTCAGCTTATGCTATGGTGTCAGTACTGTTATTAACAGCATCCCATCATTCTCAGAAGTGTCGTGGTTTGAACAGTAAACTATGTTGTCACCTAAACAATGAAGAAAAAGAAAAATGGGAGTGATGAGGTATACAATAAAGCTGCTGGATGTGCCAAAATCAAATACAAACATCATAATGACTTACCCTGATTCTGTAGGACTAATGCCTAGTATTCTAAAGGAAATTTTACTTGCATATCTCAGATATGCAGTTCCGAAATATGTTAACAATGACAGAAAACCTGTTTTGACCTTTATCAAGTAGTTATTTTCTGAATCCATTACTGTAACTTATATTTCCACCAATGAAGATCTTTATTGCAGATTAAAACATTTAATGTCTGAAGTAGATTATTTATTAATGTAAATTATTGTCTAAACTCATCTCCTATTCTTAGAACAATGATTGCACTTTGATGATATTATGACTGATAGCTAGATGAAATTCATCTTGATCAGTAATGAAAATGTAAGTGTGCAATGATACAGTCTGACCTTGGTTTATAAATTGTGGTATCACTGCTGTAAATGAATGTGGGGTAACAAGAGATAAGCCCAGGGTTCCATAATTATGTATAGGTTAGTTTGGCATTTTTGAAGTAGAACATCTACTAATATTTAAAATGTCTAACCATTCATATTATACATCTTAAGTACATCTTAAGTTTGCATCTCATAGACTGATTAAATAATTCTTTCCAAGGAGTGGATCCAAAGACATAGTTGTTTGCATCCAATTATTCAGGAAGTCCTTGGTATGTAAGTGTTCAGTAACATTCTTCACATAACAAAGCAATAACCATAATACCAAATTATTCACCAATTAGCTGACCGCTTATTGAATTATTATTATACAAAAAATCCCAATAAATGTAGTACTAGTGAATAGATCTCTTAGTGTGATTTTTTTTGGAAAGTAAATTTTGCAAGTCCAGCGAAACAATGATAACTCACTAGGTACTTCAGAAGAGACATATCTGAATTTCAAAGATTTGAGAGGCCCTTGAGAAAAGTGGGAAACCATTCAATAGCTTTTCTAAAAAATGGTTCTCATTATGATTGCATGCTTTGCAAGTCAAATGTGAAATGCAGCACCCTATTGCACTTAATATTATCTTTAAAAAAAAAAAAAGTCCAAAAGAACAAGTCAGCATTTGACTCATTCTTTTTGTATTTTATCAGTCCTACTTCTGAGTATTTATCCAACAGTACTGCACTAAGGATCTTGAAGAACTACATGCATTCGCATGTTCATTGCAGTATTATTCACAGTAGTCATGGTATGGAATCAATCACAAATGCCCATTAATGGCTTCATGGATTAAAAATGAGTTGTGTATAGACATACAAGGAATAAAAAAGAAGAAAATCCTACTATATATGCTATCCTGGATGAACTTTCAGAACATTTTGTTAAATGAAAGAAACCAGTGCCAAAAAAAGAAAATAAGCCAAGGTAAAAAACTCAGGCCTAGGTTATACATTCTTAAGAAAACAAAATAAAAAAAATTGCACTTTGATGATATTATGACTGATAGCTAGATGAAATTCATCTTGATCAGTAATGAAAATGTAAGTGTGCAATGATACAGTCTGACCTTGGTTTATAAATTGTGGTATCACTGCTGTAAATGAATGTGGGGTAACAAGAGATAAGCCCAGGGTTCCATAATTATGTATAGGTTAGTTTGGCATTTTTGAAGTAGAACATCTACTAATATTTAAAATGTCTAACCATTCATATTATACATCTTAAGTACATCTTAAGTTTGCATCTCATAGACTGATTAAATAATTCTTTCCAAGGAGTGGATCCAAAGACATAGTTGTTTGCATCCAATTATTCAGGAAGTCCTTGGTATGTAAGTGTTCAGTAACATTCTTCACATAACAAAGCAATAACCATAATACCAAATTATTCACCAATTAGCTGACCGCTTATTGAATTATTATTATACAAAAAATCCCAATAAATGTAGTACTAGTGAATAGATCTCTTAGTGTGATTTTTTTTGGAAAGTAAATTTTGCAAGTCCAGCGAAACAATGATAACTCACTAGGTACTTCAGAAGAGACATATCTGAATTTCAAAGATTTGAGAGGCCCTTGAGAAAAGTGGGAAACCATTCAATAGCTTTTCTAAAAAATGGTTCTCATTATGATTGCATGCTTTGCAAGTCAAATGTGAAATGCAGCACCCTATTGCACTTAATATTATCTTTAAAAAAAAAAAAGTCCAAAAGAACAAGTCAGCATTTGACTCATTCTTTTTGTATTTTATCAGTCCTACTTCTGAGTATTTATCCAACAGTACTGCACTAAGGATCTTGAAGAACTACATGCATTCGCATGTTCATTGCAGTATTATTCACAGTAGTCATGGTATGGAATCAATCACAAATGCCCATTAATGGCTTCATGGATTAAAAATGAGTTGTGTATAGACATACAAGGAATAAAAAAGAAGAAAATCCTACTATATATGCTATCCTGGATGAACTTTCAGAACATTTTGTTAAATGAAAGAAACCAGTGCCAGAAGAATAAGCAAGGTATAACTCCAATTATATGAGACATCTTCAATTAGTTAAGCTCATAAAAGTACAAAGCAGAAGGGTGGTTGCGAGGGCTAGGATTGGGTAGAGGACTGGGTAGGTAGTTGCTATTCAACAGGCTTAAAGTTTCAGTCATGCAAGATCAGTAAGTTATACAGATCTGCTGTGCAACACTGTGATTATAGTTAACAGTGCCGTACATTTAAATTTTTGTTAAGAGTAGATTTCATATTATCTGTTAACAATTTGAAAACAGGCAAGAATAAATTGAGTCATTCAGGCAATTCAGGAAGAGTACTCATGCTGTAGTGGGTTGAGGAATAAATAGAAATAGAAACAAACCAAGCTGGTAAAAACTTTAAGATACATGTGAAACAAGAGAAAACTGATGAAGGGTGGTCCCACAGGAAATGAAAAGCTATGAAATCAATAGGCCTGACAAAAACAGAAATAATTTCCTCTGAGATAGAGGGAAAAGAAAGCCTTTAAGATGATATATGTTTCTGTTTTTGAGAAGTTCAGGTATAACAGGTTGTGTTACCACTTAATTTCCTATCTTCATCACATCCAAATCTGTCCATCACAACCCAGACACAAACACACAAAGGCTGATATAAAACTGATTAGAGAGGATTCAGATTCCAGGTAATTTTTTTAAAATTATAAAATAGTGTAGTGACCCTTTCATATTAAACTTTCCACATAGGGGTGTAACACAGCATTTGACTCATTCTTTTGTATTTTATCAGTCCTACTTCTGAGTATTTATCCAACAGTACTGCACTAAGGATCTTGAAGAACTACATGCATTCGCATGTTCATTGCAGTATTATTCACAGTAGTCATGGTATGGAATCAATCACAAATGCCCATTAATGGCTTCATGGATTAAAAATGAGTTGTGTATAGACATACAAGGAATAAAAAAGAAGAAAATCCTACTATATATGCTATCCTGGATGAACTTTCAGAACATTTTGTTAAATGAAAGAAACCAGTGCCAGAAGAATAAGCAAGGTATAACTCCAATTATATGAGACATCTTCAATTAGTTAAGCTCATAAAAGTACAAAGCAGAAGGGTGGTTGCGAGGGCTAGGATTGGGTAGAGGACTGGGTAGGTAGTTGCTATTCAACAGGCTTAAAGTTTCAGTCATGCAAGATCAGTAAGTTATACAGATCTGCTGTGCAACACTGTGATTATAGTTAACAGTGCCGTACATTTAAATTTTTGTTAAGAGTAGATTTCATATTATCTGTTAACAATTTGAAAACAGGCAAGAATAAATTGAGTCATTCAGGCAATTCAGGAAGAGTACTCATGCTGTAGTGGGTTGAGGAATAAATAGAAATAGAAACAAACCAAGCTGGTAAAAACTTTAAGATACATGTGAAACAAGAGAAAACTGATGAAGGGTGGTCCCACAGGAAATGAAAAGCTATGAAATCAATAGGCCTGACAAAAACAGAAATAATTTCCTCTGAGATAGAGGGAAAAGAAAGCCTTTAAGATGATATATGTTTCTGTTTTTGAGAAGTTCAGGTATAACAGGTTGTGTTACCACTTAATTTCCTATCTTCATCACATCCAAATCTGTCCATCACAACCCAGACACAAACACACAAAGGCTGATATAAAACTGATTAGAGAGGATTCAGATTCCAGGTAATTTTTTTAAAATTATAAAATAGTGTAGTGACCCTTTCATATTAAACTTTCCACATAGGGGGTGTAACACAACATTTCATACAAGCTCTTCCTTTTCTATTATCACTAAATTCCAAAAATGTTTGAAAGATCATTCTTGATGAAAATAAGATATACACAAAACCCATCTCTTTAGGAAATTTATGCTTAAGTTACTCAATTAAACTTTATTCCTTATGTCAGGTAGAAAGATGTAAAGCTTTTTTATTCCCATGAGAGGACAGTCTGTACAATATGTTGAAAACACAGTTTGAATCCTGCATTTTAAGAAATACAGCAAATATTCTTCCTTGCCTTTCACTTGCTTGTGTGACACTCCAGAGACTTAATAAGTAAGAAGTTAATAACTGAATATGAAGACAAGTGTTTGATTTTAGTATACATTTAAACTCAAGAGATAGAAACATGATCCGTGTTCTACTCTTGAGGATTGAAAGGTGCTGCTAGTGGTAAAGAACCCACCTGCCAAAGAAGGAGACAAAAGAGACCCAGGTTAGATTCTTGGGTCAGGAAGATAGCCTGATGAAGGAAGGGGCCATCCACCTCAGTAATTTTGCCTGGAGAATCCCTTGGAGAGAGGAGTCTGGTGGGCTATGGTCCATGAGGTCCCAAAGAGTTTGACCCAACTGAAGTGACTTAGAATGCACACATGTACATCTTATAGTTCTACTAGATCACAGAGTGACAATAGCAGTGTCTGGTACTTTATTACTATGTTCCTGCCTCATTCAGAACAGATTCAATAGCAATAAAATGAAGATAAAGACTAACTACTTATGAAGACAGCATATGAAAAAAAAATGCTAAAGATAACAGCAAACCAAATCTTAATAAACATAAGCAAATAAGCTTGCAATAGAACTCTTTTAAAAAATAATTCATATTTCTAAGGATATAGCAAAGATATTGAAGCTTAAATTCTCTCTCAAAAAAATGGCAGGGGTGGGAAGGGGGGGATATACATATGACTAATCTGGGAACATACATATCTGTAAACAACAAAACTCTGTAAAAGTTAAAAGCAAAATAAAGGCTTCAAAAAAAGGCAATAATTTTCAAAGGAGGAGAGTTCAATAAGAGAGTTTCTCAATGAATAGTTTTAATTAATAGAAAGATTACTTAAATCTTAGTAAAGAATCATTTTTATTTCTAAAGAAAGCTATGCACTGAGTCACTTTTCAATAAGGAAACAAAGTAATCACTTCTCAATTATTGGGATTAATAATTCCTTGTGATTGAATACATTTACAGAAAAACTTCAAAGGATCATTTTGGAAATACCAGTATAGATATTTTAATTTTATGTGAAAATTTAGTTAAAATATAGTGCCATGTCTCCTATAGATAATTTTAAATCATTTTGATCCATACTACTTAGTGATTGAAGGTAAAGAGTAGATTTTTATCAGTGGCAATACCATAAACTGATTCATTTGGAATTATTGCCATGGATTTATATTAAAGAGGCAAAAAATTTTAAGTTTACTTTAGTAACTAACTGTCAAGAGAAAGTGATGGGATGCAATTCAGTTTGAGACAAAGTTTTAAAAATAATGAAATGAACGAGAACAATATTTATATAGTATCTTTCAGGGTATATGATGCTTTCACCATGTTGACTATCTCAGTGACTTCTAATCAGTTTCTCTGTCTTTTCCATTTACAGGATACACTAAAGAATGCACCAGAGGGAAAATAGGAATTACCAATGCCACCAAGCCTAAAAACAGTAGTTCCAGAATGCTTTCTGTTATGCCATACAAATAAAATCTCATTTGGCATTATCATTGATAAGCTTATCCATAAAACATAATGTTAGTAAGTTTAAAATTCAGCTTAAAAGTGAGATTAGTTTGGCTGATTATTCTCTTAATGATAGCTCACTTCACACATAGAGTATTTTGGAAGACTGTACACCTATATCATGATTATTTGTTTTCTATATTTCATAAATAGGCTAGGTATTTTTGCATTCTTTTCATGTGCACATGGAACATTCTCCTGCATTGATGGCATGCTGGTTCACAAAACAAGTATAGTAAGTTTAATAAAATTGAAAAAAAAAAAAACACACAAACATATGGAGGCTAAACAATATGATACTAAACAACCATAGATCACTGACAAGATCAAAATATACCTAGAGACAAAAGAAGAAATGAAGCACAATGACGGAAAACCTAAAACTGCAAAGGCATTTTAAACAGGGAAGTTTGTAACTATACAATTTTACCTCAAAAATGAAGAAAAGTATCAAATAAAAAACATAACCTTAATAAAGAAGCAAGAGAAAAAAGAACAAGCAAAACTTAAAATTAGCAGGAGAAAGTAAATAATAAAGAAAAGAATAGAAGTAAAATGAAATAGAGACAAAGAAAACAATAGCAAAGATCAATGAGACAAATAGCCAGTTCTTCAAAAAGATAAAACAGAACTTTTAGACAAACTCATCAAGAAAAAAAAAAAAAAAGGAGAGGATTCCTATCAGTAAAATTAGGGGAAAAAAGGAGAAGTTACAACTGATACCACAAAAATACAAAAGATCATGAACTAAGCAAATATATGCCAATAAAATAGACAACCTGGGAAAAACGGATAAATTCTTAGAAAGGTACAATTTTCCAACAATTGGGAATAAATAGAAAATATGAATGGACCAGTCACAAAGCCTGCAATGGAAACTGTGACTAAAAAATTCCCAATGAACTAAAGCCCAGGACCAGATGGCTTCAGAGTTTAATTCTATCAAACATTATCATATTATTCTGCAATCCCACTAATGGTCTCACATCCAGGAACAAACATGATCTGAAAGGATACATGAAACCCAATGTTCACATTCTAGCACTATTTGCAATATCCAAGACACTGAAGCAACCTAAATGTCAACGGACAGAAGAGTCAATAAAGATGTATAAAAGGAATGTATAAAAGGAATACTACTCAGCCATTAAAAAGAATGAAATAATGCCATTTGCAGAAAGGATCAACCTAGAGACTGTCATACTGAGTGAAGACAGAGAAAGATAAATATCATATGATATCACTTATATAAAAGAAAACTAATACAAATGAACTTACTTACAAAACAGACTCACAGACTTAAAGAGCGAATTTATAGTTAGCATAAGTGAAGGGTTGGGCTGGGGGAGGAAGGGTTAGTGAGCTTGGAATTGACATGTATACACTCCTATATTTAAAATGGATAACCAACAAGGAACGACTGTACAGCACAGGAAACTCTGCTCAGTATTCTGTAACAACTTAACTGAGATTGGCTTCTTTCCTTAAACCTCATGAACAACTTCTGCTAACTTCAAGATCAAAATATACCTAGAGACAAAAGAAGAAATGAAGCACAATGACGGAAAACCTAAAACTGCAAAGGCATTTTAAACAGGGAAGTTTGTAACTATACAATTTTACCTCAAAAATGAAGAAAAGTATCAAATAAAAAACATAACCTTAATAAAGAAGCAAGAGAAAAAAGAACAAGCAAAACTTAAAATTAGCAGGAGAAAGTAAATAATAAAGAAAAGAATAGAAGTAAAATGAAATAGAGACAAAGAAAACAATAGCAAAGATCAATGAGACAAATAGCCAGTTCTTCAAAAAGATAAAACAGAACTTTTAGACAAACTCATCAAGAAAAAAAAAAAAAAAGGAGAGGATTCCTATCAGTAAAATTAGGGGAAAAAAGGAGAAGTTACAACTGATACCACAAAAATACAAAAGATCATGAACTAAGCAAATATATGCCAATAAAATAGACAACCTGGGAAAAACGGATAAATTCTTAGAAAGGTACAATTTTCCAACAATTGGGAATAAATAGAAAATATGAATGGACCAGTCACAAAGCCTGCAATGGAAACTGTGACTAAAAAATTCCCAATGAACTAAAGCCCAGGACCAGATGGCTTCAGAGTTTAATTCTATCAAACATTATCATATTATTCTGCAATCCCACTAATGGTCTCACATCCAGGAACAAACATGATCTGAAAGGATACATGAAACCCAATGTTCACATTCTAGCACTATTTGCAATATCCAAGACACTGAAGCAACCTAAATGTCAACGGACAGAAGAGTCAATAAAGATGTATAAAAGGAATGTATAAAAGGAATACTACTCAGCCATTAAAAAGAATGAAATAATGCCATTTGCAGAAAGGATCAACCTAGAGACTGTCATACTGAGTGAAGACAGAGAAAGATAAATATCATATGATATCACTTATATAAAAGAAAACTAATACAAATGAACTTACTTACAAAACAGACTCACAGACTTAAAGAGCGAATTTATAGTTAGCATAAGTGAAGGGTTGGGCTGGGGGAGGAAGGGTTAGTGAGCTTGGAATTGACATGTATACACTCCTATATTTAAAATGGATAACCAACAAGGAACGACTGTACAGCACAGGAAACTCTGCTCAGTATTCTGTAACAACTTAACTGAGATTGGCTTCTTTCCTTAAACCTCATGAACAACTTCTGCTAACTTCAAACTTTTCTTCTCTTAGTCTTGAGAGACTTGAAGAAAATTAGGGCTCTATTCTGGATTAGATTTTGTCTTAAGATAATGTTGTGGCTTCTTTGAACTTCTATTCAGAGTACTAAAATGTTCTCCATTACAGCAATAAAGCTGTTTTGCTGTCGTTATCATTCAGATATTCACTCTTAATTGGAATTTCTTAATTACCTTCAAAAACCTTTTTTTAGCTAACTGGTGCAAGAGGCCTAGTTTTTGGCCTGTCTCAGCTTTCGATATGCTATTTCGGTAAGCCTAATCATTTCTGGTTTTTCATTTAAAATGAGAGACTGTGACTCTTTCATATTAACACTTAGAGGCCATTACAAGGTTGTTAGTTGCCCTAATTTCAATATTTTCTTCTCAAGGTTTTATAATTTGTATGCATGTATAATCTTTTAAAACATTTTCCGGAGTCAGTTGCCTAAAAATTTAGTCACTGTCCTCCTACTTTTGTTACAGCAATTTGGCTTCTATTCCCAATTTAACAGTTAAGTCAATAATAAATGGCTAAATCCACAAGTGCATTTGGCACAGATTTTTAAACATTTTTTTCCATAATGTAACTAAAATCAGTGTTCTTTGAGAATACCATGTTATTGGACATATGTATATCAATCAATAACATGCAATAAGATAAATAACACTTTTTCTCTAGGATTATATGTTTTATATGTATTAACTCATTTTATGTCATAACCCTATAAAATAAATCGTATACTAATGCCAGTCTTAAAGCTGAAAAAAACCTGAGATTTACCTTGATCTTTCCTAAGATTATACAGCTAGTAAAGCTGAATCAAGGATTAGGATGCATGGCCAGACTGTATAGACAGTCTCTTAAGCAGTACTTCTGTCCCTGGATATACTACCTCTCCTAATGTCTTACATATAGCAACTCAATTTTCTACTCTTTGCAGTAATATTTTGTAAATGGATGAGAATTAAATGATAAAACATGTTTAATCTTCTTTGTTAATAGTAAGTATTGTAGGGCTTCCCTGGTGGTCCAGTGGGTAAGGACACCACCTTGCAGTGCAGGGGGTGCCGGTTTGATCCCTGGACTGGGAAGATCCCACATGCCACGGAGCGGCTGGGCCATTGTGTCCAACTACCAAGCTGGAGCTCTGGAGTGAGAGAGGCCACTGTGATGGGAGGCCCACACAGGCCAAAGAACAAAGATGGATGAAAATAAATAAATGAAAGACCAATAGAAGTGGCCTACACACACACACACACACACACACACACACATATACTTAAAAAATAGTAAACACTACAATTAAAATAAAACATACTATCTTCATGAGAGAATAGAAAATAACATTATCCCTTTAGGAGAACAGTATTTCCAACTTTTTACTGTTTTACGGAAAATAATTAAATATTTAGTATATTGAGTGCTAATAAATGAAAGGCTGACTATTCCTCTGCAATCTAAATTCTAACTGTGATCAGAGGCACTGTGAACAGTGCAAAGAATAAAATCTCTAGCCTGAGGAATTGAAATGTGGCTTTTATAATCCAGGAGAAACAAGGACACATCAGCTGTGATATATTTACCAAATATAGCATTAGGTCATAATGAAGAAAAATGAAGAATGACATAAATTTCAGACTTTTGTATTTTTCTTCTAGAAAAATCCTATTTTATTTGATGAAATTATATTTTAAGACATTACAAATAAGAAAAAAATAAAAACCTGTGGCATGTATCATCAGATAATATTTTAATTTGATTTATTAAATATATGCAACTAATTTACAAGTGTGTATCTAACATCCAACTGAAAAAATGAATAGAAACTAAGTGTAGAGGTAAGCTCATTTCCACTGGTATTAAGTTAATTATCTTCACCTGATTAAAAACCTGAGATTTACCTTGATCTTTCCTAAGATTATACAGCTAGTAAAGCTGAATCAAGGATTAGGATGCATGGCCAGACTGTATAGACAGTCTCTTAAGCAGTACTTCTGTCCCTGGATATACTACCTCTCCTAATGTCTTACATATAGCAACTCAATTTTCTACTCTTTGCAGTAATATTTTGTAAATGGATGAGAATTAAATGATAAAACATGTTTAATCTTCTTTGTTAATAGTAAGTATTGTAGGGCTTCCCTGGTGGTCCAGTGGGTAAGGACACCACCTTGCAGTGCAGGGGGTGCCGGTTTGATCCCTGGACTGGGAAGATCCCACATGCCACGGAGCGGCTGGGCCATTGTGTCCAACTACCAAGCTGGAGCTCTGGAGTGAGAGAGGCCACTGTGATGGGAGGCCCACACAGGCCAAAGAACAAAGATGGATGAAAATAAATAAATGAAAGACCAATAGAAGTGGCCTACACACACACACACACACACACACACACACATATACTTAAAAAATAGTAAACACTACAATTAAAATAAAACATACTATCTTCATGAGAGAATAGAAAATAACATTATCCCTTTAGGAGAACAGTATTTCCAACTTTTTACTGTTTTACGGAAAATAATTAAATATTTAGTATATTGAGTGCTAATAAATGAAAGGCTGACTATTCCTCTGCAATCTAAATTCTAACTGTGATCAGAGGCACTGTGAACAGTGCAAAGAATAAAATCTCTAGCCTGAGGAATTGAAATGTGGCTTTTATAATCCAGGAGAAACAAGGACACATCAGCTGTGATATATTTACCAAATATAGCATTAGGTCATAATGAAGAAAAATGAAGAATGACATAAATTTCAGACTTTTGTATTTTTCTTCTAGAAAAATCCTATTTTATTTGATGAAATTACATTTTAAGACATTACAAATAAGAAAAAAATAAAAACCTGTGGCATGTATCATCAGATAATATTTTAATTTGATTTATTAAATATATGCAACTAATTTACAAGTGTGTATCTAACATCCAACTGAAAAAATGAATAGAAACTAAGTGTAGAGGTAAGCTCATTTCCACTGGTATTAAGTTAATTATCTTCACCTGATTAAATACACAAACAGAACTCTAACATTTTATTTTTCAGTTGTCGGGTCTAGTAACAGATTCTTAGGCTATTTTTATAATTTTGTCTGAAAAAATATCTTGAATGTTAATCCTAGATATCCCCCTTCGACTCTTCCTTGTTCAAGAAAAGGAAATTAAGGTCCAGAATATTGTATCTTCCAAGAAAATTATTCATTCAATTAGTACTTATTAATTACCTATTACAAGTTAGACACTTTTATATGTTACAAGACAAATTCCCAACCCATGTTGAATATAATTTCTAATGGATGACATCTGAATTAATGTCAGAACTGAGGCAGACTGCAACTTTACACTCTGTTTTCTGAAAAAGAAAAAAAAAAAAAAAACTCATCTGAAATGGCTGGTCATTTGCTTTGAAAATATTTAGATGTTTATAGTTAATCTTTAAGAAAAGCATACATTAATTGAATAGTGTAAAATATTTTATTAATGAAATGTATCAGACCTGACATTGAAACTAAATAGTACATTCTGGATGGATTTCTGTTGAGACATGATTTTTATTTGTCACACACCTGTCAGAGAAAAAAGTTTAAAATGAATTGTTAATTATATTTTAAGCAAAATTGTCATTTTTTGCCTATTTGCAGATAAAAATAACATAAATATGCTTCAATAAATAGCAACCAGAAGAGAATCTAATATATGTTGGAAATAATGAACTGAAAATTATCCATTTCTATCATGAATTGTTGTGAGATGAATGGCTTCCCAGGTGGCACTAGGGGTAAAGAATCTGCTACCAATGCAGGACATCTAAGATACATGGGTTTGATGCCTGCATTAGGAAGACTGCTGGATGACAACCCACTCCAGTGCTCTTGCCTGGAGAATCCCATGGACAGAGGAACCTGGCAGACTATATTCCACAGAGTCACAAAGTGTTGGACTGTCACTGAGCATGCATAAAGATCAGTTATATTACCATGCCATCTAAACTAAAGAATATTACAAACATAATGCTGGTTATAGAGGAGGAGTATAAACACAGTTACCTTTGAGGTTGATTACATGGAAATTTACTGCAAATAAAACAAGAAGATAAAAACCAATTGACCTCAATACAGCATCTGTACTACGGTGGTTCAGATGGTAAAGAATCCACCTGCAGGGCTTCCCGGGTAGTTCAGTGGTAAAGAGTTCGCCTGCCACTGTAGGAGACACGGGTTTGATCCCTGATCCAGGAAGTTCCCACATGCTGTGGAGCAACTAAGCTTGTGAGCCATAACTATTGAGCCTGTACACTAGAGCCTCAGAGCTGCAACTATGGAGCCCATGTGCCCTAGAGCTCAAGTTCCACAACAAGAGACGTCACTGCAACAAGAAGCCTACTCACCTCAACTAGAAAGTAGCCCCCACTCGCTGCAACTAGAAAAGAGCAGCAGTGAAAACCCAGACTAGCCAAAAATAAATAAATAAATATTAAAAGAAAAAAGAAAAAAAGAATCCACCTGCAATGCGGGAGACCTGGGTTCAATCCCTGGGTTGCAAAGATCTTCTAGAAAAGGGAATGGCTAGCCACTGCAGTACTCTTGCCTGGATAATTGCATGGTCCCTCCATGGAATCACAAAGTTTCACTCATTACTGAGCAACTTTCACATCACTAGAAAGTGTAGCCCCTACTCTCAGAGTTCATTCCTGTTGGATAAAGGCCCTAAAGTTTTTTGGAAGAAATAGTAAAATGAAATAACCACAAAACATTTTAAAAGCTAAAAATAGTCTTTGGGACAAAAGAAACACACTTGTATTAATTGTACAATAAATAAATATTACTGTGTAACACTGTACCCTCGGTGGTAGCTGGATAGCAATATGCCTCAGTAGCTAAAAATGGGGAGGTGAGGAATGGATATTGAGTGGTTTTATACAGGAAGATTCATAGTTATCTTAGATCTAAACAAGAGAACGGATGGTCTTTTTTGCAACTCTATTGAAAACTCAGATGATGCCAAGAATTTTCTTCACAAGTGTGACGCACTGCAGATAAGATCAGTTATATTACCATGCCATCTAAACTAAAGAATATTACAAACATAATGCTGGTTATAGAGGAGGAGTATAAACACAGTTACCTTTGAGGTTGATTACATGGAAATTTACTGCAAATAAAACAAGAAGATAAAAACCAATTGACCTCAATACAGCATCTGTACTACGGTGGTTCAGATGGTAAAGAATCCACCTGCAGGGCTTCCCGGGTAGTTCAGTGGTAAAGAGTTCGCCTGCCACTGTAGGAGACACGGGTTTGATCCCTGATCCAGGAAGTTCCCACATGCTGTGGAGCAACTAAGCTTGTGAGCCATAACTATTGAGCCTGTACACTAGAGCCTCAGAGCTGCAACTATGGAGCCCATGTGCCCTAGAGCTCAAGTTCCACAACAAGAGACGTCACTGCAACAAGAAGCCTACTCACCTCAACTAGAAAGTAGCCCCCACTCGCTGCAACTAGAAAAGAGCAGCAGTGAAAACCCAGACTAGCCAAAAATAAATAAATAAATATTAAAAGAAAAAAGAAAAAAAGAATCCACCTGCAATGCGGGAGACCTGGGTTCAATCCCTGGGTTGCAAAGATCTTCTAGAAAAGGGAATGGCTAGCCACTGCAGTACTCTTGCCTGGATAATTGCATGGTCCCTCCATGGAATCACAAAGTTTCACTCATTACTGAGCAACTTTCACATCACTAGAAAGTGTAGCCCCTACTCTCAGAGTTCATTCCTGTTGGATAAAGGCCCTAAAGTTTTTTGGAAGAAATAGTAAAAAAAAATAACCACAAAACATTTTAAAAGCTAAAAATAGTCTTTGGGACAAAAGAAACACACTTGTATTAATTGTACAATAAATAAATATTACTGTGTAACACTGTACCCTCGGTGGTAGCTGGATAGCAATATGCCTCAGTAGCTAAAAATGGGAGGAGAGGAATGGATATTGAGTGGTTTTATACAGGAAGATTCATAGTTATCTTAGATCTAAACAAGAGAACGGATGGTCTTTTTTGCAACTCTATTGAAAACTCAGATGATGCCAAGAATTTTCTTCCTACCAAATGAAAATTATAATCTTTCACTGATAGTCACAGAGAAACACTACAGAATGCTACCCAAAGATGAGAATACACTCATGGCAGAGAATTAAGTAGTAAGTTACTGTGAATCAAAAACAGAAAGGAATGAAAATATCCAGCAATAACCATTCATAAACAATTTACAAGTATGTTGAATGGAAAAAACCTCCTGACAATATAATTCATAAAGAGGATACTAGGCACGAGCTTTCAGCAAGCACATGAGGAGATACAGAGAGGATGGCATCTGTTATAAAAACAAAACAAAATCAAACCATTGCACAAGAACAGCCTTATGTGATGTTAAAATAGGAATTTGTAGCTGTTGAGTAAATTTTCCAGAAATTATAGTGAAAAATAATTACCTTTTGAGTACCTAAGATTTTGATACTATAATTTTACTGACTATCATGTATGCACATCTGTGTGTGTGCTCAATCATGTCTGACTCTTGCAACCTCATGGACAGACAGTAGCCCACCAGGATCCTCTGTCCATGGAATTTTCAAGGCAAGAAAACTGGAGTGGATTGCCATTTCCTTCTTCGGGGAATATCCAGAACCAGAGATCGAACCTGTGTATCCTGCATCTCCTGCACTGACCCACAGATTCTTTTTCACTGCACCACCTGGAAAGCCCAAGTCTGAGTAAGACATTACTTTTAGTGCTGGGAACCATAGTAACAGATCAAATAGACTAAAATCTCTTCTTTGATAGCCACTGCAGTACTCTTGCCTGGATAATTGCATGGTCCCTCCATGGAATCACAAAGTTTCACTCATTACTGAGCAACTTTCACATCACTAGAAAGTGTAGCCCCTACTCTCAGAGTTCATTCCTGTTGGATAAAGGCCCTAAAGTTTTTTGGAAGAAATAGTAAAAAAAAATAACCACAAAACATTTTAAAAGCTAAAAATAGTCTTTGGGACAAAAGAAACACACTTGTATTAATTGTACAATAAATAAATATTACTGTGTAACACTGTACCCTCGGTGGTAGCTGGATAGCAATATGCCTCAGTAGCTAAAAATGGGGAGGTGAGGAATGGATATTGAGTGGTTTTATACAGGAAGATTCATAGTTATCTTAGATCTAAACAAGAGAACGGATGGTCTTTTTTGCAACTCTATTGAAAACTCAGATGATGCCAAGAATTTTCTTCCTACCAAATGAAAATTATAATCTTTCACTGATAGTCACAGAGAAACACTACAGAATGCTACCCAAAGATGAGAATACACTCATGGCAGAGAATTAAGTAGTAAGTTACTGTGAATCAAAAACAGAAAGGAATGAAAATATCCAGCAATAACCATTCATAAACAATTTACAAGTATGTTGAAGGGAAAAAAACCTCCTGACAATATAATTCATAAAGAGGATACTAGGCACGAGCTTTCAGCAAGCACATGAGGAGATACAGAGAGGATGGCATCTGTTATAAAAACAAAACAAAATCAAACCATTGCACAAGAACAGCCTTATGTGATGTTAAAATAGGAATTTGTAGCTGTTGAGTAAATTTTCCAGAAATTATAGTGAAAAATAATTACCTTTTGAGTACCTAAGATTTTGATACTATAATTTTACTGACTATCATGTATGCACATCTGTGTGTGTGCTCAATCATGTCTGACTCTTGCAACCTCATGGACAGACAGTAGTCCACCAGGATCCTCTGTCCATGGAATTTTCAAGGCAAGAAAACTGGAGTGGATTGCCATTTCCTTCTTCGGGGAATATCCAGAACCAGAGATCGAACCTGTGTATCCTGCATCTCCTGCACTGACCCACAGATTCTTTTTCACTGCACCACCTGGAAAGCCCAAGTCTGAGTAAGACATTACTTTTAGTGCTGGGAACCATAGTAACAGATCAAATAGACTAAAATCTCTTCTTTGATATATTTATATGGGAGGAGGAACTTTTTACACAAATAAGTGAAACACTTACTTTTTTGATGGTGATAAGCTGGTGAACTAAATAAAACAAGGCAGAAAATGAGAGTGCATAGGTGCTTTTTTATGACAGTAAGATTTTTACCAGTGAGAACACATGAACTATAAGCATATATGAAGATCAACAGAAGAGTAGATATGAATGCTTAAGGTATGTATGCACTTTGAATGTTCATGTAATAAGAAAAAGGCCATCGTGGCTGAAATAGAATGATCCAAAAGTAGAGTAGTATGAGCTGAGATAAGAAAGCCAATGACAGGGCTCAGCACTGACAGCACTGTGTTAAAAATTTTGATTTTTTTTTCTGTATCAAAAGCAAGTTAAAAAAAAAAAGTTCTGTTGAGAGAAGGCTAAAAAAGAGCAATTACTTTTAACTTTACTGTTTAAAAAGAAAAGGTTATTCTGATCTTTACTAAAATGTTTCTACCTTTCTGAAAACATACATGAAATTATGCCTATAATCTGTCTCTCCATTATTATCTTAAAAAATCTACTGTGGCTAAAAATTACTGACTCTTGAGATAGAAGTCCGTCTCCTATCTACTCGAGCACTAGATCATCTTCGCTTTTGCCTAGTCAAGGGCGTCATTCCACCTATTCTCCTTTCTTTCTACTATATCATAATTGTTTTCACTCTTTGTGTTCAGGTCTGCTATTGGGCAGAGATGTTATTGTTTCTTTGAATTTTAAAATAATACTTATCTTGATTCTTTTACCAACTACCATGTCATTTCTCTCACCTTATTTGCAGTTAGTCTTCTGCAATGAACATTCAATAATCCATGTCTCCAATTTCTCATCTCCTACTCTCTTTTTTTTTTTTTTTTTAAATTTTGGCCTCTTTTATTGTTTTATTTTATTTATTTATTTATTTATTTTCATCCATCTTTATTCTTTGGCCTGTGTGGGCCTCCTATTGCAGTGACCTCTCTTGTTGCAGAGCACCAGCTCTGGGTGCATATGCTCCAGAGCTCTGGCTCATAATTGGACACAATGGCCCAGGCACTCCGTGGCAACAGGGATCTTCCTTGGCCAGGGATCAAACCAGTGCCCCTTGCATTGCAAGGTAGACTCTTTACCCACTGGACCACCAGGGAAGCCCCTCTTATTCTCTCTTAAAGCCACTCTAATCAACCTCTTCCCCGACAGTTTCCTAAAAACTGTTGTTGTAATAAACACCAATGTCTTTCATCTTATAAAATTCAATAATAAATTCTTAGCCCTTCTCTCATTACTCTCCTATGTTATATTACCCTGCTTGTTCCTCGTTTCTCTTTCAATACCTTCTTCTTTGATTTCAACGTACTGCTCCCTCTCTCTCTTCCTTTTTTTTTCATTAGAAAGAGACAAAGAAAATAAAGAGTGCAGTTGTAAGTGAATGAAATCCTACTTTTTCCCAGGGACTCTATAATATCTAAAGATACATAAAAAGTAAAGGTATACACTTATTTATCTAGAATTTTGGAGGTAACAGCACCCAGAACACTGAAAATAAAAATGATTTTAAAATCCTCCCTGTAGGGCTTCCCTGACGGTCCAGTGGGTAAGGACACCACCTTGCAGTGTATGGGGTGCCAGTTCGATCCCTGGTCTGGGAAGATCCCGCGTGCAGTGGAGCGGCTGGACTGATGTGTCCAACTACCGAGCCAGAGCTCTGGAGCACATGCGCCCAGAGCCAATGCTCATTGTAGCGAGAGAGGCCACTGAGATAGGAGGCCCACACGGGCCAAAGAACTAAGATGAATGAACATAAATGAATGAAAGACCAACCTAAGTGGCAAAAAAAAAAAAAAAAAAAAAAAAAAAACCTCCCCGTAGGATAAACAGGAGAAGATTAATATTCTTTTTATTACAGGCTCTTCAGTTCTTGCTACCATGTGCACCAATTCCTTGATTTTTTCCTTGATAAAAATGTTTCAAAATAAGTTTTTAAGAATGATATGCAATAAAAAATATATTGATACACTTAGTTGGAAAAGGGAGTGGCTAAGATGGATGAGAAGCAACAAAAGACCATTAATTTCATAGTTTTTCTTGCTGGTGTCAAAAGATACTGCATAACTTTGATAAATCAACATTAAATAGAGGTATAGGTTTAGGTATAAATTTATGGTGATAAGCGGTATGAAAAAATAATACTATTAAATAAAAGACCTGTTACTTTGGGGCAAGGCTGTGGAGATGAATGGGAACCATAGATATTTTCTTCTGTTTGTTATTTTTAAAATATTTTTAATTTTATTTATAATATAAAAGAATATTTTGCTTTTATAGTTAAAGTAATTCAGTTTTATAGAGAAAGGCTAAGTAAAACTCAAAATTACACAATTAAAGGAGAAATGTGCCTCTTTTACTATTTCTGGAAAGGATGAGTATAATTATATCCCAGGGCAATAATGTTAAATAAAACTGAATTAGGGCTTCCCTGGTGGTCCAGTGGGTAAGGACACCGCCTTGCAGTGCAAGGGGAGCTGGTTCCATCCCTGGCCTGGGATGATCCCATGTGCCGCGGAGCAGCTGGACCAATGTGTCCAATTATTGAGCCGAGCTCTGGAGCGCATGCGCCCAGAGCCGGTGCTCTGCTACAACAGAGGCCACTACGATGGGAGGCCCACACGGGCCGAAGAACAAAGATGGCTGAAAATAGATAAATAAAAGCCCAACAGAAGTGGTCCGCCTACCCCTCTCTCAAAAAAAAAAAAAAAAAACTGAATTAAATTGGGGTGGTGGTGAAAGGGCTTTATCACAAACATGTGAAAAAAAAAAGTGGTGTACAGAAACAGCTCAAGAGCCTCTATACACTAGGAATTCTTCTTGAGTGTCTTAAATGGTTGAAATGATTTTATAAATGACCTGCTTCTGTGGAAATAACATGAAGGGAGTCTTGGAGATCTATATATAATGGGAGCAAAGCTATTAAACTGTGGTTAGGAGTTATTGTAGGAATTCTCTGCACACATTTTACAAAACCTTGTCAACTTCTCTAATATCAGCAAAGTGTCTGTTTACCCCCAATATGTACGGAGCTTTAAGGATCCTGAACCTTAGAGTTCCACTCAGTATCACAACTTTCCTTTTGGTTACAAATCATCTAATATTTAATTGATAAAATTGCTTATGTCTTTCATCTTTATGAAGAAAAAAAAAAAAGTGAATATAAATTGCCAAAATTTGTCTTCAAAGAGTAAAGTCCTTTTGGGAAGAAGAATGGACCTGTGTGGCTGAAGAAAGTCTGAATAGGAGAAAAGTCTGATGAATAATGCAAGGTGTACATGCAGAAAGTACAGCACACTTGATAGAAGGCTGTTGGGAAGTAGGCCAGAGCAATGGGAAGTACACGTACTAGTATTGGACAGATGATACGAGCACTGAGGATTATTTGTTAACTCAGGATAGACACAGTACAAAGTTGTTCAGGGGCTGATTCAAAAAAGAAGGGGATGCTGAAGAGAGAGGTCCAACTCAGGATATAATCAACTCTAGTCTCTTTCACAGTGAGAGATATTACATTAGTGGAGATAAAAGTCACTTTCGATCTTTCAAAATACACAAATCTACAGTTTTATCCAAAGGATGGGGAGAAGCTGAGATGTTAGGGATATGAATTATGCTTTCATTTTCCTCAAAGCCATAATTTAAAGGGCTTATTAGGAGAAAATACAGTAATTATTGTGTCAGACGGACATCTAACAGGGAAAGAGAAGTTTTTTCTGTTATTCAGACAAGAAGGATTGATACAGGAAACTAGAAGTTTACAAAACCAGAAAAGAGCTGGGAGAGTGATGGTCAGGATAGGGGAGCACATTCCAGCATTCAGGAAATCAGGGCGTGCAAGAATCACAATGGAATTGCTGTTGATGATCTCAGCCCTGTGTAACTTTAAAGTAGGCAGTGTGCAGGGAGAAGGCCGTGAGCCCTCTGGCAAAACTACGTATCTGTCACTTGATGAACCCTCTGAACTCATCAGCCTGCTGAGGGCAGCAGCTTTGCTTGTTTTTGCTTTAAAATCTTCCTGTGAGTGCCTCCCATCAGAGGAGTCAATACTGAACTGGGGAGTCTCTGCCTTGAGTAGATGAAAACATGTTTACTCTCTTTCCGAGTGCACATTCTCAGCAACTACTAGGTCAGAAAGAGTCCACTAATCTGTTTACCCCAATATGTACGGAGCTTTAAGGATCCTGAACCTTAGAGTTCCACTCAGTATCACAACTTTCCTTTTGGTTACAAATCATCTAATATTTAATTGATAAAATTGCTTATGTCTTTCATCTTTATGAAGAAAAAAAAAAAAGTGAATATAAATTGCCAAAATTTGTCTTCAAAGAGTAAAGTCCTTTTGGGAAGAAGAATGGACCTGTGTGGCTGAAGAAAGTCTGAATAGGAGAAAAGTCTGATGAATAATGCAAGGTGTACATGCAGAAAGTACAGCACACTTGATAGAAGGCTGTTGGGAAGTAGGCCAGAGCAATGGGAAGTACACGTACTAGTATTGGACAGATGATACGAGCACTGAGGATTATTTGTTAACTCAGGATAGACACAGTACAAAGTTGTTCAGGGGCTGATTCAAAAAAGAAGGGGATGCTGAAGAGAGAGGTCCAACTCAGGATATAATCAACTCTAGTCTCTTTCACAGTGAGAGATATTACATTAGTGGAGATAAAAGTCACTTTCGATCTTTCAAAATACACAAATCTACAGTTTTATCCAAAGGATGGGGAGAAGCTGAGATGTTAGGGATATGAATTATGCTTTCATTTTCCTCAAAGCCATAATTTAAAGGGCTTATTAGGAGAAAATACAGTAATTATTGTGTCAGACGGACATCTAACAGGGAAAGAGAAGTTTTTTCTGTTATTCAGACAAGAAGGATTGATACAGGAAACTAGAAGTTTACAAAACCAGAAAAGAGCTGGGAGAGTGATGGTCAGGATAGGGGAGCACATTCCAGCATTCAGGAAATCAGGGCGTGCAAGAATCACAATGGAATTGCTGTTGATGATCTCAGCCCTGTGTAACTTTAAAGTAGGCAGTGTGCAGGGAGAAGGCCGTGAGCCCTCTGGCAAAACTACGTATCTGTCACTTGATGAACCCTCTGAACTCATCAGCCTGCTGAGGGGCAGCAGCTTTTGCTTGTTTTTTGCTTTAAAAATCTTCCTGTGAGTGCCTCCCATCAGAGGAGTCAATACTGAACTGGGGAGTCTCTGCCTTGAGTAGATGAAAACATGTTTACTCTCTTTTCCAGACGAAGGATGCACATTCTCAGCAACTACTAGGTCAGCCACAAAGCCTCTTGACATCCTTACAATTTAAAGCCTATATGACAAGGCTAACTACCACCAACATGCCTTATATTAAATGTAGAGAGAGAGAAGAAGGAATAAAAAGTGGTGTGTATACATATATATGCAAATATTTCTATAACAAAGCAAGGGAAAAAATACTGATAGATATCTGCTGTAATGTTTAATTAATTTACTTCCGCCCAGAAAAGCATTCACAGGTATCTGCTACATCTACTGGTTTCCACACATATTCTTTCCTGATTCCAATGTACACCAGTGGCTCTATTTCCCATTTATATTCAAGATCAATCACCACAGTCAATACAGCAAATCCTTTATTTGACTGTTGATGGAATGGTTTAAGAAGCTCAGTGTAGAAGGGGACAAACTCAGCCACAAGAAAAATAGAATGGCTGCATCCTCTAGGGGACTTTCTTTGTCCTCTTAGGAGGTGACCTCAAGTAGCAAAGCTTAGAGCTGTGGAGATTAGAAACACATATTTTGTGACTTCTTAGTGCAATAGTGAGAGGTGCCACTTCACTTTCAACCCCAGGGTCCTGGTCTGTATTCTGGGTTTGTGAAAAAGGGGTACAGTTTTCTCTTTCTGTCCAAAAATAGAGGATACCTATGAAACTTTCCGTAAGCCATAGAGAGTAAAGTGAAGAAGCAGTTACCTTAGGACACATCTTACTAACAAATGAAAAAAAATGCATTGAGATAAAGCACAGATGCTACAGACACAGTTCAAAGCTATCGTGGCTTGATGCTGAGAGGCTGAGTATAGGAAAGGAGCATGGTGTTGCTACTCTTACTGCCCAGGGCGCACACTGCCTCCATAACAGCTTACTGTTATGAAGTAACAGTTACAAACACTGAACTCCATTTTTACCTTTTACTTTTTTTGTAAAAGTGAAACTTCACACTTCTTTCAGTCAGTAAAAACAGGTACTAACGTAGATCTTTCATGAAAATGAAGTGGCATGAAGCAAACTTTTGAAAAGTGGGGGATACTTTATATTGGTCACTTGTTCCAAGTATATACTCAGAGTATACTTTGCAATGGCTCATCAGTCTTGTACAAGTTGATTCCCAACAGGTGTCTGGATTAGCTACAGAGCTTTCTGTTCTCTGGTGCCCAAAAAAACAGTGATAAAACTATCTTCAGGTGCTCCTATTTTAAATATTACATTGTTACCCAAAATGACAAATCTAGAATAGCACATTTTCACTGGCAATGTAGACAGGAAAATGTTTTTCCATTAACTAACTTAATGTGGGAGCCCTTTCACTAACTCTGTTTAATTTCTTCATGAAGAACATTCTCCAGAAATAGGAAGCTGACGAAAAATTCCTAAGAATATAATTTATCTTACCATCTGCTTTTCTTAGAAAACAATCAGTTAATAGCATAATTGCCTTGACAACATGTTTCGAGTTGTACATGTGCTATACTGGAATCCAAAATTCATTTTTTTTTTTATTTGGCAAGAGTATCTTGAAGTTTTAAATTCTATTTTTGATTTTACATTTTGGAAGTGTCTTGTATTTTGACCCCCACTCCAACTTGTTTATTTCAACTTTTAAACTGTAGCAATTTTCAGTACATTGACACAATGAGTTATAATGTATCATACTATATCATCAAAGTTTTTTTTTTATTAGAGTACTTCACTGAGTTTGCTTTTTGCTTCCTGATTCCAATTAAAGTTTAATAAAAGATATTTTACCTGAAGAGATTATTAAAGAATGAGAATTACTTGTTATTTCAAGTAGCCATGATCCTTGTGGTCTATCTACCTGTCTATCTTGTAGATATACTTGTTTAAGGCAAGCTAGGGATAAAAGCCTAAATATACAACTGAAGGAATTAATCAAAACTCCCATTGGTTCTGATTTTCAGGAAGGAGGCCAGATCAATGAAGCAAACAGCTCTGAGACAAAGTAGGCTTTTCTCATTGTATTTAATGGTACAAACATCACCTGTTTTTGACCTATCATAGATGAAGCTATTTGCAACAATGAAAGGACAGTGATATCTTAGTTATGACATGATATACAAATTCTCTACTAGGATCAAAACTCAGACTTCATAATGATAAAGACTTAATGGAAAATTCATAAATTTATATTGCATTGAATTATGTACAGATGATGTTAGGAATTCTGTTTGGTTCCTACTAGATCAGTGGTCCCCAACCTTTTTAGAACCAAGGACTGAATTTGTGAAAAACAGTATTTCCATGGACCAGGGTAAGGGTGTTGGTCTCATGGTGACTCAAGAGCTTTACATTTATCGTGCACTTTATATTATCACATCAGATCATCAGGCATTAGATACTGCAGTTTGGGGACCCATATACCATATGATAAGATCTTTGTTGGCAATGTTTAAGAGTACCTACTAAGTAACAATCTCATATGGCAACAGAACATAATACTGTGATGGTATATCCATTCAGTGTTTGCATATTATGTGGGGTTCCTTTCATTTCTCTATGTGAAAATCAGAAGTTGATTTATATTTGTAATTCATTGCAAATGATATTGTAAAACTATTACTTTACAATGTATTTTTTGCTTTAATAATATCTATGTTATTCACTGTAATTTTCTTAGTTGGAACAAAATTTTGACTGAAAGAATTCAATTTTTTGAGCAAGCTTATATCCTGTAATAATAATAATTATTTTGTAAATAGTAACTATTATTTATTTAGTGTTGTTTGTGTCAGGCATTTTTCTAAGCACATTAAATCTGGTCCTTTCAATAGCACCATGAGATACTATTGCTATCAAATAGTACAGATAAGAAAATGTAGGCAAAGTAAATAACTTATGAAGGTCACACTGTATATAAGTATTATGCTTCAAATCCAAACCATAAACCACATCACCTAATTCCAATAATAAATCTTAACCACCACAGCCACTGCTATCAGATAAACACCTCCTCCCTCGCCCCCAGCATATACCACTATTCTAGCATCAATTTTGTTAAAAATAATTTGAGAATATCACATGGCCACAAACCACCACCAATATAACATGTAGATTCTAGGTAAAAACTTCAAGGAGTAAAACTTTTTTTTTTCTTAGCAGAAGGAGATGAACGCATGAGTCTGGTTTTCAGTCTGCAAGAGCAGTCTGAGATTGGGGGAAGAATTTCTCATTTTCTGCTGAAACAAAGTAAGATGATCTCAGGCAGACAGTTAATTTCAGATATTTGTTGGGACAAAATGAAATGTCAGCTTTTATTTTCTCTTTTATCCTTAGCACTACACTTAAATGTTAGATTATTGATAATTAAAAGGTTTAGTTCATAACTTTTATTAAAAGCTATTATTATAAACGCAGATCATTCATTAACACAAGGGATTTTTAAGTACTGCAAATGGAAACTGAAGCCTATTAACAGTGCATATTGCATTGTTCTGGGGCCAAACGAGTATTGTACAAATTAAAAATAATAATAATCTGTTGTTACATTTCTTCTTGAACTTCAATGTTTTGTTGTTTTGTTTTTGTAATTTGTCATTTAAAGTAATTTAACAGTTGTATTTCCCTGAAATCTCTACCATTAATCCCCAATTTATGCAGGAATAGCTAAACCAGGGCCGCTCTTTTAGGGCAATGACTCAGTAGGTCCCAGAGAGTCCTAATTCCAATCTGTTTGATTTAAAAGTCTTATAAGGCACTGCTAGCAGTATCTGTTAGTGGGAAAAAGCTCTTTTTTTAAAACCTCAGTAGCATTGAACAATATTCTTCTTTGTGAAGATGTGATTATTCAACAAATCTCTCACCAGAGTTATGCCCTCTGCCAGTGGGCTTTGCTAGAACAAGAATTTCCATAAGAAAAAAACTAGAGGACTAATCAAGAAGTCAACTTTAAAAAAAAAAAAAAAATAAGCAGATGCAATCTTTGTTTCAATTTGCCAGGGGTCGTCTTCAAATTACCTTGTTGAGTTTTCTAATTTATTTACTAACATGCAGCCAACTTTGAGATATACTTACTGGTGGGACCATGCCATAGTTTCATTTCATTTGTTTCTCATTAAACATGCTGCTGAAGAGAAATACTTCAATCACTTACAAAAAAAGGAGATCACCAATGGAATTCCTAATTAAACTGATTTTAGTTTGGCTTTGAAAGACTGCAGTTAATTTTGATACTATGAAAAATGTTGTAAATCATAAGCATATCTATGTTCATAAATATTCATAAAATACATGTAAAAACTACATAGCTAATTAGATCTTTTCATCCCTTTTCTTTTACTGTATGATTTGGGAATTGAACATTTTGGCTTCAAATAAAGCACTGAACTCTATACAAGAGAGAGAATCTAGAATTATTTTTCATGATGATTCTTACCTTTTATTTACTCACAGCTAAGTATAAACTAACCCATTTATATTTTCCAGAATTCTGGCTCCTGCCATTCCGTTTCTGAGCTAATTTGGAAGTTGTTAAGAAATACTTTTTTTTCCTGTGCTTAGTTCATATGTTTATAACCACAATGTAGAAAATATTTTTGATTATATACTTGTGCAATATACATTTTTGAGCATGTCCTCATATTTGTTTATACCAGTGTTGCTGTATTAAATATCATATTCTATGCATGAGTGTAAGTATGTGTCACACTTCTGAGTTATAATTAATGAGACTGGCTTCATTGTATTTTCACTGAAACTACTTGACTCCAGACAAATATCCTGAAGATGAACATTTTAATTAACAAGCTGAACTATGTGAACAATAATGTATTTATAATATTTACAGTTAATATGATCGTCTTTCTTTTCTGGCTTGTTATATTGTCAACCCCAGCCTTCTGATCTACCTTTTGTTAACAGCAGCCCTCATTTAATTCAGCTGTTTTGTGTAAGTTACCACCAGATGACATTCTTGTGTCTTGATGTACACATTTCTGAACTAAAATCTATTTTTAAAGCAAGGTTTTTTTTGGTTTCTTCTCAAAAGTATTTTTATTATCATATAAAAGTAAAGGATATTACGAGACATTTCTGAAGCTAATTTATTTACTAACATGCAGCCAACTTTGAGATATACTTACTGGTGGGACCATGCCATAGTTTCATTTCATTTGTTTCTCATTAAACATGCTGCTGAAGAGAAATACTTCAATCACTTACAAAAAAAGGAGATCACCAATGGAATTCCTAATTAAACTGATTTTAGTTTGGCTTTGAAAGACTGCAGTTAATTTTGATACTATGAAAAATGTTGTAAATCATAAGCATATCTATGTTCATAAATATTCATAAAATACATGTAAAAACTACATAGCTAATTAGATCTTTTCATCCCTTTTCTTTTACTGTATGATTTGGGAATTGAACATTTTGGCTTCAAATAAAGCACTGAACTCTATACAAGAGAGAGAATCTAGAATTATTTTTCATGATGATTCTTACCTTTTATTTACTCACAGCTAAGTATAAACTAACCCATTTATATTTTCCAGAATTCTGGCTCCTGCCATTCCGTTTCTGAGCTAATTTGGAAGTTGTTAAGAATACTTACAAAAGTTTTTTTTTTCCTGTGCTTAGTTCATATGTTTATAACCACAATGTAGAAAATATTTTTGATTATATACTTGTGCAATATACATTTTTGAGCATGTCCTCATATTTGTTTATACCAGTGTTGCTGTATTAAATATCATATTCTATGCATGAGTGTAAGTATGTGTCACACTTCTGAGTTATAATTAATGAGACTGGCTTCATTGTATTTTCACTGAAACTACTTGACTCCAGACAAATATCCTGAAGATGAACATTTTAATTAACAAGCTGAACTATGTGAACAATAATGTATTTATAATATTTACAGTTAATATGATCGTCTTTCTTTTCTGGCTTGTTATATTGTCAACCCCAGCCTTCTGATCTACCTTTTGTTAACAGCAGCCCTCATTTAATTCAGCTGTTTTGTGTAAGTTACCACCAGATGACATTCTTGTGTCTTGATGTACACATTTCTGAACTAAAATCTATTTTTTTAAAGCAAGGTTCTTATTAAATTCTTTGGGCAAATTATTTCACTTCTCAAAAGTATTTTTATTATCATATAAAAGTAAAGGATATTAGACGAGATGGCTCAATTCAAATGCATACTATTATTGTGTAAGGCTAGAAAATAAAAGGAATACTTTGTTCAAATGATTCTGCCCTTTCACCTAGTTTCACTGACCACAGGGGCTGGCGATTCAGAGGCGATGTGACAAACATCAGACCTAGCCCCTCTGTCTTAGAATCAACAACGCTTGTTAAACTATAACCACTTGCACTGATGGGGCTAATTGGAAAGGCATACCTGTGTCACCCCCTTCTTAATCCTTGTAAACAACTTATGAGATGGGAAAACGGCAAGTGGGAAAATTCAAGATTGTGTGGAACAACACGAAGATTGTCTATAAAACCATGTACCCCCTTTCATTCTGGGCTGCAAATTTGAGCTGCTTTTAGGTTATGTGCAGACGCCAGTCAGCAATAAAGACTCCTAATTCAGCTTTTTCCTGCTAAGAGTGGACTCTGTCTTCTTGGCACAACATTTGAACAGCTTCCCTGTCATGGTACTATACTAAACGTGCTGAGGGTACAGAAGTGAAATGTCAGTACATTTAACTACTTGTAGTTATGCAATAAGCATTCAACAGAGCTCTTTATCTGATTTTATTTAATTAAATTAATAGATTCTTTGTTGTTTTATATTTTGTTTGTAAACATACTGAAAGTAAATAGTAGGCACATTATAAAATCTTCAAAATTTTTTTTTTTTATTGCAAAATCAAAATTTTTGAGACTGGCTTCATTGTATTTTCACTGAAACTACTTGACTCCAGACAAATATCCTGAAGATGAACATTTTAATTAACAAGCTGAACTATGTGAACAATAATGTATTTATAATATTTACAGTTAATATGATCGTCTTTCTTTTCTGGCTTGTTATATTGTCAACCCCAGCCTTCTGATCTACCTTTTGTTAACAGCAGCCCTCATTTAATTCAGCTGTTTTGTGTAAGTTACCACCAGATGACATTCTTGTGTCTTGATGTACACATTTCTGAACTAAAATCTATTTTTTTAAAGCAAGGTTCTTATTAAATTCTTTGGGCAAATTATTTCACTTCTCAAAAGTATTTTTATTATCATATAAAAGTAAAGGATATTAGACGAGATGGCTCAATTCAAATGCATACTATTATTGTGTAAGGCTAGAAAATAAAAGGAATACTTTGTTCAAATGATTCTGCCCTTTCACCTAGTTTCACTGACCACAGGGGCTGGCGATTCAGAGGCGATGTGACAAACATCAGACCTAGCCCCTCTGTCTTAGAATCAACAACGCTTGTTAAGCTATAACCACTTGCACTGATGGGGCTAATTGGAAAGGCATACCTGTGTCACCCCCTTCTTAATCCTTGTAAACAACTTATGAGATGGGAAAACGGCAAGTGGGAAAATTCAAGATTGTGTGGAACAACACGAAGATTGTCTATAAAACCATGTACCCCCTTTCATTCTGGGCTGCAAATTTGAGCTGCTTTTAGGTTATGTGCAGACGCCAGTCAGCAATAAAGACTCCTAATTCAGCTTTTTCCTGCTAAGAGTGGACTCTGTCTTCTTGGCACAACATTTGAACAGCTTCCCTGTCATGGTACTATACTAAACGTGCTGAGGGTACAGAAGTGAAATGTCAGTACATTTAACTACTTGTAGTTATGCAATAAGCATTCAACAGAGCTCTTTATCTGATTTTCATTTAATTAAATTAATAGATTCTTTGTTGTTTTATATTTTGTTTGTAAACATACTGAAAGTAAATAGTAGGCACATTATAAAATCTTCACTGTAGCATTCAAAGAACTTTATAGTTTATTATATATTATTCAAAATTAATTCCTAAATTGATTTCATGTAATATAATCCTCACAGATTTATAACAGTTTTTTGTTTTTGTGAATTGGTTGGTTTCTTTTTGGCTGAATTGTGTTAGTGAAGCAGGGAATTACATTGTTAAATTTATGCTTTATAAAAAATAAGTTTGGAATAAAGAAAGTATATACTAGGGATACAGGGAACAGTTAGAAGACTATAGTGAATCAAGTAAACAATAATAATAATAATAAGTGGCTAAAATAAGAGTATATCCCTCTTTCTGACAGATGAGATCATTTCAACAAGTAATTCAGAAAAGAATGGAGAGGAGGTAGAGTAGAAGATGATTCTGAAGTTTCGGAGACAGATGACAAAGGAGTTAAGTCAGTTATCACCTAGCAGGTTGGGGAATACAAAAATAAGGTTTTAGTAAAATGCAAAGAATTTGTTTTGGACATGTTGAGCTTAAAGATATGTGGTACAACCTGATGAGCATATTAACAATTGGGTATGGAGTTCAAGAAAAAGGTACTAATAATTCAAACATTTTTTAAATTTGATTTAAATTTGACATTTAATGACCACTTTATATAAATAATAATGTGTCATAACTTTCTGAGTCCAGATGTTAAAATAATAAGGATCTTTACTTCGACATTTAGTCCAGAAATAATCTTACCTATTAAATGCTATTTATTTTTAAAATGGAAATGATGGAAATTCCCTGATAGTTAGGACCCCATGCTTCCACTCCAAGAAATAATCTTACCTGTGAGGACAGGTGCAAATGTCTTTTAGGTTATGTGCAGACGCCAGTCAGCAATAAAGACTCCTAATTCAGCTTTTTCCTGCTAAGAGTGGACTCTGTCTTCTTGGCACAACATTTGAACAGCTTCCCTGTCATGGTACTATACTAAACGTGCTGAGGGTACAGAAGTGAAATGTCAGTACATTTAACTACTTGTAGTTATGCAATAAGCATTCAACAGAGCTCTTTATCTGATTTTATTTAATTAAATTAATAGATTCTTTGTTGTTTTATATTTTGTTTGTAAACATACTGAAAGTAAATAGTAGGCACATTATAAAATCTTCACTGTAGCATTCAAAGAACTTTATAGTTTATTATATATTATTCAAAATTAATTCCTAAATTGATTTCATGTAATATAATCCTCACAGATTTATAACAGTTTTTTGTTTTTGTGAATTGGTTGGTTTCTTTTTGGCTGAATTGTGTTAGTGAAGCAGGGAATTACATTGTTAAATTTATGCTTTATAAAAAATAAGTTTGGAATAAAGAAAGTATATACTAGGGATACAGGGAACAGTTAGAAGACTATAGTGAATCAAGTAAACAATAATAATAATAATAAGTGGCTAAAATAAGAGTATATCCCTCTTTCTGACAGATGAGATCATTTCAACAAGTAATTCAGAAAAGAATGGAGAGGAGGTAGAGTAGAAGATGATTCTGAAGTTTCGGAGACAGATGACAAAGGAGTTAAGTCAGTTATCACCTAGCAGGTTGGGGAATACAAAAATAAGGTTTTAGTAAAATGCAAAGAATTTGTTTTGGACATGTTGAGCTTAAAGATATGTGGTACAACCTGATGAGCATATTAACAATTGGGTATGGAGTTCAAGAAAAAGGTACTAATAATTCAAACATTTTTGAAATTTGATTTAAATTTGACATTTAATGACCACTTTATATAAATAATAATGTGTCATAACTTTCTGAGTCCAGATGTTAAAATAATAAGGATCTTTACTTCGACATTTAGTCCAGAAATAATCTTACCTATTAAATGCTATTTATTTTGATTTAAAATGGAAATGATGGAAATTCCCTGATAGTTAGGACCCCATGCTTCCACTGCAGAGAGCAAAGGCTCAAACCTTGGCTAGGGAACTAAGACCCCACAAGCCACGTGGAAAGATAAAATATAATAAATATAAAATAGAAATGTTTGTTCCTAAAGTCAGTTTTTAAATTACTTATTGAAATTTGTGCATTCAGGTGAACAGAAATCAAATTTTAGGTATGAAGAATAACCCTGTTTCATGTAGGAACTGTATTACAGTCAAAGTGTTATAGTAATATACACTGGGCTCTGGACAGGATTATCAAGTATAGATGCTTCTCTGATTTTTCCACACATGAAATTCTTTTTTTTTTCTTGCTAGTGGTCTTTTCTTTAGGAAACTCAAATTGAGCCTTTCCTTCTCATTTAAAGGCAGTTGAAAACACTGAATTTTACTACACATTTAAACTCTTTCTATCTTCAGAAAAAATTTATTAGTGGTCCAACATAATATCTTATTTTGTTACATGCCTTTAAAAAAGAACCACTTCCAACAGAAGTAATACAAGTGACATTTTAGCAAGCTCTATGTTGTTAATATAAACTAAGAACTGGGAATTTTAATGTGAAAAATATCTTTCAGTAATACATTCATGTATTATACTTTCTTACTTTCTTACATTATACTTTCTTACTAAGAAAGACATAAAGGGTTTGTTGAATGAATGTAGAGAGAACAGTTTCACTTATAAACCAAATTTTTAAAGTATCCTGTTCATGATTTTATATAAAATCAATATACAGTTCTTTGAAGGTTTAACAAAAATATTAAAATTGCAACAAGGCAAAGAAGAAAAGAATTCCAAAAAGTAAGTTTCTGGATCATGATAAGTTCCTTTTTTTCTAAAAACTCATGAGCTTATATTTTGATTAAAAGTAATTTGGCCTGTTTTTCCCTCTGCCACCATATGTGCAATTGAGTTTGCTGCTCATAATGTCTTCTCAGAAGACTTTCAGGATCAAGCGACTCCTGGCCAAGAAACAAAAGTGGAATCTGCCCATTCCTCAATGGATTCAAATGAAAACTGGTAATAGAATCAGGTACAACTCCAAGAGAAGATACTGGAGAAGGGCCAAGCTTGGACTGTAAGAAGCCTCACATATAAAGCGGCACGCATGCTGTGTGCATATTAATCAGTCAAATCACAGTGACATCACTGCTGTCTGAAGAGCTTAGCAGAGATGAATGGATCAGCTCCAGATGCTGTTTCCTTGCTAGCAGTCAATGGTGTTTAGTAGGAAACATGTGGAGCTTTCTGTTGGAAAAAAAAAAAAAAAGTAACTTGGCCTAATTTTATCTTACTTAAAAAAAAAGAAGTAAATTAAAATATTTCTTTAAAATTTCAGTTCATCATATTTATGCTTAATGATATATTTGGTGACTAAATGTTCAAACTTTTTCATTTGTTCAAAAACTTGTCAGTTGTTATTTCTCCTAATGGTTAAGTAGCTATAATGGTTAAGTAGCTACAATTATGATATTTATGAAACTTCTTATTTTATTGTTAGAAATGAATTAATTTTTAGTCTTTGCATATATATCTGTTCTCTGAAAAATTAAAATATGATTACCCATTAGTTCTGGTCCCCTCTGTCTTTATTTCTAGGCTACGACATTTATAACTGTGTGTATGCTCAATTGTATCTGACTCTTTGCAATACGTTGGACTGTAGTCCACCAGGTTCCTTTGTCCATGGGATTTTTCAGGCAAGAATACTGTAGTGAATTTCCTTACCCAGAGATCAAAGCCAAGTTTCCTGCAGGCAGTATTATTACTGCTAAGCCATCAGAGAAGCCCATTGCATATTCATATATATATATATATGCATATACTCATATATATGTGCATATAAACAATCATTTTCTACAGTATCAAAATGTGGTGAGGGAGCTTCACTGGTGGTCCAGTGGGTAAGGACACTGCCTTGCAGTGCAAGGGGCGCCGGTTCAATCCCTGGCCTGGGAAGATCCCACGTGCCGCGGAGCGGCTGGACCAATGTGTCCAATTACTGAGCCGAAGCTCTGAAGCGCATGCACCCAGAACCGGTGCTCTGCGACAACAGAGGCCACCACAATGGGAGGCCCACACAGGCCAAAGAACAAAGATGGATGAAAAAAAAGATAAATGAAAGACCAATAGAAGTGGCCCGCCCATCCCCTTCTCTCCCTCCTCCCTCCCCAAAACCGCCCCCGCCACACACACACAAAATGTGGTGAGGAAGAAAGTTTGTCATATACTGTTGTACAAAGGTGATTCATCTTAAAAATATGAATTGTTGAGCTTCTCTGATGGTTCAATGTGTAAAGAGTCTGCCTTGCAATGCAAGGGGCACCAGTTCCATTCCTGGCCTGGGAAGATCCCACATGCCATGGAGCGGTTGAACCAGTATGTCCACTTATGAGCCAGCACTCTGGAGCGCATGTGCTTTCTTGCTCTGCCATGAGAGGCCACTGCAATGGGAGACCCACACATGCCAAAGAATAAAGATGGGTGAAAAATAAATATAAACAAAAGAGACATGATGGGGGAAAAAAAATGAATTGTTAAAGTATGCAACAAAGGTAAATAAAATAAAAGAATAGCAAAAGACTGGTGAAAACTGCTCTGTGGCATACAGCCAATTTAATTATTTTTAGTAATTAGTAGGGAAGTTTCTATTCTTATAATTTTGAACATATTTTTTAATGTTTTGCATGTTCAAATCAATCAATTGAAAATAATTTCTGTTTTCATTAGTAAGTTTAAAAATTACAGTACCTTTACAAAAGAAGTCAGCAAATAAATCTGTGCAAAACAGTTCAGACTTAAGAAAGTTGTGGCTGTGGCGGGATAACGTCCAGAGATCAAAGCCAAGGTTCCTTTGTCCATGGGATTTTTCAGGCAAGAATACTGTAGTGATTTCCTTACCCAGAGATCAAAGCCAAGTTTCCTGCAGGCAGTATTATTACTGCTAAGCCATCAGAGAAGCCCATTGCATATTCATATATATATATATATGCATATACTCATATATGTGCATATAAACAATCATTTTCTACAGTATCAAAATGTGGTGAGGGAGCTTCACTGGTGGTCCAGTGGGTAAGGACACTGCCTTGCAGTGCAAGGGGCGCCGGTTCAATCCCTGGCCTGGGAAGATCCCACGTGCCGCGGAGCGGCTGGACCAATGTGTCCAATTACTGAGCCGAAGCTCTGAAGCGCATGCACCCAGAACCGGTGCTCTGCGACAACAGAGGCCACCACAATGGGAGGCCCACACAGGCCAAAGAACAAAGATGGATGAAAAAAAAGATAAATGAAAGACCAATAGAAGTGGCCCGCCCATCCCCTTCTCTCCCTCCTCCCTCCCCAAAACCGCCCCCGCCACACACACACAAAAATGTGGTGAGGAAGAAAGTTTGTCATATACTGTTGTACAAAGGTGATTCATCTTAAAAATATGAATTGTTGAGCTTCTCTGATGGTTCAATGTGTAAAGAGTCTGCCTTGCAATGCAAGGGGCACCAGTTCCATTCCTGGCCTGGGAAGATCCCACATGCCATGGAGCGGTTGAACCAGTATGTCCACTTATGAGCCAGCACTCTGGAGCGCATGTGCTTTCTTGCTCTGCCATGAGAGGCCACTGCAATGGGAGACCCACACATGCCAAAGAATAAAGATGGGTGAAAAATAAATATAAACAAAAGAGACATGATGGGGGAAAAAAAATGAATTGTTAAAGTATGCAACAAAGGTAAATAAAATAAAAGAATAGCAAAAGACTGGTGAAAACTGCTCTGTGGCATACAGCCAATTTAATTATTTTTAGTAATTAGTAGGGAAGTTTCTATTCTTATAATTTTGAACATATTTTTTAATGTTTTGCATGTTCAAATCAATCAATTGAAAATAATTTCTGTTTTCATTAGTAAGTTTAAAAATTACAGTACCTTTACAAAAGAAGTCAGCAAATAAATCTGTGCAAAACAGTTCAGACTTAAGAAAGGTTGGTGGCTGTGGCGGGATAAAAGGTACAGCAGAAGGCTCTGAATAACAAGTGAAGGAAGGCCATTCCAGGATGATTATACAAGATGAGCAAGAAGCAAGATTGAACATAGCATGACCTGTTCCAGAAACAAAGCACTATTGGTGCTTAATAGTGAATGCTAGGTCATTAGGAAAATAAGGAAAGGAGAGTATGAGGTTTAATCACTGAGAACCTTCAATACCTTGATGAAGATGCTGGATTTTACTCAAAAGATAAATGTTAGACAGTAAAGGTAAGATAAAAGAGAAGTCACAGGGCAGGACTTATATTACAAATATTTACTCTGAGCAAAGAAGAAAATGGTTTGTAGAGAACAGGTAAACCAGATGGGAAGATGCTTTAAATGTTCAGGTATGAAATGGTGAGTTATTGATACACTGACTGAAAGAAGACACACAAAGGGATGGATCTGAGAAATATGTGACAGCAGAAATCAGTGAAAGAACAAAAGTGAGGGGCTTAGGATGATACTATGAAGAATATGACCATGAAGTGGTTGAATTAAATAATAAGACTGATTTCCTTAATCAAATCTCTGAGTCAGGACACATTCTTTCTCAGATTCTCAGACAAGTGAAGAGTGAGTCCTGAAAACCACTATGTGGAAAGTGACTAGAGCCCCTGGCTTTTCACACAAGAGCATCAGGCTGTAGTTTCTCAACCTAATTTCTAGTGCATGTGCCCATTTTGTCTCCTCACTATTTGTTCACTGTTTACTCAATGAGCATTTTCAAAGGGTTTAATGTGCCCAAGTACTTACTTGCTGCACTTTTCTTGTGTACTCTATTCCCAAATTTCTATTTTAATTTTTCACTAGGAAGCTGTTATGTCAGCTCCTTTCTTTGTATCCAGACTCTCCCTATTGTCCTTTACTTCTAATCAGACAGATCTCCTGAATATATTTTTTCAAATATTCATGAATAATCAGGAACTCTTACCAGCTTCTACTGGCACCACTAGCTATTCATTTCTGAAGGACATCAGGGGAACATCTAGAGTCTCGTCTCTAAGACTGAGTGATGTGACCACAAACTCCTTTCTAACACATTCTGTTTCTTTTAGGCCTGTTTGCTAGCCTACTTCATATTGATCTCATTTCCTTTGACCATTCCTTTACTAAGTTTCTATGATGAAAATGCTTCTATAGTATCAGTGATTGTACTAGAGAACAGTTCTCAACTCTGTCTGCCGGGAATACAAATTTACTTTGTGAGAAAAAATTTACACACTCTAAGTAAAGTAACAGACAAATTTAACGTACTGGACTCTAATCCATGTTTCTCCACACTAGGAAAATTAATGGCAATTTTTCAGAAGAGTGCACTTGGTATAAACATATATATTATGTTGGTCAGAAGCCATAAAAATATACGAAACATAACACTTAAAGTAGAACAGAGGCCTCTCTTTAAATCCAGGATCAGAAATCAACTTATCTTTTATGCATCCCTATGTATTTCTTTCTTTTTATACTTTCTAGGAATTTGAATCTGACAAATTATATGACATATTTTGATAGTACATATATTACATATAACATATTTTGATAATATATAATATACATTATATTTTGATAGTATATGTGCATTGACAGGTTGCTGCTATAACAAAGATGTTTTAGCAACTCATACTAGAGAAAACTTATTAATAAGGGCTATGCCGCCACTTTTAAAAAATCAGCATCTTTACTAGTTCACACAGTAGACAGGAAATGGTAAAAGCAAAGTCCTCAGAAAGCATCTTGGTTTGACTAAGGGAGGTCAGGAGTAATAGACAATTAGTTATGGCCTGTGTCACAGGAATGTGCAATAAGTGGTAGAGTGATCTTCAATAATTTCTGCGCTATAGAAAACTTCAGGATGTCTGAAGTAAAAATAAAGTATGATGATAAAAAATGATATTCAGGAAGAACTTTAGAGAAAATTAGACATTATGAAGCTATATGTGAACAAAAAAAGGGAAGAGGATAGTATGGAAGCAAATTAAGTTTACAGGAACTTATAGCAATAGACAACAACTGAGAAGTGATACTTTAATGAGTTGACACTGGGCTAACTTGCAGAGGGAGAGTGATTAATTCTGGCAGCAGAAATGCATAACAACATATAGTTATATGGCCATATTACAAGTGACTTGATTTCTCTGTGCCTCAGTTTCTTCATCTGTAAAACTTGGTTAGTAACAGTATCTATGTCACTAGGAATGTATGAAGTTTAAATTAGAGTTAATATAAGTACAGCACTAGATTCATGCTTCATACCTACTGATTGACTTGTAGGTATGGCTATTAAAATTATTGTTATTTCAAATAATGGCCAATTATATAGATTTCTAAATAATTTGCATATGATTAACTGCTTAAACTTTGACTCATAATTTTATCAAGGGTATCAGTTCCAATTATTTTCATAAATCACCTGTTTAATGTCCATTGAATGAAGTTATTTATTTACAAAGCCTTTTCCAAACTCTATATTGTTGTTTCTTATAGTTCACTGAGCAATGTTTTTATATCTCTGAATCCTTATTAAAATAGTTTCTAAATCTGGTTGTATGTTAGAATCCCCTAGGGAAATTTAAGAATGCTAATCCCTGAATCCACTTTAGATGAATAAAATCAGATTCTGTCTCCAGAGAAAGAGTGTATTTCCCAGGTGGTTTTAATGCATAGCCATGAGCGAGAATGTACTGTTGCAAAGGAATTTGACATACTTTCTGTTCTTCCTTCTTTCAACTAAAACTTTCATTATTTACAATGGTATATCTCTATTGATATCTATCTGTCTCTATCTATCTATTTATCCAACTATCTACCTACCTACCAACCTACCTATTTATCTGACTGGAGAGTTTCATGCCCAGAAGGCATTAATAAAGGTTTGATAAATACATCAGTCAGGATCCTGGCAGGCACACTGAATCTGGGTGTGGGCATAAAACTAGCAAAGAATGCAGTTGCTTGGGCTCGTAACAGCAGCCAGCTGCTACCATTTCCTATACCCATCTCTTTTTTGCTTCAACAATTTGCTCCCTCCCACTTAGCAACTAAGGGATGTAAGCAAATTAAGTTTACAGGAACTTATAGCAATAGACAACAACTAAAAGAAGTGATACTTTAATGAGTTGACACTGGGCTAACTTGCAGAGGGAGAGTGATTAATTCTGGCAGCAGAAATGCATAACAACATATAGTTATATGGCCATATTACAAGTGACTTGATTTCTCTGTGCCTCAGTTTCTTCATCTGTAAAACTTGGTTAGTAACAGTATCTATGTCACTAGGAATGTATGAAGTTTAAATTAGAGTTAATATAAGTACAGCACTAGATTCATGCTTCATACCTACTGATTGACTTGTAGGTATGGCTATTAAAATTATTGTTATTTCAAATAATGGCCAATTATATAGATTTCTAAATAATTTGCATATGATTAACTGCTTAAACTTTGACTCATAATTTTATCAAGGGTATCAGTTCCAATTATTTTCATAAATCACCTGTTTAATGTCCATTGAATGAAGTTATTTATTTACAAAGCCTTTTCCAAACTCTATATTGTTGTTTCTTATAGTTCACTGAGCAATGTTTTTATATCTCTGAATCCTTATTAAAATAGTTTCTAAATCTGGTTGTATGTTAGAATCCCCTAGGGAAATTTAAGAATGCTAATCCCTGAATCCACTTTAGATGAATAAAATCAGATTCTGTCTCCAGAGAAAGAGTGTATTTCCCAGGTGGTTTTAATGCATAGCCATGAGCGAGAATGTACTGTTGCAAAGGAATTTGACATACTTTCTGTTCTTCCTTCTTTCAACTAAAACTTTCATTATTTACAATGGTATATCTCTATTGATATCTATCTGTCTCTATCTATCTATTTATCCAACTATCTACCTACCTACCAACCTACCTATTTATCTGACTGGAGAGTTTCATGCCCAGAAGGCATTAATAAAGGTTTGATAAATACATCAGTCAGGATCCTGGCAGGCACACTGAATCTGGGTGTGGGCATAAAACTAGCAAAGAATGCAGTTGCTTGGGCTCGTAACAGCAGCCAGCTGCTACCATTTCCTATACCCATCTCTTTTTTGCTTCAACAATTTGCTCCCTCCCACTTAGCAACTAAACTAAAACCACAAAATGTTTGATACTAATCTGTCACAAAATAACGACTTATAAAACAACTATGTCCTTAAACATAATTAGTCCCTAAACATACTTAATATTTTCTTTTCTTTTTTTTTTTTTTTTTATTGACAGAGGTGAGGCTCCGTCAAGGAAAGAAATGGTGCATATATTTACATTAAAGCACACGCTTATCTTTTGGTGGATTTCTTTTTTTTTTTTTTTTTTTTTAAGATTTATTTATTTATTTATTTTGGGCGGGGGTTGGGTTGGGGAGGGAGGGGAGCTGGCGGGCCACTTCCGTTGATCTTTTCATTTCTCCATTTTCATCCGTCTTTGCTCCTTGGCTCCTGTGGGTCTCCCATCGCGGTGGCGGCTGTCGTTGCAGAGCACCGGCTCTGGGCGCATGCGCTCCAGAGCTCTGGCTCGGTAATTGGACGCACCGGTCTAGCCGCTCCGCGGCACATGGGATCTTCCCAGGCCAGGGATCGAACCGGCGCCCCTTGCACTGCAAGGCGGTGTCCCGACCCACTGGACCACCAGGGGAAGCCCTGGTGGATTTCTCACACATAGTTTATGATCAGTATTTTTGAGGAGCACTGAACAAGACTGGGGCTTCACTGATAACTCAGATGGTAAAGAATCTGCCTGCAATGCTGGAGAGCTGGGTTTGATCCCTGGGTTGGGAAAACGCCCTGGAGGAGGGCATGGTAACCCATTCCAGTATTTTTGCCTGGAGAATCCCCATGGTCAGAGGAACCTACAGTGCTGCAGTCAATGGGGTCGCTAAGTCTGACATGACTGAGTGACAAAACTGGGTATGTAGCACATACAAGATTATTCACATCAGCATGAGGACTAGCTGAATACCTCCCATGTAAAAACAAAATAAACAATCTAAAACCTCTTGTCCCACATTTCCTTCCAGCTATTAATTATCCTTCTGCAGAGCTGTCTGTGTTTATTTTCTCTAATTTCTCTTGAGCACTCATAAAGTCATTCCAGTCAGGCTTTGTCAACTCATTCACTATGTCAAATCAGTAGGCAATTCTCAGTCTTCACCTTCCTTGAGTTCTCAGTAGCAGCTGACACAGTAGATCATCTGTGGAAACCTTTGCTCTAAATTATCAATTTGTAACATACAACTGCTTATTCTACCTGCCTCCTTGAAGATGAGTTAACATTTCAAACTTATTTTATGCAAATAGAATTTATTTTTAAAATTTTTGTTCCTGTATTTGTTCTTCTCACAGTCTTATCTCTTCTCACAGTTATGACATTTTCTTTTAATCCAAAATTATGTCTCACCTGGACTCCTGCAATAGCCCCTTAACTACTCTGTCTTCTTAAGATTTTTTCTGAATACATCAACCAGAGGATCCTTAGAAAATACAAAACACATGTTTACACTTCTGTTTAAAATCCTACAATGACCTCTCAATTCTCAAACCCTATTAAGATTACATGATCTAAATACAGCTCCCTCTTCTTTTGCCAACTATCTTGTGACATCATTCCCTGTCACTGTCCCTTATAGACACTCTCAAAGCTACAAAGGGAATTTTCTGTTTTATGGAAATACTTAAATGCTAGTTACTTTTCAGGGAGACTTAAAAGGCAATCACTTTTCAGTGTTTAAATTTTTCAACACAATTTAAAAGATGATGTTAAATTTTAAATTTTATGAATCTTACAAAAATGTTAGAAATGATTAGGATGAAAGGAGAAATCGTGTTCTGTTCCTGGAGCTGAGGAATGTATTCCATAAACACTCACATAGGCAAGAGATACAAAGCCTTCAGCGTAGACACTGAGAGGGGGTGAAGAGCCCCCAAAAGGTAAGGATTACAGACTTTTACATCTTTCCTAGCATTGATCTGTACATATTTGGTTGGCTTGTGACTTTATGGCATTTTCGACCAATTCATTTAAATGTCACAATGTTCGGTTTGCCATTTTTATGGTTTCCTTGGATCCCCCAGTCCTTGGGTTTTTTAGACACTGAGTCAACAGCCTGTGACCCTTTTTCGTTGACCCCAGGTGATTTGTTTAAGGACCAGTTAATGGTCTCCCTGGTGTTTTTTCCTTGATAAGACAGTAATTAATTAGTGATTGTCCTCAGCCTGAATGCTTTATGACTTAACAGACCAGGGAGGAATTCCTCTGAATGCCCGGAAATTAGAACAAAGAGTGAGATGCTTACGTGAGAAAAAAAAAATAAAAATAAAAATAAAAAAATTAAAAAAAAGGAATCAAGATCTCAAAGTCCTGTACTGTCCAGCAATTTTTGCCTCATGGATATATATGTGAGTTTTCATTATATATTTTGTGTCTACAATCTTCACAAGACAATATGTTAATATGTATGATGATATGCACCTTAGGAATTACAATTTTAGAGGAAATATCATTTAATCAGATATTTGGGCTGTCTTGTGATGAATCCTTATTTGACTTTTTTAGTGTAGGTAAAGGTCTTAGAAGTGACATCACCATCTTGGTGGCACAAGACGTTATCTCTTCCCTTCAATCAATAATCAGTGAAGTATCTATAACTCAGCAAAAGTCCCTTTACCCAACATACCAGGACCCTGGAGAATTCCATACATCTGCCCATCAAAAGCTGGGTGGATGGGGACCCACAGAGGAGGTGGAGCCAGGGCAACAGTGGAGATGGTGCCTGTCATGCCAGACAGATGGCCAAGGCTGCTGAGTCTGCTAGCTCTTGAGAACCTGGCAGCATCAGGGGAGCAGTGCAAGCCATTCTGGCCTCTAGCTGCATCCAAAGGCATGCGCACAGGAAATCAGGCCCTAGTGGCTGCCAGGTCTGTACTCCTAAGCTTTCAGGTGACTGTGACCGCAGCCCCTCTGCTGGCAGTGGTGGTGCTTGCAAGCGCAACAACCCTAAAGATATACACCCTGGAGCCTAATTCTCACCTTCCCCTTTCCCTGAGGCAATGGAGCCAGTAACTCAGGAAATGCCTCTTCTCACCCACCCCTGCCCCAGGATGGAGAAGAGAACCCCCCCCCAAAATCTTTTGTGGCTTTATTGGCATTTTCGACCAATTCATTTAAATGTCACAATGTTCGGTTTGCCATTTTTATGGTTTCCTTGGATCCCCCAGTCCTTGGGTTTTTTAGACACTGAGTCAACAGCCTGTGACCCTTTTTCGTTGACCCCAGGTGATTTGTTTAAGGACCAGTTAATGGTCTCCCTGGTGTTTTTTCCTTGATAAGACAGTAATTAATTAGTGATTGTCCTCAGCCTGAATGCTTTATGACTTAACAGACCAGGGAGGAATTCCTCTGAATGCCCGGAAATTAGAACAAAGAGTGAGATGCTTACGTGAGAAAAAAAAAATAAAAATAAAAATAAAAAAATTAAAAAAAAGGAATCAAGATCTCAAAGTCCTGTACTGTCCAGCAATTTTTGCCTCATGGATATATATGTGAGTTTTCATTATATATTTTGTGTCTACAATCTTCACAAGACAATATGTTAATATGTATGATGATATGCACCTTAGGAATTACAATTTTAGAGGAAATATCATTTAATCAGATATTTGGGCTGTCTTGTGATGAATCCTTATTTGACTTTTTTAGTGTAGGTAAAGGTCTTAGAAGTGACATCACCATCTTGGTGGCACAAGACGTTATCTCTTCCCTTCAATCAATAATCAGTGAAGTATCTATAACTCAGCAAAAGTCCCTTTACCCAACATACCAGGACCCTGGAGAATTCCATACATCTGCCCATCAAAAGCTGGGTGGATGGGGACCCACAGAGGAGGTGGAGCCAGGGCAACAGTGGAGATGGTGCCTGTCATGCCAGACAGATGGCCAAGGCTGCTGAGTCTGCTAGCTCTTGAGAACCTGGCAGCATCAGGGGAGCAGTGCAAGCCATTCTGGCCTCTAGCTGCATCCAAAGGCATGCGCACAGGAAATCAGGCCCTAGTGGCTGTCAGGTCTGTACTCCTAAGCTTTCAGGTGACTGTGACAGCAGCCCCTCTGCTGGCAGTGGTGGTGCTTGCAAGCGCAACAACCCTAAAGATATACACCCTGGAGCCTAACTCTCACCTTCCCCTTTCCCCTGAGGCAATGGAGCCAGTAACTCAGGAAATGCCTCTTCTCACCCACCCCTGCCCCAGGATGGAGAAGAGACACTCCCTATCCCACTGCCCCAGGCAGTGACCAACTAGCAACTCCAGCAACAGCAGGGCATCAACGACCCCAGAGGCAAAAACAGAGGCCACTTGGCAACACTTCAGCAGATGCCCTGAAGGGTAGAAAAAGCAGATTCTTAAGTATAACCAGAGGCACCTCAGGATGAAGAGAAACTAAAAACTTGTGCTATGCTGCCACCTACTGAAAAAGAAAAAAAATACCTTTAATTATAACCCAATAAATAGAATGGAGGCTGGGGGGTAACTTTTATCTAAAGAAGAACGGTATCCACCACCCACTACTTAAATTGGGCCGGCAGAAAAACAACTAAACTCATCATATACCACGAAGAAACACAGTAATACAGTATCAAAAAACAAACCAAAAAACCTCCAAAAATCAGTATCATGAAATAGTGCAATCTCACTGATCGAGAATTCAAACTAGCTGACATGAAGAAACCTAACAAATTTTAAGAAAACTAAAAAAGGCAGTCTACTGAGTTCAGAAATAAAATTAATTAAAAGAATGGATGATTTACGAAAGAGACTGAAACTCTAAAGAAAGAACCAAACAGAAATTCAAGCTGAAGAACTCAATAAATGCAGTAAAAGTACTGAAAATAGAGCAGACCATATGAAAGAAAGAATTAGTGAGACTGAGGACAGAACTCTAGGAATTATACTGGTATAAAAGGAGAGAGAATTAAGATCTTAAAAAAAAGTAAAATAATAAATTCAACAAAAAATATCTAAGTCTATTAAGAAGGGCAACATTAGGATAATGAGTGTAATCCAGAAGGAGAAGAGAGAGGAAAGGGAGCACAAGAAAGACAGATACGGTATGACTTTGCTTATATTTATGTGGAATATAAAAAATAAAGTAAGGGGCTTCCCCTGGTGGTCCAGTGGGTAAGGACACCGCCTTGCAGTGCAAGGGGCGCCGGTTGGATCCCTGGCCTGGGAAGATCCCACGTGGCGCGGAGCGGCTGGACCCATGTGTCCAATCAACGAGCTGGAGCTCTGGAGCGCATGCGCGCAGAGCCTGCGCTCTGCGACGACAGCCGCCACCGCGATGGGAGGCCCACAGGAGCCAAAGAACAAAGACAGAATAGAGAAATGAAAGACCAATAGAAGTGGCCTGCCCGCTCCCCTCACTCCCCAACCTGACTCTCGCCCAAAATAAATAAATCTTAAAAAAAAAAAAATAAAAATAAAAATAAAAATAAAGGAAAATAACAAACAAAATCAAACAAAACCAGAAACTAGCCACAGAGAACAGAGTGAGTGGTTATCAGAAGAGGGTTGTGCAGAAGGCAAAATGGGTAAAAGGAATCAGCTGTATGGTGACAGGTGGAAACTGAACTTTTGTTGGCGAGCACACTGTAGTCCAAACAGAAGTCATCATATAATATACACATGGAACATATAACATTATAAACTGGTGTTACCTCAAATAAAAATCAAATAAGGTTTTATTCTGGTTAGAGTCAGAATCATATAAAAATTACCTTCCATAGTTAATGATCATCTGACTAAAATAAAGAAAATATTGGACACTGATGAACTAGGTATCACTGCATAGTATTTCAGACTGATTACTCCCACGTGCAACTGATGACTACAATGACTCTGACTACAATAACTCTAACTACAATGAATCTACAATGAAATCAGATTTTTGTCAGAAGAAAGTTCTTCATTAAAGATAGTGAAGTGAAAGAAAAAGCTTTAACTTCGCACAGAAGCACAGTTTTAATTTTCCAATGATTGCAAATGTTACTGAAATACAAAGAAATCTGTCTTTCGATTCTAAACATATTTCAGGTCCATTCAGAAACAACAATTCCTCATATACTTTAAGTAAGCAATATTTCATGTGCACTTAGCATTGCCTTGCTCACTCATAAATGTATTGAAACTATGCATCTAATCAGTTTCAACATCTCCATCACTATTTTAATATTCAATTTTTATCTTGACATTCATCACTTAAGATATCCTAACAATGTCAAAACAATTGACCTATATTTAATTTTTAGCAGTAATACTGTATATTGGGAAAGAAAATTGGAAATCAGAGGAAAGAAACTTAGAATTCAGTCATAATCTATCTAGAACAGCCATTTGAGACTGAAAAACTAACATACTTGTTCAACGTCCTCTTTTGTCATCTTTAAGCTAGGGTTTTCAATCTGGTAAACTGCAAGATCTGGGTCAATTCTATATGTCAAGACTATGATTATGTATGGAGAAAAAAGGTGGCTGCCTGCTTCTGAATATCTTCTTCAGTGCCCCTAAAAACTATATAAATCATGCAGCACGAAAATAAAACCATGCATGACATCTGCCTTCTGAATACTATACTTCTACTTGTCTGTAGTAGAGACAGAAACAACAACAACAAAATATTCCTACAAAGTTTGGCTGCATGGTTGTGACAACTGAGCAGAGAAGGTAAGTTTAAGAGTATCTGAAAAAAGGCACAGAGAACATAAAGATACAGGTGAAATAAATCATCCCCAGAAAGAGCAAGCCAAACATCAAGTGTCAAAATACTAAACACAGAATTTTGGCTTGGCCGTTAACAGCGCTGATTAAATGAAGAGAATTCAAAGTACATGGGAATGGAAGTAGCAGTCTCAGAGAGCATTACTTACGAAAGAGATACACATTTTTGGTAATCCTTTTACATTTTTTCTAAAAGGATAATGCTCAAAGAGGAAATGAGGCAACAAAGGAAAATGATTTTATAGAAAAAATAAAGTAAAACATAACCCTAAAGAACAGAGAAACTAGACATAAAAATCCTTCTCTTTATCCCCTAGCAATACTATCTATATGAAAGAAAAAGTCATAAACAGGACAGAAGAGAGCATTCTAAAGCTTTCCATGAAATGAACAGAAATAATAAAAAGCCAACCACACCCATACAAGCATTCTGTGACAAATCAGAAATGTGAATCAACACCTTTTTAATGATAATTTTTTTCCTCTGAAAACAATCATGGAGTTTAATAAAACTGTAATACAACATGCCAAATTTAATTTTTAGCAGTAATACTGTATATTGGGGAAGAAAATTGGAAATCAGAGGAAAGAAACTTAGCAGTCAGTCATAATCTATCTAGAACCGCCATTTGAGACTGAAAACTAACATACTTGTTCAACGTCCTCTTTTGTCATCTTTAAGCTAGGGTTTTCAATCTGGTAAACTGCAAGATCTGGGTCAATTCTATATGTCAAGACTATGATTATGTATGGAGAAAAAAGGTGGCTGCCTGCTTCTGAATATCTTCTTCAGTGCCCCTAAAAACTATATAAATCATGCAGCACGAAAATAAAACCATGCATGACATCTGCCTTCTGAATACTATACTTCTACTTGTCTGTAGTAGAGACAGAAACAACAACAACAAAATATTCCTACAAAGTTTGGCTGCATGGTTGTGACAACTGAGCAGAGAAGGTAAGTTTAAGAGTATCTGAAAAAAGGCACAGAGAACATAAAGATACAGGTGAAATAAATCATCCCCAGAAAGAGCAAGCCAAACATCAAGTGTCAAAATACTAAACACAGAATTTTGGCTTGGCCGTTAACAGCGCTGATTAAATGAAGAGAATTCAAAGTACATGGGAATGGAAGTAGCAGTCTCAGAGAGCATTACTTACGAAAGAGATACACATTTTTGGTAATCCTTTTACATTTTTTCTAAAAGGATAATGCTCAAAGAGGAAATGAGGCAACAAAGGAAAATGATTTTATAGAAAAAATAAAGTAAAACATAATCCTAAAGAACAGAGAAACTAGACATAACAATCCTTCTCTTTATCCCCTAGCAATACTATCTATATGAAAGAAAAAGTCATAAACAGGACAGAAGAGAGCATTCTAAAGCTTTCCATGAAATGAACAGAAATAATAAAAAGCCAACCACACCCATACAAGCATTCTGTGACAAATCAGAAATGTGAATCAACACCTTTTTAATGATAATTTTTTTCCTCTGAAAACAATCATGGAGTTTAATAAAACTGTAATACAACATGCCAAATTAAATTAAATATACTCAAATGATGATCCAGGAATATTAAAAGCATTGTTGAATGAGAAAATAAACAGTAGGACAATAAATGGACATAAGAAAGTTTATAATAAAACAAAAGTTGATTTAACTTAAGAAAGATAAAAATGGTAAAATTATACTAGAAGTAAAGATAAATATAAAAGGCATCCAAGGTAGAAAGATTCAAATAAAAATTTTACATAGGAAATTAAATAAAAGCAGGGGAAAAAAGAATTCAAAATAATGAAATGAAATACAGTAAAATGGATCAGAGTGTAAGTGGGAATGCAAAACAGATAAATAGCATATGTTAATTTTGTACTCATGAAGAAGGAAATCAAATCAGTGGAACAAAATTCATATTTACATGTATAAAGTAAGAAAATTTCCAAATATACATGAAGCCTAAAGGTAGATTTGACCTAGATTAGACTACTACGTAGTCTAGACCTACATGGTATCAGAGAAAGCTGACCTAGTACTGTTACTTTTCAGACTGAATGTTTTAAACAAGCAAACAAATTGTAATGAATCTTCTGATTAAAGAAAATGAAATATTTAAAACAATGTTATATATATATTATATGCATACAATATACATAATGTATAAAATATATAATATATATATGGCCTTGAACATGACAAGCTGATAAAATACTGTATACCTGTGTCTTTCTAAAGAATGTACTACGAGAAGAGTTCTGTCTAACCAAGAGATAAATCGAAAAATTTTGGCCAAGGATTGACTGTGAGAATTTTTTTTTTTTTAATTTTAGAACTAAGATTGAATGTCAGGGTAAAATTATGGATAAAATAATAATATATTTCCTGCCAAAGTAGAGGGAATGCAATAACAAAAGATAAGAAAAAAAAAAAAAAAAAAAAGAAGGGAGGACTTTGTCAGGACAGTCTTTATTGCTACCTCTGGATCTAACACATCATTGACACTAGGACAACCTTGGTTTCCTCCTCACACCTTGTCCTCTTACTGAAAAAGTTCTATGCATACTTTGGCTCCTAATTTGAAGAAAACAGAAGCCATCAGGTAGGAAGACCAAAACCTTCTTCATTCTTCTCTCTGCTCCATGCCTATATATTTATCTGCACTCAAATTCATACTTAGACATTTATTTCTGATATTGGACAGCCCATCTAGATGATCCAGGAATATTAAAAGCATTGTTGAATGAGAAAATAAACAGTAGGACAATAAATGGACATAAGAAAGTTTATAATAAAACAAAAGTTGATTTAACTTAAGAAAGATAAAAATGGTAAAATTATACTAGAAGTAAAGATAAATATAAAAGGCATCCAAGGTAGAAAGATTCAAATAAAAATTTTACATAGGAAATTAAATAAAAGCAGGGGAAAAAAGAATTCAAAATAATGAAATGAAATACAGTAAAATGGATCAGAGTGTAAGTGGGAATGCAAAACAGATAAATAGCATATGTTAATTTTGTACTCATGAAGAAGGAAATCAAATCAGTGGAACAAAATTCATATTTACATGTATAAAGTAAGAAAATTTCCAAATATACATGAAGCCTAAAGGTAGATTTGACCTAGATTAGACTACTACGTAGTCTAGACCTACATGGTATCAGAGAAAGCTGACCTAGTACTGTTACTTTTCAGACTGAATGTTTTAAACAAGCAAACAAATTGTAATGAATCTTCTGATTAAAGAAAATGAAATATTTAAAACAATGTTATATATATATTATATGCATACAATATACATAATGTATAAAATATATAATATATATATGGCCTTGAACATGACAAGCTGATAAAATACTGTATACCTGTGTCTTTCTAAAGAATGTACTACGAGAAGAGTTCTGTCTAACCAAGAGATAAATCGAAAAATTTTGGCCAAGGATTGACTGTGAGAATTTTTTTTTTTTTTAATTTTAGAACTAAGATTGAATGTCAGGGTAAAATTATGGATAAAATAATAATATATTTCCTGCCAAAGTAGAGGGAATGCAATAACAAAAGATAAGAAAAAAAAAAAAAAAAAAAGAAGGGAGGACTTTGTCAGGACAGTCTTTATTGCTACCTCTGGATCTAACACATCATTGACACTAGGACAACCTTGGTTTCCTCCTCACACCTTGTCCTCTTACTGAAAAAGTTCTATGCATACTTTGGCTCCTAATTTGAAGAAAACAGAAGCCATCAGGTAGGAAGACCAAAACCTTCTTCATTCTTCTCTCTGCTCCATGCCTATATATTTATCTGCACTCAAATTCATACTTAGACATTTATTTCTGATATTGGACAGCCCATCTATTCCTGCTCCTGGTTGCTTTCCATGATGCTATCTATGTCTTACAGTTTTCTCAGGGACACTTGTGTGCATTTGTTGAGTTTCCAGTCACCCAATTACCACCAAATCTACCAACAGTTTTGTTTCAGATGTGCAATGCCTTCCTAGATTGTGGACCTTATTCCACAACATACTAATGCATATTATAATCACTACATTTTAGCTGATAGTAGTTACTTGTTCTTCAAATCTTCCCAGAAGAGTCTCCCATACTAAAGACTGAGTCTCCCAAATAAAGAGCCCAGATTGTTTTCACTGTTCTTGAGTTCCATCTGCATTATTAACAGCTCCAAATTTTATGTCTCACTGTGAAATTATATGCAACAAGCCTAAATATATTTTATTCCTCTACATTTACATCAGATTCTTCTTCCCTATGACACATTCCCTTAACATCACAGCTCTCGACCCAGTCATTCAAGCAGAAAGCTGGGCATAACTATCTTTGGCTATCACCTCAATTTCAACACTACTCCCATGAGGTCTGTATTCCAGGGTCTGCCAATTTTGTCTCATAAAGTTCTCCAGATTCTATTGTCTTCTTAAAAGTTCTATCACCATTATCTTGGGTTTTGGCTTATCTCTTTTCTGGATGATTAAGACAGCTTAATTCACTTTACCCTTTGATTTCCCTTCTATACTCTTATCAGAAAGATCTTACCCAAACACAAATCATAGAATATTACCCAGCTTCTTAAATTCCTTCATACCTCTAGCTTAGAGGTCAGTCTCTACTTTCATCTGCTGTTACCACTTCCTCCTTACTAGTACACACCAGAAATAATAACTACCTGTACTTGACCCCTTTCAGCCAGGAGTTTTAGGATTCTTGCACCTTTGCCCATATTCTTTACTGTGTCTAGGATGTGCATACATCTCCAACTTTGCTGACCTGATATTAGCTCCTATCTAAATCCTGCCCAGATACTACGCCTCTTGTCAAATTATTAACTCTCTGCTCTGCTCCATGCCTATATATTTATCTGCACTCAAATTCATACTTAGACATTTATTTCTGATATTGGACAGCCCATCTATTCCTGCTCCTGGTTGCTTTCCATGATGCTATCTATGTCTTACAGTTTTCTCAGGGACACTTGTGTGCATTTGTTGAGTTTCCAGTCACCCAATTACCACCAAATCTACCAACAGTTTTGTTTCAGATGTGCAATGCCTTCCTAGATTGTGGACCTTATTCCACAACATACTAATGCATATTATAATCACTACATTTTAGCTGATAGTAGTTACTTGTTCTTCAAATCTTCCCAGAAGAGTCTCCCATACTAAAGACTGAGTCTCCCAAATAAAGAGCCCAGATTGTTTTCACTGTTCTTGAGTTCCATCTGCATTATTAACAGCTCCAAATTTTATGTCTCACTGTGAAATTATATGCAACAAGCCTAAATATATTTTATTCCTCTACATTTACATCAGATTCTTCTTCCCTATGACACATTCCCTTAACATCACAGCTCTCGACCCAGTCATTCAAGCAGAAAGCTGGGCATAACTATCTTTGGCTATCACCTCAATTTCAACACTACTCCCATGAGGTCTGTATTCCAGGGTCTGCCAATTTTGTCTCATAAAGTTCTCCAGATTCTATTGTCTTCTTAAAAGTTCTATCACCATTATCTTGGGTTTTGGCTTATCTCTTTTCTGGATGATTAAGACAGCTTAATTCACTTTACCTTTTGATTTCCCTTCTATACTCTTATCAGAAAGATCTTACCCAAACACAAATCATAGAATATTACCCAGCTTCTTAAATTCCTTCATACCTCTAGCTTAGAGGTCAGTCTCTACTTTCATCTGCTGTTACCACTTCCTCCTTACTAGTACACACCAGAAATAATAACTACCTGTACTTGACCCCTTTCAGCCAGGAGTTTTAGGATTCTTGCACCTTTGCCCATATTCTTTACTGTGTCTAGGATGTGCATACATCTCCAACTTTGCTGACCTGATATTAGCTCCTATCTAAATCCTGCCCAGATACTACGCCTCTTGTCAAATTATTAACTCTCTGCTCTGTGCTACCATTGTGTGTACAAGCTTCTCATTACATTCAAGATAAGGAATTTGTATTTGTTTTGCCTGTGTTTCTTTCTTACCTGACAAGGCAGGGATTACTTTAAAAGAAGAGCCCATGCCTATAAAAAGTCTCATGGTCTATAAACTAGGGGTATTTAATAAATATTAATTTAAGAATACATGGATAAAGAATACAGTTTATAAATTAATATATCTCTGAATAAAGCATTTATAATTTAAATTCTTGAACTTTTATTTCAATTCTTAAGAATAATTTATAATTTCTTTTGAACTAAACTAAAACCATTGTTCTCTTATATTTAGATCTTGCTATATAAAATATGCCTCTGAATAAATTACTATATTTAAATATACATAGACATTTTCATCATAGTAGGCTAGAGGCAAGAAAAATGCATGCATTATTGTTTACAACTGAGTGGACCTCATAGTCACATGAGTATTTAAATTTTGCACTTGAAAACTTGAAATTATTTGTATACATGATAGTTAAACAAGTTAATATATTTCTGACTTCTAGTAGGACATTCAATGTATAACTGATATGAGAAAAAATTTTAAAATTTCTGTGCCTCTCTTGACAGTCTCAAGTAAGCCACATATGGAGAGTAGATTTGCAGAGGTCAGCTTATGTTTTACAGTAGACAGTCCAATTTTCATGTTCGGATTGGCTCCTTATCTAATCTATGGGAGACGTAATAGCAGCACTGTGTGTGTACAATGACCATAGTATTGTATTTTACATTATCAAAAGGAGTGCACAATAGATTCAACAAAACAAGGTACTAACCGATGTGACTATTCTTTTATCATATTACATTTTTATGCTTTATTGACTCATATTTCTTAGTTTTTCTCCCTCTATCAATCTTCCAAATGGAAACACACATGCACCTGTGTATACATACACACAATCCACCAAATTACTTTTCTTAGGAAAATAGGACCAGCTTTTATATAAATATATATATTTGTATGTATATATATTTCAAATTGTCTGACCTAGGATGTGAAACATCTCCAACTTTGCTGACCTGATATTAGCTCCTATCTAAATCCTGCCCAGATACTACGCCTCTTGTCAAATTATTAACTCTCTGCTCTGTGCTACCATTGTGTGTACAAGCTTCTCATTACATTCAAGAAAGGAATTTGTATTTGTTTTGCCTGTGTTTCTTTCTTACCTGACAAGGCAGGGATTACTTTAAAAGAAGAGCCCATGCCTATAAAAAGTCTCATGGTCTATAAACTAGGGGTATTTAATAAATATTAATTTAAGAATACATGGATAAAGAATACAGTTTATAAATTAATATATCTCTGAATAAAGCATTTATAATTTAAATTCTTGAACTTTTATTTCAATTCTTAAGAATAATTTATAATTTCTTTTGAACTAAACTAAAACCATTGTTCTCTTATATTTAGATCTTGCTATATAAAATATGCCTCTGAATAAATTACTATATTTAAATATACATAGACATTTTCATCATAGTAGGCTAGAGGCAAGAAAAATGCATGCATTATTGTTTACAACTGAGTGGACCTCATAGTCACATGAGTATTTAAATTTTGCACTTGAAAACTTGAAATTATTTGTATACATGATAGTTAAACAAGTTAATATATTTCTGACTTCTAGTAGGACATTCAATGTATAACTGATATGAGAAAAATTTAAATTACTGTGCCTCTCTTGACAGTCTCAAGTAAGCCACATATGGAGAGAGTAGATTTGCAGAGGTCAGCTTATGTTTTACAGTAGACAGTCCAATTTTCATGTTCGGATTGGCTCCTTATCTAATCTATGGGAGACGTAATAGCAGCACTGTGTGTGTACAATGACCATAGTATTGTATTTTACATTATCAAAAGGAGTGCACAATAGATTCAACAAAACAAGGTACTAACCGATGTGACTATTCTTTTATCATATTACATTTTTATGCTTTATTGACTCATATTTCTTAGTTTTTTCTCCCCTCTATCAATCTTTCCAAATGGAAACACACATGCACCTGTGTATACATACACACAATCCACCAAATTACTTTTCTTAGGAAAATAGGACCAGCTTTTATATAAATATATATATTTGTATGTATATATATTTCAAATTGTCTGACCTTTAGGTGATGAGAATTTGAACTATTCAGAAAGATATAATTTATTTGTTTTCATTTATTTTTGGTATGCTGCTGTCCAAATTCCATCATCTAGGCTAGGTCAGATTTCCAAATCTTTTTATACAAGGCATGTTTCATAGGATGTCTTACATTCTCCATTTAGTTGGAATTTCAATTTCTTATCTTCATATCTAAAGTTGACAGGAATATTGCCTTAAAACCCATTGTGAGCAACAGATGTGAAGTAGTGTGAGCTTGAACAAAAGTCCTACTATATAATAAACATATATAAAACTTTAAAATTATACTTTGGGGCTTCCCTGGTGGTCCAGTGGATAAGGACACCGCCTTGCAGTGCAAGGGGGAAATGGTTCGATCCCTGGCCTGGAAAGATCCCACGTGCCACGGAGTGGTTGGACTGATGTGTCCAACTAATGAGCTGGAGCTCTGGAGCGCCTGCACCCAGAGCCGGTGCTCTGCGACAACAGAGGCCACAGCGATGGGAGGCCCACACGGGCCAAAGAACAAAGATGGATGAAAATAGACAAATGAAAGACCAATAGAAGTGGCCTGCTCACCCCCCTCCCTCCCCGGCCTGCCCCCCTACCAAAAAAATAAATAACAAATAAAAGCTTTGAAAATAAATAAATAAATAAGTAATATAAAATGAAATTATACTTTGGTCTCCAAACTGAGATGTTGTAAGCCACATATGGAGAGAGTAGATTTGCAGAGGTCAGCTTATGTTTTACAGTAGACAGTCCAATTTTCATGTTCGGATTGGCTCCTTATCTAATCTATGGAGACGTAATAGCAGCACTGTGTGTGTACAATGACCATAGTATTGTATTTTACATTATCAAAAGGAGTGCACAATAGATTCAACAAAACAAGGTACTAACCGATGTGACTATTCTTTTATCATATTACATTTTTATGCTTTATTGACTCATATTTCTTAGTTTTTTCTCCCCTCTATCAATCTTTCCAAATGGAAACACACATGCACCTGTGTATACATACACACAATCCACCAAATTACTTTTCTTAGGAAAATAGGACCAGCTTTTATATAAATATATATATTTGTATGTATATATATTTCAAATTGTCTGACCTTTAGGTGATGAGAATTTGAACTATTCAGAAAGATATAATTTATTTGTTTTCATTTATTTTTGGTATGCTGCTGTCCAAATTCCATCATCTAGGCTAGGTCAGATTTCCAAATCTTTTTATACAAGGCATGTTTCATAGGATGTCTTACATTCTCCATTTAGTTGGAATTTCAATTTCTTATCTTCATATCTAAAGTTGACAGGAATATTGCCTTAAAACCCATTGTGAGCAACAGATGTGAAGTAGTGTGAGCTTGAACAAAAGTCCTACTATATAATAAACATATATAAAACTTTAAAATTATACTTTGGGGCTTCCCTGGTGGTCCAGTGGATAAGGACACCGCCTTGCAGTGCAAGGGGAACTGGTTCGATCCCTGGCCTGGAAAGATCCCACGTGCCACGGAGTGGTTGGACTGATGTGTCCAACTACCAAGCCGGAGCTCTGGAGCGCCTGCACCCAGAGCTGGTGCTCTGTGACAACAGAGGCCACTGCGATGGGAGGCCCACACGCGCCAAAGAACAAAGATGGATGAAAATAGATGAATGAAAGACCAATAGAAGTGGCCTGCTCACCCCCCTCCCTCCCCGGCCTGCCCCCCTACCAAAAAAATAAATAACAAATAAAAGCTTTGAAAATAAATAAATAAATAAGTAATATAAAATGAAATTATACTTTGGTCTCCAAACTGAGATGTTGTAAGGCCTACAATAAATATGGATGACAGTTAAGGGTACTGGCCAGACTATGCTACCTACCAATGCCCTCAGAAAGCTTTATTTTTTCCATTTATTTTTCTATTTTTACCCTAGTCTGTGAAACAGCCATGGAAACTGAAATAGTAGACCAAATTAGAAAACTATAATAAATAGGTCAGTGGGAAAAAACACCTGAAGATTTCAAATACTTCTGTAATATACAATACTATCAAGATGAGATTAAGATGGCAGAGTAGAAGAATGTGCACTCAGCTTCTCCTACCAGAGCACCACAATCACAACTAGCAGTTTAAAAACACAACAGCAAGAAGACACTGGAACTCAACAAAAAAAGATATCCCACATCCAAAGACAAAAGAAAAGCCACAACAAAATGGTAGGAGGGGAGCAACTGCGATAGAAATCCAATCCTATGCCTGCCTGCTGGGCAACTCACAAGCTAGAGAACAATATCACCAATGAAATTCTTGCACTGTTGTGAAGGTTCTAGCCCTCCACCTCAGGCTCCCCAGCCTCAGGGTTTGGCCAAAGGACTGGGAACACCAGGGAATCTGACTTTGAAGGTCAGTGGGATTTGATTCCAGAGCTTCCATAAGACTGGGGGAAACAGGGTCAGTGGAGGGTAGAGACAAAATCTCGTGTACCCCAGGCCCCAGGGGAAAGGAGCAGTGATCCTATGAGAAACTGAGCCAGACCTACCTGTGAGTGTTTGAGGGTCTCCTGGGGAGGCGTGTGTCTGTAGTGGATTCTGACAGCAACAGGGGCACCGACAGCAGCAGTACTCACAACTATGTCATGGCACGGGCCCTCCTGGAGCTCACCCAGCCACAGAAGCCGAGAAACTCCAAGACTGAGTTGCCTCAGGCCAAACGATAAAATACTATCATTTTATAACGATTACTAGACATACTTGGGAGTACTATTTGGCTTCATTTATGTAGTTATTATTTTTTTTTTTTTTAATTAAAACACTTTTTAGAGGAGTTTTGTGTTCACTCCAAGACTGAACAGAAAGCATAGAAAGTTTCCATACACCCCATACCACCACAAATGTACAGCTTCCCCCACTCCATGGACAACACAGATGAACCTACCTTGACATATCATCATCAAAACTCTATAGTTGATAGTAGATTTCACTGTTGATGTAATACATGTTATGGCTTTGACACGTGTGCAGTGACATAGATCTGCCATTGTAGGATCATACAGAAGAGGTTCTAAAAGTCCTCTGTACTATACATATTCATCCTTCTCTTCCCCTAAATCCTGGGAACTAATTATTTTTTTTTACTATCTCTATAGCGCTGCCTTTTTCAGAAAGAAATATAGCTCTAATTATTCAGTATATAGCCTTTTAAGACTAGCTTTTTAATTGAGTAATACACATTTAAGGTTCCTCTGTCTTTGTATGGTTTAATAACACATTTTCTTTCAGGGCTAAATAGTACTCCACTGCCTGGATGTATCACAGTTTATCCATTCATCTAATGAAGTACACCCTGCCTGCTCCAAGTTTTGATAATTATGAATAAAGCTATAATAAATATGCATGAGTAGTATTTGTGTGAATATACATTTTCATTTAAACTTGGTAGATAAATACTAAAAAGTGTGATTGCTGAATTATATATCTAAAAAAATATTTTGTAAGAAACTGACAATTTGCTTCCAACATATTGTACCACACTGCATTCCCATCAGCAATGAATGAAAGTTCCTGTTGTTCCACACCGACATAAGCATTTCAGTTTTATAACTTTTTTTAGATTTTCGCCATTGTAATAAGTGTGTAGTGGTATCTCATCATTTTAATGTGTAGTCTCTTAAAGGCTTATGATGTTGACCATCTTCCTATACACTTATGTGCCATCTGTATATATCACCTCTGGTGAGTTACCTGTTGAGGCCACTCATTTTTAGATTGAGTTGTTCATTTACTTATTGTTGAGTTTTAAAAGTTATCTGTGTTTTCAAAAATCTATTCCTTTATCAGATATGTCTTTTTCAAAATGTTTTCTACCATTCTGTAGCTCATCTTCTCCTTATGTTGTCTTTTGTGGAGCAGCAAACTTTTCCAGAGGAGTTTTGTGTTCACTCCAAGACTGAACAGAAAGCATAGAAAGTTTCCATACACCCCATACCACCACAAATGTACAGCTTCCCCCACTCCATGGACAACACAGATGAACCTACCTTGACATATCATCATCAAAACTCTATAGTTGATAGTAGATTTCACTGTTGATGTAATACATGTTATGGCTTTGACACGTGTGCAGTGACATAGATCTGCCATTGTAGGATCATACAGAAGAGGTTCTAAAAGTCCTCTGTACTATACATATTCATCCTTCTCTTCCCCTAAATCCTGGGAACTAATTATTTTTTTTTACTATCTCTATAGCGCTGCCTTTTTCAGAAAGAAATATAGCTCTAATTATTCAGTATATAGCCTTTTAAGACTAGCTTTTTAATTGAGTAATACACATTTAAGGTTCCTCTGTCTTTGTATGGTTTAATAACACATTTTCTTTCAGGGCTAAATAGTACTCCACTGCCTGGATGTATCACAGTTTATCCATTCATCTAATGAAGTACACCCTGCCTGCTCCAAGTTTTGATAATTATGAATAAAGCTATAATAAATATGCATGAGTAGTATTTGTGTGAATATACATTTTCATTTAAACTTGGTAGATAAATACTAAAAAGTGTGATTGCTGAATTATATATCTAAAAATATATTTTTGTAAGAAACTGACAATTTGCTTCCAACATATTGTACCACACTGCATTCCCATCAGCAATGAATGAAAGTTCCTGTTGTTCCACACCGACATAAGCATTTCAGTTTTATAACTTTTTTTAGATTTTCGCCATTGTAATAAGTGTGTAGTGGTATCTCATCATTTTAATGTGTAGTCTCTTAAAGGCTTATGATGTTGACCATCTTCCTATACACTTATGTGCCATCTGTATATATCACCTCTGGTGAGTTACCTGTTGAGGCCACTCATTTTTAGATTGAGTTGTTCATTTACTTATTGTTGAGTTTTAAAAGTTATCTGTGTTTTCAAAAATCTATTCCTTTATCAGATATGTCTTTTTCAAAATGTTTTCTACCATTCTGTAGCTCATCTTCTCCTTATGTTGTCTTTTGTGGAGCAGAAATTTTTCATTTTAATGAAGTTCAGTTTATCTATTACTTCTTTCATGCCTTTGGTGCCATACTCAAAGTTATCTAAATTAGTAGTAATACAGTTTCACATTTTACTTTAAGGTCGATAATTGTTTTTCAGTTACTTTATGTGAAGAGTATAAAGTCTGTGCCTTTATTATTTTATTTATTTATTTTTTTTTTGGCATGAAGATGTCCAGTTTTTCCAGCACTATTTGTTGAAAACACTGCATTTGCTCCATTATATTGCCTATGTTCCTTTACACAGATAAGTTTTCTTTATTTCTGGGTTCCCTATTTTGATTCACTGTTCCATTTCTGATGTGAAATTAAGATATTGTGGGAGTTATTTAACTCCTATAAACATGCATAATGTTTACAATGAGGAACAATATACACTATATACATTGAACTATATATTATGGCCAAAAAATATTTTGATGTTTTTTGAACAGCTATGAGCACCTCCATCTGTTTATCTATTTTCTTCCTATAGTTTCTTTAATCTACTATCACTAATGGGTGTTTTCTTTTTCCCTTTACAGAGAGAACTCTTAACTCTAACCCCTACTTCATCCTTTCCTTTTCATTTCAGAAGTTACATCCCTGGTCCAGTTCTTGTTTAGACCACTGCAACAGACAGGCTGTGTGATTTTATTCCAAATTAAACTGTCTTCTTCTTGAGGGCAAAGGATATATAATTAACACAGTAATGTAAGAGTTAAGGGCACTCACCTTTCACACAGTAAAAAAAATCCAAGTGTAACTTAGAGTTGGTACTTTTTATAGATATTTCCTCCATACACATAGTTCCTCTGTGTCTGTGGTTTCACATCTGTAGATTCTACCAACTACATATTGTGCAGTATTTATCATTGAAAAACACTCGTATAAGTGAATTGGGTACTGTTAAAGACTCATGCTGTTCACAAGAGTCAGCCTTGTATCCATGTATGTATGTATGTATGTATGTATACATAAATATTTCTGACTTTCCCAAGGATTTTCTTCCTGCTGTGTAGTAGTGTTGAACTTGTTTCTGAGGAGCTATCTGGGGACAACGTTGGCACCAGGTTGTGTTACCTCTGTAGTACTTGTTAGTGGTCTCGTTGGTGGTGGCCAGGTATAGAGAAAAGAACAGGAAGAATGTGTGTGTGTGTGTATGCACGCACACAAATGTATAAAAATATATATGTACATATGTGTGCATGCATATATATGTGTATATATATATGAATATATGTGTGTGTACATACATATGTACATATATATATGCAAGAGAACACTCTTGAGATTCCCTGAGATTGCAAGGAGATCAAAGCAGTCAGTCCTAAAGGAAATTAACCCTGAATATTCATCAGGAGGACTGATAAAGCTCTAATACTTTGGCCACCTGATGCAAAGAGCTGACTCACTAGAAAAGACCCTGATACTGAGAAAGATTGAAGGCAAGAAGAGAAGGGGATGACAGAGGATGAGATGGCTGGATGGCATCACTGACTCGAGGGACATGAGTTTGAGCAAACTCTGGGAGATAGTAGAGGACAGAGAGGCCTGGCATGCTGGAGTCTATGGGGTTGCAAAGAGACAAAGCAACTGAACAACCAAATGTGTGTGTGTGTGTGTAAAGTAAAAACATTCATCTCAGAAATGAATGTATGTTGCTAACTGGATTATTTAAAAACATTTACTCTCTTTTCCCACATTTTTGGGCCGAATCCATTGCTCTGTCTTTTAAATCTGGACTTGTCAATTGACTTGATTTGCCCAATGAGTATCAACAGACAAGAAGCAGGAAGATATTTAATCATGTTTGTATGGTTGAATTGTTATCCTATGTATGTGTATGAATGATGCAAGAATGCAAACTCAGCCTAGATTAGCCCACCATCAGCATATGCACAGACTAGTGAAAATAAATAACTGTTGTTTAAACTACTGAGTTTGAGAATGGTTAAAATTACCACTGTGTCCAAGAAATAATACAGTAGCACATTCAGGGAATAATTTATATAAACAAGTACTTCTTTGCACATAGTCAGATTGGCACTATTCCAAAATTTTGAATTAAAACTATCAAGATTTCTTTTCAATTGAGATAAGGAAATATAGCACTGGGATTTTATTTAATCACATGGCTAGCTTTGTTCTCTGCCATTAAAGATCAAGTTCTGAAAATATAAATACCTCACATATCTCACGTTTTACCTTCTGCTTATAACAGATAAGGGAAAACATTTTAATCTCCAATGATTCTTTTACTTGTGTTGATACTTCTCTTTGATTTGAAATGTCTTCCCCAGTTCAGTTAAGGTGTATATAATGAATAACCACAAGCACAATATGTATACAATTAAATTATTACTGGTATTAAGGGAAAATGCATGCTATTTGATTAGAAGTTTTAATAATAGATTATCTGACAAAGGCTATGTATAGCCTACAAGAATATGATGTTCAATCATCCAACTGCATGTGTGTGTGTGTGTGTGAGTGCGTGTTTATCTTAGATCTAGGGAGAAATACAAAGTGTGAAGCAATGTAGTGCAGTGAAAAGTGACCCTCTCAGAAGCAATAGTTTGTCATTCTACTTTGGGCTCAGGTAGAAAAGATACTTCCTACAGTGCAAGAGACGTGGCTTTGATCCTGGGTTGGGATGATCCCTTGGAGAAGGGACTAGCTAGTTATTCCAGTATTCTTGCTGGGAGAATTCCATGGCTTGTCCATAGGATTGCAAAGATTCGGACATGACTGAGAGACTTTCACTCACTACTGACAGTGACTTGTTTCAATCTTTTCCCACATTTGGGCCGAATCCATTGCTCTGTCTTTTAAACCTGGACTTGTCAATTGACTTGATTTGCCCAATGAGTATCAACAGACAAGAAGCAGGAAGATATTTAATCATGTTTGTATGGTTGAATTGTTATCCTATGTATGTGTATGAATGATGCAAGAATGCAAACTCAGCCTAGATTAGCCCACCATCAGCATATGCACAGACTAGTGAAAATAAATAACTGTTGTTTAAACTACTGAGTTTGAGAATGGTTAAAATTACCACTGTGTCCAAGAAATAATACAGTAGCACATTCAGGGAATAATTTATATAAACAAGTACTTCTTTGCACATAGTCAGATTGGCACTATTCCAAAATTTTGAATTAAAACTATCAAGATTTCTTTTCAATTGAGATAAGGAAATATAGCACTGGGATTTTATTTAATCACATGGCTAGCTTTGTTCTCTGCCATTAAAGATCAAGTTCTGAAAATATAAATACCTCACATATCTCACGTTTTACCTTCTGCTTATAACAGATAAGGGAAAACATTTTAATCTCCAATGATTCTTTTACTTGTGTTGATACTTCTCTTTGATTTGAAATGTCTTCCCCAGTTCAGTTAAGGTGTATATAATGAATAACCACAAGCACAATATGTATACAATTAAATTATTACTGGTATTAAGGGAAAATGCATGCTATTTGATTAGAAGTTTTAATAATAGATTATCTGACAAAGGCTATGTATAGCCTACAAGAATATGATGTTCAATCATCCAACTGCATGTGTGTGTGTGTGTGTGAGTGCGTGTTTATCTTAGATCTAGGGAGAAATACAAAGTGTGAAGCAATGTAGTGCAGTGAAAAGTGACCCTCTCAGAAGCAATAGTTTGTCATTCTACTTTGGGCTCAGGTAGAAAAGATACTTCCTACAGTGCAAGAGACGTGGCTTTGATCCTGGGTTGGGATGATCCCTTGGAGAAGGGACTAGCTAGTTATTCCAGTATTCTTGCTGGGAGAATTCCATGGCTTGTCCATAGGATTGCAAAGATTCGGACATGACTGAGAGACTTTCACTCACTACTGACAGTGACTGTAAAAAAAACTGATTTATGGGACTCAAATTTCCTCATCTTAGATAAAATGAGTATAATTGATTCAGTTACTTCAAAATTCTCTTCCAGCTTGAAAGTTGCATAATTCCGTTTTTTAAATGAATACTAGTCCGGTCCTCAGAGGAAAATTGGAAAAGCTGTCTACTTGGGAGCCAGTGGAGTAATCTTTTGCTTCCATGAGGAAAATGAGCATCTTTCAGTCTCACAGATTTGATCTTGCAGTATCTTTTGCACTAACGCATGACCCACTCTTTTCCACCTCTCCAGACGCACCTAGGACTACACCACAGCTTTCTCTCTCTCGATTCTGGCCATACTATCCAGGACTTCTATGAACTCCCCAAATGAGACGTGTCATTTATACACATTGGTCTTGCTGTTCAGCTTCCAGCTTCAGTTATACCTGCTCAGCCTCACATCTCAGTCCATGCTCACCCCCTCAAGAAAGTGTTCCATGAGACCTGCATTAGATACCTTGGGACAGTCTCCCAAAAGCACATTCTCTTTTTCACTTTTAGTACTCTTTATATTGTCAATTATTTTTTAAGTGTCAGTCTTTGTTCCATTAGACTGAAAACAGTGACTAACTCTCTCTCTTTGTTTGGGGGTGATGGTGGGGTGGGGGACTATGTACACTATACTTTCACCATGTCAGGTACATACTTGAAAAATAGATATTTTAAAAGACATGAATTTTAATATTCTACCGCTACTCATTCTCACTCTGGGAGTGTGGAAACAAAAACCTTAGCCCACACTGGAGACTGTGTTAAAGTCAAACTGAATATTTTAGGAGCTGCAGTTTCCTGAAGAAACTTGATGTACCAAATACAAAATAAAATAAAAGAAAACCTTTAAGCTAATAAAAGGCAATAATAAAAATAATATATCTTATTCTAATGTAAGTTTCCATGAATCCTCTTTATTCTAAGGGTGGATTGAAACAATATCATGAAAATCCCCTACAAAATATTACATGTTATTTAACATTTTTTCCAAGAAAGAGAACCACATTTAACAGATAAGATTCCAATAAAGAAAATGAAAATTATATGAAGAAAAGAACTACCTTAAAAGACACAATAATGAGAAAACCCAAGGGGGCTCACTAGTTCTGTGTTAACAGACTAGCACCAGATTGAGAGGTGTTACATCTGGAGTAAATTCTAAGAGAGGAATTTTTCTGAGAACTCATGCAAAGAATGTTCCAATGAAGGTCTATCAGTTTACTATAATGAATGAATATTGAGAAAATTCTTTAACAGCACAATAAACATCAATATTTAATTCATCAAATCTAATGAAAGAATGTTAGAATTCAGAGGAGATGCAGAGACTATTTAGTCCAAGCACCTGGTTTTAAAGACAGAGAACTTTTCCTTTCAGCAAATACTGAATCAACAACGTAAATGGCACATCTTAGGAAAAAACAGTTATTTACACAAATAAACTTAGATTCCAACCCCAGAGACATTGAACTATATCTCTATAAAATGCTATGCTGGTATATGATAAATAACTTAGTTCCTAGAAAATTAAAAAAGTTTATTTTTGATATGATTAAATTAATTTTATTATTTGCAGAGTACATATTTAAGAAACGATCAAATCATCGTCTAAGTATGTTCTTCAGATGACTTTGATCTCATATAATTGAATTCACTTGAGTTAAAGAACAGGATATGGTTAAAAGTAAATTGAAAAAAAAATATTTAAATGGTATAACTATGCCTTACATAATTTTATTTCACTAATTTAATTTTATAGTACTGGCAAACCATTAAATATATGGGAAGATTTGGGGGTTTCATGAATTTCTAACAAAGTCTCAAAAGAGCTTTATTTTTTATTCAGTTATTATTAGTTTTATGCTTTGAAGCATAATTTTAAAATTAAATATTTATAAGTCAGCTTTACAGTTTAATATGTTTATTGGACAGTCCTTTTGAACTGATGTAAGTTCTATGAGGATAAAATGATGAACTGTGTAGAATCTTTGTTTCAGTGAAATAACTAACAGGACAAAAATGTACACACACCATTGGCTTTTTTGCCAGCTACCAGTGTATATCTCCACTATATAAATATGGGAAATATCTAATGTGAGGATTTATTGTTATCTGACGAATACATTTTTTTCCAGACTCTGATCAGAAATATAACAAGGCTTAAACTTAAGCTTCTACAGATGGTGAGATGGAAAATATCATATATATTATATATTATGTAATACATAATACATATATAAAATATGTATAGCACAATTGTTAAATTTCATATAACTGGAGAAAAAAAGAGAATGTGCCCAATTTAAATAAGAATAAGTACCTCACAATAACAAGTCTTAGGCAGGTACCAGCAGGATTAAGAAATAAGTAACTGATTAAAACAAAATTTTGCTGTGTATCGTAAAACTAAGAATGCTTTAATGACAAATAGAAGACTGAATTCAATTTTCAATTCTCCTTTTGATTCTTGGGGGTGGGTGTAAGTTTCCCTTGTTATAATCTCTACTATATCACTGACATTCTTGTTTGTAATACCTCAACCTACTAAAAAAGAAAAAAAGCTTGAAATCTGCAAAATACAACTACTTGAGCACTTCAAAATAAAATGAATTCCAAGAATATGGCATACTGTTCTGCTTAAAGGTATTAATATTTTAAATGAAACATTGTTCTCACCTTCTTGTCAAAACAGTCAAAACATTTTTCTCATAATCTTTTTCTTATTTCTCTCAAAAATAATACAATTAAAAATAAAACAACTTATATCAGTATTCATTTTGAAATATTACTTGGTAATGTCGGCACAGAAAAATGTTCATGACTTCATTATGGTATAACTGACAAACAATAAACTGACCATATGTAAAAGATATGGCTGGCTTAGTTTTAACATGTCTATGCCCCTGTGAATCACTACCATAGCCAAGGTAATGAACATACATCTATCTCCCACAAAATGTTTCTCTGGCCCCTTGCTAATTCATTCCTCCTTTCACCTCAGTGCCTCCAAAACAATTTGCTTTGTACTACTATTTTAATATTTTAGTTTTAGTTAGCATTTTCTAGAATTTTATACAGATAGAATCATGGAGAATATATCTTTTTTTGGGGGGGGGGCTGGCTATTTTCACTGAGTGTGATAATTCTGATTTCATCCATGTTGAACATTGTTAATAGTTTTCTTTTTTTTTTTTTAAATTAATGAGTAGTATTCCATTGTATGGTCATACCCCATTGTGTTTATATACTCACCTATGGACTAATACTCAGATTCTTTCCAGTTTGGGAAGATTTTTTAAAACATATATGCTATATATACATATACAAGTCTTTGTATAGACATTTATTTTCATTTCCTTAGGAAAATGTCTATGATGAATTGGTTGGGTTATATGGTAGGCATGTGGTTTAAGAAATTGTCAAAAGTGGTTTCAAAGTTATATAATTTTATGCTCCTTCCATTTTATGTCCTAGTTTTCCTTGACAGGCAGGTCAATTCTTTTTAATCTGCACCATTCTGTTGGGTATATAGTGGCATCTCCTTGTGGTTTTAATGTGTATTGCCTTAATGATGATGATGGCAAACATTTTTTGAAATACTTTTTCATCATCGGTATCTCTCTCTCTCTCTCTCTTTTTTTTTGGTCAAATGGCTGGTCAGTTCTTTCACTTACTTTAAATTGGATTATTCTCTTTACCCTCTTATATAAAATTCATTATATACTCTATATAAAAAGTCCCCTATTGGGATGCTCAAGATCAGAGAGCCAGCATGGTCAGGTTCTAGTGAGGACTCTCTTCTGGTCTTACAGAAAAGCATTTTCTCTCTGTATATTCACATGGTCTTTTCTCATTGTGAGTACTTGAGGAGAGAGCAGACTCTCTGGTGTCTCTTCTTATTGCACACTAATCTATCAGGAACATCTCCACCTCATGCCCTTATCTAAGTCTAATTACTCCCCTAACGTTCCAACTCCAAATACCACCACATTAGGGAGTAGGGCTTCAATATATTAATTTTCAGGGGACACAAACATTTAGACCATAATATATAGTTTTACATCCAAAGCCAATAACTTTTGTTTCTCTGGCCCCTTGCTAATTCATTCCTCCTTTCACCTCAGTGCCTCCAAAACAATTTGCTTTGTACTACTATTTTAATATTTTAGTTTTAGTTAGCATTTTCTAGAATTTTATACAGATAGAATCATGGAGAATATATCTTTTTTTGGGGGGGGGGCTGGCTATTTTCACTGAGTGTGATAATTCTGATTTCATCCATGTTGAACATTGTTAATAGTTTTCTTTTTTTTTTTTTAAATTAATGAGTAGTATTCCATTGTATGGTCATACCCCATTGTGTTTATATACTCACCTATGGACTAATACTCAGATTCTTTCCAGTTTGGGAAGATTTTTTAAAACATATATGCTATATATACATATACAAGTCTTTGTATAGACATTTATTTTCATTTCCTTAGGAAAATGTCTATGATGAATTGGTTGGGTTATATGGTAGGCATGTGGTTTAAGAAATTGTCAAAAGTGGTTTCAAAGTTATATAATTTTATGCTCCTTCCATTTTATGTCCTAGTTTTCCTTGACAGGCAGGTCAATTCTTTTTAATCTGCACCATTCTGTTGGGTATATAGTGGCATCTCCTTGTGGTTTTAATGTGTATTGCCTTAATGATGATGATGGCAAACATTTTTTGAAATACTTTTTCATCATCGGTATCTCTCTCTCTCTCTCTCTTTTTTTTTGGTCAAATGGCTGGTCAGTTCTTTCACTTACTTTAAATTGGATTATTCTCTTTACCCTCTTATATAAAATTCATTATATACTCTATATAAAAAGTCCCCTATTGGGATGCTCAAGATCAGAGAGCCAGCATGGTCAGGTTCTAGTGAGGACTCTCTTCTGGTCTTACAGAAAAGCATTTTCTCTCTGTATATTCACATGGTCTTTTCTCATTGTGAGTACTTGAGGAGAGAGAGCAGACTCTCTGGTGTCTCTTCTTATTGCACACTAATCTATCAGGAACATCTCCACCTCATGCCCTTATCTAAGTCTAATTACTCCCCTAACGTTCCAACTCCAAATACCACCACATTAGGGAGTAGGGCTTCAATATATTAATTTTCAGGGGACACAAACATTTAGACCATAATATATATGCTTTTGGTCTGCTAGCTAAGAAAACTATCCCTAAGTCAAGCTAACTAGGCTTTTCTTCTAGTTTTTTTTTTTTTTTTTTTTCCCAAAAGCCTTAATAGCTTTATGTTTTATATTTGGTTCTATAATCAATTTCAAGTTAATTTTGGTATGTTGTGTGAGTTAACAGAGGGTTGAGTGTTTTTGTCTATTTTTTTATGGTTTTGTTTTGGCATGTGGGTATCCAACTGTCTCAGTATTACTCAAAGAAGAAAAAAAATCCCTTATCCATTGAATTCCTTAGTACCATTTTGAAAATCAACTGACTATATATGTATATACATATATGTATATACACATGTATGTATATGTGTATGTGGGTTTCCGCCTACACTGAGGGAGATCTAGGTTCCATTCCTGGGTCAGGAAGGTCCCCTGGAGAAGGGAATGAGAACCCACTCCAGTATTCTTGCCTAGAGAACTCCATGGACAGAGGAACCTTGAGGGTTACATTACATTGGGTTGAAAAGAGTCATACACGACTGAGGGACTAACACTGAGGGAGTGGGACATGAATGTGAATATTTGTGTGGGTACATGTATGTGTGTGTATTTATATACATAGGCCAATTTTTTTAATTTATAATAACAAAACTTAAGGCAGAGAAAATAATTGAAAACCATTTATATAATTTTTCCATTATCTTACAAAATGATTTCAGTAAAAATTATACATCTCAATGCTATAGTCACATGAGAACGAAGGAATTAATGCTACTTTCAAAACATCTCAATCTCATGATATGATTTAACAATTAAAAACAAACAAAAAGGGACTTCCCTTGTGGTCCAGTGGGTGGAGAGTCCACCTTGCAGTGCAAGGGGCACTGGTTCGATCCCTGGCCAGGGAAGATCCCACATGCCGCGGAGCGGCTGGACTGGTGTGTCCAATTATGAGCCAACGTTCTGGAACACATGCGCCCAGAGCTGGTCCTCTGCTACAGGAGAGGCCATTGCAATGGAGGCCCACACAGGCCAAAGAATGAAGGTCGATGAAAATAAATAAATGAAAGACCAATAGAAGTGGCCAAAATTAAAAAAAAAAAAGGTTTCCCTGGTGATCCAGTGGGTAAGGACACCGCCTTGCACTGCAAGGGGCTCCGGTTCGATCCCTGGCCTGGGAAGATCCCACGTGCCGCGGAGCGGCTAGACAGATGTGTACAATTACCGAGCCGGAGCTCTGGAGTGCATGCGCCCAGAGCCAGTGCTCTGCGACGACAGAGGCCGCTGCAATGGGAGGCCCACACAGGCCAAAGAACAAAGATGGATGAAAGCAGATATATGAAAGACTAATAGAAGTGTTCCTCCCCACCCTCCAAATCAAACAAACAAACAAAATGGAACCCAAAATTAATTCATAAATAATGGCATTAAAGCACAGGTCATAAGATTAGTAAATAATTTTATCAGCTACATATGTATACTGTCAGTAAAAGGTGATTAGAGAATGCTAATATTTCAATATTTCCTTTTCTGAAAATAAAACAAAGAATGTATTGAATATTGCTTTCTCAACTGTAACTATTCCTTTCTATGAGTATACATTCTCCCTGAGATCCATCCAAGGTGTTTTTACACCCTGAAAAACCAAATGCAGAAAGAAAAAGAAAGAAATATTTCTGATTCTGCAAGCATCAAACTGTAATATAAATATTCTTTTTGTTTTTTTCTATGTTGGAAGAATTAAACAACAAGAGATGGCAAATGTGTTGATTAGGGCTTAATTAGAGACCTAAACTAAACTGACTGTGGCTTAAACAAGGAAATGCTATAGTCACATGAGAACGAAGGAATTAATGCTACTTTCAAAACATCTCAATCTCATGATATGATTTAACAATTAAAAACAAACAAAAAGGGACTTCCCTTGTGGTCCAGTGGGTGGAGAGTCCACCTTGCAGTGCAAGGGGCACTGGTTCGATCCCTGGCCAGGGAAGATCCCACATGCCGCGGAGCGGCTGGACTGGTGTGTCCAATTATGAGCCAACGTTCTGGAACACATGCGCCCAGAGCTGGTCCTCTGCTACAGGAGAGGCCATTGCAATGGAGGCCCACACAGGCCAAAGAATGAAGGTCGATGAAAATAAATAAATGAAAGACCAATAAAAAGAGGCCAAAATTAAAAAAAAAAAAGGTTTCCCTGGTGATCCAGTGGGTAAGGACACCGCCTTGCACTGCAAGGGGCTCCGGTTCGATCCCTGGCCTGGGAAGATCCCACGTGCCGCGGAGCGGCTAGACAGATGTGTACAATTACCGAGCCGGAGCTCTGGAGTGCATGCGCCCAGAGCCAGTGCTCTGCGACGACAGAGGCCGCTGCAATGGGAGGCCCACACAGGCCAAAGAACAAAGATGGATGAAAGCAGATATATGAAAGACTAATAGAAGTGTTCCTCCCCACCCTCCAAATCAAACAAACAAACAAAATGGAACCCAAAATTAATTCATAAATAATGGCATTAAAGCACAGGTCATAAGATTAGTAAATAATTTTATCAGCTACATATGTATACTGTCAGTAAAAGGTGATTAGAGAATGCTAATATTTCAATATTTCCTTTTCTGAAAATAAAACAAAGAATGTATTGAATATTGCTTTCTCAACTGTAACTATTCCTTTCTATGAGTATACATTCTCCCTGAGATCCATCCAAGGTGTTTTTACACCCTGAAAAACCAAATGCAGAAAGAAAAAGAAAGAAATATTTCTGATTCTGCAAGCATCAAACTGTAATATAAATATTCTTTTTGTTTTTTTCTATGTTGGAAGAATTAAACAACAAGAGATGGCAAATGTGTTGATTAGGGCTTAATTAGAGACCTAAACTAAACTGACTGTGGCTTAAACAAGGAAATGTTAATAGCCTTATACAATTAGATAACCTAGGTCTAGTATTCCTTTCAGGCACTTAGAAGTTGTTTTTTTTTTTTTTTTTTTTTTTCCTACAATACTGTTTTTCATTCTTTCTATCTGCTGGTTCTGCTGGTAACCAAAGCTGGCACAAAGTTAAATGACCCTAAAGAGTATACAACTGCAGAAAAGAGATTTTCTTCCACCTGGAATCTATATCAATTGCCCCAGATCCTAGAATGATAACTGTATCAAAGGGAATTCTGATTAGTTCAACACAAACCTATACAGCCATGCAAAACTGGAAAAGTTAAGGTTCATCAAAGCCTAAACTAGTTCAACTGCCAGAAGAAAGTGGGATGACTGCTAGGCAAGCCGAAAACTGGATGCAGGCAAAGAGAGAGAGAAAATTTACTTTGTAATTAGTTTATACCTTAAATAATTTGGTCAAGATACCTTTACTATTTTTTAAGAAAGTTTTAAAATATAAACTATGTGTATCAATATTTTTGAAAACTATTATCTATATCCTATAAAAAATTTCTAACAAGATATAAATGACCAACGTCCCAGGAAAATACATGAAGAGAATTACGGTCACAGAAAACAAAAGACAAACTTCCTAAATTTTTACCTTTCAGTAAAAAATGACCAAGTGGTTTTATAGCTAAGTTTTCTCTTACTCTTAAAGATGAAATGTACAATAAGATACATGCTTAATTTATAGGAGATCTACCTTTAATGCTATATCATGCAAAACCTATAGGTGACAAAAAAGATGTCTTTAGATTAAATCTGCAAAGTTTTTTTTAGCAGGTGTTCCATTTAGAACCAACACACTACTTGACAGAGAGCACGGTAATTATGAAAATCATTTTTAGTAGGCGAAATGCTAAACTTATCTGCAAATCAAAATCTGAAACATCTCAGAATGAACTACACTCTGTATCAACTTTGAGCTCAGGTTTTAAATTATGGAGGATATAAAAACATGATTTTCATAGTAAGAATTAAACAACAAGAGATGGCAAATGTGTTGATTAGGGCTTAATTAGAGACCTAAACTAAACTGACTGTGGCTTAAACAAGGAAATGTTAATAGCCTTATACAATTAGATAACCTAGGTCTAGTATTCCTTTCAGGCACTTAGAAGTTGTTTTTTTTTTTTTTTTTTTTTTTCCTACAATACTGTTTTTCATTCTTTCTATCTGCTGGTTCTGCTGGTAACCAAAGCTGGCACAAAGTTAAATGACCCTAAAGAGTATACAACTGCAGAAAAGAGATTTTCTTCCACCTGGAATCTATATCAATTGCCCCAGATCCTAGAATGATAACTGTATCAAAGGGAATTCTGATTAGTTCAACACAAACCTATACAGCCATGCAAAACTGGAAAAGTTAAGGTTCATCAAAGCCTAAACTAGTTCAACTGCCAGAAGAAAGTGGGATGACTGCTAGGCAAGCCGAAAACTGGATGCAGGCAAAGAGAGAGAGAAAATTTACTTTGTAATTAGTTTATACCTTAAATAATTTGGTCAAGATACCTTTACTATTTTTTAAGAAAGTTTTAAAATATAAACTATGTGTATCAATATTTTTGAAAACTATTATCTATATCCTATAAAAAATTTCTAACAAGATATAAATGACCAACGTCCCAGGAAAATACATGAAGAGAATTACGGTCACAGAAAACAAAAGACAAACTTCCTAAATTTTTACCTTTCAGTAAAAAATGACCAAGTGGTTTTATAGCTAAGTTTTCTCTTACTCTTAAAGATGAAATGTACAATAAGATACATGCTTAATTTATAGGAGATCTACCTTTAATGCTATATCATGCAAAACCTATAGGTGACAAAAAAGATGTCTTTAGATTAAATCTGCAAAGTTTTTTTTAGCAGGTGTTCCATTTAGAACCAACACACTACTTGACAGAGAGCACGGTAATTATGAAAATCATTTTTAGTAGGCGAAATGCTAAACTTATCTGCAAATCAAAATCTGAAACATCTCAGAATGAACTACACTCTGTATCAACTTTGAGCTCAGGTTTTAAATTATGGAGGATATAAAAACATGATTTTCATAGTAAGAAAACTAAACTTTTGAGGATGTACTTTACCCATCATATTATAGAGGCCAACTCATTTGTTCAGCTTTATTGAACAAATGATCATTAATTACCTATGACGATATAACAGGGGGTTTCTAATGGAAACTTAAAGATGAATATGCTGCATTTCATCCTACTATGTGGTATATATGATACAGCATTTATAAAGTAGGGCAGGTGTTCTCTTGTAATGCATGGAGTTAAGGAAGGCTTCACAGAAAAAGATATTTGAACTCTCCCTCAATGGGTAAGTGATGTGATGCTGAGTTTAGAACTGAATACGAATCCAGATGGAATTTCCTGAGTGTAAGGAGAAGTGTGAAACAATTTGCTGACTTCAGAGAATTAGAGATCATTTTACAAAACTGGATTGTAGGGAGGGTAAAAACAGCTCTAAGACTTCTGGACTTCATGTTTAGAAGATAAAATAATTGGAAACACTTTAAGCTAGAGAGTAATATGATCACCTCTCTGCTGCAGGGAGAGCACAATTAGCAGTGAGGGTATTAGACTTTAAGAGACCAGGCTGAAGGGAAGGAGAAGAGTAACAGCATTATTCATTAAGGATCTCCTGGGTTTATTTCAAATATCTCACTGCGGTAGATATCTGTACATGGATAGTTGGATTTTCCCCCCTATCTTTACATTATGATATTCCTAAGAGAGAAAATACCTGTCTATTCTTTATTCTTTTTTTGGCCTCACCTCACAGCACGTGGGAAAGATCTTATCTTAGTTTTTAACCCGGGATTCAACCCTTGCCACTTGCAGTGGGAAGAAGCAGTCTTAACGCACTGTCAGGGAAGTCCCTCGCTGTTTTTTCTATATTCAACAGCTCATTCAGTAGCTGTAACATAGTAGATCCTAAGGCCGTACATATATTTTAAAATTATCTGTTGAGAACTGAGCAGAAAACAAAGCAAGATAATGCTTAATCGTGCCACTTGACAATGTACTTCCAGCTCCTGAACTGCATTGGAGAGTACTGAAATATCTACAGGACTCCCCTACTGCTCTAAACTGTTCATGAGCTTTAATAACTGTGTTCTTTGCTGAAACATTGTCATTAATGACTAATACATCTAAGGTTTCAATGATTCCAGACTTTCTAACAGGTAACTTTCACAGGGTGGTGAAAATAATAAAACCAAGAGGAATATAATTTATGGGGGGAAAAGCAGGAAAAAGAAAATGATCAAATCACAGATATTTGCAAGAGAAGCTGACCATTTTTAAAATCTTATTTTATTTTGAGTAGATAGATATGGATATAAAATGAAAGAATATATTTATAATCAGGCTAACCTTTTTACTTTTTAAAACTACATTTATACAGATTTCCTTAACTATTCAAACCAGTGTAGCACCAAATTTAGTCTCAAGTTAAAAACACAGAAAAGCATGTGTGCTGTCTCCCTGACAACACCATGCATTCATTTCCTTGTGTCCAGACAAAAAGGTATGGCAGATGATGTTTGAAAAAATAAGGTCTGGTTAAAAATTATTACTATGCAAGTTAAAGAATTCTGTCTGCTTAATAATCCATTCTTTAACTGATAAGATTGAAAATAATAATTGTATAATAGAGAAAAATATATTCTGACAGCATGATATTCTGATAGTCTCTTTCACATTTTCATCCTTTAAAGCACAGATTTTAATTCAACTTAGTAACATATATATATGTTTTTACCAGAATTTCAAAATTGCATTTATGATATATACATTGAGTGTATACCTGTATATCCATTGACTTTACTTAACTTTACAAAGGTTAATCATGTATCAAAAATATTCCTGATTTCAGTGTCTGCATCTATCTCTTGCAAATGTAACCAAAACAAAATAGTGTGTTATACATGTGTAATTCAAAATTAATCTGCAAAACCATCAATTTTTGGATGGGCAGTATCAATTTAACATGATTTTGGTCCACAATTCATACAGCAGTTGATAGTCTGAACACTAATACCATGTTTATTAACCGAGATTCCCTGATGGATTACAAAATAAAGAAATAAGTCTTTTACTTTTTGTTTAAGTATTTAATAATTCATAGATAATTTTGCCAGGAAACTTATATAAACTTTAGAAAATCATATTTTCTATTCTGGGAAAGGCTAGGAGTCCAGAGTGATTAAAGCACAGGGATGAATAGTGGACTGAGGGAGAGACAAGGTGTGTAAAATACAGACATTTGAAAGGAAAGACAATTTTACTTAAAAGTGAAATCAACATTTGTAGTTAATTTAAAGAGCAAAGCACTTTGCTGAAATCTACTCTTGCTTGTTCACGGAGAAACATTTATAGATGCAATTAAACTTGAATTTAAAAGTGTTCTCCGGTGTTATTAAGATAACATATTTATTAAAAAAAAAATTTTCAGGCTAACCTTTTACTTTTTAAAACTACATTTATACAGATTTCCTTAACTATTCAAACCAGTGTAGCACCAAATTTAGTCTCAAGTTAAAAACACAGAAAAGCATGTGTGCTGTCTCCCTGACAACACCATGCATTCATTTCCTTGTGTCCAGACAAAAAGGTATGGCAGATGATGTTTGAAAAAATAAGGTCTGGTTAAAAATTATTACTATGCAAGTTAAAGAATTCTGTCTGCTTAATAATCCATTCTTTAACTGATAAGATTGAAAATAATAATTGTATAATAGAGAAAAATATATTCTGACAGCATGATATTCTGATAGTCTCTTTCACATTTTCATCCTTTAAAGCACAGATTTTAATTCAACTTAGTAACATATATATATGTTTTTACCAGAATTTCAAAATTGCATTTATGATATATACATTGAGTGTATACCTGTATATCCATTGACTTTACTTAACTTTACAAAGGTTAATCATGTATCAAAAATATTCCTGATTTCAGTGTCTGCATCTATCTCTTGCAAATGTAACCAAAACAAAATAGTGTGTTATACATGTGTAATTCAAAATTAATCTGCAAAACCATCAATTTTTGGATGGGCAGTATCAATTTAACATGATTTTGGTCCACAATTCATACAGCAGTTGATAGTCTGAACACTAATACCATGTTTATTAACCGAGATTCCCTGATGGATTACAAAATAAAGAAATAAGTCTTTTACTTTTTGTTTAAGTATTTAATAATTCATAGATAATTTTGCCAGGAAACTTATATAAACTTTAGAAAATCATATTTTCTATTCTGGGAAAGGCTAGGAGTCCAGAGTGATTAAAGCACAGGGATGAATAGTGGACTGAGGGAGAGACAAGGTGTGTAAAATACAGACATTTGAAAGGAAAGACAATTTTACTTAAAAGTGAAATCAACATTTGTAGTTAATTTAAAGAGCAAAGCACTTTGCTGAAATCTACTCTTGCTTGTTCACGGAGAAACATTTATAGATGCAATTAAACTTGAATTTAAAAGTGTTCTCCGGTGTTATTAAGATAACATATTTCCCAGGAATGTGTAATTGATCATTACCTTTGTAGTTCACCTTGAAGCCCACAGATCCGACACTTTCATCTGTTTGAAGGTGCAGCCACATTTGACTACTCATGCTGACAATCAGGTCTGGCACAAAGCTTCCAGTCAGCCTGAAAAGAAATGGACAGAGAAGGAAGAAATGGATTATTAAAATGCCCTCTGTAGGCAAATAGTGAGACAGATTAGTTTCTCACTACTTTCTTGGCTAGAAACAATTATCAGATTAATTTATAAGATTATATTGATAGAATAGACAACACAATTTAGTGATCAAGTTTTATTATAAGCAAGAACTACTTTATGTGCCCAATCTAGGTTAGATCTTTCAGATCCCTGAGACAACATACTAAATTTTAGATACTGAAAATCTTTTACTTCTTTTTGAATTGAAAGAAAAAAACATCTGTAAAAGTTGTTAACTTGTTGTTATTTTCATACCAGGAATGAACTATATTTTAAGCTTTCAAGTGTCATAGACCTTTGTTCGAAGGAAACATTGTAAAAAGTACTTAAGTAATGTGTAAAACAATAAAATGGCAAGGAGTATAATATAACCCTTTGCAATACTAATGACAGGCTAGTCATGTCATGTATGTTTTACTGGAAATCATTTTATTTTAAAGAATATGCTGCTAATTTGATATGCCATCACTATGCATTGATAAGCTCATTCAGTAATGTTCACTTTTATAGCCCTAACAAGAGAAATCACTTAATGCTTCCACTGTCATTAATAATGTTTTAGTCACATATCTGAACTAAAGCCAAGACCTTGAGAGGGAAAGTCTATCAAAATGAAAGTGAAAATGAAAGTCTATCAAAATACCAAATTAAAAAAAAAAAATAGATTCACTGCTGAGTAAAATATTCATTGTGATAAGGAGTTCTACATTATATACTAAAAAGTAGGCTTTTAAAAGAAGAAATTCTTTTATTATTATTATTATTATTTTTTTTTTTTGGTTGGGGGGCACTGCCATTGATCTTTCATTCATTTGTCTTTGTTCTTTCGCCTGTGTGGGCCTCCCATTGCAGTGGTCTCTCTCGTTGCAGAGCACCGGCTCTGGGCGCATGCGCTCCAGAGCGCTGGCTCGTAATGGGACACACCTGTATGGCCGCTCTGTGGCACATGGGATCTTCCCAGGCCAGGGAATGAACCGGCGCCCCTTGCACTGCAAGGTAGTGTCCTTACTCACTGAACCACCAGGAAAACCCAAAGAAGAAATTCTTAAGTGTTTACCTACTTTATTGCTAAAACCATGAAGATTTCTAAAAAACTACATTGAGAGACCCTATCAGGTTTCCCTTCCTAATACCTATAAAAAGCGCACCCTAAGAAAGCAGTCTTCTGGATCGAGGTTATGCTATAATTTAATCAGCAGAGGGCAACAGAGAGGAAGCCACCATAGCCACAGAAAATCCTGTTCATATTTAGCCACCAAAGTATAACAGATGATCAGCAGATTGCACTAGCAATATAGTTATGCCATCAGTGTCCAGTGTTACAGAATTTATTTAAACCCATCACAAGTGAATTCAGATAAGTATTGTGATTTAATTATGAGATCATGCATAATATTGAGGAATAGTGTGAGATAAAAAATGTGTATGATATTATGAAATTTTAGACTATATTCACTTTCTTCCTGACAAAGCAAATTTCAAATTATTATAATGTAAAAGATACACACATTCTCCTTTCTAATATGTGTGTATCTATAGGGATTCATATACAAACATATGCATTATCATTTGGAAACTTCATGCACTTTCAATTTTCATACTGATGAGTTCGGAAGCACTAGCTTTTTGAGCTACAGTAAAGAGACAGGTTTATAGGCAAGAGTGAGGGCTCAAGCTCACAGTAAAGTAAACCCATTATGACATGGTCATGAGAGCTTAAAGCCACAGCATGTATATCAGCTACACTGTATCAAATATGCCAACAGTCTATCTTCTAATGAATATTAAAATATGTTTTTTTATGGGATTCAGTTGCCCCTCTTTGTTATATCCATCTCAGCCCTGAACTCTTAGCCAAAGACCTTTAACACATACAATTTTGACAGTTCCTAAAGAACAGCTAACACATATAGACTAATTGTTCCATTGCCAACTTGTTCTCCTATTGGCCATGATTCTACCAGTTCCCAACCCACGGGTGGTGTAAGGGTAAATATATATCTAAAAAAAGGTTAAATCTAAATTTCCCCCCAAGTTAGAAGGTAAAGAAAATATCCTTTTTCTCTTTAGCATTTTTTTTAGAAAACTTGAAATTATAAATGAACATTTTTATACAGATGCATGCTGATCTTTTATTTTTTTTAAGATTTATTTATTTATTTATTTTGGGCGGGGGTCAGGTTGGGGAGGGAGGGGACCTGACAGGCCACGTCTATTCGTCTTTCATTTCTCTATTTTCATCCGTCTTTGTTCTTTGGCTCCTGTGGGCCTCCCATCACGGTGGCGTCTGGCTCCGGCTCGGTGACTGGACACATCGGTCCAGCCGCTCCGCGGCACGTGGGATCTTCCCAGGCCAGGGATCGAACCGGTGGCCCTTGCATCTAAATAAGCCTCTTGTCATTGTTTGAATATTTGGATGTCTTCATTTGAGGCCTTAACTTTGAAATGTGAGCATCAGGGAAATGTCACCCTGCCTCCCTGTTTCTGTGGAAGCTCAAACCTAGGCAAATAAAGCCGTGATGCTAATTTCCTGCTTGTTGCAAAGACAGAATTTTGGTTTTCCCTTTTGATAAGGATAAACACAATGTATGTAAACAGATTGTATCTGACTGATATTTAGTGAGATTAGTTCTCCTCACAATTTCATTAGCAGATTGCCAATAATGTCTATCACTTGTCTATTTTAACGCTTATTCAATATTAAAACTGTTTCATTCTTTCTACACTTTGTGGAGAGGCTTAACTGGATTGGCAGGAGATTTTATTTTTAATTATATTTCCTCAACAATTTGGTGAAGAAGGCTGAATACAAATGGCAGTTCCAGAATTAAGTGAACCAGCTGAAATCCTCATGGCCACACAACAGTAGTATAAAAGACCCTGAATTATAGTCTCCCTTCTAGTGCTCTGTTCTTTTTGAATACTAGCTAGATGAACCAGCCTCTGCAATTTTAAGATTTTAGTTCCTAGGGTCTTCTCTGGTGGTTCAGTGGGTAAAGATTCTACCTTGCAGTGCAAGGGGTGCCAGTTCGATCCCTAGTCTGGGAAGATCCCACGTGCTGCAGAGTGGCTGGGCAGGTATGTCCAATTAAGAGCCAGTGCTCTGGAGCACATGTGCCCAGAGCCGGTGCTCTGCAACATGAGAGGCTGCTGCAGTGTGGGAGGCCCACACAGGCCAAAGCATATAGATGGATGGAAAAACAAAAAAGAGGCCAAAATTGAAAAAAATAAGCAAAAGCACCAGCTAGGAGAACATGAGTTGAAAAAAAAGATTTTACTTTCCAGGTTGCTCTCATGGTAAAGAACCTGCCTGCCACTGAAGGAGACGTAAGAGACTCATGTTCAATCCCTGGTTAGGAAGATCCCCTGGAGGGGGAAATGGTAACCCACTCCCATATCCATGCCTGGAGAATCTGATGGACAGAGAAGCCCATTGGGCTACAGTCCATCTGGTCATAAAGAGTCAGACATGGCTGAAGACACAGCACAGCACAAGCATGGTAAAACTGGGTTCTAAAATCCCTTCAGGAATATGAGTATCTTTGATGATGGAAAAATATGAGATGCCAGGAATGTCACCTGCAATTTTCTCTTTTTTTTTGAACTATTAATTTTGTATTGGGGAATAGTCAATTAACAATGTTGTGGTAATTTCAGGTGAACAATGAAGAGAGACAACCATACATATGCATGTACCCATTTTCCCCCAAATCCCCCTCCCATCCAGGCTTGCCTGCAGTTCTTGTTTTTTTTTTTTTTTTTTTGCCAGTTGTATTGATCTTTCATTCACTTATCTATTTTGTTCTTTGCCATGTGTGGGCCTCCCATTGCAGTGTCCTCTCTCTCAGTGGCCTGCTCTGGATGCATGTGCTTCAAAGCTCCTGCTCGGTAGGTGGACACATCTGTCCAGCCACTCTGCAGCACGTGGGATCTTCCAGGTCAGGGATCAAACTGGCACCCCTTGGACTGAAAGGCGGTGTCCTTACCCACTGGACCACCAGGGAAGCCCTTGCCTGCAGTTCTTACGCAGCTACTATCTCTGCAAATTTGGAATACTTATAAGAATACCATTCTTCAAGATCTATGAGGGATTTAGGAAGGACACATTATAAGTCAATTAATCACTAGTATTTACCAGATAGATGCTATTCCAGAAGTAAGATTAAAAGCTATTTAGATAGCCAGAAGGAAAGATTGAAAAGAATGGAAAAAGAAATGTGACAAATAAAGGTACTTTCTTTTCACAGAGCGCTCTTGTCCAATTAAGAGCCAGTCAAGCAAAAAAGCAAAAGGGCAAAAAGAGGCCAAAATTGAAAAAAATAAGCAAAAGCACCAGCTAGGAGAACATGAGTTGAAAAAAAAGATTTTACTTTCCAGGTTGCTCTCATGGTAAAGAACCTGCCTGCCACTGAAGGAGACGTAAGAGACTCATGTTCAATCCCTGGTTAGGAAGATCCCCGGGAGGGGGAAATGGTAACCCACTCCCATATCCATGCCTGGAGAATCTGATGGACAGAGAAGCCCATTGGGCTACAGTCCATCTGGTCATAAAGAGTCAGACATGGCTGAAGACACAGCACAGCACAAGCATGGTAAAACTGGGTTCTAAAATCCCTTCAGGAATATGAGTATCTTTGATGATGGAAAAATATGAGATGCCAGGAATGTCACCTGCAATTTTCTCTTTTTTTTTGAACTATTAATTTTGTATTGGGGAATAGTCAATTAACAATGTTGTGGTAATTTCAGGTGAACAATGAAGAGAGACAACCATACATATGCATGTACCCATTTTCCCCCAAATCCCCCTCCCATCCAGGCTTGCCTGCAGTTCTTGTTTTTTTTTTTTTTTTTTGCCAGTTGTATTGATCTTTCATTCACTTATCTATTTTGTTCTTTGCCATGTGTGGGCCTCCCATTGCAGTGTCCTCTCTCTCAGTGGCCTGCTCTGGATGCATGTGCTTCAAAGCTCCTGCTCGGTAGGTGGACACATCTGTCCAGCCACTCTGCAGCACGTGGGATCTTCCAGGTCAGGGATCAAACTGGCACCCCTTGGACTGAAAGGCGGTGTCCTTACCCACTGGACCACCAGGGAAGCCCTTGCCTGCAGTTCTTACGCAGCTACTATCTCTGCAAATTTGGAATACTTATAAGAATACCATTCTTCAAGATCTATGAGGGATTTAGGAAGGACACATTATAAGTCAATTAATCACTAGTATTTACCAGATAGATGCTATTCCAGAAGTAAGATTAAAAGCTATTTAGATAGCCAGAAGGAAAGATTGAAAAGAATGGAAAAAGAAATGTGACAAATAAAGGTACTTTCTTTTTCACAGAGCGCTCTTCCTTTCTTTGCTGTTTCTGCTCCCTCTGCTTCACCTGCATCTCAGTATTCTTCTTACTTCAAATAAACTCTTTGGAAGAAGAAGGATGTGATGACCTTTCAGATACATGTTTCCCTTCGTCAGTAAATTTTCTACAAAGAAGGATGACTACTTCTTCAGCTGCTACTAAATTACCTGCCCTGTTTGAGAACACAGGCTTGGAAGCCTCATTTCCTAGCTCTGAGCTGACTCTCTGTCTTAGCATATAGTCTACCTCCAGGAGTCTCTTGCATCTATACACCATTATTTAGGAAAGCAGGAATTATAGGAAGATTTATTTAGGAAAGCGTTGGACATCTGACTAAAAGATTCTGTCCCTATATGGAAGGGAGAAGATACAGAGTGGTTTCACAGGTTATTTGGGGAAAAGGTTATTAGTTTGATAAATACACCAACATAAAAAAGTCAACTAGTCATCTAATTCTACCTTGTTTTGTCACAGTGTGTCAAAACCAGCTCTTCTGATATGATCATCAGCAAAGCTCATGCCACTGAGCAGCTACCCAGCTTCCTTGGCAGTTGATATGCATATGAAACCTTCTTTTCCTATTTTCTAGAAGTTTGTGGAAGTTCCACACCTATCCATATCTATGCTTGTGAATGTGCACAACCCCCGAGGGGAATTCTGAAACCAGCAGGCTCCGCTGATGGAGCAAGCACAGAGGGGACCAGGAGATGACTCACACTGTCAAGGAGTAGCAGATACCCAGCACCCTCCACAACTGGAAGAAACAAGGGCGTGGGGCCCATCAAAAGAAACTGCTACCAGGAAATTGGCACCCTTGCTGCAGGGTTCTTTTTACGCAGCTACTATCTCTGCAAATTTGGAATACTTATAAGAATACCATTCTTCAAGATCTATGAGGGATTTAGGAAGGACACATTATAAGTCAATTAATCACTAGTATTTACCAGATAGATGCTATTCCAGAAGTAAGATTAAAAGCTATTTAGATAGCCAGAAGGAAAGATTGAAAAGAATGGAAAAAGAAATGTGACAAATAAAGGTACTTTCTTTTTCACAGAGCGCTCTTCCTTTCTTTGCTGTTTCTGCTCCCTCTGCTTCACCTGCATCTCAGTATTCTTCTTACTTCAAATAAACTCTTTGGAAGAAGAAGGATGTGATGACCTTTCAGATACATGTTTCCCTTCGTCAGTAAATTTTCTACAAAGAAGGATGACTACTTCTTCAGCTGCTACTAAATTACCTGCCCTGTTTGAGAACACAGGCTTGGAAGCCTCATTTCCTAGCTCTGAGCTGACTCTCTGTCTTAGCATATAGTCTACCTCCAGGAGTCTCTTGCATCTATACACCATTATTTAGGAAAGCAGGAATTATAGGAAGATTTATTTAGGAAAGCGTTGGACATCTGACTAAAAGATTCTGTCCCTATATGGAAGGGAGAAGATACAGAGTGGTTTCACAGGTTATTTGGGGAAAAGGTTATTAGTTTGATAAATACACCAACATAAAAAAGTCAACTAGTCATCTAATTCTACCTTGTTTTGTCACAGTGTGTCAAAACCAGCTCTTCTGATATGATCATCAGCAAAGCTCATGCCACTGAGCAGCTACCCAGCTTCCTTGGCAGTTGATATGCATATGAAACCTTCTTTTCCTATTTTCTAGAAGTTTGTGGAAGTTCCACACCTATCCATATCTATGCTTGTGAATGTGCACAACCCCCGAGGGGAATTCTGAAACCAGCAGGCTCCGCTGATGGAGCAAGCACAGAGGGGACCAGGAGATGACTCACACTGTCAAGGAGTAGCAGATACCCAGCACCCTCCACAACTGGAAGAAACAAGGGCGTGGGTGACCCATCAAAAGAAACTGCTCAGAGCTGTTCCTCTAAAGATGAACTGGAACTGAAGTTTTATATCCAGATAACAAGTGAGTCCCCCATGACTTTCTATAGGCAATTTGCTGAAATTCTCTGAAAATTTATTGACTTTGATCCAAGGACAGATAAAAATTGTCCCCTTGTCCTATCCTTTTCCTTGGTCCTCTTGCCAATCTGTCATTGTTTTTCATTCACTAAATTGTGTCCAACTCTTTTGCAATCCCAGGGACTGTAGCCCGCCCGGATACTCTGTCCACCAAATTTCCCAGACTAGACTAGTGAAACAGGTTGCCATTTCCTTCTCCGGGGAATCTTCCCAACCCGGGGATAAAACCCATGTCTCCCGCAGTGGCCCTCTATATCTCTTGCAGTGGCAGGTGGATTCTTTACTGTTGAGTCACCAAGGAAGCCCCTCTTGGTGATTATCTAAACTCCAATGAGGAGAAAGGAAGAATGTTGGCAAGGACTGGCTGCTACTCAAATCTCAGAAGCAGCTGCTCAGTTGGGAAACAATTTAGAAAAATATGAAGAACAAAAAGTTAAAAACAGCTGTGTTAATTATTCAGTTAATACGATTTGCTAAAGAAAATCACCTTTCCTCTGGCTAATTAGTGAGGACAACAAAACAGAGAAAACCATATGTAATTATTCTATGAAATTGGGACTCTGAAAAAGAGACTGGAGAAAAGAGATTCCAGAAGATGAAGAAATTGCAAAAACAAAGGAATTAGGAAAGCCCAGAAAGCTGGGGGAAAATTGCCAAATGGTTTACAATTGACAGACTAAGGGAGTCTCCACAGTAGGAACTGATAAAATTTGTGTTTGAAAAATTTTCTCTCAGGCTAACATATCCCTGCTTTTTCTGGTAGATACAGGTGTTACTTATTCTGAAAGTGCCCCAGAAATTTCTTACTTTCCATCTGGTGATATACCAATTCAAGTTGTTGGTATTTTAAGTCAGGTTTATACATGTTCTTTTCTTCTGTGGTTCCCACATGAACAGATATCATGACTGAGGAACATGTTTTCTTACTCTCCCGATTCTCCTGTAAACCTACTGGGGAGAGATCTCCTATGCAAATTAAAACTACCATATTGTATACTTCATATGGAGTATCTATTTAATGTCCTGGGGGGAAAAAAAAACTGTCTTGTTTGGTTACGGTACGCCTTCTGAAAGAAATGTAGCAGCGAGTGGCAATGTTATATACCACGCTATGGTGGAAAAGTACCCTGAGTGAAAATAAAGCAATGCATCACTTTTAGCCTTGTAATAATACTACTAGTTTAATCAGAGCTATAGAACCAACAGAAATAGTTTATCAAAAGCGTAAGCCATATCCATGTGTTAAGCATAGCCACCAACAAGAGCTCAATTAGAAAAAAATAAAATCAGTCATTAAAAAGTATTAGAAAAACAAAAGAAGGGGGTTTCCCTGGTGGCCCAGCGGATAAAGAGTCTGCTTTGCAGTGCAAGGGGAGCCGGTTTGATCCCTGGCCCTGGAAGATCCCATATGTTGAGAAGGGGCTGGACCGGTGTGTCCAGTTATGAGCCAGTGCTCTGGAGTGCATGTGCCCAGAGCCAGTGCTCTGCAATGAGAGAGGCCACCGTGATGCGAGGTCCACACAGGCCAAAGAATTAAGATGGATGAAAATAAATAAATGAAAGAGCAATAAAAGAGACCAAAATTTAAAAAAAAAAAGGAAAATTACAAAAGTAAACTAGCACTAATATTTATACTGCCATAATTCCAGCAAATAGGTAAATATGATAGATGATTAACCTTAATACAAAATCTTAAAGAATAAAGGCATTGCTCCATTAATGCCTATAGTTCCTAATAATGTAACTATTATTACTTTGGTAGTGCTCTCTACGAGCTTCTCAGGTAGTACTAATGGTAAAGAACATGCTTCCCAGTGCTGGAGACATAAGAGACATATTTTGTATATTTTGCCTTGAATTAAGTTGACACAAGCAGCCTAGTCAATAACAGTAATAAGAACTGCATTTCTTGATATTAATATATATATTATATATATGTATACATATATATATACACACACACACACACACACACATATGCACGTGCATACATACACATACACGTACCTGTGTCTGTTATGCAAAGTAGCAAATTTGGAAAATCAGAGAATTCTCTACTTTTAGGGGGAGTAAAATATCTCATGAAAAATTGAGACTTGATTTTTTAGAGGCTGTACAACTGTCTACTCAGATCATTAATCTGTTGTACAGCTCATGCAGGGAAGGATAAAAACTTCTAAAGGCAATGACTTTGTTGATACAGATAAAAGCCACTGTTAAAATGTGGCAGATTTCAAAGTTAGAAGCCTCACTCTTAAGACAACAAACACTATTTGTTAACTTCCAAATATATGCTTTAATCAGAGCTATAGAACCAACAGAAATAGTTTATCAAAAGCGTAAGCCATATCCATGTGTTAAGCATAGCCACCAACAAGAGCTCAATTAGAAAAAAATAAAATCAGTCATTAAAAAGTATTAGAAAAACAAAAGAAGGGGGTTTCCCTGGTGGCCCAGCGGATAAAGAGTCTGCTTTGCAGTGCAAGGGGAGCCGGTTTGATCCCTGGCCCTGGAAGATCCCATATGTTGAGAAGGGGCTGGACCGGTGTGTCCAGTTATGAGCCAGTGCTCTGGAGTGCATGTGCCCAGAGCCAGTGCTCTGCAATGAGAGAGGCCACCGTGATGCGAGGTCCACACAGGCCAAAGAATTAAGATGGATGAAAATAAATAAATGAAAGAGCAATAAAAGAGACCAAAATTTAAAAAAAAAAAGGAAAATTACAAAAGTAAACTAGCACTAATATTTATACTGCCATAATTCCAGCAAATAGGTAAATATGATAGATGATTAACCTTAATACAAAATCTTAAAGAATAAAGGCATTGCTCCATTAATGCCTATAGTTCCTAATAATGTAACTATTATTACTTTGGTAGTGCTCTCTACGAGCTTCTCAGGTAGTACTAATGGTAAAGAACATGCTTCCCAGTGCTGGAGACATAAGAGACATATTTTGTATATTTTGCCTTGAATTAAGTTGACACAAGCAGCCTAGTCAATAACAGTAATAAGAACTGCATTTCTTGATATTAATATATATATTATATATATGTATACATATATATATACACACACACACACACACACACATATGCACGTGCATACATACACATACACGTACCTGTGTCTGTTATGCAAAGTAGCAAATTTGGAAAATCAGAGAATTCTCTACTTTTAGGGGGAGTAAAATATCTCATGAAAAATTGAGACTTGATTTTTTAGAGGCTGTACAACTGTCTACTCAGATCATTAATCTGTTGTACAGCTCATGCAGGGAAGGATAAAAACTTCTAAAGGCAATGACTTTGTTGATACAGATAAAAGCCACTGTTAAAATGTGGCAGATTTCAAAGTTAGAAGCCTCACTCTTAAGACAACAAACACTATTTGTTAACTTCCAAATATATGCTTCAAAAAAAGAAATGTATAAGTGAATTAAAAATGGGGCTAGAAGAAATTCGGCCCAACATTTGGAATTATCAAACAAACTCATTTCTATACAGAACAGTCCTTATTTTCTTGGTTAGTAATGTGTTATCAATATAATTTTCTAAGTAAAAGAGGGATTTTAAGGCACTAGACTCTTATGATATTTATTTAAAAGGTGAAGTTATTCATAACATATTTAAGAGATGAGCAATCTCTCAGGAGAATTATTTACAGGCCACTCCCAAAATACGGTATAGGCAGTTTTCCCAATCAATTTACCAGAAACTTGGTGGCATTTGGACTTCATAGAACCAAAGCCTGTGGAAAGCAAGAGACTTCATCTAGTTATTGTGTACATGATGTCTGGATAACCTGAAGTCTTTCTCTCTTCAGATGCCAATACTCAGGCAGTAGTAAAATCTCCCTCAATGCACATATTTTCTACATTTTGTATCCTAGAAAAGAATGAACCAGAGAGAGGACCTCATCTCATTCTCTCTGCCATCCAGTAATTATGTAAATATTTACAAATTCCCAAGGATGAATCAAGCCTATTTGCTAAAATTCAACAATACCAAATTAATACAGATTAAAATGGCTCAGAGCTCTTCTAGTCTTGTTGAAAATAAGAGAAAATCTTGCAAGCAAGGATCATATCTTTTCCTTTGAACTTATATCTGGCAGACCTATGAATCTGAGGCAGAGATCATGTCCTGTGCCCTATTTAAGTGAACCCACTCATAATCATGTTCAATACTTCAAAGAACCTCTTCCTTCCCTAGAAGCCCTAAGACATACAGTTATAAGGACCTTGAAGGACCCCATGGAAGAAGTATGCCACCTCTATTGGCTAGAATATTCTGCTTTTATAGAAGTATTCCAGAAGAAAGATAGGCTGTTTCTGTGCCTTTGAAGGGCTACTAACCATCCATACAGCTATCAAAGTGACAGGAAAATCCAGGCTGAAAAAAAAGAAACATGTTGGCCAAGTAAAGCCAGCATAGAAGTACCATATAGTGGTTCCTACAAAGAAGTAGAAACAAATTTTTTGGAACAACTGATAATGGCACCAAACTTAACTGGAAAAGGTTATTGCAGCAAGCTATGATTCTCGTGAACCACTTGGCTATCCTATTCAAAATAGTATTATTTCAAATACACATATATATTATAATTTGTATTTATTTATTTTAGGTTGTGTTGGGTATTTGTTGCTGTACGGCAGGCTATCTCTAGTTTCAGTGAACAGGGCTTCTCATTGCAATGGCTTCTCTCGTGGAGCACAGGCTCTAGGGTGTGTGGGTTCATTAGCTGTGGTTCCTGGGCTCTAGAGCACAGGCTCAATAGTTGAGGGTGCACAGGCTCAGTTGCCCTGAGGAATGTGGGATCTTCCTGGAGAAGGAATTGAACCCATGTCTCCTACATTGGAAGGCAGATTCTTTACTACTGAGTCACCAGGGAAGTCCCTTCAAATATTTTAAGAATAACATTAAATTAAAAAACACATGTTATTTGTTATACTGTTTTCTGGTCTATACCCCCATTAATATTTCCCACAAATACTACTTACAAATTGCTTTAAACAGTACCCTTGATAACCAAGACAGCCTTAACATGATTCCTGGCTTAATTATATGTTCTGGCCCTAAACTTTTCTTAAGAGAATTTACTTTACAAAACTTGTAACTGCAAATGCTTTCTCTATCCTGTGAGATGTAAACCTTCCACATCCCAGAATGTCTCTCTCAAGGATCTGGAAGCCATTCTCTTGAAATAAAATCATCAAAAGGGATAGCACTCCTATTTTTCTGAGCATAGAGCCCAACTTTGTTAAGCAACTATTAGCAAACACAAATGGCCCATTAATATTGACTGTTCTCCCTCCTTACTTCCCTGGTGGCTTAGTGGTAAAGAATCCTCTTGCCTAGCAGCAGATACAGGTTCATCTCCTGGGTCTGGAAGATCACATGGAGAAGGAAATGGCAACCCACTCCAGTAGTCTTGCCTGGAAAATCCCATGGACAGACGAGCTTGGCAGGCGATGGTCCCTGGTGTCTCAAAAGAGTCTGATATGACTTAGTGACTAAACACCAACAATCTCCCACCTGAAGTTTTCTAAACTTAAAATGTTAGTCATTCAGTTGTGTCTGATTCTTTACAACTCCATGAACTGTAGTCCACCAGGTTCCTCTTTCCATGAAATTCTTCAGGCAAGAATATGGGAGTGGATAGCCATTCCCTTCTCCAGGGGATTTTCCTGATTCAGGGATCAAACTTGGGTCTCCTGCACTGCAGGTAGATTCTTTACCTTCTGAGCCACCAGAAAAACCCACATTTTTCATTTCTGCTAGCTCACCCCAGCACTTAAAATCCATCCCACCTTTTCCAGTAGAGTTTGACTAGTCTTCCTGATAGCAATAGTCTTAATTCTCATTTCAATGGTCTTTAGTCCTATTGCAGCAGTCCTGTCTTCTGTTGCAATAGTCTTCAATAAAGTCCTCTCTGACTATTTAATTGGCATGACATAATTTGTCTCGTGTATCGGTACAGACATAATCTGGTTTTACAAATTCAGCAATCTAATTACTTAAAGAATAAAACAAAGAACCTAATAATTTTTTTATAATACCAAAATAAAAATAACTAATATAAACCCAGATACTCAATGTCTAAATTTCACCCACACATACACTGAAAAAGTTGTGTCAGCTACTTTGATTGCAAGGAAGATGCAGCATGAAAAGTATCATATCAGAGACAAATGTAAATCTGGCATTTATAGTTTAAGACTGCTGCAGGTTTAAAGTCCCTTGATTAAATTTGATATATAAACTCTGTTTAGTCCAAGTATAGGTAAACAAAAGTGGATGTTTATTCAAACATATGGAGGCTAAACAATATGCTACACTAAACAATTAACTTATTATTTAAGAAATTAAAGATGAAATTGTAAATACCTGATGACAAATGAAAACGAAATCATGACAATACAAAAGCCATGGGTCCCAGCAAATGCAGCTTTGACAGGGATGTTTATAGTGATAAAAGCTTACCTCCAGGTATAAGAAATCTCAAGCAAACAAACTAACCTTACACCTAAAGCAACTAGAGAAAGATGAACAAATAAAATACAATATTAGTAGAACGGAAGAAATTTAAAAGATTACAGCAGAAATAAATGAAATAGCAACTACCCAATAAAAAAGAAAAAGAGAACTAAAAGAAATCTAAAAAGTGGTTGTTTGAAAAGGTAAACAAAATTGAAAAACTTTTAGCCAGATTTAGTAAGAAAGAATGAGAGGGTCTAAATCAATAAAATCAAAAATGAAAAAGAGGTTATAACCAGCACCACAGAAATGTGAATGCTCGTAAGAGATTACTATAAGCAAACATACACCATAAAGTGGACAACCTAGAAAAAATGGATAAGTTCTTAGAAAGATACAGTCTCCTCGGACTGAACCAGTAATAAACAGAAAATATACCAAGATTAATCACCAATACTGAAACTGAATCAGTAATTAAAAAACTCCCAACAACTACATGTCAAGGGCCAGGTGATTTCATAGGCAAATTCTACCAAACATTTAGAGAGGATTTAATATCCATTTTCCTAAAAATTTGTATAGAAACACAATAGACATCAAATAGCCAGAATAATATTGAGAAAGATAAACAGACCTAAAAGAACCACGTTCTGTGACTTCAGACTATACTACAAAGTTACAGTCATCAAAACTGTATGGTAGGGCTTCCCTGGTGATCTAGTGGGTAAGGACACCACCTTGCAGTTCAAGGGGCGCCAGTTCGATCCCTGGCCTGGGAAGATCCCACGTGCCACAGAGCGGCCGGACAGGTGTGTTCAACTACCGAGCCAGCGCTCTGGAGTTCATGTGCCTGGAGCTGGTGCTCTGCAGCAAGAGAGGCCACTGCGATGGGAGGCCCACACAGGCCAAAGAGCAAAGATAAATAAATGAAAGACCAATAGAAGTGGTCAAAAAAAAAAAAGTATATGGTACTTGCACAAAAGCAGACACATCAATTCATGGAACATGACATAAAGGCTGCAAATAAACCCACACAATATGGCTAACTAATCCACGATAAAGAAGAAAAGAATATGCAATGGAGAAAAGACAGTTCAACAAGAGGTACTGGGGAAACTGGACAGCTACATGCAAAATAATGAAATTAGAACATCTGCTAACATCATCTACAAAAATAAACTCAAAATGGATTAAAGACCCACATGTAAGGCTGGATACTATAAAACTCCCAGAGGAAAACAGAATACTGTTTGACATAAATTGCAGTAATATTCCTTTGGTATGCAGCACTTAAAGGAAATAAAAACCAAAATATACAAATGGGACCTAATTAAACTTAAAAGCTTTTGCATATCAAAGCAAACCACAAACAAAACAAAAAGACAACCTACAGAATGGGAGAAAATATTTTTACACAATACTACTGACAAAGGATTAATCTCCAAAATACACAGATAGTTCATGCAGATCAACAACAAAAAAAAAAGCAAACAACAATCAAAGAATGCACAGAAGACATAAACAGACATCTCTCCAAGAAAGACATACCGATGGCTAACAGGCACAGGAAAGGATGCCCAACATCACTAATTATTAGAGAAATAAAATAAAAATTTCAATGTGGTATCAGCTCACACTGATAACAAGTTTGTATAGAAACACAATAGACATCAAATAGCCAGATTTTGAGAAAGATAAACAGACCTAAAAGAACCACGTTCTGTGACTTCAGACTATACTACAAAGTTACAGTCATCAAAACTGTATGGTAGGGCTTCCCTGGTGATCTAGTGGGTAAGGACACCACCTTGCAGTTCAAGGGGCGCCAGTTCGATCCCTGGCCTGGGAAGATCCCACGTGCCACAGAGCGGCCGGACAGGTGTGTTCAACTACCGAGCCAGCGCTCTGGAGTTCATGTGCCTGGAGCTGGTGCTCTGCAGCAAGAGAGGCCACTGCGATGGGAGGCCCACACAGGCCAAAGAGCAAAGATAAATAAATGAAAGACCAATAGAAGTGGTCAAAAAAAAAAAAAGTATATGGTACTTGCACAAAAGCAGACACATCAATTCATGGAACATGACATAAAGGCTGCAAATAAACCCACACAATATGGCTAACTAATCCACGATAAAGAAGAAAAGAATATGCAATGGAGAAAAGACAGTTCAACAAGAGGTACTGGGGAAACTGGACAGCTACATGCAAAATAATGAAATTAGAACATCTGCTAACATCATCTACAAAAATAAACTCAAAATGGATTAAAGACCCACATGTAAGGCTGGATACTATAAAACTCCCAGAGGAAAACAGAATACTGTTTGACATAAATTGCAGTAATATTCCTTTGGTATGCAGCACTTAAAGGAAATAAAAACCAAAATATACAAATGGGACCTAATTAAACTTAAAAGCTTTTGCATATCAAAGCAAACCACAAACAAAACAAAAAGACAACCTACAGAATGGGAGAAAATATTTTTACACAATACTACTGACAAAGGATTAATCTCCAAAATACACAGATAGTTCATGCAGATCAACAACAAAAAAAAAAGCAAACAACAATCAAAGAATGCACAGAAGACATAAACAGACATCTCTCCAAGAAAGACATACCGATGGCTAACAGGCACAGGAAAGGATGCCCAACATCACTAATTATTAGGGAAATAAAAATAAAAATTTCAATGTGGTATCAGCTCACACTGGTCAGAATGGTTATGATCAACAAGTTTACAAATAATAAATGCTGGTGAGGGTGCGGTAAAAAAGGAATCCCTTACATTGTTGATGGGAATATAAATGGGTTCAGCAACAAGAGAGAGCAATATGGAGTGCCACGCCCCCCCCCAAAGAAAAACTAAGAATAAGGCTACCATAATACCTAGCAATTCCACTCTTGGACAGATATCTGGAGAAAATTATAATTAGGAAAGATATATGCATCCCAACATTCAAAGACGTAGTATTTATAATATCCAAGACATAGGAACAACCTAAGTGTCCACTGACAGACAGATAAAAAAGATATATATATATATATATATACATGCAATAGATGCAACAGGATATTACTCAGGCATAAAAAGGAAAGAAATTATGGCACTTGCAGCAACTTGGATGGAACGAGATAATCATACTATATGAAGTAAATCACACAGAGGAAGACAAATATCATATGATATCTTGTATATGTGGAATAAATATCTTGTAAACTTAATGTTACTTATGTAATTGATGATGACTTTAGAGAAACTTACTAGGCCCGTGAAGGAAAACACTAAGTTAAAATTTAAATTTAAGCTCCAGATGTAATTACTCCTTAGTGCTGAATTAGGTAATATTTCATATGAAGCTACAATTTGAAAATATAAACAATATAGGCATCAGACTTTATAAAATTAAAGTATGAGAGTGAAAAATTTTGACCATTGCAAACCATAAATCTGCTTTAATCATTTATTCCTCCAAGGCTAGAATTATATTGAATTTTTACATTCCACTCATACTGCTGACGATTGCTTTGCTTTGTATTTTACTGTGGACTTTGTGTATGACTTCAAGCAGCAACAGAAATAATAAGAAAATTGTATTTTAATTATAAAATAGTCACAAAAATGAAAAATTATAAGTGCAAATACAAATTGAAAAAAAAAAATTCCCTAAAAATAAATATAAACTTTAGCTACTTTGCTCCAGGATATGAATTTCTTCTTGTCATCAAGGTAGGGGAAGTTTTTTTTTTTTTTTTTCTTTTGATAAGGATAATTAACGTGTGAAATGATTATATCTGCTTGTCTATAAACAGATTAGCATTCCTTTCTTCTTTCTGCAGTCTCTATAGCAAATAGCCTCTAATGTGCATCATGGTCTAACTTGATTCATATCTGACATTAAAACTTATTCATTCTTTTAATCATTTGGAGGGAAGAATGCACTGAGTTGGTAGGTGACTTAAATTATATTTTCTCAATAATGGTGTCTCACTTAAAGCACTGCTCTTTCCATCCAGTCTTAAAGACCAATAAATCTTGATATTCTTTCAAACACCTTGGTTTAGACACAAACTATAGGATATACTTGCTTTAGACAATTTTGTATTTAACCCCCATCCCTGACAGTAAGGGCTGCTTATGGTGTACAGAGGAAGGAGATGTAACATTTTCAAAAAGTCTGAAAAGAGTCTTCAAATACTTTTAATGTGATTTTAATACATATTTTTGAACCAATTATCTGCAAACTTAATTATTAAAAGCTTATTCAGTATGTGTTTACTTATAAACTGAGTGACCTCAGTGTTTACAGTGCATTCTAATCTCTCTAGTTAGCCCTTTTATGCTAGAATAAAAGAGTAAAAGCCCTAAATAAGTGCACTCAGAATAGTCTTCAAACACTCCAGTATAATACAAAATAAAAGACAAGCTCTATTAAATTTTGATTAGGCTAAATGACTGATTTTACTTATAATCACCAGGCATTATGGGTGCATCCATTAGACATAACAAATATAGAATATAGAAATGCATTTAATATTCTTTCTTCTAATACAGTGCTATCGAGGATGATTTATACCTTCAATTTTGGATACATACAATTCACTAAGGATGACTATGATAGTTACAAAAATTCAATTAACAAACACTCCTGGAATATCACCATTAGGGTGACAGCAAAAGGTGTCATTATCTCACTCACATCTGTTTGTTAGGGTGGCTGTTTTAACAAAAAGGCATGAGGTAATAAACGGTCATGGGACGTGAAGAAAAAGCAGTCCTTGTACACTGTTGGTAGGAATGTGAACCAGTACAGGCCCTATGAAATACTATGGACGTTCTTTAAGATATTAAAAACAGAACCACCATAACATTCCGCAATCTCATTTCAACAGAAAGAGACAAATACTGCATGGAATCGTGTATGAGGAATCTAAAAAACGAGAATGTGAGTGCCTTAATTCATAGAAATAGGAGAGTTACCTAGTATCAGAGAGTGGCCGAAATAGCTAGAGATTGGTAAAAGTGTATATGTACCAAATCATCACATCATCACATTGTATAATTTCAAATGTCTTACATTTTTTCATCAATTATACCTCAGTAAGTCTGAAAAAAAATTAGAAATAAATAGAAAAGAAAGAAAAGTGGATCAAAATAATAGAAGAAAAACATACAGTTGTTTTGTTCTTGTTTTTGTTTTTTTTCGTGGGGGAGGGCGGGTTGGGGAGGAGGTGGGCAGACGGGCCACTTCTATTGGTCTTTCATTTATCTATTTTCATCCATCTTTTGTTCTTTGGCCCCTGTGGGTCTCCCATCACAGCAGCCTCTGTTATCGCAGAGCATCGGCTCTGGGCGCATGTGCTCCAGAGCTCCGGCTTGGTAATTGGACACATCGGTCCAGCAGCTCTGCGGCACGTGGGATTCTTCCAGATCAGGGATCGAACCAGAGCTCCTTGCACTACAAGGCAGTATCCTTACTCACTGGTTCAAACACTCCAGTATAATACAAAATAAAAGACAAGCTCTATTAAATTTTGATTAGGCTAAATGACTGATTTTACTTATAATCACCAGGCATTATGGGTGCATCCATTAGACATAACAAATATAGAATATAGAAATGCATTTAATATTCTTTCTTCTAATACAGTGCTATCGAGGATGATTTATACCTTCAATTTTGGATACATACAATTCACTAAGGATGACTATGATAGTTACAAAAATTCAATTAACAAACACTCCTGGAATATCACCATTAGGGTGACAGCAAAAGGTGTCATTATCTCACTCACATCTGTTTGTTAGGGTGGCTGTTTTAACAAAAAGGCATGAGGTAATAAACGGTCATGGGACGTGAAGAAAAAGCAGTCCTTGTACACTGTTGGTAGGAATGTGAACCAGTACAGGCCCTATGAAATACTATGGACGTTCTTTAAGATATTAAAAACAGAACCACCATAACATTCCGCAATCTCATTTCAACAGAAAGAGACAAATACTGCATGGAATCGTGTATGAGGAATCTAAAAAACGAGAATGTGAGTGCCTTAATTCATAGAAATAGGAGAGTTACCTAGTATCAGAGAGTGGCCGAAATAGCTAGAGATTGGTAAAAGTGTATATGTACCAAATCATCACATCATCACATTGTATAATTTCAAATGTCTTACATTTTTTCATCAATTATACCTCAGTAAGTCTGAAAAAAAATTAGAAATAAATAGAAAAGAAAGAAAAGTGGATCAAAATAATAGAAGAAAAACATACAGTTGTTTTGTTCTTGTTTTTGTTTTTTTTCGTGGGGGAGGGCGGGTTGGGGAGGAGGTGGGCAGACGGGCCACTTCTATTGGTCTTTCATTTATCTATTTTCATCCATCTTTTGTTCTTTGGCCCCTGTGGGTCTCCCATCACAGCAGCCTCTGTTATCGCAGAGCATCGGCTCTGGGCGCATGTGCTCCAGAGCTCCGGCTTGGTAATTGGACACATCGGTCCAGCAGCTCTGCGGCACGTGGGATTCTTCCAGATCAGGGATCGAACCAGAGCTCCTTGCACTACAAGGCAGTATCCTTACTCACTGGACCACCAGGGAAGCCCAAACATACAGTTTTAAACAATGAAAATACAGAGACTTCTCTGGTGGTCCGGTGTTTAAGACTGTGTTACCAATGCAGGGTGCATGTGGATTTGATCCCTGGTTGGGGAGCTAATAGCCCATAAGCTGTAAGGGGGGCTATTAATACACAAAGAACTATGGAATGATGGGACTACACATATGGGACTACACATATTAGGTAACTGAGTAGTGGATAACTGGAGTTTTTACTTCATTTTTGGCCTTGGGTTTCATCAATTTTAATTTATTAGCTAAATCTATGTGAGAGTGTTTGGAAGAGTTCTTATCACAGATATAAAGATTTTTATATCAACTTTTTTTAGTAAATTTTTTGGGGCCACTTTTATTGGTCTTTCATTTATCTATTTTCATCCATCTTTTGTTCTTTGGCCCCTGTGGGTCTCCCATCACAGCAGCCTCTGTTATCGCAGAGCATCGGCTCTGGGCGCATGTGCTCCAGAGCTCCGGCTTGGTAATTGGACACATCGGTCCAGCAGCTCTGCGGCACGTGGGATTCTTCCAGATCAGGGATCGAACCAGAGCTCCTTGCACTACAAGGCAGTATCCTTACTCACTGGACCACCAGGGAAGCCCAAACATACAGTTTTAAACAATGAAAATACAGAGACTTCTCTGGTGGTCCGGTGTTTAAGACTGTGTTACCAATGCAGGGTGCATGTGGATTTGATCCCTGGTTGGGGAGCTAATAGCCCATAAGCTGTAAGGGGGGCTATTAATACATAAAGAACTATGGAATGATGGGACTACACATATGGGACTACACATATTAGGTAACTGAGTAGTGGATAACTGGAGTTTTTACTTCATTTTTGGCCTTGGGTTTCATCAATTTTAATTTATTAGCTAAATCTATGTGAGAGTGTTTGGAAGAGTTCTTATCACAGATATAAAGATTTTTATATCAACTTTTTTTTTTTTTTTGGCCACTTCTATTTGTCTTTCATTTATTTATTTTCATCCATCTTTGTTCTTTGGCCTGTGTGGGCCTCCCATTGCAGTGGCCTCTCCCGTTGCAGAGCACCGGCTCTGGGCATATGCGCTCCAAAGCTCTGGCTCAGTAGTTGGACACATCGGTCCTGCTGCTCCGTGGCACATGGGATCTTCCAGGGCCAGGAATTGAACCAGTGCCCCTTGCACTGCAAGGCGGTGTCCTTACCCACTGGACCACTAGGGAAGCCCCAACTTGTTTTTTAGGACCTTTAGACTTAAAGGTCAAAACCTCAGGACATACATCTTTGTAGTCTTCTTTGAAAACCTCATTTACATATTTAGCACTCTAACAAGGTGCTATGATCAAAATAGTTGGCATTTGTAGGTAGATCTCTAATAAATTCACACGCGTTTTCTATATTTTGCCTTTATTTTCTATAGTCACTTTTGAAATGCCTACCACAGTACAAATATTCTTGATTAAGGAGACAGAAATATCACTAAACATATCTTTAGTTAAGACAGTTTGTTCCAGTTGAACCCAATGAAAAAATAAATACACAAAACCCCAAATCAAAGTCATAATTGCTTAAACTGCAGTAAAATCATCAGTGTTTTCACAAAACAAAGTATAATAGTAAACTGCCTTTTATTTTTCAGTAAAATCATCAATGTTTCTACAATAAAAACTGTAACTATAATCACACTGAAGAAATAAAGAAGTATGATAAAAATAAACTATCCCTTATATTTAACTTTTTGTTGTTAGCAATCAAATGTCACAGAGATTATTTCATACTGCAGCCTAAGGCAATTCTGAAATTCCAAGAGCATGCATTTATTCTTGTCCAATAGCAAGTTATTTGAATGACTGCACATCAAATTTTGTCTACATGAGATAATCGCTACTGTCAGTTTGATTGTTTTCTTGCATGTGGTCTCACTGAGTGCTGTGGAAAGTATGCAGCTAGAGACAAAATGTCCCCATTGCCAATTTTTAAAAATATTTTATTTTATTTTGCTTTTACAGAGTTTTCAGAGTCCTGTTGTTTACAGCTCTATATAATCCCAAATCTGTCACAGGCATGTCTTTGATCCCTCCCACCTGAGGCCCCCTCCCATTCCCCTCCTTCCAAAAGTTATATGTTGAAACCTAATATCTAATGTGAGGGTATGTGAGGGTATGTGAAGGTGGGGACTTTGACTGATGATTAGGTCACAATGGTCAGCCCTTATGAATCTGATTGTGTCCTTGTAACAGAGAATCCTCTGAGAACCCTGCCCTCATCTGTTATATATGGACACAGCAAAAAGATGGCCATCTATGAACCAAAAAGTGGGTGATCAGCAAACACCAAATCTGCTGCGACCATGATCCCTGACTTCCAGTCTCCAGAACTATAAGAAATATATATATATATATATATATATATATATATATCCACATCCATACACACACACACATATATATTTGTTTATAAACCACTCAGTCATTGCTATACTTTTCTTTTTATTATAGTGGTCTGAATGCTCATGGTATGTCCTTGCTTATGCCTGCAAAGATTCCCTCCTGCTGATATGTTTCACTTGATGTGTCTTGATGCAGATTTAATTTTTCCTCTTTCATTATGATTCATGCAACATCTAAAAATGTTAACATGAGACTCTATTAACACAATGTTCACAAAATGGCCATTTCTGTTAGGTACTTAGAGAAATACAAGGTTAGTAATAAATAGTTGCTACATCCAAGGAACTTAAGTGATTGTGAGCATGTGGTGAGGGTGTGTGTCTGTGTTTGGACCAAGTATATTAAGCCTTATTGAAAGGACTAATAAATATACCATATACAGGTTGATGACAATAAATAAAGTGTTATGCTTTTTCTACTGAAGGTAATGAAAAGACACAATGAAAAAAAAGGTAAAATTTCATAAGAACTTGATAGGATAAGTGAAGAAAGAAACACTGAAAACTTACACTTGTAGCACTGTCCTTGGGTCTCCAACTTCACCCCCATCACCGATTGTCAAGGTATCATAGCCAATCTCCAGATCAAACTCTTCAAAATTTATCTGAATAACCTAGCATTGAACAGAAACAAGTTTCTCAAATATATCTCATTATATTAAAAAAGTAAACAAGGGAGCAATGCCAGAAAAACATTAAAATGTACTGCAGACATATTATATATATCCATAGTTATCTACATAAGAATTTCATACTAAAACAGAAAATCATGAGAATATTCCTAATGTTCCATCATTATAATTATAAACATTTTTATTTATACTATCATATCTTCCATAATAAATTTTCAATGAAATTACATAGTTTATGCTTATAGAACATTGTTATTTGAGGACTATAAGTGAAATCTAACTTGAAAAGGCTTTATAAAAAATGCACGTAGGTGGAGAGTGGTTTTTCATAGATTTGCATATATTTTTATAAGTTAGCATGTAAAAAAGCAAGGTATCCTATTTCCATTAGATAGTAAAGTTTAGAAAATGTTAGAACTAAATTTGAACCCAGATCACTAAATTTAAAGGCAACAGGTCTATTATTATGTATCCTTTCATAATAGAATTCCTCATATATATTATATTTTGCCAGCAAAACTAGAAGCCCAATTCTTTGGGAGAAACATTATACCATTATAAATAATTGAATATTAATTCTTATCAAAATGTATGTACTCATGCATTGTTTATATTTTTATGTAAATATTCATATTTAATTAAATTGTAATTATTAAAGAGATTTTTTCCCATGCAACATCTAAAAATGTTAACATGAGACTCTATTAACACAATGTTCACAAAATGGCCATTTCTGTTAGGTACTTAGAGAAATACAAGGTTAGTAATAAATAGTTGCTACATCCAAGGAACTTAAGTGATTGTGAGCATGTGGTGAGGGTGTGTGTCTGTGTTTGGACCAAGTATATTAAGCCTTATTGAAAGGACTAATAAATATACCATATACAGGTTGATGACAATAAATAAAGTGTTATGCTTTTTCTACTGAAGGTAATGAAAAGACACAATGAAAAAAAAGGTAAAATTTCATAAGAACTTGATAGGATAAGTGAAGAAAGAAACACTGAAAACTTACACTTGTAGCACTGTCCTTGGGTCTCCAACTTCACCCCCATCACCGATTGTCAAGGTATCATAGCCAATCTCCAGATCAAACTCTTCAAAATTTATCTGAATAACCTAGCATTGAACAGAAACAAGTTTCTCAAATATATCTCATTATATTAAAAAAGTAAACAAGGGAGCAATGCCAGAAAAACATTAAAATGTACTGCAGACATATTATATATATCCATAGTTATCTACATAAGAATTTCATACTAAAACAGAAAATCATGAGAATATTCCTAATGTTCCATCATTATAATTATAAACATTTTTATTTATACTATCATATCTTCCATAATAAATTTTCAATGAAATTACATAGTTTATGCTTATAGAACATTGTTATTTGAGGACTATAAGTGAAATCTAACTTGAAAAGGCTTTATAAAAAATGCACGTAGGTGGAGAGTGGTTTTTCATAGATTTGCATATATTTTTATAAGTTAGCATGTAAAAAAGCAAGGTATCCTATTTCCATTAGATAGTAAAGTTTAGAAAATGTTAGAACTAAATTTGAACCCAGATCACTAAATTTAAAGGCAACAGGTCTATTATTATGTATCCTTTCATAATAGAATTCCTCATATATATTATATTTTGCCAGCAAAACTAGAAGCCCAATTCTTTGGGAGAAACATTATACCATTATAAATAATTGAATATTAATTCTTATCAAAATGTATGTACTCATGCATTGTTTATATTTTTATGTAAATATTCATATTTAATTAAATTGTAATTATTAAATTCAGAACTGAGTATAATATTAGAGAACAATATAATTAAAAATTTATACAGAATAAATTACATAAACATAAATGTTCTCCTATAAATAATTATACCTTGAGCAAAAAGTAATTTATAATAAAATATTATCAACACTAGGTAAAGAAAAAGAGATCCTGAGGCTACCAATAGTACTAGAGAAAAATGCAATTAGATTTAAAATCTTTTTAATTATATAAAAATAATTTTTATAATCATTTGTTACTTTGGTATCATAAAAAGTGATTCTTAAAAACTGAGATTCCATATCCTACTTTTAGTGTTTTAAGAAAATCACATTTTTTAATTATGTCTATTTCTTGATTTTTTTTTTTTTTTTAAAGATTTATTTATTTTTCTTTTTGGGCGGGGGGCGGGTTGGGGAGGGAGGGGAGCAGGCGGGCCACTTCTATTGGTTCTTCATTTCTCTATTTCCATCCGTCTTTGTTCTTTGGCTCCTATGGGCCTTCCATCACGGTGGCGTCTGTTGTTGCAGAGCGCCGGTTCTAGGCGCATGCGCTCCAGAGTTCCGGCTCGGCAATTGGACACATCTGTCCAGCCGCTCCGCCGCAAGTGGGAACCTCCCAGGCCAGGGACCGAACCCGCGCCCCTTGCACCGCAAGGCTGTCTCCTTACCCACTGGACCCCCAGGGAAGGCCTATTTCTTGATTTTTTAAAATTATTTTTACTAGCATTAATTAAAGTAATTTTTATGGTCAGGTTTAAATACAGAATACATAGATTTGCATATATTTTTATAAGTTAGCATGTAAAAAAGCAAGGTATCCTATTTCCATTAGATAGTAAAGTTTAGAAAATGTTAGAACTAAATTTGAACCCAGATCACTAAATTTAAAGGCAACAGGTCTATTATTATGTATCCTTTCATAATAGAATTCCTCATATATATTATATTTTGCCAGCAAAACTAGAAGCCCAATTCTTTGGGAGAAACATTATACCATTATAAATAATTGAATATTAATTCTTATCAAAATGTATGTACTCATGCATTGTTTATATTTTTATGTAAATATTCATATTTAATTAAATTGTAATTATTAAATTCAGAACTGAGTATAATATTAGAGAACAATATAATTAAAAATTTATACAGAATAAATTACATAAACATAAATGTTCTCCTATAAATAATTATACCTTGAGCAAAAAGTAATTTATAATAAAATATTATCAACACTAGGTAAAGAAAAAGAGATCCTGAGGCTACCAATAGTACTAGAGAAAAATGCAATTAGATTTAAAATCTTTTTAATTATATAAAAATAATTTTTATAATCATTTGTTACTTTGGTATCATAAAAAGTGATTCTTAAAAACTGAGATTCCATATCCTACTTTTAGTGTTTTAAGAAAATCACATTTTTTAATTATGTCTATTTCTTGATTTTTTTTTTTTTTTTAAAGATTTATTTATTTTACATTTTTGGGCGAGGGTCGGGTTGGGGAGGGAGGGGAGCAGGCGGGCCACTTCTATTGGTTCTTCATTTCTCTATTTCCATCCGTCTTTGTTCTTTGGCTCCTATGGGCCTTCCATCACGGTGGCGTCTGTTGTTGCAGAGCGCCGGTTCTAGGCGCATGCGCTCCAGAGTTCCGGCTCGGCAATTGGACACATCTGTCCAGCCGCTCCGCCGCACGTGGGATCTTCCCAGGCCAGGGATGGAACCGGCGCCCCTTGCACTGCAAGGCGGTGTCCTTACCCACTGGACCACCAGGGGAAGCCCCTATTTCTTGATTTTTTAAAATTATTTTTTACTAGCATTAATTAAAGTAATTTTTTATGGTCAGGTTTAAATACAGAATACATAGAAACAATTTTATATGACAATGTTTTTAAAAGAAAGTTTCCCTATTCTATGCTGAGTTAAATATAAGCATTCTCAATTAACAGCTGCTGTTAATAGAGATTAAGTTGTTTCCATGTTTTTTCTATAATAAGAAACATGGTTATTTTCTAGTTCAAATGTAAAAGTATATCTCTAGGTTATATATGTACTGGGTAAAAACGAGGCAAAAATTCAATTTCATTATATTGTGCCATATGGTTTGAAGATTATTTTACCAATTTGAATGTCCACAACTGGGGTTTTTCTGGTAGCTCAGTGGTAAAGAGTTCACCTGCCAGTGCACGAGACATTAGTTTGATGCTTGATCCAGAAAGATCCCACATGTTGCAGAGCAACTAAGCCTGTGAGTCACAACTCACAATTTTAGCTATTTTTAAGTATACAATTCAGTGGCATTAATTACATTCATGGTGCTATACAAGTATCACTACGGTCCTTACCAAGACAGAGTTATAGTTCTAGCAAAAGCACTATAACTGAAAGTGGAGCCTGAAGATGGGAATGAGTTGCTACAATTTCAATGTACAACTTTATGATGAAGAGTTGTTTCTTTATGGATGAGCAAAGAGCATGATGGAATCCCTTCTTGGTGAAGATTGTTGAAATGACAAGAAAGAATTTAGAGTAAACTTACTTGATAAAGCATTTTCGAGAACTGAGTCAATTTTGAAAAGTTCTACTGTGTATAAAATGCTATCCACACTGCCTACTTCAGAAAAATCACTGGTGAAAGGAAGAGTGAATCAATGTGGCAAACTTCAGAAGTGTTTTAAGAAATGCTATAGCCAACGCAACCATCAGCAACCACCACCCTGATCAGATAGCAGCCATCAACATCAGGGCGAGATTACCCACCAGATAAATGACTATGACTCACTGAAGACTCAGATGATGGCTAGCATTTCTTAGAAATATACTATTTTTAAAGTGGTTTTTAGTGTACAGATCTTTCACCTCCTTGGTTAAATCTACTGTAATACATATATATTTATATATGTTTAAATCTACTGTAGTATGACTACAATATGTTTACATATGGATCACTTTAAGTTAATCCTAGATAGAGCTTCTTGGATGGGTAGTTTCACATTTCTCTCAAATTTGTGAACTTTTTGGCCATTATTTCCTTCACATAGTATTTCTGTGCCATTATTTATATCCTCTTCTCCAGAGTGTCCTATAATACATTTGTTGGTTCATTTCCTCATATTCCATAGGCCCTTTGGCTCCATTCACCTTTTGTTTTTCTGTTCTTCAGACTATGTAATTTCAATCATTCTATCTTCAAGCTTACTGATTATTTCTTCTGCTGATCAAACCTATTATCAAAACTCTATAGTTTATTATTATTATTATTACTATTATTATTATTATTTTCAGTTATCATAGTTTAAAGCTCTAGATTTTCTATTTTGTTTCATTTTTATAGTTTCTTCTTATTGATATTCTCATTTATTCATATATTATAAACCACACTGAGCATAATGTAGTTGCTTTCAATCTTTTGTCTAAGAAATTCAATGACTGAATGTTTTCAGGCATATTTTCTGTCACTTTATTTTGTTCCTTTGATTGGCCATATTCTCTTGTTTCTTTGCATTAGTTCAATTCAGTTCAGTCAGTCAGTCGTGTCTGAACCTGTGACACCATGGACTGCAAAGGCTTCCCTGTCCTTCACCATCTCCTGGAGCTTGCTCAAACTCACACTGAGTTTCTTTGTATACTTTGAGATTCTCTTCTGTTGTGGGTGAAAACTAGCCATTTGAACATAATAATGTGGTAATTTTGGAAATCAGAGTCTCTCTCAACCCCAGGGTTTGCTATTTTTGATTTTAGAAGATTTGTTTCCATCCAATGTTTTAACTGGAATTTCTTTAAATTCAAGGAGGATAAAAAATGCTCATTTCAGTTGGTTTGGATCATTGTAACAGAATATAAACTAGGTGACATTTAAACAATACAAATTTATTTATCATAGTTCTCGATGCTGGAAAGTGCAAGACCAAGGCACTGGTTGTTTTAGTGTATGGTGAAAGCAAGTTTCCTAGTTCATAGAAGAACATCTTTTTGCTGTTACCTAAAATGGCAGAAGGGACCAGGGCAGGACAGTGGTCCTCAGCCATTCTGGCAGCAGGCACTAGTTTCATGCAAGATGATTTTTACACAGACCAGGGAGAGGAGCAAGGGGGAATGATTCAGGAGGTATGCAAGTGATGGTTCAGCAGGGAGCCACAGATAAAGCTTCACTTGCTTGCCCCACACTCACCTCCTGCTGTGTGGCCTGGTTCCTAACGGGCCTCAGACCACTACTGGTATGTGGTGTGGGTGTTAGGGACCCCAGTCCAGAGTGTTTTATAACAGTAATAAGCCACCTCATGAGGCCTCTACACTCAGGACCTGCCAAAGGTCACACCTTCTAATACCATCACATTGAGCATTAGGATTGTAATACTGATGGGAGAGAAGCAAGACCTCTCCCAGGCTTCCAGAACTGGCTCAGTACTGGGATACTCTGTTAGCACCTAGTCAGACCATTTACAATTCTGTCTTGGCCTCCACTTGCTGCTGACATTAAGCCTGTGGATCAGCTAGTGCTGAAAGCTTAAACTCTTAGGTCTTTCTCAGCATGTGTCTTACAAAGGGCATGCATATTGCTTTCTAAATTCCACCATACACTGGAGGGCTTTTAAATGTCCTAATTTCCCAAAGAAATGATGTATTTATAGTAACACATTCATGATGGCTTGCTTCACTATGTAGTTAATTATAATTAACTTAATGCTTCACTATGTATTTAATTATAATTAACTTAAGATGTGAGAATCCTGAAGGTCTGAAATTGGATATAATTTCATTCATAATCTGCTAACTGAATACAAGGGTCACTACCAAGATGATGTGAATTTAATAACCTTTGAAGCCTTTATCTAAATGCTAAAGCTTAAAGTTCAGCTTCTTGATCCAAAAAGGCTAGGCCACAGTCTTAGTATCCTAATCCCAGATTATTTATTTTCATTTGCCATAGGAAAGCCAAGCTTTCTTTCCATCTTATCTCAGTTCACTGGTTTTTGTATATCATACATGCATAACTGTACTCGTGTTTATATGTTAAGCAGGACAGTCTTACATTGTGAACCCACAATGCACTGAAAAATGTATTTCTTATATTTCAGCGGGAGGACCTTTCAGACCTCGTCTGTCATCTTTTCAAAACAGAAATCATAGGAGCAATGTTATGAACCAAGCCATTTCACAATAGAGCCATGAGGGCATTGCATTTAAAATCAGGCAATGCCTACAATTATATGGCTTTAAAGGTCTCATAGGCTAGCAGATACAAATTAGGAATTTAATAAGTGACTGATTGGTTCATTGCTATTTCTATGCCATACCCTTGATAGTCATTATTGTTTAATCATGTCCTAAAATTTTTAGACACACATTTAATGATGAATTTTGTTTTCCTGAATTATAACTGAAATTCATACATGTATACATGCAACAATTTAAACTCTACTTTATCTTAAATTAAGTGATGAATTAATTACTAGCTAATCCATATACTTTCAGATAAGCACTTAACCACTGAGCTGTCACTGAAATTTTAGGCACTTGTAATTCTTGAATACTTTTAATGACACTGAATCACTGAGAAGCTAAAATGGTCTAAGTAAATTTGTAGAACACATTAATTGGATTCTTATAAGCTTAGTTTAAACATCATTACTGGATTGGTTCTTCAGAAGTAAAATCTATGCATAAAAAGAATTAAAACTACACTGGCTTCAACTGGAGACATTAATATAAATAAAGCATTATAGTAAAACTCAAAAATGGTACATTGAGATATTTCCAAAAAGAAAAAAAAAGCAGAAAAATACATAAAAGTAGTCTGTAAAAACAAAAACAGAACAAATGTAATAAGTAACAATACGAATGTGATGTGAAATTTTCATTTTCTGGATTTTCCAATAATAGCAAATTTTCATCCTTTTATCTTTGTTTAATATGAAAATAAAATTAAAAGCTAATCAAAAATCAGTATTCATCAGTATAATATAAATACTTTATCTACATAAATCATTGGTAGTAGGGGTGAAACATTTAGTAGGAAATATCGGAAAAATATAACACATTTTAGTAGAGAAAGAAATGTCATAATTTTGCCTCTCTTGTTTGTTCCTAATCATTTCTGAGTGGGAAAAAATAAAAACTGCATTTAGGTTCCAGGATTGTTGAAGTAAAACCTAAATATGCACCTAGATATAAAATAAATTATAACTGTTTTGATTTTCTTTTAATCAAATAAGCCACATTCTTGGCTTCCATTTGTGACATGCCAAACTGAAATGGCTGTATGATGCTAATTGAGGGTTATGTTAAAAAAACTAAGCTATTAGTGGAGTGAGTAATAATCTCATACATTTTAACAAAACTAAGCTATTAGTGGAGTGAGTAATAATCTCATACATTTTAACACTGACTTTTAGAAGTGATGAATCTGTAAATAACATTACATATTAAATGCTTATTACATACATTCCCCATAGTGCTTAAGACGCGGGTTTTTATAAGATATCTTGATAGATCTAGTATAGAATCTATTTTTCATAAATGTCAGTCTCTCCATCCTTCACAGAAGGTTTAATAAAACCATGTCTTCTACATCATTATGTTTTACAAAGTCACGTGGACATCCTATTTATATTCTTTATATCCTTTAACCCACATTTTTTAAGTGGAAAATATTAATACTGTGAGTCCCAGATTCAGTGCCACACATGCACTGCTTTATTTTAACCTAAAACTATATGTAAAAGTTCATTTGTATATTAGCTTGGCTACTCAGAACCTGAGCCTCTTATTGTTTTTAGACTTAGGAGACTGGGTAGGAAACACAGTAGACTTCCCAATATGTTCAGAGGTTGTAGTCCCCCTCATTAACTGCATTCAGAGTGTAGGCATGAGACCTAAACTCATCAAACCATGGATTCTGGCAGATGGTGGCAAAAGCAGCAAACATCCAGAATTAGAATAGTAAGTTGTAATATGTAATGGCACTGATGTCCTATAGCAGCATTATCCAACAGAAAAAAAAAATCTTCCCACAAAACAAAACTAGAAATCATATCAGACTATTCAAGTTCTAGTGAGGTAAAATGATTACTGCTACATTTCACACTGATCAAGGAACTCATCCCTCATCCATAGAAGGTAGTCTTCATCAGCCTCCTTAACCAGCAGGATACAATATTGTTCTGTGAGCCAGTGACCTCTGAAGCTACAGCTATTATGGATATCACATTTTTAGGGGATGTAATTATAACTGTTTTATGGCTACAGGTCTCCAGATAGTGAGGAACGATAACTGGATATAACAGAGAAGCCAATACAGTACTTGGAGACACTGGACTTATATGTAACTGGCTAAGATTTTTGGTTTTCTCTATTAATGAAGACAGCATTTTTTTTTTAATGTAAACAGATTTTCAAAGTGAACCCAGGGAAAGAAGTATGCCTCAGGATGAATATTGTATAACAAAATGAGTGGATTGTGGCAGAAACTATGGATTGCTTATTCTACAGCCACCTTACTTGTTCATTCCAGAACTTTCTCTTCCAAACAGGATGTTGATTTTGTTAAGCTACATATCTTCCTACTTACATGTTCATGGTTTAGTGACTTCTGACCCCACACTAAGTTTCATGGAATGCCTTCTAATGAGTCTATGTCAATACTAGCAGTTACATTTCTTCTGTTAGGGATAAGATTAGATATGACTATGTGACCTAATTCTGGTCAGTGGGAGCTGAGAAGCAACCTTCTTGGAGTGGAACAGGTGGAAAGGGGGTGGTAAGATTGGGAAAATATTTCTAGATGACTAAATGAAACACAAAGAATCAGTGTGCTTTGGGCATGACTGAATCTAGATATACTCACCAGAGCCACTGCAGTCATCTTGAAGTGAGTAGTTTGAGGGCAAAGCTAACACACAGAGATGCCTAGATCCAGGAGATGGATGTTTTTACTGTATGCCAGAGGCTTGCATAAATCTGGACAGAATGTTGTGCTAAATAATGCATTTCCTTACTATTTAAGCCATAACTTTCCCATACTGAAGACATTCTAGTGAGTACATCAGAATATTCACTTCTAAGTTTTAAAAAATGCTTTGCCCAGTAATCTATCTGTGTTTATTCAGGTAACAGTGATAGAATTAAATCCAACCTCAGACTAGCCTGATGCCACAATCCATGTGCTCAAACTTCACACTATTCCACATTAGCATAGTAAAGCACTGTAACTTAGGAAATATGTTCTGCCTGCCAAATATCTGAACATAATAACATAACCTCTAAGTAAGCTCTTTGATGTTACACATATGCCTCATGTCTTAAATAGTAATGTCAAGGAATAACTTCTGAAATGTGACAAGTAACAATTACGTCAATTCCTTGGGGAAAAATATAGAAAGCATAGATTGTTGTAACTTATTTTATCTTCTATGATAAACAGCTTGGAGACACTGAAACTTATATGTAACTGGCTAAGATTTTGGTTTTCTATTAATGAAGACAGCATTTTTTAATGTAAACAGATTTTCAAAGTGAACCCAGGGAAAGAAGTATGCCTCAGGATGAATATTGTATAACAAAATGAGTGGATTGTGGCAGAAACTATGGATTGCTTATTCTACAGCCACCTTACTTGTTCATTCCAGAACTTTCTCTTCCAAACAGGATGTTGATTTTGTTAAGCTACATATCTTCCTACTTACATGTTCATGGTTTAGTGACTTCTGACCCCACACTAAGTTTCATGGAATGCCTTCTAATGAGTCTATGTCAATACTAGCAGTTACATTTCTTCTGTTAGGGATAAGATTAGATATGACTATGTGACCTAATTCTGGTCAGTGGGAGCTGAGAAGCAACCTTCTTGGAGTGGAACAGGTGGAAAGGGGGTGGTAAGATTGGGAAAATATTTCTAGATGACTAAATGAAACACAAAGAATCAGTGTGCTTTGGGCATGACTGAATCTAGATATACTCACCAGAGCCACTGCAGTCATCTTGAAGTGAGTAGTTTGAGGGCAAAGCTAACACACAGAGATGCCTAGATCCAGGAGATGGATGTTTTTACTGTATGCCAGAGGCTTGCATAAATCTGGACAGAATGTTGTGCTAAATAATGCATTTCCTTACTATTTAAGCCATAACTTTCCCATACTGAAGACATTCTAGTGAGTACATCAGAATATTCACTTCTAAGTTTTAAAAAATGCTTTGCCCAGTAATCTATCTGTGTTTATTCAGGTAACAGTGATAGAATTAAATCCAACCTCAGACTAGCCTGATGCCACAATCCATGTGCTCAAACTTCACACTATTCCACATTAGCATAGTAAAGCACTGTAACTTAGGAAATATGTTCTGCCTGCCAAATATCTGAACATAATAACATAACCTCTAAGTAAGCTCTTTGATGTTACACATATGCCTCATGTCTTAAATAGTAATGTCAAGGAATAACTTCTGAAATGTGACAAGTAACAATTACGTCAATTCCTTGGGGAAAAATATAGAAAGCATAGATTGTTGTAACTTATTTTATCTTCTATGATAAAATGTATATTTTTCTGCATCAAAATACATCTGGAAACCTCTTTTTCTTAATATTTCTCTAGCCATTGGCCCCTGCATTCACCAATTTGTACCAACATGATTTATTAGTATTGCAATCAAATGAACCTTTGATGATATTTACCAAAACAAATCAATGATGCTTTAATTTTTTAATATTAGTACTAATTTAATCACATTAGTGAGACAAGATAATATAGTTAAGGGCACAGACAAAACTATGTTTTATGTTGCTCTCTCTGTCATGGAATGTTACATGATTTAGAAACCTCATAACTATAAAAGGAGCCTCAGACTCATCATTTCTAAGATTAAAGTAGGCATTATATAAAGCAAGATTTGTAAAACAGAACATAATGTGTTTGATATATAGTAGGCCTTTAATAAATGGCAGTCATTATTAGCTAATCATAAAATAAATGTTCACATCTGTTCACAATGCATCTTGAGGATAAAATTTTATTTTTGGCAACCCTACTATAATTCAAAGAGCAGTTTCTTCCCCCATATCTACACTACTAGAAATTTCTCTTTTATGGAAGCAACCTTTCTTTTTTTCACTATTTCAGAATAACTATGGTTAACTCTATTATTAATAAGTATATTACCTACAAGGTGAGGAAATCCATAATGCATATTACATGCATAAATATAAAATACACAGTGTGTAAGCCATGATTACAAAGCTTCAGGTATGCAAAGCCATATCACACAATCAATTTGACATCTAATTAAAATAACTTTTTTCATGTATGTTTCAGACCTTGGTAATCACAGTCCAATTTGGAGATAAGACATCAATAAGATAAATACAATATCCTACGTTAAGTGCTTTGGGATATAAGTTTTACACATTAGCATAGTAAAGCACTGTAACTTAGGAAATATGTTCTGCCTGCCAAATATCTGAACATAATAACATAACCTCTAAGTAAGCTCTTTGATGTTACACATATGCCTCATGTCTTAAATAGTAATGTCAAGGAATAACTTCTGAAATGTGACAAGTAACAATTACGTCAATTCCTTGGGGAAAAATATAGAAAGCATAGATTGTTGTAACTTATTTTATCTTCTATGATAAAATGTATATTTTTCTGCATCAAAATACATCTGGAAACCTCTTTTTCTTAATATTTCTCTAGCCATTGGCCCCTGCATTCACCAATTTGTACCAACATGATTTATTAGTATTGCAATCAAATGAACCTTTGATGATATTTACCAAAACAAATCAATGATGCTTTAATTTTTTAATATTAGTACTAATTTAATCACATTAGTGAGACAAGATAATATAGTTAAGGGCACAGACAAAACTATGTTTTATGTTGCTCTCTCTGTCATGGAATGTTACATGATTTAGGGGAAACCTCATAACTATAAAAGGAGCCTCAGACTCATCATTTCTAAGATTAAAGTAGGCATTATATAAAGCAAGATTTGTAAAACAGAACATAATGTGTTTGATATATAGTAGGCCTTTAATAAATGGCAGTCATTATTAGCTAATCATAAAATAAATGTTCACATCTGTTCACAATGCATCTTGAGGATAAAATTTTATTTTTGGCAACCCTACTATAATTCAAAGAGCAGTTTCTTCCCCCATATCTACACTACTAGAAATTTCTCTTTTATGGAAGCAACTTTTCTCTTTTACACTATTTCAGAATAACTATGGTTAACTCTATTATTAATAAGTATATTACCTACAAGGTGAGGAAATCCATAATGCATATTACATGCATAAATATAAAATACACAGTGTGTAAGCCATGATTACAAAGCTTCAGGTATGCAAAGCCATATCACACAATCAATTTGACATCTAATTAAAATAACTTTTTTCATGTATGTTTCAGACCTTGGTAATCACAGTCCAATTTGGAGATAAGACATCAATAAGATAAATACAATATCCTACGTTAAGTGCTTTGGGATATAGACACATGGGGTTACTTACACAGGAGAAAGAGTAAAGTAGAAAGATTTTCTCCAGGAGAGAAACCCCAGTAAAAATGAGAAATTGGAAAGTATGTGGTAGAAGATATCAGGAAAAATGTCACAATAGAAAGAAATATTATTTTTGTTTCTATAATACAAACTGTGAAACAGGAAGTGATGAAAAAAGCAAGGCTAAAAATGGAGGTAGGAACTATATCCTGTTAAGGACTTCAAACTTTATCTGATAAATGAGCAACAGCAAAACATATTTTTTTTTTCTTTTTTTGTTTTTTTTTTTTTTTTCTTTAAATAATGAGTTCTGAGTAGTGTGTTGACAGGGTTTTATTTACTGTTCATATATTCACTTTGGCAGCAGGAACAATTTGGATTTGAAGTAGAATAGGGTAGAGTTAAAGAGACTGAGGGTCTAAACTTGTGCTGCAAAAATAGGGATGAAGAGTGACCTGAATCTAGACATTTTAGCTCAAAATAAAAATGATTTCCCATTTTTATTTTTTCACAATCAAGAGCTCAAAAAAAAATGCCTCACAGGGTTTTTATCCAATTTTATTGTGCATAGTCTAATACAAAGGAGAATATGTGACATTTTGTTAAATAATCATGTATTTGAGGACTTCCCTGGTGGTCCAGTGCTTAAGAATCCACATGCCACTGCATGAGATTCAGGCTTAATCACTAGTTAGGAAAGATTTCACATGCCATGCAGCAACTAAACTAAACCACAACTATTGCAAAAAATAAAGCAAACAGACCACAGTATATTACAGTCAAATCTTTTTAAAAATCATGTATTTCAGAATAATTCCTGAGATTTTACTGTCTTACGTATTGTGTGATATGAATCACATATGTACATGTAAAATTAGTGTTTAATAGCTGTTTAATTAGTAATCATCCCAATCTTTATAAAAAAGGAAATAGATGTAAATTTACACAAAATCTGTGAAACAAGTAAATATTATAAGATATAAAATATTTAAATATAACATATATATCCAGTATTTATTTATTTAAAACTCATTTTAGAGGAAGAAACAGGTCTCTCATAATCTAGGATTATCCATTATAATATTATACTTATACATCTTATTGCACAAGATAACATTCCAAGATTCTGTATTAGACTGTTCAAAAATAAGAAGTGCTAGCCTAGGGAATTTTCTGGGTTCATCCACTTTGCTGCCAGCATCAGGTTAATAGCTTCAATTCTTACAAAGACTCATATTTTAGATATGGGGAGGAGGAGAGTCTGGAGATGCAGTAAGATGCTGATGGACTGATAAAAGCTTTCAGCTTTGTTTTATTTTCCTATGCCTTTAAAATCTGTGCACAAGTCATTCCCTTTAGGGATTTCTGAGTATATAACAATGACAGATTAAATATGGCACTACAAATGTTTCACTGAAGGGAAGAAACTACATAAAATGAAAAATGCATCAAATATTAAATGTATAACACAACAGTACAAAACTGCTGGTCTCTTTTGTCATTTATTCATGCTAAGCTACTGGAGGATATAATTTAAATTTCATAATACATATAAATGATCAACCTGAAGTTACACATTCTGAAGAAGCTGCTTGCAGAAACTATTATTGGTTTTAGGAAGATACTCATTAAAAATCCATATGTGTTAGACTCTATATATTAAGAAATAAATAAATAAATATGAGTTTGGCTCACCAAAGTGAATTTGGTAAAAATGCTACTTTGTTGTTTAGGCATCAGGCTACTCATTGCATTTCTGGATGGATCTCAGAAGGTCCTGTATGATCTGGGCTTTATTCAGCTCTATAATCACTAGTTAGGAAAGATTTCACATGCCATGCAGCAACTAAACTAAACCACAACTATTGCAAAAATAAAGCAAACAGACCACAGTATATTACAGTCAAATCTTTTAAAATCATGTATTTCAGAATAATTCCTGAGATTTTACTGTGTTACGTATTGTGTGATATGAATCACATATGTACATGTAAAATTAGTGTTTAATAGCTGTTTAATTAGTAATCATCCCAATCTTTATAAAAAAGGAAATAGATGTAAATTTACACAAAATCTGTGAAACAAGTAAATATTATAAGATATAAAATATTTAAATATAACATATATATCCAGTATTTATTTATTTAAAACTCATTTTAGAGGAAGAAACAGGTCTCTCATAATCTAGGATTATCCATTATAATATTATACTTATACATCTTATTGCACAAGATAACATTCCAAGATTCTGTATTAGACTGTTCAAAAATAAGAAGTGCTAGCCTAGGGAATTTTCTGGGTTCATCCACTTTGCTGCCAGCATCAGGTTAATAGCTTCAATTCTTACAAAGACTCATATTTTAGATATGGGGAGGAGGAGAGTCTGGAGATGCAGTAAGATGCTGATGGACTGATAAAAGCTTTCAGCTTTGTTTTATTTTCCTATGCCTTTAAAATCTGTGCACAAGTCATTCCCTTTAGGGATTTCTGAGTATATAACAATGACAGATTAAATATGGCACTACAAATGTTTCACTGAAGGGAAGAAACTACATAAAATGAAAAATGCATCAAATATTAAATGTATAACACAACAGTACAAAACTGCTGGTCTCTTTTGTCATTTATTCATGCTAAGCTACTGGAGGATATAATTTAAATTTCATAATACATATAAATGATCAACCTGAAGTTACACATTCTGAAGAAGCTGCTTGCAGAAACTATTATTGGTTTTAGGAAGATACTCATTAAAAATCCATATGTGTTAGACTCTATATATTAAGAAATAAATAAATAAATATGAGTTTGGCTCACCAAAGTGAATTTGGTAAAATGCTACTTTGTTGTTTAGGCATCAGGCTACTCATTGCATTTCTGGATGGATCTCAGAAGGTCCTGTATGATCTGGGCTTTATTCAGCTCTATAACCTTCATCTTTCACATTTTTCTCCTTTACTCCTGTGTCACAGGACCCTTGTCATCATGTTAGTTTCCAAAAAACTGATGCCTCCACTGGCCTTTATAAACACATCTTCTTCTACCTAGTCTTGCCTTTGCATTGCTATTTCCTTGTCATCCTTCAATAGTCGATTAAATCTCATTTGCTCAGAAAGATTTTCATGCCTTTTATTTCACCCAGAGTGTTTCCTTGAAGTTGTGACTATAATTTCTGTGTTTATTATTTTACTTTCCATTTAAATCATTAGCTGGGGACTTTCTAAGGGCAAACAATCTTTTTTTATTTATTTATTTTTTTTTGATTTTTAAAACCTATTTCAGCCCAATTTCTTAGTCAATGAAAATGCAGAACTTCCCAGGAAAAGTCTCATTTACTAACTTCAAGATTTTCATTAGATAACCTCTACTTTGCAGTAAAATATCTCAGAGTCATGAAGCAAAAGCCCACAACACTCTCAGTTCTTTTTTCAAGCTCTCTTGGCAGAAGCCTGTTCTGACTTCTTAGAAACATCTGCTCATGGCTTCTGACAACTAATATCAGCAGGGAATCTCTACAAGGATATTCCAAGTTCTGAAATTTGTGTGAACATGTGTTATCTGCACAGTAGGAAGCTCAGATCAGTGATAGAAGCATTCGGCCTCAGCACACTCTGGGTATGTGGCGGTGGTGGTGGAGGTAGTACTAGTTGCAGGGGCAGGAATATCACTATTTTTAACATTTTTGAGCATATACTATATTCTAGACATTTGAGAACTACTAAAATGAAAAATGCATCAAATATTAAATGTATAACACAACAGTACAAAACTGCTGGTCTCTTTTGTCATTTATTCATGCTAAGCTACTGGAGGATATAATTTAAATTTCATAATACATATAAATGATCAACCTGAAGTTACACATTCTGAAGAAGCTGCTTGCAGAAACTATTATTGGTTTTAGGAAGATACTCATTAAAAATCCATATGTGTTAGACTCTATATATTAAGAAATAAATAAATAAATATGAGTTTGGCTCACCAAAGTGAATTTGGTAAAAATGCTACTTTGTTGTTTAGGCATCAGGCTACTCATTGCATTTCTGGATGGATCTCAGAAGGTCCTGTATGATCTGGGCTTTATTCAGCTCTATAACCTTCATCTTTCACATTTTTCTCCTTTACTCCTGTGTCACAGGACCCTTGTCATCATGTTAGTTTCCAAAAAACTGATGCCTCCACTGGCCTTTATAAACACATCTTCTTCTACCTAGTCTTGCCTTTGCATTGCTATTTCCTTGTCATCCTTCAATAGTCGATTAAATCTCATTTGCTCAGAAAGATTTTCATGCCTTTTATTTCACCCAGAGTGTTTCCTTGAAGTTGTGACTATAATTTCTGTGTTTATTATTTTACTTTCCATTTAAATCATTAGCTGGGGACTTTCTAAGGGCAAACAATCTTTTTTTATTTATTTATTTTTTTTTGATTTTTAAAACCTATTTCAGCCCAATTTCTTAGTCAATGAAAATGCAGAACTTCCCAGGAAAAGTCTCATTTACTAACTTCAAGATTTTCATTAGATAACCTCTACTTTGCAGTAAAATATCTCAGAGTCATGAAGCAAAAGCCCACAACACTCTCAGTTCTTTTTTCAAGCTCTCTTGGCAGAAGCCTGTTCTGACTTCTTAGAAACATCTGCTCATGGCTTCTGACAACTAATATCAGCAGGGAATCTCTACAAGGATATTCCAAGTTCTGAAATTTGTGTGAACATGTGTTATCTGCACAGTAGGAAGCTCAGATCAGTGATAGAAGCATTCGGCCTCAGCACACTCTGGGTATGTGGCGGTGGTGGTGGAGGTAGTACTAGTTGCAGGGGCAGGAATATCACTATTTTTAACATTTTTGAGCATATACTATATTCTAGACTCTAATTATATGGAATGCTTTGCTTCATATAATCCTTCCAAGAGCCCTATGAAGAAGGCATTATTATCTTTATTTTACTGTTGAAGAAACATAAGCCTAGATAAGTTAATTTTTTGGTGGTGATTAATTATACTATTGTGCAATATGTATATTTGCATACGCATACGTCCTTTTTATATTTTCACATTAGAATAGGAGGAAATGCTAGCATTAAGAATGGAAAATATAAAAAGGAAATGGAACATTTCCTTTTTATTCTAAATTATGCAATGAGCTGTGCTGCATCTTGAAGACAGAGTAAAATACTGAAAGTCAATGATTATTATTGGGAGTATTAAACTCTCATGTTGTAAAAAACTATACTTTGCTTAAGTTTTCAAGATGTTAAAATAAAGCTATAGCTAACTTAAGTATATTCTTGCTATATAGAATACTGGTCATGTAATTATGTAAATGACTAAAATGCATGTGATGAAGAAACAAATTCTTAAAATATTATTTGATGAATAAGAGATATATAATGCTTCCTAGAATAAATATATATTATATTCAAAGAAAGAGAGATTTTATGTTCTGTTTCTTTATACTTTTCTATGCCTTCATTTACAAAAATATACATTACTAAAATTATCATAGTCAGAAAAACAAATTTTAAAATATTAAAAAAACTTATAGAACTAAAGAGATATAAACTTAAAAACATTATTTTTTTTTAAAAAAATTTGTAAGCAAGAAGAGACTGAAAACAAATTTTAAAATATAAAAAGATCATGAAGCAAAGCCCACAACACTCTCAGTTCTTTTTCAAGCTCTCTTGGCAGAAGCCTGTTCTGACTTCTTAGAAACATCTGCTCATGGCTTCTGACAACTAATATCAGCAGGAATCTCTACAAGGATATTCCAAGTTCTGAAATTTGTGTGAACATGTGTTATCTGCACAGTAGGAAGCTCAGATCAGTGATAGAAGCATTCGGCCTCAGCACACTCTGGGTATGTGGCGGTGGTGGTGGAGGTAGTACTAGTTGCAGGGGCAGGAATATCACTATTTTTAACATTTTTGAGCATATACTATATTCTAGACTCTAATTATATGGAATGCTTTGCTTCATATAATCCTTCCAAGAGCCCTATGAAGAAGGCATTATTATCTTTATTTTACTGTTGAAGAAACATAAGCCTAGATAAGTTAATTTTTTGGTGGTGATTAATTATACTATTGTGCAATATGTATATTTGCATACGCATACGTCCTTTTTATATTTTCACATTAGAATAGGAGGAAATGCTAGCATTAAGAATGGAAAATATAAAAAGGAAATGGAACATTTCCTTTTTATTCTAAATTATGCAATGAGCTGTGCTGCATCTTGAAGACAGAGTAAAATACTGAAAGTCAATGATTATTATTGGGAGTATTAAACTCTCATGTTGTAAAAAACTATACTTTGCTTAAGTTTTCAAGATGTTAAAATAAAGCTATAGCTAACTTAAGTATATTCTTGCTATATAGAATACTGGTCATGTAATTATGTAAATGACTAAAATGCATGTGATGAAGAAACAAATTCTTAAAATATTATTTGATGAATAAGAGATATATAATGCTTCCTAGAATAAATATATATTATATTCAAAGAAAGAGAGATTTTATGTTCTGTTTCTTTATACTTTTCTATGCCTTCATTTACAAAAATATACATTACTAAAATTATCATAGTCAGAAAAACAAATTTTAAAATATTAAAAAAACTTATAGAACTAAAGAGATATAAACTTAAAAATCACACTATACTAATTTACTATTTAAGAAGTTATTAAATTTATTTGTAAGCAAGAAGAGACTGAACTAAGTATCTTTAAAGTCAGTACAGTGTCCTTAACAGAGTAAGATATAAATAATTACCTGAAAATTATTTCACTAAACTAAGGAAACAAGCTTTTCATAGTTAATTTTAATATTGTCTAAATTATATATTAATTAGGTGATTTCTATAATGTGAAATTGCATACAATGTTTGCTTATGTGTTAGTTATTTATACAAGTGATTAAATGTCAAATATGTGTTAAATATGTTTGCTGCTCCATATACTTTCTATATTTTGACTCATCCTATCTCTCCTTTCTCATGTTATGGAAGAACTCTCCTCTTTCCATAACTTTTACTTGAGATTTATGATGCTTAATGGGACTGGCCCTGAATTAACAGCTGTAACAAGTACTTAGTTTAGCTTGATTTTTCTTTTTTTTTTAAAACAGATTCTTTACCTATTTTCTGTTTTGTTCCCTTCTGCCTGAGTTTTTCACCATCAAAAACATGGTGATGGTTAGACGAGGAGATTAGGAAGGAGGAAACAAGTAATATGCAGAACATGAATATAACACTGTATCTCAAAATCACCTTGCTCTCTATATTCTCTTACACTAACAACTGAAGATGTGTGTCAATGTTTCTATTCCCTTTGTATTAACACAAATCATTACTTCGCTAGTAGTGGAATTTCCAGTTGGTACCAAGTTACCCTAAATAAAACTATATTTCCCACCTCTCTCTGCATATTATTAATACGTGTTAGATTATGCTACAATTTGTCCTTTACCATCTTTCTTCTTTATTACTTCACCCAACCCCCAGGCTGGAATATGTGACATAGTAAGCTGAAACCTGAGACATTATACTAGAACTTGGGGACAAGAGACATTCCTTGAAAATGACACAAGAGTGAGCTCGCCTATGTCCTGGAGACATTAAATGCCTTCATTTACAAAAATATACATTACTAAAATTATCATAGTCAGAAAAACAAATTTTAAAATATTAAAAAAACTTATAGAACTAAAGAGATATAAACTTAAAAATCACACTATACTAATTTACTATTTAAGAAGTTATTAAATTTATTTGTAAGCAAGAAGAGACTGAACTAAGTATCTTTAAAGTCAGTACAGTGTCCTTAACAGAGTAAGATATAAATAATTACCTGAAAATTATTTCACTAAACTAAGGAAACAAGCTTTTCATAGTTAATTTTAATATTGTCTAAATTATATATTAATTAGGTGATTTCTATAATGTGAAATTGCATACAATGTTTGCTTATGTGTTAGTTATTTATACAAGTGATTAAATGTCAAATATGTGTTAAATATGTTTGCTGCTCCATATACTTTCTATATTTTGACTCATCCTATCTCTCCCTTTCTCATGTTATGGAAGAACTCTCCTCTTTCCATAACTTTTACTTGAGATTTATGATGCTTAATGGGACTGGCCCTGAATTAACAGCTGTAACAAGTACTTAGTTTAGCTTGATTTTTTCTTTTTTTTTTTAAAACAGATTCTTTACCTATTTTCTGTTTTGTTCCCTTCTGCCTGAGTTTTTCACCATCAAAAACATGGTGATGGTTAGACGAGGAGATTAGGAAGGAGGAAACAAGTAATATGCAGAACATGAATATAACACTGTATCTCAAAATCACCTTGCTCTCTATATTCTCTTACACTAACAACTGAAGATGTGTGTCAATGTTTCTATTCCCTTTGTATTAACACAAATCATTACTTCGCTAGTAGTGGAATTTCCAGTTGGTACCAAGTTACCCTAAATAAAACTATATTTCCCACCTCTCTCTGCATATTATTAATACGTGTTAGATTATGCTACAATTTGTCCTTTACCATCTTTCTTCTTTATTACTTCACCCAACCCCCAGGCTGGAATATGTGACATAGTAAGCTGAAACCTGAGACATTATACTAGAACTTGGGGACAAGAGACATTCCTTGGAAAATGACACAAGAGTGAGCTCGCCTATGTCCTGGAGACATTCCTAGAGAAGAGGTACCACAGATTTCAAATCACATATCTACCTTGTCTGAGTTCCTCTTGTTACCAGTTTTCTTTTACTGTCAGCCAAACCTAACCCTAACACATAACTGTATCCATCCTGCTGCTTTGTGCTTCATGCTTAGATGATCAGTCATGCCTGGCAATTTTGCAACTCCATGAGCTGTAGTCAGCCCGACTACTCTGTCCACGGGGTATTTCAGATAAGAATACTAGAGTAGGTTGCCATTTTCTTCCTCCATGGGATCTTCCCAAATCAGGAGTTGAACCCGCGTCTTCTGCATTGAGGGCAGATTTTTAACCTGCTGAGCTGTTGGGGAAACCACATGTATCCCGGCACTTTTAATTAAAATTTTTTTGTCCAGTTTCTCATTTTCCTCAACTATGCCAATCCCCAAAAGACTTTATTTGAGTGCATAAAATATACTAATTGCAGCCATTTATGAACTAATACATCATCTAATATTTATGCCTAATTGTCATGCAGCACATCTCTGATTATGCATATCATTTAAAAATAATTACAACAATGAGGTTAAGGTGCTAAGGGACACTGAACATTTAGCAGTGGCGGAAGTAGTAAAAATAAACAAAAAAAACCAAATATTAACACATGTAGTCTACATTTTGAATACTTTGTCTCTTTTTATTTTTTTGGTAAGAATCAGGGAAATTCTTGCCCAAGGACTGTAATCCATCAGGCTCCTCTGTCTATGGGATTTTCTAGGCAAAAATACTGGAATGGGTGTCCTTTTCTTCCTCTACAGAGTCTTCCTGACCTAGTGATTGAACTCAGGACTCCTATATCTCCTGCATGGGGAGGCAGATTCTTTACTGCTAGCACCACCTGGGGAGCCCATGAAAAGCTAACATGCATATGTAAATAACCCAGTAAGAATTTGACTTGAGAATATTTAATCAGTTCTTTCAATAAATGTTGACTTGAAAAATTTCAAATGAAAACTACTATAAGATAAGAATGCAAAGATTCAAACTTTTTCTATCTGCCCCTCTGGGCCAAAGTAACAAAAAAAGATAATAGGTAAATACATAATTATAATATCAACAGTAAACAGATAACTGCAATATCAATAGTGAAGTATTATGCAGAGCAGGATCCTAAACCAAACTAGGAAAGAGGACAGGAAATGATCTCAGGAAAAACTGAAACATCAACTGGATCCTAGAGAATGGCCAGGAAAAAACAGGGTCACAAAACTGAGTGAGATACAAACTGAGTGAGAGTGGGAACCTGTATTCTTCAAAGGGGGAACAGCATGAAGCGGAGGATTCTGGTGATGCAGTGACATGAAACAGAGTGTTGGGGCATGGGACTAGAAAGGTAAAAGGAGTTCAGAATGTCAGAGGACATATGGATGCATTTAAATATCTTACCAAGAAAGAAGCTACCATTTTATTTTAGAATAAAAGATCACACTAAGTTTGTCAATAGACTTACAGTAGGTAGCAAAATGAAATACAGATTCATTAGCTGGGAACCTCAACTATGCCAATCCCAAAAGACTTTATTTGAGTGCATAAAATATACTAATTGCAGCCATTTATGAACTAATACATCATCTAATATTTATGCCTAATTGTCATGCAGCACATCTCTGATTATGCATATCATTTAAAAATAATTACAACAATGAGGTTAAGGTGCTAAGGGACACTGAACATTTAGCAGTGGCGGAAGTAGTAAAAATAAACAAAAAAAACCAAATATTAACACATGTAGTCTACATTTTGAATACTTTGTCTCTTTTTATTTTTTTGGTAAGAATCAGGGAAATTCTTGCCCAAGGACTGTAATCCATCAGGCTCCTCTGTCTATGGGATTTTCTAGGCAAAAATACTGGAATGGGTGTCCTTTTCTTCCTCTACAGAGTCTTCCTGACCTAGTGATTGAACTCAGGACTCCTATATCTCCTGCATGGGGAGGCAGATTCTTTACTGCTAGCACCACCTGGGGAGCCCATGAAAAGCTAACATGCATATGTAAATAACCCAGTAAGAATTTGACTTGAGAATATTTAATCAGTTCTTTCAATAAATGTTGACTTGAAAAATTTCAAATGAAAACTACTATAAGATAAGAATGCAAAGATTCAAACTTTTCTATCTGCCCCGCTGGGCCAAAGTAACAAAAAAAGATAATAGGTAAATACATAATTATAATATCAACAGTAAACAGATAACTGCAATATCAATAGTGAAGTATTATGCAGAGCAGGATCCTAAACCAAACTAGGAAAGAGGACAGGAAATGATCTCAGGAAAAACTGAAACATCAACTGGATCCTAGAGAATGGCCAGGAAAAAACAGGGTCACAAAACTGAGTGAGATACAAACTGAGTGAGAGTGGGAACCTGTATTCTTCAAAGGGGGAACAGCATGAAGCGGAGGATTCTGGTGATGCAGTGACATGAAACAGAGTGTTGGGGCATGGGACTAGAAAGGTAAAAGGAGTTCAGAATGTCAGAGGACATATGGATGCATTTAAATATCTTACCAAGAAAGAAGCTACCATTTTATTTTAGAATAAAAGATCACACTAAGTTTGTCAATAGACTTACAGTAGGTAGCAAAATGAAATACAGATTCATTAGCTGGGAACCTGGCAAAATAACTCAAAGGAGAAATAAAGGAAATGTGGTTGAGAGGTTATTAGCTATAGTGAATTCACTGAAATCTGTATTTAAATGTATGAAGGGAGAGGAGATGACTATAGAATGAAAAATGTTCAGAACACTGCAGAACACTGAATTTTAAGAAGATGAATTTACAGAAAAGACAGCTGCAGTCTTAAGGAAAGTGAATCTGTCTATGCCTAGCTGAGGTGTCAGACCTGGCACGGAAGCTTGGCACAGGTCCTAAACCTTCAAATATTTGGCACAAAGGACAGAACTACTGCCTACAAGTGGGCAGGCTAAATGAAGTATCAAAAGGCTAGCTGTTGTGATGCAGTGACAATATGGAAAAACCTTGTTATGGGTAAATCAAGGGTGTATTTTGATGGCTGGAGCATTCTTGGGGAGGAAAATAGAAGGTGTATTTTACAGATCTCAACAAAAACCATGAGGTTAAATGTGGTAGTGAATATATGAATGAAATACTTCACAATCTTAATTACAGTATCACGATTGTTCATTTTATATTAAAAATTACTTTGTTGCACTGTGTGCGTGCGTGTGCATGAGTGAACTGTAAAATATTACCATGGCTCATGGTTGAAAATGGCTGAATTTTCATAAGATACCTTAAAATTAATGTAAACCAACAGATCAAAAATTAATGTCCTCAATCATCTTTTGTTAAAAAGTGTAAAGAAAGTAATTATTAATATACCTTCCTTAGAAGATAAATTAGATTTTTAAGAAAAAAACAGAATAGATAAAAGTTTGGTAGTTTGGTTAAGAAAAACAAGGAGAAACGTGACGACCTCTGTGAAAATTCAAGTAAGTCAATAGTGAAAATGAATTAATCTAAGCAAAGTAAACATCTTATAGAACAGGAGATAATTACCACATTGTGTTCACAATTACAGGTAATTACTATGACACAAAAGGAGTTCTATCTCAATACAAGATTAATTCAGTACATCTGTTCCATACTTTACAATGAATTTGGTTCATGTTTGTCTTAGTATAAGATACTTATGTCTTAGTGTGAGATATGTCAAAGGAAGTAACACCCATTTTAGAAAGAATATAGCATTGACCTTTGCTATACATTTGATCTTAGACAAGTTCTTTATCCTCTTTGTTAAATGCAGACCTAAAAGTATTTTCTAATTAAGGGAAGTTTTCAAAAGAAATAATTCATGAAAAGTGAATGATGCCTAGCATGCTGGTAAATGTTCAATAAGTATGAGTTTTATTTTTCAAGTAGTTCATGATTCTTCCCTCAAAAACCCAAAATGTGCTCAGAGAATGCATTCAATAAATATATATTTGCTCAAATGAACTAAACAGATGACATAGACTGGGTGTGAGTAAAATGATTTCTTTTGTGAAGGTGAAGGATTAGATTTGATAATTACTTATTCCCAAGTTTATACAGATAGTTTAGGGGAGGGTAAGCGTCTAACCTAGTTCTTATGAATCATAAAGCAGGGCTCCACGAGGCAAGTCTAACTGACCACTGAGTTAATTTTTAAAACAACTTCGCTACTCTTACAATTACGTCTTACGAACAAAAAACCCAAACTTTCTGGGAAAGAATGTATTCTATATCTTATCAACAATTTTTAAGCATTTACTAACTCTACTAAGTACTCTGTATACATTACCTCATTTGATTCTCATAACAGCGAAATATATTATTATCCACATTTCATATATAAAGACTGACTTTTTGAGAAGTTAAATAGCTTGATCAGAATTGCTAGTTGGTAAGTTCTAAATCAGCATTTGAAATACAAATTTAACCCAGTTTTATGGGTGCTATCATCAACCTCTCCTTAACATAACTCAGAAAATTTATTATACAATCTGAAGACAAATTTTGAGTCTTTCTGTACATATTTAGGTATATTCATCCTCATTTTAGTCAAATAGAAAGACAATTCAGCATTTAGAAATACCCATAATATGGGTATCTGTGCAGAGTACATTAACAAATCTTATAATAAAGACTAGCTTTGTGATCTGTGGCAATAGAGAAAAAATGAAAGGAAAGTCAGATGTGTATAAAAACATGATACACTTGAGTGATATGTCAGGCAGAAAGATATAAAGAGAAAAGTCATTATTTATAGCATCTTTGGGGGAAAAAAAAGTAAGTATACTTATAACTTCAAAAGCGTATCTTAGAAAACATTTATTTCTAATTTTAATGTGTTGTCATTTATACATTAGGTGAGACAGAATTACAGGATTTTGTT